>JACCHZ010000121.1:0-2863327 GCA_018907045.1 Wiebesia pumilae
TTGGGTCATCAATCGATGTTTTAGTTCTTATAATCGATGAATCTTGGACTCCCTTATTGGTAGTGCTATTACTTTTTCTCGCATCTTGAGGACATATCATGTTGATAATCTTGAAAAAAACTTTCACTCTTTATATTATTATCATTTTCTAATTGATTTTCATTTCTTTTATTATTTATGAAAATTGGCATTAATTTTTCAACGTTCTCTTTTTGTTTGTAACTATTTGCACTCTATGATATCCCTTCGTTTCCGAAGAGCCTGACGCAACATATCACTCCCATTGAGCGATACATCGGCTGAGTGTCTTTGTTGACTATAAAAATTTACGACTTTCAGAGCAAGATACTCTACTCCACCAGTCACAGGTTAATAGTCGTTGACTAAATAGAGAACCGATTGGACAGAGGAAAGATGAAGAGAGGCCTTCATCGCATACATGAAAGACCTGACAACCTGCATCTTCATCTGCATAGAACCTACAATATCGACCATTTTTATATTTCTATATTATTAGACTACCATGATAATATTTATAAAAATATTATGTAATAAAGTAAAAAAGACTAATAATTATAACAGTTTTTTTTTCTAAACATACATAGTTCAATTTTTCTAAAATTACATCTTAAACATTACATCTAAATACATCTTGAAAAATGTATCTATAAAATTAATAAAATTAATTTTTTTTCATTTTAAAAGAAATTATGACGATGTGAATTGTAGTATATAATGCATTTACATTCAATACAAAATAATCATAAGATCCTTATAGAGTTTTTATGATTATTATTTATTTTTAACTGAAAATTTAAATGGTTAAAAATAAAATTTAAAGAGATTTCTTTTAAAAAAGCGCAATTTATTGTTAAAATAGTAAATAATAAAATATTTTTATAAATAATGATAAATTTATATTGTTATTAATTGTGAGGTAAGTAAAATAGAAATTATTTATATAATAATATATACACACTCATATACAGTATATATACACTCCAATAATATTTTTCATAAATTTATAGAAAAAAATATAATAATTAATTGCTACAATTAAATTATTATCAGCAATTATTGTACATCTATCGAACTATAAATAATGTTAATTATAAGTTGAGCTTAAAATAAAAATAGTTCTTAGTTTTTTATTATTTAAAAAATGTAAAAGAAAATGTGTTTTTGGAAAATACTTTATTTTTAAAAATTGAAAAGTTTAAACAAATTTTTTTGGTGTTGAATATCTGCATTTTATAATTAACAAGAAACATAAGAAAAACTTTTTTATTTAAAATATTACTATAATGTATACTCTAGAATACATAATTTATGTTATATTTCTACAAATATTATAAGCTATAAAAATAATGATTTGGAATTTAATAATACTTAGAATTAATTACATGACATGAATGACACAATTTTGTTTTAATTAAAATGTATAGAACTTTTTTCTATATATATTACTAGTAAACTATCATATGTTGTAAGAGAAGTCATAATAATTTTAAAAGTATAAATGCAAAATTTATTTAAATATGCTTTATAATTTACATAGAAATGTAAGTAAGGAAATGAGAAAAAATGAAGATGCAATGGGATGAATATTGCTTATAATTTTCTACATCATCATAACACAAACATGTATTTATTGCCGACAAATTTCGAAGAAATTCAAATGAGAATCAGTATACAGTATATGAACAACGTCAAACGTGAAAAGAGATAGAAAGTTTCCATGCATCATAAGATGTTAAATACGATTCAAAAGGATGTAAGAGAAAACCTCTCGTGAATCTTACATACAAATATGTATGTACATGTATATATAAATTTAAATATTACACATACAAAATTATTGTCTTTTATATTTTCGTATTATATATGTATCAATAATAATAATTTTTCATTATAAAATTTTCTTTGACTGATAATGGTGACTTTTAAAACAAATGTACTTTTCCATGCTTCTACATGGTTCTTGATAACTGAACAGTAAGATATCTTTAAAACTTTTATTTGAATAACTTAATAGTATTTATTTAATTTCATTTAAATTTTAATTTTATATATTTGTTGCAATTAAATTTATTATTGATGACCATCGTAAATTTAACGAATTTAAAAGAATAAATAATAAATAATAAAAATTGTTTAATGGCTTATTATTATTAATTAAACAATATATTTAAATAAAACATATTAAATACTTTTTAATATTACAACGTTTTTATATAAATCTACTAGTGCCACTATTTTAACGATCTATTATATTAAAGTATGGAAAATAAAATGAAACCTGAAAGTCAGTAATTTGACAAGATAATCACACTATGAATTAAAAAAATTCTTCTTTTTAAATCAAAATAAATATAAGTTATTTAAAATTTTTCAACAAACATTAATCATAAAAAATTTTTTTAAGGTAATTTAAAAAGTCAACATCGTTCACCCTTTGACTTATTTATAAACGATAATCAAACGTTTTTTATACTTTTTCTGTTTAATATTTTTCTAAAACTGATGTAATTTCTTGAACTTAACAAGATTTTAAGAAAATTACTTATCACAAAAATCATAAATCTTAGTTAAAAATAATGATACGTAATAATAACTAAACTAAAAATTTCTAATGATTTATAATTATTTTAAATTACAGTCTTATTACTTCTTAAAAAACTAATTTTAAGCGAGCGTTTAAAGAAAGATAAAAAGAATAATACTTAATAATCAGATTATTAATTTCATACAATAATTTCATACATCAGTAAAGAAAATGAAAAACTCAATACAAATAATATTATATCAATACACATTATTTGCTGATTAAAATATTTCTTTTAGCTATTTATATTTAATATATAATTTATATTTATATTTAATAATAAAAATTTAAAGTTAATGATTAAGTAAATTTAATTCATTATATAAGATCTTAATAGGTTAAAATGTTTGATTTTTAATTTTTTAATTTATAAAAACATATTCACTAAAAAAATTATTGAACATCTTGTTGAATTAATAAACTATATTAATATAAAATTCTTTCACCAAAAGTTCTTTTACTAAAATGATTTCACTAAATATAGTATTCACTCAATATATTGTGAGAATATTATTGTAATAAATAAATACATATTATTTATTTACATTAATAATCTTAATTCATTTAAATTATCATTTAATGTGGATTAATGCTTGTAGTTATAAAGTTCAAGTCTAAATTTAAACATATTTTCATATAGATTATGTATTTCTTTGTGTAAAAAATATTAGAAATGACTGTCTAGATGCAAAACATTGAATAATTAACAAAAACCTTTAATTTATTATAGAATATAGAAAACAATGATAATCAATATTAAAATCAATAGATATTTGATAGTTAAAGATGTTAATTGAAATCAATTGGATATCAAAATATATTATGTACATACAATTAATTAAATCAGTTTTTTTATAATATCAAAGTATATTTATGATGTTTAATAAGAATATTTTATTATTTCAAAGATTAGTCTTAATTTTTGCACTTTCACTTTGAAGAATTATAAAATCGTAAAACCATATTATATTATCTACGTTATATGTTTGTGGTTCTTTTATAGAAGTAGCAGACAGTTGTTTTACATATAACATTAAATACATTTTTTTTATATTGTACCACGAATATTTGAATAATGTATTTAAATAAAAGTGACTAGATTTAACTGTTTCGTTTTTCTTAGCATTTTAAATTAACTTCCGTATTTTAAGAAAATTAATATTAAAAAAATTTCATTTGCAACAACTATTAATAAATATTATAAATATATATTAATTTTTAAATATCTAGCTCAATCTTAAGAATTTTAGTCTATTTTAAAAAATAATGCTTATCTTAAACAAATTGTGTGTATGTGTGTGTATGTACCAATACATTATAAATATATTTATTATACAAATTGAATAGAGTAGATACATATTATTTCACATTAAACTATTTAATTGGTTGTAAACAATTTCATAAATAAAGTAATAATAAAATCAAAGTTAAATATTTTTCAGAAAAAAGCTTTAGAATCTTAACTTTCTACTTCTTTGGTTAAAGAAATGTCCAGAAAATATATTTTCAGTTGAAGAATAATATGGTTTCAATGTGGTTCATACAAAATATAAAATATTTAAATATTTAAAAATTATATTGTTTTATAAAAATATAAATATTAAGACAGATAACATAATAATCAATAAGTTATATGTAATTAGGCGTACGTCAATAGAAACGAAGAATATTATTTATTAAAGTTATTAAAGTTATTGTTATTATAACCACATAATTATCATTTTCCATGATGAAAACTTAAGTTTTTTTAAATATTTTTATATTACTATGGTAAACTTAAAACGTGTTGCATGAGACAACTATGTACTTTATACATTTATTCCTTCCACTACATCGAATTATTGCGTTAAACCATTATAAATTATAGCATTAAATATAATATATTCTTATTTAATTAATGTAAAAATAACTTAAATAATGTATAATATAATATAACAAATTTATTTTAAAGTAAATAAATTTATTTTATGAATTACCTTATTAAAAATTTTAAAAATATATTTATAAATGCTCAAGGTATTCAGCTAATAAAGCGTTTTAGCAAAAAAAATATATTAACAAATAGAAAGTAAAGTAAATGTCGTTAATATAATTTATATGAATAATTGTCTATGCTATTATATAAACTTATTTCTAATGAATAATTACATTATATAAATGTAAATATAAATTTCAAATAGATCTCATTACATGTACATGAATCGTATAACATTAATCAATTAAAGTTAGTGGAATAGAAAGACTAATTTAAATGATACTATCTTGTATAAATATAGAATCCAAAATTTTTTAATATACAAAATCTAAAATTTATAATAATAATTTAAACAGTGTATGAAATAATAAGAAATTAACAGATTTTAGTAAAAGAATTTCTAAAATAAAAATGAATACATTAATATTTACAGTTTAATTCTGAAACTAAAGATTTCAATACATTCCTAAATAGCTAAGAAAAGCAATTTATCGTGATTTTAAATTTATATTTCTTTTATAATTTATTATCAAAAAATATATTATTTAAAACTTTCTATACTCATAATAATAATAAAAAATTAATGTCATAAACAATAGTTAAAAACGCATTGTTAAAAATAGTTCATATTATAATAATAACCTATATTATTATAATATAATAATAGATGTGTTTATTTTATCTTACCTCGGTTCCGATTAATACATGAAAATATTGTCTTTGGAATGTTTACATAAGCAGGATAATCAACTCCTGGTTCACCAGGTACATTACTTCTGATATTTGTAAAAGCTGCAAAATATTATAAAATTTTAATATTGAATTATTTTCTACAAATTATTCTGTATATAGATTTTTTTTTAATATTTTATATTTTATACGTTTTATTTGATCGTGTTTTTAATAATTGTTACCAGTAAAATAATTATTCACGTGTTCATTTATTGACAAAATTTATATTTATATATTATTTAAACAAATTTTAAATAAATTTTTGTAATATTATCATAAAACATTTGAAATTACTAAGTGCGTTGAAGTAAAACTATAAAAAAAGAATTAACACATTTCCCGAATATTGAAATTATTAAAAAAATATTTCTATACCACTATAAGATCTTAATGCTTGGAAAAAAATTATTTATTTACCAAATTTCTCTTTAATCCCATGATATTGTCCTTTTTCGAAACCATAATCGTCGAGAAAACCATCTTCTTGTGGATTAAAATATTTTCTAAATATATCATATTTTACGTTAAAAATGGACCAAACAAATATTTCTCAACAATATCTTTAATTGAAGGTATTGTATTTGGTTCAATATTTTTATTCAATACCAACCTGCCTCGTGTACCATCGATAGCTCGTCTTGAAATATAGCTGGGTTTCACCTCTTCATCGTATTCAAATGAAAAACCAGAACATATAGAAAATAAAATAATCGCTAAGAAAACTGAAAAATTAAAAATAAATTATTCATAAACATTGGTTCTTGTTATATTACTGGTACATGTAAAAAATTAAAAAATATGAAAAAAGTGATTAGAAAATCCAGAACTTAAAAATATATAATGTATAAGATATTGAAATGAATATGTCATAAAAATCAAAATTTTATTAAATAAAAAAGAATAATAAAATAATTTATTTTTAAAAATATTTTTATTGTTATTTTAGAGATTAATATTAAAAAGCCTTTCAGTTAACTAATATTTATATAAAAATATTTACTGATAAAATACATAAGTAAAATTTCTTTTAATTCTTTATGAAACTAAACTGTTATATCATCCTTAATTTAGAAACAAAATTTTATTTATTTAAATTAAAAAATAAGTAATTGCTAATAAAATATTAATTATCTTTGTTTCAGTTTAAACTAACATATTTATAATCAATTTTATCTCTAGAATAATATAAAAAAAATTTTCCATACATTAATGTTGCTTAAATGAAATATAAAGTAAATTAAGTTTAATTCGTTTTTACATATCTTCATACACAATTATTACTTTTAGTAGTATAAGAACATTTTTTAATTTCACTAAAATTAAAAGAAAATATTAATTAAATATCTCTAAAAATTTTACTTAATTCCGAATATAGAAAATAATCGAACGCAAACAACTGCATGAATTAAAATACAGTTAGAATATTTTTAAGGTTACATATTATATAATAAATGTAAAAGTATACTGATCTGCAAGTATTTTTTCAAAATTAAACTCTACATCAGATTACATACAAATAAAATTTTAGATAGTTTCATTAATAACAGTAGATATTATGATGTAAAAAAAAGATATTTAGGTGCGGCTGGTATTGTGCTTATTAGTTAGATTTAAATATTGTAGATGTATTTAAAATTTATTACTTACGAATGAATTTTCAAATTATAAATTATTTCTAATTTACAATTGCGTGCGCTATTAAGTATGGAGATTCATATTAAATAAAAAAAATTATAGTAATATAAGTAAGTTATTTCACTCTAATTAATTACAGACTTAGAATCAGAATTTCATTAAGATTTATTAGAGAAATTTCATTACATTTCTATTATAAAAATAAAACAATCTAGAACATCTGTAAAATATCATTTAAGGATCTATCGATTTTAAAATTGAATAAATATTTCATATGAATATTTCAAATAATTCAATTGAATAAAAATTGAATCAATATTTAAAATTGAAATCATATTTATATGAGAACTTCTTATACTAATTATTATTAAATTTAATTTCTTATATTAGAATATAAGGAAAATAAAAATTAAAAAATATGTATTTAAAGAAACTGATATATATTCTGAAATGTGTTAGTTATTCTATAATTTCACTGAACTTTAAAGTTATTTTATGATACAAGTAATTTTGTACAAATTTTTTAATTCTTATATGAAAACATTTTATTATATTATTAAAAAATTTTAATTGATTAATTTTGATAAAAAATATTTTTAAGTTTAAATGATTGTTCTTAATAATATAAAAATACTGCACTAGAATTGCTAGATAAAAATATAACAAAAAAATCATTTTAATTATTAAATTATATCTTACTTCTAAATTTCACGTATATATATTATCAAGTTCAAGAGTTATATTTATAGCAGAGATGTAATAAATTTATTCATAAAAGAAATAATTTCTAACAATAAAGAGATAATTACAATTAAAATTGCTAGTCATATAGCTTGCATTATAAAATAGTTTTATAAAACATATTTGAGACGTAATAATTTATATTTATGGAACATTTATTTTGAATTTAATGAAATAATATTTAAAATCATCTCGTGGAAAAAGAAAAAGATATTTCAAAATTGACGAATAAAAAAACTATTCATCGAAAATTTTTCCTTTGATAAATTTACAATAATATCTATATATATAAAAAATAAATATTTATATATATTATATGTTTAGTATTTTTTCTCAAAAATGTATCTTATGATTAAAAGTTTTAAAATGATGTTTTATAAATGTAGTTGTAACTTTCATGCTAACAAATAGAGAATTTTAATAAAAATATAATAGTTGAATAAAAAGTAATAGTTGAAATTACAATTTCATTCATTTTAACGAACTAGTTATTTAATAAATATAATATGCACAAAAATACATTGACAAAGAAGTAAGTAGATAATAATCATTTCACAATTTCTATTCGAAGTCATTATATCAAGGATTGACAGAGTAAACTGCATTTTAACATTTAAGATTTAAATTTTAATATATTGAACGAGTAAAAACTGCTTGCACTTTAGATATTTTTTTTAAATATTATTTTATTTGCCAATATTTATGAACCACTGTAATATGAACTTAAATGCAATCTCTGATGCAAGCTATTTATGATGATTAAATCGGATTAATACGATTTCACATATGTAATTATAGTAAAAGTAGCCTACGATTTCTCTGGTATTACGCTTGATACTCTCACGCCTTTTAATTTAGAATGGCTAATTTGATAAAAGAATAAAATCTTAATCTCTGACACGTAAGAAACTTTAGGTAGTTGTGCAACGTTACGACCATCAGATGTTCATCTCGAATAAATTCTTTGAAGCGATTCCCTTTTTCCGGTATTAGTTTGCTCTATTTTTCTTGGCTATAAATTTTTACTATTTCATACAAAACTGCGTTGCAATACATTTAGCGTAATTTTAGGTTTAAATTAGTGAGTCTCATTAAACTTTCACAAAATTTCTTACAACTAAAATGATACTATGCTTATTACTCTCTTTTTATGTTGTAACTTAATATTTTTAAATCTTGCATTTTAGTACCTTATTTCGTATTTAATATTTTTAATTTTAAACAATATATATAGAATATGTACAATATTTATAAACAATTTTTGATTCAGAACGATATATAGTGGATATTAATATATAGATATTAATATATAGATATTAATATATAGATATTAATATATAAATAGGCAATTTCATTTTTAAACTATTTTAATACAAATTTTTTAGTTTTAATAAATTGTTTTATATGTTTATCGATATAATGTTAGTTTTTATTATAAATTGTATAAATAAGCCGGACATTAAAGGCTTTATAATATATTTATATAAAAATATTAATAGAAAAATGTATTTAAGATGAATTTTTTATAAGACAATCAAAAGATTTTTTAAATAGTATTTATAATTTTACTTAAAATTTACTTGTTTTTATTTATTATTTATATAAATTTTTAGATCAAATTAGGGGCGAAAATACTTATCATATACTTTTTAAAGATATTATTTTTTTTTCTTTGTATAAAATTATTTAATTTATTGTTTTATATTTCAAAGTGCATCAAAATATTTCATGAATCCAAATGCGGTAAACTATCTAAGAATCTCTACTAGTACTTTATTTTTATATTTGACTAGTACAAATATTTCAATTCAGATCTAATCTTTCGCTAAAATATAAAAAGATTTCATCAGCTTTATACAAATCCTTTATACAACATAGGTGAAAACATTCCAACATTTGTGAATGCATAATTTAAAAAAATATCTGAAACATTATTTTTTATATAATGAAATTTGAATTTTTATAGTAAAGTAAATACTTTGTTTTAAATCTTATTCTATTTACTTTTGACATTTTCGGATACTTTATTACAAAATGTATTAATTAATTTTGAATCAAAAATTAGTTGTCAAAGTTCTTGAAGGAAAGAAATATTTAGTTAAATTAAGAATTTGACTAAAGGCTTGAGATTTTTATTAAACTATAAATTATTTTATTAAAGAGATCATAAATATAATATTAAAGAGTAGTGTTAAACTTCAGATCTTGAAGATTATTAATATTATATATAATTATGCATTGTATATTTGTATAATATTTTTATACTGAAATTAATGAAAAATTTTAGTCGTAAGTAAATAATTTTTAAATATATACTCAATTTAAAAAATACATATTTTTGGTATATTATACTTATAAAATTATTACTATTAGTACTGCTTACTTAACAAGAATTCAAATTATACGCTCCTAAAAAATTATATAAATTATTCTACTTAGCTAATTTTGTACTGTTTTTCCTATTTTTACATTTTTAAAGGCAATAAAAGAAGTAAGTAATCTAGATTTCTACAATTTACAACTGAGTTATATATTTTTATAATTCTTCCTGTTACATAAACAAATAATATTCAAGTCTGAATTTTTAAATAACAGCTTTAAATAAGAACTACAATTTAAACCATAATAATAACGTGTAAGTATGTAATAACTTTGTAAATAAGATAATAAATTCTTGCATTTTTTTAAATTCATTAAAACTTTCATAATAATTATTAGAGTTTATTCATGATTACGCACAACTTTGGAATTTGGTAATAAATTTTCTTATTTATTCATTTTTGTAGGCTAACCATTATATACATGTGTGAATAAAATTATTTTTCAATTAATTATTTTTCTAAGAGTTGATAAGAAAATTGATATTTAAACTTTACAAATATATGTACATGATGTGTATAGGTAGGATTATTCATAATAATAAATAATTTTAAGAATTAAACTTATAATTATTCTAGTAACCAACAATATTTCCTATATGTGCGTATATTTACAGTATTTCTTCTAATATAATTTGCTTATTTTAGAATTATTCATAAACTAGATAATTAAATATGAAAAATTAAAGTTATAATAAATATGAAAGATTCCAATCTAAATTAAACTCTAACTTCATTTTAATCTGTTCTAATTCTATTCAAAATTTTATATGAATAAACATAAAAATGATTTGTAATAAATATTTCAGATATATACAGTAAGTATAGAATTCTATTTAATATAATAAAAAGGTCAGGTAAAATTTATAAATATTTAGATTTAGTCACATATTTTGCATTCTTATACTGCAGATAATTTTTGCACTTCATATAAAGTTATTTTATATACATATAATGCCATAATATTTATATAAAAAACAAACATTTAAAAAAAAACAACACACTACTCATATCTAGCTAATTTTTAATTATTAGGTTTACGATTAAATTAGTCATGTAAACCTATTCGAGATTCAAAAAATAATAATAAGTTAAATGATAGTAGTAAAGTAAGTATTTTATGACATATAAATTTTGAAAAAGTTAAAGTTAATAATAGAAAGCCTTTGGAACTTATAATTTGAGAACATTATATTCGTTATATTAAATGTAACAAAGTCATTAAAAAAATGTGCACTAAAAATATTAAAATTTTAAAATAATAAATTTTAAAAAAAATAATAATAAATGTTAAATATTAAAATTTCTAAAAAATCAACCTCTTTTTCATACTTTCACGCAGACATATTTAAGAAAAATAAAAATTATGAATACTTATTATGCACTTCTCATAGGTTGTATAGTTGAGCGCGGTGAAGCTTATTGTGGGGTTATTGGGCTTTATGGGCGAATTTAAAGCGCATGCGCTAAAGATGCTATGTAATTGGTAGAAAACACAGAGTGGAAAGTACGGGGTATATATGTATACATATAGTTTTAAACGTACCGCTCGTTGAAAGAAATGAAATACTAGTCGGTCGTATGAGCGCGAAAGTTATTTCACTTTCGTTTGAATGCTTCCGTTTCTTTTTTCTTTTTATCTTCTTTCGTTTGGTATCGCTGAGAAATAATATTTTTTTACAGTTTCAGATTTTTCGAGAATTTATAGCCCTTACCTTAAAATGCGGAAAACTTAATTAGCAATACCAATTAAAATACACTTTTGTAAAGTATAGAATCGTCTGTACATATTTGTGTGTATTAAGAAACAACGCATTCCTAAATTCATAAGCCATGTAAAATGCTTACTAAATGGGCTAATGAAAATGTACAATAATGAATAATAAGCAATAATTGTAATATATGATATTACAAGTTTTAATATTCTATAATAAAACACATACATAAATAAAACTGTCTATATTTCCTAGCGAGAAAGTCGAGAAAAATTCAGATATATCTTTGTAATAGTAAAATATAATTATAATGATTAATTTGCAAATATCTGTTTAAAAGAAACTATACGCTAAATAAACTCTTCCTTTTCACTAAATAAGTTCTAATGACAATGTATTTATGAAGAAAGAAATGGATTGATTTGTTTCTTTTAAATATACAGTCTTAACAATTTTATTCAAATATAAAGTTCTAGTGAGCTAGAAAATTCGACAACTTTTATATTTTTGAAGCATTTTATATAATTATTCTAAATATTACATTAAATTAAATATTACATATAAAAGAATAAATACATAGATGAACTTTAGGTATTCAATTTCAATTCAAATAAAACAAAATTGTACTAGTAGTGTTTAATGAATTTGCAATTAAAAGTTCACATAATTGAATTTTAAATAAGAAGTCTTCAATTTTTAAAACACTTCGATTTTTTTATTAATCATTAGATAAGTGAAGTCTTAATTTTTCTTCAACATATTTATTAACAGATGATTTTATATGTTTAATATGTTATATTTTACATATTTCATTATAAATGATGATACTAAATTTATTAAAGGCATTATTAATAACATCAAAACAAATATGTAGGTACTATTAAAAGATGAGATAGATAAACATTAACTAAAAATAAAGTTAGATTAAATTTGCAATACATTTTATTAAATTTATTATAAAAACTGTCTATCCTATGCATATTAATATTAATATGCATATAAAATGTGTTTTATTTAAATAAAGTCATGAATTTAGCCAGAAAAACGTTTTATATTTTATAAAGACAAATCTTCAATTTTATAGAACATTCAAAATATATTGCTTTAAATTTATTTTATTAATGTTAACATTCTTACTTGAAGATATGTTTTTTATAATAACATGTGTTATTATCTCAATTTTAATATAATACTAACCGAATCGAATATTCAACATAACAGAAACTCTATGATGCATCAAATACATAAGTAATATATTCTTACCTAAACGATATTTTTTCAAAAAACGTCTTAGTTTAAAAGTGATTATAATCAGATTTTAAATAATCAAAAGTAATTATCTAATACATATTTTGGAACAATAATTATTGCAAATGAAGTTAATAATCTTTGTATTTTGTAAAATGTGCACCTAAAAGTAGGATACATTTCATTTTTCTAATAAAGATTAGAAAAATGTTATGTTAAGGTACTTATAAAGTAATTATCAAGTACAAAGTAAATATCCTACACTGAAAAAAGATTACATTTATACGCACGGTATGCAGTGTTGCACATAAATTACAGATCATTGCTAAAATATGTGAAGGAATATAATTAACTATGAGATGTAACAATAATCAGCTATTATTCTTTACTAAATTACTGAATTTGATACTAAATCAATAATAATTTGAACGGTTTAAATTCAATATAATATTTAGTCTACTCTAATATTTAGTGTAATTTTAAAAGTATGCAGTTTATTTTTTTATTGACCTTCTTTGTATGTTCAAATATCAATATTTATTGTATAAAATTGTAATGAAAATGGTGAATCTAATTAGTATTTTTAAAGTTTGTTGAAGCTGAAAGATTTTGTACTCAACATTCTGTTAAATTTTGAGTTTACTATACAATGTTATTTTACCATTTTCTAAATTATTAACTAAAATAAATTATACAGCTATACCTTGATTTAAATAGACTATATAATTTTTAAGTACATAATACGACTTTGAAACGTATTCAGTAATGGAAAAGTAACAAATTGATTTTGTAGAATTACTGAATTTATTTAATAAAAATCACCAAAATATTCACAGCAGAATTTTTCTTAAGTGAAGTAGCATGCGACAAATAATCAATAATACGAGAAGAAATTCTTAGTACATGCTACTCAAGAATCGTAATTTGGGGTATACGTCACATAATACGTCTGATTTTTCATTTTTTATTTTACCAGTGCTTCATATGTTGATAATTACTTTATTAAAATAAATAGTAATATCATGACAGTGATAGTTAACGTATAAAAACATTCTTTTCTCAAGGTATATCTTTCAGCACTGAAGTTTCACAGTCTTACCAAGTGTGTATTCATGCATAGTAATTCTATTTGTAAATATATTCTACGCACTATAAAAATTTAACAAAACTCACGCGAAAAGTTTGTGAAAAGCCGCATACTGTGCGTCGCATAGACACACTAGCGCGCACTATAACTGTAAGTCGCGATACTCGGTGATTTCTTTTCTTCTGGAGTCCAGCGGCTCTGTTCACTCCATGATATTCATCTTCGAGAAACCCCTACTTACGTGAAACTAACTTTCTTACTCAATCTTCTCCCTCTCTCTCTCTCTCTTTCATATCTTCCAGAAGGAAGTTTATCACTTAGGATGAATGATAATGGAGTACAAAAAATAATGAGGAATAATCGTGTAAGTAAATAACTTGAATAATCGTATACTTCATAAACGTTGATAAGATTGTTAATATTCATAATTAGCTTTTGTCAATGTTTTCGAAGCCAATTTTATGTAATTGTAAAAAAATTAATTATAAGTACTAAACAAGTTCTTGTAAGCTTTTATAATTCAAAATATTGATTTGAAATGAAATTAATTATAATTTTGTATTTATGATATTTAAAATTTAAAATGCTTCAACTTTTTGAAGTGTGCATAATTTAAAAGAACTATAATGTAATTTTTTTATAAGAATCTACATAAGGCAGTATTTAAATATAAATAAGAATTGTATTTATCAATCAATTTTGCTTGTATTCGATAAAATATATTCTGAAATAAAAGAGTGTACAATCTTATAATGGTATAGATATTACATTATCATTTACAATAAAATTTGAATTACTTTTAAAAGCTTTTATTATATATTTTGACATTTATAGAAAGAATATTATTATACCTATTTGAAATTTTGTTTCTCATTCTATTTACTTATAAATCGAATCATATTTCACAAATTATTTACGTCATAATGTTTTGACTTTCTATTAACTGATTCAGTTATAAATTATTTGTTAAATTGGAAATAAATTAAAGATTTCACATTACTGGAAATTTTCCAACATTTGTATTGATTTAATTTGAATAAAATCTTGTTTACAAATAAAATAATTTATTTAAATATCTGAACTAATTTAAAGAAACGTTAAAATTCATATTATTAAATAACCTTAATTTAAAATTTGATACTATATTTATTATTCAACAACGGATTCACCTAAACTTATTTATAATGTATATCTCATATGTCCAGATATGTGAACAATATAGTTGCTTTTTGTTCGTTTAAATATATAAAAAATTATGTCAATTGACTAGTATTTACGACATATACTTCTCAATCGTGTACAATTTATTCATCACTCAAATGTAAATAAATTAAAACAAATTCAGATGACTACATTAAAAGAAAATCAAAAAATTTGTATTCTCACATTTATAAGTGTATTTATGTATTTAAAAATGAAGTTGTAAAATTTTCAACTTATGATTTTTTCATGGAAAAATGTATTTTTATAAATAGTATGGAAAATTTGGCAAAAAATATATATTCTACACATTAACAAATTTTTTTAAGTCGATCTGATTCTCCAATCAAAACCTAGCAAGACAAAAACTAAAAAAATCCATCAATACAAATTTTGCTTTGAATAAATGCAATAAATATTAATACAATTTCCTAATCTCGTTAATACATACCTATTTATCTCAAATATTTATTTGTATAGGCGACAAAAAATTATTTTTAAGAATTTTTCAAATAAAAATTAGAATAACAAATTAACTCTAAGTGATAGGTAATAAAGTGATAAAGGATTTTAACGATTATTAATTGTAAATCTATTTAAATTGCAACTTATTCAACGTTTCAAATTTATATTATCAATATTTCTGAAGTATCTCGTTAATCAAAGTCTAGTAATTCCATTAAATTAAAAATTATTAAAAGTATAAAAATTAAATTAATCCATATATATATATATATATATATATAATTTATAATCTTTTTAAATGAATTGATAGTTGAATTATCTTATATAATTGTATAATTAATTATAAAAGTTAATTATGCAGAATAGTGGTTGCAAATACATTCAGGCAGGCACACCCAGATTAAAATATGCACAGGCCTTAAATGTTTAGCTGAGCTTTTTCCACCAATATTTATTAACCATTATGCTTCAATTTACTTTGTATAATAGTTCTATTTCCTTTATTGTCTTAAAATCCGTTTCTCCGATTCGTTTTCTCTAAGTTTAAATTCTTCAGTGTTACGGTAAAAAATGAAAAAGGTACTTAATCGCAATGTGCGAGAATAATCTGGTATTTATAGTATGTTTGCATACAAATTTATAAGTTTTTTGCCTCATATTCTTATCGATAATTAAATGGTAAGTACGCAAATCTGAGAGACATATATTCTAACTGTTAATTGTCGATTCAAAATAGGAATGTTGTATTTGCAAACGCTAGTTGTAAAGAAATACTTTCATATTTTTTAAGAAGCCTTAATTATTTCGCGGTAACTGTTTTCTTACATATCCTATCTATCTTTTACTTAGGGAATTCGTGAATGAATATTATAAAGTACGTTAAATGTATATTAATCACTAAAAATTTTTTAACTAATATAATATCACAAAACGGTTTAGCTTAAATATCGATAAACATGTTTAAAATGTACATTTATACAAAAGTATTGAATTATTAAAGATAAATCATTATTCATTAAACAATAAATACCTGCATTATTTTTATTTAATAGAATGAATTTTATTATTCAAAAATTTCATAAGAAAAGTTATTTATATTATTTCTGCATTAACAAATTTTTGTCTATAATTATTTTCACCTAAAATTGATAGTAAGGTATGAAAATATAATTTATTGTTTAATAACATTTGACCACTTATAATTCTACTTATTTTAAAATACAAATTGTGTATATACAATATTTGTAATGAAAATATTCAAATGTTAATCGTAAGTAATACAAATAAAATAAAAGAACTATATTTAATATCTTTTTATATTTAATAAGGTCTTAATTTTGTATAATAAACATTATAAAAATAAAATAATATACAAACTTGGAAAACAAATTCAATTTTGTACAACTGAGTGTTATTTCACTATATTCGAACAAAATACAGTACGAAAATATTTTTGTACAATTTTATAGATAAAAAATATTTTAAAGAAAAATTTGATGTGTTGAGACTTTTTACTATAGATGTCAAAGTTTATTTTTACATTATTAAATGCATTATTGAATATTTTCATTTTCATAAGGTAAAGTTATAGATAATTATATATTATCTATATATAGATAAATATATTTATATAGATATATATAGATAAATATATTTAGATATATACAGATAAATATATATAATTATAATTATATTAACAACTAATTGAAATAGTTAAAAAAATTCGTTGAAAATCAAGGCAGTCGTTTTTATATTAAAAAACTTTTAAGTGCAACTAATAATAGTTGTCTAAAATTTTGCATAAATCATATTTGAATGTAAATGTGATAGTAAAATTAGTTCTAACGTGAACCAAAATCGAAATAAATATAAGTTTTTCATACTATATCATAATACAACTACGGCATAATACAAAAAACAGGTATAATACGGTATTATATTTTCCCTTCATTACTTATCGTATTAACATAATTTGCACACAACGGCTTAATAAACGTCTGTTGGTATCACTCTTCTTCATTATCTGTTTTCAAGAGCAATAAACAGATGAAAAAAATTTATTGAATACCACTCAATTGTACAAAAACTTTCACGCTACCATAAGTAAGAGACGGTCAGTGGGTCATTACATGGAAGACTGCGTTCAGGGACGTTTCTCAGATTTCGTCTATTGTATTTTCCAGTTTTCTTTTTTTATCTGAATTCTTTATTTTATTCTTTAAATCAAGAAAAAATGAATTTGAAATAAATACTCGTGTTAAGCTCGTAAAACTGTTTCGCTTCATTTAAAATTCATTTAAAATGATTAATAATTTATTTAATGTATAGACGATATTGTGACTATTTATAGTAGTTGCACATTGCTATTACATTGGTTAACTTTTCCAAAAAATATTTATAAAATTTGAAATATTTACATTTGTAAGAACATGAATTTTAAAAAGTCTTTGAATTCTTCTAATAATTAATTCGTTTCAAGGAATAGATTTTAGATTAAATTGTAAATAAAAATACCCCATAAAAATTCGAAGGAAACTATATAATTAATATAATATCTACGATAAATATTACTAAAATGAATCGTATTGAGCAAAATTACGAATATGTGAATATTCTTTTATGCTGATACTGCAATACGATAATTAAATTGAAATTTTCGTTTAGCAGCTTTAACAATTCTTATAATTATAGTTTTAAATATTATTTTTATATGCGAATTAACAGCGCTATATTATTGAAAATTTAATTATTGCATAAAATAGTTAAACAATATTTTATTATGCTTTATCTCCAGTTTATGATGATTTATGTACATTAAATTATTTAATTGATGAATGTATTTTCATAAGAAAAGTATGAATAAAGTATGATTTATCCTTCCTTTTTTCTTATGTCACGCTAAACATTTTAATGTATGTTTAAAAAAAATATAAGAAAACTAAAAAATGAAAAATGTTTGATGTTATTAATATTTATATATTTATATTTTTTATGTGTATTATTATGCCCATTCAAACATTTTTATTACAAAATTTTGCGTTTAGTAAAAGCTTTCTACGGCAATTATCTAAAACTTGATCCGGCATACGTGACAATTCTTAGTTTATTCTAATATTGTTATACAATTTATTATTAAAAAAAGAAATTAAAATTAACAACATTTTTATTTTTATCTAAATAAAAATAACATTATTAACATCTTTACACATTTCCACTACATAAATTATCACTGTTGTTATAACTCTAAAGATCCATATATAAAAATAAAAACTTTTTTCAAAATACCAACCAATAAAAGGAAGCTTACACAAGCAATAAAATAAAATCAGTAGTACTTATAAAGTTATATAAAATAGAAAAAAATATTTTTACAACATGAAGTCAATCAAATAATTTACAGTTATAATGGCATCAATAATTTTCTTCTACAATATTAAATTGACGTAACGTATATAATATAACAAAATTATTCGACT
The DNA here is from genome assembly GCA_018907045.1 of Wiebesia pumilae. Taxonomy (NCBI): domain Eukaryota; kingdom Metazoa; phylum Arthropoda; class Insecta; order Hymenoptera; family Agaonidae; genus Wiebesia; species Wiebesia pumilae. Next base: position 19,258 of record JACCHZ010000121.1, read on the forward strand.
TAGAAAGTCTAACGAACGAAGGATTCAACAATCAGAGGGGAAGAGTAATTCATAAAAAAAAAAACGATCGTATAATACAAAGTTATAGTTGGAGCGTCGATTTACGAGTTTATTTTAAATTTTATGCGTACATCCACTTCTTTAAATGTATAGAAAAATGTGGAAATTTTCTTTGAAATACAAGATCCTTAAGATTAAAATATTAAACTATTATAAAGTAATTTATTTTATAGTTTGGCTAATACTAATCAAATTAATGGCTTTGAGAGTCAATTCTAATTGTTAATTATTTTAATAGGATTATAATCAAAATAGAATTAGTAATCTTGTTATAAAATAATAGTAATTGTATTTCAATTATTTTTTTAAGGAATTTACGTAACAATATTATGTAGAGTATCCGTTAATATAAATACTTTAACAAAAAAATAGACATATCAGTTCAGAATCATTTAATTTATATTTGTGAGACTTAATTTGTGAAATTTATTCTATAAAGTTATATTATCAAATAAATTTATTACTGTATTGTGTAACAAAAATATTATTGTTATTAGATTCTTCGAAATGTTATAATGCCTGTATAAAAAAATAACATAATACCTGAATCGTCTAGTACCTGAACCGATATCTGAAGCGTATCAATTATTAATCATAAAATAACAAGAATTTAAAAATGTAGCCTTTTCATGGGGTTTTCCTTATTATTTTAACAAAAAATATTTTACAAAGTACATAAAACATTTTGATAAAGAAACTTCTAAAATATCTAAAATAAGGGTGAACTTGTTATTTAAATATGGATTTTTCTCATTCAATTGAAAGGAAGTTACTGTATACATAAATAATTTATATATATAATTATGTAAAATAACGCATTTATTCCAGCTCAAGCGTACAAAATTTTATGTATTAGATATGTTATTTCTATAATATTTGTAATATTTTATGAGTTTCATTGAACCACGTAAAATTTAGATTCATTCAAGAGTAAAGAATTTTGAATAAACACGTGTATGTATGTACATCTTTTTATATATATTGTATAATAATTTAAATTGAAAGTTAGCTTGAAATTATAATCCTTACCACATTTATCACGAAATATATTTAAAGAAAAAAGAAAATAAAAATAGAACTTACACACTAAAAAGAAGCAGGAAATAATGAATATAAGAGTAATAGTGAAAACTCCAGTGTTTAAAATACACTCAAGTCCACTTAATTTCTCTTTTACTGTCGAGGATGTAGAGTCGCGCACTTGTTTGCGTTGCGGAAAAGTTTGCACAATAGTCAAAAGTGTATATATTTGTGTAAAAACAAAAAGATGTGTGTTTTTAAAATTCTAAAAATCATTACTTAATATAATCTTTGTGTATTCGTTAACATTATAAAATAAAGTCCCATTACTTACACCGAAAATGAAATTCTCTAGTGGATAAGATTATCGACAAGTTTTAGAAACATAAATAATGTATAATTTTAAAGAAAGTTTTACTTGCTTACATTTAAAAAAATTATAAAAAATTGATTTGATATTATCTTTTAAATTCTTTTATTTGACAGGTTATTTATATAAAACATTTATTTTCGTAAAAATGCATTAAAACAAATATCAAAACATATGATCTTATAACGATGAGTGTTCAAATTATAACAAATATTGTATATTTTCATATCATAAAAAATATATATTTATATGTACTTTTATTATATGTTTTGAAAAAGCACATTTAACTTTATTTAAAACAATGCTATTTTCATTAATTATAATAAATACAAGTATTAATATAGTGGGATTAATATAATTTTATAGAATAATTGACTTCGAAGTTAATGACGTATGAATTTCCCTCGTCTTTTATATCCACTATCATAACTACGAAAAAATCATGTTTTTAAATTTAAAAACATTTAGTTTTTTTTATTGATGTTTATCAATCAAAATAAAAAAAACCAAAAAATAAAAAAATTCAAATTTAAATTAAAAAAAATCTTTTTGAAGGGTGTAATGAGATATATATTTGTTTTTGTGATAATTGAACTTTATGATTATCATAAGAGGTATGTTATGAGTTATGGTAAATGCGGAAATATAATTAAGGCACTATGTTATAAAACTTGGGGATATGATAACGATTAACTAGAGCAATACGCGATACGAAGAAGTTGTAGAGATTTTAATCTATAACGTGATTCAACAAGTGATGCGCGTAAGATGCGCCCAACGTGTCATATGCTATGAAACAATTACAGTTAGTAAACTAGTTTAATTGAAGTTGTGTAACTTATCCAACTTTTCAGATTCATACCAATGGTTTTATCGATATTCTTATGTCTTTTTAAAATATCAGAATCCAAACTTTGCACCCATGTAACAATGTTGTTTGTTGTTATGAGCCAGCAACTCAATTTATATGAAGATAGATTTTCTTTACTGATTCTTGCAAGAACTTACATTTCGCATTTATCATGAGGCTAAATAATAATGGAACATCCCACAGGTACAATATTGTTAACTCACGGAGAACAATCCATCTATAAAGATCATTACATTTGATTCTTTATTTAATTTTATATTGTTTTCTGCATCAGTTAATTTTTTTACATAGCTTAATTTTACAAAATATCAATGTATAATTGAAACAATGTTATTGTAGTGTACAAGCATGTAGTACAATTATAATTGGAGAATGATCTAATATGTGCAGAAAGAGCAACTCGTGCAGAATATCATCAGCGGTCATGTTAGGTAAAACTATATAGTGATCATGTCGATTATTATATCGACAAACCAGAAAGTATATCATTTCTAATACTCATATAATTGTTATTTCTTTTTTTGCTTACACGCAAAACTCCATTCCGTCAATATAAAATATAGGACATCGAACTGTCACATTATTCCCTCAAATAGCCATTAAAAAGAAACTTTTAGAAGCTGATTCGCTTTTTTCAGTGTAATGAAAATGTTAACACAAATCTAACGTCACAAAGGTAGCCAAACCAACCTTCTAAGGGTGAGCGTCTAATGTACTTGACTTATATGTATGAAAGTCCTTTCCGGCTTTTCTCACAACCCTAGCGAAATATTAATTAAGTGTATATATATTAGAAGTGATTTATATAATATCATCAAATTGTATTTTAAAAAGTTCTACAATCAGTTTTCTAAAGTACCTATGGAAACTCAAGAAAATACTAATTAAAGTTATTTTTTTTGCTTTTCATGATTTGAACAAGTTACGGATTCCCTTTCTTTTATGATTCGTAGTCCAAATTTACTTTTCAGAATCAAAGTTTTCATTCAACTTGAACAGAATACGTAACTTCATTATATTTTTAACAACAGTGTAAAATAAATAATACGTGTGATAGTGTATTTGGATAATAATTTTTTTAAGAACAGTAACTAGAAATGGGAAATTTATAAATACAAAGTGTTATGGTTCATATTATCAGACAATATAATTTAGTGGTGGTTTGTAAAATCTACAGTACAGTAGTTCTTAGGTTTAAATAAAAATTTTTATTTTATAACTTATGTCACACTTATTTGCAGTTGCGAGCAGTGGGATGATGTGAGATTCAAGATGGTTTTACAAGATAATTTATTTACATTACATATCCTAATAAATTATTATAATTTTTAATCAGCCGAATCGCATGATCTACTACAAGTAAAAAGTATTAACCATTGTGACACTTTCAATGTTATTGATCGTTAGCGCTTCTAGTGTTCTCTGAATTCACTAATCTATTACGGAATTATACTTCGTAGTTATTATATACTAATTACGATTTCGCATAGTACCTGTGGGATCAATATGCATATGGTTCAACTGAACCAGATTGTTTATATGTACGATAAGTTTTAAAAGATCTAGAGCATCCAAACCTGACTGACATATAATAGCTATTCAGCAACTATGTTTCCGCTATCGATTAATACCGGTTTAAATCAATAAAATAATTTAAAAAATTACGTGAAAAAATAAATCAAATAGTCTAGAAAATTTACGTTTCAGATTGAACAATTACAAAAAGGCAGAACACAGGTAAAAGAATCCACTGGTAAGCTGTAGTAAGTGCGAGGATAATATGGAACCAAAAGTTTTCAAGTGAATTGTATTGCGTGCTCAAATGAACCAGGGAAATTGTTAGGAAAAGTGATGTTGGCTACTTCAAACAATAGATTTACTTAGTATTCTGTAAATAAGCTAATAGCAAAATATATTCTGCACACTAATATGTGACCATTTGTGTAGTGGTGGGTGTGCGGTAGAAATAATTGCTATTCTCGATCAAAGCATATTAAACTCGAAAAAATTGATATATAAACTCTATAGTTCATCTCAAAAACCTGCATAATTTGGGAAGAAATGAAATGCCAACATACGGTGTTTTAATTGAGGTGAAAAAGAAACTCATACCTAAAACTATTTATACCTAAACTCTTACCTAAACCTAATATATATCTATTGTTTCTCGATTTATTATCTACTTGTTTATTGTTAGATCATCCTGGTCCGCAAGGTTGATATTATTTTTATAATGTTATTTATATAACACTTACGTGCGGCTGTAACCAAATTGCAATTGATGTTCTCCGCAATGTGCGATCCTTGTAGTATTTGTATGGAGTATTTTTCATCCCCATATTGGTCATTCAATAAATCGTCTTTTTTCTTTGTTTGTTTACTTGAGTGGAGTGGATTTGCAGTTTTAGATTAAATTGGTTTTTTTGCCATTTCCCGGCTTACTGAGTTACTAATAATACATTAAAAACTTGTTTTATCACAATGGTGATGATTTTGGAAGATGTATTAATAATCGTATAAGTACTTGTATTGATGTAAAGTGAATTACGCATGTGTATTCATTATCAACTTTTGATTTGGTTTGCATAAGCTGCACCAGGAGAAGAGGGACTCTAGGCAACGCATTAGCGCCTCTGACGGGGTACGTCTTCCCTACATGTACATTACAAAATATCTCCGTCTTATTGTAATTTATTACACTACGTTCCATAAGACCGCACCATTTCATATGTCTATGGCAACAATTAAGTATAAACAAATCGTCTGCTGTTTCTATCATCCACGCCTCCATAGTTGAATATTATCAAATAGGAAGTTATATTATCAAGATTACTTGATTAGGTTAAGTTATTTTAGAAATTTATACTTTTTATTTTGATATACTTAAGGTAAGTTCTTTAATATATCATTGTGTAAGTATGTATGCCTAGATGGATACATGCCTATTATTATAATTTACATACAATTTTAGTTCGAATTTATAATAGTTACCAAAAGTAATATAATTGAATTGCAGGGGGATGACCAACCATATTTTTGGAGTGGGGTTGGGCCTATTTGTCATAATAACACTTTGGATATCGGCTGGTTTGGTTTTTCTTGTGTCCCTAAGAATAGAAAAAAGAATTGGAGCTGTTGCATTGACTGTGGCTTTTATTATTACTGTAATACTAATTAGTGTACCTCGTGCTCAACAGCATCCTGTTGTTCATGAAAATAAGGTACATTCTTAATATTTCTCATAGCTTGTAAAAGGCTTATAAATAATAATATTATTTATACTTATAATAATAATATTCTCTAATATATTTTTAAAAAGAATCTTTTGTGTTTATTTGCTTAATATTGAAAATTATTAAACGTTTATTAAAAAATATATAAGCACATTAAGAATATAAATTTCATATATTTTTAATTTTTACTAATTTAATAGATTGATAGATCAGTCATAAATGGGTAGTTAATATTACTTAACAAAATTATATTATAATATATTATTGTTCTAAAACGTATTGAAAATATTTTTATTATATTATTTCATATTTGTCGAAGTAAATAAATCACTTAAATTTATAGAAAAATGTTTTATAAATAAAAGATAAAAGAAGATAAGAGAAGTAATAATAATAATAATTTTAGAGAAAAAATTGCAAAATTATTGTTTAAATTAGGATAAATTGAAATATTTTTAATTAAATTAAAATTTGTAACATTATATTTTACGTTTCAAACCTTACTTTTGACTATATTCAATGTTCATTTAGAAAATTGTATATTTATTGATGTAAATTTTTTACATTATAGTTTTAATATTGTATATTTTGATAATCTATTCATTTATATATGAGTAATTTTTTTTCAGCCTTATGATCATTTCTTCATTTGGCGTTTGATACTTTTAATTCTGCTAATAACTTCAGCTGTGATTGGACTCATAGGTTACATTAAGTTTGGACTTATGGATATTGCAAAACCTCAGAGAATTAAAAATTGGGTCTTCTAAGTAATAGTATAAGTGCTCTTGAGATCGTTTCTTTAAAAAACTTAGCTTTAATTTAAACAAGTTTACCCATTTTATAAAAGTTAAACTACCTGCAGAATACAAATTTTAAACTATCAAAATGTTGGCTACTGTAAGAAACTTCATTCAGCTATCTAGACGAACGATATCAATCCTGTGTCGTAATAACAAAAAATTTGAAATAAATGATAACACAGAGTTCATAGATAAAGTACTAAATAGTGATGTTCCAGTAATAGTAAATTTTCATGCCGAATGGTGTGATCCATGTAAGATTCTTACTCCTAAATTAGAGGAATTGATCGGACCAATGAAGGATCTTAATCTAGCCATAGTTAATGTTGAACTAAATCCTGAACTAGTTCATACATTTGAAGTAAAAGCAGTACCTGCTGTTATAGCTGTGTCTAATGGCTTGGTAGTAGATAAATTTATTGGCTTAGTCGATGCTAGTATGATTGACAATTTAATAAAAAAGTTAACATCGAATAATCATCAAACACCAAACAGAAATGGTATTCCTACTTAACGTTTTGTATACAATGGAGCACTAAGATAGTTATTTGACATAATTATCCTTATATAGATGTGTATAACACATCAACATTAAAATTTTGCTCTACGATTTTTAATATGATTTTTTGTACGATTAAAAAGCAATTCTGAGCTGTGTTTAAAAAAATTTTTCTGCTAGTCTTGAAACATATTTTCTATCTAAACAGTGTGCATATTGAAATAAATGTTGAGCATTTATGTCTTACAAAATGATAATTTTAATATAACACTTTATTTTTATGTTTTCTATAAGTTGTATTTAGTGTTTAATTTATCATTTATGATAAAAAATTGTGATTTTAAAAATTTTGGATATTTTCAAAATTCTTTGTAATTTATTTCGGTGTTTATTCATTGACTATTGATTATTTCACTAAAGTATGTTTTCTAAAAACATGCACATGAATTTAGTAAATTATGTTTAAATGATTTTATTTGCACAATAAAAATATTATAAAATGTGGAAAAGAGAAACATGTAGTGCAATGTATAAGGGTTTCTAACAATTAAATAAAAAATAATTTTTTGTAAAAAAGTAATGTTTTTATTTACTATCAATATTTTTCATAATAGTAACTTTTAGAACTAACCTTTTGATAGATTTCTCTGAATAATGTTCTATTGCACTATCTTCAATGATACATAACATATGCAATTACAAAACTGATTATTAATACGTAATTGTTTTATACAAGTTACAATCAAATTTGTTACTGCTTATAATTATAAAACAGGTTTCATTATTCACAGAATGTTATTTACTCTCTTGATGATTTATTTATTTAATAAAACAGAACTTGTCATTACTGATTTAAGTCATTTAATTAAACCAAATGTATTTTCATTTGAAAATACATATTTTTTCTTGTATCTAAAAAAACTTTGTGTTTTTTATGTATAATTTCTTATATTATTAAAAATGTATTAATGAAAATAAATTTCAAATTTTTAGAAAATATAAGTTTTATATGGTTTGTTGAATTTCAAACAAATTTTTTAAATTGTCCAATAAATATCCATTTTAGAAAAATACTTTTTTTTAATAATAATAAATATGTTATTTTATTAAGTATCTTAAGAATGCATAATTTTTTGTATTGTATTACTCTCAAAAACATTTTTAATTAACCCTGTAAAATATAACCCAATAATTAAAAATTATAAAAAAAGTAAATATAAAAAATGATGAATAAATAACTAATATACTCATATATAATGTGTGACTTAATGTACATAATTTAAAAAATCTATAATTTAAAAGTTCTGATGCAATTTTGATATATATTTTACAATAGCATTAAATAAGAAAGACTAACATTGGACTACTAAGCTGGGATTTATAAAGTAAATTCTGTTCTGTGATCCACTAAAATTAAGTCTTCCAGTACATAATGTATAATAATCTCTGCAATACGCTTTTTTTTAGTCAGCTGCAAGCTAATGCAATTTCAAACTTAAAACTAATTTTCAAACTTAATTTATCATTTAAATTGTAGTCGTGAACTATACATTTTGAATTTTTGATAATAGAACATATGTAGTACTGTTTTAATTATTGGCACAGAAACATCGGCAAGTCTTTTTTCTACTGATTCAAATAGAAGATTATTGGTTGCTATATGTATGCACATAAACTTTTTTGAAATTTTGAAAGTTTTTTCAATTATTTCAATGATACATAATATGAGACAATTTCTTTTTAATGTATACTATTATTTACTATCTTATAAGAATTCAGATTCTCCAGAAGTATTCTTTAAAAATCAAAGATATCATTTTTTGCAAAAACTTATAGAAACATTATCTTAATTTTTTAATCATTATGTAAATTTTTAATCATTACTTATGCAATTCAATTGTATCTTGATAATATTATCAATTCTCATATATAACTTATGATTTTGTTTATAAAATAGTTTTTAATTTTTCTTCCATATTACTATAGAAAATTCCAAATCATATACGTTTACTAATTATATTTAAAAAAGGATCCATACCCAAATCTAACGTTTTAATTAGTTTTAGATCAATTGAATTTGTATTCAGAACTTAAATATAAACATTTTACCAAAATATTTTGAATTTTTGGGTAAAGATCTCTTTTTTATTTTAAATGTAAACTTATTTAAGTACAAAATTTAAAGCATTCATAAAAAAATGATATATATTATACAAATCATACATTTACTTGATGTGTATGTAACTATACATAAATTACAAATTCGTACACGTATGATTGTAGAAATTGTTTATGATTATCAAGAATTTTCTTTTGCATGCACATCACATGCGCGTTCACGTACACACATAAGCAATTGAACATGAATGTATACAGTAAATACAAAATTCATATGAAATGCCTGTATAATTTTGACAGATTAATTTGAAATAAATTTTCAAAAAATGATTATACATAATTACATATAAATGTATACACACATACTTAACGCCTTAATCATAAATTACAGATATTATTAAGTTTCATACATATCATACATAATTTACTTCGTAGGCAATTTATTACAGATTTATTTTAAAATATATTCTTTTTCTGTTTAGTATTAGATATTATAACATGTTAATATAAAAAAGGGCTAAATAAATTACAAGAAGCATAGCGCATATTGAGATTTCTTGCACAAGTGTATCAATGTTTTTTGTTTATTTTTTCTCCAATCGAATTCAGACCTTACTGTTCTCTTAACAGCAAGCAGTACAGGTATGTGTTTGTTAACAGTTAAAAGACTAGCTAGTATATACAATAATAATAACAATTATTATTATTATTTTATATATATATATATATATATATGTTTTATCAGTCAGGTGTCATTTTTGTACACCGTCATATAAGGCCATGTTGCGACTTACCATTGGCTATATGTTCCAGTATTTTTAAATGAACCTAATGTTTCCATTTCCACCAAATAAACAATCGACGTTTTATTTTCTTTTTATAAATATGGAAATGACCTTTTCATAAATCAGTTTGAATACAATCTTTTTTTCCAATGCAACCTATTCAGACTTCTTTTTCTCTCCCTATTTATAAATGATTACTGAATATTTTTGCTTTCTTCGCTTTACATGAATTGAAGCAGATGTTTAATAAAGTAAATTTTTACTTGAGTATAGACGAAAAGTACTCTATAGGCAAATTGATAAAGTATCTGATATGTGTAATCATTACTTTTAATTATCATTTGCAATTAATTATTAATTTATTTTAATTTATGTTATTGATACTGTGACGTTGTAGTAACTATAATGTTAAATAGTTAGTAGATCACTATAATGTTAAATAATCTCTATTAAAATATAGAAATCTATTATTTATTTTGACAAAATAATTTATCAGTGTTAAGAATAATAGATAGAATGCTACCCAACAACGAAACATACAAAATTAGTAAAATATACTTCAGAGAATAAGTTTTACCTCGTATCAATAGGATTTTGATGAAAAGAGAGACAAACGCTGCTTACAACAAAGAAGGTTGGGATAACTGTACTGATTATCTTTTTAGCAAGACGATCGTAGCTTACGTACTTTCATTCGAATTACTTGCAAGTAATCTCTACTGAATCTAGAAATATGAATTGTGTCTAGAAAAATAAAAATTGAATTCCATTCAAATGCTTAGCCACTTCATTTTATCCACTTTTAAGAATTATTTTAACACTTAATAAATGCAAAGTACCTTCTGAAGATGAGTAAATGCCAGTGTTAGGTTTGGAGGGAAAAAACGAACAACATTGATTGAAAACTTCGAATCAATAACAATGGGCATTAGAAAAATAGAAGTATTAGTAATGTTACTTTACTGCATCAGAGTATTGATTATCATGCATTTAAAAAAATTTTTTGTGCAACAATTAGAATTCAAACTTGGTCATTTAACTGCGTTACAATATATTACATATAATATAAGTGGATGTTTTAGTAGAGCCCTGTAACGTAGTAGTTAGAAATATTCTAAATTCTTAAGGAATGTTAAATATGATCGAACAAAAATATCGGAAGACAAGGTTTTCAAAGAACTAACTAAAATCAGTCTACTTATTATTATATATTTAACTTATTATTATATAATAAGTTTAACATTAATATAATCAACTCAGGGGATATTACACCGTATTTAATAACATAATTTTTTATAGTTTCAATAAATATGATTGTTATTTTTTTAATATTAAAGAAAATCATTTTTAATTTTGTGATAATGAGGGTATCAATGAGTCAAATTCTTAAATTTTCAAAAACACCTTATTAATAATGCGAAATAGAGATATAGCAATGACTTCTGATCTTCAAAATGGGAATTTCGGCAAACTAATAATGTCAAGAATTTTTCTGCCATCAATTTAATCAATTATAAATAAAGGGCTAAATTAGTTCGTAACCGAATTACGTATTCCAATAGAGCATTTATATTTAATATTGAGTGTTAAAAAAGCAGAATGATTCAAACGTGCTTCTTATTATGAGTTATAAACTCAAATATTGAAAAGAAACCAATATTATTCTAATCCAATGTTAATATCAAGACAAGCGAAAAAATACAAGAATAAAAAAATAGTGATAATAAATTGTTCAGTATTTGGATTGTATAAACTGTAACGACATAAATATTGATGAAAACTAAACAATTAATACGTTATTACCAGCCAAAGAAAATTATTGTATCTATATCTCTATTGGTAGTTATTGAGAAAGTTATGAAACAAATTCAGAATGAAATAATAAAAAGTGATAAAATTATTAATCCAGATAATAGGATTCAAATAATACTATTACATCGGAAAAACCTATTCTTTGTGGAACATTTCAGAAAACTAAGGGATTAATGAAGAATTGTTGCCCTGATTCAAAGGAAACATTTTTAAACAGTATTTGAGTCATGAGCAGATCACAAAGAAAATCAGTTTCTTCCGCAGATTACAGAAAAAGCAAGTTAAAGTTATATTAATGCCTTAAAATTATTAGATTAATGTATAGACTATTGCACAATTAAGAATACAAATGAAAATTTTAGAAACTGATACCTGTAAAATATGGAAATACCAACTAAAGAGTGATGCTATTATACATTAAAAGAGAAATAAAGAAAAAAAGCAGTGAATAAAAAAATATGAAGACATAAGTAGATATAAAGAGAGATAGAGAGAGAGAGAGAGAGAGAGAGAGAGAGAGAGAGAGAGAAAGAGAATATTAGTAAAATTAGTACGTCACAGTATTACAGTTTTAATGAATTAATTATAAAATCTTCATTACGTGGGACCAATTTCTGTATATCGTAGAATATCTACGGCTTTAAAAGTAATAATTATTAATAATAATTTTTTTAATCATAAAAGTAATGATTAATAATTTATATAAAGTATAAGAACTAAACAAGAATTAGCAAAACTTACCAATGTCTAATAATAACTTTAAGTCTATGTTTAAATGAATATTATTGCGAGTTGAATGAAAATATTTAAGTTTATGCTTTGCATGCTGGAGAATCAAAAAGTACTTATTCTTAATTTATATGCAGTAATTTATCTAGTTTCCATACTATCAATTCCACTTAAAATCCATAGGCGAATTTATATAAAAAAGCACCGATGTTTCACAGTATTCCTATTTTACAACATTTTGAACAATTTCTTAAATATTATAGATTATTTATCATAATATTATTTCTATCTACAGATTTATAGAATTTTTAAGTTATTTGAAAAAAGTAACAAAAGTATAGAAAGTCGCGAATCAATTATTTACAATATTTCATCGATGTCATTTGTCGCTGCGACGTTGATTCTTAAAAGAATATGAGCAACCAATGACCATGAAATAAAATTCTGTCTGTTTCATTATTTCTTCTTCGTTAAGTTAACGAAGGCTCTTATTAATAAAAATTATTATGTTATATTATATTTATTGTACAATATTTTGGTAATTTTAATGTCGATCACTGTAGGAAAACAATTATTATTTCAACACAGAACGTTCATTGATTTTTTAATTTTGTACAAATAATGTACATGAAATAAACATTTCATGATCTCTATTTGAACGTCGATTCTTAGAACTGATATTGATTTCAATTAAATGTTTTGAAATATAAATTAATATTTATTTCGTAATTTATAGAATATTTTATTCTAATTTTTAAATGAAAAACTATTGAATTCACATAATTTTTATATGAATTTTATATATGAATATATTTAGAGAAAACTTTTCCATCAGAAAAATCTTCCAAAAAAATAATATTTATTTACAAATAGCTTAAAGACGAGATCAAGGAGTGAATTCATTTATACTAAATTTTTTTAGCATTAAGTATTCATTATAATTTTTCTTATGCATTTATTATATTGAGTAATAAATAATAGGTATTAAAAAAATCATTTCAATAACTAATAACGTTATACTGTAGTAATATTACTGTATAATAGAAATTATTATATTATATAAGGCTTTAAAACTGTTTAATAATATCTATATAATGCTTGAATGTTATTTTCTAATTTTAAAAATCTATTATTCTTGAGTTTGTGTCTATAAAACTACAAAATTTTAGATTTTTTTTGTAGAATTAACAATATTTTTTATATTCAAGACTAAAATAAATACTGTATGAAAAAAAAAATATTTTGCATTAACTGTTACTGATAATACATTATATCATGGATTCTTTAACGAAATATAATAAATATAATAATCAAGAACATTACAAAATGTTGTTATCACATGATTATTAGACTATATAATTATGCATGAATCACATTATATTGAGCAAAATAAAATGATTTATAATTATTATAAATTATTGATATTATTCTTTACTTTATAAAATAATCCATCAACATTAAATTGACCTTTAGAAAATAAAATTAGTTTTTCACTTTAAAAACTTAAAATGTTTCCTTTATCCTAAATAACTGATTTTTAACTTAAAAATTGAAATGAAAAATTGATTATTATATTATATGAATTATATTCATAATCTAATTCATTAAATTCATGAGTCATATAATACGATTTTTCATTTTTCATAGTGAATAATTGGCCTAAACACAAAACCTATATTAGCTCGTCATATAATTAAAGATTGCAGGCAAATAATTGTTGAAAGATAATTGAATTTTTTAATTCTTCTATTACAGATTAAAATGTAAAATGAATTCATTTTTTAATTAAACTGGCTCTTCGTGAATAAAAAATAATATTAGAATATACGAATTTGTATAAAATTTAATAATATTTTAATACAATGATTTCATAAATCATTTAATTTTTCAAAGAACTGCAAAACTTTCTTGAAAACTTATACAGCGTATAATTACATTCAAGGTCCATAAATTAATAGCATAATTGTAGTATTTGCGAAAATTACATTTTTATTTCTAGTTGAAAAACAAATATTTCAAGACCTTAAAAGTTAAAAATTCAGATACTTATAGTGTTTAAATGCTATATGTATAGATTGTGTAACATGTAATAATAGAAAATTATAACGAAAATTATACACATGTATAATAAATAAAAGACATGATTTAATTTTGTTAATATTTTTGAATTAGTCTGTAAGAGCTTTCATATAAAAATCAAATTTTTCATTAAATATTTTTTAACTGATTTCTTATATTTTTATATAATCCTTAATAATTTCTATTGGAAATGAAATTTTTTTCTTTCCTATATGTACTTTAATAAAATATTTAATTATCCACGTAGTAGCTATAAAAATACTTGTACGGATTTAATAACATGATAAAAATATGAATAAACAAATTTCAAATTTAATGTTTATTTTGATGCAATTATGCCAACTTAGATTAAGCTGAACTCGTCATCGACGCCTAGATTGACGGAAACGCTCGCGAAATATTCAACGGGCGCGCCGCGGAAGCTGCCGTTTAGCCTCAGCAGCTCGGAAAAGCCTGACCTGATCTCGGTCTACTGAGCTAGCCGCCCGCCGTCCTCCCTATCCTGTCGTTTCTTTCTGTCCCTTTCATGTCGTTCGACGTGCAGCCATCCTTCGCACCACGTTATTTAGAAACGACGCGCCTAGAGCAATGCAGATATGCAAAGAGGAACTCGAGTAAAGGCCGTTTTTCCTCTATATCTACAGATATTTAATTATCTCGATTCTCCATCTTCCTCAAAAGAAACCATTCCCCTGGCATTTAACTATCCTCGTGAGGAGGGGGAGAATCGCAAACGCGGCGCAAGGAAATGTCGCCCACCGAGGGACGACTCGATGGCCCATTACAGTGAAATTAATTAGATCATAAATAGCACAGAGGTCGTCTATTGATGTAGATTCTCATTAAATTAGATATTGTTTTTTTTCCTGAACACGTAAATATATTTGCATGTAATCATAGACACTTTGAATAAAATTTCAAAATACACTATTACACATAAATAACAAAAATTCTATAATTAATGTAAATTTGAATTGATTTTTCCTATTAATTTGTAAGAAAGTAATTTTTAAGGATTTATCAAATAATATTAATTATTTTTACTAAATACCTAGCTTAAACATTAAATTCCTCTATAAATTTTAGATTAATGTCCACATGATAAAATACATGGTTAAATATACATATATTATGTATGTACATATGCTTATTATTAAGGTTGAAAATAGGAACTATACCCTTGGTATTTTAAATTCCTATAAAATTGAAACAAAGAGTTGATAAGTAACTTCAGAACCATATTTAACATTATCATGAAATATATAATTTTATGTATTTTTCTTAACAAGTAGCAGTATTAGCTCGCTCATATTTGTTGAGAATATTCTCGGTAACACCACCTTATATATAATAAAAAAATTTTATGATACATTGTATGTACAGTTATAGAAATAATTTTGCAATTCTTTATGATAAATAATGGTACTTTTTAACTTTTCTTATAAAAATTATAACCTTAGTTATTTTTATTTATTAAAGAGAAAAACAACACTTGACGAACTAGTATAGATATACTATAATAAATTGTTTTAGAACATGTCACCCTCAATAACTTATCGTTTTAAAAATTGAATGATGAATAACAAATTTTAATGAAAACAATACTTATTAAAAGAATTTGATAATTCTAAATAGTTTAAACTAAATTCTAAATACTTATTAATATTCGAAGCAACCACAACTGATTTTTAATTATTTCTTAAATTCTTTGTGTAAAATGGATTTAAATATTATTTACATATGAAAATATTTTATTCATAACTTTTCGAAATTTAAATAAATATAAAATTTAAAGTTATTTAAATTTTATTTATTACGATTTTTTATTACGATTATTCATTATTCAATTAGTAAGATAATGCTTATAATCACAGAACTCTTACATTCTTATATTACTTTAAGTTACTATTTTAATTATTTTAGTTAAATAAAGATTATTGATAAAAAAAATAAATGAATTCACTCTTTGGTCACAAAATTATACTGTAGACTTTATCTGTTATACAAAATTCCGCATACAACCATAAATGAGTTTGGCCTAATTACAAACATTAAACCTCAGCGCCAAGATCTCGAACGCCCTGTTCAGCTATCGGTACGTACTTATCGTCGATCCTTACGAGCATTATGACTTTGTCAACATGAGATCGACGATTCGGATCTCGATGATTCGGTGACCAACGATGTACCACGCAACCTTCCATACCGCGCTCTGGTACCCAGTGTTGCCAGCCTGATCGACCGCCCATCTGACGCATTTTCTCATCTGGCCAAATTACGTCTATACGTCGACCGAGATTTATCGCGTCATACACCTGATTTGGATCCATTATCTGAGAATAAAAAATATTAAACTTAATATTTCTCATTTTATTGCAAATTTAATTATTGTATCCTGTGTGTTATAGAATATTATTTTGATCCTTATTAACGAAAGAATCTTAAATATTGATTAATTACCTTCAACTAAATAATTTTTTAATAATTTGTATTATTCTTCATTAGCGAGAATATTTTTATATATTAAAGTTTGATTTTTTATTATTTAATAAATATGACTATTTGTTTCATTCGAGTCTTGAGAAATTTTAAATATTGTATTAAAAATACATATTTTCAATTTTTAATAAAAACGTAATTTGCTAATACATTTTCAATCACCGATCAATATATCATATGTTGTTTCCACTATTCAACGGGAAAACAGCGTTATTTTTTAAAGTGCCTTACTTTGAAGCATTGTTATCACCGTTACTCAACGGGAAAGCAAAGCTAAGCTACCTAATCAAGTAAAGACTAATCAACGTGATCTAAAATTTCTTGCTCTGTACTAATGCTAACACTCAGAGTAACCGAAACCTCGTCACGGCTACTATCAAATAGAGTAATAATTTAAACATCGCAATAAAATATCCTCCCTCCTTCTCACACATATATATATATATCCCTTTCTCATCTAAAGTATGCGTCTCTATAAACAAAATTTTATTATTTTTTAGATATAAATATTACCAAATTCGGTTTAATCTTGTTTATTTTTGTAGAGTTATAATTCGAAGAAATTATGTTAGAATTTTAATATGTAAAAATAATAAAATAATTAGGTTTATAATTTTATCATTTGTACTTTTTTCCATGCAATTTAATATGTTTTTTGTATTTCTGTTATTTTTTTCAGACAATCATTAAGCTGGACTAACGAAATAAATTCTTTTTTTGTTATATATATTTTTTCTTTTACTGTGTTCACATCCCGTTCTGGTGTGCCTAGCCAAATGAATCCTACCTCGATCATGAGCTCTCTAGGTATTTGAAGAACCTTGACTTATAACTTCACAATGGCGCATCTCATTAGAATAATATATTAATAAAGTTAAATTTGATAATATGGAACAAAATTTCCACTTAAATTTACAAACTCACACGAACTCTTTGGAGTACTTCTTCTTTTTCGAGTTTGGCGCTAAAACTTGTTTCGCTCTTGGACTCAGTTTTGATGTCACTACTACTGAGGAGACCAGCAAGACTAGCCAATGTCGAACTCGTAGGTTTTCCCATTGAGGCGAGCGAGCCCCTACAATTGCCTCCGACTGAGCTTGTATTTGCACGTCCCAATGAGCCACGACCTGTTGAACCGCCAATTTGACAACCCGACTCCATTGATTGGGAACCTGATGTATTATGGCCCGATTGATTATAACCTATTGAAATAGACAGAAAAAAGTATAATTTGAAAAATATTCAAAATAATTTTCATTGAATATATTCAAATACTACTTTATTAAGGAAAGATTAATATGCTTAAGTATGTTGTACACGTTATGTTAATGTTTTATAATAATGCATTTATATATATATATATATATATATTGATTATATTATTTATATAATAAAATATCACTTTTTATTTACCAGAGTGGATATTATAAGTAGTCATTGCATAGACTCCATCATTACCAAATCCACCGTCATCGTGAGAACCTGTTCCACCGGAAGAACATCCTTGCCCACATCGTCTTCTTATCCTGTTAAAATATTACCAATTAGTATTTTATATTTTATTCTATTTAATTGTAAAATTATATAATTTTTCAAGTAAATTTTAACATAAAAAAAAACGTTTAATATTATTATAACTAAATATAATTGATCAGATGTGTATCATATTTAACAGAGAACTATTTTATCAAACTAAATTCTCACTTATATGAATATTAGTATTATTATTTGTAAAATTGGTATTATTAAGTATTTATTTAAAACTAGAGTGTTGTAAAACATTTCATAGATAACGTGATCTTAAGAATATTTTGTTAGTAAACAAATTGAAAATGAATTGATTAGAAAATATTGAATATCAAGATATTTAAACGTAATTTTAAACAATTTTCATACCTTCGCCAAAGCTTAAGTATATTATTCTTGATAGCAGTGAGGCTGAGTGGTCCACCAATGACTGAACACAACTGTTCATTAGTTTCGGCATAACTAGTCGTCAGCGGTGACACGTAGATTGGGTAACCAATTGGCTGATCACATGAACTGTTGATGATGTTGCGTAGAGCTTGTTTTGCGTTTTGTATAGAGCCCCGCTCTGGATTACGATTTCGCAAGTAGACCTGAAAAATTCGTTAATTTTGTATAAATTTCTTTTTATATTATTTGTACATAAGTATAGAATAAGGCTATTACTAAATATTTTACACTTATAACATTTTATTGAATTACGGAGAACTTTATTGCTATAATGTTAAAAAAACTAAAATATCTTGTACATTAGACCAATGAATGTCTCAATTTTATTTCTAAATTTCGTTTAAATCTTTTTTGGTAAAAACAATTTTAATTAAGCGAATTGAATTTAAATTAGCTAACAAAACGAGTTAATTATGAATATAATGCATAATCAATCAGAAAATCCTCTTACCAATTCTTGCTGTTGGCCAGCCCATAGCCCCCGAACACATTCACGATTCATCTTTATTACACGGAAGCTAAGGAAGCGCTTATTGAGCATTATTACTTTATATTCATCAATACCATCATCTAAAACATGCCTGAAAATTTATAAAAAAAAGGAATAAATGTATGCTAGAAATGATTTATAAAATAAAAAATCTTTAAGATAGAAATTTCATTAACTTGCTAAAATAGTAAAAATATGCATTATCTCAATATACTATTTTTTTATCCTTTAATTTATTTCTACCATTTTCATTCAAGCAAGAATTAGAATTTGAATACTCTCTTAAATATATTGTTACATTTACATCGATATTTGCATGAATTAATTAAAATAAATATATCAGTATTATTATATATATATTTATATACCTAGATTTTTTTACTTTTAGCCTTAATTTTTGTTCATAATAATAATAATAAATTACATTTAAATGACGATAGCTTCAGTAACTCCTATTAAATTTTTAATTATCTACATATACCAGCTCTTAAATAATATTATTGAATGTAGCCTTTTTAATATTTTAAATTAATGTGATGTTTTTATACATATTGTGCTACTATGTTTATTAAGAGTATTATATTTTTCATGTATTTTTAATACCCCTAATAAAACTAGGTATCATCATAATTTCATTATTTCAAACAAATTTTGTATATTTTTAAAGTACATTTATAGTGAATGCATTACCTTATAAGATACCCAAATTTTTTCAATTATAAATTTAACTAAAAATTTGGAATAGTTTAACTATTTAGTATATAAAAAAATTTAGATAAGTTTTATTAAAACGTGAGATAAAATTTTATAACATAAAAAGAAGTATAATACCTACATGATTGGTACGATTTGATTATTTATTCTTTAAAATATTTTTAATAGTTTATCAAAGTTTGTCTATAATTTGATTAGAACTTTGGAATCTACTCCTAAGTTACCATTCTCAGTTTGGGTCGAATTTAATATAGTTAGGGAAAATTTTCTTATAACTCTATATTTATGTACATTTCATGCATGTTATTTATATACATATTTCGAATATGTAGTAATTTATTTTTTTACATTAAATATCTTGACAAAATGTTCAACTAGTTTCTTATCTAATATTAAGATATTTCTCTAAAATTTTTTGATCAACATTATTTAAATATATTATTTTAAAATTATACAATTTATTACTATGATTTTGATGACTGGCCCTGAATTATCATTATTATAGTTTTTAATAAAATAAAGTTTTACACAAATTGTAATATATTAAAATTTAGATTTTTGTATATTTTGTAGTATTGTAAAAGTACACTTAACACTTTTTTTAAACTTGCTTATTGTACATTGTAAATTTTTTTATTTTTACATGCCTGAGTGCTAAGAGACTGGGAGCACCACTGAGGATAGCATTTCTCCAAAGAGGGTCAGCCTCGTGGCTGATAACCAAATTACGATCGTGATTGTCAATGGCTTCATAGAGTGCTGCGGCCTCCTCATATGTGTCGGGACTCATAAAATGATCCTGATGCAGTTTGAGAGCCATACGTACACCTTTTGCAACGACGCTACGTAGCAAATCCACATCGTGTAAAACCCACTCATCACGAACCGACGTAATACGAAAATCGCCTGTAAAATTTTGAGATTAGCAATAACCCCATATAAATAAATGTCAAAGAGATTTATATTTTTAAATCATTGTTCTTTATATAGATATGATCTATCATTTTATAAATTATTTCAAAGAAATATAGTTTTGAAAGTAGACCTCGAAATATTACGGTTTGTTTATTATTATATAACAGTGAATCAAAGAATGAAATGATACGTATCGATAGATCTTTTGGAAGAGTATTTGTCCTCACACAAAAGGTTTAAGTTAGAAGTTCCAGTCAAATGAAGCTACATGCTACTATTTTTTGAATTTCTTCACATTTAAATTTTGAATATAAAATAGTTTCGAATGTGTGAAGGTGTTAAAAAGATGAAATGTTTTTTTATATCATATAACAAATTACCAGTTCTAAAAATAAATGTTTTCATTTGTATACGCAAAAATATCTTAATTGAAAATACAATTTAGATACTAAATATTAAAAAATTGTTATTATATTTTGGATAATAATTATGTGACAAACTTCATAATAAAATTAATATGATAATTATATTGTAAAGACTTATAAAAAGTATTACCTTTAAAAAGAGCATGTAAACCGTAAAGAAAAAATTCAACGCTAGATAATGTATTATGAGAAGCTGCTCCTAATACGCGTCTTCCCAATAAACTAAGAGCTAGACAGAGTGATACAAGGCACGAATCTCGAGATCTTTCCAACATCTGAAAAGAAATATCCATATTAAATAAACCTTATTTTTATTTTTTTAAATGCTCACTAGTTTTTTTTCCTAGGTTTTTATTTAATTTTTATTTAATTTACTTATTTTACCTCAAAAAGAATTGAATGATGTATAAGTAAATATATGTGAAATATTATTTAAATTTTTATAAAGAGATAAAAATTTTTAAAAACAGTAGTACTAATTGTATGATCAATAATTTTGAATACGAAATTAACATTAAAATGTAATTACTGTTTACTAAAATTTAGTATTTAAAGAAAAAGAATAAATGCTTATTACTTTATCCTGCTTAGTAGCACAAAACTGTATCCAATCCAAATACACATTGCAAAAACTACTTCTGGTGATGCCGCTCGCTCGAAAATCAAAATCTTCATCTATATTCATGTTGAAAACCGGATCCAAATCCAAGAAATTCTTTTCCAATGTCTGTTTTAATGCGTCCACAATTTCTTGATTTTCCAACCACTGCTTTAGCTTCGATGATTTCATCGCGTAAAAAATTATACTTTTTACATAATAGGTAACCAGTACCTTTCTGAATTCGAAGACCTGAAGCATCGATCCCGCTGAATTATCCGATATAGAATAACCTTCTAAAACATATTTTGCACTAGCCACTTCCCATGCTAACCATCGTTGACTGAAATAATTTAAATTTTTGTAAGTATTTAAAAAAATAGTTTAAACTTGATAATATTTCAAGGCATATTCATTAAATATTTGTTATATGTATATGTTTGTTACAAAACTTAAATAAGAATTTAAAATATAATATTTGAAACGTAGGAATAATTATATAATTATTGTATTCAGTTCGGATTTAGTTGCTTCATGAAAACTGGACTCTGACTATAAATTTACCTGAATGCAGCATTGACACTCAGTACATGAGAAAAATGTCCCATTTCACAACAACAACAATTGTCATTATCCTCGATTCCCTCAGAAATAGCCTCCACCTCTCTCTGTTGACAATAGGTTCCCCTAAACTCTAGTCCCCTGAGCTGAAATGTGACAAGACCATTGCCCAGCTGGACAATGTGTACAAGGCAGTTAAGATAATCCGAGGCAAGGAGAAAGCAATCGCCTTGTTCGACAGTACCCCAGCGACCCAGAGCCAAATCTCCGTATAGACTATGTTGCAATGAACGCGTTAATTGCTCGTAAAAAATGGAATTCAAATTATTGTCATCTGCACCCAGGTTGCGTTCTAGATGCAAGGACATGCGCGTATTCGAGTGATCCACCCTGTAAGCATTAGGATTCTTCTAGTTATTCCTTAAAAATAATTACACAATATATTTTTCCTTTTTTAGTTTTGTTCATTTACAAAAATTCAAAATGATCACGACTTAATAAATAACTTAATCTGTTTCAAACGACTTAATTATTACTCTTCTAAATAATTAATTAATTGATATAAGATTAAGTTTTCTCTAGTTAAATTTACAATTGATTTTATTATACTTCATTAAAGAGATCAAAATAACATTACATATTAAAAACCAAAAATGTAATATAAAAAAATTTAATTCATACCTTCTTGTCTTGTAATCTCTCTCCCAGAACTTGACAGGCCTTACGTATGAACTCATAAATATCGCACTTCCCAGTAATGGATTGAGGGGTGTGCTAAGAACTGCCGAAATACCGGCCTGCAGAAATAACATTGCTGAATGTGGCACAGAAAATGGTTGAGCAAAAGCGTGGAAGGCACTTCCCCACGTAATCTGCCAAGGCGCTATATACGTAACGATGAACCGTATCTTGAGTAACAGTTCATGAATCTTAGCAAATACGACAGCCGTAACGAAATAGTCGAGAAGGAAGGTCTCACTGTGCTCACGAAAATCCATGTGGAAGAGCAGCACTGCGAAGACAAGTACAAGATAGCGTGTTGACGAATCTGCATAAGCGGACCGCAAGGATTTGAGGCCGCAGACAACGATTATCAATGCTCCGACGCTAGGGCCAAATTTCGCAGATATTTTGGCGGAAGACTCCGTGAGTCCGCCCAAAAAAACGACAGGGTAGAGAATGTTACGTTCGAAGAAGCAAAGGTATACGTAGATCTTCTCAAACCACATTATCTTCACTGGATTTCTCACTGTTTTTTTTTTTTCATAAGGAAGAGAAAATAAGTTTTAATAATTGGAAATATCAATGACAAGGTACCAATATCGATTTTCATTATATTCTCAAAATAAATAAAAATGTTTTAATCATACTAAATTTACAACTGTATTATTTCTATGTGCACTGATATTAAGGAATAATTTGATTCTTTTTTGTTACCCTGATTTGAAGCATATCTACCAAATATTTAATAATATGGAATAAAGGAGAGAAAAATTAATTAACTTAAATAATATATATATATATATGGGATTTAATATATGTGTGTGTGTGTGTGTGTGTATTACTATCGTTTAAAAATCAGTTCATCGATTAAACTTATTTCTTTTTTCCTCCATAGCTTAGGTAAATAATATGTCGACTGTCTTTCTTTTTTGTTCTACTCTTTCTATTTCTCTTTATCATTCAAACTCTACATAAATATATAATTTTATTTTAACATTTATTTGTTTCACTGATTTACTCAATATACTTAGGGTAGCAATAGAGAATTCAACTATTTGTTTAAGCATGCTTGAAAATAATTAATAATAAATAGTATTCAATCTTTCTTTCTAACTAAACAATTTTATATAAATTTAATGAAAATTATTACTCTCATTAATATATAGATATTCAGCAATAAGTAAATAAATAAAATTATACAGATTTCTTTATTTCTAGAATCTATTAATATTATAGTCAGAAGCATAATCTATACAGCATAATGCAAGATTTTGCATAGAAGTTAAAAACTTTCCTAACCGACAGGGGTAACAATACACTGACCATACAATTTTACAGTTTGTGATTTTGAAAGATATTGAATAAATTCTTATATAATATATATTAATAAAAACTCAATATAACTAAGCTTATAAAGAAAAAAACACGAATCATATATGATCTAAAATCTTTTTACGTTAAGACGGATATCTTTGACAGAATAATCTCTTTTATATCTTAACAAAACTTACAATATTCAAATACTCAAAATTATGGTAAAAATGCTATTTCTTAACATTTAATATTTATATATTATCATTCTATGATAGTATATATCAAATACCTTAATAGTGTACCTATAAGTAATTAAAGTTAAGAAAAAAATTAATTTTTACCTTCAAACTGTAAGTGTTCGAAGCTACGTAATACAGGTCTTGCAAGACACAACCATGGTAGTTGTTTCCTCAGTTGAGGCATGATATAATGAAGGAGCAGACCTAGTAAGCCTGTAAATGCCCATAATACTGGATTGATCTCTGGCTGCAGTGCCGTAAAAACTGTCGAAGAATGTATCCCAAAGGAAAGAATCCCAATCACTGAACACGCAATAATGTCATTCTTTAATCTCGCCTTGACAGTGGATCTTAGCTTCTGAGGTAATGGATCGAAAAGCTCAGAATCAGAAATCTGTTCGCCCACAACAATCTTCATATCCTTCTTTTTAGACGAAGCTTTACACTTTGGAGTTTTGATAGTCCGGACTGAATTTTGTGCAGTAGCTGAGGAACTTGAAATTTCATGTCTGGAGGTATTCTCAATAATCTGTATTTGTTTTTCCTCGAGGTACACCACAGGCGGCCAGAGGTTCGTCTTCACTATATCCCAAATTACACTAGGATCTGATGAAGACCTGTTAAGAAAATGTTTTATAAAAATAAACCTTATATTTAGAGGGTACTTTTAAGTATATCCTACAAATATTTATCTTAAATCCTAATAAAATAGATTAAATAAAATAGGATTCATTGGCATTGATTAGACTATTGATAAACAATTAAAGCAGAAAGTAGAATAATATTTTTTAACTTTTTTAAATGTGCATTCTTACTTTAAGTATCGTACATCTGACGTATGTGTATATATATAACGCGTGTTTCTAATTTGGAGATAAAGAATAGCATAATAGTCAATTATAATATACCTTGATTGATATAATAATTATGAGTATAAGATTATTTCGCATTACAATAAATATTATTGATTTTAAGAAAATATTATAATTGTAAAAATTATAGAATCCTTTCTCGATAATAAATGTATAAATTATAAAGAGTTTAAGTTATTCAATTATGTATATCAATGTTTTGTTTGGTCTTTTTCATTATTATTAATATTACAGAAATATGACGGAAATTTAAGCGTTTTAAAATGTACCCTAGAACCAAATTCCAAACCAAGGATCAAACAAAAATTAGGTCAACTAAATAAGTGATTCTCAAATGAATTTATTTCAGTACATAATTCTTATATATTAATAAGTGCATCTCAATTTCAATCTATGTGGCGCGCACACGTATGAATTTTTTGAAACGTTTAATTTGAAATAAAAAACGAGTTTTAATATATTCTATAAATATATGGTAAACAAAGATGAAAAATTAAATACCTGCTAAGATGATAAGAGACGGCAACGAGAAGTCCCGCAAAAATTGAAAAGAGAATATGCTGAGATGATTTAGGCTCCATGAGTGCTCCATACGCAAATCCATATAGTGTTAATACCGTTATCACACTTCGACTGAGGCAATAAATAGATGAGACTAGACTGGTAGTGGCGGTACCTCCAAACAGGTGAATATCGACGTGTTCACACAGATACATAATAAAAGTGTTTATCTGAGGAAAGAGACCGAGCGAGAAAACAATCGGGAAGCAAAGCAGAAAAATGAGAAGGACGTTGCGTGTTTGAACGATTACATCGTAGTCGAGGATCTGTATACCATAGACCCTAAATTCCGAGCCTTTGAAGTTCTTAAGTGATAACTCGAGGATCAGTATTATACTCGTGCAAAGAATAAAGTATATAGGCCTGAAATAAACAATATGTATATATCAATTTTTTAATTTAATAGAATTAAGAGAAAATCAAAATATTAATAACGTACTTAATAAAATTAAGTAAATAATTATAAATAAAAATAACTTTTTACATAAATTGTATTATTAAATAATTAAAGTAAATTAATGAAAGTGTTTATTAATTACTACACAAAAATAAAATCTAAAAGTTTTTCTAATTATATTAAATTTTAAACGTATTATTCTAAAACAAAAATAGATATTTGCCCAAAGTTTAAACAAATATTTATTATTTTTGTCAATGAAAATTTTGTCTCATACATAAATTAAAAATATTAGTAATAATATTACACATATATTATTTTTCTCTTTTTAATAATTTTGAATCCAAAATAATTTAAAAATATTCATTCGTCTTTTCATCTATATTAATTTTAATTTGTACGATTTTTAAGTATAGAATATGATAATATTCTTTTTAAAATATTTTGCGTTTTAATTTTAGTCACTTCCAGTTAAAGTTTAAATTTAAATCATTAAGTATCAAATATAAAATACAGGTCATGTACTTATTATTCTTTTGCAATATATGAGGAATAGGAAAAAAATATTCCAAACAAATTATGTTTAAGTTCATTATATTAAAGATCACTGCTCAAAAATATCAAATAATAAAAAATTCAGTCAATGTTTTTATTAAATATGTATCGTACATTTTATTATATAACCACATAAAGGGTTATAAAATTATGTTAATATTATGAATATATTATACTAAGTTATAAATTCTTAAACAATTTGTACAAAAGTTACCAAGTTGAAAAAATACTTTCAAATTCACCTGGAGAAAACGACAATGCGATTGAAGCCATGCGTAGGTGACGCAGCATCAGGTTGGACAGATTTCAATAGCGAGTACTGGCATCCAGCAGTTACAAAACAGAATAGAAACGCAAAAATGTCTCGATAAAATCCCTGTTGCAATATCAACAAGCCCAAACCTGCTACTGCAACCGCGAGAATCGTCGAGACGATCGTTTCCAATACAGTTAAATTTCTATCAAGGAGAGCTAAAAGGGATAGACGATCGAATCGCACTTTAACGTGTGGCAACTTTCCGATCTTCCATTTATAATAATGCCGAGTGGGCTTGGCCTTTATGTGACTCGGTTCATCAAAACCAATGAACTCATTAATAAACCTATTCCAGGAAAGATTCTCTTGGTGCATCGGCAGAGTTATCACCGGCATCTATATATTTAATAGAAATAAAATTTAATTGTATATAATTATTTGGTTTGTAATTTATAAAGAAGTTAACAGTTCATGTATCGGAGAGTTAAATGTATAAGATAATCAAATTATACGAAATGCTTGTAATGATATAATTCTGAAATTATTTAGACGTATTATTTTAAATGATTCTACAAAAATTAAACCGCTGAATAAAATCTATAAGAAATTAAAGATTATCATTACGATTTTTTATTGTCATTACAATTAACAAAAGTATATTAGCTGAAATTATTGTGAAGAGAGAAAAAATTTTCCTAAGTAAAGAAACATGGATGGCAATTTTTAATTGCCTTGAAAACGAAATGGTGCTGAAAATAAGAAATTAAAATCATCAAAATACATTGAGTTTTTACTGAAGTTTTGCAATACCTGTCTGAAATCTGTATAATAATTCGTGAAAATTACAGAAGTTAAGACTTACTGGATGAAAATTATATTCATTCTACGTAAAACTTAAAATAATTTATACATTTTCTATAATTTCTTTTTCATTTTGGTGTAAGAATTATTATCTTAATGATATATGACTTTTAAAAATATACATTTAAAAAAGCACTGTCTCGTTATTCTTTGAATTTTTTCTCACTTGATTTTCAACAGCATCGACTGATCCACCATTTGTCTGATTAGGAGATAATCCCAAAAGCTTTTCCAGTCTCTTATATCTATCGTCCAGTGAATCCGGTAACAGTTGTCGGTACGGAAGTCTCCGAGTATTTTCAACGGAACTACTGGCAGAGGGAACAACGGCCTGACTCGAGTTACTGATATTTAACGATGTCATCGCAGCTGGCATCGTACCCTGTGACTTTGACTGGCTAGTGCCACCATTTCCACCGTCGTTGTTATTGTTAACAGGCGAAGAGAGGACCGATGGTGTGAGAACCGGTGGTGTATCAATTATCACTGTTAGTCCTGTGGGTGTCATGGGCACTTTGCATCTTAATATTACTAAGACTGAGGAGTTTTTATATTTAGAATGCCATTATTTAGTCTAAGTAAATTCGAATTTTCTTGTAAATATGAGAAATATAAGAAAACCAATAAAAGTTTATATGCCGTTTTGAAAATGAATTTTATAGAAACTAGTAATCTTTTATACAGAACTATAATTTTTAAACATAGCAATCAACCCATTAGAAATTTTTTTACGTGAATATGAAACTTGTATAGTTATATGTTGCAGTTATATTTAGAACCATAAATGTGAATAAAATGAAAACGAAACAGAGTAGATTAAAGTAATTAATACCAAGAAGATTTGCATAAGATTTCGTTAAAATATAACATAAAAAGATGTTACGTACAGATTAACTTCTAATCTTGTATAAAATAATTTCTATTTAATCGAACAGTTAATATAAATATATTACGTGTGAGGAGGCACGTATATTAAAATATTTCTGAAATAACAAACTTTTCATTTCTCTTGCCAAAAATTACTCTTTAAATATTTGAAATCAGATAATAACATCCCTCTTGAACAATAATAATACCCTTGCACTATAGTGTACTACTTATGACATAAATATTTACAAATTTTTTTTACATCTATAATAAAATGATACAATGTATGATATATAATGTAATATACAATGTAATGTTATTAAATAGCATTTCTCTTGTAACAATGAAAATTATATCTTAAATTTTTGCTTAAATACATAATAGTGTTTACATTATGACAGTCACAAATCTACGTTGACTGTAATATTTATAAAAATTATGTATGTAATATTATTATCCACGATGAAAAAATGTTTGGCTTAGACAAAATATTAACTATTCATTAGGGATATGAATCTCATGAAAATAATGAAATAGCTTAAACAACTACAGGTTTCATAGAAAATAATAAGCTACGTTAACATACCAGCAGAATTGAGTGAGAGGCTACTGTAGCTATTGTTAGACAAATTAGATAGATCGTAATTTTCGTCATAATATATATTTTGATTAAGATGTTGACGCAGTAGTCTGTTTAATAGTTTCTTGTTTTCTTCAGATGGCAAGAGTCGAGCTGCTGTTGTGGCCTTGTGTTTCTTCGACCTAGGCATCTATATATTTAATAGAAATAAGATTTAATTACGTACAATTATTTTGTTTGTAATTTATAAAGAGGTTAACAGTTCATGTATCGGAGAGTTAAATGTATAAAATAATCGAATTATACGAAATACTTGTAATGATATAATTCTGAAATTATTTAGACGTATTATTTTAAATGATTCTACAAAAATTAAACCGCTGAATAAAATCTATAAAAAATTAAAGATTATCATTACGATTTTTTATTGTCATAACAATTAGCAAAAGTATATTAGCTGAAATTATTGTGAAGACACGAAAAATTTTCCTAAGTTGAGAAACGTGGATGGCAATTTTTAATTGCCCTGAAAACGAAATGGTGCTATAAATAAGAAATTAAAATCATCAAAATGTATTGTGAGTTTTTACTGAAGTTTTGCAATACCTGTCTGTAATTTATATAATAATTTGTGAAAACTACAGAAGTTGAGACTTATTTGGATGAAAATTATATTCATTCTATGTAAAATTAAAATAATTTATACATTTTCTATAATTTCTTTTTCATTTTGGTGTAAGAATTATTATCTTAATGATATCATATGACTTTTAAAAATATACATTTAACAAAGCACTGTCTCGTTATTCTTTGAATTTTTTCTCACTTGATTTTCAACAGCATCGACTGATCCACCATTTGTCTGATTAGGAGACAATCCTAAAAGCTTTTCCAGTCTCTTATATCTATCGTCCGGTGAATCCGGTAACAGTTGTCGGTACGGAAGTCTCTGAGTATTTTCAACGGAACTACTGGCAGAGGGAACAACGGTCTGACTCGAATTATTGATATTTAACGATGTCATCGCAGCTGGTATCGTACCCTGTGACTTTGACTGGCTTGTGCCATCATTTCCACCGTCGTTGTTATTGTTAACAGGCGAAGAGAGGACCGATGGTGTGAGAACCGGTGGTGTATCAATTATCACTGTTAGTCCTGTGGGTGTCATGGGCACTTTGCATCTTAATATTACTAAGACTGAGGAGTTTTTATATTTAGAATGCCATTATTTAGTCTAAGTAAATTCGAATTTTCTTGTAAATATGAGAAATATAAGAAAACCAATAAAAGTTTATATGCCGTTTTGAAAATGAATTTTATAGAAACTAGTAATCTTTTATACAGAACTATAATTTTTAAACATAGCAATCAACCCATTAAAAATTTTTTTACGTGAATATGAAACTTGTATAGTTATATGTTGCAGTTATATTTAGAACCATAAATGTGAATAAAATGAAAACGAAACAGAGTAGATTAAAGTAATTAATACCAAGAAGATTTGCATAAGATTTCGTTAAAATATAACATAAAAAGATGTTACGTACAGATTAACTTCTAATCTTGTATAAAATAATTTCTATTTAATCGAACAGTTAATATAAATATATTACGTGTGAGGAGGCACGTATATTAAAATATTTCTGAAATAACAAACTTTTCATTTCTCTTGCCAAAAATTACTCTTTAAATATTTGAAATCAGATAATAACATCCCTCTTGAACAATAATAATACCCTTGCACTATAGTGTACTACTTATGACATAAATATTTACAAATTTTTTTTACATCTATAATAAAATGATACAATGTATGATATATAATGTAATATACAATGTAATGTTATTAAATAGCATTTCTCTTGTAACAATGAAAATTATATCTTAAATTTTTGCTTAAATACATAATAGTGTTTACTTTATGACAGTCACAAATCTACGTTGACTGTAATATTTATAAAAATTATGTATGTAATATTATTATCCACGATGAAAAAATGTTTGGCTTAGACAAAATATTAACTATTCATTAGGGATATGAATCTCATGAAAATAATGAAATAGCTTAAACAACTACAGGTTTCATAGAAAATAATAAGCTACGTTAACATACCAGCAGAATTGAGTGAGAGGCTACTGTAGCTATTGTTAGACAAATTAGATAGATCGTAATTTTCGTCATAATATATATTTTGATTAAGATGTTGACGCAGTAGTCTGTTCAATAGTTTCTTGTTTTCTTCAGATGGCAAGAGTCGAGTTGCTGTTGTGGCCTTGTGTTTCTTCGGCCTAGGTGAAGCTGGGATTGGTTTCTCATCAAAAATGTGGGTCACTGAACCGTCGTTGACGTCGCGTAAATTATGCATTATATTTTCAGGTGTCTCTGGTTTCGTTATACGATAGAGAAAATGTGTCAAGGCTATCAGATCTTGATCCTGTCGGATAATGCATGCAATTATTATCTTTGGCTTATAGAATAGTTTTCATAATTTTCGAATGTATCAATGAATGCCTATAAACGGTGCCATGATAAAAATATTAAATGTATGTTGTTCGTATATAACTGTTCTTATTTTTAATATCCTGTCTTTATTAAATTTTTCAATTATTTGCATTAATTGTTATATTTATTATATTTGTAATTTGTTTTCAATGTCGTAATTCTAATAAATATACGTAATTTTAGAAAAAACATTTATGCTCACTAGAAGAGACAAGGTTTTTAATTCTATATAAATAAACATTTTTTAAATTATTTGTAAGAATTGCGATGCCATCCGATAAACTTTTATCAAATTTACCGATTTACTGGAACCATAAATCTAATCTTCCCTACTGAAGGAAAGTTCGAGCGAACCGTGGAAAATACTCCAGGATCATCAGAGTAAGATCGGAGACTGAGCAATAAAACTCCCGACGTATCCCGAGGACAGAGACTCGCGAAACGGACTGTGGAAGTCAGGAAAGAAGCGGCAGTTGAAAGGTATCCGTTGTATTGAGTTGATGGAGTATTAAAAGTACTTCATGGAATTAACGTGGGTTGCCTTATGTTCCGCCTCCACGATTCTCCTGTTATTCGTAGAGTTGGAGCAAAAATAAAAAATGCTCGCAAAATATGAACTTGCTTATTTAATATTCATTTTAATAATAAAAAAATTGAAATAAATCTTAATAACCCTTAAAAACTTGACGTCCGTACAAATAAATTGTAATCCTTTCAAATTTATGAATGAACTATACCATATGATTTATAACAGATATTTTCATCACGATACTACCTTTTATTGAAATACCTAAACTTGCAGATCTCTATAGAAAGCTTTTTGCAAACTACTGTCTTACCGTAATGTGTGTCGAATGATTTACACGGTGCCTGCGTCTTGTTCGGTTTGATCTATGAAGCCTATTGTATCTTGACCTTGAACTGCGCACATCGTAGGGTGCGCATGTCATCCTCAGATCTGCCATGGTGGTAGATTGACGAGGAAGATCCGTAACCCTCGTGTTCGCCGGATTCAAGAAGGCAGCTAACAGTGGTGGAGCCGGCAACCGACGAATCGGACACAGGGTGCTCAACTCGTTATTAGAACCCCCTCCAACATGTGTCCCGGGTTGGATAAATCGTGCATCATTATCGCTGCTTTGGCCACTGATTTCAGCACGGTAATTAGATGAATAGAACAAATAATTAAAGGACACCAGCACTAACCCCAATTCTATATTTCTTATAATTTTTATTTAACTTAGTATTTTACTTATAAAAATTAATATTCGATATAATGATATTTTTACTCAGTATCAATTATATGCACAATAAAAAATAAAAAATCAATAATGTACATCATTATTCGTACATCTTTCAGAATTATTACTTTTTATGTGTATAATTAATAAAACATCACTTTTGCACTCGAATATGACTGCTGCTGTTCAAAATATAAAAATATATCATTTCTCAAATAATTAAAAGTTGAAAACTACAAAATTACCAGTCAATGTACCAAATAACCGACGCTATTCACAATACAACGTAGAATATAAAGATTATGAATAATTACTGGCTGTTGCTAGTATTGGGCCTAATGCCATTTATCACACGCTCGCGACGTTCTCTGATAGCAGCCGTGGATCTTTTATGCTTAGGCCTCTTAGGCAACGCATCGATCGCGCTTGCGCCTTGCTCATTTGCTGGACTTGCTCCTTCAGCACTATTACAATTACTGGCATTATTGCTGTTGAGACGGGCACGATTCTGTTTGGGTATGGCACCTTGCTGACGCTTGCTATCAACCTCCGCTTGCGTTGGGAGGAGCTTTCGCTTCACCTCATTTTCAAGGCTGAGGGTTGTGGTGCTCGATGAGCCGGAGTCCGGCTCCTTGCTCGGCAAATCTGTCGATGTGGTTATGAAAATGAAAGTTTAATTTTCTTTTTAGCGAAAATCTATGTCTATATATTCTATTAAATATATCAAAGCGCAAGCTGTCCATTACTCTATTGAAAGCTCTATTGGAATAAGTCAAATTCTTCAATGAAATAGTTTAGCTCTACTTAAAGCAAAAATGCATTTGAAATTGAAGATCGGATAATGACCTTCAACTCGATTTAAATATTTTCTCCTGTTCCAAAATAAATTTCTTCTCTCAATGCAAAATATAAAAAATGAATTTTTTTTTCACTGAAAGCATAACAAACAAAAGTATTTGACTTTGGCTACTATTTGAAATATTAACAGATAAGTTTTATTTTTATATATGTCAGATATAATATCTATTAAAACCGTAAGAACTCACTATTTACCACAACATGCATGTACAAAAAATGTTAATACCTTAGAATTTTATTCAATACATACATATATTTTATAAACTTAAAATTTCTCTTTTTTAATTAACCAAAAAAGGCATATTTATTTTGAAAAGTATTAATTCGTCGTTAAAATATAAATTACTATGAAGATTATTTTAATTTCTTAAAAAGAATCATACCATGAAAACTCTATTAAATGGATTAAGTATTATAAAAGATGTAAATTTTTTACTGATTTACAATGTTTCTAAAATTTTTTACCAATGAATTGAAAATAAAATTTAATTAAATCATATAATTTACTCTAAAACATTCCAAAATATATTGTTATTACTATTATCATACTTATTTACATTTAAGCTTCAAAAGTTACTATAATTATATTTTATTATTTTTCAGACAAATAATTCGAACAAAACAGTGAATGATTTATGAACTAATTAAAGAAATTGAGAAAAAATAGTTAAAATATTACAATTGGAATTTCAAACAGAAAACCACTTTTATTCGAATTCTTTTAAGCAGAAATTCACTTTCTTAAAACATTTAAGCAATTATTTATCTTATATATTGAAATAGAAATAAGTACAAAGTATTAGATGGATTTCCACTAAAAATAAAATAAAAATTGCTTTAATTTAAATGAAAAATTATTTGCTATTATAAATGATAAAATTAAGATTTCTTTTTTGAATATAATTATTTTATAATTAAAAAGTTTATAGGTGCCAGCATGAATTGTTAATTGAGATAAAACATACGTACTTGGAAAATAAAACATTAATTTTCATTTTTCGCATACTGAAAATCTACAATATATATTCTAAAGGTATTTAAATATATTTAATATTAGAATCTATAGGAATATGTACTTTGCTCTAAAATTTATAAAATTTAAAAATATTCTCAATTCAATATTTTATAATTTATTTTTAATTTGAAGGTTGTTTGTTATTATTAACAAATATGATCAATTTAAAGCCTTTTGAACATTAAAAAAAAATTTTATCGACTCTTTACATCTAAGAATATACTTAATATTACGCAAAAATAAATATGCACAAAAAACTAATAGTACCGAAGTAAAAACTATCCTTTTCACAGAATGAATTGAAGTTTGTTAGTAATATTGACTTTTTTAAAATTTAATATATAATTTGTATTTATTTAATAATTTCTTTATTAAATATAAACAGTTTTACGGGAAGAATTATTAAACCGTAATTAAACATTACGGAAAAGTTATTGATTACAAAAATTAAAACTCAATTATAAAATGAAATTGTTATTTACGATTCTAAAGAGGTAAGAATTTATGCATAAATAATGTAAAAATAAAATACAAATTATAAAAATTTGTATAAATTTTAAATTACAATCACATGTACATAGTCATGGTATTGTGAAGAGAAATTTTGTAGGATGTCTTATATCTCGCATATTTTTTATAAATATTGAATTAATTTTTAAATAAATTTTAGAAAAATAATAAGAAAATATTACAAAAATTACATCTTTATTTCACCTAATGAATATACCTTTATACAATCTTTTTTTTAATATTTTTATAAAAATATACAATATAATAAATATTTTATAAAAAATATTCAACAATATCTGACTAAAACCTAAATTATATTCTTTTTGATATAAAAAAAGCAATAAGTGGTCTCCAATTCATATGGTTATTATTTGCATATATAGAATATATTTAAGGAAAGTTTTGAACAGAGATTTTTTGTGAAAATTATACGTGATATTTTTATCTTATTCATTGTTAACTAAAATATACTTGAACAAAAACTACGAACTTACAATCTGTACTAGCTGTTTGTATACTATCAGACGCATCTGTATCATCAGATTTCTGCGATGTCCATAGTACTGGCAGCATTAAATATAGAATGTTTACAACTATCTTGTATTTGATATATTTTAAAATTTGTTTCTATTTTCTAGTCCACATATGGATTTTGTGCATTAAGAAATATGTAACATCACTATATAACAATCCCAAATTTGTTTAAATTTATTATTTAAACATTGAAAAATACGTAATCAAGAGTATTAAAAATTAGAATACTTATTAAAATTTGAAAAGTTAAAATAAGAAATATTCAGCTGTCAGTTTAAAATGCTTGAATTACAATACAGTTTATAAATTATAGTATTGAAATTAGAATAATACAATTGAAAATTATTTACAACTTAAATTGCTAATTTTAATATTACAATTTCTAATTGATTTTAAACTTTAATAATGTACGTTTAAAAAAAATTTTTAACTAAATATAATTTTTACACTCTCAATAAATATTATATTTATTGTTAATTTCATCATTTCTTAATTATATAAGTTTAAAATATATTTTTATATATATTTTAAAATTTTTACATTTATTAATATATTTACAATAAAATTTCTTATTTATTTAATTGCTTGTGATCTAACTTACTTTTATTTGTCCATGGTTCACCTTCACCGTTTTCAAACAACCAGTCAATGCCAACGATACTACCCGAATTGATAGGATCTTCAGTCTGTTTCAAATTTTCTTTCCTCTTTTCTTTGCGCCTCTCACCATCAGACAAATCCCAACTACTCTGACTAGTATTACTATATCTGCGTTTCGTCATGGGTTTAGATTCTTCCAACAAAGCGTCACGCGAATTCGTTGAATCATTATCAACTGTAGTATCTACAATGTATCTAAAAAATAAAGATTTGATAAAATATGTAGTAAATTTTTATTAAATACCGAAATATATTTTAAGATATTATTAATAACAGATTTTATTTAATTACATTTAATATTATATTGATTATCAATTGTTTTTATAACACTGAAAAAATTCTTTTGTATTTTTTGAACAATTCATAAATGAGTTACTAATAATCTATAAAATCCATAATACTAAAACATCATTCACAATATCAAATAGCTCTACTTTAAATATTAATTCATAGAAATTTGAATATAAAAATATAATTTATTTCTTATAATATATTTTTATCATTTGTATAATTTTAATCATTATAGTATTTATAGTCATTTGCATATTCTCAATTTTTTATTAATATTATCATATAAAAGATTTACATTAGATTAAATTTGATTAAGTCTATATCCAAAAATCTCTCTTTAGATAACTGTTTTTTCCGATTACTAAATACTCGGTATATACGATAATCAGTTTAAATATTTTTATGTAAACTGATTTTAATATTTACATACCTTAAAAATCTATCATCATTTTCTTTGCGCATGAGTAAAGGACTATACGAGTCCTGTAAATTGAATCGCGTGGAATTTTCAGTAGGAATTTGCTCATCACTTTGTTCAGCTATCGGATGTACGATTTCCGATCCACAATTGAGATATGGCAGCAATTGTAGCTGATTACGTTTTAATGTATTTTGAGGTAAAGCCTGTAATAAAACAAGTTTGGGATAAAACAAAATTAAATTTAGTCAAGAATAATACAACAATGTACCTATAACAAGATTTCATATCCTTACAGCTTAAAATTATTAACAATAGTGGGAAAAGTTCTTCTAAAAGTAAAAACTTATTTTACATATCATTAAAATATAAGTTTTTAAAACGTTATGCCAATCACTAGAATAATTTATTTAGCTTCAATAAAGACATATATTTACATGAAAAATATGTCTTGACTTATGGAACATATAAAAAAAATCAAACAGTAGTAAGATATTTATAAGTTTTTAAATCTAGAAATAGAAATTATTACTAAAAATAATATTGATAAGGGATATATTTTTATTAACAAACCTTTTTTGAATTTATTGTTTCTAAGCTTTGAGGGTGTAAAGGTAAATTATTGTCATCCGTTGGACTCGAAATTTTATTAGATGCTCTAATTGTTTCGAGACTTTGTGGGTGAATGAGTTGTTGATGAGGCATTTTAGATATGACCTAATACAAAAATATCAATTTTTATAATTACTATCTTAACTGTTCAAATTAAAATTACACATGATAACAAAAAAGTACTAAGTAAATAAATGTATCAGAAAATCAAGGCTTCGGAAAATTTATGTATAATTATATAAAGAAGAATTTAACACTTTCACTTTCAATAATATCAGTTATTTGAAAAATTATAAATTTTTTCAAAATATAAAAAAAATATAACAGGTATTTATCAGATATTTCGTTTTTATAAATTATTATAAGAATTAATTTAATAAAATAATTTTCAAATATAGGTAATATTTAATGATTGTTTTACAATTGGAATTTTATGGTATTTCTACATATAGTATTTTATATTTTTAAATTCTTTTAACTTTACTTTTAAACTTACTTCAAGAGATTGAGGATGAGACGGAATCTTATTTTTTTCTGCATCTTCTTTCTTAGATATAACAGATATGATCTCAAGACTTTGTGGATGATCATTTAATAATTGAGCCTCCATTGGAATAGAATTGGAGTTCAATCTTCTCACACTTTGATTATATTTCCAGTACTGGTAGTCATCTGTTTGCTCCAATTCTAAGGAACTAGTTTGCTTTATTTGACTTTCTGAACCTGTTTTCCCAAGATTATTTGATTTTGAATATCGCGATCTCGACTCTTCAGATGCATGTCTGCAGAATTTTTTCGTCGATGAATGGCTCTTTCCTGATGGAGTCATGTGTTTGCCAATACTTGGTGTTACTGGTCTTCTTTCTGGTCATTAAATAATATTTATTTAGTATTTAAAAAATACTTTGTATAAACTTAGTGAAAATAAAATGAATTGATTTGAATAACTACTTATTTCATTTGAAAAGGTATAATTTCTTAAATAAAATGACCAATCTGTATAATATAAAATATTATTAAGCTCATTATTCAGCTTTTACTAACATTAATCAATTAATTTATACTACAGATTTGGATAATATTATAAAAATAATAAGCTACCTTAACTTAATTTATTTAAAATTATCCAAATTACCGTAAATTTTATTCCTATAATGCTGTTCATGGTCTTGCTCTGACATCAGTTCTGCTTCATGAACATTAATGCTAGTGACAATTGGTTTATTTAATTGTGCAGCCTCTTCAGAACTCTCAGAGCTATTTTTTCGATGTATTTCAACTTTTAAATCTATTGTTGAATTAGGCTTATCTCTTGTATAATCAGATGTTATACTGTCGGCATCACCATTCTGTGTATTTGGCTCAATATACGAATTACGAGATGAACATTCCACAGGTGGAGTATCTGTTTTTCCTAAAAAGCATGTAATAATCAACAATAATTTTTCATTTTTAGAAAGTTGTAAAAATAAAATATATACTTCATAAAGTACAAACCATTCAAAACTTGAAGTTCAATACCAACAAAATCTTGGTCTTGCGGTTGCTCTCTCCGCTTCGCGCGAGTATCTCTTTTTTTTTCGCTTTCTAACTTCTGCTGACTGATGTTCTGATTAGGTTCTTCCAAGCACTCAGTCGTATCATAAACGCAATGCAGTGCATGGTTAATACATTTGATTGTACCAAACAAAACAACAATGGTAGAACAGTAAGCGAACCATACATAAAATGTCGGTGGAAAGTACTAAAATAAACAAGAGAGCATATGAATTAACAAATTAAATGTTGCATTATTTATTACCATTATATACTCTCATTTCTCTTTTGGATCATTTACTTATCTTAGAAGTTCTGTTAGAAATTATAGTAAAATTAACTATTTTACAAACTGTAAATTATGATTTTACATTAATTAATACTTTAATTTAAGTTAATTAATACTTTAAAATCTCATTAATATATTGGCATTATCTGTTTATTAAAATTAAAGTTAATTCAAAAGATATATTTTAATTAAAGATCCAATAAGCAAGTAATAAAATATCAGTTTGAGTTCATATAGTTATGAGTGATTAAACATTCGAAACATATGCCTTTTTATTACTTATATTATTATTTAATGTGTGATAATAATCACAATATTTAGTTGTAATTATTAGACAACAATAATCACAACATGCAGACTAAAGTTTCAACAGTCACAATCCAATTGAAAGTTCCTGAGGTCATTAGACACAAGGCACAAGGCAGAAACAGTTTTTAAAAATTACATTTTCATTGATACAAAGGCAGGAAGCCAAATCCCATAATAATTTGCACTTCTAATCAGAAAGAATACGTGTGTGTAATAAAAAGAAGTACAAATAATTTAAAAGAAGCACAATTAAAATATGACTCTTTTAATGTTTTATTTACAAATGTTTTGTCAAAATAATTATACGCATACTTTGTATTAAAAATACAATTGTACAATTTTTATAATCATAACTACATTACATTAAGATTATAAAATAATAAATAATAATTCAAATCAAATTGAATTTATGGTATATCTAATTTTTATTCTAAAATATACACCAAAATAATAAATTAATTTAATTACTTGAAAAACAAAAAATTAAATGAATTAAAAAAATAATTAATATGGAAAATAAAAAATTGATAGATTTAATTATTTATATATGAATTATAAACTTATTAGTCTAAATATAAGCAATTAAAAAATATTTATTTACATATAGTTTTCAATATTGTATATATAAATATTCAATATTATTATCAATTTTATCTGTACAGATTTTAGAGTAAATATTTAGTTAAATATCTTAACTAAATTATTTTCAAAATATTAATTAGATAAAATATATTATTTCAAACCTTGTCCAATGAAAAATCCTTTAAAAATCAAATGTATAATTATTAAAAAATATATTTGTTTTACTATATTATAAAAAAATATACGTAATAGTGAAATGAACTTAAAAAATCACTTCAATTTAAATAAATACAATGTCTGATTTTATATAAAATTATATGTCATATTTTCAAATATTATTGAAAGTCACTAGTCAAATGTCTAATTATACTACCTTCCAAATTAGCAAACTAAGGAATTGTTATAATAATTTCGCAAGGATTCTAATATCAGTTAATTAATATTTATTTGAAAAATTTATAGTTAATAATAATCATTTAAATTATTTGTATATTTCTCAAAATTAATAGATTTATATCCTATTGAATTTAAAATCAATCATCATTCAATGTTGTTTATTATGCAGAATTTCTAACATAACTGAATCGATAAACTTATGAATATGTGAGTTTAAATAAATAAAGATAGTAATAATTTTTTTACAAATAAAATTTATTCTTCTTTTATTATTAACATTTTCTAGTATGTATTTTTGTATTAAAATCTTGTTTATTATAAAAATGACAAAAATACTATACTATAATTTACATTGTAAATTCAGTAATAAAACAATAATAAAAATAAAAATATATGTATAAAAACCACAAAACCTTTATGTTCAAATAATTAATTATAAAATAAAATAAGAATTAAATTTTAAGTTGTATCCAAAATAATTAAAAACTTTTACAATTCAAAAGAGAAGATTAAAAAAATATATATTTATATATACATATATATATTTTGAATTATTAAATAAAATATTCGCATATTTATTTCAAAAATTCTTTATGGCTAATATAAGTATATTAAGAGGTACTAAAGCTTTTGAAGTAAAACTACTTTAGTAAGTTTAATAAATTTTTCATAATATGAAAATAATATTTAATATACATGTATAATTAAATAACTAACCAGGTAAATTGTAAAGGGAAGGCAAAGTAGAAAGAGCCAAACATAGAGGTGAAATGTGTTGGAGAAAACATCTAAATGAGGATCGTAAAACCATCCTCCTGTGAGACTTGCCCATACGCCTTGGCGTAGAATCTCCAGTGTTTGCGAACCCATGCCAGCTTCTACATTCCCTTTTCATCATGTTTCCATAGTGTATCGTGCATGCATGTATGCGTCTTCTTGTTGTTTATATGTATAATACTACACACCTACTATATCTACAATATTTATAAATTTTGTTTTCAATTATTTAAAATACATACTGTTCCATTTAGTATTTTTTCAATTAAAATTCTTAAATAAATTAAGATACATACTTTTCGAACTAATATCTAAAATTAAAAGATTCTTTTTATACACGCAAAATAAAAAGAATTACAAAGAATGAATCCGATTATAGAAATTAGTCAGGATGATCAGACTTGACCCACAAATGCAATAACCTGGTTTAACCAGATTCAATTTAGAAAGAGTCGATTTGATAAAAATTTATGATGAAATAAATCTAATATAACTCTCAAAAACGTAACATTTTATTTCCAGATCTAATTCTCACTTATCAAATTTAATCGTATTCAATGAATTTCTTTTATTTTTGAAATCAACAAACAATCCACGACTAATAATAAAGACGCGACTCATGATAAATGTTTCACGAGTTCGAAAAATCAGAAAGTCAATCTTTATCGTTCGAACTTTAGCAATATAGAGAAAGAGAGTAAAAGAGAAAATACTTATAAAAAACAATCGGACAGATTCATGTCGTACGCATACATCAAATAAATAGATTAGGATTGTTACAAAGCACAGACAAACACTTATATGTATGCACAAGTCTTACTCTATATTTTTCAAGTTCGCACGGGCGTTTGTAATTTATGCTTCTTGGAGACGATGTTCACATTCATCGCGAAATATAAGCACAATAATGAACAAAGATCGTGTCTCTCTTCTTTTCAGGCCTTTTACATAAATCTATATTAATAAATATTTTCACTATTCCTTCGCGCTA
The DNA here is from genome assembly GCA_018907045.1 of Wiebesia pumilae. Classification (NCBI taxonomy): domain Eukaryota; kingdom Metazoa; phylum Arthropoda; class Insecta; order Hymenoptera; family Agaonidae; genus Wiebesia; species Wiebesia pumilae. The sequence goes on from JACCHZ010000121.1 coordinate 62,563, forward strand.
TGGCATCAATCAATGAACTATGGATGTCGCAGCCATAGTCTTTTCTTCTCCGCCTATATAACTTCAATTGTGTAGTGTGTAATAGCAGTCGCTCTTCCTCCCAGTTCTTATTTCATCTCTGATCCTGATGACGTCCTGTCCTCGTTATATTTTGTACACACTAGTACATAACTACACTGTCCGCTAGCGCCTAAAAGTCCTGAAACTGTGAGCAATTTACTTGGATGATTCCAAAGTGTGTTGATGTTCACCTCCAGATGGCAGATTCATACAATTTCGAAATGCCCTTTTATCCACTTGATAGTTAAATACTTAACCGCCTAAAATTATTCCAAAGCTTAGCTTTATGAGTAGTAAATTCGTATTACTATAGATAAATAAATAGAAAGATACTTAAGAAATTATTTCATATAAAAAGAATCTTGTTTATATAAATTGAAATCATGTTATTTATTGTGTAATATCCCTTTTTCATGTTAACATTTAATTATAAATTAATTATAAAGAACCATTTAATTATACAGAAATTTGAAATATTCAGGGTTATTAAATAAATTTATTGTATAAATTTTTAATTAAATTGAAATTAAAATTTATTAATATAAAATACCTGTCTTGCTTATTAGTCGAAATCTTAGCGAAGATGAAATAATAACTTGTCGACTGCATGGAAAGTACCTCATTTATTATTAAAGCTAAAAGTGATGAAAAAACAGAGGCTCCGTTGAGACTTTCTTTTCGTTTATAATTTTTTCAGATATGCATCGGGTATTGGAACAATGAAAAATCTTGATTGATAGCACCAGCAATTATATTTTGGTGTTCAGAATTCACTCTATCAGACCCATGCTAACACTCTTTAAATTGCCTTATTTTTACTTAACAATAATATTATATCAATTTTACAATACACTACTTATAATATTATTTAAAATCTCGCGCTTTTATTTTACTAAAAATGGCGTGCAACGATTTACGCCTACGATATAGTTGGTAAGAATCAAAATCGGATGAATTTAATCAGTCAGTGAAGAAGGGGTAAACGAGATGAAAAAGCAAATAAAAAATCCCGGGAAAATCGTATAAATTATACTGTAATTAAAACACTTTAATATTAATCTATAATCTAAATCATAAATTAACAAATTTTAACAAGTATGTGTACTTAGAATCATACAAAATATGCATTTAAGAATAAACGTTAACTTGCATTAATAATTCAAAAGCTTAGTCAAGATTAAATAATAAACTAAAATTTATTTAAATTTAGTTCGTTTGTTGTTTAATTCAATTCTAAAATGTGGGAAACGCATATTAATCAAATTTTCTTTTAAGAATAATAATTAGTGAAAAATACATAATATATGTAATACGTAATATAATTGTAAGTATTGCTATATCAATTAGTCAAAGCTGAAACTAATTTATTTATTAATAAACAATAAAAATTCTTTATGATGTTTATCCGTAATCTAGAAAGCACAGCGCCAATTTTTTGACCTATTGGGATCATCATAATTCACTTTTAGAATTGGTAGCATGAAATTTTCATCAACTAATACTTTAATAATAATGTTAACAGAAAGGTTTTAGAAAATGAAATTTGTTATTTTATTTTCAATGGTATTCTTGTTTTCCGGTATTGTATACATTGTAGCTTATCAATATATACATTTTTTATAATTATAATTCATATTTCTTTCTATTCTAAAGAGATTCGATCAGTTTTTCACGATCTAAAAAAATATCTATACATCTGAACTGCATTGACGTTCAGCCGAAAGATTTGTATTTTTGGCATGTATTTTTGGCAGTTTTTTCCGAAATCATCATATAAATTTTATGCGACTCATATTCTTTTCTCCTAACAGAAATTACCAAAATCTTAATTATCTTACATTTTTATGTTTGTATTGTAATATACAATATTATCGATAAATGATTTTCTTGTAAAAACAAATAGCATTACTATATTTTCGATTTACCATAAGTTATGTTTTTACAACGCATTAGACTTTGTCTTTCAAACTATTTATCCATTTACTGGAAATTTGTTGCTCTACCAAATGCTATAATTAATAAAAACGATAATAATGCAATCCTCTCGTAAGATCTTTGCAATTAAAAAATGGATTTTATCTATTAACATCATGTACATAATAAACTTGATTGAAAGTTAATCGCGTATCTACTCATTTTCTAAATTACTGTTGCATATTTGAATTTATATTTTGAACTTTGCATCTGCATATACAGTCTATAATTAACATAAGAAATGAAAATGATTTATCAATTTACTATGAAATTATTAAGACATATATGTATTTGTATTAATTTTTATTTATGCAGAGAAAATTGATGAATTCGCATCTATTTAATTCTTAAAATAATTTTAAATGAACATTTTTTTATTATGCACTTTTACAACAAAACTTATGTTTTTATTGTGAAGAATCATATTAGTTTATTTTAAATGCTGATTATTATATCTATATTAAAAATATCTATTTGCAAATATTTACTTACTCGGTGTAAAAGAGTCACTATGATCTTGATAAAAAGAAAATGGTTATATCATATGTATGGATATACATAGGCTAAAAATTTATTATAATAGAATATTATATAGAATTTACTTTTATACATCTTTAAGTGCTTAATAGAATGTTAAATAAATAATAATAATAGAATAATATTTACTAAGATTATTGAAATGTGTATATTTCGAAACAATTAGTAAACGGGATAACTATGATTTAAAATTTTAATTAGGTTCATAATTCTCAAATATTATTTTTCAATATTCAAACAAATATCTTCAATGATTCTTTAAGATAAGAGAGTTTGTACTATCTATTTTTATACTACATGTGATTTTATGTACTATATTAAATTCAAATAAGTCATAAAAGTGTAAGTTCTAAAAAAACAAGCTAGACAATCTGGACATAAATGTCCAAATAAATAAGTTATCTCGCATTGTGTTGAATGTCTTCTTCATTTTTCTTGATTATCCCCCCACTCTTGTGATGCATGAGAGAAAGACCATAACACCAAGACTATCTCTATCTTTGAAGCAGGGCTTCAGCGTCTTCAATATAACGCACAGTCCATTTGTACGAAAGTCTATAAATCGTCACAATCTTCTCGTCGCCATAACCTCCGTGTGTCGGCGCGTCGGTCGTTTTTTATATCTGTGTGTGCGTATTGTATGCGTGTGTGTAACCCTGCCTGTGGCCTGCGAATTATCGCATACTCCAGGAGTTCGCAAGCGTGCGACCTCCGTCGTTTTCGTCGCTGTCTTCTCATTACCCGTCAAAATCTAACATGGCGCACACGAGGTTATCATCGCCGCCCTAAAGTTAAAATAAGAATTATACAGAGAGCTGTATATTTGGTGTGCAACTTATAGAAGAAAATACTTGATTAATATCTCATGCGTGCTTATGCATGTGTGGGTAAGTGATCGCGCGCAGATCTCATATAAGATTCACAGTCATTTAGATGTGTAAATAAATAATCAAATAAATAAATAAATGAATAAATAAATAACTTAATTAAATAATTAGTGATAAATGTACGAGTGCATGCACGTGCATGGGTATATGCAGATGTGCATTCATCATCCATGAGAAAAGGCATAAACGGTGAGGGCGACGCGAAATCGAAAATTTTCTAGGGGAGGTGCGGCTACGAGAAGAAAAATCTTTCTTTTTTTATATATGCGTTTGTACATACGCGTGGTGGCTGCAGTGGTACATAAACAGGCAGTGGCGGCGGAGGAGGAGGAGAAGGAGAAAGAGAAAGTAATGTACTGTAGTGTTGCACACGTTAGAGCCTCGTGAAACCCTGGGCGATTCTAAAAGTTTTGACAGGTAGTGTATCATCGTCGTTGTCCGGGGTATTCATACGTATATGTGTATTACGAATATACCTGGGACAGAATGGAGCTGCCGGCTACCGTTACCTGGAGACTCTTTGCAACGACTGGGTGAGTTTGATAATTACTTGTATCTTTTAAGAAATTGCGAAACGGACTAATTGTGGGTAGTCATCATAGATTTTGGACAAAGTTAAAGATTATGAATGTTAATTTATTTTATAAGATATTATTAGTTTACTGTTATAAAATAGAAACAGAATTTCATTGATTTATGTTTAATTTGAAAATAAACTACTTTAATTGAAATACTTTAGATTTTCAACATTAATATTTACTATTATAACCTAACAAATAAAAGATTAAATATTAATTTTATTCCCATCATTACAAATTATAGTTATATGTTTGTATTCGTATGATATTTTCTACTTTAAACTAGATTTTTATGCCTAACTATTGTAAAAGCTAATTATTTTTTATCAAATATGAGATATTATTAATATCACTGAAAGTCTAAAAAATAGTTTATGAATTAAATAATTGTCAATATATTTTATGTAGATATACAATTTTTTATAATTAATTTCTCTTAAATATAAAGTTTAATATATTAAATTAATTTGTACACATTTTTATAGTCTAATTTAAAATTTTATAAACTATTTGGATTATCATTTATAAAATAAAATATTATTTTTTAAGGCTAGCTCATGAAATCTTTTTTTAAAAATTTGAGAATTAGTAACAATCATTGTTACTAATTATATAATGTGAAACTATAAAGTTATTCATTCATTTAAAAATAATATATACTTGAACATATTTTATATTTTTTTGCCTGAAGTTAATGAGCAAATTTGATTTTATTATTGAAAAAATATTTGTGAAAATATATTTGGTTAATGTTCTTATTAATTGAAATTTATGCTAAGAACTTATATTCATAATGTATTATAAAACCAAAGATTATAAAATGTGTCAATTATAACGAATTAAAAATCACCGTTAAATAAAAAAGTACTTAATTTTAAATAATATATATTTCATTTATTTTAAATGAAAAAACTATATATATTTTTTTTATTTAAATTTTATTAATTATATTGTATATAATTATAACAGAAAATTTTTTTTACATATAATTCATTATTTTAGGTGGTTATTGAGTATGGCAGTACCACAAAACATTATCATGTTTTGAAAGTAATGCCAAGGGTTTTAAAAACATTTCTAGAAAACATTCAAGGGATTGGACAAAGAATGAATCCTCCCTTGACAATCACTATAATTGTAGCCAAAAGTTGATCAGTTTTGAAGTTTTAAATAGATGTTATTATAGGTGAGTTACAAAAACTCCTTAATTATTAAGCTAATATTAATTATAGGTTAGAATGTTAAAATATTAATAATAATAATAATTTGTGTTAAACTAAGTTTTCTAAGAATATTTATCACTCTCTTATAGATTTGTTGAGTCTGTTTGGCGATATGCCTCCAGCTGGGCTATCAGCAAGAGGCTTATCTACTTTAATGGACCCTGGACAACCAGATACTCGTCTTCGAAGCGAGCGCTTTTTACTGTATTCAGAGAATGGCTCAACTCAGTCAAACTCTTCCAATGCAAGCAACTTCTCACCAAGGTATCACCACTCAAGCCGAGCAAACAATCAGTCATTTGGGTGAATAGAATAGGTTTCTTTAATAAAAGATCCTGATATAATATTTCTTACATGATTATAAGAGTGGTTTATTTAAAAAAATTATAAACAAACATTAAAGTGCAGTTTTATTCACTAATTAACAGATTATTGGTATAATGATAGAATTGCATGTATTTTTTTCAATATTAAAAATAAAAAACTAATGATGTTTATATACATTATATATTAGCAATATTAAAATACCTATGTTTGATATAGATACTTTTTTGTATAATTTAATTGCAATTTACAATTAATATCCATGTAGGCATGTGTATTTTCTATAATTTTATTTGTGAAATATTTTTAATATTTAGAAAGTTATTTTAAATTGTTTCATTTAATTAGATATTAATTTTATTTTAATTGTTTTTGAAATTTACAAAACTACACAAGGATTTTTTATTTAAAATCATTATACTGTGAGCAGGTTTCAATGTTTCTTAATTTCATGTATTTATTAATATTATTAATATTCATAATCTATTAATTAAAAATGCGATATAATAAATACTTTTGAATAAGTTAACAGTAAATAAATAATAATTTAAAATTAAATCATTCTGATTAAATAATATTGTATCATTCTAATATTTATATTTTTGTGTGATGATAGAATTAATTTTTAAGCAATGATGCCCATTATTTAAGTATGAAGTGACATTTCATTTTTCAAATAATATAAAAACTTTTTTAATATGTTTAGTTCAAATTTAAAGTGAAAAACTTTAAATTAATATGTAAAATAACGAAGTTTTACTTTTATCTATATTGCTATCAAAAAGTATTATAAAATAAAATCATCAAATATTTTCATTTTTATTGTAGCCAAAATTATTGTTACACAAGAACTTCGAGCAATATGTCAGATAGTAGCGTATCAGATACACACAGTGGTGGAACTGCTCGGACACTATCTCAACAGACAAGTCCTTCTCACGGTACTCTCTCCTCACAATCAAGGCATGACAGTTCCATCGTTTTTACTGCACTATATGACTACGTTGCTCAGGGTGAAGATGAACTATCACTTCAACGAGGGGAAACCGTGGAGGTATGTTTAGGATTCTTAAACTTCCTAGAATTAAACATTGTTTAAAAGCTTCCGTTTTTTTATATTGGAAATAAACTTTTATTTCTGTAAAATTCTTAATTATCAACAAGTTTATAATAATTATAAAATATAATTTATTGCTTTTTCTCAATAATCTAATATTCTTCTTCAAAAACTAAATAATTTTCCACATAATAATTGAACATATAAAAGAAAAAAGAAAAAATATTCTTAATTATTTTTAATAAAAATTTTCAAACAAATTTTTTCATTAGTTTTAATTCAAGGTTTATTTGCACTAGGAATATTATTAAAATATAATTTTATGCTTAAACAATTTGAAAATTACAGGATTTTATTTTAACATTAATATTATTATTATGTGATTATAATGCATTTTTGTTTATGCAAATAAATTTTTGTACTTCATATGATATTTTATTTTTTATACTTGTTCCATTAACATAATAAATTTGTAATTTACATAACATTACATACATATATTAATTATTGTTTGGATTATGAATTATGTTCAAATATATTATATAATTATTTAAACTTTGAATTTAATTTTAATAAATTATTATAATAGTATTAGTATGAATTGCGAAAAATAAAAAATTATGCTTTATAATTTTTATAGATTAAATTAAATACATGCATAAAATTGTAGTTGTATAAAGAATTTCACTATTAAAAAAATATTTTATTAGATAAATTTAACTTCATCATCAAATATATATTTTCAGTAACATTTATTATTATAATATTATAATATATATTATATTAGTGTGTTTAGAAAGTTTAAGATTCCAGTTATATAATTTTAATATAAGTATTTATCTTAATGAAATGTGTATATTCAATGTTAAAAAATTTTTTAAATAAAAGTTTGTATAGTATACTTTTTAAGAAAATTCTTTTCCACATATAGGTTTTGTCGAAAGATTCGAAAATTTCAGGGGATGAAGGTTGGTGGACGGGCAAGATTAGAGGTAAAGTAGGTATTTTCCCAGCTAATTTTGTTGCTGAGGCAGAAACAATTGATAGGGTATCTTCAGTAATTGAGCAAGTACAGCCAGTTGAAATCGATTTTGAGGAATTAAAATTAGAAGAAGTTATTGGTGTTGGTGGATTTGGTAAAGTTTATCGGTGAGTAAAAAAATTGTTGATTTTAAAGCATATATGTTGCTATTAATTAAAATACTACTTGCATATCTTCTGAAGTTGGATAATCAAACTATGTTTTAATATTAACTATATTTAATAGTCTATATTTAATGTTTTAATAAAAACATATTAACTATAAATTCAAATACTTTTATAGTTATTAATTTAGATTATTAAATAATTGTCATTTTTTATTTAAAATGATTTTTGAGTATAACTAATAATAGTTTATTAATCCCTTCATTAATTGACATAGTGCTTAAAATTAATTGAATTTGCTTAAAACTTATAAATAAGTTTTAAGCAGATTCTAAAAATTTAATACAATTTTGTATGTATAATACATTAAAAATTATTTGAAAAATCGTACTTAGACTTTTTGAATTATTTATGAAAAATTTACACCTATTTTACTTACAATAAGCACATCTTTATCATTTTCAATTTGCAGAGGTTTTTGGAATAAAAAAGAAGTGGCTGTAAAGGCGGCTCGTCAAGATCCTGATGAGGAACCTAGTGTAACATTACAAAATGTTCGCCAAGAAGCAAAGCTTTTCTGGCTTTTAAAACATGAGAACATTGTGCAGTTGGAGGGTGTTTGTTTAAAAATGCCGAACATGTGCCTGGTCATGGAGTATGCACGAGGTGGAAGTTTGAACAGGGTATTGAGTGGTCGCAAGATCAGACCTGATGTTTTGGTTGATTGGGCAATACAAATTGCACGTGGCATGGACTATCTGCATAATAAAGCACCTATCAGCCTTATACATAGGGACCTTAAGAGTTCTAATGGTAAGAAAATATTTGAAGAACCATATAAAAATGGCTACATATTTAAGTAGTAATTTAAATATTTTTATTTTTTAAAAAATTACCTTAAAAAATTTCTTAATTTATGGACAATTAAATTGATTATAATATTTTTGTTATTGCTGAGTACAAACTTACTTTTTAGGATTAACTTATCTTTTATTTTTTTAAATGGTAAAGATCAGAATAAAATCATATCTTATATACAATGATATCAAATTTTTAATAATAGTATTCTAACATGTTATAATGTAGTAAAACAGAAGTATAAATAACAGCGATAATTAGTAACAAAAAGAATTAGTTATTAGTTTTAATTATATTAATTTTAATATTTAAAATAATGTAATTTTTTACAAAATTGGCTGATAATTAAAATGAATGTGACAAAAATTTGGAAAATCAGAAAGAAAATTTAAAAATTATCATTTTTATATTTTAAAAGTAAATTGAATTGGTAATAATTAATTTAAAATATAAATAATATACGGTAAAAGAATAGATATTTAAATTTTAATTGAATTTACGAATAGTGATCTTTAATCTATATTTATGACAATTTTATTTTATATGAAATAATTAAGAACTGAAAATTATTCTAAATTTCTTAGAATGATTAATTATCTAATACTGTATCTCGTTTGCTTATATAGTAATTCTATTTTTTACTTGTCATAAGATTAATGATAGTTTTAAATTCTATGATTATGTTATGAATTTTCTTTAATAATTATATTTAAATGAATTTAATAAGTCATTTTTTATCATTCTAATTATTTTACATTGGCTTTTGTATTTATTGTAAAAAAATTTATTTATATTTTATTTCTTTTTAATAGTGTTATTAAGCGAGCCAATCGAAAATGATGATTTTCAATATAAAACATTAAAAATTACGGACTTTGGCTTGGCAAGAGAAGTGTACAAAACAACACGTATGTCAGCAGCTGGGACTTATGCTTGGATGGCACCAGAAGTTATTAAAAAGAGCACATTCAGCAAGGCCAGTGATGTTTGGAGGTAAAGTAGAACAAGAAAAATATTAAAAATATAATATATATTAAAAATTATTTTACACAATTATGTGATTATTGTTACAAATATAAGTGGAAAAAATAAAATAAATTATGGAAATAATTTATAATGTATACTCAACTCATGTTTATAAGGTTATAATATTACAACATGTATTATGAATTATTATATTATAAATATATAAAATATAATTTATAGTTACTTAAACTTTTAATATTTTTCAACGTTTGTGTTGATACTAGCTAATTAGAAAATTAAAAAATAAAATGGAACATTTTAATGACTAAATAATAACATATTTTTAGTTATGGAGTACTTTTATGGGAATTATTAACTGGAGAAACGCCATATAAGGGAATTGATGCATTAGCTGTAGCATATGGAGTAGCTGTAAATAAATTAACATTACCAATTCCATCGACTTGTCCTCAACCGTGGAGGTGTCTCATGGAAGGTTAGATACATTTATCACCATCATTATTATTATCATCATCATCATCATCATCATCATCATCATCGTCATCATCATTATTATTGTTATTATTATTGCTATAAATATTGAAAAATTGGTACAAATTCAATAAAAAATTTTTATATATTCAAGAAAAATTAAATAAACCATGAATAATAAATTTGTAATTCATATATTATAGCATGCTGGGCTTCTGATAGTCATGGAAGACCAGGCTTTGCCGAAATTCTTATTGCCTTAGATGAAGTGAGGAGTGCATTTGCGGCGACTCCTCATGAGTCCTTTCATACGATGCAAGAGGATTGGAGACTAGAAATTGAACAGGTTCTCCATGGACTGCGCATGAAGGAAAAGGTAATAAAATTAAATACAAATAGTTATATTCCATATTTTTTCAAAGATAATATTGGATTAGTTATTGTTATTGAATTAATTTTTTTGTATTAAATATTATATCTAATAATAACTAATAATAAATTTTCTTTATTATTTTATCATGGCCTTTTTTTAAACTAATGAAAACATTTATACTTAAAAGATATAGTGAATCAAATATTATCTGAAATAAAAAAATTATTTTAGTGTATAATTGTTGAAATAAAAAAACAAATTATAATTATTGTCATTTTTCTCAATTCAAATATAAAGGCATGCCGATCACTAGAAGAGGTAAGAAATAGGAATATTTTCTGGTTTTAAGTGGCAAAATATATGGCTTTGAATTTTCCTAATTTGCTAACACTTTTTGTATTACACTGTTTTTATTTTGCAGATTTTTTTTAAGTTGAAACAAATTTTTTATATTTTGTTTGCATGTGAAATTGTTTTTACAATATTTTAGACTGCTTTTTGAAAAGTTGAAATTGGTGTTCAGTAGGATTAATTTGAAAACATTTTTAAATATATTTTAGAATTCAGTGCACATGAGTGTTTTATTGTTAGAAAGTATATTTTAAAAAAATCACTTATTTATACTTTTCTTTATTAATATTAAGTGTTTCAGTAATAGTAAAGAATATACTTTTCGTTTTAAAGTAATTATAAAAGACAAAATAAGTTTATTTGTGCAATAATAAATAAAAAATATATTAAAAGATAAAATAAGTTTATTTATATAATAATAAATAAAATATTTAAATGACAAAATAAGTTTATTTATGTAATAATAAATGAAAAATATATTAAGACAAAATAAGTTCATTTATGTAATAATAAATAAAGAATATATTAAAAGACTATTTTTTGTTCCTCTTTCAGGAATTGCGCTGTAGGGAAGAAGAACTAACGAAGGCTCAAGTACAGCAAAGACAACATGAAGAAAATCTTAGACAACGTGAGCAAGAACTCGCCGCTCGGGAAATCGATCTCCTGGAACGTGAGCTGACTGTTATGATTATCCAGCAACAAAATACACCTACGCCTAATACGAGACGTGGAAAATTTAAAAAATCGAGGTTAAAATTGAACAAGAAGGAGCCTGGAAGTAAAATTAGCGCACCTTCAGGTAAAAAATCTATTTATCTAGCAATAATAAAATACTAATCTTTTAACTAAAAATCTAATCAGAAAAAAATATTATTAACAAACTATTCATGAAATTCATTTTAAGTAACTCGTTCATTTTAAGTTATTCATTTGAAATATTTAGCTTTTTCATTATTAAATAAAAGAAAAATCAATAACTAATCATCGAAAATTATAAGATGAAATTTTTTATAAATGCACAAGAGGCTAATATTTATATTTACTTATTAGCAGTGCAATTATTAATATTGACAATTTGGAAAAAAATTTTTTTCTATAGATTTTAGGCATACAATAACAGTACAGCATACTGCCCCTGATCGAGTGAAGAGTCGAAATCCTTCGCGGTCAAACAGTCCTCCCGGATCACCAAGCATTCCACGCCTGCGTGCAATAGCCTGTAAGCAATACAAAATAGTACAATATAATTTTTATTCAATACATATTCTAAACTAAAATGTTCAATGATTTCGAGGAAAGTGACGATCTCTGTTTATTAAAAATTAAACAAAAAAAATTAATGTGATGACAATATTGCAAGAAGGCATCCTGATATATTTATTATTTATAGTTATAATATTTTAATGTTTGGTAAAACTATGTTCACTGTATTATTTAACGACAGTATTTTTCGTGCTTAGTAGATGTAATTGAATTCAATTTGCTGATGATACATATCAGTTAAAAATATTTAATAGTTCATATTTAAGGCGCATGGTGTGAATAATTTGATATTCGTAATTTTTTTTTCAATATATTTCTGAATAATGTACTATATATTTATTGTTTATGTATTTTAATTTTTATTCACATTGGATATTTTTTGCAAGCAGTCTTTGGTAGAGATTATGTAGTTTATAAAATTATGCATGACTTATTTTTCTTATTTATTATTAAAATTTATTAATAATAAATAATATTAATAATAAATATTCTTATTTATTATTAACTTATTTATTAAAATATGTATAATATTATTTAAAATTGAGTAATAATCATTTTTAAGATAGTATTTTTTATATCATATGAAATAAAATCAATTTGAATAATTGAAATGGTAGATTGTTTAATTTTATTGAATTTTTCTGTATTTGGTAAACTTCAATTTTTATTAATACGAATTACGAATTTATTTTGTAATATTAAAATTCATAATTCTTATATCTATTTTCAATTTTAATATTTATAACTTAAAATAGTTAAAATAAAACATATTAGTTTTATATAAAAAAACACTCAGAAATAATGTTTCATTAAATTTTTCGTATTTATAATTATTAAATTTTTATGAATTTTCCTTTTTAAAAAAATGATTAAACATGTTATCTCAAAGTGATCATCTAGTTGATAAATGTTTATTATTTATTGTTATTATTTTTTATTTTTAACATTTTATTAGTGCTTGCTAAATATTTATTAATTTGTATAAGAAAATTTATTTAATCTAGTGTTTTGTTAATTAATTTACATAGTGAATTTGATGAAAAACTAATTTAAGCTCAATTACATTAATACTTTATTAAAATATACTAACTTAAAATATTTTCATGAATTTGTTATCTGTGATACATCAGTAGGTGTTCTTACATTTTAAGGAAAAAAATATCAATTAAAAATATTTTGAAAAATGCTTCAAAGAAATCAATACAAAGCTTATTCTTCCATTGATTTAAAATTTAAAATATAATTTAAATATTATATTAAAATTTAAAACAAACTTAATGTTTTAAATTTGTAAGCAACAAAAATATTTCTATATATATATTATATTATATTCTATTATATACTTTTATATATATATCGTAAAATCTTAATTTAAAAGATCTATCAGCTTTCTAGTTATTATTATGGCTATAATTATTATGGCTATATTATTCTTTTAATTACTTTTCTACTATATAAAAGTTAACAAACATCAAAGGTATATAAATCGACTCGTAGTCTTTATCTATAAACATGCATTTATATCCATATTTATAATACTCTCGCGTTAAATTAAATAAAATTAAAATGTTTGAAATATTTATTATTACTCAATAATATTAGTAACATTTTGATTCAAGAAATAAAAGTAATACGGTTGCTATAGTCAGTTAAGTTGTAATCTTTTGTTACTACTTTACTATAAATTTTAATTTATAGTAAATCAAAGCAGAAATATTTCCCCTTAAAAGTACTAATGATATACGGTATACTGAAGAATAAAACCTGAATTTTACTATAATTTTATACTTTCATGAATATGAAAAGTACTCTTGTTTTTACGTGATGAAACTGGTAAGAATTTAACGAATATAATAATATTGCAAATAATAATATAAATTTCTAAAATATATTTATTTCTGATTTATAATAAGAAAAAGTAATTACAAAAAAATACCAAAGCCAAAGACTACTTGCAGAATAATTTTCTATTCACCAAAAAAGTTGTCAAAGCGATCGCATCATTAAACAAGTCCTTTAGTGTTGCTATTTCTTGAATTTCTTTTCTTTACCATTATTTTATATTTTATTCTTACTACTACATCAGCATCACCACAAAAGTAGCTTATAGTAGTGTAGTCTTTTTGTTTTGTTTTCTGTTCTCTTTTGTTCCGGTTGCCACACACATATTGTTATCCTCGCTCTTCTACTATCACCAATCTAACTTCCAAAAAAATATCAAAACTCGAACAACCACCGGGATCAACAATAGTACCAGCTGACGGCGTTAAGGGTAAGACGTGGGGCCCCTCGACCCTTCACCAGCGTGAACGTGGTGCCATTATCTCTTCGACATGCTCGCCCAGTTCACCCGCAGGTTGTCCAGGAATCGGCATCGGTGGTGTGGGTAGCGCTACGACCACTGTAGTAGATGGCAAACGCTGGTCGCGTTCTGCACCGGATCTTGAAAAAACGCCGTTGCGAACGGCGCTTCTAGTGGCAGCAGCGGCAAATACAGCAGCAGGACATCATCCTCATCATCGTACACCTCTTCTTCAGGAAATAGGTAACGTCTGCAAGAGCGACGCGAAAAAGCTCTACTCTTCAGCGAACGATCTCGTTGATTCACCTACGCACACATGTGGCGATATTTCCATTCCTACAGACGGCGTTAGTGTAGGTAATGACTCGACAGAAAATATAGATGATTATAACGATGAGGAGGACGATTCTTCATCGTCAAGTTTCGTAGTCGGCTGCGTCCGAAAGACGAAGAGGCGCGAACGCAGCAAATCTAAGGATTCCGCATCCTATGTAGTTAGTAACAATAATAATAACCATAGCAATAATAATAATAATAATAATAACAATAACAACAATAGTGGAAGTAGTAAAAGAAGAGATAGTTCAGAGTCAAGATTAACCTCGTTAGCAGATTTTTTTCGCTCTCCGTCAGGTTCGCGTAAAAGCTCATTGAACAGTGAACGTAAGAACTCAAATAACGTTACAATAAAAATCAATGATTCTGATGGGTTGGAATCGAGCCCTGAAAATTCCATAGCGCATAAATCGCGAGTATCTAAAAGTCCATTGAGAGTATTTAGTAAAGTCAAAGCATGGGGCAGCAGAGATGCATTAGATGATAAAAGTAGTAACGTTAAGGTTGAGTATAACATGCTTCAGGATAGTGTAACCTTACCAAGGTTTGAGAGACAACAAATGACAACTCCAAGTTTTTTAACAGCGAATTCGCGAGAGGGAATAGACTTCGAAAATCTTGAATCTGAGCTGTGTAATCTTGAATCTGAGCAGGCTAACGATGATGCTAATTCAACCATGAGATCGCGTATTAATGATCTGAAACTTTTACAAGAGCTTGATTTTACGAAGGTTAACGAGAGGTGTGATAACTTTAGCGATAATGAGGCTGGTTATGGAAGCGACGACGATACCGAGGATCTGATAGAAGATGATGATCGCGTCAGAAATGATGATGATTCTACACAAATAGCACACGGTAACGAGAACATGAGGATTATTGAAACGATAGAAAGTTCGGAGGGCGCAAATAATCATCAAACTATGATAGGCTCATTCTCAAAGCCTAAAATTCATGTGGCCAAAAAGTTCTTTCGGAAGAACTGTAGCGGTACAGTAAAGAAGAATTAAATATTTTCTTTCTTTAGCTCTGTTTTACTGATTATTAGATTTTTATACTTTTTTTGTATTCAAGATGAATATTACTTTTACGGGTATGTTATATACCGACACATTGTAAACTTCATAATCACCACACATTTAATGAATACTATTAGTTTATTATTGCGATTTTTAAACTTATTTAATAAAAAGTTTTTTAAAAAATTATTTAACGTAGATAAAGTTTCTAATTATTCATTGATACTATGCCATAAATTTAAAATACGTTAATATTTGCTAAAAATAATGTGAAATAGATGATAACTGATTATTCGTTCTCTGAAAACGTAATTATTTATTCATTAGAAGGATGCTACCTTTCTAATAACCTGTGAAATATACTTTTTAGTAAAGCAGAGCAAGATTGAAATTCTTTTAAAATTCTCTGATAGTTTAGACTGTTCATTTATATTTATATTATGTGTGACTTTGATTAACCATTCCAAATTATTATAGCAAAGTTTCCCTATATGTCGTGGAACATGAATAACAACATTATAAATATTCGTTTACACACGAAACTTTAAGTTTGCTAAGCTTATTTCAGTAAATAGAACAAAATAATGCAATAATATATAATAAAACTCATACTATTACAGATAAATTCTAGTCTACCGAGAAAATATTGATTTTAATATCATAGATAATTATTTTTTAATTTTCTTGCGCTGTGCATCTTAAAAGACTACGTAAAATTGTGTTGATCATGAATGAAAAGAAAATGTATTTTTCCTTATTAATTAGCAATTGTAGATATTATTTTATACTTTTATTGGTCATAAAAGTTATAATACATATTACTAAATTATTGCTTATTTTAAAAAATAGAAAACATTGACATCGTTGACAGGTTATTATATATATACATCAGATTATTTTAAGCGTATACGTATTAAATTCGTACCATATAAATAAAATATTTCTTAGAAAATTTTGACATTAGTTTTAAAAGCAAGTTCTTCACATTCATAAAAAATATTAATCTATACATAAAATTTAATCAATAATTCTTTTCTTTTATCTTGCGATATTAAATGATATTATTTAATTATAGTATTCTTATATTCAAACATAATATCAAAATTACAAAAGACAAATATTTAATTTTACTTATAAAACGAGAATCAATAAATATAATCATTTGATGGTTTCATTATTAGTGTACTGTGATGTATCTGAATATATAAATAGTTTGATCAAACATATAGTTCAGTATGAAAATAAGGGTTCATTTTTTATCTATTTAATACATGTAAAAATAAAGATTACCGATTAAATTGTTTGTTATTAATAAGCCATGAGACTCACTAGATTCGGTTGGAAGGTATTTCAAGCAAAATGTGGTATTAAGTTAATTAGTTCTTAGAACGCTGAAACACTATTTAAATACTTAGACATAATAACATGTAAAATACGTAGTGCATTTTCAGTTAAAAGAATAAATATGTTATAATTATAATCGATTTTATGTAAGGAGATTTATACTCTGAATGTATTGTCCAACGTTTTCAATTAATAAAAATTAAAATTCAAAAGAATTAAAATAATTAATATACATTTCAATTTGAAAACTAATAATTCACGTGTAGTAAATAAATAAAGTGATTTTTACATATTAGAAATTGCAAACTATCAAAGAACAAATGGTGTTTCCTTGATAAGTCATTGAAAGAATAATGTACCCAGCGATCTAATTTTTATTATTAATTAATTCTATTCAATTTTTATATAATTATACAGTTTCAGATATATAAATTTTGTAAGCTTAGTTTGATCTCACGAAATAAGTAGAACTTATATTTAGATATAGTCGTTCATAATGTAGTATGCACTATCGGAAATAATGAAGCGTTTTTCTAACGTAAATGATGGCTAATTTTACTTGTATACTTTTATATTATACTATTCTTCAAATCAACATATTTTTATAATAAACTTTTGTAGTATACTGTTATACACAATGACAATTTCATTATAACTTTGTATTTTTTATTAATCAGTCAGTGAGTTTGAGTATTATTTATTTTATTATCAATAAAAGTAATAAATAATATACGTAACAATTATTAATTGAGAAAAAATATACTTATTCCAATCATGATCAATTAAAATCTTACAATTATTATTAAAATTTAAATGAACAGTCTGCAGCATTTTTATATTATTTAGTAGTTGCGAGTAAGTGTTTGTACCGAAAAATTTGCATTTTCATTATTTAGTTTAATATTGTATATTAACTAAGTTATATCGTACTTTTTGACGATCTTTATGAAACTTTTGTATTTTGTATATTGGTTAACTTAATTATTTAATAGTATATATAATTACGTTTTAATTTTTGCACAATATTTGTGTTATATTAAATATAATACTTTTAAAATGCGTAAACATTTTTTCTATTTAAAAATTATTTATTTAAAGTTATATATATATAAACATAATTTCATATATATAAAAGAATTTTAATCGATAATTTAATTTTATAATAAGGAATTTTTTGTAGTAGTTATCATTAGAGTAAATATTGACTTAAGTGTGGTGAAAGTAGGAAGGTGAAATTGGGCGAACCAAAACAGAAGGCCGTGAACAAATGCAGGTAAAACGATTACATGCATTTGTTGACAAAAGAAAGTAAATCAAGTACAACATAAAATAAAAGATAGTGTGCGAAGTGACAATCACTGTGAAAAGTCAAGTTAGTTTAGTTTTGTATAAATGTGTGTCCGGATGAGTAAATGAGGCCTTCTACTTTGGCTCGTCCAATTTTACTTTCGTACTTGTACTATACTAAAGTCTGTATTTTTTAAAATGATAATTACTATATTTTATTATTTAAGTTGTTACAAAAGGACTAGTAATGAATATAAACCAACAATTATTTCTTTTAAGAGCTTACTCACATCACATTTTCCATTTATTTCATTTTTTTTTAATTTTTATTTAAAAGTATTTATTTAAAATCTTTAAAAATTAATTTGTGGTCATGTAATATTTCAGATATATTTAAACAATAAATTCTGTATAATATTAAAATAAATGTAAAGGGTATGTCAAAAGTAAATTGTATAATTACGATTGTAATTAATTTTAAATAAAATAAAATTATATTTATACATTTGATTTGAATTATAAAATTTAATTTATTTTAAAAATATAAAGACATTATTTTTAAGTGTTATTTCTAAATTTACTTAAATACGAATTGTTTTACTAATGTTAGCATGCCATATGATCATAATTTTTAATAATGTAGGAACATTATATTCATATTATAGGAAATAGTTATTTGATTCTTTTAAATTGTTGCTGAAGTTGATCGATCTGAAAAATTCTTCATTTCATTTTTAATTCATCAATCAATTAATATTTTAAGCAGGTTTGAGTATTTGTGCATTTAATCCTATTAAGAGTCAATTTTATAATTCAAATGAAAATGAAATTATATAATATATTACATATAAAAAGCGTGCTCAAATAACTTATATTCTTAATTATAAAATTTATTATTTTGTATTTATTATAATATATTTTAAAACTTTTGCATTTGAAGAAATAATTGTTTATTTTAATTATTATTAGTAACTTGAAATATTTAAAAGAGCGCGTTTGAGCAAAAAATTAAACATTGCGTTTCATACGCATATAAATTTTATTCAACATTTTATGTAATTAATTGAAAATTCTCCAGAATAAGTTCATTACGCTACTATAAAAACATAGGTAATTCATATATTAATCTTATTAGGAAAAAAATATTTTCATAAAGGTTGTCAAAAAAAGTGAATTATCGAAGTTGGGTGTATAGGTTTATCAGGATTTTGTACAAGGCTATAAGTTCAAGGATGCTGGATTAATTTATTCTGGAAGATTCTAATTTTTATTGGATTCTATAAAGTTGTACAAAATCAATCATTTTTAAGTTAATAAACTGATATTATAAATGAATATAAATAATTAAATATAAACGTTTGATAGTAAATTGTACTTATTTATGAATTAATTAAAAAGATTTCTCATAGTTTTAATCAATGATCATCAAAAAACGATTCAAATTTTAATAAGAATATTTGACGAAGGAAAAATTAAAAAAAATTCATTCACTAGGCTATTTTTTACAATTAAGTTTCTTCATATGAATTCCAGTAAAATGTATGCACGTGTTTTTTACAATTATAATAGTACACAATAAAGCATCTCGTGATTTTATTATTGAAGAATATTTTTGTAATGAATTACTCCAGACTCCTGTATAGTATAAAGAAATAAACGACTGTAATGTGCCGAAAAGTTACTTTATATAGTGAGCAAATGCTTTTTTTTTATGCATAGCAGGTCTTTCCGAGGAGAACATCCATATTCCCCGTAAGTCGCAATTAAGTTCAGAAAAAATGTTTATCATTAATTTTATAAGTTATCGTTATATATTCTTATTTTTTTCTGGATGTTAGTTTTTCATCAGAATTTTAATTATCATCTCAAAGATAGGGAATGCTTTTATGTTTACAAATAAGGAGTAATTTTTTCAGATTATTTTCAAAATATACACAAACTTTTTCTATTTTAGACGATACGAACTCTTGCTTTTTTTGTTGCATGTTTTTTAAAATTAACAATAAATACGAAAATATTCAAAATAATAAGTTTTAATATAATACCAGAATTATGTGATTAATAAATAAAAATATCAAACCAAATTAAGTTTCTATATTTATACGAAAGAGTGTGTTATTAATAATTATTCAAAATAACTAAATCACAATATTTTTTCAATTTCTAAATATATTAAAGTTAAAAACTCTATTAAAGTTAAAAAATAATAATTAAAGAAAATTATATTTATATCTAACTGAAATCTGATAATTCAAAATTTTGTAATAAACAAACTTCATCATATTAAAAATATCATTTAATTTAGAATACAATTTTTATTTCAATATTATTAAATTCCATTTTTGATTGTTTGCATCGTGTTAACACATACTCTATTTATACATTAACTAAACATAAATAAAATAAATTATGTAGAAGTTGTAGTAGATTGCACGATACAAAACCAGAAGCTATTGACATAATGAATATAAGTGCATGTCTAATATAGAAAAAAATGTTTTAATTTAATTATTTATTTAAAAACATTTCTTTGTCGGCTTTTTTTTAAAACTTGCGGAAGTTTTCAAATTTTAACTATTATTTAAAATTTTTTTTGTTTCTTATTAATTCAATACAAACATTAATTTTTACATATTATTGTAAACAATTAAAATCCATTTAGCAAATTGTAATATGTTAATCCTACCGATACTTAATAAAATCCAAATAAAATGTAAACATAATCGCACGATTTTTTATTTCATATTTCATTTAATTATTAATTTATTAAATTACATTTAATTTTAAAAGTAATTATAAAATAATATAAATACAAATAAAAAAAAACTATTTATGTCAAGGGTGGACTCTGTAATTATAAGTTACTAGCTTAAGCTAGTACTCAGCAAAAAATATTGAGAAACGCGTTAGAGGTGGATATATTTTTAAGAAAGCGAATTAAATATTAAAAGTTTTACATTGATAATTATTTATACTATTATTCGTTTCTTCTCTCATTTAGTTACTATACTGTATACACTTATGCCTATTTACGTCTTACTTTATGAAATTGTATGAAAAATATTAAAATTTTCTTGAGAATTGAAAATGGAATTATTTTTAAATAGGGGGAAAAATTGATTTAATGGATTTTTCTCGTTTTTTTATCTTTTTCCCTATTGTGTGTATGTAGATATTGTTGCGCATTGTACTCGAAGAACAAATTTTGACGAGGGACCATTAATCTACTTTTCGATTATTGTATACATAAGTTCTTCCGACTTCAAACACATTATTATAGAAAACATGCGTGGCGCAGCGACTGCTACAATCTCTGTCGACAAGAAATGGCTATTATCTATTATTTAATTTTTTGTCTTGATTTTCAGGTAAGCCTTTTAATTTTAAATGATCATTTTTATATAAAAAATATCTGGATAATATCACTTAAAAAAATTATTATTTTTAATGTTGAGCACTTGCCATAAATGTATTCGTACAAGAATACATTGTTGGAAAAAAATATAAATTTATTTGAGGGAAAATTTCTAATAAAAATTTATAGATATTTCCTGCTATAGTATAAATAAGGCTTTGAAAAGTTTATTTACAGAATATATAGAGTAAAATTTTTCAAATTTGTGTATATATAGTTTACTCATATATGACTTATAAAACTCTTTAGAAAAAATTTACATAAAATTACTGTGAAAATAATTTTTAAGATAAATTGTCAATATAATTCTTTTAAGACATTAGGGAAAGTTTTTTACTTGTATATCAATAAATAATGTATTTAAGTATATTATGGATATTAAAAAAGGAAACATAAATAAATAGAAAAATATAAATTTTATAAATTTGATTATAAATATGAAATTTCCTGTGAATTGTTTGAAGGAATTCTATTCTTCATTCAATACAAGAAAATACATTTTTATTTGTTGATTTTTTCTAAATTTTAGTTTAAAAAAATGATTATTTAAAATATTCTAGTTTACCATTTCACGTTTTTATTAGGTCAACTCATTGTTGCACCTGCGATTATACTTAAGATGTAAAAAAAATATTAAAAAATTCGGCCAATTAGAATATTTTCTAAGAATATTTTCTAAAATGAAGTTGAATGACTTAAGTAAAAAAAAATTGATTAATAGTAGCACCAATTATAAATTATATTATAATGTTATAATATTAGAAATAATAATGGTAATAATATTGATAATTATGATGATGATAATGATGATAATGATGATAATGATAATGACGATGATGATGATATTAATGACAAGTGCAAATGCGGTCTATCTGGTGTTGGTTCTTTTATTTTCCATTAAAAAGTCCAAGTACGTAACACTCTAACCTAAAGCAGAGCTAACTTTCGAACCATCGGACGCAAAAATAGCTTTAGAATATTATATGTACATATTTATAATTATTCATATTTCTGATAAAGGTAAACCAGTTGATTTAATGTAAATGTTCATTTTTTAATTCGCGACATCGCTCTGAAAGAGTCTAAAATAAATGAATTTTGTCTTTTTAAGAATAAAGTTTGAAAGATCTAAAATAAAACAGCTATAAAGGCACAAAGTGTTCTCGTTATAAAATATTAATAATAATTGTAATAATATTATTATTATAAATTACATAATATTATTATAAGTAATAATAAATTATGCAAGTGTAGTCGAGTATTTTGCACTGAAAATCAGATTTTTCTCTTTTTAATCGTTTTCTTAGCTGCAAAAGTAATTACTCAATACATAAAGTCGTTATTTTATTTTACACCACTGCTACATGCACATACACAAACAAATGTATTTAGAAATAGAAAAATTTTTTTCAATAAATATCATTTTTTGAGTTGGACACATTGAATTTTTTTGTTTTTTGAATTCGTTTATTTTTGTTTTACGCTCGGCTTATCGCATTCTTAATTTTTTTATGTTTCATTCATCGCTTAATAATTTACTAAAGCAACGTTTAATTAACATTGGCAATTAGCTTTAACAAATCGCCAGTGAAATTACTAAAATTAAAATCAATGTATAAATGCCAATTAAGCAGATAAGCATCGAGCGTAAAAAATACCTAGCATGTTTTTTCCGTAGTATTCCAAAAAATATTTTAATCCTATTGTATTCCAATTTTCCATGTATTTCCTAATCTTGTGTATAAAATGTTATTGTTACGATATATGTATGTACCAAAATGTAGTTAGAATTTGTTATTTAGAATGCTTTATGTGAATCGCTTTTTAAAATTTCTACTATATTTGCATGATTTATACAAATATTCGTCTTTATAATTCAAGAAATAATGCACGATTTCAAATCAATTTAATCAGGTGATTTATCATAAAATTAAATTAACTGACAACAATGGTACTAATAATTTTGTAACTATAAAAATTTGGAGTTTTGAGAATTTAATTTAATTATCGTTTTATTAGAAAATAAAGAAGTATACAAAATATATCACTAACGCTTTTAAAACATTAAATTTCTTTAATATTATTAATACTATTTTTTGAAAATAAAATATCAAGACATTAGATATAGAGAATGGACAATCGTTTTCACCATTAAAAATAAATTTTTTTTATGTCATGAAGATTAACAATTGAAATAGTCCCCTGATACTTGATACCGCACATTTTCTTTTATCAAATGTCTAAAATTTCGATGATCGTCAATGCATTATGCATTACATTATACATAATGTATAAAAATAGATCGATATACATACATATATTTTGGTTGAATGATAAAAGCGAGGGAAAATTTTCGAAGTGAAAGCAGCTTCAAACTGTTATTAAGCAAGGTAAGGTTTTTTAAGCGATTTAACATCATTTTAACAGTATATTTTATACTTTTTACATCTAATAAATTAGATAACTCATGTACAGAATCTATTTTTTATTTAAATTTCATTGTTTTTTTTTTAAATAAATACTTACTAAATAAATACTTACTTTAAGTACCATAGCTTAAACAATATTTCACGACTTTTATTATAAGTACTTTTAGATTTTCACATATTTATTAATAAAAACCATATTTATTATTTTAACACCTATTAGTACATATACTTCGAGTTTATCTAATCTAAATTTCAAAGAGTAATTATATATATATTTAAATGCGTGTTTAATATTGTTATATTACATGTCAATATTATGTCGTACTACTATATTATGGTAATATTAGAATAAAAGTATTTTAACTTGAAAGATCCTATTTGAAAATAATAAAAACTTTTGATTCGAATAATTTCTTTTTATTGCATTTTAACACATATTTATATATATAAAAATAACTTAATTGTTATAGTATTTATCGCTATATTATTCAATATTATTAAGGCTTTGAAAATATATTCTTTATAAATTTATAATAAGAAAATTTCAATATATTGTATTTTAAAGTGGTAATGTTTACAAAATAGTCCAAAAGAAGCTTTGAAATATTCTTCACAATAAAAATTATTTATTAGTGACACAACGAAAAATAATCTATTTCATTATACGTTAGATTAATTTTCGATTTTGTATGTATTAAAATTTTTATTTTAAAATAGTTTATTTATAAGTGTAGCATTAACCAATGATCTTTCAGCAGAAGATATTTTTATTCTAAAGTTAAATACATGAGAAGTTGAAAGCCTAATTAATTCTACTAGGTTTGAGACTAAATACAAAATCATAATCTGAAATTGAAAAATGGTTGATTTAAATAATTATTTGAATTTATTAAACAAAAAATTTTTTAAGATAAATCATGGTAAATATATTAATGATAAAAAGTATAATAAAATGATATTAATTTTAATAAAATTCTGTATTTAAATGTTATATGTTCTTAATTAAGAATTATTAGAAGGAATTATTACGAATTTGATAATTTGATCTTCCATAGAAACAAAAATGTCTAATAATATACCATACAGTAAGAAACCGTATTATAATCAATAATAAGAATATTTTAATGAATATCGTATTATAATTTAATGAATATCGTATTATAATTTAATGAATATCGTATTATAATTTAATGAATATCGTATTATAATATCGTATTATAATTACCAATTCAATTATTGTTAAATTAAAATGACAATTAAAATAAAAATCATGCTAATAATTAATATCGTTTCAAGTGTATAATAAAAGAAATCTGAATTAAATAAGGAAATAAATGATAAATTAGTATAAAGAAATATAATCGAATAGTTCGATGATCATATTTTAACAAAAAAATTATCTACTATTTCGTACTACGTAAATATAATATAAGATATATTATGAATTGTTTTGAAGTAATTGTTATTTAAATGAAATTTATTTTATAATATTTTATTTATTCCTACGTACTCAAATATAAGTATATTTGATATAAATAAACAAAATTTTTATAGAATTAATAAAAAAATAGTATAATTCGATTAATTCATATTTAGAATTCGTAATTACTTTACTTTATCATTGCAAAACTGCTATTGTGTTTATGATACAGTAATTTTGTATAAGATTTTATATTTACCCTTCTTTTTAAATTTAATTTCTTATTTTTTTCAATCTTTTCGTTTCATTATAAATTATGAAAATAAAGTTACGCTTCTGAAACAATATTTCAAACATGTTAAAAGTAAAATGATACTGTATTATTATTTGCCATCCATTTTACTTCGTATGAAAGATTGTTTGTAAAACAATATAATCGTAATTATTAAGAGGTAGCTCACTTTATTAATATTCACTTAATAAAATTGTAAATGTATTACTTTACTTTTTTCGAATTATCTAATGTTAGTAAATATTTGAAGCTAAGATCTTCAAGTTAATTATTGCATTGAACACTAAATTATTGTTCTCATGAATAAAATTCAACTCTATTATAAAAAATTAAGAAAAATATAATATAGACAGTTTTAATACTATGAATTTGATAATAGTAGCTTCTTATTTTTCTCTGCTTAGTTTCAGTGTATTTCATTTATAAACGTGGATCTTTAAAAATGATTTGCACAAAATTTTCATAAAAATCAATTTTATTCACAAATAATAATTATTTATAATATAATTACTTTAAAGGTAAATATAATCAACTAAAGTTGATTATATTATCTTGTATTAAGTAACATAGATAATATGAGGCCTATTCAGGCTGAATAAGAAATTGCGTTGGTGAAGTAATAGTTCACATAATTTTGAAATTTATTTAACAAGTTCGGTTTTTGTTTTGCCATTCATCTCTTGTCTTGTGGGAAGACCTTACACTTCTTGTCAGTCCTAAACGATAAATGAATAAAGCCATAAGAAAGGAGGATTTTATTTCTCTCGATCGTCTTCTCTTAATTAAGACGTGTAGATAAAGTGTTCACGCCACAACCTGACGCGAACATATTTCTTTTCCCTTCTTGGCTCGTCGTCTTCTTGTTAAAGAGTTTGTATCCTTTCGTCTATAGAAAATTCATTTGTTGGTATATTGGATCCTTCGGGAAACAGAAGTTCGTGGTGGATCGTTTGATCTTCACGGCTACGTAAGTCCATATCATTTATATTTTCTTCTTCACATTGGCGTAAATGAAAATAAATTTTGTTTTTGGTGTATTTCAAGAGTATTGAATTTATTTCTCTATTAGACAGTCGCGTATCATTCGCCATAGTTGGCTAATTATTGTGCAAGATAATAGTAACAAAGTAATAGTAATGAATTTGAGTTTTTGTACACCAATAAATTAAAATTGTATTCTCTACTAATTTGAAATATTCTAATAGGATAAATTCTAAATATAGTTAAATATAACGTTCTAATTATAAGTAATTTTTATTAACTAAAATTATTGATAATATATTATTACGGTAACTTTCAAAAAGTAACTAGATGTGACTAATTATTAAGATATGAAAATAAAATTATTATTTTAAATAAATACGAAAATATTTGTAAAGAAGTAACGGAAGAAAGAATACAATATGATTATAATTTTAAGCCCCAAATAAAATCTATGAAATAAGAAATAATAATATTAAGACAAATTGAAAAGATAAAGATAAGCCAAAATTTTAAGATAATAGTCTTATTTTACTTATTAGAGTTTGACATTGGATGTTAAACTTGTATAGTATTACATAGTTCATAAATTCACTTGAATCTCTAATATATAATTTTTTGATCAATCTTAAAGAAGCTCAATGATAAATAAAAATATTTATAGATATTAAATTGACATCAAAATCATAAAAAAATATTTTCTTTTGGTTTCAAATAGAGATTAATGTATTAATACTTTGGTGATGATACATATACAAAAATCTATAGTGTAATTAGGCTATATCTTATATCTTGGAGAATAGTTAAATGTATCATTTTAATTAATATTTGAAATTTATTAAAAAAATTAAATTTTATATTATTTTCCTTATATAATGTATTCTATAAATTTTATTGTTAAGTCAATTATCACCATTATATCGTTGATTGTTTCAAAAATTATTCAGAAATAATTGGAAATATAAGAAGTTTGTCATTAAGTACTTATCATGTTAAGTATGTAAAGTATGTGAAAAATTTTAATAGTTAGATTATTACTTAAATAATGTTAACAAGGAAAACATTTGAAAACAGTTGAGAAAAAAATTGCTTAAATATAAAATATCAAATTGATCAATAAAAGAAATATTTTTCACACAGATTATACTTTGTTGACAAGCGATCAACTAACGAGTGGTGGTAGTGGGAGCGTGAACATTCCTGATTGGACGTCTACAACAACATCAAGTAATACAAGTGCATCCCTCACTTCTCAGGATTATCCTCTTAAGCCTGGTCTCACAGGACCATACATAATGCCGATGCCAATGTCGATGCCAATACCGACGTTGTACAATGGAGATATAAAAAAGCCAAAACTTGGTATAATCGAGCTAGTCATTTGTAATATTGGCGCGATGCTGGCGAGCTTAACCATGGATTATGACGTAAGATTGTCAAACATCTCACCGATACATCCACGACTACAGCCCCCACGCATCACATCACAATTTCACGAGGATGAGCCTGCTAGATGGTGGACGATGCAAAGTGGTAGTGGTGGTGGTGATTCCGGTTCTAATAGAAATTCAGGATATTTGGGACCAGATTACGAATTCAGTTCAAGCAGCGGCTATGCGCATAACACGTATCATGGCCCAACGAAACATTACAGGTTAGTCGTAAGTTTTTATTTCTCATTAAACAAAGCTATTTAACATTATTTGATTTAAATCCAAAGATTAACACAAATATTAACGCTTCAATATGTGACAAAATTATAGTTGATTGTAAAAATTGTGCAACATAGATTTTCCGAAGGATATGTTATGGGTATCCTTATTTCTCTATGAATCTCTTTCACAAAAGAACATTTTGACTCTTATGTATTAATAAATAATATGATTCAGTTAAATAATAATTTTCAGTTAAGATTGATATTAAATTTTGAAAATTGTGGAAAAATTTATCAGATATTTGTGAAAATAAATCTGTGAATAAAAGAATACGGAATTTTTATAGTGCAGTCCTATTTTAAAAATTAGATTCTGGTTATTTGTAATATTGCAGATATACTCTTTTATTTTTCTCGATTAAATTTGGTGCAGATTTGATAATAAAATGCAGCATCAATATTTTACCATGTAATATCATAAAGTTTTTATGATATAATCTGAAGTCAAATTTCTATACATGAGAGTAAAAAAAAACATAAATCTTTACTCATTAAAATTTAAATATAATGTCAGTAAATACTAGAAAAGATATTCTATACTTTAAAATTAAGCAAGCTGCAGAAGGTGCTACTGGCAAATTATTTTCATATTTTATTTTGAAAAACGTATATTCAGAAAATGCAGTCCACATTTCCGATTTTATTAAGAAGCAAAAATTTGCATGCTTTATTTAAAATTTTTATATTATATATAAAATAACATTTAAATTTAATAGTCTCGATGAATATTTAAAATTTTTTGTGATTTTAAAATTAATAAGAGAGAAGAAAATTTATAATTAAATTTACTGTTATAGATCATTGGATTACAAAATAATTACTTATAATACTAAATTTAGTTTATATAATATATTTATAGAATTATATATTTGTAAAATTTAAAGTTACATATTTAAATTGAATCCTACTGTAAGACTACTTTGTTCTTAAGATGGTGCAATACGTAATTTATTTTCTTAATAAATTTTATATATCCGATATACTTGTTATGTTAGCAAGTAATATAATTTTTGATTTTTTAAAGAATATTTGTTAAAACTAGGTGGGAATGTTAATAAATGAAAAAAGCTCTTGTAATTTATATAAATATTATTTCAGAGTAAAGTATGTAAAAAAGTTCGACCTTTAACGAGAAATATTCTCAAATACTTTCTCTCTTTTAATTATCTATAAATTTTATTTATATTTCAAATGTTGGTCGCAAGCATTTGCAAATTACTTTCCTCTTATCATACATAGTATTTCGCAGTAATAAGTCAGAATCGTCGGCGCATCTTTACTTATAAATCTATATTTCTTACATTCGATCACATGATAACCGAATAACTACACTTAATTTTATTTAACTCATGAATATAGACTTTTAATTAAATTTATTAAAATCTATTAATTTTCTTCATTGATTGGTGATTACTGATTTCGATGTACTGCAAATTGGGTAAATTGATTTAAGCATGAAAGACAGTATCTAGAAATTTTGAAGAATAAAATAAAAAATAGATTTACTAAAAATTTATAGTATTTATACATAGTTAATAGCATAAAATCTTTATAAAATACGTTATTAAAATATAAAGTCATCACTGTATTAGAAAACATTATTTAATAATTCTAATTAATTTTATTTTAACTGGATCCAATGGTCGTAATACGATATCTGCCATCAATTTCATGTCGTCCGTGCGATCGATTGGTTCTAAGTAAAAATCGTACAAAATTCGAGCAACTAAAGATTTTAATTCCATTATAGCGAATTTCTGACCTAATAACAAAAATTTGAATTATTTAATTATAAATTGAAACATATAAATTTAATTTTACATTTTTAAATATTTTTATTCATGTATTAAAAGTTAACTGTAATTTAATATACATATTTATGCTTTTATATAAGTTGCAGAGTAATAAAATAAAGCAAATTGCTGCATTTTATAAATGTTAATAATTACCTATACAATT
Organism: Wiebesia pumilae; assembly: GCA_018907045.1. Classification (NCBI taxonomy): domain Eukaryota; kingdom Metazoa; phylum Arthropoda; class Insecta; order Hymenoptera; family Agaonidae; genus Wiebesia; species Wiebesia pumilae. The sequence goes on from JACCHZ010000121.1 coordinate 93,153, forward strand.
ACGAGGTCCTGCACTAAAAGGTACATATGCAAAAGGATGTCTATTTTTACTGCGTTCAATAAGAAATCTATCTGGATCAAATTTATTGGGTTCTGGCCAAAAATTAGGATCTCTATGGGTATCATACAAATGAATCATTATATGTGAATCAGCAGGAATAAGAGCATTTTCTGAAACAAAATATATTTTTTTTAGTTATAACATACTTTCTTTCTACATTTATCGTTTCCATAATGCATATTAAAACTAAACTAATAACTTAAAAGATTATATTTTCAGTTAATTGTTATAAATAGTAAATAATTATATTTATATTCATTTAACTAAAAAAATATATTCATATTTTAATAATTTTGTATATTATCAATAAAATAAGTGTGATATAAATTTTTAAAATGTTCCCAATTTCTAATATTAATATAATTTTTTAAATTAATATTATTATATTGTATTGGTGACAATACTTAATTGAAGTTCTTCTGATGTATAACGTAATAATGTTGGGACTGGTGGAAAAAGCCGAAGAGATTCTTTTATACATCTTTCAAGATAGTGAAGTTCCTGAAGACTAGTTACTCCTATTTCTCCTTCATTTTTATTTAAGATTTCAGTAACTTCAGTTCTTGCAAGACTCTAAAAATTAATAATTTAATTTAAATTAAAACTTATTATTTCAACTTAAGTGATGATTTTATAAAAAAAATTCATTACTGTAGATAATTTTGTCTAAATATTTTCATACTTGTAGAAAAATAATTTAAAAAGTACTGATATTTTTTAGTAAATGTACCTGTGGAATTTATAATATTTGTTTAAAATAATTATTCAAAATAATTCATATTAAAACAAATATTTTTATAAAATAAAATATTTTCATTAAAATGAAATATTTGTTTTTTCTATTATCTAGACATTTTGAAAATCATATATTTATTTATTATAATAGATAAGTTATGAATTATGTAAATAATTCTGCGATTGATATTTATCTCATATAACTTTAGTAGCTTGGAAGGAATCCAAAAGCATAAATTATATATATTTAATAAACCTGCATTAGAACTAGTCTGCATATTCGATAAAAAACTTCATATTTAATAAATTATTTTTTATAAATTTATATAAATGTATATGATTATTAATACTGTAATTTATAATTACAAATAAAATATTTGTAATTAATATACAATTATATGTATATATATAATTAGAATGTTATTTCAATAATTATAATTTATGATTTTCAAATGGAGAGAAAACTGGCTTGAAGAGCGATATTATATTTGCTTAATATAAATTCAAAACATAAATGAATAAACGCTAATAAGTTCAATTTGAAGATGAAATAAATCTGTAGAAATATTCGAATTATTACGTAAGAATTGACCTATTTTATTTTATTATTTTAATTAAAAATTATTATATATTATATGATGAATAAATAATAAATAAGTACAATATTTCGTATTTCATATGCAACTAATACTATCAACGGATATAATTTTTTACCTGTGAATCTTTATTCTCAGCTAATAGCATTAACAAGAAAGTCATTGCCATTCCAGTTGTATCGTGTGCCTGTAATGTATATTTTTTTATTAATACTCAATAAATTGTATACTTTTAAGTAAGTTAAAATATATCGAATTCAATTTTATCATATAATTGTTCTCATATTAAAATTATTGGCTATAGATAATTATTTTTTAGCGACATTCTTAAATATATCATTTATATTAATTATTGTATACTTTACTATCTTTTGAATTGAATTTTCAGACTTACTTCAAATGTAAAAGTATCAACTTCTTCTTTAATTCCTTCATAATCTATTAAACCATTATATTCAGCGGCCAATAAAAGATCAAGCATGGCTAACCTCTTCTTTTGTCCTAAATATTCATTTTAAAATATTTACTATTTATTTTTTTAATTATAAGGTAAAATATTTTAAGGTAAAATTCTTCATACCAATTAATAATATTTATGTAATTACCTTTATTTATTTCATATGTGGTTACATTTGTACCATCAATAAATTCTGTTAAATATTTATTTTTTGTTCGCTTATGATATTCTTGTCGATCTTGTATGACCTATTTAAAATATGTGAAATTTGTGAGTATAGATAAATAATAATGTAGAATTATAAAAACAATTTTTAGAGAAAGTATTTATTTAGTTGTTGAATTCAAATAATATTAATATTTGTTACTACGTAATTGTTTACGTATAAAATTTAGATAAATATAAACTAAAAGTAAATAATTAATGACATTCAATAGAAAAAATTTGTTGAAAAGTTGATGATAGTCTGTATTTCTTTAACAATATTTGAAATATTCCTTTATTGTTATATTAAATGCTATTTAAAAAATTATTCTACTAGTAACATTGAAACATTTATAATAAATCATACTTTATCCGTAAATTCATGAAGAATTTTGAGGGCGTTTTTTTGTATTCTTCCCATTTTCCATAGAAAATTCATCATCCAGTTCGTTATGTACGGTCTAGGCATCCTTAAAGAAATATTATTTCTTTTTTAATAATCTTAAATAGTTAGAGAATTTTCTTAGATTATTTCTAAACTAAGATTAGAATTCTAAAGTAAAATAGCCTTGAGTGCAATAGAAAGAACTACATTAGTATGTTAGAAATACATTCGTAATGAATGAAATTATACCTTACTTAATACTATGTAGCCAATAAAAATAAATTGAAACAAAATTTATATTTATTACTACACGTTTATTAGTATACCTGTAAAGAACAACATTTCCTATGTCGTAAACTGCTTCTTTATACTTATCAACTATTGTACTATCTATCGTATCTAAAGCAACACCCATTGCAGACTCTAAAAGCATAATATCACAAATTATATGGGTTTTGTATAGTTTTACTTCTTTATTTTTTAAATAGCACACATTTACCGCAAATAATATTTAACGTATATTTTGAACAAAAAGGTACAAGACTTTTAATTACTTCTTCACCCTGACTTTTAAGAATATTCATGAACTTTTTTCCTTCTTCGTTTGTTATTTCTAAATACTTTTTTAAAACACTGAAATGAAAGGCAGGTGTCAAAATTTTTCGTCTTTGACGCCATTTATTACCTAAATAAATAATAATTGCATGTATATTTACATAAGTATATGTTTGATAATATTTATGTATGTGTGTTGATTCGGATTTAAATTAATAGATGTATTATTGTATGCGAGTATCACTTATATGCATATATTTATATGTGTGTGAATATGTCATAAATGAAAATTTGTATAAGGACGATAATCAAAAAAGAAAAACTTTGTAAATGATTATATAGTATTTAAAAAGGTTTTAAACATTACCTGTGCTAGTTAGTAAACCAGTTCTTAGCCAAGGATGAAGATATTCATATATGTAGCCTTTATCAATGTATTTTTGACTTGTAAATAAAATCTATGTTATAATTATAAATTAACTTTTTATTAAATTATCATTATTTGTGAAAAAAGTTGTATGTAGATTATATTTTATAAATAATAATTATGTGCTAATGATATTATTTTAGCAATTTTTTATGAAAAATAATTTTAAATAAGTTTTAATAGTTTATTTAAATATATTAATTAAATTAAATAATTTTTAATAGTGAACAAAATAATTATTATAATAAATTATTTCATTAATATGTTGTATCTATTCATTTTCATACGTACTTGTCAAAGTATTATATTATTTGAAACTTTAAACAATGGTAGATTATATTTCAAAGAGTAATATTAAGTTTTCATACATTTGAGTCTTGTAAAAATCAATTTTTTAATTAGAGATTTCACGTATAATAATTTTAACTGATAAATAAAAAAAATTATACTTATAATCATAAAATCTTTATTATTTTGAAGCTTAATATTCATTATCTAATGACTTATCTTTATATAGTTTAATGAATTTTTTATTAATACTGTCTTAGTTTATTAATAATTGACAATTATTAAAGGTTTTGACAACAATTATCAACAATTTCAATTGTTATTCTGTTTAAACAAAGTATTTCAGTATATGTATATTTATGTTTCATGAATTACATATTAAAAGATTTTATATAACTTTAATAACATGGATTGTATTCAAATAACGAGCTTCTCTAATACAATTCCCTAAAACAAATAATTTGATAAATCACGTTTAAAAGCGATTACACTAAAAAGCGTGAAATAAGAAACCAATTATTTTTCTTACTTCTAAATCGTCTGGATGTCGAACACTAATTACTGCAGTTTTACAAAGCCAAAATCGTGTTATTGGATAATACGTTTTTGTGATTTTGCGAGCAACTGTCCAAAATTTATCTGCAATTATTTGTAATAAAATGAGATTGAAATATATATATGTCTACATTTAAAATGTATTGCATACACTTATGTTTTTAAATTTCTGTCTGTTTATTATTCCAATATTTTTATAATTTCTACATTAATGTTCATATAAACTATACATAAATTTAATATTTATCATACAATATAATATCTAATAATCATCTTAAGTTTCAATTTTGAAAATTTTTACTTTACAAATTTATCGTTCCATATTCATTGAAAAATACAAAATATTTAATAGTTATCCTGAAAGCTATTATGTATATTATATAAAAAATAATCTATTAAATATCAAATAATCTTTGAAAATTTATTAAATTATAATTAAACATATTAGTGGCCTATTTTTCTTTTTAGTATTTGAATGATTTTCTTCTATTTGTATAAAAAATATTGCCTATGGACTCTAAAACTATTTATTCTTATTTTTTTGAAATTTTCATTTTTACATATTAAATATTCTCAAACGTTTAAACATGATTAGACTTGTTTGTAGATTAAATAGAAAAAGAATTATATTAATAAAGTATTATCTTGAAGGATATAAATTTTTTTCATAATTTAATTGATTAATTGATTTAATTTATTTTTGTAATAAAACGTATTTTTTAGAATGTGATTAAATAAAATTTACTATTCATATAATAAGCTAACCATACTAAAAAATATAAAATATTTCGAACTATGATAAAATATTACAACTGATATCCCTTATAACTTAAAATATATAGACTTACGTAAACAATCTACGTTGAATTCTAACAAATTGCCCACAATTGGATAGGGTGTTGGTCCAGGTATTTTTCGCAACAATCGACCTCTTCTATTATATCGAGTTATAATATGAAAAATAAGTATCCCGAAAAAGGATAAAATTAACAAATACATCATTACGATTTGTCAAATACTTTAGTGATTTAAATGTAATAATAAGACGATAAAATATCTAAAATCTTAAACCGAATACTATATTTACAAAATCCAACAACATTTTTAAAACAGTCGAATTTGTCTAAAACTTTAGTTTTAAAGCCTGCGAACTGTAAAACCTGTCTGCCGTGATCTTGGTCAGTTACTCATTTTTATAGCTGCCTTCATATTCAAATTAAAACCAAAGAAAGTTCATTTTTAATTAAAAGTATTAAAATATTAACGATACATATTCATTTAAAATATTAATTAATATATCTTATTATATATTATCTGTATAATTTTAACATAAGAAAATTCAAAATTTATGACACTGAATGCTTAATATTTTATATAAAAAATTTAATATAAGCTATTTATTTGAAAAACTTATATATCATTTATATTTTGAAAATATTAATAAAGATATATACGATCTGTATTTACATAAACCTAATGATCTATATTCGTGAAGAAGTTTTGATTTTACAATTATTTGATAATTGTTGTGTCAATTGTTGGTATGCAAAATTGTTCTATAATGATAAACGATTGTTAAGAAGTGCAATTAGCATACCCGTGAAAGGAAATCTACGTAGATATTACACAGCTGTAAATATAATGTACTATTCTCATGGACACCGATTAAATTACATAATTACACTTGGTTGCGGTAAATTTTGTATGAAAATTGTCTTCAATCCAATCGCATATTTCTTTAATACTTCGAAAAAATTTTTTTTCTCTTAATTTAGTAATTATTTATGATATGTAAGTGACGGAAAACTTATAAAAAAATTATAAATAAATTTGATAAAAAATGTAATGAATATAAAATAAGTTCTAATTTTCTTAGAGTATATTTAATTGTAAGAAAATTACAGTCAGTACAAGATTAATTTTTAAATCATAAATTACTTAAATTACTTTTATTAATGTTTGAATAATCCCAAGAAAAATAAATATTTGAATACTATTACATCATATTTTAAAATGAATAATAAAAATCTTAAAATTATTATACTTTTAAGTTATGATAATGATAATTATAAATTTTATTAGTTTAGTAAATTAATTTTTACTAATTCTCAATTTTTGCAAATAAAAGAATTTTTTTTAATAGATTTTTCTTATTTAATATTTATTATTGTGTATAGATGTAATATTAAAACAGATGTTGAAACTTCTTACAAATCTCTTGATTAAAAAATGTTATTGAAAATTTAAAAATTAGCTGATTTTTAAAAATAATTCTTTATTTTCTTTAATCGTTAAGAACACTGTAAGGAGTTCAAATGAATATGGGTCCAGTTATACTTAGGGAACTAATTAAATGCAGTCTAATAAAACAAGATAAATAATTGAAAACTTCTTTGTGTTATTTCTTCGAATAGATGTCGAGAGTTCATAATATTATTTATTTACACGTTTCTTAAAAAAATATTGCAAAATTTTTTTTCAAATTTTATATTAGAATTCGAATAATGTGATTTTCATAACTACAGCGTAAATAAAACTCGTACAAAAACAGTATTTTCCTTTAACTTTCATTTTATTATTACAGACCGTTTTTAAATAACATGGGTGGCATTCCGTCAATACTACCTGCATCGAGTTTACTCAATGATAAACCACTGCGATTTACGGACTCACCACAACACTATATTACTACCGGCACTGGTTGCAGCGGAATCGGATCTAACATCCCGACACCGAGTCCAAGACGTAAAAACTCAGTAACAAGTAGTGAAGATGCATACTCCCTCGAGATTCCGAGGATAGAAAGACTACCACCATCTTATATGGGTAATCAAGCACCATTTCCTGATTATGGACCACCTGTTTATTCTGTAGTCACCTCAGGAGACTATTATAAACCATCAGAATCAACTTATCTAGGATCCTCCGACTACCAGTGAGTATAAACTCATACACTTGACGATCAGTGTCTCACTTCTTACATCTACACTTATTGCTCTGTATATATTAATACATAATTATACGTACAAATAATCTTTATGCTATATTAATGTGTATAACATCAATAAAGATTAGATAAAATAATGCATCTGTATTCGCTTTCGAATATTTACAATCTAACTTGCACAAAAGTTTTTTTCATGAAAAACGTGTACCTATTTCCCAAAAACAAAATAAAAGAAAGTAAACATTAAAATATATATTCTAACATTGCCTATTTTATATTTTAGACATTTACACGTTTAAAAGATATAATTAGTTTATATAAAGTCTGGATTCTGATTTAAAAAAAGATTGTAGAAAAATAGCAGCTTTTTGTCTAGATTTCGACCGCTCATAATATTATTAGTAAATTTATATTTTTTCTTTTAATTATTTATTGCTTACATTCATTAAACGTATTCATTATATGCATAATAATCTGAATTCCCTGAAAATTAAATTTTTAGCGACAGAATGTTGGAGTGTACGGAATTTCTGCATGCCTATGATAATCCGAGTAGCGTCAATAGTCCAGCGCGTACTGGTAATCGATTGCCCTCGTACACGCATCATCGAACATCTTCAAATGTTTCAAATACTAGTTCGTCGTCACAAAGCAACATCAATCCTACCTTTCGATTAGATGATGAAGGAGATTACTCGTCACTATATTCTCCAGGACATTCTCTTGTAAGAATATTTTCTTTTATGACTTCTTTATTTAATATTTTTTTTAATGAATTATGCATGAGGTTTTTTTTTTATTAATTTTTCTAATTTTTGCGTTTCTATAACAGACTTAGGTGTTAGGATGACCATAATTTGAATCATTTTCTGATCTAACATTTCATATCATTTCATATGTACCTATTGAATTTTACCTATTAAATTTCATATTTAATAAAAAACAATATATAGGTTAGATCAAGTTAATAGATAATATAAAATTACTTCCAAAAATAAATAATGAAATCACTTGAAATTAAAATTATTTTTAAGCTATTTATATATTTATATGAAATGTATTCGATAACATTAAGCGTAAGTCTACGTTAAAAAATGCAATTGCAAATATATCTTTTGCAATTGCATCAAAAGATATATTTGCAAAATCAAAAAGTTAATAATGAAAGTGTAGGAGGTGTTATGTTACATATATGGGTCAAGTGTTCATGTAACTAGTACATAAACTTATTTATAAATATCTAACGTTTCAGTTGAGGTACAATGAACGTATTAATCAGCAAATTCAAATAAAAAATTACAGAAATTATAGTACATTAATTGGATAAATCGTAAAATGAACTACACAATCGGCAAAGATGACCTGTAATTTGAAATATTTATTTATTATTTATTTTATATACTATTAATATATTTATCTTATATATTCTATTAATATATAATTTTCTTCTTTCCACGGCTGATATTATAAAAAGCCGCTGCAACCTAAATGTTTCCTTAGAGTCTGATTGCAATAGATTATAATTGTACTAAGAAAACGAATTATTTAAGGTGTAATTAAGTATAATATAGAAATAAATGAGATATAAATGATAAAGAGAAGTTTATGATTTGCGTAAACAGAATATGGGTATAAAAATAATAAATATTATTACTTATTAATAAAAATAATAATTTATACGGAAAAAGATTAATTCACTATAAATTAATAATTATTTGTGTATGAAACTCAAGATGCAGGATTAATTTTTCATCAATGAAAAGAATAATAAGATGAACAAATGAACAAATAAAATTCGTAAAATTATTTAATTATGTTACAACAAATATTACTAACAATATTTAAAATAATTCCATGTTTTCAGAATAAATATTTGAAATATGATATAATATCGAGTTTATAAATTAAATTAAAAATATTAATACACTGTTAGGTCAAATAATAATAATAAAATCATAAAATAATAAATAGAAAATTTTAATCGTGATTTTCGAAAAATTAACAAATACAGTTTTAGTTGAATCATTTATTCAGAATATAATTTGTTTTACTAGGGTTATTATCGTGGTCATATTAATACTGCGGTAACGTCTAACATAGCGGGTAGCTATGGCAGTACCAGCCTGACAAATCCCGAATATGGCATACATTACCTATCTCGTCAAAATTCTCAGGATTGTACCTTGAACTTAGTTGATCGACCTAGCAATCTTGAAGTTACATCGAGATTACGCTCGAGTCTCAAGAGAACTAATTACGCCTACAGTTCACCTAACAAGAGTACTAGTAAAAATAATTCTGGATCCGGTAAGTGTAAAAAGTGATATAAGAAATTCAAGTCGACGAAATCGTTGAGAATATTAACAGATTTTAATACTGAATTATTGAACTTGACTATTGTCTTTGTAAACTTAATTAAAATTGTTTATTCATACACTTTTCAAATAAATGCTTTTGTTCTAATGCAGTGGTCAATACATATGTGCAAGTATTAGTATTTTTATTTAATATTTATAAATAATTGTCTATATTCAACTATCATATAGTCAAGAAATTTTTTAATAGTATATAAATTTAAAAAAGGAGTATTTTAAAACATTCCTCATGCAAGTACATTATTTTCAGTATTTCTTACCAAGTTATGTATTTGATATAGTTAATAAGAAACAATTAATTAATTCATAAGATATGAAAAATAGTAAGAATAGTAATGAATTTTTTAATTTTTTATATTTGCTTAACTAAAGATATCCATAATTAAATTAAATATTATTTCTTGTGTTATATTTTAAACTACAAATCAATTGGCTAGAATTTTTATTAAATAAAAGATTATTTACAATTGAAACAATTGTATAATGCATTGTAATATTATGTATGAGTTAAAATTTTTTCTTATAAGTTTCTATAAAATGGGTAGAAGACGAATTTTGTACGAGTTCAATTTGAAAATCACAGAGGTAATACGGATACGGCTACATATTATAAAAAAATAAAAACAATAATTTTTACGTAGTTTATTATGTCAATTTCGATTTTTTAGTATCACAAATTATCTTAAACATAACGTATAGTTACGTCTATGGGTTTCGATCTTCAATAATTCAGTTTATAAATTATAAAAATTCCAGATAATTTTATTGTTATTAATAATTAAACATGACAGTTTAATTGGTAAATAAATTATTAAATAAAAAATGTATGTATATAATAACAAATTAACAAGAAAAAATAAACAATCATAGTTCTTAATATTCAGGTACTCCAACGAATCCAACACCACCGGACTCACTTACGTCAGAAGATTCAAGCTACGTCTCGGCTAAGGACAGCCAGATCTCAATGAGCCGCGTTCGCTTTTCTCCAGTTACGTTCGATCGGGAAGTACTATTACATCCTCAGACGACGGATATCACAAGTCCTTCACAAACAAATCGGCGGACTAGTCGCAATCGTAAACCAAGCATCTCAGAACTTGAAAGGGAATTTTTGTCATAGCATTGGCTTATTTAAGTCAACGATGATAAAACAATTGTTTCGTTTGAATAGAATGGAATTTATAAATCCAGCGATAAATGGGTAGGAATTTAAAAGAAAACAATATAGGAGAAGAAATCCCAAAAAACTATTTTACAACGAAATTGATATATTTAATAATACTAAATATTCTCAACAAGTTAAATCGAATTTCTTAATAGAGATACAATAACATCTGTAAAAGTTCTTTCAAATAACTAAAATCGAGAGAAATCTTTTTCGTGTAGAAGTACGCAAAATATGCATTTCGATAACAAAACTAAAAGATCTTTTAATCTGGCCAGATATGCATTAGCTTAAAGACCAAATGTAATAATATATACAATTACGCAGTTAAAAGCCAATATTCTGTCATCATTTAAAATCATTTCACTATTAACAATCTAAACAGTAATCCCCAAAATGCAAGATTAGAATACCAATAAGAAACCAGTTTCTAAAAAATAAAGGATTTTTATTTACTCTTCACTGTTTATACAAAGTTTATGTCAAAATTTTCAATATTATTAATCTCTGAGTTGGTTCAACAAACATATTTTCAAAAACAGTCAGATTCGCAACGCATATCATGTAATTCTTGCTGTCATGTCGATTTATCACTCTCGCTATTGGTCAATATAATAATTTTTAACTGTTATTACTAATTACAACATCGCCAACCGCAACGCTGTTCGTTTATTTTGAATCTTTTGTATCTAAACATAACTTTATATTTAATATTTTTATTATAAAAATTACGTTTATTTAATTTAAAAGGCCTGATTAAGATATAGAATATCGGATTCTTTATTTATTGCAGAAAATCAAATGTAGCGATGGGTACAATTTTAGTCTTACAGTTAAAATAAATGTAATTGGTCGCGAGTCAATAATTTATTCACAAATAATCGATACTGTACATATTTCTTCCCGATTAAAATTTTATTAATTCTATTGTGCACGAATGTATCTTTTTTACTTTTTCAACGTCTTTAGGTTTACTCTATTTTTCTCCTACAATCTACTATGATCCAATCTCAATTATCTTCATTGAAGTTCGTGCCCTGCGAATCTGTTTATAAATGTGTTTGTGATGACATAATCTGCCGTCATTTTATAATCAGGTTCTTCACTTTTCAACCTAGTTTCACAAATCTTATTGACAAATATCTCTACTTCATTTGCAAATTGAATATTCATTTGCAAAATAATTCATTTTATGATTAATCTAAGACTCTTTGATTGGAACATCTCCACTAAAATAAGCTTTCTGGCGTTAACTCTAGTGGATATTAAACATTATTTCATATACCTGTAAAAGTGTACTACTTGTTTATATAAGAATAATCAAATAACTAATTTATTTAAAATATAATAATATATAATTGGGCCGAGAAGCCATTTGATCTTGATTTGTAGAATTTATAATTTCTTTTTATATTACGCACATTTAGATTATAATAAGTGTTAGTTTTATTAAAAATGTTTTATAACAGTACAGTAAAAATATTAAAATGATTTAGTAGTATTTCCACTTATCTGACGTTACTTTCAATGAGCTCGTTTTATGCTTTAATGCAACGAAAGCCACCTTCAGTCTGTTTGCTTTATTATAAATTTATTTATTCTATATATTAAAATTCTTCACAAAGATGATACCTTGCATTTCCTTTTTACTTTTTTACTTTTGATTTCTCTAACGAAATCTTTGTAGTCACAATTCCATAGTTCAGAAATTATACTTAAATAGAATATTGTTACGTATATTCAATGTTTTCTTTGAATAAAAAAAAATTTATAAAAAAAAGAAAAACATCGGACGTTAAAAATTATAAAATTGATAGGAAATGGTTAGGGATTTTGAGAAAAATAAAATAAAAAAGAAATTGGTAGGCAAATTACTAAACTAAATTCAAAATTTAACAGAACATAAATAATTCTAATGAAACAAATAAAATTTCTTGAAAGGAATGCGATATGCTTTGAAGAAATTTATTTTAAGCAACTAAAACCAAAAAGTACCTTTTTCAAACGCATATACTCGAACACATACTTTCGATTGCAAAGAGAAATAGTTTATTAATCTGGCCAGATATATTCAACTCGGACAAGGAGTAAAAAAATTATAAGCTCTGCAAGTACATAGCTGAATCCAAAACCAATCTTTGTTTAACAGGATATGAAAATTTTACATTAAATGGAGATATCAGAACGATTTTATTATAATGGATTGAGTACTAAGATATATATACAATTGATAATTAAAAATATATTATTAACTGCAGTCTATAAAATTGAGTTCCAAAAAAAAACTGAATGCCTGCTTTAAATAAAAATTATATATTTAATATATATTCTTTAAAAGAAACCATTAATTTATAAAATCGTTGAGTAAATAATATCTCTTTCATGTCCTCTTAGGTACTACAAATCACTGCCTTTTACGATGGATTTAAATGCGCTAAAATCATCGTGAACTCATTTTAATTATAAAATAGAAAAGATAAAAAAAGTTTTAAACATTTCGATATGATTTTGAAATAATGAGAAATTCGTGTAGAAAATATTATACTATATTCAATCATTATTTACTTAAGAAGAGCAATCAGTGGGCAATCTATGCAATTTCGAAATTTGAAATTCTAGAGATTTCTTCGTTTTTAACGAAATTTAACATTGCATTTTTGATATATTACATTCCGAAACAATTGAATTGAGGCAAATAAAATGATATTTAGAAACAAAGAAGAATATCATTTATTTGCCTCATTTTTACATTTCTATACAAATAATTCTAGCATATTCAGGACATAACGACATTCCCGCAAAAAGCATTTTTCTTGAATTTTACGGAGAATTTGATTGTCTCGATTAAAAAGAGATGTTCACGTAGGAAAATTTTACAAGGTCCTTTTCTTATTTGCATTGTAAAATACAATACGCTGTGACGAATGAACGGATTGCATATTGATTATGCAAAGAAATTTAAATTCAGCGTTCAGTTTCATGAAGGAAAAGTGACGTAAATGTAAAATTGTCTTTAAAGTGATAAAAGTTATTTATATATTATTTTTAGTTATTAAAAATACTCTACTGATGTAAGAACCGAAATATTTCAATTATTAATCAGTATTTATTATGATCTAGAAATAAATAATATAAAAAATAATAAAATAATAAAAATAAGTATCATCTTGTTTTTAAACAAATGCCGGAATAATTCGGAGTTTTAACTTTAATAACGCATATGGGTATTGTAAATACATGCGTTAAAGTAAAGATAGATTTGAATTGTACGTTTAAAATTTTTGAAACCTCACATTCCTGAATTTGCTATATATACGCTTTAAGCATTACTTCGTTTGTGTAAGCGATTTTTATCACGCAATATAGAGAACAATCAAAACGTATTCGCACAACGATACGTACCTTTTATAAATTATAAATCATTTTTCTATTATATCTATATGTTACTTGTGTCGATTAGTCTTATTACTGTATTACTTTGAATGAACATTTTTTATCATTTTTATTTTTTTTTTTTCATATCAAACTATAATATTTTTTATATACATAAATAGAATGGTTATATTATAATTTATTTTTTATCTATAAATTTTTTTAAAATAATCATTATTATGAAATTTGCTTTATTCCAAAACCTGTGATTCTTTTTAAAAAATTACAATAGTTTTCTAATTCACGTATAATTTTTCAAAATTTAAAAATTGATGTATAATATATTATTTCAAAGAACGTAGAAAATGCTTATTCGAAAGTAGTAACAGTTGCCTACATTTTTTTTTTAGTGAAGGAATTTTCACTTACGAAAATTTGTATCGTATCGGTAAAGAATTATAAACGTATACGCGAATCGACGCGAGTTTTCGCGATCATCAGTATTGTAGGCTACATCATATAATGCATATATATATATATATTTATAATGCAAATGTTACTAGTATTCATTTTTAACAACATGTGGTTTTCTTTACTATCAAGAAGTTTCCAGCAAATATATTTTTTTCAAATATAATTCTGTAATAAAATAATATAATATTACATATTGTCATGTATGACGACGACCTATTCGACTTGACGCCATGATTATCTATCAAAATGCATTTCCTGGAACGTCGCCAATTATAACATAAGAATTCACAATTATGCAAACAATACAAAAACTAAAGACGAGTCATCAAAATATTGCAGAATTTCCTTCAATGGTGTTTTGCCTTCTTGTTTTGGGTGTATGACGATGTCATTTAAATGCGTTTTTTTTACATTATTTATATACTATGTACCTAATTTACATTAGGTATCGAATACACTCTTATATGAATCGGGATAATGTTCATGCTATCATGGGGCAGAGTATTATCTTGGAAATTTTCCCTATTCTCAACTGGTTTACAAACACTCATATACCTACTAACTCAATTATCCAAGCTTTGAAATTTGTGTGTCGCAGCTATTGGTCAGGTGTGATAGTATTAGATTTCATGACTCCTTTGCTTAGTTTCTTCTTCATTCCATAATTGGTGGGCATGTAATGAGATGGACTATACCACTTTCGTTGCTTTCTTCTAACGACTTCCAAATTGATTCCGTACGTCATGAAAAGTAGCACTGCGTAAGCAATGACAATGATATGTGATGAAATAATTAGCCTTATAATATTGTTATCTACTCTAGGCAAAATTAAACTTGCTTCTTCCCTGCTAACTCCTTTTAGACGCTGCATTCCAAAGCATATCTACAGTTCTCGCTCTATCCGCGTCTGAAGAAGACAAATCTACTACGGAAGAGAATATACAGTACTCAGACTCTGTCGATTTTCTCTCAAAATGTCAACACTTCAACCAATCTAATGGAGCCTTCGTTGACAGTTTCATAGTTTCTACTGGTAAACGAGCACACTCATAGCTCAAGTCTAATTTTAAACTTACCGGTGATACGATAATGGGCCTGAAGATATTGAGCAGGTGTCTGTGATCCAGATTCATGGTTCAAATTCTCAAAAGCTTTACTCAACGTAGGTATCATAACTTATGTTATAGAACTAGTAGACGCACTTCACTTCTTTGTATGGAACAGTACGGAACAAGATCTGTTGTAGTCTCAACGTCTGTACTATCATGTGAATTCGGACGTTTAGGTTTACTTGCTTTAGATACCGTACTTACTTGCTTTAAATACCGTACTGACTTACTCTATTCTCGAGAAGTCATGGCGAACTGTTTATATTTGAAATCTGGTGTTCTTACCACACCACCAATGCTAATACTGATAAGTGTATAACGATATGGCAAATCTCTTTCCAAAAATTTTAATTCGGATGTTTTGCAATTTAACATTCACAATTCCCACATAGTTAAAGATTTCATGTTCTTCTTATAGGTAACCGGTCTTTGTGTACTCTTATGTTGTAACTGATAATGTTGCAAGTATATATATAACTGCTAATTGTACTCGGCCTGAGTCATACGTAACAGTATATTGTCTAAGAAAGATAATTACACAATGTCAATAAAAATTAGTAATTTATTATTGTGATTGGAACTTGCATATGAAAATTATTCATTGAAATATTATTTAAATTAATATTTTTAACTTTTACATTCATATTTAAAACAATCCAAGTGTCAAATTTTTATTCATATGTTTGCTTGAAACTTCGAAGTTTTATAAAATGTAATAGCAGTTTTTGTCACTTTTTTTCTATCTAATTATAGTTTCGTCACAAATTTGTAAATCTTATTTATGCGTAGCTAATACAATATTATGTGATAAAAACCGAATAATGAAAACGTAAATTGAATATATTATTAATGAAAAAAAAACCGTTATGATTTAATCGAAAAGCGTTTGTTGATTCGTACTTAAAAACAATCACATTAAAGCTATCTACGATTAAAATATAGTCAAAAAATTCTAAAATTATAATTTTAAAGATTTTTATTGATTGTTAGAATAATATATTAATATTATTACATGTAAAAATTAAGATAAACCAAGAAATTTAATTTATTTTTTCAATGTTCAGGGCATAATTTTCTTTCAATTTGTAACATGAAATTATTCACTTAAAGATATTATCATATTATAATTTATTTTATACGTTTATATTTAAATATTTATCAATTAATCATTCAATATTGAGCAAAATATTTTAACTTTTCCCTACCATTACCAGAACATCAACATTTTTTTACACTCTGTGATATCGAACACATTAAATATTTACCTTAAAAATGTGTTTAGATTTATATCATTCTTTAATGTAATTTTATATTTTACACTTTCTCTTATTAAAAAGTAGTTTCCTTTTATCATTAATTACACTTTAAAATATTTGTAAAATATTTTTAATTTAAAAAATAATTTGATAATTCTATATGAATATACAAACACATTATATACCGAAGGCATATTTTCTTCGTCGATAGCTTGTTTTATTAAATTAAGAACTATTTTTATTACAAATAATATATTAAAGTTCAAGCAGGATAGAAGAGCGAGCTTGAGGCTAATTGTCTCACTGACTGAGTTGCAAAATTATTTGAAATAGAGCAAAAAGAAATAATATGCTTGCTTTTCTTGATCCTTTGACGAACGGCAGAAAAACTGCGGTGCTAATAAACATGTACTTAAATATTAAGTGACACGAGTGATTGAGAAATAAGAGAAAAAGAGCAAACACACGAGAGTTTAAAAAATGCTTCCAAGATAAAAGAAAATTTTTCTCTTTTTTTAAAAGTTCTAAGCAGTAATATATTATATATAAATATATAAATATATTAGTAATTATAATAAATTGTTAATAATGATAATTTAATTACTTGATTTGTGAATACTCGGCAGCCAGAATTATTAATTAATATAATGCGTTCTTTCGAATACGTGTTTATATTATGCAGTCGACAACAGTGCTAGTCTAAGTTATATTTATTATTAATTTTTATTATATCGCAATGAACTTATGTTTACTTACCATAGATAAGTCTAAATTTTTTTTTCTATCGTTAAAAGAAATATCAAATGAAGATGTTATGAATTTCTTTTTAAAGGAAGATTTAACTAAAAAGTCTCTTTAATGTGAAGACATTTTAATAAAGTGATTTTCACAACTTATTTGTTGAATA
Source organism: Wiebesia pumilae (assembly GCA_018907045.1). Lineage (NCBI taxonomy): Eukaryota > Metazoa > Arthropoda > Insecta > Hymenoptera > Agaonidae > Wiebesia > Wiebesia pumilae. The sequence goes on from JACCHZ010000121.1 coordinate 111,023, forward strand.
ATTCATTACTATAATTGCAAATTTTATTTGCTTATTAAACTAAGCTTTAAAAACTTGTACAACTCTTATGTGAAATTTGTAATTGTATTATATCATCAGTATATGTAAAAAAAGAAAAATTTTCTAACTAGAAATTTCACTTAAAGGATATTTCATATATCTTTGATAGGATGTATAATGTAACTGTTTCATGTAATGCTTTTGAATGCAGAAACATATTCATTATTTGCCATTTAAAATACGTACAATATTGTGTAATAAGTAATTATAATAATTATTATTGCTTATGATTTTGGTATATAAAGTCATTTTAGAAATAGGAATATCAATTTTTAGTTTCTCGCAATAGAGAGTTTGTTGCAAGTCTTTGTGTCTTTGTTCTATCAAAGGCTTACAAATTGTGCATAATGTATATTTATTAACAAAAAATTACGTATAATTGTAAAACTTACATATTATTCGTAATATATTCGTAACAATAAAAATTTTTATTTTCAAATAATTCATACATACATATGTACATATACATAGGCTATTAGATATCGTCCTGTAATTATCATCACACATCCAGTTTCTGGTCAATTAAAGTTAGTTATAGAATATTAATATATAAAAGTAAAAATTAAATTAATTAAAAAGTTTGTTTTCTATTATAGTCAAATTATGCTATTAAATAAATTAATTAAAAGCTTTTCTAATAAACCTAATTATGTACAAAATTATTAACGTACAACCTAATTATCTACAAAAGCATCGAAGAATTATTATTATTTAATTTAGGAATTCTGTTAAATTAAACAGTCTAAAAAGTCTATTATGCTTTGAAATAAATTATACTTGAAATTAAAGCTAATTCTTAATTCAATAAACCATTGTATAACAAAGTTTAAAATAGTTCATGATATATTTTATTATTTTCTTTAGAGACAATATTCTTTTACGTATCTTGAAAACTTATATATTTATATTCAAACTTATATAAATTTTCAAATTAGAATATTTTTTATTAATATGTAATATACTATTTTTACACATCAGAATTTTTTTTACATGCATAGTGTTATTTTTAAACTTATTAGATGAGTTATGTAAAAGTATATATCGAAAGTACAATTTTTTTTTATATTTCATGATTAAAAAAAAGATTAAAAAAAAAATAAATATTCTAGGATGAAAATGCAACATAATGTCAAATAAGGAAAAATAAATTAATGTCAGTGTTGTTATTATTAACACAATTAAAAAAATTTATGTTACATATTTAATTATTCGTTAATGATTTTTTACTTTAGAATGTATTTTCATTCAAATATTCAAATTTATGAATAGAAAATTTATACTTTATAAGTTTTTAAACAGTGAATTTAACAAAAATTTCTGTAATTTAATTTTTTTATAATCAATTAAGTGAAAATTGAGTTCAAATCTAAATCATGATTTGTGACGGCATTTCTTTAATAATATTCTTTTTTTGATCATCATTACTAAATAACAACATTTTTCTTCATAAAAATAATAAAAATGTTTAATAAAAATGTTTTTCTGGCGTAGTATAAAATAGGAAAAATTACATAAAAATTATGCGTTGAAATTGAAAACAAATAATTTATGAATTTGAATTTGTACGCATGTAGACAAAACGTTCGAAATAGTTCGAAAGAAGAAATCCGCGACTAAATAAGTTATAAGGCACTAATCGTAATACATGAAATCTTTACAACACGACCAAGTTGATTAAAAAATATGAATATATTGTAAAAAGAATCCATATTTGTGCTATGCAGATTTTTATAAATGCGATATTTCATTCGATTATTAATCGGTGATAGGTAAGAATGCGAAACTCGATATGAGCATCAGAGTATTTTACTGTAAAAAACAGAATAAAAAGCAAGACGAAATTTAATTCTTTGCTTTGAAATTTGAACAATTATAAATGTTGAATACGAATTTTAAATTTTAAATTCTGCTAATTTATAAAATATGTAAATTTAAGCTAAATTTATTTGCTAAATAAATCAAAATTTTTTACAATATATTTTATTATATAATAATTTATTGAACATTATTTTAATAGATTAATTGAGAATTGAAAGAAAAATATAATAGTTTTTTAATTAAAAAAGTCAATTATTGTTTTCAAATTTACAATATTTTCAAAACATGTATTAGTATTTTAATTATAAGTCTGAATAAAAAATATTATGGAAGATTATAATCTAAAAAATATACGAAAATGCACTAGAAATGAAAATTTAATGATGAATTTCATAATTCCTATTTATATAATTTTAAAAACGTTCGCTAAGAATTCATTGTATACTTCAACCTTATATCGAACAAAATTATTATTTATGAAATATAATATGTTTTAATAAATACTATTAAATTTTATTTTTACAAATATGCGAATAATTTGTGAAAATAAAAAGAATATACTTGATATGAATAATGAATTATCACAAAAATTACATGTAAATATTAAGTATATATTAAAAAAAATAAATATAAATTAACTTTTCGTACTGACAATGATCTTTTTAGAAAGAGGTAAAAGACAAATATATTATATAATTGAAATAAGTAAAATAAAAAAAGAAACAGAGATAATAAAAGCATTAGAATATTCTAATGTGTATTAAGGCTTTAGAATGTGTTTACTTATTATAAACTGCTAAAATTGCAATGTGTTCTCTGCATGTATGTGTGTAGAGAGCGAGAAGTGTCTGCTTTAGTGTATTCGCCTTATTAATGAAACATGTAAGAGATGTAAAAACAAAGAAAAATTAGATACAGAAAAAGTTGAAAATAATGCAGGAATACGACAGTGTCTTACTAAAAGCTGTTTAAAAATGATTATTTATAATACAAATATAAACTATATAATAAATCTATTTTATGCTACATAATATATAATTGTATAAAATTGTATATAATTTATATCATAATATAGCAATTTTTAATATTTTATCTAGAATTCTAAATTGTTAATATTAATAATATAAGCTGTATTAATAATGTAGTCCAATACTAAAAATTATAATACTTTCTAATACTATACAATATTATAAATCGTTATATTACATAATACATAATGTTTCAATGTGCATCACGTGTATCAATATTTAAATTATAAAAATTTTTATATAATTATATATTACTGATGTTTTTAGATAATTAATGGTGTTGTAATTTTATGAGATTTCGTGGCATAAAAAATACGTATGAGCGGTATTGATTAAAATGTATTTACATTTTAATGTTCTTGTTTATAAGTAATAAATAAACCCAAAATACATAAAATTTAAGGATACCATTTGTCAATAGCGTAAACAAGATTAAATGAAAAAGTAGGGTTTTTACTCGAAAAAATAATCGAGAAATACAATTATAGTAAGGAAAAATAAATACAAATGTAAATCGAAGTAATAATCATTTTTCCTAAACTTTGGTATTTTAATTGTATAACAGATTTAATTCATTTTGTTGCAAGCAAGTATCAATTTAAAAGAGAATAACAAATCAGTAAGTGTGCACACTGTCAAAACTGCACTGAAAATTCGTGTATTTTTTCAAGTATTGTACATTAAATTATAAATAATACTAATTAAAAAATTATAAATAGTATCTATAATAATAATTGTAATATTACGTCGCGAATTGTAGGCTGTCAGTTATTAATAAACATCTAGAAAAAATCCATATAATTGTCTTTCTAGTATTATTAATTATTTATTCCTTATTCTTCTTAAAATTCAAGCTATAGTTCAATAGAATCCAATATATTCTACTTGAAGATATTGCAAAAAAGATTTCACACATAAAACATGATTTAAGTCTGAGAATAGCAGTTTAATATATAATCTTAATATGAGTATAGACATTGTTATTCAAAGCAAAATAAAACTAAGTTTATTTGAGTTTATATAAGATAATCCTTGATAGTCCTTGATCCATGTCCAAAATATCTTTATGTTATTCCTTCATTACTTCTTAATTCCTATACAGGTAGCTTTTTCATAGAAACTTGCGTAACTGTGGGTCCAGTTCCATTATTTTGTCATATCTGATTCTGATTTAAAATCTTTAATACTTTTCTTTAGCATAAATTATGTCTCATTTCACATATTAATTCTCATTCACATATTAATTAAAGGTCACTTGAGTGGCCTTACGTAAGAAAACTTTGAAACAAGAATCTTTGTAGATTTCGAAAACTTAAATTTTGCAGATCTTTTACATTAATTTTTTCTTGTTTAATCACGATAAACATACACCTCTTTGTTAGCCAAGTATATTATGCTTGTATTATTAATATTGTATTATTAATTGTTTTATATATATTTTTTTATTTTATACTTATGCTAGTTTTTACTACATCTAACAAGTAATCGCCTCTTTGACAATTACATTTCCAAACATTTAGTTGATCGACATTTCTAAACATCATATTTTTTATAATTAATTTTCATTAATTTAAACCACGGTACAACTATAGAAACTTATCTAAAATAAACGATGACTAAATATAGATCTTAAATCTTGATATGGCGCTATAGTTTTGAAGAATCCGTTTAAACCGCTTTTTAACAATTTCTACTACAAATTTAATGTTCTTCGTTTGAATCACTACTTTTATATAATTTTCAGTATACGACGAAACTGTGAAAAATGAAGAACGAATGCACTTCCCTTATTGCACTAAAAATTAAGCTAAATATATTCATAAATTTTATTTTTTATTTTACAAAAATTATTATTTCTATAACATCTTTATAATTATGAAGATCTTTTTCTATAATCTTTCAAAAATCAGAAAGAATATACATACTAGTTTATAGTTCACCAACCAGTACACTATAGTTAATTCAAATTAGATAAATTAAAAAATTTGTATTTTTAACTTATTCAATATTGAATAAGTAGAATGAAGTATAATCATTTGAATAAATAGCAACTTTTTGAAAAATAAAACAAATGACGACAATCTGTCAATGATGTAGGATATTTTGTATATAAACATTTTTACCAATAAAATTATTGTACAGTAAATTAATTAACTAAAGAAGTAATGACAAAACAGAATTGTGATTGCCAAAATATTTCTATAGTTGAAGGAGTATTTGGTGAAATATTTTCAGGTAAATTTGATTCAGCTTGATAAAAATACATGTAATCAATTGATTTAAAAATAAGTTTAGTAAACATACCTTTTTCATAATATCAAACTTAATTATAAATGTGTTTTTATTTTTAAAACATTAAATTTTATTTCTAATATTATTTTTGTAGTATTTATGTTCTAATACAAATATTGCATCTAAAATTAAATTCAACTATTCCTTTATAAGCAAAAAAATGAGAAAATTTTTTTCAAATTAATGTATAGATAGCTTACTTTACGAAGCTGTTGATCTATTTTCACGTTTCTTTTATAAATTGTTTATGTTTAGGAAACTATTGAAATAAATTTTATATTGATTAAATCAAATAAATTTCAAACAAATTTTTGAATTTTGTATTAAATTAATTAGAATTTTATAAAATATTCTCGTGCTGAAAGCCTTGCACAGTGGTGTTCTTTGTGTTGTATAACTTTGAATAAAAGATCAATTCTTCGTATCTAATGCTACCCTTATTATGCTTTTTTTATTTGTCTCTCTATTATTAAGTAAAATATATTATTTTTTATTTTGAAATTTTTCAACTATATAGAAAATGTATTCAGCTCAAATATTTATTTATATTTAAAATGTAACAATCATTTTAATATTGAACTTTACTATTCCATCATCTAAAAATTTCTATTCATTTCTTTTCATGGTAATATTTATTTGTTCTTTTTATTCTCTTTTTCTGATGTAAAATTAATATCAATTCTAACATATCAAAATATACAAGTAGAATTTTTTAATTAAAATTTAATTATTTAGTCTTAGGTCTTATTAAAGATGAAATATCTAAAAGCTTTTATTTTACCTATATAGTTGAAATCAGTCGTAAAAAGTAATATTTAAAATTGCTTACTGAATAATATATTAGGATTGATATTGTTCTTTTACTCAAGAAATTCTTATAACATTTATTTTAAATTTTCATATTTTGTATTTTAATAAATTGCAGTAATAATATTTCTATATGTATCCAACAGTCATATACACATTTATACAAATTATATTGACTAGATTTTAATTACTCTTTTTTCTCTTGTCTGCAAATTTTTTATTAAAGAAACTTACAACCATGAGAATGACGATAGAAATGATTCGACTTTGTCTTCATTATGTGATGAAAGTTGCTTATGTGCAAATGGAACCAACAATGAACCAATAAAAATAAAATCATACACAATGATTAATAATAATGGCATTGAAGTGATGCTTATAACTTGGGGTGCCACGATTGTATCCATTAAGTGTCCTGATAAAAATGGTACAATAGCTGATATTGTTCTTGGTTTCGATGATTTGCAGAGTAAGTCACGTTCTCATAAAATATTTTGAATTTTATAATATAAATTTTATAAAATGATGCTATTACTTATTATAAAGAAATATATAATTATATGAAATTATTGGTTTTTTTAAATTGAAGATAAACTTAGTGTAAAAAATTAAACATTTTATTAATTTTTTTATTAATACCTGCTTATGAAATTCACAATAAATCTATAAATTGAAAAAGATCTTCAAAAAGTATAATTATTTTGTCTACGCAATCCTTTTTTAAGTTTATTATGTAATCAATAATATATTCACAATCACGAGATTTGTTCTATCTTTATAGTAGGATTCATTCAAATGAATCATTTAAATTATTGTTTGGCAGTGCTATCATAAATTTATAAAATTTTATGTATAAGATATATAGGTTATAAACTACAATCCAATGCAATTAAATTTAGTGAATTTAAATGTAAAACATATGGAATTTAGATATATTTGAATTTATAGTACTTAATTTAAAAAAATATATAATAATTTAAACTATTTTAGCCTACTTGGATCCAATATTAAATAATTTTATCGGGTGTATTCTTGGTAGATGTACTAATCGAATAATGAATGGAACTTTTAAGATAAAAAATACAGAATATTTTTTAACAAAAAATGATTCTAATAAACATCACTTACATGGTGGAGTAAGCTCATTTCATTTAGCTTAAATTATTTATAATTGATTATCTAAATTAAATAACATTCATTGGTTTTATTTATAAATATAACAAATTTTTAATCATTGCAAAGGTAAGTAATTTAATATATATTTAAAAGTGTTCATAAATTCGTCAGATAAATGGATTTGGTCGGCGAGTTTGGGAATCGTATGTAGAAGATGGCTCACACATAGTGATGAGCCTTCTTAGTGAAGATGGTGAAGAAGGTTATCCTGGCATAGTCCTCGTAACAATTAGATTTCGTCTGACGAATAATAATTGTCTGGAAATAAATATGAGGGCTAGCACATCCAAGCCAACAGTTGTCAATTTATCTCATGGGTCACTATTTAATCTCGCTGGACACGTAAGAAGCGACCTTTCTAAATTGCAAAATAAAGTAGATTGGATACACCTAATCGTATTTGAATGGTATTTGAATGTATTTACGTTACCTAAATAGAAATTTTTAATAAATTTTCAAGTGAAAGTATGTTTGAAGTAATAAAACTCTTTTGTTTTAAAACTATGTATCTGAAACAGTTCATAGAAGTCTGTGTTATGTATCAATAAACTTTCCGGTGTTTTTAAACTCTCTTACTAATCTTTACTGGCTGATGAGATTTTAATACAATTTTCACCTTTTTATACAGTTTTTTTCTATGAATTTAAACATTTTCAATATTAACAAATATATGACAGAAATACAAAACTGTACCAGAATAAACTTAAAAAATTGTAATTAAAAAAATTCTGTAAAAAATACTTGTCAACAGAGACTGAAAACATGTAAATAATTAAAAAAAACTATTTTTTTACATTACATAAATCATAAATCTATGATATTTAATATTTGCGAAGTGATAGATTTATTTTTCTTTAAGAGATTTCACTAGCTTTTTTATGATATCATACAGCATATTTACAAATCGTATTTTAATAAAAAAATTATGATGCTTCATAATTTATAGTATAAATAGTTCTCAATTATGAATTTGTATTGTATAAATAATTTTTAAATAATTACATGAACACAATCTGTATATTATTATTTTTATTATTATTACTTTTATGGTAATTATCATAATTATCATCACCATTGTTATTATTATTTTGATTCACATTATTATTAGTGCCATATGAATATTAATATTAAAGTAGGTATCTTATAGACTTTATGAATACATTTTAAATACCATAATTACAATTTAATCCCGACATATTTCTTATTATATAATTTTGTACTTATCTTAATAAAATATTGCAATTCGGTAACTATTTCTTAACGATGTTCATGTAAATATATATATATATATATATATTATAAATTGTACATGAAAAATCATAAAAATCTGCTTATATAACTGAATTTTATATTATTCATTCTGAGCTATAAACTAATTCTACCCTGTAAACTTTTTGACCTTTTACTTGCATATGATGCCAAATAATGATTAAGAATTACTTGTGTATGAATTACTAAAAAGAAAAACTTGTACATATAACTTTATACTTGGCTATTTATCTAAATATGTTTTTAGGAAACTGGAAAGAAAGAATTAATGGAACATGCAATTTCGTTAAATTGTGACCGTTGGACATTTTCTGACTATGAAGATCCTGTACCAACCGGTGCAATTCATGATGTTGGAAGCACAATAATGGATCTTCGAATACCACGATTGATTAAAGACGTTATAGAAAAAGTGAGTATACCATTTTTTTTTAAATGTAAAGCAAAGTAGTCTGAAAATAAAATATTAAATCTAGATTTAAAGAGCATATATTTCTTTTCTAATATTTTCTTTGCATATTTATGTAAATATTCATGTGCGTATTAATAAAAAAATTAAATTAAACTACGAATAGGCAAAGAAATTGAAAACCGAAATCTAAAATATAGAAAAAATAGTCTTATATCCAATAAAAGTTGTTGAAATATTGTAAAAACAAAAGTACACTTTAAATCTAAAATTTTAAAAAAGATAACTGGTAATTAGGTTCCACAGGGTAAAGGATACAATCACAATTTTTGTGTCATTAGAACTACACAGCCTCAAGTTTCCTTGGTTTCTAGAATTTTACATGCAAAAAGTGGAAGGTAATACCATAATGTTATATTCTGTAAATTATATCATATATATAAAAAACCTAAATAATGAAAAATAGTTTTAAATTATAAAAATATATGTAATATTTGTTAAAAGTATTTGTAACGTGACATAATTTTTATCAATATTATTATTCAATGATAAAATAAAATATTAACTAATAAATAAACGGTAATATAAAATAAACTAATAAATAACACTTTAATTAATAGCATATATTAATATTTATTTAGTTTTAGGATTCTAAAGAATATTGACTCAAAAGTATAACCCTTGAATACTTAATTAATTTATGTTAAGATTTAGATTAAATAAGTATAATTTTTCAATAGATAAAATTTATTTATGAATTTTAACGTTAAAGTCTCATTAAATTAGTTATAATTTAGAGCTGAAATTTCTTTGTTTAATTTTTTAAATACCGTTTTATATTTATAGGTGCAAACATATGGATATCTTAAACTTAAGATTAGTTTGTCTCTACTGGTATTTCTTAAATGAATCTCTTAATAAAATTAAAACTAGAATTATAAATTCTTACTAGCTTCACTGAATAAACCCTAGTACATGTTAATTAGATACATATACAGAAATGTGATGTCAATATAATAACATTAATATTTAATGTAGCAATTATAAATGTTTTAAATAATTAGTTATTACAACATATTAACAATAATAACTGCTTATAATTATTGAGTTTCATTAATGATATTTAGAGGTAATGAACGTATTCGAAGAATGAGAAATATCTTGCAAATTAACTTCAGGTATACTCATTAATGATTTTCCGATTATTTATTACCGAATAATATTTGACCTGCTCTATCGTTGGTTATGCGATGAACTGTGTTATAGAGTTTAAACTTTACATTTCCTGGTACTTTATCCAGTTTTTTTACTATTTCACAAAAAATTTACTATTCTAAAACATGATTTAGTCACTAACTATTTAAAAATGGTTAAATGCATTAAAAGCAAAGACTGTCCCTCAAATTGTAATAATGCATTTCGATTTACTGTGTGCTCGAATATACTCTTTTAATTTTTTAATAGTCACTAGTTAATCATCTTACAAAGGAATAATTTAATGCATCGAATCGATCAAGCAATGCAAATCCATAAATTCTTTTCTTGATTTCTTAAATGATTCAAAATAATGTACATAGAACTTATAAAATCGTAAATTACCTTTTTAAATGATATGTCCTGCTAGGCGGTGAAAAATCGATACATCGTAAACTCTTAGAAATTGAAGCATTAAAATGGAAAAAGAAGGCCGGGTAACCATCTTGGCTTCAAGATGGGGTGACTTAAAAGCCTAAGTTTGTCAATGGCACCAGTCGGTCATCCTACAACAATGAAGGCTTAATACTTACGTTGCCTAAATAAGAGCAAATTGATTCAAGGAATAGGCCAATAGTGCAGAGAACAAAGTTAACTTCAACGCCAAAAATAATTCTCGAATATCGTAGTGATGTATATGATTTGGCGCGTTGAATGTATTCCTCTTGTTCAGCAGACCAATTTTGCAATATACACCGCAATTATAATATGCGGTCATTAAGTCAGTTTCTCACTATTTCATCTCACATAACATTCGAATTCTCAAACAGTAAACGATTCAGACGGATCTATTTCCTATAAACTTCAAATCTTCGTTCTTTCTCCTCACAAATAAATATTCTTTAACTAACACAAGGGAAATTCTTTTATTACAGATTATTTTTTCTCACTCGAAGCTCAAAAGTGGTAAACAACATTTTATAGGCTATTTGTAAATCATGAGTCTCTTTATAAATCTGTCTTTCTAAACACCAAATATTGTTTTTTGACATGTAACAGAATCAATTTCAGGAAAACGCAAAGGAAAGACAAGAAAAAAGTTATTTTTTTTAAATTTAGTTTTTTGTTCTACTTTTGGATTTGTAGGACAGGATAGAAAGTAAAAGTTAACACAATGCAACCTTTGTGTACAATACTGTTTTTCTTCAAAATTGCTATAGCCTAACGGCCTTACGCTAAGGAGTTCGACTAACTATTTGTAACGAAGCATTTCTTTTTATCTACTGCTTGAGACGCTAGTGAATATCCGAATCCACGGCAATTATTCCTTTACTGTTGCATTTGTTAGTGCCGACTTACTTTAGGTCCGATCTTCTCCTACTTTCCCATAAATTTATTCGGAAATTCCGAACTGCGCTTTTAAACAATATTTATATTTATTTATATCGAATAGTATTATTTTTTCAATACTTCTTTCGAACAATATTCGAAATATTGTTTGCAATAGTATTTAAGATTGTAATGTATTTTTACTTTAACAATTATACCATTGTACATAATTGTGAACACTTTTAATAAATCAAAAATACATTTGAATATTTTTAACTAAATGTAGATTTGACATTGTCAAAATATGAAGCAATATTATAACTAGCACATTATTCGTAAGGTATATGGAAGTTTACTCTGATCAGCCGGGTGCTCAATTATATACAGGAGGTAATTTACCCCCGGATTTAATATGTGGCTGTACCGATTCCAATGATTGCGATAAGAGCTTAAATGACTCCTCGTGTACTGATTGTAAATGCAGTTCCTGTGACTGTGAAACGCAAATTACCGATAGCCAAAGTTCTGAGAACGTACTGGAGTACTTACCAGGCAAAGGTGGAGCACAATATACAAAATTTGGTGCTTTTAGTGTACAGCCGCAGAATTATCCAAACGCTGTAAATGTTGTAAGTAGATTTTAAAAGTTGAAAAGGTTTTATTTGAAATTCTTTTGAATGTAACAATTGAAGTATTAATTAAATAAGGAACGAGGGTGTAAGCTTTTAAATCTATTAACTTTGATAAAACTGAAGCTTGTAAAGAAGTATGTGCGCTTTACTCGCTTATACCATTTTGCATGTATTTGTTTCACGATACATAATTAAATTTAATTGATTTATACATTTATTATACCAAGAAAAATACACTTATTACGGAGGATACAAAATTAAATTAATTATTATTAGATGATTTTTTAAACAAATTAAAAAAATATTTAATTTTCTTAATTTTATGTTTCAAACAAAATAATATATTATTAAAAATTATTTTTAAGTATTAAAAATTAATTGTTTAGAATAATTATAATAACTTATTCTGAATATAACACAAATTTTTATTTTCTAATTTATTTTTTAATTATTTTAAGATAAGTTAAAATTAATAGTAGAATGTATTAAAAAACATAATATAAGCTTTTAGAAACGATTAGACAAGTATTGATTTGATAGCAGTAAGAACCAGAATTAATTAATATTAAATATTATTTGAAAATTATTGTCAATAATGAAAGTATCAATATGCAATGGATTTTAATTTAAAATGAAAGAAACTAAATAGATAATCAATATATTTCTAAAAGAAGAAAATTATTTTAATCTAAATTATATTTAATATTTTAAGAATCAAAAATATTATTTATTTATAACGACTCAAAGTAAAATTTAAATTATTTCCTTTTTTAAATTTGAGTTTGAATGGTAATTCAGATAAAATATTAACCCACCAAGACGTTTAAAATGTAAAGATTTAAGAAGTAAAGTATTATTATGAGTAAAAAAATTTAAATAATTTTTAGTCAATTTATTAATTACTTTTAATTTATTTTCAGAAGCATTTTCCATGTGCTATTTTACGTCCAGGGCAAGTTTATTATCATGATCTCACTTATAAATTTGGAGTTCAACTTGACAAAAATAAGTGATCAATTGAAAAACTTACTCTAGGAATTAATTCTTATTAAAATTATTTTCCTTTTTATAAGAATACAGCTGCTTAAAAAAAATTATAAATTAGTTAATGTGCAAATTTTTCTTTAATTAATAGATCACTGCAAAGTATCAAAAGTAGATTATTGTTCCTTATATGTTTACTAATATAAAATTTCAATGTAAATGTTAAAATTGTATATTTAAAATTAATTTATAAAGTATTATAAATAAACTGATAAAATTTAAAGGTTACATAAAAAATACCTAAATTGAATACTTACGTATTTATTACTTATTTCGAAAATTTTTATAACTTCTTATTATAAGGTATTCGTAGAGTTTATTATTTATTAAGTTTAGTAAACATGATTAAGCAATTATTTTTAATATGAAGAAAAGTAGATTATTATTATATTATTTATGTATAAATTTGCTTACATTGAGTTAAATTAAATGTATCGTGCTATAGACGCATGAACGCACCTTTGCACGCGCACTTACACATACATGCACAAATATTTAATAAGCGTAAAAATGAAGGCAATTAAATATTGAAAAGGTTTTTATAAAGTTGAACGATGTTGTATTTAATCTCTTGTAGAAATAGAGAAACTCTAAGATATTTATAGTTTTTTTATAAATTTAGTTGATACGTTATTGTAAAAAATTCAAATTGACGGACAGTATCATTAATATTTTTAATTAGCCGTTTTATTTATTAAATTAGAATATTTATATTCTTAGTAAGTAAGTTATATGGAAATATTAACCCAGTAATTGAATTAGATAAAAAAAGATAAATGAAATGCAAAATAAATCGTGAGAATGAAATATTTTAGTTCTACAATAGGTTTAAGTATATATCGGTTTCTATTTATGTATATAGTCGTATGAATTATCCACTTTCTAAATAAACATAAATTAAAAGCAATACTCGAAAAGCAATTCATGAAATTATAATGTATTATCGAATAATTACCTTCGTTATAAAACACATTAATTAAATTCATATTGTAAAACTAAACTGCACCTAACAAACTAATCTATTATCCTAATAATTTCAGTTGATTAAAATATAAGTTAAGTCTTTTATTACAAATATATTTTATCAATGTTATGTTAAAATTTCAATTAAAATACTTATTTTGAAAACGAAATAAAATAATCGTAACAATTATTCAATTTGAAAATCTTCAGTTAATTATTATATAATTTTTTATGGCATATCACGTAATTATAATTATGCAACTATTTGTTTAACTATCCTTTTCTTTTATACATTATAAATACTACCTTTTTATTATATGTATTTTCAAAAAAGATTACTATAAATTATGTAGCTTCTACTTGTATAAAAATATAGGATTCGATGTTTTAATATTTAATCTGGTAAATATTACAATCATTTTATAGTGTGTAAGGTCATAATTTTAGATTCATTCAAGACCTAAAGAATAAAGAAGTACATTGGACAAAAATGACTAGTGAACAAATATGGCGTCGTAACCGATATTTCACTTCTTACGATACTGGTATAATAGTTTTCTTTACCTGTTCAGTCTGCTTGAATCCCTTTTTATCTTAAACAGTGTTCTGTAGTATATCTTTAAAATATCTCTAATTATTACGTGCATTTATACATGCACTTAAGAACAAAAATAACAAGATTTAATAAGTTTTTTTGTAGTTTGTCAACATAAGTCTGGACAATTTTACTCTCCTAAGTTATGATTTTAAAAGTTAAAAAAAAGAAGAAAATCTAAGACGCGATGTTCTGTTGAAAAGCGTAAATCTATTTGTTGATGTGTAATCATGATTTTCTGACGTTATGTTATGACGAAGTATGTTAACCGTCGAAGGAAAAGTCGTTCTTCTTGGGTCTCAAGGTAAACCAACGATTATATATGATAGTCTTGATTTCATTTTAATGTTAATTACAATGAAATAATGAACATTAATTTCATTAGTGTTCCCGTAACCTATTTTATTTTCATTATTATTTTTTGTAAAGTAAGAAACATGAAGTAAATATTGTTAAAGAAACACGGTGAAAATTGTCGTTGTTAGTATATTTTATTGAAAGATATAAATTCATATCATTCAATGCATTTAACATTGTATCTTCAAACTGAAATAATTTTAATTCTTTATTTGTTTTTATAATGAAATTTTGATTAACTTTTGCTAAGAGTTAAATCTTCTTAAGCTTTTTATACTTTATTTTTTGTAAAATATTATTCTCAAGTTTTTAAATGTAATAAAGTCCTTTTATTTAAGAAACTATACTTAGAATACACTAATTGATATTTATATCATTTTATTGTATATTCATAAAATAAATATAAGAAAAAATTCATTTAATTAATTTTTATAGGAGTTGGAAAAACTAGTATGATCAACAGATTTATAAATAAGTCCTTTACTCAGAATGTTAATCCAACGTTTGGTGCTTCTTTTTTTACATGTAAAATAAATTTAGATGATGTGAAAGTCAAATTTCAAGTAAGAATATTTTTTTCTGGTATAAAAAGATAATTAAAAATTTTATTATATATACAGAAAATGTTTTACATTATGATTATTATTATTAGTATTTATTATGTTATACAAACTTATAATTAATTTAAAATATAGTAATATACTTTTTTTATTGTTATATTATTTGATAATATTTCAAATATAAATGTAAAAGTTTGTACGTTGTTATTACTGGAAAAATGATAAATAATAATTCAAATTAATCAATTTATTTTTAAATTAATTTTTAAACTAAAAAAGTTTTATTTTGTACATTACTTTTAACTTATTTGAAATTTTATTCATATTTTTTTGTTTTTAAAATTTTTGTGTATTTCAGTAACTTTGGATTGTTTCTTATATTTATTGCTCAATTATTTATAGGTTTGGGATACAGCTGGTCAAGAGAGATTTAGATCGATGGCTCCCATGTATTATAGAAATGCAAATGCTGCATTTCTCATCTTTGACATAACAGAGTATAATTCTTTCACAGCTGTAAAATCATGGGTAACTGAACTCAAACGAAATGTTGAAGAAACAATGGTGCTTATACTCATTGGTAATAAAGTGGACCTTGCGAATATGAGAAAAGTAGACTCTGAGGAGTGTAGAAAGTATGCAGAATCTATAGGTGCCTCTTACTATGAAATTTCAGTATTACACAATGAAGGAGTAGAGCAGGTGTTCTTAGCTGCAAGTATGGGACTTTTAAAGTTGTCCATGGGTGACAAAGATGCTGTTACAAGTTTGAAAATTTATAATTCAAACAGTTCAGAAATTGGTAACTCAGATGTGCCTTTGAGTGAAGAAGTACTAATAAATATGAATATTGCTCATGGAATTAAAGAAAAGCCCTATTTTTGTTGTTGATTTTATTATATTTAATATACTAGAAAAAACTTTAATGTTTTAGTATCAGTATTTAAATTTTAAATATATTTAAAAATTAAAGTCAAGAGGTCCAAAAAATTTGATAAATAAGTTCTAATAGAAAATTTAACAATTGTTGTAATATATTATTTCATGCACAAACAGTAGTTTGAAACAAATTAAAGTAATGTTTGATATTTTTTTTCAAATGATTTCTTTTATCAAATAAAATTTGTGAAATTGTTGATAGGAGATTCCAAAAGTAACAGTAGTTATAAATTTGTCTACATAGTTAACTAAAATGTCATTTGTTTTATACAAAAACAATTAAATGATACCAAACTTTTTATTAAATATTTTTTAATTTTCATGTATTATATGTGAACTATCTACAATAATATTTATAATATTTTAGTTATTTAAAAAATATTCAAAGACGTTTTTATTACACTTCTATAATTACTTTATTAATAATATTTTATTGTTTTTAAATTAAAGTATAATTTTTTAAGTATACCTGTATTATTATTTAATCTTATTATTCTCTATGTACTTAAGTATGTAACAAAACAATTTTATAATAATTGAATTCTTATAATTTTGATAATAATTTATCATTATTTATAATCTCGTTTTAATCTTTTGAAATTAATTAACATTTAAAGTTTATAAGAAGTAATAATGAAAACGTTGACCGTTCAATTCGTATTTTGATACACGAGTATAATAAAATTTATTTTATTTCGTAAATATAGTATATTAATACGTACATCTTCGAAACAAGATTTTAAAATACCTGTGACTAGCGTTTCCTTATCGCTAAAATATCTGTTTGTAAAAAGTACTTTATTTTTACATAGAAAAGTCTTGTCACGATTATTGAATTGGAAATATATGCTACAGTTGTTATTTTGTTATTAGTTATATTAAAACAACAAAAAATTAATGAAGTTTGTGAACTTATTTAGCTCTGTCACAGTCATAATCAGTACAAAAATGGTAGATATGTTTAATAATGTTTTAGAACTACTATAATAAAGATTGTATTATTTTATTTTGCAAGTGCTTTTGTATGAAAATCTTGCATCCGAAATTGTTATAGAATTGTGTCATGCTGCAGCATCCAATAATAAGAAGCATGTAAGATGAAAACTATTTTTATACCGAAATAATATGAAGCCTTTCTTAAATTGGTATGGCTAACTTTTGCAGTTTTCATATGTTTATTGTTCTTAGAGTACTAAGAATACATAAATTTATTTATTATATTTTATTCTTTTAATAAATTTATCCTACAGTATTGTGAGTGGGATGTACAAGTGTAAGTATGAACAAGGAAAATTTGTAGTTAAAAAATTGTGTTCTATATTTATATCCCATAGTTTTCTTGTGTTATAAAAAAAATTTGTTTACAAATATTAATTTTCTTAAGTTCACGTACTTACATTTAGTTAAGTTGTCTAATTTTTAATACGAAATGTTAATGTTTTTTTATTTGATTTATTAACTTTTTGCATCTTATGAGTAAAAATTGATTACTTTTAAAGGGAAAGAAATATATTTTTTTACTTAGGCAATAAAAATATTTTTAAACTACTTAAATATTAAAACATATAATGTAAATTATTGAATCATTTAAAAAAAATAGATTATAATGTATAAAAGAATATGAATTAAAGTAACTGAAAAAAAAATAGAAATAAATCTAAGACTGATATATTTATTAATTGAATTCTGCCATTTAAATACAAGCTATATAATACTTTTAAAAGTGGAATTTAAATAGTTTATTTTATATACATTTTATATAAATAATAGCTGAAGGAAAGAATATATTTAAAAAAAAAGCAATAATGATGCACTTTTATCATTAACTCATCTGTTGGTGTGATATATTATAATCCAATTCGTATGGTGCTACAATTATTAAAATATGAATACTGAAAGCATTTTAAAATAATTGTTAATAGTAAAAAAACAATTATATAATCACAAACTAATAGATCACATCGAATAAAAAATTTTCTAGAAATTTGATAAAGATCATTCTGTTTATATTCATTTTAAGTAGTATAAATGATATATACGTATTTTTTAAATTCATAAAATTCTCTGATATGCTAAACAATGTAGTACATATAAATAAAATAATTTATAAAAAAATGTTTATAATTATTTTCACCTAATATACCTTTTATTTGTCTTATAGTATGGTGTTATTTAAAGGTGATATAATAATGAACAATTATCGTATAAAAAATTATATTTTAACGTCTCATGTCACAAAATATGTGTGTAGACATGTACTTTATCGGAATATTTAAAATGAATTGTAATAAAATATAAGTTCAATACTGTCAATAACTTATACTGTTCACTCTACATTATATATATCATTTAAAATAACATTATAATCTATGTAAGTAATTTCAGTAATTTCTACAGGACAAAAATTGTCATTAAAAAAAAAAGTAATGAGTTCATTCTGTTTGAGTACATATCTAATTCATAAATATGCAGAATGTATGTCAGTTGTGAATAAAAAATCACCGATCACTTTCTCGGTCTCTTCGTTGTTACTGTTGTTATTTCCGGATTTGCACAGTGATTTATGTAATCAGTGCTAATATGATTATCTTTATCAGTCGCTGGACAACTTCGTTTTCTCTGTCCTGTAGGTGACAACTGCTTCAAGCATTCAACGTCATTAAAAACCACCTGGGCACCTCCTCCTCTTGTCGGTAGAATGTCAGCCTTAAAAAAAATAAGGAAATAAATTTTAATTGATTTACCCAGAAACAATAGATAATGAATTTTGATATTTCTTGTATTTTTTTAAGTTTCATGATAATACTTTAATAGAATGTTTCTTATATCGATTAAGAAATGATTAAATCTTTAATCCTTACAGATGAAAAATTTATCATATATGCCAAACAAACTTGACTCATAGCCTCATTATGAAATTAAAAAGGTATTTAGGCTATACTTAAATTTTTTTTAACGAAATGTATATCTTGAAAATATAATCCCAAAAATACAAATTAAAAAGACTTGCACAATAAAACTATTGACAAATTAATAAATTATCAACATAAATTTTTAAATATGAAATCAACAATATATTATATATAAAAGTTCACAAGGTCACTAACAATTTAATAGCCAGGTATGTTAAATGTACCTTCTGATTTTTCTATTTCAAATTATTCCAAATTTTCGTGAAAATGTGAAAAGAAAAGTTATTTTTTACCTTATACAACTTTGTCTCTAATTCGCCCTCAGAATCTTGATTCTGAGCGGTAAGGCAGTACCTAGATGCACCTTCAATAATTTCTTTGGGACTTGTCAGTTTTGTAACACTTCTTCTTCGTCTCATGAGTGGTTGAAGAACGGTGCCTACGGGAATGAGGACTTCTGGTCTATGGTCCACCCAACGGTCAGCGCTCTGTGAACGTCTATAACGTGGGTTTGCTACTCCTAATTTTTCAATACGCGAGCGTGCTTCCAACTTGGTAGGAATTTTTTTCGAGGTCGCTTGCTGCGTCTCCTCGTCGGCTGAGTCTTTTAATATAGGAATTGTACCATTTTCATCAACTAGTATTTGTTTGACCAACCGTAACTTGTCCTCTTTTTCTTTCATTTGATTCTAAAGTTAAATAATATAACAAAGCCTTTTTAGTTATTAAAGTGATATGTAAGTTAAAATAATATATACAGTATCAAATGTTTTATTAATAAATGTTTAAAGCAATATTTTTTATATAATAGAATTTAAATACCTGAAGATGCTCACGTTGAGCTTTCAATTTTATTTCAAGTTCTCGATTCATTTTATCAGTTTCATGTTGGATTTTATTAGTATATTTTTGTTTAACTCTTTGCTTATCGATTATTCTTTGATTAAGTGCCATGTCTCGATCTTTCAACTGAAAATATATTTATATAATTAACTTGTATCAATGTTTGTTTTTACCTAAACTAACTTCCATTTAAATTAACTGCTTAACATAAAAAATCAATATCTAATTAATTTTATATTAATTTAATTGATAAAAAACAATTTACTTCTTGTTGTAGACTTCTAATACTATCATTTGCAGTATTTAGTTTACGTAATAAACTATCAATTTGAGCTTCCGTTTTACATAAATGACCTTCTAATGCAGATACCTACAAATAAATTAATAGTGAAATAATATAATATTAATAAATAATTAATAAAATAATATTTACTTTTTTCTTCTGTTGTGTGCTAGAAGCTTTTAAAGTTGCATTTTCAACTTTTAGATTTATATTTTCTTGCTCCACTGTCAGTAACATTTTTCTGAAGTCATTTTCTAAACAAATTAATCAAATTTAACAAAAAACTTTTGCATATGCTTATGAAAGTATTTTGAAAATAGATAAAACTTACGTTTTTGCTCTAAATCAGCTCGCAGCAAATTTCTCTTATTAATTCTTTGCTCTAAGAAATTCATCAAATTTATAATAATTTGATCATTATGAGGGCTTGCAATTTCTAAATCGGGAAATGGTCCACCAAGGCTAAAGAAAGTATTCATTGTTGAAAATAAGAATTTACAAAAATTATTAGAAAATGAATTTTGATATAAAGTTAATACTTCAAATCGTTTTTATTACAAAAGTAGTTTGTAAAATTTAGATACCTATAGACCAGGCCAATATCAACTTCCAAATTAGCAGCTTCTGGAATACCTTCTTTCTCTAATCTGCTGCGAACTTCTTTAAAAATCTGTTAAATAAGAAATTAATTAAATATTAATCAAAGTATTTCTTATAAAAATCATAAATATTATAAAACAGTATATTAAATTTATACAAATAAATACTTATGCTTATAAAAAGGAAATATTAATATGTTATTTTTAATTCGAATAAATTTAAGAATTCATTACATACTTTATTTGCTTGGCGTCTACCAGGTGTAAATCCAAGATCCAACTTTGTTACTGTAGATCTAGCTATTTGAACTTCTTGTGTCATTTCTGCGAATTTCATTACTTGCTATTTTTTTAAAAAAATTTTTCAAATTAAACAATATTCAGATTTTAAAAAGTTTAAAAATGTTAATATCACTATTAAAGGTAGAAATATCATAAAAGATTGGCTATAATTGTAAACAATAAATAATTACAAGAATGAGAAGCAATATTAAACTAGTAAACTAGCTTTTTTCAATTATTTGAATTTTTCTTGCATATTTATTTTAATTTACACACAAATAATTTGGATGTTATTTAATTAATTTTACAGTTCATACTCTGCTCATAGGTGTAATTATTCTTTTTTTAAAATAAATAATACGTTTTAGAAACTTATTAGTTTAATCCATCTTACTCAGATATTTTTTTCTTAAAAATAGTGTTTTTTTAAAAACAGTGCATAATATGAAATAATTTAATTCCCAATCATGATTAGAAATATTAAATGTAAAATTTACTAGTGTTTTATCTATTAAGTAAAAAATACAAAAAAATTGTATATAATATTTATGCAATAAAATTTAACCAACTACATCTTAATTTTTTATTAGGGAACAATATAAATTTTAAACAGTTTTTTTAAACATGTAAATCCTCGATATGTGCATACATGCTCAATGTATGTACATATGTGTGTATCAGTTTCCATTAATTACTGGTTTAAGGGTACACAAAAATTAATACTTATTAAAATTTAAAAAATATCTCA
Source organism: Wiebesia pumilae (assembly GCA_018907045.1). Classification (NCBI taxonomy): domain Eukaryota; kingdom Metazoa; phylum Arthropoda; class Insecta; order Hymenoptera; family Agaonidae; genus Wiebesia; species Wiebesia pumilae. The sequence goes on from JACCHZ010000121.1 coordinate 133,162, forward strand.
AGACTAAAAACTTACAATGGTTTCATCGTAGTCATCAGCTCTTGGATTGACGCAAACGATCATGCGAACCTGTCCTTCACCATCGAAATAATTCTTAAAGAGATGTGTGAGTTTCGAATCTCGATAAGGTACCATTTTGCTGGTGCCTTGTATTTGATTCTCGCGTAGGATTTCAAGACACGATCTTAGCGTCATCAAGGAATTGTTAATGTTACCGGCCTCTCGAAGTCGTTGACCAGTATTTTTAGTGCGGTTCGTTCGTTCACTACCCGCTAGATCAACTAGCGATAATTGACTCACGATTACGGCCCGCTTGTCCTGTATTACTTGTTCACCTTCACTATCTAGTGGTGCCTATGGAATAAAATGTTTAATTTGATATAAGTTTACCATTCTGTTTTAATTTCTAAAATTCTTCTTTTTTAATACATTAATATAGTTACAAATTTGTTTACAATTTTTTCCAAACGAACGTAAAAAAATGTAATTTTTAACTAAAAATGAATTAAATGTTAACATTTTACTCATTTATATTAGATTGGATTTTCATTAATGTTGCAATACTAAGAATATGTTGTATACTTAGTAAAATATGTATATATGAGAAAGCATATTATAAATATTTAATTTAATTTTAATTTATTTTAAATAGTACTTATGTATTAAATATCAATTACTATTATTTAAACATTTGATTAATGTGAAATACTTAGGTATTTTATAAATTTTAATTCAACAATTTGGAATGTACAAATCAACATTCTGAAAGGAATAAATATTTTGAAAATATTAATATCATTATTAATGCTTTCTAGAATTTAATAATCAAATTTTAAAAGTAGATATTTCATTATTTACTTTTAAAGTTTTCTCAGTTAGAATATATAATTTTTAAACAATCGTGTAGATTTAAATTAATCTTTAATTGAATATTATAATATAGTAAAATAGCAGTTATTCATGCAGAATAATTTAGCAACAGAAAATTAATGAACAGGTATATAATTTGTATAATTACTTGTACAAGACGAATTGTAAAGACACTGTGTGATCTACTAGATTCAGCATTGAGAGCTGTGTGAGCTACTCGTCTTCTGCGTTGTCCTCGTTGAAATATTTCAAATGCTTCATTGGAACTTTTAACTTCTATTTCAGTAACAGCATGAACATACATATTTTTATTTCCATCTTCTCGAACAATTTTACTTTGTAGAATTCTATGCAATTATCATGTATGTAATTTAAAAAGCAATTAATTGAATATTTATATAATTTGTTTAAATTATTTACTTTGTTCGAACGTCATCTTCTTCAAGAAGATCATAAACGATGTTGTTATATATTTCTACATATGTAACAAAAATAGCATATACATAATCTGGATCAACGGAAACTGTTCTAGAATCATCTATTTCTCTAGAAATTATGGGATTACTATCACTATCACTATCTGCTTTTCGACTAAAATAATTAAAAGAAATTTTACTTGAAGGATCTCTGAAATTATTGAAAATTATGAAAATATTATAAAAAAAAAGAAATTAACAATACTCACGATCTTGGAGTCTTTGCATTGCGCGGTGTCATAAGACCAGCATGAAGTTCATTTTGTCTATCAATCATTGCATCTGTTTCACTTTGCACATCAAATCCATTAAGTTTGTCTGGCTTAAAAACAAACTTCTTTGCTTGATAATTAGATATACTATTAAAAATTACATCCAAACATCTTGGCATTATTCCACTATCATTAGGATCTCCTGTCATAGTATAGGTTTTTCCACTTCCTGTTACACCATAAGTAAATAATAAACCGTTTCTTCCATGAATTAAATTTTCAACTAAGGGTAAGGAAACTATTTGAAATATTTCTTGTTGGGTTACAGTTTCAGCAAACACATGAGTGAAAGTAGTTTGAATTTCCTTTTGAGCACCATTTCGAAAGTTCATAGCAGACTCTGGTGGAGTTATAGCAATAGTTGTGTCTAATATAATTTTCATACATGAAACATCATTTGAAAATTGCATTGGTCGAAGACGACAATAGACTTGCACTGGATCTTTTGATAACATGTTGTTGTTTTTTAATCGAGGTGCCTTACGAGCTGATGTAGGTGCTTGTTTACGTCTACATTTAAATTTAATTTTATCAATGAAAAACTATTATTACAATAATTAAAACTGAATAACATGTTACATAATTGTAAATAAATGTAAATTATTTGAATTGTGACGAATAATATTCTAAATCATAAAAAAAGTTATATATTTATTCATGAAAAAGCGTCTCTTTTGAGCGCCAAACGTTAGAAGGTTAATTAAGCGTCTTTTCAATAAAACTTACGCAGACTTCATGTTCTTTGTTTTGCCGTATTGAACCGATGAAAAATTACTTCCTTTTTATTGGAAATTTAAGAAAAACTTCCCAGAACACTCAATTTCCGTATACACTTTAACGAACACTTGCCATCGCGACTCGTTTTAAGAGTTGTTGACAGTGACCATCGGTTTGAATTTGAACTTGAACGTTAGTGGTACGCATATATAACAAAGTTATACTAGAGACGAAAAAGGTAGTTTGACGGTCGACATAGCGAGATCCGGCAACAATTCTTATTACAAAGCGCTACTGCCTCGAGCGGATTTTCCTGCGAACTTGATTTTCGAGTATGATGAGATAAAGGGATTATACAAAATCAAAGAGAAGGGGAATACTTCCCCGCGAATTTTATACCATAAGTGCCGCTGTACAAAGTCGAAGGAAAACAAACTCACGAAGCAAAAGTAAACTTTGCGGCGTGAAGATTTTAAATAATGTTATAAGATTTTTTTTAACGAAGAAAAAGCATTTTTAAATATGAAATATTTAATATCTTTTAATGGAATATGAAATATGAAATATGTAATAAAATAATATAGAAATTAATTTATTGTAATTCTATAAATTGCATTGCCTGGATAGAGAAGCGGTAAATGTATGTTTATAGAAGAACGGCTAAACGAATCTAATGTTACTTTCTATGTAACGATTTTATTTTTATATTCTGACAGCACAACTGCTGTCTGCTATGTAGCGAATCGAGATACCGGAGATGAAAGTCAACTTCAGTGAACGCATTTCCTTTTTCATCTATTTATAGATATGCCTAACTTCTCTGAACTCTTTCTCTCTCTTTACTCTCCGTAACCCCTTCACGGCTTCGTACACAAAAGTCAAGTTCGTAGAAAAATTCGCTAGGTTCGTAGACATCGAAGTACGGTTAACTTTTAACAATGGATCAGAGGTCTCCCTATTCATTTCTAATCATAGCACCAACTCCTTTACCGCGCGACTTAACTTTATAATCTTAGTTTTCTAACAGTTCGTTTATCTAATTGAAATATATTAGTAATTTTAATATGATACATTAGAGTTACAAAATTTTTAAATACTAAAATTGCCAATGATATTTGAAAGACCATAATATTTTACTGAAAAATCGTTATTTTTAATCGTACACCTACTGTTACTTATCTATAAATATCAATTATAGATCAAACAGTTGTTTTTTGTAAATACTTGAGTATGTTTTAATAATATTTTATTAAATTTTATTTAAAAATTAAAAAATAATATTAATGCTATTTGCATCATACTCTGACTGAATACAAAACTGTCACTAGTTAATTATTTTTAAATTTTGCGATTATAATTTACAAAATTTCGATTCGCGTGTAGCAAATATAAAAAGTATAACGAAAATTGATGTCATAAATTTCTACAGTTTTAAGCAATTGTCTACATCATATAATTATATTCCGCAAATCTAATAGTATGATATTATTGATAATAATACCCACATAATGAATAATAATTTTTTAAATGTATGCAGAATTTCGTTTGCTAAAGTAACAAACGAAAAAGAAATATTTGAAAATGAAACGATAATTTGCAGTTGTTCAGAAGAGGCATAATTAATTTTAAATTATCTTTATTATAAGAAACAAACAAATGAGCATCATACATGCGTGGTGACCTACTCTTAAACAGAAAATTAATAAAAACGACGGATAAAAGTGTGGCTGTTGTGTCATCTTGCTTTCGTCTGCTGGCTTATCCATAAGGATATCGTACATAATAATCGACTCTCGCGACTCTTATGACGATTACAAGTATCTAGATGGCACATCGGGATCACGCATCACGTAAAAATCGGAATGATCACGTACATCGCTGCCTGCCCTAATACTGTGGCAGTATTTGCTGGTTATTAGGTGGGAGAGGAACGGCGCGTGCTCCATGCGCGCAAAGCACAGCTGCTCCTGTTTACCGACAAATGCGCGTCAAGGAAACCCTACCGTACATATTGCATGCCAAAGCGACCACTACTACAATTCGCGTACTTCCTTGTAAGAAAAGAAACGCTGCGTGTACGGTAGAACGGCACGAAACAACTACAACTCGAAAGAACGGTTTAGTAAACATTCACACGAGAAGTAAAGAGTCAAAACAAAGGAATCCATTTACTTTTGGATCATTCATTGGAATTTCTTTAAACTTCCGCCATGAAGAATTCCGAAGAAGACGCAGCCAAGACTTAGAAATTATATTCAGCGTCGCGATCTGCGAGCCAAATAAATTGCAGATGCATTGCTTTCACATTCTTTTTTTTTCACATAACGCTTATTCAAGCTGATTGACTTTTGGCGAGAAGGAGTTCAAGGTAAGCCAACTATGCGCTTTATATACGTATATCCTTAATGAGAAATTAACCCTAATTTCGAAGATGCAGATGAATGTGGCAATGTATTTTTTTTAGACACTTTTTCGCGTGTGTCGTTGTCACTGCCTGTCGATGGCTGAGGATATTTCGTAAATATTCTTTTAGGGTTAGTTACGTAAATAGTATGTTTTTATGTGTTCGCGCGTGTGGCCATTTGTGTCTGTATCAAGAGATGATATTTTACATGACATATTTTTTTTACTACTTTATGAAATCTTTTTAATGCTAACTTGGTTGGTTTGTTTTCTCTTTTAACAGAACTGTTCAATGAGGAGGAACTGGGTTAATGTTGTAGTGATGGAGAGAACTGGTGGTGCAAAGCCTGGACTGAATCTTATTTTTTAGAAGGCATGACCAATGTTAACTTATTAAGTTGCGATGCAATATTTCTCAACAAGTGATACTCTCATTTGAGGTTAGGTAAGAAACAATGAGTCTAAGTTTATATTTGTAGTGACTGGCCTTGTGTTTTACTTATAAAATATCAGTGTACACATATATGCATTATTTTATAAAAGATATTTAGTTTCATTCAATGAACCCATCATTATTTGATTTTTTTACAGTATTTAAGTATCTGAAATTTTTAACAAAATTTTACATACACGCTGTAACAATTGATTATTTGATATTTTCAAAAAAAGATACAACTTTCTCATTTTTAACATCTTAAAATAATTCTTATACAAAATTAACGTAATAGAATATGAATCTTGATCAATTAAGAATAGACTAAATAAATGTTTCCTATTTTGTGTAATTCATATTTAATGTTTCTTTCATATTAATTTAACATTTATATAAAAATATATTTTATTAACATTTGAGAGTATAGAAATTAATTATATTTAAATTATATACCTTTAAAATAAATTATTTACCATGGATTAAATAAATTTATATTAATATAATATTTTGTATATACTATTATCTAATTCGTTATTATCTAATAATATTTTCAAATGTTTAAAATGGTATGTTAATAAACATCAGTAAAATAATTAAATACTGAATGTATATGCTTAATTTTTTTATTAATAAGAATTAGTAATTTGATTGTACATCATTTTGAAATTAAAATGATAACTATTAAATTCTTATTAAATATTTTATACATTATTAATTTTAATTTATGTTTTAATTATACTTTTAAGCAAGAACGCGTTGGCTTATCCAATTACTAATAGGCGTTCTTACTTATATAACATAAACATTAGACTATGTAGGAATTAAAATAATAATTATCAGGGTTGATAAATATATTTTTTTATTTATAAGCTAGTCATTTTTTTATTCTTACATTTATTTAACTTTAATTACTAGATTTCCTTCGCAATTGTTAAATATTATTTTACATTTCTTATTTTTTTAAAATTTAAATTCTAATTAGCTGAAGTAATGCAAAATTATTATAACGTATCATTTGCCTTATCGACACTACATATCTGAAGTTGTAAATTATCCAAACTATATAATATGTTAATTATATAACTAATGTTAATTATTAACTATATAATATGATACTCCAATGAAAATTGATAGCATTTGTTATATTATCGAAATGTTTGTAACAAGAAAAATTATATAATAAATGACTTTTACTATGATTTAGTAATTTTCTTCTTTTGGACTCTTCATATATGTGTCTTAAAATGTTTAAAATAGTACAATATTTTATATAATCATACAAAATTATACAATGTAGAGATTTATTATTTAATATTAGAAATAAATCAAGAAAAAAATTTTTTTTTATTTTCCATAAAATTAATCGGTAATTTCAATTGTATTTTTGAGGCACAATAATTTTTATTTCATCCGTAATTCAGAATAGTGACTCGTATGTAACATTGCGCTATATGATTATAATATAAGGACGACTCGAAGAAAGAACTCCATCGGCATCGATACAATTCAGTGGAAAGAGTATCCGTCATAAAAACGTATAGATCCGGATAATATTTTTGTTCGAGTAAAGCGACAATTCGCTTTTTTCCAGTCTTCCTGCAGAATAATTTTATTGCTTAACAATACGTAGTCAGTGTACATATTTCAATTTTTTTAGTTTAAATAATACTTTCTTGTAGTGCACCTATACTAATTTATTTCTATAAATATTATTTCAAGTAGAATATTAATTAAGATAAATATTATATTAAAAAACCTTTGAATTGAAATGAAAAATTACTTTTTACATTTTGGCTATGTTCATTATAATATTCATTAAAAGGAAGAAATTTCAATTATTAGAAGAAAAAAAATTTAAATATTAAATCATAAATATTATTATTTTTTTAAATAATTTAATGAAATTCCCGTTTTTAAATTAATATATTTCGAAAAAACACATTCATAATCGAAAATTTGTATAAATTATAGAAGTTATCATGAATGCACGAACGCAATTGTTCGAGCTGAGCATGGAGGGCCGTCAAGTGGACGAAGCAGTAGCCAGCATCTTTCACAGCGTTCTTTTTCATCGAAGCCTTGGCAAGTTCAAATATAAACAAGAAGGCAGTTATTCCGTTGGTACTGTAGGTTACCAAGATGTTGACTGCGACTTCATCGACTTCACTTATGTTTGCTGTTCATCAGTCCATCTCGACCAGACTCTTAAACGCGAAATCTCCGGTTTCTCGGAGGCACTACGTTCAACAGGAAGTCCAGGTTCTGGTCAAATATCCTTAGAATTTTTTCAAAAGAAAAAGAACCGCTGGCCTTTTCCACCTGAATGCATACCTTGGGAAGTCTGGACTGTAAGGCTTGAATTGATTAAATTAGCTACGGAACACGAGAGACAGATCTGCCGCGAGAAAGTGGGTGACTTGTTGACAGACAAAATTTTGTATATAACGGAGGTGATGAACCGACACGATTACTTACCGAAGATGCCGAATCAAGCAGAACTCGATCTCATCTTCGACACCTCGTATCCAGATATACAGCCCTATTTATTTAAGCTGTCGTTTACAACATCCGGGCCACCTAGTACCACTATGGGAAACACCATGAAAAAACTCATCAAAGAAACTTTGTCAATGTAGTTGTGATGCTCATTTTATGGATACGTTGTCAACTAGTTTTGCTTTCTTGGTTCAATTCGATTTTAGTTAGTACGATTCTTTTGTAATAACGACTTTATACTATATTTAACATGTTCGAACAATTATTATTAATTCATAGAAAGAATTCTATGATAATTTGGCTTTTCTCTATTTAAACAACAGTACTTTAATAAAACGATTGGCTTATTAAATTTATAAATATAAAATTGAAAGATAAAGTAATTTAAGCTGAAAGTCAATTTGAAAGTTTTAAACTTTATTAAAAAATGAAACTATCATAATTAACTTAAATAATAAGAATTATTGAAATTTGAAAATGTGAAATTTCGATAACGAATGCACAGGATAATCTTTCAAGGTTTATTAAGATGATTTGAAATTATCACTTTACTGACAGATCAATATTACGTAAAAATGTATTTATTTACTCTTTGAACATATTATTTTAGATTTTTAAAGATGATGAATACACATGATACTTGCAAATGATGTATTGACTGTACGATATTTTAAAAAAAAGTTTTCATCCAAAAGAAAATTTTTAACTGGGTATAAAATTTCATGTATAGAAAATAGTTACTTCAGAAAATAATAGAGTAATAATTCAAAGAAATTATTCAGTTTGAATGGTTAAGTAGACTTGCACATCTTTCCAAAGTTGTGATATAAGTACGTTTTTAATTAGCCAAATTAGAGCTAAATATCAAATCACTAAAATAGTCTAAAATTCATCGTTAGTCATTCTCATAAATTTAAGAGAAGTTTGAGTTATCAATAGCAATTTCTTACCCAGTAGCTATGTTCTTTGTCGATGCTTAATTATTACGTGTATAGTACAAATGAAAAAATTAAGTTGCTTATATTTACTAAATGAAAAATAATTGCATCGCAGGATCAATCATTTATGAGATAATTACAGGATAACCAAAAAAGAAAAACTAATATTAATGCGTGTGGTGATTCGCTCTCAAAAGTGTTTATGAGTGTAAATTATAATTTCCTGAGCGATAGCTACAAACGGGTACATATAGTACTAAAAAAATAAACGAACAAGAATTTATAAAATTATATCGCGTTATCGTTACTTGTTTATATGGGTACGCAATTTTATGTATCAAGATATAATGAGTTTTGAGCGCTAAAGATTTTTTTACGTTTGTCACACATTAAACTATTTAGAATCAAGATTAACAGTTTAAGCATCAGCACGTATCAATTATACAGAATTAAAAATAGTTTTCTCTTGTCCGTTTATTTTATTATTTTTTTGTAGATAACCTTGTGCCTTGTGGCGATTTTAGAAACTTTCCCTCGCATCTTTCATGGAAATGTATGGCTTAATTTAACTAATGAGAATAAACTTCACTGATTTCAATATATTTTTAACGAATCGCAATGTACTTACTATAGGTAAGGTGTAAATTTACAATAATTGAATGTTTTTTTAAATTGAATTGACTTTTGATCTTGTAAAAAAATTATTTTATTTTAACACTTAAATTGAATATTAAATTACTATTTTTATACCTGAAGAATAAAAATTTTTAAATTCTGTGTAACTATAGTACATATTAATTGATATTATGTATAGTTAGAAATAATTAAATTATTATATATTGTTATATATCTAGTACACGAGATAATTATAATAATATTAATAATAACAACACGTTAAATGCGAAATTCAAATATTTATACATTTTTTTATACACACAATAATTATTAAAACAAAATTAAATAGGGATCACTTGAATTAATTGAATGTACGTATATTTTTTATACGTAAGCTGTATTCACTGCATATAAAATATAAATAATTGTACAATCTTTATAATAATATTGTTTTGAATGAGTTAAATTTTATGTCGAGGTCAGCCATTAGTTAAATCAAGCAAATTTTCTATGTATTTGAATTATTTAAATCGATGCATATAGTGATATACTCGATAAAGAATCAATCGAATAGATTCTTTGTAACATTTTAATATCAAATCAATGACCACTAGTATGAACGTGACACACATTTGTAAAAAGTTTATTAAATAGAAAGAATTGTAATATAGAGAAAACTTCACTCTTCTTCAATCACGCGAGAAAGATTGAATATAGATAAAATGATAGGAAATCTCACAAATATAAATATATAAATATAAATACATGCGATGAGCGGGAAGAAAAAATACAAATGTCCTTTACGATTAAGGAAACTACTCGGCAGAAATTTCGATAAAAGCCGCTTATATATAAATATTAGTAAGACACCGAGTGAGGATACCATAAATGTACATTTAAGCTAAGAATTATGAATCTACGAACAGATAAATAATTCTATTAATAAACTGCTGTATTTTATAAAAAAAAAAGAAAAAAAAAACAAGAAAAAATACAAAATAGAAAAAAACGACCATAATGGGCGAGGTTCTTATAAACGTGAATGCAATGAAACTATTGCTATTGATGAATTAACATTTTCATTTGTGTGCGATTTTTAAGATTTGCTTGCAGCTACCTTTAGACAATTTTTTACAGTAGAACTTTTTTATAATTTATATACATATTTTTTGGTCTGTAAAACATTTTTTTATAAAATTTAATATATTTACTTAGTATACTTTAAAAATTTTCAATTTGAAATTGATTTTCAAAGTGTAAAGCAATAATGTATCTAATTTTTCCAAGATGGAAATACAGAAATATTTCTATATGAAGTTATTTTTGTTTTCTACTTATCATAGTTGAAAATGTATTTTTTGTTTCATTTATAGTCTATTAGATTATTTGTCTATGATTCTGTTTTCATTTTTTACAATTTTTAACTCAATAAAATGTGATGTTTAATAAATATCACAAATAAACTATACAGTTATTTTATACTTTTTTCCTGATATCTATTAATCATGCTATTTCCTTTCGTTCATATTAATAATTAATTATATTAATTAATTTCTGTGGAAATTTATTTATTATATTTTTTCGTGTGCATTATTTTAATTCGAAATTCATTTAGTATATAATTTAACACCAACACATCAATAAGTTGTAATACCAATTAATTTTTCTGAAAAAGTTATATTTTCTACTCTTAATATTCAAAAGGTACCATTTAAATAATATTTTACATAATTATACATAATTAAAATTTATTTATTGTTCATAATTAAACATTTAGAAATCATCTTAAAAAATGAATCATTTTGTTAAAAAAATTAGATGCAATTTGAACTATTTAATATTTACCTTGTATAAAGATAAAATCATAAAGATGTAGTATATTGTAAGTGGACATATTTTCACTTTTCAAATAAAATTGTAACTTGGAAGCTTTGTTTTTCTTTAAATTCTAATTTAAAGTTCTTTAAATAAAAGCTAAGTGTTTCATTAAGTTCTATAATTTTGAAAAGAATCTAAACTCTTAAAAAAGAAATTCTACATTAAAAAATTAATAATATTCTTATTCAACATCGAAGTACATTTTCTTTAATACTATATAAATTTGTCAAAATCTTAGAATATATATTTTTGTTATATATTGAATAGCTTTTATAATTTTTATATAAAAATATTTTTTACATTACCATGATTTATAAGTATTAAGAAGTAAGAAAGTCTTTTAATTTCTCGAAAAGTTTTTATTCAGTCTTTGTTGTTTATTTGAATTGTTAGTTACATATACTTATTTACATCTAGATTCCATATCGAGAAGCACTGGTGAAATGCATTTTTAACTTTCGCTTTGAGCAATTTCACCTTTATTTCATCTATTGTTGAAAGGAATTGTTATTTCAGTGACGTTATTTAAATGCTTTTAGTTTATTGGAGGTATTATGTTAGAGAATGGGATGATTAAAATTACAATAGTGCTGTTTTTCGTAAAAATTTTTGATGGTCACAAATTCATAAAACTCGCATTGTAAGAATTGCATAGAGTTTTTATTTATTCAGCCCTATTTTATGATTTTGTTATTAGCAAGTATAATCTCTAACTTTCATCTCATTGAATAATATACTAGAATGATCAGACTGTTTGTCATCTTTGATGCTTCTTAGCCTTCCTAAAGGCGTTTTACCATTCATAAATCTATGGCCGTGACGTAGCATTATTAATACAGGTCTTTCTCAACATTTAACATGCTTTAAATTTAAATTTAAATTATAGTATTCAAATTTTTAGAAATACTTAAAAAATTTGAATTAAGACTTGGTTTACGAGAAACTAAATAAAAATCTTTAATCACAGATTTTCTGATAATATTGTCGATTTTAATAAATAGGAATAGTTCTTTTTATGTTAAGATAATGTTCATAAAATATTTCAGTAAAGTTCAAGTTTTTAAAATTTTCAATATCTTTCTTATCATTATAAATGATACAACAGAAAGTCTAGAATCATCGTGTTTTTAATCCATTGAAAATAGTGTAAGAATTAAAACACTTTAAAGTACGCACTTATCCTACATCGGGGGCATTTCATAATTTATCGACCATATTCACATATCAAAGGAAACGATAAAAGATAGCTACTGAAAAGCGTTAGCAATGTCGATGTCAGCTATATACTTTGTAATTTCTATAGCGTTGATATGCATTGTATCCAACGTATAGAAGAGAGGAAAAACATTCACAGGCACTAACTTACTTTTCTAATTTTAAAACAGCTGCATATATATGCAGTTTTTCATAAGCGCATCAGATTTTAAGAGTATGGTTTAGTTCTAGGCTCGCATTGGTAGCGAAACGGGTCGTGGACACTGTGATTCCGATTACTTTTTCAAATAATTGTTACAAATATTTTAAATTTAGGTATATCATTTATGTATATATGTTAGAAAGTTACTGCATTCAAGAATATGAAATTATTTTGAGAGGTGATTTAAATATAGCTATTTAAAAATACTGCAACATCATCTAAGTGAATATTAAATACAGAAATGTCATTGTCAAATATGACATAATAAAATATTTTAAGTTTAAATAATAAAATAGTTATCAGTATACATATATCATTAAAAAAAAAAAAAGAACAGTCAACAAAATAAAAAAATTGTGCTTCAATTGAATATGTGCTATCATGGTATGGATTAATATTCAAATTATTAATTAACGATATTTTTTTAACTTTAAAATGTCAGCATTGAAATAAGATATTAAAAGTTTTTGAAAGGAAATAAAATTGTGTATTATAAAACTTCTTTTCCAATCAAATCTGATTTTTAAAATTTTGTCAAGAAATGACGTAAATCTTCCAAAGGTAAAATTAAATTAATTAAACTTTCTTTAATAAATGTACACACGTTAAAATATAAGAATTAATAGATCATTCATTCAAGTAATATAATAATAATTCCAAAAGATTACATTAAAATCTATTTATACTAATTCTTTCATATATTTTATTTACATTAAATCGATTTTGATGATTTGTAATCTATTTTTACAAAAAATTTTATTAGTGTATTAATATTACAAAGGAAAAGTATAGTGTTATTATTTTTTCAAAATTTTGAAATATGATAGTAAAAAATTAATTTTAGAACTAATATTTTTTAAAAGGACAATCATGTGTATGTATATATACATTTAAATAAGAATACATATTAAATGAAGTTTCATTCAAAACGAAGTCTTTTTCTATTATATATAAAAAAAATGTTTTATTTATTACTATAATTTAATAGTATCGCTATATTATTAATGATTTCAAATAGATTTTTAGCAAATATTTTTTAATGGATGAAACAGTTATAACTTCATCAATAATCAAAATATTTATTCAGTTAATAACTAAATCTCCCTATGATTTTTATGTAATATAAGATAATTATAAAATAATTTAATTGATCACTTTATTGTGATATAATATTTTAGTGTATTTTCAAAAGACCCTAGTACTTATATATACGTATATAAACTTTCGGCAAATAAATTTTTTATTAACTTTACATACAAAAAGATAACATCAATCTAGGTTAATTTTAATTTAACTAAAAAAATTAACTACAATGAATTACTGTTGATGTCCATCCCTTTATTTTTGCATAGAAAATTTGTGAATTATATTACACTCATTGAATACAATTAAACGAACTATCAGGGAATTTATTTAATTAAATACGAAGCAATAAATAGAATAATTTATATTACAAGCGTAAAAAAAGATATTTTAAATTGTAGAATTTAATTTTATTATCAATTTTATTATAATATGAGAGAGGGAAAGAGAAAGAAAAGACGATTAATTCGAAACGAATTCCACAAACTTCGAACTTTCACAAGTAGTTCACATAGCTTTATGATCGGACCTCTATCATGATATTTCTCTTTTTCTCAATTTTTTCTAATCATATATATATATACACGCGATAGAATGGAAACACGTAAGCGCTTACATTTAATTAATATATAAGTTAGTAAAATATTTAGAAAAGATAATAATTGCATTATAATTAAAAGTTTATTGAAAGTTTATTAATATTGTGTAATTTTATTTGATAATTATGAAATTATAATATTGACATAAAAATATAATTATTAATCATTCATAAAAAATTGTGAAGAATTTAAGAATCAATATTTAAGTAGTACATTATCGTCAAATTTTAGAATGAAAGAACAAGTATACAAAGATAAATTTAATTTCACAGTTTTATTTGAACTAAATATTTAAATACGTAAAAAGATTCCTTGTAGATAAGTATTTAATGAGTTGAAGTTTGATATGAAGATTAAATTATATATTCAAGTTTTATTTAATATGTATCTTGGCTGTGCTTTAAGTAATCGGAGGTGTTTTAAATTATTTAATAATTTTAAATTCCTTAATTACTTATATATAAATAAAGAAACTATAATATTTTTAAATTTTGAGCTATAAGAAGACGAAACCTTATTACAGATTACATAATAATTAGATAATAATCATGTATCCACTGAAATATGTGAATTATTTTAATATTTTTAAACAATGAGAACTTTCAAAATTGATACTTTACTATAATAAAATCATATTTACTAATTAGAAATCTTTCAATAAAAAAATCTTTAGTATAAAATGTGTGAATAAGTAATTTTTTATTTCAACATAAATATTTTTTTTCAATTAAAAAAAGTGTATCAAACATTTTTTTCATTTTAAATTAACTCTATATTATAGACCATTTGACTTTTCATTTTAGTAATTTTTTTACATATTTCACTATAATTTAATTCTTCTATTTTCTTCACTATATATATTTAGTTTGCATTTTCTTTACTTCTATTTACTTTTGGTAGTTGGCCGTCGTTTACATTTTCTTGTTATCTAATGCAGCGTCCTTATGTAAGTAAACCACAATTTTTATCATTATTTATCTCTTCATTTTCCATTTTAGTATCTTTTGCCAGTTCTCTTTAACTATTAATAATATATAGATTATATATTTGTAGATATGTTTATATTATTCTTTTAGTGTTCTTTTTATAGATACATTTACTTCTCATTTACTTTATCTGCCTTGAATTCTTTTCCTCTGCTTTCTATTCCACTATGGCTACTTTATTCATGTTAAAGCATCTCTCTATCCCTTCTACCTTTCTCTCTAAATTCTCTCTAAATTAGTTATTTTACTTCTTTTGTTATTAATATTTCCAATTGTTGCTTCAAACACTATTAAGTAATTTGTAAATAATTTTTAATTTTCTATAATTTTATTGTTTCAGTCTTTTTCTCTAAAACTCTGTACTTGTCTTTACATTAAAAATTATCAAATATTTCTTTTATTTTGACCTCTTATTTTTATTTTCTTGTAAACTTTTTAGTAGTTTTAGGTTTTTTTCCTTGTAGTCTTATCTTTTAATTGTAATCTTATCTTATAAATTATTTCATTCATTACTACAGAGGGTTGGAAAGTTCCGAGATTCGTCACTATGTGAAGCGCTACCGAAAGATCCATATATAGGTTTGTGGAGAGTTTCATAAAATTTGGAGTATTTTTTTTACGAGTTGCAATCACGTAGGAACGCTACTTTTGCTTTTATGAAGCATTTGATGAAAAATAATTCCGCTTTTATAAATATTGTTTTTTGAAATTAAAAAAATAATGCTTCAAGAATAACTTGAAAAGTATTATGACAGATCTATTCCATCGCCAACAACCATTTTTCGATGGTTTCATGAATTAAAATGTTGCAGTATAAATATTGATCAACTCCAGCATCAACTCCAGAAATTATAAAAAATACATCGTCTGATTTTGTATGATCATAAAGTGAAAGTGATAGTTGTCATCATATAGATATCAGCAAAATGTGCAACGAATAATTTAATAGAAAAATTGACAAATGTAATAACTTTGTAAATTGACCAACAACAGCAACGTGCCGATGATTCAGTTCGCGTTTTAAAGCCTTTTCAGCGTAATTCAAATTACTTTTTGCATCGATACGTAAAATTGCATATACCCGGATCCATTATTACTCACCTGAATCTAATAGTCTGAAGAATGACTAGAGCTATGGGAAAACTGCCTAAAACGACTAAAGGCGTAACAATTGACTGAAAAGGCTTTGGGGCAGTATATTTGATAGATTCACGCGACAGAATATTTGTCGACTATTTTGAAGGAAAAAACAGATAAATGCGAGTATTATGTAGCATTATTGGACTGTTTGAACAAGATTAAAGTGTTTTTTCACGAAGAAATGCACCGATTTAATCATTCATGAAAGCGATGGCAAAATGGAATGAGCTAAAGTACGAATAGTTACATCCTTTCTCCATATTTACTAGATCTAGCCCTCAGTGACTATTATTTGTTTCTTAACTTAAAGAAATGGTTCCAGGGGAAGAGATTTGCATTTAATGAGGATATCGAATGCGAAACTGATGCGTATTCCAGATATCTTGATAAATCGTACTCTACGATAGGTATTCGAATGTTATAAAACCGTTGAAAAAAATTCATCTCTCTTGAAGAAAACTATATTAAAGTAGAAAATTGATTTTTGACAAAAATTTTTTTTTCCGAGACTTTTCATACCATGTAGTATATTTATTTACTTTAAATTTTTATATGTAAATCTTTTTGCAGATTCTTAGTAAGATTTTTAATTACGTTATTTGTATATCAATAAGATTTGCTCACGAGGCGTAAGTAAAGCTATTTTCAATGAACAAATTATTTTCCTTTTAATTCTATAGCTTCTGAAACTTGTTTTAGTCTTAAAAAATGTATATGCACACGGAATATTTAAAATATAATATTCTTTTTAGCATAAAAGCATTGAAAAGTCAAGTTTAAAAAATCTGAAAAATCATCAATTTAATCGAAGAAAATTAATGGACGTTAATACATTATTTCAAATACTAAGATTTTTTAAATTTAATCTTATGATTCTAATATTGAATTAAATAACATTGTGCTCTTAATTCTAGAATGTGTTATTAATTTTAAGAAAGTTTCTCTCTTCATTATTTATGTTGAATAAATTGTAAAATGTCATATATACATTTATGTTATGCGCATGTGCTCGTATAAAAATTGAATTGCAAGTATAAAAGATAAATTTAATTTAAATATTTTAATGTATAATTAAAGGCTTAAAAAATATCTTATGGATGTTTTAATTCATTTAATAAATTGGAATGTACTCAGATATTAGATATTTTACTCATTTTAATTTCTTATGATCAATTATTTATATTTTTTAATTATAATTCAGATTAGTAAGTAATACAGTATGATAAACTTGCCTAAAGTCGTAATTAAATTTTAATTTTTTTTATCTTTTTACAATATATGCTTTCTTTTCAAGCTTAATCATTCAAATTCTATTAAAGTTAAGATTAAGAAAAGTATTTATAATAATATTTAATTCATAAATTACCGAATATTTTTAGTCTAATTATACTTTTTTAATTCCATTTTTTAATTATCCAACTAAAGTAAATAATACATTAGTTTAAATGTAAAATTAAAAATTTCAATTTTTTTTCTTTCTAAATATCTATTGCTTTTGCAAGTCGTTTCTTTATAAAATGAAAATTAAATTGAGTATATCTTTATTTTAATTATAAAAAAGATAAAGATATGAAAAAATATTTAATTTCGACACAATGTGTCTTAATAAAATATTTTTGCTTTAACTTAAGATCATATTTAGAAATTTTCGAACTTACGTAATTTGTAACTTTTATATTTTCAAGATTGCAAGTACGTACATTTTTAAAAAATGTTTATATAGTGTAATTAAATATCAAATATTCTTTTTTATTCGTTAATTCAATTTTTGCATTTGGAACTACAAAATTATTTTATGTTTACATGTTTCTCTTTTATAATAATTATATTATGTGCTCCTGTTCAAATTATTATATTTTCCTTTTTTATAATAAAAATATTAAATATTGAGATTGTTGATTCTGAACATTTTATAATGAATTTATTTAAGTTTTCAACTACCTTTGTTTACTATTTTTATTAAATTTGTCTGTTTTCTAATCACAGAATTGCTATTATTTGAATAATCTATCACTTTAATGAAGTTAAGTATATATATATATATATATATACATTTACTGAATAATGTTTTGATTTTACATATTATGTATATATTCTAAAAGTTATAGTTATTAATACATTTTCATAAATACTACTGAAAATTTGAATAATACCACATAAAATAAGAATTGAAATAAATAGTAATTTAAATTGAATAGCGATTAAAAAAAACAAAATTTTGTATGATTGATTACATAAAAAAATATATAATTCGATATTTTTTATATAAAATGGTTAACAGCTTTAAATATACGACTACCTTTGATAATTGCTACATTTTATTTTGGTTTTTACTATACTCTTAAAAGAACGGCTTTTTGTACTCGAATTAATTTGTCGAAAGCTATATGATTGAGGTACAATTACTACCCTCGCTCAGATTGCGTATATCTATCGCTACTTCTAGACAAGCTGTCATGAATTTCCTTTTATGACCTAAGATTAAGTGAAATTTACTTAAAAGGTTTAGTAACGAGCTATGTAAAATTCGCTTACAAACTTAAATAAACATCCTTTTACTTGAGTTTAATCAAATATTGATAATTTTTCTGTACATGTTTTTTTAGTGCATACCGTCGTGATTCTCTTTATTATAATAAATTTCGTTTTTATGGCAACAAGGTTTAAAATATGTTTGTCGTATATATTTTTATTCAATAAAAAAATAAAGAAAATTTTTAATATGCTTAGAAACAGTAGGAGTTTGCATACATATGTTCTTTCAATTATTATATCTTATCACTTAGATACGAATAAATAGACACAATTAGACAAAATATGATTAGACACATTTTATTCAGAGAAATTGTATTCAGAGAAAGAATAAATTAGTTTGAAAACAATAGGATAATATTCTTAAAAAATCAAGAGATGTTCATTTTTAATTTTTACGATAAATATTTTTATTTTCAAAATTTAAAGAGATACATATTCATTTTTAAAAAGAGTTCTATATTCGTTAATAGTATATTTGATTTTAAACATGTAAATGAGTTCATTTAGTACCAAATGAGATCTCATTCTATGGTTTCGATATAGAAAGGATAAATTTGAGAGAAGTTGAAGAAAAATTATAATGAATCCATTTAAATTTATCGTAAACTTATTTTAAAATTTGGCATCCAAATACTATTTAATGGAAAATTGTTCGAAATATATAATAGAGAAGTTGAAATTTTTAGGAATCTTATTTTAAAGACTTTTTAAAGAAGATAATGTTAATAAGATAATTATTTTTTAAAGAAATAAAAAAAAATTATTATATGTACATATTGAAATATGTATACAAAGAAATAAAGAATTGAATCGTGCAAAAAAATATTTAAAAAAATATATCAGACTTGTTTTATAAAAAATAATTCAACACGATGTTATTTATAGATATTTGTCGGCAATGAATAAGTTGTTACTAACGTGCTTAGAAAATTATTCTTTACATTGTATGATATTTGAAAGAACATCGGAATGCAATATGCATACTCACGTTAGTAACTTAGAAGATTCTCTTCGTATTATTAACGCATTTCCTCTTATTTTGAAAAAGAAATAATATATCAAAAGAGTTTCACTCCAATATTGAATCCTCTATCAGTGTACCGGTTGCATAGAACACATAGAGCGCGTGCGTCAAGCGCCGCTTTTTGTAGACGCGATTTGACATGTGGTAGAACCAGTAGCACCTGACTATCGTCTCAGTCGCGTACTGTGAGATCAGCGTGACGCAGTTAAAAATTGAATTCACGTCGTTTTTTCTTTTGCTGCTCAATTTCATTGTTCGAAACGTTAATAAATTTATAGACCAATCGTCAACTGTTTCTTTTTAATAAGTCCATTTAAATAAATTACTGGATAAATATGTAAAAGTATACATTTTTTATACAACAAATATAAACTAATAAATGTAAAGAGAATAAATTATTTTAAAAGTATAAAAGTGTGCATATTTGCAGGTGAAAAAGTAATTACTGAAATAAATTTCATATTACCTATGTAAAAAAGAATATAAATGAATAATCATGTAAATAGGAAATAACCGTTGACAGGGGTTATTTCATAAGTTCATAGTTTTACATTGAGTTGAGGGACAAGAGCGTAATGTTTCGTGAAGTAATTGGACACGAGAGATCAGAGGTATATTATAAATGAAAATTTGAAGATATTGAAATCGTAGAATAGTTGAAGGAGATTTTTTATGAGTCCGAAAAGTTCCTTTTTTACAAATGAAAGAGGTAGAAATAAATAAATAAATATTTTCATCGATATGTAGATAGATGGTTATATAGATATATAGAGAAAGATAGAGAAAGAATTTCAGAGATAGAGAAAAAAGAGTAAGAGTCTTGATGTTAGAGTTAGTTAAGCATGATCTTTGGTTTCCTTGAAGGGAATATCGCTTCTTCGAGTAAATCTTGGATAATTGAAGTCGGGTGACGTGGTTCCGGTTTTTACTAATAGAAGATTGCACTTTAGTAAGTGTTGCATTTGACTGTGTTTTGTAAAAATTTGAGTAAAAGTTAAAACTTGTGATGAGATTTTGTTATTTTTAAATTGTATTTTTTCAATTGCAATTTTTAAAATAAGGACATAAGTACTATTTTCATTTAAAAGGTGTGGAATTAATTGAATATGTAAATATAATATTTCGAATCATGACAATATTTTATATTTTTTTATATGAATATTTTTGATATAAAGAGTTATGATTCTGACAGTATATACGAAATATTAATGCAAGAATAATTAGAGCACAAGGAATCACTAATTTTAAAAAGAATATACCATTTGATTGTATTATAATCAATTGTAATTAGTGAGAAAGATATATAATAACATTTAACTACACACCGGATTATTTCACAATAAATTTTAGGATTTCTTAATATTATGTATTGAATATGTGTTGAATATTTATTAAATGATTCATATGTGATTTCTATGACTTTTTTAGAAGTTAAAAGATTAATCGCATTTTTTATACATTTAAATCACAATTGCTATGTAAAGGTCTAATTAAATTTATTCCATAAATGAATTTATTCCATATCTCATTTATTTTATTTTATAAATGTAAACTTAAATCAAGTAAATATATTATCATTATCTATTTGATAATACTTATTTTAATATAATATATTCTATCTCTTATATGAAAAATGATTTGATATTTATATCATTTATATTACGTATTAAAAAATATATTACAGTATTATTATTAAATAAATTATTATTAAAATAATATAATATTAAATATAATAATAAAATAATATCATTGAATAAAATTTTTATAAATGTAATTATTAGTTCAATTTGCAGCTGTTTCATAGCTAACTATACTTGAAGGTATGTGATAATAAACTAATATTAGTAAATTTTTCTCTTTTATTAATACTTAGAAAATATGAATAATATAAATACTATAAATTATATTTATTCTATTTTAGAAATTATACATTTTAAGAATGTTATATTTGAATGTTTTCAAATATTAAGGAAGTTATAATCAGTATTAAAATTAATTAATGTTGTGTCAAAGGTTCTAGAGAAATATATAAATGTAATATTATATAAATGTAATAAAAAATATAATAAAAAATTTTCTTCAGTGATTTTTCGTAACTTACTTTTTTTATAAAGTATACAGCTCTAAGTAGTAATAATTTTATTATAAGTCTGTAAAGTTGTAATGGAAATAAAATGTATAATATTTTATACAATTATATTTCTTTACCAAAATAAAATTATTATTAATTATTTAATTAAAAAAATATAAAAATATTATTTCTTATAAAAACATAGATCTCTAAAAAGTAGATGATCTAATTTAAAAAAGCATTCTTTTGATCTCTTGTAATAAATCAGCACGTAATTTATGTTAATTACATCTATATTTCTGCTGAAAATAATATGAATTTAAGATTCAATCTCCAATTATTTTTCGAAGAATGTATATAAATATTTTAAAAATGTGATTTAATTATAATCCTATCTGATTTAATATTAAAAATAAAATTACATTACAAAGAATTTATATATAAAGAAAGATATATTTTTTAAACAGAAACACATGCAAAATTCAATGCAAAATGTTTATAACTAAATAATAAATTTAGTATAAAAAACTTGAGTCATAGAAATTCGTTTATATCCCACGATTATAAATTATTATATTTTAATATATTTTTATTTAAAACTTGTTTGTTCTCATAAAAAATTAATTTTATTTATTTAAGTGAATAGCTTTTTATGCATCGTCACTTACGCATAATGTAAAATAATATTTTTTTGATTTCGGTAAATTATTTCTAAGAAAATTGTTTGCATAATATCCTACTCACATTTTTATAATTTAAGTACAGAATTTTAAGAAGTACTTTAATAAGAAAATTTATTTCATTTAAGTAACTAAGTATTAGAAAATAGACAGATTTGTTTGAAAAATCTTTTTTCTAATAAATTTTATTATATTTTGATATTTAATTACGTTGTTATTATGAACCTTACTATTCATAAAGAATCCAAACTCTAAAATTTTAAGAATAACTACAATATTACCATATTTATGATTCATAAATTAGAATAATTAATTTATAATTATCAGAAATTTATATTTCATAAATTATAAAAAAGTATTATCATTTGTTAGGTATATAAATTATATATTTACAATTAAAATAATAAAATATTTATTATAAATTAAATATACATTTGATTTTAATATGATATATCTAATATAATCTAATATAATATAAATTTATCATTACAAGTACATTTAGATAAAGAAATTTTATTTACAAATAATTATAATATTTATATGAATGGTATAAAAATTACTCAAATGAACTTTATTGTAATTAAGACCAAAGCAATAATACTAATAATTATATCAGTTATTCTACTAGTTGTAGATAATTATAATAGTTCAAAGTATTTTTTTATTTTAAGATAAATTAATTTTTTTTTGCTACCATAAAATTAACTTATATTATAAATTATATACCAATAATATAGATATATTATTAGTAATAGGTAATAGTTATATTTAGAAAAATCATTTGTTTCATAATAATACTGTTATTGTTGAATAACTATATACAAGAAAAAGTTAACATATTAATAGAATATGCCTTATTTAATAATAAAATTTTTAGTTAACTTAATGTTCATAATAAAAAATTATTGTCAAATCTTACTGTAAATTTTAACAATTCGTATATTTCATAATGTTGCATTTAAGTGCAATGTATAACTAATAGTGTAATAGTTTATATATTTTAAAATAATTTACATATTAATCCTATAGGATAATATCTATCATAAAATGACTGTATTTAATTTGATCCTGTATTTAAAAATGTACGAACTTTTCTATTTCTTATAGTTTCAAAATATTTCTACTTATTTTTTATACTAATAATAAAGAATTTCAAGTGATTCATTTGTGATATTTAGATTGTGATTATTGTTCATGAAAATAAACAAAAATGCATTCGTACGTATGTTTATAGAAATCTTTGTTTTCAATTTTGTGTTAAAAAAATTATAATATGATCTTTTAAAAAATATAATTCTAAAATTATTCTAAAACATTCATAGAAAATTTGACACATTTCCAATCAATGTCAAGCACATATATATTTTTTGTAAGATATTTACCTCATCATCATTCACAAGATAAATCTAATATTCTTACAACTTCTTTAGAATTTGAAAAAGTAATTAAGTAAGAAGAATTATTTGAAATTGTAATAGTTGCATTAATAATTAAAATATTTTTTATATTATATTTTATGAAGGAAAAATCTAGTTAATAAGGCATATAATGTAAAAGATCGTTAAAAATGTTATAGTGTTTATATCAGAAAATTTATAAAATTGTTTTTATTTTTAAAAATTCACTGATTTTAATATATAGATAAACAAGATATCTTATACAGAGTAATGCTAAATGCGATTGTGAGCTTCAACAGGTGTCTACAATTCTTGCTATAGTTAGATCCGTACATTATTCCCTACTCTTCCTTGCTCCCACTCTATTTCTTCTTTTTTATTTTATTTTATTTTATCTTTTTACGAATGATATTTTGTATTTTACTAAATATTAGAATTAAAATCTATAAAAATCCGAGACAAGTAACAAATATTTTAGATGAATAATTAATTTTAGTAGCATAAATAACTGTGAATAAATTATTCGTATTTTCAAAAAGAGTACAAGTGTTTGATAAACGTATTTGTAATTTATTTATAAAAATATACGAGCAACCTTGATTTTCTGTTTATTTATAGATAAATCTAAATAAGGTATAGATTAATTTTAAAACCATTAAAATAGTTATAATAATAATACTAATAATATAAAGTTCATCTTAAATTCTGATTACAAAATAAATTAATTTAGATTTTGTACAACGAACGAGTTCCTTGTTGACTTTTAAAGCTTAATTATCACGTTAAAAACATAATTATATGAAAAACTATAAAAAGATAGTAGCAAATCCAATAGTTTCAACTATAATCAATTGAGCATATCTATTACTCCTATTATATACTATAAATATGCTTCTAATTTTTAAAGTAAAAAATTTGTTAAAAGAATTTAGTTTGTTGATTAATTATTTAATATGTTGAATACTTAATAACCAATATTTAATTACTAAAAAAGTATAACATGATATTACAATGTTATATTTAATATAATATTATAAATTAATTATGTCCTATGTTTTTCAATTAAGAAATTATATATTTGTATTATTAATGATTAATAAAAGTTAATTTAAAATAAGATTTAACTAAAATATGTTTCTTTTATATAAATAAATATATTTAAATGTACATATTAAATTTATTCAATTAAAAAGAAATACTAAACACTTGAAAACTTTACATTTGCTACTGAAATTTAGAAAAGCTGTTTTAAAAATATTTAAATTTAAGTTCTATTAAATTACACTATTTTTTGTGGAAATAATTAGTTATTGAATATTTTTTATGGAATCTTTATAAATATTTTTTATGGAATTTGTTTTTCAATAAACAATGATTTTGACTATATTAAAACATATAAATGTAAATTCAAATAATTTTTAATTATCAAAATAAAATTTTTTCGTAACTATCACTATATTTTTTTATTTTATAATACATTGTAATAAGTAAATGGATAATTATTAGTTTACTGTTTTTTCATAATCATGATTAATTTTTTTAATCTTTATGTATATAACCTGTAAAGGGTTATGAATGGAATGGAAGTACTAATTAGTCTCTCGTGTATACTTTCATTAAAACTTGAAGATTAGAAAGATAGTTTCTTACACATATTGCATGCATAAATCTAATGATCAGAATTAAAAAAAGTAAATGAATACTAGAGATGTATATTAGTTTCCATATTAAAAAATTTCAAAACAGTTGCTTATTTAATAATATGCTTGAGTGGAAAGTTTCAAAAACATTACAAATTTTGAAAATTTAAAATACGTATTTTTAAATTGATATTCATTTGCACAAATTTATATTACATCAAGAACATTTAAAATTACATTAATAAAATGTATAATTTCTATAATTTTAGATATTTATATAATTTATATCTACATATCAGATAAAAGTTATTGTTTCACGAATTAAAATGTTCATATCAAACTATAAACATATAGTCTAGAGTTGAGTATATGCTTATAATTCTGAAATTTTACAATGAATATGAAAATTTATAAATATTTTTTAGTCTTATTACATAATTAATTTTTTGTAATATTATAAGAATAATCAAAATTTCACTTCATCAACTTTCAGTTATAAATGCCTCTTTTAATATATTTCTACTAAATAAAATACCAATTAAAATATGTTCATTAATTTAAACATTAACAAGTATGTACAATTCATTATTCATCTTTATATCATTTGAAGTACAATTTTTCTAATGAATACGAATCCCTTATTATTTTAGGCCGGAAACATCGTATTTTATCACAATCAAATGTTTTATAGACTCTAATTTAATCTATAAGTTTGATCATTCTCACATTAACTTTTATTGTTTTCATAATTTATTTATTTTGAAGTATAAGCTGCAATTGAAAGTAAATACATAAAACAGAATTTATGAAAACAAGAGACTTAATGATTTTAATTTATTTTATTTATTTTATAATTTTAATTTATTCATTGATATGACGCATATGAAAGTTTGGAAAATTGAAATATATGTTATATACACTTAAATTTTATTATCAATTAAATTTATCAATTTAAATGTTTTTAATAATTTTGCGACAAGAATGTAAAATTATGAGATGTCATATTTATAAAATAAAATTTTATTTTGACTCATTTGAGAAATTTTATATAAATTAGGTTAGTTAGTAATTGCCATACTTGATGTATATTTCTTAATAATCCTATCGAATAATAGAACAGAAGTAAAGCAATAGATATTTTAATATACGAAAAATTTTTTATAAAATTTAGAAGATAAACATAAATAATTACATGAATATATAATTTTTATAACGAATTTGATATAATGAGATTTTAATATATTGTTTAATATAATTTTTATATAATTTGTTTTAAGAGACAAACTAACTTTTATTACAAATTAATATTGATTTTAGATATATAAAAGAAAAATCTATAATCATAAGTAATAATTTATAGTATTTTATGGCCTAATAAATATCAAAATCAATTTCTTTTTTGTTACTCTTTACTCAAAATTTCGTTGCACAGCAATCATACATATCTATCAAAGTAAATATTTAATGATTAATTGAAGAATATAATTAAATTGAATTGCACGGGTGAAAGAAATTAAGGATGCAATATTTGACTTTACATTATAAATATTTTATATCGTACTAAAAACAGATTTTCAGTATAATTAGATGTTGTGTATTTAAACAAATTATAAATGTAAAATACATAGTAGTGTGTACTTTATATTAAAAATATATTTTATAATAAAGTACTAAAACCGTTAATTAGATATATGATTCTGTTGCTTGTTCAGAACTACATTAATTAGATGTGTAAATTTTTATTCTTATGAAAATTAGCTATATAAAGAAAATAAATATAAAGCAAAAAGAAATATTAGAAGAAATATAAATATTTTTTATCTGTATTTGAATATATGGATCAAAGGAAGATAAAAAATTGATCTAGAAAAGAAGAAAGACAAAGAGAGAGACATTATCTGTGAATTATTTAAAATTTAAATCTGTCTTTTTTTCTTTCGTTTCAATGTTCACACAATTTCAATTTTCGTTAAACAAATTTGTGTACATATCATGACCGTTAAATGAACAACCTATAGATTTTTATACAACCCCTATTTGGTTTTTGAAATTAATAGCATAATTGTTTGGTAATTGTGAAGCTAATTAATTTAAGATGTGTATATAATTTGAATGTATCTACAATAAGTTAGGAGGATTTTATAATAAATTATACGGTTAAAAAGACATTGCGCAAATTTTTTTTATATTAATTATTAATAAAATAAAAGTAATCTATAGATACAATTCATCGTATTCTTGAAATATATAATTGATTTTTTTCTTTATTAATTTTGTTTAAAAGTTTCTTCTTACTGTTCTTAAGACAAAACTTTATACTTTAACTATTATACATTCTTATATACAGTTCTATATTACAAAGTATATAACGATATGTTTCACTGTTACCGAATGACAGTTTAATTCTATAATGTAAAATTAAAACTTATACTTCTAAAACGTAAAAAGTTAACTTTAAATAAATGATAGGTTTAAATAAAATAGAAGATTATGATTAATATTTTCTATAGATGAAAAGACTTTTATATAATTTGGTTCATGTAAGATTTTAAAACGATTTTTTAATATTGTATAAGAAAGTTGTTTTCAAAATTATTAGAAAAGTATTATAAAAGAATTTGTTAAATTATTTTTTAAATTATTTATCCACATTCATGAAAAATAAATGTTTCTATTTGCATTTTAATCTGATTTTATGATTGCCTTATTTAATAAGAAGGACAATAATTTTTGTGCTATAGATTTTAGAGACGTTCAGTGTAATAATATTGTATGTTTTTCTAGGCTACATGATATAATAAGCTTTGATTCATGAATTCGTATTGAAGTACGATGCACTCTCTTTAGATAATGTGTGACATGTTACGGCTAAAAAAAGAAAACTAAGTTTTGTGTAATATTTTACTAAAATGATGTGCCTTTATCAATTTACTATACATTGATTTTTATGATTATGTTTATTAGTCAACGACAAATACAGTTTTATTTAAATAATGCTTTCGCTGATTATTATACTTTTTATTTTATGACGGAAAACATAATATTAAACTCTAATAGAGGTAACAGTTATGTTCAATTAACAAGAGAAAACAATATTAGTCAAAATAATTACTTAAATTGCATATTCGACATACTGTATTTATTTAAAAATCAAACAAATTACAAATAATAGTATAACAACTTTTTACAAAAATTAGCTCTTGCAACATTTTAATTCTTTTATTCAGTGTCTCAAATTTTTTATTTAAAAAATTTATTTATATTACTTATTATTTTCATTACACTGTATTTTCTATTATTATTTAAAGGATTATGTTTCATTATCAAAAGCCACTTATACTATTATGGTGATATTAAATATGATATTGTTATTAACTCTATCACTAACTCCATTTAACAGTTCAAAATATATAAAGCTAATGTAAGCTATTAGGTCCAATATATTGTGTTACTGGTGTGATATTGAAACAACTTCTAAAGTTTTATAAATTTCTATTCGATTTAAATTTTTTATTTTTTCAAAATAAAATTTTTGAAATTAGATTATAAAGGAATAAGATTTTGAAATTTTCTAATTAACATCATATTTTATTGATGATAAAATATTTTGACATAAATGATAAATTTATAAAGTCTTATACATGTACAAATATCTCCCCTTTAAGAAACATTAAAACGTAAATGATTCTAAAATTTTTAAATAATTTATAAATATTTTTTCACTGATTAAAATAATATTATCTAAATTAAACTAAATTATACAACAAGTTTATTAATATCCATACTCATTTTAATGTAAAATGTATTCTAATATAAAAGTACTTATTTACATTACTTTTCGTTAATTATTGATATTAATAAATTCTTAATAATAATGCTACAAAGTCAAATTATTTATAATGGAATAATGAAAATGAAAGACAAAAAGGTAATTAATAAAATTACTATCACATGCGAAAGATTTTAACGATATTATATATGAAACAGAATTCTTAATGTCTATGCTAAAAGATTATATACATTCGAGATTGTAATAAAATTTTAAAATAATTAAGAAGTAAAAAAACAATTATCAACATTTGTACACAATTCTTTTCTGTCAAATACTTTCTTTAATATCAAAATTTTTTAATATTATATGTCAAATGATTTTGTAAATTTTTTCTTGTGACAAATAATAACAAAATTTGCAATATTTACATAGTTTAAATTTAATCTTGTATACATTGAGATATTTAGAAATTCTTCTTATTTTTCTAAAAAATTTTAAGTATATAAAAGTAGAAAACAAGAAAAAGGTTTTTGTAATAAAGGTTACCAAATTAATGCTCAGCCACCTAATTTAATTAGTTAATAGTCTACATATTTGTGAATATTTCTGTTTCAGCTATCAAGTGTCCAATTTATTAAGATAAAAAGTTTCGTTAATAGGTGTACATGCTTATAAGTACCTATAAAATGTCAACTCATCGTCGTATAATGGAAGAAATAATCTTTACCCATAGCAGCAATAATTGCACTCGCTTTAACTGTACTGAGAACAACACCATGTACTTCACTGAGGACTTTACAACGTCCAATCTTTCATTCAAATTAATTATTGGTATTTTCTATGCAAGCATCTTTCTATTAGGTTTCTTTGGAAATGCTCTCGTCTGTTTCGTCGTCGTTAGAAATCGTCAAATGCAAACAGTTACGAATCTCTTTATCACTAATCTCGCTCTTAGCGATGTTCTACTCTGTGTTCTAGCTGTTCCTTTTACACCCTTATATACTTTTTTGGGAAGTTGGGTATTTGGAGATACTCTGTGCCATCTAGTTCCATACGCTCAGGGTGTCAGCATCTATATTAGTACCTTGACGCTTACAGGTATAGCCATCGACAGGTTCCTTGTTATCCTGTATCCATTTAGACCTAGAATGAAAATTAGCATGTGTCAGTCAATTATTATTGCAATATGGATCGTGGCACTTCTTCTGACTCTTCCTTATGGATTATATATGCAACCTCAATCAGACGGTAGGGAAGATGGGAATCGGTATTGTGAGGAAGCTTGGCCGGACGAACCGTTTCGAATGACTTTTAGTTCACTGACTTCCATACTTCAGTTTATTCTACCTTTTATTGTAATTGCTTTCTGCTATATTTGTGTATCGATAAGACTGAATGATCGAGCGAGGATGAAACCTGGGAGTAAGACAAGCAGAAGGGAAGAAGCTGATAGAGAGCGAAAAAAGAGAACCAATCGCATGCTTATAGCTATGGTTGCAATTTTTGGGGTTAGCTGGCTCCCTCTGAATATCGTTAATGTGGTAGAGGACTTTTATCCACCGGCAATGAACTGGACTTACTATAAAGCACTGTTCTTCGTAACACACTGTCTAGCCATGAGCAGTACATGCTATAATCCTTTCCTATATGCTTGGCTAAATGATAACTTTAGGAAGGAATTTAAACAGGTATGTACTGGATTAATTTTACTATGTTCTATTTTTAGCTGATCAAAGTTCTGCATTGTAAATATAGATATGTCATTCTTTCTTTAATTTTAAGCACTTTTACAGTCATTCGAAATAAAAACAATGAATTAAGTTTTTAAAATAATAATACTGTAAAATACTTTGTTTACAATAATAAGTTTTTAAATATAAAATTTATCTAGACACGCACGCGCAAATATTATACATACACAAATATTATAAGGTGAAAGACAATTACTGCTTATTTATACAAACAGAATTTATTTACGCTTTTCGCTTATTCATTGATCTTTTGTTAGCATGTTTAAGAATGCTGCTTTCTCATCTAGAGACGTCGAACCTTCATAAATTAATTTAATCTAAATTAAATAGCTCTTGGCACCTAAGAAAGTTTGTAAGGGTTGTAGAAGATTTTTCTATCGATACACAAAGCTGAAAAACTATATTTAACTATAGGCGGATTTTGTCACCCATACTTCTATATCACAACCAGGCAGAAACATTTATTATTACAGATAATAATATAGCCTTTATAATTTATACATATAAATCTGTATTGCATTTACTGTTAAAAGTACAAACGTATATTTTAACAAATTAATTTTTTTCATCTGCGTTTTATGAACAAGTTTCTTTGTAACTTATTTTATATATTTACTTACAAATATTTTCTATAATAAAAATGTATTTTCTTTATAAATATTATATAAAAATGATGGATACTTATGCTATTTTTTTATTAAAAAGTAAAAACTTTAAATAATATTACTACTCGATCAAATATAATTCTTAATATACATCAGTTTCTAATTTAAAGTTACAGGTTCAATTTTCTATTTTTATATAAAATATAATTATGGATTTTTCAAATAATTCAATTTCGAATTTTATTAAAGTAAAAAAATTTTTTGTTCAATTAAAAAATTATTTTTCAAATTAATTTACTCGATGCAATTTAAAATTCAGAGACCTAATTTATTTTAAAAAATTATGTATATATAAATTGTATAAATATAATATCTGTAATAAATTGTTGAATAAAAATTAATTTTGATGAAAAAATTGAAATTTCAATTTAATTTACACAATAATCAGTTCAAGAGTTTAATTATATATAAATTTCGCCTAGACGATATGTATTTTTTTCTTTTGTATGATATAGCACATTATACGTACAGATGAATATATATTATATTATTGCTGTAAGAAGCTTTAAAATTAACAAGACCATTAAAAATATTTTAAAATCTTATAGTTAAGCAGTTTTTTATCCCAACTACTCGTATTGAAGTATATAAGAAAAGTTATAAGCAATAATTAGTGGTTATTATATCAATATATTTTCTTTTGTCTAAATTTTAAAATTTTTCTAATAGTTTCACTAAAGTTAAATTGTTTTCTTAAATAAATACAACTCAAAATTAATTTTTTTGTTTAATTTATTAAGATTTAGAATAATTATTATAAAAAAATTTATTCAGTTAACTTTTGAATATATTGATCATGCCATATTACTTAATAAAAATTCTTCGTAGAATTCAGTCATGCAGCAAAATTATTAAAATTATTTCCTTGTTATTTTAAATTTTAAAGTTAATACAGTGTATTTTTAAAAAACTTTTAAGTTTAATTTCTGTATGTACTTATTTTTTCGTAAAAGGTACACTTCGAAAATTTACCTTTTAATATCAATAGTTCATATTCTTTGAAAATGACAAAATTAAATAATCCAGTTCATAGTAGAAAATAATGAATAACTTTGTAATAAAATGAATAAATTAATTCTAAAATAATTTTATAATGAATAACAGAAATTTATTCTATTTTTTAAATATTTTGATGCCATCTAATCCATGAGGATAATATCAATAGTCTAATATCACTTAGTAAATAAAATTATAAACAAATGAACTATTGATTTTTATTAATGAATAATGAATAGATATGTAATAACATAATATTGTCTTTCACAAAGTCAAAAGAGGAATGATTATAAAAAGCATGAGTACCTTAAGAGAATTATTTCACGACCATTCTGTAATGAAAAATTTGTTAATATTCAATGATTGGTCTAGCTTTAAGAAAAATAGATATCAATTAATTACCAATGTATAAAACTGTGTGTCATTAACCGTCCTTTTTTCTTCTTTTTTTATTAATAACGCCTATTTATTTTAGTTTTTTATAATTTTCAAGCTTTATTTTTAATTTTTTTGTTACTCACTAAATTTTTTTCGAGTTTCTTTATATAGAAAAACAGGACATTATTATTTTTTTAAAACAATTGGTTAGCAAATACGTTTGGAAGATCGATTTTACGTATACTTTCTATAACTTAATAAATAACAAATCTGTTTGAGCTTTCATGTAAAAGAGAAATTTTAATATTTGTGAATATAGTGATGTTTACAACTGATAAATATTCACATAAATTACAAATTTAATTTAATAAAATTGAATAAAATTTTTCTCTGCAATTTTTATAATATTTTGCTAATACTGATTCATAAACAATGTATATTTTATTTAATAATATGTCTAAAACTTGGTTAAGATACAATTTCAGACAAAAAAGTAAATCTAAAAATACTTGCGTTTGCTATACCTCAATTACAATTGCAACAAGTGAAATATTTATGCAAACTAAAATATAAAAGACCCATTATATTTCCTTAGGTACTACCATGCTTCAGTCGGAGTTTGGAGAGCGGAAGTCCTGGGTTAGGAGTCGATGGTCTTCGTAGTGAACGTATTTATAACGGCAATGAACAGACCGTCCAGGAGAGCTTGTTACCTATTCAACCTGCCAAGCAGTACTCGGGTTGTGAGATGATTTCTCTCGAGCCCACGACTGATGTTACTAAGAACATTAACTGAAAGAATCGAGTCTTTCATTTTTAATGATTAATTGAATCCCAAGTAGTGATGTATGCTCGGCTTAGATATACGTTTGCTTCTCCTTATTATTAAATAAACTGAAACTAGACGTGAGCTTATAAATTGTACTGTGAACTTTTCTTCATGGATATTAATGTGAATTTATTCAACTTATTTTATCATGAAATTATTCTATAAAGATGAAAAGTCATGTGTAATAACGAATGCATTTTTTCTGCCCACGAATATTGTTAATTGATTTATCAACAAAATAAGAGATTCTATTCGGATATAGAAAATTTGAATTTTTTTGGTTCGCTGAGCTAAAAGTAATTTTTTTCAAACATGTATATATATAATTGTAATATTTTTTATATAAAAATATAGAAAACAAAATGTTGTTTAATGTATTTATTCAAATTTTCATTAATTTCAAGCTTTTTCTACTATAATGAAATTGGAATATTCAATTTAAAACTATCTGTGAAATGAATAAGTTGTAATATGTATAATAGATGGATATATTTTTTTCAGTTCAGATTTAAAATAGAAGTACGTTAGTATTTTTATTCTTATATTTAATAATGATTTAGACTTTCTTAAAGTTTAAACTTTTGAGAGGTACGTAAGACTGATTTATTTTCTTGAGAGTACATTGATACATAGAAATGATACAGTAAATTATTCAAATCAAAATTTTTTATTCAAATTATTGAATCATATTATACTTTCAATTTAAGTATTAGTTTAGATTTTATTTGGTATTTATTATGTATATTACATCATTTATGTTTGCTACTATCCATATAGTATTTGGTATTTAATTGAAGATACCGTGAAAAAATTCAGTTAAGTTATCATGTATATATAATATAATCATTTTTCATTTATAAACATTTATAAGAACTAAGAAATATTTTAAAATTTTCTGAAACAATACGTGATCTAATATTGAGTGCTGAATTATTAAATCTTGTATAGAAGAAAATATATTAATTGATAGTTATCATTATTTTTCTTTAATGATATTAAATTTTTTATTGATTAAAAACACATTCGAAAAATATTCATTTGAATTTCATTACTCAAATAGTTCGAGACTCTTGAAATAGAATAAATTTATAAACTTTAAAAGTAGATTAGTAAGTATATGATATCGTCTTAGTAAATTATCTTTTTACTATGTTGTAACTGAATAAAATCCAGTGCGAAAGAGAAAATAATTTTTTTATGATGCATGAAAAATTTTATATAAAAATGATATTATCTCTTGTTATGTAAGTTAGATACATAGTTAATGTTACTTAAAAACAATGTAATTTTAAGAGATTTCTAAGCCAACAATTTTCGACGTTGTTGAAATCCATGTTCGAATGTTATGTTATTTATAAGGAGTAGATGTACGTACACTAAGAAGAATTTTCTGGCAGAATGTGATGTGAATTTTTTTAACCTGTTATGCTATTGATTTATTGATGTCAAACCTATAAAATGTTTTTATACTTGAATAAAACTTTTTTATAATTATTAGAAATAAAATTATTTTATAAACAAATGTACAATTTCATTTATTCTAAGAATGAATTAATCCATAAAAGCTTATTGATATTAGATATGTTAAAAAATTTATTATTTTTATATTTAATTTTAAAACGCTTGGCTTAAAACATTTTGAGTGATACTTTTTGCAATAAAAACTTCTATTATTCTAACCTTTTTACCAAACTAAATAATGTAATGTTAATAATGTAATGTTAATCATTTGAAGATATTTTTAATATTATATACAGAATATAACACTAAACTTGGTTTTATTCCATCTTTTTATTTTATACTTTATTTTTTCGTGATATAGAATACAGAAACAAAAAATTAAAATTACGAATAAAAATCCATTCAACTATTTACATTAATATATTTGTATAAAAGATGATATACCAGATTCACTATCTTTTCTATACTTTGTAGAAATTGTATTTCATTTACACATGGTACAAACTTGGTGAATATTAGAACTTGCGAAAAAAATTGTCAAAGTAAAGCGATTAGTATGCGAATTTGATCCAAACTAAATCTGCAAAGCATTATACGGGTAAAATAAGTTTTCTTAGTAGACATACATAGTCAACTATAAAGTTTTCAAATAAATTTTTCTATTTTTACTGCTCAGAAGTTGTACAAACCTATTTACAATATACACATAAAAACTCTTATTAGTTGATTAAATTAAGATGTGATAAACGTAAATATGAGGACGAATTCATTCAAGATTTGTTTTCAAGTCTGTTAACTTATAAATGATATTATATAAAGTATCATTTTAACATAAAATAAAATTTTAAACAATAAGAAAGTTTCATTATTATTTTTGTAGCATTAAAATATTTGTAAATATTCAAATTTATAATATTCATATTTTAAATACATTTTTACCATAATTTTCTAGTTATATATTTTATAAAAATAGTTATAAAGCACTCTTTAATTATTTTTTTAATTACTTAATTAAACTTTGGGCTTAATGCATTAAAAAATATTTATAAACTGTAATTAAAATATTAGTAAGAACTTATAGACTTTTGAAATTGAATTTAGGTATTTTTGATATCTCGTGTCAAGGAAATTGATATCATAATAATTTAATTATATCAGAACGATGTCGAAATAATGTAGGTTTCATTTAATAAACATGATTTTTATACATTTTTCTCACAATGATAAATAAGATATTGATATTTACTTATCAGATGATATTAATATTATCAGATATTCCGCTTTATACGTTTGATTATGATTAAAATATTTTTTATTTTTATTATATATAAAATCAATGAAAATTATAAATTGAAACAAAATTACAAGATAATATGGTACTAATTTATTCACACAAACACACATAATTTTCAAAAATATCGATCATTCAACGATTATAAACAAACAGCTGAAGAAAATTTAGTTGTCATAAGAGATATCTCATGTACATAATACAGTATTCAAGGTATTTGTATCTGAAGAACGCCTCACGCATAATAAATGAGTATGCGTGCGAAAAAAGTTTTGTTAACAAAAAGGAGATTAGGAGAAATTTGAAACTATTTCACTAGAAGATTGTGTTAAATATAAGAGATATGGACTCAAAGTGATACGTCGATCCAGTAATGCTAAATGAGTCCCATCGGTTTGGATATTTAATTCTTATTTTTTATAGGAGTTTTCATATGTTTTTAAAAAGAAAAATTATCTGTTAAAATAAAAATTTAATGATTCTTCCACTTCCATTGTTCTGCTAATGAATTTACTTATAAAATAGTTACACTTTTTAAACACAAATTTATTTTATATAGAGGTATAATAAACTGTTTATTATATTCTTATATTTTGATATATTAAAATACAAAATTCATATTTTTACAGAATAGCTTTATCAATACACGAATGAATAAAAAATAAAGTAGCTTGAATGACATATATTAATTTCAAACAAATCGATATAATTTAAATAATGAAGATAATTTTTAATTTACCTTTTAACAGGTGAATTATTCCATAATACATAAAATTTGCATAAAAGTAATTAAAAGTCTATATTTGGAAAAAATTTGTGCTTTATATTTTTACCATTTCAATTAATAGCAATAATTTTAAAATTAGATTTAGCTTTTTTGTCCAAGCACAAACTAATTGTTAATATGTTTTTAAAAAAGAAAAATAATTTAAAATATTATTATTTAATTGCATAATTCATTTTTATTATAAAAATAATATTTTAAAACTATTGAATTACCTAGGGTTTTGCAATTAAAATTTCTTATACAGCTAACTAATTTTAGTTTAAAATGTATTCTTATGACAGAAGTAGAGAAACATTTGAAAAGTAACTGTATTTTTAATTTTATGTAAATAGTATATTATTTAATCCTGATTTAGGATATAAAAGTTTAGTTATTTTTATAATATTTAAAAATAAAAAAGAATTACTTCTTAAAAATGGTTTCAATATTAATCATACTACAAAAATAGTATTAATCAATTTAATGTTAAATTAATGTTACATAAGTAGTATGTTAGTAATAAATACAAAATCGCCGAGTTCTTAAAAAACGACATAAAAAATTTAAACAAGTACTTGACAAGAAATAATACGATGTTTTTAATTGAGTACAATCATGTTGCGTGTACTTGACATGAGGCATAATTACGGATTAAGGGTTCGACGAATTTATTCTTTTTATCTCATTTTTAGAAAACTGCTTAATAAAAAATAGAATGTTAATCATAATATATATAAATGTGAAAAATTTATCTTCTTAATATTTAGTGTTTTTATTACGTATTTTCTAAATTATCTATTTAAAATGTGCACATTTCGGGTATTAGCATAAGAGATTAGCAAAAATCTCTTAAGTAATCTTTTTTGAAATTAGGACTCTTAAGAGAAAATAAGGACAAAATAATTAAATCATCATAATTATTCAAAGTTTTTGGCAAAATATTTTAATATGAGTGTTATATTTTTATAATAAATTTAATGGTAATATAATTTTTAATTATAATTTGATAAATTAGTCATTACACAAAATATCATAAAATTATATCATTCTTATATTATTAACATTTTTGTTCATACTAAATATGATGCGTAATTTTCTAATTATTCCTCCTTAGAAAGAATAATTTATAATAAACTAGTTTGTTTTATTATACTATAGATATATCATTACTTATCTACTGTAAGAATATTTAAGTTTAATTAAAATGATAATTAAAGTGATAATATGTATAAAATTATATTTTACTTTTATTTCAGGTAAGTTCTAAAAGTAAAGATCTGTTTTTCATGTTTATTTCTTATTCCCAATTTGTTACTATAAATACATCTGCAGAATAATAAAGAAATTTAATGTAAAATTATAAAAATGTGTGACATCTCGCGCAACCCGCTTGAATTACATGAATTCTCGTACAAGCATACGAGAATGCAAGAGGAACTAAAGAAAGATTGTGGCGCTAGTTGCAATCAGGGTACGAGAGCGTACGTGAGGATAAATAAGAGTGGGAGAGAGAGAGAGAAAGAGAAAGTGACGTGCTACGGAGACAACATACAAGTATACATGAATGAGTTAAGAGATAAGTTATCATCCAATCGGTTTTGTTCGTATCTATGCCGAGTTTGCACGTATTTTTCCCACTCCGACTCAAGACGCTCATGAGGAAAACTAAGACCCTAGGGACCCATGAGCATGCACGGAACTTTAAAATATAAGGTCATGTAAGTTATAGCTCAAAGTTGATCACTTCTAACATCCAAGGGAGAAAAACTTTCTTTCTCTTGTCCTCAACGACGATTTCTGCTACACTGGATTTACGTTTAGAATAGCGCCACTATCCTTTGCGAAAAGACCCTTATGTGAGTATGTAGAAGCGAATAATCATGTTTAGTTGTTGCACACGAAGAATCATCTATTTTAGTTATTTAATTTAGGTTGACAGGTTATTTTAATTTATTTACTTACTCGTTTAATTTGAATCCACGTGCTAGTGCTTTAATTAATATTATTTCTTGTATTTGGTTGCTTTAGGTTTATGTATTATACTTTTAATCGGTCTCCTTCCTATGTGTTCTTTTGTCAAACTTATGTTCGCGTAATTAAATAAGTTATTGGGTAATCCAATGTATAGAAATTTTCTTCTTTTTATTCTATGATTCCAACTGAATTTTCTATTGTTTGCATTTAAATTTTTTTTATAGCAAAATTGAATTGATATTTGTTCCTCTAAGAAATCTTTTCCCTCTTATTTATCTATGCGAATATTTCACTACTACGTTTATTCACTGCTTGAATTTGTATTTCGTGATGTCACTGCGCCTTAGAATTAAATTTCCTTATTGCTAATTTAAGACTAGTTTATCCACTTTTGCCGCGCCATCCGACCGTTGCCGACGGGGATTTGTTATAACTCAAAGTACACTTTTTTTATCAGAAAATAAAAGTAACTTCGACGTTTTATGCATAATTATATTCTTTTCTAATTGTAAAAATGAATATACTTTTTCCTATGAAGTATTACATAGAGTCATATGTAACCAAAAATTTTAAATAGCATACATCTAGAAATAAATATATTATAAGTTTAGGATTTGAATAACATTTTCTTCATAATTTCTCATATATTAGGGTTATATATATAAAGATTTAAATCTTTATAAATCGTCATCTTCTTGAGACTGTGTTAATAAATAGTTAATTTTAATCAATTTTTTAAGTATATTATTTAAATTTATGATTAGTAACTGATTGTTTTAACAACATAAATGAAGAACTTAAATTTAAACTTTCACAAAGTTTAACCATCATAAATTACGTGAATTCATGGTTACTCACAGATATATTTATAAAATATTTATTAATAGTGAATTAAAATAAAAATTATATAAATGTGTCGAACACTTATAATCCAAAAAGTTTCAAAATTAGTAAATGTTTAACAGTATAATAATAATAAGAATTTTACTTACTAATAAAACTTCTAACTTTATTATATTTATACTTCATTCCACTATTTTAATTTTGAACGTTCCGTATTCATCTGAGTAAGTATTAAAGTAAATTAAATTAAATATAAATAAGGTTTTTTTTTAATTGCTTTTCATTGACACATATGAATAGATAGTTTAAAAAAAAAAGAAATTGTTGAAATGTTTCATAATTACAAAGACAATAAAATGAGATAATGAAAGTAAACATTGTTGCCTATTTTTTTATTTTAAATACAAATAAAGTATCTCATAAATTCACGAAATTGAATAAACTAATGTAGCTTTTTATGCAAAGTAACTTATAAAATTCATATTAACATTTTACTGAATATAATAAGGTAAAACTCAAAGTTAATTTTTTTACTTTACCTTGATTAATAACGTTTTAAGTCCTCTGAAGGTAGATGAAATTCCGTAAATTGTTAGATACATGAGATCATGCAATTTCAAAATAGCTGAGTTTGCACTTAAACCTGAAAATAAATGGATAATGTTCTGTGTTACATTCGCGTGCTATATATTTATAACTTTTTTTGAAATATTTGAATAATTCTATTTATAACTTTAACATTAATTTTTAAAATGTAAGACATAAATCTTCAAAAAACTGAAATATGATTAACACGCTAATACAAATTTTTATAAATAAATATTTAATTGATCAAATAAATAATCTTTAAAACAAATAATTTTAATTTCAATTCGTTACATTATAAGAATTGTATTAATATATCTTTCAAAGTTTCACGAATTAATTGTAAAAAATAATACGCTTAATTACTTATTTAAATATGATTGAGAATATATTTTATTAGAAGTGCAGTAACAAATTGAGTAAACTTCAAAAAATTAATTTGATTATTTCACATTTCTATGTATTTTTTATTATATATTTTATTTTATTTTTTATGCGTTCAGATATATTTGTGAAATATCCATTGATAGTAGTTGAAAGCGGAAATTGTATCAAGGTAATTAAATCTTATAGTTTCACCTTATAGTTTTAAAATTAAAAAGTATTAAATACTCTCAAAAATTCATAATGTTGATATACTAAGAAAAATTCTAGTTTTATTATATTTATGAATGAAATAATGTAGTTATCAGTAGTTATTAATAGAATATTTATTGAAAATATTGGGATAATGTATAAAATGATGTCATTTTTTGGAGTTTTCTGTATTTTATTATTGATAAATGTTAATAATTCATTATTAATAAAAATGTTTTAAGAATTTATAATTGAAATATTCTTTTAAATACATATATAAATACACATATACATACATATATATATATATATATATATTTAAGTACTTTATATATTAGAAAGAAGTATTCAAAAACTTTAATATGTAATAAACATGGTTAAAAAATTTACGTGCTTCAAAATAAAATCGTAGTATTATGCAGCATCTATATTTAAACTTGTATTTAATATCAATTATTAGATTATGATATTAAATAATATTAATATTAATTTTTTAACAACATGGATATTTATAATTGGTAAAAATTCTATAAAATATACTTTATAAAATAATTATATAGAATTTTATTAATTTAACTTATTACTTATTAATATAATTATACTGAACGTTGAACAGATTAAAATAGAAAGGTATATGGGAACATTAAATTTTTGAAAACCACTTTTTCAAAACCCGCACAATATAAGTAAATATAAGAGTGTAAAATAAAGAATAAATACCTTTATCTGGATTTTTATTTTAAAAGCTTTTGTCGCATTTTAAATTTTAGCACAGATGACTACCATAAAATTGAAAATAGCTAAATTTTATATACATTTTAAGATGTTGCTTAGATGACTCTTATAAAATTTAAAATAGCTAAATTTTAGAAAGAATTTAGACATACTTATATTATATGAGAAAAAATTATTATGATTTTAGTTATATACTTCTTTTTGTTTACTGTTTTGTCTTATTTGTCTAAGATATTTCTATAAAAATTCTAATTCTATTTGAAATTATATATTTATACCAATGCACATATACTTTCAAAAATTTGCAGCAATGTATTATAATTGATATATATTAATATGTATTATATGTATTATAATTGATATGATTGATATGTATTATAATTTATTGTAAGTTTGAGTTTAAATAGAGTAAAAGTCTTCTATAACTATATAAAATTATCTGGTATAAAGTAAATTTTTTAAATATTCAATAATTGATTATCAGTGTATCTATTAATTTTCTACATAATAAATCTAAAATAGTTTTTCACATACACATATTTTTTCCGTAAAAATTCCATAATGCTACTAACAAATAATACGAACTATTTATTGACTTTATTCGAGAAGAAATATATAATTAACTAATTCAGTTGATAATTAATGAGAAAATATGTTTTTATGCATCTTAAGTGAAACTCAACCAATAGTCAGCAAGTTAAAAAAGGAATAATTACGGGTTACAATATAAAAATTTATCGAAATTTAAGAGTATGGGGAGAATATAAAAAGTGTTATATTATCGAGAACTTTTTACATAAAAATCCCTATAAACTATGTACATTCTATAACTTAATGACAAAATTATTATTGATTTACTATTTATGTAGTACATTCGAATAATGTGAGGTTCTTTAAATTACTGAATTCAATTTATCATCATCTTTAAGAAGGATTTCTGGATTGGTATGAACTTAAATTAAGTACTTTCAAACAAACAATTCGTTACCACTCCAATTCTCGCGCTACTTTAGCTAGTTGATAAGTTTTCTTCAATGATAAAATAATTACATTCTTGTACTTATATTAGTTAGCTCAAAGGAATAAGTCGAAGTTTTCAAACTACTGATTTTATTCTATTGTTACTTGTATTCAAGTTTTATTTACTCTATTTCATTCGAATCTTTTCTACTTGGTAATATAATAACTTATTATGTAGTTTCAGTTAATTAATTATTTTAATGAATTACTTTAATTAAATAATTATATTTTATCGATATTTTCAAATAATAGTAATAAAGACATTTAAGAAATATGAATTTTTCTACTTTTATATAAGTTTAAAGTTTTTCTTTTACAACTACTTTGAAGTAAAAATTTTATTTAAATTATGATATTTTTTTAATTTGAAATATAGTATTTTAACTTTTCAATTTAATTAAATCAAATAATTTCAATACTTAATATGAATCGTAATTTAATTTTTAATGTTTAAATTACATAATATGTATCTAATAAATGTTAATATATTTAACTTTATAACTATAGTTTTATTTAAAGCAAAAGGTAACTGCATGAAAAGATGCTGTTTATTTTTAAACTACATAGTAAAAAATCACATCTAAACTCAAAATAAATATGATGACTTTATTGAACTATATTTAGCCTAAATAATGAGGAAAACGAACAGTTTACAGGGAAATAAAAGATAATATAGTTCAGTATAAGTATTAAACTGAAGCATTGGCTTGTAGCATGAAAATATACCGACATTATAATGTTACAATAATTTCTTCCTTATGTCTAATTATATAAAAGCCAATTTTATATTAGTTTATTAGAATTTAAAATATAATAAATTTAAATATCTTTATTTAACGTACACAAAATAAATTTATATATATTTCGATCATAAATCGACATTGTAGTTCGATAAAAGTAGAAATGCATTTTTTAGCAGAAAATGGTTTGGCTTTTTCGAAATAAGATAATAGAAGGAATTGATGTATACAATGCATTATTGTAAAGTAATGTTTTGTATTTTTTGTGACTCTGCTTTATTTCTCCCATTGATATTATTTTGAAGAACAATAGATAAAAAACAAAGATAATGAAACAAATTTTCAATCAAATGT
The DNA here is from genome assembly GCA_018907045.1 of Wiebesia pumilae. Taxonomy (NCBI): domain Eukaryota; kingdom Metazoa; phylum Arthropoda; class Insecta; order Hymenoptera; family Agaonidae; genus Wiebesia; species Wiebesia pumilae. The sequence goes on from JACCHZ010000121.1 coordinate 177,568, forward strand.
TATTTAGTTACGTGTATCCAACATTTATAAAAAATTATTATTTAGCCCAAGAATTCTTTATTAACAGTACTTATTTTGTATATAACTTTTTTAGAGTGAAATTGTAGAAAAATATTAAAAAAAAAATTAATATTAAAATTCACGTGTACAAATACACACAATTTTAGAAAATAAAGAACTATATTGTAGAAAAAATTATTAAAACAATTCGTGTCAGTTGGAAAAATTATTTTATGTCTATAAAATGCTAGAATCTTATATTCTTATAAAAATGTCTAATATTATTCGGAATACGAACTATTTTAATTGTAATAACAAATTTTTATTGACTTTTCTTACATTTAAAAGTTGCTTGCTCATATCTAATATCATTTAGACAACAATCAAGTTTATCAAATCTTTATATTGATTGTTCCTTTATCAATAGCTCAGAAAAGTAGAATAACTTTTCAAAACATTAAACTTTCACTTTACTCATGAAATTTTTATACTTATTGATGCAACTAGTAAGAGTACATTAAATATTTTATCGATAGTAATCATATCACCAAAATGCAATAGACTTGGTAAGGTAAAAAAATAGTAAAAAGACGAACACGTACATTCAGTATGACCAGAGAAAATTTTCAATTCACCAAAGATTAATTTATATTCATTTCACTCAAACTGTATGACGTAATTAAATAATCATAACTGAACAATCTATGTATTAATAGAATAAATGATGATAGTATAATTAAGAGTATCTGAACAGTAATAAATTCGTTTGCTCTTAAAGGTGAGCGGAGTTACATTAATCTGAATTATGACTGTTCAAAACTAGTGTCCCCGAGACAAAGCATTGGATAATTTTTGAAGGTGAGCAATCTTACCGCGCTTTGAATAAAATTTAAAGTTAACTTAAATAGTAAACGATAGGTTGAAAACTGTCGTTTATTCTTTACTACAAAATAAAGTTAAATTATATTTTTATTTAAAAGCGTTTATGAATGGCTTCCGAAAACTATTTGATATTGTTTTCGATTTATTTTGAATTGATTTTCTGGTGAATTACAAATTTTAATCACTCAATTTTATCTATAGATTTATTTTTTTTTAATTGATTCGTCTCTTATCAATTGGTATGAAGCATCGTAAAATTTTAGCTATTCTACAATAATGGAAATATCATAATCACAATATTTTAAAAAACTTTATAACAGTGACTATTCTAAAAATGATGATAAATATAATGTCGTGTGAATGATCGAAGAAAGTTCACTTTTCTATTCATCATTTTTAGCTATTTAAAAACTTTTCAATAATTTTAAATGAACTAATATTACGTTATCCATAAAAATAATTCTTTTATTCATTATTATTGTTGGATGTGAATTGCAACGAAGTATTCGTCGTGAAATCGACTTTTCTCATTGTAGCGTTAGTATTGAAGGCGTAATTTCACGTTCAATAAAGATGTGTGAGTGCTAGTGAGTGGTGTACGAGTACATCACTCTCTTCTACGCGCAAACTTCCTTCTCCACTACTGTACAACAGCGTAGATAGGAGAGTTCACATCTGGTTAAAAAATATTAGAAGGCTTGCGTGTAACTACAGAGAACTGAAAGTCTTCTCCCAATCATCATCTGCAATAATTTCGTTTTTGGATATCTATTTTCAATTAGTTTTCCCGTTATGGGCATTATCTTTCGGAGAGCTCTCCATCCATTCCCCTCTAGAACTCTACACTCATATTTCACCCATCCACATTTTTTTCCTGCCGCACCCTTAATGTAAATAAAATATATTAACATTAAGAGTAGAGATTGTTTGCATAACACATCGTCAAATCTGGTATTATAATGAGAATCCTTTTGTAGAATTGTATGTTTAAGAATATATTTTCTTGTAATGAAATCGATCGCTACTGATATAATTAATAAAAAATTCGATCTCGGTAAAAACTCTGGTGAGCGGTCTCCAGTTACCCTGACCGAGGGTAAACCAGTAAAGAAAGCAACGAAAAAATAAGTTAAATCGTTAAAGAATCAATAAAACAATGTAAGTTCATGAATTAAAACTTTCATATTATCATGGATAATCTTTTACATCACCATTATTTGAAAATTGATAGGCACATAAAGGAACTGATAAAAGATCGAAAAGAAATTGAAAATATCAATTAATAGTGCATTATGTTATTATTAAAGGAAAATTGATGTATCAAATAACAAAAAATAAAAAATGAATCATGTATGCTTTTTGTACATATATTTATATAAATATTACAAAACCTAAAGAGAATTATTATTTATCTGTTAACTTCAACACTTTTTTACACTATTTTCACAACGATGTTTTTATGGCATTATTGAATGTAGTTTAAACTATGTACAGATAAAAATATTTTTGATAGATACACAAAGGTGTATGCGCTAATAAAAGTATTTTTATAGACCTGTACTTGATTCACCTAATTACTACGTTTTTCTAACGCTACGTAAATAAACGCATAATAAAAGTATCGTTAAACATTGTAACATTTTTCGAACTATTACATTGTAAATTTAAAACATGATATGTAATGTAATATATACAATAATTATAATTATATTTTTTACTGTAATATATTGTTTTTTGCTACAGAAATGATTTAGAAAACTTGTAACAACGTTACATTATCTACTGCTGAAAAATGTACTATATATATTTTTTTGTACTATATATGTATATTTTTTAACAGATAGAAAATCCTAGAAGTCATATCTGGAAAATACTGTAGTTGCTGAATTACAAATATTATTCTACTTAACCTATTATTCTATTATTAACTATTATTCTATTAATAATCATTATTCTATTTTTATATTAACTATTTATCATTTTTCTAAAATTATTTTGTTCCATTAATATCAGAAAAAGTTATTAGTGTAATAATACAATTTTTAATGTTTAATAGCGCATTGAATTTAGTGTTCACAATCAGGTGGTTGCTGAAAGCAAACTAATTTAAATTCTCTCTTTCGGGGTCATATCCTTAGGTATACTTTTAAAATTAAGCATTCTTTTGTATTAAGTTGTAGAATACAATAAGGGAGACTCTTGGTGATCATTTTTCTATATTTTAATTAGTCCCCGATGAAGAAAATCCCAACGCAGTAACGAATTTAGTTGCACCTTTATGTGTTTGTGTTTCGAAAGACCGTCTCAAGAGACATGATAGACAGAGATAGACGTACATCAGCTTCTTACCTTATACATATAATGAATTTATAATTTTTAACGTGGATTTTTACAGACTAATTACTTTTCACATCATAAATGATGTTAAATGATTGCTTGGGTGTTTCGACAAGAAAGAACGACACGCAAACTTCGAACGAAGACCAAATTATTCTTTGCAACTAAAAAAATACAATATAATATAAGAATATATAATAAAATGCACTTTAATTATTTTTTTAATCTGAATATTGAAAAAAGAATATTGAAAAAATTTATTTTGTGTAAAAACATAGACTAGATTATCGAAACGTGTTTTTCAGGATGTACATGTGTATATGATTTTTTAATATAAAATAGTTCAATTATAATATAAATTTTAATATTATATTATATAATATAATATATAATATTATATTATAATATAAATTATAATATAATTATAATATAAATTTAATTATAAAGACGATAAATAATTAAGATATTGTTTTACATTATGCAACATAATAACTTAACATATAAGTTCGTAATTTATTACATGTAATGAAGAACGCAGGAAATCCGAGAACAATCGAACCAAATAACGTATCTGTATTGAATTTTCCCTCAGGTCAACTACACGCACATATAATATTATATCCGGAGTTGGTCAACGGAAAACGACATGCTATATTAACGGACAGATTATGGCGGTAGATTGTCTTCATCTCCAGAAGTACGAATAGATCGATAAGATCTATCTCTCCAAAGAACGATAAGATTAATGAGTTATCAAAAGAATAGTAACAGTAGAAGACAGTGACATTCATAAAAGAAAAATACATAAAGAGAACCGGTAGAGTAAGCGGAGGTATGTATAAGATCGAAAATTTTTCATTTAATCTAAAATTTAAAAACTCACATAAACGTAGAGTACTTGTATAAGACTAAACTAAGGGATTTTTAATTATTTTGCAATTAATTTATTATAAAAGAATTGTATATTACTTTTGACTATTTTAATGGTAGTTTCCTTTAGGTATATTATATTTTCTTTAAGTATAAATGTATTTATATATGTGTATATAAGTGTTTATCACTATTAATTTTTATTTCTTGTATTAATAGATGCTCTGGATCTAATTAGTCAATTGTTAGATATATAACACGATGAATTCATGGTTTATTTCCCTTGGGAATTATAAATTTTAGATGTGCGTGATAGTTTTAACTAATTATAAATCTAGTGTTATGTACAAATGCAGTTAGGTTTTTTAAAACATTAGGCATATAAAACAGACTAGATATTTAACTAAAAGTCAATAAGTTATTAAAAATATTAAAAAATATATATTTACTATCAGGTCTCATGTAAAAATTTTTGCTATATTTTATTTAATCATGTGGTCAAAATATTGCCGATAGAGGCAAATGAAAGATCCCATTTAAATTCAACATACATATCAAACGTACGTACGTACGTTGTAATGGATGTAAAATTACGGTTTTAAAAGTATTTGAAAACTAGTGATTTGCTTTAATTTTACTTTAGGCAAACCTTTGATATATTTTATTTATTTTTTACATAATAGTTTTAATTATATATTATTAATGTATTTAAATATTTATTTATGTTTACATACTACATTATATTTATGCTACAAAAAATGGAATTTTCTTATAATTTTTTCATTGTACTTTAACAAAGTAAATAAAATATTCTAGTCATATATGTAAAAGTGTAAATTTTTCACGTTGAGCATTTATACGAAAATGTTATTATCACTATACAATATGAGAGATGCGTGAGAGTGTACCGTTGTTAATTTAACAAAGATATAAAGTAAGAGAAGAATGCAAATGCACAATTTAGTGACTAAGTTTCGCAAGCATTATTTATACTAGATCTTTTAAATTCAGATTTATATTATTTTACAATTAATTAATATATTTCAACATTAAATAATAATAGATATTTAGTTTCTTGCCAGATATTGTATAACTACCACTGATTCACATAAATTTATATAAATTAATATAAATAAGGATTCAGTTTTCACTTCTAAAAATTAAAAGAAACATGTAAGTCAATAATAGTGTATAAAATTAGATATTAATAAATGTATCAAGTATATATTTTCATATTCATTTTTTGATAATATGAAACAATCTTCTTTATGGATTATGAATATTGTTTTGTGCTGCTAAAGTAAGTGATTGGATTTGATATCTTAAAATAAACTTTTTTCGATGAAAAATATTATTTTATCTTAAGAACCTTTTATTAAAATTGGTTTTAATGAAATAGTTAATAATGTTTCAAATATTTTATTTTAATGTATGTGGTGACGACTGTAAAGCCTTTTTATACGTAGTATTCACAGAGTGGATCCATCAAACTTTCATCACTAGGAAAGAGTGAAAGAAAGGAAATAAAGGGAAATTATTCGATTAAATCCACAAAGCTTGTAAAAGTAGAGAGAGAGAGAGAGAGCACGATCAAAGAATGTATGATCCATGAAATAGTATACAATATCCCGTATCTTTTTTTCTCTAACGTAAGTCAAAAATCTTTAAAAGAAGCAATCTTTGAATTATCTCTCAACAAAGAGAGATATATACCAAATTTTTGCTATACATTTAATAACTGAGATCAAAAGAAATATTTCAGAAAGTGTACAAGATGATCAGCAGAAAAGAATTGTCTATTTCAAAAAGCAAATGTAAAAAATCAATGTCGCACTCTATCGATTGCAAAAGGGAAAAAGCTTGAAATTTCTTAGATTGTTTAATTGGATTTATTTTAATTAAATATACCTTATTACCAATTCATTTGCGTATACGAATTTCTTTAAATAATGAATCGACATTTTCCTTCCTTTCTAACAAAATTGAATGATATTGCTATTTCTGTATTTTGTATCGGTCTTTCAGTTAGGTAATAAAAACTTAATTGTACGCGAAAAAAGAAACAATAGATTTATAATTTGATAATGTGTGTAAGAACTTATTATTTTTCCTAATTGCCAGTATTTATTAAATATTAAAAAATTATTTACATAATTGAATAATTGGATAATGAAATTAAAATACACTTAAAAATAAATTTTTTAACTCCTAATATATTTTAAATTAGACACGATTACAAATAAAATTTAAAAAACATTTATGTTGTAAGAACATTTTACATTCAAATTAGCCAATTTTGATGGTATATTTGAAAACTGATACGACTATTTGATATAAATATGATATATGATATATAAATATATTTGTCAATATATATTTTTTCATTCAGAAACATTATTTATTTGAAACATATTTACAAAGTTATTCAGGAATAGTATAACTATCTTGTAACATAAATGTAGTAATTATTGAAAAATATAATCTTCAGATGCTTTGTACTTAGTAGATAAATGAAATTTTGTCTTTTTTTTCAGAACTTCCATTTCGTAAATGTTTTATAAAAACTCATTTCGATTTACAAAATAATATCCTAACACATTTTGAAGTTTATTACTGTTTTCAAATTGTTATTATACTAAATTTTTTATGACTTTAACTTTGCTATGTTTGATAATTAAATGATAAGTTGAATTTAATAAGGTTTCATCCTACTTTGTAAAGATCTTCGACAATATCTAGATTTTATTAAAAATATATAGACTATTTATGATGAAGAAATAGGAAAAGATAACAAAAATAAACGACTAAATGAAAAATACAAATAACGAAAAAGATGTTAATTAAAATTTTATCTTTTTTTTCAATTTATAAAGGCAGTATTTAAAGTATTCAAAGAGTAATATAAAATGTACGTTTCCTTATACAAAAAGTATCTACGTGTATCTCAGTCACGATGTAACTTTAATGAATATTAGAATATAGTATTAATATACATTTGGCTGTAAAGAAAAATCAATGAATATATTTTATTATATAAGGAACATAATTTAAAACAGAACTGCTTAATCTTATCATGAGTTTATACAATAAGATATATTACCATATAATATATTAATTCTGAATTTTTATTGAATAATTATACCTCATTTATATGATCTGCTTGAAATATTAGTACCATTTTATTTTATCATAATTTGAGTAAGGAATTTAAATTTAAATTTGAATTTATGAAAATTAATATTCTTTTTGCTGTGTCAAATATATTGTATGATTTAGTGATGTTTACTAACGTAAACTTCCTTCTGATAAAAAAAATTATTATATGAAACTTATAGACAGCTATAAATTAAACGAAACATGATTTTAAACTTTGAATACATTTAATAACATAAAATATTATGCAAAATTATATTTAAGATTGTATTAGGCTATATTATTCTGCATTCTAGCCCAAAATTTGTATCAAAGAATAGTATTTACATAATGTCTTTGCATATCACAAGAACAATAGCGCCATACTCTTGTGTCATACAATCTATAACTACGTGCGTGCAAACACAGTCTAAATAATTTGGAACCATATTTTTCTACATATATATTAGATTAATATAACCTGAGAGTTACAAAATTGCAGAATTACTTATGTAATAAATGCATCATATTTTAAAGGATAAAAAGTTTGACCTTAAGAAATATGCTACACAATTCAATAATACATTCAAAATTGTGACATCAATATATGTTTATTAGGTTCCAGATTGAATACGACAATGAGTGGAATATTAGTTAAACTCAAATAAAATTACAATAATTACTAGACTTATACGGTGTAACCTTCTCTATTCGATTTTCACCTTTAGTTCTTGAACAATTACATAACTATCACTATTGTACACGTAAATATCATTTATATATATATACATAAGATTTCGATTTCCTTTGAATTTCCTTAGCCCAATTTAGATAAAAAACTGTTACTAAAAGAGTTTATTTATAGATATATATTCATATACGAATTATATTTCATTATGTAGATTAAAGTAGACGTGAACATTAAAAACGTACTTATTACATAAGGAATATCAAAGTAATTAGTTGTCTTATTTCGTCTACTTTAATTATTTTATTTAATTAATGAATATTAATTTTATTAGAGGATTTTTATCTGAGCTTCATTTATTAGAGAATATCATATATATAATATATTAAATAAAGAATTTAAGAATATTCCAAATATTTGTTTATAATTTACATATTTATACCAGTGTACACAAGAAAAAATTAATGTAAATTATTTATGTACGTCGCATAAAAATGAAGTTGTAAAGTAAATTTTAATACCAAAATAGTTTATACTTTATCTAGTATATCTTATTTGTATTTAATTGAAAACAAATTATTATTCCAATGTAAATATTAGCCAATTCACACACACACACAAAAGTTTTGTATTTAGTTAAGTTTAATTTTAAAATAAAATATTACTAATCATAAAATAATTTTAAAATGTCATTCAGATTTGTTTCGAATCATTATATTTTATTTGATCAAATTTTGTAAATTTGTGTGAAATAGTTGTTAGTTTTGTAAGTTACAAATGCATACATTTGTCTTAATGTAACATATAATATTTCTATACTATCTAGTTAAGTTTCTATATGAAATGTAAACAATGTGTTCAATGTTACAAAATTTCTGTATCTTATTCAAGTGTAAATATGTAATAGAAATACCAAATCGACGAGTAAAACGTGATTCGAGTGCAATATTTACTTTATCTACACATAAAGATTTAGTTCAATATTATTTATAAATAGCTTTTATTTATCATATTGAGGGATACGTTTTACAGGGAATGAAATAAAGATAAAATAAATAAAATTTTAATTGAAAATATAAACTATTTACTGATTCTTGCGACTAATCAAAACTATCACTTTCAAAGAACCTTCACCTACGACTTCCCTTTCTCTCCCGAGGGAAGCTTGGCTTCCCCTTTTTATTCACATCTCTTGGGCCTTTCGACCCTCGCAAACATCAACACGTTCTCTCTCACTCTTGCTCTATCTACAACCCTATATTATTATTAGATACATGTTTTGAAATAAATAACTATTAAATGTAATCTGGTTTTGTAAATAATAATATTTGGCTATAATTGCAGAATATAATTGAAAAATTATTCATAAAACTATTATAATTATATAGTAATAATTCGATATGATAAAAAAATCAATACTATATACAGTAGTTTGAAATTCATTATTACTTTATTAACTTTTCTGCAGATATACTAAATAAAATGTATGTAATATCTTAAGAAATTTTCTAATTCTAATTAGCTAAATATTATTATTTAGATAAATTAAAAAAAATAAGTTTTCTTAAAATTATTTAATCTTATCATTAAGAGAATTACAATGAGAAGCAATAATGCGCCATATACAGACAGGCATGGGTAACGCCATGTTGGTTAGCATGAAACAGGTGCTCAACGTTCATATAAGTGTAAAAGTTGCACGTTAATTAAAATTGAGATCGTTACTAGGTCGTTGCTAGGCAATCACTGCATATGACAAATAGCAAGAACTGCCTAAGCATATCTGCACCATCCTTGCAATGGTTTACATAAGGGTTGCAGCTCAATCATGATCTATGAACACTGATCGTTCAGTCTTATAGATCTTGAGAACCTCTTCTGTACGCTTCCAAGGATGACAAATTTTGACGTTACTTTTCATTTCTTTTATCCTCTTCAATTCTTCCTAAGCTAATTATTTATTTCTTTTGTCTCGTCCAATCCTTTCTTAGAATGATCGAGTTCACCTTATCCTCTCCATTATTTTTGTCTTCAACATATTCTTGGAAGAACTTCTGAATCACTTTTCTTTTGTATTCCTGTTGAAGACGTCCACAACGAACGTTATTTGCGTACGAAAAATTGTAATATACGTGTATACGCAACGCTAAATAATTTAATTATCATAAATTTCATTCCATTCCATTTCATTCCATCCAATTACTAACATATTATAATATTTATCGTACTGTATAATGAATAATTTCGAACGTTTACTTTTATGTATTATTATAGACCACGTATAAATAAGCGATCAATTAGTACACAAACAAACGAACCATACTAATCGTTGAATTTTATTTCTTTTATTTGTTGAAAAAGAAATTAGAAGAGATAAAGTGCGATTGGACAACTTAGAACCCACAGACGGTGGAATTTACTTAAAATAATATATATTTCTTATTTAATTAAAACTTAACAGTATATGTTTGCATAACTATAATTTTTACTCAATTAAGTAATAAGAAAATATGGGTGAATTTTTTAATAATGTAATGGGTATTTTGTTTTGGAGTATTTTCTATGCTCTTATGTAAGGTATTTATATAACTTTAAAGCTAATTTTAAAAGTCATTAAATAAATATACAAGTTAATAACTTTCTTCACAAAACAGCAAACGATGCATAATTGAAACATTTATCGTTTATTAATGATCGAGATAATATTGCTATTAATTTCAGTAAAAACAAAAAGTCATATCAATCAGTGAAAATTAATTTGTTTTATATTTTTTTTATAATATAAAATTATATTAATTCATTAATCATTGTTTCAATATATATTTTAATCGAATAATATGTAAGTATTTAAAATTCTTTCCCTATTAAAATTTTTTACTAGAAACTGATTTTTAATAGAAAATGTAAAGATGACAACACGATATATATAATCTGATAACAATGGATACGGAATATAAAGGAAAATATAAATTTGATCTTGTACGGTGCATAAGTGATGTGGATGCTCCTAAAGACAAATTGTTACCAATAATTTTCCAATAAACTTGGGGCAGGTAGTCGAAAGCTGCTTTATAGAAGATATATCAGGTTGACGGTAGTAGGATGTCTCTTATCTATAATATCGACCGCAATCTGGAAAACGTAATTTGAATCTGATAAGCGGAAATACCTTATGATTCTTGATATACTGCCACGGCTTAAATTGTTCTAAACAAATCATTGTATAACTTGTGTATTGTAATTATCTTTCAGAAACTGTATTAAAGTAGTTGTTTGAAGTTATGATTTATATTATATTAAGCTAAGAATATAACAAAGTTTTTTCTTAATTTCCGTTTGATTTATTAACGAGCTATATAAAATTAAACTCTTAAATCTCTTTACCTTCGCAGTCGCTACATAAAGCTGGCAAATCTAAATAGCCGTTCTCCCATAGATGAAAACAATTTCAACGCCAGCCAAATAATCGAGGAGCTCATCGTATTATGAAGTATAAAATAGTTATTTTTATATTTAGATGAAAAAATAAAGAAATTTCATTTCAAATATTGTATTTTAAATATAAACTTTCATATATTTAACAAATTCTTATCATTATTACAGACGGAACTAAATGTTACCATTAATAACAAAACATTATTTTCGTCCATTATTTAAACAGAAAACTAAAAATTAATTTTCTATAAAAAAGTTCGATGTGACGTCATACGACCCGGTTTTAAACAAAACTATTTGTATATATGTTTTGGCTCTATAAAAGAAGTCTAAGAAAGAAACCAACACCTGATAAGACGATTTCTAGCGAAAATAGCATATCGTATATGAGAAAATGTTCCTGAATTTTATTTTAGGAATTTATAAGTATGGCTCGGCTTCGTTCAGTCTGGGTAGTTTCTAAGATTGCATAAGAAAAGAGAGGACGAAGGTTGAAATTTCTAAAAAATATTGTAGTAGGAATTATTGAAGTTAAGCATATAAATATACGTTGCACGTTTGAATGTGTTTTAGTTGGTTCCTTTCTTCTCCAATCTATAGTTAATTTTATTCAATAAATTTATCATAAAATTAATAGTACTCTTATTTCAAATGCTAACGCTTACTTTTATATTTTAAAAAAGGTAATATCTAGATGATGTACATAAATGTTCCGCGAAACATAATTGTCACGAAAATAAAGATTAATGTAAATTAAATGCAAAAGTAATTAATCAAATTTGAATCCAGCTTAAATATAACGTTATATTGGAATGACGGATGTGTAGACAGATTTTGCTTTAAACGCTGAAATGGAAAATGGAATACTCGCTCACTATGGGTATTAATCTACAGTATTCTTGTCACTTTGAGGTGACACTTTATTGCACTTGCGTAGTAGTAGTCACTTTTGTTAGGGAATGGCTTATTCGACAGAGTAATTTCCACATTAGATTTGAATTAATATAATATATATAATATCAAAATTATATTTCTAAAAAGACAATTAACAGAGCAAAATATTTATAATTATGTAATATTTTGTTTATTTCATTATACTAAGTCAAAGCAAAAAAGTCAAAGTAAAAAATAATAAAATGCTTTTTGTAAGTATAGATTTATCATAAGTACATTTTATAGAGTTAGGAGTATGAATAATTTAATCTTTCAGCATTAATATTTTAATTATTATAAGAATTATTTTGTGAAATAGGAAAGTCTGTTGGAATAATACGAAATTTTTAAAGTGAATCAGTTTACATAATCTTATAGAAACTCTTATGTATATAATGTTGATTAAAAAATTAGATATGTATCATATTACTGAGAATAATTTCAATTACGAAAACATTTATTAATATAATCTTATAAAATATTTTTAGTAAAAATTATTATCTTTATTGCAAATTGTTAGATTTACAGATACGACGTACGGTGTAGTGAATTAAATAAATAAACAAATATTGACTAGCTTAAGTATAAAGAGCTCATTTAATATCTAGCTAATAGATAGCTAATAGATACCTTCAATAAATAGCTCGTTCAATGTAGACACAAGTTTATCTATTTAATACAAAAATAAATCTTTAATTCAATTAGCGTGTTTATCACTAAAATTACTTTTATTTAAACATAATTTCAAGTCTTGTTGTTACTGATATATTCGTTTATCTATTGTTTGGATGCTTCTATTGAAATTAAAATATTGTATGGTTTTCATTTAATCTTATTACATTACATTATTCCACTTAATTATACTGTACTATACTATACTGTATCATCTACATGTATATTAAAGTTATTATGTGAGATTTATGTATTTCTTAATGCATAAATGGTTCTATTTCTGTATCTTTCAACTCTTTATTGTTGCATATTTTGTTTATAATTCAACTCGACTATTTTAAACAGTACAATTTTTTGCGGCTTTCTTAATTTTTTAATATGCATTTCGTTATGTAAAGTAATTCTTTATTTTTATAATTATTTGTAATAATAATTTGAACAAAAATAACAGTTTTATTTGGTACTTTTGTGTTTATGTAGACAATTTATCATGGTCAGTATTTGTTTTATGTAAAGTTTCTTACACAAAAGAATAGCGTAAATTCAAGATAATATAATTGAATTCATTTAAATATTTTGTTTCCCTTTGTTGATTATTCGTAACATATTTAATTTATAAGTGCATTGATCGTCTGTACTAGGATAGAATGAGAAAGCTGATTTAATGTAAATAAGATAATTTTATACGCGATTTCTCAATAGTATTGTATAATTCTATCCATCATTTGGCTATTATTAAAGTCTCTTAAATCACTACGATAATTTATAATAATTAATTTTTATAATACGCTAATGTGAAGTATGTGTAACTCTTTTACTTCAACATTCAATTTTTTAAATACTTAAATGCGACTGAGATTAAAAAATATTATTTTTCAACAAACGCAGCGGTTAAACGCTAGATGTCAATGTTATAAATGGGTCAAATACTAAGGAGTGATAAACCAGGCAGTGGGTATGTTTTTGAAGGAACTATGTAAAAAATAATAGATTCAGTGCATAAAATTCTTTCTTTAATATGACATATAGCATGATAACGCGATATACCCTACCAGGCTTTATAAAATATCAATTCCTAATCCTTCGACGGCAGTGAATGGTATTGATTGACCAAAAATTTTGGACTAATTTTTGATATTCTTGAATTTATGACTACAGTAATGATCAAATTATTAACTGCGTCAGCAATGATTTAAAATCTTTATTCGGTCTTATAACTCTACTTTTCAGGATCTTGTAAATATTTGCTCTCATTATGCTAATGAGCTTGTGGCACTTGATATAATATATTCCTAATGAGAATATTATTTAGCTCCAAAATTTAATTTTTTCTTGGTAAACTCCTTCTTTGGTACAAAATTCCGCAACATAATTATGTTCCTAAATCAGATAATACAAATACTCGAAATGTCGATCATAAGATCTTATCGAAGCACAAACTCTCAAAACTCATAACATTGATTCATGAAAGCACCTCCAATACACATATCAAACATAAAAAACTATGCAGTTTGAAGTGTATTTGTCTCGTTGGTGCTTATTTTAATGTTAAAGAACCTTTTACTTCGAAAATCACCTAAATTTACCTTACTAAAATCAGAATTAGAATGCAGGAATTTTACATAACTGCTAGTAATTATTTAAACTAGTTAATTTATGAATTAGCAGTTAGTTTAGAAAAGCTATCGTAGATGTATCATTAATCCCTAATTATTTTTAAAGGATTCATAAATACTTACACCAGAGAATCTTTTATATTAAAATTTATTCTAAGACATTTTTAAACTTATAAACTACTACAGTAGAATAAACTGAATTATTCTTATAATGATTTAGATACAAATTAAAAGTTAAAATATCACTTTATTGCATTAATATATGTCCAATTGAAAATGATCAAAAAAATTATCTTTTAATGAAAAATTCAAGTAATAATGCAATAATAAAAATAATGTTTTATAAATATTTTATTTTCGTCGAATAATTATATTGCTGTTAATCTTTATAAATTTATAAAAATAAAAAATACAACTTTTACAAAAAATATTATACATAAATTGAAAAATTTTAAAAGTTGTACCTTGAAATAAATATTATGCATTAAATATTCGTACTCTTGAATTGAAAATTATTAAGCCTAATTAAATGAATCATTACATTATGAATAAGTAAATAATGTAAAAATACTGATCATCAGAAAATGTTAATCTATGTATTTTGCTACTCATATTAAAAGCTTGTACTACAAAATTAAAATTTTGAATAGATTGTTTATTTACACAATATTTCTCTTAATGCTTCATTCTTAATCTCTCTTTCTCTCTTGCATTCGTGCAGGAGATTATCGGGTACACAGTCGAGTTTATATACGGTTGGTAATGTAATGGATGGAGCTCTCGATGCTACTTAAACGGTGTCAACCACATTTTTTCTTCTTTTCTTTTAAAAATCTTTGAAAATGGTACAAATACTATTATCTAAATAGAAAGATTAACATATTTTAATATATTTCACGTATTGTTTTATTCATTTGCCTTAGAGTTGCAGACGCGTTACTTTTCAATCCTAACGTCATTATCTACGAGTTGGCAATGAATACAATGCATTAATAAAGACTTACAGTTTTTAAATACTTCTTTTATAAAATACATTTTATGCCAAGTCCGTTATTCATTATTCGATTATTTATTTTTATTTTGTTTGACCAAAAACAAAATAAAAATAATGTGAAAAAATTGATGGATATTTAAATAGTGATATTTAAACGATATTTAAATGATGTTTAAATTTAAATTATACTCTAAATTATATTTATATATTTTATTCCTTTCATATTTATAATTTTTAATTTAATTTTGATATTTTTAAATCTTAAATGAAATATGTATCTCTTTTTATATGTTTAATAAATGGTGTATGATAATAAATTATAAAATAATAAATTGAATACCAATATATGAAAATGTCTTTATTAACTTACGTTAGATTTAGTAAGTATAGTATACGTTAATAACTTCTCTGATTAATTGATTTTTCATTTAATACCGAAATTTATAATTTATATAGCTTTTTAATACTAAAACTATATATACTTCCTAAATACAGTGTATAAGTTACTTTACTATAGAATTTGAATATAAAATACCACTAATTAGAAAATAAATCATTTTTTCAATATCTAATATATATGATTAATAAAAAAAATGAATTTACATATTAAAATACTTTTAGTTTGTAATATTATTTTTCATTGAATTGAAAATGAAACTGAACTTTTAATTGAACTGTATATTAATTATAAAGTATTTTTTTAATTAAAAATTTAACAAGCCTTTATTTTAGAAAATTGGAAATATTCTTCATTTACAGCATTATAATAAAAATTTTATTTCGTATCGAAAATTATCAACTAATTCTTTACGACGAGAATTATTGAATAAAGAAGATTGAAGAAAATATAATCATAGAAAATTGAGAAAAAACAAGTAAGAAAACATATTGTAATATACGTGAGAATTTTATAAAAATTATAATAACATACATCTGTATAATGGAAGTCAGAATTCACCAACGAATTTATAATAATACTAAAATCCAAGTTAAATTTGATTTAAAAATTATGATCAAATGTAACTAATAAAATTCAGTAACAAACTCATTCAAAAAAGTTTTTAACGAAAAGAGAAAATAAATACATATTTATATAAACTTTTCATAATTATCAATCACGTAAAACTTTAAAATCGTTTTTATATATAACGTTTAATAAAAATGTACGATACTTTTCATAACTATCTATCTTCTAAATAACCGAACCATGTATTAATTTAATTTTAAATGATATTTTGAAGTTGCTACAATTATGTAGTTATGATATTTTATTCTACTTTCAATCATTAAATTAATTTCGATGATACTTGACATATTTCAGCAACTAAATTTGAGCACTAAATTTATACATGGACGTTTTGAATTAAATTTAATTAAATTTCCAATGAAATACAAAATTAAACTATGAAAAGATATATATTTATTTTATATAATATTAAATTTATTCAAGGACTCTGAAAAATACTCTATATTAAAATCTTATAGATAAAATTCTTTAAAATTTATCAAATACACATTTACAACGTGATTTTCTACGTTAGTTAAACTTTTTATTATATAAAAAATATTATTGATTCAGATTTTTCACGATATTTTGCACTATGTAATTGAACAAACAAAAAAATTGATATTTCAATTATTATTTCCTTCTATTTATTTGTTGAAATGTAAAGTTTATAAGCCTTTCATTTATTTATTTTCAATTTATCTAACACAAGTTTTCTCATAAAACGTGTATCAATATAATGTTTAGACCAGTAATTTAGTTGTATTTGAATACTAATGTGTATTTTATTAATTACGAACTATAATACATAATAAAAATATAATTTGCTGAAAAACATATTTATACCAGCATGCACATGTACTTATAGAACATACATACATATATTTACATACATTATGTACGTGCGCTTATGAATGCATGCATATACGCGTGCATTTAAACAAATACACATTCCTAGTTAGTTATATTTATCTGATCCACTTATAATTGTTAGAAATATCTTTGATGAAATTATATATTTAAAAGATCGATTTATGAAGATGAATATATATACCTTATGTATAAATAAATTTCTCTTTGACTTGTAAATGCATGTATTTCAAAATTACGAATAAAGCTTCTAGGAAACTTAGTGTTTAATGGTAACTTTATTTATTCATGTTTGAATTATATGTTTGTTATTTGACTTTCATTATTCATGTCAAATAAATACAAAGTTTAAAAATTATGAGTTTGGAAAAGTACAACGAAAAGTTTTCAAAAATTTTATAAGCTTCAAATGCTCTCACATATATTTAAGGCTTATTCAATATTTTATTTTGTATTACAAAATTTAAGATAAATTGCATAAGAAAAATAAATATATATTTTATTAGTCTACATATTTACTTGTAGAATGAAAATTAATTTCAAGCAATACATTTTAAAAAATTCTAAAATTTTTTTCATTTACTAAACTATTATAATTAATAGTTTAGAGCGTTGTAATAAACAAAAATAGTATTTTTTATGTTTCATTTGCTCATCAATAACAGAAAAACTGTAAGTGAGACTATTCATATTTTTCTTTTATTTTTGCATTCCTTTTTTTACGTTTTTCTCCTTTATATTTACTATCTCTTTGGTCATAGAGTAATATTGTTAACACAAAGTTTTGATAATAGAAATGAACAGTTATAATGAAATTAAGCAATCAAAGAGAATAACACCGAATGAGAGGGAAAGATATTTGACATCTCATTGACATATGATCTGTTAGGTATACACGTGTAGCCAGTTTAACGGGAAGAAAGGAAATAGCAAATGAAGAGATTAATTTGAGCCCTGGCAGTGACATGATCGAGAGGAAAAAGGATAGAAAGTAGACACGAAAGAGAGGAAAAAGGAGGAAGTAAAGTTTAAGAAGATTAACGACTTTAGAAAGAAAGAAATGAAGAAAAGAAAACCACGAGGGTGAAAATGGATAAAAAAGGAAAGAATCAGAAGTGAAAGTCAGAATAATAACTGTACAACAGCAGCAATAAATTTATTTACACATATTTAAAATAATAAGGAAGTAATTGGACAAATGTATAGAGCAGTAAGTTATTGTAGTATACGGATAAATTTGTGAATAGTTACATGTGACTCATTCTTTACTTCTTTTATTATTAAAGTATTAATGTACTAATCACTCCTTCATTTTTCCGCAGTTATCACTTTATCCTCCTTTAAGTACTACTTTTCCTAGAATAGATCTAATATGAAATTCGACTTGTTTCCTTAGCCGCGTACACCATATTATATATATTACAATGTGTGATAACGGCTTACATAACTAAAATGTAAGGAAAATTTCAGTGTAAGGAAAGGCAAGAGAGCATATCACATTTGAACGGTACTTATGGGAGTTGGAAACTGCGCCTTGGTGAGTTGTTCTCGTGTAGTGAACAAATCGAGTTAAATGTATGAAAAATATAAGTAATATGAAATTATATTTTCAACATATATATACTTATATGAAATATAATTATGTTTGGTATTTTATATTTTACATTATAGTATTTTATAACAAATCTAAAATTTTCTTTCCACTTTTATAGCTCTAGTCGGTATATATGTAAAAGAAATTTTAAGACAAAAATTAATTTATTATGTCACTTAACTTTCATATTGTAATGAAAAATCAAACAATAAATTTGACCAGATAAGGAAAATGTATACTTTTCTTAACCTCTTAATAACTATTTTACTTGAAAATGTAAAGATAAGAAATATAAATATATTTTATTATTCTAAATAATACTAACAATTAGCACGTATAGTACTTTTTGATTTTTAGTGTTATAACAATTTTAATACTTTTTGCAAAAATCCCTCTGATACATAGTTTTAAACTTCGTAATAATTTTTTCATTTCGTTTTAAAAGTGATTAATTATGAATAGTTTATTATATTCATTATATTATTCAAGCCTATTAAATATTTTATTTATTTAATATAATAAAATTTAATAGTTTTATGAGATAAAATATTTTATTATAGTTTTAAAGAGTCAAATTTACTTCAAATATTAATATCTAATAATACCTTCAAAATGCTTAAGCATCAAATGCCCAAGCATTGTGTCTGGAAGGTTCTTTGTTCTTCTTCTACATTTGAAATGATCTATTTTAAATATATTGAATTTCTAGTTGTTATAAATAGTTTATTCTGATTTAATAGTTTTAAGTACAGCGTAAGTGATAAAAAGAAGAAGATAGAGAGAGGATGAAAGGCTATTTGGAATTGTTATGATAAAGTATGAAAAGAGTATGTGGAAAATAAAATTTAATTTAAAATCAATTAGTTATCATTATAATTGTATTAAAATACAATCCTAAACTTGAAGATTTTGGAAGAAAAAAACAACATAGGTCAATTTTATCCATTTACATAAAAATATAATAAAAGAAAAGGGTTTGGAAGAAATGATAGAAATACGAATAGTTAGAGATTACTATTTTTATTCGAATTTCCGTCGATATTGCTGGTTAAATAGATTTTACGATAGTTTTTGTAAAAAATATTATTAAATATTCTTTTTTGTATCAGGAAATCTTTATTGACAAATATTCATAATATATTAAAATAAATCACATAACACAAACTAGATATTTTTATTTTATAAATATCTAAATTTTCTGAAATATCAGTAAAATAATCTAAAGAACACCGTTTTCATTTGCAGATAATTATGATGTAATAATTTATACTTAAAATTAAATTAGTTTAAATTTATATTTAACATAAGAACATATATTTTTTTCCCTTATTTATGTAATGTCACCAACATTGTAGACTTATATGATAGATGAGATAAAAAATTTCAAATGTACCCAAATATAGGGGGAATTTTGGATATTCGCATTGATCAAATCTGATTCCAAGAATCGTGGCCCAACGGATTTTACGTTTGCTGAAGCTCAAAGAACTGCATTGAAATTTGTCAAAATGCACTGAATCATCGAAGTAGAAGGTGATGTATTTCTGAACGATATTCTCGCTTTTGAAATGTATAGATTCAACACTCTGTTATAACGTGCACGAGTATGAAATTTCAAAGAAGCATTGAATAAAATATCGTAAAGGCAAGCATTAAATTATCGACTATGAACCGCGAATAGTAATTATTATAAAATTTTTGATAAATTTATAATAAATTACAAGTTAAAAAAATATGATATCAAAATATGTACTTATTCTTTTACACAATTATTCTAAACCTTTTTACATTATTATTAATTTTCGAGTAAATAGATAATTTTTCAACTAAAGGTAATTGAGAAAAAGATAACATTGATCATTTGATGATTATTTAATGAAGCTTTGTGTAATTAATATTTCTGGAGTAGTAATATTTATATTATATATCTTTGATATGATTCAATCCACTCATTTAAATTATATTTTAACGAAAAAAATATTATTCGATTGGTAGAAATTTCATCTTTTATATGAAAATATGTTGAAGTAATTATAAACAAATTATTAAAAGATTATCTTTTTAATGCACTTGTACAATATTCAATTAATGTTGAAAATGAAACAAAAACGAAGCGAGAGAAAACAAAAAAATAGAAAAAAAAAATGAAATGAAAAAACTGAATATAAATTTATGTAAATCATTTTTAGGAAAATTTGTATTTTTAAATATTGTACATTATTTAATGAACGTGAGTATCAAAATTTGTTAATTTTTTAAATAAATTTCAATGAACTCAAATTATCCGTTTGAATAATAATTGTTAATACAATTGTAGTTAAAAGTTTCCTTAAAATAATAATAGTTAATAATTTTCTAAATTCTTTAGTAACATTTATTTGAGAATACATTGATAAAATCCTTGATAAAATTTTTTATTTTACATTCCATTTATATAAATTGATGAATTTATATTTGTAAAGAGCCGCATTGATGAAGAAAGCATTGCATACAATTGTCAACGAACAGATTGTCGACACATGTAAAGTCATACTTGTCGCTGGTTCTGATCGTGCAAGAAGAACTTCAAGAAGATATTCAACATTCAACATCAAAAAGATGCGCATCACGAGTCTAGGTTAACATCCTCTGACCATCCATCCATTTGAACCCTTGAAAACATTTGTAAGTGCCCCAACTACGTTATATTTGAATCCATTCTTCAACTTTGTCCCCGTACTCTTTTTCCAGGCTCTCTCTCTTTCTCACTCTCTCTACATCGCCTTTCTATGTCATTATATCCAGTCCTAGAATCTGCTTCTCATCTCGATTGCCACTTCCTACATCGTCTTATTCTCCCTCTAATCGTTTGGTTACGTTATTTGACAGATTAGTCGCTTCTCATTTCTTTCACTAGGGTATGTATTTTAATATCAAGATCCTTAAAAAATTGTAGTAGGCTGTAACACCTTCACAGATTTTTACAATATTTTTACAATATTTTTTATATATTTGAAAATTATTTTTATTAATTAGGTCGTATTTAGACAATTAGAATAATAATTTAAAAATATTTTATATGTAATAAATAATAAATTTGTAAAAATATGTAATAACTAATAAATAATAAAAAAAATAATAAAATTTTATATGTGTATATATATATATATATATATATATATATATATACATATATTTATATATTTATATACCTATTTAAAAAAGCTTTTAAGATTTTCATATATGTAATTCATATTCATTTAAAAAAAGATTATTTACCTTATATTTATCTTTTTATTTTCTTAAACAGAGAAAAATGTATGAAAGTTTTGAAATCTGTAATTTCAAAAATAAGTAGATTTTCAAGATAATTATGTTTTCGAATATTAAGTTTTTCAATTTTATTAATAGATTGTAATATATACGTATAGAAGTATTGTGGTTACAATCTAATAAACATGGTTGATGCATATTACTTTTAATATTTACAAAAACTAAAACTAGTCTACTTTTTTAAGATTGAAAAAAATAGTCTTACTGGTATACGTATGTGAAAAATTACAATATAGATTTAGTTATTCTAATTAACTTTCTTAGTATAACAGAGTAAGAGCTTTCAAACTACTTTAAGCAGGCGAGGGCACAATATCCAGTTGTTCGTTACATGGCCTACTTGCACTCTTGCATTGACTTTCTTTACCACATACTTCATTGATCACTATCCTTTATCCTTTCTTCTTCTTTGCAGCTTTATTTTTCAACTTTATAAGGACTTGATGGATATATAACTTGCTGTACTTCTTTCTTCTGTTTTATTTTAGTCGTGTTTTCTTTTCCGTAGAAGATACACGTTTCCTTTTTGACTTTATCCTGTTAGGATTAAATTTATTTACAGTACATAGCAAAATGAAATGAAATGAACATAGATTTAATTAATCCTTCGAAAATTACTAAGTGTAATAATTAGTATTTTATTTATGATTGTTTACGATATAAAATAATGCCAATGAAGTTGAATGAAAAATATTTAATTTTTGCATGAATTATTACGCATTTTATCTTTTTCTCATTCGCACAAATATTAATTTTAACTATTCCATAAAAATTATTCGATTATCTAATTTTTAATTACTTATATAGAAAACATGCGATGTATTATATCAGAGATTTTGAGTTTAAATTACTTTTGATATATTTTTACATATTATTACGTATTATTTAAAACGACGTTTTCATTATAAAAAATATAATTTGAAATATTATGAATTTTATTCATTTTACGTGAAAACTACACAAATACAAAATACAGCAATTATAAAAAATAATAATGATATTTATTATATTAGATGAAATTTATTCCAGCAGTTGGATCAATAATTGTTCGAAAAAATCATTATAGTTTTTTCATTTTGTCTTATGTTATGCTAAATAAATACATTGGAAAAATATATACGTACGAACGTGCGCAGGCGCGTGTATGTAGGTTGATTGGAATCAGATTGTGTAAAAAGAAAGTGAGAGAGAAAAATCCTGGGATTGAAAAGGATTGGGAGACGAAAGGAAGGAAGGATGTGAGAGAAGAACAATGGTAAAAGAGATTTAATTATGGTATTCTATATAATGTTATTTTTCACAACAGCAGGTTGCTTCGTTAAAAGAGGCCGGAATTAAAGTAGACAATTATAGAGAAGCATAACTTGTTAAATTTTCTTGAGATATAAAAAAAGAATTATTATTATATGTACATTTTTTTAATTATAATTAATCGAGATTATTCTTTTTCCTTCATGCATGTACATATCTACGTGCGTGCGATTCGCGCGCGCGCGCACCACACACACTATATTCATAAAGTATAAAACTTTTACTCCAGGATAATTCAATTTAAGTAATAATTATAGAAAAAGATAAGTATATCAATACGTTGAGAGTAGATTTTCGTACAATTTTCTTATTAAAATCATTTACTTTTATTTCATACTTTAATATAAATTAGAATATGAATATATATCAAATGTACGCATTGGACATATAGAGTGTATAAGAAATATCATAATATTTTAATTTCTTCGTTAGTAAAAGCTTTACTTATAATTTTCTTTTATTATACTAGATATACATCTATAATTTTAGTTATATTTGGTACAAACTATTAGATACCTTACATTCTAGCACAATTTCAATTAAATCAAGATATTGTATAATTCCTACTAATAAGTGATTTTTTTATCTTAAATGATAAAAATTTTTTCATTGTGAAGAGAATTCAGAACACTGAAATTAATGTACAAATTTCTTTACAATAAAGTAGTTCATTAGTAGGCTAATTATTTCATTAGAAATATATACTTTTATTGATTTTACGTTACTAATAAATATGAAAAGTTATTTAAATGTTACATTCCTGATGTTTCTGATTACAAAATAAACATAAAAAATATTAAGTATAAAAATATTTATCCCAAATAAATAATTCTTGTGATAATAATAATTACATCATGAATTTTAGTTCAAATAACTTACTATTAAACAGTTATATTAGCTTTTAGAAATAAGGATTTTCGTTAGAACATTTCCCATTTATTTATCTTGAGCATATTTAATATTTTTACTATTATTAACATCTTTATCGTAAATATTTACTATAAAAAGATTTATGATCTTATTCTTCGATTTCCTCTCTGTATTATGTTATTTCTTCAATTTTTCTTCTGCGATTATTACAATTCAATAGTTTGGCTGTTTTATAGCTTATAGCTCTCTCTTTCTCTCTCACTTTCATAGTTATGCTCTTTTTGTATCTAAATATAGATAGAATGTATTTAATTATCATACAAAAATACAAAAATAAAATAAATGTACAGTAAGTTTTATTAAGATTCATCTCACACCAGAAATAAGAGTCAACTACCATTATACAAATTCCATTATACAATACCATTATACATAGTTAGATACTTATCGCCTTAATCGATTTCATCGGTATACAACTAGTCATCTAATATTTTATTTAACTCGATGGCAGTTTGTATTTCTCTGGAGATTTCTTATAATCTTATTTTTAAAGATTATTTTTTATGTTATTGCTTTATATTGGCATTAGTCGCTTATTTAAGAGATCTTATTTTGCGATGTTCTTATACCATGTTAGTAAATTTTTTGTCGTAATATTAAGACGCACTTTTCTCAAGATTTTATATGAATATTAATTGAGCTCTCGGAAAATTATTGAATTATTAAAAATTATTTTAAAATATTATTAAAAAAAGCAATCTGAAATAAAATTTTTTCTATAATATACTATATAAATTAAATATTGTAATATACTTAAATTTTAAATAGTGCTCGAAATAAAGTAGAAGTTTATAATAATTTTTACTTTAAAAATTTTTCATCGTAAAATTTTCTTATCCTTCATACGAACGTATTTTTTTAAATTATTCGGAGTCTGTCACTGTTATATCCAAAATATTAATATATTGTAAACAAATTTATTTACTCAACAATTATAAATTAAAATGTAATATAAACTTTTTATTATTATATATATGTATGTAGCCACATAAAGTTAATTACGTCAAATTTTATTTGGAAGTACATATCAGTTTTACACAAATATGAAACCGTCATAATTTTTAATCTATTTTCAAGACAATATGAAAAAACCATTAAGAACATACATTTTATTTAAAAGCTATACAAATTTATCGAAATGTTTACTATGTAAAAAGTATATTTATTAATACTAGTAAAATTATTTAATATCGAGTATATATTTTCAGATATTTAAATAGAATTAAAGATTTTTTTAACTATAAAATATTTTATAATTGCTTTTACAACCAGTGAGGGATAGTAAAGTATCAAAAAGATAATTTATCTAAAAGAATAAAGTAAAGAGTGGCGGCAATAAATTTTATAAAATTAAACTACAATAATTGGAAAATGAACAAAATAATTTAAAGTTATACTATATAAGATAATTAAAACAGTTGAGATAAAAAATAAAGATAAACAATCTATCTTATATAGAAACAAAATTTTAAAACATTCCATTTAAATTTTATTGAAATATAAAGAAAACGTCCTTATTGTTTATAAAATGAATATTTTATTTTCTGTATGCGGTTTAAAAAACATTTTCATATAATAGCTAACAAATAATGTAATTTTAATAATATAATAATACTATATAATATTGAACAATATATTAAAAAATATCCACTTTAGAGTAAATAAAGAAAATTAATTTTAACAAAATAATATGTATTTAATGCATTATGTTAATACATTTGAAAATCAATAATATTTTCTGTAGCTAGTATATGGCTTAAATAAAAGTAAGGTATAATTAAAATATAATCTATTATTATTAAAATCATATCGGTTATTTCATTTCTTTGAAAACATATTTTTGTTTTAAATATATTTCCGGTAAATATGAATGTACTAATTTTATATTATAACAAGTAAATTTATACATCTCTTTGCCTTTCTGAGCCAACACTATATTATATATTGCGTAGTACTGTCAATATTAAATTCTTACGGTTCACACCCATGACGACTGAAAGATCATATGAAATGAAGCTGTTCAGCAATGGATATATATACAGTATGTATATGTGTTTAGTAGTGTGATGTCAGGAGCGAATACCATCGCACTGCGTAATAAAAGAGCTTAGATTTTGACTTGAGACGAGACGCTGAAATCTGGAAGCCTAGTTACATAGACAGTAGTTACACAAGCTAAATACATATTACCTGCTTTTTTTTAAGAAGTAACTTTTAGTTGTAATACATCAGATTCTCAAATTGCAAGTTGTGCTCCTCTTATTGTGTTTATACAATAACACCAACGCAAATGCCAATTATTTTTGGTAACTTTCACACACAAGCAAAAGTATATCCTTTCTTGAAGCATTGTGAGAGCTTATGGTTTCATTAAGGACCCTCTGAAATGGAATTTTGTAAGGGTCGAATCTCTTTCTATCTCTTTCGCTTTCTTTCCATTTCGTTGACTTCTCCCTTTTTCGATTAAACTGGGGTACGAAGGCTGAAAATTGTTATTACACTAGCATTTATTATCATTGTATTTACTTTATTTAATAAAGAATTGCCTGCTGATATTAAATCACTACGATCTCGATTTTCTTTTATAAATTTTAGGCAAGTCATGTCCTAAGGTAACAAAATCGCCGTTTTTAGAGAGTGACTTTATCTTAATAGAAAATTATTGACATATCAAATTAATAATATTAGATTGTTTCTCTAATAGTCCATAAAAGAATTATTTATATAATATTATATTATAATGTAACAAAATTTAATGTGCTTACTTAATGTAGCTATACAAGTTTTACAATAAATATTTATACAACTATTATAATTATGTATTATCGCATACATAAAGTATCATTTAATTTTTCTTGAGTATTAAATATTAAGAGAGTGGTAATAAAATTAAACGAAAAATGAAATTAAACATTAAATTACAGTATTTCTTAAATTATTTGTTAATATTGAAATTGTATAATAGCATTTGTTTTGCTAAATTGTTTATGAATAGTCGTTAAACAAAAATAGCTTAAATTTCTAACTAAATAAAAATTAATAAAAATTTTTTGTAAAATTAGTATACATATGAAGACTACTATAACTTAAGAAATATTTATAGAATAGACATCTAATAATAGTTTTGAAAACTTCTTTTAAATTTACTTTTTCCGCGTATAATTGATTATTACAAACATTTTCAAGAGCAAATTCAATTTTTCGATATAAGTGATTAAAGATTGGTTTTATTTACATATTCGAATGCATGAAGATTTTAGTAGTGTTCTTTTAATTTATATGCTGCTTATATGTGTATATATGAGTCTGTGTTTATCTTTTGATTATTTCATTAAACCGAGAATAAGTAATGTTTGTATCTGTGAATTATGTAAGGAACAAAACCAGAATCACTTCACTCAGTACAAAGAACTCGCTATGCTCTCTTACTTTGAATACTGTGCACAACTTCGCGAAGATAACAAATTACTGAAAGCCCTGAAAGAATATCCAGACAGTCTTGAAGAGGCCTATCCGCTACATGAACATAAGCATGGTATACAGTTAATACATCAGTATACGTAATAATTAAGTCGATTATAATCCACAGTCTATTAAAAACCTTAATTTCAGTTTATAATCGAAATAATTAATCTACACACACACACACACACACACACACACACACACACACACACACACACACATATATATGTATATATATCATTAAATATCATAACAACTATATTCTACTGTAAATATGTATTATTAAAATTTTTGTAAATATGTATTTTAAAAATAAATTTTAAAATTTATTCGCAAAAACAGTCTTCTAAGAATGTCTCCTAAATTATGAAAAAAAATTTAAGATAATTAATTGGTTGTTGTGTTGCATTAAAACTATAAATATGCGCAATATTATTATCATCAAGTACTTCGACTTATAGAAAAATTAGTCAAGTGGAAACTACTGTCTAAGCTCGGGCTTCATTTATTATCTTGACTCAACAGATATTTTTCTGCGAAAAAGGAATGTTCGCGGCGCGCGACGAATTTACGATAAGGCTTGATAAAACTAAAATACTCCTACGAATGCAACAGAGTAGGAACGAATACGCAAAGTAGTGCAACACTCTTGACTCAACTCCGCCTGACGAACTATGCTTTTATATCATCAATTGTCCATCGCTCTACAATGCCTTAATAAAAAAGATATAATCCCGTATTTTATATAATTAATCTTTTATTCGCTCTTCGTTAATTTGATCATTAACACACAAGTTATTTTACAAGAACTTAAACTTTTTAATTTATTTATGAGGGCTGTAAATCTAATTAATTCTTATTATATTTTTATATTCAGTTAGCGTAAGTAAATTATATTATATTTATATATAAATTTATAGTAGGTAAATATTCTGTACATTTATTCTGAATAGTAATTTCATAACATGGCATTATGTTTGCTTCAAAAGTACAGAATGAGTTACATATTTTATTTCAAGTTATTCAAAAAAATATATAGAGATAAATCACTCTCCAAAATGGCCTTTATTATTACTTTTCTATAAATATGGTTTATCTCATTATTATTATTATATTACTTTTCTATATGGCCTATATTATTAATTAAGAATGATATTGCAATTGTAATTTTTTATAATAAATGCAAGTTTTTTTTAGTTTTAGTTTATTGGATCAAGGATAAAGAATTTTTCTTAATACTGTGGATTCGTTTTTTAATTAAATATCATTTGATTGAATTCAAGAAACTTTAAATTATTTTTAATAAAGAAAATCAAAACATTTGCACTATGAGTCATATAAATAAAATATTAAAATATCCGTTGTTCAAAATACTGTTTATCTTTCAGAGTTTTAACCAGAACAGCATTTATTTCATCGAAACATTTTATACAGTTAAAATGAGCTATAAAATTACTTCTTATCTATAAAGCGTAATGTTTTTCTTTCGTCTTGTGAATAATCAAATAGTACAATTTCCTTATAGTATATATTTTATGTAAAGAATATGTGCTACATTGTACTTTAAAATTAATTTCATAGTCACTAATTATAATTTTATAGTAAAATAATAAAAGATTTACGACAAAAGAATATAACACAGTATTTGCTGCATGCAATAGCGAACATCAAGAGAAATTAGCTCTTTTACTCCCATCCCAACCCTTTGCGAGTACTTAAGCCCACGTGTATGAATGCAGCATGTGTGTAACGCATGTGCAAGTGTGCAGCTTGCATTCGTGAGCTGTATGTGCGCGTGTGTGCGTATTTATCTACGCAACCATCTGAAGACCAAGCGGTGTGTTATATAAAAATGATGTTACCTTATATAAAAGTAAGTGAAGAAGTCCCTTTACTGTAATATAAATTATATTACGGCTCTCTTTGAATGCAAAAAGTCGCCATACATTACACCGTATTATATTACTATTTTTATTCTTGGATTTGCACTTTGGAATTATGTATCGTTTAAGTTGAAGAAAATTCCTTGCGAAAAATAGCAAGAGTTTATGGATTGATGCTATTCACAGTCTATGTCTGTCATGACATAAATATATCATATATATAAAGTATATGTATGTAGTATGTCTACCTGTACATTTCTAAAAAAGATAAATAGTAGTTAATAGGAATTTTAAAGGATCAATAGTTGAAAATCAGACTTTGAAAAAATGAGTTTCCATTGCAATTTAATTAAATTTATTATTTGCATTTTTTGCATTTTCTAAAAATACATCTTAAAGTAGGAAGAATTTAAATCTTAGCCTCTCAAGCGCAACAATTTCTGCAGACGACACGTCGGCTACCTGCATCTATACTTTCACGACTTTATAGTACGATATAAAAGTGTTCTTATAAAAAACCAAATATAAATGTTCTTTGAATTATTCGAAAATAAGTTGATTGCTTATTATTAGACTTGTGTATTATAAATGAAGTCAACACGTACCAATAATAAGTCTGAAGATATCGACATTTTTTAAACAACATTTTTTAATTGTTAGCAACGTATTAATTATTCTATTATTACGTATTAACATATTTACACATCATGGACTTTGGAAAAAAAATCAAATAAAAGAAAAATATTTACAATCTAATGATGGAAAAGTGTCATGACTATATTCCAAGTATATCTGTGAAAAATTAAGGAGTCAAGAAAAAATAATTGTATCTAAGACAATTGTATGTAAATACATGATTTTGAATTTTCAACTGTATTTTCTTCGATTTTAACTCTAATGAAGTTTTATTTTATAATATCAAATACCCGTAGTCATGAATTTAAGATCACTGTTTTATATGAAATTGTTCCTCACGGTTTATTTCTTCAGATAATTTTATGAATCATTTCATGAAAAAAATAAATGATTGTTTTATGTATCCTTTAAAAAGAATATGAATTGAAGGATATGCAAAAATTTTTTGTCTCGTAGTTATACTTCCATTTTCTGATAAAAACATATATTCGATTGTTACGAAAAAAAATCACTCAATAATTCTGAAATTGCATGTAAAGTTGTCTTTAAAAAAACTGTTCATGAAGAATGTCAGGATATAAAAAGTACAGCATTAACAATTTCAAACAACGGAACCTGATAAAAATGTGGATTTACATTTTTATTCGAAATTTCTTTGCATACATTCTGTTAAACTGATAAACTTAAAAAGAAGAAAAAACAGAATTTAAAAGATTTTATCTTTTGATTATCATTTTCAAATATTTTGTCCTCCATTTTGTCCCAAATTTATGTTTAGTTGTAGGATAAGAAAATTGCATGTAAAATATAATTCTTTTTGTTTTATGTTAGCATTTTTTTTATATCTAAATACTTTTGAATATTTTTATATATAATGTTCTTTTTGTATAGATTAAATTTAAAAAATAAAGTAATATGAATAAGAAATAATTAAATAATATAGTAGCCTTGAATAATATATCCATTTTTTAGCCTTATAATTAACCATAACTCTTTATCCACTATCTTAAAGTTTAACATTCAAAAAAGTATCAATCATGTCGTCTTAGATTTAAATAAGGTGTCTTTAAGGATGTTACAGATTTTTTTACGTGGAAAAGCCATTAAGGAACCACAAGGTCACTCTATCAATAAGCGAGAATGTCCAATTATTTGAAATCCAAGCTTTTTCGTTTTCGAAAAAGCAAAAAGAAAGTGCTATAGTAGAAGAATGTCAGGGTTATATGAAGTTTGCACTTTTAGAATAGAATAACTGATTTACAGTTTTACTAAAATTTTCGATAAATACTCTTTAAGCTCATAAGCTACAATCAAAAGCATTAATAGCTAAAACGAAGTTATTAATATTTTCAAAAATAGATTATTTTGGACTGTATATTAATTGATCAGTTTTCACTTAGAAGAAAGTAATAACTTTTTAAAATGCGTATGGATTTATTAAGAAATTTCAAGTTTACATGTTATTCAATTTACTTTCAATTTAACTGTAATTATTTTTTATTATGACGAGATGAATAATAAATTTAATCGATCTTCTTAAGTATCAAAATATAAGCTCGAAAAACTTTTATAATACATTTAAAATCCAAACTTTATATGTACGTAAATATTTATATTGATAAATTTCATTTTTACGAATGATTTTTAATCCTAAAAGGTTTTAATATATCTGTATTTATTTTACCTCTATAGTTAATAATTTTTTAATATTATTGCAATAAATTTCTATTTTCAATCGAAGAGTATTAGTTTTAGTTAATTACGTTTTGATGTATAATTTCAAGAACAATGTAGTTTCTCATGTAATTAATAAAATGATAAAACAAGGAAAATGGAAATAAAAAATATTTTATATATGAGTATTACGGCATTATTATTCAGAATGATGCCAATATAAGATCCAAAATAAAATATTTTAATGATGTGTGTAATAATAATTATGCATTGTCTACCATTAAAAGCGAGAGGGAAAAAATTTTGTACTTTTTAGAATGACTATACATAATAAACTTGAAAAAGCATTTCACTAGAACGTACATGAAATTTTAAATTAGATTACTCTCGTAGCTGTTTAGATTAACTGTATAATTTCTTAAATTTTTCTAATAAGTATTTTCTTAAAATATTTCTTATTATTTTCTAAATAGAGAATTTTATATTACTTTGTTATATACTAATTTTATATTTCATTTTGGTAATCAAAATTTTCATTTTGATTTTCTACGAAATATGTAATTTAGCTTAAGCTAATTTTTTATAATTATTGATATGACATAAATTTCTCATTTCAAGTGTTCTCTCCTCCATAAAAAATACTTAAAATTACATTTTTTTCGTTTTAAAATATTTTTTAATTCAAAATATTTAAATTTAATTCATTACATTAATATGAAATATAAAAACATAAATATGATATCTCAAGAAAAAGGGTATAAAAAATATATTGGAAATTGTGGTTGTAAGAAATCTCTTGACCTTACAAAATATAATTTTTTTATTTACCAATTTTTTATTTATTTACACAATATGTCTAATTAGTGTTAATTAACATTTTCTAAAACATTGAATTATTTCTATATGATTTCAATATATACTTGTAGTTTTGCATGTAAAGTAGAATTATTCCAAAAATAAATTTCTATACGTATACATTTGTACTTAGAAAACAATAGAATTTTCGTTAACTTTGTAAAACAAAAATATAAAAGGAAATATAAGAAAACATCATATCGATTATAGGCGGTATTGTTCCAGTGTTCCCACGAGAAACGCAACGTATTGCCGATTTTTGGTTTCGCTCTTTCTTCAATACATGGACTTGGTATATACATATATATACATAGATCAACTAAGAGTCAAGTAGAATTACATAGTAATTAATAGAAAATTTCAACAACATAATCCGATTTAATTCAATACTTTGTTTCCAAGTTAAATTAATTTTTCTTGTAAGTCTGTCTTTTTCGATATTATATTACTTATTCTGGCCTTTACGTCTTAATCAAATTTTGGTTGTAATACTATGAATTATGCAATTTACAAGGGTTAATAATTGAAATTTTAATGTGAAGTAGTATAAATGGAATAATTAAAAAGAAAACTTTAAAAAGATGAATTCTGCATACTAAAGTTGATCGCACAAAATACATTCTTTTCCATCACAAAGTATAGAAACTGAAATTTTCTATAAAATCTAGAATGTATAAATTTTTTATATTTTTAACCTTGAAAAGTTGTATGTAATATAACGACAATCTTTTTATGTTTTATGAAATAATTTATATATTGCATATTTCATAATACCTTACTGTTTTTTATGGTGATTTCATTACTTTTTCATTAAACTGTCAATATGTGTATATAATAGTTGTTCTTTTTATAATTCACTCTTATATAAAATGTATTTCTTAATTATCTATATTCTCATCTTAGAAATATTAAATTGAGTAATTACATAATTACTCCATCAACTAGCTTAATATTTTTATTTTAGAATTCTTTTACTAACCTTTAAAATTTTAATCTTATTTTTATTTTATTATCTGCTTAAACTCTGGTTTCCTCCTTCATACTTTTCTCATGTTGCATCTTCTTTAAAAAGTATTTTTCTCATCTATTTCAAATAAATCTTCATATAAATCAAATTTTT
Organism: Wiebesia pumilae; assembly: GCA_018907045.1. Classification (NCBI taxonomy): domain Eukaryota; kingdom Metazoa; phylum Arthropoda; class Insecta; order Hymenoptera; family Agaonidae; genus Wiebesia; species Wiebesia pumilae. The sequence continues at coordinate 211,783 of JACCHZ010000121.1, forward strand.
TATATTGTACCTATTTATTTCATTGTTTTTTATTGCTTCACTTTCTATTCTCTTGAATCCAAATTTATTTAAAATATGAAGTTATAAATTAAGCTGAATATCTAGTTATAATATGAACGTGTATTTATCATTAATTATATAAATTATGTTTTGAAAATACGGATAATTATGAAGATCATTATTTCTGAGTAATAATTAAATGTTTTTCATTTCTGCCCATTACAAAGGAGAACATATATTTGTTGTAAAAAATTCTACAAATATAAATATGATTTATTTTAATCTTTGATTTCTGATGGATATAAAATAAAATAAAATAAAATAAATAAAATTTGAATATTGATGTATAAAGTTTTAAAATATGTATAGTTATTATAAATTCAAATTAGGAAATTTAATATTTTTTTACTATTATAAGAATTATGTAATACTGATTTATGAGCTTCAAAGTTAAATGGATTTTAATAAAAAAAATATAATACTTTAGAATATATAAATATAAAATACTTAATTAATAAGATCTATAAACTGAATATATCTCTATAAGGTTTTACTAAAGTTAAAGAAACATTAATACTTTTTAATATATTTGCGCTTTTATACGGGTACAATGGAACATAGTATAAAGTGAATTATTAATTGTAAATCTGAAAAGATGTGACTTCAAATATGTAAATAAATCATCAATAGCGTTCAAAAATATTTAAATACATAAAATTTTGAATATATTGTAATAAAAACCGTACATTGATTATGTTTTAAAATATATGTGTAGTGTCATCATAATTTAAAAATAAATTAAACAATTTTCATAAAAAATGGTAAATTACATTATTAAATTATGAATTATATCTTTTTCAATTATTAAATTAAAAAAAATATATAATATATGGTATACAGATACTATTTTTTTATTAATTATCAAACAAAAAATTACTATCAAACAAAAAATTACAATTTCACAAAAATTGGATTGCATATTTTTTTTATGACCGTACTCTATAAATACCACTTATAACTTTCAAAAGGTTTTCAGAATTCATTTAATTAAAATGTTATTACGAAGAAGTGAGCAACAATGATCTACTCAACTATTGTCGAAGAACTTTCGTCCCAAATAGCAATAAAAGTTTCAAAGTAATTTTGAGGCTAAATCCAATAAAAAGTTTTTCCACTGATAAAACTACCCTCAATATTTAATGAATAAAATAAAATATGCACATTTTTAATGTTAAATAAGAATTAACGTAATATAAAACGTTAGATACACATCATTATAATTAACAGTTTTTAAAATTAATAAAATTAAAGATTTTTCATTCTATTTAAAAATGTTAGGATTTCTTATTACTGAAAAATAGTCAAATACAGTGATCCTCTTAAAATTTTGAAAATTTAAAATTGAACTTTTTTCTTAAAATTCTTGCTATTTCTACGAAAGTCAATATTTACATATATGTTACACGTTCTATTTAAATTATCATGCAATATGTGGAATATTTAGTCTTTCATTATAAAACAAAATTTGCATTATTTACACCAGAAAGAACAGATAGACATTATTGTTTAGAATTAATTAATTATTGAGACGCGGTAAGAGTCAATAAAATAACAATATTTTATTTTTTGAAATAAAATTCTTGAATAGATTTGTGATTACTTTTTTTTAACAGAAAAATTTGATTTGATTTGAAGCCTCAAACGTGATATTAAATTTGAGTTCATTGTGAAATGATTGATATGAAAACCTTATATTTTAAAAGCAGTTAGTTCACAATTTAATCTTACAAATAATACTTTTTAGTTTGTAGCTTTTATTGATCTTATATTAAAGTAAGTTACATGTAGAATAAGTTTTATTTTGTAAATGTCTAGAAAAGTTTCACAATTCATTATTTGAATAAATTACTTATAATTATTTGAATCTTATATCCCTATATTAAGATAAGTCTACTTGAACAATAATCAAATAATGTCATTTCAATTAGAGTACTGTAAATTATTTACGTATTGCAGAAAAATTATTCAAATATAGTCGCAAAATTTATTTTTGCAAAAAATCATTATGGAATATATTCATGTTTATTTCCTATTTAATTTTTGTTAAAATCTTACATGAATAATAATTTTATTTAAATAATAGAAATAAATTCACTTTACTTACTAGTTGATAAATATTAGTATGTTAGTAGATAAATATATTACATAGTATTCAGTTTTTTGTGATTCTATCAAATTTCATTACTAACTGCTTAATTTTTTTTTAAAGTTAAAGCGACTAATACGTATGAAAAAATCAATATATTTGTATTTGAGAGAAGATAATAAATGTTACATCTTTTCACCTTGAGAAGAGAATCTAATTTTAGTATAAAACTATTTTTCATTTGAAATAAAGAAGAAATGCATAGCGTCGTAAAGTAAATGTGCTGTAAGAACATGCATTTAGAATCAATAAAAATTCAGAAAATAAAAGAATATCTAGCGCGAGAAAATTGCGGATTGTTTTTTCCTAAAACCAATAATATTGTTATTTTTGGGTACACAAACTCTCCTATAAAATTAGATTAAAAAATGTATATCTTTCGAAGTAAATATATCTTATTTTTATAAAGAACACTAAACCAAAAAAATGTTAAACACCTATGTACATAAATTTATATATATATATATTAAGCAAACAAACTAAAAGTTCAATAAGAAAATAAATATTCGAAAATTAGAAGTTAAAATAAAAATTTATATACATTAATAAATTAATTACTTTATGATTCATAATGGATCAAAGAAAATTATAAATACTGATATTTTTCGTAAATGTTTTAATTATTGCACAATTAAAAATACTATACACATTTATAATTATAAACGTATAAGATGTGCGATAAAAAAGAAATATATGTATATATGAGTGAGAAATGCTTTAAAAATTTTTCTAATATTATGTATTAATACAATTAAGATTTATACGTAAAATTTTTACTCTAAATCATTTTGAAAAAGACATTGAAATTTCACTAAATTATAGAAAATTATTTTATTTAAAATTCCTCTTGAGAATCTAAGATATTCTACCATATTGCGACGGATTCCTCCGTCGCTAGTTTAACAGTGTAGTTTAAGCCAAATATAATAAACGTGTATGTGTAGAAAATGTAATCGGAGTTCGCCCAAAAGAAAAATATGTAAGTACAGGTATGTAAGGACTCACGATGACGGGCCAGTTAATCGAGCCGCCGCGGTGCGCCGCAGTAGTTCCCGACTCACCCTCTCTCTCCTCGCGGCGTACAACCCTCTTCACCGCCTCTCTTGCGACATGCATGCCACCAGCCTATGCATCACCCTCTTTGGCGCCCTGGCCCAAGGAGGGGAGCCCTGTCACGGGAAAGAAAAGGGCCCGCACGCAGCAAGAGAGGATCGTTCTTCTCGAACTTCCAACCGAATCCTACTCGTCCTCCGCCACGCCGGTAACGCTGCTTGGGGAACCGAGTTCGCTCTTCGAATCACGGGAAAACCACCACCGTCACCGCACTCCCCGCGACGCAAATTTAAATACTAATAAAGATAAGCACGAGATAGAAATTAAGGAAAATTGTAGTAATTTAAGAACAAAATACATTTAAGTCTTTAATAACACCAAAAAACAGCGTTCATTTATTTACAACACCGACGAGAAACCTATAAAAGAACCTCGATCTGGCCCGAAGCAAGAGCTGTCTGAAGCAAGGGTTTACTATGTGAGGAATAAAGTCAAGAAGATACAACAAGAACGCGACGAGAAAAAACGAAATACAACCGTCACAATATTAATTAAACAAAATAAAAAACTAAATGTAATTTCTTTAATTTTTATTTATCAAGCCTTTCCAATTCCAAGTTTTAATCTAAATTATATCGATCCGATTATTTCATAACTAGTAGCTTAAATAATAATATGATACTTAATATTTTTAGGGCTAATAATATCTTTATATTTTTGCAACAGTATTATCTAAGATAAATTAAAAATTTGAAGCATGTTAAGTAATTTTTAAAATCATTAGTATTTATACAATTTTTACACAAATTATATGCTTAATATAGTAAATAATAATATAATAAATAAGTATATGAGTAAAAGTATTTATGAACCTAAAAATATATTAAGAAATTGGAACTTGTTCGAAATTAAGTGAAAGCATATTCATTCTTCAAATCAAATTAAAATTGAGAAATATAAAAATATTATATTTTTTGAAATTTTTGTTTTATAACTATAAAAATAAATAAATGAAAACATTTTGTTGTATGTGTTGATATATGAATACGTAGTTTCATATTTAAATTTCTTTTATTATCAACTACAATACGAATATTAACCAATATAAGAAACTTAATCGTTTGATTTCATGTGTAATTTAATTCGCACACAGAGTTTAAAAATTTACTGAATTTATAAGATACTTTTCATTAAGTGGAAAATATACAAACATTTTTTCTTACGAGTATGAAGAATATAAGAAGAGAATATGCAGTTGGTTAATCGTCAAAGGGAATTTTTTGAATAGGTTCTTCAAGAGCTGGATTAACTAAAGTAGGAAAGAGTTGTTGGAAATTAAGTTATATACGCAAATAACGCTTATATGCTCAACTATTACATTTTGTTTGAATTGAATACTTTTCGTCACAATTTTCAGATTTTTCTAGATTTCTTTTCAGATTGATTTTGTTGTAATGAAACTTAAGATTTTGTTACGAGTAAATAATATTAGTGTTATTGAGTCCAAGTATTTATCAATTAGTTGTTGTTATTCGTCAATATATATATTTTAAATTATGTATACGTTAATCTAATTGAATGATATATTAAAATTAATACGTAATTCATACATATATATATATATATATATATATATTTATAAATGTTCTAATACTAGAAACACATCTTTTTCATCCTTATCAATAGATGATAAAATCAACACAGCATCAACACATTCTTATCAAGTTAGTAAGAGTAACATAATGAGCATAGAAGAATATTAAGATTATAGTCTATTATGTTTCTACCAGGTCATGGACGAAACCATTTCCAGACAACAGACATGGTGAATACAGAATAAGTAAAAATGAATACATAGGCACGAGTAAATATTTTTCAATTTTTAAACAAACACCAATCATTTTTCTAGGAGTTACATTATTATATTATTAAATACGACTTTCGTCTTTTACTTGAATTGAGAAAGTTATATCCCTTGGTATCGTCACTGCTTTTAATGTATCATATCAGTTTATTTATAAGATTTCAGGTATTTATTTGAATACGTGAAATTTATTACTTAATTTATTTAAATAATTATATCAATACGATTAGTAAACGAAACTTTTTCGTAAATATAGCTACCAAAGTAAACAAAGTGAAAGCAATACGATACTTTATTAATAAGAATTATAAGATATATTCATATTGCTAAAATAATATAAATTTAATGATATAATTTATCAAATTTCTCTTATTATGTGATTAACAAGGTATTAACAGAATTTTAAAGAATGTATTAATATAAATTTTAAAATTATAGCTTCGCGGTAAAAAATATATTCGAAATATTGTTCTTGTACTTATTCTATTAAAATGATTAGTTTGCTAATTAAGTAATTACTGATTGGATATGAAAAAGTTCTTAATATTCTCAACTTGAATTAGCTCTTATTCAAATACTTGATATTAAAATATTCTTTTTAGAAAGAAATTTTATGCCTACTATATTTTCTCTTCATAATGTTCAAACATAAAAAAATTATATTGATAATTTATATTTATAATCTGAGCTTTCTAGTTTTAGCCTCGTAGAAAAATCGTTATTTAATATTGTTTATAAAATTGCTTATACTGATTTTAAAATACATTACAAAATGCATCGAATTAATAGAATTTGTATTATATATCTATATAAGTTTTACATATTTATATCTATATAAGTTTTACATATTTATCTAATGCATACTTTTACCACATTTGAAATACGCTCCGTAGCATAAAATTCAAAATCTATACGTGATATTGGTAGATGGTCTTTATGTCAGGTGCGTCACTTATTGAAAAAAATTAAATAATGAAGAACATATTATTAAATTTTCATTATTTTGCTCGTAAATGCATAAAAATATATAAATATTTTAATAAACGAAACCTTACTTATTTTCAACTGATTTAAATTCAATTTTTAAAAATAAAAATTTCAAAACGGTTGACATTATAATTCCACTAGTAAAATATAATAGACTAAGTAAATAAAAGAAAATTTTAAATATGTTAAAACCAATTTAATGTATCTGAAAGCAATACAGTCGAATTACGCTATGAATTTAAATTTTTTATGTATCATTATATTATTTTTTATTTAAAAAAAAAATTTTTTAATAAAATTTTTAAGAATTTCAAACTTTATTTTATTAGATATATTTTTATGTTCTAATGAAACAATCGCTATAATAAATATGCTATACTTTTATTTACTTTCATAATTATTAACACTATTATTGCAATAGTTTGACTATATTAATAAAACTATAGATAAAGATACTGAAATTTTAAATAGTTATAAATAATTTAGTAACGAATCTCTGATCGAGGAATTTCGTCGAATCATATGTCACTTGAAGTATAATCTAAAATAGATAAAATAAATAAATATGAAATAATTGTAAAATTAGCTCGTTATATTTATTCGTTTAATTTAGTTGATTAAAATTTCAATTCATGCTTGATTTTAAATAAAAAGTTTTTTTAAGCTTACATACATTTATCGATGACAGATTCATATAGCTGATGAAAGTTCTAAGTATCATCATTTACAGGTCAGCAGCTGTAATCGAACTTTCTTCCTCGGTCGAATACAAATAATGAAATCTGCTTATATTGCTTTCTTCATTTTCTTATGGAATTACAGTTCCTACGTAGAAATAAGGCAGAATATTGCGTGAGCTTATCTATCATATTTTCAAATTATTTTATTTTTTTTTCTTTTTCAAACATTATTAATAGGTAAAAATTCAAGGTAAAACTTGAATTTTCCTTGATGTTTCTTATGGTTTGCTGTGCATTTATATATGCATACTAAAATAATCTTCTTCGGATACACATCTTATAATATGTTTGTTTTACTTCAATGTCAATCATTTTATCTTTATATTTGGAAATAAACGAAGACACACCAAAAAGAAATGTGCATGAGCACGTGGCCACGTTCAATCATCTGAAACAGTTAGAACTCTGTTTGTAGCGATTTAATATTTATTAATTACTACTTTTAATTTTGAGCTACGATTTTACAACTCCAAATATTGGCTGTCTAATTATCATATAGATTTCTTTATCTAAAATCTGCTGAATATCCGTGTAATTTAAAATTGCGAAAGATATAGTTTAAGTCCTTTTTTTTAGATTTCAATTATTATCGAATTCCAATTATACCATATCTTCTTTAAGTATTTTATGATAAGTAAATTTTTATGCCGTATAATAAATATATAAATGAGTAGGCATCATTTTTTATCTGAGGTTCTAATCTTTGTATCCATGTTACTCAAAAAGTTTCAGTTAGATCGACTTGAAAATTGCACAGAATATTTTATGATATTGTAGTTATAGAAAATGTACTCTTTCTAAAGTAGTTTTTATTTGCTGAACAAATAAGCATCCCTTTATATACATTTGCATAGACTACATGTGCTACATATATTTTCCTTTGCTCTCTCTCTCTCTCTCTCTTCTCTTTGCTTTCGATGTGCTATAGCTCTTTTCTTTTACGTAGCCCCTGTACTGTAATAATTATTCACTTCGGTGGTTTTACTTAGACAGGGTTGATTTTTAGACAAAGTTTTGTAAAAAAATAATGTATAAATAATTTAGTCGAATAACTATTCATAAAATTCATTCCAAATTTTCCACAGGTTCTCGATCATACGAAAATACACATAATTATTAACTTTTTAATTATGATTATATCAATGACTAACGAATAATTTACTGAATGATCAATTAAGTTATATTTTAATTTAATAATGCGTAGCATGCATTAAAATAAAAATTATTAATGTATAAGAAAGATGGAATAATATCAGCGAAATTATTAATTATTATTGATTTTTATGAAAATGTAGGCCCAGCGCCGAGAAATTGAAAGTTTCGATAAATTTTTCGTCAGACGGTTTTCAAACGAGATTTTCGCTGCTCTCCTTCCCACGGAACTAACATTGAGTCCTCTTAAATTCTTAGGGTAGTCATTATTTAGTAAAGCCTCATCATAAATTCATCGCATGCCACCGGAGAACTAATGTACATGGTATAAAACGTTCACTGGGTCAGAGTATAAACGACGTTTGAGCCTGACATTATTAGTTAAAAGTTCCCGCGATTTAAGTGAACACTTTTTAAATAATATAATAGAAATTACAATGATTAACGGATTTGCAATAACGTGAATAAAGAAATATATCACAATCAACATATGCTAAAGCTTTATTTCAAATGTCACACTTATGTATACCAATTTTTAGTAAATTTAAAAAACTATTGTTAACAAATTTGTTTGTATTAAAGTAGTGGCAGATTTATTATAAAATAATTAGATACAATTAATTTTTGAGCGAATTGAGGTCAAAAAATAAGCGTTTAATAGAACGAATGTAAGTATTATTTACAACTGAAAACAGAAATTCTGAAGTATAAAGTACCTGATTTTTACAGTGAAGATCTTTAATTACATTACAGTCAATTTCTCTGTATGTCTGTAGATAAAAGTTTAAGACATGGAATACAGAAAATTTCATTTAAGTACATTTAATACTCATTATATTACATAATGTCAATTATGTAGACCTACATTTGAGGATGTTTTATATGTATTCATACTCAAGTATAAAGTATATATTTACATACATATTGATATAAATCAATAGTGTTTTTTTATAATTGTTATTATCCATTTTAAGCTTTTCTAATGATTAATATATGTATGAATTTTGGGTATAACCTTATATTTTATATGCTGAACATAGACTTATAAATTTTAGAAATTAATATTACATCTTCACATTTTGGTAATCAATTTCTGCAGCCACAATATTGAATACAAATTGAAGAGACTAAATACGTAATCTTATACAAGCACTTTTAATTGAATAAAGCTTTATATGACAATTGATCATAATAACATATTTATATCAATATGATACTTCTAAGATCCTGCTTAAACCTTCGATTCTGAATTTATTATCTATGCGAATACTCGTGTGCTATATATGTGTATATATAATACGTTGTAACAGACACACAAGTAAATATATTCCCGCTTTTGCCATGTTATCTGTTTCTCTATATCATGTGCTATTTACAGAATAATGCACAGGAATACGAAATGACGTGAACAAGAGAAGGAGATTATTGTATTCGCGAGCTTCTTCATCAGAGCTTGAGATCTGTAAGTTTTATCGCGCACTTGTGCTTTTTATTGATCGTATTTACGTGAATCGCTTGAGTAAGTTGTTTCAATAAGAGCATGCTAGAGATAGCGGAATAATTACATCGAATAGCCGGTAGCTACTTTTTAATACTTTTAATACTAAACTATCTATCGCTTAATTCTAAATCGTTTTTCTAAAAATTCATTATTGCTTCATTAAATAGAAGTTTATAAAGCTATGTTAAACTTTAATATTCTATTCTAATCTATTTCTATTCTAATTGCTAAATTTTAATATTCATCAAACTTTTTACTATCTTAAATAAAATTATATAAAGATTCAATATAATATGCAGTAAAACATACACATTGCATTACGATATTAATTGACTATTGTATCCCACTTCAATTTTTTATTTCGCTTCAAGTAGACATCTTTAATAGAAATATCCTAGCTTGAACTTTCGATTTTATAGTGTACCGCCATAATTACTTTAATAGCAGTGAGTATGAACTTACTTAAAGGAGAAGCCAGTTAGAATATAAACTAATATTGCTTGTAAATTTTTATTATTATATCATTTTTATTTAAAAAATAAACGTTTAACGTGAATAATTCCATTTTAATACATACTTTTATTTTATATCATTATATTATAATTATGCATTATTAAAAAAAAATCACAAGTTAAAATTCTGTACTCACGTTTTAATTCTGATATTACATTTTCAGATTTTTAATAATTACATGTTTAAGAAGCTAATTTTCATACATAATTAAAATCTAACTAATTTTGTACACAATGTAAAATTTTATAATATATAAAATTGCAGAATAATTTTTTTACATTGTCTATATTTCAATAAATAAATCTCAAATTTTTATTTAATTTATATATATTATTACTGACAGTTTGTTCTACTTTTCTTAAATGTAACGTTCTCTGTACTTCCTTTTATTACATTTAATTTATGTTTAGGAATACATTAGTCGCTCTGGTATGATCCTTGTCCACGATTTCATTTTCCAGTCGATAAGCAAAACTATGCACCATATCTTTCTGAATAGATAACTTTCTCAAAACATAACGCAATATTACCTGAAATAATGAGAGTCTGTATTATAAATAACCAATATTATCGCCTGATGTGCCACTTTTTTTATTTCCTCATATATATTTTCCTACTTTTCTTATTTTCTATCGTATTGAAATTTATTTAAATAAACTTAATAAAGTTTTTTCAATAAAGTTACAAAGATTATGTGAATATTGATAACCGAAAATTTTTTTATTTAGAAATAAATATATAAGTATATTGTAGCTTATAAGTTTTTACAGATACTTTGATTTTTTAGTAATGATATTTAACTTTAATTAATATATAATGAAAAAACATCTCCTGGCTTTTTCTTGTTACTGGTTTATCCTCGGCAAGAAGAGCTCAAGATCAAACTAAGATTCTTACTAGAGAGTCAGTTTTTATAAGAGAAAGAGCAGCACGATTTAAAATTAAAATATACAAAATATATTCATAAAATAAAGGTATGATATTTACTATAAAAGACTAATCGTGAAACTTATATCTATTGAAAAATCTATCACTTAAAAATACAGTTATAAAATATAATACTTCTCAACTTTATGCATCGTACAGAATCTATGATTAATTTTTTATGTACGAATTATTACTCGTGAACATTTGTTTATACATAATTTTCTGTTGTAATTAAATTTTTAACAGCATTCTAAAAATTTTTATTCATTGCATATGAATAAAAATAATATTCAAATATAATATAAATTAACATTCAAAATTATCTTAGAATACTCTATAACATTGAAGTAAAATATTTTTGAGAACTTTTCAATATCAATTTTTGTACATAAAGGATAATCTTTACTTTAACAATATTATTATTCTACAGATATACGTTTAGAATTACTTAAGTATATATATTTAATGAACTTTCTGTTTTAAATTAACTAGAAGTTAAATAGAAATCAAAAAAGTAAACAACAACTATTATCAGATTACTTTGCAAGAGTAAATTTAATATCTTTTGCGAATAATTTTTTGCTGATAATTAAATTTTCTAGAAAATGAAGTTTCACAAAATGAGTTTCTAAATTAGACTTAATCTTAAGTAATTGCTTTTTGTTTCTCTTCTAACTACAAATATTGTAAAGTTCTAATTTTTCAATTGAAAAAATATTCTACCAATATTCTACGTGAAGGTTAAATTAATAAACTAATTCTTTATTGTCTGAAAAATATTTTTCAGTGATTATTACTCTTTATTAATAACGTATTAGATAACTCATAAGTATTATTCTTTTCTTGGTTTCATTAGGTATATATTAAAGCTTTAAATATAAATATTTTGATTTATTCAAATCTATAGAATACAATGGAAATTAATCAAATTAAGTTTTGTACATATTCTATTAGAATATTTTTTTTATCTTAAGTACATTCTTATTACCTTAAAAAATATTAATATTTTACATTCTGAACATTTTTAACTTTAAGTCATATTTTTAAAATAAGCAGAAATCACAAATTTGTTTCAGTGAATGAATATGGCTTTAAGTGTTTAAAATCTTTGGCAGTTTTTTCTACTAAGTGACAGCACTATAATCTTTTAAAAAAGCATCCATAAATTGATATATAACTGTAGATCTTCTATAATATGTCGATGAAGAAAGTAACCAAGGATAAATTATTAAGTTATTAGATTCCACTTACTACTCTACTCTTCCGTGAAATTCATCACGAGGTTACAATGGTAAGTTTCAAAGAAAAGAAGAAATAGAGAAAAGAGAGATATCTCACGCAATAAAACGTCAACTTTATAATAGACAATAATGTATACGAATGGACAAGGAATATCTTATCTTCTCGTACTGAATGAAGAATTAACGAAGCGTGCTATTATCTAATGAGTGAATAGGAGTACGCGATATGCTCTTCAATTTACCGTGTATGTGCTTGACTGCGGACATCACCCTCGTAGTTATTCGTGGTATTAGAGAGGGATGGTGAACAAGAGAAGAGGTCACGGTGGGGATGGTCTGGACATCACCCTATGGAGCACTTGTGTCTGAAAGAACACGCGAACCTGATATTTGCGTCAAAATATCCAGAGTACAAATTTTGAGAGAAGATAAGTTTTTTATTGTGGTCTGACTTTAAAACCAGACACATTAGTTTATGGGTGTTTACCAAATAAAGTTATCGAGCAGCAGAGCACTTTATCATTCGCAAATTAGATTTTTAGTTAGAAATGTACAATGTCATTAGAACATGTCATGAAATATTTTCATTACGATAAATTCTACCATTAATTATTATACGAATACTATTTTAATCATAATATTGATAACGAATCTTAGAAAGTAATTTGAAATAAAAAGACAATATAAAAATTTTTTTAATGCATTAACAGATCTACGATATACTGCTTTTCATTTAAAATGTTCATTAAGCGCATGCATTAAGAAAGATTCTTATATATCAGAAAGTGTATAATATTCAATATATAATTCAGCCGAAGAACTTTCATTTACGAAATTAAGTTTAATACAACCATAATAATTCACTTTTGTATTACGGATATAAAAATTACTATTATAAAAATATCAACCTATCAATAAAAATGAAAATAGACGTTTTATTTAAAAATATATATTTTGAAAAATAAAAAAAAATCAACTAAAAACGTTTAACTTTATGAGATATAAAACAAAGCTTCAACAACTGCTTTAGATTTTTAAGTTTATTTATCAGAATTCATTCATTTTTATTACATGATTGGATTAATAATTGCTACTGTAAATAATAATCATTTGATGAAAATGAAGCTTTAATGGTAGTTTTAAAATTATCTTTCTTGTATAAAAAATTCAATTTTATACTTTGTCGATAAAAATTCGATTATAAACTTGTTTTGAACATGAAACTGCACTTCTATAATAGAATTGAATTTTTTAGTGCTTTAAAGAAACTTAAATTTTATTTTTAAATAAACTACACACTTCATATAATTTGGTGCTACTTAAAATTATATATCGTATATAAATGTCTAACATAATAATTAAATAACATGAATCAAAATGGATAAAATTAATGTCATTTGATTATTTGACACATATATCTATAAAATATTATGTTCCTTATACAGCTTTAAATCTAATCACCAATTATTAACATAAATTGTATTTTTATTTATTCTAATAAATTTTTTATTTATCGAGAACACGTCTAAAATAATTAAAAATGATAATCGAATAAAAGCAATTTGAATAATTAAAATAAAATAGTATAAAGCCAAATAGTTTTTAATTTTTATTTAGTCGTTTTACGATAAAAAAAGCTTTAATGTAGTAAAAAAAGTTTATAGGTAAGTAGATAAAAGAGGCTAGCAATAAAAAATGTATCTAAGTAGCTTAACTCTAGTAAATGAAATTAGAAAAAATTGTTCTGCTTCTTATTAAATGATATTTATATTTTTTTTTTGTCAGAATAACTTATTAATATACTAATTTTAATTGAGAATTAATATATATCTCCATATTACTATATTAAATTTGATAATAATTTCTAGAGCATTTATTGAATCCTTTTAAATCGATTTACGATAGTTTTCATAAAAGAATCTACTTTAACAAATTTTGAAATAATCATTGTAATATTTTTTCTATTTAATATAAAGACCCATTATAATTATAAACTTGAAATTTAAATAAAAAATTTAACAAATAAATTTTGAAAAATGCAGTCTAATTAAATGTTTTAATAAAATATACTTTTCACCAAATTATGAATTGAAGTTACCTATGAAAAAAAAAAGAATAATCAGTTAAGTTTTAAATATAAAAGTTAAAAAAATGCAATTTAATTCAAAATTTAAATTAAACAAAATAAGTTTTCAATTTAAATTTCGAATAATAATTGTTTAGTAAAAGATATATTTTATTACAGATTAATAATTCCTAAAATAAAATTTACATTACTTCGAACTTTAAATCTTCATTCTAGGAATAATCAATACATTAATAAGTTGTATTTTATAAACCATTTGATTATAAGGAAAATACAAATGTTTATTTCAGTTTTACGTTAAACTTTACATTAATTATACATTAAAATTGTATTGATAATTTCTTTTGACATATATTAATAAACCAATGAAATTTAGTGCTTTTCTAAAAAAAATCCAATTATCGTTGTGCCCATTCACCATCAAAAAAGCCTTGACAAGACTTCAAAATCCCCATCAACTTGTTTATTGAACACCTTCTCAAAATAGATCAACACTCACCGCACTAAACTATTTAAAGAATTTCTTGTAATAGTCTTAAAATCACAGAGACATAAGTACGTCATATAGACTAAACGTCGCTAAGTTTTGTTTAAGCTGCAACGAAAGATTTATTTAGTTACTTTTCAGAATAAATCGTGGTTAGATTTTCAAATAAAAAAATTATGTGCTAGATTGTGTACATATTCAAGAATATATGTACCATTATTACATAAAATATTCTGGAAGTGTGCATTACTACTAATGCCTATATGATATTCTAGAAGTTCAAGATAATTTTATTAAAATTTAACAAAGATGCATACAAAGTAAATTAACAAAACTGTTAGTTATTTATACTATTATGCAGAATTATCATCATGTTTTTAGATAACGTTTTACAATATTTCTTTTAAGTTTTCAATTAAAATATTTTATATAACGTAACTTAATTGTTCCATTACATTTAATTAATTTATACGAAAAATTCATAAAACATTTTTTTACATAATTTGAATTTTAATAAAACTTTTAGTTTTATTATGACAAAGAAATAGTGTTAGGAAATAATTTTTCTCATTAATTTTACAGAAAATTAATAAAATAAATAAAATCTTCGTTCAAAGTTTATATTTTATGTATGTTTTATAAAATAAATTCATAAAAAATTAAACACAAAATTTATTCTACAGCAAAATTCCAGTTGGCAATTTCTCATTCAACAAGCTAAAAACGTGTAATATATGTAGTATACATAAAGTATTATAATAGAAAATATTTATGATTCCATGCTGTTTTTAAAGCTTAATCTGTGCAAAAGAGTATCTGTTTTATCTTGGAAAAATACTTTAACGTGAGATTTATTAATTACTATTAACTTGTCATTTGAAATAAATTACAGTATGATATAATTTTTATCTTGTTAATGATCTTTAAAAAGTATTAAATATTGTGTTTTTTTTTGAGTTGTGAAGAATTTATAAATTCAGTATTGATGGAAAAAAATATATTTCTAATAATGAATATACTTAAACAGTTAGTTTTATACTTCTAAATGTGCTTGAAAGTTCCATGGTATAATTATATTTATTTTTAGAAACATGTCTTATTTTTAGCTTTATCATTGTGGAGTATTTCTGTTTCAAAGAATCTTTATACATGCCAATTAATACTACGGTCTTTTGAAAAATTCTTATACTGAATTTATTATTCTATCAATATTTATCTCGTTTACTTCACTTCTCAATGTTCATATTATTATTCAAACTTTAATATCTAAATTAATTATTTATATCGAAATAATTATTATGTAACATTAATATTTAAAACAAATTTTTATTTGAACCATTTTTATTTACTTATTTTATATCTATTTATAGTAAATTCAAAACGTATTTAGACTTTATTTATAAATATAATGTTTTTATTTTAATTTTTTTACCACTATAATACAGTTATAACTATTTCATTTTTCTGTTTAAAGAAATCATGAATTCATTATTTATAGCATGAACGGTATTGCTTTCAAGCGATATTTTCTTGTTATAATGCAAAAGTAATAATGTTCTTAAAATCTATAAATGATAAAATCTATATTTGACTCGAAATTACATTGATGATTGTTTTATCACTTCAAGTGTCATTAACAGAACTTCGATAACGTTGAGAATAATTATTAGATAGCATTATTTATAAAGATTAAATATTAAATATAATCAAACATATATTTCTAATGTTTTACATAAAGCTTTCGAAATTTAAGAATAATATATAAAATTAATTAATTATTCGAATTTGTATCCAATTAACATGATAATTTTGAAGAATATATAAAAGTAGAAAGTTTTATAAAAAAATTAATAATTTTCAAATTTTTTGAAAGCTACTAACCTAAATATTAGTATTAGATTGACAAAAGTAAAATTGATGCGATCAAACAGGATCTTCATAATTTTATTAAAATATCAAAAAAAGAAATTATAGCAACCATTTTTTTTATTTCGGTAAGTTAATTGACAATAAAAAGTAGAATTATCATAAGAATTCGAGACTTACATCGTTAATTATTTTAATATGTTTTATTTTATTTTCCAGTTTAAATATTTTTTGGTAAGTTTCATCATGACCCTAGGTAGTATTCGAATCGAATTTTATAAATAAATACTCTAAAATCTGTAGGTTTACTTCAGCTGCATAAAGCACAATGCCAATGTAATTATAAAGAATCTGAATGAAAATAAATATTAATTGTTAATTAAATTAAAATGTTTCAAGATATTGAAAATGAACATAAAATTAAACACATAATTTATATTAGAATAAGTACAAAAGAACTTTGTAAAAGAAAATTTCGAGAAGACCATATTGATAAGTTTATTAAGGCTTAGCTATAAAAACTACCGATTACGAGTCGGTAGAAAAATAAAAAACGATGTTCGTGCTTATTTATATCATAAGATTTCTAACGATAAAAAATTGTAACACGGTATATGCCCTCACGGTATTAATTTACAGTTCACCTACTATTAATAGAAGAGTAAAGTAAAAATATCCTAAGAGATTAATCACTTATGAATACTCTTTTAATTAAAATTGTTAATGTTACTTAAGAGCTACTGAATGCTTTCCCGACAACTATCAAACCGCTTTGTTAGAAGTACAATTAAGAGAAATATTATTAAGTGTAGTGAAGGTAACAATAGATGTTTAAGTTCAAATATATAAATACGCTTTGAAATAATAAACTCAAAATGTATAGAATAACAATTCAAAACAATAATAAAAGAAAAAATGTAAGCAAAATTATAAAGATTAAGAATTTCAATCAAAAATATAAGATGAAATTTACACGTGTCGAATTGATTAATCTTAGTTACGTAGAAAAGTGATTGTAAAAGAAGTCGAGGGAGAAGGCGCAGATCATAGCGTGATTAAAAAGATAAGAAAAATAAATTAGGGAGGAAATAATGATTTCTCGGCAACATTTTGTGCACGGGAACATCCGTAGGCCAGGAATTTGAACAAAGATATCCAGCGACTAGGAGTTCGGAGTCAAGAGGATAATCCAAAAGGATTCACAAAGCATAATACCATGCTTTATATGACTAAGGTGTTAAAGATTCAGAAGAGAGATGAAAGTAATGGTTGTTTATTAAACGAAGCATAAAAATATTAAACAAAGAAGTCATGCTACAAATATAGGCCCGAGAAATAATTGGCTGATTTTTTGCCTTCGACTTCTTAAAGTAATTACTGCATTGTATCTATTATAAATAAATCAATAAATTTAATTAAGTCATACTATTTTGCAATAGCAACTGGGCTATTATAATTATTTCATAAACACTGATAATTAACGAGTGAAACTATCCAAGTAATCATTAATGGGTAGTGAACAAATGATACGCTAAAAATTTTAAACCTTCAAATTCTTACTTCTAAAATTAAAACATTTGTTTTCAATCTTTACACGTATATTTTCTCAAAGCTTCATTTACAAACCAGGAAAATTTAATTCTTAGAGAATTTCTATTCAATTTACAATTTGAATAACATCTTTATGATAATAATAAAAAAGAAAAAGCGTAAAGGTTATAAAAGATTTTTGATAAATTTGAATGTAAATTATGAATCAGTTTGCACCCAAATTGTCAATTGAAAACACTATTTTAATTTTTTTTAATTTCTTTCCAGTATATCAAAAAGAATATTTAAAAAATCTCATATACTTTCTTTTAGATAATGTTATATATAACAATGAAAACAAATTCTGTTCTAGGTTAATAATAAATAATAAATTACAACCCGCTATTTTTTAACTTTGAACAAGATAAGTTATCTAAAGACTTCATAGAACACTATTTTGAAACAAGATATTAAAAAAGATTGTCGAACTTTAATACATATATTATGATTCATTTATAAAGGTTCAAATAAAAAATTTTTTTTTGAGATGTTACTTTGATGTAATCTCTTTAAACATAGTATTAATATCCAATAAAACTACTTTATTCACGATACTTTAATAATAGTAATTTTTCTATTTTTATATTGAATGCAATTATTTGAATATATAAGTTAAATTTGATTATTTAATTTTACTATTATAATTTATTATAAAAATTAATTGAACTTGCTGATGCAAATAAAAAATAATCAAAAACCTTATATAATCAATATTTATAAAGAATACATTCATGTAAAGATTATTACTCGTGATTATTAATCATGAAGGAGCAATATATGACTTTAGTCAATTTTTTTATTTAAAAGAAATTAGAAAATATTTATGAGCAATTATTAATATTTATCCATCAATATTCCTTGTTACACATATAAGAAATTTTGAAATATAATTTTGAAAAAAGTACACACCATTATCACAAATTTTGTTCTTTTTAAATAAATTAACATTTATTGTAGACGATTGATTAGTCTATTTTAGCCTAAAAGAAATAATTTTACAAAAATGGCTAATCAAACAATTTTTTTCAGTAAAATTAACGTTTGGACTTTTCCTAAAAGTAAAATTGATATTTATAGTAAAATAATTTCGAATTTGACAATTTATATTTATTTTCATAAATTTTCAGAAATCTTAAATTATTAATTTTGTTAGGAATCTAATTCAACATTCCAGAAAGATCGTATAAACTAGTCATGAGACTATTTTGTTATATAGCTCGTAAAAGAATTAAGAAGAGTAATTTTTAATAAAAATTTCTTTCAAAAATTGGAAATTCTTCTTTTTAGATACTCCAGTGCCTTTTTTGTACTTTTGTTCTTTCTTTTTCTATCTTGAAAAGCCTTAAAGTGAATTGTTATTTTCAAGGGGCGTACAATTCTTTTTTACTTTTCTAGATTCTCAATCTTTTGACTTTATATCTTCTTAATTTTATGATCACTTATTTTTTTTGCTTCATTGCTAAATTTGTGATAAAGAAAGTATATTTTTATTTATTTAAAATAAAAATTAGAAAATAATGTTACTTGCAATATTTATATATAAATTCCTATTGAAGATTAAATATTAATTTTTTCTACTTTTTTTGCAGTCACTATCAAAATTCAATAAAATTGTAAAACTGTCGAGGAGTAGGTTATAAAAAACAAGTTTTAAATTGGATGGATTGTAGAGACTACTTAAGCTTGATTCATATTTAAAATTGCTATTCAAGGATTTACAGCATACAGGTTGCTGTAACGGAAAAATGCATAACAATGTAGTAATATTTATCCATTTTCTCATCAAAGTTTTCATATTTACTAAATAGAGATTATAAAAATTAGTATCCTTTAATATCTAAGTGAAATTCTTTTTCAGTATAAGTTTTTAACTAAAGAACTTTTTTTCAAATAATTTTTTATGAAGCATTTATGACATTCATTTTTCTGAAACTAATGATTATCAACCTCTAGTATAAAAATTTGATATAAACAAAATTTGAGATTCGTGTATTCAGTTTAATAAAAACTTATTTTAAGTTCCATTTAATGGAATTGTCCTACAACACAACTGTTAAAAATGAACGCGATATCAATTGTTTTTACTCGCAATATAACAACATCGAAATAAATCATTGAATTTACTATCTGTCGAAAATTAAATTTATTAATGAAAAATGATCTACAGTATTTGAACATAGGATTAGAGTAGTTTGCAAATAATCAAAAAACATTGTTCTTTTATTATATTTTTCTTTTCAGTAGAACTGTATGATAAAATAAAAAAAATTAAACAAGGTATTTAATATAAATCACATAATAACAATTTTAATATAGCTTCTTTCAATATTTTATATTGAAATACTTAATATTAACTTATAAAATATTTAACTATTTAATGATGCATGATTCATGATTCTATATGTTTTTTAGTGTATGAAGAAAATTAAATTAATATTTATTGAACAAATAATTAATAAATAAAAGCATTTATAAAATGTAATTTTAAATTCAATTAACAATTAATCTATAAGTATAAACTTTATTAAAATAACTTATTATGATTAATGTTATGCAATGAAAGACGTACATTTCATAAAATTTTAGCCATATAAATTGATGGTTATCTTAATAAATTTATTGGAATATTTTACAAAATTCTAAATATGCCTATCTAAATAAATTGGATATATATTATTATAACTAAATAACTAAGAAAATATAAAAGACTAATTTCATAAATAAAGAACAGGATTTCGAAATTATTAATTAATTAAAACTTCACATAACATCTTCTTATACCTTAAAATATTAAAAGCTTCATTTGTACCAAAATGTAAATTCTTATTTTGCCAACGTAATTTCTACATTTTCAGTAAATTGTAACTTTAAAAGATATTTAAAATTATTAATTTTTTAAATTCAGAAAAATATTCAAATCTTGTCAATGAATTATTTATATAAATGCATTTTTTTATCATAAATATAATTTTTTGATAAGTATTCATAGAATATGCAGTATATATAAAAATTTGGACCTCAAGAAACGTGAAAATAAATTATATATGTATAAAATGATTTCAATTTATCGCTTTTGGAAAGAAAATATTTATCTACTAGTTTTCATAAAAGTATTAATGATTTATCAAAACATTTATTCAATACCACTCAACAAGATTAAAAAATGAAAGTATTCAGTCATTCAATTTTAATTATGACCAAGGTTTTATTTAGTATACTTATCTGAAATTTCTGTAAGAAAATTTATAAAAATATTTTCAAATTTTCGTAAACCTAGTAATAATTCTGATATAAATTAATTATCTAATAGTTTTTAGAAAAGTTGATTTCAACTTTTTAGAGAACTTGATTTAATATTCATTTAAACTAAGTATTAGTACAATTATTATTGTGTTAATTAAGACATTTCAATGGTTATGTCAGAGTCGAAGTTATTACTTATATTCAAGCTATATTGTTTAAGAAAGCTGTTAATTAAAGCTACCAAATAAATATTATTACAAATCAGAATAAGATATTATTAAATAAACAATATTAAAAGCTGAATAATTTCTTGAAGAATATACATTTTCCAATCTTTTGAACGTTTAATTCAATTGTTCTCTAAAAGAAACCATTGAAATCAAAATCGTTAGCTTGTCCTCCCACAATTGTCAGCGTTAAACCGCAACCTCTACTTGCTGTAGTCAGTCAAAGATGTTCGTGGTTTACCACGAAATGGCATTATATATAAGACACAAAAGCCTGAAACTCCCGAAACATTTTCATTCTTTCTCGAATATTTGTTTGTATATATAGCCTTTTCACTTACATATCATGTATTTACATATTCTCATATATTTATTTCTCCAATACAGTGAGATATTATAAAGTTAATATCCTTCGAAAATACTTTAACAAAGTTCCTAACCACTTTGTCCGATTAAATATCGCGACGACATAATTTCTATTCTATTTCATGTTATCTCATCAAGGCAAAATTCAGAAGTAAGGGATTCAAATAAAAAAAGATGTACGGCAATAAAGTCGCGATGGATCGATATTGCCGGAAACACTTCCGGTTACCAAACGCTTCCTTGATTAGCTATTCAGTACTAGCGTTGCGAGCGCCGGAATTGGCAACGATGCCTCATGCAACCATTCGCTATAATTGATGGTCGTAATTTACAGTTTGGAAGTTCATATATATGCATGTAACCTCATGTGCGTTTCAACAGCTCAATTGATTTCAAGAGCAGGACACATCAGAGTCCCATGACAACTTTGATAGTACTTTGACAGGCGTTGACTTCATAAATCAATGTAACACAATAATACAATTTCTACTAATTATACTGGATTTATTTATTTTTTATTTTTTTAAGAAACAAGGTATCCAACTATAATTGCAATAAACATGTAGAAATAAAATCATAAATTAAATATTTTCGAAAACTTATCCATAATAATCTTTATATCATAAAAAAATTGAATAAAATTAAAATCTTTAATATAAAACTAAGAATTAGAATCAAATTTCTAGCATAATTGCAATAAAAAATACTACAAAATCATGTAAATATTGTATGCAAAAATTTAAAAATTTTAATTTTAATTTTAATCTTCATTTTCAATTTCGAATAAATGTAATTTACTTTTATTCTAAATTCATATTATAATAGTTCAAATATATTTCTAAACGTTCGTCCTTGAGCATATTAAATATAAGAAAATAAATATGAATATCATTATATTTAAAGATAAAACAATGAAAATAATAATAATAAATTAACTGATAAATTTTGAAAAATATCTAATAAAGAAAATATATATGTTAAGAATATGTTAGTGACATCATTCGAATGAACAACTGTTTTGAATTATTAAAACCTTTCTAAAATTAAACATAGATATTAGACTTTGATACATTAACTCCTCCACGAGTATAAATAATACTTTCTGAATAAGATATTCTACGTTTTTATTGATTTTATTTATTTCATATTTATCTTTTGTCGATACATTTTTTTATTTCTGAACTGTAATAGCTTCAAGTATGGTACACATTTCCACTTACTCCTTAACTGTAGTGACAACTACTCAACTCATGAATATATTTATGCTTTTTCAGAAGAATCTAATATATTTTTGAAATTTACTGATACTTCCATCTTCTTTAATATTTTTTTTCATTTAGTTTCCTTTTCAAGTAGAATAACATGTTTATTTCTTATATTTTTTCATTGGTAAACATTTTTATAAATAATGGATTTTTATTATTAAGTCTAGATATTATTATATAATTTATTTAAAAATTGTTGAAATATCGATTTAATTTATACAACCGTAATCATAAATTTAATAATACTGTTAATGCATAAATAATATTCTAATGTTCAGAGAATTAAGAACTCTGTTTCTTCAAAGAAATTTTCAGCAAGTTTTAACACGCCCAACGGATAATAATGCTCTGGTTTCATATAAATATACTCCATAATAATGGTGTACTAATTATTTGTAACTAGTAAATACAGTTAGTACGTATTTTTTTGTAATTTATAACAAATATTGTGTTATATAAAATTACTACAGAAATGAAAGAACTTTTACGTAATTTTCCTTTTTATAATTCTTTTTATAATTTATAATTTAAATTTATATTATACTGTTTCTGAATATAAAGCTTTTTCTGAATATGAAGTTTTAGAGTAGAACTGAATTTTGAAAGTTGTACAGATGAAGCGATTCATAAGCTTTAAGATAAAAACTTCTAATCTGTTTTTTTAAGACATAACTTTTAAAGAAAGTCTCGAAACAATTTAAAAAAATTTTTAAATGTACAATGTAATAAATGTGATGTTATTCTGTGAAGTTATAAGCAATCTGTAAAAATTACAATTTAAAGTGACTTCTTCGAAATCTTATTTTCATGATATAAAGTATCGTTTTTTAGTTATCAATTAAAGTTTTTTTTCCCAAAGTTTCACTATATAATTATGTATTTATATAAGAGAATATTATAAAAAAAATTTTACACTCAATTTTTGAATTATAGAAAACTTCGAAAATCTAAAAAGATACTATAATATTTAAGAAGAAAAAGCTTCTTCATAATTACGTATATATATAACTATTACGATTTACAGGAATATCATAAATATTATAAAAAACTTATCTGTACTTACTTTGATATTTTTACAGATATTACTTTGATATTTTGAAATAAGCAATGTATTAAATTTATTCAGTTTTTGTCATATACTTCGGATGGAACTGAATAAACTATCACATATTTTACATCATGTTAAAAGCGAATTTTTTAATTTATGATATACAACTATTAATAATGATGCAAGATTATAAATTACAAACTGAAAAAAACTACTAATGATATATACTATGAATAAAAATTAGATGATAATATTAAGCATATAACGAGAAAGTGGCGCAATGGTAATAAATCAAAGGAAAATTTAATAATAAAATTTGAGGATTAAAACAAGCGTAACTATAGTTAAAGTGAAAGATTAAAAATTTAAAATGAACAAGAAATAGGCATTGAATCGTTTAATAAGCCAGCTTGCCATAATTGTCAACAACTGCCGATGAAACATCATCGGCAGATCTTATTGAAGTGATAGTCTACACTAAAGAAAATGAAGGTTATAAAAGAGATAATCGACTTTGAAAACATAATTTATCCGTAGCAGATATTATCATCATTGCAGGATTTATTTACACTAATAGCGAATCTATCAATGCTATATGAAAAAGACAATTATAGTTAATTCGTAGACTTTAAATAAAGCACCTTCTACAGTAAATACAAAAGAAACAGTTATAAAAGCTTTAATAGTAGTCTTATATAAAAACTAACTTTTGTATCATAAACTATTATAGTAGCAAATCAGAGTTTGAATAGCTATAATAATTATAACATAATACGAAAAGTTGCTACATCAAAGATGATAGATAGAGAAACAAATTTAACTGATACTTTACATCGACTTGGCCTTTAAGACTTTCCCCCTTGAGGACAAGAGTACTATCTTTTGATGTCACCATTGCCTGAATTTTCCCGTTGGATAATGCTAAGCTCAAATTAGTATATGATATTTAACAAGCGTTGTAAAAAAGACTACATCGAAAGCTTAATGAGATGAAGAACGAAAATATATGATCTAAAAAGGAAGTCTTTATTAAGAAGTGGCCTCGCTTACATATACATAGACTCAATTACTATTATTTGTTTCGTAACTTAAAGAAGTAAAAAAAATTAATGTTAAGAAGTAGGGAAAGAAATTAAGTTAAATAAGGATGTCGAATGCAAAAGTGATGCATTATTGTGGATTCTTATCAAATCGTATTAGCATATAAAAAGAAAATAGTTCCAGATGTTTCAAAAAATAAAAATGTTCATTTGCTATCAAATGAAAGTTATTAAAATATATTAACATACGAATTTAACAAAAGGATTTTATATAAATTAGATAGAGATTCTTTTCTAGAAAATTACTTTAAAAAGCAAATTTAAAAATACTTTACAAGTTTTCAAATATTATTATATTTAAAATGATAATGTGCAAATAATATTTGTAGCTATCCACTATTTTTACAATTTCGTCTGATGTTATTTAATACCTGTATTATTTTTACACAGACACTTTTATCAATATTCAATTTATCCAAAAAAGGCATTTTATTGTCAGGAAAGCTTTAATATTTAAGTTTTATAATTCGGTGGAGGAACAACTGCGTCAACTAACCAAGAGCTCTGCACCGGTGATATTTTTGACTATTTTGTATAATTTGAAATAAATTCTGTTGAGTGTAATAATTGACTTGATGGTAAATATGAGTAACTACTGTCTGCAAAACTACTGTTCCTTGATGTTTGCTATGACTACTTATTATCGTCACTGACTAATCATGTTTTATCCATTACTTAACTTATACTGTTTTAGTACGCGAGTCTGTTGTCAAACATTACCTTTATAAGTATCAAATTATCATAAACTTTGACCTTCACATCCTCATTAATTCGATGTATTATTTGATTGAGCCATATCGTAATAGTATTGGTCCATCATGATAAATTTTATCCTCTTTTTATAACACGTAATCCAATCGATTATATAACTAAGCTCATTTAAAATAATAAAATATTTAGAGCACAATAAAAAAATACTTCGTCCCTTACAATAAAGTCTGGCATTGTAGATTATCCTTTTGAATAGATCGAGATATGTTCTTTATGTGCTTACAGTAACAAATAGGGATTACTTCTCACTATTGCACATTAACTGGCGAGTTTTATTTTGTAAACATCGCTCGACTATATCTGCATCAAGCAAGAAGCAAAAAGCACATGTGCGAGTAAAATCAACATTGAAATAAGATAAGCTTCAACTTTAGATTCTATTTAGCACAATATGGAGTAATATTGTATTATACTTGTATATAATGTATTTCAAGTCATTGTTCAGTTTGTGCGTTATTTCATTTTTACCTTTATAAAAATTAAATATTGTCCTGCGATGAAAGATTCTCTTAAAAAATTTAGAAGAAAAGTAATCACCTTCAAACAAGAAATAATACAATTTTAACTTACAAAGTAAAGAAAATCATATACTATACATATTATAGACCAACATGCATTACGAAAAAATTAATTTTTGATAAGCAATGATTTTATAATATTCTTTAAAGTATTAATTTTGCTTGCTCTTTATGATATACATGAAGAATTTTTTCAGTGATCTATACATTAGTCAAATTCAACAAGTTGATTCAAGTTCAACATATGTAATAAATTACATATAATAATAACATTAAAATATGTTAAATATGCTTTTTTGCAAAAAATTTATACTGAATGTAATCTTCAACTAATGTTACATATTTCAATCTGCAAATTTTTAATATTTCAATCTATGAAAGAAGTTAGTTTTTCAAAGTTTGGCGATAAACATGTAAGAAAGAAATAAATAACAAGATATATATATATATATATATACACACACGATACAAATAAAATATCACGTAGCGTCGAATACACTTCTTCTTTAATCTTTTATTATATTCTGAAATCATTCACCGAATGCATTGATCGACATTAAGTAGAAGATGCTTCTGCCTGCATAGATTATTCCCCCTACTTTTTCTGTACAATATTTCGTGGATACGTAGCACAATTGTTACGAAGGTTGTCTGTAGGATATGTATCGTCGATGGAGAGCATACATTTATTTAATGACAATTTTTTATACCGATATAATACTTTTAGATTTATAAGTGAAAAAAGTCACTTATAAAGAAATATTGAATCTTTACAAAAAGTATGCAGTCTTCATAATTATTTACATTGATCTTAAGTAATATTATTTATCTTTAGTTTGTTTGCCGGTACGTAAGTTTATTTATTCAAAAACAAGTTATTTAATAATAATGCATCATAAACATGAGCTTTATTCAAATTTTATATTCACAATGCATTTTTTTTTAAAATAAAAATTTGGTGATATCACTGTATGAAACTTCTCTTTTACACTTTTTGGCATTTGTGAAAATAATAGTTTTGAACTTATATAAAAAACTTTTATCTCGTCTTTTTTGCGCCTCTTCTCGTCTGATTTACGTATTACAATGACTTTTTCTTATGTCAATAGTCGCTAATATTTTAAACATAATTTAGTTGTGAAGAGAAGAATTTTTTTCTGACATATCTAAATATTTCGAAATTAGCTAAAGCATGATTACTATAAAAATCTATAAATAAATATATAAATGTGTAAAAATTAAAATTTTAATTTTTAAAAATAATTACTGACAAATTGTTTTAACAAATATTTTTTTCTGATATAAAGTTTATTCTTATTTGATATGTTAATTTTTAGATCTTTCATTCTAAAATGTTTTAATTTTTAAAATTTTTCTAAAAGAATATTTTTGACTATTTCTCAATTTATAATTATTAATAGTAATATATCTGCATGAAAGCATTCTTAGATGTAAATGTGTATAGTTGTTTTATGCGGTGTCGCATACATAATACATAAATACATAGTTTTGCATAAAGTTGCAAAAAAGTATTAAATATTGGCAAGAGAAGAAACTTCGAGATCGGATGCTTGTATATATTATCCGTTTGGATAATATTAGTTTATGATTCCCTCAAGACTCTTATTTTCTCTTTATTAGTTTAGTTAATTTTCGCTTAGTGAAGTGAATTTCATAATAAAATGAAGTTTGCACATGCTGTTTAACATCTTGAATACTTAAAATAAAATATACCCTGATAAACAAGAGCTTAATGCATAGAATCAATATAAGTTGGTAAACATATTATATCACAATAATGATACTACCAACATAAATTAAGTCTTCTTAATAGATTAAGTTACACAATATTTTTATAGAAATTTATATAAAAATATTTAAAAAATACATTTTATTTCCTATTTTTTATTACTAAATTACTTTTATTTTTTATTAAATTATTTTTATTAAAAATAGAAATAACATTATACCAATTTATACAAAATTATTGTTTTTATTTCTCTTTAATTAATATAACTAAATAAAAGTATTTGTTATAACCTGAATAATTTTTCCTTTAATTAATAGAAAAAATTATTTATTTTCTACATGTGGAATATATAAATTAATTACTTTAACTTCAAATGATTCTTTTTGCTATAAATTTTTTTCGTTCATTTTCATCAATATTATATTGATGTTTTTTATTATACAAGAATTTACATCTCGAGCATTTGTCAATGTTATGAGATTATACTAACTACTGTACTAACAGTTTCTTTATACTGTCTAATTCATTTAAAACTATGAACAAGAACTAAGTTAATTTTCGTTGGTAAGTTTGAAAGTGAAATAAATTAAAGATTTAGTTACCTGAGCTATATAAAAAGTTAAAAATTTATTTTTGAACATATAATTTATATTTAGCATTTGGATATAAATGAATTAAATCCTAATTTTAATTTTATAAAAATATTATTCTGTATACTATTATAAGTAATTACATGTATACATATAGTTGAAAAACAATTTTATTAAATTTTTTTTAAATATGCAGCTTATATTTGAAAAGATAGTATCTAAATACTTAAAAATTATAGTAGTTAGTTCACTAAATTGTTCGTGTAATATTTTAAATTTTTAATATTTTTTATTTAAGAATTTTTATTTACTATAAAGCTAAAACATAATTACAAAAAACATTATTAATAGATTTATATAAACCTGTTTTTATAAATTTTAATTGATTTCAGTACTCTCGCTATGAATTTATTAAATTACTAATTCTTATCATAAACTAATCTAACTGATTTTATTTATGATATATATTACCCTGAATAGTAGCGCATTTTTAATGAATTTCATACATATTTATTACGAAATTATTCCTCCTAATTATTATGTACTATCCTTATTCCAAGATAAATATATCATTTCCAAGGTTTTCTGTATTTTAAATAATAAATTATATATTAGAATTCTGTATTTATATTTCAATATATTCATTCAAAAGAATTTGAAAATATGGAAGCTCTCAATATTATCTTGTTGAGCCTGAACCAGCCAAATTGTCCTTTAAGTTGAGATTTCGTTTTTTCCTCTGCCTCCCTCACCACAAACCGCACTTAATATTAACAAGTGCCGACAGAGATTAATTTATTACCTTACCGAAGACTTTTATTGTCCGGTTGCATTTTCTTATTTTCAGTGTGCTTGGTATTTAATCTGTAGTGTGACGGTGAGTTCTTTGGAATTTCATTATCTTTACATAAAATCATTTTTTCCTCAGACACTGGCAATGCGCAGTGATCGCATCGAGTGCATCCCATTAAAGATGTTAGTCCAACAACCTATTTATCTTTCTCTCTCTCTCTCTCTCTCTCTCTCTCTCGTACATATGATTGTCTTCAGAGCTTTTTGTCTGATTTTGTCATTTTATTATTCCAATTTTTATTTGTATCACCTTAACTGTCTTGCTTACATGTCGAATCTAATTTCTTTCCACGCAACGAGCTTAAGAATTGCACTGCATATCCGAGTATAGTGATGTCAATGATTGGCTTCTTTTAATTATAGTATTGCAATAAAGTATTTTTTTATTTCTTGTTTCTAGCTGTTTTACTTCATTCACTTATGTGCTTTTGACGTGGAGCTTTGACAAAATTTTCGCGCAAAACGTGTACGTCATTCTTCCTTAAAAAACAGCGAACTGCAGAATTATTTTAATTAAGAATAATGATATATTTACCCAGTAAATTGGTACTTCAACAAGATATAATTATGTCTTAAAATATTTGAATTCATTAATTAGATCAAATATTACACAAATATTCTACTTTCTAAATTCATCAATTAATTTTTTAATAACTTTCATAAATTTAAATATTTAAATTTGTGACTGTCACTTCATACTTAACTGTTATTTTAATAATTTAAGCCTTTTCATTATATATATGGGATTATTTGAAAAATATTAAAATCTCTGGTACATTTTTAATGGAACGTACTTTCCTAAAGCTTTTGAGAAATTTACTTCATAATTATAATGACAATCGAAAAAAGTTTCGTACATTAAATAAATTCACTCTTATAATATGCTAAGTCTATTAAAAATGCTTATTTATATAAAATGTTTTAAAAAAACCAATTAATAAAAAATTAATATTTTTGTATTTTTAGTTAACAATGTGAAATAAATAAAATTGTTATTTTTATATTAAATATAATATAAATACTTTTAAATTAAACGTTACAAAATATTTTATCGATCAGCTATTTGTCGCACAGTTTGAATTTTATCTAATTTTAATCTCATACGTGTAACCTCAACCTAAACTGTAATTTTACGACAGAACGTGTCTTAATATAGATCAACAGTTTAAACGTACAATCTCTACAAATTCTGACAAAATATCAGTGTATAAATACTATCGTTATATAAAATTGGACTCTACATATCAAAAATCTATATTAAGAATAATATGTCCATAAAATCACAATTTTTAACATAACGAACATTAATATTTTTCGTTATAGTTACAAAAACAGTAATTTAACATAAAAAGTTTAATAACAATTTGAAAAGTAATTATCCTAATAATGACAACTTTAAAAACGGTATTTAAATCGCTTTAAATTAAAAACTGAAAACGTAGATTATATACAAAAATTATGAAAGACTTCGATATTGAGTAAATTCGCTAATACTTTAATTACTTATACAGATAATATTACTTGAGAATTGTCTATCATGTATAAGTTCTATACATACAGTAACATCTTAATATGAAAATTTCTAGTTTCAATAGTATTTGTTTATGTTATGCCTATCGAAGAACAAAAACTTCTCCTCAAAATAAATTTACTTTGTATTTAAAATCTATTTTCATAAACAAAAGTATAGAAAACTTATTTCGGAATCTAAATAATATTTAGATTTTCATTATACTTGGTTTCTTTATAATACTTTAAGAAACTACTGAACTTTAATATGATTATGAAATAAATTTAATAACGGAATAAGAGGTTTTATAATCATTTAATCAATTATTAAACAATTTTTAAGAATTAAATATTGTAGCACTTTTTCCAAAACTACTTCATAGTGAACGAATTATTTTCAAGTGTTTAATATTTTCATAGTGTTTTGCGCCTATAGATGGTGACAGCGAAAGCCTGTAAAAACCTCGTTAGAGGCACTGTTGAAGAACTAGTTAACTAGCATAGAACTTGAACAATTGAATCATGCGAATCACCGAGTTACCAACGGAATTGCCGCGATCTGCTCCAATTGCACTGAACGCGATTTCGTTGTGTCTTTAATAAAGGATTTTTGCTCACTTGGCGAATGCAGGACATTAATGGTAATATCTGTAAGTAAAATAATCTCGCCACTTTCAAAAGTTAAAGACTTATCTTTCGCGCAAAATCTCTGATTGAAGTAAAGCTTTTATAAAGAAGAAATAAGCTGAATCTATAAAAAAACTACATGTGAGGGTGTAAAGTGTAAGGTGTAATACGAGGAAACGTAATCACATTTAAAGAGACATTATTTTTAACAAAAGTTGATTACTAAACTGAAAAATTCTTTTTTGATTGATAAATTCGATTATTATCATAGTATTTTATAATTAGAAAATAAATAAAAATGTAATGTTTAATTATATATACTGTGAATTTATTATATTTTACATTTATATCATGTAAACCATCATCAAAACATTAAATCATCAAAACATGTAAAAATCTTATAATATGTCAAAAGTAAAACTGTAAAATTAATAATAAACATTTAAAAGTTTTAAATATAGTAATTGATTGACTAATGATTTTAATATTAAAAAGAGTATTTTCGCTATGTCATTTTGAAATAGAAATTTTTATTTAAAGGCATGTATAGTAATAATAATAATGTATAACTAATATAATAAAAACTGGTTTGTTGAATATATATGAACATTAATCCAACGAACAATTTTATAACGTTTAATAAGCATTAATATATATTTTATGTGATAAATCATTTTCATCTAGAAAAAATGATTTATTTCTTTGTATTATAATTGATAGCATTTTTTATGAAAGTGCTGGTGTCTAATTCTTTTTCAAATTCTATAACAACACGTAGTTTCTGTAGAAAAGAAATATTTTTTTCTTGTTATCATTCACGTACTGCCTCAAAACTTATACCAAACCTAATCTAGGTAGTTGTGAGTATACAAATACATATTTTTCCATATGGTCCACAAAACGTGCTCGTACTTTATATTTGTATAATACATTTTCTTCAGCGTAGAATAGGTCACTCAACTGCTTCGTGTCAGAGAAAAGAGATAGAAACTGAAATAGAGTTTTCGTTATGAGTAGTTCACAAATATTGTAAAGTTAGAGGATTCATTTAAATTCATACTTTTTTTTTACCGTTAAATATTAATATTAAATAAAACAAAATGTATTTATTGATCGTAGCTAACTTTGCAAAAGACATAAACAAAAGAAACTTATCAATAAAAGTCACATAGGAAAAACAAATATTGAATTGAAGAACAAAAAATATTTTTCATTAAAAAATTCGTTAAAAGTCTGAAGTAATTAAACTTTCGGATATACTTTTATAGTAAAAATTAAAATGAAAACATCAAAAATTAAACTTTAAGTTTGAATAATTTATATTAAATGGAATACATTAAATAAATAAATAAATTAACTCGATAACATTAATCGATTAATTAATCTACACAGTAATTAATAATATATTATGGTACAATTGTATTCATAAGAAATGTATTAAAATATTTGAAGATTTTGAACATATTAATAAAACAGCAATAAAACATTCCATAAATGCAAATAAATTCAGTTTATGTCGAAAACTATACATTAAATTAATTAGTGAAATATTTCATTATGGAAAATATTTTAAAAAGAAAAATTGACATTTCTAACTGTTCATAAAAGTTATAAAGTGATTATTATTAATATATTTTATTATGTTATATATTTATTATATTACTTCTGAACTTAAAATACAATATTTTGTAATCAGTAACTTATAAAAGAATATATGTAACGAAAACTTTATTCTTAATTGTATAACTGAAATATGTAATTTTCAAAAACATTAATTAATTTTTGAATTAACGAAGTAGAATTCAACTGAGTACTAAATGAAATTTGAATTTTGCGTCGGCTATTATATTGCAGTTAATCCTTTATAATAGGATTTTTAAAAATATTAGTGATATACTTTTCACGTTCATTATTATAATATTCAAATTAATTGACAACAACAGACGTATCGAATGTAAATAACTAATTTATCAATAAATAAACGTTATATTTACTTCCAATTAAATAGTTTTTATCCATGTAATTTAAAAATGAAATTTTTTTATTATGACATACGAGAAAAATGATTTGGTTAGAAACTATTATAATTCTAATTTAAATAATGTATAAGTTGAATTAATCTATTTTTCATTATATTATATTACAATTATAAATATTTTTTTTAGTTTTTTAAATTTAATTTCTTCATTTTCTTTTAAAGTATTTCAAAATAAGGAAATTTGTATTATTATTTTATGTAATAAACTTAAACACCAAATCTTTCTTACTTCATAAAGATCTTTGATAAAGGTACTAAAGTTACACTTTATTTTCTTTTCTATTTCGGGCAGGTGAATATATGTAAGTGAATTGCTCATTAAATAAAACATGAAATTCTATTTTACGAATCATATTTTAAAAATGATATGTAAATATATAAAGATACGTAATAAAAAAATATTAGTACATTTGTTATAACAATTATTATATCTCTAGTACATAATATGTATTAAAAAATAGTATACAATATATTCTTAACTATCTATCACTTTGAATAATGTCGTTAAAATGAATTATACATTAATAATTCAAACAGTTCAATATCACCTGAATTCTTTACATTTTTTTCGTCATTTATTAAGTTTTCGCAATATTCGAATAAATATTGTACAATGAATATGATTCTCAGACAGTCATATAATTATATCCGTATAAATTGCAGGAATAAAGTTGATAAATCGTGAAACTGATCTTGAAGACAGTTTCTTTCGATATGGAGCATCGAAAATGTTTGCGGCGTTGTTTAGAAACTCGTTAAGTATCAAATTGCCCTCAGGCAGTCTTATTGAATCTTGAGTTACAAAATGCGGATACTGGTAATTGTGGCTAAAATATTGTTTGATCATCTAATTCTTAACCCTCATGGAGTAGATCTAGTGGATGTCTTACAGTTTTGCTCTGTCCCCTCTTTGGCAAAGCTATAGAAAACTTGCTCCTCCGAGGGTAACTAAGAAAGTGGCGAAGGTGATAAAAAGCATTCCATTGAGTAAAACGGCGCCCAATTCGGATGTGATTAACATACCAATAATCATTTATAATATCATGACAACTTTGTTTAATGAGTGCCTGTAGCTGGATCTTTCCAATGTAACGGAAGTAGAAAATCTTAGATATGCATTTAACGAATCCACAGCTCTACATACCAATCTACCTTGTATCTTTCTTTGGTAAAAAAAAGATTAAAACCTCCAACATTAATGCCTAAAGTTAGTATGAGTTTCATCT
This sequence comes from Wiebesia pumilae, assembly GCA_018907045.1. Lineage (NCBI taxonomy): Eukaryota > Metazoa > Arthropoda > Insecta > Hymenoptera > Agaonidae > Wiebesia > Wiebesia pumilae. The sequence continues at coordinate 247,126 of JACCHZ010000121.1, forward strand.
GGGTAGCCTAAAAGAAGACGCGATGTATGATCTTCAGATTCATGTTTCAAATACGTTAAATAAATATGTGCTTGCACTTTTCTTTGCTATCACCATGACCTTTGATTATTTTTATCGGCTATCTCTCATGGCATACTGATGAAGAGAGATTGGCGAATATTCTTTGGCGTTTAATAATTGATTATTTGTCGGACCGACTAATAAAACTTGTCTTAATAACATATTTTGGATATTTATTATACGAGGTTGCTTACAGTGATCAATCGTTCATTTTAAATTCTGAAAGATTATGTTTGGCAACGCACTGCTACGTCTTGTGTAATTCAGGAACGGACATAAGCTTTTTGTTTATGATGATAATATTTTAGTCATTATCAAGACAAGCACCAAACTGGAGCTGTAAACCAATGGTTAGCAAGATACGAGCTTAGACGGGAAATTGTTTGAATTATGTAGAATCAATTTCTTTTCATAAGATTAAGTCTTTATAATTCGCAGAAAGATCTTGAGGTTCTCAAAGAATGTTAGGTATTTCGATGTAACGTTTAAACAACGACTGAAATCTCAAGTATCTCATCAAAGAAACGCAAAAAGCAGATGAGTCTATAGGGCGCTGAACTCGTTGGATACCAAAAAGACTTTGAAGCAGTCAGCTTCATAATTCAATTTATCTTCAACCTATTTGATAAAATGGTTATGGTGAATTAAAGACTTGGTATTTAATCATTAAAGATTGTGACAAAAAATCTTACTTGCAATCGTAAGCTATGAGATGAGCGGATGTGTGTATCTCATTCAGTAGTCGACTCATTTGGTAGGGTGGAGTTTTTTCTTAGCCGCTATCATCTCTGGTAAGGCAGTTTTATCTTGTCAGTAGATTTAATTGTCGGTATTAAAGTAATATTAATATCGGTGAGATTATTTATATAAATATATGTATATATATATATTATTTACAATAATAAATAATATAGGAGAATCAAACTGAAGTTGCAATTACACGATTGATTCCAAATTTTTCACGATAAAAAGCTAATCTTTTAAAAAATATTAAAGGTCTTCTTAGCTAGCGCAAATCTTAACAACAGATTCACACCTTACGGCATCGAGGAGTGCTGTTTCTATAATCATAGATGATTTGAGACACATTAACGGCATTTATGTTTTAGATAGACAGAATACTTAATTTAAACTGTTTTCAGTTTAAAAAATAAGGGCGGTTATTAAGGAGCTGTTACAAAAAGAAATATTAAAGCAAGGCAGATATTAGATAACCATCGAAGATGCTCAACTTGATGAACTTAAAAGCGATGATCAACGTGCTTCTAATGGGTTACTACAAGATATATTAGCAACCACGTTACCACGGTAAACAGCAGTTTTTTATTTTATATTTTAAAAATTTTATCCAAAGTTGACGAGACTACAAAGAAAATCATTACAATAACAAAAAAAATTTAATATGTATATTAAAAAAATATATTATTTGTATTATATATAGAATATATAAATTATTAATATATCGTGTATCATAACTATTTTATTAAAAATTTGAAAAAATTTTATTAAATCAAAATTCAAATAAATAAAAAATCTTAGGAGCAAAGAAACCATACGAAAATTTTTAACTAATTCAATTGTAAGTATAATATTCAAACATAATTTTATTTTGAAGTAATAATTTTATCATGTAGTAAATAAATATATATTTTTTAAAAGAATTTCTTTACTATCATGTATAAGTCAAAAATTGATATATGTATAGATTTTGAAAGATTTTGCATAAAATATGTAGATTTCTAGACAATTTATAAATACTTTTTAATGTCCCCTGTGTTATTATAATATTTGTTTTAGTCTTCACTTTATCAAATACGAAAATATAAACATCATTTACTTAATCAACGTATTATCATATTTTTGAAACTGTTACAAACTAAAATACTTATTTTAATAAAAACAAGTAACTATTTTGGATTTCTACTAAAAAGTCCTTATAAGCACTAATAAATTAATAATTAGCTACACTGTATTTATATAAATTGATGGACAAATGTATGAAATAATGACAATTGTATGAAATAATGATGAATAAAAATAAAATAATCAAATACTTAATTTATTTTTCAGTAATCGATTCAATCATAATTTCAATAAATTGTGAGGATTTATATAAATTTATTTTCAAAACATAAAAATAATAAATAATTATCGTTAATTGTACATATTAAGTTATTTAATAATTTATTATATTTATGTGTGATTAACTAATTGATTTGAAATTTAATAAAAATTTTTTTAAATAAGACAAATATTCAGTACGTAATTTTGCACGTTTATGTAATTTACAATTTTGAAAAGTATATATTTTTACAATAAAATAGTCCCCAATACACATTCGAAAAAATTTTAAAGTCTTTAAAGTCCGTTAAAATTTTATTATTAATTTGCAATTAAAAAATCAAATATATAATATTAGAAAATGTTTCAACACAATGAAATTTGAGGATTTTAACTTCTGAAACCGGATACATACCAGTTAATCTTTAATATAATTTGCTGCGTTTATAATCACAAGGACAAGAATATTTTATTTGACAATATTTAAATAAATATAAAAATTTATCGAAGATGACCGTATGTATTAGTGTACATTAAATTTTACAGAAAATTTTTGTATTTCAACAGTTTTTATTAAATTAAATGTAGAATATAAGTTTTCCAAATAAGATACTTTGATATCTACAATGACATAAAAATAAGTAAAAACCCTTTTAATTATTTAAATATCAAAGATACAAAATACTATACTCTTACAATTTTTGAATTTAAGTAAGTAATAAAATTATTAATGTAGAATTTTGTCTTTATGAAAAATAATGTTAAATTGTTTGAAATAGTTTTATGAAAGAATTAAAATTGTAAATTAGAAATTAGAAATTAAGATTTATATATGCTATTATTTACAAAAATATTATAAAAGACTAACACGAACTTTTTTCGATAACCAAATTTCAATATACCCAGTTTGATAAATAGTCTTAAATTTCAAGCGCGAGCTTCGAAACACGAGTTGTCGTTGTTTATTGTCAATAAATCAATAAAAGCATTCTAACTTTATTAGAATTCGTCCAAACTGGCAATTTTTCAATCCCGATACAACTAATTGCTTCTCTTATAACACCGTGGTTCCTCGTCTAGGATTAGTAAATTGAGATATGCATCACTTTACGGCAAATTTCGATTTTAGATACTCTGTATCTATCATTTAAATAATCCAAACATATTTAAGCTTTTTGTACTACAAAAAAATTTTTTGTTAGTCGATCTCTTTTTTTTGTTTTTAATATTTTATCTCTTTAATATATCCATTTAAATTGGTGTCAAAACCCTTTTAGTTTACATTATCTTATGGATAAATTCCAGTATTCGCTATTCCAGTATTAGTCGCGTACATTATTTAGTGCTCTTACTGTTTCCATATGAATAATGTAATCGATACGACCACTATCTACACGTAATATTATAATATAATCTTAGTATAATAAAGAATGAAAAATATCGTTTGAAACAAGAGATATCATAAGATTCAATGTAAGTTTTATCAGATGAAGAATATCAGATTCTTAATTAAATTATGTAACTAAAGTATATTTCGAAAAAAATAGTTCTACAATATCTCAATAATATAATATAAACTCTCATTGCTGTACTCAATAAAAACGGAACTTGATTTATCCACAAAGTTTCATTGTTTTCTTTAACTTTCATAAGAATAAAAGAAAAATAATAAAATAAATAGAACAGCCTATAAGAACGCAATGAAAAATATTTAGAAGTAAAAACCAGTACGATAAAGATTTTTGGAATGCTATAATCTATTATATACTAAAATAGAAAAAATATACTATATAAATACTATATAAGTACTATAACATTGTAGTATTTAAATATACTGTAGTATTATATGTATATAGTATTATAATATATATATATATATATATATATATATATATATATATATATATATATATATAATTACATATATACTACTTATATGTAATATAAGTACTATAGTATTTATAAATACTATATAAAAAAATATAGAAAAAATATATACTAAAAGAAAAAATCTAACAGCTTTTGATGCAACCTAGAAAATTGACTGACGCTGGCGATGTATGTTTATATAAGCTACGTATATAGAAGGAAATTCGGTCGCTAAAGTTGATGACTACAATGTGTTTAAAATGAAACTTTTATTCGAGGTCAGTTTTGTTTATTCGTGAGTTCGAGAAAGAATAAAAAGAGGAAATGATGATTAATAACTAAAAGTAAATGATTAGCTGATTCAACTAAAGTAAACATATCATTATTATCTAATCCCAATTTGCAACAACATTTAATTTCCACCATTTAGGAATGAGTAAATTATAAAAAATATTTGTGGTGACAAAAGGTTACATTATATAAATATATACAATATTTCAAAGTTTGTAACCGCAATTTATTATAATATAAAATAATAATTTCGTACTAGAAAGAATTTTTCTTGATACGTTTAATGAATATTTTAAAAATTTTATTCCAATGTAATGAAAATGAAAAATACAAGTAGTTATTATTATGTAAGGTACTTTTCAACAGTAAAAAATGAAAAAACTTGGAAGAAAGTTCATTTTTCAGTATTCTATAAAGACAAAAATATTTTATGTTGAAACTTCGTAAATTTTTCTAAGATCTAAAGTCCATATCTCTTTCACGTTTATAAAGCTTTACAAAAATTATAAATGATAGTTTTTAAACAAAATTTATTTTACTCTTGTAACTAATTAAATACTAATATAAAAATGAACTTTCTCTAATATGAGCTCTGAAATTGTTTATTTATTAAATTATTTATTTATTTCAAATGTTTCCATTCTAACAAGCTATTAAGATCTCCATTATTATTACGTAATTTAAATATTTAAATTCGTAAGCAAATAAAATTATCTACTGGTAATTCTATATCGATGATATGGATTTGTATAAAATATAAATAAAATTAATTTATGATTGGAAATACGTAGCAAGAAAAATATTTCTGTGAATGTAAAATAAAGAAAACAAAATGAACGCTATACGTAACAGAACTTTATAATTTAAATAATCGGATTAAGTTAAAGAAATCACGTAAGTAGAATACATAATAAAACTGTGATATGCAGGTTTAATATAAAATACGGAAGGTAAATTATTTATAGATATACTACATGAACATGGGAGAATAATATTAAATAAAGTTATTTAAAGCACAGCAATCTTAAGTATTCTGAAAAGATTACAAATTGACATATTGTAATAACATAATAAAATTGTAAGTTTTTCCAATTAAATAATCTAATCAAAAAATGGAATTGTTTAATAATGTTATATTTATTGTATTTATAATACTAAAAATAATGATTACATGACTATTGAAATATTTGAAGTATTTGCTGAATTATTGTTTAATATTGAATATATCATTAAGGTTTAGACTACTGTTTTGTTGTTTATTTCAATCTCGGTTCTAATTATTTTAACTTTATTCTTAACAAAATATTTAGCTGAATCTTTTTTTTTGTCATTTTCCATTTTATGTACTCAATTGTATGGTTGATCAAATAATTTAACGCAATTTAATCGATCGTATTATCAAGGTACATGCATAAGTTTAATCCTCCATGTATTTCCCTAACATTTTTAATCCTTTTGCATTCATTTATTATTTTAAATGTGTTAATTGTGCGTTGCACCTAAATAATATATTTATTAAAATATACATATAATCTTATGTACTTATAATCATACAAATTTAATCATAAATTTAATCATAATCATATAACATAATCGTACAAGAGAAAAGAAAATTTACAATTTTTAGTAGTTGCATTACAAATAAGCTTCCAATACTGAAAATGTACCAACCAATTCAAAATAATTTTATTTTAATTATAATTAAGATAGTATGAAAATATTGTATTATTATTGTATAACACGTGTATTATAAACATTAAGAAAAGTTTTTTATGATTGAAAAAAAATCTGTTTGTTGAATCTTCGAAACATACAATTTGGATTCTTTATTAACAGTAATAATATTTAGAGCCAAATTTTAAATGTAAAATATCTAAAAAATAGATAATGAATAATGTGTGAATTAATGTGCAGAAATTTTGCGAGGAAATTATACATCAAATTAAAATCTCTAATGTATAAAATATTCATTATATTAAGAGAAATATAGATGAATATTTTTTTAAATAATTAGAGGCATTTCTTTTATTAAAAACTAAAGTAAATAATAGTCAAGTACTTTGAATACAGATAGAAAAATAAAATATTTATAGAATTTTAAACTTATAAAACCATAACAAGATTTAGAAAAGGAGTATGTTAATTTGAATACATTGATTGAATAAATCCTAAGATATGCTGAATCAACAAGAAATGCACAATCAAATGTTTATGATTAAATACTTTATTAAGATATGTAAATACCAATTATTTATTGTTTTCTTAATGTATAAGATTTCATTAATTTAATTAAAATGTACGAAATTCTACTTCGAAGTCCAGTTAAGATAAAAATAAATTAAAATAAATTTTATAATTTCAGTCTTAGTTGAGTGCCAGTAGAACACAATGTATCAGAATAGTTTTACTTATAATCAAATGAATAAAAACAAAAATGATATGCTACTAGGTGGTTTCTTTTTTGAAATATAATATTAGATTTAAATAAATTCCTTTGAATTATACAATTCAAATCTCAGCATATATGTACATTCTAAATTTAATGGGAAATAGTGCAAAATTTGTCATTTAAAATGTAGAAATATTACTCATGATTTAAAAATGAATAATTTTAAAATTAAAATAATTAATTTGATACATTGACTAAAAGATTAAGAATAATTATCAAGATATAAATTTAAAAGTAATTAAATATGATTATTTAAGCAAAAGAGGAAAATTAGAAATGATTGTATTCAAGAAATGCATGATTTTACTATGTCAACAAACTATTGAGATCTCGCTACTGTCACGTATTCGGAAAGTTAGATTTTGTTAAACAATACTATAATTCACTATATTGTATGAATATAATTAGACTCTTGGATTGAAGACAAAAACTTTAAAATATTTAAAAATAATGTACTTTAATGTATTTGTAAAATAATAAGATAAAAAAACTGTAGCAATTACAAAATCAAAAAATATAAAGACTGTTTAAATTATCATATTTAGTCTGTCATATTTAGGAAGTAATACCAAGTTTTATTTTAATTTTTATACAATATTATACTAATTAATTTGTAATAATTCACCATATTAATTTTTAACTAATTATTAAAGTTTTTGTGACTGAGCTTGATAAAATTTTGCCGACTGTATGAGATCTATATATTTTGTATGCAACATACAACACACACTTTCAAATTCATACTATAAATTGAATTCTACTGGATAAATAAGTACAGTAATTTTAATAAAATGATACTAATACATGAGATCAACAAAAAATAACCGAAGAAAGGTTTTAAAAATGGATTCAAAACATTACTTGACAATTTATCTATCGTAAACTAAACTTTTGCATACAGATATCTACACGTAGGATTTTCAAAAAAGATGATATTACGAATCAATAAAATTTAATATTATTTTATTATACCTTATCAATTTATTTAAATAATCATTTTTATTCTTATATAATGAACAATATAAATGAAACATAATTCTTACTATTTAAGAATTTTATAATTAATTTGTTTCTCGAGGATAAATTAAGTTTTTATTGTGTACATACTATAAAAAGTTATTCTTCTTATCTGATATGTATATCCCCTCTTATTCTATTTTACTGTCGTATCTTTTTCTCTCTTTATTGCCAATTTATTATTTCTTGAAGAAATTTATATGTATATTAGAGACATTAGCGTGAATGGTAATGAAAGAGTTTATCGAAACTATAAATAATGAAAAAAAAGACACTGTTCTTCAACATAGACGCACGTGTATGATAGTTTGTTCATAAATATAATAATCTGACTTTTTCGGAGTTTCAAAAGACAAGATATTGATCTGTTTTGAAATAGTGATGCCTTCTTTGGAATGTGGCAAACTCCGCTAACAATGGAGCAGTATTTCCGTAATTTGATAAGTGCTATTTTTATGAGTCAACTGTCAAATATTCTAACCGTTAACTCAATGAAATTATTAGACTTTTATCTGCAAGTTTCTTTCTCTTACGCCAAATCTACGTTTCTGACTGTACAATGCGATGTAAATTGTATTCAACTTTAGTAATACGTAATATTAATGCAAATGTGTTCTTATTCTGTGTATCAACAAGTTTTTATATTAGAATAAATATTTATGAAACATGTAATTGTGATTTTGATTTTATATTTAAATTAATATTTATGGTAATGTAGGCTTTATATTTATACTTTAAAAGTCTCCTCTACTTCATCAATAAAATGTAAAAATACCATTTATCTCCCTCAAATTAAAACGCTTAAGTAATATAAAAATTGCATAACACTTCGTATACTATAAACTTTTAAGAAAGTCTAAAGTAATAGAATTAGAATAATGTTGATTCAAATATCATAGCATTCTAGGAAGTTGTAATGTAAATAAAATAAAGTAATAAAGAGTAAAAATCAGATGAGAAATAATGAAAAATAACAAATGGAGTAGATATATTTATAAAAGAATTATAATTAACTTTAAAGCAATACTATAATATTTTTGCGTTTCTTCAAATGTAGGTACTTCAATACTATTAACATTTGATTGATGTAAAGTACTTATGTTAGCATTGATAACATTAATTACTTGAATGAGGAACCCAATAAATTATAAATAAGTGCTCACGATAGAACAGAATTGGATACTCAATTTCAGTTTCACAGTATCACAGAACAACATATAGGAATGCGGTACATGTATAGGTAAGCTCTTTAAATTGCTCTTTAAATGCACAAAAAGCCACGATATTTCAACAGAAATATCTAATAGTTTACAATAGACTGTTAAGCGTCAAATCTTTCACAGGTACTCGATGTTCATTCAGTGGTCAAGAGCGCACAATATTACTAATGGAATCAATTAGATTCATTTCAGTTAACTGAACATTAATCGAATCCAGCATTCGATATATCGCAATATTTTCCTTTTACTATCAAAAATGTGGCAATAAGTGCGGACAACTTACTATGAACGAAAAAGGAAAAGCAATGAACAAGCATCTCATCTTTTATATGAATAGAAATAAAATAACATATGAAAATCTACGTGGCTTGAATTTTTTCGTGAAAAGATAGTAAGAATACTAAAGTAGTATGTTCCATAAATATCAAATCATTGTATACCATTTTTATAAAGTTTATCAAATATTTCGATAAAAATTTTATTACATCATAATTAAATGCGCATTTTTATTTCGATCCCACAATGTAATTCATTAATGCTGGTAAACACTGCCTAGTTCCATAAGTGATGCTGTTGTTAATGTGACAAGGAAACCCGCGGAATACGCAAATACACCTGAAATTACATAATGTATTCAGTACATGTCAGGCTCATGTAACAATCACATTGCTCTTCTCATGGTTGATTTCCGCAGTAACCATCCAACCTCCTCAGGTCCATGAAAAGCCCAAAATCTTCTTGAGAATTGTTGCAACTTAATCACTATTTTGTAACATAAAAATAAGTGCAAATACTTTAAAGTGTTTATTTTAATAATTCGATAGATTTGTTCGCACGTAAATGTTTGTTTAATGTTGAACTTGAAGAAACAGTTGGAGAGGCAGATACAAATATAACGACCATAGAGTAAATGAGAAATATATATTTCTATTCAATTACATGTTATTACTTAACCGTATCAGACTCGTTGACCTTCCTAAGATTTCTGGTATGACTTATAGAGCTATCGGTATTAAATGAAAACACCAGGAAAAAGTGTGTAAACTATCACAAAGTTACATATACGTTTATTTATAAATGGCAGTTATTATTTTTCCAAATATTCTTATATTTGAAGAGTTTTTTAATAATAAAAGAATATCAAATATGTATATTAATTAAAATTTAATTTCAAAGGCTATACAAAAATCGAAATTTATAAATAGTAAATACTATTTCAAAAGTTTTCCTAATATACAAAATTATCATTTGATTTAAATAAAAAATTATGATTAATATTATATAAATGAAACAATATTATAAGCCCTGTATCATGAATAAATAATTTTAAAAGAAATGTTACAATTTCAATAGATCATTGATTGAGATCTACTTTAAAAAACTCTATTTAAATCATTACAAATCTAAAAATTGATACATCTAGGCAAATATAAACTACGAAATATATTTGCGAGTGCTAGATAAAAAAAATTCGATTTTCTGTCTGAATGGTATGATACGTTCAGTTTTTGACACGTATATCGCCATATTTTTCAAATTCCTATTTCCATTCTAGTATCATCGGGTGATTAATAATATTATAATTTATTCTGACTTTACTTATTTAATAAATATGTGTAAAGTAATCTATTAAATATCTGAAAAATCTTGCAGATTCTTCAAAAATTGTTATATAATACCAATTATATAAATTAATCAGAGTTCTAATGGCTTATGAAAGTTATACGTGCTATTTAAATCACTTGAATTAAAATATTAAATTTATGAAAAGATTGATTCATTCAACAATCCAAATTTTCATCATTATTATATAAATTCTCCAATAATAGGATTTTCATTATTATCTTTTAAGTAAATAGTCAAAACAATAAGACAATAAGATAAAAGAACAATAAGAAGAGTTTATTTCGGTTGTTATTTGATGTTATGATGAAGAATTTTAATGAAGTTGAGTCAGCAATATAGAATTTGGTTTGTTACTTTTTTATTCATGACTGACTACTTATTAGAAGAATCGAAAAATGAACGTATCGCAGGAAATAGTAGACAATATTACATATATAAGATATAATATATATAAGATACGAATATGGGGATATTCGTTTTTAGGGTTGAAACGTGACATTCTTTTCTTTGCGCTCAGCTTTATTTACATCGCTTCAATTATTGATTTATGTTACTTAGATATTTGTATTTATTATTTTTCTTTCTTAACATAAGAAAATAAAATTTTTCAGTAGAAAATAGATCTGTATAATGATACATTATGTTGTTAATTTACAAGACGAATAATATCTACTTAAAAGAAAACATCAAAATATGTTTTGTTAACTTCGTAAAAAAGAATATTTTGTGTAATTTAAAGCAGGAGTAAATACTAAAAGTACTGATAAACGCAAATATAGGTTATCGACTGTCACTCTCACTTCATCCTATGAAACTATTTGTGTCAAGTGTTTGCCTTTAAATTATATTCTTAGAAGATCTAATTAATTAATCAGATAGTATTTTAATTTTTAAATATAAATTTCTAAATTGTGAGATCATCTAAACTATACTGTAGTCTAATAATTAATCTTTCATTACTAGTTTGAATTTACTATTCATATTCCAGAACAAATTAAATACTATGAAACTACTTATTAGATACTTATTAATTTATAATTTTTTATACGTATAAAATATTACGTTATTATATATACTTTTATATTCTATGAAATACATTAATAACTTCCCTAAATGCTGATTTTTATCTAATCTTCTTACATAAATTATTATTATATATAATAAACTAGTAAATGAAAATGTCCAGATAAATTTAAAAATAATGGATAATTTATAATGTCTTTACATTTATTTGATTGCAAGCTCTACTAAAAGAAAAAATATATTTTTCTCTATATGTATCTGAATGTATATTAATTTTTGCATAAAGATTATTTGTAATATTTTTATACTATCTTTAAGTTAGGTTTCGGAAATTGACTACTATATTTAATTTAAACAGTGATTTTGTAAATATTGTTATAAAATACTTGCAGTATATAAACTAACATTATGTTCTACATGTAATATAATAATAATAACAACAACAACAACAACAACAAAGATTTTTATATTGTATCCATAACTAAATGGCACAAATATACATTAGTAAATTTTATGAAAAACATAATTTATTAAAAGATAATATATCTCTATCCTATTTTATGTATACATTTTACGCTTAGTAACTGATATATTGATTAATGAATATTCATTATAAGAAATTGATTAAGTTTTAAAATTTGCATTTGATTACGTTATAGTTAATTGACAACTCTATATGTCTAAAGGTATCTTTTCAATTAAAAAATTTCATTACTCTATAAAGTACAGAAATAAAAAAATAAAGTAAGTAGTACACAGTGTTACAACTAACTTCCATATTTATATATTTATTTTTAAAACGATTGTTTTCCTACGGTTTCTCCAAATTTCACTATATTTTTTGAAAATTTGATTTTAAAATTTATATCTCTTCATAAATTTCATCTAATAATAATTTTACTAATAATTTGTATTTAAAGTACCTTTTTCCAATAGCTTGAATAATCAATACATGTTCAATATCTCTGTAAACTACTCAAAATACCATGCATTTTTATAATATTTAATATTTTATTTAAATTCAAATTAATTCTTACAAATAGCTTAATTTCTTTTTCTGTAGTGATTGATCTTTATAAAAAATCTTTTGATTTTGGATGTAATTCTCATGTTATTTTTTCATTTGAGAATCACTTTTGTAGAAATTCGTAAGGTCTATTTGTTGTCTAAAAAATTTCTAAAAGATTCTTTGAAATATTTCTATCTGAACTATTAAAATTTATATGAGATAATGTAGACGAAAATTATAAAAAATATAAGAGAACACCAACACGCATAATTATTAAAATTTCTTTGAAACTCTTTGAACGCTCTATAAAATTTTTTTGAAAGAGAACACTTTTTTCAACTAATAACGTGAATTAATTTTGACTTGATTCAAAATTAATTTCAAAATTTTAATTTTTTTCTAGAAAATATTCTTTTTCACGAACCTGATTAATTCGTTATCTAAACTTTTCCTACATCTTTTTAATATGAAATATTGAGTATGCTTCGAGATTTTTAATGAAAAGTCTTTTAATTCTGCCTGTACACTTTCTTATTAACTAGTAAATGATTAAGAATATAATGAAAACCCATTTAGTATATTTTCGAAAATAATGTAATAAACTTTATTTACGAATATTTATTTCTCTTGTTCTATTTTACATATTAATATACATATAAGATATATCTATTTTATAATTTCTATAAAAATCTCAACATTTATTTATCACTAATGTTCATATTTTAATATTTTGCTTATAAACAGTGAGTGATTAGAGATTTAATATAAAATAATATTTAACAATGTTCTATCAAAAATAACTATTTATATGTTATTTTTATACGTTATAATTATAACTTATATACTTTTATTTTAACGTCTTATTAATTTATACTGCTAATCGTTTTTAAAAAGTTTATTCTTATGTATTAAATAATGAAAATTATTATTATTTATAAGAAATTTAAAAGTGTATCATTTAATTCTTTTTGATAGAATGATATTATAACGATCATTTCCAATAAAATAAATAGATATAAATATCATGCTGTTCCAAGGAGAGTTTATTCTCATTATTATTAAACGGTTCGTGTATTTATCATTTCAGAAGTTATTAAAGATAAGAATACAAAAACTTTTCAAATTAAGATTTTTTATTAACATACATTCATATTTATTCACACTCATATAGTTCCTGTTACAGTAGAGATTTGAAAGTGATGAAGTTTCGAAAACCTTTTGTCGTAATTGTTAAAAAATAACTTCAAGTAATAAAAACTTTAAATTCGTCATTTAATAAAAAACTAAAGGTAATAAATTGTATAATTTTCAATATATTAAAAAATGAATCTATTGAACAAATATATATATATATATAAACGAAGGAGCCTAATGCGCGATAACTTCGTAATCTAGTATTGTTGTATTTCTATTGTCTTGTAAGTCATCTAAAAGCCTTCATCCTTCAAACACTCAACAACAAGGTTGAAAATGCATGAACAATGAATATCCGGTCGCTCCGCGCTTTTTAGTATTGCGGAATACAACAGACATCAATTACAATTCTAATTCCGGAAATACTCGACGCAACCTAGAACATGTAAGGAAGTGCAAAGCTCAGTTAGCAGTAATAAGAAGCGCATTTACGCGAACGAAGGAGGAATTAAACCGAGTTATACGAGCAACTATTTGAGAATAAATTATACGAAACAAGCAGAACTATTAAACTAAAGATGTATGGAACAAAAATCTGTTGGAGATAGAAACAGATTTTACACCTTTATTTGCTTTCTTCATTAGTATTTCCATGAAAGCCAAAGAAAGTCGGAGTAGGGATTTTTGATTATCATCAATGCATCATCCCCGTCAAAAACAGGGAGTAAACAAAAAACTATTAATCGAATAAATTATCAAGGCATAGTTTATCAAAATAGTGAACAAATGAATAATAAAGTGAAGTAAACAGAAATTAAAGAAATGAAGTAAAATAGGTTAACCGATTAAAGAGCCGTCGCTATACGAAGTAAAAGTATCATCGCAATGAAATTCGTTATAGTGAAAAGTAAAATGATCTAGAGTACATTTCTCTCTTTTTTACCAGAACTTTGACCATTGAATAGATAATGTTCTAATACAAGAATTCAATATTGATTATTTCATGATCTTTCATTATTACGTAGAATAATTCTATTACAATGAGATTGAGTAAGGATTAAAACCAGAAGTTCTTCCATTATTCCACCACCTCATACACCACTATATTAAATTTTGAAAATACGGTTAACTCTACGTTAAATTAAAGTAATAACTTGGATAATATTAAACACGACTTTATCGATATACATACATGTATACAGAGCTCAAACCCACCCACAAAGGAACAAAGATGTCGGTTTGGTATTAAATCACAGTAAGTGTGTTCAGTTCTCATCGTGACGCTCGTGGCAGATGCGGGAAGTGTACCCAGTAACTACATTCTACTGTAATGTGTATCCGATATCTCAAGGTCGATATGACCCCTACCGCTTGTAATAGTCTCGGGAAACAATGACGCCTTCGATACAGAGAACGATATTAGTAAGAGTCATAATTCTCTTATCCAACTGATGTATCATTTAGCAATTACACTAGTTTTAACTTGATAATATTATACGAAAGAAACTCTCATATAATAATCTTCCAATTTTCCGCAAAAATAACAGATTCGCATGTCACAGAAGAAATCTCATTCCTAAAAATTGAGTATCGCACCCCTTCCTGTTATCGACTGCCTCAGTCTTTGATCACTCTCTCTCTCTCTCTCTCTCTCTCTCTTTTAGCCTCCCATCATCTTCGGTAGTCTGTACAGCACACCGATATTAAATAAACACGAAAACATTCGAATCTTAATCTTATACTAAAATGTAATAAATTACAATATTACTAACAATAAGCTTGAATAGAAAAGTTGAATCAGCATACATGAAGGTTAGTAGAGAAATGAGCTTAGCATTTTAGTGCTTTTGAGTTCCCAGAGGAGCTGTAGTATAGTACATAAGAATATAGTAAGGGGATCTTCGATGGGTAAGATTGAGACGATTTAAGAAGAATGAAGGTAGATCGCACCGGTTGATTAAACAAGTCGCTCTTGTTTTATATTTGAATAAATTCGCTGTATAAATTGGACAATTGTTGTATTATCACGAATCATTGACTTTAATATTCGTAGCTTTGCAACTATATATAATACTTTAATATTTTATAGCGTTTTCGTGTATTATAAATTATAATTATATATAGTCACTGTATATATATATATATATATATGTATGTATATTATAATATAGTTACCTTGTTTTTGTTGTTTTTACATAATTATGAGGTTCTAAATTTTGTATTTGAAAATTAATTCATACGAAACACGTTGTTAATAGAAATTATAATAACATAATTATACTTTAAACAAAGGATTTGTGAAAAAAATATTTTACACATTCATAACTATCGTTAACATTACGTATATGGAAAATTTGTATTTTATAAATGAATCAAATATTTATAATTGATAAATATTTATATTTGAAATCTCTTGCAAAATTCAAATAATCAAATTTAAGTTTTCAATTATCTTAAATTATAACTTTCATAAATTGTTATTTATGAATATTCGTATTATTACTACTATTATTATTCAAAATAAAATAAATCTAAGTTAAAAAATCTCTGAAGGTTACTTTTATACTTGGAAGTAACTAAAAGTATTATAAAATTTATTATTTATATAATATATAATCCTTACATCCTAATAGAAAATAAAAATTATATATATTAATATACTTTACCTGTGTATTAATATAATCTAATATATAATTATCTAATTTAATACTAACGTTTTAAAAAATCAGTAATATTTTCATTAAAAATCATTATGAAAATCATTAGATTCAAGTTAAATGTTTCAATAATGTTGAGTTTAAATATTTATAATAACCTAATATCGAATTCTGTACAGTTTATCGAACTCTATTTGTATAACTTTAATTTAATTACGTTTTTTATACCATTTTTATTCTTCATTTACAAGTACTAAACTTCTTTTATGGTACCATTTTCTGAATTGTCTTTAGTGTTTCCCTAATCAAGTATAATTTCTGTTATATGTTACAACGTCTAATAATGATCTTTATAACAATAAAACTTAAATTAATATTGGTAGTTGAACACATTTAAAACAATAGTAATTTAATAATTTTTGTTATATAAAAATTTAATAATAACAATAAATAAAGGTCATTAATAAAATACAAATTAATTAATTAAAAAATAATTTTAATAATTTTCTTGAATAATAATAATAGCAGATTTTTCATACACATTTTTAATATACTTTGTAATTATACTTAAATTATATTTCTATTTACTTTACATAGAATATCAAAAAATTGTACAAAATATGAAAGTAGATAAATAAAGTATTTGGTCTTTAGATAAAGTATTTAAATATCTTGTAAAGGTTCTCAATAATTTTATTTTCAAGATTTCTTACTAATATAAGAATTAGTTTTTTATATTAAAATTCTTTTCAAAGCTGTAAAGGGAAAGTTTTCATACCTACTTATTCTAGCTATTACCAACCTTTCTCATAAATTTTCTAATGCTTTTTTAGCAATTTCTCAGTAATAAGTATAGTATACTACTAAGCATTTTTAACATTGTATTATTTTATAAGCTCTAGCCTTATATATATAATTGTATTTAATAATAGATCAAATTAGCTCTAAAATATACGTGTCGTAAAAAAGTTTTGTTTGAATAACAGTGACATTACCCTCAAAGTATTTTTTATTTGTTTATTCGACAGTTAAAAAACATATCTTATAAAATAATACATTTATTTTGAGATGATTAGTACGCAGATAAAAATTATATTCATTTGTATTAAAAACTAGAAACATAATAAAATCCGAAGAAGACTTATCCATTTGATATAGAAACGACTTTTGTCACTTTATTATAAAAACAGGTTTCCTAGATTAAGCACTTTTTGTCAATTATACAAGTTAATTTCATAGTAAAAATTTTGTTTATACTTTTAATATTATAAGGTAAAATTTTATTAGGTAAAAAAATAAATAGCTTAAATTCTATTTTA
Organism: Wiebesia pumilae; assembly: GCA_018907045.1. Lineage (NCBI taxonomy): Eukaryota > Metazoa > Arthropoda > Insecta > Hymenoptera > Agaonidae > Wiebesia > Wiebesia pumilae. The sequence goes on from JACCHZ010000121.1 coordinate 264,861, forward strand.
TAATTTTATCGATCACTAACTAGTATACTTTATGGCAAAATAAAAAGTTATTAGATGGGCTAAAAATTTATCTTGAATAAATAGTTCAATAAATTGATAAAAAAATAATCAATTTTTATTTATAAATAATATAGAGTGTAACCAAAGGTTTGAAAGAAGTATATTAAATTAAATCGAATACCTGAACTAAATTATTAACTTTGAAAATCACATAAAACTTTCCACATACTATAATTAGATAAATTCTACAGTATTATTAAAATTAAAGGGCAATTTAAATTAAAATTTAATTTTGATTTAAATTATATATATATATATATATATATATATATATTAAAATAATTCCCTATAATTTTTTTCGATAAATATTTTAGAAAATGTAAGGATATAAACAATAAAATAAATTGTCATTAGGTTTAAGATTTGACAACTATTTTCACAAGATATAACAATATTAATGTAAACTTTTTTATAAGATTATTTAGTTTTTTATTATACAATATTAAAAACTAATAATTATAGTAAAATTTTATTACTCGGTACTTTATTTTAAATAAAGAACAATAAATTTCAATAAAATAATGAATATATTAAAAATTACAAATATTAATTAGTATCCGAACTTCCGGTGATGTGTTTAACTATTTATTTTAATGTAATCTGATGTTTTAGTGAGTTTTCGGAAAAATTCGGGTAACATCGAGGGGCTGCTCTGATTTATGATGAAATATTTGTATGTTATAGCTTATGATCTTACAAAGGCGTTTATATTGTGAATTATATAGTTATCAAATTTTGACGAAATTAACCATTGCGAATAATTTTCTTTTGGCAGCGGCTGAGCAACAAATCTGTGACTCTTGCAGAGATTAACCTTGTATTGATCTATGACGTGCATTATTAAGACGATATATTTACCCTGAACTTCTGTATGTGACACTCCGAAACATCAGGAACGCATAGTAGTTGTATTAATTGTGCAACTTCTACATTTCCACACGTTGTATGATACATGCGCAACTACTGCATAACAGTTTCATGCTGTTCTGATACCTTAGTTACTGTATATATGTGCATATTGAGTTGTACCCATACGTGCATTGGATAAAACCGTAATTATTATTATTGTAAATTTAAACGTAAAGATCAGTTATAATCGCTTGAGTTTAAGTTCATTTTTTTCCTTCCACTAGAAACATAGGTTTTTTCATGCCTGTAATAAATCTTTGAATGTCATTCGTATATTGTATTGCAGGCTTGCAAAAGAGCAAGAATTATTAATTATTGAAGAAATTCAAAATAAAATGAATAAATGAAGTCTAAAATATACTTCTCTGAGTGTATTATTTACTCTTCTCTCTGCGAGGCTCACGGATTCGGATAAATAAGACAAGTACATTCACATATTATTTACCTTAAATATTTTGTTTCTGTCTCTGTATAATATAATAGCTAAGGCTTCACTACTACCCTTATATATATATATATATATATTGTTTCTGCTCTGTATAATATAATAGCCATGGCTTCACTACTACCCTTATATATATACTTCCTTTTTCCGTAAGTCTAACTCAATATTTTATCTACGCGCCGATTATTACACTATTGTCCTCCGCCTGTCCATTCGAATCGTGATGCTCACGTCTTCATCAGTCAAGCTCTACAATAAAGTGTCATAAATTGTTTCGCTTTCCAAAGTTATGGATTTTCTTTAGCCGATACGTCGAGGATTTTATATAAGGAAAATTTTTCGAATGAGAAATATCATGCATCATATACTATTAAGAATAAATTTTTATAATAATGGGAAATAGATTCTATACATGAAATCTAATAATATAGTCTGCTTACAAAATAATGCTACTTTTATACCTTAAATAAAGCGAATAAAGCTATGCTTGATAAATATATAATGAAAAATAAATTGTAGGCACACAAATCAAAACAGAATAGTGACTTTTAAAAGGGTGATTTAAAACCATATGTTGCGTAAAACACGTGACCGAAAACCTTTGACTTTTTAAAGATAGATACAACAATATGGATACAATTGCTTTTTGATGTTTAAAATAGATATTTTTACATGTTCTTTATATTATTAATATGTAAGGAATAACTATAACATTAATAACATCGTTGCTAGATCTTAGAATTAAATATATTAATAAATATATTACAGAGTATAATACGTATATTTAGAGTATATTGGATAAATTTTAAAAAGATAAAATGATAGATTTAATAATAACGTATTCAAAGTACGTATTTTGAAAAATCATATAATTTACTATCAACGATGAAAACATTCGAAAAATGAACGAATTTTATTCATTTGAGAACTATTTTTAAACTGAAGAACTTTCAATGTTTTTAATTATTCCAGAAAATCTTAAGAATTTAAATTAATAATACTGAAAAATGTTTTTTGTCTGTTGTCATTAGATGGTAGCCAAGTAATAATGGTCCTTGATTCATATTGAGCGGTTTAGAACGATTAAACTCATGTTATTCTACTGCAACAATAATACATATGTTGTACATCATGTAAACGAAAATGCTTTAAATATATGAGTATAGAAAAAAGCTAGTTTTCATATTTAACTATTATGGACTAGAATTAAATAACAAATTTATCTGTGAAATCTCGCAGAGCTATTTTTATATTAACAATGTGTCTATAGAATATTGTTATTTTGTATGGATTTATCAAATTAATTTTAGAATAAAAAGAACGAGTAAGTATATTATTAGGAATAAGTGCATAATAATAATATTATTAATTAATAAAACTTGAAATATATAGCGTACATTAAAGGCCTTTGCCTTTTTAGGATATAATTGTATAATTGTGAATAAAATAATAATAATAAAGAAAGACTTAAAAATATTTAAAATATTTAAATATATGTATACATAAATCTATATTTAACAGAAAAATTAAGTTTGTATTTAAATATTTTACCATTTAGTTTGTTACAAATTAATTTGTTATTCCAAGATACTTTAAATAAATATAAAATAACTTTCAAGATTATTAAATTTTTCTTGGTGAATTTCAGAATATTGGATCTATTTTCATAAAATTATATATCTGTATAAATTATTAAATTAAAGTAAAGTTCAGAAAGTATATAAGAATTTGTAAATATACACGCTATAGTAAAAACGTGCCGTATACGAGCTATGAACATAAATTAGAATATAATGCTTTGACGGTAACTTATGAAGATGGAAAAATGAAAATAAATTCTGGCTCTCTTACTTTATACGACAAATTGAACTACATATCTTCTTTATCTCTCTCGAGGACGTATTCCCTCTCTCTCTCTCTTCTTCACACTTAATTTTTTCTTTTTGAATTTCTGGTCCTTCCTCTCTCTCTCTCTCTCTCTCTTTCTCTTTCATTACTTAATAATCTGCATCCTTTCAAGGATGCTAGTTATATAAAATATTGTTCATAACATAACGGTCAAAGCGAATATTATTTGATCTCTAACCGGAAACTATTTAATTTTAGATCAATACTTTTGAAACTTTATCTCGAACTCAGTAGAGGAAGATTTATAGTCTTATAAAATAGAAACATTTATTATAATCAATGAAATAGATGCATTTACATGTATTCTCTTATGCATGTAAAAGATAATATTTCTATTTATCATATTTGTAATTTTTTTAATTTTAACTTAATTTGAAATTATAGCTCTATTAATATAATCTCATATCTTACTTATTTTTATAAATATTCACTAACTTATGATTAGTTAACTTCAATTTGAATATTTCCTCATCGATTAGTGGAATTTGATAACGAAATTTAGTAAATTAAAGAATAATAAAATTTACATTGATTTCTACTACAGGAACAGGAGCAGACATAACAACATATTTTGTTCAGGCACTTTTATATTTGAATTAAAATTCCACGTAAATTTCTAATGTTAATTTTTATTCCTATCGATGTGAAGCATAAACGTAAGCAGTAATATACAGCAACATCATAAGTCGCTGAACAAGAGATTGAAAAAAGAGAGATTAAAATGTTCGCGATACTGCAAATTATCAACGTACAGCCTAGACGAGAGATTTGTCTCTTGCAGATATCAATTTCTACATCAACCTCTAAGGTACATCCATGTAGGCGATAGTTTCGTATCCGAATTTCTGCATATGGTACGTACACCATAGTAGTTGTTTAATTGTTCGCTGCCACTTCCACACCTCATACAAGTTACTTTACAAGGATCGAACTCAACTCTTTTTTCATAACAAAAACTAATATAACTTTCATGAAATTAAAAAATAAATTGTTAGATTCTAACTAAGATGTTTAATAAATTGCAGAAATACATTGAATTTGTTTTTATCGATATTAATATAATAATGGATAAATGGATAAATTAGCTGAAATATTTTAAAATACAATAAAACTTCTTTTTGCAAAAAACGACCACGTTTTTGTAATAATGTATATATTTAATTAATAAAAATCATAAATATATTATACATAACTAAAATAGAAAGAATAAATAATGGATTTTATGATACTTCCAATCATTTATTCAAATAAATAAAATTTTTATTATATAAGTTTCCTAAAATATCTTAAAAAAGTTAGTATTTTAAATTTAAGATAAATAAAAAACCAGTGCAGCAACATTATTAGTATACTTAAATTATAAATAAATTCAATAATTATACATGATATAATTACATGATATAAATTATATAAAAATTTCTAATAATTCTTTTTAAAAACGTTTAATAAGTGAGAAAATATTAAAGTACTTTCAATGTGCTTAATACTAGTGAAATTCTGACATAATTATTTACAAACTTTAAATTATATATTCATAATTTATATATTTATTTGTTTAGAATTATATATTTCTAAATTATACATAAATATTTATTTTAATCACTAATTATTTATTTTTTCTTATAAAATAATTTTTATAATAACTTTTATCTGCGAGCATAACAAATGTTTCGATGAAAATAATCTAAGCTAAATGTAATATATCATTTCAAACAAATTACAATATAATTAATCGTTTTAATTTATGTATCTATGCAGGAGCCCAATGAATCATTTATCAAAACTCAATTTGTAAAACTTTTGTTATTTATCTTTATTGACTCATCCACAAATATTTTTTTATTTTTATAAGATTTTATTTGAAGAAAAATAAATAAAAAATTAGAAAAGCGAATATTACGACAGAAATTTATGACATGTAGAACATAATATTCAAGTATGTATGTAGGTATTCGTACATCCAATAAATTCAATCCAACAATAATTCTTTCTTATTTGCCCTTTCAAACTTCAATAAAAATTCGAACACACTACATATCTTTGAACTTTATATATTCAAATTATTCATTTCTAATTCTGAGTATTTTAACTTTTGTTTTTCTACATTTCTTAAATTAGACTTTAATTTCTGTAATTTAATAGCATCTTCATTACTCCTTTACTTGTTAATTTTTTATATAATTTTATAGGCTAATTCATAAAATATCTAGTTTTTTAAATAACTAACATAATTAAACACAAAATATTTAGGAATTTAAATAAGATCCTAAGACTTTACCTAGTAAAATGAGAAATAACAAACAAATTAAGACAGTAAAAATCATTTTCTCGCTATTTTTATAAATACTTAGAGACTAAAATTCGTTTGCTTTGCACAAAAAATACTAATATACTTTTAAGTTACTAAGATGTAATTATTAATTTCATTTTTGTAGAATTTTACGATTTTATTTGTGTTCAAAATAGATAAATATTAGAAACCTTATTTAATTCATTTATTCTTTAAAAGAAACTAGTATATAAAATAATATATTAATATGAAGTTATTTTACAAGTATATGAATAATTATCAAAAATTTATTTGGATATATTTTGCTGTAAATAATTTTGCAAAACAAAACGATTAATGATAAACTGACTTTATTTAGAGCATAAAAAGTTTTTAATACATAAATTTAATACTTATAGCAAAAAAATTGTAAAAATAACATTGAATATTTTTATGATAATAATTATACGTAAATAAATGTAGAAGATAATTATAAGTCTATTTGTATCTCCCAAATATCGAATTCGGTTAATATAATCATACAGTCCCTACTGATACATAAATAAACTTTTCTTCTAAGTTAGAGACTCATTTATATATGAAGAAAAATACATATTTGTATATACATGTAGAAGAGAGAGAAAGAGAGAACAAATAAACAATGCTATGCACTTTATCTTTATTTCAAAATAAGAGATAGTTTTATATATGCCATATGCAACGTTATCTTTCTCTTCTTTTCTACCCTTTACATTTAATTATAAACATGAAAATTTACGATAATTTACGTCAATTCGTTCAAAGTAGGCAATCCCTTTTAACAAATGACGATGTGAATCCAGTGATGTGAAAAACATTATATATTAGCAATTATGAAAATACAATGTTTTTAAAACTTATATATATATTTTTCAATTTTTTATAAAGTTTTCAACAACTGCAAATCTTATATACTTTATTATTTATAACTTTTATAGGCTTGATAAATATAAAATTACAAATATTAAATATAATGGATAAATGAGAGCACAAATTATAATTTTATCTTTGACGAATAATACGTAAATATATTGATATACATTTATGTAATCATTTAAAATATATTTTAGTACTAAAGTAAGAATTTTTTAATCTAGTTGTTTTATTATAATAAATGAGCTTCAATTAAACAACTGCAATATGTTTTTCATCCATATTTCCAATATTTATTTTTTTTCACTGTCTAGTGTAACCAAATTATTGTTAATAATAATATTTATAAATAATTATTCAATCATTTTTGTAACACAGAACTTTTAGAAGTCATTTATTTCAGATAATTGTTGAAAAAATATTAACAACATACTATAAACATTTTTATTTAATAAACTTAAAAGTCTTCAAACAGAATAATAATTTGAAGTTTTGTAGTCTTTTGAGTACAGATGAATATCATTCAAAGTTATAATTTGCAAGCAAGTGCATAGTAATCATACTGTCATGCTTCAAATAATTTTCCTAAGTAAAATCAAATCAAATCTGTTTTTAAGCAGAACTTTTTTAATAGAATCGGATAAAATATTTTATATTATCATGAATCATTTTACTTGGATACTTTAAATAAACGTTTTAAAACATATGTACATACATACACATTTATCTGCGGGTACAAATATGTGGAATCAACTTTAACTGATAGAAATAAACCAGAACTTACCTCCTCACTCTTAGGAATAAAGAATAATATTTAAAAACAGACCATTTAATGAAAAAAATAGAAAGCCTAAAAGCTATCGAGATTTGTTTTCTAGTTAATAAGTATAAGAGAAAAAGAAAAGTCAAGAAAGTGATACAACTTTTCATTATGAGACCATAAGAAAATATGGTTTTTAGTATTTTTAATATGGTTTATATTAATAATTTTACATTAATGCGATTATTATGTAAACTTACTAGTTTTATACGTGTTGAATATCCTTTATATTGAAAGATAATATAACGTAGCAGAATTCGTAATTGCACATTCTTTTCATTCCATTGAAGATAAGAAGCATTACAGTATATGGTTACGTCATAATGAAAATTGAATACGAACTGGAATAAATATTTCATTGCAGATGCGTTCTTCACTATAGTAATACTTAGTATTTATTTTACATGTCTCTGAGAAGAAAATACTACTGTTTCCCAGGTTAGCAAAATACGTTCTATTAGTATATTCTAATGAAAAACATATTTTTTCAACTAAAATTTAATATTATATTGGTAATTATATTTTTAATTATAAAATTTTCATATCTTTTTAAATTAAAAATAAATTACGTTTATGTTTGAATAGTATTTATAAATTATTTTCAGAAATATTTATTTTTTAAAATTATGATAGTATTTATAAAACTCAAATACATTTTACAGTCAAAAAAAACATCTTCTATTATTTCTTCACGTTTCTATAATCTAAGACGCATTAAATACAAAATTTATCTTAATATATAAATATATAGATACTCTTGGCGCTAAAAAAACTAAAGAAGATTAGCAGGGTAACGCAAAGTTAGAAAGATTAAGTATATGTACATGATGAATCAAAATAAAGGTCAAAGCCCTACGTAGGAGCTTGAGTGCTTTTAGATGAGAATTTTATACGAAACTGCCGATTTTCTGGATAAAGAAACCAAGAATAGAAGGTCCAAATTGCTATAAAAACGACTTTATGCGTCAATAAGAGGGAGAAATCATAAGATTTAGATGACTAAGACGAGCTGTGCGTGAAAAGAAATGGACACGAAAGAGGATTATATAAAACGTAGGCTCAACCATCAACACATCAACATCAACAATAAAATAAAGTATAAAGCAATTCTGTTATAGCAAATTATAGTTTTCAAGAAATAAGATAAGCAAATTAGGTCAGAGTTTTGAAACGTGTTAGACGATAACAGTATATAAGTTTATATAATAACCAAAATAATATATAACATAACAACACGTAATACACATTATACAACATTAATCTCTCTAGAGAAAATTTATTTAAAAAATTTTTTAATTTTATAAAAAGAAGCAATAATAATGATCACGTAACTTTAAAAAAAACACCCCACAATCCTTTATATTCGTGCTTTAATTGAAACTAACCGAATAAGAATTTTACTGTTTTTATCTATTCAATAATGTGAAATGTAACTATTAAATTATATACTAAAATCTATTCATATGTTGTGTATGCGCGCACGCGCGCGCGCGTGTGATACAACGTGCAGTGTATTATCAGATAAATATTTTGAGCACATTGGTAAAATTTTAAACCTTTTATTTAAAATATACGGTATCTCGATGTCAACACATATTCTTGATTCATCAATTTTACAAAATGGTATAAATCTTAAAAGATTTCTTATGAATTATGGATTTTTACAATCAGTTATTATGCAAATATGAAATAGAAAACAATGGTCCCAGAAAATGTAGATTTTCAAATTCTCCAAATTGAAACTGAAAAAAATTAATTAATTTCAATTTGAGTATAAAGATAAAATTTTTCAGTAAATAATTATTTTTGTATTTTTTTCGAATATAACAAAAAAAATTGTAATAAATATTGCTTCCGAAATATACATTTTCTTGTTTATTGAAGCTTTAAAGCTTAATATAACATTCAATAGTTTAAATATATATTTTAAATCCATACATTCTCTATTTTATAATCAATCAAATTAGTAAAAATTTCAAGTATCTTGTTTACGTCATCTATGGTTAGAACTGGTAATTTATGAATTATACGTGATTGTGATTCGATTTAACTAGTCCAAAAGCCTGAATATTCGTATAAAATTATGCGTCATGTATTTCACAACCTACTTGTCGTTTATTCGACAATTAAGGCATAAAATGAATAGCGAAACTTATGAAAATAATGAGAAATAATTTTAATTAAAAATTCAGATCTCAGTGAATTATATACAATTCTTGTAATGCTTTCATTATTTTGCAATTATCAATAAAAATACTGCTATATTGATATTACAAACTATGCTATTACAAAAAGCATGATTTTATTACAGATAATTACAGTTGTTATACATTTAAGACAATTTTGTTAAAATGTTTTTAAACATGTTATAACATTTTGTTATAATAAGCGAGCCTGTATTTTGTTATAATACAACTTCCACCCCGTGCATCCCTGTAAGGCCAGGTTGATGTAGCTCCTTGCTAAAACCTCACGCAAACAAAATGGGTGGACTGGGAGGATGACGTTGTAGAGTATCGCAACGTGATTGGAGTGGCAGCGTTTCCGCAGAAACCTTATAGCGAGACACCCAGAACACGAAGAAAAAGGGAAAGTTGGTAGACGTCGTCAAGAGAGGACGGCGAAGAATCTAACAGACGGGAATTAGACTGAAACTGTCTCTAACTCCTCCCGGAACCGTCGTGAGGAAATACAGCGACATCCGATCCGCCCCTTTCAGGACGAACAAGAGAATGCTAGCGTAGGTACAATGAACCCCATGGTAAACTCCTAACCGCTCTTCTTAGAAAAATCATCAAACTACTACTACTGATACGTAGACGATGGAAGTAAAGACGGGGGATTAGAAACCGAGAAAAAGAGATTTTCTAGATCGTTCTTAATTACTTTTAGTTTTATAAGTAACACAAAAAAATATTTGTGAATTGCGAAAAGAAAGTCTGTTTTATTAAACAACAGCATCAAATTGTATAAAAAAATTATTGTGTACGTATATTCTCATCTCAACTCATAAATAACATATTATGGATGTGGTGATCCCCATATACCTTGTCTAACGTTCATTCACAAAATGAGTATCATTAACTAAACACACCGTAACAGGTACGTCTTATCCTTTCGAGACCATTAGAAGAATTGCAGCGCAAATACAACATTAAAGCGATGAAAAATTTGTAGGAAAACTACCTAAGAAAGGGAGCCGGAGAGAATGAAGGAAGAAGGAACGACGATCGATCCGATATTGGAATAGAATCGTCCAAATGAAAGCCCGTGGATTAGTAAGACATACAACAACATGAGAAATATTATTATTCAAACTGTAGAAGAAATTATGTCTTATGAATCTCAAACTAACGTATATCTTATTTAAAATTTTTATTTAAAATCTTCTTTTTAAATACCAATTTCTATCAAAGAATGAATATTTGGCCGCTTCCGTTGTTGTGAAGTAACTGACAATTAATAAACTTCTATAGTAATTTGCTTGTTTTATCAATTGTAATTTCGACAAAACAGAAATGTAATAACTTCACAGTATATTAAAGTTATTTTCCAACTAAGATAACTTAAAATCGAGGATAAGTAAAAATAATTACTGCACTCAATTTCCTACTTAAAAAATTTTTTTAATTACATTGTTTTGCATAGAATGAGAAAAAATGATTCAACTTATATCACAGAAAAGTTTTAAAGATACTTATAATCCTAACAATCATATTGTAATATTTATAAAATTTGAATTACAAAAAAAACAAAAAATATCTTGCTATTGAAAATAACGAGGTTTATGTTAAAAACTTTATCAAAACTTAAAGAATTTGTTAAAAAGATACACGTAAAAATTAATAAATTTTGTAGTAGCTGTAGTATTTTGTACATATATTTTATTATTACTGTACTAAAATAAAAATATATGATAAGAATTGCATAAGAATTATGGTGCACTATATTTTTACTTTGAAAATGGACTTATTGAATGCATAACTTGATATTACCTAATATTTATCTATTCTTGATTTATCTATGGTAGCAATATTCGAATACTTAAATAAAAGTGTTTGTGTGTTTGTGTGTGTGTGTGTGTGTGTGTGCGTATGATCTGTATACATATGTATATGTGTTTATATACATTCCGAGAGAGAATTTTTGAAATGTGTTGCAATATATTTAATTAGTTACAAGTATATAAGAAAAATATTTTTTTATTAATATTTCAAGGCCTATACTGATACAAATGTTTTAAAAACATGTTTGGTTAAATAGCAACAAAAAACATTTAGGTTATAAATAAACATTAATTATATGCTATATATATGAATACATTAATTTCAAAAATATATTATTTATTAAAATGATTACATTGATGTCATATTATTAAAAATTGATTAACCTAACAATGAAAATTATTTATACCCCAAATAATTGCACTATTGGTTGAAACATAGCAATGAATAATATATTAACTTCTTGTAAAGATTAGCTTTTATTATGTGTTATTGTAAATATACAATACAATATTATAATATATAGAATATAATAATATAATAATTACTAAACTAAATATACAAAGGAGAAAAATGATGATAATTTTAATATAATGATTACAAATTATTTATTGAAATTATTATTAAAAAAATATGTTCTTCCGAACATTCATATAAAATATTAATATAAAAGTTAATATATGCAGGAACTGGAAGAATGATAAAACAAATTTTGTTTTGATATTCAATCATTTATGCAAGCTTGCTGAAGCATACATTTTCATCTCAACAAAGTTACTTTAAGCATAAATTAACCCCCATGAAATATTTTGATCCAAATATTTTACTATACTCTAAAGCACAATGAAGAATACGATGAAGAGAATAGAAACCTATTATTTTCGAATAACTGTTTATTGATACACAATATTTTTACAGAATTATTGTTAATTTACCAACAATATATACAATTATTTATTTATATTCTTATGAATTCCGTACTCACATGTATATTGTTTAATCGTTCAAAATGTAGATAACATATCTCTTTCCCTCTCTCTCTATCTCTTTCACTCTCTCACACACGCACTATTTCTATCTTTCACTCACTCTCTCTCTCTCTTTCTCTTTATGTATATGAATATATTTATTATTTTTTTAGTGAAGTTTATTTAAAATTTAAACTATAGAAACAAGGCCATAAAAATCAATATATAAATATTCAGAAAATTTAAAATTCTAGTTAGTTGAATTGAAAAATCTTTCATGTAAAATATTATATGCATGTTTGTCTTTTCATTTTTCCTTTACATTTTTATTTATGTATCTATATACAATATTATATATACAAAAGATTAATATTATTGTAAAATATTATTGTAAAAAATCGTTTCATCTTTTATTAAAATATTCTATAAAATATTCTATACTAAAGATTAATATTCATACTCACTTAAAGTTCTACATCTCCATTTTAATGAATTCAGCAAATTAGATCATACACTTTTTCGCGTACGCAACAAATTTCTCTGTACACCTGCTTAATATCAGTCTTCCACGGTTTCGCGTGACTTCATCGTGTCTAGCGAATAATTCAAGAAATTTAAGTTTTCCAGTTGATATACTAGAACATGATAAAGACGTTTCATTTGCTACACGAAGAGGGCAAATAAAGAGTACCTCAAAAAGTTCTGTACTAACAATAAAAGTGTCGTGTCTCTAAAATATGGGTTTTAATAAGGCTTTGCAAAGTTTTTTTCTTTTTCATCCTTAAAATTAAAGCAAATGAGTCTTCATTAATAATTAAAAAATACTATTAGTAATATTTTTACGATACAACATTGAATTTGAATTTATTTTAAACAAATATTTTCTAAATAATTTATTTAGTGATTAATTATTACATTTTTTTTATTACATAAGAGTTAATTGTGATATTTTATAATCGAGTTAAGAAATAGAACAAATCAGTATATAACAATATAAATTAGAGATAGTTTGACTTTCATACCAGCAATATTTAGCAACTAATATAAGTATTCACTATTGCATGTTCATTTTTATTGTATATCGTAAAAGAAAAGTATTCAATGACAAATTAGAAAATTACTTCAGCAGTGAAATTCTTTGACTAAGTAAGATTTTCAATTTATTGTATATTACAAGTTTATTTTAAATGTTAGTATATTTATTAGTATATTTAAAGTTTAAACTGATTATATGGATTTCCTTATATATATATATATATTGACTTTCTTATTTATCTAGTTTTATCAACAGAATATTTTAATACATAAATATAATTGATTACTAATATTATTAAAGTAAGTTACAGAAAAATTGCAAATTTAAATAATACTTCTTATTCTTAAAAAAATTTAAGTAAAATACATCAGGTGGAATTAGCAAAATTATATTCAAACACAGTATTTTTATAGTATTATTGTTAATTTATATATTGAGAATATTAATTAAAGTTTTATATTATGTAAAGGTATATTTAGTTTTTGTGTTTACATAATATCTGATCTGAAGCTATTATCTAACGAATTCCATTTTCTAGAGAGAATAGTTTGAAAATTTAAAGGATTTACAACTTGCTGAATCAAATTCGTCAGCTTGAAACTCTGTGTGTGCATATGCATCGTATCGAATACGTAAACTACATAGTGCATAAACTACGCTATGTATATGTTCTATAGTTAAATTTCTGATGACATAAATCAGATATCTTGTTAACAATTTCTCTTTTATCCAAGTGAACTATGTCCTGTGTGATATGAATTATTTTTTAACGTATTAAGATCTTAGATCATCGCCATTAAATACAAGATTTTATATTCGACATAATCAATTATTTCTCTTATTTTTTGTTCTAATTAAAATATACGATGGTTACTTTTTATTATTTAATATATATGTATTAAAAAATATTACAATTGTCGAAGACATAAATATGAAAATTTTATTCATCCAATTTTTACGAATAGTATAAAACATATACGTAATTTTGAAAGATTTATTTGGTAGATGTATTTTGATATCTAAGAGCAATCTTCTTCTTCACAGCATGTGGATGTACGTTATAATTTTGTTACAATTTCTGTAAGAGTATGTTTTCATACTAACGAGAACCAATCGAGCTTTTTAAGTAAAGCATTTCATAAATACGGTCAATATAAAATCTGCATGTTGAAGATTGTTATTACACGTTTATTTCATACAATTTTAGATTTTATCAAAAGTCATATTTATAAAATGTATATATAGGGAAAGTTCTTAAAATATAAATTTAATTGAATATTTTAAAAAATCCTTACACTGGATTAATTAACAAGAAGAGAACATTTTTTGAACCATATTTTTATGAAAGTCCGCAAAAATTAATTTCTGCTCTAATAATTTTAATACACTATAATAAATAGAATAGTGTACAAAAAGTTTTACTTCAAGAGTATATTGTACAAAAATATAATCTTAGAAACAAAAATCGTATTTTTTATACTTTACTTTTATACATTTATATTTTCTTAAATATATCAGATCATATTCCGAGAAAAATACAAATATTCTAATTGAACATTCAATATTACAGTTACTATTTCTTTGTTCTCTAGAAATTGATTATATTTCACTCATAAGCTGGAAAAATCATTGATCAAAAATTTCAATTTTATTGTTGAAAAGAAACACAGAATTTTATGAAGATTAATATTGGAATTACGAAAATACCTTGTGCTTTGAGTTTCAAAATATAGTTTTAATAAAAACAAGTCTAAAGCTTCAAAAGCTGATTACATCAAACTTGGAGCGTATATAAAGGCTTTTATCTTCAAAAACTCCTGTCGGATCCATTTAAAACTTTAAGAGTTAATAATAGAATAACAATATAGTTATGATAAATCTTCTGATATATCTTAGCTTACAGTTATACTTATTTTTGTAAAAAAAATTCTAATGTTGAATCAATCGTTGATATCTACATTCCTTAAACTTTATTCTAAAATTTTTATAAGTACGCATGAAAAAGGCATTCTTTTACTAGTAATTTTGATAATTTACTTTATTCCTACTATCTTTTTTAAGAAGGATACCTGTACATGTACTTTTCAATCGTACTATGAAAATGCTGTTGTTCGTATAGTTAAATAATTTATTAACTTTTCAATTACTTCTTCGAAATTATTTTGAAATTCTGGTTAGTAATTGTAAAAATGCATAATTTGAAGTTTATATGAATTTCACCCAATATATAAAATTGTGAGATTTGATTATTTAATTATTTAGATTAAATTAAATTATATATATATATATATATAAGGTTATATATATACATATATATATACATATAATATATATTATATATATACATATAATATATACATAAGGTTAGTATTTTATTGGACAGATACATTAAAACAGTTGTAATATTTATTAAGAAGGTAAAACATAAAAAGATTATAACAACATATAAGTCTATATAATACGATGAATTTGATCGTTCTCTTACATTATAAATAACATTCTTGAAATTTCAGTATGATAAGTCTTTCATTTGCTTCTATCTTATGTATTATAATCTTTTTAAATTCTAAAATTTTTGAGAATTTTAATATCTATGTTTATTTTATATATTTTTTACACTGTCTACTAAAGAACAACATACTAAACATGTACATAATAGTAGTAGTTATATCTTAATGAATTAACGTATTTCATTCTATACTTACTTACTTTCAGCATTTGTATTCTCTGTGAAAACAAAATGTATTGTAATCAAAACTAAAGTTATACTCAATGTCTCAAAAATTTCTATACTCAGATAGTAACTGGAATATAAAATGATAAATTTCTCGATAAGGGCAACTAAACGATACTCTTGTATTTGAAATCAACTAATGGCTAAAACTCTTGTACTATCGTTAACTTTTGATATTTTTAATAGACCTAACTCTAAAATCTTTGGTCATCCTATTATAGTTTTAACGTTGCTTATCCTATTTAGTGATAAACTGAAATTCTTTTGTATATATAGACTTATATACTTATTAGATTAGTCTAGATTTGGGCTATATAAATTGTCGGTAAACTGCTGAAGCTTAATAGTAGTATATTATGTCTTTAACTTTGTTCTCGAGTGTATAATATTTTATATAATAATGCAGTAATTAAAGTTTCTGGATTTTCACTGATAAATTGTATTGATCATGAAACTCTAATCTTGAGTATATCAGAATCTTTATATAGCTTGAAATAATTACGAGTGGATCTAATTTTCCTAATCGTAAATTCAAAGTTTTCTTTACGTTTAGTACTTAGTATAAAACTTGACTTATGTAATAATATATATATATATTTCAAAGATCTATTAAATAACGATGTCATAGCTACATTTTAAACATGAATGATGTATTTCGTCTACAAATATTTCATTTCTTATTGGTCTATTGTATAAAAAGTTATATTATGTGTATAAAAGCAAGTTCGTATATTTATATATTGCAAATTAATTATCTTCTTAAAATGTTTACAGAAATTATAGTTAGTTAAAAAGAAAACAAGTTTGTTTTTAATTATAGTGTTAATAAGATTATTTAAAATAATTAGGTTTATATTCTATAAATTTTTATGCAGCTTAAAGATGGCTAGAATAACATATTATTTGATAAAAATATTCATATTTTGAGAAATCACAGAGTCTGAAACGATATAAAATATAAAAGTAAAAGCAAATAAATTTATTAATGTTAATAAGTATAATAATTATTCAGCTTATTTTAAGTGACTAAGTAATATGAAGTTTAGGATTCGTCTCAAAATTTTGTCGCATTTAAATATAACTTACTAATACAGTAAATAACTAATAAGAGTGAATGTACATACTTATGATACTAAATTAATAATTTTCTTGAATTGCTTAGTAAAAATAAGTTCTTTCGGTTAATACTGCATTTCACTACATATATTGCAGATTGGTAATTGCATTGTATTATTCAAAAGACGCCAAAAAAATAAAAAAAATAAAATAGAAACAGCATTATATGCTATTAATAATTACAAATATATATAGTTTAAAAACGTTAATTCAAGAATATAGTAATACATAATTGTATATAGTATATACTAAGATACATTCAACGAATTACTTAAAATGAAGACCTCACGCTTAAGAAAAGATGAGATTCTATCACTCCATTCTTTTTCATCAATTTTATCTCAATTTATTTTTAGTATCTTCGTGTTTTACTCGATTTTTTTTTCAAGGCTTTTAAAAGCTTTACTGAAAGAGAAAAGTCTTCTAAGCATTTAAAATGCAAATGATCACTTAAGGAACCAGTGAAACATGCTTTGTACATATATAATACACTTAAGTATCGCATTTAAACGAAAATGAAAAGAATAAAAATAAAGGATATACAATACTAAGAATAATTTGAATAATTTATTGGAATTATATAAATTTAAACAATCTGTGGAAATCTAAAAACTTAAGATAATAAAAATTAATCTTAAAATTATACAAGTATATTTACAATTTATTATACATTGCAGTGTTTTATAAAAAATAAATAAAAAACGTAATATTTACTTTAAAATAAGTTAGTATTATATTTTATGCAATTTTTTTTATAATTACTTCAAATATCATACTTAAATTTCAGATAAATAATACAAAAGCTTACATATGAAGTGTAACTGATGTTATATAAATAGACTAGTCATAATAATTGTCTACTTTATACTATACTAATAGTCATAGATAATTGATACAAAGTACTTTTTTATTGATAGCAAATGAAACAATAGATAGTCAACTTTAAAAATCATGGAAATTTCTATTTAATAATCCAAATAAAAAAAGAATTGTATACATTTCTTTCAATTAATTATTCCAATACAAAGTATACGGAAATTTCGGAAATGGTCTACTAATGAAAAATCCTGATCTCCTAAAAAAAAACTATTAAATTAACAGAAACGTAATGTTATTATAATTCAAGAATTGAGATAATCGTAGATGGATGGATTTTAATAATTACTGATTATTCCATTTATTAAATTCATAAACAATGATATATTATTAGTATTAAAAAGTTAATATTCAAAGAAAATAATGGTACTCAGTTGTTGTCTTTAATATATTATGAAAATATGAAATACGGATTCTTTTGAAAAACTTTATACTTCTATATTGCAAGTGTAATAATATTATATATTTTAATAGGCAAACTCTAGAATGCTAGAATTGTAAACAGATCAGCATATAGAATTATAGCATAGTAATTGAAATAAAAGAGCAAGACGTTCAAATTAAAGATAATATTAAAATAAACTTTAAAAAATAGAGATTCTGTATGATCAAGTATTTTTATATATTTATTATTTTTATATAATTAAAGTTGATAGGATGATAAATTTTGAGTTTTTGAATTTTAACAGTATTCTAAAATAGAATCAATTTAAATTCGTATTGCTACAAAATACTTTCTATAAAAAAAAGTAAATGAACTTCGAAATGAGATTTAAGTCTCTTCTACATTCGTTACTAAAGTTATTATTAAATATTTTATATTTAAATAAACATATTAATATTATAATTAATTAATTCATAGAACAAATTTTTTGAAAAAAATCATTGGAATTTTTAAATATTAATACGAACCATTTGACGAAGTTATCAAATTCTTTTTTAATTCATACTTGAAACTAAAGTAAAGAAATTTGTACAAAAAATATCCACTAATAACTGTAGGTTTGAAAATATTTTATGAAGGTTGATATTCTTATAACTTTCAAGACAATTTCATTTTATGGTGCTACATACTGTATATTGTATCGCTACGAGAAAAAATTGCTGTATATTATAAATTATTTCAACATATAAAATGAGTTTTATAAAGTAATACTACTTCACAATTTGTATTCGTGATTGTATATATATACATGCAAAAACAAAAAAGTGAATTTTTTATCCTATGCAATTATTAATAGTTTTAATAATTTATTAAAAAATAATGAAACAAGTAACTAAAAATATTTGCCATAAGAATTTATAAATAATATTAGATAACATTAAAAGACCTAAATTTATTTTTATTCCTTGTCACTTAATGGATAAGCTTTTAACTTTTGAAAGAAATTTTATAACAATATAAAATAATTTTAATACAGAATTATTTAATACAATATTCTATATTTTTAATAAAGAAAATTTAATAAAAGAAGCCTGTAATGCTTTAAACAATTTTTGATATATATTACTGTCAAAAAATAGTATACTTCTTAAATGAATATTATTATATCAAGAAAAATTATTTTAAAAATTATTTTAATATTGTTACGTTTCGGTAATCTTAGAAATTAACAATATGCCCGCTTTTTCTATTCAAACTTTAAACTGAAATAATAGAAAGTAATAATTATTTAGAGTTATTAATCCATCAGTAAATAAAATCCCTATATTTTTAAAAAATCTCAATAGTTAAGATTCTTCAGTTACTTTTTAATTTTAATAAATTCCATTTTATTATTAAATGAGCAATTATTAAATTTCAAATTAAATACTAAAGGTAACTATTAATATAAAACTGATCAGTTGTCACAATTATGTATCAAAACATCTAAAAGATCAATATTACAGTACTTACAAGTATTAATTTTAATATTTTTAACTATAGGTAATTTTATTTACGATAAATGAAATTACTATAAGAAACAACTTTTTATACTATACGCGAACATCAATAAGGTGGGTACCAAATTTTTCCTGGAATTATAGGTGTCAAGAGGCACGTAAAAAAACGACGGAAACAAATAATTCCGTGAATTGTTCTCATGGGACGGATTTCTCCCTGTTCGCTTTTTTGAGCATATATTGCGTAACAATAATATTTTTTAACTTACTTCAAATTGATGGATTTCTTATATATAAATAGAAATAAACGCGCAAATACTATCTGGGCTTTAATAAAGTATTGATAAATCGACTATTTAACCGAACTTAGCTAGAATAAATATATCTAAGATACATCGGATATATTATTTTATAGTAATTTTCTATTAAATAATATTTTATCATAAAATATTTATGAAATTAAATAATTAAAATTAAATCAAAAATTAAATTTAAAATTACTTTTATATGCTCGTAACGTGTGTGTGAGCGTGTATATATCTAGATAATGCTATTAAAAAATTAAATTTTAAAATAAAAATAAAAGAGCATTTGTTAAAAAGTTACAAAACAGCTTTTTCTACCAAAAAATTAAAGCCTATCATTAATTTATATTAACACCACCTTCATTTAAATGAAAATATTTTTTATTATATTTTTATCTTGATAATGTTAAAAATAGTCTTTCCTATTTCTTTATAAATAATTGTGAAAACTGTTTGGATATGACGTATATATAAAAATAGAAAACGCTTATAGAAAAGACGCATTTGACAACAATAATTTACCATTTTCGAGTTATATATGAAAGTCGTAAACTTTAGAAACAATTTTCTGAAAACATATTTTCATTTGAAAAGGATATATAAACGTCAGTCTCAAATGGTTTCTCTGTAATCTTTTAAAGTATTTACATGAAAATATTCCATAAACTTCTAGAAAATTATAGTTTTTATAAACATTATTTATAATAAAAAACTATTTACTGCAATAACATAATTTATTGACAATCAAAAATAAATTTAAAGACATGAAAAGAGGGAAACTTATTATAAACAAAATATTTAATGTTAATAAATCAGTGACGTTCTGAAATAAATAATACAGATTATTTAATTTGAAGAAAGAATATTATTAACAACATTCACAAAATATGCAATTTTGAGATTGTACTTCTTTCAAAATTAGTGTCTAAAATAGTGCATTTTATTTATTATGAATGAAACAATAATATTTAGTATAATATTAGCTACACAATATGTATTTCTGCAATAAAAGGTTTATCTTAAAATATATTTATTAAAGAAAGGATAAAAATGTAGAGATATTAAGATAAATATATTTAACACGTTATTTGTAAACCTTAAGATACATTATTTTTAAGTTAATCTAGATATTAATCTAGTATTAATAATTTTAATAATAATATTAAGGTTTATCATAAATAAAAGAACTTTATTATTATATGTACATATATATATATATTCCATTAAGAACATGCCAACTTATCATTCCCGACCCGTCAAAAAGTATTTAATCTTACGTTCGCAACCCGCATTGCTTTTGACTTCGATACCGTTTTTACGAATCATCTATAGCCTTCACCTCCCTCCCCTGCCCGCATTCAACAAATAAGATCAAGTGCTACTTTTAAAAGAAACGTCTAATACAGGCCTTTCACACAATTATAGAAAGCAGTATTATTATACTTTAGCCATTGTTAAATTGATATTTCAGAGATGTATATGATCTAGTTTAAAGAAAAAAATTTCACATTAAAAAGAGTTAAGGCTTTTCAGTACTTAAAAAAAGATATATTGCTTAGAAACTAGTACAACTGTCATTATGAACCAAATATTCAATAAATCTACCTAAATTATATTAATAATATACTCTTCGAAATATATAATACAACTTAAGAACTTTCAAATATCAAAGTTTTCTTTAAATATATTGCAAACTCTAAGCGTACTACTTAGTTTTGAACATTCTAAATAATTCTAGATGTTTTTTGATTTACTTAAATTAAACATAAGGAATATTATATCTCACTCAACTATACTTTACTTGAAAATTAAAATAGTATATGATGCAAATTCTTTTAGGTTTTGAATTCTTGGATATTCAGAATCTTTGTTAAAATAATATATTTAGCATATTAATTCGAAAGAGAATATTCAGAAAGGTTAACTTACTCCACTCATATAACTCGTACTCTTTCACTCATAGGAAATTTTTAAAACTTTATCTTTTTTATTTTACTTTAATAATTTATGTTATTCAATTCAAAACATACTAAAAATATCCTTGTTTTTTCTAAGAAACTGTACAATTTTAATTCAATTTAAGGTAAATACTTACTTTAAAAATATATATGAAATGCTATTGCTTATCAAGAACTTTTTATCTTAATATTTATTTATATTATTTGCTTCTCTTTCAAGTTATATCTTTTGACTTTTCATTTTTTATCTTTCAGATGTTCTAAACTTCAGACAGGACTTCTTCGAAGTTACTAAATGGTAATGAGGAACAATTAACTGTAAAAGATGTGAATTAAACAAATAACTCAATGGAAACTGTAACTCTCTAAATTTTCTTTTTAACACTTCATCTTATTATAGAGTAATTAATTTTTAAATTGAATAAAATGTTTTATTCGTTTAACATTTTATTTTTCTAAGACACACTTTTCTTATTTCATAATTTTTTATGTTGATGAAATTATATATTTACAATTATGTATATGTAATTTATAATCAAATAAACTGAAAAATATATTTTTTACGCAAATAAATGTTTCTCCTATTTCTAATAAGAAAATTTATACTATGAAAAGGTCATAAAATTTGATAAATTACTTTTCTAAATAATTTTTCAAACAGGCATCATTTTGATCAGAATCATTCGATGAAACAAATGATTTCAAGTTTTCAAATTTTCTTAGGTGTTTCAATTAATATATTTTTTTAATCCCTATAAATATAAGAAATTAATTTCATAACCAGCAATAAATAATTTACATAAATGTACCACAATAATTGCTTATACGTATAGGTATATACAGTTCATTTTAAGGTAAATATACCCACCTAACTAAAGTTGTTAAAAAAAAAATTTTTTTTATTTTAATCTATCGGAGTATTGATTATATAACGATCTGTGTCATGAATTGGAGAGGAATAATAAATATTGACAAATTGTCGACCATTTTTTTGTTTTCATTTTTTTTCAAACGTGTTTTATTTATTGTTTTACTAAAGTCTAAAAACAGCTAAAAAGAATTTATTGTACATGGTTTATGAAGATTTTTTAATTGATCTTTATCAGAAAATATTTATTTTTTTTTAAATATCTTAAGTGCAAGAAATTTTAATTTTGAGTGTTTAAAAACAAGTTTTTAAAACAATGGTCTTTTTTCAATTAAAAAATATTTTTTCGGTAGCACTTTGAACTGTAATTACATATTTAAAGACTAAATTCTGTAACAAAAATAAAATCGAGTCGAAAAAGTACTTTCAAGTAAAACACTTTAAAGACAGTTTCCTAAATATTACGTAAAGACATCTATGCATATTAGTATTTTCAAAATTAATGTTTCATGAGTAAGAATTAACGTACGAAGATAAATTTTATGTAAAATTATATCATATTATTTCTGTTATTATATAAATTTATCAGAATAACTCATTTGTGTAATATTTATGTAAAGAAATGGGATAATATTTAATAATAACGTTAAAACGGAAAATTTAATGGTCACGTAACTTATAACGAAATTTTTGAAAAAAAGATTATTTCATAAATATATAAGTTGTGAAATAATTTCTATCATTTATTTTCAAGTGCAAATTTTGTGTAATTAAAGGGAATTATGTAGATACGACTAAAATGATTAACTAGCCTTTACGTTCTCAAACACTTGAATGTATTCATATTATATAAATAGAACTCAGTTTGTCTTTACTTTTAGTTTTAAAAAGATATATATATTTTCAATATATATATTTTTTTAAATATATATATTGAATATATTTTCAAAATTATTCTGGTTTTATAATTAATCTTTATATTATGCTAAATGTAATTAAAAATATAAACAACTAAATGTGAATGAAAAGGCTACAAAGTTTCAATCATCACTTTTGCTTTGGTTACAAAAAAAATATATGTATGAAAATTATTATGTAGAAAAAATAATATTACCTTCTCTTAGTCCTCTATTATTTAATTACGTATTTTCAAACTATGCACTAGCTAAAGTACACACTGAACATTGCGACCTAATAGACGATTCTTTGTAAAATGACTATGATTTGTATGATTTTGAACATTGAAACATAAACGAAAAAATAATTATATAATGAGAAACGTCGTTATCGATGGAGATTTCACTACAAATTAAAAATAAATTTAAAAGCTCACCTTATTGCTTATAAAAAGTTTTACTTTTAAATCTTGCATAAAAATCTTGTATCCATAGAAAATTAGCCAAGGAAATTCATGCATCTGAGCAACTATAAATTTATAAAAAAAATTCTATTTGTCATCGATAAATGCAAAAGAAAGGTATATAATCACATCTTGAACTATGAATTATTTGTAAACTTTTGAATTTTACGACGAAAACAGTCATATAAACTAAAAATGAGAAAATAAAAATGGACTTTTGAAAATGTTCACAATTCAAACATTGTAATTGCGTATTCATCAAATCTAAAGAAATTTATACCGTAACAAATTTAGATACTGCAAACATGCAAATAATTACGGCTGATAATTTTATACGTATTAGAAGTTATCACAATTATTTTTAAAAAATCATCCGTAACAATTCAACTCCAGAATGCTACTTGTCTAAGTACCTAAGTTACTATATTTTTTATAATCGTGATTTGAAAATATTTTTATTGATAAAATTAAATAAAAGTATTAGCCCGAAACATATATAAGTATATGAAGCACATAAATTTATGAAGCCGATGATTGTATAGAAGAACTTTGCAGGCATTTAATGAAATTAAAGTACCGTACTATTATAGCTTAACAATAATCATCATTACTTAAAAGTCTAAAGAACAATTTTAAAGAAAGTATAAAGAATCTTTTAAAAGTATAAGTTTAGAAATTATTATTATTATTATTATTGTTTATATAAAATTTAGTTTGGGAATCACAAAATACTTATATGGAAATTTATTTAACTATACTCGCATTTTATGAGAATAAGAATAAATCATCATATTCTCTTTTTGATAATCAGTTTCCGATTGTTTAAGTTATGATCGGATTTCCCGTATTTATTTGAAAATTTTCTAATTACGAGAAGCATTCCTATAGTCATTTAATCATTGTAATTAAGTGAATAATTAATAACGTTCTTATCTATTTGAATTGATACTACTAGCAATACTATTTATATGTCCGTTTGCTTAAGGATTAATCTGAATATTCCCTTTCGATGATTAACATATGTATTTACATAAACGAGTTTGTATAAATATAAATATATACAACACAAAATAAATAAATACAATTGAAGAGTTACTTGAAATCTAAATTTTTTCGCATACTTATTTCTCAGATCTTTTCATTGAGTTAAAGTACTTTAGCAGATATTTTTATAAAAATAATTATTGTATTCAAAGAAAAATAAAGTAATACAATTTATAGAATAAAAATACATATATAGATGTAAATTAATTACTTATGTTTTCTCTTCTCATACAAATACAATTTTTCATTTTTGTAAGCTTAATTATTTAATAAAACTTATTTAATTGTCTTTAAAAGTTTGTGTGAAAATAAAATCTTGTAAAAAGATAACTTAAGAATCTGTCGAATTACGCTTCTTTTCTTTCACTATTCCTCTCATTTTATGAGTATGACCGATAGTATGACAAATTTCAACTTTTATGAGCTTTTCGTTTGCTAGCTTCCACGATCTCTTTCATATATCCTCTGACATTTTGCTCTTACGCTTTTACTACTTAGATTACATTTACAATTATATACCAAATTTCAAATCAACGAAAATTAATTACAGAAAATTACTGACTTAATTGTGAGAATGAAATTAAAAATTTTACATTTGAAGCTATATAAAGCGTACACTTTAGTACGTTTATTACTATTGCTAAAGAAATATTTGAATTATTTTAATTATTTATATATATTTTTTGCTGATGGCTTTCTCTCCGTAAAATTATCTATATAGATCTATTCGAATATGAATGAGCAATTATTTTGATCTGCTACAATTTTTATAGTATTTCTACATAAATTTATAATTATTTACCCATTTTTATTATTTAATTTAAATAACTAATA
Organism: Wiebesia pumilae; assembly: GCA_018907045.1. Taxonomy (NCBI): domain Eukaryota; kingdom Metazoa; phylum Arthropoda; class Insecta; order Hymenoptera; family Agaonidae; genus Wiebesia; species Wiebesia pumilae. The sequence continues at coordinate 291,171 of JACCHZ010000121.1, forward strand.
AAGTGTAAATATAACTTCTTCAAAATTTATTATATATTTGATATTATATTTCTAATTTAATTTTTTCATTCTTTTTGTATAAACTGGTGGTTAGTATATTTTTTTTAAATTTATTAAATAACATAAATATCACCTAGAACATAGAAACAAGAATAATAAAATACAAGAGGAGAAAATGACCATTTGTAAGTGCATGAAAGACCAGAATAATATTCATTTTTCTTTGAGATAACAACTTAAAAATTACCAATGTGATTAAAAAATACTTCAACTTTAGAGGAATGCATAATAGATTGAATTATACTTTTAAAAAGTATTCACGTTGTCATGAAGTTTGAATTATATTCTATTAATACTCAACTGATTCAAGTACTCGAAATTTCATGAACTGTATTTTGTGATTTCCTAACTCGTAATATTTACTCTTTCAATAATTTATATTTTTATATATCTAATTTTACAATATGTGAACAAACAATGTTTATTTAACTTTAAAAATAATTTTATATATAATTTTAAAATATTATAATTATTAATTCAAATATAAAATACTCATATTCATTATATTAAATAACAAATATTCTTGAAAAACTTATTATATATTACCATGCATTTATTATTTGAAATGGTCATAAAATTAAATAAACAACAATAATAATGTCTGTTATTTTTAATTATGTAATTAACAATGAAATAATCAATCATGTGAAATGTTTTTTAATTAAATTTACTTAAATACATGTTTATATAGTTATATTTTGCAATTAATGTACTTGTGAATCAAATATTTACTAGATTACATAATTACTCAATGATAGTATGCTTTAAATATTCAAATTATTAATAATATTCTTATTCAATTACGTAAGTATCTTTTCATTTTATATCATAGTTTAGTATAAAATCGTCTTATAATAAATAAAATTTTTTATTTACTTACTTTACATATTTTACTATACATATTTTAGTTACCTAATATACATATTTTACTTACCTACATACATCACTAACTAGAGGATAGAAACACTTTTTATCACACCGCATAACTGTTGGAATTAATTTTGATTCAATTTCAATTCAATTTTCATTGAAATAATTATTATTTATCTTTATTTTATTTACACATCGTAAGGAGCAATTTATAAGCAATAAATGAGTAAAATTGTTAGTTTGCTTAACTTTAGTATTATTTTATATAAAATATATATACATACGTTGCAATTAATTTCTTAGAGAATATAATGTCGAGAATTCGATTAAAATGTCACTTCGTTACTTACAGCTTTTTTACATACCTAAAAACAATCAACAAAAGAGAAACTATATGGTGTGGTAATTTAAAACTACAGTAATATAAAGCTGAAAATGAAGCAACGAAATAACTATTTGTGTGGAATCTCTTTGTAAAGTTTCCATATACCTAAGATTAAATAAAAGCTTTGTAACATATTTTAATCCAATTTGTGTCAAGACTAACTCGATCCTCTCTATAAACTCTTTTTACTTATTGTTTCTATAAAACATTCTATTTAAAGTTATTGGATAAAAAATTCAAGAAACTGAAACAAAAGTTCAGTAACGTTAAATATTTTGTAACACATATTGTTCCTATCAGTAAATTCAATTTGCTAAAATAATTAAATTATATATAAAACATAAATCATCTAATTTTTAATAATCGATACCAGATTCTAAATTAACTTTTATAATAAATGTTCAACTGATTGCTTCTACTATATATTGCATGTAATTTATATTTTATATTGGAGAACATAAATAAAAATGAAACAATTTATTTAAAATTACCGTAATAACAAATTTTATGAAATTATTAAAATTATGAGAATTTGAACTTAATATTAATTCTAATATGAAAAATATATTCAGAAAAAATAATATATATAAATACATATCTAAATCATAATTAATTAATCAAATAAATTATAAAAAAAATTATAACAGACACCCTTCGCTCTCTAATAAAACATTATTTAGTTTCGAAAATTGATTTGAGCATATAAGACAGGATTAATATTTTAAATTTGAATTTCACTTCTATACAAAAAATATAAGAATTTTCCTGCTTAAACAGTCAGATATGAATTTAACTTATAAATATTTACGTATATCCATAATTCCCTAGATATAAAAGCGTATCGATATATATATATATATAATTTACTTTGATCTAATTCGATAAATAAAAATTCACACGGTATTAATTAGATAATACTAACTATCTAATTTTCACATGCTGCATATAATTAAGTTTTGAGGCACTAACTAGGCGGAATGTTCAAGTAGTGCTTACTTGAATCCTAATCCTCTACGCAAAAATTGTTTTGTTGTACTTTTTGTAATTGCTTAAACGATTTGCTTAAAACAAATTTATTCTAAAAATATTAATTTTCAAACTCGCAATTTTAACTATTAATTTGAGCATACAATATATCTTATGTTTCGATTATTTTCAAATTTTTAAGATGCATGGCGTCAGTAACCGAATACATATGTATATATAAGTGTATCAATTGGTTGAAATATGAATATACATATGTAACAATATATAAACAATTGGTTAGATAAGTCAAGTCCGATTATATTAAACATAAATATCTACAAATACTTTTTTTAATTTGAATTATTGTGGATTTTATTGTATATAATATAAGGAAATTAGATTGTTGGAATTATCTTAATAAAGTACTTAAATTAACATAGATAATAGACTAGATACTTAGATGTTTAATTTAGAAATCTTATCTCAAGCTTGAAGTACTTGAAGAACTTTTTAGCACTACTTAAGAAGTACCATAAATGCATGTAACATTTCTCTCCAGCCTCTCACACTTTCTCTCTTTCACTGAAGCATTTGCATTATCTTATTACAGTATAACCCATATTTTACTCAATCCGACTATAGTAAAAAGTTTCAATACTTAAAAAATTTTTAAAAGCTTTTAAAATGATAATTTTACGTTACATAACAAATGCATTACGTTACATAACATATGCAAAGATTAATCTTGTAATATCTATATTCCAACAAATTATTAATATTTTACATGATATTTTTGACACTACTTAAAACTAGATTTATTAAGATTATATTCACTGATTAAATGAATATTTTTTTTTAATTTTTATTTGTTTTATAGACATCCGTTAATCTAAATACCTATATTTTTCTTTAAATGTTTGATGCTTTTTAAAACAGTTTTACAAATAAAGAAACAAAATGTAAAAAAATAGAAAAATATTGCTGTACACACAAATTCACACACACACACACGTATATATATAAATTTCCTCTAATCATTCTAACAAAAAAAAATGCAATTAATATTAAAAGAAAATTATTATTATGAATTTACAGAACGTAATTTTCTTTGCGATATCGATTCCATGAAACATGCCAAATCAAGTCGTTTTATTTGAAGATAAACTACGGTTTTATCTTTCTTTCCATGTTTCGTTGAAAGATGACAAAAAGGAAAAGTTAGACATTTATGGCGGAACAGGTGTTAGAAGGGTTGATCGACTAAGGAAAGCTCGTGTCTTTTATCTTCCTAAGGAATGTTAATATGTATGCTCAGATATTTTTAATTGCGCTCACATAACAAGGCGTTTTTTCTTATCGTTAAATGCACGTGTCCGTTGTACTATTAATTTTCATAATACTGAATATTGAATCACATAAACACTAAATATTTTTTCGAATTTGATTTAATTTAATCATGTTAGGTTCAAATTTTTAAATTGAAAAAGAAGAAAAATTATTAATATATAAAAAAAGCAAATTTTCTTCTTATTTTTATGTTTACTTTTTTACTTATTTTATTAATAATCTTATTCTTTTTAAAGAATTTGTAATCCTCTTTTTTTTTAATAATTGTAAGATTTTTTCTATCACGTTTATTTCAAATGTATGGTGATAAATTTTATAATAATTAGTAGTAATTTTGTTAGTAACAAATTATGTAATCACATAAATATGTTATAACCTGTATTATTATTATGTAATTATTTTCCTTTAATTAATTTAATTAATCATTTTACATATTCTCACATAATTTTTCATTATATAGCAAAATTCTTCGATAATAATTTGAATGTTCGTTATTGTTTCCAAACAATTTAAGTAGTGAATAATATAAAGTCAAATTCCATATTGTTTGTCATGATATTCATTTCATGCTATCATTCTTTATCAAGCATAAGAAGTAAAATATTCATATACAATTTTTATTTTTACACATTTTTATTGTCGAACAAGAACAAAAATATAATAAAGAAACATTCAAGATATTAAAACAGATCTCATTTTTAAGAAACTTTAACTAATTATTGCGTTGATATTATTTTAAATTTATTACAAAAAAATTTAACAAATGCAACCAATTATCAGAGATATAATTGATGATGTTTTTTCTTGAAGTAAAAGGATACTAATAACTATAGAATCTCTCTTATAAAATAAAAGATATTTATACTAATTTATTTGATAATATTGTTAATTAAGACAACTTCTAGAATATTTAATAATTCTACGGGCATTTTTTTAAATTAAAAATTCAGCAGAGATATTTAACGCATATATATTTAAACTAGAAAAATAATAAATATTTTCAAATATTATCAAATAATTCTAAATTGTTGTTACGTCCATAACGTACATACTTTTAGGTCTATACAATTAAGTATACTAACCTAAGATGGGCTACGGTCCTAGTTTATCTAAAATATCCTTGTTTATGAACATATACGGTGATAAAATTGAGAATAATTGATAAAACTCAGTATGTCATCTACCTTACAATTATGTATATAATTAAATTAGTAGCGTAATAGTGCGAGTAGACGTTATGACTACCCCGCAATTATGTATAAGATATTAGAATAGAAAAACCGTAGCGCAACTAAACATTTCGTCTAGTCCGTAATTGTGGGTAGAAATATTATAATAAAAACACCATAATGCAACTAGACATTTCGTCTAGCTCACAAATATGTATAAAATATTAGAGAACAACTAGTTGGATTTACATAAGGAACGATCTTAGGATAAGGAAAAAGAAAAAGGGTAGGGGTCAAGTCCCTTTTAAAGAATGACTAAATATTGAAATTTAAAAAAAAAGTAGTATTACTCATTCTCTCACCTCTGAAGACGTACTTTTTTTGCATGGAGAAATGCGCCCTTTTATACAAAATTTAAAGCACAGGCGGTATAGGCAAAGAGGGGATTTTTATGGTTTTTCCCAGAAAAGTCTATACAGCTCTTATTAAATTTTCATTTTTACTAATTTATTAGCGTTTATATTTAATTAATTACTTAACTTCTTATAAAATTCGACTCGCAATTTCTTTTTTCGTTGTTGTACAGTTTTCATTTTATAAACTTGTTAATATTTAGCCTGTTTTTATTGATATTAGTTAAATTAATAATAATTTGTGGTTACATTTAAATTTTCTTCAAATTTTTTGGTAGCTATTATTTTTGTTATATTAATTTCTACTATTTTCTATGTTAGTATTACTAATATTATTATTATTATTATTACTATTTTGTTTGTTTGAATTTATTACTATTAAATTTCTTTAATGGTATAGAAAACGTTATTAATATTTGTTTATTTTGTTAATATTTGTGTATTTTATTTAAATTTTCATTTTCCTCATTTTTTTATAAATTTATATAAATGTAATAAAATTAATAATAAAATTAGTCAAAATAATGATAATGATTGCAGCGATTATTTAGCCTTATAATATTACTTATATTCGCTTAAATAATAATTAGAAAAATTTCATGTTATTAACTATATTAGGTTTATTTTATAATTATATTATAGTAATTTATTATAACTATAATTCTACAATTTTATTTTATTTTTCTTCCCTTTTGATCATTTAAATTTTTCTTTAATTTTTTATGTAATAAAAACTAAAATAATATATGGGAAAATATATTTTCCTTTGTTAAATGCAATTGCGCATTTGCAGAATGTAGCTGTATATATGTATGCATGTGTGGGCGTGCAGCTGTTTGAAGGCACAAGCATGCAATTGAAGATGGTGTTGTGTGTATATGTGTATGGGGTCTGCTTATAGGTGCATAATTGAAGATATTGCTGTACGCGTGTGTGAATGTAGGCCTCTGGCTGCTCAAAAATGCAGGTACAGACGTAAACATGTCACGGTTATGATCTTTTACACTGACATTCCAGGCCTAGGTGTCGAATTTAGATGCTTTAAATTTTTTCTTATTGAAGAGAGAGAGAAAGAAGAAAAAAAATTTCCTAGAAGAAAAAAATTTGCCTTTCTTATATTCAATGGTTTTAGTGAGACATAGTCGTAACATCATCATTTGAATATGTTGTTAATAAGAACAAAAAATTTTGCTTTCTTTAATACTTTTATAGCTATAATCTTTTTTTATTTGAGACTAAGTATTGTGAATCTTAGAACTAAAAACTTTTTAAAATAAGAATGTACGTATAAAAAAAATTTACATGAATAACAAAAAAATTATAGTAAAATAATACTATGTATCTATTATCAATATATAAGCTTTCGAAATGTACAAATTTAAATTGAAACTTAATTGACCTAAATCTTTTTAATTATCCTTTTATATACTTCTACAGAAATATATTATTTTAGAATAATGATTCATTTTTTACATAGTAATTAATATCAATATATATCATTACTACAGTTTTCGTAATCAAAAAGGCTTTATTAAGAATTTTAAATATTTTCAAAAAACTTTACAACTTAATTTACTTACAAGATACATAGATACGTCTTTTTCTATTTGTAAAAATATTATGTACCATCAACTGTTGTGATTTGAATTTTTATGTCAAATATATAATCAGAAATAAAATATTTATTGATATGAAAAAAAATTCATTTTAATGCGATGTAAGCTAAAATTTTTTAACATTTATATGTATTCATTTGATAATTATATAGCATATTTAATATTCTAAATTAATTTTGTTAAGCTTCGATTTCAACTATTTTAGCTCATTTAATAGAAATCACAAGACTGCACTGAATTTTAACAATTCAATATCGAAATATCAAAGCCCATCCTAATACTATAAGATAGTATTTAGTGAAAATTACAATTATAATATTTTTTTATCGAAGATTTATTATCACAAACAACTTTTAATTTATAACTATACTTTTCTTCATTGTACTTGAACATGAAAAACTTCGCTTTTTCAAATTTTACAAAATAAATCTTTAAAAACCTAATTATGGCAAATAATTATAATAAATGTTATACATTTTTTCGATCTTATTATTGTATTATGAAATCATTTAAATCTAAACAATCACATTGATAAATTATAAAATATATCAATTTCAATTGTTTTATAAGATGAAGAAATATGTTTAAAATTAATAAAAAGTTTATGTAAATAATATCATTAAGTTTGTGGAAAAAATTTATATATTGAAAATAAACAAGTCGATTTTTTATTTTATTAATAAAAACTTTTTCTATTAATTAAATTTGAAATTATTAATAATTAAAATATTGATATATGCTAGTTATGATTATAAAATTTATATCAATATTCTATTTACTTATAAATCTATAGATATAGGATTATAACAAATCTGAAAATACTTAAAGAATTTTTATATAAAATATTAAAAAAATTGAAATAAAATTTAAACCATAAGTTAAGAGTCTCTTATGTGGTAGATTTAAGAAATAAATGAAGACCATAGATATTTTTTTATTAATACTAGAACTAAATACATAGCAGCTAAGTAATAGTGTTTGCTATAACAATAAATAGAGTTAAAGCGAGCTTTTTTAGAGTTTCGCATATCTGTTAGTTTAAAAGAAATTTCAACGTAAGCTTAAAAGAATAAAGAAACCCTAAACGTAGTTTTACATGTTTGCAATAAAATCTTGTCTTTCAAAGTAAACGAAGCATTATAATAAATGTATGTGAAAGAAACTGTATATCCTATACAGAGAAAAGGGCCATGGTGCTAAGGGAAAACCATGACTCTCCGACAGCCGGACACTTAAGCATTAGGAAGATTATAAGTAGTCTATTCGGGAATTAGTACTGGCCCCAGATGTTTAAAAAGGCTAGCAGTTATTTTTGAAGATACCAACAATGTCAGGAGAGTGAAGCATCTCAGCACGCTCGGACTCGAACAACCATAAATTTTATTGTAGTTCGTCAAATAAAAATTAAAAATATGCAATTAAAATAAAAAATTAATTAAACAAACTGTTTAAAATCGTTGTAGTGTGGCATTTATTTACCGAACTGAACTGGACAAAATCTATATATTAATAATGCAAATGCATAAATATTTTTAAAGCAAAACATCTCTATCTCTCTCTCTCTCTCTCTCTCTCTCTCTCTCTCTTTCCTTTTACACGTAAAATTATATTCTTCTCAATCTAGAGAATTCAGAAAACGATTTTGCCATTGTGTTTGTGCAAAATCGAAAGATGATGAGAAAAAATAAACACAAAAAGTTAGACGCTCGTAAGCCTCAAGCTTGATGTAACTTAAATCACCTATGAATAATAATGAAGGTGATCTGCGCTTGAGAGATTACAAGTTTTCTTCGCTCTTTCGAAAAAATCAACGACCGAACGATGCGCAAATTCTATCTCTAAAATAAATGAGTGTTAGTTGTTTAACGAATACACAAATTCTGTACTTGCTCACTTTTATATTGACTTCTTTCGCTTATTCTTTAAGTCTGCATGACCTCACAATTTATCTCAAGCTTGCAGTAATTATGCTAAACTACTCGCCCTGCAAAAAATTTTTTATAAATGTATATTACTGTAAATTTGTTGTAAAAATTTTATATATTGATGAAAAGTTTTCTTTTCCCTCTTAAATTAATAAGAAATGCTTATAAATCTTTTTAATCAAAAAGTGACTGGGTATTATTGTATCAGAATACATTATAGTTAAATGTAGAAATTTTTACTAAAATATAATGAACATAAACCTAGAAAGGAACCTAGAAAATAATTAGTTCAACTTAACATAATAATAACTAATGATAATTATTTCAAACTATAAATATTTCTTCAAAAGATAATGTTACTTTTATCAATATAAATCGACTTCCAATTAAATTATACCAAATTTGGCAATATTATATTGGAAGCAATTATAACAATAGAAATGTGAAATATATTGACAAAAAAATTATATAAATATTAAGAGAAGTTTAATTTATCAATAAAATTTTTTAATTCAATTTTTTTAATACTTTTAATGCGAAAAGAAACACATAATAAATATCCCATAATATATGTTTACATTATTTTAAAAACATTCATTAGAAACATTACATCCTATGATTGTTACTCTTCTATGATATTAATAAGTTAAAATAATAAAGAAAAATCTGTAAATATTATAAAAGAAAAATTATGTAAAATTCTCGATTTTTTACAAACTACTAAACCATTAAAATTTTTCCATGGCCACTGAGCTTTTCCTCTTATCTCTCGAAACAAAATCTCAATAAGTCACGATTCAATATTCTGCGATACAATAAAAATAACTTTTTAAATTACGTCAAAGTAAGGATAGCAATGGAAGCACATACTATTATGAATGTTAAGGGGCTAAATAAATTTGAAAAGGATAAGAGAATAATCAGTAACAGATTATCACCATACATAGTTCATCACCATAATTTATTTCAGATATATGCGTGCGTATGCATTTCTACGTAAACACATGTATGTACATATGTATAGCTGAAAATATTGAAATATACTTAATGAAATATGAAACACTCTGCATTAAATTAATGTTTAATTTAATTAAAAAATCGTTATTTAATAATATCTTGAGATTTTTTAATTTAAGTTGAAAAAATACATAGAATATAAGACAATACCTTTTACAACTTTCAAATTATAAAACTTATTTTTGAATTTATAATTTTACACAATAATATGTATATTTTAAATTAAAATAAATAATTATATTCTCTTAATTTATTCAAATCACTATAAATTAATTCATTAATAGATTTTTTATTCATTTATAAAAAAATATATTGCATTAGTTAAAACTATACGAAAGTTAATACAGTGTCAATAATCTTACAAATGATGAATTAAAATTTTCAAAATATAGAAATATATATTTTACTAAAATTAATATTTTACTCTGCAAACGCGCTTATTTAATCTGTACTAAATTAATATTAAAGAAATTATTAAATATAATTATAGCAATCAATATTTATAAAAAACTTATTTTCCTGAATGTGATTTATATAATGTATCTTAAATTATATAATACTTCTTAAGTTATAATAAACATGTTTGGATTATAATTGATAATATTATCATTTATTTTTTTAAATTAAATCTTTATTTTATATTAGAATGTTACATTATTAAAATCATAAATTTTCTCTTATAGTGCTGAACTTCTCGTTTGCAAAAAGTATATTAGCTTTCCTTAACCTGCAAACTAATTAAATATCGAGACCATCAATAGATTTATTCAATTATGAATAAGAAAATGAATAGTGCTTGTTTGGAAGAACTAACATAAATAAGAATTTGAAAAATATTGACGCAACCAAATTTTTTGTAACAACAAAAATAATTCTCCTTTTTAATATTAACTATGATCTGTGTATCTACAATACTTATCTAGAATTATTTGAAACATTAGCTGCCTTTCAAAATATCATAACTTTTCTAAATGCATAGTATCATTCAAGTGATCATTCAAGACTGAACAAATATAAATTTATCTCGTATAAAACATTGTTAAAAAAATAATGTGAATATAAAACTTCATTTTAAAATAATAAATCATAACCTTTTAACATGATCACAAGATGACGATTATTTTATTTTTAATATACTTTTGTCGTAAATTGAAAGTAAATTCATTTTTTATTTTTGATAAAAAAATAAACACTTTGTTAGAAAAGAAACGCTGTTTTTAAATGTTACCTAAATTATTGCATTTGTGTAATAAAATAGTATTTGCTTTTAAATGCGATAAACTCTTAATTGATGTTTGGGAAGTCTTATACGAATTTATAACAATTTTGTATACAAGTACAAGTACAAAATATATACATATACAAGTACAAAATAGTCTAGAGGTATTAATTTATGTTTCAATTATCAATATGTATATTTAATTATTAATACTTAATGTATATACAGTATGTACACATAATGTACACATACTTAATGAATACATAGTAATTTACACATACTTAATGTATACATAGTAAATATCTTATTAAATATTAACCCTTCTCTCCCAATTAAATATTATATTCTTTAAAGACATTAAAACTGTTGCAATATAAAAGAACTCAGCAGACATTTTTTATAAAAGGAATTCGTTCCAAGCAGTTTTTAAAAGAATATTTATTGACGCCGTTTCTATAAAGTGATATGAAATCTATAGTAGCTATTGAATTATTATGTTACAAAAATACCTTATTTATTGACTTGTAAATGATTTATTTCTAAATAAATTCTGAGTATTCCGGTATCTTTAATGGTATCACATTACTTATCTCTTAAAAGAATGTGTAAATAAAAATCTTGAAATCGTAGTATTACCACGTGAATTATTTTACCATTGACTTTTCATTACTTATTATATTTTCTACTTACATTACTAATTAAAAAATCAGATTTTACAACTTTATAGAAATGATAATTTTGTTGGTCGCTGTCTGAATCAGTATTCAAATCCATTCGTGCTGTAGCCCATCAACTAGGAACGTGTTGATGTTCATAGTCAGATATAATAAACTAACGAACACATAACGTATAATGGATGTTGGTGCGTAAAAGATAATGCGACCGCCGAGATTCGAATGTCAGAAAATGAGTGGTAATTGAGAATAAGTCGGAACGTCTCGTGACTAGATGAACTTGTCGCTGAGATACTTTGTCTTCGCTGGATGTTATCTCATTATATCATCAAGCTTACTTAGAATACTAAAACGTTAGTGACTTAATTTTCTAAGCATAAATTATTATGAATAAGGATTTTTTGTATTATATAAATTTAAATAAATAAAAAATATTTGTCTAAAAAATAAATACTTTTACGAGTAGTTCTATTCTTTCTCAAACTCCTGATTTAGACTTTTCTGTTTTTTGTGAAAGTGCACTGTATTATATCAACAACTCTGAGTTTTTTCTTTATTGCAATAATATTTTGACATTTTAATCGTACTAGGTTTAGAAAATTTATATGTAATTATTCTAACTAAGAAATTTAAATATTTTAAGAGAAATTGTCCATATTTTTTTCATATCAAATTTCTCCAATAACGAATCCTTAATATAAGCCTTTATCAATAAAAAGGAAATTTAAGAATTAACAATTCTTGCATCAAAATTATTATTTATCGATCAGTGGAAACAGTTTCAAAATATAAAAGGAAAAGGGGAATAGTCATTTTAAACAAAATTTTAATAAAGTCACATACTTAGACACTTCATCTATTTCAAACAATCTCTTAGAATTAATGGAATTCGACGAACCAATTCGAAGCTGATGTGCTCTACTTTGAACTATTTAGTATTCAGCAAGAACTTTCATTCTGCCAGTAATGTCAACTTTAATACTTTCAATGATATAAAAGAAAAGCCTTATATTAAGTAATTTATAATACAAAATTAACATTTTCAAATATTTATCGTGATTCCTAAATTTACTTTGTTTGGAAAATAAATCTATTTTGATAATTATTTTTTTATTTTTATAGTATATTTTTATTAAGATATATTATGATAGTTTTTTCATTAATTTATTTGTTATTATTTACATTATTCAACTTATTAATTAAATCTTTGTTCGTATATTCTTTAAACAAAGTTGAATATTATTCTGAAAGCTATCTTTCTTTATCAAATGTTACTACAATTATGTTAATGTTGTTCTAGTATTGATAATTAGAAACCATTCTATCCTTAAACAATCACAAAAGATTATAGGTACTAATACTATAGACCCTTAAAGAGATTTTCTTATGTGTAATTATAAGATTTATAAAAAATCAAAATAAACAATTCATACTTTTTTAAATTATATGTTTATAATAAATTATTACTTTCAAAATGTACGATTTAAAATTTCTACAGTAGTGTGGAATTTTTATTATTTTAAATTTTTTAATTCTATTATAAAATCTAAATTCGGTTTATATTATCTAAGATTATAATTTTAAAATATACAAAATGTATTTCAATCGATCTGAGATTATTATATATTATTGTATGCCTATTTATATATTTTTCTACTTTTACAAAAGGTACTCCTTTTAATTTGTGTTATTTTTTTATATTAATTATATTATTATTGTTTATCAATAGGTTTTGAGTTATAGAGTTTGAGTATTTGAGTTATATATATTATAGCTATATGTAATCTTTTTATAAATCTCTTGTTAGCTTCATAATTCTTGAAGTTTTTTCTTCTTGACATTCCTTTATATTCATTCGTGACATTTTTGTTCTAATTTTATTCAATTAATTTTATTCGGTTAATTCTTAATTTAATATTTTATTTCACACGTGCCACTTTGTTTTTATATGTATAAGCTTCTTTCTCTCCTTATTAGTATTCAACCCTTGGTTAAGTGATTCCTTTTCAAATTTTCATCATTTGAATTATTTTTTCAGATTAGATTATTGAACTCTCGACATTTTTATTTTCTCAATTCAATAAGATGTTTAAGTTCTTATTAATTAATTTGAAAAATATTGCATTTTTAGACAATGTACATATAATTATATTACATTAATTGAATTTTCTAATTTGAGCTATTCTAAAGATATATGCATTTTATGGAATTGCAATAGACATCAATTTCACAAACTCAAAAGAACTAGCATTACCTTACCACAAAAAGTGATTATATTTAATATAATATCATTCATTATAATATCAGTAACGAAAAATATTTCTAAATAAATATTATCCTCTCAATGGTACCCTAAAGTTTGATATATTTTATAATGAATATAATATATTCTATAATATGTAGTTTCTTTATTTAAATTTATTTGTTCTACTAAACGTTCTTAGCTGATGGCAATAAATTTTAATAATCTAAATAATCCAAAATTTATTGCGATGTATTGCTCGAAATAAAACAAATAATTAAAATGTGAATATATTAACGGTTAGTTAAATTTGAAAGCTGAAAACTGTTGTCAAGTAACATTAATTTTACGTGTTAATATCATTTAATACAACTAAATTATTATCGAGGTAAAAAATATAAATAAAGTGCAATTGAAGAAGTGTGTTTCTTAGACGATGGATCGTAACTAATTAGATGGAATAAAGGAAAATGACATTGCTACAATGAGATCTGAATCGCATTTAGACCATGTAGACTCCAACCTTATGAGGAAGGGTGATCCTTGTTCAATTTTACTTTTGAAAATTCTTGCACAGTGAACTTTTATCTAATCATTTACATTAGCCTCTTCATAGTTAAAGCAGAATAATCAAGCAGAAATATCAACATAAATTATATATTTGTCATAAATAGCTTATAATTGTATCGATTTAATTCCGTTTATTCTAACGTTACGTAACTAGACTTTAAGAAAGGTTTGTCACAGATTTCACTTTATAATGAAAATAACGATATTATATGTAAATTTTATAAGACAATTAAAAAAATTAATTTTTCTTATATATAGGATGTTTATCCTACCACAAAGAAAAAAATAAATAAATAAATTAGAAAAATTTAATAAAACATAAAAATTAAATTGTGTATCACTTTTCCCAGTATCTACGATCTGAAGAGCTTCCAAAGAGGAATCTGTTGCCGTCAATACTTGTCTCGATGCTGCTCTTTCTTCTTCTTCTTCTTCTTCTTCTAAGTTTCGAAGCTACGGTCATTGGTGAGGAGACGGAAGCTCGTGTCTACTAGATGTCTGTTTCAAGTGGCATTGGTTGTAGTTACGTATCTTCCACAATTAGATATTGCTGTAGTAGTTGTTCTCTGAAAGCGCTGAAGAAAGATTCGGAATTCGGGTTTACATCTCTTGTGGCTGAGCTTCGGAGTAACTCTGTTACTCCGCAAGACTGAGCCGCACCCTATTTGAGGCATACATACTTTACTCAGTGACTCCTATAGGGATGAAGCCATGAAACGACAGCAAGCTTGTAGCTGGGCTACGAGTAGATAGTTAAAGAGCAGATATTCCTTATCCCTCGCGGGCTCTTGGTGGTTGTAGCCGGATTCATTATCTTTATTGCAGTTAACGTTGGCTGCTAGTGACAAGCTCTTCGGTCTTGCATATCGGCTATTTACTGGTTTTCTTTCAACCTCCCCCTGATTCACTGCGTAGATGATGGATTATTAATGTACTTTGAGGCACGATATAGAATGTAATCAGGTCGGTTGACCCGCGATTCGTCACGTAACAAAAAATGGCCGCGGCTCTACCCTGATACCAGACTTCAACTGTGAATTAAAAGACTCAAAGCTGATACCACGAATACAAGGCCTATCAAGACGCAAGTTGCAACACTTGACGTCCACCATAGTTGACGATGAGAGCATCGAATATATTTTCGTCACTGAATACACAGAGAACAGAATGATATAAGGATCTAATATTGTCTAGATATGGGCTCTAGTATGAATATAGAATATTATAGGCTCAAATTGTTACATCAAATTACGATTTACTGCCAGAGAAAAATATATAATTGTCAGATGGAAGATCAGTAGCATACAATTATTAAAGAGTTAACTCTTAATGGAGATCAGACTCTGTTTAATAGCTCAAATTAGATTGTCCTGCTACAAAGAAACACCGTTTACATGAACTTGATTATGACCATAAAGATCTTGCACAATACTTTTATTCTTCGTAAAATTTGCATACGAATTGTACCGAGAATGCATGTGCTTCTGTTTTGCATCATTTTTATTTCACGCATATATCTTACACCATTTACTATTATCTTGCGTATATCATTTATCATATTTCGCCTTGTTGCCGTAATATTTAGCTTGAAAAAGGTAAAAATATACTAAAGATGTACAGAATATCGCACTTTGTACAGGTTATTAATAAAAATTACATTGTAGGATTAATGTCGTTTTTTTCTTTACAACCGTTAAGAAGGTGAAGAAATTAACTAAAATTTGATATATAAATAAAAGACAAATTAGTAAATTGTAATAAGTAAATTTTAATTATAATTGTAATTGTAAAATCATAAAGTAAATTGCAATAAGATTTACAAAGATTAGAAATTTACCAGAATTTTATCTAACCAAAATTGATTTGTACATAAATATAAATACAGACAAATAAATAGTATTTTATCAAATATACAAATAAAATCAGTGTTAAGCCGATTTAATGAAAAGAAAAAAATTTCTCTTTTTATTCAATTTAAGGTAATAAAAATTGTGATTACAATCGAAATATACAATCGAATATACAATCTATATGTTTCTTTTTATTAAATACACATTTTTAATTAAAGCTGTTTCAACGTGAAAACGCAGAAATGTTATTAATTCTAACTGAATAGTGTGCTAATAAACGAAAATCGAGAATAATAACTTTAAACAATTGGATAAGCTTAACGCGACGCTATACTTTTATCAGGTATCTATCAAGTTTTATTTATACATCAATATATCACATAACAGCAAAGTTGCGTAATTCAACATTTCTTCGTAACTGTTCCTGGAAAACTGAAGTATCCTGAAATTTTGTATACATGTGTTCAGATGGGTATTAAACAGAAAAGTACGTTAATCACTGTCTCGACTAAGGACTTTATTTATTATCTGTAAAAATGAATTTTGTAGAACAATATTTGTACAATAATACTTTTTTATTTATTACTACTTAAGAATGTAATAATATATGTTTGATCTGCAGATTATCATTTCAGAAAATTCTGACGAAGAGAATATATTAATTTTGAATTAAAAGCTTTCAAATGTTCATAAATTATTTTAATATTTACTATTGCTACTAATCATTAATAAAGCCAATAAATTTTAATAATAATAAAAAGATATTGCTTTTAAAAATATAATAAAATTTTTTTATCAACGATATTTCATGTCTTTTATAATACAATTTTGTGAGAACCAAAAATAATATTTCATGAATTTCTTTTTTATTTATATTCATTTCTGATGAACATAAAAAATGTATTAACATACAGATATTGATATTTCTTAGTATACTTCAGCTATCGATGCATACTTGATATCGGAAAGAAACATAAGATTTCCCATTTTATGATCTAGTTTATGACTCTTACCATGAATCACTGCCAGAACTAACAATTTTCCAATTTGATTACTCTTCGTATATATAGTTTTTAAAGTTACTTATGATAAATATCGCAAGTTCCTTAGATCCTTATTCCACTTATGTTACTATATATTTCTGATTAAAAAATACACGTTCTCATTTTTATCCACTAAGATATAAATGTTTTCTTAGTTTAAATTTGTAATTATTTTTAAATTTGATTAAGATTACTTTATAAGTTGCTATTATAAATTTTATGATTGTTTCAAACCATATAGTTATGTGAATTTTCTAAATATTTGAATGACTATATGAATTGGTAAAATTATGTCAATATTTTATGAACATAAAAAGCAAATATTCACAATTATTATTGGAATAATAATACTTCCTACTTCCATTTAAGAGGATTTAATTAAATACTCTGCCCACATATGAACATATTAGATACATGACTATGCACATCGTTCTTTTTCTAATAACGGACGTGATATTTGGCTATTTTTAAAGTCTAGAAGATTTAAGTTGATTTATTTGACTGAATAGTCACTTCTCGTTTATTCTCGTTTCAATCGCTTTCATTTTATTCAATTTAAAGAAATACTTAAAATTATTTATCGATCAAATAAAAGTAATTAATTATATATTATGTACTTTAATTTACTATTTATTGATATTTTGTAGGAACTTAATATAAAATATGTGGGTAGAAAGATAGATAAATATAAGATAAAAATAAGAAAGTAAAGAAAAAGAAAATGAGTAATTGAATCTGAATTAAAACCCTAATAGATACTGGAACAAATAATCTTTTAAGAGTTAATGTTTAAGTGTCAAGAAAGTTAATGTTTTTTAAGATAATTTTGCCAAGTAATATGTGAGCATTATCTACTTAAAAAAAAGAAAATAAAGTAACTAACATTAGCTACATCTACGGTGATAAAAGATTTCTGAACAAAAACAAACATATAAAAATATGTACGTGTGATTCAAGAATCTAGTATTTAAAACAAATAATACATGATTCATGAATCTGAACCCAAAGTTAGAATAAATGACAAAATTTTTCACACAAAAATTGAACTTTACATTTTTAATTTGACATTTCTTTAATATGTAATTTTATAAGTTTCATCATAATCTAATACTATATACTGCAATGCATATTGATAAATTATAATATAAACTTTACATTAAATATAAAAAATACGTTCACTTAATTAAATTAAAAAATATATCGAAAGAAAAATGTAATTTAAAAAATTATTTAATTTGGTCCACCATAAAAAACGACATTCATATTTTAAGAAAAATTAATGCTTAAATACATAAACACGCGCGCGCGTGTGTGTATTCATCTCGAGAATCCAAATTTAATTATTGAGACCGTAAAATAACGAAGTAAGATTATTTATATCCAGGGGAAAGTTCAAATAAACTACCATAGCTTAACAGAATAATAATCAGTTAATTACATTATCGAAATTACAAACTAATGACTATCAAATAGACGACTAACTATGTATAAAATTTGTACCAAAATCATACTAATTTTATTCTACATAAATAAGAAGTAAGAGGATTAGGATTTATATTTTCAGTAGTATCGATCTACATTGAAAATACTGGCTTACTTACATTGCCTCTCATAGCTAACTCTCATAGTTGCTAGCTTTTCCCTTGTCCTCCATTTTTCTCTCTTCCTTTTTACATTCCAGAATTTTCGCAACACTAAAAGCCATGATCTTCTTTATGTCACTACTATGTAAATATAACGGTTAGAAATGCAATCCGGCGACATTGCAGATTTACGGAAGATTTTATCCATAAAATTCTTTTTTTTTTAACATTTTACGTTCAAAATATATACACATAAAAGCATCTTTCATATAACCTGCACGTAAGCTCATCGCTGTTTATTGTGATAATTTGAAGCACGAACTTTGTATCAACATAAATTAATCGATTAATATAAAATTTAATTACAATACTTATTTTGAATTTAGGAAATCATGAATACATAGAATAAAGTCAGTTTATAAATAATAAATATTAAGGATGTAATAGCTAAGAATTTCTAATACTTTTAAATAAAATAATGTTTAAATTTCGGATCTTGTATTCATTCAACAAGTACCCAGATGAAAATAAAAGATACACTACATTAGAAACAGTAATTCTTTTTCTCAATGAACAATAGATAAATAATAATAAATACATTACCTTTTGATTATGTTATGTTGTGTGTGTGTGTGTGTGTGTGTGTGTGTGTAGCTACTGCTTCAAAGGTCTTATTAGAAATATTTTAATTAATATTATTTCTCTGTTCAGGCGATATATAACGAAAATAAATTTGTACCTCTTAATTGTACAAGTTACTCTTGTACTGAACTTACCAGTAAGGCTGTGTACGCTGAAAGGAAATACATAAGGTTGCTTCAATACTAATCAAACGCTGTGTCAGTCACTTCAGCAAATTTGACACACATTAACCTCCCACTGGTCGATTCCCCACTACTCACCTTAAAGTTATCACTTATACATTGTAATCTCAAATTTTTTTCAATGAGTGACAATAAACATTAAAAAATAAAATAACCTTTTATAGAGACTGTTAATAATATTTATTTTTAAAGCAAAATTATCTTTTTAATACACACCAAAATATTTAGTTTTTTAATATATGGCACATACATAGGTATTGGCTGAAAAAATGAAGACATCATCGATCACCCTCAACCCTTTTGACCAATAGAGAGAATTACGAAAATATAAAAATGTGTAGAATGATAGAAACAAATGATGAGCATTTATGAATGAATGAAAAGTAGTATTGTAAACCGAAATTCTGCATAAGATTGTCAAGATGATCGAGTGTGAAAATACAAGAACTTACGATAGCATGAATAAAGAATAATAAAAGTATTAGAGTGAAAGTAATGAAACTTTTCGACTTGTGAATAACGGTTTGTCACTCGAAGAAGAAGCTCGACTAGTAAGAACAATAAAGCCTTTCGTATATTATAAAATTTGTGTTTTACTTCTTTTCTTATCTCTACCACTTTATTTATTACATTATATAAAAGAAAATTTCCAGTTGATATTAATTTTGTTGAGGTTGAATTGTTTATTAACAAATTTTTGACATATTTGAACATATTTTTGTAAAAGATGACTTAAGAAAAAATGGATTGCATAATATGATATCATTTTTATTTTTATATCTTTCGAACAATAAAATTTAATAAGACATAAAGAATACTTCAATCTCTTAAAACATGTAACTGTTTCAAAAATAAAAATGTTACGATCTTATTATGTATCTTCAAAAATCTCATCTGTATAATATTAACAATTTAAAAAAAATAGTAAAAAATGAGTATCAAAAAAAAGAGCAATCAAGCATTGATGAAAAGAACTTAGGAATTCCTAATGAAAATGAATTTCACAGTGACCAGCATAATGATTTTCCAACGAGTGAGATGTGTTTCAGCGGTTTCCCGTCGTGATGTCATGACTTCTACTTCATTTGTACGTATATCTTTTTTATTTCACACTGTAGAGAACAAAATGAATAGCAATTTCGTAGATTTTCGTGAGATTTTGGAGTCATTCACTATATAAATGTCTTCACTTAGTATAAAATTAGATTGAACATAGCAATTCAAACGGAAAAGTTTTGTATATAACTAAATGAAAAATTATTGAATCGTATAAAATGAGAAAAACATGCCTCTTTCAATATATATACATAATTTTAAATAGTAATTCTTCGTTTATGAATATATTTTGTGTATATAAATCTGAAACTAATATTTGTATATATTTTCTGTGTCAAATGAATTTAGATAGAAATATTTGTCAACTTATATGTTATTTTTTTATGCATCAATATGATAGATTATATTTAGTAATTATATTTATTTGCTTCGTTGTTACATAATTATTCAAAATATATTTTAACGATGAATTTTTTCTCATACAATTAATTATAACTTTAAATTAATGAAGCAGCTAACATTATATTATGATCTATCAACTTTAATTACAATCAGTTCAAATAATAGATCAATAAGGTGATTTTTAAATGAATGGAACAAATTGCAATATGAAAGGATGCACTATAGCAGACAAACCGCATAAAATACAGATTGACTGTATAGTATATATAACGTAATTGGTTGTTTTGTTCAAATATAGTCATATATTACAAGATTATTTTGTTTCAAGAAAATAATAATTCTTCTAGAAATAATCGGCTTATTATAATTCATTTATTCTCCATCATTTAACATTAAATACAAAATTAAATAATTAATTAGAATATAAAAAATTATGTATCTCATTTTTTAACGGTTAAACAAATCAAGGTTAAACAAATTTAACCTTGATACAATAGGTCATTAAATTAATTTTGAAATAACGAAGCTCCTATCATAACTACGAAGAACGTTTATATTTATACAGCTTGTACATATTTTAGAAGGAGTAGATTTGTTATCATTGAACTTTTAATAATTTATTATTTAATAGTTACCCTTATAGATTTATATTTTAATAGCATTTCTCTAGTTAAAAAAATCGAAAAATAGTTTACGTAAGTCAATAGAGAAACTATTTAAAAATGTAATGCCCCAATTATGAAAACTGATTCAAAATATTTTTTAAGATACAGATACGAAAAGAGAATCTGTTATTTTTATGTTCTTTTTATGTACATATTTATAATTTCAAATCACTTTAGAGTAAATGGCCCAATTCACTTACTTAGACGTTTATTATTTCAAAACTTTCCAATAGGTAGTTTGACTTATGTATCTGCTTCTAGCTTCAAACTGTTGCATGGTAAACTTCCTTTATAGTTTAGTTTCGATACTTGAAATATGCATAATACGAATTCAAGAATATGTATCCGAAACATCAGAATTTGAAGTTGAGTTAACGCAAGTTCCAGGGAAGTCGATACACGTATACGTATCACGACGAAAGTTCGAGAACACATTTAAAAATATTGATTATAGCAGTTAGTGACAATATTATAATAAATATACTTCATAATATTAGAATAATTAAATTTTAAAGAGTTTTAAAATTTATAGCTATTATGATCTTTGAAATGTGTAAGTAACAAACGAAATTTTCAGAGTGGTTTATGGTTCAAGCTTGCCCTTTCACATATAGAAAAATATATAGCATATATAAAATATAAAAAATATATAAAATCATATAGAAAAAAATTAAATTCAAAACTGTTAATTAATACTGGCTATGAACTAAACAGAAAAACATTATTAATTAATCCATAACTTCGCGTGGGATTTCAAGGTAGAAATATATTTTTTGACCTTACGAATCTACATCATAGATTATCAAAATCGTAGCTTAGTAAACGTATTTCATAATGACAAAAATATTGTTCAAACTATTAAAAAATAAAGCCGTTAGTGAGGTAAAGAACAGCAATATAGAAAGCGAAATGAATTTAAAACACGTTTGAAAATGTACGATGCGGTTTGTGGAAAAATACGATTTTACTTCACTGTATGGTATAACAACATTCATAGGTAACTATAGTTGTAAAGTAACAGATATTACAATTAAAACTTAAATGATCATGATTGTATTACACGAAGAAATAAGACATCTAAGAATATATGGTGCAGTATTAAAAATATGAGTGTTCTGTAAATCGAGAGGGTAAAACACGTAAACTAGAATCCATCATTAAAAAGTTTTTGAGATCCGAGAAAAAGTTTAGTGGAAAATATTTGAATTAAAAATATGGTGGCAAAGACTAAAATACAATTATTTATATTTAAATAATTAGTTCTTATGGAGATGATTGTCCTGTAAAAAAGTAAAAATGTAAGGCACATAGAAAAACAAATGAACACGTGTCCTTGAAGTAGAAAGAAAAAATTCGCTAGTTAAAGTTTTCTAACTAATTTTATTATAAAAAGTTATGTGTTTCTTATGGTTTAATAATAAAAAAATGGTGATTCCTTTGTTGAAATTAAAAAAGCCTGTATGTCAAGATTCCGTAATTATTGTTTTACAGAACAGATGACGAGGCGCAAAAATTGCCTTGCGGGTACTAAGAGCTTTTATAAGTAGCGTTAAGTTTAAACCACTTATCAACTAAAATTTATCACTAATACTTTTTGTGTGACTAAACCAAGAATTGAAAAAAATTCTTATCTTAATTGCAAGAAACTTTAAACAAGATCTTTTGGCGAACACACAAAATGCAAGTGAAATTTTAATTTGCTAGTGTGACCTGACATTGTAAAACATTTAAATTCTGTCCCTAAAATCGTTGAAATTACTGCTTAAATTATTGTAATAATTTTAATGATGTTAAAATTACTTGAAATAAATATTTGCCAATAATTCAAAATATTCGCTGACTCAACTATCGATTTATATGAGACGACAGATATTAGTAGCACCTTTTTGACACTTTAAGTCAAACGATCTCTTTAAGAAAATCTGAACAATTTGTCATCTAAATCCAAACGAATAGCGTCTGACAATAAATTGATTTTCTACAAAATAAAATGTCAAAAATCTCGATATCGAATTCGGCATTAAACTACGAATATTACATTTAACGTTTCTTTAATTTGCTCTAGTGAAATATGACTTATTATTTTTTATAATTTATATTTTATTATTTTATTAAATATTATCTAAATGACTATGATGATAAAATTAATTTTCTTTCAAATTACTCTATAATGAAGCATAATAACATTGAACCAAATAAAATTTATAACGGCAAAAAAATAAATACATATATAAATACTTACATATACAAATGTTCAACAATATGTAAAGACTTATTCTGCAGGTTATAGAAAACAATTACAAAAATATGCATTAACATTTTAATAGAAATTAATATAATGTAGTAATATAAAAACTATACCAATAGTGTTATTTTACTACATTAGAAACGTATTGGCAGAGAACATATACATTTTATATATTTTATATACGTACATAAATGCAATACATAAAATTTACACAAATCTTCACTCCGTATTGAATTAAAAACTCGGATATTTGTTTAAAACAAAGTATCTTTTTTTCTTAAAAAGTACATCTTATTCTTCAAAAATATTCTTTCTAATAAAAAAAATATAAAACATTTCTGACTAAATTTTTACAGCAATATATTTGTACTCTGAGTAAAAAAGAATTTTTTTAATGATGTAAAAACTCCTTATAAATAGTTATTAAAGTACTAAAATACTGACGCTTTATCGACGGAAGAAGTTTTTCAGATCATAATACTCGTTTTAAAGAAAAATTTTAGAGCGTTTTCTTAGTACAAGAACTTAATCATACAATAATTTAATCAACCTAAAATAAATTTAAAAACTTGAAATTTACAAAACGTGAACACTTTAAAAAGTATTATACTATTAAGAATATTTTACATATTGTAGGTACGTTTTATATTTGTAAACTTATTTTCTTATAGACTTTTTATATATAGAGATGGATAAGTGGAAGGGAACACGCGTGTTCGCATACGTAAGAAAATACAGAAAAAAGGTAAGAACTATGCTTTGAAAATCTATTAAGTTTTAATCTAATCCTTGCAATATATAAATATAATACTATATTGAAAAATCATCTGTATAAACTAATACAACATCAAAAATGTATATAAAATAAAATTTTCTATACTAAAATTTTGGATACAAACTTAAGAGGATCCTTCGTTAAATTTAATATTTTGCATATTTTATAAAATTATAATATTATAATATTACGAAGGTAATATATTATTATTATTCTTGAAAATCTTTATTACACTAAAATATACTTATCTAAAAATAACGGTATTATTCGAAACTTATGTCGTTCACAGCTCTTGATATCTATTTGAAAACGAATGTTTACACAAGAGTATACCATAAATATACAATCAAATCATCATTATTAGAAGAAATGGATCAATAACTAAACGAAGCCGTGTAAAAAAAAATAAAATAATAGTCATCGCGAAAATAGATTCGAAGATCAAGAATTGGTATCGGTATTGATATTCGACATTCAGAGATATTAGTGTTTTTGTTCGCAAGTCATAGATCAAAAAACTAAAGCAACCACAAGACAAAAAACGCAACTCATGCTCCCTCTCGCGAATATAAAAATTCAACGTAGAAATATTTTCCCGACAATATAGATCGTTTCGTTAGTTTCATCGTTATCAATACTCAGATTAACGTCATTCATTTACTTTGGGTTATACTGACAATTTCTAAAAAAAATATTAGCCCAGAAGATGTTAAAAGTTGATTTCTATTAAAAGAGAAGCAATAAGAATGAAGAGAAACAGTAAATCTATCAAAATGTGACAAAATATTGTCACCATTGCATTATATAAGTCACCCATGCTCAATGATCTCACGTCTATGTATATAGATTAGATTATTTCAATTTATCTGTACTCTTTATAGAGTGCTGAAACTGTGTGTTTTATTCTTAGTAATTCTATAATCATTACAGGACCACCCGTTATTTGGAATTATGATCATTACAGAAGTCTAATATTTAGATATCTAATAGATAAAAAGCAGAGACGTACATTTTTACCAACAATATGTGTTAGTAAAAATCTATATTGTACAATTTATTCACATCTTCAAGTAAGAATTTTCTAATACAACAAATATACATACTATGAAGCAAAATCATAGGTATTAGAACAATATCTATGTAAAAAGAAAAGTGATTGATAATTGAGCGCAGATAATTATTTATTCTATTTCAGGCGTATTAAAAATCCTTCACTATAAAATAATGTAAATATTGTAAACAAGATATTAGTTAGAAAAGCATAAAGATATTTAAAGTATTTCAAGTACTATTAAAATATTTAGAGCTTTTGGAGTATTTCTTTACTTACAAGTATAAAAAATACGCGTCTTATCTACCCATCAATCTTGCGAATCTATAATAATGAACCCTCACTTCTTTTACGGTAATATTATATGAAAAGAACATTATTTTATGTGAAAAAAATCTAATTTTATATTTTTTAATATGAATATACTAAATAAAATTTTAATACCTGTAATACTTGAATTGGATAAAATGCAACTAAATTTTAAATGTTAAATTTCATTGATTTTTATACTTGTGGGTGACAATAGCTAAAATATTTTCAGAGTTTCTTCTATTTAATTAAAAGGTTTCGACGTAAAATTGTATTGAAAATATAATACTTTATTTGAAAATAATGATTCAGAAAAATATTAATTAAAACAACTATTTCTTAAATTAAAAAACAAAGATCATTATATTTTCAAATTAATTTTCTTATAAAAATTTAGTTAGATAATTAAGCAACAATAACTATAATAATAAGAATGTTCATTATCTCTTACATTTTATATTTTATTTGGTTTTGAATAATTTCGAATCTTTGCAATTTATAAGAGTATGAATTAAATATAAAATTAGTCAAATCACAAATATATATATATATATATATATTAATCATTTGATGTATGACCTTACTTTGTATTATTTGTTTGTCAAATAGAAATTAAAAAATGATAATTTTACTAAAATATTTTCCATGCTTTACATATATAACATTATAAAGGCACGAACCGTTTAACTTTGAATAACTTTCCAGCTGGATTAAGGTAAATAAGAAGATAGAAAGTGAAAAAACGCAATTGCTCGCTTTCATGTTCAGCGGTCGTAAGGGCAATTTGTCAGTTGTGTCGCATCCCCGGACGTACGTACGATACCATCAAATTTCCACTCAAACTAATATATATGTATACGTTTATATCACTAATGCACGCCGTGTGGATATGATTTATTTATTTACGTCAATTGATCGGAATTTGATAAATCGTCCGCGATTTTGATAAACTGTTAAATTACTAAAAACGTATAACATTTTTTCGTTAGAGTTTTATCTTCTGGCAACGTTTTATGACTTTGAATGATTGATAATTCCGGTGGATATTTAGAATTTTGTTAATAATATCAATTTTAATTATAACTGTGAATATTGATACGATTGTTACATCCACTACGCAAATCCTCTTTTTTAGCCTACACAATTAAGTGTAATAGCTAGGGGTGGGCTGTGATTCTAAATTTTAAGAAGTATATTAAAAAAATTATAATATTAATAATAAAATAAAATATATATATGTATTATATATAAATATGTAAATGTATATATAAATATTATAAAAAAATATAATGCACGACCAGACATTACGTCCATTTCGCAATTATCTTAGAAGAAAAAAAAAAGAAATACTACAAAGAACATTCATTTAAATATAGAATCCAGTAATATTATATAATATGTTATTATATATTATTATAATATTAAAAAAAATAAAATATATTATTATATAGAGAAGGATTTTAAAGAAAGGAAAAATAAAAGTAAGGGCTCAATCCCCTTTAATAAAGGGGATGACATAATGACTTTAAATGTATTTATTATTTACTTCTCATAAAAGTCACTAGGTGTAGGAACGAAATCTGATGATGAATTCTTGCAGCATGAAAAAATGCACCCTTTTTATGCACTAGTTAAAACACAGGCGGTATAGGCAAAGAGGAGATTTTTATGTCTTTTCCCGGGATAGTCTATACATCATGTATATATTTTCTAATTTTGTTGAATAATTTGCATTTTCACTAAATTAATTGTTTAAGTATCTATAGAATTTAATTCGCAATTTAGTTTCTCGTAGTTCCACAATTTTTGTAATATCAATTGTTAATATTTTGCCTAACTTTTTTAATAACATTAGTTAAGTTAATAATAATTTATGGTTATAAATCGTATTTTATGATTCTATTGTAATTACTATTTTTGTTATAATGATTATCGTCATTATTTATATTATTATTATCATTGTTACAATTAACTTTCCATAATTTTATTATTTAATTCTTCATTATTAGCGCTTTTAATGAAGAATTAAATAATAAAATTTGTTTTATTTATTTATATATATATATATATATATAAATAAATAAAACAAATTAGCAATATGATAAATATTTAGAATAATAATAATAATAACTATAGTATCTTTATTAGTGATACTTATATTATAATCGCTTTATAATAATTAGTGAGATACAATTATGTCTTTAAATATTCCTAAGTGTATTGTTATTATATATTACTTATTATAATGTTTCAAACATTATTGGATTTGTTTACAATTATGCTATAGCACTTTACAATTTATATTTATTTCATTAATATATTGATTATTTATTAAATACTTAGTTTAGGAGTTACATAATGATAAGAATGTAAGTAAAAAGAAAAATGATTTCATTTTTCTTGAAAACTTGAATTGCTCAGTTGAGGATGCTATTGTATGTGTGTGTTTATGTGTAGACATCTGGCTACTTAAGGGTGCACGTCAGTCATAAACATGTCGAATTTGATATTGAAGCGAAAGAAAAAAGAAAAATTTTCTTTACGAATACTTTTGCTTTTCCCCTTTATTTTCTTTTTATGAAATAGTAGCCTAGTGAGACAGGGTCTTAACAAGATAATATCATAATTACTATTGCTATTACTAACTTATGCATAATCTTATTGTTTAATTCTCAAAAACTTTTTATTGACAAAAATGAAATATAATAAAAACTCCACATATTCAAAACTCCTTAGGAAGAAAATTAAACAATTATGAATTTTGATTGCAAATTCTATATATACTAAAAAAATCTGCTACTATACTTATGACTCTGAATATAATTTTCTATTATTAAACATTTTTCATATCTTTTTTTAATACAACATTATATATATACCATATTTGATTATGATTGTAGTGAAGTTTCATCTTGATAGAGTAACAAATTCTTTTTATTTAAGCTTCTTATTAAACTATTATATTATATTATATTAAACTATTATATTAAATTATATCTGTACATTTAAAAATCAATTTGTGGTAATATTTTTAAGCCACGTAAGTGAAAAAAATTTTATGTGCAAATTTTATTTTATAATTCAAGAAGTAATTTATTCTAGAATTTTTATGAATTTTTTTATTCATATAAATTTTTGAAAAAGATTGTTTATATTTGTAAGTTAATTATTTTTTCCTATTGTTATTCATACTTCTAAAAAATTACTTTCAATGTTGCATATTATACTATACATAAAGCACTGGTTTAGAAATTAAAAATTATCTTAATTTTAAAATAAAATTTATGACTTTAGTTCAAAATTCGAATCACATGATTTATCAATAAGTAAAAAAAATCAAATAACACTTCTTTTCTTGAAAAACATGATCTAATAATATAATAAAAATTTTCTTAATTTAATCTTTGACGCTTGGTTTTAAATGATATATATTTAAATTACATAAATTCAACGTTAAATAAAGTACAGTTTCAATATTAAATAAAATAATATTCACTTGAACATTCAAAATGAAGCATTTTAGAAAGAAAATTAATAAATAAAAACATAAAATAACATTTTAATTCTCATTTTTAATTTAATTATCTCAAATTTTCTATTGAAATCTAATTACCTGCAAAATTTAATATTGTAGTAATGAATTTTAAAAGCTATAAATTTGAAATAAACTGTTTATTAATATAATTTTACAATAAAACATTTATAATTTAAGTTGAAATATAAGAAAAAATATATCAATTTTTAAATGTAAATAAATCCGTATAATTACATTCAAGTTGAATTAAATTAAGATGGTATGTTATCAACTTTAAGATTTGTCAATAATATGAGAAGACGATATTTCAAACATCAACTTTTTACAAGGTTTATATTTTCGATAGTTTATTAAATTAAATAAATAATAAAAAGAGATGATATTAATCTCAATTTGTATTTGAACCAAAATTTTAGAAGTAATAACTTCCATCAATAATATTACAACTATTAAATCTGAAATCAAATAAATCTTTTTTTTAAGTCAAGAGTAGATATTCTTAATTGTACTATTTTTTTCAATAGTACCTTATAATTTTTTCATATTCGAAATAATTCTTGATGTGTAATAATGAACAGATATTTATTCTGTGGCGTATATAATTTGATGCTTTTTCTAGTATTTAAAAACACTCTTCTGTAAATGAAATATGTAAATATCGAGTATAAGTTATTCACAGTACTAGTGGCGTTACAGTGATGTGATATTTGAAGAGTATCTGATGCAAAACTGAAAAGTAACATGTTTGAATAAAAATTGTGTAAAACCGCTTTTATAGCCTCTCCATAATCTTTTTATAGTTAACTCTACGTAATAAAAATTACATTGACGATAGGGAGATAGCAAAGTTAGTGATTGCGGTTTTCTCAGAATCATGCCTACAACTCGCAATAATTGGACTCATTAGTATGTAATCGTCACAGTCAACCGGAGTTGAGTCAGAGTAAACCACAGGCATACAAAATTATTACAGTAACATATATTATTATATCCTCTCCACGAATTAAATGAATAACACATGTAGTTAATAATTAATTTAATTTAATTATGAGTAGTAATTACTTTTATCAAAAGAAAAATTAGATATTTTGCTGAAAATAGAAAAATGATAAAGACAAAATTTATTTTGTCATTATCACTGCATATTTTTATCTGTTTTATCGATTGTACTTATACTTCTTGTACATTTTTTAACTAATAATATTTTAAGCTAATCAATTTCGGCAATATTGTAATTTCAAAATTCATATTTTTCTACGTATTTCAAGTACTACACTTTATATACTAAAAGAAGAAGATATTTTTATGCTATATTTATAAATAATCCCCAATTTGCCAAATTTATGAGATTTCAATTTTTAATTCTCGTTATTTTTGAAATTTTATAAAAATACCATGTTTACTTAATTTATACTAAAGTGACAAATTTATAACCAGATATATAATGACGAGCTACATATAATTAAGTATGTATACATAATAAATATAATTTACAAGTTTTAATATCGTACCTATTTTTTTAAATAAAAAATTAATCTTTTTCATAGGTTAAATAATCTTTTTTAAGCGATTAACTTTTTTGCCAAGTAAAGTTTATATAGTTAGATACTTCAGCAAGTAAACACATCTAATTTTAAATGATTTTACTTTATAGATTTACTTTACAGTAAAATCATTTTTGGTTGTAAAATGAACAGTTTCTTAAAACAAGCGATAAATTATTGGAAAACAAGAAATTTGTAATGGTCGTTTTTAAAATATTTATCAAACACTCTGAAATAGAAATTGATACGCTAACCTCTTAGATATTCTTTCACACAATCGCACTATCTGTTTTCTGAAAATATGCAGATATTTAAAGATTATTTATTAGATAGGTAATTACTAACATACCTCAAATAAAGTATTAAAAGTACGATCCGATCAAAGGAATGTAAATAAGTCTATGCATACGTGTTGAACCAACATGCACTCGACAGACAACTTATTATATATTGACTTTTCTATGAGTTTCCAGAGAAAGTGTCGAAAAATTTTGTTTTTACTATTTTTTCAACGGTAGATAAAAAACCAGGGTAATGTTTAACATTTACTATTAACTACTGCAATTAAAACTTTAAAATTGAAAGGTTTCATATTATGAAGAAAATTATTTTTTATATTGAATTTGTGTTAAATAATCTTTTATAAAATAATTTAAAATACATTAATTTCTAATTAAATTTAATTCAATACAATTACTAAGAAACTTAAGAATCTTAGATATTTATTAATTATCTTTACACTTCTATGTAACATAATTTCTTTTGCATAAAATGATTACAATAAATCGTTTCTAGATAAAAATATCTAATTTAGTTATTTTAAATTGTTTGTTAATCAAATAAGAAACGGATAAATCATTATATTTATATATATACTAAATAATATAGATCTACGTAATTGTACTAAATAATATTGTAATTTCATCTTAAAGAATAACATTTTATGATATTCTCTTATCATAAATGGAAATTGAACCCTCTGCCATTCGATAAAAATTTCCATAAACGTCACTTATGATTTAACAAACTATTAGAGTAAAATATCTGATATGATCGTTGAAAAAATTTGCAAAATATAAAACAGATTTTTCTATTTATATAATTTCTAGTTAAACCGGAGTAAATAAACTTTCTTGAATCGAAGCATTTTAAATTTACTTTACGAATAAATAAGAATAATTAAACTATTATTTTGAATGTATAACTTGTTTTTATTAAATATTCTACATAACATAGATTAAAACATAATAATTATTCTACAAAAAATATGAAAATAAAAATTTTAATTAATTAAATGTTAGTAATAAAATTATAGAAATGAAATTTATTACTATATGTCTTATACTATATTTTAATTGATATAAAAATATATATTTATCTTATGTATTGTTAGGAATGATTCGTAAAACATTTCATTTTCGTATTTATTTAATTTCGATTTAATACGAGTCTATATAAAATGAACTAATTCAATTTTTATCATTTAATGCTTTTTTAATAAACAATTTCATTATAAAGTTTCATAGAAAATATTGCAAATATAAAATAATAATAATATTTTAAAATAATGAAATAATTAAAATGAACATTTAATAATTATAATAATATTTAAGATTTATTGTATTATTTATTTATTTTAAAAAGTTAAATTGGTTTATTTATGATTATAATGCAAAATATACCTCCTTATCATATTGTTTAATTACAAGAACTTTCGTAAGAAACCAATGTCACTACGTATTCATAATAATATAATTTCTACTTAATTATCGCAAAATATAAACGAAAAATTTTGTATTTATAAAATATTTTTGTATTTATAAAATGAAATATTTTCTATATGAAATATAACATTATGATATTACTTATAAGGAATTAAATAAACAATTAGTTACAATTAAGCCCATAAATTTTATTCGTTTTTTTAATGACGTTGCTTAATATTTATATTTCTACATTACATTACACCAGAAGAAATTATAAATTTCGTTAAATGTATCTTAATTTTCTTAACAACTTAAGGAGTAAAGTTCAAAGAGTAAGGGCTAATTGTTTTATAAAGGTTTAAATAATCGTCTTAAATTATAACTAAAATTTAAAAAATTATTTAAATAATTAAATAATACGCTATATCTGCTATAAAAATGTAAAAAATGAATTCATATGAAGTATAAGCATTGATAATGTATTAAAAAACGTATTACATATAATTTTCTTAAGAAATTATTAGTGGAATTATTTATAGGATTTAAAAAAAATTCTAGTGGCAAATGTA
Source organism: Wiebesia pumilae (assembly GCA_018907045.1). NCBI lineage: Eukaryota > Metazoa > Arthropoda > Insecta > Hymenoptera > Agaonidae > Wiebesia > Wiebesia pumilae. The sequence continues at coordinate 324,804 of JACCHZ010000121.1, forward strand.
TTTAATAATTAATTAAATACATGTTGTTGGTAATTTAAGTATAAGAAATTACTAATAGAAATGCACATATTATTTTATTACAGTTAAATTTTTTAAATTAAATGTATTTAAATTAGTTACATTTAATTATTGCTTTTTGTATTATATATCCAATTTATTGATTAAAAATTCTGTTCTTAAATTTACAGTATGAATAGACTTTTTCAAAATTACATAATTTAATATTCTATATTACCTGTAGATTGAATTATAGCTGAAAAAGATGAACTGAAAGGCAAATGTAAAAAAAATTAATCATTAATAAATTTACCATACATTACTATTCCATAAAATCATCTAAATTATTTGTAAAAAATGTATACATATGTTAAGTATTTATATTTATTATATACATAAATGTGTAATTATTAATTATTATATCTAATTAATTATTATTATTTGTTATTATACATTGATTCTATCATTTATTTATGCTTTAAATAAAAATAATTTAAATAATATGATATTATACCTTCATAAGATATTTATACATGAATTTAAAATTGAAATTTATCAGTTGTGATACTTGAATCGACGGCTGGCAAAATGTAGATACTTACCATGTGAGAGAAATTTGTTGAACATCCCTAATATGACAGTTAGTATTTGAGTCAATGTTATCAAACGATGTTGATTCAAATACATACATAGCACTAATTTGTTTTTTAATTAGGGAAATATATAAACTGATATTATCTGCTCAACTATACAATATTATTAATGCTTAAAAAATAAATATTCTATACAATAATTGCTGTAAAGTAGTAAAACACAAGCATTATTATCTATATTTATTCTATTTATATATGTATATTTATTCTACTTAAATAAGTGTGTAAATCATTGCTGGTTATAAAAAATTCATTTTTTAACGAATATATAACATAATTTTATTTAACTTTCATAACTTTCTATAATAATTATTTTAAAGCTAGATTCATTATTCTGCGATAACAAAAATTAAAAATTAAAACCAGTTTACAAAGTTTGCAATTAATTAAATCCCAAATAACTTAACTCTCCTTATCATTTACGTTATATAATTCTCGTTTATTTTATTTATCAGAAAGTGTCATAATCTAATAAAAAAAAACTTCTTTTATGATCAGACTTGATTTCCACATTGGTTTATGTGAATTTTTAAGTTTAAATACACGTAACACTTAAGAGCTCTTAATTAACAATTTATATCCATATTCAGACCATTTTCCATAATTATACAAAATTTATACTTTATTATATAAAAGTTTTTTAAATTTATCTGTAAAAAATTAGTAATGATTTCCGTTTATTATTAACTTTACGATATTAGCATAATTGCTTAATATTAGATATTTTAATACAGTAAATAAAATAAGTTATTTTTAAAAAATAATGAAAAATTGAAAAAATTTACTATTTGTTAGTGTATGAAATACTAAATAGGTTAAAAGTGCAGGACCTCACTTTGTGCATATTTACGATACGCTAAAGGACATCTTCAAATATGATTCATTTAAAATCATTTTTTCGTCTGGAACTTATCATAAACGCTTTTCAAAAACTAAAAATATCTATTAATTATTACAATTACTATTTAATGCAATTTTTTTAATTATAAAAATTATAGAATTTTAAGTATATTTATTTTATAACTTTAAATTCTTATTGGTAGACAAGAATCTTATTGATTCTTATGGTAATATCAATTAAGAATAAATACTTTTATATGAAAGTTTATTAAAAAATCTCAAAAAGTCATGCATAATAAAATCTTTCTAATAATTTTTAAAACCGCAGTAATAGTTTTAATAAATTTATTTAATTTATTAATAAGTTAATAATAAAAAACGTTAATTTAGTGCTTGATTATTTCTAAATATTTACTTTTTTCCCAATAATAAAGATAGAGTATCGTATTCTCATATTCCTTCTAAGATATTAAAGCCTAAAAAATACGTAGGGAATTTTTCAAATATTGTTTTTGAAAAAACGTTGGAAATTCACATTTGAAGGTAAAATTTAAATTCAAAATTTATTATATTTTTAAATAATAAATCATAAACATAAAATTTAAAAAAAACGTTAGAAATATGTCGTATTAAAAACATGTAGTCTTTCAGTAGTAAAAATATATTAAATAATACGATAACTATACAAAATTATATAATAATAAATTCTGAAATTCGATCGTAGGCTAATATTGACAAAATAATTAAATCGGGTAGTTTAAAACGAACTATGCAGAATTAAAAGCAAAGAAGCATCGTAAACGATTTTATTGAGAAAATAAGCGAGTTGATGACTTTCACATTAAGCACAATGACAAAGGAAGGGAATATTGAAATAGTATTATGAAAATTGGTTGCTATTAGCTTTGTCGGATAGATTTTATAGAAACAGAAAAGTAATATTCTCATATTAATGAGAGAGTACATATATTCTAAATACCCCTTAAATGTAATTATCACAATAATCATAATGTGATTAGTCAACTATTTTGAGTTATAAATAATGATTTTATAGAGACAGAAAAATAATATTCTCATATTAATGAGAGAGTACATATATTCTAAATACCACTTAAATGTCATTATCACAATAATCATAATTATGATGATGATGATTATTATTATTATTTTTATTATTTTTATTTTTATTTTTATTGTTGTTGTTGTTGTTGTTGTTAGTATTTGTTTTTAAAAGAAATTCAATAACGATAAAAATATTTCTATAAAATCAAATTCTACAAACAAATTAATTTTTAAAATATTTGCATATCTTTTATGCAAATGTATTTGATAATTTTGTTATTATGTAAATTATCTATCTAAATATGTGGATATCAATTTCTTTTATGTTCTGCAAAATAAAACGTACTGAATTTCTTGAATGTAAAATATAAAATATAAAAAAATGTCTGTGCATATAAATAGAAAAAATTAATAAGGAAGGATAAAATTAATAAGTGAAGGATATAACATCACGGAACGAATAATTCATTTATTCTACCGGTAATAAGTAAAATTGGATTCACGTCAAATATAACTGCAGCTAGTAAAACACCTTCAATCCATGAAAAAGGTGAAAGTAGAAGAACAAAGAGATTAAAATGTGCGAGAGCTTTAATTCACGGATATCCGGTATTATAACCAGTAGAGAACGAGATAAGAGAATAGTGAAAAGTATAGCAAGGGGAGAAGTGATTTAATACAGAAAACAGGATGAAAAATGTAGATATTAAGAAGGCAGGAATAAATTACAATTTTCCAATACATTATAAAAACATATTATAAATGAAAAATATCCCAAATTTGTGAAATTATTTAATTTATTTATTTTATTTTTAAAAGATTACAATTCAATGGACTATATTTTAAGATCTCCAAATATCATAAAATGTACGTAAATAAATAATATTTACATATTAGTACAAAAGTTACAAATACGGAATGGAAATAAATAAAGTACGATTTCTTTTATAGAATAAAAAATTTATTTTAAATATTTGATTTCCAGGCATCACAGATAATCTGAATTAGAAACTAATTATTTTTAATCGACTTATATTTAATCTACTGAATGTTCATCAAAAGTACTTTTATAAATATTACTTTTATAAATAATATAAGTTGATAAGTATATCAATTCAATAAATAATAAATGCTAACTTTAAAATAAACTTTATAACAAACTCTTTTATGTGACACTGAAATAAAAGAAATAATTTTAAATCACAATTACTCCTTAAATAATTTCTTTTATGGTTTTATAACTTTTGTGATTTACAATTAAATTAACTTTAATAATTATAATAAGAACTGTACATACTTTCAAGGAGCAAGTATTAGATCACACGTTCACGAGAAAATGACATTTTAATTTGTGTTTGGATAAAAAAATATTTTTTTAACTTAATTATACTTTAGAATAACCATAAAAATTGAATAATATTATTATTATTTAATAAAAATATTATTAATAATTAATCAAATTAAATTATAAATGTAGATAGTAAATGCATTCATCATAAATTTTCATACATCAAAAAATAATAATTAATAAATTTTTATATACAGATTTTTTTGTACCATGTTTTTATCATGACTTTTAAAGATTTTCTTAAATACAAATTTTTGTATATAAATATTTTATTATAACTTACGAAAATCAAAACCTTATTATAAATTAAAGCACTTTTTTTATTTACCACGATCCAAAATTAAGCAATGACATTTGATATTTTCGTAATCAAAATTGAATATGATGACGTGACTCGATTTTTTACTTTCGAATACATACTTACCTAAAGATGTATTTGAAGGTGTCAGTGGGAAAGAGGAGTATTTGTTTGTATGCGTATCAGTTTTATAATAATTATATGTTTCATTATAAATTATAATATACTAAAAATAGAAGCGTATTGTAATGTATTAAATCTTTTAAAATAAATTAGAATTTTACCAAAAATATAATAACATTGGTATTTCATTTGCTCATTAAAACAAAATTTTAGTTTATAAATATTTCATTGTAATTATCATAAATTTTTCTTTCATCACCTTAAATATAAATAATAATAAAAAACATCTTTTTGTTTAAATTAATATATCAAATTGCAGAATATAAATTAATTAAATGATTGTCAAACATCAATCAAAAGTACTCATACAAAATCTAAATTTGCAATTGCATTAAGGATACGTTTATCTGCAATTTGTAAAATAATGCAGAAAACAGAGTTTTATTACAATATAACGTCTTACAAATATGTGAAGAGAGATAATAATTTGGAAAAGAATAGAGAGATGGAGAGAGAACAGAATTTCATAGACGGTAAGCACTTTGAACTGGGTCAATCAATATAATGGACCCTTTGCCATAGAGCTCAGATAAACTCAGTACAGACCCTCTGTTTACATGTATTTTAATATAATCCTCTTTTATTCTTAAAATTTAATAATAAATATTTGATATATACTTATAATTTGTTAACATTACTTGCTACTCTTATAATTCAATAGCCAATATCCATAAATTTAATGATATTTTTAATACTCTAATCAAAATCTCAGAAATTTAAAAAATATTAATTGTATACACAATTTATGCAACTATTATTGCAGTCAGTTAAAAATATTTATGATGCAAAGAATTACCTGATTAAAATAATAAATTTTAAAGAACTCTTAATTATTTATTATCTGTTTTAATTTAATTAGGATATCTTTTTTAATTTTTATTTATTAAAGAACAATAGAAAGTAATACATTATCATTTATATAGAAAATAATTAATTCAATATAAATTTAAAATTAATATAATGTAATTTAACGTTTATATTAATTGTTTATTTATCCTTGCTCTATATTTTATTCGAATAAAAAAAATTTTAAATTTGGATATTAAAATGATACCATAGAAATTTAAATTGAAAACTACCATTTTAATTATATTTAATTGAAACTCTTGTATTAACTTACTTATTAACTTACTATAAAATGATATTTTTATGCGTATAAATGTGCTATGCATAAATATAATTTGGACCTCATTTGACTTTTCCAATACTGTATATTTTTTTATTCGTTCTCTTTTTTGTTACGACTCATTTATTGAATTTCTCTTTACAAATGTAATTGAATTATAAATTATTTAATAAATATATGATGTAATGTAAGAAATAATACAAAAAATATTATGATAAAATTCAATTTAAATACTTATACTTAAACCAAGAAAATATATACAAATTATTACTTACTTTATTATTACATTTTTACCTTCGTAAGTTGAATGAATCATGAAGTACTAATAATCTCAGAAATATTATAGCATGCACTTCATAGTAGATTAAATTTCATTACTGACCACAAATTAATAATGTATTATACATAAAAATAACGAAACATAATATTGAAAGTTTGATTTATAAAAATGTTACACTCAATATAAATATAATGAAATTGAAAAATTTCTGCATTATTTTTTTAAACCTTTGTTAATATTAATGTAAATTGGTATACTTGATATTATTGCTTAGATTTTAAAAATTTTTAATACAGTTTTTATACTAAATAAAAATGTCCGAGTTTAATAGATATCTATACCAAGTTACGTCGGTACAGCGAATTTAATTTTTAAATGACATGACACTTATATACTATAAATACTAACTTTACACTGTTATAAATCTTTCATATGAATGTTTAATATGTAAATAAACATGTGTATATTTAGATAATTTATAAAAGAAATTAAAAATAATTCTGAGATTCATTTATATAAAATTCTTTTAGATACATTTCTGAAAATATAAAGTTGTAACTTTCTGTTGAATGAGACTAGATTTTATTAAAAAATAAATCATTATTTGCAAATTTTCGATATTTCTTGAATTACAAGTAAGATTTTTTTAACAAATATTTACAAGTACGCCTTCATCTTAATATATGCTCATTTTTTCATTTTATTTGGAAAGTTTAAAGTAAAGTGAATTCTTTCAGAATTTTATAGAAAAATCAATAAAAATCAATCGACATAAACCTTCACCATGTTTTACACCTTTTATTGAAAAATAATTTATTAGACTTCGACCTTCTGCTACGATTTTAAACCAAATTCTAGAATAAGCTTTGGTAAATTGAATCATTAAAATAAGATTTGATTTTTTTCTTAACATTATATTTTTATTTATTTCTATCCATAAAATTGATAAAATTGATATTAGATTAATTTTTCAGTATGTATAAATAAAAATTAACGCTGAACAATAACTGGAATAAATTACAAATTATAAAGTTATTGATTGACATAAAGAATTTAAAAAGTACAATTTGAAATAAATTAAATAAATTAAGAGAATAATTTTTCTCTTTATCTTAAACGAAATATATAAATTTATTCGTTGTGCCATTTTATCCTCTATAGTAGTTTTATATTTCTATACTTTGAATGTAGCGCAATCGTAAATCAATTAAGATTAAATAGAAAATTTATTTTTTATATCCGTCTGTTTTGCTGAAGACTCATTTTAAACAGAGACTACATCATAGAACACTTAATAAAATATATTTTAGACTATTTTCCCTCTTGTACTCCACTTTACCTTAGTTTAACTACCACTATAATAATAATAATTTTTAACTTGATTATTATCAATTCATATGAGTATCTCTGGTATGAAATGCAGAGTAAAAACGGTTTATGATCATTGAAGTCCCAGGTAATTGCATAACTTGATCTAAATTGTATTTGCATTCAACCGGAGATGAATTAAAAATTTCACGAACTAACATCATTATATTATTCTATTAATTTCATTATCATAAAAAGTGCATAATTTCGTTTAATTATAATTTTATTTTATATAATATTGTCAACATAAAATTCAAAGATTGATGCAAATATTTATAACGTATAATACGAAGCTTTTTGACAATCTACAGAAATACATATACTACCAAAATTGATTTTTAATAAAAAAATTTTATTATTGGTTATCTTAAACTAATTAAAGATTACATTGGGCTAAAGTGTGAAAGATATGATCTTAAAAGTTGAAATGATAGAAGCTATTAATCTTTTGTAAAGCTGCTAATTCTACTTATAGTGCAATAGTGTGCCAAATTTACTCGAATGGAATTAATTTTATCTTCTAAAAATGAAAAGAATAATAATTCGTATTATATTTTTCATATGATAATAATTATTATTTATATACTTTAGAATATACGTGTATATAATCTGTCATTTACCTCAATATAAAAGCCTAATGGTTAGCTTCTACGTTATCAAAAACTTTAACTATTTAACTATTTAAACATTTGACGGACTCTATTGCCAAGCTACAACTTTCACCGAATATAATTTAAAACAAAAATTCGATCATATAATATTCTATTAATATTTTCGATCTACTTATTTATAATAAAAAGAAAAGGTTGATTCACTATATTTAGAATAATCTTTTAGTTGAATTTAAGAAAATCGGCATTTAAACTATAAAAGTACCTTAAACTTAATAATAAATATTTATGGTATTCAATAAAAACTTAGAATTTAATATAAATTACTTCACAAGCAAAAGTATAAATATTTTTACAAGTGGCTCCCAATATTAATCCCAATAGATTGGAACATTATGCATTTCTAGTTTGGGTTGAAGTGTATCATAAAACTTAATTCTCATGGTAATGCAATCATATTATTTAAGATTCTCAAAATAGTTCTAACAGCATTAAAATTCTACAAAAAAATTTCGTAAAAATAATTGTTTTACATGACTATAAGTTTCTGAATTATCAAACTTAAAATTGCGTAGTACAAGTGAAAATTTTGCATTTAATATTTATAAAGCTTTAAATCCTTAATAAAGTAAAAATTCCATCTAAAAAGAGACAGAGACAGAGATAGATAGATAGTTAGAGAGTGGGGGGGGGAAGTGAAAGAAAGTGCATCAAAATATTCATACAGTTAGAAAGAATACTTTTCTGTTGACGAACATAAATCTTTCTCTCTCTCATACTTTTTCCCACCCTACTACTTCCCTCCTGTATCACACGAGATGTATCACAAGGGAAGACGGATGGAAACACACGTATGTAGTGGAAGAGATGATGAAGCAGCGGCAGGGGAAGGGGTGGACAGGAGTCAAGTCACATGCGCACTCGCGTCAGTCGGTCCTCAACTACAGGCAACGCAAGCATAAGAATAGGCTAACGTGTGTAGCACAACAAAAGACCGTCGATATAGACGATGTCGTGCACGGCCTCATCCCCGGGAGATTCGACGAGCAAAGGCCTGCGCTGCACGTCGGTCCCGACCGAACGGTACCAAGACGTCATCGAGCATCTCAAGTTCAACTTTTACGCAGATGAACCATTGAATAAGGCGATTGGTCTTTGTCGGAGGGGCGAGGCGCACCAGGAGCTCGAGCGGCACTGTCTCCTCACGCTGGGTCAAGGGATGTCTTGCATGATCATCGACGAGGAAGGCAAGGTAGCAGCTAACGACTTTCTTTTCTTTGTTCGACTGTTACAGGACAAAGTCTGAATAGAGTTTCACTTGAATCCAGCGGCCGTTAAAAGTTGTGTCTTGATTATCAAAAAACATTAATCTTTATAATTCACTCGAATAGAGTGGATTTATTACAAATACAATAGAATGATAAATTTCATTTCGTCTTCGGCATAAACGATAACTCTCTCGAATAAAGTCCACGCGCTTAATATTCAAGAGCAGAATTATTTAGGTTCACGGAAAAATTCAACTCCAAAAAATAGAGATATATCGCAAGATTTGAAATAAGAAGTTTGCCGTTACTGAATTTTAAATTTTCACTCATTTGGAGTGGATTTAGAGGTTATGTATTTTTAAAATATACAAAATCATTAAAATTTAAATCAACGAAAATTATTGTAAAATATGAAATTTCAAATTATATTAAGTTTCAAGAGACGATGATTCTAGTTTCTTGTCAAAATATCAAGCCTTGACAATTTTACTGGTAGAAAAAAATATTGTGTTAAATAGAGTAAGTAAAAAGCAGCGTTTAAGTATTTTAATAAACGAAACTCATAAAAGGATTCAGAAAAAGTAAGCTATTTCTATGATTATATTAATAATTTATTTTTTAACTGTTTCAAATTTGTTATACAGGTATGTACTTCTTTCTGAACATGATTAATCTCTAAATACGTCACATTCCTCATCCTGATTGATAGTAATTTTATTCGCTATGAATTTTTATTCCTTATTACATATAATAAACTTAAACATTACATATCAACTACTTTATGTATCATAAATTGATTTAAACTCAACTAATTGTTATTACAAAAGAAACTTTTATAATGACTTTAATATCTGAAAAATTAAATTTAAAATAATATGTTTTAGGAATTTTTTATTCTGAATATATTGATAATCGATGACACGAATGAATAAAAACAAATTTATTATTAAAATAAACAAATCGTCTCTTAACAATTTGAATAAGTAGTTTTGCTATTTGCTTTTCTTTGTACATTAAATATTCTTCGTCCACCATCATCCATAGATACCTTATTATTATAAAAATTATATAATCAGTAAATTTTTATTTTGATATAAAATATGGTAATTATTAAATGCAACCATGTTAATAATTAAAACTAGATATTATCATTATATTTTGCATATTTCATTAAATTTTGAATATTAGTAAATATTTTTAAATATTAAACAAGTGTTAATTTTAAATTAGATATTCAGTGTTAATAAATATCATTATCTTATCAACTCTTATAAAAATTATGCATTTTAGAAATGTAAAATTTTTCTTTATACTAAACTACATACTTATAATTTACTAAATTATGAATAACTAAACGTATATTGTAAATTTTCAATGTAAGATAAATTATGATATCATTGATATTGCCAATGGTAACATTCGTATAGTTGATATAAAAAATGATTTCATTAATATTTACTACTAATAATAATGTTTATATAATAGGATTTTATAAGATTAGTATTTACATTTATTTTAAAATCAAAATCTAAAATATATTTAAAATTAAATACTTTGCTACATTATGAAAATAGTGCCTGAAAATACCGATATTAGAAACATCAAAAACAGTTTCGAAAAAACCAGTAATACTGTCATGAAGGCTACATTTTTTATACCTATTAATATTCTAGAGCTTTAAATTATAATCTCGAAAGTAGTGCAATTGAAGCTATAAATTATAATTTTGTCGCGCATTCACAATTAAAGTAATTCTTCATCTTATCACGTATAGTTATACGAGTAATAATTTTGTAGAATAGTTTTTAATATATCTGGGGGAAAATGTATTTAAATTTTTTTAAAAAAATTCTTAATCCAATACCTAATACAATCATTATATTTCACTAAAATAATATTTATTTGATGAGATATAATACTTGTCTACTTGTTGGGAATAATAAATCCTACGAATTAGCCAAATATTTTATTCGCTGAACATATTAAAATAAATATCTTGTAACATTCGAGAAATTCTATCACAGCTATTCTAAATTGCCCAATGACCACATTAGCCTCCCATTGCATTATCCCGCATCGCTTTGTTCGATTACAGATTGCCGGTACTGCTCTCAATGGCATTATAAAAAGGGGCGAACGCAAGGAGTGCGAGCGACGCCTCGCCGAACTACGAGACGAAAAATTCAAGAGTATCTTCGGCCTGCTCTACAAAGTCAACGAGAAAGTCGATTTGTTCACCAAGTACGACGTCGACGAGCTTTTCGAATGCCGTATACTAAGCGTCGATGAGGCTTTTCGAGGTAGGGGTCTTGCAAATCTCCTCATTGAGAGCAGCATCAGATTTGCCAGGGATGCCGGATACAAGGTATCATTTAAATGTACTGTATTATTCATTTTACGTCAAGCATGAACAATCATTATGCTTTGGTGTGTCAGAGTTATCAAGAATCTACTTAATCTACAGACTATTTTTAGCATTAAATACTTATTACAGCTTGTTGAACTTTTGAAAATAATTTTTTATGTGCAGCAATTGAGTATGCCCTCACAGTCATACAAGATTTTAAATTATATAAATTTTGTGAATTTAAAACACGTCGAATTTATGTTTGAAATTTTGTGTCACTGTAAGTATGTTCAGCTTTTACATATGAAATGCAATAAAATAATGTTGCCAAAATGCATATGATTCGATTGCTATCATTTAAAATACTGCAAGAAGTTTGTTTCTAATCTTACTAACAGAAGGGAAAGTTGAAAAAATAGCTGACAAAAGCTTATGTTATTACTAACTAATGGCGAAATCCGTCATAAATTTTTAATAAACTTCAAATTTTATCATTTTCCCAACTGATAAGAAGTATAATTATTTTTATTTTTTATTATTATGCTTTAAATCGGTGTTGTAATGAACTTTTTGATAATTCACAGAACAAATGGATTTTTCATTTTCAATGTAATTGTAGACTTTTAATTATGTTATACAAAATCTAAAATAATACTCTACAAGAAATGTGTCTTCATTTTTTTTTTTGTTTTTATAATAAAAGATATAAAACTAGATATTTTTATTAGTAAATCCATAATTCTTTATAAAAGTAATATCAATATAAATTCTATATTTTATGAATTTTATGCTAAATACGTAAAAACTGCTTTATAATTTAAAAACTTACTTCACGTATATTTATTATCCGTTAAACCTTAAGCTTAAAAGTTATTTATTTATAAAATGTTTAGAAAACTATGCATAATTTTAATAATTATTTTCATAAATATCAATAATATAAGATAACGAAAATATAATTTTATAGATGAATCAGAACAAAAAATGAAATCTAAATGTTAGATTAAAAAACACACACGACCGTAACTATTACATAGATATATAATATTGCAAGCTTAAAAATATATTTGACCAAATTTAATGTTCTACGATAATTTAAATTTTATAATATAGTTTAAAGAAATTAAGAGCTCAATACAGAATAAGTGTAAAAAATGTGCAGAAAAAATTATTCGAACATATATGAAATGCAGTTAAAATATTAATTAATTTGAATTGTAAAATAAAATCATTGTTTATGAAAATAAAAATTTATTTAATGTAATACAATAAAATAATCTTTTATTTTACAAAGTTTGATATGTATCTTTAAATGGAATCCAAATACTAAAAAATTAACATTTACTCTACTTTTCAAGGATAACTGAATAAATTATCTTTAGATTTGCAAATATAATAAAATTAACAGAAATAAAAATTACCAATAAAGCTGTCGATGAAGTGTGGACTTCTTTGACATGTTCAACAGAGTTGACATTCCATGTATTTAAAAACTGTATTTCAAATTCAATCGAATATAATTTGAATAACACAACTTAAATTAATTAATTCATAAAATTTTAAAAATTTATTTATTATGTACTTTTTATATACTTAAAATTGATATATTATTTAATTAACAATATTATTAAAGTATTTTAAATTTATTTTTACAGTTTTCTGATCTTATTTAGGAATATTTTATAAGATGACGTGATAAATAAACTAAATCATCGTAAAAGTATATATAAAATCGTAATATATAGTTTATAAACTATTAACATTTTACGAAGCAATTGTAATAATTACATGACACATTTATATTTAAGTTATTTTATTTTAATTTAAACAAATTTTATGGAACACATTAATGATTTATATTAAACTTATTATAATTATTTATGGCAAAGTATACTCTAAACGTCGCATCCAATTAAATTTTGAAAATATTTACTCATTTCTAACATATTTTAAATAGTTTTACCTATGAATTTGTTATAAATAATTTAAAAGTATCAATTCTATTACTAATATTTAATCATAAATATTTTTAAATATTTATATGCATATATATGTATTAGAATAATTTCTTAATTTATTATTATTCAAGGACCAAATAATCTATGTACTGGTAATTTAATAAAAATCAATGTCATTAATTTATACAGCTCGTATTCTCATTGATTTCTCATCTCCTCTGATGTTTGTTTCAATAATATCTTTGTTTCAGCATGCTTCCCTAATGTGCATGGAACTTGGGTGATATTGTCATATGTTTAAATAAAAAGTACTTGCAAAAAACAACCAAAATACGTCTGTATCTTTTTCTTGTTGTCTATCATACGAACTCTCGGTGCGTTTATTGATCGAGTTAATGTGTATACATTGCTATAAATTTCTTGAAGTGAAATGACTGTCATGAACAATTTGAATGTTTTCACTAAAAAAGTACTTTAGTTTATAAATTAACAAGATAAACTTCAATAAAAAAAAAATATTTCACCTGTTAACTTTACGTCAAGTTCGCCGAAATTAATATTAAATCGGTATGAAATAATCCGTATTTTTAATAGTAAGTTAAAGACTTAAACTATATTTAGTTTTCCAAAGAAATTTTTCATGTGAAACAAAAAGACATAATACTTTATAATTTTAACAAATTATCTACGCTTCGCTGTTTAATATAGAAATATTTTTTTATTGTATGCACGTAACTCAAATATGTAATTCTTTCCTTAAATAGACGTTTAAATTGGGAAAATTTATGATACAAATTTTTATTATTAAAGTGAAAATACTGCCAACTTTTAAATGTAAATCTAAAATTATTTTCAATATAGTAATTCATCACTTCAAGAAATTTATGTACGCAAAAAGCCGAACTAAAAGGTGATAATCTCAACGCTTTGTAGGTTTTCAAGGCCGACACAACAGGACTGTACTCACAAAAGGTATTTCTAAAATATGGTTTTGAAATTGTAACAGAAATTCGATACTCGGAAGTGGATGAAAGCCTGAGACCTGAACCACCTCATGAAGCTATCAAAATACTTGTGAAAATTCTTGAGTAAAACGATTGTCGGAATTATGTTGATTCATAATGTTACCATAACGAAATAAAATTTGTTTGGGTAATCCGAAAAGATTAAAATTGAAAAATTAATTTTCTTTTTAATATTCAAGAATATAATTCATGAATACCGAGCATTAAGTTATTTCGCTTAATAACATATAGTATTTCATTTATCCATCTCTTAATTTCCTTTATAATTATAATAAAACAAAGCGAAAATAATATTTTAATTAATTTTTCTACATTTTGTATAAGAGATTTGGTAATTACATAAGATTTAAGATCAATTTAATTAAATTAAGTCATTTTACAAATCTTATAATTCTAATTTTTATGTTAAAGTATAATATAAAAGCAACATAACTTCAGACCATTTTATTGCTTCAGAAAAATTAAATAAAAATCTTTATTTTACACTAAATTAAGTATTTCTTAAAATGAAACATATCCAAATTAAACATTATGTACTAATATAATTTTTATATACTTATATATTCAATTTTTATATATTATACTTTATCTAAAAATATTGTTACATAGTTTAAACTTTTAAAGTTCGAAAGTCCATAAGTTTTATAATCTACATGTTCTTTTCTAATTACTCAAACAATGATTATTCTTATTATTAATAAAATTCTATGTATGCCAAAGTAATTCTTTTATAACAGAAAGAAAGTCTAGTGATGTTTTAACACTGAAATATTTCAAAGAAAACTATTTACTTTAAGATATATATTAAAAAATATAGTTTTTATATGTATAAGTCTATTTTTATTTTATTTATAAATCGTATTTATAATACTATTTATTCTTTTTATTTTTTTTAATAAAATAAAATTTATTGTCAATTATCTATTTAAAAGTATTAAAAGCTTTACGTAATAAATTGTAAATGTATGTAATCAAATATAATTTTTTAATAATTTTTAATAATGTTTTAACTTCATCTTAAAATTATAAAACATGAATTTTTGCTACAAAAATCGATACATTTTTTGTACAATATTTATGTGTACATTCAGGAAATAATAATATCGAAAATATATTTTCAATTATTTCTTAATTGAAGAATCTTATTTAAAAAGATAACTAAAGTATTAATTAATTAATTACATAAAATATTTAATTTTTATTCTGAAATAGATAATTTATTTTAATAATATATTAATGAATAAACTAAATAAAATTTCTTTGAATATACATACATATACAAGTAGCACAAGTACAAACATTGATGTATTAAAAAGGATATAATAATTGTCGTTGATCATGTGACAATAGACGCTCTTTAATAATAATATAGACTTCTAAAAGAAATCTAATAATAGGAAAAATTGTTTGTAAAATACGTGTTGGTGTATTAAAAAGTGCTAAACTATCATCGTATCTATGATACAACAAAAATTACACTTTATGAAAAATGACTAAGCTTAAGGATTATTTAGTTTAAAAGTATTTGTAAAATGAATATAATTCGTTTTAAAGCTTAATTTATAAAGGAATTTTTCAATTTTATTCATTACAAATTTTAGAAAATGTAAATAATATTTTTTCAAATAATGTTAGAAATATCTTTTTAGAAATTAAAGAAAATTTAATAAATATATACTACTCAAGATTTATAAAAAATTTAATACATTATTTGACTATGTATACATTTTTATACGAAACCTGATTCACAGAAGTTTATTTATGAAACAATTTTACAAAAAAAATTACACTTTATTATTAAAATTAATTCAGAGCTTTTTTCTATATCACTTTTTAACTTGATAATTTATTTTTGTATTCTTTTAAGTAAAAAAGAAAATTATTTTGATCATAATTTATACTAAAAAAGATTGATATTTGAAAAAATGTTTTTATGATATTTACAAAATAAAAATTAATAACTTTAAAACTGTTCAAAATGTTAACTTAAGTATTTGAATATATTT
Organism: Wiebesia pumilae; assembly: GCA_018907045.1. Lineage (NCBI taxonomy): Eukaryota > Metazoa > Arthropoda > Insecta > Hymenoptera > Agaonidae > Wiebesia > Wiebesia pumilae. Next base: position 341,174 of record JACCHZ010000121.1, read on the forward strand.
GTGATATTTAACAAACTTTAACAGCATGTAAACAAAATGTAAAATATCGATGTAACAAGAAATGGAAATAATGAAATATTTTTGTATCTACTTTAATTATATATTTTACATTCTTATTTGCGATTAAAATATATCTCTTACTTTAAATTTCTTGGAGTGAAATTTTTATCTGATATAATAAAAGTTTTAAATCAACTCAATTTTATTGCTATTATTCCATTAATATTTTCATTTACACTAAAAAAGTGATCTTTTAAATATTTTATACTACAAATTTACATTAATAATATAAACAAATATAAATTCACTTTAAATTTAACTTTTGATATTTTTACGCTATTATACTTTTCACTCCAACTTTCACTCCAAAAAATATAAAAGGAATGTATACAATTATTAAATTTTATATTAATAATTCATTTATATGTATAATTTAATATTGAACGAGTATTAATGTTGAGAAACATATGAATGAATAAGTAAGCATTCTAAATTTATTCAAATGCAAAATACGTTTACAGTTTTGTCATTTGCATAACAATCGTTGTGTATACGAAATTATACTTTCTCTTCTTATCAACGAATTTAAAGCGTTATCGTTAAATTTATATCGAATCATACTCTCAAAGAAACCTCGGAAAAGATTACAAAGTTGCAAAGTAATCATAAAAAAGATTCTATTTCAAAATAATATATATTAATAACAAAAGAAGGCGAAATACTATTTATACTTACAACCAAGCTTCAGATAAATAAGTCAACGAAAACAACGTACAATATCTGGATATTTTTGTTGGTATCCCATATATTATAAAGAAAGTAATAGATACTTCAAGTTATTTCATAAGAATGTCCATTAAATAAATACTCAAGTTTATTATGATCCCTTTTTTTAAAAACCTTAACCATACTTTCTTAATATTGAAAAGGTTTATTTTAACACGAATTACTAAATTTTATTTTATTAAGTAGTATCCTAAAATTCAATATTTACCGTATTTACTAAATTAATTTACATATTAAAGTATTTACCATTTAATTGAACACTGTTATACATTGAAAATATTTATCAGATAAAAGTATGTTTATAAATACAACTTTTTATACATTTATTTTTGTTGTATATGAAAATGTGACAACTATTTGGGGAAAATTTTGAAATAAATACAAAAAATAAATGAAATTAAATAAAACTAAATTGACTCATATGTTTAGTAAGAAGGATCGATTGGTTTCATTATGTTCACTACTTTTTAAACTTTTTAATTATGAAATCCTCTATTGATAAAATGACCATAATTAAAATTTTTATTTATTTTTAAATATTATTATACTTATATAAAATTAAGTATTTCAATAAAAATAAAACAACATTAAAGACTGTGTCTTCACAACTTATTTAATATTTTGCAAATATAATAAAATTATAATCTTTATTGTAAAACAAATGATTATATAAATATTTGTATAATACAATAAATAATCTGTAAATATAAAGTAAAGCTTCAAAAGAAATGCATTATCTAAAACACAAATATAGTATTCTTTATTTATGTAATATACAAATATTAAGACAGATTATACCAATTTTATAGTACAAAAAATGTTTTGAATCTGAATCTGTACAATAATTTCAAATAAAGTTCATTTTAAACTTTAAATAAAATAACAAATGTATCTGTTTGTTCAAGTGAAATTATATTTTATATATGCGTGTCTATATAATTTACAAATACACATTAATAATTACTAATTCTACATGAAATTAAACATTTAAAGAGTCTAATACATGCAAATCACTATTTGAAATAATTATATAAATATATTTCATTTGTTATTTAAGCATCATTTAAATAATTATTTTAAAAAGATGAAAAATTCAAATTTTAAAAATTGACTTGTTGCCGAAAATGAGTTTGCAATTTATTTGCTTTAAAATTCAGTTTAGTAGAGTATTTCTGTTGTATCCTTTGCATGTACCTGATGTCTATTACCTTTTTTTTGATAGCTTCCTTTTGTGTTTCAGTCCAGCCCAATGATCGATATATATTCAAAACTTTTTTTAATTTTTCATTCTTAGGTATAGCTAATGCACGATTGGGGTTCAAACTTTGTTTGTAGTAACGCATAAGGGATCGATGGCCAATAACAGAGCCTGATGGTAGGACTAATTGATAATCATTATCATCTATCACTGGAATTTCTACTTCTTCATTGGCATCATAAGTCTCATTATCTGGATAACTAGATGAATAATCATAGAATTCTGTATATTCTGCCAAGGCCTCACCTTCATGTAACATTTTACAATGACCTTTATCCAGCATGTGAGCCCTTGCTGCTTCTGCGCTTCTGAAGGCTTTGCCTAATTTTAAAAATTAAGTGATAATTTTGTAATTTGTCCATTTATATATTTCATTTAAATATAAAATAATCATGACTTTTATTCTAATAGGTAAATTTTATTTTCCTTAAAACTTATTTTAATAAATTAATAAATAATCTCTTGAAACATGATAAACGTAAATAAATAAATGATTTATATTTGATAATTGTTTAATAATTAATTAAGAAGTTTTTCAAATATTTAATTTAAAATATTTGTAAAATTCTTATAATGCACATTATTTTGCTAAGAGTATACATTTATAATATTTAAATAAATTTATCAGAATTAACGTTATTTAAAAATTCATTACTTTGAAAATATAAAATATAAAATATAAAATATAAATATAAAACTTCTCCAATTTTCTATAATTTTCTTTTAATATAAAGTCATATTTTTTAAATATATTGTAAGCAATATACCTAAAATTACAACATTTAACTTTCTTAAATTTTGTATGCTTTTTTATGTATTTATTATAATAAATAATTTATTAATTAATCAAAGTAATTAAATCTCTAATGTCACTTTATGGCAGTTCTTTTAATAAAAATAAAAATATGCAATTTTAAATGTACACACTTTACCAAATAATATAAAAAAATCTTTATGATTTTAATTTTTTAATATTAAAAAATTAAAGTTTTGATGTTTTATTAAAAGTTTTTTATTTTATTATTTAAATATCAGTTAACCTAAATTATAACAATATTGCCATAGAAATATTTTTCATTGTAGTATTGGAAATAATAAAAAACTTATTAAACATACATCAAACATTATGAATATTCTAATTGTTATTAGATCTTTAAACTACGTATAGCATTAAGTATAAAAACTAATATTGAAATAGAATTGCAATATTTAATAATACTATATGAAATTAAATTATAATAAACTGAAATTATACAATGTTTAAAATATGTAATTACTAGATTAAATTTGTTAAAATTATTGTTAAATTTTAATTCTTTTTCTTAGTTTAACAATAGAATACTGTTTGAGACTGCACTAACAAATATGAATGATATCCAAATAATCAGAAAAAAATGATATTTAAAGATATCTACATTAACTGACAATTTTAATACTATTACCTGTATTGTTACACCATAAGCACATGTAACCAGCAAAAATTTTCTGTCCTAAATATATGAGTAACCCTTTGACATCTATGCAGTATTCTGCATCAGGAATGAAGAAGGAATGCTCTGTTATCATGTGCTTTACATTACGAACCCAGCTTCTACTGTGATTATTGCAAAATAAACAATCATTATTAACTACAGGATTATCTGTATCTTCAATCCATTCATCAGAATCAACTGATTCTACATCTGAATCAATTTCCATATTATTCATAAGCTCAGCATTTTTTTCATTATTTTTACATTTTTTCTCAGGTATAGAATTAGCAGGTTCTTCAGAGCTATCTTTTGTTGGTTCATCATTATTAGAAGAAAGTGTACTATTTGACTTGAGACTCTTTTCTTTATGTTTTTTGGATACTAAGTGATTGTCATATTGATTTTTTGTATTGAAATGTTTTTTACATATTTTGCAATCTAAACTTTGAATCTCTGAAGCTTTATCTATAAGATTACGTTGTGCTATTACACGTTTCTGAAAATCTTCAGCTGAAATAGGTGGAAATTCAACTACTTTTCTTTTTAAATTATAGCGATGCCAATCAGATTTATAGTGTTGCCTTTGTACCTCTAAATCATGAAAGGCTACACGACATGTTATGCAAGTAAATACTGCAGTCATTTTAATAGTGGTTAATTACTTATTGTTCCAAAGCAATCATAAAAATAAAAATACAATAAGCTATCAAATTTTCTGTACTAGATCAATACAGATTAGCCATAATTTTCTACTAGTATAAATACTTTTTAATTACATATAACCTGAAAAAAAAATTTAATCTGATCATTTTTATACTTTAGGTTATACAGTATATACATACATACTATATATATATTTATATAAGCATTTATAATATATTTTTATTATACTACATTATATTGAATTTTCCAATATATGAATTTATATTAAATATTTATAACAAACTCATGGTAAAAACTGAAAAATCCAATATAAACAATTTTTTATTATATTATTCTCATAAAAAGAATTTTATTTAATAACTAATTTATTTAATAATTAATAATAATATTTAATGATATTTATTTAATTAATTTCATTAAATTTACTTTTAAATAATGAATCTCATTTACATCAATTACGTTTACTAAATTGTGATGTGAAACAATATATAAAATTTTAATTAGAATTTAAAAATGAATTACCTACACTTCTAGATCAGTTAATTTTTTACTTCTTAAAATAAATAGGGATATATAATTACATTTACGCATACTCGAAAAAAAAATAGTAATAATAGCATAATAATAATAAAAGCATAAAAATGTTATTCCAAAATCGTCTATTGAAAAAAAAAGAAATACTTACAAATTTCTTATAATTTCACGTGCTAAATATTTATTAATTTATGTTCATGTATTTCAAGTATTTGTAGGTTATTACGCGTTTAAAGATTTCCTGCATAAAATTTGTATTAGAAATGGAAAAGAGGAGAAGGAAAGAGACAGAGAAATACGTACTGCTTTATTTCATTTAAATTTCTAAATCGAGCCCTATAATATAAAATTGTTTGAAAAAGAATTGAAGTTAAATATAAAATATTTAACATTAGTGAAAAAATGAGAACAATAGTTATATGATACAAACTATATTATATGCGTTAATATAATTAAAATTTCTAAAACTTAGAATTTCAGCAAGATTCTATATTTGAACAAAATATCATTTCCATTTTCTTCCACCTATACTTCTTAAGCAACTTTCACAAAATATATTTGAATATTGATTTATTCAGCTAATCTTGTCCTTCAAAATACATTTTACAGATTAATATTTATATCTGCAAATAACAAAATTTTTTTTAACACTATTATACAACATTTTTATTTTAGATAAAAATTTAAACAATTAAATTTTCTAAAAATTCGCTTCATTATGAAACTCAAATTTTGATAAATAATTTTTTGTAATTTTGTCACGTACTACATTTGATAAATTAGTATTAAAGAATATGCTAATACGAAAGAAAAACTTAATAAATGGATTTAATCTACTGAAACAATGACAAAATGTATTTCATGTGTTTTTTAACTACTCATCAATATCTATTCTGAAATTTAATATTTAAATTTATAAAATTGATATTTATACTTTAAATTCAATTTAATTTTTTTTTATTTCATCGATAATATATTTTTCATTTCTATCGAACCAGCATCCACTTATATACTTCAAATACATATTCATGCGATGCACCAATGTCATCAATTTAATTATTATTTAAACATTTTACAACTATAATTTAAATCTGGTTAATAAAAGCTAAATGCCAAGGTAAATTTTTCTTCTCTTTCAATCGATATCATTATTGTCCGAAACAAATAATATCGTAGATAAAACAACTCAATTTTTAATTTTTAATTATTAATAGTATTACAAAAACTAAAAAGATTAGGCATTTTATTACTATTGTAAATACATCTTCTGTAAAATTACTGATATAGAAATTTTCAAAATATTTTTTTTTTCTTCTGTTTCCTTTATCTTGAACTTCATTATTTATCCATATACTCCCCTCATTTCCGAATTTTGGATTAAAATTTCATATAAATGTCCTGGAAAAACTTAAATTCTTGTTTTTCTTTAATGTAATTGTTGTAATTTACTTTTAAGTGCATTAAAACTTTAGGAGAACATTAAAGCTTTTATTTCTTTAAATTCACGTTACACTAACATTTTCGATATGCTGAATATAGGAATGTATGTTAAAATCTTTTAATATAAGTTGCATGTCCCGATTTTAAAATGACTTGAAATATCAACCATATATGAAATATCAACCATATATAAAATACGACGAAATTTTTCGGAAACTCTTAACTCACGTTTTATAACGTGTTTTAAGAGTTTTACTTCGATTGCATTAAATTCAACCGCATTGGCTATTAACCTACTTAAATAATGAAATATGCTTCAAAAGACTTTGTACCAGAAATGAAAAGGTTGTACCAATCAATTAGTGTTATTTAAAGTTTGCTAATTCACAAAATAATGTTTTCAGGACATCAAATTATTTAAAATAAATAGAAATAAAAATTTTATTAATGACAATCGCACTTTATCTAGTGAAATTACTAATATATTTTATAAAATTCTAGAGATAATGTTGATTTACCAACATTTTTAGCTCCATCTAGTAAATCTGAATCTTTGAAAAATCAATATTATAAATAATAAATAAAAATTAAGTATTCAACTTAAAATTCGTAAGTATCCCTAACATGGCGTACTCGCGAATTTAAATCAGAGCTCTGTCAAAGCATTTATAGCAATCTTTTCGCTCTTCTTAAGACTAATCTCTGTAATATACCTATTTTATCAGGAAAATTATAATCTAGATTATTTAAAAGTAATATTTTAAATTTAAACCACAGACCTAGGAATGTTTTTATAAGTTAATATATTATACCGAGGGAAAAAAAAAAGATTGACAATCGACATTACGAGACCTGGCCACAATACTTACTAATATAATGTTTCTTTTTTACTTCTTTTAAAAAAAATAGTTAATTTTTAAGAAGTATTGTAATATTTCATAAAAATTGTAATAAAATTTGTCTTGTTTAATAGTTGAAATTTAAATGAAATGAAAACAGAGGCTCGCAACTGGTATGGAAAGTTTTCCTCTTTTTTCAACTGAAGCTCGTGTGACGCAGAAAACAGTAGCTCTCATCGGTTTAATGATTAATTTATTTACATTTCTTGTTTCTTTAAATTCGCTACTTTTTCTATTTTAATTAATATATGAGAACGCTGCTTTGAGAATTAATTTAAAATACATACAAATCTAAATATCATAAATTATGATTTATTCCTTGTAACCACTTTATTTAACGCTCAAAGTTCAGACCATTTTATCATACGTTTCATAATTTGTATTCATTCATAATTGTTTCATAATTGTATTCATTCTGTACTATAAATTACTTACCATATTAATATTATACGACTTTTAATACCATTCGAAATTTCGCGCTTTATTTTACTAAAAATATGATATGGGCGTTTACGTTACGACTCTGGTTACGTAAGTGAAGAAAAGGGTTACACTACCAATCCATTGCTACCTCTAGTGAATTTCCCATGAACTTTACTTACGGGTATGGAGAAGATAAAGGGAAGTATAAAAAAATCAAAGAGAATTATTATACTTCTTCCCGTAATTTCGTACTATAAGTGCAACTATAAAAGAGTCGAAGGAAAACGTACTCACGGGACAAAAGCAAGTCAGAGACATGGACTACCGAGTCAACGATGTTTTTTTTAAAGAAAAGAAAATTTTTTAACAAAATATCCTATTTTATAAAATCAAAATAATATAGAAATTTATTTCTTTTAATTATCTGAATTCACTTCCGCTGATAAAGAAACAGTAAACACAGGCGCTTTAAACTCACTAAAAATTCTGTTATTTTTCATGAATTAGAAGCAATTACTTTTTTAGAAGCTTTTTTGCTATTTATCTAACTACACAAATTAATTTATACAATTGCAAAAAACAAATTTCTATATTGTTTTATTACAATAAAATAAAAAACGTATTCCCTTTAGAAAAAAAGTTAAATAGCATTATTTAAGTTCTCCGTGCCGCGATGCATTAAAATAATTTTGCGCGTCCACAGCCAAACACACATAAATATATAGTAAAAGAAGCGGCTGGACAGTTCATTTCTTCAACTTACTTGCCTAGTGTTTTCCTCAGAAATTTACATAGCGGCATTTATCGTTCAAAGATACGTGCAAACGCATTCCCCCTTTCTTCAATATATTACATTTTACTCTTCCCCTTAGCTCCTACATACCCGAAAGCCAAGTTTGACAAAAATCCGTTAGAGGCAGCAGCGCATTGCTAGTAGCAATTATGGTCGGGTCTCGCTATAGTAATCGCCAATCTCCCATTTTATCTCTGATTGAAGCGGAGACTTGAAGCAAGAGTTCTCATTATCTCATCGGCTCAGTTTCATTTCGCATTGAACCAGAATATTATCTTCGAACGGAAGTGGCGCAGTAAATCTACTTTGAAAAACTGTATACTGAGTAGGTACGAGTTGTAAATCAAGAAAATAAAGATTCGTTAAAGTTTGCATACGGAGTATGTTCTGTTTCATTTTTCAAAGCGTACGTACGCACTTACATGATATAGTTATGATATAGCTATAATATATTTATCATTGTGTATTATTTAAGAATGTATAGATTTTATTCAGACATCATGTCGTAGAATGTAAGAAATAAAAAAAAAACAGCTAGAGCTAGGAACTTGGGAATTTATATTTCTAAATTTTTCTGTGTCCATATATTTATATTTCTCATATCATTGTAATCTGTTATCATTTATATTATCACAGATTGAGTTTAGATAATATTTTATTATGATCTGCAAAAATGAAGTTTGCAACGATTGGGGAAGTGGAAATATGACAAACAAGTATTAAGAATAAGAACTTATGTAATGGAAAACGGATCATAGAATTTTTAAATTCTTGCTTTATGCGTAAAAAAATACTTTTCGATTCAATTTAATAATTACAACTTTTAATTGAATATCTTTGATACTCTACCGATGGACCTGAAAACCTTAAAATATTTTAAGTTTACGAGAATAGTAAAAATAGTACACCAGTACTACACTGGTACACAGGAAGAATCAAACATACCATAGATTTTACGAGTCACAAACTTCGATTGTTTTGTTTACAGAAAAAACAAGTTTCGTTTTAAAATTAACAATACTTAAGAGTTCTTGCAAAGACGTAATATATTAATATTTGGACGAAAATTTAATCATTGCAAATTTGTAAACAGCGTATTAAATTTTAATAAATGTTTCCATTTTAGCCACACACGCTATTTCCAAGTCAATGGGACTACACTAGTCTAAAATTCTATTATCTTATTTTTTGCTAGTTTTTAGATCTGTACTCAATAAAATTTTACAAAAGCAAATAAGTAGCGAACGGATTGCAGGAGGCGATTCATTGTTTAGGGTCTTCTCCAGTTGTCACACCAGTAAGTGACCGATCATCAGAGCGCTACCATTTTGTACAACTTCCCAATCAATAAGGTATGTGCTTATTTTCACATATAAAATATCTATATGCGCAGATTTTATAATACTTATTTGATCGTTGTATACATGTTTTATAGCTAAATATCGAATTTAAAACAATTGAACAAATATTATAAAATTGCATTTCAAATTGCAAACAAGATATGCAGATTTAAATCATTAGAGAAATCATATTAATAGTAATAAGTTAAAAAGCACCGATTGAAGGATGCAAATATTAGCTACCTTACTTGAATTTATGAAATAATATAATCATTTAATATAAAAATATTTTTTATTAAAATTTTAAATGAATTCAATTTTTAATAAAATAAATCAGTAATTTATTTTTGTTTTGATAATTAAATGTATCTGCAATTTAATGTGTCAATGGAAAAATATATAAATAATAAAATATAAATATTTCGACATTGTTCAGTTTAATTCTAAACGTACTAAATCATTTAGATATGTTAATGTTAAAAGATTTTAAATGTTATTAGACTTTAAAATTGTATAGAACAAAAATCTCACTCCAGTATTTTTATTTAATTTTATTTAATGCAGTTTGCAATAACCCAATTAATGAATATATTATTAGGTTCTAATTTCAAGTCCAATATTAATCAATTTTCTAAATAAATTTTTATAAATAAAGCAGTTTCAAGCTTGAAATATTTATACAATTTTTGATTGAATTTGTACAATTATTAATCACTTATGTATATATTAAAATGTCACATATTTTTAGACAATTATTGAACTTAATTTAATTTAATTGTAATATTTAAATATAAATTTTGCTTTTCCTTATGTGTTATTTATTTCAAGAGTTTAATCAAGCTTTATAATGTATTACTGATTTTTTAAAATACCATACATCACATATAGATATTCATTTAGAACAAAGAAATCATAAAGATTATACATCTATTGATGTATTTAACATATATTTTGAAGTAAAAATACAATCAAACATTAAATTTTGTATTTTAAATAAAAATTTGCTTTAAATAAGAATAATATATTCATTTTAAACTTACTAAAAAATTATTTCTGAATATAAAAATCACTAGTTTATTTAGTTAAAATCTTTTAAATGTGTACTTCTTTATTATCTTCCAATAGTTTAAAACATTTTATACACATTTATGTACGAAATGGATATTTTATTTCTTAAATATAAATATTATGATAACTTATCATTATCTATCATCTTTTATTTATAATTATTAGAATGGAAATTTGAAATAAAATCTACAGATCAAAATTGATCATGAATCTTCAAATTTATTTTTGAACTGTAATATCATACAACTGTTATAGTACATTAAAAATCATTTTTTTTAATATAAAATTAATCATGAAAGTTATTTATTTTATAATTGTAATAATTTAATAATAAAATAAGTCACAATTAATTAGTACAAATTAATTTTTTAAACAAGAATGAAATTAAAAAGTTGATGTTACCGAATGAATTTTATTTTATTTATGACAATAGATGATAAATATTGATAAGATGATTAGTAGAAACAGTTACCCGTATTTTCTTGCAAGTTTGCTTAGTAAATTTATATACTATAAATTCGTATGTGCGTGCGTGCGTGCGTGCGTGCGTTTGTATCTATAGAAACCATCCATGCATATATCATTTTTAAAATTAATAAAATAAATAATTGACCATAAAATAAAACTTTACATTAGCACATAACAAATATTAAGTTAGAAATTTCATATCCAAGACAAACTAAAGCAAAAATAAACTTGAAACAGTATTTTTATATTTAATAAGTATAATAGTTTCTAGAGATTTTAATATATTGTTAAAGACTTGAATTTAAAATATGTATAAAAATTAACAATAGAACAATATTTATAAAATAATCCCTTTTATTTAAGTAGATCAGGTGCTTTTATATAACATATACAATAATATAACAAGTCATAGCTGTTAGTTAAATTAAATAGATATTTATATATTTCTTGAAATTATTTTAAAAGCAATGCTTGTTTTTACAATTAATTATTGTTAACAGAAGTTCTAAAAAATATGGTATAAAACTGAAATTTTGATCAAACACTTCAATGAACAATATATTCAGAATAATATTAAATATATATATAATTGGCTAACTCAGAAAATTGACATCACATTAAAAATTAAATTGGTATAATGTACATACATTCAAACCTTATACATGTATTACTATAAAATACAATATACAATATAAACTCTCTCTCTTTCTCAAAATACAAATGAAATATAAGCGTACAAAAGAAATAAAAATTTACTACATTAATACTAAACACGCGAATTAGGAACCTAAATTTATTTTTAATAAATAGTTGTAATACAGATGCTGATGTGAATACAATTATAATAATATAAATTCATCGTTTTTGAATATTCAGATAGAGTACACTTATTTTTGTGAATTATACATTTAAAAAAAAGGCATTTTTTATCGATATTTGAACACTACTATTTAAATTTTAATATAATAAAATACTTAATTATTGTAAATCAATAGCTCGTTGATCAACTATAAAATATTTAAATAAGAATTAGAAATTTAAAATTACTGCCTGGCCTTTCCAGTATTTGAAAAAAAATTTTTAAATCTAATAATATAAATAATCCGTTTTTTTAAATTTAATGAAAAACGGTACGTAATATGGGAGTATCTTTTTCACTGGTCTTTTACCCGAAAACAAATACTACCCTCTGTAGTTTAAATATCTACAATGGGAATTAAAAAAAAAGACAGTCAACGAAATAGATGTAACGATGAAGATCCAGAAGAGAAACAGCGAGAGTTCAGACGCAAAGGAACAGCGCCTTTTTGCATTTGGTTCCATGTCCCATATTTAATGCATATTACAATACTGCGATACATTTCTTTTATTTCTTTTATTTCTTTTAAGCGAATAAAAGAATTTTATACGCAGACGTATTTTTTCGTTTTATTTTCAAAATATAAGTCACGTAATCGCTTACTCTTTATACATATATAAATACATAGCATATATGCGAACGTGTGTATGCATGTACATATGTATATATTGTCCAAGTGTGCACACACTTCAATCAAGGCGCTTAGCAAACAAGATTAAAAAAAGACAGTCAGTCAAAGCCAGACAGTCGAAGACGTGTTTCGAGTTTTCTCGTCTTTCAATCTTTGAATTCTTCGCATTGAAAAAGAGTATCATTAGATCTCCGTAACCTATTTTAATTTCGTCTGGTGGATCCAGAAACATCGGGTAATGTATAATATAACCTGCAAAAAGAAAAGAAATTTACGAGATAGAAAGCGTGCAAGTTGGGGAACAGAAATATGGTAAAAAAAGCATTGAGAATAAGAACAAAAACTGTACGTGGAGAAAAACATGTTAAGTACTTTAAAAACTCATGTTGGTCGTAATATTATATTATTTGTTTCGTCGGGTATCTCAGTAAATTTTTTTGCATAAAATCAATACTGCAGTAGTTTAGTAAACTTGATAATCTAAATATAATCCCGATTAATGTTCAGATTCGAGTAATATATCGGTACTACACCAGTGTGCGTAAAGAATGAAACGTTTTTATAAGTCTACTGATTAAATTTGCGTATGTCGAAGAGATTACAATTAATTTGTGACTTAGAATATATTTAAAGAGAGAACAAATACACAATAACAAAAAAGAATATAATTTTTTAAATGTGGTTGCTTATACATTCATTTTTATTAAAAATAAAATAAGACGGATGATTTGGTTTCAACTCTAACCTTATTTATTAGACATTTTAGTACTTCACCAGTTTGTAATAAATTAATTAAAAAACGCGAGAATTTATATTTGAAAAATTAATATCTTGTACTTGATTCAAGCAATTTTTTGCTGCATTCTGTTTCAGATCTGTACTTAATAATATATTAACAAAGCAAAATCAGTGAAAACCGAGAAGTAGCTAAGGGTCGCAGGGGGCGATCCATCTGTTTAAGCACGAGCATCCACGAGGAACACGTCGGATTTTCACGCCAGCAAGTGGCCGTCCAGCAGGGCGCTACCATTTTATATGACTTTTCTTCGACAACGAGGTACATATCTAGTTTTCATAAATATCAATATGTTTATTTGGAAGTAATCAATATATTTGGAAGTAGATGTATGAATATCAATAGAATTCAATATCGATACACTTGAGAGTGCGAGAAAGTATTAAGTACATCTTTAAAAAATCTTTGTAATCGTAATCTTCATAATCTATTATTCTAAATAGACATTAACAAATGTTCTTACATTAAATTATACAATTTTCAAGTATTATGTTCAATGTAGTTACAATCCATCACGTAACTTTCTTAGTAAGTGTTTTTATTCTTTGAAAAGTACTATAAATAGAATGATTTCTATAAGGTAAGGATTTAAGAGTGAGTTAGTTATGCAAAACAAAAATATAAAAATAAGTTAAAAGTATGTTTAAAATATATTCCCTTTGACTTATACGTTACGATATTTAATCATTGCTTCAAGAAAATAGAGTATTGATTGTATTAATTTATTGTACCCAATTATTAAATATTATTTGCATGTCTAAATAAAATTATGTAAAGTTCTTTAATTGTATGAACAAGAAAATAAATAGTAGAATTTTAATAAATTTTCTTGGTAGTTTGTAAAATTTATCTAATTATATATTTTTTATTTTTTTACATAATGAAAATTCTATGTAATTACATAGATTTAAACAAACTGGTATTCATATTTTTAATGTATATTTTATATGTTCTTGTTTTGTATTTTATGATTCTTATATTAATGATTCAGTAATCTCATATTTAAAAAATATATATAATATACTGTTGTAACATTAAACTTTTCATGTTCATAGAATTATTTATGCTTATACATATTGTTTTAATAAACAATATTATATTTCACACATGAAAATTGATATTCTATATCCTGTTCCGTATATTTTTTAAAATGTTAATTATTCCAATTTCAAAATAAAGATTTACAATGTTTATCAAGGAAGTAATAATTTGATTACATATTAATTTAAACTAGTTATCAAGATAAATAAAATACTTAAATAATATTGCAGTTACAAACGAATATTGTACAGTATTGCATTACGTTTTAAACTTTTAAAATAATAATTTAATGTTTAAAAGTTTATATATTATAATTATTTTTGTGCAAGAAGGAAATTATTATAGAAAAATCAAGTTACAATCCAAATTTAACAATTCAAACTTATTGAAAGAAATGTTCAAATGTAATAGTTTCGAAATAAACGAGAAAGAATTTGGAAGATTAATTAAATATTAAATATTCTAATCTTAATTCCGAAAAATTATTTTCTCTCGTATATTCTAATAAATATTTAATTTATCAACAAATTATTGTCAACAAATTAAATTTACGGTGAATTCTAAATACATTAATACTTTAATAAAAATGCGAAATTTGTCTCATGTCAATAATAAAATAATAAATACATATTAAAAATATAAAACAGTGATTTCAAAGTGAAAAAATACTCACATTTTGTTTACTAATAAATTATTTTTATAAAAATCTCTTTAAAAAATTTATGTGATTTTGCGATTAATTTAAGTGTCTGCAAAATTTTTAGGGTTTATATTATTATGTAAAGGAATTTAGAAAATATAAAACTAACTTTTAACGTAATTATTAAATTAATATACATTAACATATTTATATCTGCACACTTAAATAATAATAAATAACTATATAAATATTTAAGAATTAAAATCTATTTGTTTATAATTTTTATTGAAAGAAAACTGTTATAAAAATTAATCACTGTACGTATTATAAGGAAACTTAATCAATTGAGAAGAATTTATATAATAATTGGAATATTCAAATCAATTACAAAATATCAACTTCAGCATTGAATTAAATTTGATATAAGTATTTTTTATGGTTTTGGCGCATTTTGCCTACAATATAAAAAAATGCGTCTGCAGAATTCGGTATGTAAAATGTTAAATCTGTATGTAAAATGAAGGAGATCGCGTGTCCTGATATTTATGGTATGCGGATGTTTTGTATATACATATATTCAATGCAATAAAGCCACAGATTTTACGATTGTGGCCAAATACTCTGTTATAAAATTAAATATATTGAGGTATAGAGACAAACATTTATTGTAAACTTTAATAAAATTACTTTCATCTAATTTAAATTTTATTAAAATAAAAACTTATAATTATTATACAGAGGCACCAATCAATCGAGTATGATTTAATATTGTATGTGATAAAGAATCAATTGTATTTAATAATTCTCTAATCACAAGTATTTGAAAAAAATGAGTGAAAAATTAATTTAATATAAAATTACTAAACAATATAATTTTTTAATCCATTTCGTTGATAGTTGATTTTTAAATTAATATATACAAATTATTTCATCAGTATGATTCGTTACTGTTCACTGTATTAATAAGCTCATTTTATTTAAATTTGAAAATTTTTAATAATTTGAAATATTTGGTCTAACGTATTGAATTAATTTTTGTAAGTTTTAATATGTTATTCTTAAAGTTTATAACTATATCTGTAACGAATAAACTTTTTGAATTCATTTTTATCGAGTTTATTAGAAAAGCATTTGTACTTATATGTTGGTATCGAAATGTTTTATTAAGAATCTTATGTATTTATTTCACCATAATAGCTCGACCATATTGAATTAAACAATCTTGATTTTTATATTTAACACTAATAACAGATAATATCTATTCTTATACGAAGTAAAGATTGTCTAACTTAACATTCATAATGTAATGTATTTAATTTTTTTTTCTCCAAATTCTCAAGCTCAGTTTCAATAATGTACATATCACATACATCGTGTATTCATACATCATTTTGAAAAATTATCGCAGTGCTTCTACAACTTCGGTGTAAGAAAAGTGCAACCGGTCACGAGAAACAAAAGCTCATTCGCGATAAGTTTTTCGAAGTACACATAAAACAATTTCAATATTTCTCTACTTAAATGTAGTAAATTAATGATCAACAATCATAAAAAGGAATATATACGACACAATAAAATTACACTTTTCTATTGATGAAAACGAAAAGTCCCAAAGTTCTTACTTGTGGCTTAGTAGCCTTGAACTATTAACGAAAATGTGCCAAGTTTTGCAGCAATAATCCAACTAACTAGACTGCGTCACTGCGTCATAGCTGAAAGGTCCGATGGTTTACTGCGCTTGTGAACTGTATAACCAGACCATGATTCGATGCTTTCATTCCAACATTATATGTGTTACTTTTTCGTTAGAAATTCAAAATTGCTAAACGTTGAATATAAACGTTTTTGTATTTTTTCAAATGAAAACTCATTGATTTTAATTTGAACGTAAAATGAACATATGAAATTGATTTATTCTGAAATAAATTAAACGATAGTCCTAATGTTCAAAGTCTGACTAAGAATTTTTATAAGTAATTTTGGTCAAAAATTAGATTGAACCAAATTACACATTTATCAATTAAATTACTCAAATTTCATTAATATTATACAATTAATTAACTTTCAGAATTTGTTAACAATATTTTATATAATCTTTCTATTTTGCATAATTATTTTGGAAAGTATCTATTACAAGATTATTAAAAATATGTAATTCTTTTATGATAATTATACGAAATCGATTTAATTCATACACTGAAAATAAATGGTAATTTCACAAATATTCGTGTTCAATACATTCATACGTATTGCATGATCTGAAAAGTTTGTATTTTTCAACGGTTTGTCAAAAATTTTTCAAGTACGGTTTATCAAAAACTTCAAAATACGCATCGGCTTTCGTATAACATCCTCATTTGGCGCAAATCTCTTCAAATTTTTAAAACAAAGCTTCAAATTCGTACTTTAATTAATTCAATTTTACCATTACTTTTGTAGACTTGTGAGCTGGTGCGTTTTTTATTCGTTATGTGCACAGCCTTTGTTTTCTCGATTTTACCATTCAAACATCCCGATAATGCTGTATATTAATTACTCTTTTGTGACTTTATTTTCTTTTTCAAAACAGTCGATAAATAAATAAAATAATAACGTGAATTCCAAATATATTGCACCAACACCTTTCTAGTCGATTGATACGACTTTGGTCGCTTTGGCCAGTTTTCGCCCAGTTCTAGTCACTCCTTAGTCTGCCTATTAGATTCAGGTGAGTAGTGAGGGATCTATGCTTCATCCACTGTTACGCATCAGCAGAAAAATGCATTTGAATTACGTAAAAAAAGCTTCAGATCATGCACTAAATTATCGACTCATTATTGCTTTTGGTCGATTGTTAGATAAGACGGTAAAACTGTTCATGTAAAATATTCCTCGCATGTTCTGTTGATATCCTTATGATGACAACTGTCTCTTTACTCTCACTTTACTATCATACAAATCCATACGATATAATTTTTTAAGTTGATGCTGGAGTTGATCAATTGGACGTCGAAGACGTACAACGTGCTGGTGTATGTATGGCAGCACTGTGATTCATTAAACCATTGATAGATAGTTATTTTTGATAGAGTACATTTGAACTTTCTTAATTCTAAAAAACAATATTTCATCAACATATGAAATTCGTTTTATCCATTGTTTTCATAAAATAAAAATGGCAATGCTTTTATAAAATATGTCACAAAACTATTTTATAAATGTTGGGACCTTACGAAAACCATATAGATATATTTATTATTACTGTCATGTGGCTAGTCCCGAGACTTTTCACTCATACTGAATAATATTTATACTTGTTTTCTTATCAAGCGATTCGTGACTTAAACAATGAATTAAATATTATAAAATAAGTTCATATTACTTAAATATAAAAAACAGGTTAAATTTTTATTGATTGTACTCGAATTAGAAAAACACACATAGTATGAAATATAAACTGATTTGTGTGTAGTTAATAATTATATTGAATTTTCTTACAATGTAACTCACAAAATATTTTATGAAATCTTAGTTGCTTGACTTGATATACGTTGGTAAATAATAAGATTGTTTTTCACCATGATTCGATATTGTATTTAGACGTTTTGTTCAAGCAAAGATCATTAAACGTTTTATTATATTACATTTTAGATTATATTTACTTCGTATTACGCATGTGTGTAATATTATACGTAGAGTATGTAGTTACACTTTGAATATATCCTGTATTATTTTAGCTTGCACGTATTCATAATTTAAAACATATTTCAAATATGAATTTTATTACTTTCTATTTATGTTACGTTTAACGTTTTATAAGTCGATAAAATATTAGATGTTGTAGAAAAAGCCTAGATAATAGTCTAGTCCTTATACAGATTGCTATTCTTTAATGAATTATTATATAATCCATTGATTCTATAATAGTGAAATATCATCCATGGTCCTTATAGACACATAATTATCAGTTAGAATTTAAACGATGTTATACTAAAAATAGAAATTATACATATATTTCATTCTGTATGTTCAGGGAACGATATAAAAATAAAAAGAAAACTTTATTACAGCATACATAAATTTTAATTACAAAAACCGTCATACGATATAATTTTATAGTATCGAGAAAAACTGAATCTGAAAATAATAAAAGTCGATCAAATGAAGTCAAACATCTCACGTTAACAACGTATACATTTTACATCTTCAAAATGTTTGAAGATAATGAACTAAATATTTGTATATATTGTATGATAATAAACTAAATTTTATTTAAATTTGTTATATTTTTCGATTTACATTATAATTTAAATGAATTCTTAGACATTTCCAAATGAAATTGCGAATTAAACTAAGAGAAAGTGTCTAATTGATTTGTAACGTCCGAACTCGCGCAAGTAGTCTTGAATATTTTAATTTGATATTGAATCAGATATCACTTTAAAGAAAAAATGTTGAAATGGAAACAATTGATTTTTCTTAAACAACAAATTATTTTCTGAATTTTTTAACGTAATTTCACCGCGCTTTGTTTTAATTTATTTTTCACATGTAATCAAAAAATAAATAGATCAAGGTTTCCTTTCTCGGCTTAACAAAACCAGCAAAATGATACTTCACATTTTTATCGCCTTTACTTTGTTAAGAAAAAGAATTTTGTACATTATACAAGTATTATAGGATTTATACTTATGAATATTCAAATTCAAATGATGTACTTAAATATAAAAAACAATATATTAAAACTCTAAATGATAATTGAGTATAAATGCATTAAGTAACAATATAAGGAAATAACTTACCGACTTAACCGTACAAGTGGACTATCGCCTCTTGATAGAAGAAAGGTACGAACTCATATTTTGTAGTCTTGAGAGTTGGTGATTTGTAAGTACTTCCGGTTGATAAATGGCAAAATAATTATCTTAAAAGTGATGTTAATTGAAACTAATTTTACAAATTTTTACAACTTTAAAAGCATTTAAAGATAAGATAGCGTTGAAAATTTACATAAAAATAACAATATGGCGTTGGCTCTTGAAAATGGAAAAAATCTTTTGTTCATTAATGAAATTCTATTGTGTTTAGAATTAAATTTTACTGACAAAATTCGAACAATTGTTCTAATAACTTAAACTCAAAAATATATTAAAAAACTTTTTTAAAGTGATATAAAATTCGTGTAAAATAATCACGCGTTTGTTCCCAAGTAATTTACAAATGCATAAAATATATATTTTTTGGTAACAGTATTCTATAATATCGACATCGATTCAACGATAAATTGAAGCATTATCGATGATAACGGAATAGAAGACACTAATAAATTAAAAGCAAAACATTCTCGTGTATTCGCTTGCTGATGGTGTTCAAAATGTATGCAGGGCATGCAATTCGATCGCCTGCAACTCGGGCCTACGAGAAAGAGATGAAATATGGACGTATATATGTCAAGTAAAAGCTCTTCCTTTGCGAGCCTGTTTTCTACGTGTCTGTGACATCCATCTTTTCCTCTATCAGAGTCTCTCTGTTATATTTGTCAATGTCATTCTTCAACCCTTTTAAATAATTGTATCTGACTTGAACTAATATTTGTATTTACTTGGTTTTTATTTATTTATTTATTTGATAAAAGAATTTTCTCTGCTAAAAACAAACTTTTATTTAGCCCGAAACATGAATATTAGAATAAACTAGAAATTAGATTTATTCTGTATTAAAAAAATATTTTCAATTTTTAAAAGTCTTTTTATGGGAAAAAATCCATAATAAAATTAATCAACAGTTGTGAGATAACAAGTTTATATAAGATTAATTACGAAAATAAAACTGAAGATAATTGCTATTAATTTCTTCGATTGAAATTATCAGCAAAAAGGCTAAATTTTTGTAATTGAATTGGAATTGATCTTCTTCTAGCGTAACAAATAATAAATTACAACTACTTATAATATAATTTCACTTACAAATAATATTAGTGCTTCTAAAACTGTTTAAAAAATAGACTAATATTTGAAATTACATAAACTTACACGGTAATTTTAGGTTAATAAGCAACTTAATTGTTAAATAAGATAAAAAATTTATTTATACAGCTTTAGTAACATTTTTTATATTTCATTTCAACTGATAAAATGTAAAAAAAAATTTTAGAATATTTAAGTTATTTCTTAGTAATCACTGAAAGACGATAAGCGCTGATTTACTAATATTCGTTTTAAATTCTCACAATGAAAACAAAACAAAAAATGATTTATAAATGTTTTAAATACCGCACATTTTGTGTATATTTAAACTCGTTAAAGACTACCTATTGTTAAAATGCATAAAAAAACTACGATTTCGCTTTCGTATAGAGTTATTAAGTTCAACATTCAGTTCTAGATTGTCAATATTTGCAAAATAGAATTCATTACAATCTTTCCTTTTCTTTATCATGAAAAAGGTGATTAAACTTTAAATCGCTATGAGCCGTTTATTGTTAACACGTAATCCGTTTTTTAAAAAAAGACAGCCTCTCGAATTCTGAAACTATTATTTAAATTTATTGTCGCATTATCTTATACCGATTAAGATATAAAGCGCAAATAAAATGCATGCATACGTTTTCCCTCTTTTCCGCATTTTTTTTTTACTCTACTCCCACCTCTCATCCTTTTCTACGTACGACTCTCACTTGCTCACTAACACGCGCGCTTGCACACACATAACCACACGTATACAGCTGATGTCGCTTCATACAGATCAATAAACGACTGGTTGTAGTAACGGCGCTACTGCTACGCCACCGCTATCGTAGTCGTCGTGGTCATCGTCGACGTCGTCGTCGTCGACGTCGTCGTCGCCGTCGCCTTCACCGTTGCCTTCGCCTTCGCCGTCACCGTCGACCCGTCGAGCCTGCGCGTATAAAACCTATCTATATAGCAGTCGGAAGCAGAGCGCAAGAGAGAGAGAGAGAGAGAGAGAGAGAGAGAGAGAGCGAGTGAGAGCGTGAGAGAAATAAAGGTGGAATCAGAGAGTGAGGAAGATAGCGCAAGTCAAGAGGCGAACGCCTATTCGAGGCCGATTAAATCCGGAGTCGCGAACCTACGAGCACTCGAAGCTCTCTCGCTTATTATAGCCTTAGCTCGTCGCGTATCTGTAGCACAGATTCATTCTCCGTTGTTGGAAAAAAGTCGCCCCTTGCTCTACGTATGTGGTACATGTAAAAAGAAGCAGAAGGAAGAAGGAGAGCCACCAGCCGCATTTATAAGAGCGGAAGTAAATAGGGGCAGAAGGGTGTTTTACTTGAAAGAGAAAGCTCCAGAGGAGTTTGACCGGCAAGCAAGACGGGTCTACGAAAACGGAAACGAAATCAGGCCGGGAGTAGACACCTCCGGAAATCACAACTTATGCGTCTACGCCGAGCAGGTAAAGACAGAGAAAAGATAGGCGGTGGCACACTTTACGGCAGCACAAGGCAAAGGAAAATTCGCGAAGTGTGTCCCTTTCATTTGTGGAACGTGGTTATAATATATTAGTGAGCCATCTCGAAAACTACAGATTACGTTCGGGCGGAAATTGCTTTCTTGATTTTCAAAATGAACGCAAGGACAATACAAAACTTTCGAATACGGCTTCATAAAAATATCAGTGGCTCAATAGAAGTTTGACTTATTAATGACTCGGTTGATTGTTTCCAAATGTCAACGTTTTTTTAAACTTCCTTCTAAATAACATTAGTTTGTTATTGGGTGGGTTCAACGTTGTAGAATACTTGAAACTTGGGAAGGATCAGATTTTCGCGAAGCATAAGATACTGTCAGTTCTCCTTTTGGTACCTCCTCGTTACCTGCTTTTCATACTCTTTGCACTATGAAGTCGTAGAAAACGCTGCTTATGGATCCGAATTAAACTGACGTTTCACATTACGGATTGAGCTTAGATAAATGTAATTGAAACTGATAATATTAAACGTGCTCAGATGTGGTTTCGTTTTACATTAATATTCTACCTTTTTAAACTTACTTTCACAATTTTTCATAATAGGAAAACGAATATCGGTATTTTGTATTATAGATTGCAATTCTTAACACCTGAATAATCTTTGAACTATTACAAAAGTTTACTTTTAAAAACGATATTTTTTCCGAAGTCATCGAGGCGATATTTTAATTAGCATATTCACAAGTCAAAGTCAAAAATTAATAGTACATTAATAGTACATTAATGTGCTTACGTGGATTTTATGCATCTACAACTATTTGTCTGCAACTTTTTCATGCATCTTTCTTTTATTTTCGTTGATAGGATCATTCGATTTATATATGTGTAGAGAAAAATATTGTAAACGACTACTTTTCTTACGTGATAAAAGATTTTCTCCAACGATTACAGATTCAATGCTGTGATTTTTAAGTAAACTATTACAATATTTCAAATGAAACGAAAAGTATATAGAAATCATAATTTTAATTGTACTCTTCAAAATATGTACTATAATGAGCTAAGCCTTTAATAGAATAATCCAGTTTAGCTTGCTCATGTAATCTGCATCTATTTTTCTTATACGAATTAAATATTAGCTCATATAAAATATGGTTGATAATATTTTCTGACGTGTACGATATGATATTAGTCATATTTGAAAATCATTAAAGCTAAAGTTAAAATAAGAACTATTAATTAATTCGTGCCTTTTATATTCTTAAATTACGCCAAAGATTGACAGTTGATACGTTCAATTTTTAAGTGCACTGAAAAAACGTGAAACTTTTTTAGAAATTTATAATAAAAACTTTTTTAAGCTTTACAAAACAGTACAGCTACAGACATTAATTCTATCATTGGGCAAGTAAAATTTTCCTAATTGATATAACAATAACTCTGTTTTTAAAAAATACAAAATTTTTAACGATTTCAATAATAAATGTAATAAATTAAGAAATATTTATGTGTGTGTATAGACATTATTTTTCTCGAATAAAATTTGCACAGTCAAAAGCTACTTTTAAAAAATATTTAGTTTAATTAATATTCATTTTTATGAATTTTTTTCCTATACTTCAAAATGTTTTCATTTTTCGTTTTTTCACTTTATTTTTTATTTCATTCTTAGTTTTCGTGCGATTAACTTTATTTGAATTCTTTTAAATCCTTAAAATAAATTAATTTATACACACATCACATTTTAGAAATATTGTATTGCCCAAGAATTATATGTATTTCTTAAATTATAAATACAAATTAAATATTAATCGAACTACCGAAATTCTTTAATCAATAGTTTGTTATTTATTATAAGAGTACTTGAAAATATTGTTTTTTTTTTTTTTTTTAATTTTTTCAAACTTTGTTTAAGATATATATTCACACAATTTTACGTACGAAATGTTTAAATTTAAAACGGTTTTTAATCAATTAAATATATTTTGGTTAATAGTTTTGTTATTCTTTTAAGATATTAAAAATTTTGTATCATTCTTTAATAAATTAAAAGAAGATAAAACGTTTTTACTGCGCAATAAAATGCCTAAAGAGAATCTAAATTGCTTAAAAGTACTGCAGCATATGTGATGACTTTTAAAGAATATATTCATAAAGTAGGTCAAAATATGAAAAACTTAACAAGACTTCTGCAATCTTAAAATATAACTACTCCAAGTTTTTAAAGAGACTATTATGTTGCATCTTCAATGTAAATTATAAAGTTTATAATTGTAATTTACATTACATTAAAGTTAACTTGTAAATTTTCAAGTTAAAACAATATCTGCAACAATAAACCATGTACATAAGATGTTTTACTATTAAGAATTTTTAACACCGCGTTAACTTTTTTATATATAAATATATAATTGTTTTATTTAAAAAAAGTGTTATATCTTTATCAATTTAAGTGAAAAATAATTTTAAATTAAATACTATTTTACAATATGTAATATTATTTTTAAAATTCTGTGTTGTTAATAACTTTTTTTTTTCTTATAATTTGTATTCAATTTACTTAGCGTTTGATGAATTAAACCATCAAAAAGTATTTTTTACTTACGCTTATACTTTTCTGTTAACTTACCTAGAAATTAGCATATAATTGCTATGTAAATACAATTTTAAAGTTTAATTCAAGTTTAATAATTGTAAAACTTGTAAGAGTATATGAAATTTAAAGACCTTATTGAATACATGATAGAAAAATTTTTTTTATAGATTTAGTCTGATATTATTAAAAATGTATTTATTACAAATTTTCGAAAACTATGGTCATTGCAATATATTATACTACAGTTGAATACAATTTCAAATGGTTTTTATTAAATCACATACATCTTCATTTTGAAACTTCATTATTTAAAAATAGGTTATGAATACGTATGTAAAATAAGATAATAAATTGATATATTACGATAAGATATTTATAGTACATCCTGTTTAAAAAAAAAATTGTCGACTTGTCAACGATGACAAACTCGTATTTTCCAATTAGACAACATTAACGAGGCTTTTATGTACATCTGCGTAATAGAACTCGTGCAATTTCAATTAAACTTCTTGTTCATTACATTTTCGTGTGCATGAGTACACTTACTCATAATTTTACCGATACGCAGCATCGTCACTACTGTCTTACTATTTGAATTATTGTAAACTAATCCTATTTCGGAGAAACTCCTCCACGAATGTACATGAATCGTTGACAGTTTTCTCGTTAAGAATGTTGAACCTTATTGTGACAACTAATAACCATTTTTACTGCTTATAGGATTTGTGATTTTGTGTACGCGAAATTATTTATTTGATGGATAGTTAATATTTAAAAAACAAAACTATAAAAATACTGCAAATAAAATTGTAGCAATTAAAAAAAATTTTATACAAAATAGCTACATTTTTACTGTTGTAAAAGCAATAAAAACACTTTGCTTAGGATAATGAAATTTAAATAAACGTTTTGATTTTGATCTAATTTTTTTAATTAGACATATAGTAAATTATGTTATTACTCAAAAATCCAACTAGTTATCTTTCTATTCCATGAGCTTTTTGTATAACCATTTTCACTAAGTTCATTCCAATCTTTTATTAGTTTTTTAAATTCAATCCCAATCTACTACTTTCTAGTTCTTATCCTAAATTTAAAATAGAAACTTACTCTAAAAAACCTAGAATTTAATTTAGAATCTAAAATCTACATCGTTTCTAAATTTAATAATATAGTTGATAAAAATACGCAATAAGTTGCGAAATAAATATTTCTATGTTTACTTTTCACTATCACGACAGATTGACCTTACCTTACGAATGATGATAACAAATGTGAACGACAAAGTTTAAAAACAAACATTGGTCTCAGATATTTACTACGTTACATTTTCAAAATTTAATAATTGCTTTCATACGCTTATCTTAAAAAACACTCAAATTAGTTAATATTGTAAACAAATTTTTAAAACAGTTTACAAATTTTGAAATCAATTACTCAGGGATTTGCTATTTTCGTTGTTAATGTACAAAATTATTTATAAAAAGGAATTTTTAATAGAGACTTGATAATCTTCTGATCATTTTTATCTGTTAATAAATGAAACCGCATATGTTGACTCATTACTACAGGCGAATTTTTATAATATAAAATATAATAAAATTTTAATTATAATTTGTAATATAAAATTTTGCAATATATATAAAATTTTATTTATAATTTGTTTTTTTAATTTAAGTAGTATTATATATCTAATTAAAATTCAATAATACGATTTTTGTAATATGATATTTTCTAAAATAACTTTGAAAGTTAAACGTATATCTCTTAAAAATCTATAATTTCTATAAAATATTAATTTATTAATTATGGTATCTCTTACTTTATGTTATTATTACAGATTTAACGCGATAGAAGAAGTTAATGTTACATGTTATTTATTATGTACAACTAATTCGCACTGATGATTTAAACAAACTTACTAGTAACAATAAATACGAGCACGTGAACTATATTGTACCGAGCACAAACTATTTTATACTATTCTTGGTAAAAGTATCATTACTTTATTATTAAATAGATACTACTGTGTTTTACCTTCTTTGGTGTAAGATACATGTGCTCAAATATATAGAGTGACAATAATAGTCTAATTAATTTAGATTGTTTACTTTTAATTTACATTTTTTTACTTAATAAAGGCTAATTGGATTCGTTTTGTTACATCTATCACCTTGTAATTGAATGTATATATCAATCTTTCTCAATAAGAATTTATACAATTTTAATTAGCTGTAATGTTTTATACGAAAAATTTTAACGCTCGATTTTATTATTATTTAAGAATAATTTTAAAATAATTTTAAAAACAATAATTTTAATATAATTACATTCAGTAAGATTAACATTTAATAGAAATTTATTTGGTTTTAATTACATTTTCCATTTCGGGTTAAAAATATAAATTAAAACATTTCTAACTAATATATTATCAAATTCAATAAATTTTAGGCCTTCAATCTTCGATAACTTTGCTCTCTATAACATAATTTTCTTATTTTGCCTTTAAATTAATGTTACTTCAGTGATAACAACGAAATAGCTGTAATTCAACTTATCGCAATCCATATCACATAACACATAAATATACATATACTGGTGCTTCTCACTTAGTAATCTTGAATTTTATATATACTGTTTAGAACATCGAATTTAAGTATTGAATTTGTTGTTACTGTAATCGTTATATTCAGCTCCGAATGGCGCAACTTATCGAATCTTAGAAATGATAATTCATTGTGCACGTTTATTGTGTACGGAGGAAGATTGTATATAAAATTTTATGAAAGATCCAATTGTTTTTTGGTGGATGTGTACGATAACAATTTAGTGCAAATACGTTGTTTCAAAAAGATCATTTTTATAAATATCACAATTACTATTTTATTAATATTGTTATCATTATTAAAGGTATTCAAATTTGTGTTTTAATTTTTTTTAATCAAGTGGTAAACCATAAAAATATGTCACAATGTAACTCCAATTCTGTTAGATAAATGAAATTATTTAAAGAATTTTTTTATAGTATTATATTATAAACAAATATGTACTTAAATTAAAAGTTCAAGTAAAATTGTTAGGACAAGAAAAATTTTCTTTTAAATATTCTTACTTAAATAATAGTAAATTACAAAATATTTACACCAGATAGACTAAAAAAGATAATAACGAATCAGCTGATAAATATTGTAGAAATTGCTTGAGTGGTTTATATGTGCTTTTAAGCAATTGTTGCATGGAAATAAATGCTTAAAATTGCCTTTCATTATATTCTAAAGTGCAGTTCCTATTAATTTTATTTTGATTTGAAAAATTAAACTAAATATCAAAGGCTTTATTAGCTTCATATAAGAAATAATGATGCTTTAATTATGATTCTTTATGATAATAAAGAATGCAGAAAGTGGCAATAAGATCGCCTATTTAAATGTTTTTTATTACTTTTCTTGTATCTTATATATTCACAATTCAAATATCTATTTAGAATTAATAATAATTATTAATTATTCCAATCGAACAATCGAAATATTATTAAGAATTCAATGGATATATTTTTCTCTCACGCTGATATTCAAAATTTGACGATTTGAAGGCCACTTTATTTCATAGCTTTTTCCGATATGTTTTGCTCAAGAAGTATAACAGCCAGTGATTTCATGCTTCTCAATTCTAGTTTAATTTCGCTTTTTATGTTTATCCAAACATTCTCTTCTTGCACGCTGTACAATATATAATAGCTATATAGATATAATTTACATACATTAATTAGCTCTATTTTATGTGGTAATCATTCTTAAAAACACACTTTTATAAAAAAGTATATCGCTGGAAATTTTTAACAGCACAAATTCATTAATTTTATACTTTAAAAATAGCGAGAAAGGTGACAGTATTTGTTAAAATAAAACAAAAATAATGAATTGCTTAGCAACATTTTTGATTTTATGTAAGTTTCATCTATGAAAACAGTAAAAAAATAAAATGTATCTACACAATCATTGATGTTTATACATCAAGTATTTGCTCTACTTAGTTTTTAAAAAGTTGCATTATTTTAATCCATTCAAAAAATATAATTTTTTAATATTTCAATATTTTGAATTAAGCTGAAAGTCATCACCTGTCGTTTTTCACTTTTCTGTTTCAATTTTTCACTTTTACGTAAGAAGAATTATAACTAAATTTATTGGTTAAATGAAATTTAAACGAGTGAACCGTCGTGTAAAACTAATGTACATTTATAAAATGATCCAAAAATTACAAATTGCTTGGAAAGCTATAGTACAATCCGATTATCCGTGGTCAGTAGAAAATAATAAGACGTCAATGAATTTATGAAATAAAACTGTGAAAACGTCGCAATGAGACTTGAATCCCTCATTTTCCTCGGCTTATTCCGATTTACTGTAAGTACTCGAAAGGCACATTCTAATAAAAAATAAATATAAATAGGTTGCAAGATAAACATTCCCTATTTACTTTTAAATTATAGTAAACGCTAATGTAATATATTTTAGTTGTTATCAAAATAATAAAAGCTAAACCTTATAAAAAATTAATAATACAAGGTAATAAGCTAAGTTCCGTAATAAATGTTACATAAAAATGATTGCTAGCCATAGTGGATAATGCTATCAATATTTTATGTTTCTTTGCATTCATAAATATATTTTATTTCGATTTCAGCTCTTATTATACGTGCATTTATTAAATTCTTATTATTTACATATTTATTTTTTTAATCTTTTCCATGATATCCTTTACAGAGTATTAAAACCATTCTGAAAAGAACGTATTTTATATTATTTTAATAAAAAGTTTCTTTTTTACTTCTTTATTCGTATATCTTATTTATTGTCTACAAAAATTCAATCTATTATTAAAAATAATTGAATACAAGTGAGAAGGAATAATAAATGTAAAGTTAAAAATAGATACATTTATTATTCGTATTGGTGATTCATTCTTTAATATTTCCTTATTCAGATTGTAAATAAAAACAAGTTGAAATCTTATTTGTAAGACATATTATATTGTTCGTATTGTTCACGTTAGCACTTTTTATTAGCAAATATAGGAAAAATTATTCTGTATTGGAAGAGGAAATCGTCGGTTAATACCGACTTATCACATCGTATAAAAATTAAAAATGTGTACATTAATATTATTAAAAAAAAAACAAAAGTCTTATCAACACACCGATAACAACACACACATTGTTGTATGAAAAAATCAAGGAAATTTTAAAAAGCAATAATATTGAGTGAACTGCTTTGGAAATGTCGAAACTAAGGTGCATTGCACTTGATTGTATTACAGAAACATCCAGGATATCATCCCGAGGGAAAGGATCGGTGTACAACACAGGGAGCGGCGGAGGCAGGTTGTCACCGTTTCAGCGTATCATCCGCACGTGCGAGCACCGCGACACAGGCATCGTCGGACTCGCGACAGCGAGAATCGACGCGAGCGATCGCTCTTCCAAGGAAGCTACCGTAACGTCTCAGTGCCGTTGCTGCACGACGTGTCACAATTTTCCAACGTCTAGTTGCAAAGGACAGGCAGTGTGTATGATCATTGAGGACCAACCTCCTCTGTCCATTAGGCCAAGGCAGAGCTGCAACTTTCATCAGGATAACGTCGAACGATTCCTAAATCACGTTGTCCTACTCAAGCATAGGACTGCAAAATTTTCCAGGTCCGCGCATTTCTTTCTTTACAAAAGTATTAAGAAAATTCATTACAGTCTCTCCACCTTGTAATCTTAAAAACCATGTTTTTAACTATTTTTTAAAAAATAGTCGTCCCTTCACGGACTTATTACATTTGTAAATATAAATATAAATATAAACGTTAGCTTTTTCAAGTTTCTCTTTAATATCAAATACCGTAATATCATATTTTTGCTGGACAAATTTTCAGTTAAAATAAACGTTATAAATACCGTTTTAACTCTTCTTAGAAATTGTTCAGTCGTGTTTATAAATTGAGTGTAACTTGCCACTTTTGTATCAATGTTTAACATTACGAAAGACCTTAATTTATCGTTTTACAACTCATGCAAGAGGATATTTTCCTACAAAATAATTAAATTCAAAATATTTCTTTATTTGACAATCATATTTGTGATGATTATGATTATATAGTTATACAATGGACTATAATAAAGATTCTATGAGAAGTTTTATCACAAAACACTAAATAATGCGCTGCGATTTAAAATAAACTTGAACTAATCGAAATGCAAATTCGTTATGAAATAATCTTATTTTGGATTTATGATATCTGGAGCCAATAATTAAAAGTATCTTTCGAATCAATTAATTGTAAAATTCAAAATATTTTAAAAAGGCTTATCAAATTTTACAAAATTATATATAAAATAAATGAACTCTTTTGAAAATTGAATATTTAAAAAGGATAATGGTATAGTCTTTAAGTAATCTACTGCTTTATTTTATGAATTTTAATCCAATACATAAACCAAATTAAACTTTCTTCAAAAATATGCTTTGTGATAAATTCAGAACGTAAAAGAAAACAATTTATGATCCATGATCCTCTAGTTATAAAAGTTTTTTTTCATAATACAAACCTTTGCCCTAATAGTAATAGGCATCGAAAGCTTCAACCGTTCAGGGAAACGTGACTGGTGTCCATCAGAAGGACGGCGCAACTGAGCGCAATTAACGAATACCGCCCTTATAAGACACGCATCCCGCTACGTAACGATATTAATCCTCGGCAGTCAAGTTTGCTACGCGACGTCCAAATTGTCGCTGGCCGACGGAAATCGGGGATCCAGGACAAGATCCAAGGCATTATTTACCTAATATATTAAAATACGGTACGCATCAATGAATTCACATTAATTCATCCTTCAAGATTATAACTTATATTTTCAATTTTATTCAAGAAGGTATTTCATAAATATTAGAAAAAAATTGCAATTTTTAAACTTTAATAGTATGTTATTAGATAAATGGTATTGAATAATCTTATAGATTTACGACTTAAGATATTTTTTCATTTTTAATTTACAATTATACCTTTAAAAGAATAATTTTTTACAGTAAACATGTATGAAACTTTCAAAATTATTCTCATACATGTGTTTCATTCCATAGGTGAAATTTAGTGAAAATAATATTGGATGAATAGATAATTTCTACAAAGAGAACAACATAGAAAATCATAAGGAAAATAATATAAAATCCAAGGATAACGCTGATGTTTCAGCCATCAGTGTTCCCTTATAATCGTCAAGTTAATACATCCTTCGCCATCATACGTATAACAACTTCAAGAAATACGAAGACTAAATCTAGTTTTCATCATTTTCATTAATAAAAGTATAGTAGAAGGTATTCAAGATGGGCAGTGTAAACGTCAATCGTAGCGTAAGCGATGCCTTCTACCGCTATAAAATGCCTCGCATACAAGCGAAGGTCGAAGGTAAGGGCAACGGCATCAAGACTGTCATCGTTAACATGGTGGAAGTTGCAAAGGCTATAGGACGTCCAGCTACCTATCCTACTAAGTTTTTCGGCTGCGAATTAGGTGCCCAAACTCAATTTGATTTTAAGAATGAAAGATTTATCGTCAACGGCAGTCATGATGCATCTAAACTACAGGATCTCCTGGATGGCTTCATCAGAAAGTATGTGCTCTGTCCACATTGCGACAATCCCGAAACAGAGTTACTTGTTAATGCGAAGAAAGGTACCATCGCACAGGTAAGACTCAGCAAACTCATAAATTGCCGCTGATGACAGCGTGTCTTCTTAATGATTTTGTTTCGAGATTTAAGAAGAAAAGTAAATTTAAATGACACACAATTTAAAAATACTTTCTCAAGTATTTTTTTTTAGATGTAAACATATTGTAAATGAAAACTTTAAAATAATTTCTTTCAGACTTAACGTTGGGTGTTGGTAATATTATTATTTAACAATATTATATAATAAATTACGAAATGAGATTTCAGATTCATAAATGAAAATAAAGAAAAAGCTTATACATAAATGAATATACGATTTTTCGAAACGATTATATCGAGATACAATATTTTACTATAAGATATATATTTTAATGGAAATCGTGTTGTGTATGTGTATGCATATAAAATTGAAGAATTTTAATACATATATATTTAGTAAAAATGAACCATTAATTTGAATGTATCAAAAATTTACTTTTCTATAATATGACCAAAAATGGTTTGGGATATTGAATACACATTAAAATCAATATTTCTGTATTAATTTAAAAATATTAAAGAACTTATAAATTAAAACTTTTTTAATTTGCAAAATATTTATAAATATCATCTTAAAGATTATTTATATTTGTTTTCATCGGATATTTTTATTTCTATGAAGGGTTGCAAAGCCTGCGGTCATCATGGTATGCTGGAGAGCAACCATAAGCTAAACACGTACATCTTGAAGAATCCACCGAGTCTTGATCCAGCAGCTCAAGGAAGCTCACTGACCGAGGGGAAACGCGGCAAAAGATCGAAACGCGCCAACGGTGATGCAAACGGCGACCGCTCAGGTTCACCCGATAATGAGAATAATACCAGCAGCACCACTGATATCGTCGTCGAGGCTCCTGTAAAAATGGGTGAGTTGTTATTGTGTTGTTGTTGCTGCTGCTGCTCTAATATAAAAATCCATTGTGTATGAGTGTATAAAAATAGCATTATTATAAAATGAAGAACTTGAGGTTTCTTTGAAAGCTTTCAGTAGTATAGTAATTTCATTTAAATCGAATAATTACTAGCTAAAATGCAGTAAATAACAATTTATGAAGAAAACAGAATTTAGCAAATAGCATAAATCATAAAATCTTGAAAATATCAGTGTATTTAAAGATATTTTTATTTTTAATGATTTTCTCTGATCTTGTAAACAATTTTGAAATAAATGCATCAGATTTTATTACTACTGCTTTACTATAATGTATGTGATGTATGTGTTATATATTATTTAAAAAATTATGTGTGTAAAATGAAATTGTTTAAATAATATAAATGTTTTCTAACAAAAATTAAATCACTGAAAAACTTTTAATATATTTACATGAAATTATTTACATACTTCTAACATTATCATGTATATTATAATTAAAACTACCGTATTTAACAATATACCTCTTATAATATAATTTAGAATAGTTTTTATCGTATTATAAAATGTAAAAAAATCTAACTTTACTGTTTTGTTTAAATGTTTAGCTAGCAAATATGATGATGCAGATGATGACAATTGGGCAGTTGATGTTTCTGAAGAGGCCGTTCGCGCCCGTTTACAAGACTTGACTGATGGCGCCAAGGGCATGACTATCACTGAAGACCTCGAAAAGAGTGAAGATGAACGCATGGATATCTTCTATAAGCTGGTAAAGTGTCGCCTTGATGCCAGACAACTTGATTCTCAAACTGTTTACAAGGAGTTTCTCGCCGAAGCCGAGCGACTCGAGATTAAGAGTAAAGCGCCCTTGGTATTTGCTGAATTACTCTTCGATGAGAATATTGCCTTTCAAGTCAGGAAATATAGACCATTATTGCTGCGTTTCACCCATAACGACATCAAGGCTCAGAAATATCTTATCAAGGGCATTGAACAAGTCATCGGTCTGCATAAGAGTACGCTAATGAACAAGGTTCCTGGAATCTTAAAAGTAAGAATAAAAGGACAAAAGCTACTTTTTAATAATCCTAAAAACGAAAAATTGAAAATGTATTTTACTTCATATATTCTTTCAATGCAAACCTAACATAAACATTAAACATGTAACTACATAACTACTATATCATATTAAATATACAACTACAGCTTAGTATACACGAGAAAAAACTCATAAATAATAAATATTTTATTACAGCTTTTCTACGATTGTGATTATTTGGAGGAAAAGGCTTTGTTTGAATGGTCTAATAAAGTTAGAAAGAAGCCTGTATCTAAAGATATTCCTAAAGATATTTCTCAAGAAATTCATGAAAAAGCTATACCTTTTCTAATTTGGCTTAATGAGGCTGAGGAAGAGAGTGATTTTGATGACTCCGATGATGATGATGATGGTGAATGCGATGATGATGATCTGGAGGTTCATATAAATTTTTTACTAAAATGAACTATAATTATTCAGAATTACTCCCAATTAATTTAAAAAATTATAAAAATTCATATAATTAAAATAAATACAACAAAATTATAAATATTAATTTAATTTGTGTAAATAATATAAAAATTAAATCTTTGTATTGTAATTGTTATAGTTGAAACAAGTTTATTTGCTATTTTGGATTTTAACTCATATGTAAAGAAGAAAGATTTATAATGTATATTATTATCATTAATTGAGAATTTAATATAAAAATAAAATTAATTTGTTTTTTAGATTCAATACGATGATAGAGCAAAACAACCATTAAAAGAGCAACAACAACAGCAAAAACAACAGACACCGAAGAAAGTCGTAGACGACTCTGAGGAAGGGGATGACGTTGATATTGATGCCATTTAAAATCAAAAAGAAAGCTGAATCGCCAAAGCCAAAAGACGCAATTGAAGAATAGAAGCGAATAAATGCGTTAGTAAATTCCACAATTTCACAAGGGGATACAATGAGTCGCAATTTAAAAAAGAAATATTGTCCATTAAGATACGATAAAATTTTTCTTCCTTATTATAAAAAAATCTGAGCGAGAAATAATATTAGAAGCCAGTGCGTTCACATAGAAAATTTTATCTATTATGCTCTTATTTAGGATATAGTTCTTTGATTTTTTCTCCCTTGAATTATTTTTCTTTTTTTTTGTTTTATATGTGAAAACGAAAAATCGAAGATAATTTATATTCGATTTTTTACTTTCGTAAGCGAGATTTTTGTTAATTTTTTTGGTCGTTACTAGAAAAGAGAGTTGTCCTGCTAAAAGTGTTCTCTATTGTATCTACAATTCTGATAATTATTCAAATAAATATGGTTTATCGCAGACAAAAAATTTATTTTTAATCACCCTTCATATTTTCCACAATCCTTTTCTAAATTAAAAACAAATATAATCATTTTTAACGTAACGTTTAGTATCGGATTAATTTTATTATTATTTTAATCAATTTAGAATGAATTCTCTTTAATTTAAAAAAAATAAGTTTTAATTCAAAGCATTTTTTGAATAAAGTAGTCTGTAAGTAATAATTTACTAAATATCTTAATTTTAACTGTATCAAAACATCTTTTATTAATTTTAAATTAACAAAATCTAGCAGCGGATTTTCCTGTTTGAAACCAGTTTCGTCATCTAAATTTGTTTTCTTATTAGTGTAAATTTGTAATTTATGAATCAGTAGCGATTCGATATTATATATTAAAAAGTATATTTGATTTTTTTAATAAAAAACTTTGAACACAATAAATTTTAAAACTTTCTTTTACGAGTAATCTATGTAATTAGAAAACTGACTTAGGCTAAAAGATAATAATCATATATATATATGAATCACTAACGAGAAAACTACCCGAGGTGTACCTCACCGATTTTGTTGATATAATATGTTGTAGCATGTCAAAAAATCTTAGACACGTATTTTTTTACGTGCTTACCAGGCAATTTAAGGGGTGAAAAGCACATTTAAAATTTATCCTCGAAAATGGTTTTTTTAATATCTCAGAAAAGAATTCAAATTTTAGAATAAAACCGACGTCAATTTATTTTTATTAAAAAACACTTACGTGGAAATTGCTTTCTCTTTAAAGGTTTTTAGCCCCACTTTTTATAAGGGACTTTTTTTTCTTTTATTTCTCCAGAAATATTTAAATTAAACGAGTCTCAGTCAACAAGTCAACAAGTCTACGTGCTTGAAGTTTTAGAAAAAAATATATATTCAAAGGATTTACTAGCCCTAATAAGAGTTTCCTTATATGTAACAGAATAAAAATATATAAAAAATGTATTTATACGTAATTATGCGACCGTTTGAGGGGTAAAAAATACCCTTATAGTTCACCCCTGAAAAATTATTTTTTTAATTTAAAAAAGAAAAACGATTTTCGAGGATAAACTTTAAGGGTACTTTTCACCTCTTAAATCGCCGAGCTACACATAAAAGAAAAACGTGTCTAATATTTTTTGATATGCTACAACGTATCACAATATCAAGAAAATCAGTGAGATACACCTCGGGTAATTTCCTTGTAAGTAATCGGTTAGTGGACTGCTAATTTTCAGTAAATCATAAATGTAACTGTCAATATCTTTAGCGACATATAAACGAAACAAAAATCTACATTATATTTCTAACTAATATCACTAATTTATATATTTTAAAACCTGTGTACTAATAATTTTATTACTCGCGTTTCTAAAATTTCAGTTACATTACTATTGAGATATATAGCAATAAAAAATTAATTTGTCAAGTATATTTAAAGATAAATAAGTATTGATTGGCATTAAAAAATTGCAAAAAATGTCTAAAGTGAAGTTATGTAACTTATTTACTTTATAAGCACTAAAAATTTTAAGCTACCGCTACATTTCGTCCATTTAAGTCGACCAATTGGAATGAACCCTTTTCTCATTATAAACAACACACACGCAACAACAGACATGCCAAGAGGGGGTACGATAGAACGAAAACGACGACAGTAGTAAAATGGCGAAAGTAAACGTTGAGAGTGTCCGACTTCGACCTAACACTTCTGAGGAAAATTACACGATTTTACAGGAGATTCAAACTAAAAAGAAGGTTAAGTCCTTGCAGCTACGACTTTTTCTTAAATTCTAAAAATCTACTTATTAATATTACTCACGTAAACCTAATAATTTTTCCATGTCTAACATTGCAATCGTTTGGCTCGTAGGTAGACGCAAGGAAACAGGACGAGCTCAACGTACTTTTCGACTGTATCAATGCCGAATGTGCTTCGAGGTCACTAAAAGAAAAGAGGAAGGCATTAGCTTCACCGGAAAAGCAAGAGGTTGATTTATTTTTTCAATTCATGTTATGTCGATCAAATCTTTTAAAAACATAACCTTTTGTATTTGTTTTTACTCAACTTTAACAATCTTGCAGTCTGTATACAAAACATCTCTAATACTTTTTTTATTTTTATTAAAGGATATTATTCAGTTAGCTTATAGAAAAAAACTTTTTAATGTCTAATAAAAAGTACTAAAGTTGAAAGGATTGTTTATTTTTTTTATTTTATATTTAAATTTATATTTTATAATAATCTACATAAAGCAAAACATTAATCTATTTCATTAATCAATCATCTATTGCATTATATTTCTGTTTCCTTGCTTGCTTTGTTCTAAAGACTACTTTAATTTTTAAGACAAATAATTGTTTTGTATTATGGATAATAGTTAAAATAAATATAAACTATCCAATCTATATTTGCTTATTTCTATAAAAATAAATTTTTTTTTAATATTCCATTTGATTTTTAAATTAAAACTTTGATATTGAAGGAAAATACCCATAGAATAGTGTATTTACTTTTAAATAAAATTTAGTACAAAAATTTAATATTCATTACTGAAGTATATTTTTGTAATTTATTAAGCAATCTAACGTTAATATATTATATTGTTTAGAATATATTATTATGAAATTTATTTCTAAAATTGATTTTTAAATTGTAAAAATAATTAACTTTACCATAATAATAAATCATTTAAAATATTATATATTTTTATTTTTCAGAAAGTGACTAAAGCAGTTCATTATGGACCAGTATCTGGATTCCCATCGGGTACATGGTGGGGTATTCGAATGGATTGTTCTAGAGACTATATACATGAACCATTCAATGAAGACATTCATGATGGTCCATTTGGAGCTGTATCCATTTGTACATCGCACTTAAATACTTATAACGACGTAGATCTAGGGGATATTCTAACTTTTACTAGCCAAAAATACAGTAAAACAGATAAATCCAAAGACTCTTTGATATTGAGTTATAAAAATAGGGTACCCATAAGGCTTGTAAGAAGTTATTGTCTTACCAACAATTATGCTCCAAAAACTGGTTACAGATATGATGGATTGTATACAGCTGTAGATCATTGGATAGGAATTTCGGCTGATACAACAAAACATCATAAATTTGTGCTTATTCGAGTATTAGATCAAGAACATCCATCGTGGGTTGAAAAGGCGTCTTCAAAAGTTTTAAAAGTAAAAAGATCAATCTCACCAAGACTCACAAGAAGTCATGGTTGTAATTATCTTCAAGAACCAAAGACAACAAAATTTGTATATAATAAAGTTCAAAAGGAGTCAAAAGTAGCCAGTGTTAGTGCAATAGTATCAAGGCAAGTTTTTAAAAAATTTATTCCAGACTCTCCAGATAGTTCTCCGAAGTCTGCTTCTAGTACAGACTCGACAACTCAAAGTTCATGTTCAAATACTTGTCCAGCGAAATTGTGCAATACAAACCTGTCAATACGCACTAATTTATATGATTCTTCACATAAATTACAAGAAGTAAAAAAGGGTACTTCTATGACATTCTGCAGAATTTTGAAATCTAATCAATCAACACAGTTTTCACAGAAAAATTCACAAACAGAAGCTGAAAGTATGAGTACAGAAGCATCGGATGTTGATGTTATGGAAAAAATGAAGTTGATTAATAATTCAGCAACTAATCAATGTACAGAGAAAAAAATTAAAAAAGTGACTTGGGCAGATTCTTGTAATTATACGTCAAGTAGCATTGAAAAATCTCTTCCAACAACTGGAAATGGCTTTAAATATAGTGGCTCTGGAGTTGTTGATGGATTCAGTCCAACATCACCAAACAAATGTATTTTAAGATGCAAAAGTATAACAGAAAATTTAACTCCCATAAAAAACTCTAAATCTAATAATTTATTAAATCCTAGTACAAAAACTCGTCAACATATTGTTCAAGTTCATTCCAAATCAAATCTACCACAAACTTCAAAAGCCAGTTTTTCAACAATGTGTGAATCATTTCATGAGACTGAAAGTTCATCAAATA
Organism: Wiebesia pumilae; assembly: GCA_018907045.1. Classification (NCBI taxonomy): domain Eukaryota; kingdom Metazoa; phylum Arthropoda; class Insecta; order Hymenoptera; family Agaonidae; genus Wiebesia; species Wiebesia pumilae. The sequence continues at coordinate 381,309 of JACCHZ010000121.1, forward strand.
TAGATTCATTAGCACCTGATAAATTAGTGAGTGTGATAGTTAAGGAAAAATATCATCCAATGGCCAAATTATTAATAGGAAACATGATTGGTTTGGAGAATCAGGAATCTTCAATTTTAAGTGCATATAATACTTTAACCTCAAAAGTTGATCAAGATGATAACATTAAATCTAAAGAAAACAAAATTCGTAACAAATTTTTTATCAGAAATAAATCAAGAAAGAATGGAGTCATAAAGAAACAAAGAAGAGAAATCACGAATTTAATAATTGATGCCAAATTTGATCCAATAACTCGAGGATTGAGGAGTCGTAGACTTCGTTCGCTTAAGAAATGTATATCCAAATCAGAAATGTCTCAGCGAAAACTCATGAATGCTCGAAGGATACAATCGAGAAATGCAATTGTAAATAAGGAAATTCGAAACACAGTCAGGGATTCACAGCCAAAGACAACTGAAAAGAGAAAAGCAGAAGAAGCAACAATTACTAAATGTCCAAAAATGGTTAATACGTGGACACAATGTACATTAGTTACAACCCCATCCGTCGACCAGTCCTTGCAGATTGGAGATTCATTTATTGAAACCACAATATCTGAAACAGATATAAAAGTTGAACTGGTGGACTTGGATGACATAAAATCAGAACCATGTGATGCAGAGTCAAGCTCTGAAGAAGTTCCTTCAGAACCTGTTATGAGTCGTACTGAAAAAAGTTGTATGTACTTTTTATTTATTATTACCTACAAAATAACGGACAATGTTACTATATTTATTTGTAATCTTAACACACATACACATATGTAATTTTGATTTCTTAATTACCTAATAAATTGCATTATACACGTATCACTAAATAGACATAAATTAAAATTTACTTATTTTATGTCTTATTGTTAGTTAGTAGCAAAAAAATAAAGTTGAAAAAATATATTTATAAGGGAATTTTGAGAACTTTTAGACTTTTGTCTTTTTTGAAAACATTTATTTTGTGTAAATGTATAGACTTATATTGAAAATTATATCTTTTTATATTTTAGTAACTATTGTATAATTAAAAAACAAAAATGAATCTAAACTAAGTTTTTAATTTTAGATTAATAAATATAAAAGTTATTTATTAATGAAAAACTTGTTTTTTAATACTGGTTAAATAAATTCTAATGTATTAAAATAAGTAAAACATACAGAAAATTAATTACAAATCAAATTATTGTAAACAAATTTGATGTTATTAAATAAATTTATGTATAAAACATTTGCAACTAAATATATTAAACTATAAATGTCCTTGTTTATGTAAGATTTTGGCAAGAAAAATGTATGAATTTTTATTGATTTGCTTTATATTTTTTATAGATGTCAGTGGTTCAGCCTTTGCAGCAGTAAATACAGTCAACAGCAATCTTCGAATAACTCGATTAAGGTCCATTGGTTTTAGGCCTATAAGAAATTTCTCTCCCTTAGAAGAAGATGATTGGAGCCAAGATTCTATGAGGCCAGATGTTAATGAAGAGTACAATAAATACACTAGTGAAGAAAATAATGTGGTGGGATACATGGATGAACAACTACACTTTGAAGACATTGAAGAAGAAGAATCAATGGACACCATGGAAGAGCAAGCGATTTTATTTAAGACAACTAGTAAACAATCAAAGACAGAATCCTTACCACAAGCTATTGAAACCTTATCAGAGTATGATTTCGACAAACCTTGGCATGGGTGGAGAAAAATTTCTACTAATGGACAGATTTATTGGACTGGATACTGATTTCATATTTTACTTAAACAAAAGTTTGTTTTTGTTAATGCTCAAATTACATTTTATTTTACAATCTTTATAATTATTATTACTCTAAAAATATCCATTAGATAATTAATTTTTCAAATGAAATGGTATTTACTTATCAAATAAGAGTTTTTAAACTTATTTTGTAACGATTAATATATTTAGAAATTGTTGGTTTAATACAGTTTTATTAGAGTAATAATTATTATTTTTATGATATAGTACAATCAAAATAAAAACAGCTTTCATAATGAATCAATTTTTTAGTGTAACTAGCACATTGTTGATAAAATTTGACTAAACAAACTATTAAACTTAATTAAGGAAACCAAATTTTACAATATTTAGTAAGGTGCTAGTTGCACTCATAAAATAGTTTAATAACTGTTAAAAGCACTTTCTTTTTCTTTAATGTTACTATTAGTGAATGCTGGCCATTCCCAAAGATTGTTGTTAGGTTGTCTTTTGTACACATGTAAAATATAGAATATAGCTTTTTTTCGTTTTAGTAAATTTATAAAATACTGGGTATCACTAAATACTTGAATTTATTAATCTTTTTTTTTTATAAAGTTTAAGTATTTATATATATTTACTAATAAATATAAATTTAAGTTTTACAAAAAAAAAAAATAAAATGTTCTCTTACAAAATTCTCATCAAATTATCTTAATAATATTACAAAAATTTTGATTGAAAAACATAATAAATATATGTGATATAAATTACTATTGTAAATATTTCTTATAATATTATAGTAACGTATTTTAATATATGAAATTAATTAAAATAATGTTTCTTAACTGAATGTACAATTTTTTTAAATAGCTAAGATTCAAATTGTACAGTATAAAATAATATCTAAAATTACATATGTAAAAATCAGTAATTACGCAAAAATTAATCTTAAATGACAAATATATATAAATTGTATTTAAAATAACTTCCTTTATATTTCTATTGACATTTAAATATTCTTCATCAATTTGTAGCTTACTTAAGTTTGTTACACTTTTATTATATAAAATTAAATTTTTTATTTGTATATTTTTTACAACGTATTTTTGATAGTATGAAAAATTATATTAATTATTTAATGTAAAAAAACGAATACTATCTTTTAATCAATTTTAAATGCTTTGGCATTAATAGCATTATTTAAAACAAATCGAATTATATAATTGTAATAACTATTTGATTATAAAAGTATTTACAGTGATTTCCAGTATATTGTATCCAAGGCACTTGAAATATCAATTATCTACTGACAATAAAACACAAAACAAAGCTTTATAAAATCAATCATTATTAAAAAAAAATTGATATTTGTAATTAAGTATTTATAGTAATCAACAAAATGAAACCTTAGTCGTACCAAAAAAATTATATTAGTCATAGTTAAACGGAAAAATGGGATTTATATGAATAATTGTTAAAACTTTTGATTCATATCATTAGATCCTAAAATAAAGCTAAGCTAAAAGTTGTCTAATAAAACATAGAAACTGTAATATGTCCGTTAAAAATTAGATATTTCATTGTCTTGGAAGTTTTTAGAATAGATGTACCTAATATCGTATATTCGTATATCGTATTGTAAGTACGGTTAATTTTTATACTTAAACATATAAATTATACTGTGTGATAATATGGAATATGTTCAAGCTAACAAGTGCCTGATTAATCCGAAGCTTGATGAAGTAAATAGGCAAATGGTATTGTAAAAAGTTATGTTCATTTAAACCAATTTAGTAAATATGTAGAGAAAAAATAGTTTTTGAAAAAAAGTAAATTGTTGTCCGTACGTGCGTGCGTGCATGCGTGCATGCGTGCATGCGTGCGTACGTTCGGGCACGCACATTATCATCCGCGCACGTGTGTACACATTTTTTAAACAAAAAGTTGTGCAATTTTCTTATATACAACTAAATATAACTTTATTCGACGTTATTTACGATGTCTTCTTTACAATAACCTCCATCGAGGTGTAATATATTTATCAATTTTGCTTCGTTTCGATATTTATTTAATGATCATAGTCTTTCAAGACATTCATAATCTTTTTTGCTTTTGAAAAAAAGTTCTGTATTAAATCATCTCTGATAAATGAAATAATTTCAATTTGTTGACGATATTACTTTGTACTAAGGAACTTTAAATCAAACGCGTGAACTAATATATTTTTTCATAAATCTGATATTTTATGAATAGCTTTATACAAATTATGTAATCATATAAAAATGATTTTTATCTCCCAATTTTTAATAATAACTATAACAAAAAACTCAAATGAATATTAATAAACTCAACACATCACAATAATTGAGAAAAAATAATAAGAAAAATTTGCACATGCTTGTCGAACAAATTTGTATATTTTTCAATAAAATAAATTTATTGGGCAAAACACAAACAATGAAATTTTTTTTCCTTTAATTATTCTAAATGTAAGTATATGCAAAAATATTAAAGTTGCAAAATTTGTATTTCTGCCGATTATAAACTCTCCATTTGATTTTTTATCTTGTTACGTCATTTCCTAACTATAGCGAAGACAAAAACAAATGTTGAATGAGATTTTCGATCCTCGCTATAAATCGTTTTCTCAATAAAAACGTATTTCATCGAGTAAATGTACTAGCACTATCTTTCACATGTACTTTATGATTTAATAATATAAATTTTGTTTATTTATCCAATTTTGAAATAATTAAAATTTCTGTGTTTTGTATGATAAATTAATTTTATCTGCAGATATTAATATTAGTATTAATATTATTTCCAAATCATAATTAAATTATCATAAATATTTATTATAGACAAAGAAGTTTGTAAAATAATAGAAGAAATTTTGCCAAAATCTGATATTGATTTGAACGCAACTCCTAATAGATCAGTCTCCCTATGCTAGATAAAGAGAAAGAATTAGATTCAGAAAATTACTTGCTTTAATATTAATATATCCTTGAGCAAATAGCCGTCAATGTACAGTACTAGACTCTTGACAAGATTCATAATATTCGCTTACTACTAAAATGTCTTCTTTCCCGTTTTCTCTAATTTTTATTTTAGACCTATTTATTCTCGATACATTTTCTTGATTAGCTCTATTTACTACTTTACTCAATATTTACGCGTTCACTTATAATTTTCTCTCCTACTATTTTGATAGGCTTTGTACCCGTAAAATTTGTTATTAAAATTAGATTTCTGTATGAACATTCAAATAAAAATCTATACAAATTTCAAATATATCGTAATTTGTCACGTAAAAGTCTCGTATGGAATACTATAAACATCGCTTGCTATCTAACATTTTGTTCATATTTACTTATTGTTTCATTCACATAATAATTTATTTACAGTCAGTTACGCAATTATAAAAAGACAATCATACATTTACATTAAGTTACATGTTTCTTTTTGCCACCTCTCCCGACTGTCTTCAATTGTCGCAAACTTAATTTTATGTGTCAACTTATTATCGTTTTTCGTCTATTCGTACACCTAATTTACAAAATAGATGAGCACTTCAATACAGATGTCTGTAATACTCAATGATCCAAAATTTAAGTCCACGCATATAAATTAAATGTTATAAAGTAATCGAATGATCAAAATCAAACTGACAAAAAATTCTAACAAATTAGCTTAGCTGAATTATAAACTTCTTCAAATAATACTTTGAAATATATATGCTAGTATTAGAGAAAATTTATAAAATTAAAAAGCAAATAGATGTATCTTTAAGTGAGAATATTATATGATACTTCAGGGGTAAAAATAAAACATTTAAAAAGTATGCTTTAATAATGACATGCCAATGTTAGTATAGTTAATATAGCCAATGTTAATATAGAAAAAATAATAGAGTACTCTAGTTTTTTCCAGTGTTCAAAAAACTTGAAATTATAGCTACTTGAGACTACTATCAATTATCTAATAAAGTGATTGATCATACTGTGGATTGATGCAATGATCAGAGTATTTGATTCACTGTAACAAGTTGCATCATTGTTGGTATCTCTTAACTAATGGTTTAGCTTACGCATTCAGTAATCACTTTTTGACTCTTTGAATCAAAGATTTAAGCTATTAATCAATCAGTTATTATGGTCTATTTGACAATAAATATAATCATATAAAGAGCCGTTTACATTTATAAGAGATAATCGAATAAATAGCAGACTGCTCGTTGTGAGCTAACAGCCTGGTAGAAAAAGGAAACGTATTGTGTAGTCATTATCCTAATTTATTGAATAGTTTTCTAACTATTGTCTACTTGTATATTTTTTAAATTAAATTTTCATTAGTATTTTTATTTTAAAATAAATATCTGCATCCTATAAATACATAAAATCGCATTAATCTAAGGTTTTGAGAATTATTAGTCTCTTACCCAAACATACCCTTGAATACTATAAATGATATTATATATCGAGAATTTAGTTTATAAAACATTGATTGTTATCCTCGGATATCTTAAATTCAAAATATCAGTTCTGAATAAATAAATATCCGAATCTGCGATGAGATCAGCTGTATGTTTAAATCGAATTTTCATTTGTAAAGCACCAGATGTATGACTTTCATTCTCATTTAGGCGAATATTGTCACGTACGATGTTTTCTTTTTTTTTAAACAATGTACGGTCCATCCTTCACCATATTCATATACACAGGCTTATATTTGCACCATTCGATATCTGTTTGAATACTCAAAGTTATATTATGTGTTTAATACTGTTGGCCTTGACGAAATCTTAAATAATTAGGAATAAATAAAGTATCGTAATAATACATGTTTATGTTCAAACATTTAAATTTTTGTATTGTCGCTTATTCAAGATTGATGTTTCATTGTCCATTAATTTCACGTACATGGTCACATAAAATACATAACACTTTCTTATAGACATTGATCTACTTCTTTCTCTCTAATGCTTTTGTTAAAGAAATTATCTTACAAGCCACTGATTAAATTATTTTATACGCAGAACATCACGATATATGTACCTATCGATGTTGTAAACTAATTAATTTTTATGTAAAATAATTCGTGAATGTATATTATATATATTTTGTAAAACCAATTGAGAAAAAGATTCAGTTGGTGTAAATATTTTTTTACAATATTTATGTGCATCAAAATCAAACTTGATTCTTTTAAGATCATATTTTAATTTTTGTGAATATTTCTTCAATGAAGCGAACTTTTTAATCGTTCTAAGTCGATCTCAAAATTTTTTCACTCAAGTGATCTCTGTAAATATGTCTGTATATTACGATTGTAAAGCTGATACACAAATAATAAAAAATTATGAAAATAAATTAATTTCAAACTACATAAATAAATATTTTTGTTTTATTTTTTAGAAAAAGTAACCTGTAAGATATTATAAAATTATAGAACAATTATAATTATAATTATAATCAAAATAAGTAAATTGCAATTTTACTTACCTTTTCGCATTCATCAGTATCAGGAAAACAATAAATTCATAGTAATTTATATAGTCAAATTATATGTACATAACAATGTATTGCAACACATTAAATAAAATTTATATTTAAAATTTATTTTAAAAAATTGTGTTATTATTTTACATATTTAATGTTTTAATTCAGATAATAGATATTTAAGAATGCTTTACTTTATCAATTTTTTCTTTTAATACAAGTTAAGAAGAATATTCAAATTACAATATTTATATAAATGTGGGAATTAATCTTCTGATACATAACATTTTTCATTGTATAAATAAATAATTATTATTTACTTTACAGAATTAAATGTTGTAAAATAACTAAATTAGATTCATATTTCAATTGAATGACATTATTTATAAAGTAAGTAAATAATATTGCTAAAACTTAATTATTACTTTGAATGTATATTATTGTTCTTAACATAAGGAAACATTAAAGATAAATATAACTATAAAAAATGATAATGTAAACACTCAAAAGAAAATTTAGATAGAATTTTTTCGTCAGGTATCGACAGTTTATTTATTTAATATATTAGAACATAATACTCGTGTTTTGTCATGTCACTCTCACACGTATATTTTTTTCTCGTCATTACATTGTTTCTTGCATAAAAAAGAAAATTCTTCGAAACAGTACACGAAAATTCACTGTCAGAGACGAAATATTGAGTCCTCAACGAGGGAACTTTTTCTTTCTTTTTCTATAATTTTACTTTACTTATATATTTTAGTTTTTATTACATTTTGCAGGACATTGTATGTTATAATTATTATATACATTAAATAGCTTTTTTCCTTAATTTATCATATAGGACGCTTCTACACATCTTGGCTTTTTTCTTCATGATTTTCCTTCTTATTAATAGAACGCTGTGCAAAAAATGCACATAAAAAATTTTTTTTATAATACATGTACATAAATCATATAAACAATATTTTTTTTTCTAATTTTAATGTTGCCATACCTTATTAGAAGAAATATAAATATACAAATAAACAAACAAAATTATTAATATTATCGGCTGAGAAATTTAATTTGAAATTTTTTCGTAGTTCAATTCATGTTTCGAACTTTGAAGTTCATTATAATTTATAAATAAACGAAAGAATTTACGTTTTTTAATTTTAGAGTTTTTTATAAGACTCTAAACATGTAAATGGGTTGATTATTAGTATAAATTTGTTGATCCACACTTTAAATAATTCTGCGTATCATTGACTGTCCAAAATAAATTTTTTTTTTACCTAGAATGTTTTTAGTTTTCGAAATTACAAATACAATACTTTAAAAATAAATAAAATATTAATCATACATAATATTTAACAAAGGAAAATTAAAAATTAAAATTCTTTGCACTATTTGAACATAAATATAAAAGTAGAAAGTTTCTATTATTAGAAACAGAACCATTACTTGAAATTTTTTTTATATAACTGCAGAGCTTGATAAAAATGTAACAAATTTGCAGTACATTATACAGATATTTTTTCATTTTATACGTATTTACATAAATCATCTTGCAACTATGAAGAATTACATGTTTCAAAATTCTAATATAAAATCCCGCAATTATTTAAATATTTTCGAAAAATAATTAAATATGATGTATTATGAATCTCAATAATTCATATTTTATACTATCATTATAAAATATGGTTTTTAGTTCTTATAAAAAAGAAAATAAAAAAATATCTATGGTATAAATATTCTCTTCTTTTTTTTGGACTATTAACTGTTTTTAAAATAAATAATATTTGTAAAATTACATTATTAGATTATATTTTTTTACTAATTTAAACATCTCTTAAGCATTTAATATTTTTAATAGAAAAAAACAATATTTAAAAACAGCAAGTCGATCGGTAAAATAGCATTCCTCAATATTTCATCAAGTTTACAAAATTTCTTTTAAACATAATTAACTGATTCACTAGGATATCAGTTCATTTGAGTTTATTTATACATTGATTTGTTATTACGAGAAAACCATTTATTATATAAAACTGAATATAAAATGTACATATTCGTGTTCTTGCATTAACAACTATGGCAATGCGATACTGAAACATAAATTGAAGTGATTTTAATGATACAGTTTTAAAGACAAACTAACTCTTCGATCTCGTCATTGATTGCTCATTTCCGTATCTTGAATATATGCCGAAAATTTTATATTACTACTTATACAAAATGGAATTCTAAGAACCATTTACTTTCCACTAATATTCTAAAACCGAAGAAACCTTATAAATAAATTATCCAAATTTTTTACTTATTAATTTACTTTTAATTAATATGAACTTATCAATGATATATTCTATACTCCAAATATTCATCAGATATCGAGATTTTTATATGTGAATCATTAAGCATAATTGCTATTATTAATTTGCTATCAATATAAACAGGATGGTTTTTTTAAACACATTTTTAAATAAGTTGAAAGTGAAGGAGATGCAGATCGACAAAAATTCTACTATTTTTAATATGCATATATGGTTTTTATTTTTCTTTATTCTACTGTAGTATTAATGACTATCAAAATCCTGTTCCATCTCAATTTGAAACGTTCAAGAATTTTCAAGGTTATTAGCACTTTACTGTCCTCGATTACTGTATCAAAAAAATGTACATTTGGATTCCACATTCAATTACATTTAATGAATAGCTTTCTCATAACGATAAATGTATAAAGTCATTAAAACAAGAACTACGAGAACGCAACCCGTATAAACGGTGATAAAACTTATAAGTAGTACCTTTAGTCATGGACAAAGCTTAATTGCGTTATGTAAGCGTATCGTTATACGCTTGGAGAAACTCGCAATAAATACGTAAACATCGACTTCACTTATAATTTTAAATAACCGTCTTATTACCAAACCATAAACAAACCTTTTCAATGTAATGCTTAATCTCAATGACACTTCTTTTCAGAATTAGCTATTACTAGAAATTCAATGTCTACTTAGTTGAAAACTTTTTTAATTATATTAAAAGAGGGTTATTACACATTTATCTGCAGCCTAATAATTCGTGAAAATTGCAATTTCCTAAGTTAACAGGATAAAAAAGTCTAATTTTTCCACTTAGAATTTCTTTTCTATTTACTAATAAATAATTGAACTTGACTTTATAATATTACCATTTCTGTGAATTTAATCTTTGATTGAATATAAGCTTTTAAATATTTAAGATTTTTCTTTTTTTCTATAAAATCTATCTCAACGATGAATAATGGGAAAAAGGATTATTTATATTTTATAATTCATTGGCTGTTAAAATTGTTCATTAAGGATATTAAGAATATTTATTTATATTAAACATCATTAACTGATAAAAGCAAATAATTTTTCCCCATCGAGTATCGTAACATGAAACATATAATTTTTAATAAGTAGTTTTTAAATTAAACTTACATAATATAGTAATATATAACTAAAATTTTTATAGTTTATAAAAATCCTTGCACAAGTTTTGTAGATCTTATAATAAATTTATGTACTAGCTTATCTTAATGTAATACAAGAATCAATAGTTTCAAACTATGCAATAATATAATTAATTACGTATGAATGGTATACGACTGTAAAAATTACGCAAACTTAAAATAATTTTTGCTATTGAATAACATACATTTACATTCAAGGGTATTTATAATTTTATTTGTCAAATAAAATTATATATTAAAAGTTATAGCAAGTTTCTCCAGGCAGATTGAAAAATTTAACAGCTGATGTAGTCCTGTATCTTGCTTTTTTATATATCATATTAAACTGAGTTTTTCATCTTTACGCTTGATTGTTTGAAGTAAGAAGAGAGATGTTCAAGCTAAAAATTTTATTCATCATCGGTAACGTCGCATCTAGAACGAGCGACGGATACCATGTGAGCATATTAAAATAAATATTCTTCTATCAACTATTTTTCTTACTTTTATCTAAGTATATTTAATTATTAACGTAACGTCGATTATTTAACATGAATTTATAGTAACATTGTGTAACTGTGTCTGTCTATGCCTACATAGATATGAGATACGGACGATATCAAAAAGGGAACTGAGATGTACAAAATCATTCTCACTTTTAATTATAAATCCCTTTTCGAATCTTACTTCCCAGCTCATTTCTTATCCACATTTGTAATTTTACACTCTATTTATTCATTATCTTTTTTTTTTTAATGAAACAGTCCCTAATATTAAATATTAAAATTATCGTGTTAATGAAATTTATTTTTCTTTTAATTTATAATAATTATTAAAAACTATAAAGTATAATAATATTGGTATAATTTTTAAAAGCTTCTAAATATTTAGAACCGGTAATTAATATATTGAGAAAAAAATGCCATTGACCTATAAGAGATTTTTCTTCGAACAATAAAAATATTTCTTGTATATTAAAAGATACATCTAAAAGATTTGATAAATGTGTTAGGTAACGGTTAAATATTAATTTAAAAAATAAATATAATAATTGCATGTAAAAAATCTTTTTACATCCAAGTTGTAAACACATTTACATTTTTAATAAATAACAAAAAAGAATTAACAAATATAATAAAGAGGTAAAATTTGAATAATTGGCAATCATAACATTATTTGAACAAAAAGTTTGATTAAAACATAATAATTAAAACACATAAAATTGTTTTTATTTATTTTTTTTTTCATTTTTTGAATGAGTGAGGGCATAGTAAGATAATCTCATTATCTTGAAATACAGAACTCTTATAAATAAAAAAAATTTTCATGACATTTTGTAATTTTGTAGAATCCTAGATAAGCAGGAAAATGTATAAGATGTGCATTTTTTGTTGATGGTTAACTAAATATTTTACACGATTGATTTATAAGTAACATAAAATGTATAAGGTAAAGAAATATTTTAACGTTGAAACACAATAATTATGGAGAAGAAAAATTAATATCAAGATACATGATTTACTGGATTGCTTACTAGAAACTCCTAGCTTCGTATTATTAAAAAAATTGCTTATTAATGTTTTATAAAAACGCATACTTGTCAGTAATGTAATCCTCATAAGATTTCAAATAAAAATTGTAAATATCTATTTTTTTAATTTTCAAATAAACTTTGATTCGTTTTAACAATGTAATTTATACTGATAATAGCTTCTTACCAATAATCAACGTTGTTTGAATAAAAAATAAATTTTTGTAACAAACTTTAAATAGGTCTCAATGTAAATGGCAAAATTAAAAAAATGTACATTTAATAAATAATCAAACATCTTTCGTTAAACATATAATAAAAATTATATATTAAATTTACTTAAAAGAAAACATTGCTAAATATTTATCGTAAAATTACTTTTTATGTGCAAAAGTATCATTAAATCAATCATAAAAAATATATAAGCATTATAAAACATTTTGCTTATATTCATGAGTTTTTTGTTAAAAGAAATTAACGTAACTTATTAGAAATGAAGCATTCGATGATATTTAATAAAAAAAAATAATGTTTCATTTCCATAAGCTTTAGATTATGATTGCACTAGTAAATAATGATATTTTACTAAATTTCAATAAAATCCATAAATCATTACGATCGCAATGGTTTCAAATGAAATTTTTTATAATTAGAAATTGTATAAGAGTAAAAAAATATGATTTATTTATATAAATTCTTTCTTACAGAATTAAGATAATTTTTTCTATTGTAATACTTTCGGAAATTTTATACATTGTACCAAGATTTATAATATTGTACAAAATCTTCTCAAAGTATACGTGTAATCAAAAAAGCTTTTACCAATGTATAAAGTATAAAATTGATAAATCTGGCGTTAATCAAACATAAAATTTAATTCCAACGGTTAAAATCATTGTTTCGTAGTCTGTAATATAAGTAACTGATTTGAATACTCGTGGCTCGATTTGACTGATTGGAATGCTTTCGATTCTATGGTTTATGATTTTATTTTATTTTTAAAAGATGAACCTACAAAAATAGTGACAAATTATAAAATAAAGTACAAGCAAGTAATACAATTTTTTCATTAACAATCAATTATTATGAGCTCAGTTGAGAGGATAATTTATTCGCAACGATATCAATGTAATTGTGTAAAATTTGAATATAAATATGAAAAGATCAATTAAAATAGAAATATACTTGTCAGTAATTATTCTTATTCACCAGTGCAATTGCATAATCTTACTATTAAAAATACAACAGCTGCTCATTATCAAACTTTGGATAAAGGTGCCTTTTCGTACACACTTCGCGTGCTTGTTTGAAGTCTCACTGTCTTGTTAAACAAGACACTACCCTTCTCTTACGAAGGAAAATTCGATATTTCCACTCGTGGATCGATCATGTCTACTGAAACTCGTCATCGCTGCTCAACAGCATCGTCTTCTCGTTGTAGTTCTGAGATATTGTGGCGACACGCTGATGGGATACATTGCGACGCTGCGGTGGTGGTACCGGCATATTCTGCGGATCGTCCGGATCGAAACTGGAGACCCGCATGCCACGTTGGCTTTTAGCGCCGCCTCCTACAGAGGAGATATACAGAGTGGATTTGGCTCCTTTTTATGCGTATTTGTATTCAGGTAACATGATATATAAAAATAACAGTAAAGAACGTAAGTTTCCGTTACTTTGTCAGAAGAATACAGTGTAACAACTTGAAATTGCGTTCATTGAATTTTATTAGAATTCTGTTAATTTTACTCTTATACAGTAGTAGGATCAAGTATAAGATAGAACTATGTGTACTGCGTAAAATTTCTATAAATAACTTTTAATTATTTACTTTTTAGCAATCATTATTTTACGAATTACACGTACAAGATAGCATAATTTTTGTTATATTTACGTAATATAACAAATTTCGTTAAAATCTCTATTAAATCTTATGACTGATTATATCGTTGAATAAATTTAAAATACCATTCTTTGCGAATAAGTCGATACAAATAAGCGTATTCTGTATTAAGTACTTTCTAATATCAAATGGTTGAACAGTAAACGGATGTAATTGTTGTTTTTTAAATCATCGAAGCATACATTCTTCCGTATTTTTGATATACTTAAATATATATTATTAAATACTTTCAAGTTAAAAAATAATCAAAGTTTTAAGATATAAATTTATAAAAATGATTATTGATTCGAGATCAAAGACTAAAAATTAGTTGATAAAAAAGTTCTTGTTACTCCTGAACGTCCATGTTTGTCCTGATTTACTTTTATAAATTACTGTTGTTTTTTATAAAACGTTAATGTATTTGCTTAGATGCTTTTATTACCAACGCTAAGTTATATATATGTATAAATTGAACAAAAACTATAACGCTAGCCCCGTTATTGTATGAATGGTTAAGTAATTTTTAAAAATATTAGAAGAAACTTCACAAATAAAATTAATTAAAAAGATCCATACACACAAAGAAAGAAAAAATTGTGGATTTCAAGTAATTACACTGTATTTATCTAGAGGGTACGGAACGCTATTTGAGAAATATTTATAAGATATACACTTTCAATTACTTATGCATCGTCGACCTCATGCTCAAAGCCATATTTCTTTATCACATGCGACAAAACAGAATCGATATATCGATTGGCTAACGAAACTGATACCAGATATCAGATACCTTTATTTATGTTAATATTTATCCTCTTATTGTTTTAGCTTTGTGACTGATTTCATTTCTCTTTCACCACGCAGGCAAAAGAGTGTCTGGAAATATAATCTTAAAATAATATTTGTAATATTAATAAATCAATGCAACTAAAAAGTTATAATAAATATTAAATACGCGACTTCATTTTATTCAAAATTTTAAAAACTATTATAAAAATTATTTATTTATTTTACCATTTTTTAAATTTTACAATTATTTAAAAGAAATATAAGATCATTAATGTTTTTTTAGTTTTTTTTTTCATATAACATAATAAATATCACATAATCATACATTATCTAAGGTATAACATTTTTATCGATATTTTGCTTTAGCATTATTTATATTCTAAATTCTGAAATTAAAATCCTATTTCAAAATTTTTCCAACAAGTACTCAATAATGAATTGCTATGTATAATAACCAATTGAAAAACGCCAAAGTAAAAATAATTAAACGCTGCGATCCTTTTATTATAATTGTCATACAACGTGCAATATTAGTGATAAGTTTTAGTTCAAACCACCAGTAAAGTATATTTATATTATTAATCCATTTCTATCATAAATAATTTAACAGCCTGTAAAAAGGACATACAGAAAACGAATTATTTAAAATCAAATGTATACCCAACGTAACGTTTTTTTTTTAAATAATAATTGTCTAACACTAAGTGTATGAAATTATTTGTTTTATTTAGTTTTATAGGTTGTACATAAGATTGAGACAAAATTTTGTTCCAAAATTTAGAAAGATACTATACATAATTTATAATTAAGTTAATTAAGTTTTTTATTTATAAATATTAATAATGAAAGAAATGCCCTTAATTGGAAATTATTTTTTATTACAAAGTAAATTTTTAATGATTTCGTCCGTTAATATAAACACTTTATAAAAATATATCAAAATTATATCAATTTATTTGTCATCTAAATTTCAACGAAATAATCAAATAAAGCTGAACTTTAAAATCCAAGATAAATAGGCTAATATATTTCACGTACATCACTGAATTACTTAATTTTAGCAGCATTATTATTACTCATATGACTTTACAAAGCGTTACTTCGATGTTTATTCTCTTATAAGTTTCAAAAAATTGCGATATAATAAAAACAAAAATAAAAGGATATGTTACAAGATATGAAATTGATATATAAAAAAAATGAATTTGTGTTAACGCACGTTGCATTCCATTTAATTACACAAATGTCCAGATGCTTCGTGCAAATGCGGAGAAAAATACTTTAGTTTTAATGTTTATAAGAAACGATACGTTAAAGGATAACATGATTAATTCGTTTAAGGTAATATATTTTAAAAAGTCATATACACGTGATTAAATTTTTTATTCTTAATTCTTTTTAAAAAATTTAAGTTAATCATCTGTAGTATTAACTTTTAATTTTTTTCAATATTAAGAATTTAGTGATAAATTATGTTACTTTCATAATTTTCGTATACAAGAAATATCAATCAATTACAAAAATACAAAAACGTATGCAACTTTTACGTCGAATAGATAAATAAAATTATTCCGGTTTCTTTTTTTATCGAGGTAGCTTATTTCATTTAAAATACATAGAACTACACAGTATAACTAATTAAAAACAAACTCTAATTTATTTCAAACCATAATTGACTAATTCTTGAGAGCAGAATGATATGCTATTCATTTTATTTTATCGAAACAATGAAAATTAAAAGTTATTTGAACACAAAATGTCTACCTTACTAATGATACTTTCTAAGGATTTCTAATACAAATATAATTACTAAATTTTTTGCAAAATTTTACATATTAATACACATATCAGCGATTTTTTTCTTAAAATTGTTATTAAACATCTACTTAAGAATAATTATTCGTTAAGTAGAATGCTTTTCTTTTGAGCAAGAAATATGCTACTTAACATACATAATGTTATGAATATAAAAAATATTTTTATGGGAAAATATTTATTACTTTATAATTGGATGTTGCAAGTTTAAATCACAATTTTTCAAATAATCACAATTTTTTGAACGAAGCAATAAGAATTTGTATGCATATTTTTTTCTGCAAGTAGTAGACCAACATAGGAACACGTCATAGATTTAAGCTAGAAATACATCGTGCAGAAGACATTGACTTAGAATATCTTGGTTTAATATTCACAACATTCAAAACTTTAACGAACTGCATGCTAAAGTACTAATTATTATATAAAAAGATGAATTATTAATAATAAAGTTTAAATAAATAAATAATATGTAATGAGTTTCTTAACTTTTATACGAACAGGTTTTGATTAATGTTTTTGGATAAATTTGGAATCATTAATGAAGATGTTCATCTCATTTTATAAATACTTTTTTTATTTTTGACACTGCACTTATTAAAAAATGTCATACAATATACACATAAACTTTGTGCCTTATTTACCTCTTTTAAGTTCGAATTTTTTATTTTCTTCGTTTTGTCTTTAAGTACGTAAATAACAATATGTGCTTAAAACTAATATTATACACGCTTATAAGGCTGATTAAGAAGAAATTCACAGTAAAAATTACTCAATACTATTATACTTTTTATAAATTGTTATTTTTTGTTTTAAGATAATTTTGTTACAAACTATATATTACTATTAATATATTTTTAAGTTACAACTACAACTACGTATTATTATTGAATAACTTACGAAAAAAATTTTATTTATCATATAATGTAGAAGAATTAAACATTCTTTCATTTAGCTCAATTTAAATATTAACTGTAGTTACTTTTTTAATTTTTATTATTAAATAGAAAAAATAAGTTTTCAGGCTATTCACATTAACAAATAAGATCGACATACAATATTTATTATACGTATATAAACGTAGAAAAAAATATCTTAAAACAGAAAACTTTTATTCTTGTGTAACTTTTATTGCGGATTTCCTTCAAATATGTTTCTTAGTTGATACTTTGTAAATCCAATATCTTTTAAATAAATCGTATCCGACTTTAATGAACGTAAAACAAAAATTGTACCCTGCATTTAAAGGAGTGAATTTCCTTAGGAAAAAATCTCATTTTTTCTTGTCGCTATGCGAACAAATCGTTTGTGTGTGTATGCGTGTGTGTGTGTGTGTGTGGGTGGGTGGGTGGGTGGGTGGTGTGTAGCGAATGAGTGCTATGTATGTATATATATTATAATATTAAACGTTTGGTCGTTGATGACGCGCCCAATTGAACTGCAAAAAGTCTCTCAATTAGTGTCTTTTTTTCATTTGTTAATTTCTGATTTAGTTTGTTCTTTTAATGCTCCTTGACAATGTCCAAAGAGGTCCGACGTATGTTGAAAGTAAAATATATTTCACAAACGCCCTCGAGCGTGCACTCACAGCTTTTCGTACGGCAAGTTGGTATTGACGTCTGAAAAAATACCAGAAATATGCACCTTCACAGCAACCGTCCTATTCCATTTCTTTCTTTCTTAATTATGTTCATTGATATTATTAATTTTGTCTTCGTTTCAGCATCTATTATAAACTATATGTTTTATTATCTAATTTTACCGAGAGTATTGGTACAAGTTTACTTTTAACGTAAAGAATTAAAACTTATGTAAACTAATTAAATCAAATTTAAAATATCGGCTTAATATCTGTTAAAGCAGCTAATTCTTATTAAAATATTCTTTTTCTATTGTTTTTAATATATACGTTTTTCTTTTATTGCTATTAGCGTTATATACTTTTTAATATATTTTACTTAATAATATTTTTTACTGTGCAATAATTTTTCGTATTTTTTTAATACCAAATTAAATACTGTATTTATTATACATAATATATACTGCATAATGAATCAAGTATTTATTATGAATCAATTATTATACAATTTACTATAATTTTATTTTATACATTTTCAAGTTTGGATCATATGAAAATTGTTAAATTTAACTAACCTAATGCGATGCAAATAAAATTACTCATGTTTTGATAGCAAGATAATCCTTCAAATACGTTTCTTTTCCCATTCCTGTTTTAATGTAATCAATATTATTGGAATTCAAGAAAAACAAAGAATCAACAAATAACGGCATATGTTACTATTTGTCAATAATAATATTCAAAATTACTAATTAAATTAGACAAGGACATACGTATAATATTTTATATTTTTATTCTATCTTTGTACAGTTTATGAATACTACACTTAATCACTTTTATTTAATACTTTACTGATAGTATTAATAACACTTACTTCTTAAAATGTTAAAATAATTAATAGTATGTATGGTTTTATGCAAGTTGCAGCAAAACTGAATAAATATTTTGTAAAAATATATAATTATATTTACTAATAAATTTGTTATTTAATCATCCATACTTTAATTCCATGTAATTATTAAAATTAATTATGAACTGAATATTTCGGTATCTAAGTAACAAGAATCGTTCTTCAGAATTAATTAGATGCTGCAATATTAAATCTAAATTTAATTTAAGAAAAACGCTTTGTTAAAATATTCAAAGAAAATGTTAAAGATTTATAATTGTAATATTTATCTAAAAATAAAAAGTATTAAATTTAATATTCTTAGGAATTTGACATTAAGTAAAATTAATGTATATTCAAACAAAATTAAAAACTGAAATTCGCATAATTAAATTTGAAATTCTGAAATACCTTAACTGACTAAGATATGTTAATATCAAATTATTTTTCTATTTTGTCACTTTACACAATAAAATTCTTTTGTGAATTTCAAATCCGTTACGCTAAAAATAAATTAATTAATAAAATATCTTATAATTTATGAGTGTTAGAGCAAATGAAAAACGTAATTTTTTCAAGAGCATGAGCATTTTACACTTTTAATATCAGTGGAATCGTCATTTGTGTAATAATTTCATATAATTGTGGTTTTGTCTGAGTCATTACTGCAATGCCATAATCGATTGTGAAACGGTCAATAAGTGCATAAAAAAATCTAAATACGTGAATTAGTCAAATGAAGTGAGAGTTACGCATATGTACATCAGAAAAAATCTACTAATAACAATATAATAAATTAGAAAAATATAAACACAAGAAATTTAAAAAATAATTTGTATAAAATTGTTTCAAATGTTAGTATAGCTTGTTACATGCGCTATTCTAAAAACAAACATGCTCAATCAAATTTAACGTAAAAAGAAAACACGAACATACCTTGTGATATTTAAAATGAAATTTCAAACCAAGCTTAAGGTTTGCTGGCAAATAATTAAAATAATAAAATAGCATAAGTACAAAAAAAAAAAAAAAAAAACGCCTGCGATCATTAATTGCAAAAATTATTAAAAATATTTTTATAATAATGTAGTCTAATTATATAAAAAAGTATTTAATAATTGATGTATAGAATTACATAATAGATAATATTTTTAAAATTTATACAAAAAAATTTAAGAATAATCAACATTTTTAGGTGGAAAAAGTATTTATGTGATCGTCAAAGTAATTAGACTAACCAGATGCAATCAGGCATGCATTTAAAAATGAACATGTATAACAAAATCTGTAAAGTAAATAAGCCTTAACGGTATTATTGTTAATTTTTACATTCATTGTAATAATCTACTTAATATTAATTATTTATAATATTCATGCTTTTCTTCATTACGTCGATTGGAAACATTACATTTAATTTCAAACAGTCAACTTTATTTTTCGATTTTGAAACAGATTTTTTATCAATTTATTATCTGACAACATATATATAAATGTATACACACACACGTGCACACATACATAAAGGTATACATAAATATGTATGTATGCGCGGTCGCGCACAAACACACATTTTCGAGTATTAATGATTCAATACATTCGTGTTTAATGAAAGTCGATAGCTAAATTTACCAATCTATTATTCTTACTAATTATATATATATATATATAAGAAAAGATACAAAAAAAGACTTACCAGAACTGTACTGTGTGTACTGTTGGTACTGCGGATGGAAATTATGAATAGCATCTGTCATGATATCCTTAGGATTCATGGTTTCCTAAGATAAATAATAATTTTATTACTGATTTAATTAATTTTATTTGGAAGTACCTATTTCATCGTTAAATCATTATTATACACTGAATTTAAAACAAAATTATGAATTGTGATAACTCGTATATTTCAAAATGTTAGTTTTAAAATAAATATTTACTGTTATATGAATTGAAAAACGTAGGATTATGAACCGTATTATATATAAAAAAATTTTACAAACAAATAAAGCAATATAATTTTGTTGATACAAAAGACAAAGTCTATTTTAAAATAAATTTTGGCCCTAGATTGAAGAAATATATCATAGATATTACGATTTGTAATTTTAAATTACTCTCTTTCTCGTTAAATCTGTAAAATTGTATAATTAATTACTTAAGTATATTGTATGTTAATTGTGTTTAATATTTTAATATTTTAATAAAAATAAAAACATTACAGTAATTAAGTAAAAAGAAAACAGAAAGAATTTTTAAGAATAATAATTTACTTTAAAAATCTAGTAAATGTTTAATAAATTAATCTAAATGTTTTCTTTTTGAAGTAAAAAAGTAAAATTTGAATTATAATATATATTTTTAAAGTTTCAAGTAATAAAAGCCTTTAAATTTGTTACACTTTTTTTATATTTAGATATTTTCGATGACGAATAAAGTAGAATGATAAATTGGTTAATCATTTCACAATATTTACCATATCTTCAACTATGGAGTTAAATTAAAATAATTGTAATAATTTAAACTCAATTTATAAATGCTTTATTTTATTGAACATCTCAACAGCCACCAATAATAATTTCATCGTTTTCCCAAAGTGGAAAGAGTCACGTAAACTCGTAAATAACCGCGAATACACCGATCTCGTCGAAAAGCCTTCACAGTCTTGAAAGTGAAATGTTTACTTCACTTAGAAGTAAACATTTCACTCAACTCAGGTAACTTGTAAGTAAAATTCGGAGTCTCTCTTACCTTGAGGCTGCTGCTGATGCTCTGCATGGTTACGCTCCGGCCCCTCGAATCCGTCGTACATCCAGCCGCGTAGACCTGATAGGGAAAGGCGTAGCGTAATGCAATCGCCGCAAATAACATCTCGATGCAGATGAGGAAATTCTGGTAGCCAGCGGAAACCGTACCAGCGCTCGTCGATTGACCCCGGCTGTTTATCACCGGTGAAATGACGTTCGCCTTTTCCAGGACGGCCAACAGTACACCTGCAATCGGTTAAGAGATCCATGGTTCGATCAACCTTATATACCGTAATCCATACCGATAAAATATTTAGAGGACATTCGGTAGATTTTTTTTTTTTGATAAACGTATGTCTTATAGTACATGGAACAAGCCTTGGTTATTTTTTCGAATCAACAATTTGGAAGATATTTTA
Organism: Wiebesia pumilae; assembly: GCA_018907045.1. Lineage (NCBI taxonomy): Eukaryota > Metazoa > Arthropoda > Insecta > Hymenoptera > Agaonidae > Wiebesia > Wiebesia pumilae. The sequence goes on from JACCHZ010000121.1 coordinate 403,674, forward strand.
ACAATACGAATTCATGCGATAACTATTTAGAGTATAGTATTATCACAAATTTAACAGTGGTTTTACGTGCATCACAATGTGAAATATGAAAATCAATAAACTACTCAAGATTCAAAATATCGTTACAAATATATAAAAGAATTATACAAATCTTGAGAAAAATTAACAAATTATGTACGAATAAGTTACTCTTTACAATTTCGGCATTGTAGTACATGAAATTCTTTTTATCGTGAATACTAAGATTTTCCATTCTAAATTTTACTTTTTATCAAAACTGAAAACTTTGTATTCTTTAAAAAATATTTAGTATTTTGTTTTGTTAGTATATTTATAATTTCATTATTAAATTAACTGCGTATTTCTGAATGCATAAATATAATTCTGTTTTTAAATTCCATTCGCGTATAATTCTTTACCCATAATAATCTTCTTTTTACGTAAGATTTATCTAAATAAAAAAATTTAGTTAAAATTAAACAGAGAATCCTCTTTTAAATATAAATGCATTCTTAATTGCATAGAAAATAAAAAATTTTTAAATTTTCTATTTTATTTAACCGTATTTGCTAGTGAAATGTGATTATTTACATAGAAAATCATATTATGTACGCTATATAGTAAAATATAGTAAATAATTGTATTTCTCGTTCTAAGTATTCTCTTAATTTTACATATATATTGTATTAGAATTCAATAATCTCAAAATTGATCAAGTTTAATCAGTAATAAATAAATGTTAAAAGTATTTTTCATTAAATTATGTTTACAGTAAGGAAAGTAAAAGTTCATTCTGTATGAAGTTTTCTGATTGATTTTGTTATTATTGATAAATTACGTGTTAATTGAACGAAATTTCTTTTTAAAAAATTTTTCATTATCAAATAATTCTCCAATTTTTCTATATTAAAAAAGAATGCATTAAGGAATAAATTAGTCAATAAGAACTATTCTTATCAAATAAAATATGTATTGACGTATGTTTAAATGTGTGCGCATACATACACATAAATACTTATACTATATATTATCCATTATCTTGTAAACTTTAACCTCTGATACATTACTTCAAATTAAAACATATGTACCATTATCTTTACACGTTATCTTTACGTGTAATTTTGCAACTACGCAAACTATATGCTTTTGCCTCATATAAAAGAAAACCACAATATATATATGTACATTTAATGCTGGAGGGCCTAATTATTAAATTTGAAATAGTTCGTATTACATTTTTAATGCTAATATTTTTATTCGTATTCTATACTTATCAGACATATTTGTTCTTGGTCATATTCATTCGTTATTGGCTACACAATAATAGTCCATACTTGCAATATTAATAAAAAAGTTCTCTAATTCTAAAACCATTTTTCAAATTCATATGTAATTTTTTATAATTTATATATTTTCAAACATTTAAAATAATTTTTAATATAATTAAAAGTAATATTAAATTTGTCCAAATTCTTTTGAGAACAAATTATTACTTGCAATACTTGAAAGAAGTAAAAGCCACTTTTCAATCCTCATACAATACATTTAATCGTTTTTTACCAAAAAATAAAGGCGTGGAAGTCATAAAAACGCTAGAAATAAACAACTACATATTTTTAAAAAATTTCTATTGGAAAAGTCTTCAATGGAAATTAAAATATCTTGCGTTTGAATTATAATAATAAAACTCAGAAACAAATAATTATATAAAAATCAGAAGAATCACTGCTTCTGATCACCCGCTAGTTCGAATGACGTTAATAGTCCACATAATATTATTAAATGGAACAAAATATTTTACATAGTTATTATTTCGTTTTACAAATCAAATATAAGCTATAACAAATATTGGCTTTATTAACATTCCATTATACCTATCTATCACGTCTATTTTGTTTTTGAAAGAAAGTTAAGAATATATATATGCATATAATTACAACCTGGATTCTCAATTCATTTTATTATTTAAATAAAATGAATTTTAATGGCTTGTTTCTACATGTCATGACTACAATACAATATAAAAGCGACTCAACAATAATGTAATTCTAAAATATTAAAAAAAACTAACATTTAGATATTAATTGATTTAAATATATCTTTATTTAAAAAAAAGATATATGTTTTACCAAAAATAAATATATATTGAAATAGATATTTTATATATAAGTTAAAAATCTTGTATCCCCAAATAAATAGTAAACTTGTTTATAAAAAGCTGAAATCTATAAAAAAAGAAATAAAATAAAAAGGATTTTTGCATTGATTTGGTTTTGCAGCTTTGATAATGAAATACAAATATTTTAACACTCATTTAGTAATATTTCAAGAAATATTAATTGCTATTTTTTTCCATAAAACTAAATTTGTTTCTTAATAATTGTTAGAATATCAAATTAGAAGTTATAACAGTAAATTAGTAACAAATTTTTTAACAGATCAGATAACGATATAGCAAAAACTTATTTAATGCTTACTTAATTAAAACATTATTATAAATATTATTATAACTACATTATTTGAATACAGAAACTAATTGACTTACATTCCTTTTATTATCTTCAATATATATTTTTTCTTTTAACGCTACTTGTTTTAAAATATAATTAATCAATTCTATTTAAAAATCAAGTAAAACATTATTTTTCAGCAGAAATATATAATATTGATAAGTTTTAATAAAATATTTTTTATATTTAATTAAGAATTTTAATTATAAGTAAAAATTATCTAAATTTTATATACCTTGCCAAAAAGATAGAAAAATGACACTCTTGACAGTACAGAACTTGAGAACTGGATCAAAGGGAGTGAGTAAGTCCTTTGTAGCAAAGTAGAATAAAAACAGTCCATATAATGCAAGAGTAACGCTGATATTGTAAATGCAGGTTATATATAGGTATCCACCATCAGGAGACCAATCACCATCCCTATAATGCCCAAAAGCTTGCAAAAATATGATGACAAAGGCCATTAGTGGCTTAACTAAACAAAATTGAAGTGTAGCCTGCTTGCAGAATCTTAAGAAGCCAATAGTATAAGTCTTCCCAGCCAGACAGTATGTTCCGTAAATGCAACTTGAACGTATGGGCTTTCCACGAATCTCTGACATTATATTACCCTCACCACCTAGGTACTCGTAGCATAGGGATAGAAAATTATAGATGACAAATGCCTCATAGCAGTCGCGCACCGTAAAGAAATATACATAATAACTCTCATTATTAAAGAATAAAAGAGATATCCAAGAATATGTCGCATATATGGGCACTATAAATAGTATCCTTACTATCCATCGTTGCTCAGCTGTATTCGTGTACCACCTTAGGTGCTGATAAATCTGTTGGCAACTGATGAATAGAGCTGCCCATACAAAGGCACCTGCAATACCTGTAACAAAACAGTTAAGTTTTATCTCTTTAATACATGTTTCTTTCAAATTTTAACTATATTATTACTGCAATTTCATCGATTAAATTTCGCACTCTAAATCTACTTGTTCTAATAATTATTAATTTTTTAATTTTTCTTTGTATTAAAATTTTATTAACTTATTTAAAAAAGAATATACATATTTTACTATAAAATTACAATATTTAAATTAATACATTGAAATGTTATTAATTTTAATATTATTTCATTTATGCTGTAATATCTTTGAATACCTTTTGCTGCTTGTGTCTGCAAAAATATAGGAGTCACTTCTTCCTTAGGATCATCAACAATGACATTTGAAATACTTGCCATTGTAGTGATATTGATAATGGAAGCTACAGACAAAGAGTCCACTGGTACTTCACTTGTCATTTTTTCTCAACCTGCAATTTTAAGTATTATGAATGTTATCAAACGATGTAATTCATGGACACAAAATATCAAAATTATTAGAGATAAGACCAGAAGAAAATAAGAATACTGTAATCCTGATCATACACGAATAATGAATGATAATATTGACAAAAGCGAGTTATATTTATTCTGACTCAAAAATGTTTGAATAACATGAACTCTGAAGTAAACCTGAAGTTTTTTACAGTTTCCAATGAACTTGAAATTAACCAAAAAGTAACTTTGAAATGTCGAACTTCAATATATTATTATATATTATATATTAAATTTTATTATTAAAAATAATTATATATTATAAATTTTATAATAAATTTAAAAAAATTCCATAAACTGGTTTTCTTATAACAGACAAATACTATAAAAAATATTCTCAAAAAATTATTAATACGATAATAACATAAAGGTATTAACAAAATCAAGATATCTCTTAATTTATAATTAAAATATAACTTATAAATTTATAAATTTTCTTACATGAAGCTATTCTTCATTTAAATAATAAATTTAAATATTAACTTTAAAAAGGTGTTAAAGTTGAAAAATATATAATAATATAATAACATATATAATAACAATTGAAATTGTTAAATAAACTCTATTTGGTCAAACAGACCATTGAGCAGATAATTAATATTTAATATATAATTAAAATATTGTGAGTTATACAAAAATTTAAACAGAAGAAAGCAAATATTAATGTTTCTCTCTTTTGCTAAATGTACATTTCTAAAACTTGTACAACTTTACTAACAAACAAATAATGATCAGATCAACAAATTTCAATCGACAAATTCAGCTGATGAGTAATATACACTTTAATTAGTATATATATATAGTCTTATTTATTTTACATGTAAATTAAATAATTATTTATAAGTGCTATAATTAATATGCATGTTACTCTTTAGGCAAATACAAAAATAACAAACATATATAGCATTTAGATCTATTGTTTAATTTATTTGAGTAATTTGACTTTTTGAAAAATTAAACAAACTTACAAATACTTAATTGCTCTAAGCAATATTCGAAAACTAAAAAAATTAAAATTTAGTTATAAATATACATAATTTTTAAAACAATATAAAAAAATATTTAGTTAAAAGAAAATAATACAGATTTATGCTGATTAGATTTGATATTCAGATAATTACTTTACACCCTTACATTATCTTATTGATATTTGGCTATTATTGCATTCAATAAATCCAGAAGAAATATAAAACCTAACAAAATAAATCATTAAGACTTTGAAAACTGCTTAATACGTAATTGTAAAATAAATCAGCAGCAAAAATCTTATTACTACTCATTCGCCATTCATCTATGATTGTAATCAAATAGGCACTAATCTCTAACAAGTCCAACCACCCAATAAAAAACATTGTATGCAAATTCAAATATCATCCAACTTCTTAAATCATTAAATCTCAACAGCTGTCCTTGAAATAAAGAATCATCAAAACTTCCAGACTTCAAAACATTTGATACTTCTAAGAAGTCCAACAAAATATGGAAAATTTCAAAAAAAAATTTGATGGCACTTTTAGTACATTAGACTACTGCATCTTCACATGATAAAGCAGCCATACGAAGTCTAAAAAAAATAATAAAGAGGCGTGTAGTCACAATAATCAATATGCATGTACACACAATGTGTCGCGCGTGCAAAAATGAACCTTCAAGCGTTCATTATACAGTTCATCAAGCATAGGGACAATAACACGCACCATTTGCGTAGAGTCGCAAGATGAAACGTCGAGTATAAACAAAAAAAAAAAAAAGAAAATGAAAGATTCCCCTTCGCCGAGGCACTTATTTTAAAACGTAAATGTAAAAGGTGCAAAACGTTACGAAATCCGTTCTCTTTATACACCATATCTCTATCGCCGTCTCTCTCGATCTGTATCCCGTTTTTGGTCGATCTTCAGCCAAGTCACGAATTTACTTTTTCTCTTCTCCCACAGCTAAAATCTCATGAGAAAAAAGAGAGAGCGATTCGCACTACATTAAATTACGAAAGGGAAAAAGACAGACTAAGTGAGCGAGAGCTCACCTGTCGATCGACTTTTGAAAAGCTAGAAGGTCGTACGTGCCTACTTCTTCCGCACTCGTCTTCTGGAGCGAAGAGCGACGACGCCTTTTGTATTTGGTAGACGTAGTTCCAGGTAATCTTCTGCCTTGGTCTCGTTGCCTTTTCATCCGACGTTCCTCGACGACGGCGGCATTTTACGCAACATCGCAGGCATCTATATTTCTAAATCGGGACGCTCACCGTACACCCGATGACGAATTAAAAGGACGCGTTTTTATATCCTCCTTTTCCCGCACCTCTCAGAGATTCGCACTCGCACTCCAATTCAAACCGTCCTCTCTCTGTTTCACGTCACTACTGACGCGAGACGTCCCTGTCGGCTGTGCCGATCACTCACATACACAATTGTCTCAGAAAACCAGCTTTTGACGTAAATGTAGAAAGTAAACGTCCTCGTCGCTCTCCTGTGAAAATTGAGCGGACGAATACGACTCTCTCTCACCCTTGTGACTCGCACATACTTGATTCTAGTCACATCTCTGTCTCCCTCACTTGATCAGATCGTGTTTCGTATTCTGAAATTAGCTCTATATTTAGTGAAGTCGGTAAAGTTGAAAATGTTTATTTGAGCATGCGTATTTATTTCTGAACGAGTTACGACAGTCAATTCTACAGTCAACGAACGATTATTGACGGTATCTTAATGTTTGCTATTTGAAAATAGCAAATTTTACAATATTTAATTAGTTTAATTTATAAATAATAGCTTTGTTTAGTTGAAAGAAATTGTAAAAAAATGTATATTTTCAATATTAAAAAGCATATGTTTAATTTGAAAAAGTTCTACGTTAGAGGGTAAGATGAAAATTTTATGAGCCTTGCATACGGAAACTTGAAATTCGTTCAATCTTTACATGACGACGAAACTCAACAAAAGAGCTTAATACGAGATTAGCGATTTTTCAATTAAATAAAACTGTTAAATGATAAGTCGCAGAGTATAAACGGGTCGAACGTGCTTTAGTGATAAATCAGGCAGTGGAGATTTTGGCAATTAGTAGTAGGTGAAAGTGAGCGAGTAGTACAGATTATACACATGTCAACAAAACGTGTGTTTTTTACCATTAATATTTGAACATGAATAAGCTGTGCAGTAGATGGATGTCGCCTTTGCTAGTATCCAATCAAAACTAACGCTGGAAAAATATATATCGGCGCAATTCGAAGAAATATTGATGTTGATTTGTGACGTTAAAGAGACTTGGCTCTATTACAATTCCAAGACGAAACACAAGGCAAAACAATAGGTGGAGAATAATTAATCGATTCCAAGGAAGCGAATATGACTTTATTGTTCAACAAAATCATGGTTTTTTAAGTCACATTAAGTATTTTAAATTAATTATCTTGAGCAAGGTAGTACAATAAATAGCAAGTATTGTGCAGCATTTTATAGATAAAATTTAGGAAAAATTAGTACATTTGACGAAGAAAAAAATTCTCAAACTACCCTCCATATTCATCTGATCTCGATTTAAAAGACTATCACTTGTTTCTTATTCCCAAAAGATTGTTTGAACGACCGAGATTTTTTACCGATAGTTAAGGTATTGCCTTCGTAGATGATTATTTTGAATAATTGAATAAATCGACGTACCATCTAGCTTAACTGCTCTCGTGGAATGGTAGATTATATGTATTAAAATAAATGATGAGCTGTAACTGTGTCGAGAAATATATAAAAAAATATCCCGATAAAATATTGTTTTTTTATCTAAGTCCAAAACCTTTCATCTTATCCTTGCATTATATATTCTTATACATAGGAATACATAATAAAGAAAATAATTGTACATACGTATTATTTTTTTTTAATTTTATAAAATAAAATTAATTTCAATAACAGTACGAATAATGATAAATTATTTACCTTAGATTTAATGTTGCTTCGTTAAACAATTTTTAGAAAATTCTTGAATAATGTGAGAATTTAATTTTTTTTAATTGTTTTTTAACACTTTTACATATTCAATAAGAGAAACATTGGATATTATTAAAAGTTAGAAAAAACCCATTTTTAAGTCTTGCGTCTTACAATTTTTACTTACTGTTCATTTCAAATAATTTGAATAACTCACTTTTTAATAAGGTACTAATGAAGATGATTTGAGAACATAATATATTATAATGACAATATAATATATTGCCATATAATATATGATTATAAATACATTTAAAATACTTTTTGAAATTTTACGCGCCAAGTTTGAATTTTAGTCCTATCACTACTCTTCATTGTCAATAAATTGTATTCCGCCATATTACACGATGACAGTATTTTAGAAATGACAAACTAACCACTTAATTTCCTTGTTATCTATACTTATGGGTATTTGTACGTCGTAACCATACATATATCTAAGCATTTGGATTCACATCTTATCACATTTCTAGTATTATATGCGTACATATGGCTGCAGCCATACACGTATTTATGTTGCGTATGTCAATATGTGTATGCGAGTATGACGCATGAATGTACATATGCATGCATTAAATTCATGTTATTTTCTTTTTTACTTTGGTAGGATTAATACTTAACATATGCAGTAAAATTATAATTCTTTTCACTTCTGATAATCTTTCATGACTTCTCTTTGTTTTATAACAACTGAATAATTCAATACAACTGAACTGCAGAACTGATGTGCTCTTGAAGTAGTGCATATAATCTGAGTAAAGAAACGTGAAATGAAAAAAAGTGGAAACATAATTAATTCAATGGTATTTTATTTATTTCTCTATTAAAAAATAATCACCACGTATTTTATTGTATTATTTATAGTACAATATAAGGATAAACAAGAAAGGGTCAACAGTACTTTCTGCAGATATTTTTTTAAAGCCTCTGATTAAAGAGTACCATATCAAAGTAAATGGTTTTTATCAGCAATTTTTGAAGCGAAGCAAAGATGGCACTTATTTATATCGATGGCAGTGATCCATGGTGAAGCAAAAAGTAGTTCGTTTGTGTATTAAAACGTTCATTAATTATGTATGTTTATATTATTTTTTGTAGGCTTATCGAATATGAGACTTGTGATAACTTATTCAGAGAGATAATGGAATTAATGACATTGAGGGATCAAGAACCAAAAACATCTCAGGCTTTTGCCACTCTTTCAGCTAATATTCGAATGAGACTAAAGAAGTACAGTAGTCAAGTACGAGAATTAAAGAGTAAAGTTAATGAAGATAAGAGGCAACATACCATGTATCCTTATAATTTAATTTCTAGTCCTCTAAAAATTAAGGATATGTGTCTTTTGATAATTTCAATTAGGTATAAAATTGTAATATAGTTTTAATTTAATTTTAAATTTGAAAAAACTATATACCTTTCATCAGTCAGTAAATTTATTGGATTATTAATGAAATTATAAAACTGCTGTTTGTTTTATAATTATTTTGGTTTTTAATTATTTTTTTTAATTAGTTTGAATTTTAATTTGATTTTCAAATTAGTTTGGTTATTAAATAAATTATTCTTATAATTCATTTACATAAATTCAGTCAGATTATTTTTATCTTAACCCTTATTTTCCTTACACTTGCAAAATACATAGAACAGCCGAAGAGGCAGAACGCAGAACAAGACAGGTAGAGCAGTTACAAAGCAAAGATATTCAGATTCAACAGTTGTATGAATCAAAGACGAAAGAAATGGCTTTATGGCGAACACAGCTCTTGGAGCTGACACCTTCATCTGCTTTTGCTGATGGAGGTACAACAAGTTGGGGTATCGATGATGATGAGGACGAACATCTCATTACTGTTGACATTAATGTTGCAGATCTCAAAAACCAGAATCAACAACTACTGGAACGTAAGTGTTGAATGTTTATTATTTTTTCTTCAGGCTACAATGTTTTCAAAATAATTGAAAATTTCTAAAAAAATATATACTACGTATCTGTAATTACAAGAATTATATTTATAATATGTTTTAAAATAAATAATAATACATCAAATTTTAGTGTATTACAAAATTTAAATTATTAAGACTTAATAGAATTTATCAGATATTATTTTTAGAACACGCTAAATTGGTTCATTATCCTATATACTGATTAAATAAATCTACTTCTTAGTGGAAATTGTTTTAAAGAATGTGTGATTGGAAATGTGAAGAAGAAATTTAAAAAATGACCATCTAATATAATTTCATAATTAAATTAAATTAAAAATAACCATTTTTCTAATAACCATCTTTTTTATAATACTGTATTTTTAGAACAAGAAGAAGGCTTAGAACAATTATCAAAAATAATTTCAAGACAAAAACAAATAGCCTATTCTATACACAGTGAAGCAGATAATCATAATGGTAAGTAAACTCTATTTAAATTTATTTAATATTTTAATAATTTTAATTAATTTATTGAACATCATTATTTGTAGAAATAATAGAAGATTTAGCAGATCACATGGACAAAATGGACGAACGTCTGATAAACGAAACTCACACAGTCAAAATGATTGGACAAAAAGATAAAATATGGGGATATTGGGTAGTTATTATCTTATTATTTATTAGTATTATTGCTTGTGCTCTAGCGTGATAATTATTATATTTATAATCTTTGAATGTTTAAAAATTGTTTACTATATTTACTGCAATTTACGACTTTTCATGCTACATTTTATAATGTACTGTGTTTATCTGTGATTATAACTTTTGAGAGATAAGTTTTGTAAATACAAATGTTATTACAATGGTTATAACATGTTCAATGATAATCTTTGTCAATATTCAAATCTAATATAGAAATCTCATAGATAAATGAATCTTAAACGAAGAGTCATTATTATCTATTAATGAATCAATTAAAGCATGCATTATCATTAAATAGTTTGATCACAAAATCTAAAATAGAAACTTGTAAAAAGTTTTTATTTAAATGGAAAAGTGAACGTTATTATTTAAAATAATAATTTGCAACAAGAATTTTTACATAGAAATTATTTTGATTATAAAACATTTACTTTACAAATATAGATTTAAAAGAAAATAATTTTATATTTTTAAGTATTGAAAAAAATGTAACTCATATAATAATAATAATGCTATGTACACAAAATAAAAATGTTTATTAGAAAAAAATAATGGAAGGATATTTTTAAAAACTTTAAATTAATATGTATTCTTTTTATATTTACAAATCGTAGTATTACATAAATAAAACGATGTTTTGGCATGTTTGTACACGCTATTTAACACTATTCAAATTGCTTCTACATATACTTTCTCTGTCTTCACTTGATCATAAATATAGCAGCAACAAAAAGTTCTTGCATATAAAAGATTTATGGAAATATAAGTATACATAGTAACTAGTGTGATGTCTATTCATCACATGATATAGTCTAACTATTCGTAATAATAAATCCTGAGATTTCTCATAAAAAACATGTGTGCAATTTACACAAAATACATCTGATGATTATCTAATGAATCTAAATGAATATCTAATAATAAATTTCTATTGAAACCAATGTACATAAATTAATTTTGAAAAATAATTATACAATTCAAATAAATATTCATTAATTTCTCTTAAGCATATTAGTTTTTTAATTCAACATAAATTTCTTGAACGCGATTCTCTCTTAATTCATTTAAGATTCATGCTTTTGAGAAAAGCAGTGTAGTTTGGATCCCTGCCTCGAAACCGCCTGAAGACTTCTCGCGCAGACACGCTACCACCAAGAGCTAAATATGTATCTTTAAAACGCTGACAAATCATTTGTTGGTTATCTTTATCCTCCAGGAAGGCGCTATATACATCTGCAGCTATCATCCTAGACCACAGATCACTAAAAAATTTATTATTAATAGCTTTATATAGATATTTGTCTTTTGTTTCCAAAAATTATATTAAAAGATAATACTCGCAATAATATATTTGTGAATTAGTTATTACAAAGTTTTATTTATAGTATATAAATAAATGAATTGTAATATATTTTGAGAAAACCAATATCTAAAACCATTACTGTGTTTTATAAAACATAGTAATAAGTTATGCATTGTATTTTATAACTATTGAAATTATAATTTTTTTCAAATAGTACGTTTATCTTATAAATTATTTATACATTATTCAAGAAAATAAATTATTCGAACTTATTTAAAATAATTCTTGATATTTTTTTATAGTTACAAAACTTTTCTACAAATTTGTTAATATTGTACGTAATGTATCATAATAGGCTTATAATATATGCACTTTATACATGTCTATTATGTTCTATGTAAAATAAAACTCCTTTACAATAATTTTTATCATGAATAATAATACGAAATAATAGAATAAGTTTCATTACATTTAAAATGTCTTATTTCTTTACATAATAACCAAAGTCTTCCATTAGGGTTACTCAAAATATTTAGTAAAATCATTATGAAATATTAAATTTATCAAATTATATAACTTAGATTATCTTTTGATATTGGAAACTAAAATTGATAATTAAAAAAAATTACCAAAAATATGCAGCACCATGCTGTTCGAGAAATATCTTAGTCCAAGAACATACATGGGAATCTTTTTCGTCTCTAGGTAAGACAAAATGCTTTTTCCATTCTCTTTTCATAATACGATTCCAACTTTTTTGTCTAAAAGTAAATGTTGTACGATATTCAATTTAATCTAAATTAAAGCATATGTTTATTTAAGAATACAAAGAACTGATTATTTACTACTTTAATTTTAATTAATTAATAATAAATATAAGTACACAAAGCTTCTTAAATAAATTTTTAACAAGTAAATTTGTATAAGTTGATTAAAATTAATAATATAAAAATGATAAAAAAGTAGTGAATACGATGTTGTTACTACGTTAGGCTAATCTAACATAAATAACATCATCACAAAAGTAAAAATACACCAAAATCCTTACTCTGAATGCAGACCAAGATCAAAGTTGCTCAGGTAAAGTTCTTGGCATATATAATACCCTGACATGTGGTTTCGTGAATCAATTAAATTCTGTATCATTTTGTCATCAAGTCGTTCACGAGTTTCACAGTGTCTAGATATTATTTTGAGTAATAGCGGATCGTAAGCCCAATTTGACATGACGTGCATGGTTACGTTTGTTGCATCCCAGTTCACAAATGATAATCCCGCCAGATCCATGTGGGTTACCCTCGTTAGTAACTGTTGCAACATTTGACCCATCTAAGTGAGAAAATATTATACTTATAATGCATTAATATTCATTGAATTCTTTCAATATTAAGAGAAATATTAATATTTAGAAATGATATTTAGTTATTTTAAAAATCACTAAAATTACTTCCATTTAAATCGTAACTTTTAATTAAGAAATATTATTTGTGCATAGTCAGTATTCTATGTAAAAAATTCACTTAATTCATTATAAAAAAAATTCACTTTACGTGAAAATAATTTAAATGAAAGTTGTTCATTTTTGAAAGGGCAGGTTTTAAAATTGAGATATATTTTTGGCAGAATACAGCCTAAGTTAACTATTCCTACTATAAAACTCTATTTTTTAACTATTATTCCAATTGATTAAAAATGTTTATTTACATGTTTATTTAACAATAAATTTACATTTAAAAATAAAATAATTTGAATTTTATATTAATTTAGTTAAAAATTTGTTATGCTTACATTTCCAATAAATTTTTTAACATTGGTAAAACTCATTAAAATATCTTGATTATCTTTTTCCACCGGTTTCACTGTTAATATAAAAGAACTCAGTGGTTTCATTCCACAAATGTCACTCTTATTTGATATAAGTACCACTGTATTGATGTTTCTGTATATATGATCTTCATAACTATGAGCAAATGGATCAAAGTAGAAACTGCCTATGGGCTCAGATGATGATCTTTCGAGGTCATACACATCGAAAAAGAGTACATTACGATTCCATCCACAGACATTTTTACGTTCAACAATCTCCACGTTAAAAAGTTTTTTAACTAAATGGAAGGTATAACCAACCACATTTGTTAAAGAAAAATATTTGCTTAAGTCCTCTTCATCATAACTATAATTTTAGAAAATTGTTGACAAAGTTTAATATATGTTTGTATTACAAAAGCAATTGATCAGCAAGGGATGTAATTGTTTCACTCTTTATTTTTAAGTTTCTTATATAATATGTTTTCTGCTATTTTGTTATTTATAAAAGTTTAAAAATTTATATTTATTGGTGCACTTTAATTTACAAAACTTTTACAAGCACTCATTTGTTTTTACTTACCTTTTCTAATAAATAATTTCTAGTAATTTTATTACTAATTTTATTATAAAAATGTATAACAATCATTAAATAAATTATGAAAAATATAACAAAATAACTTACTTGTACAAATGCCGTTTGTGTTTTCTCATCCAGTAAGATAAATCCCACTGATTTAGTTCACCTTTAAAACCTCGATCATGAGCAAAAGCTCTTAATTCATTGATTTCTTCTACTTGACGAGGATATGCTGTATAGAAAATGCATTCCTTAATGAAATGATAGGTAATAAAAAAGTATCATTAAAAAATTAACTAATGTAATAATTATATATAAATTATATAAAAATTTATAAATTATTACAGTTATGACAGATATACCTGCGGCTAATAAAGTATCAAAAAAATCTTGAAGGGTTTCCATATTTCCAACCATTTTAGTATCCAAACTCATTTCTACGAAATGCTCGTAACCTAAACACTTTGCCACTGCACATCTATCAAGTGTTATACTATCTACAAGTCCACTATTTTGTAACTCTTGCTCTCCATACACTGAGCATCTCAAAACACTAGCTTGCCAAACATTCCATCGTGTTTGAGAATGTGAACAATATTCTACAATGGAACAAATATTACATAAAAAAATTATAATCTATTATATTTTTACTTGAAATAAAAAAAATTTTATTTTTAAAAAGTAATCCTATTTAATAACTAATAAACATCTATTTGAAGCATTGAAACAATTGATTAACTTGCCTAGAAATATTTTTACAATTTTAGAATTTAAATTAATAATCCATGGTCCTTCTTCATAATGTACAGGATCAACAGCAACAGTCTTTAAAAAATCCACTGGAAAATCTTGCATTTTAGAATAGTCTGTGATTTTATGTTGAAATAGTTTTGTGGCTATTTGTACTTTTTCTTTAAATTCTTTTTTTTTTAAGTCAATTAATCTTAAATAGTTTGATAAAATTTCCTTTTTATCTTCATTAAGATTCTGTCCAGTTAATTTCCATTCAAGTATATACTTATTTAACATTTGTTTTTGCTCGTCTGTCATATTGCTTGTATCTTCCAATGCCTTTAGACATTCATTATAAAAAACTTTATGAAAATACTTGTAAATAAGAGATGATCGTGCCTTCTTATTAATACTA
The DNA here is from genome assembly GCA_018907045.1 of Wiebesia pumilae. NCBI lineage: Eukaryota > Metazoa > Arthropoda > Insecta > Hymenoptera > Agaonidae > Wiebesia > Wiebesia pumilae. The sequence continues at coordinate 419,009 of JACCHZ010000121.1, forward strand.
AGATAACAATTGGTTGGCATCAATGTTTCATTTCCATAAAATAAAACTTTTGCAATACCCCATGAAAATTGTAAAGGAGCTTCTAACTTCTCGATATTATTAAAAATATCAGTAAAAACATCTACATTCTCTAAACCTAAAAAATATAAATTTTTCTACAATTATTTATTCATATTATTAAGAAAAATTTATTAATTATTTTTAAAAGGAATTTTATAAAAATTCAATGTGTGGTACCTTCTACTTCTTTTGCTAATAATGTCATTCCTTTTTCAAAGTCTAACGTTTGCTTTGCAATAGCAGCAACACATTTTTCTATTGTTATTTGATTGAATTCAGGAAGCATATTTTCTTCTTTCAAAAGTGGATATTTGCAAGTTAAATCATCGCCAATTTCTGGAACTCTACAATATGAGTTTATATATATAAATATATTATATAGTTGAATAAATTAAATTACAACATAAATTAATTAATATATTATTTACTTAACTTTTTAAATATTAAAGTTTGTAATTATATGTTTAAAAAAAGCTATTTTCTTAAAATAAATTTTGAACAGTTAACTATTAAATAAATTAATTTAATTAATATGATATTGATATCAGCTTTTTTTATATTATACAGAATCATGTAGTATGTAATGATAAAAATATTTAAGAGATAAATAAGAAACAAAAATAATACAAAGATTCAATTTTTTATTTAATGTGTATAGTTAGACATTAAATATTGTATGTATAGAATTAAAAAATTGTATTTTTTACATAAAATATTTCTTATTTGCAATACTTAAATTAAAATGTAACAATCAAAAAATATATTTTAAATATGAAATTATACTATACAATTAATAAATAATATTTAATGTAATAATAATTATCTGGTAATAGTTAAATAACATTACTATTATAAAACATTCATGATCATATTAATCGTTAAATTAATACTTGACAATTGAAAAATAATTTTAATCGATTACGACTCAAGAGCAATATGTAACCTTTAAAAATACTTACAGAACATAGTAACCGGTCTCATATCTTCTTGGGACTTTAATAAAATTTCGCGTTATGGAGAAGAATTTTTTTCCATAAATTAGAGTCGACATTATTATAAAATTTAAGTATGGAAACTATTATAAAATAATTTTTTCTTTTAATTACTTAAAATACATTTTAGACGAACGTTCGTGATCTAATCCTCTGCGATTGACATAAAAATGCCTCGTCAGATTTTCCGTCACAATATCTTTTTACCAAAGTTGCATTTACAGCCGAATATCTATATTTAAGGTTAATGGGAGTAAATAGCTTATGTTATATTATAGTCACCTAAAACATTAAATTTCATCAGCGGTAATTTCAAAACTCCTTTTTTTCTCATAAAAATATTAGTCTTGAAAATTAATTTCGAGTTAATATACTTGTTTTTAAACGTAAAAGACGTAAAATATTACGATTAAATGCCCTCAAATTGTCTACATATTTTATCATTTGCTTTTATATAAATTACATTCTACTTAAGTCAATGAATCATTTTAGTTAAATTACAATGTAGTATGAAGCAATAATTTGTGGAATAAATCACGCCAATTGTACATCAGTAGTGTCCTAAATAAGAGCATTAAAAAAAACGTCTTTCTGTCCGCCTAATACAAAAAAGCTTAGTTTTTAAAGTCATTATTCATTAATTTTATTATTTTACTGTAACACCCTTTTTTTAACCTTCTCACCTTCAATATTCGATCGTTTTGTATACTTTATTAATTTTCTTACATTATATATTATATTATATAACGCGAATATTGAGTGCGGCAGTTTATAATTTATATAATTATATAGAAGCAATGAAAACACATTATTAATTTAATGAATCGTATCGATGTAATTTTTCAACGACATGTACCAATTTTTAATTACAAATACAATTTTCATATTTATTATAAAGATTTATAGGCGCAGTCTCATTTTTTTTATAAAATCTTCACTTTGTAAAACTCTTTAAATCAATTGTGTTTTATCTAATATTAAGAATAGAATACTTAAAACAGAACTTAAATAAATTCTATATACTTTTTATAACTTATATTTTTTAAAAGTTAATAATAAGTTGTAATAACAATTGGAGAACCACGAGTAAATCTGTATTGTATAATAATAATTTTCAAATAAATAACAATGATTGAATAACCTAAATATGTAATAATCCAACAATATAATTAACAAAAATATTGTACTTACTTTATATTCATCACTTATTAGAAACATTAAACCCAAATTATTAAATAAAATTGTTTGAAATTACTGAGTGCTCAAACGTATATTTCAAACATATTCCTAAGCTACTAAAAATCAAACAATTTTTTAAAAGTTAAACTAAATTTTCATATAAATTTACTGCATATTAATAAATTCTTTTATTTTCACTTTTAAAAATAATTATTTATGCTAGCTAAGTTTTATTTCAGCTTCAATTCTAAATAAAGAGGTACAAAGAACAACATAAATTAACTTAGATATTGATGTTATAAATTTACATCAATTGTAATCAAATCATTATAGTGGAGAATCCATTTGTAGAATTATTTTTTCTATATTGTTCAAAATATTAAAAAAGTTGCTATTAAAATCGCTTCAAATCTAAATTTTATAGCGACAAATAGAAAAACATCATTAGATAAAAAAAGTTAAAAAAAAAGCCCTGTAAATCCTAATGTGGCATATACGAGATTTTGCTCTTCATTCGTATGATCATTTAAATAGAAATGTTTTGAGAAGATGTCTTTCAGAGTAACTCTGGATCTTATTGCGTCATCACCAGAAATATAGAAAATACATTTAGGAAGATTGCATTCGATCCCTTGTCCTATGCGCATCCAAATCGTAATTTATTTGATTTTTGCTACATCAATGTAGAATCTTATGAATTATAAATTATTTTTTGCTTAAAAATAAATTACTCATTATAAACATTTTGCGTACTATTTCGACACCACGATACCTCACTACATTTGTAACTATTTATTAACATTTTATATTCTATTAATGTATTTTTTAATGTTTTGTTTTGTGATTTGCAAAGATCATTTCTTAAATTAGATATCAATTCAACAACTTCGTAATGAAATTGTCATAGATGGTTTACTTAGATAATTTACAAAGTTCACAAAGTTAACGACAATATCTATTACAAATTTCCTTAGAAATTTAATGTTTTGTAACATTAACTTATAAATTAAAAGGAAAAATATTCTTCATAGGAATCGAATAGCTGTTATTCGTTAGCTTGTTTAGTAAATTAAAGAAACTAATTATTTATAACAAATAAAAAATAAACTTATTGTTGTAGAAATTGTAATATTGTAAAAAATTTAAAATTCCAAATAAGAATAATTGTAATTTTGATTTTTATAATCATGAACAATAATCGAATTAAAATTATATTATTTGTTTTATGCCTTTAAAAAATAATCAAAATTAAATATCTTATAAGACTTTTTCAAGAGAGTGACCATTAATTATTATTCCACGTAACATATATCAAAGGTAAGAAAGTCTCGTAATAAGTATAACATGTATAAGTAAAATTCTTTTTGAATTAATTTAGTTTTTTTTTTACAAAATATTAAAGTTTTGTATTCTAATGTTCGAGTAATTTTTCAAAAATAAATTGTAGGGAACAAACGTAATATATTTAAAAATTGAACTTCTCAAATATTTTCGTATAAAAGTGAGTAAATAGGAAAATATTTGAAATTATTGCTTAAGATACTGTTTATTATATTACTTATAGCATTCTGTTTAGAACGCAATTTATGTCATAAAATTAAAAAATTAATGAATAAAGGAATATCTGCTATTGTACAAGAATTTATTTCTCGATTGAAAAAATATATTTTTACATTTGTAATTATAATTATAATAAAATTCAAGTACATTTTTAACGTTTAAACGCAAGTTTTAGAATTTTTTAACTTTAGATACATTTTTTATCTATTATTGGTGGAAATCGAGACAATACAAGTCTCAATATTACAAAAATTCACAATAAATACTCCTCAACGTACGTCACAGTTTCATTTTTAGACAAATCCTTTAGTCAATGAAATTTCACTGAGTGCGCAGACAAATATGTGTGTTAAAAGAAGAAAAAATTCAAAAGATCTTGTTGAGCAAAGTTTGACTTCTTCTATGACTCATATTTAACATATATTGAACTGAGAATTTATTGTAAGCAATTTAAAATTCTATCGTTCTACTCCACAATACAAATTCTTAGGTCTTCCGGTCATATCGGTGCTTAATCTGCACGAGATGTTCTACCGTAGATGTATCTTAGAATTTTAGAAGAGCCGAACGATTTTCGTTCGTTATTAAGACTGATTTGCTTTTTGATTGTTCTTGCTAGGTCCAGATTGAGAAGATAAGTGATTTCGTATTTACACTTACCTTACTCGTATACTTCGCAACCTAATAGGGTGAATATTACATGGTTATGCGAGTAAGCACAGATTAGAGAGCGTTGAAATGCACTGATTAGCATCTGTGATTCGTGCACTGTATTAGCTTTTTTGTTTGTATTTTTATACATTATACGTACATGTCATACCTACATTATCGTTCTTTGGATATCACGGATTCAACGAAGACAACAGTTGTCTCGTACATTCTGAATTGTCCAGCTATATTTTTTCGTCGAGAGAGAGAGAGAGAGAGAGAGAGAGACAGTTGAAGGGAGGCAGTGTTCAAAAGAAGTAGCTGACGATATGCTCATAGTGAGGATTTACGTATCGAATTAATATTGATTCGGTCAAGAAATCTAACTACTTGTCCGTCTTGCGCAGTAGAACGATGGTCGGGCAGAACTCGAATTGCCCATAATATTTTAATATCGATATTTTATTTATTTGGAAGACATACAAATATAATTAACTCTGTACATAACTAAAATAATTTTTATGTATATTTTGTATAAGATATTGCATCAAAAATATTTTTAAATTCATTTTAAAATAAACATTTTCAATTTTTCAAAAAACTTTACAATCCTACTTTATTACAATTTTATATAAAATCAATGTGGGAATGTAATGTAAGAGAGAAAGAGAGTAAGTGCTAGATTGTTAGCGAGGAACTTTAATTTCACAATGAATGCATGGAAGAATATTCTCAATAAATACAAATTAATTGAAAATAATGTAAATGAATGCAGGCTAGAATCAAGTTCCGAAATAACATAATGAGACGTTTTTAAAATTCCTCAAATCTCTGTTTAAAAATTTATAGGAGGGTACGTATACTGGTTACCATTGAGTGAATTCATCAGAAAAGAAAACACCTTCATGTTTGCATCGAAACAGTGAGATGCGTTCTAAACTGAGACGGCACTGGTCAGCCTGTACTAAAGTGTACACAGTTGCGTCGGCAGATTCAAATGTCTCACCGGTACTCGAAGAATTGGACACTCCTCTCAGTGTATTTCACAATCTACAAGACTACATTAACGAAGAATAAATACATTGGCTATTAGCTAGAATTCCTTGTTATTGTACGAGTATTCAAAAAGTTTCGTACCTACTTGTTAGATATGTAATTTAAAATAATGAAGACTGAGCAGCCTTCCAGCTGCCAACAATTAACACACGGAAACTCATTTCAAATGTAGTCTACCACATTATACTCATCGAGAAATTCGACTATACATTGAAGTATCGTGTGGGGAGATCGAATGAAGCAAATCAGCATTCTGAGCAGAGCACCAAGCAAACAAAATGAACATCCCAAGGCATGGGTTGGTAAGCGATAGATACGGACGTATAGAAAGGCTTCCTCCAATAAGAAGTGATAAGAAGTGACCACTCGGTCGAGTACTTCTCAATGGAAAAGGGTGAAGAGATGCTAAACCTGATTCCGAAAGATGATACGTCGCTGGAGACCTTCGACCTTCTCGAAGAGGTGAACGTCTTCACCAAATACACGTGTATATTTATCAATAGGAGACCGTAAAGGTGTTTAAGGTGTAATACTTAGAGAATCCTCGGAGAGAAGTGACTAACCAGAAAGCTGCCCTTATACCGCGAGAGTTCGAGGAGAATTGCAATGACTAAGTGGAGTAGGAAAACACCATTGTCACTAGTATCACTAATTTGAGCACTGAACAGCCCTTAAAGTAGCATTATTATGTTACCGAGTGCACAATGTGATAAACAGCACCTATCGAAGGACAATAGGGACTGCTTCTTTCGATAGATAACTGAAGATGTGCTCTGAGATTCAAAGATTCTTAGAAGTAATGAAATACGAGACACAAAAGATATTTAAAAGTGGATAGAAGACTATCAAGTATTAGAAGTGAGATGCAAGGGTATATCACTGCACGCATCAGAATTCAAGATTAAAAATTATCATAAAATTGTTTGTTGCTGTATAAGAGCATGCACATTCGACCATTTGGTAACCGTTATAAAGTAAAAAGAAATTGGGCATCGATTTGGTATCGAATAGACTTGTTCAAATAACGTATTCAGTTAACTGTATTAAGTAAAATATATGAAAAATTTAAGATCTTAAGGACGATGACATCGACAAAAGGAACAGCAGAAAGAAAGATAGAAACAGTTGTAATGAAGTGAGAAAAATGTAAATGAGAATATCGAAGAATTGAGTTTGTGAGCTAACGTGAATATATGAAGGGCGGTACTTTAAGCCGATGTGCAGGTGTATACACGTCCTGTAGCAACGTTTGACGGTAATCAATCACTAGGATGGCTGAATACGTTACAAAAGAGTGTTAAGATACACACGAGTGTTTGTGGGGTCTCATAATGCGTGCATAGAAGAGGGGCATCTCGCATAAGAGTCGCAGAGTATGCAAACAAATAATAAATAAGAGTTGTCGAAATGGTGTTTACCCCTACTTTTCATCTCAACTCAGCTGATTCCCACATTATTATAAAAATATAATTAATATTTTTGCAATCAACAAAAATATTTCTACATTCCGTGACTTTATAGTTAAAACTTAAATACTTATATTTAAAAATAAACTAATAAACTATACAATAGTAATTTAAATTAAAGAGTATTTGTCATCATAAAATCTAAAATAATCTTACCTATATATTTCATTTACATAGCAACAAAATGAAATCAAGTTGAAGTTAATTCAACATTAATCAATGAAAAAGAAGTATTGACATTGTAAAGTATTGCTTACGCATTTTAAATCTCTAACAAGTCTTTTCTTTCTTATGTAAAATCAGTACATTTGATTTTTTTTTATATAATATACGCTCACTCATCAAACATTATACTTTAAAAAAATATTTACGTCTTCAAAAAATATGAATTTTCAATATATAATGTTTCTTTGAAATATTTAACAGAATTTTTTACACACTTAATAGTACATTTTTTTTACTTGAAAAACATTTGAAAGAATAATAAATTTATTTCTTTTTCTACACAAAGCTTAAATAAAATAATAAAATACTTTAAATAAAAATTTAAATAATATAATTTTAATTTTATCTAATGCTAATTCAGTCTTCTTACGAAAAACTGAAAATTTTATAAACATAATTTCACGTGATTTTTCACGTATTTTCTTTTAAATCTATTCTTTATGATACCGAACTTATGGCATTATGCGGTGTACCCATACGAGTTAGAACATTATCGAGCCACTGCAGTGGACCATTGAGATGCATTTCTATCCAACAAGGCGTTGACGTAACGTCCTGACGATGATATTCAGCTCCCCAACCCTTGACAAATGACATTCTGAAAAAATTAAACCAACAGTTTCATAAAAAATGTACAGCATATTTTGAATTTGAGGTCTAATATAATAATAGAGAACGTATCTATCAGCATTTATTATAAACTACTCTTTTTTACAAAGTACACATTGTCTTAATAAAATAATAATATATATTTAATTTAAAGTAAAATCTGGATTAGTGGATTCCGTCGTTTATTTATGTAATAAAAAATGTAGCAACAACGACTCATAAAAATTTCAATGAAGATTTCATATTTTTCATTATACAATACCTAATCCTTAAAAGAATCTAATGGATATTGTAAACTATTTTCTAATTTATTAAGATAATAATTAGAAAAAATTTATTTTCAATACCTTATCGTGCACATCTTTGTCAACTCGTAGACGGCCTCGAAACCATGACAAACGCTTTGCGCAAGTAAATCAGCAAACAACTGATTATCGAAAATTTTCAAAGAACAAGTAGGAGGTATTTTGATAACAGTGCTTAAGTGAAAGCCTCGTTGGTGATTGCAATTTCTCGATTGCACAAAAATAGCCGAATCTGAATTACATTCTGCAAACAGTGCTCCTCCAACGTAGTGCAATTGGACTCCCTTGCCAATGTGTCGCCTCGTATTCTCTATTGTAGAGTTTCTGTTGACGTTAGACAGTTGTCCTAGACAAAACCTGGCAGAGTTATTGCGTGGATCGGTAAAACCATCAACTATTACCGATGGTGATTGACAATGAAAGACTTCGCCTACTCGACAGTTTAGCTCATAGTAGGCTATGGAAGCCCAATAGCGAGGTTCTTGATATGGTACTGGTGCAACATCTTGTGTACTACTTATATCCATTGCCATCATAGAATTAGGAGATGGAGACTGACCATATTGAGATCCATCTTCAGATGGAGAATAGGCAGGTGGTGGAGTTTCTGACAAACCGTTATTTGTTCCATAAGGATTATGATTATTAGCTGCATTGATGGGACTCGATACAGAGCCATACGAGGATACTGGTGAATTGCCACTACCCTCTATACTGCCAGTGCTATTGCTTCCCATACCCCCTGAATTAAAGTCATTTGAGTAATAGGACATATTCTGGGGCATGGTTGACTCACTATGTTGCTGAAAGGTTACGGGTAATCTACCCGGGGCAAACTCCGAATGTCTTGGTACAAGAACTGGCGGTAGAACAGGGCTTTCCACTCGTTTATAGTGGTACGGATTGATGCATACCTCTTTTTGTTTAGCTGAAAATGGATATTGGCAAATTTCTAGGGGCTTCAATTCATGATGGGATTGCAGATCTGGCCACCGCCATACTCGACAGTAAATTACATGAGGCAAACCCTTGCGGTGAGAAACCTGTAATCTTCCATCCAGGCTTCGTGGTATGGTTATACATTTACTTGGGGTTCCTGGATTACTGACTGCTCTTTCAAGCTCTTCAAAAGCCCCCTTTTTCTTCTTTAATTTTTTCACTAAAGATTCTACTGCCTTTTCTGCCCATTTTTCATCCTCGTCACCTTGTTTCCAACCTAAAAATTTATTTACTCTATTAGATAAGAAATCACCTAATCTTTTTAGATTTAACATAAATTGAAATTTTTATTAAATACTTATACAACCTACTAATAATTAACACAGAATAATTTAATACAATTCAATTAATACATTTTATATTTAAGAGGTTATTATAAATTTGAACTTTAATTAAAAAGTACATTAAGTCAACAAGTTTTTAATAAACTTGACATAAAAAGTACTATAGCTTAGAACTGCATTAAACTAATTTATTTATTCAATCAAAAATATTAGATTAGAATTTCAGTTTCTTTCTAATCATTTAATTAAAAATAAATATTGCTTTTAGGCCATATGCATATTTAGAAGCATACACATAATTGTAACATTAATTACATGATAAAATAAATAATGTTAGAAATGTAAAAATAGCTATATTTACATAAATCTATAATTACTTCAAAATACCTAAAAGTTTCTTGACTGCTGGACTTGTGAAGGAGAAGAGATTGTTTAATGAAGCCATTGGCCCTGATCTCGATGACCTTTCTTCACCGTCCATTATTGATAATACTCCTTCCTTTCAGCCTTTGGTTGCCTTGCCTGGTTCAGTCCTTTTCGAATCTTTTATGGACATAAATCATGAAAATAGAGAACAAACAAAAAGAACAGTAAAGTAGATTCAAAAACAAAGCTAATCGAATACTTACCAGGCTTACACCAAAGAGTGAGCTATTTTCAACAGTTGAATATAGTTTCAATCCTTGGTTCAACGATCAGTAATCATTGGGAAGAGTGAGAATATCCAAGCATATGTATGCGCTAAAAAGAATTGAAGCTTTTAATACAATTTTTATAGTATATAAAACATACTGATATGATTAAAATTGAATCTTTTGTCAATACTTTTTTATAATTTAATTTTAATTTAGCTCTGTGACAGTGATCACATAGTTAATTAATATATATTACGTAAATAATGAAAAAGAGTGAGAGAGAGAAGGAAAAGATAAATTATTGATAGAAAGCAGCTCTCACAATATTTAAAACTCAAGAGAAAAAGAGGGGGAAACGTATATACATCGATGTGCAATGATACTTCTAAAAATAGACCCCACCGTGCAGAAATATCAACGTTAAGATGGCGAATTAACCGTTGTTTTTTATCTTAATAGTAACATTTTAATGTCGTATCTTTGGACTTGTCAAGTTGTACTTGTTTGAGTTTTTATACATATTTTTGTTTCTCATATCATAAATTTTTATATCTACCACCATACACATAGTTTTTCTTTATTTTTAAAGTTGAATGATCTCATTTTACAAGCCAATTATTACATTTTTTGTTTGTAATAATAAAAGTAGTGCATTTCACGATTCGTAAAAATAAAATAGGTTTTATTTCTTGAAACTGTGTATTGAATAGATATTAAATTCAATTGCAATTAGCGTTATAAAATATTATGCAGATATTATCATATGACTTTCTTTACAAAGGCAGATAGCAGCTAAATCTTATTAATTTTTGGAACAATGTTTTCACGATTTAAAAAACAAAAAGAAAACACAAACAGCGTTGCTGACACTCGTTTGAAAGTAAAAGTAAAATAAAAAAAAAATCAATGTTTTTAAATTGCAACAGAATATTTAAAAATACATCAAAATAAAAAATTTAAATAAAAACGAAGAACTCATTAGTGAGAGAAACCATTTAAAAGTCGAATAAGCCGGCCGCCTTGCACAGCAACTACACGAATTATATTTCGATGTATCATTAACGCGAAGAAACCTTGCAGCCGAAAGATAGAAAATACATCTCGCGGTTGAAAAAACAGGCGCGTTTGTTCGCTCGCGCGAAAAGCGGCATTGCTGGTGCCCGGCACTTGATAAAAGTCGTAACTCAAGAGCTTGATTCGAACGTGTGTGCATTGGCCTGCGAGACGATCGCACGAAACCGGAGCGTTTCTCGGATGCGCAATTGCGAAATGAAAAACACGCTCGGCACGCGCGTGTAATTAATCGCGGAAGCGCCAGATATACGTGCTCGCATCTGACATCCATGAGAGACTGGTGCAGATACACGTAATTGATCACGCACGTAGAAACGAGAGGGGCGCTATAATGCGAAAATGAACAGGGATTGTGGATAACAACGATATACTTTACCGAGCGAACGCTCCAAAAAAGAGTTAACAGTCGAATAAACCGAGGATTCAACATTCGTAATACAGCTTGGATGGCATTTGGTCAACGTGTTAAGTAAATTTTAATCGATCTTTAGATTTAATTGTTGAGTATTTTTTAATTGGATTTGCCGGATCTTAGTAATCGCATTGGTCGTGATGGTGAAAAATGAAGATCGATATTTTAATTGTCAAGAATTTGGAGATTTTGGAAAACAAATTGGAAATACGTTTATATTTAAGCGCAACTTCCTTTACATTTTGAAGGAAGTTCCGCATATTTATTTCTCTATCTTAATTATCTTACAATTTTTTCATTTTAATTATGTTCGTCAGCTATATTAATCTTTTATATTATTTAGCACGTTGGGTAGATAAAATAAGTATGTGGAGGTCGTGGTGTTTGCAAAAGATGTTATGCGTTACAATAATTATTTACAACTATATTTAAATATTAAAGAATCAACGTGCAATGTCAACATGCGCATAATTTATTCCAAATTCATTTGTACACGGGAAAAAATACGTACAACCACTTAATTACTTGATACTTATGATTTTTTTCTATAAATATTCCAAACAGAAAAAGTAAAACAAAAATATTTTAACAAAAGGACAATAATCTACATTTTTCTACTACTTTAGTATTAATTTAGATTTAATTAATTCTAATATAGTACAGTCAAATTTTATTATACAAACTTTAAATTAATAATTCTAATGTACTAGGAAGGAAAATATTAATAAATAAATAATCTTACATCAATGACAAACAAAGATATTTATGTTTTAAATAACAATTTCAGTCAAACTAATATTAACAATATTTTAAAAGTTAAGATTTTCTTAACTATCTAAATTCTAAGGTGACTGGATACTAATATTTACATTAATAGATATATTTTTTACCTATTATCGAATTTTTTATAACAAATGTCAAAAGATGTTTAGCAATTCATTATTATTTCATAGTTGCTTTAAATGTTAAAATATAATAGAATTAGTCCTCTTATAAATGCATATAAATAACGTAAGCTTTGCGATTACTGCTATTCGAGATGTAAATCATTTAATATTTGTCAAGAATTATTAAAGGAATAGCAATAACTGGTAATTAATTGAGAAAATTTCTTTCCTAAAATAACATGTCCTTAAACATCAATATTTTTGCAATCTTTTACACAAGTATTACGAGAATAATATAGAAACGTTGCAAATTAAAATTACGAGTCACTGAGCTTGAAAAAGAGTAAGTATATTAAATACATTTCCAAAAATGATATATTATATCAATCTTTAACTTTATCAAACTGTAGATCTTAATAAATATTAATCAACAAAATCCAGAAAAGAAAATCTTTTCTAGACGGTAACAATTAAATAATATAAAATAATATAAAATAATATAAAATTTGGAACAATGTGATATTCAGTTTTATACGAAAGTGTACTTTTCTTATCGCGATTTCAATTGAAAGAAAAGTGATTTCTCTAAAATTATATTTCACATATACACGCCATGAAAAGTAATCTTTTCGACTTTTCCATTGTTAGTTTTGTTGGTTCACCGACAAAAAAGGGATTTACTAATTTGAAAGTTTTTCAAGCAAATTCAATAGTTGACCAAATTTTTTTTAAAACATTATTTACATTTTTACATTTGACCAGAATGTTTTAGGTAATAAAAGGTGGAACAAAGCACTGTAGAGAGCATGAACTTAGTTGCCCATGATAGATATTTTCAAATGGATCACGTTAATTTTGCCGAACTATTCAGATGAATTTTATGCGAAAAAAAATCGCTAATAATCAAAGATGTTTTAAAAATTACCGATAAACTTTCCGTCGCTTTAGCGTTCATCAAAACGACCTCCTAGGCCCGGGTGCTCCAGTAGTCGAGACTCCAGCCTCGAACATGACGCGATAAACAAAACAAAATAAAAAGCGCGTCGCGTTAACGTGCGCTAGCGCGAAGTTACGAACGCTGGCGCCTCCCTCGACGGCGCCTCTCTCAACGAGAAACGAGAAGAAAAAATGCACTTGCAGGCCTTGGGCCTCTTGGGAACGAAAAAAAAAAGATTCCTGAGGAGTGACGGCCACCTCTCCACCTACACCTTACTCACTTGAGGCTCGAATCGGCGAGAACTGGTCCGGTCGCTCGGCCAAGCGCGTCATCGGCTCGACCTCGTCGTCGACGGCCACGGCACTCCCACTTCTTGTTCCTCGACTCGTGACGAGAAGCGCGCGAATTTTCAAACGCCCGTAGCAGACTTACGATCCGCGCCTGTCGTTGTTTACCGAAGTACAGACACCCGCTACTTTAAAACAGCCGCAACCTTCCTTGCCGCGTCAGTCTGATGCAAATACCACTACAAAAGGCGAATGAATCACCGACGACCGAATACCGAAGTCGATTGTCCTGGATGCGTGAGAATTGGGAATGTAACAAGGAGCCAGTTCATTAGCCACGCGGACTCGCTAGCTACTGAGCTGAGTTGGGCTCTACCAAGTTACGAGAGAGAGAGAGAGAGAGAGAGAGAGAGAGAGAGAGAGAGAGAGAGAGAGAGAAGCAGACAGAGACAGACAGACAGACAGAAGAGAAGCCCCTGGCGCCAAACCGACGGCCGGCAGGCCCCTGAAAAAGAATGAAAAGAGGAAAGGAAAAAGGGACGGTCGGAGTGAATAAGCCTCTCGTGCATTCTCTCTTCGTCGCGCACATTCTTTTTGTCCTTGTTCAGAGCACTCTTTAGATATAACAGAGAAATGCGTTTATTTTGCAGCAATTTACAATTTTTATGCACTAGCAAACAAATATTTATATCCTTCGAATTTTAGTTAAATGAATCGATTATCTTCTTACATTATTAGTAAGTATTTGAGCTCTCAGCCACAAGCAAATATATAATCTGTAAGTCTATTCATAAGTCATCTGATAATAAGCATTGTAAAAGAAGACATATGTACAAATATTTATTTAGTACATAAGGGGAGTAGGCCAATAAAAGCATATTCATTTGTAAGATTAAGCAATACACAAGAACTATAAAATAATAAGAAAAATTAATTGATTTGAGTATTTAGCGTAATCTAATTATTTCATCAGGAATGAGGGTTAACAAAATAAGGTGTTCTATGTAACGAAAAGCTCTGATTTAACGTACGAATGTTGTAATAATACAATATGAATTTTAAAATGAAGAGAATTTCACAGGCAGCATGAGAGTTGAAACGGAGAGAGAGAGAGAGAGAGAGAGAGAGAGAGAATAAATGCGAGAAAGTAAATTTATTGGCTGTCAATTTTCAGAAATAAAAGGAGAAAACTGACCTAAGGAATCTCTCTTCTCCTCGACTTTCTGAGCCTTCAAACCGCAGGTATACAAGATACCAGCACTGGTACAGGTTGTTTCCTTTTTCCGAGGGATGTTTGGAGCTCTTTCTCTTTTGCAATTGCTGCAGTCTTTAAAATGAATGAAGCTAATTCAAAATAGATTCGTAATGTATGTGGTTTTAGAAGAGGAATTTGACGAGTTTAGCTACGGAATTTTACAAAACCAACACGTTTCATACAGTCCTGTTAAAAAGTAATTCTTGATGAATTTTTAAAAAGTGATTCAGTGTAATTCTTTAACTTTTTAAATCTTGCCAATCGTGTTTAAGAATTTTAAATCACGCAAGGACAAATATTCTGCATATTAATTTTATTTTGCATCATCTTACGTACGCTACCAAATTTCGTTACAAGGATGTATAACTTTAAAAATAGTTATTACCGTACTACATCGACAACGTATCAACATAAGTTTATATCTTCATGTTGGGAAAATATAAGTAATTCTAATTCTAACAGTAAAATAATCCATGTGATTTCGAGTATTAAAATAACTAGAGATAAAAATTAGAAATTATTCCTAACTTTGATTTGCTTATAAAAACAAAACGAAAAACAAATTTTTCTAGTAATTTTAAGTACAAGTTGCGTAATTTGATAATATTATAATGATTTCTTTTATATTCAAGTATAAAAGAATTAAAAACCAAATAATTCCGTTTCACTTAATTAATATGTGATAAAGATTTTTAAATACTTTTTATTTGTGAGCTTGTTTCTTGTAAATAACCAAGGATAAATGTTCTTTTTAAAACTGTAATTATTATTCAATTTTAAGAAGATAGTATTTTAGAAGCGTATATGCATTCACATGAATTTTCAATTGTTTAAGCATATTAACAGTGATTAATAATCACTTAAGTATGAAAAACTCTTAACTAAAGTTTCTTATAATCTTCGTGGTAATATTTGATACATGTTTAGATTTGTATTAAATAATATTCAATAAAAATACAAGTATATAAACTAAAAGATAATTTTAAATCAATTTTCTTTCCCTCGGTTCATTTTATTTATCCTTAATATTCTTTCATATTAGGCTCCACCCACAAAAAAACAACTGTACCCCCGGCTCGACTCGCATTATGCATGCTTTTATACACGTGGCGTCTGCTTATCATCGAGTACAGGAAATTCCGACCCACAGATTCTGCGAGGACCTCTTAAGCGTCCGTGGCAGGACACCGGATGAGCCAACAGCAACGAACAAAAAAAATTAGGAGTGGGGCGAAGAGGGACGAAAGGAGCATCTGGTGTCCAGGCCTCGGCAAAAAGTGAGTAAGGCAGAAATTTCGTTGAAATAGTGGAGAAAGAAAGGGAAAGAGTGACAGAGAGAGGGAAAAGGCTGAAAAGAGAGAGAAAGAAGGCGAAAAAAAAATAACGAGTGCGCAAGAGAGGGACTCCGCTGTTGCGCAATTTTCAAGGGATGAACATGGGACTTTTATTTTCCGTAGACTACAACGTTTTGTTTTTATAAGAAAATTAACTTTACAGGAATTTCGTATATGTGTACGCATGTGAAATAAGTTTCAAGCGTTATTTATTATCTAACTAATTTATTTTCAAATTTATGAAAATATACCTTTCTTGTATAAAAATCTTGCTTTTTCTTTAAACAATTTCAGAAAACTTAATTAATAATTTGGACGATACTGTAATAAACATGTAAATAATGTTTATTCACTGTATTTCTAAAATAAATTTGGAATAAAAAGAGCAGAGTTCTTATTTGAATAAAAGTTGGTTTGCAAATGCCAAGTTAAATGTATTCCGATATTTTATAATAATCTCTTTTTTATAACAATAATTTATTCTAAGCACCAGAATAATGTAATGATTGCTAAACATTAGTTTGAAGTATAAATTTCTTTGATTTTAAAAATTTAGTATAAATTAAAAAATAAAATAAAGTATAGCCTTTTGGTTTGTAATACCATCTACAATGACGCATATCACAAACTTTCGTGATAAATTTGTGTTCAAATTTCTTGAACTTGTGACATTTTTTAAAAAATTTTTGAAAAAAATATAATTTATGGCAGTATGGTTGGAAAGAATAGATCTTAAAATAGATGAAGGCACCTTTCTATACGATTAGATTGTAACTGTGTAAAAAGCGTTTATCAACATTGACTAACTTGAGCTAGATATAAAAATAGTAAAAAAGCTAAAGAAAAAATATTAAGTATTAACTTTGAATACAAATTTAATTGTATTGTTAATAATTTAAGATGAAAATTAAAACTAAATACCAATTTAATTTAATTTTAGCGAACAATATAAATATATTTCCTACATTAGTCATATTAATATGTTATTTTTTTTCTTAGCAAAGAATTTGAGTTTAAAATAATTTACATATTTAAAAATAATGTACGGACGTTCAAAATTGAAATAAATCATTGTTTTAAAAGAATTTTCAAGCAGACATTAATATTTTAAATTTTAGTATACTACTGAAAAAATGTAACGAGAATTAATAAAAATTAAAGTTATACAATATTACAGGAATTTTTGAATTTTCAATTGACAAATTTTCATATATAATTAAATTCCATAGTACAATAGTTAATAACATGATGTTAACAAACTGATTATAAAATTTAGAATTTTTATAGATTGAGTTACTGCAAAAGTTTATTTCGTTTCTGGTGTTAGCATTGCATCAATAAACCGAAATGTCAGTTACTTAACACGTATAAAGTTGTGACGTTTGACAGACGAAATTCCAATGAGTTCTTAAAAAAAATTCCGTTACTCGATTATGTTTTTGAAATAAAAAACAATGTTTGTTTCAAGTACCCGCTGAAAGTTTTTTGGTAAAACAACGAAACTTTACACGGTTTAAGTAGATAACATTTCGGTTTTGCGATTCGATGAAATCGAATGCCAAAAACGAAACGAACATTTGCATCGACCCAATATTTCATGGAAAAATGCCTTTTTAAATATTATAAGTTATATATTTGTATTACGATTCTAATATATTATCTTCACAAAAGTAGTTTTCATAAAAAAACATCTTATGAAATGACATATTTAAATTTAAAAAAATTGCTTCGAATTTAATTAAAACAAGAAAAAGATTAGTCTAAGTTTGACAGATATAATATTAAGAATAATGCGTTTATACACATGCACCATACATGCATTCGGCCAATTTAGCTTCATTAATCTAAATTTAAACCCCAGCGTAGTCAATGTTACATTTTGATTTAAAACAAATGTGTTTAAAAAATATTATATTTTTATACTTAATCGGATCGTTGTAATATACAAGATTATAAACGACATATAATAAATTACAATATTCTTTAAAATATAAATGGAAATCGAATATGAACATTTACATGTTTCATCACTGTAAATTATAAGATAATGTAAAAGTAATAATAAAAAGCATATTAACAATGAGAGTAAACATAAAACAAGCTATGAGCTACTACTGTAGCTCATAAAAATTACCGGTTTAACAATAATCAGACGCAACTTAACCTTCAAAAATAAGCGACTTCGTGTCCTCAAGCATTCGTCAATGATATAATATTTAAAGCATGCAAAAACGGAATATACTTATAAACGATAATGAAGTTTATAATGTAATAACTTACAGTCAAGCTAATAAAGCTAATAGCTGAATTACACCATCATTTTTGTTGGCAGGTGTGCACAATCGAATCATCCACGTCCGACATCATCTCGCCCTGATGACAGAGGAGTAATAACCAAATAACATGACGATGATATTGCGGATCCTTTCAGCTGTTGCGCGGTTGCAATGCGCCATCGTTATAGGTATAGAATATAGATTGTATTACGTATTTATGTGCAGTTTACCAACGGGAGAAACGATCAAGGCGCGCATAAAACGTGGCAGTGTGCGTGTGATTTCGAGTGTGTGCTTAAAAGTCTAGCTATTATTTTTTTGCGCTGTCCCCTCTCACTAATTTGCATCGAATAAGATCGGTCACTAAGCCGGAAAATAGGTAAACAAAGTCACTTTTTAAAATTTTTTGCACTTAACTAGCAATATAAACGAGGAATTCAACTTTCCCATCGTTATGGATTATTGATTCGTCATTGTATCGATTAGATGTGTGGTACACTTTACCCGCAGCCTGTTTCTGTGATAAAAGTATTTTTTTATAAAAAGATATGACTTGAATCTATACAGATTACGGAATATATTTGTCTGCTTCTGAGAAGAGAATTTGCACATTAATTGTTGTTTTCCTAAGGTGAATACGGTGATGCAACAATTTCAAATATAAAAGTGCGCCTTAAAGTAACATTCCAAAAACAATTAAATACGTTAGTTTTTAAATCTGCTCTTAATATAAACATAAAATTATATTATTCCCATTAATATTGTAAAAAGTATTTATTACAACAAAATATACAACAGAATATACAACATTGACATTTAGATCTCTAAAATTAACATGTGATATATAAAAAGTTTTTTAGTCGAAACAAAACAGTTAAAAATATATTAAATATTTTATCTAGCACATAATGTAACCTTTTATATTTCATTTATCAAATTATTGTTACAATGAAAAGAATGTTCAACCTCGGTCATTCAAATATAATTGAATTTTTTAATTTTTAAGTAATTAATTAAACGCTAGAAAAAATACTCAAGTTCAGTGTTATTGTTAAGAGATGTCTAATTTTTTTTTCAATTTACAAGAGTAAATTTTTTCTTTTTGTCACAGGAACTTTACAAAATGGGGTATGGCAAAGCTAAGCTTGGTACATTTTTCACGGTATTAGTAGTTCTTCTAGCAATTTATTATAGAAATTCAAGCGATGTACTTCAGAAAAAATTATACAATGTGTTGAAGGCTTTGGAAAGGTTAGAAAGCAAGTATGTGGTTGATCCCAGGCCAAGAATTGCTATTGGTTATGGAATTTGCACCGATGTATACATAGAGGCAAAAAATCTTTTGGAGTATTCCGAGAATATTGGTCAACCTCAGCACTTTGATGAAATTAATACCAAAGAAGAACTTCTCAAGAGCTTTGCTTATTATTTTAGACATGGAGCAGCTGCTGAGTTAGTAATGATATTTTTTGTATGTTTTATTGAAAAAAAAGATACAGCAAAAATATTAGTATACTGTTATTATTTGTAGCTTTTAACAACTGTAAATAAGAGTTTTTCATAGAAAAACTCTAAAGAAAGTTTTATAAAATAGATAAGAAGTTAAAAAATTATTTTCAAAATATTGAATTAAAAAGGTATTATTCTTATCATTTATACATATATTTTAAGTTACTAGAATATTTGTCAAATATCTGAAATAAAATATTTAAGAGGTAAGATTTAACTATAATTTTCAATAAAACGTTGCTTTCAAACTATTTTATACTTTGTAAAGTATATTATCTTGTAAACATTTTTTTGAAGTTTCAAATTTTTGATTAAATGTTATGGAATCATATAAGCTTTGACAAAGTCTTAGAAAAATAAGTTTCAGTCGATTTCTAAGTTTTTAACACCTCTGTCATAAATAATAAAATATCACTAATAAGTGACACTTATTATTTTAGAAATACCTTTTATCTGAATGTAAATTCAGTTATTTATACATAGTATTTTAAATATTTAGATTATCCTCATTTAATTTTGAATCAATTTTTTTTCAAACTTTTTTTAAAGATCAGGTGCTTTAACAATTTAACAGGATATTTTTATAAAATATTTTTTTTATTTTAAAAATAAAGATATTAAATTTAAATTAATACGTAAAGTATAAAATCAAATTTATTAATGTTTATAATTATAATCTTCTGAAATACGATCTCTTATTATTACAACATTAAGACTTTTAAATTAGTATCATTTTTTCTTCTATTAATTTTTTATTTATATATGGATTTTCAGGCGCTTCGTGTCAAACAATACCCTTTTTAGCGAATTAGTCGCTAAAGCACGTTCATATCCGTCATCTTATTCAACAATTGGGGGTAATGCAGCTGTTATGGCTATGAGGCTCGTGCGGGAGGGTTGCAACGTTGTACTTGCTGCGCGGATGTCAAAATCCCTACTACAAATGATTCCCAAAGATATCACAGTCGTCGGAGGGGAAGTTAGCATAGATGACATACATTTGATTTTGGAGTACAAAAGAGGAGAGGTTTGGGGTCCATACACAAGTACCCGAGCAAATAGGTGAATAGATTTTTATTTCTATTAGACAGTCGTGGAATGTAAAAAGATTTAACACATTTGCAAAAAGTAATGTTCTCTTTTGATTTTAAAATCAAATATCAAATTTAAATTATAGTGGAAAGAACTATCATTATGGGAACATAATAAATATACTACAAAATTAAACTAAAAAGATCTTATATTTTTTTATCTTTTGTCAATCTTGTAGACTTTAAAGTTAACTCATGTTTTGAACATGCTTGTCCTTTTCACAATTTTACGAGTAAGAGTAGTATAAAATATTTCATAATATTTTGGTTAAATATTTTAATGGGTATCAAAGTTTAAAGCAGATAATATATGTCAAAGATTGAAATTTTCTTCATAATTTGTATAGTTTTTTTCATTTTATTTTTAAATGTTTTTAAAACTTAAAAAATAAAGACTGTTACCTATTAACATATTTAATTAACGTCAGTTTAGAAACCAAAATTTTAATATTATAATTATGTAAATACTATCAACTTATCTAATAGTGATTCATGGTTTAAGAATATTGCTTTAATTAATAATACTTAAATACAACTATTTCATGAACTAAACTATTCCATGAACTAAATGTTACATTATTCCATCTTTATCAAATATACATGTTTATTATCGTTTTTATTAATATGACTTTAAAGCTTGCTTTGTTAAAAGGCAACAACTAAAAATATATAAAACTTGTTAGATATTTTCACTATACATTATGTGCGTTATTACTTATGTTTGTACATGAATGTTATATAATATTGTTATAAAATATATTTGAATAATGAGTTTCATTTATTATTCGATAATTGCCACTGTGTAAACTTCAAATTTATATAATAAGTAGAATATAATTATAAATGCATTTCAAGATATTGATCACATTATAAGTTATTCATAACATTAAATTTTTTTCTGTATTCAAAACTTGTTCAATTGGTCATTTACACAATTATAAATAATCAAACAACAATTACTAAAGATTTAATTAATAAAGCAGATTTAATTGTTTTCATTGAGAGTATAAATTTAATGTAATATGTAAGATCTTTAAAAGATTATCAATTTTATATGAAATATATTCTATTATTTTATATTATAACACACAGTTAAAAGTAAAAATTTATGAAAATAAGTCATTATTACCTATATAATGACTTGAATACAATAAGAACATAACAATTACAGTTTCTTTTATCATTAAATCTCTATACATATTATATAAGTTCTTTTCGCATCACATCATGTTTTTAATAAACTCATAAAGTATACAAATGATTTTCATATCTATGATACTTCTCATAAATTTTACAGAATAATCACGATTAATTTTTTTAATTTGATTTTCTAGTATATATGCGTATAAATATAAACATAGAAAAAACTATTCAAATTTATGTAATTCTGACGATTTAAAAAGATGACATAATTAAATTTCATACACAATATTTTAACAAATTGTTAAAAATTGTTAGGATTATACAATTCCAGATATTTATTGTGCTTTTAATACTTAAATCCGTATTACATATTTTGATTTCAAATTTTAATCAAAGATGTATTGTGTATTATATTTGCTTTGCTTTATATATTCTTTAAATGTACGATTCTTAATTATTTAAAATTTAAAATGCTGTAAATTCTTAAAACTGTAAATATAAAATAAATAGTATAAAGTTCAATTTTCACTAATGAACAGAGGAAAATATTTAAAATGTTATTCCCGTAATCATTACACCTAATCTTTTTTTCAACCATTAGTCTACTAAGAATCCATTTAAGCTTTATCAGCAACTAATGGAAACAAGCATATTAATTCTTAATTCTCAACGGGTGGAATGTATTTTTTTGTTATAAAATATATTCATTTATTTAGTAAAATAAAAATTAATAATTTACGTATAATGAAAAATAGGCATTTTGAAAATTATTTATAGGTACATCATACATAATGACAGACATAATCCGAAAATGAGCGGCCTTGAAGAACTAGGAAAATTTCTTCCACATTTCAAATCGGATCTTCTGATAATAAGTGGACTCCAGATGATGGACAATTATCCATTTAGCAAAGGCAGTCGAATGAAAAGTCTTGAAAAAATAAAGAAACAGATGCTCAGTCAGCCAATGTCTACGAAAATTCATTTCGAAATGGCCTCATTTGCCGAAGAGAGTCTTATGATGGACCTAAACAAGATGGTGATACCATTCGCGGATAGTCTTGGAATGAACGAGCAGGAGATAACGAATCTCCATAATTCTCTCTATTACGGGAACATTTCACTCGTAGCAAATTCTACACCACGGGTTGCTACCGTACTTGATCAGATGAGAGCACTTTTCAAACTTATCAGATCAAAGGGCGTAGGCATTGATGGGGCTAGGATTTTAACAAGAATTCATGTGCATACACTTGCTTATCAAGCCATATTAACAGTTAAAAATTCGTCCTGGAAAAATACCATTGCTGCTGCTGCAAAAGCGTCTTTGACTGCCCATCGACATGTTTGCAGCACAAACGATGTAAGTCAAACTTAAAATTGAAATGAATTTTATTAATGAATGATTCAACTTTTCACTTGTAATGAACGTGGTAAACATGTATTAATACGATGTTTTCCAGTGTAAAAGATTTTAAATGATTAAAAATCAATTTAAAAATTGATTCGTTTTGAATTAATTATATTATTTAAAAATATAGTATTATCAAAAATCAACATCTTCTATAAACTAATGTGCAATGAAAAACTTATTTATTTTATATTATATTTTTTGTACAGGGTAGTTATCATCACTTTTTTATTGGAGCATTAAATTTTATATGATATACATAAACATTTCTCTTACTTCATTCTGGATGGAATAATATTTTTATCTTATTAATTCTTTTATAATTATTGTCTTACTTATGCTTCACTTAAAACTTGTCTCGAAGGATTATTTTGACGAACATTTTTTCTTCGTCGATACATCTTAATCTTGGAAAAATAATGACTGTTATTATTTAGTGAAATGTGTACAAGGAACATCTCTTATTTTCCTCGTTTACTTCTTCACTTTTTATAGCAAAGAAAGTTTGGAAGGAATTTTTGGAGGAGGAGTAATAGTGGGAATATTACACGATTTCATATCTTTTAAATTTTATCAAAATAAGGATAAAGAAGGCCGTGTACGATTAATAAATTTATTTAATAATAATTTAATTTATAGTATTGGTGACTAGCTCAACTAATTAATGAGGTGATTAGTCGATCACTCTACTAGTGTACATTTGCATTGTGCAAATTTTAGTAGTCTTTTTAATTTGTGCATTATCAAGAGTAGCCTACTCTTAGTAAACGTATTGTCTCTCCTGACGGTAATTGGTTTCACTACACGATAATTATCATAATAAATCCAGAGATTGGTGTTTAAGGGTTCTTGAACTCTTGAATTAATTGGTAAATTAATTGGTAAAACAAGAATTAATTGATGGCAAGCGAATTGAATTATCATTTAGGTTACTCTGCATTCCGACAATTGGTATTTTTAATAACACAGTGGATTAGCCAATTCAGCAAAATGTACGAAAAACCGACTTTTAATCGATAGTAATATTTAAAGAAAAAGAATTATAAAAATATCTGAATTTGAAATTATTATCAAGAATCTGTAATTATAAATTTTTATTATTTTCTAAATGGAAATAAATATTTTTTAGAATATTTAGGCTTATAAAAATCGATACACATATTTTTGAAGAATTCAGTTATAATTCGTTTCAATTTTGTTAATTAGGTATTGTAAGGGATTCAAAACAAGATATTTATATGAATAAAATTCATATGTGTCATTTCACATTTGAAATGAGAACAATCTATAATGTAAAGTTCAAGCTCTGCTTGTGAAATTCTCTACATATTTATAATAATTATTTTATAAAATTTGCTGAAATTAAGTTAAATCAGACAAGTTTAAGCAAAGTTGAACAAAGTCGAATCAAATTTTAACGCAAAGAAAATAATTTCATCATTCTGTTTCTCAAAAATGTTAGATTATTATTATGATGCATTGGTTAAATTACAGTCTTGTAATAGTAATATTTAATTAAGAAAGGTCGGAATGACTTTTTTGTCATACATTAAATGTTTTGTCTTACTAATTAAATGTGCTTCATTAAACATTGTATTTTCAGATCGATTTACAAAAAGCAACACTGATAATGGATGACAGCTTTACGACATCGATCATTTCGGGAACAAGGATTGCTTTGAATGTGGATAAACCAGTTGCGTGTTGGAGCGAAGTGTTTCACGTAATTGGTAATCGAATTGATGTTGAACTATGCGTTGCACCTGTACTAGTCTGCACAGAGGTAAGACAAACAGCTGGCGGTGGTGACAATGTCTCAAGCGCTGGACTAGTCCTTCAGATTTAAGCGCAAAAGCACATGTTATTTGTACACATATTGGGATCGGCAAGTTCCTTTTTCGTTACTCTGTATTCAAAGTACTATATTATTATAGGAATATAAGCTAGCATTTAAATATTACTAGTAAATATTACTCTAATTTTGTTTTTTATATCAGTCTCGAAAATCTAAGTTAAAAATCTAATACTATGTTAAGTATTTTAAACTATATATTTGTAGCTTGGAAGCATCACATTTTATCGTATGACACACTATTTCATAACGATATTAATTTATATTAAGCACTCAAAAAATATTGATCGATAGGTTGTATGATCAAATTTATTTTTTCATAAATTAATAAAATTAGATAAACTTAACAGATGTTCATCTGTGAATAATATATTTTACAATGTCTCAGGCATTTATTACTATGAAATTGTAATTTAAAGTACATATGGTTTTGTATATACACATACTCAAACATAATTAAAGTAATATAAAATTTTTTGAAGTATTTTTATTTACATTTATAAGAATACAGATAAAGTAACAAGTCTTAAAAAAAGCTTTTTAACCATCATACAATCAATAATCCAAAAATCAAATGACAAAATTTTAGTCTAATTTATTCTTTTATTGTTCTCTATTATTCAATACCTCTAAATAAGCTGAAATGCTTATAATACATTGTTTAATGTCAATTTGTAATATAATTTTTGTAATTATTTTTAATGCTTTTAGAAGTTTTACAAAATTTACATCAATTAGTAAAACCTTTGAGTTTCATATATGTAATGAAGTCACATTTAATTAATTTTTAATGATATATCATCCAAATATATTCTATCATTTTTTCATTGAATGTAATTAACATCGCTATTATATATTTTTCAATGTATTAGATACATTATTTCTTTATAAAATTGTTTAACTCAAATACATTATTTGACAGTTTCATTAGTTTACTATCACCATTTTAAACGCATGTAATATTATAAAGTGGCATTGATTGTGAAAACCTGTCTTTAATTGAGTTGAAGTGAATTTTTTAAGAAAATACTTAATGGTTTCTGGTTAATTTATATTATATTGTATATTGAATTTGTCTATAAATTAACCATTCTTTTAAGAGAAGCTGCACAACATAAATATTTAATATTATGATAGCACAACTGTATAGTTTTAACTTCAAATAAAATGATCTTTTTTTGGCCTAGTATTGCCTTAAAATACAACGAATTTACGTTATGTATAAATCTTTTAAACAATTTTTTTGCTTTAATATCTTTTTTGTAGTTTTTTTCTTAAACTTTATTACATATTTAGATATGATTTATACATTGTCAATGTTAAGCAATGTCTATAAAAATGCAAAAATACATTTTTTGTATATATCAAAATCTTATGATAAATATTATTTGTGGTTGATTTTTTAATATTTACTGTATAAAAAAATTGTTAATCTCGGAATTTATTGATATTAAAATTTTCTGACTGCAATTTTTAAAACACAATACTTTTTTAATATTACTCATAAATGAAAAGTACATAATTGAAAAAATTGACTATAAATATAAAAAGTAGTAGAAAATTTTTTTAATAATTATTTTGATTTTTTCAGTGTACTTAAGTTCTTTCCTCAAACTTACAAGTGAAGCGTTCTACTAACAGTGATTGATTCTTCTAGAGATTACTCTCATTCATACTATTCATTCTTTATCATCGTTTAAGTTTTCTCATACTTAAAAAAAATGCAATTTCGCGTCAAGGAATATGGAAAATTAAAAAAAAAACATATCTAATTTCTTATTTGAAAAATAGTTGTTCATTATATATTAATCATTTGAAAATTTATCAAAAAAATACTTTTATAATTTTGAAGATAATATTAATTTATATAATAAAATGTATGTTGGTGATTTACACATTAAGATTTTATATAGTCTAATAAATATGTAATTAATCAAAATTAATTTAAATAATTAAAAATTGACAATAGAAAAATTAGATATTATCTTTGTAATATACTTTTTTTTGTCATTTTGTTGGATACATGTTTAGACGTATTCTAATTAAAGATTATTATAATTATTATATTAAACGTATTATAATTAAAGAATTTAATGATTAATTATAATACGAGAATAAATTCATAAATAATTGAATACTTTTTAAAATAATTTGCTTCTATGTTGTTTAAAAGTATCTAAAAATAGAAAATTTTTCGTAACTTGAACGTAATAATTTCTCTTAACCAATTATTTTACCTAAAGATAAAGACATTTTAAAAATGTGTATTTATTATGGTCAATATTTATTATTAAGATGTTATGCTATAAGTATTTGTTAATCTTATTTTAACTATCAAACAATTAAATTTACATTCTAATTGAAAAACGTTATAATGGTGATACTATATGTTAGATGTCTTTAATATTGTTAAGTGAAAAAAGAGGCGAAGTTAGAAAGAGATTTGAAGAAAGTGATACTTAAAACCTTTAAATTAGTGAAATTTAATATTTCGTGAAGAACAACCTCGTCTACTAAAAATGTGTAAATATCAGAATATAATCTAAATAAGAATGAAAAATGAATGTATGGGTTCTTAATATTATACATTAAATGTAGTTAATTATTTTAAGTAGTTTTCTGGCCTTTAACGTTTTCTGCTCTGTAATGATTCTTAAGAATTCAATTAGATTTATACTCATTCAAAATGGCCTTAAATTCATTCCACATTGTTTTCTAAAACGACTGATTATATCTAATATGTTAAATTTTTGCGTAGATAAAAGTAATTTTACAAATGCAAATTTTATAAAAAAATTAATGCATTTTTTAACTTTTATAATACATAAATTACAGTAGTCTCACAATAATTTTTATAATTCTTAACTTTTCCGAAAAGGATGTTTTCAAGAAATAAATATATTATTAGATGTAACTTCATATTCACTTTATAACTTCATTGTTTGTCTAATGAATGTAACAAATTAAGTTCTTAAGGTGAAACGTATGAAGACTCTAGGTCATCTTAATAGTAAGATTACTATATCTTGTTTAAATAGTCTCATGAAAATAATACTTTTTTTACAAAAGTAAATTTTTGTATTTTTGAATAATTTTATAGAACTATTTATAAAAGCATGAATTTTACATGAAAAATAAATGTATACAAAATTTAATTTATTTCATATAAAAGTAAGACAATTTGTAATTAAATTATAAATTTATCTATAAAAAGTATTTAATATCATGAATACGTTCTACATTGTAACTGATTAAAGAATTGTAAAAGAATAAATTATGTATAATTAATAATGTATATATTTAAAGACTGGATAAATAAAACGCTTGAATAAATTGTGAATTTTCATTATCTTATATTTCTATATTATAATCAAATCCGTGTTGGAATCCATATTACAACGTAACAATAAAAATCACTGAACCTACAATTTCACTGGTCCAATGAATTATTGGAATTGTTTCAACGCGTCTATTTCTTTTCGAACACTTATTTTTCTTCGCCGAAGTTAATTGTTCACAAGATTTTTATCAACAGTTATCACTATTGGCCGATTAATTCTAAAAATACTTTGAATATCATAGAAAAACAGGCTAACTTTACATGTTTCTCAAACTGTACAAATTAAGATGAAAAATATAACAGTTGAGAGAAAGGTATTATTTTAAAGAATTTTTCGTTGGAACATGAAAATACAAGCTACATACACTGTGTGTTTTACGTAAAATGTGAAACACTGGCCTGAAATTTTAAAAACTGCAGATGTCCTCATACTTGGAATTCGATCCTCATATTTCGGAATTACAAAAAATAGACCGAGCGATGTTGCTATAATTTTTGTTCTTTTTTTTGTTTATTTTTTTATATAATATGATGCAAAGTTTCAGGATATTACAAATTTGTTGCTAAAATATACTTTGTTATATTTTATTACATAAAATTAAATTGTTTTTTCAAAATAATAAAGTAATATTTTGAAACTTTGGGACATAAATATTTATAAAAAATATATGTTCTATTTAAGAGCATGTTAAATTAAATTTTGATCTTGTTATATCTATATAAGAATGTTTTTTTATACGTTCATCTATTTATTAAACAGAGTATTAGCACTTACCTACTAAATGGTGTTCATTACAGATAACATTTTTTGTGAGTAAAACATGAACTTTTCTAAATTATGCTATATTCTAAAGTAAACTGTAAAATAATAAATGTTTTTCAAATTTTCAATTAAAATTTGTTAATTTTATATTATACGTAAGTTGAATTAGGTAATGTACAAATATTTTCTTACAAACAATTCTTGGAAAAAAAAAAAAAAAAAAAAAAAAAAAATTAAAATATAAGCACAAAGGTATATTAGTAAAATTATAGTTTCAACTTCTATAACTATTAAAAATTTTATGCACGATTTTAATTTATAATTTATTTAACGCTTTAATATTTTATAATATCAAATCAAATATAATTTTTATATTTAATTACAAAATTCTTTCGATATGTCTATAGATACAAATTATTATACAATTCCCAAAACCATATTATTTTTAAATAATTGTATTTGTGTTACTTACGTTTAATAAAAGAAATTTTAATTCGTACAGTACATATATACATATGATATATAAGTAAAACTTATTTATCTTTGCCTTAAAAATATTTTCTAGTTTAGCTTAAAAAACTGTATAAAAATTTGTATAAACTGTATTTTTACAAATTTTTAACTGCATCTTTTGGGTTAAATATTCAAAAGTTATATAAGTAAATTGAATGTCAACATTTTATATTTTAAAAATTTCTGATATAGACATATACTTACTCAATTATGTAAATTGTAAATGCATGAAATTTATTGTTTTGTTTGACAATGAAATTTCATTAAAGGTTATCTCGGATTTAAGTTAATTACATTGCTTATTATATAAGTTTTTAAAGGAATGAAGCATTACAAAAATGTAAAATTTGAAAGTATAATCATGTATTTTTATTAATAACATTCAAAATATTGCTACTAAAATCTATTATGTCATATATAATTTGCGATTTTTTTTAGTTCTTATAACAAAAAGATAACCTTACTTAATTCAACAGTTGTTTGACCAAATAAAAATTTGGACTTACATACTTTACATATGTTACTTTTTACAATTTGTAAAACTAGACAATTTTCTCATGTGTGTGTATACGTACATACGCGCACGTGTGTATGTGTGTGTGTGTCTATAATTATAGAATAAATCGCTTCAAATTCAATACAATCTCACATAAAAACATTTTAGTGCTATTAATTATAAAAAATATAAAAAATAGTGATAAAATATTTTTATATCGGAATATTTATAATTAAATCTCATAAATGAAAATATATTCCGTAACATATACTAAAGTGTAATACTTAAATTAATCAATGATGTCATTCTTTAAATAAAGTTATATTAAAAAAAATTTCAAGTCACAAATCAGACATAATTAATTATTAGAAACACAATACTGCAATATATTTATAATTTCCAGATTTTGCTAGTGCATTACCAATTGAGTTTATTCAGCAGTTTGCTTCTTATGAAGCAAAATGTGCTGTTTAATGTTAAAAATAAACAAAAAAAATTATTATTATGCAACAGTCGCTCAGTCATTAACGAAAAATGAAGTTCCTACCCCTCGTTGATCACGTATTTTTAAAGAATCGTATCACCCTCGTCAATACCCAACATTCGGAGATCGTCGGGTCCAGGTGCTGCCTCGAGTTC
The DNA here is from genome assembly GCA_018907045.1 of Wiebesia pumilae. NCBI lineage: Eukaryota > Metazoa > Arthropoda > Insecta > Hymenoptera > Agaonidae > Wiebesia > Wiebesia pumilae. The sequence continues at coordinate 450,246 of JACCHZ010000121.1, forward strand.
AGGTTCCTGTTGCGTAATCTCAGGTGGGGGCTGGTCCATAAAGTCGGGCCCGTATCCCATGCAACCAAGCATACCATACATTGAGCCATACATTATCGTGTTCTCGTGACCTTGGGAATGGTCGGCATCTTCGTTCACTTCATCTTTCGGGAAGATGATGTCCAGAGCTTCTTGTAGGTCCTCAGGAAGGGGCACTCCATCCGCTCGTTTTTCAGCTGGTTCGGGAATTTCAGTTACATCGGCGACAGGCACACCTGGTATTTCTGTGGTGGGTGGCAATGGTGGTGGTGGATTAGCATATATTCCGGGAGGTGGTATTTGCATCTGGTGCATGTATGGCACTGGCTGTACCGGTGGCTATCAAGCAAATAAATATAATCATTTCATTGATTATTAAATAGATAATAGTTTTAAAAAAGTAGTTTAAAAAGGGCCAAATAAGTAGATACAGTTTTTTTATAAATATAGAATCAAGAGGTAAGCAAAATTATCATTTATTTTTTCTACCATTTAAAGATGATTTAAATATAAAAATAGACGTTAGTTAATGATTATTTCTCTAAATGAAACGATTTATGCAACTTTTATTTGATTTTATTTTCAAATGATTCTTGATTTAATTTTAATTGATAAATTCCAGGCGTATTCAAACAAGATACTCGACATAAATACTTTACTTGAGTAAGTGGATGTATAAATGAATTGGTTACGAAAGGCGGTGGTGGTCCTTGGTGCGTAAATGGTGTTGGTGTAACTTCTTGTTTTTTTATCGGGTAGCCTGGCGGTGGCATACTAGTGTTGGGGATTGGAGGCGGCGGTTTCGTTGTGTCTTCTTTCGCCGACTCCAAGCTTTGTTCAATTACCACCTCGTCCGATTGATCTTCTATTTCCATATCCACCACGTCACCTGTGATATTATTTCCCGGTTGCTGTTTATCATTAAGCGTAGGTGGAGGAGGAGCCACAAGGATCTTCATTTGATGAGATTTGATCGTTGTTGTATTGTTAGGTAATGCGAGTGGAGTAGCAAGTTTTGGTACGTGAACAACACCTGAATAAATTATGTCGAAATTTATTCTAAATATTTAAAAATTGTTAAACAAGAGCAAATCTATCATTAACTACGTTCTAGTGCCAATAATGTAAATGAAGATCAATAATACAGATATAAATGCAAAAATAAGCAGTCTATTATATTTTTCTTTTAACATACACGACACTGCAAAGTGCAACGAAAGACTTAATGAGGTGCATAAGATATTATGTCAATTTATGAATCTTTAATCATCAAAGGAATTATTTTAGATTTTATTTATTGTGATTTATTAAGAATAAAATGGACATAGTAAAAATATATTTTTTTTAAATTATTGAAGATTGAACCATTGCCAGATCACGGCACAAGAAAGAAAACAAATGCTAATGGAGGAGGTATTTTATGGTATGTGAAGTTTTTGAAGATAATTTTGTACAACTACGAGTTTGTATTATAATAAGTAAGTTGACTGCAATTGTAGAGGCATAGACTACTCGGTTACCTAATTTATTCATTATAAAATTATAAAGGCATTGCCTCATAATTACCTGGTGGATTGATGATCTCACTAGGTACCTTTGGAGTATCTTCGAACTTGCTCTGAGTGTACGGGAGCGCCATCACCTCCTTCTCAGGTTTAGGATCGTCCTTTTTCTTGAAAAGTGGTAAGCGCCCAATGAATGGTAACTTGCCTTTCATAACGTTTGACTGAGATTTTTTCTGACTTTGATGGCTGCTGCTTCCCTTCTTCATTTTACTATTCGACTCTCCGCTTTTTTTGTCGTACTTAGATTCATCGTTTGATTCATCGTCGCGTTTATACTTATCGTAACTACGTTTTGGGCTGTATTCGCGGTTGCGATCATGGCGCGGAGAGTCGTTAGAGTCTCTACGTCTACCACTTCGACTTTCATAGTAGTCCCTATAAAAATTTTATTTTTTGTTTCATTAATTATTATCGATAAATAATGTTAATTATCTTAAGAACGTCTGTGATATTTTTATTAAAATAATTGTTTAAACAAAATTATCTTTCTAGTTTAATAAATAGTGCATATTTATTCACTAATATTAAACTTATTTAATCATTTTCCGTTAAGTTATAATATTTTTAATTTCAAATTTACAATTAGAAAATTATAAGTTATTTATATATTTGCAATATTGTTATTATTTAATTATGTACAATAAAAAAGGATTGTTTTTTGTATGTTTCCAAGAAATTTAAATAAACACAAAATATAAATTAATGAAACATGCTCACCTTTCTCGATCTCTGTCACGACCGCTCCTTCTTCTTTCGTATCTATCGTCCCTATATGCTCGCTCATATTTATCATCCCGTCTATCCCACTTGTTCCCATAACTCTCTCGCCTTTCATCCTTACTATACCGATCTCTGTCTCTGTCTCTATCATCGTCTCTATCTCTGTCCTTCTCCTTTTCAACCGGTTTTGTGGGCATATTGACCTGTTGCTTTGTCCAAAAGCCCATGTGTGGCTTAGGTATATCTTCAGGCTTCGTCACAGGTGGTGGATTTTGGGTCATAACCTTGGTCTCTTCCTCTTTTTTTATCCAAAACGATTTTGGGGGCTCCTTGGGACCCCAAGCCTGAAGCTCTGCCTCAGTATTATTGTAGCATTCAGGTTTAATATCCCTATTAATATGCTGTTGCAACTGGTTATTATCCAATTCTTGTTTAACTTTAATCTTATCACGTAGGGAGTTTATAATCTGCCTATCATCTGCTGATTCGCTGTTACCTATCAATATTTTAAAGAAAGCGTTTTATTATTTGATGAAACGAGATGATGAAGGTTTAATTAGTTCCAAGAAAAAATGTATTAAGTATATAAGTCTAACTCTGTTAAAGCAATCAAGTATTAATTGACTCCAGCGGTCGGAAAAATTAATTTTTAACAGTTTAAATACTAATTTATAATTTTAAAAGTAATTTTTAATTTAGAGTATAAATTTTTATTATTGAGTTAATGAATGGACGAAAAAAAAATTTTAAAGAGAATCTTTTTATAGAGAGCTCGCATTTACTCTACACTTTTTAAATGCTTTAAAACTTACAAATAATTTATAATACGTATTAATAAGTTTTTCGGAAACGTTTCAAAATTTATAGAAACGGGGCTTATAAATCTAAAAATAAATATAAATGTCTTGACAGAAAAGGTATTTGATGGATGAAATGATTGCTAAATGAAACTTGTTATGTGTAGCTAAGCCAAATTTTACAATTCAGCAAAAAAAATTTTTTTGTACAAAAATAGTGAAAAATGGTCATTTTAAAAGGGATTATATTTAAAATTTGAATAGACTTTCAACTTCTATTAAACTTAAGAATTATTGTACTGGAAATATATTTATGAAATTTAATGTTAGTAAGTTTTCAGCAAATATTGTACCGTAACTGTCATCATCATGTATACATTGGCCCGAATTTTTCATCTTGTTCCTCATAGCCACACGGATACTTCTGGAAGCATCTTCACTGATGATTCCGTTATTGCTGCCAGAATCGTTGCTATCTGAGTCGCTCGATGTATCAGAGTTGCTACTTTTCGTTTTGCGTTTTTTCGTCTTTTTCTTATTTTTCTTTGTCTTCTTCGATTTCTTTGACTTGGACGATGAGCCATCTTCTTTTTGCTTTTGAATTTCTAGTTGTATTTGTTTATGCTTTTCATCGGAAAAGGCTTTTTCACGATCTGCCATCCAGTCTGTCTCCCAATGTGGATTTTGTTCCACAAAACGCTGTTTAATTAAAAAATTTTTTAAAAATAGCAGAAAATAATTAATGTCATAACTCTTCTAATTAATTTTTTACATTAAAGGTCGTTAAAAATGATTTAATTATTTAAAAATAAATAATTTAGAAGTTTTGTTTAAGACCAGAATTCTTTTTATCTAAAGTAGTAATAAAATGCTCACACTATAATTCTCAGAATGCCGCCGGGACTTCAAGTGCAAACTGGCACAATGAAGATCCCCAATCCAGGCATTACACAGTTTGCAGTACCAAGCTGTCGAAGGGCTGAAGAATTGTAAGCCTGCGAAACAAAGAGGAAACAAAAGTATGGTTAGATAAATCACGGGCATAGTCATGTATGATGTAGCGAGCATTTTTTATAATGTAAAGTTTCATGAAGAATGACCTTGTGTTTATCCGCGACAATGCTCACAAGTGTCACGCTGAAAACAAAGGTTGATTTTTTCGTTAAAAAGTATGAGGCAATTTTTCATCGTGAAGATAAATAGAAACTATAAATTAAATTGATATCCTGTTGATAGCAGAAGTCCTAAAAAAGGGTTACAAAATAAGAGGGTGCAAGGCGAGTATTTTTTTTATTACTAATAATAACAATGTATACATATTACACAGTACATTTAAAGTATGTTTCGTTTTCTTAAATGTAACATAATTTTATAAATATATTAATATATGAATTAATTGCGTAATAAAATACGGTATACTTTACAATCATTTGTATACGAATGCAAGCACAAATACAATTGTAATAATAAAATATTTCCTGTGATTTATATACCACAGGCTTTTTTATACTTTGTTGACTGCACAATAAATAGTGTTTCATCTTCCTCACTTTCAAATACCATCACGAACCTAGATGAATAAAAATTCATGTAACACCATATATAATAAAATCACACGCGAATAAAAATAAAAATTGATTCACGTTGCACACTGTTGACGTAGTTCTTCTTAAGAGACGGTATGCGAAAAACACAAATTCGATATCCTCTTTCCTTTCTCTCATTGACATCATGGAGAAGATAATACATAGCAAAATGTCGACGAAAATAAAAAGTACATCTGTATTACCAAGAAATAACATGAAAACAAGGGCCTTTCAAAAATAGGCACTTTAAGAAAAATAATGTAAAATGCACATGTGTACGAAGAGTAAACAATATTGCTGACATTTTTCTTCAATACATACCAAGCACACGCGACAGTGTCTGCGCGAACTCTACGGAATTACTCTATATAATTAGTAAAAAAAGGAGTTTATCCATTGAAACATTATCATACCTTTAATTGGCGTTCTTTTAGTTGGCAGTCCTGGATAATATGGCACTTCCTTCTCTGTTCCCTCGAGCTTGCTTTCGTGCCATGGCATGTCGACTATCTTGCGCTCCTGTAACAGACAAAATAAGTGTGATAATTTATGTTACAGTCAAGTGCATGGAATTAATTATATAATTTATTGTTTATCATTTTTGAGTATTAAATATAAATTAAAGAAAATGTTTAAATAAAAATATTTTCATTATTTTTTAAATCTTTAAAATAATTTATTTATATCTTTTGCAGAATTGCAAATATATAATTGAATACTTATAAAAGATAATAAGAAATAATTGTCATAATGTTTAACTAATATTATTTATAGTTGATATTATTATTGACACATTTTTACATTAAGTAAATCACAAACATTTTCTCCAGTTTCAAAATATTGACAATTATAAACACACATACATATATCAAAGGTAAAGAACCCCATGTAATATTCAGTATTCAAATTGATAAAAAATGAAATAAAAAATCTGTAATTATGTATTAATAAAAAGAAACATTTATAGAATATTTATTTATATAAACATTTTTACTTATATTTAATTTAATACACAAAGAAGACAAATATACATTTTATAAATTCGTCCGATGAATGTTATCCATAATTATTGAAATAAATCGACTTACCAAACATATCTCTTTATGTTCATTGCTATGAAGATGATTTAAGTATTCTTTAGCAGTTTTTGGAAAGATGTCGCAAGTTTTGCACCAGTGCATCTCAGGATCATAATGCACGAAGTTGTATGTAGGTTTCAACTCTTCTTCTCTGTTGTCTGAGTTCGAGGAATTCATTGATCTTTTACCCGTGGAAAAGTCTTCCTTTGGACTTTTCGAACGTTTAATCAATTCTGGCTTGTACTTTACTTTCAAGTCTTCAACAGTTACTTTGTCACCGATAATATCAGTTAACATGTCAATCACATTGTGTATGGATTTCATTTTATTTTGAATTTCAACCTGCAAAGTAAAAGTAAACGATATTTCATATTAATTTTATTTATGAGTTGAACCAAAAATGATAAATGTATTTATTTGCATAAAAATAATTATAAACTATTTTATTCTTATAATTAATATGTAAAAACTGATCATGTATAATTTTTTTTTGGACTTAAACTATATATTTTCAAAAAAATAATTTTTATCAAATTGAATTATCCATAAGGTATAATAATATTTTTATCATTTTTAACTAAAATAAACTATAAAAATAAAAATGAATACATTGATAAAATAACCAAATAAAAATGTACATAATTATTACTTGATAAAATTTATTAGTATATTAAAAATCTATTTACTGATTTCTTTAAAACAAGAAAGTTTCTAAAGTAAAGCAACTTTATTACGTTTTTAACATTATGTTATAACAAGTGATACCACTATTTTTGGTTTGAAATACTATTTGCTGAAACATTATTTTAGTAATGGAACTGAATATATTTACATAAAATTCTTTTTTATTTCAATAGATTAAAAGAAACATCTACTTATTATTATTGAAACACTGTAATTGAATAAATATGTATAAATTTATAATAAGGGTAAAGTTAATCTAATAAAATTTGTTCAAAATATTTTACTACGTTTACTAAAAATAATCAAAAAAGTTTTACAAAATATGATTTAAAAATGATATTTATTTCAAAACATTAAAAAGTATTTATCATTTTAAATATTTTTAACTATTACATTAATTATTAAATGTATAAAAATTCGTACAAACCTGCAACTTTTGATTCTCCTTAATGATACGATTATTTTCTCTGCCTCCGTCCTTGCCGATCTCTTCGCATTGTTTTCGTAAGATTTCTAATTCACGTTGTAGTGTCGATGATTTCTTGACATATTCCTCACGCTGCTTCGCCAGTGTGGCTTTGTGATGCTTCAATTCGGCTGCGATGGCTATTCGTTGTAGAAGATTTATTAATTACTTAACACAAGTTGCATGCAGAAAAGGAAATTACAGTTTCATTTTTCTAAAGTATCTACAAAGAAGAAAGATAAATAATATAGACCTATACAAAGGAGACCAGAGCAAAGTTATGTATTAAAAATGAAATGTTATAAGTTATTAATCTAAGAATCAAAAATTGATTTAAAGAAAGGCTTTAATTTCTAAAGGATAGAAAAATTTCATTTTTAACAAAACGCTGAACAATAAAATATTAATACCTTCAAGTTAAATTGTAAATTTAGAATTATTTATAAATTTATAATTTATCTTGAATAATATAATTTAAATATTATAATTTATATTTTAGATACAAGAAGCCATAATATTTTTTTCCATTTTGAGAAAAAATTTTCCGATTTTTTAAAGTCAATATATTAAAATGTATTTTAAAAAGTGTATTATATATGATAATTTTGTTTTTTTGAGAATTATTGCTTTGTTTTGGTCTTAACAGTAGTTAGGGAATATTATTAACGTTATTTGAAGTTCATGCTTTACTTTTATTACGAAAATTTTTTTAGTGATACAATGCTATTCACGATTGAAGATATTTCATTACTAGGTCATTTCAATACAATACAATGATGTAATGTATTATCAATCAATTAAATATGTAAATTTTATTTTTCTTCAAATATTGAAATTTGAACTATAATGTCTTTTATATAAATATAGTTGATTTTTGATAAGCCTCGAGTAAAAATGAGTATTTTTTACTTTCAAACATTAAATTAATTGCACTGTAATTTCCATTGGAGAGAAGAGAAGGAAATACTCGTTTTCAGTACAATGTAGTTCTTTTTATTAAAGTGAAATGAAATTTAGAAAATTCGAACTTTATATTTGTAGATCAGTAAACAATAAAATTACTTTAAATTGAAATGAACATTTGATACACTTCAATCATATTTTTTAGTATTTTCTTTTTCTTTTTTTTGTTTGTTAAGAAATAAGTAAAAGCATAAATGTACAATCTCCAAATGCAAAAGCACTGCGATAGCACACCTTCTTTCTTGGCTTCTTCAGGTCTATTGCTGACGGCTGCCATTAGGGCTGCCTGCGCAGCGGGATCGACAACGCGTTGCTGAGGTTTCTCGCCGCGACTACCTGGCGGCATAGTCGCAGCCGCGGCAGCAGCAGCCGCCACCGCGGCTGCAGCCGCTACTGCTTGTTGCTGGCTGTTATATGGAACATTTCCTTGCCAGTTCGACGGCGGATAATCCTGCGAATATCAAATTTTTCCGTCGCTCAGCTTCGCTTATGAATATTTTCGTTTTTCGAAATCCTTTTTTTTCTTACCTTTTGCGACTCCTCTCACATTTACATAACGTGCGCGAGTACGTTTTGATTTGTTTTTTGTAGTACTAACTGAAGATTTTTTTTATCGAGATAGAAATATAACAATGTAAAATAAATTCTAGATCATTGATAAGGGCGAACGAAAAGTGAGGTTGCGCGAGAAAGTCTTATCAATAGCATACTTACACTCCGACACTTAAAAAACTTTTTAAATATGTATGTATATATGCGTGTATACAGAAATATACATGACATTAAACAAGGTCACTTCGTTGTAGCGCAAAATATGACTTGCGCATGAAAACATGATCATTTTCGAAAAATGTTATTGCAAATTTGCATAAAACACTAAAATATCACATAAAACACAATAGTGGAGCCTGAAAACCTCTGCCTGTTGAATTTTGATTATATCCATTGATTTTATAATATTCCCTGCTTAAGAAAAGATAAAGAAACATTATAATCTAAAGGAACTTACATTTCGATAACCAGCTGCCTGTGGATATCCTCCATAGTCTGCATAGCTTTGACCATAATTGTAATTGTAGTTTCCATAGCCTGGTGTGTATTGTATTGGAGGCGGTGGTTGACTAGTATTCGGTGGTGGAGGAGCCTAACAATAATTATTTATTATATAAACGCCATTACATAAACGTTATATACGTGTGCGTTTTGTTACTTTGAAAAACTATTGTCAATTTAATTTCAAGCATAATTATTTGGCAGAAAATTATTCTGATGGTTTGCTTCATTAAAGATAATGAAAGTAATAATTTCAGTTTTTAGAGATTATATCCTGACATTTGAAGTTTTACATTAATTTGTTTAATTTAAAATATCTATCATTAAGATTTTTAATGTGATAAGTGAAAAAAAATTTTACGTTATATTGATTTAGTACTGGTTGTGGATAGCTAGTTGAATTTGGTGGATTAGATGCTTTGTTTGTAGACTGCATGTTTGTTTTCCATTCATGCTCTCTAGAAGAATCTTTCCTTCTCGAGCTTCTCTCTCTTGAACTTGAACGAGATCTTGATCTTCTGTATCGTCGCCTTGGCGATGGAGATCGGTCATATTTTTTTGACCTTCTTCTTACACCATCAGACTCTTCGCTAGGACTTCGTGGTCCCTTCCGCCTGGCTTCTTGCTCCATCAAAATGTATCAGCTAATACTACAACTAGTCAATTCTTATCTTAGATATTGTATAAAAGTACCACTATTTATATTTGTAAAGCAGAGTTTTCAGTTTTATTTATTTTTAATTGAATATTTTTTAAAAAATTTTACATAGAAGAAAATATTTATTACTTGTATGAATTAAAAAGTTTTTAAAAAGTTTATTTATAAAACAAATAATTTTAGTTGTTAAATGTATTATAATTAATAAAAGTAATTTAATTTTCTGATACATACACTTATTAAAAATAATTAATTCGATTAAGTCAGAACATCGACAAATGTTAAATGTTATAATCATATTGACGAATTTTTAAATGAGTGTAGCAACTGACATAATTATATAGGCCATCTCATTAACAAGCTTAAACATATTGTTGGTTCCTAAATGGGTTATATTGTAGGCATTATAACTAATAAAAAATTTATATTAAAATGTTTGGCAACTAAAAAATTATACTTAAAATAAATTTTATTGTCTTATTAAATAACATAAAGAAACTTAATTCATAACATAACATTTAGAAAATTTGTTTTTAATGTCAATATTAACAAACTTGAAAACAATAAGTTTAATATGCTTAAAATGATATATTTAATATAATAAAATATAACTTTATATACGTAATTTATAAGCGCGCACACATGCACAATAATGTAATGTTGCACATTACATACACATACACACATGTATATATATATATATATATATAATGACCTATATACTAATCGATTATAGTAATTCAGAACATGTGAAACAATTGTTTGAGTAAACTTGAACATATAAAGCCACATTACACTAATTTAAACCATATATATATATTTTTTTTTTTTCATTACCCTTACTGACTTATTAAAGTTACCGAACAGTCCAACATTGGTTATACATATAAGAATTAGTACAGCTTTTTTTAACCAAGGCACGCACAGAGTAGTTAGGTTAGGAATATTATCCGTTTCTTAAAATGAATTTCGTAATAGGAAAAAAACCTTCATCCACTCAAAAGTCTTCTATAAAGAGGAATAAACTGCAAAATGTCAGCCATTAAATGAGAAGTCTTACCATTTATTCGGGACAACGTGCGTGCGCGCGCGCGTGAGTTGGCTTGGCCCACCGGGTGTAACATTAACGGAAAAAAAAAAGGAGAGGGACAAACGAAGAAAAAATAACCTTTCTCTTTTCTACTGTACTTACCTTAGAAATCATACCATGTACCGATGCTTTCTACGCGATAGATACTGCATTAAGTTTCTCTACTGACTTATTAAAAGAGGAGAATACTTAAAATACTGGCATTACACGCTTACTTTTCTATCTCCCGGTACGCACACAATACAAGGTCGTGAAAATGAATCTGTACTTTATAGTGTGGGTGCCGCCTTGTGCTGCGCTATATGGTTACAAGTTACATCAAATGAACGCTACTCGCGCTACTCTACTCGCTTTATTTTTTATTTTAATTTAGTTTGCTTGTTCGTGGTAACTAAAGTTCCCGTAAATTGTGCGAAGCGTTATTTTTCCCGGTATCGTTAGTTTTATTCTCTTAGGTTTTTACTACTTTTACGCATGCGTGCGACAACAAAAGAAAGAGAGACAATTAGAGATCTCCATAAAATTAAAATATCCATGTATCTATGAATCTTCATAGCGGTGACTGGACACCATACTGACTAATCACAAATTTCTGTCACAATACGGAGTAGAATAACTGATATTTAAAGAAATCTGTATTTGTTAAGATCAATTATGAGACTGTCTAATATTTATGCATTAATTATATTATAAAGCATATATAATAAAAAAAAGCATGTGGTATACATACGTCATAACGGTCCGGTCACATTTTAGATATTTAAATTTGACAGGTCACAGGTTAGACTTTTCTAACTAAAGGTGGTTTTCAATGTAGCGAATAAATGAACTTTAGTAATTAAGCAAAGGTGTAATATACATAATTTTCGAGATAAATCAGGTACCTAGGAATACTGTCTAATAGTATTCATCAGGATAATTATTCCATTAAATAATTAGATGTAAATATCTAAAATTCATTTCCAACAAACATCTCTGTTATAACGTTCTGAGTATGTTATGTAGCTAGATTGCGATATACTAAGAGTCATATCAGCATGTTATGTTTCTAACTTAAACAATTAAAAAATTTATTTTTAAAATTATAAAGTTTTAATATAATAGCAGTATATTGACATGAATTGAACTCGAGAATAATAATATAGACATTCTAAATGTCATAAAGCAGGTAATGTTTTCCAACATAATATTTCATTATACGGTATTAGTTTTAAACAATTGATTTTGAATATGAATAAAAATTCTTAAGTTTCCAATAAAATATAATTAGTCGGAGAACTATTTAATATTAAATTCATTCAAATTTGTTAATTTATACTAGAAATAATTGTTTCTACAATATATTTTTCTATTTCTGTAGTTTTATTGATAGATAAATTATTTACATAATTTTAAAAGAAAACGAAACTTTAGAAGAATAAAAGCTAAAATATATTATTATACTTTTAAAAATCAGTATCTTATAAGGTATTACATGTATTTAAAAATATTTAAAAATGTTTCTGAATGTATTTAATTGGTAAAAATAATAATTCAATATATTTAATTTGTTTATTAAACAAATTTCTTGTAATTTGTTCTTCACGATATAAGCTTTTTCATTGCTATCTAAGTGTACATTAAATATTTTTAATTAACATTTTTTTTATTTAAAACGATTAGTGTATAGATACAGAAAAATAAAAGCGAACGAACTTATAAAACAATTGCCATTGTGTAGCGGAAGTATTAAAAATTAATGGTACATATAAATCATTTAGATAACATAATTTACCAATACTTCATATATTGTAACCAAATTAAGTATTACATACTGAATATTTATTATATTTTATTTGTATAATTTAAGTATTTATATATTTTGATGTATATATGTATGTAAAAACTTTTATGCAAAAAATTATACACATTTATCTTTGAAAATTTTATACAAAATTTACATTATCTTATTTTCAAGAATAAATAGAATTGTTCGTAGAATAATTCAAAGATATTCATTAAACATAAATTTAGACAAGCATTATATTCGTGTAAGAAAATAATCATGATTGGGCTATAAATTAAAGAATGCAATGTTTAAAATTTTTGATTGATTTTTACTTTATAATCTTAAAAAGTGACAGAAAAAAATTAATTACGTATAAATATATAATTACTGATTTGAAAATTCACAAAAGTTTCTGCCTATGAATTACGTGAATTCATAAAATTCAATTTATTTCGATTCACTTTTAATATAAACTATGGAAATATATCCAATTGTAGCCAATTTAGTTAATAACAAATATAAAAAAACCTATTAATCAATTTTACTAAATTAATAATTAAAAATAATGTGGCAAATATAATAAAAATTTGAACCTAATTTAAAATTCACCAACGCTAAGACAATTTTTTCAATTTACATATACTAAATTATCTAAATATGCTTCTTAGATTTAATTTTACTACAATTTTACTTGATATATATTTGCATTTAAATGAAAATAATAGAAAATTCGAACAATAGAAATAAAATTATAAACTAATTTATTCAAAGAAGCTGTAACTTTAAATACTGGCGTGAATGTTATTTTTACACCGATACAAGATCTTGAATTAATATTTAATACGATTCAAAAAAGTATTATAAACTTTCGCTATTAATAAAAAATTCAAATTTTTGTAACTTTGAAGGAAAAATGTCTTGCGGTATACAATTAGATTTTTCTACACATTTTAAATTTTAGATTCAAATTTTAAACAAATTTTCTCAATTTCGATTATTCATTAAATTATTCAACAAGTTTAAAGAGCTCGATTTTTCAGTAATGCCCAATTTTTTATAAGATACATAAGCTCGCAGGCAAAAATCTTTCGTTTCTTTTGAAAATGTTAAAAACAAACGATGCGTAGAATATTTTTATTAAACATAGTATCACTAAGGTTGTTTTTCTTCGCAAAATCGAGTTTTTCCAGGCCCATCCAACAGTAGACCCCCTGAAAAAATGTCAAAATCCACGATAATTATGACGTAGGAGTCAATTATCCCGCAGAAATTCAGTCTTGCCCCATCGCGTGCTGGGGTGGTCGGAGTAAATCCGCGGCGCCGGCGCCGCGACGCTCGCCGCCTCTCGCACATGCGCTCCGGCAAGTCCGTCTCTCTCTCTCTCTCACTCTATCTCACTCACTCCCTCTCTCTCTCTCTCTCTCTCTCTCACTTTCTCTGCCGTCTCGGAGACGATCAATGCTGGAAATAGCGCACGGGCGGCCCCGTCGAGTTTGTCGCTCCGGTGGGCCACACACTTACGACTCCCTTGGTTTGTCGCGCGTCAGACAAGAGGTTTTACCCCATAACGTCGTCGAGGTAGTGGAACGCGCATACCGAAGTGTGGACCATGACACGGAAAAAATGCCCCGAGGATCGGCGCGGTTGATGGGCCAAAAATCGTGAGTACACTTGCGCCACTATCTTCTATCTCTCCCACCCTCTCTCTCTTTTTCTCGCTATCTCTCTCACTTCATGCTTTGGTCCGAGAGCTGTGGTTACGATGTACTTGTGCGTTTGAATCCTCTACGATGGAGGTGCATTTTCCTGGGACGAAACAAACAAGCGACATGAGTATTTTTTCTGCGCGATTATAAGCCTAAAGTCGCGTATGGAGTAAGCTTTTGGCATAGGAAGGACAGAGGGAGGCGATTGCCTGGTATCGATATTTTGTGTCGTATTATTTCCTTCTGATAAAGAAGAAGAGAGGCTGCTTTAATGATCGGTTTTTTTTTACTGCTTATGTCGTTTTCTGAAGGCGATCGATGATACGCCGTTTTCTACCTAACTGATGATTTTTCGTTTGACTTTTCATTATATGAACCTATACTGTATTTTTCATTCTACCTAAATTCTATTAGTCTTACAAACTTTGTCTTTTTACTTTCTCGCGATTCAATCCACAATGAAATAAAAATTGAAGATTTATTTTGACTTCTCATTCTAACAACCCTCTTAGCTTATAGTCTTCTTAAGCAGAAAAGGTATATCGTTCTTCACTTGCACCTTTTCGATTTTATTATTTTATAATTTTTCGTTCGATTCAATATTTGAGTTTTGTGAATGCGTATATTTTAAACGTATTTTTAATATACGCTTCCAATTTTCACAATGAGTGAGTGAATATTCAATTTGAAATAATTTGAAATTGTTATTTAAAGCCTAAATAAATCTATCACAGCTTTCTCGCAAGCTTTTCTTCTGATATTTTCAAACATAAACGTTTATTTTCAGCTAGTGCTAATTTTAACCACAAAAAGATTCAAATAATTGATTTACTTATGCGAGAAAATTTTTCAATATAAAACATTTCATTGCATTACACATATATATTTCTAATTGTTTTCTCTTTTGTTGTAAAATGAATAGAAAGCGCGATTTTTGTTTTTTAAATTATAATTCATGGTTTGTAATGAATACGTTACTTATTTAACAATTTATTTCTTAATATATCTAGAAAAATTTCTGCTAAATTTTATGTTCAATATCTCATTAATTGTGATAAAGGCTTCCAAAATTAAAGTTGCCATTCCAGTTAAGAATTCACGATTCAAACAAATGCAAGCTTTCGCATTCAAAGAAAGTGTGATTTTGTTCTTTTGATTTCTTTGAAAACGACTATAAATAAAAAACTTATGGGCTTAAAATTTAACCAATTAATTCAAATCCAATTAAAGCTTGTAATTTTTACATGAATTTTATCCTGTTTTTTATTATTCAATGCATTCATCAATAGTATGATTTGCTAAGCTATTTTTAAAGTATGAACTTTCCATTAACAATATTTGTCTTTTCTGTCATAAAAGTTCATTAATTCTTTTACTATCGTTTTTTTATATTTAAAATTCAAATGTTTTTTAAAGTTCAAGAGTTGAAATTTGATTAATAAGGTGTTTTAGTGTTTATTTAAACAGTAACATAACAAACATTTGATGTTGTTGATATAAATATAAAAACTTTAGAAAAATGATTACCAATACAAAATTATATAAGCGACAAATAGTCATATTTCATGATAAAATTTTAGATTACGGTTTAAGAATAAAATAAAATTTAAAAAATAAAATAATAAGGAATAAAAATGTTTTTACGTAATTTAATAATGATTAACATAATTAATCATTATTAATTAAAAATTAATGTAAATAATATATTATAAATGGTATTTTTTCCGATAATATATCAGAATTAACAATAAAATTGAAAGCTTAAGTAAATATCATAATAAAAATGCAAATAAAAAATTGTTATGTACAACATAAAATAATATTATCACTTGCATCAAAGAAACCTTACAGATATTTCATAGAACAATATTTTAGTTTGTACGAAGTTTTAAAATTGATTATTCAGTAACTATTAAAATAATGCTTTCCCTTTAATTTGTATGTCTACTAAAGTTGAATCTTGTATCTAAATGACTATTTTTTAGCGTTACAATGATTACTTAATATTAAAAAATGAAAGTATTATAGTATTTTTTTTTCAAATAGGAAACATTTAATAATGATGAAATCTAACCGTTAAGCATACACATGTTATAGCTTCCATCATCATCAAAGATTAATTTTGCTCATGCGAAAATAATTTACTTCATTACTGCCGTGCCAGTATGTATTTATTCTTTTATATAAAATGTACATTTCTTTTTAAAAAACTAGTAAAAACTAATTAAAAATTGTCTACAGTCTATTTATGAAAATTACTTTACATTTCTTCTGCACGTTTCCATAATTATGAAGAAGATAATTATAAATAAAGGTGTATCAACAATTAACAAAAGAAAAACATTGTTTTCTAAATTTACGGCTAAAGGTATCCTTTATGAATAAGTTAAATAATTTTTGTTCAACTAAAGGGAAATTTTTGTTACAATAATAAGAGTATGTTTTTTTTTACAAGTTTAAAAGTCAATGTATCAGTTTAAAGTAACAAATGATATGAATTCGGCAAAGCTTTTCTAAGTGAAAATTAACAGGTACAAACATTAGAAATTACAAATGAAGTAATTTTAACGATCATTTCACTCTAAAATATTCCGAGTTTCAGCAAAACCAATTCGGATTTTCAGTTGTCTGATACACTGTGAATCGTTAACATATCCAGGAAGCCCGGACTAACGCTGCGTAAGTGCGACGACGATTCAAAGGGATGCGTTAACGCACACGCCCATTAGCAAAAAAGAAAACGAGAGTGCAAGGGCGAATGCTACCCTTGCGTACTTGGGCAAGAGTCGGCAATGAAAAACGATCGATCAGAAAACGCTGCTCGTTTTTCCCGCGCGAACTTCCCCAATTTTCCTTCTTAACATTTATGAGAGCTTGTCTTTGACTACTAAAAAATTCATACTGCTTCTTTGCGATCATCTTTTATAGAAAGTGAAAAGCGTCTTTTTTCGATGAGATTTCTCGATTTTTGAAATCGTGGTCTTTATCGATTTCATCAAGAATTTTCATCTGGCTTATTATTTATCGAATTCATAGAAGACATAATACTGGTAACATAAATAAAGCGTGCATTTTATTTACATTCTACATGTAATGTATTGAAGAATATATTTATAAAAGATGTCAACATTTTTTCTAAATTGAATTTTTTCATTTCGGTATTCATTCGATGTAGATGTAGATATTTTAAGTACTTGATTTGTATCACATTTTTCTTTCATTAATTCTGACTATTCTTTAAAAGTTTCTAATAAAATTTGTTAAGTTTTTTTTTTATTTTCTTTAAACGTTCATCATTTTCAATGTCTTTTACTTCTTTCTCTAAACATATATCTTTTCATCAGTCTGAAAATTAAACAAAATATATATTTTGAACATTTAAAAGCAGTATGTATACATAAATATTTCATGTAAAACTGCTTTCAAAATTAAATAGATAACAAAGTTTATTTAGAATTTAAACTCCTTGAGCCAATTTCTTATATTTTCTTATTTTTTACATTTTTTTTCCTTAGAAATGTTGCTTACTTATCTCTGTAAGAGATATTATAAATACTTTATTTCTTCTAATAGATTAGTTTTAAGTTGAAAGTGCTCTTACGAAACAATTGTTTTTTTAATGGATATTTAATATTTAATTTTTAACTATTTTAACTTCTATTTTATTTTACATTGTTGTACATTAGTATAGTACAAGAAATTGTAGTAAATAAAATTATTCAAACATTATCTGGCCATTGGAAGAATGTAACCGAGATTTATCGTTTTTTAAAATTTACTTGTATTCTAGAATAAATTTCAAAATATTGACGGATTGAAGTACAGCTTACAGCTATATATAATCAAATATCATTGAACTATTTAAATTATAAAATAATAAAATAAATTGTAATGAATAATGATATAGCAAAACAATATTTTTAGTGATTTTTGTGCGCATTGTTCTTCTAGAAAAAGTAATTCAGTAATAGTAATGTATGAGTAATCACAATTCTCAATCTTGTTGTTCGGTTCCTTGTAGAAATATAATAATATAATGCAGAATAATAAAATAATCAAATATAATATAATGTAGAAATATAATGTCTTGCGAAACTAGTCGCAAATAATGAACTAACGCAAATCGTATTGAAAATTCATCGAAAAGCCTCTCGTTTCAATATTGTATACCATAAGCGAAGTTTTACATCGTAATTAGATGGTAATAAGAACAAATGGTAAATTTATTGATAATATAACTTTTATTATGAATTCAGGGTGGTTAAACATAGAAAAGGATTTGAAAAATATATGAGAGCTTGGTCAATGTTTTCCGCGTTCCATGTGGTCTATACATACCTAAAGTCAACATTCTTACTGAGAGGACGCACATCTAAAAATACGCGAACACCAATTGATTCGTTCGCTTTTCAATTTCTAACACATTTCACCTGAGCGTTTACGCCACTTGGGAAAAATCCAATTTCACAAAATACGTTCCTGTTATAAAATATTAATTTCGTCAATATGGAAATTTTCTTCAATTACGCATCACAAAAAATGAAATATTTTTTCGAATGCTCTACTGCTATTGATTCGTTTTTTTAACTAACAAATTACCGACCAATTTTAATATAGATTTTTACAACTGAATAAATATTTTGTGATACGAACTTATATAATTGAAAAAAATGATGTGTTAAGATTCAATGAATCTGTTATTGATTAAATGATGGAATGAATTCATAGTGTGCTTTAATTTTATAGCATATAAATGAAGATTTTCTAACTATGAAAATTTTATTAAAATATTACCGGCTCGTAAATAAATTAAATACTATTAAATAAATTCTAAAATAGATTTTCGCATAATATCCAGAAAATCGTTTATTTACATAAATTTAAATATAATTTATTGTTTGCGAATTATATTATAAGCTTAAAAAGCTTATAATATAATTCATCGTTACTTAAAATAAATATGAACTGTTGTTATCGCAATTTTTTTCTTAAAATTTAATTACAATAATTTTTCACCCGATTTAAATTTTAAATTGTTTTTTTATCTAATTAATAAAATAAATTAAATTACTTTGCAATCTTTTAAATAATACCTTTTATTTAATTTTCATTAAAAACACTATGAATACTTGATTACATATTATTTTTATTAAATGAAATGAACCCTTAAATATGTACATAACGTAATTTATGTTTATTTTCAATCTATTTTATTTTTATCACTATATTTTGACTGCAAATGCAAATATTTTCTTAAAAGAAACTGTTTGATTATTCACTTGTAAGATATTTTTATTTACTTATAAAAATTTCATAATAAAAATGATATATTGAAACATGAAAAATTAATTTTTAATAAATTTGTTTTTAAGTAAAGCACCACAACGTATATAATTTTATCCTCATGGTGAATCGTAATAAAAAAATCATAAAATAACGATGTTATATTCAGTTTTACAATATCGAAAAATGATTTTCTTATTTTTAATTATGGATTTTCTTATTTATAAACTTAATTATGGACTACTTAAAAATACACAGAAAATTGTTAAATCAAGTAAGATTTCAATTATGTGAAGGATTTGGCATTTTGTCCATGTAATATAGATTTTTTTACTATCAACACGTATTTCAGAAGAGTCCTCTCAAAGCAAGATTATTAATATTCTCAGGTCAGGAATGAGATATAGAAAATGATGTTTAAATGGTAAGACTCGGTGTCGGTGTCCAGACGTAATATGAAAATAGCGACCCGTCCTAAAGGTTCCTACATCATGTACACTTGGTTGATTCTCTAATAGAGGGCGACCCATGGCTCGCAGTGTAAGCGACTGCCTAATCGATAAGTTCAAAGCAGCGTGGTCGATGTGCACGATGTCAGATCGGGCGCCCCTTCTGTAAATAGCCGAACTTCCTGTTCGAGAATACCAATTTTCAAGGATTTATTGAGAGTAGTGATTAAAAACTTTTATTAAAATTCCATAGCGCTTACGATAAACAATTATTTTTCCAATCAGAAGATTCTCTTTTTGAAACCAGCATGTGGTTAGCGCTCCTGTTTTTCTTTTGCTATTCTTATACATTGGAAATACTTACAGCAAAATGTGCTCATGACTGCTCAGATGAATTTTATTTAAGAGACAAAAGAAATAGTATTTAATATCTCGAAAATTACTCAAATCATGTGTGTACTTAAAGTGTATTTAAGTATATAAATTAAATCAAATCTAATAATTAGGGATGCATGCATAGGTAGCAGTCTGTGATTTTCTTATGCTGACTATCTCTGCTCTTGATTATGATTCACCTTGTTTTAAGGAACAAGTGCAATGACTCGTGACAATGTGATTGATGTATCAGTGTAGTACTGTTATCGTTATCGTACATGTAATCTGCGTAAAAATATTTATTACTCACAGTGCTCGAACTACAAGTTAAATAGAAGACATATAGATGATTTTTATTCATGCATTAGATGTTTAAATATTATTTATTTAATTTCAACAGTTAACTTTAGTTTAATTCGGCTTAAAATACTGCTAATAAAGTCTATGTAATAATCCAGATTTAATTATTAAGTATTTATTGTAATAAACACATTTATATATAATCTGGCAACTTGTTAAAGTTTCATATATAAAAATAAAATTTAATTTTTCACTTCTTTGGCCAATAAAAGTAAATTTTCATTGTGTAACAATAAGTGTAGAAGTGGCAAGGTGCATCAATAATTCAAATTTTTAAAATTCATTATGTTTCAGACATAAAATTATGTAAATAAAGAATGACTGCGCTATGAAACAGTGTTTCATAATAGATTTTTAGATACATTACATAAGTGCTCAACAAAAGATAGACACAAGAATTCGATATATTAACATGTCAATTTAATGTAAGCGGATCTTAGTACTTTTTCAGTATATTATGAGTGAAAGAGAGTATATAATACCACAATGGAAAATTTTGTTAACATAATATGAATTAATGTTATTCAAATTAGAGAGTCAATTATTTATTTTAATTATCTACTTTTCCATTTTATGAATTAAGCAATTACTTAATTCTTGTTAGCTTTAATTTAAGTAATTTTATTATCGAGAATTATGTATAAAAAAATTTCTGCAATGAAATAAATTGTAAAGTAGTATATGTCATTGTTTAAAGTTACTATTGAATATCTATATTTTATTGTTTTTATGAGAAAAACGAGGTATTCCCGTCGATAGTGTTGAACATTGATTTCGCTATTGTGGAATAGCGACACTCCGAACATGATCCTTATAACATTATTTTCTTTCATTTTTCAAAGAATTGATTAATGTAATTTTCATCTGTTATCTATTTCTTTCTGTGTATATACATATATAATTTCTCAACAACTATTATTAAATAATAAAATATCTCACCAATATTAAGAAATATTAAAGTGCTAATAATTATTTTTAATAAGAATCAGTATTAAATTGCCACGTGGACAAATGTGGCAATAATAATTTTCTAGGATTATATAGAAAATGAAGGTTTTGTTATCTAAAAACATGTTTTCAAACAGGCAGAATTCGCACATCAAAATACATTTTCTTTTGAAAATCAGATTACTAAATTCATTATTTTATCTTTCAATAAATTAACTCCGTATGCATCTATTCTTAATTATCAAAATATGTACGCTAAAAGGTGTTGGAAGATTAATAATGTGATTATTTTAAGCTTGTTTTGTTTTATATATTAAAAGATAAGTTTTAAATATTTAAATATTCTTCTATATTTACTTATTAAATTTATTTGTTAGATGCTATCAATAATATTTTATTTTGACGGTTTGAATGTGAATATATTTCATTTTTTGAATATGTTAACTTGTTTAATTAAAAAAAATGCACGAGTAAATTTAAGAAATAAAGAATTTAATTTAATTCTCAATTTTTATTCGTTTTATTTCATTGCTAAAATCATGTATTTCATAAAATTTTAATTTTATTTTAATATTTCTATAGAATCTTAAAACTTCTTTTATTACTTTAAGACAATTAATAAAATATATTTATATATTGGTTCTAATGTTATTTTTCATATCTTATATTATAGACGAGAATAAAGTTCTAGAATGTTGGAGATGGTGTCTTTCTTAAGAAGGTGAACACTTTTTGAAACAATTTAATACTAATTTTATATTATTGTAATGGCACTTTGACACATCTTTAACTCAAGTACAATTTTTTTAAATTTATTATACATGCATATTGTAAATAAGAATGCATGCCTATTTTTTTCTTTTAATTCAGAAAAATATCTTAATGTTTAAATCAAAGTTTACTTTATTAGAAAAATGTTAAAGCATACTGTCTTTAAATATTTGAAAAATAGATCTGTAAGAAATTACGTTAATAAATTTAATTTTTCATTCACAATAAGCAATTTAGTGACCTTTTTTAACTATTATTCTATTCTTGATTTTTACTATTTATCATAATTATATTATATAAATGATGAATCCATTATAATTACAATTCTGATATATTGATTGTTATTAACTATAAAGAAAATATATAACTAAAAATATTAAACTAATGTAGCAGCGTTAATATATTAATTAAAGAAATTATTTATTTAGTAGCGCATGTACCTCAAATCCTAATAAGTATATGATAGTAATAGATACCTCATAATCAATCGCAATTTATGTCTTAAAATAATGATTACAATTATCTTATTACAGAAAAAGCTTTAATGCGATAGAATTTCGATTTTTACTTTTAAATACTGTAGATCGATGCTTTAATGCAATCTTGATGATTTATAAAGAATTAAATATTTTATTTAGTTAGATCGAATAAATAGTTTCATCACATACATACGTAAATTAATTCATAATTTATCATTATAAAATATTTATTTTATCAAATTTAAATTAAAATTTAAAATTAAAAATTATTTATAAATTCTTTTAATTTTAGTTCATGCTAATAAAAATATATTTATAAAATTTACATAAATATATATTAAAAAATATATTGTTGATTTTGTTTTTGATTAAAAATTCATTGAAATAAGTTTCAGCTGAAATTAAACATGATTTAATTAATTTTTATGAATAATGAGAACTAATTTCTTTCCTACTTTGCATAAAAATATTGTGCTAATGTAGTATTATTCCCGTAGGAACTTAGAGCAGTAGTAAAATAAAAATAGTCAAAAGCCATCACAAAATTCAATATTACCAGTAAGTCAGATAGAAGATACAAAAAGTAAGATAAACAATTTAAATCGTCACACAGAAAAAATCATATTTGAATCTAACTAAGTAGATTTCAATATATAATATAAAATTTAACAAATTAAATATCTGATTTTGATGGATATAAATTATTCAATCAATTTAGTTCGTATCTAATTATATTATATGACCCCTTTTACTCGTGATATACTGCTTCATTATTGTAATTATCGAAATTCATTTTATAAATTAATTTTATAATATTAAGAGTATTAATTGAAAATTGATTTTAAATGTACATGTAGTACATTCAGAAATAAATTTCTAATAATATTATCATACAAAATGTAATTAAATTTAATTAAAAATATAAAAATGTTAATTTTTCTAGTAATTTAAAATCGAATGATGTATAATATAAAAAATTATAGCAATGTTTGTAATCTAATAATTAACTGTATTACCATTTATTATTTGCATGGGATCGTTTTTAATATTAACATTCTGAATCCTTAATTTTGATGTGAAATGTAGTATTAAAAGATCTTAGAAATAAATTGTATATCATTAGATAACTAAATAAAAGATTATTTTTAGAAATTTGTTACTCATTTCCAACACGTTATTTTAAATAAATTCCTTGTGAGTTATCAAACGTAGTTCTATTTTCATTAATGACATAGTTTTGTAATGATCGTCAATTAGCGGTAGAAATTAATTACTTTTGATCTTGAAAGAATATTATTTAATACAGTAGTCATAATAATTTCTTTAAATAAAAAATCTAGTTTTCTAATTTATAGAGCATGTAGCCCTTTTATTTTTTGTTATATTTATAATACATTTTAGTCATATATTTTCACTATCAGAATACATTTAAAAATCAAATTTCAATTTCAGCTATTCTTTAAACCTTAATTGAAACGATATATAAATAAATACAGCTTATTAATAATTAAAACTAAATTTTTTCTAAACAATATTGGATTAGTTAATTTATTATTAGCTAGATTCAATCCAAGTTTATTTTCTGTGTATCGGTATATAAAAAATAATATTTATCAAATAATTTATACAAATATATTCTCGTTGTTACAGAGGCCTCCGTACCACCGTAGTTTTTAGAGGATGCACAAGCTAGCTAAGGGTCTTAAGAAAAAGAAAAAGCAGAAGAAGGGTAAGAAAGGTGAAGACGACGAGGAGTTCAACGCAGAGGAGCTCGAACGGTACAGGCGTGAGCGGGCAGAGGCCCATAAAAATTTAGCAGAAAGTAGTGAATCTATTAGTGATCAGCCATCAGAAACTGTAGCAACTAGTAACGACGAATGGAAGAAATTCCAAGCTCTTACATCCGGAATCGACTCTGTTCTCAAGAAGACTCAGAACGATCTAGATCGGATTAAGTCAACTTCATTTTTTCAACGCAAAGCTCCAGAACCCAAGCCAGATCCGGAAGAAAATTCCGAAGTACAAGCCAAAAAACAAGAATTAGCCAAACGCTATATAGGGTTTGACAAAGACGGTAATCCCATCGAGCAAAAATCTGACAATGAGGAGGAATATAAGAAGGAAAAATCACTTACTATAAATGAGGACGGTTTCGTCGACATTCCAGATGATGAGGAGGAACATGAGGATTCAGCCGAGGATGATATCTTTGACACAACTTACGTCGATGTACTTCAAAACATCGATATACAATTAGCTTATATTCCCGATAGCCCGACTGAGGAACAACTTGGCAATGATCCATTTGATACTACTAATGCCGACAAGGTTCTTAAAACTGTAGACAAAACTGGCAAGAAGCTCGTTAGTTTGGGCAATGCCGTTGAAGTACTTTCAGGTAGAATTGACTACGTGAGCACTTGTAAAGTTGGTAAAAATAGACCGCGACCCAAAAATCAAGACCTTTTAGGCGATTTTGATGGTGAAATACCAATTATTCCTGATAATACAGATCAAGTCAGCGAACCTATAGAAATACAGAAAACTTTGTTAGATGATGATAGTGACCTTCCAGATATTCCTGTTGATTTAACCAAACTTCCACCTATTTTACCAAGATCTATAACACCATTAAATGAACAAGGAGAACACGATAAAAATGCGACTCTAGATATTTCAGAATTTGAGTTGTTAAAAGATAAAACTTTGCTTGATGAAATTCCTGTTTTAGAAGAAGATGAATTTGATTTAGATACACCAGCAGATCCAGTTGTTTTAGAAGAAGCTCAGGATCCTTTCGCAGAAAAAGAATCGGAGAAAGTTGACTTTCCAGAGGAAATTATCGAAGTTAGTTTCGAAGTTGCTACCTTCGCTAATGAACAGGATCCCTTTGATACGACTATTGCTGACAATATCTTACCAGGTAAAACAGAATTAAAGTTTATCGAAAAGGAATTAGAAGAATTCCCAGTATCTGAAGTTTCAATATCATTGACAGATCCTAGTGGATTACATCGTGATTATGAAACTGGTCTTTTGAAAGGACAAAAGCAAAGTACTTTAAGCGTCGTAAAAAAAGATTTGCTAGATGGGTCTATTACCGATTTAAATCAATTGATAGATAAGCCTATCGAGCCTTTAGAGGAATTATCTTATATTGATCCATTTGATACGTCTGGGATTAAAGAATTACCCCCTGGTAAAACAGAATTAAAAGTTTTGGAAAAGGAACTTTTAGGAGATAATAAACAAACTCTCGATTCATTAGAAGACGACGATTTCGATCCTAGAAAAGAAGAGGTGCCCTTAGCACAGAAAAAAAAACCTCCACGACCACCATGTATTTTAAATAAAGTTGTTTCAGAGGTAATACACGAGACTGAAGATGTAGATTTCGGAGTTCAGGTGCAAATTAAAAACAAAGAAAGAAAGTCTTCGAAATCAGAAATCTGCGACACAACACCAAAGGTCGTTGCCTTCGAACTTCCTATCTCATCTGAAAAGACAGATCTTCTTGCTTGGGCCGAGGAGGACAAATCTTTATCCAACAAACCTTTAACGCCATTCTATTCGAAAAAATCCTTGGATGAATCTCTTCAACTTGACGGAGAATTTAAAGAAGCAGATGTTGATCCTTTCGATACAAGTTTTGTAGTAAATACTGCACCTGGAAAAACCGAATTGAAGCTAATTGAATCTGAACTTCTACAAGATGAACATTTGAGAGGTATTCCTCATAGTCTAAGTGACCACGAATTTGATCCTAGATCTGAACAAGCCACACATATACAGAATCGACGTCAAAGTGAAACTATTACAGGAAGATCTAATATAATAAAAAGTTCAGAAGTCATTGAATCGTTGATCAATAGGAGAAAATTACTTGACAAAAGGCAAGATAGTATTCTTGATACCGATGTTGATGTAAGTGCTACGCCTCTCGCTCCCAACGTCAAACCTAATACAATTGAAGAAGAAGTTGAGCTTTCCTATAAAGATCCTTTCGATACGTCATACGCAACAAATATATTGCCTGGTAAAGCTGAACTTAAGTTGCTAGAAAACGAACTGAGTCGAATACCTGATCCATTACCTATTAGGCCACATCCTGTGTTTGAACTTGCAAATAAAAAATTATCTGTAGAAGAAGATCCAGATTTTGATCCGAGATCAGAGGAAATAAAGAAACAAGATATTCTTTGTTTGGATACTCAGGAGGCACCTAGTGATAAAATATTGATACCGATCCAGGATATTAATTTATCTGCAGAAGATACTGATCCATTCGATACTAGTTTCGCTAATATTGATCCAGGAAAAACTGAATTAAAGCTGCTTGAATCTGAATTAATGAACAAATAAAATAATAATTTTTTTAGTGAACGATAGTATTTACGCTTCTAAATTTACAGTACTTCTATTATCAGTGCATTTTTGTAAACAGAAGTAAAAGTATTAGTACTAAACATGGATTCTAAGGGTGGAAATCCATTTTTAATGGACGATTTTTCGACCGACGTAGATTCTAAAATTGCTCAACCATCGAATCCATTTCTGCAAGACTTTGCTGATGGAGCTGCTACTGAAACATCTGCATCAACCGGAGCTGAAGCAAATCCCTTTTTCAACTTCGTTACAGATCAATCTTACCAACCACCGTCAGATTCAACGAATCCTTTTGCCACATTTGGTGTTGAAGCCACCGTTCCAGAACCGGAAGTTAGTGCTTTTATAAATCCAGAGGTTGCTACAGTACCAACCCCAGTAACAACATCGGATTTTTTCGAAATTGAACCTACAGTACAAGCTCCTATAATGGCACAAGCCACTCCGGAATCAACTATTTCTCAGCCATCTCCGGTAACTTCACCACCAAGTAAACCCTCGAGACCTCCACCACCTCCGAGACCCGGTCCACCACCACCACCTCGAAATACAAAGGATCTGATATTATCAGTTACTGGAGCCATGGATGAGACTTCGAATCAAATGCTGGATCGGTTGCAAGCTACTAGAACGCCGAGTCCAACGTTATTGCACTCACCCTCGCCGACGCCGGAGCACAGCTTAGCCGACTTCCTCGATGTTGATGGCAGCGTGCCTGATCTTATTCATGATTCTACTAAAAGTGATCATCAAACATCAGCTGTTAGTAATGCACAGGATATATTAGGTCTGTTCGATGCGCCGCCGACGCAGCAAACGGTGGATGTGATCGGACATTTTGGTACAGAAACCGTTATGTCGACGGCGACGGACACGACCGCAGTTAGTGGTGCGCCGCTGATGACGTCGATGTTGTCAGATAATCCGTTCTCCGATGTCGGCCAGCAAGAGGTGGTGCAACCTTTCGAAGCAAATCTCGTCCAACCGAAGAGGCCTTCGTTAACAACTGAGTCCCCAGTGACTGGTTAGTATATTAAATTTTAAAAATATTCAAGGTTTCCGTAACCTTTCAACTATCAAATATAAATGTCTAAAAAAAGTACTGAAGTTTTTTTTGAAAATACGTAAATATGATATAGTTTTTAAAATATGTAATAGAAACCTTGTTTTTAGAATAACTTTTTAGAATAACTTAATTAACGAAAATTATGTATATTTTAGCAATATTTGTAGAGTTTATATAAATACTGATTCGAGAAATCATATCTATTCAAATCATTGAGTGCATTATTTTAAAATATTAAAAGAATATACTTACTCATTGTTAATTTTAAAAGTAATTTTTAAAAAATATTTATTACATATTATAGTATTTTGTTTGAAAAATAATTAATTAATAGTTAAATTTAATAACTTATAAAACTGCTACCATACCATGCCATTTTAGGCAAACTTACTATATGTTATAATAACGATTTGCTTTACGTTAATCAATATTTATATTGAAAAGTAATTTGTTATCAGAAGCTGGTTAAAAATTAATTATTTAAAAGAATAACTACGTAAATTAAGTATTTAAAAGAAATAATATCTATGTCTAGAAGTTTTGGAAATAAAAAAATGTAAACTGAAAAAATAGAACATGACAGATTGTATTATATATGAAAATATCAAGTGACTACTTTATCCAAAGCTCAACATGTAGGGGATGTGTCTACATCAATAGCTGCTGGAATACATACTACTGCCGTTGATCAGCAGCAATCACAAGTTCTAACATCTTCTGAATTCTACGGCGACGTATCGACAGGAACACCAATTATTCAGACATCCAGTTTTAATTCCATGACTCAATCAATGATTAGTTCTACAACAGTCTCCGAAGTTGATAGTGGAGCTTTTGCAGATCTTTTAGGAGATTTTGGTTCAAGAAAAACGCAAGTTAATACTGACTATGCAGTCCCAAGTCCGGCTGTTGCATCGGAATTTCCCTCCAATAGCTACAGGTTTATTTCCTTTTTAGCTTATAACAAGCTTAAATTCCTATATTATATTGTATTCCTTAAAGTGAAATATATTAGAAAAGACATTTCAAGTAGTTCTTTATAAAAATCTAAAACTAAGATACTATGTTACTTTTTTATTATTTTCATCAGTTACATTTTTTATAATAATATGTCTTCAAGAAGTTGAAGATAACTTTAAATTATAGCGCTTCTATTACAAGAAAATATTTTGAATATTTCTACCTGTTATTTATTTTTATTTTCTACAAATGATTCTTTATCAGTTGATTTTAATTAAGACTACAGTTAATGTACAGTATTTTTTCTTCGTATCAAATTATCCGAATGATATTGTTCAAATTAGTCATTACAACAATTGTAAAAGATAATTCATATATATAATGGTAATCTATGTAATTATTTTTTGAAATATTGGAAATATATATAGTAAAGTAAATTTCGTTTGAATTTTGAATATTGTATTCTTTACATTATACACAGAAAATTTGGCAGTAAATAAAAAATATGAATAATTTAATCAACATGTATTTATATCTATTGTACAACATTAAACTATACTTTCCGAAATATCCATATTGATATATTATGAGAAATTATTATTGGAATATTTTTTAAACAAAGTTTCCAAGATTATATATACATTTAAAATATATGTATAAAAATAAAGTTAAAAGCCTGAAGCAACTAGATATAATAAATTTAACTACTGACTAATTTAATCGAGTTAATTACCCTTTACATTTTTAAAGAATGAAAGCTATCCTTTATACTTATTGCAGGTCTTCTTTTTTAAACTATTTCACTAATGATTGATGTACACGAAATGGTATTTTACATATGGTATTTTCACAATATATTATAAAAAATAAGCTCGTTGTTACACCTACATCTCACTGATGCTAAACATTATTAATTTTAATTCAGAACGGACGATGTGGGTAACAGGTTTGATACGAAAACTAAGGTAGCAGAAGAAACTGGTGATGCCTTTGATGTGTTCGCATCCAAGTTTGACAGGGCCGCCGAGTCAGATTCGGCAGCTGATCCATTTTTTGATCCATTTACTAGCGGCATTGGAAGTGGACAAACTGCTATGGATACCAGTAGTGACGGTGAATTAGTGCTTTTTCATGTCAATTATTACGTAGATAAGTAACTTACGTGAGTAAAGTATGTAAGTTTATTTCTTACATTATTTACTCAGTAATTTAAATTTAATGAAAAGTAATTCGAGAATGCGTATATTAAGTTTTGTGTGTCAGATAATTGTAAGCGCACACAATTTAAAATTTAATTGATGAAATATTATCAATTTTATTTATAAGAATTCATTTGATAATAAATTCTCTGAAGTTTACCTACAGAATTTTTAAATTCAAAATTTGTTTTGTTCCCTTTTTTTAACCGAAACGTTTACTATATTAGAGATTATTATTGAGATTTTTGTCGAACAAAGTCTCTTTTTCGAATCAACATCATCTAGAGAAAATGTTACTGTAATTAATATTTTTATATAAACATCGTTTTTAGTTTGGGGAGATTCGACAGCTGTCGCAGGCTCAGAGCCGGTTACCGGATTCGAAGAGGGCGACGGATTCGATTCCTTTCTCAGTATGGTCGCACCTCCACCTGACCTTCCACCAAGGAGACGAGACTCTGGTGACTCGGACGATGGCCCAGACTTTAGTGTAATCATCAAGTACGTTGTTATCTAACTTAGATTCAAAGTTTCCTCTATCGACTGCGATAACGATATTGGATGTATAACACGCGTAAAAGAGAACTTTATTTCGAAAAGTAAAGATGTAGACTATATTCATCTAATATTATTGGGCGATGATTAGATGAACATATTATACACATTCACAGTAACGTACCCTGTATACTTAGTCAATAGCTCATACATGTAAAATGTATAAATACAGTATTGTACTAAGTTATCATATTTCTATGATTACAAGTATACTTAAGAGTTAAACTTTATACTTATATTTATATTGATAGTCTCATATTAAATACAGTTACAAGCTACAGGTTAAAATTTAAAAATATAAAGTTACTCCTTAATAGATAAGTCAGTAATTTCAACTGAGTATATGTAAAGCGCATAATTTGACACATGTTACATATGCATATACCATCCGTATTTCTATTGCCAATTTATAAAAATTTCAATTTTTTATCATTTAGAAAGGCTATTATTAAAAATAAAAATAACCTTCGTTTATCAATCTTCTCAAAATGACTTAAATTTTACAAATGCTTAGCGGGGAAAAGATAACGTGCATATTGTTAGATATTACTTCTTTTATTTTTTAATTCTGCATCAGAATTTTATATAATAGCGATAATTTTCTAAAATAAATTTAATATTTTATAATATTGAAATAATAATTATTTTTTATTTTTTAACCCTTTTTTTAATTCCTTATATAAGGAAAATTACAGCTGTTATTTTAATTTTATTTTAAATAATGGGCTACTATCTCAAAAGATGTAATTTTCTTTTATCCTAATATACGAAATTTCAACTAATTTTCAGAATTTGTTGAAATATAAATAAATCAACAAAAAATATATTGAAAAATAAGTAACCCTTAGACTAGGTTTAAACAGAAAACTGCTATCTTTTTAAAAATTAAATGGCATGAAAAAAATATTGTAATCTACACGAAAGAAATTCTTGATAAATAATTTAAGAGTACTTAAAGATTACTGATGAATTTCGAAAAAGTTTGAATATATTTTTTATGAAGTTTTTTAAAATTCAAATATTAAAAGAAATATTAAAAAAATATATTTACCTTGTTATTTTTATACCAACTCATTGAAAATGCTCAAAATTACATATTTATAGACCAAAGGATAGAGACCACATGAATCTTGGTGAAGCTGATCCTGTTCCAGTTTTGGCGCCACCACCGAAAAGTCCACTCAGTGCAGCATATGCAGACAGTTCATCACGTTTTAATCCCTTCGACAAATCTGGTGGATATGCCCAGGAAGCGGTTTTAGATACAGAAACCGCCTTACCATCTGAAATGATTAGAACGGATTCTCAAGTAATTTCTTTTTCCTATTACACTTGATTCTTATTTTCATAATAATGTAATAAGTTTTAGTGCTTATCAAACTAAGTGCAGAATTTTTTTAATTTTCCATACAATTATGAGTACGATATTTGAATCATAAGTTTCCCTTACATTGACAATTTTTATAGAGATTCAAATTTCACATTTCTTGTAATTTATGTTACTTAATAGCTTAAATAAATATACCGCCGATAATAGATGAAAAGTAACTATTTTGAAGATTGCAGTAGGTAATTCATTAAGAATAATAATCTTACAGTCTGATGTTGCTATTAAAGAGTATTATGTATAGAAATTTTTATTTCAATCGATAAAAAAATATTTCGACCAGAAACTTTAGAAATCCATACAATCTTTGTATCATTTGTAAGAAGCAACTGTCGTATAATTTTTAAAGAATTCAGAATTGTTAAGAATTAAACTCTAAAAAGTTTCGAAGTTATGACTATCATGTACATATACAATCCGTAGATTCTCATTATATTTTTATGAAATACTATTTAAATCTCAACGTATATACAATTGAGATTCTATCGAATTATTTCTTATAATAATACGAAATTTGTCAAAAGGAAACACCACCAACGCCATTATTCGATGAGGATATAAGCCAGCCCCTGGAAGATTTTCCACGAACTACATATACGGGTGATGGTTGGGAGATGCAATTGCGTCAACCCATCAAAAAAAAAATCACTGGACAGCGTTTCTGGAAGAAGATTTTTATGAAACTTGTTTACCAGGCTGACAGTCCTGTACTGCAGTTATTCAATAAGAAGGGCGATAAGGATCCCTTTCAAGAATTGCCGTTACTGGCTTGCTACTCGGTCTCGGAAATCGCGGCCCAGCAGTTCGACCAGTACGGCAAAATTTTCACAGTTAAATTACAGTACATATTTTATAAAGAGCGTCCAGGTGTCAGACCTGGTCAAGTTACCAAAGCCGAAAGAATCACAACCAAACTCAGTCAGTTTGCAGCTTATGCGATTCAAGGAGATCTTCAAGGAGTGAAAGAATTTGGCAGCGATCTCAAGAAACTTGGAATGCCCGTAGAGCATGCGCCTCAAGTAAGCCACACATTACATTTAGTTATTGCTTAAGTATGCCCTGGAATACTGAAAGTTTTGAGTTTTAAAAGATGTGAAATAATTGAGGGGTCGTGGAAGATGTTAATATTTGTTCATCCTATCAACTTATTTCACATCCTCCTATTATTGTACTTGTTTTATGAAGTAATTTATTCTTATTCAGATATGTAATATTGAGTTATTAAATCGTACGAATTAAAAGATATAATTCATTGCATAAAAACTGACAAATTTATTAAACAGTAAATTTGTTGATAGAGCGCAATTAATATGAACTTGAATAGTATTCTGGGGTTAACTTATATTTGATATATAACATTTTGTATTTGTCTATTCGTCTTTGAGTTTAGCGACGATTAAACCCTAATATTTGATAAGTACGCAACATTTTTCTCTTGATTAATAGCATCTGATTCATTCTATTTAGCTTATTCATTCTATTACTTATATTTTACAGAGTAAATTATTAAAAGAAACTTTTAAAGGAATTCGCCAATAACTAGTTAAAACTTTTAAAAGTTGTAAAATAACTTATACTCTAATGAAAGTAAAAGATATATTCATTTTTAGCTTAAAAAAATAGATTATACATATAATATGCGAGAATAAAATGATTATTTTTTATTTATAAGACTATGAAGCAAGTTTCATTGTAAAAATGAAATAAATTGAAAAATGGTTTGCGTACCTTTCAAATTGCTTAAATTTGCTGATTTTTTCAACACACAATAAATGTATATTCTCTAATTTTATAGCAGCGATTTTAAGTATTTTTGTCTGGTATTTCTGATATAATCCCATAGAAACTCTCTTATGTGGTTTTCTTTCCACGTAAAAAAGTTTCTTTGTTGTTATATTGGAAAATTACTCTATTCATCGATGGTTTAAGTCTCGTTTAACTTGAAAACGGTTTAAATACGTTCATTATTATTGCATAAATATTATAATGGTTCATAAATTGAGAATTTCATTGGAGACTGAAACATGGAGTGATCGAAAATTTACAGTTGAAATATTACATTGTTAGGGTAGTTTGAAGTAAGTAAATATGTAGAAAAATATATTTTCTAAATCATGCCTAGTTTGATTATTTAGTTACGCAAATAGCTTAAAAGCTTTACAGCTTATAATTAATTATTTTGGAATATTTGTAGATAAGTAAATTAAACGCTTTCATTTCGTATGCATTTTTTCAAATACACGTCATTTTCATTGATATAGGAATCTGAAAATAAGTATGTAAGACGAATGTGAAAGTAATGCTTTTACTCAATCAAATTATAAGTAATTATAATAGGTAAAAAATAGAAAAATTATTCGATATCAATAAAGATCATGGTTATTGTTTATATAATAACTTTATAACGAAAACAAAGATATCACATATATTACTTTCTCATCTGTTTCAAATTGCACAATATTTGGTGTAAGATATATCTTGTTCCTTTTTTATAAAATAGGTATTATCTATGACGTAAATTAAAAGCTTATATTATCATGAATTCAAATTAATAAAATATAATTAAAAACTTTTTATTATCTATTTTATTATCGCGAATTTTCCATATAAATATTCACCTTTAAAGGTGATTTAATTAATTCACTTTTGTCTTTACTGTTAACTATTAGATATATCAAATACTGCTTTAAAATTACGCAAACTTAAGTATTGTTCAAAATGTGCAAAAGAATTTATGGAAAAAGTTTGTTAATTTAAGAATATATGTTAATACATAAAAGAATGGTTGCCTCGATAATAAAAATTTATCGTTTATACAAGTATTAATGTTTTTTCGCATGTAATTTACAAGATTTAGAAAATTTTGTAATTCTGAAGTAAAACAGTTTATCTAAAATACGAACCTTCGAACCTTGGCGTAATACCATTAGAGTGGATTTTTTTGTAGTATATATTAATATATACTTTTGTAGTAGTACCTATTAGTAGCTAATTTGCGCTTAACTCTACTAATTTCAACAATCATGCTCTCCATTTCCTCGTTCTGCAGATCTCACAGCTGTTCAAGCTAGGCTCCCAAACCTATGAGGATATGAAGACATTCTCGGTAGCGATTGAAGAGGCTCTATTCAGGCTACAAGTTCATCGCGATCGAGCCCTTCAGTACAAAATAGAGGAGGTTCAGATAAGTGTCGTCGACGAGTTGTACGTTGAACAAGACGCTGACGGACATATTGAGAAACAGATAGCACGTGTGCGTCTTTTCTTCCTCGGTTTTTTATCTGGTAATAATTATTGCTTTCAAATCATTGTTATCACTGGTTTGTTGCAGCAAAAAATGATATTTACAGAGATAAATGTGAAAGTGCGTGTAGAGAGAGAGAGAGAGAGAGAGAGAGAGAAAGTTAAGAAACTAAATTTTTGTAGATAAGTACTATTTATTTAGGAAGTTTCTTTAGATTTCTATCTAGGTACTTTAGAAAATGTCATATACAAGTTAAAAACGCGAAATGATTAGTTAAGTAAAAAGTTTATTATAAATAATTTATTATGAAAACGTTATTTTATTTTAACTTACTTATGAATTGCTGAAGTATTTATTATTATTACATTTATTTAGCAAACCTTCATAAATGAATTGAAT
Source organism: Wiebesia pumilae (assembly GCA_018907045.1). NCBI lineage: Eukaryota > Metazoa > Arthropoda > Insecta > Hymenoptera > Agaonidae > Wiebesia > Wiebesia pumilae. The sequence goes on from JACCHZ010000121.1 coordinate 486,260, forward strand.
CTTAAAAAGCAAAAATTGTAACTATTTTGATAATAAAATTTCGAATTTTATTGATAAAAATCATAATGCTTGATAAAATTAAGCATTTTGTAAATATTTTAAATAATCATTATCTCTGATAATATATATTGTTAATGTTAGTATTTTCGAGGATGATAATTAATTTTCAAATAAAAATTAAAAAATTATTTAATTCTAACTTACAATGGTCATAAAAAACAAAAAAGTCGTATTTTTAAAAGACTTCGAAATTATAATGAGTACTTAAATATAAATATTATATGCTTATTTGTTGTTTTATACTTAATCGAAAGGAAAGGTATTAATGAAATAATTTATTTTAGGTATGCCTGACGTAGAATTGGGTATCAATGACATTTGGAGACAGGGAAAAGAAGTTGTCAGCAGGCACGATATTATCCCAGTACCAACGGAAGAATGGATTCGATTGGAGAGCGTTGAATTTCACGCTTGTATTCAGCAGGACGAATATGAAAAATCGAGGATTATTAAGTATGTTCACAAGTCTAAATTAATTATGGTTAATAATTAAGAATTTATATCTCAATAATAAAAAGAGCCATTTTTTCATTTAATTTATTTGTACTGCAGAGCAAAAGTTTAAAAAAGCTGGTGGAAGCTGCTTAATTATATTAACACTTTAAAAAATAAATTAACATTGGAAACAATACTATATACATTTGTGTTATACTTGGTTCGAGAAATATAAATTATTGGTAATCATTATAACTTTAAACTCATCCTTTTAAAGTAAAAAATATTGGTACTTCAAATTTTTCTTACAATTACTTTTATTAATAATATAAATTATAGATACAATATTTGAAAAAAATATTCAACATATATATATTTTTATTTTTAAAAAATCAAATGACTTATCGAATTTATTATTTATTAAAATATGTAGCTTTAAAAAAGACTAATTTTGTTTTAAAGTCACTAGTCATATAGTTCATATACTATTTCACTTGAATGATTGTAACTAAATTTTTTTGTAATTTATCGTCTGGGAACCCTAAGTATTAAGACGTAAAAAATTGAAATTTGATTTTCTTCAATAATCGTCTTTATGCTGAGCTATAACCACTAATATTTATTAACTGAATATTAAATATTCATTAATACATATAACTTTGAAATTATAAAATGCTTTCATTTGATATTCGATATTTCGTCATTTGTGTGCTTAATAGCCTGAGATTTGCATGAACCAAATACTTACTTTTAATAATAGCTTCAAGCACGGATATTTAAAAAATATTATTTCAAGTAAAACATAAATGTTAGAATTTCCTTTTTGTTATTCGCATATTTTTTTTATTTTTATTTTTGAAAAAATCGATTTAATAAATTTTATTTTTTAATTTTTGGTTGAAGATTATTATTTTATTATTGTGAATGATAATCAATATGATTAAAAAAAAATTTGTATATTTTATACTTTAAAGCTAAATAAATAGATATAGATATTTTCATATATTAAAAAATGATAAATTGCTCCTATTATTTCTACTGAATAAAATAAACATAACTTATATCTTATAAAAAAAATTATTTCTTTCTTCAATTTCATTATTGTATTTAGGATCGCTCATATTTATAAAATGTGACAATCTTAAATGTAAAAATTAATTTCTTACATAAAATAATGTTATAAGACAAAATTCAAAATATGAAAAAATATTTAAACGTAATTTTTTCAAAATTTGGACTAGGTTGTAAAACTTTTACAACTAAACTAAATATGGAATGAATAATTTGATTTAATGATTTCAGTTGATATTGATTTGATTTCGATATATTTTTAATCATACTGAAAATGTTTTCACCTTCTATCCATTTAGTAATACTAGTTATCTAGTTAACAAACTATTAATAAACGAGTTCGACTTCACACTTCTAAACGTTTTCTTTACTAACAAAAGGTTTAAGCCACCGGATGCATGTTACATTGAATTGATGAGGTTTCGTGTCAGACCACCACGGAATCGTGAATTACCCTTGCAACTAAGAGCCGTAATGTGTGTTACTGGCAACAAGGTAATTAAAACAAACACGATGCAAATTGTTGAACAGTATTGTTATGTTATTATATTAAGTTATTTAAAATTGTCTTCGATTTGTAATTTTTACTGGAGTTCAAATAAAAATAATTTTCCTTGTTCTATACATATATATATATTTTTTAAAAGCATTTATACGTTATGTATAACGGAGTAACCCTTGACTATTGCTATGAATAGATAAATATACAAAATTAATTTGTATTATAATATTAATTAATTAGGTATACTTTTTAAAAGCAATTTAAAATCATTATCAAGATAAATATTCATGTAAGCTTCATGTACTTGTTTAAGGTAGTTCTTGAGAAGAGTTAAATATAAAAACCACCAAATTAAAAATCATTAGTAAATAAATATAAATAAATGTATGCTTACCTTCGTTTCAATCGAATGCCTGTAAGCCTTAACTTCAGTAACTTAGATTTTACAGAACGACATAATCGAAGACTTCGAATTTTCTTATTTGTTTAGGTAGAGTTGCGTGCGGACATCCTTGTACCTGGATTTGCATCACGTAAGCTCGGACGTATACCTTGCGAAGACGTGATGGTGCGTTTCCCGATACCTGAGTGCTGGATCTACCTATTCCGTGTGGAAAAGCACTTTAGGTACGGCTCGGTAAAATCTGCTCATCGTCGTACCGGCAAAATAAAAGGTATTGAGCGTTTCCTGGGAGCTGTTGATACTCTGGAGCCTCAGCTAATGGAAGTAACATCTGGGCAGGCCAAGTATGAGCATCAGCATCACGCGATCGTCTGGAGGATGCCACGTTTGCCCAAGGAGGGACAGGGTATGTCGATGCTTGCTTTATCTTTGGAAAGCTTTTTTCGAAATATCCTGTAACCTAAACCTAATTGTTGGTGCTGATGAAGACATGTAAATCAATTTATTTTGTACGTTACTCTAAACTGCTAAGATGAACAATTCTCTAGTGATACTCAAGAAATATATGCGTGATCAATGGTTAGAGTAAATAACAGGAAAATAGTTTTATTCTTTGAAAAATCTATCTACAAAGTATTTTTACCAATGTTTTCGAAAAATATTTGCACTTAACCGTATATAATAATAGATTATAGAAACAAGTCACCATTATCAACTAATACATCAGTTAATAATAATATTTGAATTTTGTATCAAATGATATTCTGACTTAGACTCCTATTGTCACCTTTGAACTGAAATTCTTCAGTTTATATTATAAAAAGAATACTTATTCTGATAACCAAAGTAATTTCGTTAATTTCCTATACAGATATTTTAATTTCCATCGCATAACGAATCAATATAATTAAATAAATTATAGAGTATTAATCTTAAAAATTGAAATTTTATTCAGAATAATATATTTAATTTGCAAAGGGCAATAATTGAAAACAATCGTATAGTTTTATTGGACGTCTGTTATAGAATGTCTATACTTCATTTTTAACAAATGAAAATGAAATCGCAGTATAAGGAGGCTTTTACTGCTTTTATATCCATTTTATTTTATTTTACAGTTTTAACTTACGTTACTTTATTCTTTAGAGACAAGTACATTTTACAATATGTAAAAAGCTATTGAAAACTATATAATGCATTAAAAGTGAAAATCATTTCCAAATTATTATAAATTCTTTTTTCTGAAATATGAGTATCCATTTTATAAAAAGTGAAATAATTTTCCTTCAATCTACATTTATTTTTTTGAGAATTTAATAATTATAAAAAAGTACCCTTACTTTACAGACATCTGTGTGCATATTAGGCGCCAAAAGAATGATAAAATTACGATAAATTACAATTCAAGTCTAAGAAAAACATTAAAAGAGTATATTGTTTCAGCTGCTTACACAACGCATCAGCTGGTGTGTCGCATGAATTTGACGTCTTACGATCAAATACCGGAAAAACTGTCTGAGTACTGCTATGTTGAGTTCACGATGCCGATGACTCAGGTTTCCCATACGATGGCGAGGAGTGTGAGCTTCCAGAATTTCGATAGCGACGTACCACCTGAGAAGTACGTCAGGAACCTGTCGCGTCACGAATACAGGTGATATAGAGCTACCATATGACTAATTCTCAAATTCCGCACAATAATCGGCACATTAAATAAAACTTTATAAGTATACTGTTTCAATGCAAAGTTGTAAAGTTCTAAATTTGTTTTATTGTTTTCGATAAATGTTTATATTTTACATATAAGTATCCATCTATAGTAAATAATGTCTTCAGAATAGAGTAATCTATCATTGAATTAAGTTTTGAATGCATTGTTTAAAAATATTGAAATAAAATTGCCTTTAAAACTTATAATTTTTATATAATATAAGTCACTCATTCTATTCTTTTAAATTATTACATAGATTTAATATTGCAAAGATAAAATGAGATATGTATGTATTTTGATCTTATGATGCCGATTTCTAAATATCTAGACATACAACTTCTTAGAAAATCAGATTTACTTATAATTCGAAATACTATCATGAATCTTCGAATTGTTGTCTCTTGATCGCATATTACAAATAATGCGTAATTAATTATATCGACTCATCTGAAAATATAAAATATTTTAAAACTCAAATAAAATTTTTTAAAAAAATTTGTTTTATAAGAATTATTAGTGTAACGATTTATATAATTGTACTTGAATAGATTAAGTAATCAACTATGTTTGATCAATTTGATCAATAGGTTGTCCATATTTTTCCCTGACTAAGTTATAAATTTGTTAAACTCTTATTTTGAAAAAGTTAAAATTTCATTTAACATTTCGTTCACAGGGTTGGCATTGAACACACACAAGGTGAGGGTCCAGGAGCTTATATCAGTGCCACGTCAATGTCCAGCCCAAAAAAGACAATTCCAGAATCTACCGTGGAATCGCACGATGAGGGCACCGATCACGTTGCATCGGATTCTGATTCTTCCGATTAAAGTCTTTTGCCGAAACTTACCTTAAGGATATCAAAGTACTGACATCCCTATTTGAAGAGCTTTACAGTCTGCTAATCTGATTAAAACTGGATCATTTTGTTCGAGGGAAGTTGCGACTTGAAATCTTTTAAGAAAATGTTTAATTAAACAGTAGCAACGAAGGTGTCGAATTAACTAGAACTAAAATTTTGTGTGGCTTCATTTTGTGTAAGATCATTGCTCTATTTGAACTAAAATTCTGGTTTGATTCCAAGAGTAAAGTAAAAGGTGAGTGAAATTCCACAAGCTTTCTTGTGGCATTTTTCAAAATCAATTAAGTTAATTTGATAGTCACTTGAAAGATCGTGCCGAATACTCCAAGAGTAATTAGCTATTCAGTTTATATAAAAAGTACAATTCTTTATTTTAGATAAAATTCTATACTTGAGGACTAAGATCTGCTTATAATTGCGTCAGAAATTTCATATAAAATGAAATTTTTTACTTAACTATAGCAAACTATCACTTGAATTAAAATTACCATGCATTCGTATTGAATTTCGGAAATTTCATAAACGAAATAAAGTTCTTCGCTCGATATTTTTACTTTAATTGGAAACTATTTCGACTTATAATGTTTAAAATTAAACAAAAGATCATTGTAAAGTTGCTTTCTGTTTTGGGAAAACGAAAGTGGGCTTATTTTATTTTCGGATACCGTGAAAGACTAAAACTATATTTAATTAAATAAAATTTTGAGTATAGATTAAGAGCCACGATTCATTCTTTATACGTTCATTGTCGTTCAACAAGTAAAAATAATTTTTGGAATTTTCGTATAATCTAAACTACACAACTTCTCACAATTAATTTTCCATTAGCACCAGAAAAATTATCTTCTTTACGATAATATATATTGCTTACGATACATTTTAAATTAAGTAACAAGTTAAAAAATACTCTATTCTTAATGTTAATTATAAATCAAAGTAAAAATATAAAAATAATAATTTTATTATGATTACGTATTTATTGCTTAAAAAATTATTCAATATTAATCACAGCATAAATGTGACGCTAAATCAGAGTAGACAACTTTTTCATTTATGGAGAAGCCGTGTAATTATTTATTAAGTGCTTAACATGTATAATAATTTTTTGCATAAGTGAAAGCATACGATACTAAATTACTAAATAATCCAGTTTGAGAGAAACGTCACTATATGTTTAACTGTATAAATATAAGAACAGAAAGGAACGTGAAAACGACGAAAAAGAAAGGACAAAAATACACGTATCAAAGATATCGGTCTTATTTGAGCAAGTTTATTTTGCATAAGAACAATGAAAACAGAAAAAAGAAAATTGAAATAAAAATAACACTGACACAGCTAAAACTGAACCAAAGTAAAGTCACTTAGCTGGAAAACAAAAGCAAATAAAAACCATTACACACACATACAGAGAGAGAGAGTGAGAGAGAGAGTGTGAGAGAGAGAGAGAGAGAGAGAGAGAGAGCTAGACAGAGTTGCTTCGGAATTATAAAGTTGAATTTAAAAAAGAAGAAATAAAATAATAAAACGAATATAACTTGTAAGCGGTATATTATGTTGTATAGCATTATGTATTAGGTACATCGTTAACGCGTATCCACATATTATAGCGAGCATTTATTATATATCGTGTTACTTCGATTTTGATGGCAATGATTAGAAATTCGATTTTACGTAGTTAGATTTATTCAAGAGATTTCGCACGCAAGCAAAAATAAGAATAGAGAAGAAAATGAATGCCTTATCTATTCATCGACCACCTCGCGGCTTTCGTTTTGAATCCTCATTATTTGCATGTTCGGTGAAAATGTAGAATGTATATATAGAAGCACGCGCGCGAAATGTCATTCATTATAAATTAAAGAATTAAATATGATTTATGAGGTACAAACAATTCCATTGCTTATGGTTTTCTTTGTAATCATTTTTTTATTATAAGTATTAAATATTTTCGTTTAAATTACATTTTTAATACGAAGTGTGAGTATAATTTAATGTTTTGATTTATTGATGTTTATCAATATACTATTATTACATTTTTATAATTTATAAAACTTGAAATCATAGTTTATTAACGATTCAACGAAAGAAATATGTGTTTTCCTATAATATTATTTTGCTCAGTTTTTAACGAATTTATTTAATAAGAGTAGGTTTTTTCTTTGGGTTTTATGTATCACTACAAGAATTTACCTATTTTTTTAGTTACTGTAATTTCAATTTTAATTGTCACGTTGAGTCACGTTTCTTTGAATAAGTTGTACGTTTTCTAATTGTAATATCTAAGTTAATTTTATAAACTAAAGTAAAGCTGTGAAATAACAACGAGAAATATCCTTATTTTTAATTTATGTTTAGCTTTATCAGCTTATTTATGTATTAAAGTAGAATATAAATTATAGAATCAATACAGGTTGTTAAACGGGAACAAATGAAAACATCACATTTAATGAAAACGTGAATAATCTCTACGTGCCTCGTTGATTCGATGAAGTAAGGACAATACTGGTTTTAAATTTTCTTTTCCTACTTTATAAAAAGGAAAATCTACCTTCACTGTTTGTACATTCATTCTACAATTATTCCTCCGGAGTCGAAATGTTTATGTCAAGCGTTGCATCGCAGAGCATCGAAGACTGTATCGATTTTTGACAATTTTTTCAAATACAATCTAATTCATACCTTTAATCATTTTTCTTCACTAACAAGTTCTTCATTATTCAGAAAATATTATCAAATATTATCAAGATTTTTGTAATGAATATATTATTTTTACTCAAACAAGGGTCATAGAACCAATGAATAAGTCCAAATTAATAAATGATTTTATTGCTGATGTAAACGTTCATATATATATGTATAATAATAAAATCAAAGTAATAATGAAATTTTTATTTAAGTATAACTTTATAAACTTATATATTTAGAAAAATATTTTGCAACTTTACATTATAAATTTCATTTATCTATTTTTTTGTTTTTATACTTTATAATATATAATTTATGGTTGATAAAATGTTCCTCTAATTAAATTAATGACTTGAAAATATTTTGAACATAATAACATGTATAATGCAGTTAAATTTAACTGGTACCACATTATAATGTTTTATATATTCAATTACTATATCGCTTGGTGTTATATGTAGGATTTGTTTTGAGATAAATCTTTTCCTGTGTAACGCTTGAAATGAAACTTGCCTTTGCCATTTTTTAGACTAAATGTATAAAAGCCTATATGTTAGCTTGTTGTTGTTGTTAGAATCTCACTTATCCATAATACTATATAAAAACTTTATTAAAAACGCGTGATTATGTGCTAAATTGTTATTTGTCGAGTGTAAAAGAATTATTGGTAAAAATTGTAATTTTGAAACAGTGACTTTGCTTAACTTTCTTCTGTATTATATTTTAATTAAGGATATTAATTATCAAAGTTTATTAATTTAGAAGAAAATAATATTTTAAAACAACACTTACGTTTTCATATTTAGGATTTTTATTATAACAAAGTTCTTGAACTAATTTACGTACGTACAATTCATATTTTGCAGTACTTTTGTAGTACTTAGATGTGAATTGTTTTAATTTATATGGAAACGTATTAAATGCTTAATAATATTACGAACTTCAGGGAATTAATAAATTATCATGTGGTTTAATTTTAAGCACATAATATGTATAGAAGTATTTACGAATATATATATATGAAACATAGCCTAAATAAATATATCACTGAAGTATTAAGCAATATTTTAATATTGATTATTAAACAAAAATCATATATTAAATTGAAAATTTAAAGTAATTTTTGTAAACAATCCAACAATTTTATTCACGCTTTACTTCTTTACTTTCGATATTCTATTGGTGCATATAATACAGATTTATCGATACGTGTAAGAAATTAAGAAATTCTTTTAATAATATTAATAAAATTGATATTAGTCTTTTCTTATATTTTCACCAAAAAAATCAGATAAGAATTACCTTATTTATATTATTCCTTGGTATTTTAAAATACATTTTGATACTTTTAGGTTTGCATTAACGTTAAATTTATTTTTCGTGATAGTTGTTTTTACTATACTGCTTTGATAATAGAGTTAAAGTTCATTATCAATAGTCTGAAATGAAAAATAGATAAGTAAGAAAAGATTTCTAGCGTATAATTTCATTAATGTCGCGCATCACTCGTTTAATGTATATTGTTCAAATTTTGTATAAAGATACAAAGTTGAATTTCCTTTATAAATCCGTTCTAAAATTATTATAATTAGTCAAGTTAGTGCAATATTAGTTAAACAACGAATTAAAGAAAAATAAAAATTTCGTTGTACTTCGTTAATTTTGTTATATTATTTTGGCAAAAATCTATATTGCCCCATTCTTATGTTCGCTATCAGCGACAATACGGCTAAACCAAAAATGTAATTTTAAGAATAATGAAGTAGTGTGCAGAGTTTTCGTAATCGGTTTATCGCACCTAGATAGTATTTAAACAATATGTAAAAAATGAATGAAAAACGCTTTTATCCCACATATCCAACAATGTCTTGAGACGTTTGAGCGTTAAAAACTGTAGTAAAGATAAATGCAATATATACTTTTACAGCTAAGGGTCTAGCTACGTAAGTTTCATTTAGAAAAATATTATCTTTTGTTTAACATTTTTCTCGTTCCTGAATAAGGATCCAAGAGTAATTTCTAGTCCTACTTTTAGCGTTTAAGGTGATTGATCTTACTGATCATTAGATCGCTGCGAATAAAAGTCATACATAATAAGGTAGATTTTAAAATTAGATAAGATTTTTCTTAGAACGTAAGTATTTTTTCGTTTGCATTTATTTAAATACTTATGACAATGGATTTAATTATATCAATATGTTATAAAATTGTTTATCTTTAAGCCTTTTTTATGATAGCCTTATGCAATTTTTAGATTAGAAAAGTTGTATTTTAATTCATCTAAGAATAATTGTGATAAATTAGTTTAGTGCTTTACGTAAGATTATAATTTCATACTTTATTGATATCTATGGAAGTTGTGTGTTAAAGTAAAAGCTGAATTGTAATAATTTACAATTAAGGTTGAAATGTTAATCTTATGAGTACATTTATTTTGATGAAAGAAATTTTGAATGCATATTAGTGATCATTTTATTCAGAGGATTATTGCTTCGTTGTATCAAAAAATGCTCACTATATTTTGTAATATCAATTTACTTATTTTAAGAATAAAAAGTAATCATTCTAAGATAAAGATTCATATTGAAAAATCAATTATTTAAATAATAGAATTTCTCTATGTTAAGCATATCTATTAATATTTATTTAATTAAAATGTCTTATAATTTACTATAATGTTATATTTACTGAAAATTATGTACATGCTTTGCTTAACATTTCCTTTTGCTTAATTCACTTTATAATAAAATTTATTTTTACTCATAATTTTTTAAGATGTTAATAAACAATGGATGAAGATACAATGTAAAATAATAATTGTAATTAAAATAAAAATGCAGAATAAAAATATTTATTAGACAAAAAGTAATAGATGTGTCAGAAGAAAAATAAATTTGGATAAAATAATAATTACGTTCATAACTTTTTTTTTTATTGAGATGGGAATTTTATGAAGTATAGAAGAAAGAAAATAGAATACGATGCATGAATAAAATAATTAAGAAATATAAAGAAAATCTAGTCCTCCGTCGTTATCCACCCTCCATAAGTCTATTGACACATACAAACAATTATAATAAATATATACATAAAATATGCATCTCGTTTTAGTCGTGAAATCCTTTATAATTTTATTTTTGTTATGTATAAGTGAAAAAATCGTGTCAGTCTTATAGTCTTGAACGAACAGAAAATATCTTTTTCGTTGTTTCAAAATGAAATCTAAAGATTAAGACTAGAATAAATAACTAATTTTGTAACTGTTTTCTTTTCATAAAGTAATAAATTTGTTAATTTATATATGTATAAATATTTCTTTCTTTATGTAATTTTCTGTTTCATTATTAAATTTCGATCAATTTTAATAAAAAATAATAAAAAATAACTTACCTTAATTTTTTTCATCAATTTGAAAAGAGAAAATTACTTATTTCTTTAAGAATTTATTCGTAAAATGATTATTATGATATTTGTATTCATACTGTTGTATAAATTCTTAAAATAAAATTAATAAATTTTTACTTTATGAAAAATGCGAGTACAGTATAAAAAATAACCAGGGAAAAACACGCCTAGATAAAGAAGTATCAATTTGACCAATTTTTCATTTAAAAATATATTTCAAAAGTGAAAAATTGAACAATAAGCAGAAGAATGATAAAAAATTTAACGTATGCATTGTTCAGTGAACAGTATTAAGAAAACAATATAAAAAGGAGTTTCAACGATACTTGCGCAAAGAAACCATTATGCGAATTTCCAGCTTGTGATCTCAGTACCGTTATTCATGCACGCGTGATTGCCAGAAGGAATAAATGAAAATATTACAAAAAAAGTTATACATAAAAGAAATAAGTAATACTAACAATAATTATTAATAATAATAACTACTAGTAATATGGTGCATTAATTAGGAAGAGGGAGATACTACCCGGCGAGATTATGTATAATATCTATATTTATAGATTAAGTGTGTAGAATTTTACAATAGGGTATGATATATATGTAATGTATGAAATTATATCGAGATTATTTGACAAAAACTTAAAATAATAGTGAGGAAATTTATTGTATAAACATAGTACGCGATAAGTTCTTTTTCGAAAAACAATTAAAAATCAATCTTTCAGTCATTTATCTTAAGTCTTAATAAAAAATCAATCATAATTAATCTTATAAATCAACTAATTTATTATTTTTTAATTAATTAAAATTTTTAGAATAATAATACTTGTTATGTATTTTAATCAAATATGGCCCTATAACAAAGAATAAGGATGGAATGTATTATATCTTATTATTTGATCAATAAAATAGGATTTAGAAATGTGCTAACGTATGTACATGAATGAAATAGAAAACAAGCTTTTGCAAAAAGGTAAAGTAAACAATTATAAGTTCAACTTTATACAAAAAAAACAACAGCAAAGAAAGTGATGACAGATTAGGCATACGTAAGGAGCAAATCTATAATTCATAAAAATGCTAATGATATCATATTATTAGTAATGATCTTAACAATATTCAAAAATAAAATATCCAACGGTGGAGTTATGTAAAATGTTACCGGACAAAAAGAAAGCATAGCTTTTTGTGAGTGTGATGATGTTATGCACCATCCACGCAAAAATGTACGTACGCATAATTTGTGTGAAAAATATGTTAATAATTAGCTATGTAAGTGTAATATTATTATGTACAACTGATAGCAAAGAAAAGATTCTTTTGCTATTGAAGTTAAATTTTGCGATCGATATACAAAGAAAATCACTTGTAATGATAAATTGCACTATAAATAAATTGAGAAAATTACAAGAAACAAGCTGAATAGCTTAAGCATAAAAAGTGTATAATTATAAGTTAAGTTGAAAGAAGTAAGTTATAAAGACATCAATGCTTTATAATGTATCTAAATAGTACAATGGAATTCTGCATACTTGAAAATGTGAAAAAGCGAACGATAGAATTGATTTGAAAAAATGTTCGAGTAAGCATGATTCCATTGTAAGCACGTATACGTGTATTCAGATTTACGTATATGTATACATACATATAATTATAAATAAAGCTACATTAATAAGATTGTAACCCAAGCGCTGCATTTGAACTTATGATTTTATTCATACGAAATTTTAATTTGTTCTAATGTTAACTAAATTCCATACGTTTTCAAATAATTCCAATCAATCGATAATTATTAAAGTGCTATCAAATGTATTATTCAATCGAATTATAATAATTGCAAATCAATTTGATGACGTGTTAACATATCTCAAGTCAAGAAAGTACTTAAGAAAGATCCTTTATATATATACATGTATGTAAGTAAATGCCAATAAACAAAAAAAAAACGAACAAAAAATAATTAAAAACACTAAAGCCTTTGGCGTAAAAAGTATGCGGAAAGTTATAAATATATTGTATCGGTTGAATGAAGGTTTACTCTTATAAAATTGTGTATTAATTTGACAATGTAGAATGTATAATATTTGCTGGACGTATAAAAATGAATTTCAAAATTAAACAAAAAAAATAATAATAACGCAAAAAGAAGCCTGTATATGTTATCACGGTACCTTAGCTCTGTATACTGTTTTTTCGAACGCCAAAAGAATAATAAGAGAAAAATTACAAGTAGAAAATGAGATGAGAAAAAGGCAATGTATTCTAATGTTGTATTATACAGCGACTTATTCAGTAGGACTGCAATAAAATTGTAAACGAAAACAAAGAAAAAAGACGAGAGCAGTGAATGATACCTCTGTTAGCTGAAGAAAAACCATCGATAAATTCTATGTATCGATAAATAATATAAAATTGTTTAAGTCATTAAAATTCATGCGTGTTCCATTATTTTCATCATTCCACATTTTTCAAAGTTTCTTTTAACGATTTTAAGTCTTAATTCTGTCTTAATTTATAATCGTTCAAATTTATACATATTTCATTATAAGAAAAATATGTTCAAAGTATATCATTATTTCATCGTGGCCCGTTATATACAAAATATATTTTTTTGTTATGACGAGCCTGATGTACACATAAATTAAATATTATATTTATTTTGCTGTTCTCATAAAAATAAGTACAATCAAATATTTTTACTATTAATATCTTTTACCATATCATAATTAATAATTTATTATTTATAACATGCAAATATAATAAATAATAATTATTATATCTGTCAGTTTTCTAATAAATTTTTCAACATCTTTCTTTTTAGAAGTAAATTTTTTACTTTGAAATCAACCATAATATACCAAATGAAATAGTTGAAAATCGTAAGAACGTATAAAATTCAAGTAATTATAAATTGTTTCAACCCTTCCAAATTCTATTATAAACTTTTTAGGTTATGTTAAATTTAACATTAAATATTATAAATAATTTTCAATGCACTAAAAATGATAGCAACTTAAATTATTGAACCAAGCACCAACAAAGTTTATTGCAAATTATTCTCAACAGTCATTCGTTTTGTAAGTATTAATATTAATTTTGAATTAACAATATTAATATTGTTAATTCAAAAACAATTCAATCATTAACAATATTAATTTTGAAACTAAGGTTCTGTAAATGTCATATTTCGCTCCAAAATGAAAAGCATAGTCTAATCTAGTTCACGTGCTCTTAGTGTCACGAGAAAAAAAGGCGAAGGAAAGACTATACATACATATGAGGAGTAAATCGACAAGTCGACCTTCCTCACCTTTAAATGTACTTCCCATTTTATAAATGACGATTTCGGAAGTAACCTTGAATATTTCACTAGCGTTGTTTGTTCGAATTTGTTCTTTAGAGGTTTCCCTTTGTAAAAAAAAGGACTCACTCATTGGCGTTTTATTACAGAAACAATTTACGAAAGAACCATAACAATTATCTCAATAAGTTGTACAATTGCCTTCAATAAAAATAAGAACTAGTTTCTATTGTCTACTTTCTTAATTTAAATTAATCGATTAATTGATTCGGTATTAAACTTTTGTTCGATTCATTAAATAAAAATAAATAGAAAGATTATTTTATTTAAGTTTTGAGAAATACAGTTAAGTATAGTACTACAAAATTCGTATCATAATATAAACGTCTATCTATAGAATAAGTAAACTTAAAATAAGATTATAAAAACATCCACAAAATAATTTGAACGGGATAGTAATTCCCGTTCAATAATTTGAAAGGGATCCTCTTCATAGCATAAGTTACTTATTAACGTGGTACATCAAGATTTAATATTGTTCAGAGTAAGATTAAAGTTAATACAGCTTGAAGAAAATTGAAAGATATTAATATTATATTTAGATGTTATTAATAAATTATTAGAAGCTAACAATAACTTTTTTTAATTTTCAGATATTATTTAGTATATCATTAATAATAGTACATCATATATAAGTATTTTAAGTACGCAAATGTTTGACAAACTTAAAAAATTAACATTTTTTAGGTGAGCAAAATAAAAATTTGTAAATGAAATAAATTATATTAATAGTATTTTTATGGAAAAAAGTAATGTTTGAATAACATCAAATAAAATCTGACAAAATATTGAATTTGTTTATAAACAATATTTTATGTTATAAAATCAATAAATTATTAAATTAATAAATAACGTAACTAAAAAATAATAAAGTATATAAATTTTGACAAATGATCTCAAGTGATAACAAAGTTGTTTAATGTATTTAATCGCACGTTTAATGTACATTAAGTGAATATTTTAATTAAAAATATGAAAAAACTTTGAAATAAGTTAAGAAATAAATATTCATTTTCATTGCGAAATATTTGCAAGGATGATTTCAAATCATTGCTTTATTTCAAACTTCTAATGAAATAACTAATAGTAACTAATATAATAACAGAAATAGTAACTATTTTTTTTTACTACAAAAAGTTTAATATTTTATGATTGTATTTAATAATAATTGAAGTATTATTTCTCCATTAAAGCAAGCCATTGTATTTAAATGGACTGTATACATGTATTTATTTTCAATTGATTAACGTGAAACACGTACCTGTACTACGATGTACTCGATTAAACTTTAAACCTACTTCCCATCATCTTTATATTTCCATCAACATCGTTGCGATTGCCTAAAGAGGAATTTTATAGGTAATATAATATGTACACAATGTATGAAATTCTTGTTCATAAATTCGTTAAAGTGATAATTTACTCAAATTGTAGTAAATATATGTGTACTTTGATTCCGAATAAATATTCTTATTTGATAATTTCGTTATGCTTGATTTATAAACTTATTTACTATATAAAATGCCAACTCTATAGAAAAACGTGAAACTTATAATATTTATTATCACGTTTCCCAAATCATAGTTTAAAAAGTTGATCATACTACATTCGTACAATTTAGTGTCCAATAACACTTTCAGGAGTTAATTAATTAAAAATTTGAAAAATAACAATATTCAATTATGTCAACCGTTATCTGCGATTCTGGAGCAACATTGACATCCTGAGTTCTTTGCTTAAATAAATTATCTCGAGTGCAAACGTAATCCCTTCAATATTCTAAATTTCAAATTTCAAACGTTGCTACGCTGTTCTACTAATTGAACTCTCGAAGATTATTACATAACATTGCAATTCTTGTAATTGATTAACGGTCGATATTGCAGTCGCTCGGTCGATAAGTCGGTACGCCTCTTGTTCCAACAAAGACTTCGGATTTGTGTGCCCAAAGCGACATTTGCTACGAATGAGTACTTGAAAAACGTGCCGGAGTTACGATACGTCGTTAAATAATGTAATACCTCATTATTTTAAAACAGTTGTGTGTTTTTCTGGTACACTATAAAAAATCTTATAAAATTTTATCTTTTGAGTAAAACAACGAAATGGTTTCTTTTAATTATTGTATTGAATAAAATTATTTATTTATCGTTTTCAACGCTGTCCTCTTTAGCCAGACTTGCAGAAATAATGGATTTTCTTAGAAAGGTAAAAAAAGTAATAAATTATTATTTATTACATAATTTTAATGTAATAAAATTAAGCTCAAATATACGCGAAGGAGAAAATAAAGGAATAATAAAGAAAAGATTAAGAAACTGAACAAGCATTAAAACGATTAAGCGAAGATTAAGCGATAAAATAAGATAAAGAAAGAGCAGCAGAGAGAAATAAGGAATTGTATTTCATTGATTATTTTTGTTGCACTCCCACATGTTTCTAGTCTTTTACTGCCAGTTAAAATAAATTCAAACAAAATATTGAACGGAGATACCGTTCAATACACAAGCTCCCAAGTAAAATTTATAACGTTTATAATCGGGTTCCCACATAAGCTGAATTGAAGAATACAAATAAAGTTTCGGCAGCTTCAAGTGCGCAGATTTATTGAAAATGCACCAACCCGTTATTTATCAAACGATCTTAGCTAAAACAAAAGCTGCATACGAGAATCCCGTTGGTCGTACACAACGAAGTTCTCATAGTCGAACGCTTATCCCTTTAAACATTTTCGAGAGTGTAAGAGCGCCGCTGCTCTCTCTCTCTCTCTCTCTCTCACTCTCTCTCCCTCTAGATTTCTCGGTCGATCGGCATCAGCTCTCGCGCGTGCACACGCGCATTGTCCCCTTCCCCCGCTCGAAATACCAGCGGTCGCACGAGGGGAACGTGCAGTACAGTGCAACGCGTCTCGGGCGATAGGCAGCGCCTCCATCCACGCCAGACCCACACTCCGACGTCTCTCTCAGCTGATTCCTGTTTACTAGCAAACAAAGGAAACAAGAGGAGAGTCGCCCGAACGCAGCGCAGCGCCAGTTTAGTGCTGGACGCCGAGCGGCGCGCTCGCGTGTTCCTGTGTTCGTCTTTCAGTCGCTAACTCCCTCTTTTCCTCTCTCTCTCTCACTCACTCTCTCACTCTCTCTCTCTCTCTCTCTCTCTCTCTCGGCATCCTCGACGCGTCCGCACGGAAGCAAAGCTCGTACGCGGAATAGTGCGCGACGACAGGAGAGGCATCCTATCGAAGGCTCGGACGACTCCGGAGAGCCTCGGCCCTTGTGCCTTGGTGCACTGGTGCAGTCGCCGGGGCAAGAGTCCGAGAGGTACGCGCTGCGCAGCTTCAAGGCACACAGTGAGTAGCGCGTGCGCGTCTCCTCGCATAACGATTTGCGTCGTTGTTGACACCTTTTTAGCTGGCAGCGTCTGTTTTGATGGAGCGCTCGTGGCTCCGGGTGAAGCGTCTCCCTTTGCTCCAGAGGCTCCGCTTGCAGCCTCTGCTTCGGGGAAGGTAGGGACGCGGGCATTGGTGCTCTCTGGGTAAGGGCAGAAGCTAACACGCTTCGTTTGTCATGATTAAATGCAAGAAGAAAGAAGGGTAGGGAAAAAGGGCAATTCGCGAGGAAATGCGATAAAGAAAAAGCAGAAGTGAAAGACCTGCTGCGTTGCACAAAGTACTTACCTCCCCTTCAGTAATGCGATCAATGCAGCCTAAATACCCCTACACCAATTACACTTTCGCGTTTTTCTGTACTTTTTCCACTTAACATTTAAATGCTACCTACAGCTAAGTAAAATACAACTAATTTATAGCGAAAAGAGAAAATTGCAAACTTGTATGAAATAATTGATGTGTCGTTGTTTTCACGGGACAGAAGGCGGATGTACCGTGTACTGTCCGACGAGTGCATTTTGGTGTCTTATAAAGTTGGAGGAAACTCATATAGTCATTTGTGCGCTTTATATGGTTCAATATAATTTAGCAGACTTTTTTTATCAAAGATGAATTCTTTATCATCACGGTGCGTCCTTTAATAAAACGAGACAATTGCAATTTTCTTTTATTTAAAATACACTTCTCATTGTAGTTATAATACACGAACTGCTGGAAATGTATATTAATAAGCACGGTTACATTGTGCCTTGTTAATTCGGCATTCAAATGTTTAAGATCGCGATATTTTATATCTTTGAAAACGTATTACAAGATTAAACAATTACCTTATGATACAAAAACAAGACAGTTAAATAATATAAAAACTATTTGCGCGTAAATGAAATTAACATTAATATTATTACAATGGGTATCATAATCTTATGATAAATAGTTACTTAATGATGAAATGAACCATTATCTGAAAAAGGAACAAGATTGTTCGCATGGCTTTATATTAATGAAATGAATCACAAGCGTGTAAGATATAGTATGCATGTGTTTATATTGTTAGATATGTCAACGGATAGAAGAATCAAGTTCAAGCTTCATAATGGTCAGTGACCTTCGTATTTATGATAACCTAATGACATTTATTAGCCAAAGAATTTTCGGTATCAGCATAACTGCATTTTTTCACAACTATATTTTTTCTAATTATCTTATAATTTAATAAAGTTTTACGAATAACCTTTTATTATTTTTTAAGTATTTGAAATTTTTCATTATTGAATTGTGTATTTTGTCATTCGTAACAAAGAATTTGTTTTTAAAATGTAGCCTTTAACGTACCACTTTTACGTGTTGTTATTTAAGTAAACTTAAATACAAATCTTTTTTATCAAATATTGACTCACGTTGCGATATTTAAATAAAATGGTTATTCAATGTTAAAATTAATGAGATCTTATTTACGATGTTACTATAAATTATTATAATTTACTGTGTTCTATGAATTAGTTTGATACACATGTGACGTTCATATTGTGAATACTGAAATATTTTTAGTGATTGAAATATAAGGATATTTTTATGCAATTAACGAATTGTTTGAACCATAGATATTTCTAAGATAGTCTTGTTTCTCTAACGTGTTAATAACTTAAAAGTACATGTTAATATAATATTCAAATATAAGACAAATTTGTTTGAAACTGTTTACGATTATACATTACGGAACATTAGAGTGACGGTTCATTAGTAAAGTTTAATAAAAAAAAATTCTAAATCTTTCTTAAAATGATATGTTTGTATTGTGCTCATGATAGAAATACGTTAATACGTTAAACTAAAAACTAATAACTATAATTTATGAATGTTCTTTTAGAATTATAGTTTTTTTAAATTACGAGCTTTTCCTCGTTGCAACTTGGTCGGTATGGCAGGTCGAATGCTGCATGTTGCTTTTTTGCATTCTCATTAGATAATCAGAAGGGATTCATAATTTCAATAATCTTATTTATAAATCATCCGTCGAATTGACGTTTAATAACCAAAATATCTGTATTAATACACAGTTTTTTGAAATCGAATATTAAAGCAAAGCATCGTGACAAAAAATTTGACACGTTGAAATCGAAGATTCTTTGGCATCAATACTATATTGATTTAAGAGAGGTTTTATTACTTGCGGAATAAAAATGTATTTACTTATTTAAACTCAAAAGGAAAAATTTAATGTAAATCATGTTTATTCATTTGTCGAATGTGCATTTCTAAGAACGTGTTCGATTTAAGAAGTCATTAAAGATTAGTTATTGAATTTGCCTTTATGTTGGTTAGCTGAAAATACTTTATTTATTCAATGCAGTATTTTTTAAAATAAAATTATTCAGGTTTCATGCTTACAATTTAGACTTGAAATTAGCATACTTGGACAATAAAAACATTTTTTATTTTGCATAAATAACATAATTATATTTTACACACACAACATAAATTATCTTGCCTAAGAGTTCATTGTCGCATATAAAAAATACGAAATTTTCAATAAATAATGTTTGAATAGATGACGTATGTAGGAAAATACATAAAAATATGATTAAAAAGAAGTATATGTTTAATTCATCGTCTAAAAAGAATTCAAAATCATTTCAAAACATTCATTCACATTTACTTTACATACTAAGAATATTAATATATAAATAATACATAATTAAACGAAGAGATTGTCGAAACTTGTGAATTATAATCTTATATCTTATTTAATAGATTATAAATTTTGAAATATTTTTTCGTGTAATTTTACAGAAATTAGCAAAAGAAAATGTTGATTTCTATATGTGTAAGAAAATATGATATGACAAATTTATAAGAGTTAATTTTAAGGTAAAATATGTTTACAATTTTCTAGTGACAGATGTTTTAAAACTTTCTCATCAATAAAAATCTCTGTAATTACTTTATATGAAGGAAAGTACAGACACGCATTTTCTGACAAAAGGAAAACTATATTTTTAAATACTATAAAAAATTTTCTACCGAGAAAATAAGTTTTAATGCGAGAAGAAACTTTTCATAAACCACTTTTTGTTCAACTTGTTCCTAACTTTAACCCGCGCAATTTATTACTAATGGTCTTTAATATATCACATGAAGTATTACACAAGACAACTGATAGTCGTACAGAATTATTATAACGTACGATATTATTTTTTTCTTATAATTTAAGTAGAATACTCATATAATTATAAATATGTAACAGTATAAATAATTCTTGTTGAGACAATTGATTTAAGATAAAATGAACCAGACTCGGAATAGAATTCTATTTCAAAAAGTTAAGAAACAAGAAAATACTATAATTATTAAAAAGAATTGCAAGTTTTATATTAATGAAATAATTCCTGGAGTCCTGCAGAGTTATATAAAACAATGCATGGTATAGTTGTTAAATATTAAATTTTTTTCAAGACTATTCTATTTAGTTTTCAATGATCCACCATTTCCATGAAACATGCGCGAATTGAAAGCTTGTAAGCTTAATTTAAGAAATTATTTTAAATTTTATTTGTAAGCTAGTATAAAAAAACTCATTAAAACGTGTGAAGGCATTATAAAAATACATTTATACTAATTTAATCTGAAGGTATTTGATTAAAAGAAATCTTTTTAAGCCTTTCTTGATATATTCTTAATATTTAAAGGATTGAATGTTAATTTTAAATTCTGTTAAAACTGCTCTAATATATTTTAGATTTTGATGAATTTAAATTTATTTATTTTAATAAAAGTTTAAATAATAACGTTTAAAGCACAACTGCCTTTTTGGAATTCTTTAGTTGACATTCTATAACGCAGGTATGATAACCTAAACTGAAAGTATTATTTTTGTTGTTTAGAGTGAGCAAAACAACTCGATACTCTGGAGGATTTGGACGTTATTGAAACGCAAAGAAGCACATGAAAAAATAAAAATATTCACGATTGACAGTTTTAAATGAAAAATAAAAATAATAGTTTCGTAAAGCAAGAAATGTTGTCACACATTTGTAATTACCAAGCCAAACAGAAAGTCTCAATCGCAAACATATAATTATCGAGCTCTAATCGATGAATTAACGGATTAAATTTATGGGATTGTCTAACCTTTACCTAAACCCCTTTTAATTTGGTTACAAATGCGTCGAGAGTCACGCATTAAGATGATGGAAATAGGGCTTTCGGCTACAGTCGGACGCCCGTGTGCGCGATATCCCGAGGCCCTGACCTGATTCTTCCGTCTCAGTTGCTCTCATTCTTTCTCTCACTGTGACTCTTTCACTCTTGTTTCTCCTGCAATGTGTTGAGAAACTCGTGCTGTCGCCTGTGTAATAGTTCTTGTCTGCTCCATTTTACCCCGAACGCAACCAATGAAGATATACATAGGTATATTCGCAAGCGACACGCGGGAAAGTTTAGTTTCGTAAAATGCACTGTGTTTCTTTACGTCGCGAAGGCGATTTTTTATAGTATTTTCTAAACTTGATCTTCTAAAACAGACGAAGCCGCTGCAAGTGTACAACTTGCATGATACGCAGTTGTGTTTTTCTGTTTTTGAATAGTCTAGATCGGGAATGAATATTATTTATCTTATCCTATGAATAGTTCGTATCTCTGAGTGTATCTGATTTATAATGATGGATACAGAAAATACATTTTTCTAATCTGAAATCTGAATAAAATTTGTTGGAATTTTTAGATATAGGTCAGAAACCGCGGTATAAAATTACCTTTATTTGAATATCTTACTTTCGAAATATCTTTTTTAAAACAAAAGTTAGGTTCTTCCTAAATGTATTTAAAATTGTACTTTCGAATCGCACAAGAAATTTTAGTTCATTTTTTCAAATTACTATCTTATGTTGCTCATATATTATATTTTTATAAGGGAATGTTTATGTATAAAGAAATCACGAGAGAAAATATCGCGGATTACGAAGCTCTTATTTGTAAAACAAATAGACAAATATTTTTAATAATATTTACATATAGTATAATCTATCCAATCGATTTTGAATATCTGAATGTATCAATGTTCATAGATTTATTAGACGTATGCATTTACAGTGTAGGCCTTTTAATTAATATTATGATTTAAAATATTCATATATACTAATATTTGCTCTTTACATTGAGCGAGATCTCATATGTCACTTTAATAGTAGTTCATTGAGAATAGCATTTTATTCGTCGACTAATTTTATCATCAATTTCCACGTTATTAAAAAGTATGAGAAATAAATCATGAATTGGATGAAAAGTTTCACTACTTTTACCCAACGAATAAATATTTAATTTCATCATATCAAATTAAATAACGTGTAAATGAATTTACTTTTTATATTTATTCTTCGAACAACGGAATAACAAGCACGAGATAATATTTGCTCTCGGAAGTTTAAAGTTAGATGATCTTGCTTACGATGCTTTGTGGTTACTCCGATTTTACGTAATTAACGCTAACGAATAACGCCGGATTTCATTGCATTTAAAGCTAAACGAAAGTTTTTTTTTTACGATAACAATGATGTAAAATTTATTTCCGATTTTATTTTTTATTATATGGCCTTATTTGAGCGATAGTTTTCAACAGCGATAGTTTTCAACATTTCCAATTACTGTTTTTTCTTACTTCTAAGTCATTCGATTTAAAGCAAATAAAGCACTTTTCGTATATACAAATCATAATAATGCCAGTAAATTGAAGGGCACCTTAATATTGGTGGTTGCGACATAAGTAAAGTGGATGATTTTTCTCATTATGTAATAGTTTTAGCATGCTCAGAATGTAGCCATTTGAAATATGCACTTTTTTGAAATTTGTCTTTCCGGTTAACTAGTCAAATAATCGTTTATCTGCGGATAGCAGTTGAATACTACGTAAGTTCTTCTCCGTGTGTTTTGAAAAATTTTAATGAGATACTTTAAAAGGACTCGAAATTTATTGACTTTTATTACTCATTATTTTCTTATATCATATCTTGTATGCATATGTAAGAACTAATGTTTAATTAACAATTTGTACTACGTATTGTACGGAAGAAGAGTTTTTAAAACGCGTGGTAAGTCATAAGATAAAAATGAATTTTACTCCATCTGTTAAGCAATTGTACGGGTAAGTTAATTAATAATCAATAGTAGTTTATTAAGTCGTAGTTGTAAATATCCAGCCAAACATGCACATAGTGACGATACGTATATAATAAAAAATATAAAATTATTATCATCTAGTAAAATAATTAACTTCGAATCAATTTGAGAATATTGGTTATTAGTAATTACTCATAAGCAGTGAATTCTTTGATAAACGAAAAATGGCAAATTTTGTGGCAAATATTCGGAAAAAATAATCCTTAAAAATGGCATCAACGTTTAAGAAAAAAATATCACCTATTAGATCTCAAAATATACACATGCGCGTTTACAATTGTTTGTTTTGGTTCGCTATCATTTTCATTTTATTTTTCTCGCTGTCGTTTACATCATCTCTGATTCTGCGAAATTTTCGTGTGAATTTCTTTTTTAATACTAATTCTAGTTCATCCGTACTTTACTACCTCGACATAACATAGATCGAAACACGATATGTGATTCCAAGAGTCACCGAATTATTTTCCCTTGTATTACCAAATCATTCACTCTATTTGCATGTAGAGTCTTCTTTTCATGGTTTAACTTTTTTACTGCATTTTTTATTTCTCGCAAGGGTCTTATTCTATCAAGGTTAATTTCACTATTTAACGTATTCCTTCTATATTTTTATACAATATTTGGGTCATGCTTGTTTGATTTTAAATTTGATGATGAATGTTTATCAATGAAAGATCTTAACTCAAATCATTTTGATTTATTATTATTGATTACTATGTACATATGCATACAATAGACTATTGTCGAATTAATTCTACTGGAAACACGTAAGATTTTTTCAAATTTATTTTTAATGCAGTACCTTAAGTTCTGTTTTTTATAATTGACAAAATATCACAAGTTATAACGTTAAGCTTAAAAATGAAAAAGAAATTAATGCAAGGGGGAAATAAACTATTTTGAAATTCCTTCTTTTAGTATTGTCGTTATTTTATAAGTTATTGCCAGTACTTTCACAAAGGTATAATTTTCATTATTTTATAGTGGTATCGTAAGAAAATCCTATTAATAGGAATAAGTATGCTATTGTAGAGTTAGAAAACTTTCTACTTTTCTTTTTTAGTAAAAAATCTTTTGGGTGTACATGCATTTATTAATATTTTATTTTTATTCACTATATAAATTAAGAACTTATAAAACATTATCAAACCAACTAATTAAATTATTGGCTAAAGATTTTTTTAAGTTTAATTCTTACTGAGACTTTCACTTTTGATTTTGTATTTTACATTCGACTTTAATAAAAAATTGTGAATTCTGAATACTATTTACTTATTATAGATGGATTAAAAAATTGTAAAAGTCGACAAGCTAACAGCTGTTTTAAAAATTAATTTATACATTAGAAGCAATGTTCTAGAATTTCTCAAGTTTGAGTACAGATTTTAATGTATTCAGCTATTAATATAACTATAGTTTATGGCTTTTTAAAAGTGCTATAATTTTTTCATGTTAAAAATTCTGAATCATTTAATTTTTATTACTTCATTTTTACTACGATTAATTTATTTTTTTAACCTTGCACGACATATTTATATATTGTTAAATTAATTTTGTCTATTATAAAAATTTTTGTGAACTAATAAGTATTAAAAAAATTGTCATTTATTAACTTAAAGTAATTACCACGCCGCCAATTTCTATTTATTTTGTTATATTAGAACAATTATACGCATACTAATATCAAGTTGATGTAGCTCAGATTTTATAAAATTGATGAACATTGTGAATAGATATGAGATAAACCTTTTTTCTCAAACAAATCTATTGCATATAATATGTTTTACAGTTTTTCAATGGTTCTGTAGAGTTATTTTGCTTTTCTATTTTAATTTTATCAATTTAAACTTACGATGATAACCACTAATTATTTTTCTAACTGTATCTTAATACTTGACGTTATAATTATTAAATAAAATGCAATGTCGAAGGTAGTTGCAAGTGTTATTAAACTATAAGTCTCTTAACAAACTTGAAGCTTATGTTTTCAAGGAATTACTGTAAGTTTATAAATCAAGTCTGCGTGTATAATTTCTAAAAAGATTATGTGTGACTTTTTAAGATGTAAAATTTTTATCCTTTCAAATGAGTTCGTCATTATGCAGTATGATGCACGCGATATAAATGCAAATATTTTAAATTTTTTAATTTGATAAAGCAAGAAGATATGAGCAGAATATTACCTGAAATTAATGATTTATCTTCTATCATCCTCATCGTCTGTATTTGAAGAGTAAGGAAATGCAATTACTTAGATAAATTATTATAATTGATTAAGTGCATTTCTTATTAATTAATTATAAAAAAAGTTGTCGTTCTTAAGAATAGCCAATATTTCTCTTGTATTTAGAACTAAGAAATTAAGATATAAAATATTTTTGCTAAGAATTTATTTATTTAATTTTCTTTTAGACATTAAATCCTTTTAAAGAAATAGAATTTAAAAAAATATTTTTGGTGGCAACATGTAAAGGGATAATTTCATGGTTATAAATTGTAATTATGCAATTATCACTTTCTATTTTGTGAAAATATTTACAAGTTATTCCGAAAAAATATATTCGAGTTGGCTATGAAGTGCATATTACTGAAACTTTGGAATAACATCGTAATGGCATTATCATTTACAAATCATATTTGGTTATACCCGTTAAAGATACATTAAAGTCACATTTCAGTAATAAATCACGTAAAAATGATCAAGTTATCTTAATTGCTTTTTACTACAGAGATTCTTTAATGTGAATGAATACTTAATGAATATTATTTAAAAATTATAAAACTGAATTTATAAAACGTTGTATAATTTGTATACAATGAAGTGCAAAATTCTCGCTTTCATCGTTTTTCTTTTTAATAGCTATTATATAATTTACATGCGTATATATAAATCATTATTTTATGCACTTTCAATTTACTTGCATGTGTGATGATCAAATTCTTAGATTTCAAATTATTATGACAATAATTGTCAATAAAAATTGATCACTTTTGTGTGTAGCCTGAAATTATTATTTTATAAAAGACAGTTAAAACGAATGCAGAGATAATACACAATGATTACTACTGCAGTATAGACATTTGTATAAGAAAGTTACCAATCCTGAAGTTTTCATAAACACTTTATGATTTAAATGGCTCTGATCTATGAGTTACAAAATATTTTTACGTCTCATAATAATCGGCCAATGTGCTTCCACCATTGTAAACAAGAGATTCCCGCGATCAACGCTTTCAAATGTTAAAGCTGCGAGAAAGTAGAAGCAACGTAAAAAGCGAGAAGATAAAAAGAAAATCAGTCCACGTGCATCTATTCGTGACAAAGCCACACAAAATACTACGAAATTGTGCGACTGCGCAGTGTGGAGTTGAACGATAAGTCTCGGCTCTTGGTCTCTTTCTTTTCGTAATACCTGCTGGGGGAATCACATGTATAGTCAAGGGAGAGGGCAAACGTATGCGCACTAGTATAAGAGTATGAAAAAAAGAGTGATAAAATACTAGTCGCTTAAATACGCATGCGCCGATATGTGTGAAAACTCTGAAAATTCTACTAGATATCCGTACATTCTATTACGCATAATTTACTTTTGTTATAATTGTAATTTAATGCATAAATAAACTGCTTCACTGCCAAAATAATAAGACACATAAATAGTAACAAATGTCGTTGGAAAATATTGCATTAAAATTGTCTAGACATTGCAAAGAAGAAGGTTTGCTATAGTAATAATGAAACGAAAGTAAATTACTTACTTCTTCGTATAAGTAGAACTAATTTAGGTGTAGCAACGATTTCTCAAGTCATAAATGCTATTATTATATATAAAGTTGCAATTCTTTTATTACCTTTCGTTTTTAGAAATAAGGTAGTCAATTATTTTCAATTTCATTTACTTATGAATTCTGTCCTATTGACATTGTAACGTTTGTTTGACTAATAGAAATATTAACGACCGTAAGAACTTAATAATAGGGTGTGTATAAGGAACTATTTCACGATACGTAGACAGATTGCACACTTATTTTGTAATAGATTTCTCGAAATCATATTTGTTTACATAAGAAATGTATTTCTTTCATCACATATAGAATATGTAATGAAAAACATACAGTTAAGGCCTTAAGAAATCACACGGTAAAAGTTATACTCGTATAAGTAATTCATGAATATTAACAAATAAAATCAAAAAGTTGCAGAAATATTTATGAATTGAAGATCAGTGAAGCTAAAAATGAATTTAGGAGAATATTACATCGTACTAAGAAATAATGAAATTTAATGTACCGGTTTGAGAAATATTGGAATTGTATTCGCGATCGATTTAATGACAGACTATTTTAAACGAATTTCACCTAGAATTGTAATAATATTTTTTTATAAATAACTATTTCTTTATAAATGGCCAAAAATTAATGCAGTTTCAATGTATAATGATTGTAACATAATGTGCGACATTAAATTTTAATATCAGAATTATTTGATTTAAAAAATTAAGTAGAACGAAATTACAACGATTTATAACAAAATTATTGACACAAATTTCTTTCTAAACGGAAATACATAAAGCAATTTGCTATCTAAATTTAAGCGCAAACTCCCTAAACTTTTGTCGCGTATCGTTTTCCTCATTCATTTCACATTTTTATTGATAAATTTATTTAATATAAATTTTTCTTCAATTTATCCTGTAAAACTCTGTATACTTATTGCGCAACAATCTTTCAAGTATTTTTCTCTTAAATTATACACGAACGAAAGAACGATTAAGTAGCCTCGCTCGCTGAGAAGTGAAGAATAGAATGTAAAAGCGGCTACTTGAAAACTCATGGAGATGAGATGCGTGGTTTTATCGGTAAGATTAGATATTTATAATCATAAAAGTCATGGTAAATCAGTAGACCTAACATGTAAATTATATCCATATAATCCAGATGGTAATGAGGAGTTTTAAATAAACGCGTAGTTAACCACCATTACGAACTCGAAAGCTAGAGGTGAATATAATCTGGTATTTGGTTTATCGTTTCACGACGTGTAAGAATGAGATAGAAATACAAAGAGAGGAAGAGTATATAGAATTAAGGATATGTATTTGTGTTTTATATTTATCATCAACGTATAAATAATATTTGACTTAAACGCTATCCATTAGTATACGTTAACGTATTCGTTAAAAAAGTTAAAATATGTATAAATAGTCAACGTATGCAAAATTAGGTTACAATAATACCCATGTTGTACAAAAATATCCCTTTTCCAACGGATAATGTAACAACGTGTTACGATTTTAACAAGAAACGAAATAATTTCAAATTCATATTTTATTCTTAGAGGAAACAATTATAATATTGTTTTTTATTATTAATTTAATATCTTTATATATATATATATATATATATATATATATATAGCAGTAAAAATGCCGTAATAATAATGTAACTTTCATTTTAATTTGCATTATCAGTTATTGAATGTGGCAACAATTTAATTTTATTATCATATAATTTATTAGAGATATTGTACTTCAAAGTGAATTTCACCACCGTAGGTAATTTAAATTTTGTAACAGCAAATTTTAGTTTATTAAAACGACATCATGGTAATCATATTAAAAAATATTGCCAAATACTATAATTATTCAAGTATATAACAAATAATAATAAGAAACAAAGAAAGTAAAAAGGAACAAATTTATATTCTCATTGTTTGTATTGGATTGTTATTACACGGATACTTTGTATCATGAATCTTTATATAAAATTTTTCAATTTGTCAATTATTATAATTATTACAATTAAGTAACAATAAACTAAGAAATAATTTAGTCGACTTACGTTTGATATATAATTATTTAATAATATAATATAATTGATTTGTTTTACATTGAGATTGATATTCCTATAAAGAGTTTCATGAATTTCTCTTCAAAATATTGTCTTCGTGTGGGTTGTGTTTACCTTAATATTTAAAATATAATCAGTAAACTCATAATTGAAAGTAATCGTTTACAAATGTGTTTCTTGAATCTTATTTTTAACGGATTGCTACAAATCGTGCAATAAGTAGTCAAAGTGTACGTATCTAGTCGGTCAGTGACAGAACAAGGAAATGTGGGAAAAAAGAGACAAAGACGCCAAGAACATCGCGTTGCAAACAACGTCACGGCTTTTTCACGCATCGATGGTCGTGATCCGAGTGAGACCGACGTGTACCACCTATACTGCGCACGTATTTTAAAAGTAAAACGCGTGCACACGATGATCTCGCGTCGAACAAAGAGAATGAACGCGACTTCAGCACGAAATGTGCATGCAAGAAAGGTGCATTTGTATACACGTGTGCCAAAGTCTTTCCTTAAGTGCACATGTACGGATTTGAATTTGAAAATGAAAAAGTTGAACGTTATCTGCAAACGATCAAAATTGACATTCAACAATCTTTTCACGATTAGAACCAACGATTTTTTTTATCGTACGAATCATGGAGAAAACATACTCAATTTTCAATGGAATAATTCATATATCGTAATTGAATTAAAAATGGAATACAACTTCATTTTTTCAAATAAACATCTTACTTTGTACGCTACAAAAAAAATGTTTAATTTCATTTTAAGAACGATGCGAGCAAAAGCAATGTAAATGAACGCGAATGCAACTTATTATATTGTAATAAATGATTAAACGCTAATTAATATCCTAAAAGCTTAATTATTAAAAAGATTGACGGTAAAAGTTAGTTTAATATAACGGATTGTACTGAATATTTCAAGCTATACTTAGGTTAAGCAAACAAATTATAAGAGTAAAGAAAAATCATTTGAATAGCTAACATATATCAGACAAAGAAAACAAAGATATGCTTTTAGAATTCATACAAGAGTTTTTATTGCTTTTATTGTACTCACATCGATTTAAATTATGATCTTGAATTCAAAGTTGTATTTCCCTTTCTTTTTTACCTTGATTTTCGAGAGATCATGTTATTATAATTATATGAGTCTATTTTATTAGGCGATTGATGTACGTTAAAAGTACTTATACAATTATTCTGAAATTAGAATAAGCCAAATAATTTAATGTTCTATTGTCATATATTAATATTTGTTCAAATAAAAATTATATAGCTTAAGACAATATTGAACTTATGATTTTGAATTTATTTCATTATTTCTGGAGATATAGTAATAAAATATCGTAAGTAAATAAAGATTGTAGTTCATAGACGGTTTTTCATGAAATTTCACGAGCTCTTCAAAGAAAAATATTACCTTTGAAAGTGAGCTTATGCGAACGGTCATCGAATATTATTAGATTAATTTAAAACTCCTATTTCCCAATAAATTCCTTTTAACTCATAAAGTAAATGTACAAGTATTATTGTCATAACGTGTCAAATTGGTACATCGATGTTAAGGTGAATGATTCTTAGATAAAAAGAGGTAATCTTAAAAATGTTATTGCGAATTTAATTTTTATTATATTAAATTCAAGGCCTTTGTAATGATAAACTATAAAATACATTTATAGCAACTTTCTTAAGGGATATGAAAAAAACCTTTTAAATTATTCATGCGTACGATACAGTAAATAGTCATGAATATTGTACTGAATCATATTTTCAACGAATTTTCCACAATGTATTTAGCAGTGGCTTTATGTTTTGAATCATTGTAAGCCTCCTTGCCTGATGAGATTCAGATAAACAGTGATAAAAAAAAACAAATTCGAACTGGTCATTCATCCCATCGAGATACAACTTCCCTCTCTCTCGTTCGTCGTTAACTTGTACCGGCCAAGGCCGTCGCGCCCACTCAAATAATCGTACAGCTCTTAACAAGATGCACAGAGCAATACATGCAAATGTAGGTACATGTGTTATATAGATACGCAGATTTTTTTCTGCAAGCCTGTCATTGCGGTGTGCCTGCATTGTTTCCAGATGTACTTTGGAAAAGGAAACTAATGAGCAGTTGAAAAACCAAATAAAGCGTTACAGATGGTACACTTGAAGGAAATGCTTATTAAATTGATCTTATTTAAAGAGTAAAGAGTAAGTTTTCTAATAACAAGGGGTAGAGGGATTATATTGTTGATTTCATTCTTATTTCATAAGAATATTATTTTGACAGATTTCTTGATGTGATCAATTTACACATTATTAAAAATTTTTCTGATAATATCTTAGACTCGTGTATTCCGATATTAGTAATGATTAAATTATTTATTAACTAAAGCCTATATACAGTATTACATAAAATAATTTTAGTATAATTTCTGATACGTTCTTAATATAAAGATGATATTCCATTATAAAATATAAATTATAAAATAAAATTTAGGTGATATTTGTATATTATAAGGCTTGCTTGTAAAAAGTGTTTTTCATCTATGTAATTAAGTTTTTTTCATATTTATTTTATATTGTTCTTAAAACTCTTCAATATGTATCTGCTTTCAATCTCGATTTCCAGAAGTAAAATTTATAGTTTATTTCTTTAGTTTTTAAAGCGTTTTAAATATTTAAAGCGTTTCCTATACATCTTACAATAAGAAGAGGGTATTATTAAATTTTCTAATTTTTTTATAAAACATCAAATAAGGTAAGAACTTTATTAGTTGATTAGAAAAAAATTTGTAAGCAAAGTTTTTCTTCAACCTACTTGTGAATTGAAAAAATTATTGAATAAACTTTTCGTGTTACAAATTTATTAAAATCTATATAGATTACGAATAAGCACACTATAATATATTTATCTCGCGAAACTGTATTTTATAATATATTTTAAAAATACATTTTATACTTTCATTTAACGTGTAATAAAAAATTTTATGATAGAATGTTAACAGACCTTAATTTTTCAAAGTATTATTTAACCAAACAAAAAGTACTTAATAATTAGTTACCGTCTACTTACAGTACTAAGTAAAGAATTGATATGTACTATGTACTAACATAACCTTGGAAATCCTTCTAAGTTTAAAATAAAAATAACCAGGAGTACAAAAGAAAAAAATCTTATAAATTTGAATTTTCAAGCATCAAATTTACTTCAGGAATTTTCAGAATCTTGGAATAATCAAATAATCATTTTCGTACATCGTATATACACATGCTTCGTAACAGGAAAAGCAACGACCCTGTGAATGTATACCATGTTGTACGAGCAATAAGACGAGGATGTGAAAAAGTAAGAGTCGATGAATTCAGAGTTTAAGAGGAGCTTACAAATTGGGTTCGTCTTTCAACCTTGATACGGCCATTTTCTCCCTTCTTGCTCCCGTGAAATGTTTTTTATTATTATATACATAGAAGATCGCGCGTTTGAAGAGCAAGGGCGCATATTATGATAACAATTGTTAAAAGTGAGACTTGAAGATCTATAAAATAAGCATTTTTCTACCTTATATTGCTATTTTCATGTAATTATGAATTTCCCATTAAATCGGGATACTGGTATAGGTTATTTAAATCTCATTGTAGTAATTAACTAATAACTTTATTAATATAATTTTATTAATTTATTAATATAATTTATTAATATAAATATAACTCTGATAAACCAGTTAATAAAAAAAGAAGATACATATGCTACTTTATGATTTAAATAACGAAATATAATAATAACGAAAACTTTGGTTTTATTATATTTCATAACAGCAAAGCAATATACTCACTTAGCTGCAGAATTATCTAAATTTAAATGTATAAGGTATTGATCAATAAGATACTGCTGGTTTACTTAAAATTTCCATGAGATTCAAAAAGCTTTTTTGTATATTGAAATTGGATAATTGTATATAACAGTATTATAGTTAATTGAAATATTAACATTAAATGTTTCGCACGACATTAAGTGAAGAAATCAGAAAGACAGAATCAGTGTATGTTGTGTTTTTTTCAATAATTGTGATACTTTAATTTAGTCAAGTACGATTTTTTTATAGCAATGTAAATAATGTAAATTTAATATATTGCAGGGAATAAAATCTTTAGCTGTAAATACATTTATAAACGTATACCAGTGCCTATGTTATTCTATTGAATTTTGTGCATTATATGTGCAAATTTCAGTTGTAGATTTCTTATTTAAACGTAATTATTCGTAATAATTTTCATACTTTATGTATCATACGCAGGTACACACACACACACACACACACACACACACACACACACACACACACACACACACACAAAATATACTTAATTTGTTCAAAAATTAAAAACTTAATTTATTAAGTAAAAAAATAATTAATAATATTATAATTCTAAAAAGCTATGAGTGGAATTTTCTATTGCAAATTATAAATTATTTTTATTTGTTTCTATTCATAGCCTTATATTTAGGTTTAAAAGTTTACTGATCTTCTTTGAATGAGTATGTGAAACAGATGTTCAAAATCTAAATAAAGCTTTATACCAAATTCGATGATTATTTTAATGTAGTTTCTCAATTAAAAACCTAATTAAGTATCTCTTTAATATTGTCTAACGTATTAAATAATATAAAAAATATAAATTACATAATTATTAAATACATTATTAAACAAAAACATTTAGTGAAAATTAAATATTATTTATATTATCTATATTTTGTTGAAGTTTCTTGATATTTTATATGTATTAATGTTTTGTGCCACATTTATTTAACTTTAAAAAAAATTACTTTTGAATTGTGCGTATGGTGTTTAATTACTATAATATTTTAAAATATTCAGAATTAGATTTTCGTTACAAAGAAGAAAATAAAATATTTAGTTGATCGAAGTGGAAATGTTATAAAAGCATTTTATACGTTATTAGAATATATCATAAAACTATTCCTATATATGTATTAAAAGTAATGCATTTCATACGGTTTAAGTCTATTATAATATTAAAAAATTAATAAATAAAATTAAACTTATTATAAGTTCAAGAAGTGAACGACAATAGATAGTTTAAGATCACTGGAAGATCAAACGATTTATCAATGCAGATGTAATTTCAAAAAATTTGACTTTTAAAATTATTGTCTTTAAGGAGAAATGTATGCATAAATGTGTGTGCGCGCGTGCAAGTGTGTGTGCGTGTATGTGCGCACGCACATATACACAGGTGTAAAAATTATTGTTAACATGGTTAATATTTTGACTTAATCAATATGAAGTGGAATTATTAGCTTAACTTTGTCAAATATTTTTTTATATTTTTTTAGGATTCTTAAAAGCGAGAGTTTATTTATTTGCAAGTAAGTAAACTTATTCATTGACTATATATGTGTACATGTGCATTTTAAAGAATATGGAATTTATCTATGACAAATTTAAATATATTAACAAATAATCAATGTACACGTACAGTATCATTAAAAGATAAAAATAATATATGCGTATTTGACAATAAAACGCGAATTCGCCATTATATCATGTGCATATACTTATTTTAATCTTTGGAAAACGAAGTTTTAAACTTAGTAAAAATAAAATTTTTTACACAAAACTACGCAGTGCGAATTAGATGTTGGTTTATAATTTTAGATTGATTTGCTCAGGAGTATTATAATATTAAATGCAAGAGCGAACTTGATCAATGTTACAAAATGTATTTTTTACTGCGCATGAATCTACAAAAACCTTACAAATATTCCAATTAAATGAATACTCAATGTATAAAAGTAGTCATTTCATAAAGCCAAGAGTCATAAAATCGAAATAAGTCGAAGAAAAAGATGGTGAGGAATGTGCCTATAGCACAACTCTAACGTAACTCTATTTCTCCCGTGATATTTCGCAATTACTCGACCACCGGTTAAATCGTCTTCACAGCTTCTTACAGTCGTGTCTCGTATATTTAGAGCCGATGTGGAGCGCCGGGGAGCTTGCATTACTATGCGGCCTCCGAAAGCCACTTTTATGACGCGATCGACGAAACTGCCGGGATCGAATGACGAAACATGCGCATGAGTTGCCTTTTATCTGAGCGCAGGATAATTTTAAAGAGAGTCTATCTGAAGTGATGTTACAATGAGGCAACAGTAATTATAAAGCATACTCCCTTGATCCGGCTAATATCAAATTGAAATTAACAGTGGCTTTATAAAATCGAGAAGATATTTTCAATTTTGATTTTACACCCTAATGAGAGCTTATTTATATAAATTGCATATCTCATTATCATTTCCATACGTTACACAAAACAAAACTTTTTCAGCTCTACGATTTCTTTTTCAAAATATCTAAATTTTTACGATTCAAATAATCCGCTAACATATTTCACATAACTACGTTAATTTAATATTAAATATTGAATTGTATTCAAAGAAGAGGAAAATAGACAATTTTAACCTTTTTATCGAAAATAAATTTAGAGATTTCTTTCATGCTCTGACTATTTATTACTAATAGAATTTATATTTGAAACTTCTTTTCGATACATTACAATATTTAATGTGATGGGTATGCGATATGTTTTATTGTAAAATCTACACGCTGTAAAATATTGTAATAATGCAAAATAATATGAAGCGTGGGATGAATGAATAATAAATTAGGCTATACAAGTATTCAACAGATGTATTGTGCACAAATCGATTGTTTAAAAGGTACAAAAAAATGCAGAATCAGTATTTTTGAAAGTTTGTAAATAAATGCACATAATAATAAGTATGGCTAATAGAAAAAAAGAGTAGTAAAATAAATGGAAAATCGTTGTTTTTATTTTACATTAAATTCAACTCTCTTTTTATGATAATACATTTATACATTACACATTCAATTCAACGTGATTATTTATTTATTTAAAATAATTTTGTGTGCATTGTGTTACTGTTTGCAACAAAAATTAGAAAAATATCTTAAAACTTTATTTTTTATTAGAAATATTTTTAAAATATTATTCCGGGATTAGAAAATGGCATTAAATTTTTATTAGATAGCTTTTTATAAAGCTATCTATTAACAGA
Source organism: Wiebesia pumilae (assembly GCA_018907045.1). NCBI lineage: Eukaryota > Metazoa > Arthropoda > Insecta > Hymenoptera > Agaonidae > Wiebesia > Wiebesia pumilae. Next base: position 523,264 of record JACCHZ010000121.1, read on the forward strand.
GTTCTCTCTAAGATTTGCGAGTTAAGTCTATGTAGATAATATTTATTTTCAAATTATCTAGTGATTTATGATTTCAGTTTAAATATATTATCTAGTTAATAACGTTAACACACACTATTAGCCGTTAAAATTATTTAAAAACCATTATGTAAACTTTAAAAAATGACTGTTCGATTGTCCGTTGAAGGATTACTTTAGAAAAATTTATTTATATTATCCTAATATAAAGAAATTAGGATCCATAGTTAAAAGTAATTTTAGTGATATAAACATAAAAAGATAGGTAATGTAATGAAATGTGATTCGAAAAGAAAAATTACAAAAAAGGTGATAACGGATACTAATACAACTTGGATTAGAACTGAATCAAGAACAAGCGAAATTAAAAGAGAAAGGATCAGATACTTCACGTGAAACTATTGAACGCTACCTCCCAGTTTATTATTTAAAATAGTGGGCTATAATCATGTTCAAATCTATCTTGTTTAAATAAAGTACGTAAAAATTAACTTAGCCTGTATTTATGAAAATATCAATAAAGAATTCATAAATTGTATATGTGCAACTTTTTTTTCGTACTGTGTATTATTTTATTAATTAGAATTGTTTACATTAAAAATTCAGTACAACGGGCGATTATGTTTATATTAAAAGAGCATATTTATTTCTAAATACAGAAAATTAGCACAGCATATTTGTATAAATACCAAGTGCATGAAATGTCAAATATCGATTCATTTAAAATAATAAAGATTGAATTTGATATAATCGTAGATTTGATATAAACGAGATCAGCTTGGATATTAAGTGAAAGGAGAGGCCTTGTATTCATTAATTCAAATTGCCAATTGAATTTCCATTAAAAATATTTTAGAATATAACAAAGCCTTTTGTGCAAAGCATATTCATCAAATATGCAGATTCTTCGTATGTGAAGAAAGTATCAATTTAGGACAAACCATTATTCATCTTGATAGTATACTTATGTTATTGACATTTTATTGTAAAGTTAATTGAATACACTCTATATTTTTATTCTAAAACAAGTTTCGTCATAAGTAAACACTAATTTCTATAAATTAAAATTTCTAATTATTATTTATAATGTACAGTGTATTTATCAGAAACATACTTAAATCAACTTACTGAATAACAATTACTCATAAACAGTTGTATTTGAAATAACGAAAAATATTACGCACACAAATATTAAATAATTTCATTAAAGAGAAAAAGGAGCTGAAAATTAATAAAAGTTACAATTACTATACTATAAATAACAGGAATGAGATTTTTTTCGGTTTTTTTCTCGTTTTCTTTGTAAGAATATTGCAAAGTTCAAGATATTTAAAAAAAAAAAGGAAAATCAACACAAAAGCACTGTAATAATGTCACCATCTGAGTTTATTCTCTATTAACATTTTAGAATATTTTATAAAAACAGTGAATTATGAATTTCTTTAAATCATTCAGTTTTACAAAGAATTATTCTTTATACAAAACAAAAGTTTTAAAAATATTAGTAATGTTAACCAAGTAAATAAACAAATTATACATATGTTTGATTAAAAAGGAGTCTGAAGTTTGCAACGTTGTTGTCGCAACGAAATTTGAACAATTTTAAAATCGAATAATTTCTTAAAAATTAATTATAACATAAAATGACAATAATGAATTTCCCCAAAATTCTACCCTTATAAGCTACCCTTATTAAACTTTTCAAAAATTCATATCTGTGTAAATATTAATGATTAAAAAGTATTGTAAATGCAAGTACAGAATATCTAAATAAACTCCAGTATAAAATCGTGTACTTGCGGTTAGACTCTGTTCGGAAGAAATATGAAAATGAGAAAATCTTTAAGAGCTGTTAATAGAGACTGCTTAATAGAGACACCACTTCAAAAAATCTTATCGTTTTTGTTGGTCAGTTTGCTATGTATTAGGTAACTTTGAACTCGATTATTTTCTTCTATAGATGTTTTATGAACGGTCATTTATAAAGATGCTTTCAACGAAAATTGATTTTTTACATCAAATTTTCTCGAATACTTTTGTTATTAAATTCATCTATTAAGTTATGAATAAAATTGAGGTATTAATTACTTTAGTTTATAGTTTATAATTATATAGAAAAATTAAAAAGTTAAATCATATTGAATAAAGCAGAATAAATTATGAAGAAGATTACTTGATTATCAATTTTACGAATTTCCTGAATATTTATAGGAATATTTATGAAGTAAAAAAATAATAAAATATCACCTTTTTAATTTCTGCATACAATAACAATATGAAAATCTACTTAATGCATAGTATAAGAATAGACTAGACTTATATGGACAAGATAATTATATATTACTCAAAACAATATTCTTGATAAAATCTTGTTTTCATCTTACTTATATTATAACAATCTCTTTGAACTATTTTTATTATAAAAATATAATTAAAATAATTCCAGCTTTTATTTAAGAGTTGATAATATACATCGTGATAGTATTTGAATGTAAAAGAGTATTTTTTCTTTCGAAATATTAAAACAGTGAAAAATTTATAAATAACGAAGATGTAAAGTCTTTTATTATGTACATATATATATATACAAGAGTGCACGCACACATACATATACACACAAAATTAATTTCACTTTTATTGTATAGTATGGAAAAACACGAGTTTAGATTGTAGATTTAAATATTTGCTACAGTTTAGAAAATAAAATACACATTATTGTACATACTTTTTGTTTATTTGTATTATGACTCTCAATAACATCAGATTAATTATATTGTCAACGGGGTATTGAGAGTGAATCAAGCAAATCACAATTATTTAAAAAATGTTGAAAATAAAAGAAGATCATTATTTTGAATTATTACTAGAACTTTTTGTTAGAATTGGAGAAATTTCACTTATCGTCGAGAAAATATATAAGACTGCGCTAGAAGTTAACAATTCAGGTCTGCGATTAATAATTTTGTTATTGCTTCGTGTAATTTAAAACACTATGTTATGGAAAAAATGTTTAGATTTTCAGTTATTCAAATAATTTAAAAAAAAGTTATTATAAAGCAAATTAGATAAAAAACATTTAATAAAAAATAAAAAAATATTTTTGTCTGATTTAAAAACAAATAAATTACGAGATAAAGAGGTTAATTAAGAAAGAAGTAGTACAAAAAAAAAATTGTAAAACCATGTGCTACATATTTCTTTTAATTTAATAAAATCTTTTGACGTTTATTACATCAGATAACAGTTTATTAATAATTCATATTTTACATATTTGGTAAGTGTCTTAATACACGTGGTTTTGAAAAATACACTTAACAGATAAATATTTCATTCGTTTTTAATCGATAATTTAATTTCAACGACTTATTTAATAAAATTAATTTCCTACTTTATTACTGTGAATAATTATGATTTAGCATGTTATCTCCTAAACTTTACAGATTTTTTTACTAAATTTGATAAACCACAAAATTTTTCAGTGGCTGTATTTTATATTTAAAATCATGAATTGATAGGCATCACCTTCTCATTCAGCTCGTCAGTAGTAATCAAATTTAGAAATATCTTTTGTTATTATGTTATACATTATATGTTATACATGTTATACATTATAATGTTATTTATAATGTACTTTATACGACACTGCAGAAGATTAATGCGGTTTATTAAAAAATCTTTTTATACGATACATTTAAAATTGTAATTTAAAAATTAGACATGGTATCTGCAATTAAGTGTTATATTTTATTTGACTGAATTGAATCGAATTGTATTGATCTGAAAAACTACGTTTAATCTTCCTGCATCCATAAATAAATACTCGTCGAATCTTGTCGCGGATGTTCGAAAAGTATGCAGATGTACTAATAAAAGTGACCACGCGTGTGCAAAAAAATGGAACTCGATCTACTACACCTGCACACAAAACTCAAGTGAGACTCGAGTTACCATACCGTGCTCCTGGTGAATATAAAAGGCAAGCGGCAGTGGCAATGTACCGAGAGTCAGTTAGAGTTCGCGCGAGCGCGTGACGCAACTCAAGCGTGAAATTCGAAAGGACTTTTCCTATTTTATCACTCATGTACGTGCACCTTCGCTTCTAGAGAGTAGCTGTTCGAAAAAACTCAATTAGAACTTTGGAAACAATATTGGCAGGGAGGGGGGGGGTAAGGCTTCGAAGTCAGGAAAATGCAAATATAAATTTTATCGTTCATCGTGTACTTTATCATTGATTATGCTTTTATACAATTCGCTAATAATATTTCATGTTATTTAAACGTATATTATAATATTATATAATTATAACCTTTCCGAGTTTTCTGAAATTTTCGTTCACGGAATTATGCTGTAGTAAAACGGTAAATGCTTAGTACATTGTGTGACAGGAAATACGAACATTGTTATTTCGTTTTGTAATTCTATGAATTTTTTGAAAAATTACATCATTAATTCATTTTTATAGCCTTAATTAACAATTTCAATACTGCTCTTGTACATTTCATGTTTTACATTTAGTCTCGTAAGTATAGATTTCGACAAACAGTTATTTAACTTTTTATAGCGTACGTATAATATCTTTTAATTAATTTCAATTTCAATATTAATAATTTAATTAAAATTATGAGTTATTTCTCGTTTCTGTATTTTTCTTCTATTTTCCAATTACTAGTTTTAAAAAGACCTTAATAATAGACTTTACGAGTTATTGATTAAATCGCTAGAATGCTATTTACAAGGAAAATTATATTAAAAGTTAGAAAACTATATGTAATTACATTCATATTTCATAATTCATATTTCATATGTTATTAATGCTAGTGTAAATCTGTAGAACAAGGTAAAATAACAGAATATACTTATGTTCTATCTAATATAAAGAACCAATAATTATAATAAATTAATTTTTGTCGTCTGTATTATAAGATATTATTATATTTCATAAGCAATTCTAATATATCGTGAATATTATAAGAATATTATCATAAACAATGATTTAATACATTCATACGTTAAATATGCAATAAGTATGTAGATTGTGCTGATATATATAAATAGAAAGGGAGGGAGAGAGAGAGAGAGAGAGAGAGAGAGTCAAACAAATAAATGTAATTTTGCGTATATGTAGTCGTAAGCAATGTATGCGTTCAATCTCAGTCAATTTTACGTAAAATTCATTTTTACTATACATAATATATATAATCTCATTGCATATATGTAGAAATATAGTATATTTGATTAAGATAATTAATACAAATAAGTTTATTAATTTATTACGTAAATTTTATTTTGTACATTATCAGATACTTTTACTGTCTTGACGAATGTTTCAGTTTCAATTCGAATTTAATTCAAAATCTCGATTTTGTTAGTCCAAACAAGCATTTTGAAGTATAGATAAAAATCATTTTTGCTGGTGGAAAGTTATTATAAATTAAATTTGATATCTGCTTAACATTTAAGCTAGAGCACTAATATCTTTATTTAATTATAATTCATAAAAATTTGAAAAACTACACACTAAATTATACGAAGTTATTTGGATTTTTATTTCAAATTCTTTAGTTAAATAAGATCAAATCTAATTTACTTTTTAACCTTAAAATATTGTCGAATCTTAAGAAATATTTTCTGTATCCTGTATTTATACATAGATACATATTTGATTAAAACATTTTATTAGTCGATTTAAATAGATTAAACTCCAGTTTTGAATTCTTTAAGAAATCGTCATTTAAGATTATGATAATGTATGCATGTTTTATTCGCTTTAAATATTACCTACTGTAGAAGACCGAGTACTTCAATGAAATTGTTCTCAGCACTTTATTTCATTCCTCACTGGTAGCTAAAATTTGTATATGAATTTCAAATTGTATCTAAGAATAAAATTAACTTTACTGGCTATTATCTTATTCTACCTATTCATCTACTGTAGTTATTCTGATATAATTGAGTTTAAATGTTGTAACAATTAATACTCTTCATAACAATATATATTTTTTATACTTAAGATTAGTTTTAAAAAATTGTGATATAAAGAGTTAATGTATTTTAATTTTTATATGTTTATAGAAAAAAATTTTTTTTAAATATATATTAATTTTCATTATCTTACGACTGGTCACTTGATTAGCAGTAACTTAATTTTATAATTTTATTTTTTAGCCTAATCAATGAAAAATAATTCTGATAATTTTAAAAATAATTTCTATTCATATTTACACTATGAATGTTTTAATATACTAAGGAATCATTTTGATATTTTTAATCTTTAAAGGAAGCGAAAAATGATTAATCGAAAGTATATGTTAATAAGTAGACATAAATAGTTTGATTTTTGTTTCAAGAGTTGGTGAGTAAATAGTGAAATGTTAGCTTAATTAATAGTGTTTTAAAAATAGAGATTACAAATTGCACTGTGAAAATCCCCGTATTATATATTAATCGTCTACCTATATCATTCTAGATAAATGCACAATTTATGTTTATAATAATATTGCATAAATTGTGTAATCAAAGTATTCTACCATTCTTTTTTAAAGTTGAGTGAAGAATCTTAAGTTAATTCACAAGAAAGTATAGTAATAAGCATATTCATTTATTATAATAGGCTTTTTTTAGTATGCAATATGCCACGTGTACAACAGCTTATAATACCATTCTTCTAAGAAATTCAGAGGACTCAATAAGAGAATACGACGTAACATCCTCATATTCTACTTCTTCCTGTATCCCTAACGCATTTTGATTATAAGCTTGTTCCACAATTGGATTCTAGGTTGCGGTGACTCTGGTTCCATTTGACTATCGCATTTTGGCACAGGGTCAAGGTCAGTGTATTTTCTGAATATAATATAAACGGAGTTGCCACGTGTGCTTTCATTAATTACGTGTCTCTCTTCGTTTTTGAACCCTAAAGCGAGATGAGAATCGAGAAAAAGAGAACAAGAGAGAGAGAGAGAGAGAGAGAGAGAGAGAGAGAGAGAGCAAGAGAGAGTACAATGAATTTGAGATTAGTTATGGAGACTTGATTGGATTTATAGTCGTATAACGATGTTGATATTCTCTGGTGTATTTTGTTCCTCATCGTTTTACACTAATAGATTAGTGTTATTTCTGGTTTCGAGTCATGTAAACTTTATATAGTCTTAAGTACGACGATTGCGCTTTCATCGGTGAAAATATACTTGAATAACTTTTATTTTGCATCACTTGTTTGCTTTTTTTCTACCTGTATCGAATTACAAAATTATTTCAATAATATAAAGTTTAGAAAAAGATTTTATTTATTATATAAAACTCAATGATTTCAGTCAGAAGTTCTATTGTTCAGTTTAATCAATTTAAAAATTTTTACTTAGCATATCAAGTTTCAAACCCAAAAAATAACGTACTATTAATAGTTTCAAATAATCACATAATAGTAATATTTGTGGATTAATGAGTTACATGTGTGAAGCTTGCCTTCTGGAAGCTCGCGGATTTGGATAAATAAAACAAATATATGAATATCTCACGAATAGTTATTTTATTTCCGTGTACAATACAGTAGCCTCATTGTCCTCGTTTCTTAGCTCCCTCCAACAGGTTAATCCAAATCAGCCTCCGATCCACGGATCATTTACGGCCCTACTTGGCAACCTGATTTTCTTCCACCGTTCACTCGAGTCATGGTGTTGGAATCTTCCTCAGTGAAGCGCGACGATATTTTTATGACCATTATAAATTATCCCATTTTCGACCTCGAAGTTGAAGATTTTCTTTAGGTAAAGATTTTCCGGTGTACGGAATTCTTACAAGTACAATTTGTGAATTTCTTTTATCAAAATGTATCATTGATGTCATATTTCAAGAAAAACTGAGACATGTATCAATTTTGATTATGATACTATTTGTATGTCTACAATACGAGAATCATCACTAAGCTCTATAGATTCGATTTCACCGTTTAAATCTAATGCGTTATTACATTTACTGAAGGTTAAATGCGAAAAGACGAAGAAATAAGGTAAAAGTTTTAATAATCAAAAAAATTAAATAAAAGAAATTTGTTTTTGTTTAATTAAAAAACAAAATTGATATAGTTATTTTAAAGTTTGATTGGTTTGAGTTAATCAAAAGCGCTTACATATAGAAGCTTGACTATATAACCCACATATGTGTACAATAAACATTTTGAGGAAAAATAAATCGTTTTATCGGCCTACTGTGGTAGTAAGGAATGGCAATTTAATTGTTTGTTAACGCGTTTATCCTTTTCGACAGATTCGAAAATACAATCCTTACACCTTCTCTTATATCCTCAACCCCTCAAATGTATGTATAATTCGTTATTCTATATAATAATTAATAAGATCTTCAAGCCGCTCGTTTTGCTTCCTATTTTGCTTAGCATAAGGTACACGGATACTCACACAGTCGCATGTAAAAGCGAGCGCGATGCGACTTTCGAGTTCTCCTAAGAATTGCAGGCGCAATCACCGCTGCACAGCTCTAGAGAAAGTTAATTTCGCATGGCCATTGAACCGATCGCGATTACGTACGAGCAAAGCCAGCAGCCGGCGTACAATGCGTCCATCGAGCACACATGCACGAGTGCGCAAGCGTTTGTGTGCGAGTGTGTGTGTCGGCACTGGGCACTGGTGAAAACTTTCGTGTAAACATAAGCGTGGTTTTTTGCGACGAGTGTGCAGATGATTTTCCGCTGGTGATCTTTTCGATATCTCGATCTTCGCACTTCCTGGTATTAGTCCATTACTAGGTTTAGCGAGGATCCAAAGTCTTTATTATTTTCGGTAAAAATAGATCGATATATAATTTTTATGATTCTCAACTAAGGGATACGCGCTCCAGCATCATCGTAACAAATATAATGTGTAGTTTTTGATCATCCTTGATATGAAATATAGCCTTTACAATAAACAAGAATCTGAATGTTAGAATTTGGATTTCATGTTGATAATTAATTAAATCCTTTACGAATTTCGTAAGTTTGAATGTGTACTTTGAAAAGAAGAAATTATTTATAGAATATATATATTAAAGAACAGGATAATGTCTTACGGGATGTAAGATTTTAATCACATTCTTAAAAAAATTTATAATTTAAAATACGTCATACTATTATCTTTTTTTATTTGTTCTAAAATATTTGAGATGTGCAGGATGTGCAAAGACAATACAATATCGCAATTTTATCATATTTTATTTTACTTTGTTTCATTTTTTAAATGATTTATAAAAATTTTTTTTAATCAATTAGATTTATAAAGATTGTAATATAATTTTAATTTTAATAAGAAATCTCTAAACATTTATCAATTTCCAAGCTGAACCTGTAACTGTTATATCTTTAAAATTGTTCTTAAAGATATTGTTAAAAAATATTTTACGATTCGATTAGTTCAAAAAAAGTTTTGAAAATGTATTCATTAAAAATCATTACTTATCAGTTAGAAAAATGATTTAATTGCGTTCAAAATTTTCATAATTATTTTTCATTGAGCATTAGAATATGATAAAATATGTACCTTTATATTATTTATGAATATGATTTTGAAAACTTAAAAGTAACTATTAATAAACGTTATTGAATTCGAGAAACAAAATTGCCAATAATTTTATAGATAATTAACTTTTTATAAAATGGAGCAATTACTAATGTATTTTAAAAATACAATGTGAACTTATTTTAGAATATTCTACATGTCATGAATTGTAAGCTAATCTGCTTACTTACCACGTATTCAGTTGAACACACAGCTCAATAAGTATCTGGGTTTTCACTTACCAAGAACATATATTGCCAGAGAAATTTTAGATTTGATTTAAGCAATAAGAAGAATATATTTTACTAGCCAGGTTTTGTTCTTTATTTCCTTTGAATCGTGCTCGTAATTTATTGAGTTTGTTTATCAGTTTTAAATGAGAGTTGATAGTGTAAAAGATAAAACGAGTTAGTTTAATTTTTTCTGATGTAAACAGAGGTTGAGTAATTAAATGGAAATGTAAAAAATTTGGAAAAAAATGTTTATAACATTACATTGACAAAACGAGTGAAATTACCGATATATTTTCTAATAATACGACTTATTTAATTTTAGGATAAAATTTTTTTAAAATAAACTTTTATGTGGAACTTTGATTAATAAAATAAAAATTCGTGCTAATTTTTATTTAGGTCACCTGATTAATAATAAAATCCCGATTCGACCTATCGATTGTTTTGATTCCTTATATTCAAAATTGTGCTTAATTGTATTCTTATTATATTCTTAAAGATATATATGTAATATAAAAATATATTTTAATCGATTCCATTTTACATTAAAAAATTAATCCTTTAGTATAGTACAGCATATGGTATTTACATAGTACTTTTATTAACTTTTATAAAATTTTTCTTTTACGTTAAATTTTATATATACATCCATTGAGATGATTGTCATTTTTAAAAGGAAAAACCTAATATTAGGAAAATCATCTTTTTATAAATAGGCTTTCTAAGTATTTCTTTCTAAATTTATGAAATTGAGAATAATCGAATAATATCTATTTTAATTAATATGAGCAAGAGACCAATGAATTTAAAATGAAAAAATGAATTTAAATTTCACGAATGATCGTAATATTACGTTATATGAACTAAAGCAATTTCTAAACTTATTAATTGAGAAAAATTATGTTTCGTGATTCCATGCTTACTTTATTACAGAAAGTAGTCGATTAAAATGTCAAAGAGGCTACATTAATGTTCGTTCTGAGGATAACAATTCCTTGGTTTTAAGGTAATCCATAAAGGAAAGAAAATAATTTTTGCATAAAATATAAAATGCCTCTGTAATAAAGGCCTTGATATATATGTTGTTATGTGTCTCGATGTTCCAGTGATTCAGAAAAGCTCCTGTTTTTTCATTTTCTTTCTTTCTTCTTTCATCGCAACATTCGAGAATATAAAACTTAGAGAATAGATCAGGCATCAAATACTGACTCAAAGAATCTGGGTCTTCGTCGACAGCACTTATGCAGCTTGCCGCTGGCGTGTGAATCTAATCAACCAAGTTGCTCATGCCAATGTAGACGACATCGCGACTTATCTATGTCTATCTTGTTCCGCATTATATTCTTGTAACGCGTCGATGTGTTTTTCATTCTTCAATGACTTATCGTATTCTCGGCCCTTTTGTGTCGTTCCCTCTTTATCCGTGTCTCTGTTTTTCGTACTTTTTTATTTACCTTGAACTCCGATATTCTTCTCTTTACATCTGTATAAAAAACGATTGGTTCTACAAGGTTAATGACCCGGTGCGTGAACATCCAGGGACTTCAGGTTGAGACTTTTATAATATTCTGCATAAATTGAATACTTATGGACATCAATATATTATTTATTCTAAAAAAATAATAAAATTAAATTTACAAAATGTTATAATCATTTTTCATATGTTTACCTAGAGTGAATACAATATTATTGAATAAAAACTCAAGGATTTCTCTATTGCCGAAATAGGACGATTTAATCAAGTATTTAAAAATAGTCTGTGTATTAAGGCAGTACAGAGTATATTCCGTACATTGTTGTATAAGAGTTAATTTTCTCAAAAATCTATTAACGCAAAAATGCTAAACTTCTTTAAAAAGTATCTCAGGCGCACTGAATTATACAAGAGAACATTGAAGTCTAGATTTATCTTAAAAAGCTCTTTCTTCTCTCATCAATCTCAGTTAACCTTTTAGTTACGTACAGCTGTCGCTTCGTTCGAGTAAAGGATCTTTCTTTCTCTCCTCTCCCTCTCTCTCTCATTCTGGTTGTGAAAAAATCAACCACAGTCGTCGTGTGCCCACTGGAATAACAGATCCTCATATACACACACACTCTCTCTTTCTTACTCCGTTCCTCTCTCTCTCTCTCTCTCTCTCTCTCTCTCTCTCTTATACACATACAGATGTACACACTCCCGTTGAGCCAACTAGAATCTGGTTTGACCATATTCGCTAAGGTCGTGCCATTGTCTTTTTGCACCGTGTGCAGCTGGGAACCGGTCGTACGTACTTATGTACACGTTTGTACACGAGCTACTCTCTCATCTACTTCTCTTGCTGCTGTTGCTGTTGCTGAGCTTAAGAGCAGAGCTAGATCTGAGTTCTATTCACCTCGCCCACGCATCCAGCCGTCAATTGCATCTCAGGAACGTATGCGCTTGTGCGAATGAGAATGCACGACTGGTTAGTACGATTTTCGTGTTTATTAATGAATAACCACTATGGTGAATAAATCAGATGATTTTTATCGATTTCCTGATCTTCTAGTTGTAGCGAAAAGAATCTTGTTTTGATAGAATTTATATTTATAGTTTTACGTTAATACGTATATAAAATCTGCTAAACGAGTTTTGTTAAAAGAAGATAAGAAAACAATTTTGTAGTTATTTTAAAAGATAAGTAAGAAATTATTTTAATAACAATTAATATAATGTGGATATAAATTTCAAATATGATTATGTACATTAGGTTTCACGTCTTCGTATTTAGGAAACGAAATCTGAATAAAATCCGAATAAAATCCGAATAAAATCCGAATAATCAGAAAATTTTACGAAAACACGAATTATGTAAGATACCATCTAAACCTGTCATACAATTTAACTTTCTACTTTTTAATTTATAAACAACGATTGTTTTTAATTTCGTTTTATAGATTGCTCTGTTTTGTTAGATTTATCAATATTATTAATTTAAGAATATTTAGTGTTCTTGTAGTCTGTTATTTAAGTAAACGTTTCAGTTAAAATGTTTATTAAAATATCCCAAGTAAAACTACTAAGTTTAAAAATACTAATAAATTTATTTACAACATTTTTAGAGCGTTAAACACTTAATATTCAAATCATACCTAATTGTTAGTTTTCAAACAAGTAGCGTTTTACACGACTTAAAAGAAATTTTGAGAGGTGTACGTAGATGAAAAATGTTCTTGTGCAAAGGAGTATGTTAAACTTTATCAGTTGAATTACAAACTGTAAGTATAATATCAATTTATGTCAGTATAAATATTAGTCCAGTTAATTTCTTTTTACTAATTTATTACCATTTAATCTTTACTTATGGAGCTTTGAATAAATAAATCTTGATTTTTAGAAATAGTTGACCTTAATTCAAGATTTTTTAAATATAAAACATGGCTACAACTTTAAACGTATAATAATATTATTATTCAGATTACGTTTAGGACTACATGTGATATCTTTTACAAATTCTTATAATTTCTTTTTAATTGCTTTTTTATATTGTGTTGGGTTCATCAACTTTTCCATTTTTTATGTTTACACTTTTTAAATGTTAAATTAAACGATGTATTCAAATATAATATTTTATTTAAATTTTATCATTCTAGATTTATTTATATAGTATTAGAAAGTTTTCTTAACTAGTGCGAGAGGGAGTGAGGGAGAGAGAGAGAGAGAGAGAGACAGGACAGAGAGAGAGCTGTTGAAAATTAAAATGAATTCTAGTAGAGCTACATTTGATTTACATGCATATACTTCCCTTCATTTTCGATTAGGATTTATTAATACTGATTATTGATTATTATTTCAAGTTTTCTTAATATCAAGAATATTAGTATTAATAACGCGTGTATGTGTGGTATTTTTAATAACACAATGTAGCTTCTATTAACGTATTGTATTATATAATATTTTTATTTATAACTTTCTAGACATTAATTAATAAAAATAGGATTTTCATCTAAAAATTATGAGGGAGTTTAAGAATTTTTCAAAAACAATTTTCTTTATTCAAATATCGTTAAAAATCCTCCATTAGTTGCAGTATAGGGTTATTCGAACTAGAGAAAAAGAACCAACTTTGCAAGAAGATCATTTGGTTAAAGACGCAAAGAAGGATAGAGAATGAGCAAAAATATAGGGAACAAAGGATTCGGAGAGGGAAAGGAGAACGGAGGACACCGATTTAAAGCGAGAGAGAGACCGCAATTTGTAATAGTGTTTACCACTCGAGAGCAGTGCTGCACTTGTAGATCGTGATATTGTCATCGCACGCGAATATAAAGTTTCTCTCCGCCAAGTTTTTTTTCTTGCAGTAGTAGGGAGAAAATGTTCAGTTTACCGGTATTTTATGTTAGGTATCATGGAAAAACTGTGATTAGAATTTCGCGAGAAAGTTTCATACCAAGAAATTGATGTTTTTATAAGCATATTCACCTTATTTATTTAAAATTATATAATAAAGTACAAAGAGCAGTTGTGTATTTATTAATCGATATTTTAGACTCTCAGTTCGTGGTAGTAAAAATGTTACTTATATTTCATAATTTTATTTGAAATTATCTACAATAACGTTCTTAAATTGTTTGCATGTAATTTTTAATTGCAACTGGATTAAATACTACAGTTATAAAGATTAATGTACATTCATACACATGTAATTTATAATTGAGAAGAGAATCTACAAAACTTTAGAATTATTAGCGTCTTATAATGGGATACTGTCCGTTCAAAATTGACAATTGCAAACATTGTATAATAAGGCAAGGATCCTCTAATAAGAATCTTTTTTATGCATTTTTTTTTCTGTTCATCTGATTTCATATTTTTAATGTAAATAATATATTAAGTAACAATTTTTTCTATCGAAAATTATTTCAGAAGAATATTCGATGTTATTATAATTTATTGAGTGTGTTGTTCTTTTTAATAATAACAAATTAAATACAGAGAAAATTTTTAACTAATATTCTATTCATATTGAGGAAAGTTATTTTGCCTGTGCACAATAATGGCACTATTAAAGGTATCTATAATAAAAAAATGGGTATGGTAATTTAAAGTATTTCATTAAGTTAAAGAAGATCTATATTTCTGGTGACTAGGAATTTTTCCTTATAAATTTATAATATAATTGGTAAACTAAAAAAGGTCAATTAATCACACAATATATATTTATTATACGAATTTTTATGTACCCGTCTGGAATTTTATATGTTAATAGATTAAAATATATTGCTGTACATGACATAAAAGACTGAAGCCTTTTATGACACACACGGGGTAAGACTGTATTCAAATTGTACTTCCATGCGGATCTGAAATCAATAAATAATGTACGTCTTTGCTGTAAAACTTTTTTTCATTTCATGCACTTTATTCATGCGCATTACTTTAGTCGATGCATGTATTATTGATAATTGGTTTCTGTTGTGTCGTGACTTGGTCACGCTGTGAATCATGAGAAGAATTATAAGGATTATTCAATAAGAATTGGCTATGCTTGATAGTATATCGATTTCAATTACATTTCGATTTATTATTCAATCTTAATGCAATGTGCTAATATTCATTTTCTCGAAGATTAGAATAACACATGAGAATGTGTATTAAAAGTAGCATTTTTGTCTGTGTCGTTGCAAATTTTATTAATTGGATTTGTGTAAAATTTATTAACATGTGATTGCGTTATTGTACGATGTGAAATTATCGTATAACTTACGATTATCAATTTTATTCATCTATAGATAATTTGATTATTTCTTTGATAGATGTAAGTTAATAAAAAAGTATATATTACGTAAAATATTATTAAAAAATTTTTTTGTTTAATTTATTACCTTCAATGGTATTTCGTTAGAATAATTCTTAGTTAAAAAGAGAATGGCAAAGTACCTAATATTATGCTTCAAATATATTAAAAACTTTCATATTTCCGATTGATCTTTATATAGTTCTTATAATGACTAGAATTAAGTAAACAAGTAAATTTACTAAATTATTTTTTCCCTTTTTTACTATTTATCTCTTATTATAATGCATATAACGTGAGAAACCAATATCGTCTTTTACAAAATCTATCACGGTATAAATTATTCTGTAATTTTATTAGCATATGCTAATATTTATATCTATAACTTGAAAATTTTAATTCATATAATTAGAGTTACGAGGAAGATTCCGTGTAAGACGGAAAGGAAACCAATGTATTATTACTATTTATCTAATAAAATAATAATTCATGCAGAATATGAAAATGGCTTTGGTTTTATATTAAAAGTATCTATTTATTATTATATAAGTATTTCTCAACATTTATTGAATATAAAGAGATATTCATGAGTTATAAAATAAATGAAAATGTTACCAATAGCTAGTCATTGTAAAGAAAGCGTTTTTAATGTACACATATAACTCGTAAACCTGCAAGTAGATGTCTTAATAAAGAACTTTTTGATTAAAACAAGATTTTTGTATTAGTATATAATTAATTTTTACTAAAATATGAAATTCCTCAAATCTCGTTAATAATATTCTTGTTTCCTTGATGTACAGGAGTTCTAGTAGTTAATAACGATAATTTGATTTAATACTTGCATATTTACATAATACTTTATGTTTGATAATGTGTATAATGAGACATACAATTTAATCTATCTTGCATTAATTTCGAACGAAAATAAATTCAATTTTGTATAAGTAGCTACAGAATTAATAATGAGTAGAAGCTTGTGTAAAACATAATATATTGTCTTTATTATATCAATACAGAACACTAGTTAAACTATTTGTTATCTTATCAAATAATAATCAGTGATAAATACTTTACACAAACTCTTGGTTAAACTTTCAATTTATTAAATCGAAAATCGATGTTTCACTATATTATATTCAAAGTTATGAATGGTTTCGAACATTGACGTTTTAGTTTAATTTGTGAATCCTCAAGAATTAGATTATAAGCGATTTCAAGCGATGAAAAATTTTGAGACTTATTTACTTTCAAATAGTCAGTTTCACGTTGAGTAAGAACGCGATTAAATTTACATTGAAATACTCGTGGCGGTATTAAATAAACATTTTCTTCGGTTAACCTAACTTGACAAATTAACGTATCGAACACGAGAATATATTATTCAATATCATTATCCAATACGTGTGCACGTTATTCGTGTCGAATTATTCGTAATTCAGCTGACAAATGACAATCGTAGGATGAGCTTGGGATAGCAACATAAAGCACACGTAATAAAACCTTCCATCAAGCTCATCGAAAATTGCATTTTCCGTTTCAGAATGCAGTGAGGATGCCGTCTTTGTTGGAAGCGCTCGAGCTGAAATATGGTAACACGCCGATCGACAGTTGTCTCACCGACGATGAGCTCGAGCTTCCGGTCCTCAGCGGCTCTCCTCGTAGCGCTGCGCTATCGGTCAGCATCTTCATTCCCAAGAAGTCGCCCCGGCACACGGTGCCTGCGCTCCTCGTCCTCCAGGACTGCGACATCGAGTGCGCGGGTGCTGACGACGAGAAACTACGCAGCAAGTGTAGGAACGTTGAGGAACTGGACTTGGCACAGAACAAGCTGACCAAGTGGGACGAGGTCTTTGGAATACTCAGACACATGCCCAAGATCAAGTTCGTTAATTTGAGCTTCAACAGCCTGCCCGAGGCACTTGAGGTTAGGATCTTCGATTTTGAGTCTTGGGAGGAACGGTTTGTGATGCGTGGCCTAAGGTGAATTGACAAAGGCTAAACTGGCATCCAACAAAAGTCATCTTTGTGTTTAAGTGGGATTTGTGGGATAGGGATATGCGCTGTGAAATTGTGTTGATTAGTGTTGTCAAAGTTTTAGGGTTTACGTTCTTCTCTTCCGCAAAGTTAAAGCACTTTCTAAATAAGGAGGCCATAACATTTTT
Source organism: Wiebesia pumilae (assembly GCA_018907045.1). Lineage (NCBI taxonomy): Eukaryota > Metazoa > Arthropoda > Insecta > Hymenoptera > Agaonidae > Wiebesia > Wiebesia pumilae. The sequence goes on from JACCHZ010000121.1 coordinate 540,984, forward strand.
GCAGTTATTTTTTTCACGAGCTAAAAAATCCTCTTACTTGCTAATCTATAAGCTTACAATCTTGTGAAGCGAATTTATTTTTTATATTTACAATTTTAAGCTATCATTTTGTAGTATCTACTTAAAAAGCTTATTTGTACTCTAATATAAAATATCGTTTACAACTTACGTTAATACTCAAGTACTTAATGTTATGTGGCTGTACTACTCAAGATACTGTAAAAACATTCACTTTATGTAGTATATATTTTAATGTGAGTATTTATTAATATTAAACGCAAAAATTGACTTTCTTATAAAATGCAGAGATACATTTTATTTAAACATTAAACAGCATACGTAAATCATGTAACTAATGATGCATTAAATTAGTCAATAAAGTGTATAATAGAAAATTTAATTAAACGAACTCATATGTAGAGCTGTTATTATAAATTAAATTTATAGATACTTTGAAATATTAAGAGTTATTTTGAACCGCTTTAATTAAAAAGTACTTTCAAACGTAATCTAATATATATTTACTTTTATTACAACTATACAAAATGAGATGATTTTATACGGATAGAAACCCTGTCCTTACATTATAATAAGATAAGTTGCTTAATGATGTTTTTATAAAGTTTTGTGATTACCTCTTTGTTTCATATGAAAGCTAGAACGATGCTAGTTAAGTGTTAAAAATGTACTTTCAGACACTTAGATTATTCGAATAAATATAATATTCCCCACAAATACAAAACAACTTTTTATACTTATACGTGTATACTCTTTAAGAAAAAAGATAAAGAAGCTTAAAATAGAATTTTCTTTATATATATATAGTAAATTTCAATTACAGTAAATTCATTGTAATTACAAGATTATCAAATAAATTCCTAAAATAAAATTGTTTTTTTAACGGTGTTTTATCAATTATTTTTACATAATTAATAAAGTTATCGATATAATTTTTTACTAAATTATGATCAAAAGTAGTACGTATCCTATCAGAAGATGATTTGAATGATTATTTAAATTGTTTCAAATACAAATCTTATATAATAAACCAACAACATCGTCGTCATTGAGATCTTCGTCTTTTTTATTATTATTATAAACTCGAAAAGAACTTGTGAAAAATGTCTAGAATGTATGCATTAAAGTATAATTTTATATTTAACATATATATTTGTACAATTAAAACAATATTATTGATTCATATACAAACATTAGTTTCTGCTTTTTTGATTTTAAAATTTAATTATTATTAGCTATCATGTATATTTCTTATTAGAATAAAACTGATTCTATTGTTATCATCTCATATATAAAATGCTTATAGAATATATAATAAATATTGAGATTCAATTTCTAATTAAAAGTTTATCTTGCATGTTTAACCAATAAGAATTCATATTCTCATAAATTTTTCTTAAAAAACATAGAACCATTTATTAAAAAGTTATATTCTTTAAAAAGTTTATTAAAAACCATTTATTAAAAAGTTATATTCTTAAAAAGTGATTGCACGAGATTAAAAATTAATATAGTAAATAATTGAACTATATCACTTATTATTGTTTTTCTGAACTAAAATAAAGTAATTGTTGGACAAATACGTGTTACAGTTAATATATAATTAAATGTTTGAAAATTCGTTTTAGGATATATGCATTTATGATTGTCAATATTCTTATAACCATCACGTTTACTCGAAAATTTAATCGATATTTAATCGATAGATAGATGATATACAACTTTGAAAGTATATTAATTACTTCAATTACTTATTCATTGTTTATGTAATAATAATTTTAGACTGATTAAATTAAATAGTAGATCAACTGAAGATCGGTAAGAGATTGATAACATTGCCATGAAAATAGGATATTGACTTCGATTTGTCATTTGAAGAAGATTATAATTGTTGGTGATAGTAGAAACGATGGAGAAAGTTACTAGTATAAGGCATACGAACAATTCATAACTAGATATTTTCTTATTTGAATTCACAGGTGAAGGATGGAAAGTACGATGCACTCCGGAATCTCGTGCTAAATGGTACCAGGGTCTCGTGGTCCACCGTTCAGGACCTCGTTCGCTTACTCCGAAACCTGGAGGAGCTTCATCTGTCCTTAAACGAGTACAAGACGGTGGATCTAGGTTTTGAGAAGCCAGAGAATTGTAACCATATGTTGAAGAAGCTTCACTTCACTGGTAACCCCATTGAATTCTGGTGCGAGATTGCCAAGCTCGGTTACGTGTTTCCAAGTCTCGAAAGTTTGGTGTTAGCAGAGTGTCCAATCAGATCTTTGAATATCGAGGAGAAGAAGAGGTCCGAAAATACAGAAAATGAGGATACGGAAAATATGAATCATATAGTCGAGAGGAATGGCGGGCTGCATTTGGAAAATGGATTTACCGGTAAAGGTGAGAAATTGCATTAGGACCTTGTTGAATCTTCTACATGTCCTTATTATTTTTTCCTGATATTGTTCCTAGACTTACTCAAGTTTAATGTTATTTCCAAAAAATTTTATGCACAACTTTTTAACTCTATACTTAAATGTTGTTGGTATTACTTTCAAGTTGTTTGATGTTATAGCTTAATAGTATATTCTCAGTACTATACAAATTAGTTATTTTTTACTTTTAGAAAAAAAAATTCTAAAATAGGGAATTATTAGATGTTTATTAAGCTTAACGCAACATATTTTTACAATTATAGGCAACAGAAATTTCGAGGAGGACGATATGATGCCGAATTATTGTCGAACCGATTCGGAATGCGAGTCGAGTGGTACTAAGGTCAAATCGTCGCACGATCCTTTCAGAATGCTCAGGTTTCTTAATGTTAATGGTACATTGTTATCTACGTGGGACGATATCGAGAAGATCGCACGATTCCCTACACTCAAGTCGTTAAGGATTCAAGGATGTCCCTTGTTCGAGGTAGGAGTTTGCGTTATTCTTTTCAAGTGATATCGCATAATAAATTTTAATACCATTACACTTATGAATCATTGATTTATTTTTTTTTAGTTTTTATGATTCTGCTATTATAATCTATATTTCTCCAAAATTCGGTGATATCTCACCTCATTCATTAAATTATTATTAATCGATTGCGTTTAGAAAGTACTGTCCGAATAACATTGTTTCATACATATTTTTAGCTTATAAAAAAATTATAGTTCTATACAACAACATAATTAACGATAAATATCAATAAGCCATTCCAATTCTATTATACTGGAATCGTGTTTCATCAAATAAAAAAAGCATCATAAATGATAGGCATAAATGTTGCACAGAGTCCCCGGGAGTACACGGAGCACGAGAGACGACAGCTGCTGATAGCCCGGTTGCCGAACGTGGAGACCTTGAATGGCGGCGGCGTTATTTCGTCGCAGGAGCGCGAGGACGCCGAGCGAGCCTTCATCCGCTACTATATGGATAAGCCGGAAGTCGATCGACCTGAGAGGTAAGTCTTGTTAGTTGTTGGCCTTCTTCACTTGGGCTGTTTCCTTTTTCGTGTCTGTTCACTCACGTTATCACAATTTTCAAAATTCTTTTACTCTCATCGCAATCTAAGAACTTGTACTCAACACGTCACTTGAGCATACGTTCAAAAGTAAATCGACAAAGGCCATTTTACTAGAAACGACTCAATTTGTAAGTAAAAGGATCATTCGTTGAGATAATGTATTTAAAGTTTAATATTATTAGCGGTAACATAATACAGAAAATGTATGATTCATGGATAGCTTTTCATTTTGAATTTATAGTATTGAGTAGTTTTTATTTTGTGAGACGTTAAATCAGAGAATTAATTTAGAATACATTACATTTTATACGATTCATCACTAAGAGTAATTTTGAATCTGTACAGCTTTTTTAGATACACCGACTATTTATTAAATATATTTCTCTAATTTGCAATTATTTAAATAATGTACTACTCGTCCTTATCTTTCTCATCACATAATATTATAATTACGATGGAAATTTTCAAGAAAGCTCAATGATAAATTGTATAAAAAAAAAAATATGGCTTAACTAGAAAAACCTGCATTTAATGATATATTGTAAATCACTGCAGTTTCAATATCTTATATATTTTAGAAGTGAAGCATTTAAGTTAGATTTGTACATTTAATCACATCTTTTTCTTAAATAAATCAGGTATACCGAGTTGGTTGGTATTCATGGAAAACTTGATCCACTTGTACACGTCGATTTGACGCCAGAAAAAAGGGTTAAAGTTAAATTTATCTATGGTGACCTAGTTGAGGTAAAGTTTTCATTTAATGTTTTAAATTATTTATAGATAAAGAAAATATATAGATTTTACTTCTGGATAAATAAATTTTATTTCATTAATTCATAATTCATATTCACAGTTTTACTTATAAATTATCTAATCATTTAACTATGATATATTTAACGTATTATTATTTTCAAAAACACAATGTTTTGAAATGAAAAGTCAATGTAATATTTAAATGCGAAAAAACTTACAAAATTAAAATTCAAGAAATAATGTAAATCATGTACACAAAAGTAAAAGAAGTTTTCTTAACTCGAAATCTAAGTATATAGATTATCAAATTTACTCTATCTTCTTCTCACTTCTTTTTAAATCGAATGTTTATTTTTCGATATAAAAATTCTTTTCTTGTAAAAATCAATACTTTTCTTTTATAAATAAAAACGGCTTTAAATAAATATGACTTTTCTTCTAAGTTTTGCAGTAGACATTATTAGATATATATTTACTTTTCTTCAGTAAATAAGAAAGTAAATAATTATTATTTACTTATATTATAACAATATTTTTCAGGTGAGGTCAGTGGATGTTTATAGAACAGTGTTCGAACTAAAAACTAAACTAGAGTCAATGGTAAAAATTCCTGCAAATCGTATGAGGCTATTTTACATTGATCAAGTAAGTATAAAAGAAATTAGGAAAATTGATTTTTCAATGTTTTTTTATCATTACTCAATGGAATCTAGAGTAAAAGTAGAGAATGAAAAGATAAATTTTATTTTGATGGAAGCATCCTTTAAAAAGTGTGACATTATTTAATATTTCGTAGATAGCACAGCTCTATGATATAAGTCCAATCTGTATTTTTAAATAGTTGTACAGAAAAATTATATAACATATTTCTATGGATAATTAATATCTATACACTAATAAAGATTTTAATATGTGAAATTTCGTCTTAAAAGCAACATAGTATTTGTATAATTTTTTAAAACATGAAGATAAATGACCTAGAATTAAAATCAGTACATAGAAAAATTAATATCTCCACAATACTCACTTATCATTTGTCATTGAAATTTAATACTATTTAATATATCTTAATGCGTTATATATATTTATTTATTTATCAATTTATTTATATAGTTTAAATATCTGTCAGTTACTTCAGTGGTAGCTAATAATTTAATAATACAGAAATTTTTCTATTAAGATTATACTAAAAATAATATGCAACTATTTATCAGCGTACAATAGATAAAAATATCTCTAAATTATTACAGTAACGCCCATTACAGTTGGGTATACTTTCACATTATCCGGCTAAATGCTAAATATTTCTTTTTAATTAGGAGTTAAGATCTCAGTACGGACCAGAGGAAATGCTCTATCCGAATAAGCAACTTTACCGATATAACATCCGCAACGGCGATGAAATTATTATCGACAGTAAACTCAATCGCTACGTTTCACAAGCGAACTCGACAAATCCACAGCAAGAGCAGCAACAGTCTTCCATTCGTTCCTGAGGTCGATCTTGTCAGCGCTAAAAACGGCGCTCGTGTATCCGCATAAATGGCAAATGACTAAGGCGATAAATAAGCAACACGGCGCTCTCGGATGAAAGTGCCGAACGAAAAAAAAAGTCCGAAACCGATGAAAAAGTGATTTTGATATTTAGTTTAGTTCTAAATATTAATATCCTAGCGCCCGTATTCGATCGATTTCGCAGGGTTGATAATTACTTAGGCGCTTTCACAGAATGCCGTCCGACGATCGACAAAAGGCGCACGGTTTTAAAAAAGACGGGGACTGCTAAACAGCCTGTTTTACCGACGTGGTAAATTTCTTGTATTCTAACAGATTTTCGAGTAGTGTGATTATGATCACATAATGAAATGCGTTTTACAGCACTATTCTATAGTGGGATTTAAGTTAATATAATTACGTTTATTTTTTATCCTTTTGAGTTTTGCGTATTAGATGCACATATTTTTAAATCTAATTTATTAAGAATAAAATATGTAAAGTGATAAAAGACATTTTGAGAATCTTACAGCTACGTTTTTCTATTTCTTTTGCAATTACTGCACCAAAATTGAGTAGCAGTGCATAAATATAAATTGGTTTAAAATTATCTGCATTATGAATTCTGAAAAGAGGAATGTAAACTAATATTTTTAATAGTGGAGCTTGAATTCGAAATCTGTATTTATTGGAATATATTATCAACGTGATAAACAAACTTCATAGACGTAAATGAAAAATTACATTTTGTGCACTAGTAAAAAAAGCCCTAATCGAAAAATTCAGACATGCATTGGAGAAAATAATTATTCTTTATTATAAAATTGAAAAATCTACGTCGATAAAATAGAAGAATCTGAAACTTTTAAAAGATCGTGATAATGTTCATCGACCTAGTGATAATACGTGTAATTGTTGGTTATTTTATTATTTAACATTTCATTATCTAGTATAATTTATTATAAAAAATAATCAAAAATTGTAAAAGTTAAGCAAACATTGCGTATAAAAATATAATTAACTAAATATTATAGCAAACCAAAAGTTGTAAAATTTAAAAATTTTTTTATAAAAGTTATCAAAAAGATTTTTTAAAAGAAATTATGAAGTTAATTGCTTGAAAACATGTATTATTTGAATAATGTATATAATTACACATTAAATATATAGAGGATAGTTAAATTTGAAACTTTTTTTAATAACTGGTACATATTAATTAAAAATTTTAATTCGAACCATCATCCCATCAATTTTCACATAATCCTGAGAATATGCAAATACTGGCTAAATTATATATGAAATACGACGAGCATATAAGAAGAAAAATAAGCAGATACTTTTGTAGTTTAATAGCAACAGAAAGCAAACGTGATTTTGCTAATCAATATAAGTATGCGTAAATTCAGTGTGATTAATCAGATAAACGGATAATTTAAAAAAGTTCTTTCGTGACTTTATATAACATAAAAATATTTGTGAAATAATTGTTTATTGTTAACAAAATGTATTAAAGTATATTTAGATTTTAATGAAGGTTGTAACAATATTGCTATTATAATTTTCGTTGAGAAATTAACGTTGTCCAATTAACTTACATGATTATTCTTTAAATCTACAAAGGTTTATATGTGAATCAGAATTATTATATAAGGCGATAATTTTATAAATGAATTGAGTTTATATTTTTCGACGTTATTCATTTTAAACATCCATTTGCTTTGATAATAATCCATTCACATATATTCTATATATATTTTTCGAAAATATTTTAATGTTGGCAAATTAACGATAATTAAATATTTTATCTTTGTACATAGAGAAAATTACAACATAATGTGTAGTATAATTGAAAAATGCAATCAATACGTTAACTTTTAAATAATATTCAAAATGTACAATTAATTAATAATTGATAATTTGTAGGATTAAATTTTTCGAAAATTTGGAAATCGATAATAAATTAGTATGAATTTTCCTTTATGTACTAAAATAAATGTGTAGAAGTTATTTTAGTATGTAGCTAGTGAATTTTCATTTTACTTATATTAGAACATAAAGTAAATTCTGCAGATCTATAAAAAAATATTAATGAACGAGTACATTGATTAAATAAAATTTTGCTCATCTTTACACAATAATCAATTAAAATATTTGTAATCACTAAAAATGGCGTTATATAATAATATATTTACAACGCTCATTTCTTTCAGATTGAAGAAAATTATTTAATATTAGAACAAATTTTACTTTTAATAATTATAGTTATTTCACTGCATGTAAAATTACATTATTATTAACCGTATATGATCGATTGTTGTTATATCTATTTAGCGAATCACTAATATTTTGAAAAAGAATGAACAAAACGTAAGACTTAATTTTCTCACATTGAATGATGGAAACATCAAAAGACAATGAAAAAATATAAAATATAATTACACATTTTACATATATGTAAAATATATAATTAAATGTATTTACTTTTTTCCTCTCGACTTCTACAAAAACAAATAATAAGAACTCTTAAAAACTCTTAGAAAATTTATTTTATGCAACAGTTCTTGATAATTATTTTAAAGTGCTAGTTTAAATAGAACTTATTTACAATTTCAATCTATCATACGAAGACATAGTAAATATAGGTAATAAAAAGAATTATTTAACATTAAATAATTATTTAATAATTCATATAACTTGAAAAATTGGAGCAATCGGTAAAGTAGATATGACATGAAGATACAAATGCAGAATTCATTTGAATTTCAACATAAAGTTCTCTAATAATACTGCCTTTTCTAAATATACATAAAATTATATCTTTTTATCTAAAACATAAGTGAAATTGAAATGAAATCTTTTTAACACCAGAGTATCAATAGAATGTATAAAAAAAAGAGATAATAATAAAGTTGTTTTCGTTTAATAGTAAAAAAGAAATCTATTGTCTGCAAAATTACAATCAGATAATTATTGTGCCGGAACAAGTATGATATTAGCGCGTACTAAAATATAAGATATAAAATAAAAAAACTTGAAAAAGAACTTTGTTGTGAATTTTATAAATTTTCAAAATAATAACCTGTTTTTTAAAGGCCCAATCAAGTCAATCATTCTTGAATTATTTTCTGTGAATTGTAATAATTCTTGAAATTGTACTATAGTTTTCTAAAATAAATTTTTATTTTTTAATTTTATTAGATTTTGTAATAGGAAAGTATTAAATTATTTGTTTATTAAGACTTTAGGTAAACAATGATCTTAAATTGTGCCATTTTTTAAAGCACAATATTGATAAATATTAATAATTATGAAAAATTTTTTCGTTTTTATTATTAATGATTTTAAAGGTGTATTCATAATTAGCAAATAGGCATAGAATAATTTATTAAAATAAGTGTAACTAATTGTACAGAAGAATACAACATCGATCATTGACTCAATATTTAATTTCGAGCAAACAATTATAATATACAGTAAATTCCTCGTAACGATAAGGTATTATTTTTGTCTTGTAAATATATGATTATTTATTGTATTCTGATGATAAATTTCATTTATAATTTTTAATGTTTTTATAGTTAAAATTTTTATACAAAATTTTATAAAAAGAGAAAAATATTTTGCTTATAAGCAACAGGAACTTAAGAACTTTAAACATTTCAGTTTATTGTATTGTATTAAATTATATGGGTGAGAATATTCTTTTTTATTTGTAACAATATTTTTATGAACATATAAATACCTTTGCAATTGTGTAATTGAACACGTAAATATTATATAACGAAGGATATCTATGTACAATAAACGAAAATAGGCAAAACTATATTTGCTTAAAGAAAAAGAATTTCAACGATTTTCTTGTTTATTGCGATTTTTTAGATTTTATTGAATAAATATATGACGAGTAATAGTGATGATTTTTACACGTTGTCAAACAATTGTATATTTTAATTAGATTCTTGAAAGACTCTTTACAGAATGTTTATTGCACTGAATATATTTATTGCGATCTTATATTATTATTTTATTAATTTAAGCGATATATGATTATTAAATATACGAACATATTTTAATAAAGTTTTTTTCATTTTTTTTTGCATTGAATTTTATTTCCATTATGCACGTAAAGTTTAAAAATTGGTAGTTTTTATATAGAAATCTAATATTAAATATTAGGTTTAGTATTATTAGTTTAGTATTTAGTATAATAAAGCCTAATATTAAATATTAGGCTTTATTAAATAATTAGGTAAATTATTTAATAAAGAATATCACATATTTAATATAAAAATAAAACATTTTCCTAAAATTTTACAAAATATTTATAAGTATGAATTAGAATTTCATTTTCCTACATGTGGTAATATTTATATGGAGTCAGATTATAATTACTCATAAACTGATAATGTACAATTATAAAAACGAATTTTTAAATATAAAATTTATATATATTTTCATATACAATTTTATACGTTACATTAATATATTATGAGTATGCAAAACTTTTATTTTAGAACAACGTTCTCTTCATTATTCCTCATTATTATGTTTTTTAAAAAACTCTTGTTCCATTTTTGTTCAGTATATGTTCTCCTTGTGTTCATTAAATGTGTAAAATTCAAAAATATCAAACTTAATTAGAATAATACATGTATCCTATTTTGTACTTCTATTATCGAAAAAATACTAATTTTACCAAACAGAAATTAGTTCTAAGATATACAGTATTAAAAAGAAGTTTTATAATTATAAATAAAACGAAATTGACAATACTTTATAAACCTTATCAAACAATAATTTTACATGGGTTATTAAGATTATTTTTAGATTCATATTTAAATAACAAAACGGAGAGCCATAAATTTATTGTAATGTTACGTAATTTTGATAACGTTATGCATTGTAATATCTTGTCTTCTTTACGCAGATTTTATATCCATTTTCTTGCAGATCATTATCATTATGTCACAAATAAGAAAAGCATATACTTAACGAGCTTTAAGCTTGATTACGAGAAGCATCCCATAACTCTTCGTATACTCGATTAATTTAGGTTCCTTCGTTGGCATTATTTATCCAGTAAATTAAATTTTAATTAATCATGCAATAGTCCGTCAAATAACATGCTAATTTGTTTTAAATTTGATTAAGTTGATTATTTTATCAAAGGAGTAATATTATTGAAAAAATTCAATGCGTTTAATAGTAAAACAATTTAGATTTTTCTTGATTTTTGGAATGCTATTTTACAACAAAATTTTGTCTATACTATTGATTAGTATTATATAAATTTGATGTAAGAAAATTTTATGGTAAATAAAAGACAATTACACTGAATAGAAATCTAAAAAAATTTTATAATAGAGTATCAGATTATTTAGAGAACAAAACTTAACACAAGTCATAATAACTAAGATGTATTACTAAATAAAATTTTAAAAAATATTTAACATAGCTGTAAAAATGATAATACTTTTTAAAAATAAAATAATAACTATTCTTGGATAAGGTATCTATGAAAGACAACAAGGAATAACGAAAGTTAAGATAGCGCGTTCATATCTTTATCTTTAAAAGATCTAAGTGATTTGCAAACATATGGTTTAATTGTTGAAAAAAACTAATTATATCATGTTTACAATAAATCTAGAATAAGTAAAAGTTCACTTAGAAATTTCAATAATTTGTATCATTAGAATAACTAAATAACTAAAATAACTAAACATTTTAATTTAATTTTTAACGGAAATAGTTTTTCTTTTTCTATGGCATTTGTAAAATAATTAATTGGTTTATTAATTAATACGAAATTTATTATGTAATAATTTTTATTAAGTAATTTATTTTCTTGTTTAAAAGTAAATTATATATATATATATATATATATATATATATATGAAGCTTACTCTTCATAATTATGAATTATGATATATTTCTAGCTGGTATAAGTAAAAAGTCGAATCAGTTTTAAATAGCATACCTATAACAAATTATCAAACTTTCCTTTTTAAACAAAGCAGTGCAAAATATCCTTAAGGGATCTTTTAACTATGTATTATGAAAACATGCAATTCTACGGATAAATAATGACGATAATTTATGTGATATACGGTTAAGAAAACAATTGGAATATTTGCACTACATCTTAAATCATTTATACAATAGTAAGCACGTAGCGAAGCAAGAGAAGAAAAAACAAATGCTAAAAGTAGAACATTCACCGAGTATATTCGTATACGCATAAGATAAACAACCATCAAAACCAAATGAATTTGAATTTAAATTTAGTTCAAACTATCAACATTTATTACAGTCATCTTATAAACTTGCTATTTTACTCAGAAATGCTGTTAATTACTATTAATTATCAGACTTCAACGTTTAATTAAGAATCTAAATCTACATTCAGAATCCCTTATTATCTTATTAATTTTATTTTATGTGCTCTATACATGTAGAAAGGACCTAAGTAATTATGAATTGTTGCACTGTGAAAAGAAAAAATTGCTTACACGAAATTATTATTCGTGTATTATAGGGAATATTTTATATTCCCTATTAAAATGTGATAATATTTCATTCTAAATATTCTTCAATTAATGTTATGGTTTGAATATATAAATTATTTATTAAAAGATCTGATATTGAAAACATATTAGAAATTAATAGACTTTTTTTTATAAAAAAAAACTATTTGTGGTAAGAATTGCAGGATTAAGTTTCGGTTTTTAAATCGTGGATAATCGAGGATAAATTTCTTATCAAAATATTTTTTCTCAATTTACAAGTATATCATTATACTTACTTATTCTGCAACTTAAGTATTAAAAAATGCAAAAGGCTAAAATGAAATATGTCCTCTAAACAAATGTAAATAAATGTAAATAAGAAGAATATTTGACAAGTCAATAATGAAACGCAACATTCCATCTCCCGATCCTCTTAAATCGAGCTTCGACAGTCCAGTTATTGCAGTCCAGGGTTGAATGATGTCGGGAACGGTAATTGGGTCATCTGCCTCAACACCTTCCGGATTGGATCCAAAGGCGAATTCAGGTTGAGGTAACAGTAGTCGCTGCGCTTGTCCACCCACGTAATCTTCGTTCCACTCGAGGCTTGAATAATGAAAGGCGACAAGCATGGCGCTCGATGCTATTCGGACCCCAAGATGCCGTCCGGTTTTCGTTTGAAACACGAGGGAGGCCGATATCCGCCCTCTTCGTCATCGCTGGCTTCTCACTTCCCGGCAGTTATCGCGATGCACTCATACAGAGAGAGCTATAGGCGGAAGCGGGGGTGGTTGCCCGATCGATGCGTGCCGTGCGAGGGTGAATGACAAGGCAGAGCGACAGGGCAAAATCAAGAGCGAAAGTGGGATGGAAGGTACTTTCTTTCGACCGTTGAGTTTGTTGTTCGTTTTCGTGCTTTTTTCACTGGGATACTGTATGTCATACTATACCTATATGTTATGAGAATTTTTTTATTGGGAACGAATAACAATAGATTATTGGTGTTGCATATTTTTGAACGATGATCGATTGAATGCTTAAAATGATTGATCGTAAGGTCAAATAATCTGAAAATGTAGCCTACAAGCAGTGTGAAATTTAACAATATGACTAATAACTGTACAAAACTTATTATAAACTTAATCAAATCTTTTAGAGATAATTGACAAAAATAATACTTCATTTAAAGGAATATTTGTATCGTAAATATTTGTGAAGTGATTCAAATGTATTAAGTCAGTAATTTATTTTTCTGATCAATTTCTTAAACTTTTTATAGACTAATTTTATAATAAGATAGTTTCTATCAAAATATACGAAAGTTTTCCTTTTTTTTTTAAATTTTAGCAAATATTTCATCAGACTTAAAATTACGTAAAACACATTCCTTTCGCAATATTTAATCATTAGAAATAATTTTGCGGATAGAAATTTTTTTGTTTCTCATTCAGAATAGATCAAAAGGATATAGTAAATTTCAAAAGTAAATTAAGATTCAGGTAAGTAAACTAAAATTTGTTTCCAACTTAAAACAAATATGATGTAAGTATTACGCGATAATTGTATCAATGAAAGATCACTAAACTCTTATATAATTTGAATCTTGTAATTTTTAAATAAAATATTATTTATAATTAAATAATTATTTCGTTATAGATAGATTTTGAATAAATATTCCTTGAGGAGTATCACGATCGTTCGCGATAAAAGAAGAAAACCTTTGATGTCAGTTATGGCTGGTTGATTTAAAATGTAATATTCAGATCATGGGAGAAATGATTCTCTTGATTATTGCTTTTAAGAGAAGAGTTCTTCTCTTAGCCTCATTATTATAATAGCACTTTAAAAAAAAAGAAAAAGCGTCCTACTAGCTGAAAATTCAAAAATAAACACGTTAATTATTCGCACACGAAGAAATGACAATTATGTTGTGATATATTTTAATTAAATTTAAAATTGAAAATGCCATTATTTTATAAGTAATTTTTCATTAAAAACTATTTCTTTCTTTGTTCTAAAAATAAAAATGCTTACACGAAAGAAAATTTCAATTGTAAATCCTATTTCGACAATTTAAATAGAAAAACCAGGAAACACTTTTTTTATCGTCTCTACTTTGCATGATTTCAGAAATAAACGGCCTGGCCTCACACGCAGCCTAACCGCGACGCCAAGCGTCGCGACGGTAGAGTAACCAAGGCTTGCGTAGCTCCGAATGCTTTTCCAACGTCGAGTAGCGAGTAGTTGTTCGTTCGCTGCGGAGTGATAAAGTGGAGGCAGTTAAACGTCTGCGCCGTTGGTCACGTGGCTGAAAAGAATCTCAAAGTTTGCGGAAGTAAATTACCATCACCCTGATCGCAAAAGAGGAAGTATTGCGCTCCCCCCTCTTTATTCGTTTCGATAACGACCCTCACTCTCTGTGTAATAACTGAAGAGTTAAGTACTCTTCATTGAAGCTTCAGCCACTCTCGACTGAAATTCAGTCGAACTGGATCAACAAACGGATGTTTTGGTTCGCGAATAATAGGCCTAACGAAAAAACAGTGAGGTTAAGTTTGTAGCTCCGCAATTTTTAGCGCTATATTAAAAAAAAGTGAGAGCTACATGTCGCGAGGCCGGCTTAATCGTTTATTTGTCTGTGAATGCGTAAGAAAAGAGCAACGATATGATGAACGATAGAGTTGATCTCGCCTGCGGGGTGACAAGTATAGAAAAAAGCGCGTGATGAGACTTGTAGGGGTGGCGAGGGTGAAAATACCACTGTCGACTTAAGGAAAGGGAATGGAAGTGAGTAGGTGACACGCGGAAACCATGTAAGTTGATTAGTGGGGAGGACGTTGAATGCCAGGGGCGAAACGCGCAGTGATCGCAAGAGTTAAGGGAAGAATCTGAATTTCGAATATACTTTGGTGTTTCTAGTCTGAGGGAGCTTTATGTTAGTAACGGAGGAACTAAGCGGTCAGTGTTAAGAAATATTTTAGTCGATATAAGAGCTTCCCTTTATTATGTCTTTCTATTGGTTGATTATGAAAATTTAATTAGGTGATGGTACTCACAATCTAATTACATAAGACTATTAGCTCCGGTTTATTTGAAAAACTGTCTTAAAATTTGATCTACATCCCAAGTTATTTTTAAATTGAATTAATAATTATAGATTTGTAGACAGAAGAATAAGAAAAAAAATCATTTCCAGTTGAAAAAATCTTTCGAATAATCGCATTGCATTTAGAACGCTTTCAAATAATTGATCTATTTTTTTAAATAATCAGAAAAATGGTATTGATTTTTAAAATGTAGCATTTGAAAAGAATTATTTTTTACACTTAATAAAAATAAATGTATTAAATGAATCACTCGCATAAAATATTATCAAAACTTTTCAAATTTACTAAAATTATAAACAATTAGAGTATTTATTTTTCTTGCTACGAGTAAATAAATCACAAATGCTGAACAGTAAATATTGACATCTTTAAATCTAAATTATTATTCTTAGCTATTGTAAAATTTTGAATTATTTATTATTACAGGTAAAATTTAATTTTAATTATCCTAATTTTGCAGTTCGCAAATTCTAATATTGTAAGACAAGTAACAAAATACTATATTTTCTCAGCAATAGATATTTACATCTCTATAATATTGAATAAGTTTTAATTAATAAAAAATAATACAGCAAATTGAATATTATTTCTTTAAATTTAGAAACTTTAATAATTTAATAACCTTTTTTGTTTCGTATAAGCTTAAAAAAAGTTGAATAATACTTTCCAACATGCATTCAGCTGGACGGCTTTTATATACATACATACATATTATATATATACATAAACTTCGTAGAAAGTAAAAAATTTAATTATATTCGTGAATACGAATCTGTTTTTTTTCAAAACAGATTAGCTAAGTGATTGTTTAACTAACTAAGAAAATAAAATAAAGGGGTAAAAGCGTGGCGCTTGAGCGTCCGTCTTTCCCCCTTTGGTAAACACGCTCATAGACGTCAGCTTACGGTCATACAAATAGTTGCTCTGTCTTCATACTGTTGGAAGTTTAAGGTCGATTCACTGCTGCCGTTTCGTAAAATTTATTTTGTTATCAGTTTTGCATACTAAAAAAGAATACATGTTCATGAAAAATGAAGAATTAAGTGAACCGTTTTTAGATTTATACTTATACTCTAATCTTTTCAATTTTCAATACAAACATATTTATTACTTTTACGTTTATAATGGGTAATGAATATTAGTTCATTATAATAAGTATATAAACAAATTTAACACTTTTTTATTATTACGTACTAAAAGAAATATCGAATTAGATTGAATTGTTTGGAGACCAGAAATTGAAATATATGTGATTAAGTTTAAACGTATTACGAATTTTTATTTATTTCAAATATTTTAAATGCAAGATTGCCAATAATAATAAGGCTTATCTGACTTTTATGGAAACAATTAAACATTATAACAAAAGTTAGGTGTTTATTTAAAAAATTTATTTCCCATAGAAACAGGTGTTTTTTATATTTAAAAGAGTTTTCAAACTATTTTTCTTTTTTAGATTTATTTGCGATAATATGCATTGACAGATATTTGAATATATGTCAATATTAACATTTTTTATTTTCAAGTAGTCGTTTGGTTATTTTCAAATATTTATTTTCTTATAAACTATTTCAGCTTTATGGAGTTAAAATATCTAAGTATGAAAATGATAGGTTCCATAGATAATAGTTACGAGTAAATTCTATCTAATGAGTAATTGGATAATTTTATCTTGTATCTGCGAAACTTATGAATATTAGTTATGAAATAATTAGTGACAATTTTATTGTTTATATTTAATATACGTGTCTATTTTTTCAATGATTGTTCTCTTTAGTAATATATTTATTATTTAACATAAATTATACATAGATACATTATATAATAATAACAAGTACATTTTATCGTCATTCGTGCTTTTTTATGTAGTTAGAACTTTCTTAAACCGAATATAAATTACAATTATTCGTAAATAAGTTGTAACAGAAAGTAAATATGCATTACGAAGGAAAATGAACTTCTTTGAGATTTTAATTACTCTTTTGATTAACAGATTAAGATTTTTAATTAACATTATTTTCTTATTACATATTTATTTACGTCTACGTAATGAGATATATAGGATTTATATTTATTGCTCAATTATTCAAATGATCAAATAATAAATTATATGATAATTCAATGATAGTGATGATGATTTTATATGATCTATTACATTAAAAATTATAATGTGTACATTATTTAGGTTTATATAAAATTTTAATTTTTTAAAATTTAAAATGAAAATTAACATTATGTAAGAAACGAAATTTAACAATTTAGCAACAATCTGTATGATTGCAAGATTATTCTTTTAATAAAAGCAAGTGCCAAGTACAAAGAGTACAAATGTATATTTAATTTACTATACAAAGATTGCGACTGTAAGTAAATTCTTATATGAAGACCCTCTAAAATCAATAATATATATATACGTAAACGATACAATAGTTAAACTTTAGACAAATTTCATTCCTAATTTTATTATTAATTGTTAAAATTTTCAATCGACGCAATTATGATTCTCTATTATGTAATATAAACTTTACATTTTGCAAACATGTAAATATCGATAATATTGTACAAATTCATTTTAGTGTCACGGAAATTGAGTATTTACTTCAAATCTAAGAATTTCAAACAAATGAAAAGTATACCTTTCGTCACATAAAATTAAATAAACAGAAGATCTAGCATCTGTAGATGCATTTACCGAAAAGTGGCAGATGCATCGGAAAAAGAGAGAGATAAAGGAAGTTTGAAAAAGAAAAAGGGCGGAGGAAATAATAGTAGGGAACTTTCAATCAAAGGGTCCATTATTTAACAGGTTCTTTTTATTTATGGACCCCTAAATTACACAGCAGTTACTCTGCGTACTTGAGTTACCACACGAACAAGAGACGAAACTAAAATCATACGTAACACTCTATAAGTAAGTAAGCAAAAGAAGTAGAGGCGCTTGTTTTAAAAGAACGGAACTTCTACTTTTCTCAACGGAATATTTATCTTTGAATCAGTAAGTAAGCGGTATACATAACGGCAACTTCAGGAACTTCAAGCTTTGATCGCACGGTAGAAAATCTGCAACTTCATCCCTATTGCAACAAGACGTTAAGCGCACAATGAAGGCCGAGTCGAAGAGCGTTCGGATCGTACTAATTATTCATAAGTAGATGGGTGACGACTCGAGTAAGACGTTACTTCTGTATGAACTCGGTCGATTTCTCTTAATTTACCCTAGTCTCGTTGCCGACGCAGTTAAATTCGCACCCCTATTCAGGGTAGAGATCCTTGCCACCTCGAGCGGGAAAAAGCGTCGCGTGCCGTGAGCCCGCCTTTAGCCCCGTCCATCCCCGGTCACGTCGAGCCCCCGCGCGTGACGGTAACTCCCCACTCCTCCCTCTCCCCACTTAACGCTAGGGGCTCATCGCGTTAAGGCAATTCCGAGCACCTCGGCATCGTCGTCGCAATCTTCGCCGTCGTTCTACGAACTCCTTCCGCCCGGGACCGCTGAATCCCGGTGCTCGTGCATGTGCTTCGTGTGCGCGCGCCACCGATCGATCGGAGGCCCTACTTGCGCCCGGCTACGGATGCCAGACTCTGGTGAGGAGAACGAATCCACGTAGCCTCGGCCGTGGCGGGGAGGAGAATCAGTGCTC
Organism: Wiebesia pumilae; assembly: GCA_018907045.1. Lineage (NCBI taxonomy): Eukaryota > Metazoa > Arthropoda > Insecta > Hymenoptera > Agaonidae > Wiebesia > Wiebesia pumilae. The sequence continues at coordinate 560,017 of JACCHZ010000121.1, forward strand.
GATCTCTTCGTTGCGTCTACGGCCTCGATGATCCGGGGCCAGTGGCGATCGGCCGGGGCTCTTGTCATTTTGAATGGAGGGAGTTGAAGAGAACTACGAGTCCCTTTGTGCTCTCCTCCTGACAGCGCGTGACGTTGTCCGAATAGAAAAAAAATTGGCTAGTTTCTTTTATTCCGTGTCGTAGGAAAATCTATCATGGTAATGTTTCGCATGTTTTATGATACGAATTTTCATGCACAATAACTACGTAGTTTGATTTTGCAGGAAAAGTGTATTGTACTCTGCAGTAGTTCGTGTATAATAATCAATTGTAGTTATCGTTTGTTAGACTAGTCGTCCTTATGTATATCGTATATAATGTTTTAAGACACGTGCGAAGTAAATTGCTACTAAAACTAGGCATAGAGTTGCGGAAATTATATTTTTTATTGATCTAGTTTTTGCAGATTACTATAGCTTATAATTATTATAATTGTGGTTTTATTACTGTATAATCATGAATTTCGTTTAAGTCTGATAAATGAAATTTAACTCTAATCCTTTATATAGGACCTTGAATATTCAATTTTTGTACGTATAATTAATTTTGTTTTTTCAAAGTGTAGTAAATAATAAAATGTGTAGCATTCGTAAAAATATTACTTATCAATATGAATGGTAAAATAAAAAATTTTTGCAATTATTAAATTTTGCAAAAATATCTTCCAATTTTTTAAAAATATTTTCTTTTCAGCGCGTAAATTAAAATTAATTAAATTCAATTCTCAATAATTGGATATTTCTATATGTTAAAAATATTTTTCGTTCATTAGCAATATAATTTAAGAGTTATTGCAAATACTTTTATGCTAATCATTTTCCTTTTAATTCGTAAGTAAATCATGATAAAATAATATTATCATTGAATAGATCAAAATATTTATCCAAGTGTAAAAACTAAAATGAAATATTGAAAAATTTGAATATCAAATCTATTTAAAAATTTTAACTACGATTTATGAATAAACAATATCATTTGAACATCGATAAGAATTGAATTGAATCTGAATTGAATTCTCTTATTGAACACTATAAGGAAAAAAATCGCTTAACATTACATTTTCCTATCTATACGAGCTTATTATCTATATTAATTTGAATATTTTTTGTAAGTTATTATTTAGAAACTATTTTATTTAATTGTCAACTAATATTTCTATCGGTATCTAGTTTACAAATAAGCAAAACTGTCACATATTAAAGACCATCGCAGTTCGTAATTTATAAAAGAAAAGTTAATTACATAAATATATTTCCAAGTATTTTCAATGCATTATAAATTAAAAAATTTAAAGTAAATGAATAATGTGTTTGTAAGATTTTTTATTTAATTATTATAACATGAACTTTGAATATTTCATTTTATACCGTATTACAATAATATAAGGAAGTCGAAAACTTATTTTACTGAAACATTTATAAAGAATTAATAAAATATTTAAACAATCGGATTGTTTGAATGAATGTATAAAAAAAATTCTAATTGAATTCTAATTGAAGAAGTAAGAAAATTACAATTCATATTTTTAAAACATTTAACGACGTAAGAAAACAAAGCTGTCAGATTAAAAATGAAATGTGAATTATTAGTTAATATTCGTATTCTGTATATAAAGTAAGCAATATAATAAATAGTTTCTAATTAAAATATTTACTCATTATTTAATAAACCAAAACTTTTAGTTTTATTTTTCTCAGCTTTGATAAGGCGTTCATTGATATCAACTATAACATTCATCATTCTGCAAAATTTTTAATTATGAAAACATTTATACTTATAAAAGTATTTCCGATTACTCCGATTCATAAATATAATGACACTTTAGACAATCAAAAATCCGTATTTTCTCCTTGCATGAGAACTTGAGTACATAACAAATGACCACTGATACACATCTTTCGAATTATTATGAGCCAAAATAGTTGTGGCTTTGTAGTCTTTATTGTTACGAACCAATTTTTATTAGATCTATTATTAAGCTACGTATGAATGAATATTTTTGCCGAAGTCTGTGCATATATACTTATGTTTGTATATATGCACATATATATCTACGCATTATTACGCTGATTCATAAAATTGTTTTAATTAGAAAACAATTAAAATTATAATTAAAGTATAAAATATATTGAAATTCAAATTTGAACTACTTGAAGCATATTTGCTAACTGGTAATATTATAATGGTTTCTGCCATAAAATGTGCTTCATATATACCATTATATTTATAAATAGAAAATAAATATTTTAAAACAAGGAATATAATGCATTTTTTCATCTAATGTCATAACAAAAATCTTACAAATTTTAGAACACTCGATCAAAATCTCGTTTTGTAAAATTAAAACTAAATTTATTTCAACAAAATTTTTAAGAATTTATAATTTATATAAATTTTATAATTCACTTACATTAAAATTAGAACATTTTCTGAAGATATACCAGTGATCATTTAATTTTTTACAGCTGATATTAAAATCAATGTATATTACATACCGTAAAAACTTTAATTTTCTTCATTTAATTGGCACCTAATTTTTAACGTTTTTGTTGATTTTCTCGTAAAATTCTGAAGATAATTTTGAATTCTATGAAATTCAATGCATTTTAAAAAACTAAAGAAACTGGAAGTCTTAATATATAAGTAAATCTTCTAATTTAGTTTAATATCTTTCTAAATTTTAAATTAAAAATTGTTAGAAGACAGAATTAACGTAATATTGAAAGAAAATTATAAACTTTCTATACCAATGAAGAGAAAGAACTAATTTAATTGTATCATTATTTTCTTGCATATCTAGTACATTTAAATTTTTCTGCATTTGCATGTAAGACTTAAAAGCACATGAAACTTCAATATCATTGATCTTTTCTGATTTAGTTTTGTTTCTGACCTATTTGTAAAAATATATTACTGAATGTGTTTAAATTCTTTTTAAAACAATCGATTGCAGATACAAAATTCTCATGTCTTTCAAGTAAATTTTTCGAAAAATATTTAAGGTTATGATAAATACTTCTAAAAATTTATTTCTAAACATTACGGGCACTTTTATTTGATAGATAAAATATACGTCTATTTTACATTAGAAAAGTATTATTTAAAAACCTTATTTAAAAATGTGAAGATAAAAATTTTAATCAACAACTAGATATCAATTCTTTAAAGTTTAATTTAATAGCAATATTTATACTGAAATTAAATACCCTATACATGATTTATATTGTTAAGAAAATATTAAGAAGAAAATATTTATAAGATTAATTATTTCATCAGTAAATGTCAAATCCATAAGGATACTTATCATTTTGTATTTGGAAAATTTCCATTTTATGGCTTGGTATTTATACATTGCCCAATATATATATTGCTATAAACAAGTGTTTTCTTCGATCTATGATGAATATTAATTACAAAAAATACATTTTTCTTATGAAATCCATAAATATAATATATTCTCAAATAAAAAATACATTACAAATGTTTATACTTATCATTAATCTTACATAACGAGGGTCAAAACTTTAAAGTTTAATGTTAAAGATATATAATTTCGTTTAATAAAGTCAATTTTTCCTTTTCTTAATTTAATTTTTTAAAAATATATGTAATTTATAATCATCAGAAAATAAAAAACAAATTTACTTTTTTTTATCTTTTTGAAAAGTTAATCCGTGAATGTTCACTGTAATTATATAATTTTGAATTAATTATAAATTTATTATGATGCTTAAGTGATTTAATTAATTATATATTATATGTACATCCTATGATATAGATAAAAACATTATAGAAACTTGCTATCAATTCAAAATATTCAAATAATATGATAATTGGTTTACATACGTAATTGATTATTATTTTAAATATTCTTGATTTTTTTAAATCAAATATTTATCGAGTATTAATATATTATTATGGTATGCATACATTTTTATAATTGTCTAATTAAATAATACACGACATTATTTATATTCTATGCTTAAAAAATTCTATTTTCTTAAAATTTAAAAATTCTGTTTAGGTATTTAAGAAATAAAATATATTATGTACATTTTTTAATAAAAATTCTTTATCCATTATAAATTATAAATATATTAGTATGAACAACTTGTAAATTATAAAACAAGTTTTTATTTTAGTTCTTCTTAAAATTATTAAGATTTAATGGAATTCTTACGTTAATATTGTACGTAAATATATAAATATTTTATAATTTCATCAAAGTTTATATCAGAAATTGACCTGATTTTTTTTATTATTGCATATAATTTTTTTAAAGGTATTAATTCACATTCTATGTAATAACTTAATGCGAGTGTGAATAAGTGATCTTTCTTATTTAAAAATAAGATCAAGGTTTACTCAACCTATATACTCATCATATTAAGGCACTATAATTATTTTATTTTAAATTATGTGCTATTTTACAAAAATGAAATTATTTATGATGTTTAACAAATAAATTTATTTATTATAAATATGATTTTTTGAGAATAAATAGTCCAATATTACTTTTAAAGATCCATAATCTTGGTATACAAACATTAAGCATGAAATTAATATATTTTTTAAATAAATATATGTTAATGAAAAATTAATGTTTTGATAAGTTGAAAATATTCGATAAATCATTAAGACATACTTCATAAAACACATCCTTCCTTTTTAATAGATCAATTTAAAAGAAACTTTAAATCGCGTTCTATTTAATTGATAATTGCATAATAAAATAAGAAGAGAATTTAAATAATGATTAAATTTGTTATATTTAACTTATAACTGTACAACTAATACCTTACCATAAACTAAATATCTACAATTATACTTATGTAGATATACGCACAACTTTTCTAAATATACCCGATTCCTTTTTTTAGAGTTGTTAGTTTTTGCACGGTGATAGCTTGTGTGGCATTTTTTCCATCCTGAAACTTTATATAGATTGTTTAACTTATTCTCAGAATTGCTTTTACTCTGTCACTTCAAATAAATATCTTTTCTGTAGGCATTATAAAAGGTTGTATGCGTTGGAGTTTGTGTGAAAAGCTTAATTGCGGGATGCGTATGTTTCTACAACGGAAAATAAATTCTTTACATTTTCTTAATCTGTTTTTTTCATTTGTCTCTTTTAACTTTTATATTCGCACTAACATTTTAAAGAAAGTATTTTAAAGAAAGTGTTTATTTATCAGTAAAAAAGGTAATCTTTTGAAACATTAACTAGTATTTTTATATTAAGAAAATAATCATGTTTAATTTAAAATCTGTAATATTTTTTACGAATAACATATATATTATCCATTATGAATAAATTTTTGAGGAGAATTATTTTTAAGTACATTTTAATAAACCTTAATAATATCTGTAGTATTAATAATAATTTAGAAAAAAAATTTATTTGTATTTAATGAAAATATTTTAACATAACAAAACTTTAAAAATCATTTCTAATTTTAGAGAATATTAAATATATTTTACAAGTTTTATTTATTTATATTAAATAAATAATTAATAATTCGATTTTCAAACAATGAAGTTCTATTTAACTGTTAAGAAAACAGCAACTAAATGTGTATACATAGAACAGCCGTTACATAATCCCACGAGCTGATTTATTCATTAATATTCAATGAATTTTATGATGTAAAAGTGTCCAATAAACTGCTTTAATCTTGACCAATAGAAAAAGATATTACTAAAAATATATATTAGTATTGCATTAGTTATTTTAGTCATATTAAATTTATTTTAAATTTACATTATGATTACACTAAATTGTCACAGGTTAGTGAATTGTAAGTGAATTGTAAGACAAAAAGACGAAGAATATTATAATAATTTATTAGAGTTCCTATATCTATTTCCTCAATATCACTCATTTAGTTTAAAGGAATATTATAGAAAATTATCAGAATTACTTTCAAATAAAAAAAATTGATAAAAAATATATGAAATATTTATAAAGTTGTATCTGAAAATATTGAACAATGTTAATATTAGATAATTATACTAAATTTAAAAAAAAATATTATAATAAAGTGGATTGCATATTCTAAGTATATCTTGAATAATATTTTATTTATTTTATGAAAAATTTCGTTTTAACAAGCTGATGTAACATTTTTAATCAAGAAATTTTTCTTATAATAATCATTTCTGCATGTAATGTGTTATAAAAAGTTAAAATAGTTATAAAATTATGTAAATATGAAAAATCAAAGGAAGATTATATGTAAAATAATTATAGGCTTTTATTTGCTTATAAGTATTTATTGAATGTGTATCATGATTAAATTAATATTCGAATACAGTGAACTGTATTAGTAATAATTTCCATTATAATATTTTTTCATTTATTATGTCAGAAAACGTATAGATAATTGTATATAATAACTAAATATGCAAACTAAAGTATAATTAGTTTCTAATAAAAACGAAATAATTAATAATATATAATAAATAGTACAAAATAGTTTAAAAAAACCACATTTGCGTAATTAAGTTATTTTTTAAGTTGTTCCGTGTGCTCTTTTCTATGAAGCGATTGAAAAACTGTTTAAGAGATACTGTTAAATGATTATATATTAATTAACAATTTTAAAAGTATAAAATTACATTTTTCATTAAGGATTTATGAAAAATAATGATTTTACAAAGAGCATTTGATTTTAAAAGAAAACAGAAAAAACTTTTGTAAAACTGATAAAATCTATAGTGTTCGGTTAAAAAAGAAAAAATTGAAGACGATATTAAGGGATAAATTTTGTCGTTGGTGAAATTCGCACAAGGTTTCCTCGATAAATTTTCCGAATGGGAAGCTGAGTATTTTGGACCCTCGTTGCTCATTTTTTCGTACGCTTATTCGATCGGTAACTTCATAACGCGTACCATACGCGTTTAGATGAAAATTATCCGAGAATGCATGCCTGGAATGAATAATAAATCCGGGAACATATATATACAAATACACGTACGCGTACACAAAATTTATTCATTTATCTTCCTAGTGAAGATGCTGGTACAGATCGACTCTTATCCATGCAAATCTAGACTAATGAACACAAATTCTATCTGCTTCTAGCTTCTCACGCGTTGTTATTTAAACATAGATGAATTATTCCTCACACAAGCGAATGTTCTGTTTTTTACTCTATCCAACTCACAAATTAAAACTTTGATATTTTACACTTATAAACAATTTTTCCTCTTGAATACGCAAATACAGAAAGTATTTCTTTTTATTCTGTCCACGAAAATACACGTATTATCCATTGTGCATACACATGTACGTAACGTATTATGCTTCCACCACACAAACGCATAACCATTTCTCAACCACGCGTGAATTTAAAAGCTACCTTTCTTATAAGCGTGCATATGCGTTATTTTATGTGAGTTTCCTTCGAAGTTCTACCCTCTTCTAAGTCTGTCCGGGTGAATGGTCAGAATGAATAAGCGACAAGGACACGAGGGTATTGAGAAGAAAAGAAGCTTTTGCAAAGTCTTGTGTAATCAGCAAACAGACGCATTATATACCGTATTACTATTTTGTATCTTAAAATACGTAACGCGTTTACTTTCGAGAGTTATTGAAACTCTTTTTAATTCTGAACTAATATTTGAAAAAAATTATTTTTATGACAGAAAAAATTTATGAATTTACGAAGTAGAAATTTAACTTATATGGTGCAGAAAAATGTCATTCATTTTTAATTACTTTTTAATGTAATTTCGCCATTGATATTTACAATAAGCCTCTCTCTTATTCGTTAATACAATTCATGATTCAAACATTCTAAATAATATGAGTATAAAATATATACAAGATTCTCGTTCATTTTATTTAATGTAAGTTTAATAAAATAGGATTACTTCAGTGATATATAAAAAAGGAGATTTATCGAAATAAAGGCTACAAAATAACTAACTTTTAAAAGTGACCTTTATAATATTATTAACATAAATAAAGTATGAAAATATTTCGTAATTTAGTCAAGATAGCAGCGATAAAATTAAATAAACACTTCTTAACATTTAATATAGAAGTTAGATAAGTAGAATTAATCTTTCACTCTTAATTCAATCAATCAATGTCATATTTCTTCATTAAAATACATTGTAAACTAATTTTACTAATAAAACATAAGTAATTTATAAAAATTATTTTTATTTCAATTGAAGTCTTATTAATTAAATTTTAAAAATAATTTTTAAAATATTAATCTCTTACTAATTTCTTACCACAAAAGAACCATTTATTATTTAAGAATTTCTTTTAGAACGTAATTCAAAAACGAATATAATCAGGCTAATTTCATTATTTAATATGAATTATACTTACAGTATTTATATCATCTTATAAATATTTAAACTGAATGTGCAAAAATTTTCAATAATCTATATCACATATCTATTTTAATAAAAATTCTTTGTAGTATAAAAGAAACTGAAAACCATAATTTCCTTTTAAACTGATTACATGACATATTAACATATTATTTTTACTTTAGCTTTATCTTATTATCTACTTATTGAATCTTAAAAATTTGCATTGATAATATAAACTTTTTCTTAAAATCTTATTATTAAGTTTTATTTGATGTCAATATTACCTTTTTAAGCAACTTTATCTGGCGTATTATTTTTATACACCCTTCTTTAATCAAGAGTCTCACTTACTAATTACTGTTTGAGTATGAAATATACACACTTGATCGATCACAAGTGGATTGTTGAGCTTTAGTAGGAAATATAGCTTATAAACGTCGGTAGCATTTCAGTTACATTGTTTTTGCAAATAGTTGACAATGTTTTAATTATTCTTTATGAATAATTACATGAATAACAAATCGTAGCTGCTTATATCGAAGTTAATTTTATAGAAAGAAATTTTTAACATAAATTTTTAAAATTGAAGGAAAATGATAATAACACAGAATTAATAAATTTAGAAGTATAAATTATTTAAATTAAATTATATAAATTATATAAATTATTTAAATTCTAATTTTTTATGTTTAATTTCTTATGCAATTTTATAACAATGGAAATATAATAGAAAATTAATATTTCTATTCTATTTGTAATTTAAGAGGATTATATTAATTACATTTTTAAGTTTCATATTTTATACTTTTTATACAAGAAAATCGAGAATTTCCACAATTTCTATAAAAGCTTCTCATGCAAAGTCACAACATAATTGTTGATGGCTAAGAATAATTTCTTATCCATCAAATTTGACTGTACTTTCTAAAAACTTTATACAAATACTTTTCTGGAACAAAAACAAAATGATTGATCCATTATTATTACTGATTTTGTAAATTTATAAAATATTATATTATAATTATCAAGGGAATTAATAAAATAAATTAAAAATTCAATCGGATTTGATCTATTTTTACGGCAAAGCTCACTTATGATCTTCCATTAAAATGACTAGACTTTTATGTTGATAGTGTAAATATAATGTTACGATTAATTATTAGTAATTCTTTTTAATAAATTGAATAAACTTTATTACTAATATTTTCCTAAAATGATTGTTTTTTTCATCTTTACTACTCTTTTGTCGTACTAGTTTGTACTACTTTTTTCAATCACATAAGGACTTGATAGTTATATACTTATATTGGATTCAATGCCCATTTGACAATATAAGTAATTAAAGCACTTATTTTAGTTGTATACTTCTCTATTTTTCTATTGCGAAATACTACAAATTTTTTAAAGTCAAGGAAATTCATAAAAATTAAAAAATTCTTTCGAATGCGAAATTAAATATCTAATTAAGCAAAATATGAATATACAAAATAAGTATGAATATACAAGATATATATGCCAATTATAAAAAATTAATCACCCTTCTAATTAAAAATTATACGAATTTCTTATCGAACCATCTATATATATAAAATAAACATTGCGTGCGTACGTTACTGTTCTTTATTACTAATTCGTATGTAAATTATGCTATGACTTTAGTTTCTTTATAATTTCTGTTATGTAAACCATGTCAATAATAAATAAGTTTAAATTATAAATTAGAGTAAATATGGTTCTCATAAATATTAATGCTATGTTTTTGAAAAAATCAAAGAATTTGCACTAGTTTTTTAACAATTATAATCTTAAATGTCTTATTTAATATTTGCAGTATTTTTAGATTTTTTGTTTTTTGAGACTATATTTAATTTTAGCCCAACAAATGTAATTAAGTGCAACAAATAAAAGACAATAAGAATTAATACACCAAAATGATCTTTACATTTTTGGAATATTAATACTGTTTATTTATTATATACAATATTCATGTTTTTGTTAAATTATAAAAGAATTTCAATTTTGAATCATTATTTAAAAGACTAATTTTTCTACAAAATTTTCTAAAAAATTGTTACTGATATATATTATTTTGGTACTTTTTCGATATATTATTAAATTAAAAATCAATAGATACAAAATACATTATTAAAATTTGCAATAAAAAAAGTTATAAAACTTCACAAAATTAAATTGAATAATAAGTTTTCAATGCATATGTAATTGATTATTCACTTTTTTATGCCTTTTTTGCAGTTTATTCTCTTAATCATTTAAGCTCAAAACATTTATATACAGAAAATTTAAGTTTTTGATGATATTAAAATATTGGATGTGAAAAATTTATGCTATAATAATGTGGGTATATAATTTTATTTTAATGGGTCAACTCTCTAAAAATCATTAAATCGAGAAAACTTTTGTTCTATCAAAATTAAAAAATTATTTTCTTGCCTTAATAAAGAAATAAATATTATTTAATTTTCACAGTGACATTTAGTTACATTATATAAATTATATTATTTATCATTTAAGTTTAATTTTATAAATATAATTTTATAATAATATAATATATTTTATAATATAATTTTATAATTGAAAACTAAAAGATAATTTTTAAAGAAAAGATTAATATTTTTTTAAATTTCAAGTAATGAGGTAAATTTAAGAGCCCAGATAAAATATTAAATATTAAAATCTATTTTTTTTAAATTAAAATTCTATAAAATAATTGCTAACAAAGTTTTTAGAATCATTTCTTTATAATGCATAGCACTGTAGTTCATACATTTATTTTCATAAATATATAACATATCTTCGAAAAACGTCGTTCCAACATTTGTCACAAAAAATTTTCTACTGCTAACAAAAGTTTACTTATGCGACCCATTTCTTATTTGTCTCTTCTTTATTTTTTGTTCATTTTTTTCGTTAATATTTTAATATGCTTAATCTTGGTAGCACAGAGGTCAACTGTTTCTGCATCATTGACTGAATAGTGTTATTTCAAATCTTTTTTCTATTTTTTTATTTCTTTGCTTACCGCTTTATACTTTACTCTTAAATGGATAAATATGTCGTTTTTGTCGGAAATCTACGAGTAAGGCTATTCAATTATTAGTTATGCAATGATAAAAAAATTATATATATATATCATCTAAATATCTAATACATTTAAATATTTCAGCTATTTGATTTAAATCCATTAACTACGATTAAAAATTTTTACAGTAATAATATATTTCGGTATTGTTAATCAATGTTCAATAATTTAAAAGAATAAAAGAATTGTTTTATTAAATATTTTATACTTAAGTATATATTTGATCTAATGGTGAAGCACATATTTAAGGGAACTGAAAATAATATTATATAATTTATCGTAGTTTAGTAATTTAGTGGTAAGAGTATTTATGTGGTTAAATCTTTTATAAATATAACAGATAAGAAACTACATTAATAGGAAATAGAAATTCTTAGAATAAAAAGAAAAATAATAGCATTATATAACTTATAGATTCACATAAAAAAGTAATAAATTATATAAATTAATTTAGTGTAAATATATTGAAAGTTTAGTCATTAAAAATTTATTAAAATTCATTGGTATTATAATAACGTTACAATGATATTAGGATTGTCTAGTATTATCAAATAAATGGAATGATTATTAAATTGAAGATATATTTTCAAATATTTAAAGTGATATTATAACAAGCATAGTAATATTTATTAATTATGCATTTTCACATATACTGAATTTTCAAGTAAGAATATAACTTTAATCAAAATATGGAAATGTTCTATTTATTATATTTCTCTGTTATTTATATTTCAAATGAATCATTCAAATACATTAATTTTTTAGTATGTATTTACAAATTAAAAAACGAACTAATGATTAATATTCATTATTTAATATAAAATTAAGCCTATTCTTAACCTTGAATAAAATATAAAAAAATCATTAGGAAATAACTATAATACTTATTAATATCAGATTTTTCACTTATATATCTAATACATTTCTTAATGCATGTTTAAAACTAATTTGCCTTCTGATAAATAATTAATTTAACACCTTTTTAATCTATGAGAAAAGTTAATTTAAAAGTCAACATTTCATATTTGAATACATGTATCATTTTATTATACTACTTTTATATCATATTATCAATTGATGATTATATTAGTTTTAAAGTTAAGTTTAATTAAAACTTTGTATATTTCTATGTCGTCTTCAGAAGTAATAATTGGAAAATCTGCGAACGAAATCAGAGTTTAGTTCAGCTCGATATATTATCATGAGGAAAATAGTGAATGATTCTACACTGAATCACATTATATTTGCTCTTGTTTTATATTGTCCATATTAATTAAAAGTTTGTATACTTTCTTTTTTTACTTATTTTTTTATTACTATTTTTACTATTTAAAACTACTTTTAACGTAATTTAAATAAACAAATTTTGTATTAGAGTGGGAAGATGAACAATAACCTAAATAATATTTCAGTTTTTAATTAATTTATTTTGTTAATAAATTTAATGTAATAGATAAGGTACTAGATTCGTTAAAATAAATGAAAACTACTTATAGGGATATGTGGTTTGTAAGAACTAGAATTATTATTTTTTTATAAATTAAAATTTCATGTGTTGAAAATGTGTTATGCTACATGTACTTTTTATTTATACAATTTTTGTTATATCTTAAACCATCTCTTTAATCAATTAGCGTTTGTTTATAAATAATTTATTTTTATAACAAAAAATAATTTCTGAAATAGTTTCTGTACTTTTTCTATTACTATTTTATTGTATAACTAAAGTCATAATATACCATCTATCATTTATAAAAACTACTTCCATATACTATTCTAAATTACCTCATAGTCAAAGAAAAGTAAGTTTAAGAATTTACGGTGTATAAATATTTCAGTTCTTATCTTCTCATTATAGGAAAAGTATAAAAAAAAGAATTACTTTCTGTATTAATAACGATAAACGTTTCTTAGTAGAAAATTTTGACTTCACTTTTACAATGAAAATATATTGATTGTAAATACATCGAATCGAGTACAGTAATAAATAAGAAATGCGCTATATTTTAAATATATCGTAAATCGATACTCTCTTTACCATCAGAATAGGAATCTGAAAGCGATAGGACACCTTTCATTATAGCTTTCAATCTTCTTCTATTTCTACTTTAAGCTATTATAAGCATTAGCTTCTACTCTTACTTGTTTGTCGGACAATTTAAAAGCGTTTTATTTAAAAAATGAAAATAACATTCCAGACTAAGTTTAACTAATAGAGGCTAGTTGTATGCTTAAAATATGATAGTTTAATATAATTATTTTCTCAACTGCAACTGAAAATTGTTTAGATTACAGAAAGAAAGTAAATGACATTGTATCAAAAAGATAAAAAATAATTTAAACTAAACAATTAAAATCAATATAAAATGTATAAATTAACATTATTGATTTGTTAACGTCTCTAAGGATAAAGAATATTTTGGAAACTGAAGCCTATTGTATTTCAGATCTAAAATTAATTCTGAACGTCATTGAATGAATAATACTCTATAAACGCGTATGGTTCAAGTTAAAATGAAACATTAAAAGCTTATGTTAAAAAATCCGACTACATTGAACGATTTCGTATTTTATTAATGAATACATTTTAAATATATTAATAGTATCTTTACAGTAATTCATCAAATATTTTTAAATAGAGTTTTCTGAATAATTAATAGATTAAATTAGATATTTTGTTGCAGTATTAACAAAAATTTCAAATATACTTAAAGTTATACTTATTAGAATATAATTGCTAAATACTAACAAAGTATATCAAACGTTACTTCTTTTGAATCTAAATCAGCAAGTATTTGTACGTTCAATTCAATTTTCTGAATAAAATGACTAGGTCACATTCTTTTACTAAATTTTCAAAGATACGTTCTTATATACTGCATTTTCTTGAAAATTGAACGTAACTATATTCGACTGTATATTTTTACGAATTTAAGACTTCTAGAGAATGCAAACAAAATTTTAATGTTTATGAATAAGAGACGTGACAATATATAGCATTTCCTGCACGATTACATACAAGAAAGTTCCATCAGTTGTATTGTTTAAAGTTTGTCTTTTCATTAGTATACGTAACTAATTCTATACGAATGACTTTAGTGACTCCATAATAGCTCTCAACGTATTTTCAGGCATAGATCTCAAAGGCATTATCTGACCAAAACGAAAACAAAAAAAATCCCTTAAATGAAAATGAGTAAGACTCCTTCTCACAATGTCTTTATTATCTAATCATCACCAAACGTCCGCTCCTGTGAGATTATTTTAATATAACAGAAGCGATTTATTAGCAGATTATTCTGCTGATTCAGGAGTGAGGACAGTGACTTCGCGTTCGAGAAAATTGTCTATCCGCGGCTGGTGCAATACGATGTAGAGCTCGGCCCAGTTGTGCAAGTGGATCGAGACTTACCAACACGTCATAGTGCTATCGACACCCTCAGCTCTTATCTTTTGCACTCGTGACGTGCGTGGGTGTACAGAAGGTTTTGCGCAAGTGACGACACTCGATAATAGGAATCGAGGCTCGAGATATAGATCTTAAGGTATAGCGATGTTGCAGGAAGGCTTGGAAAAGAGAAGCTGTGCATGTTAATTAAGGTGAATCGGTAGTGTAGCTGCCTTGATTATCAATGACCTTATTCAATTAAATTGTTGTACCGTGCATTTTGAGTCCTTTTATCATATAACTCCTTTACTTAGGCAGTGTACTTAAATATTTAAAGCAAGGTATTTTAAATAGGGGAGATATAGTATCGATAAAATACAGCCAATGACTAATCGTTAAAGAATTCTTTTAAATTTTTTATAAGTTTATGACTACGGGTAATTAGAAATTTCAGAAAAACGAACCGTTGAAAATTCAAATTCGTTATTTGTAAATGAGAGTTTGCAAGGAAAATGTTGACTATTACAATATTAATCTCTGAACGTTCATTAAGTTAGATTTTCAAAAAATACATATTATGCAACACTTTTTCTCAATTTGAACTTAATTTGTACGTAACAAGATTATTATTTTTGTCGTAGCTGTTTAATACATACGTAAAAAATTCTTGATCTATATGAATATCACATTGTGCATTGTATAAAATAAAAGTTCCCGTTTTCAATAGCACACATCTTTACTAGTTTTACTCATAATACCAATATTTCTTATTTATTTTTTAAAAATAGGATTCGTTTTAAATATAGCTGTTCTACAATAGTTTTAAATGAAATAACAATTTTTTAAAACTTTATTTTCGCTTGGAAAAATATTTCTATCAAAGAAAATTGTATCGAATTTGAGGTATTGATAAAAATATCTATATATTGAATGTATTCAAGACTTCTAACTTTGGACATTTTTTCAATACGGTTAAATTGAATTAAATTTAAATTTCTTTTATAATTAATTTTATTTAATTATAAATGGGAATTAAATTACAAATTATTTTTAGAAAATGATTGAAAGCCATTTTAATATCATTAAGATAATTCTTTTATAACTGTATATGAATAATTTTCTATATGATATAAATTTATTTGCAAATCTACTTATATTTGAAACAATTTAAGTTTATTAATGAGTTATCTGGTTTAATAAAATTTCGACTTTTTTCTCTTATCTTGTAGATTTCTAAATTTTAAAAACTTGTAAATAAATTTGTATATTACTGTTTATTAAATTGGTATTATTTTCATGAATATACGATTAGAAATTTTCCTTCTAAGTTTTATTAATAAAGTAGTTAATTATTAGTTAAGTACTAAAAATAAATATAATATAAAAAAATTGGACGAGCAATTATGTTATGAGTGAAAAAATTAATATTATATAATTTTTAATTACTCAAAAGTGAATGTTTAAATATAGTTTAAATATAGTTTAATATTAATTAATTTAATTTAGAAATGTACTAGCATTCATTTGTAATTATATTTATATAAATTTATCTAATAATTTATAAGGATTTATGTAAAAGTGTATCTATACCTTTTCTATAATGATAATATATTTCTTTCAGGTGTGAAATTTTTATTGAAGTAAATATAATACTATGTGCACTAAATAATATCAGATTTGAAGACAATCTATGTTTTTTGTAGAAAACTGAAAAAAATTCATTTAAAATTTAGTATATTGGTAAATAGTAGAATATATTACATATAGTATGTTCTCTAAACCTTAGAAGATCATCTTCCTTTTATAGTACATTGAAGGTTCTGAATAAATTTTTGTACATATTTTTTGAAATTCTATATTTGTCCAATTTTTATCTTCGAATCGAAAATTCTGTAAAATTATCTAAATTAGTGGTATATAATACTTTAATTTTTATACGTTATAGGATTCGGATACTTATATTTTAAAAGTTTTAATAAGCATTTCTAGACTGTAATGTGTCAGCCATGTTTTAATTCTATAAAACATTCAAAAATTTCATTGGTCTAGTCACGGCCATTATAAGATACAAGGTGACATGATCAATGATTTGTAAGATATATTCAACAATTTTTTAAAATTATTCTACAATTTGTCAGAAATAAAGGAACAAATATACATAATGTATTCGTCATAGAAAAAATCAATTATTTATGAAAAAGGATAAACTCGAAATTGCATCTTCATTTTATCAGAACGTTCAGTCTTAACGTGCACACGTTTATGGATTCATACGACACTACTCACAATCGAACAGATAAAGATGGCTCAACTTTTTTGTCATTGATTATATTGGCACTCTTCCACGTTATCTAAAATCATGTTTCTCGTGTATGTATTAACAATGTGTGTGTCGCTTTTGACTTTTTTCATGAGTGCGACCATTCAGTTTTCCTCTGAAAAGTGCTTGAATACTCTTGACAAAGTTCCATGATTCATCTGTCTATTCGTTTATGTGTATAAATGTGATGATAATGATACTTTAATAGTGTTAATGATCATTTGGATTAGACTACAGCAATTTTTTACTTGATAATTATCAATTCTTTCAATATTTTTATTGATAAGTATTTGGAAAATATACGATAATTTAATCAATAAGTGAAAGAGTGTAGATTATATGGAAACAAAATCAAGAACTCATAGGTAAATATTTGTTTGCTAAATGTGACGTCATGTGTACCGAAAAATTTAACATTTGTTTTTTAAATTTAGAAATCTTCAAATTCTACTGATGAATTTAAATGCAAATATGATAAATTTGATAGGAGCTGAAATACGAATACAAAAACAAACCATTCTTAATATGAATTATCATACTTTTACAAATGTTAAACTTGACTAAATAAAAGTAATTATATCATGATACTAAATGTATAAATACAAAACTAGAACAATCAAAATAAACGTAGAGCTACTTGTGCAAATTTTACACAATATATTTGTTATACAATAAAGTATATTTATTCGTTAAGATAATATTTTTAATTCATGTAGATTATTTTTTTATGAAACAAAATTTTGTTGTTACAATTAATTTTAAAAAGTAACGTATCTTATATAAGGCAAAAATAATTTCATAAATATAGTACAATTAAAATATTAACTTAATATATTTACGATCTAAATTTATCACAAAATTTTCAGGTCATAATGGAGTTAATATTATTATAATTAGATTTTTACTTAATAACCTCATTTAAAATTTGTATGATGTCAATTGAAAATAAAGTATTAAATTAAATATTTTGAAATATGTAATAATTATGAATATAAAAATGTACATTGAATACAGTTAGTAGTATCAATAATAATTCTTTAGAAAAATGTTGTTATTTGCATTATAATTGTGCTCTATTGTTTTTACTTATGAAAGAGTGAAAACATTTCATGACATTTTTTTCGGTATTTCAATCATTAAATGTTTTATATGTAGGTTGATTTGCGTGTATCAAATATTTCAAAGAAAAAAATTTTCTTTCGAACATTATTGAATAATAATTGATACATCTGTATATTCGTGAGATATGAAAATTCTGATGCTAAACAAGATTTTAAACAATTTCGTACTTACATGAAAGTAACTCAGGTTAAAACTTTGAGACTTTAATTAGCTTGATGCTGAAGAGTAGCTTTAATGCCAAAAAACCTAGCTTTCTGTACGAAAGTGGAAACAGTTTTTGTCCTCGAACGATGTTTATTTATAGTATATGACTACCGTCGAATACAAGATTTATACAAAGTACTACTATAATTTGTACAAAAAGTAAAGAAAAGTTAATTTAAATTGAATTAAATTTCTCTCTAGATGTAAAGTATTTTATATTATTAAATATACCTAGAATTCATGTCATTAGAAATTAGAAATAATATATAACATATTTTGTAAATAAATAATAATATCTGTCTATAATGGCTTCTATTTTAGGAATTTAATGAACATATTGTATAGAATTGAATAATTCAATTATTATATTAACTTTGATTGATAGATTTTAGAATAAAAATTTACAATATATTAATAATAATTACGGAAACTGTTTTTGCATTTAGTAAATTTTGTTTCGAACAAAACTAAAAAAAATTATATAGAATTACATTCTGAAATTTAAAAAAGTGTCTTATTCAATTAATTACAAAAAATTCGAATCAATTACTTCTGAAAAGGTATAAACATTTTAATGTTTTTTTAAGGCAATAGAATATACCTAATTACACTAGCTATTTTAACATTTAAGGCAAAGCCTCTACATACAGTTCAAACAGTAATGAAATTGGACATAGAAAATTTCGTACTTTTGGAACGTAAATTGCAAATAATTCAATTGTGCATGTAATTAGGCTTTCAGCTTTTCATTGAATAATTTATTTTTTAATAAACTATTAAATAATTGATAATATCTCCTTAGCGACATTTAAAACATTTAAAATATCTCATCTGTGAACCAGTTCCATTGATTTATGCAATTACCGTAAAAATATATTCACAAAAATATTTTAAATTAATATAAGTTGTAATAGGAATATAGTTGTAATAATTAAAATTTTCATAATAAAGAATCAATAGTTAAAACGAAAATTTGCTCTGAACATTTTTTAACCTCTGAAAAAGATCTAACCTACTGAGTTTTAAATACTACTATAAATATCTGAAGTTAAAATATTTACGTCGTCAATACACCCTTAAGCTACAAGTAACTGTATATTGTCTGACTTTAAAACTGTCAGTTTTAAAGATAATTTTAAACGTGAGAATCAAGGATGCTTATGTTTCATTAAATAGGCGTCTGCTGAAAAATATTACCTTTTTTACATGTCACCGAACTCTGGTATGATTCTTCATAAATAAAAATATTATCAATACCAAAATTACTATAAAGATCAAATTATCAAATTATCACGATAATCAAGATATAATTTTACTAAAACATACAATTTCATTAAAGATTTCATTAAAGTAAATAACAATACAAACTTATAAGTATTACAATAATTGAATTATCATTATTAAATTTAAATTACAGGAGTTTATTCCATCATTAAATTTCATTTGAAATATATTTAAAATATGTTACATTTTACGTAGAACTATATTGACTTAATATCTGAAAACTTACTGTTCTAAAAATATTTCTATGTATAATCAATATAATCATATATTAAGATCCAAATTGTATGTAAATCACTATTTTCTTTGAATCACTTGATTTTTATTATTTGATATAATAATTTCAAATTTTATTAAAAAGGACTATATATATCTAAAATATAAAAGTTTTTTAAACATTTAAAATTGAAATTAAATAATGATACTTAAATTCATACAATTTCATTTAGTTACAAATTATTAACAATCTTCATTATTTAATAAATATTTTCATTAAACAAAATTATAGATTAAACTTTAAGCTTAATATTATTATTAATATTATTATTCTATTAGAATATTTGTAATTGAACATGTCTATTAGGAATAATAAATCAAGATAAAAAGTCTCTTATGCAAAATTACGTTCTAGCTTTCAAAAGTTTTATTATAAAATTATTATAACATTTTGGATATCATGAACTCTTAATGAGGATCGCAAATTTCAGATTTTTAATAACCATATAGAAATTTTTTTTATCTGATTCCAAAACGATATAAGTTTGTATAATAAGATTTCACAATCTTCAATTTTCCAAACAAATCTTCTAGTTTATATAAACGACTGTGATTATGCTTTAAAATTTTACCGACAAGATTATTAATATTACATATTTATACCACGATTTTACATCATTTTGGATTCGGTATCTATAGATTCCCTCTGGCCATGAGGGAAAAGTCCTTTGATTAAACGGTACAATCTACTATTTTTTCCTTTCATCAAAAAACGAAATTAGAATGAGCTTGGTACCATCGTATTAACCTTCGTATAGTAGAAAGAAGTTTTAATGGCTAGATAAACGATTCGAACTTTGCAACATTACAGTAATTTGAGAGAACATGTGCCTAAAGGTGTATATATATATATATATATATATATATATTTAAGATAACATACTTTCCCTGGTAATTTCCGATAAGCTCTCTCTCTCTTTCATTCCCTCTCTCTAGATCTTCTACTTTCAATAGCTAAATATATTTTAATTCTATTCTATTAAATATTTACTTAATAAATGATTAATTTAATTTGGCATCGTTATAAACTATTTATAATTTCTAGATTTTTATTAAAATCTCTAAGTTAATGGTGTCGTTTATTCTTTTATGTAACACATTTTGAATGACACTTTAAATTAATACAAAATAAATTTTGTATTTATCAATGTACTTATTATATGAATAAATAATTTGTAATAAATTTATTATCATTATAAAATAATTTTTTTAAATAAAATTAAAATTAATTTTTGACTAAATAGAAATATTTATAAATATTTTAATTATTTCAATATACATAGTGAAAAAAATGAAATATTATTACATAATTCAGACACGTAATAATACTATTCTACAATTTTTAAGTAGAATTAGTTAAAGTATTCTGTGAAATAACTTTTCGAAAAAAGAACGAAGAGTAAAGTAATGGAATTATGTTATCGTGCATATATTACCTTCAAAAGTAAATCCTTCATCTATTCTAAATCCTTATCTTTAGATAACACGAAATAACTTATTTTTTACTTTAAAGAAGAAGAAGATTATATAAAAAATTCGTGACTGTAAATTGAGTATTTAAAAAACCTAATTCATATTCTTTAGACATTCCTTATTTTAATAATCTTTTGTCTGTAATCTTTATATTTTAAACAAATATATTTTCTTTAAGCTTCAATAATTATTTCTTAGTTCTTAGTTCTTCAACAAAATTTATATCTTAGTTTAGTTTAACAAAATATTGTAATCATAATTAAGTATTGATCGTGTAAATTCTCATATTTTTATTTTACTTCATATAAATTAACTCTCCTTAATATTTACACTAAAATATATTAAAAATAATTACTTAATTTTTAAAAGTTGAGATAAATGCATATTCTGATTCTAGATATTTATATTTATATAGAAATCAATTACTACCATTAAATATAATTTGAATAGTTTGAGAATGTGCAATAAATTCAAAAGTATTGCCATTTGGCTTTTGAATTAATATAAACCGTCATAATCAAATTACTTATATGTACTTAAGTTCAAAAACCGAATCAACAATAAAATGTTTAAGTTTGGATTTTCAACCTAATTTAACTAAGTTACTAAGTCAAATGTTTTTGATTTAAGTATAAAAAATTTTCATAAGTTTGTAGTTCTGATTTATCTTAATAATTAATATAACTCTTTATATTAGATTAATATAAGAATATATTATATTAATATATTATATGAATATATTTATATTAATATAAGAAAATTTAATATGTATTTTACTTTATCTATTATATTTTATTAATAGTATAATTTCTCAAAAAATTCTATAAAAATGATATTCATTACTTATTAGTTTTTTCAGAAATATTCTAAGCTTTATATTACCACTTTATTATATATTATTATTATCCAAGTATTATCTAAAACAATTATAAACTTCAATTTTTCCAGTAAAAAAGAAACTTATAAATTTTAAAGAATATTTAATTTACTTAAAACATTTGAGATAATTACAAGATTTGTATTTTTTATCTATTTTTTAAAAATAATCTTTATATTTACTTATTAATTCCAAAATATTCAATTACAGCTTATTCTTTTTATTAAGACTCCAAATGAAGAAATTTAAGGTTTTAATTGTTTTAGATATTATCCATAATGTCATAACATAGAAATGATAATACTTCTAAAAATGTGTTAATTATACTTTAAGCAATTGTATTTCAAATTTATATTTCATTAAGTAAAAATCAAGATTTAATTAAATATTCTATAACTATATATATATATATATATTCTAGTTTAATCACATTACTGTTAATAATATAGTCTTTTATTACGTTTTTGATAAAAATATGAGAGACCGAAGATAAATTGGAAACTAGTTTTCATCTTATTCGTCAATTTTTATGTATTCATTGTTTAAATGTAAAGTAATAACGTATAATCCAATATAATTTCGTATGGATAATATAATATTATGGTGAATGATTATTGAAGAATTACATTTACTCCTTTAATTCCTTTATTATTTTCATACGTGAATCTCAGTGCATGCCAATAAAATTTACATCTCATGTATACTAAGCAATAATTCTTTATTGGTCTGTTGCAGCGGTAAGAAGTAAAAGAAAAGAAAATGGCTTCGGGCTTTCCTTCGGCTCATCAAAGAAAGCTTGGACCGGCGCCGATCGCATCTTTTGAGGACCTGTCGGATGAAGTTGAGAGCGTAAGTTTCCCTAAAATTAAACTGACACCTTACTACGTATCATAAGAAATGCAGGGATATAGATTACTAAATGGTCCAGATATATGTCAAGCAAAGTATGAATCATTTCATAAAAATTGAAAAGGAATGAGCGTCTCTTTTATTGATTTTGATTTGTACACTGAAATTGCATTTCTTGTTCTGATAAGATCTTTTTAAACTAAAAGTAGAACAGATTTCAAAATTGTAACAGATTTATAAAAATTTTGAAATTTTATTGCTTATAAAACAGTGATTTCTTTAAGATTTCATTTAATTTAAACTGATCGTGTCATCAATTCGACAAAACATAAAGTACCGATTAATAACGGGAATCAGGAAAATATAACTCGAAAAATGATATATAAAAGAATAACATTTTTTAATTATCAATTTTTAGAAAGATAAATATGCTTTATTATAGATAAACATCTACATCTAATATTCTATAATATAGTAAAACGTAAGTTTTGATCTAAATAAATCCAAAGTTGGTTTATAGGAAACTTTAAAGCAATACTTTGTTAGTTAAGTTTAAATAAATTCAAGTAATCAGATAAAAAATCTAATTTTCAGATGTTTATTTCTTGAAATCAGGTTAGTGTAAATAATTAATGTCATCAATACTAATTTAATATAAATTGACTTACTCACTTCTTTTAATTCGTAATCCTTCAAAAGAATCTTTACTCGATGGAAAGTTTAAAACAGAGCCAATTACGTATTTCAAGATTACGTTGATATCACTTGATATCACTTTAAAAAATTCAATTTAATCAAATGATCCAACATGAAAAATTAACAACCCCTTCATAATAATAATTTTTAATTATAAATAGGAAAAAATATTAGTATTATTTTTTAAATATAAAATCCACATGCCGTTAATGCGAAAATTTTTAAACAAGTATTCTCCACACGTTCTAAATGTTCATCTATAATTAAACTCTTGTGATAAAAACCACAAGCGCGTCACAGCATTGAACGTCTCTGTCAAAAGAACAAGGGGAAAAGAGCAGTAGTGTACTATGATGGATTTATCGGTAAAAAAAGAAGAAAATAATATTCAACAGGGAGGTGAGGCAATGACGCGGATGCCAGGCATCGCGGAGGTTACGACGCCAGTGACGCCCGCGAGTTCTTTGAAAACTCCGAGTACACCTCGTATCGACATTAGCAGGGCAAGCAGTTCCTCCCATCACGAGGACGACAGCAACTCGAGGGAGTCTACACCTGAGAAGGAACTCCTAGCAGGTAAAATCTTCGTCTTATGCTTCTATCTGTTATACCTAATTATTTGGAAGACTGGTTAAAATATTCACGAGATTATTGCATTAATTCACATTAAAAGATATAAGTTAAAAGGTGCCTTTGCACAAAATGACAAGCGAGTATAAATTCGTAATTAAATAGATCATAATGTTCAATATTTATAGATAGATATTTGTTACTTTTTTTAACTGTATAATTCAATTCAAGCGTATCATTATAAATAAACCTTCATTTTTTTTGTTGTTTCAGTCTATTGTATTTTTTCCATAGTCTGCCTTGAAGTATAAGCTACGATTAAAGTAGCTATACTAATCTTTGTCTTAAATTATATCGATAAAGTCGTATTCAATTTTTAATTTTATTCTTAAGGTCTTAAAAAGGTTTAAGCCTTCAATATTTGAATGTGAGTATTCAATTCTCTTTTCTACAATTTGTTATGTGTATTATCTATGTAAATGTAAATACCAGGTTTTAATTGCATAATTAATTATATATGGTAAATCATATATTAACGCAAAATTATTTCAATATTAAAAATATGATTTATTTTTTTAAGTAACATTTTTAAATTAATAGAATATTAACATTAGCTTACTAAAAAATAAATTAGCATACTAAACTTATCATAAATATATCTATTTCTTGCGAGTTACGTAACTTGAAAATGAAATGATTAAGTATTACTTGAAAATGTATTGTTATACTTAAATTAAATGGTGTAAAAAATTTCATATTAAAAAATTTTGTGAAATCTGAAATATACGTTTGAGACAAAATATTGATTTTATATTTTTCTTTTCATTTCAAATATTTATATTTTATAAATATATTAAATCTCATTTTATAGAAATTTTAGTGAATTTTTTGATGAATATTTATTACTATCAAACATTTTAACTTTAACGAAAAACATCATCAAATATTTATTTAAGTCTAATATAATTTCAATTATGCACTTTAAAATATTTACGAAAAATAACTTTATATTGAGACCTTTATATTGTCACTTTTGAAAATATGGAGTTATAACTTTATTAAATTCCGCGCTTTATAAGTTTTATTATAATTCCACAAAATGAGAAATACATACATAAACATCATAATAAAGAACACGCGTCTTTATTAACTTTATTATTGAATAATAAAGACACTTATTCTTAATATAATAATATTTAATAATATTATATTATAGAATCAGAATAATTTATTTATCATGATTTATATTGCGTTATTAAAAGTATATAATGAATAAACTAAAGATATTTTAATAATATTTATATAATTTATGTAACTCTGTGAATTGGAAGAAATTAACTAATATAATAATAAAACCAATTGCATTTTCGGCACTGCATAAATAACTACGCATTATATTCTTTATTAATTTAAAACGTACTAAGATATTTCGTGTAAATAATATCTTGTTAAAAAAATTAGAATTCGATCTTTAAAATTAGAAAATTAGAACAGTAATCAAAATGTTTAGTAGTTGTTCAAATTCGATCAGTTTTTCAATTATTCGTATATTTTATTACTTGAATGAAAGTAAAAATATATTTTATGTTCAATTCAGTATATTAATTTTTAATGTTCAAAAACTACTTTTAATGTAATTTCATTCTTTTTAAAATACACATACGCATATAATTTTTAATATTTAAATGTTTTTATGTCAATAGAATGTTACCATATATTTATGAATTAAATTGAGAAACATATGAATTAATACAACCAAGTGGAACATTGGGAAAATAATGCATTTGCATGTAGAATCTATTACTTGTACAACTATAAATACAATATGATTTATTTTATACAATAAACAATTAGAAATTTAAATTTACAACTATTAAATTTTAATAGTTCAAAGAGTTAAAAGTAATATTGTTAAGAAAAGACAAGAAAATATCTTATTTTTCGGATTAATACTGACGTACGTTAATGCCTTCTTTAAAAAATGATAAACAAATTTTCAAATTTATTACAATAAAAGTAGAGGGAAGAACTTAAGGATAAGGTCACTGATAGGTTTTCTTCTAAAAAAATAAAATGAAAAAATTAACGAAAATTTTATCTTTGAATTTTCGTACATTTATGAAACATATTTTCTGTGCTCTCTTGTGATTTTTAATTATACATTTCTCTAATGTATAACGATGTTTGGCTGCAGTAGTTGAAACTATTGAAAATAATTCCCTCTAAATGAGCACTCAAGGACATTTTGTTATGTTTGAAATCCATAGGTTCAGAACCGCCGGAGGGTTGCACTCTACAACTCGGCTATAAAGAAAACGCGCAGGATTTGCGCTCGTCTACGGAGGAGCTCGACCTACAAGACCCGGTGCACGAACAGGACCAGAAGCGCGACCTAAGACGAATTCGCAAACGCGCGAAGGAACTTCATGACGGCACACAATCGGAGCACGGCTCTACCATCAAGATACAAACCGATCGCGAGAGGAAGGACAGCAACTGTAGTGAGATCATCCTACTCAACATCAGCGGACGGACATCCAGACTGTCCTCCGTGGGCAGCCAAGGCTCGGGTGTCTCAGGTGGAGGCTTGTCCGTTGTATCAGCGACCTCGTCTAGGTTAGTCCTCGAATATTTTTGAATGAATTCTTTAAGATTTCACCAAAATCAATGCCTTTTATTCTCAATTTGTATACATGATTATATAACTTTCTATTCGTCTACAGGTCCTGTCAATTTGTGTTTCCATTTATAATAATATACAAACACGATTTACATAGAAATGTCTTTTGAAAGTAAATGTGCAAGATTCTTTGATTTAAAAGAAGGAAGATTCAAATGAGGTTTTATTTATTAATTTCACGTATATTATTGTTCCAATATTATTGTTTATCGGATTACTGGACATATAAAGCATTGTCATATTTACTTTTTCATAATTATCTATAAAAACATTCTCTACATATATTAATGATTGAAGTTAATATTTAATAAGTAGAATATTTAATTAATATTATAGTAAAAGAAAAAGAAGCATATGTTTTATAAAAGGATTTCCATCTTTATCTAACAATCACATTAATCATTTGTTCAAAAAAACTGTATATTCTGCAAAAAGTCTTAAAGAATCATAATTTTTTATTCATAATATTGTAGGTATGTTTGGTTAAATGTCTCTTCTAATAAAGTAGTTCCAATTTTCATGACACATTCCTTTCAAGTATAATATGTATCATTGAATCAGAATCTTTCAATTATAATGACAAACTGAAGATGTAATAAAATTTTATTATCCATCGCTTTCAGATCGCCTAGTCCGCACAAATGTCTGCTGGAGACATCGTTTTGCGGCAGTGTTTCTACTCTAGCAAATACTTTGATCGAACCATCCAAACCGGAAACAGATGATCTCGCCAAGATACTGTTACAGCGTGAGGAGGACTCGACGAAGGCAATGATACCGGACAACGTGCACGTACCTATAGTTGCTGGTAATCTAAAACCTGATCCGCTGGATATGCCAAGACGTAGGGGTAGAGAAGAACGTAAAGAGATCTTCAAACGAGAAGTCGAGATCACTAAGAAGATGCTCAAAAGAGTCAACATTGAGGTAAGAGTAATAGCATGAATTCAATGATTCGAATCGATTCAACTTTACGATTGAAGAGGGTATTTATAGAGATTTTAAGGAGGTAAAGAGTTCTCTTTATATAATTTGATTTAGTACCGTGAACTATTGTAATTTGAAATTCGTGGCTATACGAAGAGACTTATTAAAACCGATAATAACTAATGCAGTTTATTAATTATTATCAGCGTCGTATAATATCAATTGTGCAATTAATTTGAGAATCAACGCAGAACGTATCTTAAATCGAATATTTATTAATTGAAACTTGATGACATAATAATTGCGACTATATGTGACGTAAGTTATTTGAGCAGTCGTTGATTAAATTTAAACGTATTCATTATCGCATTTCTCATAAAAAAAAATACTTAATTTTGAGTACACTTGTTGAAGAAAACATGAAAAACCTATTACATAAGTGAAAATTGAGAAAATTTTCAAATGAACATATACAAATTATTTTTAAATATTATTTGTAATTAATAAATTGAGTAAATTGAGTATTAGACGATTAAAAACTGATTTCCATTGGAAACAAGCATTCTTTTAATGTAGAAATTATGGTTCATAATATCATACTTTAAAAATTTACTGTAAAGAGAAAATTAGGCTTTATTAGCCTTTGAAAAATGGTTCATCAGATATGCGAATTCTATAATACTTTGTTTAAAAATAATTGATGTACGCTACATTCAATATAATAAAAGTTGACAGGATTTAAATATTTTTAGAAATACATATGATACTTTTGTCACATAAATGTCTGATTCTTTCATAATCACATAAATATTGTCACATTAGTTTATATTTTGTGCCAATTAAAAACATAGATTAAAATTAAAGAAAGTACAATAAAAACTATCTATCAAGTCAAAAGCATTCACTAAATTATTTCACACATTTTTATGGTGAAGGATTCTCATAACTGATATATTTCTAAAATTAATTATTTTGAAGAGATTGTTTGCCCTTGACCAAATTTCTAATTTACGATCTGAGAATGTAAATGCATCAGATTAAATACTGACTGTTCCTTGAACTCGAAAAAGACCTTTATAAGAGTTTAAAATTATTATTCTTTTCCAAATTAATTTTAATTTTGTCTATAAATAAATATATTTTCATATCCATTATTTATATTAGAACGCTAAGTATTACTATGTTTTTATATTATAATGTTAGTAGATTTGAGAAAATTTTTCTTTTATTATTAAAATGTGTATATTTAATTTGAGTTATTCTTGGTATTGTATTACTTTGAAATTTTTCGAAAAATTTTATATGTTTTGCATATTTTCTTTTTTTCTTTCAAACTAAAGTATTTAATCGAATCAATTGTCAACTTATTTCAGAATGTAAGTAAAACTTTGTCAACAGTGTTATTTTATAGGTGGTTACACATGGTTGATTAAGCATCCACGATTATGATTTGTAATCTGTGTTTAAAAGATTGCAATGTACTTACTTAATATAATATAATAATTATTAATAATTAAGAAAAAACGATTTAAAAAACAAATTTTAATTAAGTTATATTTTAATAACTATAATTAATACTAGTAAATATTTCTTATCTAAGCAACTTAAAAGATCAATCTATCTTTTTTATAGAAATGAAATCTCTTAAATTTACGAGCAGATATAATTTTTTATATTACTTACGTCGTTATACTTTGATTGTTAAATTATTGTTTAATAACTTTAAAATAATAATTTTATAAGTATTATACAATCAGAGAATACTAAAAAACATTAAGATTAAATTAAGATTAAATTAAGATTAAAATACTTCAGCAAAATTAGAAATTTAAATATATAATCGATCGTTTTATATTTTTAAGTAAATTCTTTAGCATATACAATTTAATAATTTTCATGTATATTTGTTTAGAAGTATGGGGGAAATTTGTAATTAATTTTTTATATATATGAAAGTAGAATGATAATATTATAAAATTATAAATTTTCAAGAAAATAACAATAAAAAGTAACGTTCGTAGACCATACAGATGTGTAAATATGATCATGAAATATTTCAGAATTAAATCAAATCAAACATGATACTATATTTAAAAACAACTTATTTTATAAAGAAACAATGTTAATGAGTTAAAAAGATCAATATAATTATTTATTTCTAAAACTTACTTTCTTTGTAGAACTTTTAGTAGATTTCATAGATTTATATTTTAATAGTATAAGATAATAAATGACTATATTTTTGTAATTATATGATGACTAATGAGTATGAGATTTTAAAAGAAATTTATTGAATTTTTAGATTGATTAAAATAAAAGCGAATATATAATATAATAATAAATTTCAAGACAATATGATATGATTCATTATTTTACACAAAGAAGGCTTGTGTAAAATAAGCAATTTTGTCAGACGTACATAAATGAATTAACGAACTATTAAAATCGTAATACCGGTGGCTAACAGTAACAACAACAATAACGTAATAATACGTATATCTATATAAGTATTGAATTTTATAAACTTTTTTAATTCTTATCCTTACCAATTTTATTTATAACAAATTTATTCTAAAAAAAAACGTTGTAATAATCCTTAAGTTTTAGATACCTGAAAAAATATAGGTAATCTCGTTCAATTCTCAGAGATTAAATACATTTACTTAGCTGACAAATAACGTATCTTTTGATTCAAATAAAATATATTTTACTATTTCATAAGATACACAAACATATTTTAATACCTTAAATACAAGTCGAAATTATATAAATAATCATTTCTAAAAGTTTTATTTTAGTTTAAAGAAAAATTTTCTGTTAAAAGACTGCACTTCGTAAAATTCAATCATTATCTGACATAAAAACCATTGCAACTAAACTGCACCGCCAAGAAACAATAAACTTCTTTTACAACAGGTTCCGATAATAAAACTGCCCAAGGAACCCGAGGATAATTCGAGCAAACCTGAAATCCAAAAACCAGTGACTCTCGATTTAAATGATACACACAAGATGAATTTTAACATGTCGTCGTCACTTACTGGAACTGGTAATATCAGCAGTAGTATCATCGTCGATACTCCAAAACTTTCGAGGCACCAGAAGGTACGAGATATTGAAGGATCTAGAACGCCGAGTCCATCTTCCGTATCAAGAAAGAGTAGCTTCGCTTCGCTCTTTAAGGTAGATATGTCGAGATGAGTCAACATAATTTTATTATGGTGTTTAAATTATATCGTGTTTTGCGTTAATTTATTACTAGTATTAAGTAGTTATCAGCGCTTATTGAATGAAGAAATAATTATTATTGGATAATATAAATGAAATACGTATGAATTTTTTGTATTAAAAATTAAATTTATTTGCCACGTATTGAATGGGTCTAATTATACTACAATTTTAAATTAAAGTCTTTGGAAGAAATTTGAAAAAGTATTAAAATGAAAATATAAATCAAGTATAAATATATTGTTATAGTTGCTATTTTATTATTATAAAATCGATTTCAACTGAAAGTCATTAATTCTTTTACGTAGAAAATTTTATTATATTCTTGTTGAAAATTAAATAATTGTGCATGATTTTATGTATAATTTGATGTTATAACTAAAACACTTTAATCGATAAAGCATGATATTCAAAAAATACATTATTATTCAAAGGACAATAAACAATTTAATTTAAAAAACTATTAATCTGTAAAAGTATACCACAAAATGATTATAATTTATAATTAGAATGTTTCGTCGGCATCATTTAATGAATTATTATTCAACGTTAAGTGAAATACATGCATGACTTCTTTTAATCATATTTTTTATGTACAATAAGCTTTTAAACTTGCTTTAAGTTTATTAGATATAATATATGATATATTAAAATATAGAAAAATATATATGTTTCTTTGACTATGAAATTTAAATGTTTGGCAATTAAAATTTGAAGATAAAACTTTTTTAATAATATTTAACATAATTTATTACGATAAATCATTTTTAATTATACTAAATTTTCTTCTGTTTTTTAAATAACTTATTTATAATATATCTGAAGGCATTACAAGGTAGTATTTGAATAGAAAAATATCAGATTAAGCTTGCAGTAAATTATAGCACAATTTAATAAGAGCTATGTTGAAATTAAAAGGTGATTTTTAGCTTTCTTCATTGATTGATAATTTACTGAGTTAAAATTTTACACATGGGTTTCTTCATTTTTTATTGAAGTAGAATAATTTTCAATTTATAGAGTTTAAAAGTCGTCAGGAAAAATTAATTCTTGTAAAAATAAAAAATTAAGCTAAATTATACTAATAATTGAAGTTTCGTATTGAAACAATAATAAAAATAATATTTTATTTTATTTTAAAATATACATACTAATTATTGCTATTAAATGATTGTGTATAGCTATTGTATAAAGCTTATATTTTGTAATAAAAATGGCGATCAAGAAGATTAAAGTATAACGTGTATATCTGTATAAAAATGGTGTGATATATTAGCGGATGTATAATATATTTATTGTACATAATTAATTTAACTGTTTATATTTACGTTTGATAAAAGATAATGCATTATATTATTAATGTTGTAACTTATTATTTACAATAAATTTTAAAGAATTTATTAAGTTTAATTTTATTCTGAATTTTTAAAATTTTAACCTTCATAAATTAAAAAAGTTAAAAAGGTAAGCACAAAGTTTCATTTGCTTATCAAATTCAAGTAAAATGCCTAGGGGAGTTAACTAGTTTAGAACGTTAAAAAATAATTCTTTTTGCGATTTTCGGAAGGGAAAATATATAGAAAGATATTTGAAATTATAGATATACTTAAATATATTTGTGAAGAATATAGAAAAAGGTTTTTACAGAATTTTTACAAAATAGCTGATTTTTTAATTTTTCAACCACGACCGTGAACGGAAAATTTTTTTTATAATTTTAATTATTAAACAGATTTTTCACCTGTAAATCGCTTGGATGAAACATTAACAATCGAAACCTTTATCAAGAATTGAAAAAATCACAATATTCAGACAAAAAAACATCCATTTACCAAGTAATAACATATTTTAAAAGAAACTTTTCATAAATTCTTTTGGTTTAAAGAGGCATTCTTCATTTTCATAATAGAAATATTATATCTTTTTACCGCAAAACCATAATAACTTTCTCTTCTTCTTATATTTCGATGTTGCGTACCCGTTCTTTTTTCTACGTGACCTTCGAACTGTTTTTACACAATCATTATTATTATACGGATTTATGTTTAAAATATAAAAGAATTTTTAAGAATCTCTATCTCCAATATAAATTAAAATATTTTATAGCATATTTTTTCTCAGATTTGAAAAACATTTCCATAACATAACATAATCAACTTCTATTTTGCTTGACAAACCTACGTGATTTACTATATATTTATCTTTATGCTGTCAACATCAATCTATATATTATTCAGTAATTTTTTTCTATTTAGAGTACAGTTTTAACAATAAAAAATTTTTTTATAGTATCTATAAGTGAAACCGCATTTTTTTCATGATCCATTACTGAACATTGTTAAGTATACGGTAGCTCTTTCATTTGCTATATTCCTTTTCTTCTCTTCATCGACAGTTTTATTGCATAATGTTTTAAATATGAAATGGATTTATGCCCTCAATACCAAGTACTCTGATACAATTACAATTATGTCATATTCATTGTTAGTGGTTGGTTCTGAGTTCATTTTTCTGAAGCAACACTTACGAAAAAACAACAATTTTGACATTAAACTCTGCTGAGTATATTTTTTATACTTCATACTTTCTTTACGAATCTATTAATCAATGTATATAATTTTTTTGCGCCCGCAGTTTAAATGAATCTTGTTCGCACATATTCACGTATATCGGTTACCATGAAACCTACGTTTAATCGACCTCGATCTTTAATGTTTTGTCTACATATTATATTACCCGCCATTTGATTTGACAAAAATTTGAAAAATACACTGAGAGAAAAAACTCATAGATGAAAAATTTACACAATAAGTAGATGCATAAGCAAATATCACTGTTGTCAATTAAAAAAATGTAAAAGTATAAAATCATAAAGAGACAGAAATTTACAACAAATAATTCTAAAAATAGAAGTAAATAATTAAGAAACTTCAACTATTTCTCCTAACACTACCTAATGAAAAAGTGCATAGAAAAAATACTTACACAGACATAAACTTCTTAAATGATTCATTACAGACATCTACTTGACACTTTCCTCTTCCCGGCTCTATATCTTAGAAAATGTTTCGCATTTCAGTTTATAAGTTTCACAATAAATTTTTACAATTTAATCATTTAAAATCATTTTAAAAAAATAAAATTCTTTTACGTCTCTAAGCTACGGAATCTCTTTAGGTATGAAATCCCTTAATTTTCCTTATAAACATTTCCAATTAATAATATCAAATGTGATCAATATTGCCATACATAAATAAATACTCATTTGCATATTACAATAAAATGGAAATATATATTACATTATGCATACATACAAATCATATACATACATGAAGCTTTGCAAAATCATTGTTATAAGAAATACATCAACATTTATATGGTCGTAAAATTAATTCTTTTGCTTGAGATCCTATTGACAATTCCTTTTTAAATAAAATTTATTCAAAGAATTCCTACAATGAAATTACTAATTTAATATTATTATCAAATTAAACGAATATACATATATTTAATATTAAAAAATTAGAAAAGCTTGTTTATAAATATGTATAACAAATGATTTGTGTACATCATCATCTTATTTAACAGATTATCAACTTTTAACTTTATTCAGTTAAAACATATTATAAATGAAATAATAATTTTACTAGTAAAAATATAGTTATATAATATTTTTAATACGCAGTAATTATTTATAATAAAAATACAAAAAATCAAATTCTTTCCTAATTCAATTCGTTTCAATGCATTACAATCATTTGATCTTTTTTTTATAATTTTAGTATATTAAATATTTGTAAGTAATTATTTTTGCTATTACCATTATTTTTATACACAATTTATTTAGAAATATTCGAACTCATATATTTTTTTATATATAGATATACATACATGTTTGTATTTTAAATTTATAAAACGTAATAAAAATGAATTATACATATCTCCTGTGCATACCATCTATTTATACAATTTACATTTTCGCATAAGTAATTAAAAAAACATTTTCAATTGAAATTTAAGTACCCAATAGAATTTCAATGCATTACATTCAGTTCGACGTATAACAGATAATTAAAAATTGATATGATTTTTAGGGTAATCCTTTTTAAATAGAATTTATATTGTACTATTTTATTGGAATCTCAGCTTTCATTGAATTTTATTCATAATAGCTAGCAGATATTACATTTTATACATTCTTATATTTTTAGTATAAATTTGGCATTGTTGAATTTTATTAAGCATATGGTAAGAGTAAAGTTTTTCTTTAATAGCATGAAATACATTTTAGTTTTTGATCACGTGCTAGTTCTGTTATATTAATTTTTTTAACGTCTACTCTAAATTCAAAATAAAGATGCTTATAAGCATTAATATTCTTAATTGTACACATACTCATCTTTCGCTTTAATCTAATTAAACATAATATAATTAACTATGCGCCGAGTAAAAAAATACTATAATAAGAAAAAAATACTAAATAAAATTATTAAATCACTTAAAAATTTTAAATTGCACCTATTCACGTCATATATCACTGCACATTGTCGATAATTGTTAACAGATTATGAATCATACAAAAAAGTATTTCTCTTTTGTAAAATATTATAAATTTTTCTGATCATTCATAATTTTCTGTTCTTAATGTTTACATGAACTTGATATTAGTCATCAAGTCGATACGAGATGTTAAATTATTAAATGAAATTTTTTCATTATATTCATAAATTCATTGTTTTATGTTACTTATTAATTAATATTTATCTTTATTAATATTACATATTAATTCTGGATTAATAGACTTAATATATTTTGCAAAGTCTTATTAAAAGGCCATTATTACAGTATATTTCACATAATAATAATATTTTATATAATCAAAATTCATTTAACTTCTTTGAAATAAATTTATTGCTCCCCAGAAATAACTAGGAAAATTCCCAATCTAACATTCGTCATTTCCTTTTATAATTTCCATCAAAATCACAAATTAAAATAAAAAGGGCCGAACCGATGGTGCGAGCATACAGAGTCAGGATTCACCGACGACAAGTTCACGACGTACGAGCCTTGCCAGTAGGCTAAAGGACACAGCAGAGATTCTGCGCAGTAAATCCAAGAGCAGGGAGCGCCTGAGCTCTAGTGAAAAGTCCCCGGGTAAGAAGCCTGAATCAAGGAGCCGGACAGGTAGTGGTGTATTCTCGTCGACGTTGAGCCTCTTCAAGAAACGTGAAAGGAAGAAGAGCGGAGATGGGAGTATCGACACACCCGATACGCTGGATGGGTCACACGGTAATCTGGACAGCATCGGATGCGTCGAGTTCACATTTAATCAGCAAAATACGGTAATTACTTCTTAATGAAAGAGTGTGAACCAGTTTGTGGTAGTTACTTTTTTATTTTATGTTTAGTTTTGAAAACTAGTATGTTTTTTATTATAGATTACGAAAATATGCATAATTAAGTTTTACAAGGTCTATATACTAAGAGATGAAAAGCTTATGCCTAATGATAGTTACTAACAATGAGTTTCTCATTTAAAATATTACATACTTCATAACTGCATTCCAATCAAGCTCCAAGTTCCAAGTATACATATCGTATAAAGTACTGGTTGTAAAAATTAAGTTCACGTTTTCTATTGTGAATATTTAAAAACGGTTGCTACATACCTCCATTATCTCACACTCTTCTCGATAAATGTCTTAAGAAGTAGAAGCTAGACGTTCTTAAATCTTTCAAAACTATAATAATTCTCAGTTTGAATTTCTAATAAAGCCAACACGACAAACTCGGAAAGAAGATGTGATTTTTATAAGCCTCTATGGGGAAAATGACGAGTTCAGGAACCAAGAGGAGACTACACTACCCTCGGAGAGTCTCGCATTATCGCTTGAAAGTCCAACGAAGTTCTTCGACGAGTGCAACGTCTCCAGTCCCCAGCAGACCTCAGCAAATATCATCTGTACTGATGCGACGATCGAACATCACAGAAAATCAGTAAGTTATTCTCTTACGGAACACCGAGAAATGCACAATTAATGTTACCAAATATTTTAAATTTACGACACATTATCAATTTTAAAATGTGACTATAATATGTTTGTAAAACAACGTTAATCATAAAGCATAGTCATCTTTGGTGTACAATTTATACAAAAGAATTTGTGTATATTAAGGAAAATAAATAAAAACAGCAGAACTCGTACTTTAGACTATTATATTTATTCAATGTGTGGAATACTGTTAAGAAAAATAGTGGAAATATTATATTGTCAAAATAGGATAAAAATTACTTCTACATATGCTAAAGAAAAAGTTAAAAAAATAATAAATATAGAATTACTTGAATATAGAAAGAATTAAAATATATTGTTATATTTTATAAAAACATTGTTTTTAAAAATGTTGATGTTTTTAAATGTAAAATTCATTTAACAAAACTTTGTAATAAGTATACATAAAATAGTTGATTTTCCTTCATCATGAATTTTAAAGTAATTTATACATTTACATAATGAAATTTCTGAATTTAAAGAAAAACTATTCGGTTATCATTAAGAATATTTTTTGTATAAATTAATGCTTAAAATAATTTTTCTCAAAATATCCAAATATAAATGTATATAACTTAATGCCAAAATAATATATATGGTATATATTAAATGAATTTAATTCATAAATAAGTGATAAAATATGTATTTTAAGCAGTTCGAATATGAAAACATAAAATTTAGTACAATAGCAAGTTGCTCTAATAAATATTTTACGTATCCCACAATAAATTTGTAGGAAAACATAATTTATTAATATTTTTAAAAGATTTCTTTTGCTGTAAAGAAACTTTCTAAGCTAAGATTTAATATATTATTTTATTATTTTAAAAATAAAAATAGAGAAGGAGCGAAAGGAGAAGCAGAGAAAATGCGAGAATTTCGTCATCGTCGGGAGATAGTATACAAGTACCGGATAGTAACACAAAAGATTCGCAAGTTATGGAAAACAGTGATTCAAAAATTATTTCTAACGATGTACAAGATACTACGATTTTTAGGTAAAATTTTAAATACTTCCTTTTGATTTTGTTGATTCAGTTTGTTTTGGTGCATTTTACTTTATAAACTTTATAAAATGTTCTACGAACTTAAATTTAAAAAATATACTTTGTTAATTAAAAACTTTTATAATCTATAAATATTATATTTATTAATATTGTAAATTTACTAGTACTAAATTTCTAGTATTAAAATCAATTACTTTAATCATTTACAAAATCATTTTACTTTAATTTTACTTTATGAAAATTTGAATTTTTGGATATTTATAATTATATAATTATATAATTTTTATAATAAAAATAATATAAATTATATAATTTATATTATATAATTATAAATATTCTAAATATTTATAAAAGTTTATATCAATAGATTCGAATAGTAATTTTTGTGTTTAAAATGTATGCATTGATGAAAGTCTTCAAGAAAAACTGTTCAGTAAATATTTATTCACTAAAGACAGGAGTTTTAGGACATTTAATGAATATGTATTGGTAAGTAGTTAAGATGCTTGAACACATAAAGTTTCAATAATTTGCCTAAGTATATTACAAAACAATTAAACGGAGAACGAAATATTTCAATAGTTTAGAATGAATGTGCGAAGTTGCTAAATTAAGTTGACTGCACGAGTTTTCACGATGTTTCATACTTATTAAAGAAGTTTCGTATTTGATACAAAACATAATCGATATTTGACTTATTAAAATTCTTTCAAAATATACTTCACATTTAAGAGCTGAATAGCTTACAATTTTGTTGGAATAAATATAATAATTCTCTTTGAAGTTATCAACGACCCTCGGAGAATAGAGAAGATGCACGAAATCAAAGAATGTCCACAAGTTCGTCGAGGGATTCACTTGGCAAGAAGCCTGATATTGTTAAACCTGAGCGCAAGAGTAAAAAGCACTCGTCTTCTTCCGCCACGAAATCCAGGTCGCAGACTTTACAAGTGCTATGCAACCTTGAAGTTAATGGCAATATTTCAAATCCTACATCTGATCAAGGAAAACCAAAAGACGAGTTAATTTTGCCAGAAGGTCCACTGACAAAGACGCCAAGTATTAACTCGGATCTGGATCATAACAGTTCCGAATCAGAACGCGATTCCGAGATCGATTTTATTAGGAACAAAGTGGAGAAGGGTGTAAAGGAGTTGTCAGATGAGAGAAAAGGACTATGCTATGAGGAAAGTTTCGAGGAGGATCTGCCGTATGTGCCAACGACACTTCCGTTAGAGAAAAGTGTCGCCATACCAATGCTGCCCATTAAACAAAGGCTTCAGGATGTCAGGTAATATCCACCGAATGTTTTTCAATTTTTTATATTAATTAGATTTATGAAGTTGAGTATAAGATAAGAATAAAGTCGGAAAGGGAAAGTAAGGGATTTTTATGTTATAATATGCTTTTCTGACACAAATCTACATTCCAATTTCTTATCTAGATTCGCAACAGGATTTACATTAATCAATAAAAAATTAAACATTAAATTAAACTTTTAAATGATTTCGTAATTTGTAAGCGTAGTTAATAACTATTAGCATATGTAACACAATTGAATTAAACTTTATCTGTTTATTGTTACACGATTTTTAATAGAATTTTCGAATCCACCTTTAAATTCTATGAAGTTTAGCAATGTTTCATTTCTAATACTAATTCGCAGTTATCATTAAACTACTTCAAAGCATTTAATGATTTTAATTTCAGAACGACACCAATTGAGAGACCGCGATCGACGACACCGATCAATCCAACACTTCTGGACGAGTTCATAATGCACACATCGCACGAAGATCAGCAGCGTCGTATAGACAAGATGAAAATATCACTGCCGCGCGAAGACAGCTTTAGGCTTAAGTCACCCCACAGGCCATCCGGACACAATAGCTTTAGCGAATTCGCTGGACGCGTGTCAGCCTCAGGGCGCAGTCTCAGCTTCACAAAGTCACCAAGTCCACCACCTTTGCCACCTCGTGCCCCCACAACTGTGCTAACAACTGTATCCACCTCGGTGTCTGGAGCTAGACCAACTAATTGGATCAACTTTGAGGAAATACCGGAAAAACGAAAACCGCCCAAGAGGATACAGACGATACCTAGACTCGAGGAGAACTCGAGAACGCACTCGCATCCTGGAGCTGCAAATGTGGTAGGGTGATGATGATTGTAACTGTTTTTATTTTTACTGAGGTAGGATAACCCTCTCGATCAACTTAAATTTTCAACTTGAGCAGTGAATTTGTGCAAACTATACAGTAGTTTAGAGGACGAAACAGTATTTATTTAGAAAATGTGTGCGCTTCTGATCATATTAACTCCTCTAGATACTTTTAGGAATATGAGTTCTAGACTTCAAATATTTCTGGGTGGATTTACTACTTTAATTGAAGGCCTTCCTAATCTAGTAGGTGAGTGAAAGTCACTATACATTAATTCAAGTGAAATTATTATCTCAATGTTATCCGAAAGTGGAATATAAACATCAAAAAGGTGACTTCACACTAAATCTGCTGAGTATTATACTGTGCCTATTTTATTTTCACTAATACATTTATGTTGTGTATCTTAATTAGTAGTTAATTACTAGAGAAATTCCTTTGAATATTCTTAATTATTAATATAATATTAATATTAAAAGTTCTTAGTACATTTTTTTATTGGTGAATCTTACTGCTGATTAGATCAACAGTAGACAGATTATACTAGATTATCTGTTCTTAAAAAATGAGAAGTTAATCTATCTAAAATAAATTTGATCTAACAATTTTTTTATGAAAAATTATATCAATATAAATTAAAGAAAAAAACATGTAGCAAAAGAGAAAGAGAGAGCGAGAGTGAGATAGAAATTAATATTAATTTGTAATGAGCTAATCATAATATAATTTTATAAATTTAATTTTTAAACTAAAATATTAGTATAGGATTACTGTTAACTGTAAATCTCAAATTTTAATGAGGTTTATATCTTTTAATATACATCATTAACTTAAATCTATCTCAAATCAATTAAACTCAAAATATCATAAAATATAATTAATTTAAATATAAGAGAAACAAAATTTCCATGAAAAAATACTTGATTTATAAGTATATTTTTTTATAGATATAAAATGTTTGTAGATGTGCTCCTATTTTCTAAGTTTTATCTCGTAATTAAAATTAAAAAAAAAATGCTCCCCTATTTTTATTTATGTTATACATAAATACATTAATTTTAGTAAGATATGATAAAAAATTTTAGCAATAATTGTTTCTGCATATTTAGTAATAATATTCATATATTTTATGATGGAATAAAAGACAATATTTAAAGTTCATGGAAAAACTTGGACTTTCAGAGGCAAAGAAGTTAAAGTTTGAATGCCTCTCATTTTCTATTGTATGCTTACGAATCAAAAGGATTTTAGAAAACATCAGTTATCTATTAATCTATATTTTGTTATATTTTAAATCTGTAACATGGTGAATCAAGAAACATCGAATAAGAATTTTAATGTTAAGTCTTATAAATATCTGTTTCTCCCACTGATAAGTGAATATACAGTAAAATTTGATATAAATTATTTTTCAATTTGAACTGCTTTTAGTTTCTAAAATTTAATTTATCCAGTAATTAATACCGGTGTATTACTTGAACATGAACAAGTTAACTTATTGCATAATCTCACAGAGAACTCACTCAATGTACGAATTTTTTAAGTAGGAACAAAATAATTACTCTGTAGATGTAAAGCTTGTGTTTATTTATCCAAAATAATATACTAAAATATCATTAATATTGTCTTTGAATTACAGTCCCAGTACAGTTACGTGCAACCGGAAGAATGTCGCTGTGAGTGCCACGACGAGTCGAGACGCGTTTCGTTACAACGCGATGGTGTTGAGTCGAGGGAAGCTTCGCTGACGTGCAGCAATGACAGAAACGGCAGAAACTCTGAGAATAGTAGCAATGGCGTCTGCAATGG
This sequence comes from Wiebesia pumilae, assembly GCA_018907045.1. Classification (NCBI taxonomy): domain Eukaryota; kingdom Metazoa; phylum Arthropoda; class Insecta; order Hymenoptera; family Agaonidae; genus Wiebesia; species Wiebesia pumilae. The sequence goes on from JACCHZ010000121.1 coordinate 602,413, forward strand.
GGAAAATTGTCCCACGAATGCCGATCGCACCAGCATTGTCAGGTAAAGAGCACGCAACGGATCTTGTCCATTTTTCATCAGGAATAATGTGTAAAATAATGCGTGACAATATTTGAAGCACATAAATCACGTTTCTGTATCTTATGAGCAGAAGTATAATTATATAGTTTTTATTTCAGGATGTGGTCGTTGATTCATTGCTCTGGTATATTTTGAATAGTGAAAATTTTGCTTATTGAGTAGTTTTTCTAAATCTCTTTATTTTTAATTGAATCGTATATGAAGGAAAAATTATTTGCTAACGAGATATTGAATAACGTAAAATCTAAAATTTGGTCACTTCAAAAATGTTTAAATACAATGACTGTACTATTAAATTATACAATGTCTAAGTACTTTTAAAACAATGTACAATATTTCTTAATATATATATAATTCCTTTTAAATTTAGGATAATTTCTTTAATATTAACAAATGAAATTTAACGTAAAAATATGTAAATACATATCTGAATAAATAATTATATCCATTCATGATTATTATGTTATTATTTAAACAATTAATCCTTTTAACGAGTAAGTTTCACGCTTAGAAATTATAGAGCAATGAATACCAATGTTTCTTATTCAGACTAAATCAGATTTTTCTTTTCGTAATATATTAATTAAAAATTTTCTAGCCATTATTTTATATTTCCAAAATCTTTATTTTTTTCAACTAATTATGAAATTTTCTTATAATACTTTATATCTAATCAAGTAAACTATCATTATAAATGCCTACCTTTTTTATATCTTTGACAGAATTACTTTTTCAGTTTAAGTAAATATAATAAATAATAAAATAATTACGAATCTATCTTTTTTCTTAAAACATGTTTATTACTTGATCAGCACTTTTAAATAGTCTTTAGTCAATTTGGTATCATATGGAAAATAGAAAGAACTCATAAATACATAATAAGCTTCGGTATACAAACCTTTTAATTAAATATTCCTTACATAACTCGTAATGTTTAGTAATATTTCATAGAGTTTAGATGTGATAAGTCTAATATAAATATATTTAATCTGTTTTGTGTTGCATGAAAATTGAGTAAATATGAATCTAGAAGATAATGCACTGCATGTTTTGTATTTTAACATTATTTCTAAAATTATATTTTTTCTAAGATACTTTGTTTAGGCTAATTTTTGTAAAAATACATTTCTGACAATTTAATATTAAGAATATATTAAAGTCAATTAAATCTTCATTAAAAAATAGTTAAGAATGTTAAGAATAAGACTATAATTTATACTATTGGCTCAAATTCTTATTTTTATTACTGGAATTTTTCTTTATGAATATATTTTGGATAGGAAACGAGTGAATGAATAACAGAGTAGTTTAGTTAGAAAACACTCGTAAATTAAAACGAGATTTTTTTCCTGTTGCATATAACTAAGGAGAACTCCATCTTATTATTGTAAGTAACATAACATAGTCATTTTTAAGCATTTGAAAATAAATAATCATATTACTATTTATTAATATGAAAAAAGGAACGAACAAAAAACTCAAATCATTAATGTGCACCATAGCTCTGATATATTTTGACATACATTTTTTATCTGAAATCTTTATTAATAATTAAAAGAAAATTTCTTTTCGTCATATCGTCCGGTTATTAATTTGTAGGATAGTAATTCAGTAGACAGAAACTTAAATAAATGTACAAATTTTTGCATATCGTCATTACGAAGAAAATTATTTTTGATAAAGTTGAAATTTATAAATAATTTAAAATTTAATTAATAATTGCAGTAAATTAAAGTTAATTAAAAATATTTGCAATTACAGTGTAATATTTTCAATTGCTACTAACTTTTATACATAGATTTTTTTAAATACATGTTTATATACTTTGCAAAATAAGTAATTACCTAAGTAAATATGTTTATTTAATAAATATTCAATAAAATTTAATATTTAAAAAGGTGTTATTAATACTAATTATAAAATAATTGCTTATCTTGAGGTTAACAATTCTGGAATAATATGGAAACATTTTTATACAAATTATCTATTAAAATTTAATAGAAGTCTCATTTTTTTAATTAAAAATATCATAGTAATTTTGGATAATTTAGATTGTTTCTTTATCAAATAAGGCTTTATATTTGCTATAAAATATTATTAATAAAGAGTTAGGATACATTTCATCATACATTACGCGATCATAAAATAAATAATTTTGAAATACAGTATAACACATATCGAACATTTACAGTAAAATCTATCAGTATAAAAAATTCGACAGATGACAGCAAACAAAAACAGCAACAGCTACTACAACAAGAAAGAAGAAACACTTTCTAAATGAAAAATGGTAAAGGTCCCTTGCGAATGTTCCATATGTTGGGAACAACAAGGGCATAGGGGTGGGGGGAATAAACCCGAGTACGAATCTCTTGTGATTAAGTAGAAATCTGTTTCTGTACTTTCAGTGACAACAGTTCGCTCGAATGCAGCCTCAGCGCCGAATACACGAACGAAGGACATGTGCACAATCGATCGAACGACAACATAGACGTGAAGCCCTTCGCCATGGACCTTGACGTGAGCTCTAATAGGTCGAGTATCGTATCTCAGGAAGAGACTGAAGAAGATTGCCAATAAGAATACAAATGGATCATAATTCTTTATTTTAGTTGAAAATGAGTGGCTATTCACAAATTTGGAAAATTAAAATAAAATCATGCAGCATCAGATGACATCTTAGTTTGAATCACTTGAAATCATCAAATTAAATGATATCAAATTCTCTTATACATATTAATGCAATTTTTACCAGAAGTAACTTTGTAATAATTACAGTCATTCAACTGGCAATGAATAATTACGTATAATAAAGAAAATTTGTATTTCCGTTTAAACGTACTTTTTGTTTTTGCAATTCAAATTTTGAAACATTTATGCATAGTAGCTTATTATTATTGCTATTATTAATTGATATCTACTTCTCGTAATTATCAACAAAAATAAAAAAAAATTGCGATTACTACGATGAATATCACACACTGAATTTATGATTTTTTAAATTAGGATACTTGGAAATTATAAATTCGTATATTCAAGAAACTTGTTTCTTTTCTTTATTTAAAATCTTTATTTTTTATCTATCATGTTTGGAAATAACTGTTTACCATCTTCAAATTAAAAGATTTTTTATATCTTCAATCTTATAAGATCTTGAAAATATTAAAAACTGATAAGATTTAATTAAAAGCTGAATAATATAATAGATATAAATATAATTTAATTTGCTAATATTTATCGTCCGTTATACCGCAGAAGCTATAAAAATATTTACAAGTTTAACTAGAATTGTTTTACTTGTAAAAAACATCTTACAATGAAAACGTAAATCATTATCTAACATAAAATATCTTGTTGAAATTTATAAAGACATAGTTAGTAAGAAACATCTTAAAATTTAAGTTAAAAAATCTTTATGGCAAACATTTTACATAAAATAAGTAATGTTAAGCTTCAATAATAAATAAAATTTTTGAAAAAGTAAATACAAAATATTTATATTCTTAGAGTACTTCTTTATATTAAAATCTCATTTGACAGAAATTATCATACATGAATAAATAATTCTAAATTAAATATTCAGAATTATTTATCAGAATTAATAAATTGAATTTTGTTACATATCTAATAAAAGTTTCTTAAATTCATGAGTTTTATAATTAACTCATGCACAGGCAAGTCTAAATAAGAAAATACTGAAAAACTTTGGAAAAATGTATTTTTTACAAAGTTACTGCTGATGCACTCTTTAATTGTGCATTTAATCTTCATTAGTAGCGTTTAATAGCAAGAGCGATCATTTTGTTATTAATTTTTGGCTTTTATAATGCTATATATATTCTAAATGGTATTTGACTTACATTTATATAAGCATAAAACTTAAGGACACAAATTTCTTTTTCATTCCTTACTGAAGACACTGTTGTACAAAATGGAATCTATTCAGAAAGAGTGGTATGATAAATTTTTGAAGTTCATTGTTATGAATTTTTAAATCTATAATGTTATAATTAAATAAACAATTTTTGATTAAATACTTTAAAAATATAAAAAAAAATTACTATTTTATGGTAAATTCTTAATCATAATTTTTAATGTGTTATTTTTGACAAAATTATTAATTATTAATTTTATCAATAAAATACATCATTTTGAGAAGATAGATAAAAGTAAACGTAAAAATAAATACTATATAATAGAAAAATACATACGTACAACGTAAAATTTATTCAAAAATTTACTACCTACTAATTATAAAGTTATAATTTACATTAAAAAGTTATTACATAATAATTGTAATAAGAAAATGAGAAAAAGTCGTTTTTGGCTGCTTCTTTTGCTATTAAGAATTTAATTGTTGTACGATATAATATACATCAATTATTATTCATATACTTTAAACTTAAGTATCGACTGATTTTTGGCTTTTATTGAGTACTCACACACAAATACACAAAAAAAATAAGAAAGAAAAAGTATATATATATGTGTATATACTTTATAAATAGTATTAAATTTCATGCTTTTTATTCATCATGAGCCTTATATCCCCAATGAACGTTTATTTTCAATATTTGTAAATAGAATATTTATGAAAATATTATATCAAAAATATCAAGGGGAGCAAGGCGTCGTGATGCTCGATAATTTTCTTCCATTTAAAAGAAAATATATTTTTTTGTTGAAACAGATCAAACTTTTTTATCTTCTGAAAAGTATGAAGCATTAAAAGTTTATTAAACTACTTTAACAAGATTTTTCTTCATCAATTTTTCATTAATTTATTGCTCATACTTTTCATATTTATCTAATGAATATCATAATGAGTAATTACAAATTTTAAGCTCGATGTAATAAAAATGTTTCGAAACATAACTTATTCATAAATATGGTAAATTATATTTTTTTGAAAAATTTACGTGGATATAAAAACTTTAATTATTTATTTTCTTCAATAATCAATTCGTTGCCGAATAAATTTATAAAAAATAATATGGTGGATAAAAAAGCAGAAATATTTATCATCATTTTGTCATGGAAGAAAACCTCGTAGTATTATAAGAAACAAAACATTATAATTAATAATTTGATAAAAAAATACCGTTGAGTAAAACTGATAATTATTCATCATTTTCTAATAATTATTAAATGTACAAGTATCGACATACAAATTGTTATTAAAGAAGCACAAAGTAATAAGACTTTCAAAGTAACTGTTTGTTAAATATACTAATATAAACATTAAAAGACTAGAATAAAAAACAATTTTTGTATTAAATTTTTTGTTAATCGTTACGTATACTGAAATTGTATAAAGGCCAAATTAGCTTTTTTAAAAACTTACGATCAAAATGTTTTTACTAGTTGTTTCGATTTGTTAAGGACATTTAGTTTCCTTCTGGTTTTTTATATAAAAATGGTAGAAAAATTAACAAAAAAATCTTAATCGTTTGACAGTCTCAGGACATACTCAACGGCATATTTTCATCACGCAATCTTTTCATTCTTTAACACTTAACATGTTTTACATCGAGGCGAAAGAAAATAATACAATGCTAAAACAAAATGTAATATACATATATAGAAATCGCATTTTGACCTCTTTTGAGACTTAACCACTCGCAGGGACATCAACGAGAAACTATATTGTGTTCAAAAAAAGAGTACTAAGTAAAGTCGTTAGACGTATGCAATAAAACGTTCTAAGTCCAAAAATTTCTGAGCCACGAATTATTACCGAGCGATCGCGTATTGGAATTGACATAATAGCATCAACCCTATAATCGCTTTCTTTCCAATATATTAAAAAACAACAATGTCGATAAATTACCGACTGAATAAACTACTGTGAAATAAATCGGTTAGGATCTTATTGATTTATATAAACAGCGACATTAAACGTTCTACATAGGTTAAATCGTAATCTAATTCGCTACCTTTTTTCACTTGTTTCCGATTACTGTATCTTGGTTTATCGACAATTAGTTAGTTTAATTTTAATAATAAATTTTAATAAATTTTAATAAATTTTAATAAATTGCAATCTCATAAACTAAATTATTAAACTAAATAGTACAAAAAAATTATTTCTGTACAGAATGATATTTTTACTATAGCGTCGTTTTTACTGGCGCCTTACTTATTAGTATTTTTAAAGTTCTAATGGATGTATGTATATACATTGAAAAATTTGAACTGTAGAAATTTGAAATTTTGAAAAAATAGTACTTGATCCTAATAATTATTAGAATAAGTCCTTCAAAATTGTCGGTAAAACTGTACATAGTTTGAATTATTCTTCAAAAATTGTATGATGTTAAAAGCATTTAAGATATATTTATTTAGTGATATAACTATGATATAAATATATATAAAGAAAAAATTGTTAACAAAAGATTGCTTAAATATGGATATAATCGTTTTACTTCGCTATAGTTCATTATGGTTTGTTGCTTGCTTAAGCGACGGTAAGAATCAAATTAATACTTCATTATATTGGCATTATTTTTTCTGAGATTACCAATAAAAATAAAATTAGTTAAAATTATACGAAATAATTTTTATAATTTCTTATGGATAAATTGATAAATTATGTAGAGTAAATATTAAATTTTATAAAATGAAATAATAAAACAATGCAATATTGTAATTTTTGGCATAAAATAAATGAATTAATATGTGATTTGGTGTAGAAAAATGCAATAAAAAGTTGTTTGTAGGTCCATATTAACATTTTTATGTTATGCTTCTTCATCGTATGTATTAATAAAAAGCTATTTATTCTCAATATTTTTCACACAAATAAGAATTAAATCCTTTCTGGATTATATAAAAGAGAATTTAAAATGATATGAAAACTGAATAAAAAAATTAGTTTGTAGAGAACTGTTTGTTAAAAAAAGGAATAATTCAATAGGAATAGATTTTCTCTATTCCCCTAATCCTTGATACGTGCCGATGATCGAAGCTCTGATTTATTAAGAAACAGATATGTACAGTCGCCATTTATGTAAAGGGAGACCTTGTTAAATAATAGTGAACGAATTTGAAATAGTTACTCGTGCAAATTTTAATTTTGTAATGGCCTTAGGATCAAATTTCAAGAAGGATTATATAAATGATTCATATTTTATAAATGAAAATCAAATTGTCACAAAAATTAAAAAATATTTATTACTCTCATAGGGAAATGTTTCATAATTAAAATAGCACTAAATTATAAAATTATGTTAACGTAAACTCAATATCTAAATGCTATTTTGGAATGCTGATTTTTAAATTACAGATGTTTCATCTTATACTAAAATATAAGAAACTTGAAATCATTGTCAACGTAATATTCCCTTTAATAAATTAACTACGTTGAAAAATTTTAAATGTGTTAAATACATTTAGTCTTTTAGAAATATAAATAAATATTAGTAAAATTATACCTTTTTTTAAATTATTCTTTCAATCAAATGATTCTAAAAAATCTTTATCAATGTCACTCAAAGTCATTTTAATGAATGATAATTCAGAACAATATATGTAAATAGTGTGCGCAACACTTTAATGGGGAAAAGTGAGTTATGAGTGTAAAATGAAAAGAAAAGTATAAAAAAAAATAAAGCGAATTTTACTGACATTTGTGAGAGATTTTATCGTCGCTGCTTTTTACCAAAGAGGAAGAAAATTATAAAATTAGTTGAAAGGTTGTTTTTGCAATGGAAATAAGTAGTCAAGATGAAGAAGCGTTCCATGTGTCTTCTTAAATAAATAAAATATAAGATTGTGAAAATACGAGAAAGAGAAATTACAGGAATACAGAAATATATAGACTAATTTTTTATTTTTCTGCCTCAAAATCTGTCATCCCATCGTTCGTAACAAGATGACTAAAAAGTGAGCGACAGTTGAGCGTCGACATTTTGATTATTAAAAAAGTTATTAAATTATTATAGTATTTCATCGACAAATTTTCTAACCCTTTACTAGCGATGAATCTAAAAAATATAAAGAAATGAATAAATAGATATATATATAATACATTTTTGGAGGCAGGAACACGTTGCGTGTGTCTACGTTGTTTAACTGTTTTACAAGAACCATTTGTTAAGCGAATGTACGTAATATATATACAGCAATATTCAAGCAGAGAGTGCACTAATTATTTTTAATTTAAGACACAGTTTTTTAAAATAAAGTTTGTATCTTATAATAATGTATCTTTAATTCTTTTTACTGAATTATAATTCATAAATTAATAAAAGAAAATTGAATTCTGCGACATTAATATTTTTATATTCAAATGTTGAATTCATGAAGTTATATAAATACAATTTAAATTTAATTATTCTTAAATAACTTTAAAAATAATAAAAAAAAAACTATTATTTTCAAATTAATAACTATCATAAAGATAATAAACTAATGATTAAAATTATTGACGATTCATTTCATTGTAATTTAGATAGTAATTTAATTACGTAAACATAAAATCGATAAGGCTAAAAGATTTTCAATCCGGCAATGTACTCCTGTTATTATGAAATATATGTAATTTACTCTGATCTTGAATAAAATAGAAAAACGATAAAATTTTGTGGTACTAAACTGAAAAACATGTTTTCTTCGTCATAAAATAAGAATTACTATAATGTTTACAAATAAAAATAAAATTGAAAAGCAAAGAAACAAAATAATACCACTAATAGGTGAAAAAGGCACGCGAAGTGACACCTCAATCTTCAGCAATACATGAGCATTCATGATTATTTTTAAGATTCATAAGCTATGAGATATATAAAAGAATATTTAATTGTTTTAGTGTTATGTACATACAACAATTTGCGAGAGGAAAATATACACTTTCGAATGCTAATTCATTAAGGGATTAGTTCAACAACGTCATGTTCGAAAAATAAAATGTTTATGTGTTTTATACTTTGTGTTTTATTTTTCAATATTTATTACCTACTAATTAAATCATAACATTTAACAAAATATACCAATTATGCTAATTAATAAATAAGTTATTAAAAGAAACTTATTATTAAAATATCGAGTACATGATTACATAAATGCATTGAGTAATAATAACAACCCAATAAGTACGTTGAATACTTAAGTTAACTAAAATTTAACCTTTTAAATTTATAAGTATCCAAAAATTCTCTTCAGTACAAAATAATAAAACTGAAATTCTGCATGTTCATGTCATTAGTCATATATTGTTTTTTAGTTACCATTTATAGAAGAAATCACATACTTATTTGAAAGAATTTAATCATTTATCATTAATTAAGAATTTTAACATTTTTAATAATTTATGCTCACTATTTACTATTATATGCTAAAAAATTCACTACAAATCTTCTTACAACTTTAATTTAATTAATTCGTTATTTTCACATATGATATTTCCTTTTGAGGCTCATTCTTTATCGCATCTTCAGTCACTCCCTCTTCGAAGTTTTGATCGTCTACTCTGGACGTTAAAGAAATGGGCTCCTCGATATTCCGTAAAAATACTGTTGTGGCTGTTGTTGTAACGGTTGAATTATTATCTATTAAAGATTGCTATTTATAGAATTTCATATTAGTACGATTATACACTCTTATAAGTAGTAAAAAAAATTAAATAATCAATGTGGGTGTATAATTATTATCACATTTGATTGCTGAAGATATCAATACATGAATCTTATAAAGTTGCTGTTTTTCTTCATAAATAATGCGCTTTGTAGATATTTTAAAGTCCTATAATGAATTTAAGATTAATTGATAAAATTAGAAATAATCTAATGTATAAAATAAATGTAATAAAAATTTAATATCAGCACAAAACATCCACAAAACATGCAATGAATAATTTGAAAAGTGTAAGAATACTTTATGTAAGTTTTCATAAAATCTTGAATAGAAATATACTTTCGTGCATGCACACATATAAATATGTACGTACATATACATGCGCATATATTTATCTACGAATGTTCAAAAAAAAAATTGCCATTTTAAACATTTAGTTATGTTTTGAATATAAAACCGACGATTCAAATAATAAATGGAAAAATTTTCATTATGATGTAAATATATAGACTTACCTGCATCACATTTAGCAAAAACATAAATGCTAACAAGGTTAAAGCACTCAAGGCAGCTCCACTTCCACCTTTACTTTTGGACCTACAAATTGAGAAAGAATACTTAGGAATAACCTAATTATTATATAATACAACGTTTGGAAGATTTTTTATAAAAATTTTTATTATATAAAAGATATTATATAAAAGATACTTTACTATAAAATGAATTAAATACAAGTTTCAAATCTTAAGTTGTATCTTCTATAATTTTTTAAATTTAGTAAAATATTATTCTATAAATTACTGTAAATTTGATTCCATAATGTGAAAAGTTATATTTAACGTTCTACGTGAAAGTAATATGCATTTTTTGTATTTAATAATTACACTTTTAATACAATTGGAAGCTTCTACATAATTTTTTAAATTATATATCACATCTGGATACATGCAATAAGAAGTTTTATTGTACAGTGTGAAGTGTTCCTCAAGTTCCTAAGGTGTCCTTTTAAATATGTCCAATTTTTAATTACAAAATGTACTCCATCTAATTACATTTTACATTTAAGTTAAATTAAGAGTATAATTGGTAAAACCTTGTATAATAAATCAAATAGAATTAATATATTAGTAAACCACTAAAATTAAAAATCTTTGAACTTTGTTGTTTAAGAATAGCACTTAATTAATCCTTATATTTTGACATATATTTATTGTAAATAAATGTGATAATGTAAAAAAGGAATAATAAATACATTAAAGAAAAACTGATTTTGTAAAATTACAAGTTTAGAAAGAAATTCTCTATGATACATTTTATAATCTATTAAGTCTTGATTAAATTTAAAGTATTATAAGTATGATAAGCAAAATGCTTCTGAAATGCTTGGGTATTGTGAATTTAAATATTGTTCTAAGAAATCATATGATATAATAAACTGATAAATATATTTTACTTATATAATTATATTATTTAGTTGTATAATCCTTAAAACATTTTTTCTATAAAATCATATATCCTCGAAATTTCGAAATTATATATTAAACGCCAATGAATTATAAAGTCAAAAATTATATTTTACCCGTGCCATTCATGTTCGTGATGGTATCTATCCATTGCATGTGTAGCTGGTGTCTGATAAAATCCTCCTAAATTCAGTAGTTCCTTGAAGGTCATTTCAGAATACTAGTTCCAGATTATACGCAAAAGAAATAAAAATAAATTGAGACTATTGACGCAATTTCAAGCGCTAATGTTGTCACCTCGAAACTTTGCAATAGACTCAATACCTTAGCTGTCGTCATATACTGCGGAGTCTCCTTGTTCTGCTCTTAAACATGGGGGCGTGAAACTTTATGGTTGTCGAATCTCGTCTGTACCTCGTAATTATCCCGTATACTGGCAATTAGATACTTTGAACCTGCAATGCAACCGAAAGTAACTGTACTAGCTAGTAGACAATTGTCGTCGACCGGATTCTTGGTCAATTTAAACTTACACGATTCGCCTTGTGTACTGAGATAATCGCTCTTTGTTCATTGCAAAATTGGGATGTGAAAACGGGAAAGTGTTACGTATAAAAAAAAGCTTCAGTAATGCGACGGAAAAAATCATAAATAAAGAAAAAGGGAAGAAATGTGCAAGATGCGACAAAAGTACTTTGTTATAAAATAATTTTCATTGATAAATACTATCAGTTCTAAAGAAAATGACTGTAATTCCTTTTTGATAGTAAATTCAGAATCGTGATAAAGTACTACGTTATATTCTTAACTTTTCAACATTAATTTAACCATTCAAAAATTTATTCAATTTAATAATCAATTTAATACACAAAATAAACGTTAACATAATTAATATCAATAAAATCTTCATGTAATTATCTTACATGTCTAACAATTCACTTTATAAGTTAAAAATTACTTTTTCTTAAGAAAAATATTAATAAATAAATATAAATTCATAATTATATATTCATAAACATAAATATATATTCATAATTAGTATTGTATTTTGCGTAATTAACAATCTAGTAAAGGTACTTTCTAATTAAAAGAACATAATATTTGTTATAATGAGATTTTTTATTGTTATATTTGTTAAAAGTGAAATCATACCTCAGCGCATACATACAAAAAATGATACATAATACGATAATCGTAAGCTGAATTATAACGCCATTGCCTAACTCCAGCTTGCGCAATGCATTTACAAATTACGCCTATATACATAACGAAAAAAGGAATGATGATGACAATAGTAAGTATCAGTGAACTGTAAAATGTAATAAGAGCACGAACAAAAACAAAATAAATAACCCTGAAATATTAACTGCGATGCAATATGGGAGGGACATTTTCTTCGTTTGAATAATTCTGGAAAATATTTATTAAACATAATCTTTAGTAAGAATACAATATGTAAATGTAACAAGGCATTTTATCTTTCTATATAATGCTCACAAATTCGTGTTAATTATAAATTTAAAAAAAAATCAATCTTCCCAACATTATAAGAAATTATTTGAAAAGGATTGATCTCACGATTACCGAACCAGTTTCAACTTCTCGTAGTTAATCTTCCCTCCAATTGAGACATGGAAATAATTCAAATTTATAGGAAATAAAGAATGACTACACAATAAGTACATTAAACTACCGGTATATCATATCAGAGAAAAAAGAATAAATAATTTTTTTTACATTTTTTCTTATATAACTGAGGAGTAAAACAACATGCTAAATACACGAGTAAAAAGGTATAATTGTACCGGCAGTTAAAGGCCCAAGCTTACTAAACTTCTACATTCGTTAAATAAATAATTAAATAAGCTTCTTCATTATTGTATTTCTCTTCTTCATTCGGTGTTTTCGATACTTAAAGACTACCTTTAAGTTTATTTTAGTTCCAAGTCTCGTTCAGTCTACTTCTACGGAATATATATCCGTTTTTTTCTTATTATTTTCAAACGTTCATGTCGCTCTTTCCACGCTCCGAGTTAAGGCTTATGCAGCGTCGGATAGCGTTTTTTCATTATTTATTTTCGCCAATTAATGTTTATCTTCTATACCTCAATTACAGTGCTTTAAGAATCGTCTCGTCTTAAGCATCCGTCACAGTCAAACTGAGGATGCCTACGGAAAAATGTCGAACCTTTATTTCATTAACATTACTCTTCTGAATTATAGTTACTACGTAAATTAAATGCAGAATAAGTCTTGTAATAAAAATAAAAATTTTAAAAAATAATTATAGTACGCACAACATTCCTTTGTAAAGACTCAGAGTACAAATTTTGGAAAACACACAATCGGTCAAATGCTTATTTAATCACACAAGTCCTCACAATTTTCGTCCTATAAAGCCTCATTTACAGGAGTTTTGCAAATGCTTTTAAATTTTCGCACATTGGTTCTCCAATTTTCTTTACGTCATTTATGAATATAATTATAAATGCTTATATAAATTATGACAATGAAAATGAAATGATCATTCAGAGGGTCTACTTATTTTAATATCGCGTCACGTCGAGTTTTATGTTTGCCTGTAATCGTGGGCGTGTGTTTTGTTGATGTAAGCACTCAAACGGCGTTACAGTCGAGGAAGAGTGTCCTGCAATCCTCTCCAGAGCGTCCACGTCTTCCGGCATCGTACAAAGCCTCGAAACCGACGCCGCTCTGTCGTTGCAGCAGGTAACTCGTCGCGTACCTAAAATGCATGCATTTAAATGTATTTATAATTTCAGAATATTTCAAAAATTCTTCTCATTTATCTCGATCCTTTTAAAACTTGATAGCTGTATAGATTATTTTTTCAAGGTATCTTATTTTTCGGATTTAAATATTATCAGTATTTATCACCTCAAGTGAGCTAAAATAGTAAAATAAAACATTAGCTAATTAATTTTAATTGAACATAATAATTTCAAAGAAGCTTTTCTAATTCTTTAATAAATCTTCAATTTTCTAAAAATATTTGAGATTCGTGATTCTTACGATTATTTTACATTAATTCGATGTAGATTTTTTAAAAAATTTTCATGTAGATTTAATGTTTTGACATATGATTTTGCATATTTTTAGTCTAATGCAACTTAAAGTAACTAACATTTTGTAAGTATAGTCGAAAAAGCAGATAAAAAGCAAATTAATACGCATACGGAGCTCATAATTAAATTTGGAGATTTTATAACTTAAGGAACTCTTAATTTATATTTACTTTAACGATTGTCTACTTTAGCTTATTTTATTTATTTCTTTGTCAATATCGCTTAATTTTATTTTCGCATTATTTTACATCTTATAAAATCTAAGCAAATAGACTCTAGATACAGTTAAATGTGCCTTAGTATACCAATTCATTCAATTATAACAAGTGGATACATGATATATAAGTACTTACGATCCAAGTTGACAGAAAATGGACGTCGTCCCCTGGGAGTCGGCGGCGCACTCGGCACTAGCTTCGCAAAGAGCTCTTTCAGCACATCCTCTCTGACCCTCCTCTTCAGCACGGCCGACGTTGCTGAAGGATTTCATTGACCTTACGTATCCCTGCGGAATCGTTCTTACGTTATTTTCTCTTACAATAACAGTTTGCCGTTGCCAATTTTTCCAATAATTTCTTAGAGCTCGCGGCATGTCAGTGGCTGCATTTAGCTTCGTATCTGATTATTGCATTATTTTTACCCCACGAAGTAAGCACATCGAAATATTTCACTCTCCGGGGGGAGGAGAAAGTTCAAGAAAAAATTTCTTTATGAGTATGTTTCTCTCCTTCGGATTTTCTTCTTATAAACACTTCTATTTCAAAAAATAGAAGCGAAATATTTTTTAATTATTTTTCTTCGAGAAATGTAAATTGTAAAAGATTACTGATACTTTTAAAATTCAGATGTATTCGATAAACCAATGAACGTTAAAATTTAATAATATTAAGAACGATTTCTCCAATGCTAAAGTATGTTCTTCTATAAATTATTGCGAATTGATATTTTGATCGATATAGTTTGTTATTCGTTTAATTTAAACGTAAAACAGAGCTAATACGTTTGATTGTTATATTAAAAATTAAC
The DNA here is from genome assembly GCA_018907045.1 of Wiebesia pumilae. Classification (NCBI taxonomy): domain Eukaryota; kingdom Metazoa; phylum Arthropoda; class Insecta; order Hymenoptera; family Agaonidae; genus Wiebesia; species Wiebesia pumilae. Next base: position 617,639 of record JACCHZ010000121.1, read on the forward strand.
GATAAAGAATCTATAGAAATAATTAATTACCTTGAGCATGGAAATAGATGCGACGGCGGCCTCAGAAGCCGTATCCTTCCTTCCGAGTGAGCGAGCCTGTAACGAACGATGCGAAAAGGACGTCTTCAGGGCGTCCAGGAGATTGATGACGATATTGATGAACTGCTTGGGGCAATATACAATTACTTAGGAACAATATCTTATAACGTGAATGTTATTTCATAATAGTCGAAACTTTAAACTGTATTTCAATTAAATATCAAATTATAATCCGTTTAAAGAGAATTTGTTCGTAATGTTACTGTTAAAGTGTTGCGTAAAATTACATTATAGTACTTTTGTTTCGAGAAAAAGTAAATTTGATTTCATAACATGCTTGTTTTACTTAAAAAACTCTTACGCAATGTTACATTTTAGAGAAATACAAATTATGTTCTTATATCTCGACTATAAAGAGTTGAGTATACGAAAATATAAATAAGATTTTATAAAATTATTATTGTTATAAATATTTTCTAAAAATTCTTTACATAATAATTTTATAATATTATTTATCTGCTTTTGTGGAGAATGTAGAAAACCTTTTTTTTTATTAGCAGTGTAAAATTAACGTTTTTTCTTACGAAATTTTGCGTAATATATAAGGCAGAATGAACAATCTTAGAATGAATAAACAAATTTTAAGTTTAAATTAGTAAACTAACTTTTAAAAATAATTACGTTTTTAAAGTATTTTCAGTGCTTGGTGTATTTTATTTATTAAAAAGTAGCATAACTTGTAATACCAAAAAGACGAAAAAGCGTGAAACGGTAAAATTAAGTAAATTAATACTTTTAAGAATTAAATAATTAGTATTATTTAATATTTGATTGTACTTTTTTGTTTGTTATATTAGTTGACTGTTTTATACATTTAAATTATACCATTTCGTAATTTTAAATTTAAAAAGTTCATATTTCAAAATGTATTTTTTCAAATAATCAAAATGCTTGTATATTCTCACTCTTTTCCTATGACAGATTTTTTTTAAATATACAGAACATATTTACGAAAAAATTCTCTTCTAGTAATCATTTAAAATGTCTCTGTATGTTTTAGTAGAGTGTCTTTGTCAGTTTATTAATAATTTAGTCAAGAGTTTGTAATCTTAAGGGTGAAGAATTAAAAAAATATAAAAACGAAATATTACAAAATTAAATATGATTACGTTAAAACTAAATTGATAAAGGCATATTTATTAATATTAATTGATTTATTATTTCTCATAATATTTCAAACGTATGATGCTTTCCAAATTTACAAGAATTCTATACGTACAAATACTATTATCGACTCTAAATACATATTATTAGTATTAGTTGTATTGTAATAATTTATTTCTTGATACTTCTTACTTATCTCTTTTTATCTATAAATAAATGATAAAAAAACGTCAAATAATATTACAACGTCCAAATGAATGATACTGTAACGTCAGACAAGTTTCACAAATGTCACACATAAAATAAATAGATACTCCATTATACAATAGTAATATTAAATTATATTGAAAACGAAAGAAGGATGTTAAAAATATCAGTTATATCAGTTGAATCGGTAAATATGATTTTATTCATTTTTTTAAACTTTATCTTTAAATAAATGAGACATTTCATTAAGTAGAATAAATTAACCATTAAAATAATAGTTTACATTGATCGAAAATCTACATCCATTGTGCTACAGTGTAAGTAAATGTAAAAAATATGCGAATAAGTAACAGGTAATAGAATAATTAATAGTACATTTGTACTGATACATATTAATTGTATTATTATCGCTATTACTTTAAATGTCTGTATAATAATCAAAGAAAATGTTTTCTAAAATTACTATCGTAAGGTTTCTTATTAGATAGTCTAAATGATAATTAAAAAAATTGTCGTCTTATTACATTAGTACGCAGCAAAGTTAGTTAAAAAGAGACAATTACTTGAAAATGTTTTCAATATCCTTCCCTCCTCGGTCCCTCTTTTTCAGGAAATAAAACGAAAACTATAGTATTTATCTTACAGAAGCGTGAGCTACGCTGCACCGCGTACGTGCGCCTGTGTGCGCCTGTGTGCGTGTGTGCGTGCGTGTTCATATAGGTACATGTGGTTGTGCGTATATACGTGTACACGACTACTGACCTCGCTCGCCTGGCCGGCTATCACAGCCACCTGATCTGGATTCCTGCCCTGCCCCAGAAACGCGCCCAGCACCGCTGTCAAAATTCCCTAATGTGTGCGGAAATTACATCCATTCTAATGCATTAATGTATTTACAGAAGATACATAATATATACAGTTCAGAGGAAGTGCTTCTCTTTTAATCTTATTCTTCCTGCAAGTAGAAACTGTTTGTAGTTTGTAGTGTTGTATGTTTGTGCAGAGCTTAGAATTCGTGGATTTTAATATCGTAACTCGAGTTCGTTGCAACTAATCGTACGTTACTTATATTATACTTTAGAATAGAAAATTACGGTACACGTATTTTTATAATTTTCATGATGCACGTGTCATTATTAAATTTTCTCTAAATGATTCTACTGCGATAAAGCTTGATATCTTATATTTTGTTATCATTTTTTTAGCTGTAACAAAAGAGCAAAGTTCGTCACATAAGTATATACGAAACTGAAATCATTGTTGGCTATTAAATTTATTTTATATTGAAAAGACAACATATACTTTTTGATAATAGAATGTAGTAGTATCGCATTATATTAGGACCCATTACCGTGCAAAATGTGTTAGCGGCACGTATACAATTCAAGAATGAGGCTACAAATTGAAAAAAGTGATATTCTAAAGTTAATTTCTCCACGTTGTATTTTTATGCAAAGTACGAGTTGAGCTGACAATACATTGTAATGTGCCGTGAAGAAAAATGATGTTTTTACTTAAAATTTCTAAATTTTAAGTATAAAATATATGAAAGAATTGCATAGTACGACGAAAAATTAATTTCAAATTTCTAAAATAGAAATAACGCATTTCAAGGTAGTACTGAATTAGTATTTTAGAAATTTCAAGCTTAATTTCTATCATTTATATCAATAGTTGAAGAAAAAAATTGAAAAAAGATGAAAAATACGTTGAAATTTATGCATAAATCTATGTACTATAAGAACATAATTAATGTGTGTATAAAAATATTTCTTTTAACTCTTAAGTATACTTAATGGCGTGCTTTGGTTTTACTACAAATATATGTGAAAAATCTAACGAAAAATTAAATATAACGTCTAAAAGTATAATATAAAATAATATATACAACGTATTAAGTACTCAATATAGTTTTTCCAAAGCGTGTAAGAAATTAGTCTACTTATACATCTGAAGTTCGCTCAAAAAAGTATCGTTGCGATTTTGTTGTAGTTTCATTGCAACCCCTAAGTTTGACTTTTACTCAAGCTTACGCTGCATTATGAAAGAAATATGGCACAAAGACTTATTAATATAATTATAGACTTATCTCACTTTTTAATCATTTATTCAAGTCTAAAAATCTTTCGTTAATGTTTATAGAAAAAAATAATAACCTTGAGTACTAGTTTTAAATAATATAGTAAGAAAAGTGAATACTGAAAATAAAGATAAACTTTTATGTTGTAAAACGATCACAGCCTCTTACGAGACTAATAATTCTGTTATTTGAAAAAGTGTATTATAAATATAAATACTGCAAATCTATGTACCGTTCGAAAAATATAAAATCAATTGGAGAAATTTTGTTTTTAGTTTCGAAAAACAGCTTTTATCGCGCATAAAAAAGAAGGAGGATTCCTTTTGTTTTCAGTAAGTACTTTTCTTAGTACATCCGATCGACATTTCCCACGCGGTATACCGTACCCACTGATGTAACGAAGAAATGTCGTAAAATTTCACGCCCGGTAGTGCTTGGATAGGCTAACGTATTATCGGATAAAAACTTCACCAACACTGCAAGGAACTTTGTCGAGCTTTCATACGCGCATTCTACAAAGGCACAAGCTAGAGCTCTAACAAGGAATAGACTACAAACTACCGAACTGCACGATCGAATGGATCGTGGAAGCATTTGTACCTGCATAGGACTGCTGCTCTGATTATCAACCTTGTCGATACCATCGACTTGCTGCTGAGGTCCACCCAGGATAGCCGTGAGTACGCGTAAGCCGACGGAAAGGAGATTAGCCCAGGGACTGGTTGGTACTCCCTCATCGATTTCGTTTTTGCTGGGACTGGTAATGCCAGCTGTCTGACCTAGCAGCATCTGCATCAACATGCCCAACATATTCGACCAAGAGAAGCCCGTACCACCTCCCTCCTACGACAGATGAAGAATTCGTAAAATTGGAGTTTCCTCGATCGCGGTATTTTTTCTCACGAGTAGAAAATTTTTATTTGCGAGCCATTAAAAAAATTCCTCTCGAAAGACAAGAAAAAATGCTTCATGGAATATAGTGGTTTGATGTACACGCCAGCTTGTACCGTCAATTTTCTAAAAGTGCACGAGTCTTCATAAAAGAATTCGAATTATTGACTTGAAGATGTGCGTGTAAGAAGTGTGTGTAATTTTGATGAAAATTCACCTGCAATTCAACTTGTAACAAATGGATATTAATAAAAGAATTCCTTTGTGAATTTGAATTTATTTGAGTATTATAGAAAAGTATCTTACGTAGGTACACTCGTATAATGTATAGAGAGTCTGAGCTATTGCTAAGTTATTACTTTGATAAATATTACAAAAAATTTTAACAAGGTGTGGAACAAAGCTTTATGTTAATAATTATTCTTGTTATTAAAGTACAAAGTTCGGCATTTTTTTCTAATAAATATGAAGTTCTTCTATTATTGGCACATGCAATTTGGCATTAGAGATGAATTATTTCTTAATTAATTTCAAATAGGTAAAATATTAGAATAAAGTCAATGTAATAATTGTTATTTCAACGGTGCTCACTAGGATCCAGAAAAGAAAGTTGCGGAATTAGTGGTAGTTTGAAAAATTATTGCATGTATCGCAGTATGTAGATGCAGTATTGTAATTTTTCTTTCGTATAAAAGTTAATACAATATTGATGAGACTCTTAAACGTTATTCATAATTATAGATCTCGAAAAACTTGTTTTCACTTTGACGTAAAGCTTTCTCTTTAAGAAAGCCAAACTCCAACAGAGCTAATTTTCACTTTTTTTCTGTAAACAATTAATGCAGAAATTTCACATTTTGGTCTTCATATGAGAACAACTTTCGCTGAGCCTCATAATTTATTCACAAGTGAATGTTTTAAAATGATACTAGATTCTTGCTAACTCAGAATTCTACGACAAAATTTTGGAGATACATTATTGCTTACCTGAATCGAGTTGGTACTGATGTCTTCGATATCATCCAGAGCAACTTTCTTCATAGCGTTTGGCTTCTCTGCGAACTTTCTTGCTTCTTCTACTTGCTGATGAAGCGCTTGTTGAGGCAGCGCGAACGCTTGCCCTAAGACAAGTGTGACAAGGCACAACGAAAAGTACTGTTTGCTCTGCATGTTTACGCTAGAAACATTTAAATTACCTATAACACTTAAATACTAAATTCCCAGCGACGTTTTTCGAATTATAAGAATGTACCAAAAAATTATCGAAAAAAGTGATTTTCACTTTTTATTATTGAGTTACATCAATTCTTATATTTAAAAGACGCCAGCATTATTCCATTCGACGATGTTTATATACACTTTGAGTAGTTAAACTGATAAATAAAACTTAACTTCATACTCTCCAAAATAATTGTAGAAATTAAGAACTTTTAATGTGAAAACTTTTCATACTAAAATAAGTCCAACGACAAAATTCACATTCAAAATCATTAAAACGTTTCATAATATTTTACAGTGAATTACAATATCTCTCTCAAAATAATTTAAATAAAGCGCAGGGCACCATGGTACCATTAAAAACAGTGAGATTAATAAATTAATAACATAACCAGAGAATTATACGTTACACAATTAGAATGTAATAAGAATCGTATTAAAAAAAGTAAAATTCCTTGACGACTCGAAAGATCGGCTTAATTTTTAGAAATTTCATTAAACACAAATAAGTTATCGCTTTCTCAAACACCCGTATTATTTCCTCTTGTTCGGAGCTTCACGTGACGCATGACGCGTTAAAAATTTGATGTGTCGTCTCCGCGTGCGACTTTCCCCGCTTGCTTAGCTACACATGAAATTTCGCCTCCATTCTTTCTCCTTTCATTCGCAACTAGACCGCATGTTCGCGCCGAAAGTGTTACGCATTTCTATGATGGAGCCACGCATACATTTTTCACAGCGAATTCATTTCAACGAATTCGGGTCTTTTCACGGCTGTGACGTCAATCGTAACCGTTAGGTAGGTAATCAGAGAAATTGAGGTACGATTCAGCCTAGTAAACTGTTAATTAGTCATGTTTTAAATATCTTTATTGACATATCGTTCGATTCTATCAATGAAGTCATCCATTTCATTTCAATTAGATATGTACATAATAAATTTGATATAGAAATAACAGTAATTAAGTAATTTATACAAAACATAAATTCATGTCTAATTCTTATTTGTACATTAATAGATCATTATCTTGAAATAGAAAGCATTTTTACGTATTATTTATTTATAAGACGCAAGTTTTTATATTTTAAACTAAGCTTTAATTCTTATATAAATCTTTATAATTTATATCTTTATAATTCTTATATAAAGCTTCTATTGAATTACTCTGTATAAGAAAATTGTATTCTACTTTAACAAATAACATTATTCATGAAAACGTCTTGTTCTTTTAACTAATAAGGACTTTTGGAAAAAGTCGTCAATATATCTCCGGTTAATTGTCTCGTAATACCAGGACACACACTCTGGACACCGTTGGAATTGCCCGGTTCGAGAGCTGAAGATACCTTGACAATGAAAGTAGGTCGATAAATTAAAAATTGCTGTCCAAGAGGTTTTCTACAAGAAATTGTCACGAAAACAACCTAAAACGATTATACGTACAAATTTCAATTTCATAAATCCATCTGATTGATAAATAAACGAATTGAATTAAATTAAGATTCAATTCTAAAGCATGCATTCGCCCATAAGTGCCAGAGTACTGTCGATAATATTGATCCAAAATTCGAGTCCCATGGAATACCTTCGAACAACCAAGTAAAAAAAGTTCAGAGTGCTGGTCCGGTTGGTCCATTCGATATCACGAGTGTTGATTCCAGGGAGGGCTACACTCGCTTTATAAATAACCTTGACCATGAAAGTGGGTCGCGGTCGGGCGTCACGAAGCTCGAGAGGAGGTGGCCTCGTTAGCCCACTTCGAAGCGAGCGGGTTTCTTGACCCGGCGCCGCGTCGTGTACTCCGAGACACCGTTATTCCGAAAAGGCGGTCGTGACCTACTAGGAAGCAAGTGATCGAGCGTCGCACAAGGATTTCGAACGCGTTGGAATAGGCTTTCCGCCTTTTCCTTCCTTTCTCGCGCAGCTAAAGACTCGTGGAGTCTCGCTCGGAGGGTTCGTATTTACGAGCTCGAAGTATAGGAGTGTGGGATAGTTGAATCAGTTAGATGTCGAGCAAGGCACGAGCTGCGGTTAGATGTCTGAGGAATGCGCGTGTTTTGTTTGGCTTTTCCACTCCATTTGAGGGGAAAATACGTGTGGCGCGATTAATAGGCGCCTTACGTGGGCGTCGTGGTTTCGACGCGTATCGCTCGATGCTTTATAGTGAATCCGCAAAGGTTCCACTTTGCGGATCATACTGCGTAACTTTTTGAATAAGCGGTTATTTTTAAAGGCTACTAATTAACAAAATATAACAAAGAAGGGTCGACAGATTTTAGGTTCTGTGGATTTTTATTTTTCATTTTCATTTTCAACGATTTCATTACTTTCCAACGTTTTATCAATGATGCTACTTATTCAAATTAAAAATAAGGTGTGTTTTAATATTTTTGATCTAAAAAAATACCGTACCTGAGACAAAACTGTACAGAAAGACTTAAATAATTTAATAATATACATGTAAAAATGTGGTTTATCTTCCAAGGTTGCATTAACCTGTATTTTAACAAATATTCTGTGACTTAATTTAATTTACATTAATCTACGCTAATTAAAAGATTACGAAATTATATAATACATGCATCTTTAGCACTTGATGTACAACTAATTATACGTGGCAACAAATGGAATATTAGCTGTAATTTACAGCTTTTCAATAAACTATTAAACTTACTAATTTTAGCATAAAAATATAAATAAAAAGACATTTATTAAAATTAAAAATTTTGAATAATTATCAATTGATAAACTTATTTTCCCGTTTTATATCAATTTTTTAACGTTGGCTAATGTTACTTACGAAATAAAATTATTTCATCGAATAAAATTTATATTTTTTTTATTTACAGAAATATAAATTAATTAGATTTACGTATAGTCAATACTATTAGCTATACTACACAGTTATTTAACGTTTTTATAACTAGAAGATAGAAGGTATTGGTGAAAATTCTGTTGTAAATATTGATGGAATTTCTATTATTTATCATTTGAGTTTAATTGCCGAAGTTATTACGTTATTTTACGATAGTTTTAAATGGTTCATGGAGCAGGAAATTTGTAAAATGCAGATAATTACGTGACTTTCTAAAACTTGATGAGTAATATTCAAGTAACTACTTTAATCTTATGTGTATGCACAATTTTCACAATTGTAATAAATCTAAATTGAAAAAATAGCATTACAATTACATTTTTAATAAAATTATTATCATAATTAAGATTAAATGGCAGATAAATTGTAAGAAAATTTCCTTCAACTTATTAATATAATACTCATTTTAAGACTTACTTATTATTCGAAATTGATTCACTAGATTATTAATTATTTATTTTCGATGAAAATTCATCAACGATGACCTTTTTACTTGCTTTAATATTCAAAATACATCACCTGGTCTCGTTTAAAATTAACATGACATCCCACATCAATTTTAAATTGAAATTGGCTGCTTAAAATCCCACAAAAAACATGCAAAAAATTGTCGTCCGTGGTAAAAAATCTCCTACACATTTGAAATTCGGCGAATGTACAAAAATTCGCTATCAGAAAATTCGGTTCAAATGCCAAAAACAATCGCAACCAAAAGAAACGTCACAAAATTCGCAATTCCCACGCACTCGACGCTCGGTTTTTGCAAACCTTAAAATAAAACTAACATGCATTAAAACTCACTTTTTCTTAAATAAATTTCCAGCTATGCGTATATGAACTCTATCCGTGCGACACTTTGGTTCTGAAAGATAACATTCTCGTGTGGATCTTCTTATAGCCTGTACCTCAAACGGCCCGTTGGAGATGGTGGGGACGAAACCGTTCGGCCAATGGAACTTATACATCGAACGAGTTGCTGTTTCTTGGGCCTTACCGAGCTTAAGGAATTCCACTGCTTGGCGCAATGATAGCGAAGGGACAGACATCCATTTTTCGAAGCGATTCTGCAACCGATATACATCGTCTGAGATGTGTGAGATGTACTCATCGAGACACTTGAATATCCTCCGTAAGGCCCACATTTTTATGGGGCCTTCAAAAAGTCTCGTTTTCCGATGTCAAAAATTTGCGCCTCCTTCAATTTATAGATCAATGATATAAAGTGAATTTTCAATCGTCATTTTTATTTCTTTTCGTAATTTAAATGCAAGATTACATGTTTTTTAAGTGCTACAAAACGACCGGAACATCGTTATTGAGAAAAATTTGTTACGCCTACAAAAGGTATTTGTTTTCTAAATTTATGGACTCATAAAATATTTTTTGATATTTCTATAAAGATTTAAATAAATTTATATGTATGATAATACATTGAATTGAATAGTCTCCCTTAATAATTTAAATATGTGTAAAAAATACTGATATAAGTAATTTTTTTAAAAGTAAGAAATACAAATAATTTTCTTAACAGTGAGTAATACCAGGATTTATATTTCTTGTCAATTAACGATTAACTTGTCATTAACGATTTTCATGAGTTCTTTTTAATCTTGGTATATTTACTTAACTGCTTCTCTTAAAGACAGATAGAATCATAACATAGATAATATTTTTTGTTAGCGAATACGTTAAGGAATTCCGCTTGTTCAATAATTAGAAGTAAAAGGATGAGCAACCGTTTTTCAAAGTGATTCTGTAACAATTTTACGTCTAATAAAACATTATAGTTTCATAGTGGTTGCCTTTTATAGGCTTAAGATTATGCTAAGGAATTATGAGGATTGAGAATTATTTTATAGTTCACTTTTTTCAATTTTAATAGTATTACAGAAAGCAAGTATTTCACTACACGTTATAGATTCACTACATTTTTAATGTTTAAATATTTTACAAATCATTTTTTTATACTTACGTTCAATCTTTTATATATATAATTATTTATAATATATGTAGAATTATTTATACTAACACGTAAAATAAGTTAATTGTAATATTTAAATTCGTAACTATATATATTGGAAAGTTTAATCTTATTATGAATAATCCATAATTACGATTAAAATTATTGTACTCCTTATCATAATTAATAGATTCATATAACTTCGGTTCATTATGTAAAATACAATTATGAACATACTAATTGCCTTCTTTAATTTTTTTTTCTGCCTATATTTATACATAAAATTTAGACTGTATGTAAATAAGAATATATAATAAGGTAATAATTTTTTATGATATAGAATCTATTTGAATATTTTATTCGGTTTACTTTCCCTTGTAAAAGCAATAATACAAATAATTTATTCATTCAAATCTTTATTTTTATATACAATTCATACTAACAAACAAAAATTAATGTGTAACATAATAAATAGCATATCACCACTTTTTAAAAACTGTTTATATTATGCCATGTCATATTATAGATAAACCTAAAATAATTTTTCTTGATAATTATTCCTAAGGAACTAAAAAGGTAATTCATAAAAGCTTAAAAGAGTATAAATTATATTTTTTCTTTTTCGAAGAAAATATAAATCAAATGATGTAATTATGAATTATAATAAAATTAACGGATATAATAAATAAATTCGCTAGGCATTTATTTCTTTGTATTTAATATTTTATCATGAAAAGTCAATCGTATCAAAAAAGTTTAAAATTTTAGAATTTAATTTAAAATTTAAATTATATTATTTATATTAGCTTATTATAAAAATTAGAGTGTTTTTATTAAATATCGAACGAGCGTTTTATAACTTAAAATTTTTTAGTTAAAATTCTTACTATTAAAATTGATAAAATTAAAATTATTTAAGAATGTTAAATTATTTTTAATACGTGCTAAATCTATAATTTGAATATAAATTGTTTCAATGTAAATTATATTTACATTGAAACAATTTGAAAAATCTTGATATTAACAAATTATACTGTTAAAATGGACTCTATCTTTATCGTTAGAATATACATTTAAAAATAATTTATCTTAAAATATATTTAGATAATAAAATTCTCGTGGATTAAAACAGCAACGAAAACAAAACATAAATAAATATAATAATAGTGATTTTACAAAATAGGTCATAATAAATAAAATTGATCGCGTTTAATAAGTTGTGTAAATTTTTCTCTCATATAGTAAGGAACAGCGAACTCGGAAATTTCCAAGTTTCTCTTTAAAAATGCAGAAAGAGCTCGTACTTGAGATAAATAAAAGCACCGGCATCGGTATCTGGGAAGATGTCAGTGATCCAAAAGGTGTTCGAAGCGCGTGCCAAGACTCCACTTTACTTTCTTCTTACTTGCGTGTGATTGTAAACACATTTTACACATTGTAAATGCATAGTTGTGTGCGTACGTATACGCTTATTTTTCCATCGCATACTCCTACTCGAAAGTCTCAATGCTTTCAGTGAGTCTTTCAATTTTCCATTTTATACTGATGACTAGAAATATTTATAATAAAATAGGCAGCAATATTTAAGAGACAATATTATTCTTTATAATCTACGGATAAATAACAATCTCTAGTTAATACTATCTACTAATAGAGTTTATTATATTATAAAAATTATAATGACATGCCAAGAGTATCTAGAAATAAGTAAAATAGGATTAGAGAAGTCCTGGAATAACCATGATCGATGTTACTTTGATAAATAATTTATAGAATTTCTTAAATAGACTTCAAGATTTTAGCTACGTGTTATACATTGGAGCTTATTCTCTGTTTTTGCATAACGTCTCTTAAATATATATGGTTAATATCTTCTTAAATATATTTAAATTAACATTTTTAATTATATGTATATATACAGCTACTATGTTAATATTACTTATAAATTAATAAATTTAATTGTAATATTCTTTTTATAACGTAGTAATTCTAAAAATAAAAATGTAAATTCAATCGTATTGGAATAATTACTATTTTAAGGTAATTTGTACATATAAAATTTATATCAAGTACGCATTTTAAATTAAAGGTAACGTTGAAATAATCTACATAAAATAAATGTATATTTTTTTTTAGTTGAACCGTTATAAATTTACAGCAACAATAATAAAACCAACATAAATCTTCTAAAAAGAGTTTGGAATGAGTCTAGAATAGATTTTTGAACTAAAATTCAGGTTTTCCTCACAGATTATTGTACTTTTACAAACGATCAAGAAGAAACAAAACACCCGTATTTTTGAAGAAAACATTTTAGAATACCGAGAAGTATTACATTACAAACTGGTTTCTGTTTCAAACTCACTGATCTTGGATGAATCTAGATATAAAACCAGATGAACTTCTATCAAGTTAACTTCACTCTTATACGTGCGTAAAAATTATAAAAACTACAGCTTTCTGAGTGACTCTAAAGTGCGTTCGGAAATCATAGTTTTCGATACTTCCTGTTTAAGTCAATGTACTTACAATAATTTCTTAGGGATTAATTTTTATATTTATATCATAGAAAATCTTGGTAGAAATAAAATAATTTTTGTAAGAATTTGATATATCCTTCGATATAATTTGTTCCAATGTAATGATATCCTCATATTTTCATACGCATTAAATACTTTTTACATCATTAAACACACATAAAAGTTTAGATTTTTAAAAGGCAGATCTGATGTTAAATTTGTGAAATTGTTTTATTTTAGGCTCATAATTTTCTCAAATCTTATGTAATATAATTATCAGTCAACTGAAATTTGAAATTATTATTATGTTCTAGCAATTTAAATTTTACTAAGAATTTGCGCATCGGCCGTAAATGTGCCCAACAACCATACATAATTTTATATTTCTATTTGCCAACAAAAATTCTCTTTAGTATTTCCATAGTCACATGACTTAGTCGCTGGAGCGATAATTGTTCCTTTTACGCTTTGACTCTCTTCCTTATATTTTTTCAAGTCGCACCGGTGAGCGTAACGATACGCAGTAAATGAAAAGATAGGTAAAAACTCGGTATAATAATGCGTCTCATTATCGTACGCGGTTGTAAATATAATGCATGTTATCCCTTAAACGGTTAAAAGGAAAGAGGAAGGAAGTTAACAACAAAGCTGTGCTCCGATCAAAGTACTTCTTTAGTATTTCAAAAGCATAGCGTTGTTTTTCTAAATGTTGGATGGCTAGTTTGTTATGACATAAAGACTTTCTATTTGCCCGTAATTTTTCATTATAGACTTGGAGCGATTGTTTAGTCTCGAATAAAACATCATTAACAGTATTAATTTTAAGATACTTCATACATATTTACGTTATACTATTTTTTCTACTCTCTTTATAACTCATAAATCATTATATTAATGTATTTAATAACTATTTCTTTTGAATTATTAATATTTAGTTCATTAATATACAATTTTTTTAAGACATGTAGTTTACCACCAACATATAAAGAAATAGTAATATTATATTTTATTTAGCTATCGGTTATTCTTTATGTCATAAAGTATGTTTCAAAATTTTCTAAAATTTAAGTTAAATTCCTTATTTATAATATCTATTGCTATATACTTACTAGAATTACATAAAAGTGAATGTTAGTAAACATAAATACTATATAATTATTAAAAACTTGAAATAAAATAAAAAAGAAAATATTACTACGTATAATTACTACATATAGTCTTCAATATGATTATAAATTATTTTTTTATTTGTAAAAGAATTAATTAAGAAGTAGTTATACGTCTGTAAATATTGGAATAAAAAAACGAATAGAATTGGTAATTAATAGTATTATGATTTACAATGTTTCAATACGAATACACGTATTTAGGTATTAACATTTTAATTTGAACACAATCTTACATTTCAATATTTTATAATTTATAATCTTAGTAAATATAGTTAGAAACTGGTCAAGCAAGTAAATACTCTTGATGCGCATGGTTGTAGAGTTAGATGATGCTTAAACTACCATGAAATGTATTCATAAAAAAATTTACAAGACCTCTACAATAATGAAAATGTACAGTTTAAAAATATTATACTACAAATTTCTTGAATTAATGAGAAAACAAAGTGCCTTATGAACATTACATTAATTATTTATTATTAGATTAAATAATGCAGTTTTATTATATTTATTTAACCATAAAAATTACTGAAGAAATACAAAATAACTCGGTGTTACATATTAATTAACCATAAAGAGTTTTGAACAATGGTAGAGATAATAGAGTAAAACATTTGTATATTTATATTAAAGAGACACAAGATTTCCTGAAATTTCATTTATTTTAATTTTTACTTATGTTTCAATAAAAATTCGACAATCTTGATAAAAACTAAAATTTATAATAGAATTTTTAACCACGGCACGTGTAATGGTAAAATAAATACAACTCATTATCTAGTTCTCAAAATCTCTTAACGTTGCGTTATTTAACAAATTCTCTTATTATAATATCAAGAGCATAGAATTTAACATCAAATATGACTTACGTTGGTTCCGATAGTACAAATATTTATTTCATAAATCATTTCAAGCAAAACTATTTTAGTACACGGAACATGATAGGAACAATGTTTCACATGGTGGTAATGATTTACGAAATAAAACTATTAAAAAATTTGTGTATTCTTTTCAATAGAATAAAGCACATATTATTTCTTGAATATGTTTAATTAATTTTCAAATTAATGATTAAAATTAATGCTTTATTCTAAAATGAATGAATAGAAATTTACGAGATCTTACTGTGCTATGGAGAGAGTTTATTTGATAAATAAAATAATTCCCAATTATTTTCAGATAACATGTATGTTGATTTTGTATATATTTTTGCATAATACAACAGTTTTAAAAAGAAAACTTAAAAGTTACGTTAAATTAATTTTTGTTATTATAAAATACCAACATCCGCTGATATTAAATACATTTTTAACGTTTTTGTTATATATGATAATATTTTGATAAAAATAGAGTATCCGATATTTATTAATATATAGGAAATTTTTAATTTAAATACACATGTACTGTATATTTTTCACTACCACTGCGGATTCCTCGACCCTTTAGCAATGATATCGCAAAACGAGTTGCATCAGAACACTCGATTAAAACCGACTCTACCTGTTTTTATTTTTATTGGAAAAAGGACGTATGTGTGGCCTACTTGATGGCAATAATTTCCGATCTTATTCGAGGATCATGAGAGTGTGAGAGGGATCATCATAACTGTTTCGGTAGCGGGACGCCGTGTGCTTGTGCCCATCTTATTAGACGGATCGTACTAATCGGCCAATGTTTATACACAGATACAGATCCAGCGAGCGAGTATGTTAGAAAATGTGTTTTTGCATAGCCATACAGTGGGTATGCAACTAAGATAACGACCATGGCGACTTTTTGGCGCTGGAGGCCACGATACAGGCCAAGATGTTTCAAACGTTTCCTGTAATTATTGGACTCTGGAATTAATCTAAGTTTTTGTCCCCGTGAGATGATTCATTGCTCAAAATTATCCTAGTCAAATGTGTATTTTTTACTTTTATCATATTGACGCATAATAAATACTTTCTCAGGCATTACTACTCGAGAAATAAGAATATTCCGATATAATATTGTAGAATGTATCGATGACTACTTAGTAATATTTGCATTGACCTACACGTGTGCACCTGTTGAATATTTTATTACAAGAATTGAATGTAAGGCAACTGTACATTTATAACAAATACAAAAATATATATATATATATATATATATATATATATATATAAAGTAATAAAAATTGTTAATATGCTTTTAATGAATTATTCTTTTCAATTGAATTTTTGACAGTTTTTGTATTTTATTTTATAATTATTTTATTTGATGTCATTTGGATAAATTAAAATACATTTTTTATTCAGACATTTCAGCAATTTTTATTTTACAAGTGTATATACAAGAGTATATATATTGATACATACCTGCTTTAATACTTAGTTAACTAAAATTTTAATGGAATTAATTTCTATTATCTCGAATACATTTATCAAAAGATAATTTTAATATCCTAAGATAATAATTTAAGTTAAATGTACAGGTTAAAAAGGTTGAGTAATAATTATACCTCATACATTCATGAGATTTTATTAATTTCTATCATATTGTGACGGTATTTCTCATACAATATATTTCCAAGAAGAAGTAGATTGAATTGACTTACTACGGAAACTATGAAGTGTGAAGGCTCCTTATGCATTTTAACACCTATACAGTTTATATATTAAGAAAGCAGTTATTCGAATTTTATACGTAAATTTGTATACCTTTTAATAAAGACTTGTTAATTTTCAAAGTTTACTTTATTTTGTCTTTACTTTTCTATTTGAAGCTAACTTGAACAAATAAAAGCAAAATATCTAAATATCAATCGAAGCATTGACATTCTTCAAATAAAAAAACGACAACCTGTGCTGATAAAAACTGGTGGCGTTATCACATTGATCTCCATAAATTGCCACTTTCAACTTTTAAATGGTTGATTTGCTTTTCGTCTTTCACCGACGTCTCCTTTTTGTACTTCAAGGAACTCGCGATGCACTGAGCGATTACTCGAAGATGTGTTACTAACGGGACATTCGTTCCTTTTCCTCTCGCTGCTGTTTATGAACGACCTTCGCGGATCCTCGGCACGCGGTTATGTTCAGAAAGATACATTTCTTATTAGACAAGAGTTGAAGGAAGGATGAAATTTGCGATGCTGTATCATAAAAGCTACGGAAATATTACATAAAAAATTACTGGTGTACTCGATTACATATGAGTCGAAATATACTTCTTCGAAGACAAAGATTGTTTAGAAGACTGTAATTCTTGTACTTTTAACATCGAATCATTTGATATTTGTTTAAAACTAATTCGTTTCTATAAAAACATAAAAATTCTATATCACTTCCTTACATACTGATAAATTGATGGCTTAAATACTAAATAATACGATAATATCTATATTTAATTAAGCTACAAGAAACATTGTACTTTGTAAAATAGGACATTAATTAGTTCAAATATATACTACACGAAATAAATTTATTGCATTGGAATTAATTTTATTATGAAAGAAAATTACTTTTAAAATAGTCGATCAACTTTATTTTTTGGCATCTACTACTTACAAATATTTGCTGGAAGATATTATTAATCTAAAATAAGTAGTAAAGAAAAAAAAAGTGAAGATAATTAACTATTAGCTAATACATAAAGAAAGTTGATTATAGCGATAATGTATTTTGTATAGTAAGCATAAAATACAAATTTACTATTTTATTAATTACTTATTTAATTTTTTTATTTCTAACAATTATATACTTATTAAAAAATTAAAAGATTTATTCCAAAATATCTTTTATTGGAAATTTTGTACAACATGTAAACGTATATGACATCTTAACGGAAATCTCGAATATTAGATATCTTTAATTATTTGAAAATGAATATATATTTAAAAACTACTTGTTATTTCATACAACTTAAGATGTATTTCAAACTATGTTTAATAAACACTAGTATTTGTCAATTAAATGTAAAACAGATACCTATTACAAAATTCTTATGATTACTGAACTAATATAGCATTATTGATTAAAATATTAAAATTAATATAAAAATTCGTAAAATTAAAACAAAGACAACAAACATTAGTATGTATATATATATATCACTGTTGTTATGTTCACTGCTTTTATTTAAACTTTTTATTATTTTCGTACTAAAAATAGCTTAACAAGAGAAACAAAACGTTATTATTAAATGAAGTATTGTATTAATTTTAAGGATCTTAAAAAGTATAATTAGTTAAGGGGGCTAAGATAGATAACTTTAGTAAGACACAAATTTTTATATCTTTTGCTAATGAAATTCTCTGAAATTATGGTATTTTATGAATTCTACTGTATTATTGTTAGCGTTGAAATATAATTTATGTTCATGTATGAATACTTTGTCACAGAAACATAATAAGAATTGAATTTTTATTGCTAACGAAATTAAAAACTTCTAAGAATATTTCATTATTAACCTACATTACAACGTTTAGAAAATTAGAGTATTTGCACCTATAATTATAAGAAAAATGCTGCGAAATTTTTCATAGATAACTTAAAAAAGTATTATAACACATTTCTATGAATTTTTCATTTATAATGTATCTAAAAATAGTACTAGTAAACATGCATGGATCGTTATAAAATAGTTTCGATAAGAACTATTTATTATTTCTTAATAGCTACACATCCTACTATAATTAGTCTTTTAATAGCATAGCTTATTAAAATTATGTCAGATAAAATGTATAAATTGGAAATAAAAATTAAGAATGAAGATTAGAAAGAATAACACTCTATCTAACATAGGATAGTTATGTTGTTAATCTGACTCAAATAAAAAAAATACGCGGTAGTATTTTTAAGGATCCACATCAGTGAGCAAGAAAGTCAGATCACCTACGTAATAAGCTACGGAAATGGAACGTCCCTGGAAAGCAGGATAACAATTCAATTGACCATAGAATTCCACCTCCGTAGCTTCCTCCTGTGACAAACTGGCGTCAGTGAAGGAAGCACGAAAGACTAACACGTGCCCTCCATTAGCAAGCGTAATACGTTGCGTTAATGGTAGGCAGATGTAAGAAAGCATGTCAGAAGCCTGATTTATAAAGTATGAAGTTTACGAAGTATTAAAAGAAGAATGAAGTGAATAGGCATCCGGAGAACATCTGTATGCCACTGTCACGCTCGATTGATAGTTCACGCCTCGAAATTCATTCAACGGTAGAAGGTCGGTAAACCTGTCATTTTCGTGTTATTGGGTCCAATTTACCTACCTCTGTTCTATTTATCAATAATTATAGAGAATTTCCAAGTTAGAAGTGAAAACCAGGTTCATCTTTATTCAGTTATTCTTTGATGGCATTGGCAACAAGAGTGGAACTAGTAATTACTTTCAAAAAACCGATTCAGATGAATTAATTTTCACAGCTAAATTATTACTTGTTGATAAGATAGCTTGACAATGATTAGAAATTTAAAATGTCACTAACTTCTTTTACGTATTCGTAAACATTCGAATATCTAATTTAAATAGAACTAATTTTAGTTTTTTTTGGTAATTTAAATGCTGTTAATTAATTTGAAAATATGGTCTTTATTAGTTGGACAATTTAATATTTAATTATCATTTTCAGTATAATTCAGTATTAAAATATAAGATTATTATTTTAATTAGATTGGATTCTGAAAACATTTCTTAGTACCTAAATGGCTCTATTCGATTCGTTGCAGTGGATTTAATAATATTTGTTGATGAATTTTATATTTATATTATTGAAAATTCAAACAATGTATATAATTATTGACAAAATATATTAATAAGATATACTATAATGAAATTTTTAAACTCAACCGACAGTATTTATTTAGAGTATTATCTCCTCAATAGATTTCACTCATCTACTGAATAAATTATTTAAAAAATAATTGAAATACTTATAACTTATTTGAAATCGCTTTTCAAGGCATCGTTCATATTTTCTATTTTCTATGAAAAGAATTTGCCTTGATGTTGGACAGCATCATTTTCTTCATAATAAATTCTAAACCTCAGACGGATTTAAGTTTCTTATTTCATCGACTCACCAGCATCTTATTAGTGGTTTAAATTCCGACATAAAAAAATCCTTTATTAAAAATTATATTTTCATAGCATATTTCAAAGGAACTAAAAATTTGAATAACTGTAAATATCTTCTTCTAATTAGTTTACATAATATACTATATTTATAAATTTTAATGTAATATTAGCATCAAAACTTTTACATTTTAATTTTTCTGAAATAAAGGACTTTTGCATTATCTGAAGTTTGATACTTGCAGTTGCATGAGATACTCTTAGGTTTTTTCACAAAAATAAAATATTGAATAATAGTTTAATTTCAATTAGAATTTCTTTTTTCTGTAGTACGTGGATACTTGTTATAATTTTTTAATTGTACTTTAAAGGTTAAAAACACGAGATTTTTAAACAAAAAAAAACGTTTTTGACATTAATACTAAACATATTCCCTTAGTTATTTTATTCATAAATTAAGATGTGTTACATTGAATACTTAATGAACACCTTATTATTATTGGTATGAGCTCACGATTGAGTCATTTTGAAAAGAAGAAAGTATCCATAATTTAAGTTCATACACTGTTTGTTTAAAAAAATGTTATTATTTTTCCCCCACATTTGTTGAAATCATTATGACTTTTCTACAATAGTGATTTCACTACATATTGCGATCGAAATAATAATAAAGTGTTAAAGTAACTCCTCAATAAGTATGAAATATTTATGAAAATTTGAACAGAAACTTTAAAAATTGTAGACTATTCTATTCTATATAAAATAGAAGTATTCGAGTATTCGAATAACCGTTAGTAACTAATAATTTCTTAAGAAATAAACTGTAGGTGTGTTTTCTTATCATGTGAGTTACTCGAAGATAAGATACTTCAAATAAATGTAGAATTCAATTTTTATATTTTAATTCTGCATTTCCTTTTTTTCTGTTAAAATTATAAAAGTTCATTCACAGGATGTAATTGAATGCAACTAAATCCTTGATATGTAAAAGAAAATCTGATTTTTTTAATATCAGAAGCTTTATTAACCGATGACAATGGATTAATTACTAATTACAAAAAGAAATCTAGTCAATATAAATAATTAAAATATCTAAGAACAAAATAGTTTAATAAAAACTTACAAAGTATAAATAAAACATGACGATGACGTTAAATTAGCATAACTAATAAAATGTAAAAAATGAAAGTAATGATATAAACTCTATATCATAAATACAATAAAAAACTACTAAGTATTTTTAGAAAATCGCAAACCAAATTTTCAAAGTTGATACAATAATTAAAGAAGCCATACATTGAACATCTCTTGTTATCTACCATCGACTGATTAAGCGATGCCTAAGAACCAGCCTCTGATGTTGTATCTGTTGCAAACGAATCATAGTATGTGAAATCATGATTGTACAAGCCTCGGTCTGACGACAGATAGATAAACTTCCGAGTTACAGCTATTCGACACAGAAATACCTTGCGTACGTAGCGGGACTCGCACGTACGATTTACATAATACATATTCACACGCGTGGATCTGTGCACCAGCTTCCGATCGTGCAGTAGGATCGAGATGATGGTTGTAATAGTAGACTGCACGCATCTCTGTGTAAGTATGTACGACCTTGCGATTCTCTTAGCGTAAAGGTGAATGTTTTGCAAACTCTCTCTCTTTCTACCTCAATCATGTGGATATATTTATAAAAAGATAAACGTTACAAATTTTTTTAATTAAATTCCATTAATGTTACTTTTAAATATCTATCGTGCTTATTAAAGAAGAAATGGATCACGAGCTCGTTCTCTAAGCTTTGTTCGTAATATGCTCTATTTGGATGTTAATCTTGAATGTTACAGAGAAATTAGTATAATTAATTTTAAATAATTTTCGAAATAGTATACTGTAAAGATTTATAACAAAAAGTTAATAAAATGTATTCTATTCAATGAAATTGACATACATTAATGTCACTAATTACTGTTTTAATTAAGTTTCATGTTTCTTACAAAGCTATTTTCAAATTCCTTAAATTATTCTTTATTAGATGTATATTTATAGGAATGTAATGTTCTTCCGAATGTGTATGTACAGTTTTGGAAATGAATCGATTAAGTAATCGTCACGAAAGCTTGAATACCATTTGGATAAATTTTGTGTTGTTATACAATAAAAATATTTAAAAAATTAAACAGGACATTCAAATTTGACTAGAAAACTAATGTCAAGAACTGAGTCAAATTATGACTAATTGAAAACTAATTATTTTCACTGAAACAAAATTTAAAAAAAAATTCATTCAGTAAGGTATATAAAACTGTTAAAGCATCAAACCTCTAAACATAAGGGTTTATGGAAAATATTTATTAACAATTATTTATCTAGTCAACTAAATATTGAAATTTTGTAATAGATTATGCCTAGGTATCCATTATGTAGCGATTGTAGATATTAGCTAATAAATGAGTTTGGATTTAGCACACTTAATTTTCAAGTTATCTTCCATGTGTAATTGGGAGCTATTTCCCCATAATATAGAATGTATAAACGCATTTTTCTAATGTCGTATTAATTTTTTTACACTTCAACATCGATACAATATTTTATCAATCAACTTTTTTTACTTTAAAGTATTGTAAACCTATAATTAATGACAAAGAGCATACGGAGATTGCACTATATCTCAAATTGAATTGAACTGAAAATATTACGATTTCTTAGAGAGGATTTGAAATTACTATTGTCTGTACTTTTACAAAATTAACAACGTTATTAACCTTATGGTTGATATTATACAATTAAAGCAGTCAGTACAATTTTATTAGCTGTCATAAAATGAATAGTTTCATTTTACATAGTTGAGTTATGTTCAACATTTCTTGTGTAATTTAGTAAATAAAGAATTGTAACAAGTTTTCACAAAATTTTATTTAGATAACAACAAATATTTCATTCTATCACATTTCACGCTATTTTTACACTCTTCTTCATTAATAGATTTAAAATAATAAATATAAAACAGAATAAAAAGAACATGACAAAGAAGAAAAGAATTACGTCCTTGGCAACGTTGGCTGGCGCACCGTGGCGTTACATTTATTCAAATATAATCAGACCCACCCCCAAGAACCGCGGTTCAGCCCGAGCTATCTTGGCAAGAGTCATGGTTTTGTAGAAATAAAATAACAAAGGAAGTAGAACTGGCGAGGACCCAAGACGAAAGGAAATGTAAGTCAAGTCAGAGAAGTAAGCAATCGCGAAAAAATCCGAAGAAAGACAAGCGTTACATGAAGCATCGCGGAATCGCTCAAAAGATCAGCGTAAAGAATAAAGAATTTGGTGGGGTTAGAAACGTTAGAAAATTATAAAATACCTTGACAACATTTTTTTTTAATTCGTATTATCGTATTACGGATTATCGTATTCATAATGAAATTACTATTTAAAGAAATACCACAAAAAATACAATAATTACTTTTCTGATATTTCAATAAATCAAAATTATCTAGCTTGTCACATTTCAGATATTATTGTACAAAGCCTTTTTACTAAATGCTTTATGTTTTTTATATTTATTTAGACCATTACGGGAACATTTTATTGATATTGTATTTTTCCATCCTGTAAAAATAATATTATCATTTTAATTATATAATTTCAATTATCCCATGCTATTATGTAATCAAGTAGTTTTTAGTAATTTAAAAAAACAAAATACTCGATGCATTGCTACTTTCTAATATTTACAATGCGTGAGAGAAGGTTAATTAACATCAAGTATTCATGATTCATGTTATTAAATGTACACTTTATTTGATAGCTTATAAAATTTCAAATAATTAAATAAATAAATACAATATAATATAACATAACAAAAATTCGTTTACTGACATTAAACTATATTTATAAAATATCTGCAATTTTAATAAATATTTTTGATAATTTTCACAAAGTGAATGAAAAACTCCTTCATAACTTTCTCTTATGCCGCCTTTCGTACAATATGCCTGTGTAAGATAACATATTTTTTAATTTATATAAATATCATTTCTACATAATTAATATTATGTACTGTTTTTATACAATCAGAAATTATTAAAAATTAAGAAAATATATTAATTGTTTATTATTTATAATTTAAAATGTAGAACTATACATTACAAGGAAATTTATTTAGTTAATTTTTAATTAAAGATAAAATTTAAGACATTTTTAATGACTTACGTGGAATAAATAAATTTAAGTTATTACGTTTTATCTGAATAAACTACAGATAGAGACATAAATAAACAAAAGTCAAAATAATTGTAATATAATTATACTTAATGTTAATCAGCACTGATAACAGATTATTAATTAGATAATTATCAAGAATAAAAAGAATTTTATTCAACACAACTATTTAATGACTGGACTAAATGAATAAGCGAAAGCCTTTCTGAATAACTTTCTGGAATGAATTTCCAACGTTGTCATTAATAATTTATTGTACTTGTGCTTCTTTTTCTCCGTGTAAATAAATTATTATAATTAAGCATAAATATGTACTTTAAGTTACTGTAATAATAAATTTTTAAAATATTTAACCAAACATCTTAGTATAAGCACGATTAATTATTTTAAATTCAAACATTTTCACTTTATAATTTTTTTTCTTACTTGTATATACGTTGTACCTACGTTTGAATAATTTGTTATACATATAGATAGATCAAATTTTATTAACTATAAATTTATAATATTTAATTTTCAACGTTATTATTTACTTTTCTACTAAACTTTAATGTTCAATTTTTAAAATAAAGAATATAAACATAACAAAATTTCTTTTCATTCTAGTATTCGTATATTTATGACGTATAAACGAAAAGGTTACAAACTTTTTTAAAATTTCTTACTTTAAAAATTGATTTGAAATATTATTGCAATTTAAAGTAATGTTCTAGAAAATTCTAAAGAATATTCTAGAAGAATATTGCTCAACATTATACATCAAAGTTATAACCATTTTTTAATACTCATGTACAATATCATGATTTTGTCGTAAATAAAAATATTTATAAATTCTTATTATTTCGATGATTATATATATATATATATATTTATATATATATATAATTAAATTTTTTTCAAACTTCTACTCACCTGTTTCACTCTAAAGTTTAATGATTTTTTTATCTGAAGAAAGCGAATTTAAGTTACATTATTTTTATAAATAATACAATACATAGGTATTAAAATATTAATTTATTATGTGTTCTCAAAGAAGACTAGTTTAACGTATTTTTATCCTTGATTCACAAAGAAGCCTATTACTATTACATCATGCAATAGTCAAAGTTTACTAATAAAAATATATATTATCTCGTTTTACTAAGCTAAAACAAGTTTTAAGTCATTTGTCTGATCTTTTGTCATTTCTTATATGAGCTCCTTCAGATAAATCAGACAATAAGAATTATATTAATGAACGCTAATCTAATATTATCACCAGTGCTACTAATTATTCCATTTTAGTTATTTATGGTATATAGTAGTAAGGTCTTTAAGGAGGAATCTAGGAATTTGCGTGAAATAATTCTTCAAGACCACAGTGCAGTAAAATTATGAATAAAATAGAAGTACAAATGGAATTAAAAATATATAGCTAACTTTTAGCTTATGTATGTTAAAAGAGTACTTAAATTGAATACCACAAATAAAGTACAAGAATTTGTTTATGTCAACACCAATAATCTGTAACTGTAAAATTGAAGAATTTTTAGGAAATATAAAAAAATCCTGACTCCTTGGTAATTTGATATTTATATAAATATAATCATAAGCTAATACATACATTTACAACAATTTCTTTATGCGAAACATTTAAATTGGGACATACATGGAATAATTCTTCGTTTTAGTGATGCATTCCTAAATAAAATAGTGATACGTAAATTGTTAATATATTTTATAATCGTATTGTTCTACAGTTTTCTTGTTAATTTTGAGTTCATATTGTTATAGATCAAAGGGAATAAGCTAAACATTTATGATTTAATTCCACGTGAAGACCATCATGTTTTCTCATAAAATGAATATACTATAATAGTATCAAGTTTTATTGTAGCTTTCTTTCATCGCAGGCAATCAAATATAAACATATACAAAAAAATAATTAAAGGGTAATACAAGTAGTGATGGCAGTATGAGGCATGACCTGCATCGGAATGCGGAAAAGTGCAGAGCCGTTGTGATTCTTCGTATAACCGTTTAAAGTATATAGTTACCAATTTAATTTTTATATTTATTTAGAGCGTTAATATCTAGAGCGGGAAACATAATAAACAAGCAAGTGGATTTGTTTTATGACATATTTACCAATTCGAAATGATATAAAGAATTAATTTTTAACTTTTAGCAAATATTTAATGAATTACATACTTTTAAGAGGATCTAGTTTTTAAAGGAGGAAGAACTTGTATGTAAATTTTCGTAACGTTATAATGATATCTACAACTCTGTCAAAATTAATCATTAGATATTAATTAATATAATTATTAATATAAAAAGTTACTAGACTCTAATCTTTACAACAACTTTATAAATACTCTGTATAAACTCATTATTTTTAAAAAATAATACGATTATCATTTTCAGAAAATTTTTAAAATTCAATGTTCTTTGTACAAATAATGTCAAAAGTTTAATCATAAAATTGCACGTTTCTTAAGATTGACTATTGTATTAATATTTATTTTATAGATCATCAATTACAAATAATCCAAATTTTTAACAACCGATCAATAATTCATAAAATAAAAATATGTAAATAGTAGGCGTTGTTGGATCTTAATATTTTCTTTTCTTTCCAAATTACAAAGATTATGTAAAATTAATGTACCCCAATGAAGTAAGTAGTCAATTATCTAAATACATAGAACCGATACTTGTAAACGCTCTTTTTTTATATCTGGAATTATTAAAAGCAAACGAACTGTAATTTTGTTATTAGTTTGATTATCTAATTCTTCTAATATCTTGAATATTATCAATTCATAAATGATCGAACATGTATTTTTTCATTTATAATATTAAATCAGTATTAAATTAAACGATGACATACAATCACGTTTAAAATTTGCAATTTTATTTTCAAGGAAATTGAGATGCTTTTTCAACATATAACTAAAAGTTTGAAAACTTGAACTTGTACTTACCTATGACTCAAGAGTATATTTTTAAAATATTAATGTTTTTCAAATTTAAATATCAAATATTTGAAAAATTATTTATATAGTAATTATTAATTTCATGTAAAAATTAGACTAATATTCATTTAATATTACTTATAAGTTTCATTCTGTAAGAGAAACTTTTAAATGATTAAAACGAATAAATTAAAAACTTTCTTAATTGAAAGCTACATTTTTTAAATTAAAAATGAAAATAACCTGTTAAATATAAATATTTTCATTCGAAATTAATTTTAAATTTTATTTATTTATTAAATAGTTTTATAAAATTCAAAACAACTTACCAAATTACATTTTCGGTCCAACCGTCGGAGATTCAGTCATTGTGCACATAAACTACCAATTTAGAAATTTCTTTGTTAATACTTTATAAAAGATTTAGAACTTCTTTTTATAATCTTAAAAAACGTGATTACGATTCTATTTAATTTTTAAACGAAAATTTCGAATAAAAGTAAATAAAACTTTTTTATAACTTACATAGTAATAAAATTTTCTTTTAAGATAATTCAGGGACTGGGGTAATGCAAGTCATTTGAACCAAATAAAAATACTACTTATCCAAACTGCATCATTTTCAAAAAATTACTTTATTCCATTCTATTAGTATTTAGTCAACGAGTTACGTGAAAAATTAGTAATTGGTAATATTTATTTTTACTATTCTCACAATATTAGATAAGAATAAATAAAAACTTTTTTAATATTACATTTATCCATTTGTGGTATTTCATACACAATTGACTAGAAAAGAATTATTAATTTTTCCAGGATGCAGTTTCCACAATTGGTACAAAATACATATTCGTGCATTATTGAAAAAACATTTCGAATGCCAACGAATTATTTAATATGTTTAAAAAGATTTTGTAAATACATAGAAAGTCAAGATTGTTTTTTTTTTAAATTTTTTTTTCGAATTTATTCAAATGAAGGTTATAAAATAAGATAAATACATTAGTTAACTTAATGGTAAGAGCATATATATTTTTGCGTAGTTTTTATACAGG
Source organism: Wiebesia pumilae (assembly GCA_018907045.1). Taxonomy (NCBI): domain Eukaryota; kingdom Metazoa; phylum Arthropoda; class Insecta; order Hymenoptera; family Agaonidae; genus Wiebesia; species Wiebesia pumilae. The sequence continues at coordinate 646,040 of JACCHZ010000121.1, forward strand.
TATTCGTTACAAAACGAAAATTAAGTGAAACGGAGCGTTAATCGTCCGTTACAAAATAGCAAAAAAAAAATGTGCCAAACGAACTGATTATTGCGCTTGTTGGTGTAGCTTAATGCTCACATAAGTTTATATCGTCTAATTAAACAGAATCATCAAATTTGGTGTGAAGTATGAATGCTGTTGAAGTCGAAAATGCCAGTCGTCCATGTGTCAGATGTATCACAGAAAAGAGGGGATCTGGGTGAGAGGATCAATATGCATTTAGACGGTCAGTGTCGTAACAAACGTATCTTTTATCATGAAAATAGTCTTTTTTCCTAAGGCGAAGTTGGCCTGTACCACGTCCTAGCTTCGATGGCTCTCTTGATAAGAACGTTCTGGCTGCGCTGCTTCATACGCTGAATGAAATCCTCCTTCTCTTCCAGTATAACATCGCCCGCGGCTTGGCTATCCTCCTTGTTCTGACAACAAACGAGAGTTACGATCCGGACCATTTCCAGTAAGCATCATCGATACGACACGTTACGATTGACCTCTTCTCTGCTGTGTACACACGATAGCATTGGAATAAAAACATTACAAAGTGCCACGAGATACATGACGCTGAATTTATGTAGTTGAGCATACACCGAGAGAAAAGATCATGAAAGAATGACGGAAGTCCCCAGTCGGCCGGGATACGGACTCGAGGCCGGAGGCACGAGGCGTATTCGCAGCGAGCGCGGGGAGGTCGCGTTATCCTTAAGGAAGCATTGACTCTCAGCGGCAATGAACGGAGGGTCAGCGAGGGGAAAGAACAAGAGCTTAGCTACGAACCTTTCCGTCAAGCTCCTCGCCCTCGCCCCAGCGCTCGTAGTCGTCCTCTTCCCTGTCTTCGTGCTCACTGAGCGCGGGCTCACGGCTCTTCGGAGACGGCTCCCTCGAGCGCTGCGCTGGCGATCTGTCCCGCTCGCGCTCCCGCGGCCTCGAGCGTGATCGTTCCCGCGTCCGTGACCTTGTGCGCTCCCGGGTGCGAGAGCGTTCCCGTGTGCGCGAGCGCTCCCGGGTACGCGAGCGCGACCTCGAGCGCGACCTGTCGCGAGAGCGCGCGGCCCTCTCACCGCCCTCTTCAATCATCTTGTTGATCTTCTCCTTGGCCTCATCGACCTTGCGCATTGGATCCGGCGAGTAGCTCCTGTCGCTGTAGCGCTCTCGCGAGAACGCTCGTCTATCTCGGAAGTCTCTGCGATCGCGGAAATTGTCTCGGAAATTGTTTTGTCGATTGTTGTGGAAGAACCGGCCACCCCTGTTGTTCATGCGGCCGCCGCGGTGGTTCATCATGTGGCCGCGTTGATTGTGGTGGAAGTTGCCGCGACGGTTGTTGAAGCGGTTCTGGTTATTTTGGTTGCCATAGAAGCGTTGTTGTTGGCCATTGTTGCGGAAGCCTTGACCACCACCACCGCCAGGCCCGCGGTGGTTCTGATTATTGAAGGGCTGGAAACGTGGCTTGTAGTAGGTGCCACGGTTGTTATACGGTCGGAACTGACGCTTACGGTAGTAGCCACGGTCCGGGCTCCGTGAGCGGGAGCGGGATCGCGTGTACGAACGCGATCGGGAGCGGGAGCGGGAACGTCCGGAGTAGGTTCCAGAGGCTGATCGGCTGTATTTGCGTTCATAGCTACCGGAACGCCGACCCGAGTAGGAACGTGAGCGGGAGCGCCGTTGGGAACGCTGGGAGCGTGATCTTGAGGAGCCGGAGCTAGAGCCGCTGCGTGAACGGGAGCGGGAACGACGGGGTCTCTGCTGTTTGGGGCCGCGTTCGCCTTCAGAGTCGGAACGCGAGGTGCCCTTAGTCTTAGGTTCCGTACCGCCAGATGCCGGACCAATCGGCTGGAATTTGTTGCCGAGGCTAGACGAGAATTTAGCGGTATTCGTGTTCGACTGTTGCTGCTGTTGCATGGAGAGCGAGGTGTCCTTATAATTTTGAAATTTATTTTGAGGTTGAGGCGTTGGATATTTGACCGGCGCTTGAGGTTTCATGGGCGAATCTTTGTGACCAGGAGGTGGCGTAGGAGCAGCCATTTGTTGTTGGGCTCGTTTTTCGGCCATTTCACGCTGCATGTGCTTGCGTATGTTAAGTGACTTATCGAGGGGTCGCTGCATTTCAGGCTCGTCGTCCTCGCTCTCGAGTGGCTGCTTTTGTTTTTTTTCCGGCTGAAGTTCCTGCCACTTTTGCTGTTGAGGCTCTCGTTGTCTGAGGGTCAGATCAATCATGTCGATCAAAACGTGTGCACAAGATTCGCAACACCACGGCTTCATGAAGAATCATTTCATCGAGATCTCAAACTTGGAATGTTTTTTGAGTTCTCTTAAATCAGAAAATACCACCGCGATCTTCTAACATTTTTTTAAACTTACAATGCGAATACTGCATATCCTTAGAATAACAATGTTCGATATTTTAAGATTATGAACAATTGACAAAACAAATGATACAAACAAAATTTATTATTTTTTAAATATTACGCATTATAATGTAATGTGTTGTAATTGTGTTTCAAAAATATTGTTAGAAGTTTTAATTTTAATTTGAACAAATTCAAAGATTTAAAAAAAATCGAAATTCGACCAATACTTGAATATATTTGGGCTTTTTTTAAAGGAAAATTTAAACTTTCGATGAAATCATCCTTATGTTACAGTTAGGGTGCTTATTAACAGAATAGATGCTACTTTGAAAAAGCCTACTACTATATTCAATGTGTATGAAACCCGATTTTCGTCTTCAAAAAGAATAAATGTATATAATTTAGCAAGTTTCCATACAACCCAATAGATTAAAATAGATAAAATGGTTAAAAATACCCTCACAGTCAAAGTAACATACCTAGCCGCCTGTACAGCTTTCCATTTGGCATTAAGCGTCACAGTATCTAAACTTGGGAGCTTTGGCTCTGGATGAATTAACTGTGATTCTTGTTCAAATATATCTGCAAAAGGCTTTCGTTGCACTTCTGTAAAGAAGAACAATTAAGAGATTTGCAAAACGGTAAAGTTTTTTTTTGACAGTTTTTTATACGTTACCTTTTCTTTGCAAAGGTAAATTTAGTCTTGGATCTCTGTCATGATATGCCTTAAAAACTTCATCCCTATCCTTTTCCCTACGCATTTCGTCTTCTCTGCGCGTGGACTCCGCAAGCTTTTCAGCATTACTAAGAGGGGAAGGCATGTCATTATACTGAGCAACATACCTATTGAATGTAAAAAACACAAGGATAGAATTAAAGTGCTCCTATACATAAAAAGAAGCAAAAACGCAACTCTTCGTATGGTAGGGCACAACATCTAACATTAATATGAAATGTTATTACTACGAGGTAAATACGTAAAATTATACATGTACTTATATATACATATGTAACATATGTATATACAATAAAATAATATATACATACGGCTGAAATCCTGGAGCTAACCTTTTAATAACGGCTGTCTCTTTCTCAACCTTGGCATAATAGGCATTAAGTTTAGATTCAAGTTGCTCAAGATCGGGTAACGATGTTTGCAAATCTCGCTCAAGTTTGTCCTTATTTTTACGCTTCCTACGCTCTTCTTTCTTTTTCTTCTTCCGTAATTTTTTCTCTTCCTTATCCTTATCCTTGGTCTTCTTCTCTTTCTTCTTCTTCTTCAATTTTTTTTCTGACTCAGAATGTTTCTTTTCTTTTTCTTTTTCACGCTTCCATCTAGCCGTTTCTTCCAAGAATTTCCTGACCTGCATACAAAATACAAAAAAAAAGGTAAAAATGACGATAAAGTTTCAAGACATAAATTTGAACTCTGCACCATTGGAACGCAAAGAAAAACTATGATAACAAATTCTTTTTCAGAATTACACATTTTTTTTTCAAACATCTTTTATGCAATGTCGTTACATATAGCAAGTCCATTATTAAAAACTTGATATTTATGCGCCATTATTATTTTTTTTTTTAAATAAGATTAACTGATGTTTAGAATATGTAATGAAGGAGCAGTCTTCTTCGGAGCTACATTAATATAAAATAAATGAAAAATTGAACATAATTAATTTAAAATTATTTTTACAATTAAGTTTTCATAACTCACCAATTTAACCATGCGTGTATTTGTCACATGTAATTGCTTAGCTAATTAAAAAATATCTAATATAATTAAGATAATAGAGCCAACAAAAAGTTATCCATTTTCATCTTAACCAATTAAATTCTAAAATAACTCATCGTTAGCTAACTCATTTCACTCTCACGTGTGGAACTTTTTGTTGGAATTCTTAAAACTTGAAACCACATTCCGTATTAGATCACTATCGCGGAAATAATTAAACTGGAACACTGAAAATTGACGAAAATTTTCGTATTACCGGACGCTAACTTGTCCAAAGACATAAAAATGTAGTTAGACGTATGGTTAAATATCTCACAGTTGATTTGCTGACATTGGAAAATTTTTTATAAGTGATAAAGCGAAATGAGTTGAAATAACTACAGCAAGGCTAAAGTCACGTCAACCCATTTTCGTACTAAAAACCGTGCTGCTCACTTCGAAAAAGAAAAATAATTCAACACTAAATTTGCCATTGTGTTCTAGTGATGCTGGCTTCGAGCTTATGAAGAATTCCAGTTGACGAGTACCTTGTCCTCATAATCAGAATCATCTTTGGTCTGCTCCAAGAATTTGCGGACCTTCAACTCGTAGTCCTCCTTCTCACGGGAGTTGGGCCCATAAAGTTGGGTCGGTACCATGTTTTCATGGCTGTTGAGGCTCACGGCGGCGACAATTCCAGTGGCTGGTGGATTATTATATTGCGCCATGCGTTTCGAGAGAGGCGAGAGTGAAGAACCATGATGGTCCTTCTTATGCTTCTTCCTGCGATTCGGCGAGCGCGAATTTGAGCGTGAGCTACCAGCCGATGAGCTTGATGTGCCCGATGAGTCAGAGCTGCTGCTGCTGCTCGACGTGCCAGCGCTCGAGGAGCTCGAACTTGAACTCCAGCGTTGGCGTTTCTTTGAACGTGACTTACGCTCTTTTTTGCGTTTCTTCTTCTCCTTCTTATTCTCACCATCTATAACCTCGTTTTCGCGCTCGAAAGCCTTGAAGGGTTCGAGGGCGCTGGTTGATAGACCGCCGACACCTCCGCCTCCACCACCAACACCACTCGAGAGGCTCGTCTTACTCTTTATGTATTCAATTGAGTTCTTTGCCTCTTCATGATAAGGTGCTATAGTCAAGCAATTCTCATAAGCCTTGAGCGCATCTTCATACTTCTTCTCGTCTTCGTAGCTGCGACCCAATGCAACCAGTGTCTCGGCCATGTATTTGCGAGCATTTGCGTGACTGGGATTAAGCTTCAATGCCGTCTCGAAATCATCAATAGCTTTTTTGAAGCTACCACTGTTTGCGTACCTATATTAAATTTATATTTGTTATTGCGTTTTTCTCATTATACCAATAGTACCGTGTATTTCTATGCTTCTTACACACAGAATGATTAGTCATTTAAATATAAAATTCTACTCACAATGCACCTCTGGCAACAAGTCCTTCGACGTTTCGTGGATCAACAGTCAGAGCTTTGTTCAAGCACTGAAATGCTTCAGAATGTCGACCAGCTTTGAAATGATCGATACCTTCCGCAACACTGCGAAATGCCCATTTGCTGGCTTGTGCTTGTCTTAGCTCACTAGCGTACTCACTGGACGGGAATCTTTCTCTTTAATAACCAGAACAAATGATAATTTTTATGTTTCTTTGTAATTTAAAACAAACTTATACCATTTCTTTTATTCTACTTTATATAAATAAATTTCTTGGAATTTTATTTGTACTTTGATAGATGTACTTAGAATATCTTGTCTTCTAATTTCAACAGTTTATTTTTATTCACTTATTACTTTTAACTTTTTATTGAGAATATATCAAATGTCAATTTCTAATGCAAATTTTCTGAATAAATGGCATTTTCCATTTAATTATTAACCTTAAACATTAATAAATATCAAAAAACTAATATTTCAGAAAATTTTTACATCATTAAATTTATTATACGTATTTTTTAAGAAACACTCGTTTAAAATATTTAATAATTCAATCATTATAAAAACATACTATACTTTGTTAGAATTTATCTTTTTACTTTCGTTAAATCGCGTTTACTTTCGTCATAGTGTAAGTATTACTTAAGATATCCAACTTACTCCAAGGAATTTTTTAAACAAAATTACTTTACTTGTAATTATAATTACCTTAAACCAACCATGTTGGAATAATTTATCTGACCAAGTCCCATCAAATCAGATAAATATTTTATGTTGTTAGGATTGTTGAAACCAGAACTATTCTCCATGATTGTTTCATAGCTTTGCCCTTTGTTGTCCATTGCTTTCCTACATCAAAAATAAAACAAAAATAATGTTACCCAGGAGCAGTGGTTTATTGAAATTTTCATTTTGAAAGAGTATAGGAAAGTGGCTGCATTGTTAACGTTACAAATTTCACTCTTAATACTAATGACGAAAGTCGACGGATACTCCTGTTTATCTTTCCCTATCTTTCTTCTCTATCTTTCTTTCTCTCCCCCTCTCTCTCAATCTCTCTTTCTCTCTCAATCATTCATTCTCTCTCAATTCTATTTTTTACCCATTTAAGGAGTGTTCATAAGTTGAAGTTGTTTGTTGTAGATCGTCATATATTCTTATTTTGATTGTAATATCACTGAGTTTGTGTTTGCTTTTTTAATTATTATTCATTGAAACTAGTCCACATTATTCTTGAGGATGATGAATAAATCGAGACTTACGCCTATATCTTATTTTGCGCAGATTGTTGTTAAAGAGTGGAAGTCAGTTGTTATATTCAAGGATATTTCACATCATTGTTGTTAACAAGCAGCCACAAATTTTAATAAGTAGGTCGAACTTTTAACTTATCCATTTTTTTTATTCTATTATTTGTACAACAGTGCAACACCTGAAAATTATGAAAACTCATGCCTCACCTTTCTAATTACCCCTAAGATGTATACTTATAGTCTGTTTGATTGGTATTTATTATTTTCTGTAACATATTTTCTTTCGATACTAAAGCATGTGCTGCCCTAGCTCGGGTACAGAGGTTATTATTTAATATCAAAATTCGTTTTTGTGCAACAAAATAATATGCATAACCCTAGGTTACGTTTTAAAGCCACGTCAATATATATTTTTTTTATCATCCACAAGTTGACCAAAAAAACAGTTTTAGACGTAGCACATTTTGTGGTGTAATGATCAAATGACATCGTTTTTATTTGTCAAATAAAGCTGTAAGTTTAAATGATGTATTAATCATCTTGACAAAACGCGAATCATTCAAGGATTAAATTAAATCACTTTTGGATGCACGAATTGAGTTGCTTGGTCTTTTTACAAAAAGGGTGTTAAATAAAAATTTAAGAAGCTGGAACACTTACATAGAAACAAATAAGGTGCATAAAATTATTGGCTGTGGTTCCAAAAATAAATGCACTATTGAAAGACCAAACAACTGTGTATTTTCTTTATACCTACCATCCGCAAAATTAGACCAGAATGCCCAAAACAGCGCTTCATACTGCAAATATAATCTCAAAATACATTGAGGTCATTTGGTGTTTAGTGACACGTTCATTGGTGCTTGAAATGTAATACATTTATCACAAATGTAGATAGATTGTGAAAACAATAATAGCTGTGTCAACCACTGCTTGAACTTCAAATCTTTCTTATTGCATTATAAACTCATTGTCATATCAACTACTGACATTTATATTACAGACCGTCTGGCACCTGGATTCATAAAAGCTGGTCAGAGAAAACCAAAACCCACTTTATCTATGGTCGTTAATAGCAATCATGACCCATTTGATTTGAACATTTTTCTAATTTTCCCATAAATAAGCTAAACAATTTGGTTATATGGGTGATATTCATAGTTGGGTCTTGAATTGCTAGAGCTTCCAAGATCGTCCAAGATAGTTATGGTTTAGTTACGGGGAGATTCAACTTAAGATAATCTTAAGTTTAAGGCCTGACTGTGAATACCACCTTATTTCGAACTGTAATAAATTATTGAATACGAGAACAAAGACAAAAAAAAGGAAAAAACAAGCTGGATAAACGCGTCGTCATTAAATAATATTCAAAAGACCTCAATATCATTAAATTCCTTGATTAAAATATTTTAGAAATAGAAATATTGATTATAAACCATTTTAACCAAACGAATGTTTACAAATAACTAACTTGTAAGCATCCGGTAGATCTTCAGCATGTACAAGTCCCATAGGTGGATGAGAAGCTTGACCTTCACGAGCAGGCACATTCATAACTGCTACAACACGCTCAGCTTCCACATTAACTTCACCAACAACAACGCAGACAAGATCATTGGCCATGTAACCTCGTGTAACACCTTTCTTATCCACTGCTGGTACAGTAGCAGTATTTAATATTAATGCCTATAAAAATAATAAAAGGCATAACAATTAAATTATAAGTTTCTTTTATGAAATATTGAAACATTCTTTATTGGTATACTAAATAACCACCTTTACTCCAAGATCAGAAACCACTCTAGGAAAATCACTGCAGTTGCAAAGAACCTTTAATAAAAGCCCAGCAGCACTTTTGCCCATCACTTGGGCAAAAATGACATCACCAACTATTAAACTCTAAAAACAATATGAAACGTGTATTTTTTTATATAATATTTTTAATGTTTTATTTAATTATTTTTTCATTTTATTATTAATTACCTCTAAAAAATTACGTATTCGCTGAGACTTTTCCATTGCTACAAATGAATCCAGACCAGGCATTGTGGCATAGAATTCTTAAAAAAATTTTTTTTTTAATTAATTACTTATAATATAAATATTTTATTTATAAATATAAATATTATATTTTATTTTATTTATAACTTAATTGAACTTTTTACCTTCGTCGCCAAGTTCTTGTTTAATTGGATCAGCACTTCTGACAAGATTAGATTTGTCATATAAAGCATCTGCCTTCTTTGCTAAAAACTGTTGTAGCTTCAATCTTTTACCTCTATCACTGAAACTAATTTATATAATTTTAGTACATAAATATAAAAATTGTGGTAATACCAACTTCAATATAGATTAAAACAATTCAGATATTAACCGTATCATATAATTTATACAACCCCCTTTATACTCCATCAAATAAAACATAACATTAACTTACAATTGTTTAAAAATAATTGTTTACTTAATTAAATATAAATAAATGAAAAAGAATCAGTCCAATACAATTAAATTTTTGATATTTGGCAAAATTGTATAAAATTTAATAATATTTCAGTTACAATTTTATCAAAAAATAGCAACGAAGGTAAGAAATACATGATTCATTATCTTGTCTTACATTTGTATACAATACATTATAAAATTAAATATTGAACTCTGAATTTTGAATATTAATGTTTTAAATGTCATAGCCTGTTTCAATTAATAAGTTAATTTAAATTTATCTTATAAATTATATTATAATTTATATTAAATACAAATTTTCTTCGACTCAGATTAATTGAAATTCTTAAATTAATTTGAAAAAATTAACAAACAAATACCTTAGCGTTTTTTGACGCTGTTGATAAATTTCAAAGTTGGGTTCCTTCAAATTAAGCATTGATAGTTCAGCCTCATTGCGTTCACTCTCCCAAACTTTTTGGAGCTGTTGCCCATGATAGTTGAGTGCTTGTCCAATAAGACGTGGGTCCATAGTATCCATTTTAAAAACCTTTTCTACATCCACTCGTCACCCTATAAAAGCTGAAGAAACAACATACTTATAGGCAATTACTTGATCCATTAAAAGTTTTTATAATAGTATTTTTACTTAACTAAAACAAATACCAATCAAACCATCATCGTTATACTTTTGTAATACATGTTAAATTATACATTAGGGCATAATGTAACTACTACACCACTCTAGATAATTATTAATGTTAGGCTCTTTAAAGCCATATATACCTTACATATTTTCGCAATTCTTTGATAGAATAAAGTCGCTTAATATATTTACTTATTTTATACACTTATGTACGAAATAATTTATTCGTGCTCAACCTCTTGTACCTAACTCTTTTTCTCTCTTTCTAATACACCTTCATAATCATTCGATTACTATTACTACATCTTAAATCTTCGAATACTTATTTTCGAAATTAGTAATTTCTACCATATTTTTACGTAAAAATAAACATATTGGAAGATATTCGATAAAATGAAATAATAACGAACGTACATTTACCATGCGGTAAGCATGGCAAAACTCACCTTTACAGAATTCTTCAACGCTGCATTAGTTTGGTCAAACATTCGACCAAAAATATATAATGTATTAAAAACTGACTAAATCTACAAAATTATGGATTACAATGAGCTTATATTTGTATGCACATCGTCTAAAAACGCAATTGAAACGGCAGGACGAATTCAGCAACGTTGTCGGCGATGGCGACGAACAAACATGGCGTCTATCGGCGTCTACGACTATCAATTCCCTTTTGCGCTTCAACTCAAAATGGCGGAATAACGTCACCTTCAACAGCACCACTTCAGCCTACCATCCCACGTTGTCTAACAAAGTAAAACCGGAAATTAGAAGCGACATCTTTAGTATCGTTCTAAGTTTATCAGTTCGTACGTCGTACTGAACGTGCATATTGAACTGTATTTTCGTTATAAACTATTTGCTTTATTAATACAGCTATATTTAATAGATTTTTTATTATTTATTTTTAGAAATAAATTTTATAATAGTGCATAAAGGTTATTGACACTCTTCAAATAATGTATTTTTCTTTGACAACTAAGCATAACAAAATCAAATGGCAAAAAAAATTTTATTCGTTTTTTAACGAATAATTTACTGTAGAAATTACGACACAATAATGCTTATTATAAATTATAATTAACTTTTATTTTTATTACCGTATTTATTTAACTTTTTAAACTACGAATTAAATGTGTTCACATAATATACCTTTTATTAAGATATTCCATATTACAATAATTTTTATCCTTATGCCACGAATACTTTACAAGTACCATATTGTGATCCATAAAGTCTATCAATAGATACAAAAATTCTATTATTTTATTAATTTTCAGTTCTATTAATTATCTTAGTACAACAGAACTAATAAAAACATGTAACAAATGATTTTTTTTTTAAATTAAGTTTTTCATAAAATAAAAATACAATACTTTGTTTCATAAAAAAAAGTATTGTAAAACCTAGATATTTCTTTCTAAATAGTCAGCGATTTTTAACGATGGCAAAATATGTATTAATTTCAAAGCTTAAACTATATAAGTAATAATACTGTGCAACTTAAAAATCCCTTATGGTAAGTGTAATTCTTCAGGCTTTAAGTCAAGAAGAAATAAGGAGAAAAAATTTGAACATAATACAAATAACAGTGGTAGGCATGACTTGTATCGTACCGGAATGCAGATAATAATTTACTCTTATCGCTTGCAACGAATGAATCTAGATGGTGTACGTAAATGTACCACGGAACAATTTTTTACCGAAAAAGTAGATTTTTCTTTGAAACGATGCACCTCGCATTAATTTACAAATATGCCTAATATCAATAGCCGCTTCTTTTGACAAACTGCGGTATCGAAAAAATTCTAATTTACATAACTTATGCTTTTAAAGTTATGAGAAATAATGTGTTAAATAGCTGCACGAATACAAAAAATACAAAAAAAATCTTTAATTAATGATTTCTTTAAACACATATACATAATCAAAATTCTATCGATTATATGCACTAGCAAACAGTACTACGAATAAGTTTTTCATTTTCATTATTACTAAAAGTACATATTCATTACATTGAAAATTAAGAATAATAATTTGAAAAAGAAAAATTAAATACATAAAATATTTTAATAATAATTAGCGAATTTAACAACCTCTGATTTTCATTACTGAATCCTGAAACTTAATGTTCACCATGAAAATTTTATTTTATTTTATTTTCGATTGCATAATATTCATAACAATATAAATGATAAAAATATTACATATAATAATATTCTATGATAATTAAAAAAATTATTTTTTCAAAATTTTAGTTGACATCGAAAAATAATATTATACGTAAATATATTATGTAACCTACTTTGAAAAAATCACGACGAATGCTGAAATTTTCAAAATCCAAATAGTTTCATAAACTATTATACTTTCTAAATAAAAAAATACATTAAAATATAAATTATCATTCTTTCAAAACATATGCAGAATATAAAGTTCTTATAAAATGAAATAAAATGCTTACATATTAATTGTTAATATTTATTAAGAACACTGAAATAAAATTGGACTCTTTGATTTATTTAGTAAATTAGAAAATCAAATATACTAATATTATTCAAATATAGCACATTAACAGGAATCATTGATATAACATTTATTTTGTGGATTCTTTAAAAAGCAAAACCTTATTCCTATTGTAAAGATCGTATTTACAGTTTAACATTTCTTTTTATGCATATCCCAATTAAATTAAAAGTCTAAACTTTTTTGTTATATAAGAGATACACTAAAATATAACTGTAAATATTTTTTGATAAAATGTTAGAAAATCGTTATTATTTCTTACTTCGTGATCATGGTAAGAATTACTATTTTTCTTTATAACAAAGTGAATAATTATTATAATAGATATAGACATTTCAATGAAAATGACAGAGTTTAATAAAAATTCGTAATAAACATTCGTTTATTACGAATAAACGAATGTCTATTCAGGTTCTACGGTAATCGAAAAAAGAAAGTAGAAGAAACAGTTGAAGATAAAAGAAATGAATGCCGTGATTAAGAATCTAGGATGACTGTTTTTTGAGACCCCATCAAAAAAAACCCCGCAGCATTGATTGGATTCCGGTAAAACATGAGGCTTACTATGCTTCTCTGTAAAAATTTATGTATGTCATTGGGAGTCGTTTCCCTGTTTTCTTCGCTGCGGTCGAGATTAGAGACGCCGCTGTTTTACTTTCATCTTATAATTTGCAATTTGTGACTCTCTCTCGAAACTCTTTTCATTGTTTTGAAAGGCGCGTAGGACTCGATGTATGTGAGGTACGCTGCGGCGAATAATGTCATGGGATCATCGGTAAAGGAAGAACCTTTTCAATTCACCTACCTTTATATTCTTTTTAAATATGTATCTCCATGTAAACTTTATTTATAGAGGTTATGAAAGCATTATTGAGGTTATCTAATATATCTTATCGATGAGGATGGGGTACGTATTTTTAAAGATTTGTTGCTTTACGAATATAAAAAAAGAATTGAAATTATAGTATAAAAGTCATGGGATACAAAGAGTTAGGAAGTCTTGATATATTTACATTTTCCTTAGATATTTAGATACATATAAGTTTTCTGTGTATGTACCTGCCAAAAATATAAACTAAACATATCATTATATTGTTGCAAAATTGAACGATAATTATCTATGAGATTGTGTTCATATTTGTTAAATAGTTTGATTTTTAAGACCATTTTATTCCACAAACGTTACATATACGGTAAGATTTGCACGTAAAGTATTACGTGAGATAAAATGTAGTTAAGGTATTATTTTTTTGGTCAATTATATTCAAAATTATTAATTGAAAGCTCAAATTTTACTGTTTTAGATTTTAATGAATTTGAATAAAAAAAATTTTCCACTTTTGAATTACCTTGAAAATATCGAATTTCTTAAATTATTTTTTTCCTTTGGAAATTTTACATATAGTTCTAAAGCGTGTATTATTTCGAAATCCAAATTTCAATCAGAAAAACAGGTAATTCAAACTTACGTAAAGAATATAAAATTTCCAGATGATGCTTATATATCATATACAAATTTGCATATCTAATAATCTCTTTATAAATTAATAAGTTTATTTGAAAAATCTTTTCTATTTCAAGAATATCTTTAATGTTATGATTAAGAAAAAAATTTTTTTTAATTATTCGCTATTAAAGTAAATGCAATACACAAACTATGAAATTAATCGTTTCGAATTATTTTCAATTACGTATACATTTTTAACAATATTTGTATTTATTAATAACATATTGTTGTAAATAAAAATTACGGAAATTTTCATTTCGAGTACATATTCAAATAATCAACTGGAGAAACTGCTGTTTACATAAATAAAAAAACACGTTAACATATATTTTCTTCAATTAAATTCATTATTAATGATTAAACCATAATTAATGTACGATTTTACTTAATTAATCATTAATAGTGTAAAAAAATGTCTTTCAAGGAATAGTAGGTTACTCATTTCTAATTAGCTATTCAAATAGCTGATTATATTACGCACACATTGAGCTGGAAATGCAACGAAATTTATTACGACTTTGTTTACTCTTCTTTGTACACATATCGATTTATTATTGGATTGAAGGTCGAAAGAAAGCATACTTTTAACGACTCCAATATTTAAATATTCTCTTCTTATACTTCGTTTTTTATCAGCTAGACTTAAATTTCTTTGTAAATTATTTACTGTTATTTATTCTTATCAAAATCGATAAGAGCACATAAAATGCTTTTTTTAATTATTGTTTACTCATTACTGCTTTTATTATTTAAATACTCTCCAAAATAAATGATAAGAGTAAATTGGTATTTATTAATTTTTTAAAATTAATTTAGAAACTATTTTGAAATATTTTTTTTTAATTTTCAACAATTTAAAATTGTTAATTAATATTTTCATATAAAAAAAATTTTCTCCATGACATTAGCTATTTGACAATGCTCTTAAAAAATTACTAATCCAAATCTATTAAGAAAATTAAAAATATAAGTTTGCATTTAACATAATTTTCATTCATAAACTACGATAAAAATTTCATAATGCCTTTAGTACTTATACCATACATATATTTTTATATAAAATTATTCAAGGTTATTGTAGTTACTATAGCTACTGTATAGTATTTGCCATTCCATTTACATTGATAAATTTTATATTATCAATCTCGCCAATAAGTTCATAATTTTCTAATAATCAAATCAAATCTGCAAAATACAAATACCAAACATATAACTGGCTTGTGATAAGTTAATCAAAGAAAGATTAGTTCAACTCAAAATATTAATCATCATAAACTATGTACTCCTATTAAATATTTTTAAAAACCTAAATAAATAAATACAAAAGAAAAAGAATAGCAGTCAGTAAGGCAGAATAGCTATTTTAGTTGCATTAAAATTTAAGCAGAATCAATATGACGCATTTTTTTATTCATGATAATCAGAAAACATTATATATTTAGACTTATAATAATCAAAATGAAAAAGTAATGTTAATCTTTCTAATTTCTTTTATAATTTAGATACTTCAAATGTATTTTGAGGTTGTTGAGCTAGATTTTTCAAAACCTCTTTCAAAACTTCTAGTGCTAATAGGCAACATAGATAATCACATCCTGTTATTGGTAGATCAAGTGAAACCTCAAATTACAGAAAGTACATAATAAAAATGTAATTTCAAGACCATGATTTAAAATTTAAATTTAAGACAAAATGTTAAGTAGATAACTTATGAATAAAACTGTATATAAAACTCATTAAATAAAATCATCCAAAAATATAAAAAAAAATCTTTGAATTTTTATAAAGTAAATCATTTAAGAAGCATTGGAAACATAAAGTAAAAGATATACTATTTAGATAATCTTTTAGAAGCTTACAGTATAATTTTTAATAACCTTTTGATACCAAAAAAATTATTATCAATTTCTTTCATATAGCATATTTAAGAATAATAAAATTAATCAATTTATCATTAATTCATTTATTGATTTCTAGGTCACAAAGTAGATAGAATGATTACTAGCTAAATAATAGAATAGTCTTTTTTTAATCGCTCTATAATAATAACGTGTTAATTTCAAGTTAGAAGAAACAGTTTGAAAGTTATATCATTTCTTTAAACAATATTCTAAATTATGCTTTAAAAAATTGAATTATATATCACAATATTTTTTAATAGGGGACTAAATATTCATCTGTTGTATTATAAGATATAAAAAGTAAAAGTAATTAAAAAAAAATAAAGTGGCATTATAACTCTTGATGAAAACTTACAATAGTACTATTAAGAATTCTATTAAGGTAATAGTAAAGAATTTCATTATATTTTCGATAGAGAAAAAATTATTATATGTGCATCAGAATATGATAAAAATAAACAAAAACTTCATTCTTTTCGAAAGTACCCTCAATTCTATAACCTTATTTTAATCAAATTTACTAAATATCTTTCTCCATAAAAATATTATAATTCTAATTTTATTTTCTAAAGTGAACGTAAAGGAATTGCGCCAACTAGCGTAATCGAACACAATATACAATGTAATCTACTCACCTTATGAAGATTGCGTCATTTCCCTCTGAATGTTGGTTAGAATTGGACTCTATCGGCAGATCGACCTCTCGCGCACCAAAGTGAAAGGATAAGTAAGAATACGATGCAAATCTTTATCCTAAATTCCGTGCAAACTACCTAATGCAAGTTCAAATACCTCCCGCTCCAAACGTTACAAACCCGAGGGTCCAAAGTATTAACTTTATCTTCCAGCCGTACAACGTACAGACACCGCAAAACGCCGATGACGATAAGCACGTCACCGGTTATGTGTCGACTACGGCAATTTGCTCAGCGCGCCAGATTTAAACTTGATATTTACAATACCGTTAGTATTTCGCATTTAGTCTCTTTAATATACATATACACACTACGTATCCTATGGAAATATTATTATAATTCGAAGCCTTGTAGTGGGTTGTCCTCTTATGAACAAATACTCGCTGACGAGCTGCAATAAATGCATTTACATTTTACAATTTTTAAAGCACACGTATTACTACTGCATTGAATCGAGAGCTCATACTGCCATGGGAATTCTCAAATGTTGCCGATATCCGAGCAGCAACTGCACCTGCCTTCAAGGAGTTCTTCTGCGTATGCGCATTTCCACCACGTATGCATCTTGGATATAAATATATACATGGATCGCCTACAAATCAGTAATAATATATTAACTTCTTAGAAATTATTATGTATTTTTAAATGTGAATGCAAGAGCTAATTTCTAAAAAACTGAAAACATATGCAAAATAACAGAACGCGTATCGTATCGACATTAATAAGCAGCCAATGAGCGCCCAGCATTAAGGCGCGCAAAAAACCGGAAAACTCAGAGGAAGGCGTTAGCGGATGAGTGACGTCACTTGTGGTTAGCGACGTAAGAGGCGGGCGATTCAAACACTGGACATATAAAATAAAGATTAAATTTTAGTTTGGAGCTTTTGGAATATCTTTACCCCTTCACATAATTGGAAATAAGGAGAACTAAGCACCGAATCTAAAAACAGAGAAAGACATTGGTAAGTTTATAGTTAATTTTTACTAATTATTAATCGATAGACTAATGAAGAATGTTTAAAGTTTATGGTTCAGATATTTATTAAACTTATTATAATTGCAATTATTAATTATAAGCTTTTTTACCATTTGCAGAATACGTTACTACACTAATTAAACATTAGATGCCAGCACCAACTATGGTCAAAGCAAATCAATAGCGCGATATTCAAATATAATAAAACAAACAAAGTTTAAAAATTAAATTGCAATGATAAAATATAAAATTTCTTAAGAAATTCTATTAAATTAACTAGAAATTTGCATTAATTAATAATACCTTTTTTGAAGCCTAACTTTATTAGTCTCAATATCAATCGAGTAAAAAAGTTGAGTGTGAAAAATCGATTTTCATTGATAATCAGTTTTTTATGATTTTTCGTCAAGAGCAGTATTTTTACTTATGCACAATTTAAAACAATGTCGAAAAAACATGAATTTTCTGATTTATCAAATCCAAAATCAATTCGAAAGCTGAAATCAATTCCTGATGTTAAACAGATCATTCACAGAAAAGTAGAAAATCCTTTGCTTAAATATCGCAGAGAGAAGGTTAGAAATTTATGATTCAGTATGAGATCATAAGAAAGTATATTCAAATTTACGTTTTCTTCATATATATTTCAACATTTATTCTTATTATAAGACCATTACACAGTGTATAAATAACTATTTCACAAGCGTAATCGATAATTAGTAAAAACTCAACATTTAATTAAATTTAATAAATCATCTTTTTTAATTACTTAGCTTATTTATAATTTGATTTATTAATTTTCACTGATTCAATTCAAATTAATTTGAAATGAAAGAATAAATTAATCTATTATTTAATCTTTTTATAGAAATATGGATTAATTAATTAATATAAGGAATAATTAAATATCAGCAGAAATTTTATTTTAAGTATACTATTTATGGTTTCCTTTTTTCGATTTTATTCAAACGAATACATTACGTTTGAAAGATCCGTGAAAATGAAACTGCAGAAATATTGGAACAAGCAGCGATGTTGCAGCACGCTAAGCGTACTCACTATCCTCAAAAAGAGCAACGGGTATGTGAGGTCCCTCCGCTTGAGAAAATCTGCGTCGATAAAATGAAGAAGTTTGCCGAAAGTTTGCCAGTACCTGGACTTCTTCCAGTAAGATAGACGTATTTATATATACGGATTGTGAAAATCCTTAAATTCAATTTTCTGTAGTTTAAATTTAGTATAAGCAACGTTATTGATGGTGAGCATTGATGGAATTTAATTTGCAATAATCTCAATAATATAAGCTTAACTCAAAAAAAAAACATGCAGCAACAACTTTTGCTGTATGGACATAATCATAAATGTTATTATTATTTCAATTGAAATGTATAATCGTATAAATTAGAGAACGTTATAAAAGTTATATCTTTCATGAATTTTACCTTTTGAAGCTATATTTATGTAAACATTTCTATATATATATATTACTAAAATTACCCTTAGAAAAAAATTAAAATTTTTTTATATAAAATCTATTGATTATATCGAACAAAAAAAAATTTATTAAATTAAATAAATAAGACTTTCCATGGACAAGAAGAATGTTTAAAAATGTGTTTATATTTGTTTTCTTATAATCAAATTTTAAATAAAATGTAAAATATTAAAATGTTTACAATTTTCCAGAGCTTTTCTTTTCATTCTTTTTTTGAGTTCGAATAAAATATATTTATTTCTTTAATAAATTGTATTCTTTAGTAAATTGTATCATCTAAACTAATTGATCATTTTATGATTAAATAATGCTGTATAATTGATGGAAATAGTATTCTTCGTCTAACCTAGTAATTCAATTTATTTTAACCCTGTATATTCGACAATTTATAGTTTTTCTCAAATCTCTTTTACAGTAACTTTTATTCTCTACAATAATTTTAGAACACGCACACTTTAACTTTTCTGATGCTTTCTAATAATTTAAAGACTACAAAATTACAATGTTTTTTTGTTAATTAGAAATGTTCCTTTGATGTTTTAATGTTTTCTACGCAATAATAACTACGCAGTATATAAATTTAAAGATAATTCTTTAGTTAGAAAAATTCTTCAAGTTCTTTTATTAAGATATTTTACTAATAGTACTTGTTTTTAATAAAAATTAATAAAAGTAAGTGAAGTTGAAATCTGAAAAATTCATTTTTTATGTCGGTAATGATAGTAATAAATACTTAAAATATGAATGAATACTAATTTTTGTATATTTTTACATTTCACTGAAAACTTTACTTTTATTTACTAAATATGAGTGATATTTAAATTACAATAATAGCACTAGCATTTTAATTATTTGAAACGGGTTATATATATTATAACTTTTATGTTTCTAATTAACTTAGCGTAAGACTCAAAAAATCGATTCTTTCTCATTAAACACATTAATAAAATATTGTATTCAAATGAAAAAAATTAGCATTTTTTAATTTAATTTTAAAATCCGTAGGACTGGGAACAAACGCTAAGAGAATCAGTACCACTTGCGATGCGCGAGAAATTTTCTGATATTTTCGAAGCTCAAATAGAGGAGATTAAGCAACGTTACCTTGAAGAGATGCATAGAATGAGTTTAACATGCGTATTGTCGTATGATTCAGGTGATTGGATAAGTATACAAGATTCACCTTATAAATTACCTGGACGAACGGAAAATTATAAAAAATACCTAAGAAATCGTTGTACAATTTCAAGAAAGTACTTCCTTTCGCATAAACTCATGAGAAGAATAGTGGCGACGGTACCGACACGCTTACCGCAGTTCATATGTGATTTTCGAAAATACAGAGAAAAAGGATATTTAGAATTTTTAGAGTGAGATATATTTCATCAAAATTCTATTAATAATATACAATTTAATGTTGCATGTCAGTTTTGTATAAAAATATTTTTTATATAATTGGAAAAAAAACAATGCATATCTCAAGAGGTCAGTAAGCCTTAGTTAATTTAAGTAAATAATAAGTTATTTATTTAATTAGTAATATAATAAAATGATTTAAATCGATAAGCATTGAATTATTTAATTTTATAAAAGATCTATAGAAAGAGTTATATTTGTACAAGAAAGTATTACCAAGAAATTATATGTTGAAAGGTATTACCTGAAGTAATACGTTTAAATTATAATAGTTTTTAATGATCCGGTTTTGATACATTATTATATCAATTTACCAATTTCCCATAACTTCTGTATCAGTTATACTATAATAAAAGCACCTTGATATCAATTTCATTGTCAATAAATATTAATGTTAAAGATTTATTTTAGATTTACATGTAGAAGTTTTTATGATTTAGCAGAAATAAACCAATAATTAACATTTACATAATCATACGGTTTTGTTAGGTTTGTGGATCTTGCAGAAGCGGACATGAATAGAGGTACACTAAAAATCGCGAGTTCGTATTATGCCAATATAACAAAATTGATTAGGCAGCTATTTCGAACTTATCGAGATGTGCCTGTAGCCGATAAAGAATCTTTTCTAAACTGTGCCAGCAAACTTCTAGAACTACAAATTATGAATCGGATAATGAATACGATGGAGCATTTGATATTGATAATGAACGAACCACTTGTCGCCCCTTTAATTAAGGCAAGCTCGAGTACTTGACTGTAAATTTTGGAAATCCAACCTTGCTTAACAAAGCAGAATTGTTCATAAAAATATGTGGTTATTTAAAATGATGCTAAAATAGCAAATTATTAATACAGATATTATAAAGATCCTCTACTCTTACATAAATCAATATTATTTTAGTTTTTATATTTACTATAGCCAAATACTGCTACTAAATTAGTTTAGTAAATATTAAAGAAATTTCAGTTTTATTAATTTTAAGAGAATGTTAGAATTTTAAAACAGAATAGCATTAAAATTAGTAAATTTATTTATATGAGTAAATGTGAAGAATTACGATGTTTTTCAAGGTACTAAATCGATTTAGAATACCTTTTGTGAATATTACATTCTTTTTTTATTATAATTTAACTGAGTATTATTTTTTAAATTCATTTACAATGTAATTTGAATGTATCAATAATCGATAAAGGCTTACAAGGTATGTCACGCAATTCGTGAATGTACGAAAATTTTTAGTACGTAAAAGCCCTAAAATCTCCTTGAAATAAAATCTTAGCTTCGCATATATTAGACTTTAAAGCATAATACAATTTTAACTTTTAAAGCTAATTTTGAAATGCAAGAACAACGACCTTTTCATCTTCCCTCTTATACACGAGATTCACTCCATCTTTCACTCGTTCCTCGATCGTATCGCCCAATCCGCGAGTCAGTTACCCTCAATCGAGTCTCTTGTCAAGTTACCCAATGCTAAAGATTTTTGCAAAGTTCAACCTCCGAATTGGTACATCTATCAGTGTCATGAGCGACTGACTAATACCTTGAATGTTGTATTTGCTTCGCTAGTCACTTATGTTGAAAAGGTCCACGCGAAGTTTCGAGTAGTTTTTGATGTGAACACGCAAAAGATGGAGGTAACAAGGATCGTGGAGAGCAGTGATTTTGAAACATGTCTAGTTCAATTCGATGAATTCAATACCTCGATGTCATCTATACGTGGAATGGTATGTCATTTAGCTCAAACAACAATTTTGCGGAAATCAGAAGTTTTAATTTTTATGAGATCGAGTATTAAAATTATACTATCGCAAATATGGAAATTTTCATTTATAAAATTTTATTAAAAATTGTAATTGAATAAAAATTTTAGATATGAAAATTTTTATTACTATTTTTTACGTAAATATTAGTAGAGATGCGATGATGAAAACATGTAGTTTTAAATTCAATATACATAAACTTTTTCAGTTAGCAATTTTATAATTTAAAATATAAAAATTATAATTTGTAAATTTTATATCTTTATATATGTATAAAATTATAAGTACATTTACTAATTAATAATGATTGAACAAATTAGCTCTGCATTTGACATTTTTTAAAATTGAACATTCGAATCCTTAAACTTTCTTAACCTTTTTAAGACATTTAGAATTTTGTATTTTTCAAGGAAAGTGTTAAGAACAAAATAAATATCTATTTTAACAATTACAAATTTCAATAATGAGTAACATTTTATTACTTATAATCTTTGAAACATTAGTCTAATCTTGTTCATTAAATTCATTTCAGTGAAATTTTAAATTAATTAATAAGCTCTTCTTTCTGTTACAAATAGAATTATTTTTAATTATGTATTCAATTTAAATATTTTATTCTATATTTTAAATACAATAAATAGAAAGTAAGACATTTAGTTATATATTTAACGAATTTTTAAAATATATAAATATGTTTTAAGTAGACTTATTTTAAATTTATTAGAAAAGAAAAAAAAACCACGATTTTACCTTTAGTTTGAATTATTTTTAAATTTTTGAAATATTTGAAAAAATTACACTTTATTTATATTAATATGTTCCATTGAAGTATTTAAATTTATGAAAATTCACGTATTTGTGATATCATAATCTTAATATTAAAAGTTTAACCCGACATCTACCAAATTGATTGTTAATAAATATTTTCTCATCTTTTTATACTACATATATGAAATTTACCCACGATAATGTTCGATTAATAATTAAAATAAATTTCTATATTATAAATTACTAATATTTATAATTTATAAGATGAAAATATTTTATGTTTAAACATATTTGATAACGTCTTAATCTTATTTAGGCATCAAACGAATATTTTGCAAATTATAAATTATTTCAAGAAGAAGCTAAAGATGGATTAACAGAATACGCCGACGAAGTTAGAAAACTTATAATAAGTGAACTTATCCTAAGACACAGGAAGTTTAATTTAAGCATCTGTGCTGAATTCGAAGCTGTCGAAAAAAAAGCTCTAAATATTCCGGAGGAAACTAAAGAATTATTAGAGCTTGGTATTTATGAAATTAAATTTTTATTTTTATTTAATTGTAAGGATATATAATAAAAAACAATGAACGAAGTTAATAATGAAAAAATAATTTTTTGATACTTCATCAATAATTAGGAATAATAAATTATCTATAAATTCGTTGATCGGGTAAAATGCGCAAGATATTTTGATAATGCTCAATTACTTCAGGAGTAAAATTATTTTTTCTAAGTTAAAAATAAAATTAATATAAATTAATTTATTAAAATTAAATATGTGATTTCATTTATTGCAACTTTATTTATTACCCTATATAGAATACAAGAACTATTTTAAAGTATGTCTTTAACGTTTTGTTACTGTTAAATACTAATCTGATAGTTCATTTATTATATTTTTTATATAAAAATTTTTAGTAATGTGAATAAATTAATACGTAATGTATAATGGTTTTCTTATAATGAAAGGACGTTATATGCTTTACGTGTCAACAAAATTGATGGATGATCTTCGAATGCAGATTAAGGTATCGCTTAAAATGTTGGCACACTTGTTCGAGATGACATCGCTAGATAAAGATCACCTTAAGCTAAACAACATAACGGTTAATTGGCTGCAGAATATTAAAATAATTTTAGAAAAAAATAGTACTTTATACGAGCAGAAAAAGTTTGATTTGGAGAATAGACTTCAAGAGAGAATTCAGAATTTGGTTAAACGGGTCGACGATATGTTTCCCAAGTGACGTTTCTTGTTATGTAATGAAATTATTTTTTTTTTAATCTGATTTAAGTGGCACATATTTCCTTGTATACTATAGTGATATAATTTTTTAAAAAAGTCTTTTATGGTATTATTGACAACTGAATATACATTGAGTTATTTATTATAATTCTTATTTATAACTATTGATTACTAATACTCAATTAAATTAAATACGTTAAATATTTGAATAGATTTATCGAACACTTAGCTGCATTGAGCTTTTCATTTTTCAAATTATTGGTTAATCATTGCGTTTCTTAAATGAAACACATATTTTATATAATAATTAATTAAACGATAAATTTCATTGAATTTATTTATTTTACAAATTCTTGTTTTAATTTATCTTCATTCTTTTTATATAATTCATACAACAATTAAAAACATTTTCATTTAAAATTTGCTAGCTAAATTAAAACTTAACTTATAATATAAGAAAAGTTTGAAAAAAATAAACAATTAATATTTATATACTTTTATTAACTACACTTTTGAATACCTCAAAGGTTCATACAACTTTTTATACAGTTATTTTCAAATCCACAATATACTTTTAAGTGATTAGGAATTTTAAATAATTAAGTTTAAGACAAACTTATTCACACATTATAAAAAAGTTATCAATTTATATGTCATATCAGTTCTTAAAATTCATAATAATTGTAAAATCGCTTCCAGATTTCAACTAAATTTACATAAATAAAAAATTATTGGCTTATTACCAATTTATAAATCTTATACTTATATATAATAACATCATTAAATTTAATAATGAAAAAAGAGAATAATTATGTCTAAAATAAAATTTAGTATGTTAAAATACACGATCGTTTCATTTATATATTTAATTTATATATTTAATAGAATTAGTTAGATCCATTTAAATTACTTTTGACTTTTAACTTAGTAAGAATAATAATGTAGATCTAGAATAATAATGTAGATCTAGAATAATAATGTAGATCTAGAATAATAATGTAGATCTAGAATAATAATGTAGATCTAGAATAATAATGTAGATCTAGAATAATAATGTAGATCTAGAATAATAATGTAGATCTAGAATAATAATGTAGATCTAGAATAATAATGTAGATCTAGAATAATAATGTAGATCTAGAATAATAATGTAGATCTAGAATAATAATGTAGATCTAGAATAATAATGTAGATCTAGAATAATAATGTAGATCTAGAATAATAATGTAGATCTAGAATAATAATGTAGATCTAGAATAATAATGTAGATCTAGAATAATAATGTAGTAATTATAAGAATAAATAATGAACACTCAAAATCTCCATTCATACTTCGTATATATAATTTAATTACATTTTTTTTAATTATTAAATGATCACGTAATATATTGATCATACTTGAAAAGCAAATATGAAATAATTTTTTTTTTCAAACATATAAACAAACAAAATGTGAAATTGTTTCTATGAAACTTTTAGCGTTTTCGAACTCGAAAATGTTAACTATTCTAATAATGCAGGCTTGCTCTGATGGATGACATGGACGATGCAAAACGTTTACACGAGTATATCGAGTACATGCGGAAGTTCGCATATGAGCTCGAACGTATGAGTTTCGAGGTTGAGTGGATAAATAGCGAAGAACAACTCTTTCAATTTCCGATCACCACGTATCCACGACTTGCCGAGCTCAAAGATAACATAATGATGCCCTTTTATGAACTTGTTTATCGAGGTTATCGATGGCAGAGAGATGTTAGCGTCTGGTTAGATGGACCTTTCGAATACCTAGAAACAACTACGGTGGATAATAAAACGACTGACTATTTTCAAATCTTTTCTAAAACAAGCAAGACCTTCAAAACTCAGATCAAAATGCAAATGGCCATGAATTACCCTTACAGGTACTATAGTTAACCATAAATTATAAAAATTAAGGGCTTCATTTTTAGCGAAAAACGATTCAGATATTGTATATCGTTGAAAATCTAAGAATTATAAAGAAAACGAAAAAATCATTATTTTATCTGGATTTAACAATGTTTAAGAGGCATGATATGATTAGATTAAATATAATAAAGATATTTGCTCTACATGGATATTCGTTTTATGTTCAAATATTTTTTATACTAATAATATTGCGATAAAAGCACAGGTATTCTTAACTAAAATTTTCGTAAGGTTGTAACCACATAGAAAGTCATACAAATTAATTTAAGATAAACACGTAATATTAATTTATTAATTACAATACGAGAAGATAATGTTTTTTAAATATATTATTTGAACAACAAAATTTAATAATCTATATTCTCTTTATACTTGCATTGATTTTATAATCATAGTTTCAAAGGTTCTGTGGATGATCCAGATCCTTATCAACAACCAGCACCGATGAAATTATGTTACCAACTGTTGGAAAACGTGAAATGGTTTAAAGTAGAAAGCACATTCTTTTTTGTTAAAACGTTTTAAATGTTTTAATACGTTAAAACGTATTAAAAAATCTTTACATTGTTATTATTTTAGCAATATGTTCCTCTGGTGCTATGTTTTTGCAATTCAGCTTTACGTCAACGACACTGGGATGAAATGAGCGAAATAACTGGTTTTGATTTGACACCAAATGCTGGAACAACTCTGCGAAAAATTATAGCAATGCAATTACTGGAAAATATGGATTTGTATGTCTACCTTTTATAATTTTAGTGATAAATATGTTAAATTAAATAATTATTTAAACTTTCGAATAAAAGTAACTTTTTTAATTAAGTTGTATAAAAGTACCAGTATGATAAGTAGCTGATTGTGCATTGATTTAATATAAAATAATGAATTTTTATGTTTTGAAGATATGAGCAAGTCAGTGTGGGAGCTACAAAAGAACTCGATTTACAATATCTACTTGAACAATTAGTCAGTGAATGGGACGACGTTGTATTTACCACGATGGTCTTCAAGGATAGCAAAGTCAATATTTTAACACAATTAGACGATATTCAATCCTTACTTGAAGAACACATTGTAAAAGTTCAAGGAATGAGAGGGTCTGCTTTTGTAAAACCGATTGAAACAGAAGTTAAAATATTTTACGAGCTTTTGTTAAGAATCCAGAATACTCTAAATGAATGGGCTAAGGTTCTTTATGTTCAATTTATTTAATTTTACAATCAGTTTACAAACAATTACATTTATACATACGTTATATTTATACGCACACATATATATTCAGATCAAAGTAATTATTTATCTCTTCGAAATCACTTGAGCGTAATGTTAAATGTTTTTTTAATTTAACCTTATTATTAAAAAGAAAGTTGAGCAGAAATAAATAGAAGACAAAAATAATTTTCTTTATTTATATTTACTTCTTATATTATGTATACATTCAAATTATATGCTATTGTATTATCTTTTTTGATTGAAGAATGGAAATTTCAAGTTTGAAAATGCTGACATTTTTGTCAACATGTATCACTTTGTAGAAAAATTTCGATTATTACATTTGATGATATTTCAAATAAAATATGAAACATTTTTACATAATATCAGAAGCGCTAGACTTTTAAATGGAATATTAGATCTTTTTTATTAATAATTCATACTTTATTAAATATTTTAACGTTTAAAAGTCTTGCTTTCGATTAGGACGTCACATTTTAAAAGCTTGAAATATAATTTCAAATTACAATTCAAATAAAAATACAGCACAAAATTTCTTCTCAAAGTAATACAGTATATTATTAAAAAAAGTTATCAATTTAATTAAAATTTATAACATGTTGAATGTTGCTCGAAAGAAATTTTAAGCAACAAAAAATCTAGGATGTATAATTTTATTTTTTATAACAATATACTTCATCAACAGGTGCAAGTACAATGGATGTATCTCTTACCAATATTCTCAAGTAAAGATATCGTTGCACAACTTCCTGAGGAAGGAATCATGTTCGCAGAGGTTGATGCAACTTTTCGTAAGTCCATGCTCGGTGTCGCTAGGGAACCGAAAGTTCGTGAAACGGCTGGTTCTGTGAGTTCCAAAACATTTACAGTTCGTTTTATTTTTCGAGTTAAAAAAAAAGTAGAAATGGTGCCTTTTCTTATTCATAAAAGTATTAGTTTGAAATTTTAAACATTTTAAATTTTAAATCAATGTTCGATGATGTATTAATTTAGAATATTATTTGTTCATAATTTTTCATTATTTATTTTTAAAATATTTTACAACCGTTTTTAATTTAGTTATAAAATACAGTATTATGATTTATATAATGAAATTATGTAAGATAGAATCATAATATATTTATATAAAGTTGCTAATTTAAATGTTGTAAATATTATTTTTAGGTAGGTTTATACGAAGCATTGAAAATGTCAAATGAACTTATGGAGAAGGTAGAAGAAGGTGTTGCGAATTACCTAGAGAAAAAGCGACTTTATTTCCCTAGATTTTTCTTTTTGAGTAATGATGACATGCTTGAAATACTCTCCGAAACGAAAGATCCACTACGTGTACAACCTCATTTAAAAAAGTGCTTTGAAGGCATTGAAAAGCTCGGGTATTTTTATATTATTATTCTTTAAAATAATTTCTTTATTTATTTTTATTTATTTCTTTACTCATTTTTTTATATTCAAGAATGACTCAGTTTCATAAAAAGAATACTCACAAATAATCGTAATTTGTTTATGAATCTTCACTTTATTAAAAATTGGTAGTATTTTCTTCGTTTATAAACAATGATTTATTAACATTCTATCATTATTATCTTATTAATACGTTTTATCAATCTTTAAAAGATGCATATACCTTGAAACTTTGAAATTAAACAAATTCTTTTAACATTATAGTTTCAACGATATGCTCGAGATTTATTCGATCATTAGCGATGATAAAGAAGAAATAATGATGGAAGAAGCAGTTTCCACCTCTGCTGCACGCGGTTGCGTTGAAAAATGGCTTATACAAGTAAAATGTTTTATTTAAACGACTTGAAACGATAAAAAAAATCCCAAAACTATACAGAAAATATAAATAACCTATAATTGATTACACGGGATGACAATATGCGAAATAATAAAATAACACTACATTTATTATTTTGGAAATATATAAATATACCTGATGAGATTAATATAATAATATATTATATTTAATCATAATAATTAAAGATATAAATTAATTTTTTAACATTGAATAACATATGATATGTATTTTACATACGTACAGACAGGATACCTCGTTTTAACTTTCGTATTTGAATATGTAACAATTCAAGTCTTTCAAGCTTAAGATATTAATCATTTAATTAAATACGAATGGTTATCGTAAGATCTAACTTAGTTTTGAGCTTAAGGCCTTATTAGCGTTCACGAGGTCCAGAAATATTTTTTCAATATCGACCTCTTTTTTTTCGTTCGTACGTTAAGGCATATTGTTTCAAAAATCTCTTTTCGAAAAGACTCTTTTGATTTCAATACAATTATGAGCTTGCATCAGCTTTTGATATTGATGTACGTTTGATTTTGATCTGAAACAGAGAATAGATCTTGCATAGGCTTGATGATAATGGAGCGTATTACAAGAACTTGTAAACTGATAGTGCCAAATGTACTAAAGTTCGTATTATATATTTCAAAAGAAGACTTCGATTGTACTTTTAGGAAAAAGGATGACATTAAATATTTAACGTAAACCTTGGTTAATCGAATTCAACAAAGTCTTGCCTCAATCGAACAAATTCACTTTTCAGAGAAGAATGTAAAAATTTTTTCAAATAGTTAAGGCAATATGCTGTAACAGACGATATTGCTCCTTTTCAGAATCAGAATTGATTTCGGACAAAAATCTCATATGCTGAAACTTTAAATAATTAAAAATAGTGAATATAAGTTTTAAATCGTTTGCTGTTAGCTCGTGAAACCCAAATGTGTTTAAGAGGCCCATGTAAGTCTCTACCCTCGTTACAAGTTGAAATAAAACATATTTTAATAAAAAAGTCTGATGTAAGTAAAATTTGGTCGTAAAATAACTTAGTTAATCACTTCAAAATAATAACGGACTCTTTGAACAAGATTCATAATTTACAAAACGTAATATTAAAATCTGCAATGAGAAAGAATTTCTATCAACAGAGTTGATTTGAGTTTCAATTAATTTTAATGAGATCCTGTGCTCGAAATTAAGCTAATTCCCAAGATAGCTCTTTTCGTTCATGATAATTATTCATAAAAGATTGATTTCTACAGTATATTGTCTTATAAGCCTTCCTTTTTTAGATATTTAGGCGTGATTTCCAATTTAAATGGAAATCCTGCGTGCATTATATTTAAACTCGGTAAAGTATTTGTTTTTAATTCAATATTTTTTGAAAGATTGAGAAAAAATTTCAAATATATCAAATCATCTTTTTTTATCGATATTAATATATAATGAATTATGAAGGATATATAAGTTGTTCTAGTTTCATCTTTAAATTCTATTTCAACGTCTAAATTCCATAAGAATTCTCTAATATTATTAAGACTAAGTGTTACTATTAAACAAGCTACATTCATACATTTCCAAGCTCGATTACTACTCTTACAAATGTTTATCGATTGATTGATTCGAAACCATTGGGAAGTTCAGGTTGAAAAAAAAATGGTGAGTTCAGTGAGACGTGAAGTCCTTATGAGCTATCGAGATTACGAAGTTAACGAGCGAGTTGAGTGGGTAAGAATTTGGCCTGGTATGGTCGTACTCTGCGTTTCGCAAATTTACTGGAGCATGCAAGTTCAAAATGCTTTAATCACCCATATGGAATCAACAATGGTGACGCTTTATCAGAAATTGAGAAAGCAAATTATCGACATGGTGAATCTTGTAAAGGGTAATACAATTAATTAAATTTTTTAATTATAGAGTAAGTAATAACTTCCCATGAGTATTTAAAATTTATTGTATATTAAATATTCTCTAACTATTTAAGTGTATGTATTATATTTAGGGATTCTTTTGTAAATAAATTATTGCTTACAAGCATATAGTATGATTACATCGGATAAATCTAAATCTCAACGTTAAAAGAAACTTCTTACTTAATTTTACTTTTAAGACTAAAATTGTCAAAGTTACTTTTAATGATAGGTAGATAATTGAATATGCTTATACATAATTGTCTTACTTATATTTTTCATTAATTTGTTATTATAAAATTATAACAACGTCATACAAAATATCAGGTTATATTTAATTTTATAGATATGAAAAAACACTAAAAATATAGATCGCAGTAGCTATATTAATATAATAACTAAGTACTCTTAACATTGATAAGAATGAAATTATTTCAGTTAAAGAAGACATTATAACAATGCTGTTTTACTTTTAAATTCACTTTAAAATGTATCATTAGGCTGAGAACAACGATAAATTTTTCGAAAAGAACATTTTTTCAGAAATACTAAGATATTGTGGGTTCTTTTAGGCTAAATATATGTCGTAATTGATCTGAATAATATTTCGTTTACTATGTTTCTTTGACCTACGTGTTTTTTCATAGATAATCGTCACTGCCAATTTTAATATAAACACGTTTTTTATTCATACTGTTGCAATAGGTCAACTATCAAAACAAAACCGAACAACTTTGAACGCATTAATTACGATAGATGTTCATGCACAAGATGTCGTTAAGTCACTCATTGCTAAGAAAATCATAAATGAAATGGATTTCGAGTGGCTAGCTCAATTAAGATATTACTGGGAGAACGACGTTATTGTGAGAATAATAAACGCTAGCGTTCCTTATGCTTACGAGTATTTGGGAAACTGCCCTCGACTTGTTATAACGCCATTAACTGACAGGTTTTTATGATTATAAATCCTTATAAATTTATAAAATCTTGTCAAATTAATTAATGACATATGTATATCGAGTAAATATTAACGGTTGTTTTATATTCGTTGTATTAAAATGTTTACAATGGTTGCAAAATACTTGTTGCTTAAGAGTTAAGCTTAGGTTTTCCTAGAGAACGCGGATGATTACTCTTTTAAACAAAAGTAGAATGAGAAAAGAGAAATCACAAAATATCATTACTCGTTGCGTAGATGATATTAAAATGTTAAGAAGAGAATTCTACAACAATTGCATTAAATATATGTACAGATGTGTAAGCATTTAAATATTAACTGGTTATAAATCAAATAAATTAAAATTAACACGTACATTATAACAATAAATCATTATACAATTATACAATTGTACAATTGAAGTAATAGTAAAGCATTTACAGAAATTGAGAAAGTAATATAAAATTTACTTAGGCAGCGAGTTTGAATACTAGTTCATAAATTTAAATATTTATATATAATTTTTAATTTCCAATTAGTTCAGAACTTAGTCACATATAAAATGCAGCAAGAACGTAAAGTAATTACGTTTTATATCTATGATTGATATACAATAAATATAATAGTTATTTTACAACTAGTTAATATTTTAAATCATTTATATAAAAAATGTATATCAAAACATTATTAAATATATAAAAATGTACTCATGTTTTAATTTATAATTAAGTATAACATAATATTAGATATTGATAAAACTGTATGTTTAATATTCTATTATTATTTATATTCTATTATATATGTTTATTATTCTAACTGTATAAAATATAATATAAAAACAAGTTTCTTATGTCCGTTGTTTTGGTTTTATTTGTTTTCTAAGCTTTCATTTATAATTATATATTTAGCGTTATTTATATTTTGTTTTCGAGTACGAAATTTTGAAATATGAATACTTAATTTTAAAACTTATAAAAAATATAATTACATAAGTAATCGCAACCGAAGTTAATCGATTTATTAACGTATGAGGCGATGAATGGCCGAAACTTCTTTCATACGATACAGTTAAAATTTTCAAATACTGTGAATAGATTATCGTAGCATTCTTATTTTTGCGTTAATATATATAATATATAGGTGCTATCGAACACTCATCGGTGCCTACTCACTTCATCTAAATGGAGCTCCAGAAGGTCCAGCTGGAACGGGTAAAACCGAGACTACAAAGGACTTAGCACGTGCCCTGGCTGTACAGTGCGTCGTTTTCAATTGTTCTGAAGGTTTGGATTACAAGAATATGAGCAAGTTCTTCAAAGGTCTTGCCGCATGCGGTGCTTGGGCTTGCTTTGACGAGTTTAATCGTATTGAACTTGAAGTATTGTCGGTGGTTGCTCAACAGATACTTTGCATTATTCAAGCTGTACGCGCCAAACTTGAGACATTCATATTTGAGGTAACCTTGAAGAAGTTGTTAAGGTTTTGTTCAAAGAAATGTACCTTGATATATTAATAGCTTTTAATTTTTCTTTATTTCTAACTATTTAATTAATTTAGTCGATAAACAGAAGATTCGTATAACAATCCGTGTAATCTGATAAACAAAAAATTCAAACTTAGTTTCAGATATTCAAAAAATAAATTTTCATCGGATCTTGCAATTTATTTTTTATTTAACATTTTAAATCCTAAACATATCATAGGTTTTACTTTGATAAATCTATTTCAAATTATTAGAACAATTATTATTTCATAATCATTAGTAGATCTTGTTAATAATGAAATAATTAGATGGAAAAATCATAGATATCATTGAAAAGAATTATTCTCAAACTTGTTATAAAAATTGATTAACAAATAATTAATAATATAGGTATTTTAATTCAACGATAATTTTCTAATTAGAATCAGGTTTTAATCTTTCAATCATATTTAAATATCAAGTAATATCTATTAAACGTTGATTAAGATATATTTTTCAAGTTAAATTTTTTAATTTGTACATTTTAAAATATAAATTATTATTATTACACTGTTATGTGACTGCATTGTTAATCTTATATTACTATTCACTCAAAATATTATTGAGAATGCTTTGTCATTGAAATTAATACTATTGTAGATTACGTAATAAAATATAAATTGTCCAAATTTTAATGATTAACTTATATAGTCATTTGAATTTTATAAAACAAAGTGTAAAATTTTTAAAATAATCTACTTAGATATTTATAGCTTATTATTTAAGAAAATAATTATATAAAATTCAAAAGAATGTATTTTTTTCCATTTATTAATGAAATATCATTTATAATGCACATGGATCTAATATTTAACATAGAATTGAGAGAAATATGAAGATTATAAAATACTTATTAATGTACTTTATTCGTATTATATCTTATACTAAACATATTTGAAAATAATTTTAACGTAATATTATATTCATCTAAATTAATTTTTGAGGGTACAGAACTGAATCTCAATCCGTCGGTCTATGTTTGCATTACCATGAATCCCGGATACGCTGGACGTTCCGAATTACCAGACAATCTCAAAGTTCTGTTTCGCACAGTGGCCATGATGGTCCCCGATTATGCGATGATTGGCGAGATTTTCCTTTATTCATCCGGATTTTCCAGTGCCCGTATGCTCTCTACGAAGATTGTTACAACTTATAAACTTTGTTCTGAACAATTATCAACACAGTCTCATTATGACTACGGTATGCGAGCAGTTAAAACTGTCTTAACTGCCGCTCAAAATATGAAGCTCCGTTTTCCGGAAGAAGATGAGATAATCGTTTTATTGCGTTCGATTGTTGACGTTAATTTACCGAAATTTCTGGCATACGATGTTCCCTTGTTCCAGGGCATAATTTCAGATTTATTTCCTGGTATTAGTTTACCATCGCCCAATTATGATGTCCTTCTAGAAGCTGTCAATATAGTTGCAAAGAACAGAAATCTTCAGACTACAGATGGATTCCTTCTTAAAATTATTCAAACTTTTGAGATGATGATTGTTCGGCATGGATTTATGCTTGTTGGTGATCCATGTGGTGGTAATTTTTTCAGAAATAAAATGGAAATATAATACAACAGATCAAGGCTGCTTAAATAAAGAATTTGAAATAATTATATAATTTCATTTACATTTATATTATATTTTAAATTACTTAATATCTATATTTTTTATTCAAATTATATGCTATAATGTAAACGTCGTTTGCTCAATAATCATCAGATTGATATATTGATTTAGTTACAATTTAATTGATGATAATATTTTTTACAGTGAATAGACACTTAACATGCTTAAGGTTCTTCAATTTGATATTCAATTTTAAAATTTAATAGGTAAGACAACAGTACTTCATACACTGGCAGATGCCTTAACTTTAATGCATAAATGGAAACATGAAAATGGAGCAGTAACAAAATTTATCACGATCAATCCTAAATCAGTAACAATGGGCCAATTATATGGACAATTTGATCCTATTTCATCTGAGTGGAGTGATGGAGTTTGTGCTGTTTCTTTTCGAAGGTACTGTAGCGAAGAGTCAGCAGATAGAAAGTGGTTGATATTTGATGGCCCAGTTGATGCAGTTTGGATTGAGAATTTAAACACTGTCTTAGACGATAATAAGAAATTATGTCTTACCTCTGGAGAAGTTATGCAAATGACAAATGTTATGTCGATGATTTTTGAAGTTATGGATCTTCAACAAGCTTCGCCAGCTACTGTTTCTCGATGTGGAATGATATACGTTGAACCACACGTTCTTGGCTGGCGTCCACTTATGATATCATGGGTAAATAGAGTTAATCCCATCTGGAAAGAAAAACATGAAAACGTCATTATGTTACTGATTAATTGGCTTTTTGAAATTTGTTTGGAATTCATTAGAAGAAAATGTACTTTAACTTTACATGCTGGTCAGATAAATCAAGTTTTATCGACTCTAAATTTAGTTGAAATGTACATGGATGATGCTGTTAAATATAATTTACAGGAAGTAGATCAATATGCTAATTATTGGATACAGGCTGCATTTTTAATGTCTATAGTTTGGGGTATAGGAGGAACATTAGATATTAGTTCTCGAAATAAATTGAATGAATTTATCTCTACATTATGGAAAGATGAGAATCCTGATTATCCTATTCCAAATGACTTAATGGATACAATTTCTTTACCTAGTGGTGGGCTCATTCATGATAATTTTTATATTTTCAAAGGTAAAGGGGCCTGGAAATATTTCGGTGAGATTATTAAAAACGAACGTATTATTGAAACTGAAAGTTTAGGTCAAATGATGATACCAACCATAGATACATTAAAATATCAACATATATTTTTACTACACATTAAACATAAGAAACGCTTTCTTCTTTTTGGTAAAACCGGAACTGGAAAGAGCTTTTATCTTCAAAATTTGATGATGAATAAATTGAGCGAAGATGAATATTTACCTAATTTAATAACATTTACTGCAAGAACTACTGCAGCACAAACACAAGAACTTGTAATATCAAAATTGTTTAAAAGAAGAAAAGGTCATTATGGCCCCATGGGGAATACTCAGTGTATTTGTTTTATTGATGATGTTAACATGCCAGCAAAGGAGATTTATGGAGCTCAACCAGCTATTGAATTATTACGTCAATTCTTTGATCATAACTATTGGTTCGAACTAAATGAGCCGGAGGTAGTTAAAATATATAATACAATGTTCATTTGTGCAATGGCACCACCTGGGGGTAGCCGACAGAAAATTTATCCCCGGTTTCTAAGGCATTTTAATCTTTATGAAATCTCTGAGTTTTCTAATGATAGTATTTTTCGTATTTTCAATAATTTTGCACTTGTTTGTGTAAAAAGACGAGGATTTTCTTCAGATATTAACTTAACTATAACTAATATTATAAACGCTACAATGTACATTTTTCACAAAGTGAGAGCCGAACTCCGACCAACACCTGCTAAATCACATTATCTTTTTAATCTCCGTGATTTTGCACGTGTCATAACTGGATGCGTCATGATTAGAAAGGAATCAGTCGAAACTAAGAATACATTTATTCGTATTTGGGCTCATGAAATTTTACGAGTATTTGGAGACAGACTAATTGATTCACTTGATTCTAAATGGCTTTTCGGTCAAATTAAAACGACCGTTGAAAAAATTCTAAAAGAAACCTTTGAAAGTATTTTCGAAGATTTGCCTAAGTACGAAGGAAGAGTAACAGAGGAGAGCCTTAAGAATTTAATTTTTGGTAATTTTATGGATCAAGATTCACTTCCAGAAAATCGAAAGTATGAGGAAGTTTCTTCTTTAGAGGCTTATCGTAATATTGCATCATTATGTTTGGATGAATATAATGCAACACACAAGAACAAAGTTGAAATAGTTCTTTTTCGTTATGCTCTTGAGCATCTAGCAAGAATATGTAGAATTTTAGCAATTCCATGTGGAAGTTTGTTGATGGTAGGAGTTGGTGGATCAGGAAGACAATCCCTAACGAAACTTGCTTCAGAAATGACTAATTGTGCACTATTTCAACCAGAAATCGGTAGTATATATGGAATGAATGAATGGAGAGATGACATTAAAAAAGTATTGAAAACCGCAGGCAGTGGAAAAGACATCGTTTTTCTATTCACCGAGGGTCAGATAAAAGAAGAAGCTTTCTTAGGTGATATCGACGGTCTTTTAAATTCAGGTGAAGTTCCAAATCTATTTAGTGTTGAAGAGAGGCAAGAAATTATTGAACTTACGAGATTAGCTGCCCAAGGAGGTAATCGAACCTTGGATATATCTGTATTAGCTATCCTAAGCTTTTTCATTAACCGATGCAAGGAAAGATTACACATGATGCTCTGCTTTAGTCCCATTGGTGAATCTTTTAGAACACGTCTCAGAATGTATCCTAGCTTAGTGAATTGTTGTACTATCGATTGGTTTGAAGTTTGGCCAGAGGATGCTTTGGAACAAGTAGCACTCCGCAGTACGACAAATATTAACATTCCTGAAGATGTAAAGGTTAATTCAGTAGCAGCTTGTAAATATTTTTACACCTGCGCCAAAGAGGTCAGCGAAAAATTCTATCGAAATTATGGAAGAAAGACCTATGTAACTTCGGCAGCATTTTTAGATTTGATCAAAACCTTTGGAATACTTATTCAAGAAAAGCAGGACGAAATAACGCAAGCTAGGTAAAAGTACTAATTACCTAAAATAATGACAAATTATCAATGTTATTTAGAGAAAAATACTCAAAAACATAGTGAAATTGTTAATACAATTGAAAAAGCGTTATATATATTTTATGTATAATATGCATAGATACTAAATTTTCCCATTTATCATTTTATAATTAAAAAATAATTATCTTCATTTCTATACATTATATTATTCTTTCAATCTTGTGCCGAATTTGATTAAATAAATTTATGTATATTCATGATTTAGTAAAAATTAATTTCATTTGCTTGCATCTAATATATTGATTTATACCATTGAAATTTAAAAATATGATTAATAATAAAGCTCAAAATTTCAATCATGTACTTCCTATTTATTAAAATATATTTAAATATATTAATAAGAAGTTAGTTTCAGATATATTTTTTGTTATAATTCTTGCATTGGATATTTTGGACTTATTTAAAATTTTGACAATTTTAAAGAGTTTTAATAATGTGTAGATAATAATAAAATTTGTTGAATAATTAACAAAAAAATTTTTACTAAGTTGGAAATCAATTTTAGATTCTATAAAATTGTTGTTAATAAATATCATTGTGCATTAATTTTTCTCTTCTGACAATTATTAGAGACCGCTACACTGGCGGTCTTGATAAGCTCGACTTCGCTGCTGAACAAGTTGAGAAGATGAAAATAACTCTTATCTCTCTACAACCTGAACTTGAAAAATCAGCCAAATTAACAGCTGCAACTATGAAGAAGATCGAAAGTGAGAATATTTCTGTTGAAAAAACGACAGAAATAGTGAAAAAAGATGAAGATGCTGCTAATGAACAGGCTAAAGTATCCGGAGCATTAAAAGCAGAGTGTGAGGCTGATTTGGCAGAAGCTTTACCCGTTCTTGAAGAAGCTGTTGGTAAGAAATCAATATTTTTTCGAATCCAATTAAATGACTCATAAAAGTTAATTTTATAAAATTTTAGGAGCTTTGAATACACTGAAACCATCTGATATATCTCTAGTAAAATCTATGATGAATCCACCAGCAGGTGTCAAACTTGTGATGGCATCAGTTTGTGTTATGTTGAACATTCCACCAGACCGAATTAATGATCCGGCAACGGGTAAAATAACTTTGGACTACTGGGGTCCAAGTAAACGGATTCTGAGTGATATAAAATTTCTTGATTATCTTCGAGATTACGATAAGGATAACATTCCTGCCAGTATAATGCAGGTAAACTGTATGAGCGAATGAAATGTACAATTTCTCCTAATTTGATTACATATATTCTACTATTTTTTATATTATTACTTGTATTAAAATAATACAGTATTCTAATCTTACGAGGTAGTTCCTTGTATATCAACTAAAATTTATTTCCAAATTTAATACAGTATTATAGCTATTTTAAAAGAAACAGTATTTTATCTATTAATTAATGTCCATTGACTACTGTAAAATTGTTAAGAATAGTTTTTAAAGGTTCAGTAGATTGATTCTATTTTCTTTTTTACATAATACATAGACTATAACGAATAAAAATTCTAAAATAAATTAAAATATATAATATAATCATTTGTAGACAATTAAGAAGGATTATTTAAAAAAGAAGAAATTCGAACCGCATAAAGTAGCAAAAGCATCTCAGGCTGCAGAGGGACTATGTAAATGGGTAAGAGCAATGGTACTCTACGATAACGTGTTAAAAATTGTGGCACCAAAAAAAGCAAAGCTTGAAGAAGCGCAAAGAACATTTGAAGAGACAATGAATTTCCTGAATGCCAAACGTCAAATGCTCCTAGAATTAAATATGAAATTGGCGGCTTTAAACAAACAACTGTCTGAGACTATCGACAAGAAAATTGATCTAGAGAATCAGGTGACAATCTGTAGAAACAAGCTAATTCGAGCTGAAAAGTTGATAAGGTAAAGGTAAAGATTTAACTTTCTATTTTAGGAGAATCGTATTTATTTTGAAGAAATTGTAAAGTTTTAGCATATTTTACACTCTTTGCATGTTCTTATTTAATTGATAATATTGATTTTGTAAGCGGGCGAAATTTTATACAATTTCTATATTTTTATTTTTTTTTTAAATAAGAATATTTGTATTAATTGGTTAATTCGACACTTTGAAAAGAACAGAAATTCATAGAATATTGCAAACGTATAATTTTCATAACATTATATAATTTTTTGATATTTTCGAAACAATTTTAGGTGATAAGAATTTAGAATAAAATTATTAAATTAAAGAATTTTTACGAGCTTACAAGAAATATAGTGTTAACAAATGCTTATTCGATTATGAAAACATGTTAAGCATCAAATTTTCAGCTTAATATCTAAGATATTTCGAATTACGCGATTAAATAAAGAGAATAAATAAAAGGAAAGTGTATAATTCATGTCAATTATAATAAGTGTACGTTATTACAAGTGTATATCTAATACATTTAGAAAAGAATTAAAAGTCTTTTATAATTTCACAGCGGTCTGGGTGGAGAGAAAAGTCGTTGGATCATCTGCGCGGACAACCTCCAGCGCTTGTACGAGTGTCTAGCCGGAGATGTTCTCATCTCTTGTGGCATGATCGCCTACCTCGGTCCCTATACAAGTCCATATCGTCTCGAGAATGTCAGAAAATGGTCGAAATATGTGAGCGAATTGGGAATTCCGCACTCTGACGATTACAGTTTTGTTCAAGTTCTTGGTTCTGAAATCAAAATCAACTCATGGAATATATATGGCCTACCCAGAGACTCTTTTTCTATTGAAAATGCCATCATTATGGATAGCACAAAACGTTACGGTCTCTTCATTGATCCACAGAGTCAGGCTAATAAATGGATACGTAACATGGAGAAGACGAATGAGTTGAAGATAGTTAAACTAACGGACAATACTTACATGAAGATCGTAGAGCAATGTATTGAACGTGGTAATTAATTTCAAGTATTTAATGAATGTATAAAGAACGTCTGGAAATTAGTTTACTTTCATTTCATTTTCTATATGAAGAATAATATTATTGAATTTCCCATGACGCATACTTTTAGTAGATTTTTTAAATATTCAAATAAGAATTTTAAAAGTATATCATACTTGACCTCTTTTTGAACAGTTGAAATTCTATAAAATCACATATAAAATGTAACTATTTTTATTTGTTAAATTTTTTAGTTAGTTATAAATGAATATTTACAATATCGTATATTATTACCTCCAATATTTCTAATTGATTATTGCGTAAATTGGTGACTCGGAACTTTATCATACATTTATTCTTATTTTAAATAGCTTTGCAGTATGTTGTAGATTTTTTAAGTTGCTGATATTAAATTAAAAATGAATCAACTGTTTGTTAACGTGTAAGAAAATAGTTATTAGATACCTTACATAAATTTCAAGCTGAGGTTAAATTTAGTGGTTGGATTAAATGGAAACTAGATTTTTTATTTTTTTGTTTCTGGATGAAAATTTATTGGTGAAATTATGTTCCTAGTACATAAGTCTAGTACATAATTCATATTGATTATTCGGACATGAATTTCTGTTTAATACACTACTGAAAATTTTACTTTGCAAATAATGAAAACTTATGATATCAATTTGATTTCAATTATTCATCTTATGTAACGCTCTTAAATTTAACATTATTTTATTAGTTTTATTATTTAATTAGTACTATATAACTAAATTAATTTATATAATAAAATTTAATTTTTTATACAATCCTCATAAAAAATTAGTATC
The DNA here is from genome assembly GCA_018907045.1 of Wiebesia pumilae. Taxonomy (NCBI): domain Eukaryota; kingdom Metazoa; phylum Arthropoda; class Insecta; order Hymenoptera; family Agaonidae; genus Wiebesia; species Wiebesia pumilae. Next base: position 688,047 of record JACCHZ010000121.1, read on the forward strand.
TATTATGAATGTGGTAAGTTCCTTTGTATACAATTCTAAAAATACAATATGTTTCAGTAACCCAATTTTTATATTATATATTTAATCTTACATCTGAATTTATTACAAGAACTTAAAAGAAATTGTAACATCAAAAGAAAAAATTAACATATTTACTGGTGTTAGGAAAACCTGTATTAATCGAAAATGTGGAAGAACGATTGGATGCTCCACTAGATCCAATTTTGGCCAAGAATATTTACAAAATGGCAAATATATGGTTCATAACTCTAGGAGAAAAGGCCGTAGAATATAATATTGATTTCCGTTTGTATATAACAACAAAGCTTCGTAATCCTCATTATTTGCCCGAAGTGTTCAATCAAGTGACCATTATAAATTTTGCCCTTACGATTGAGGGTTTGGAGGATCAACTTCTTGGAATTGTTGTATCAAAGGAACGTCCAGACCTACAGGAAAAACGTGAATATCTCATCGTGCAAGGAGCGGCTAACAAAAAAACTTTAAAGAAGGTTTGGATTTTAAATAATTACAGTCGTTTTTTCTCAAATTATTTATATCAATTCATAATCATCTTTACTTATACTTTATTCTATAAATAAGTAAAAAATACTTGGTCAGCAATAGTTATTTATAAATTATCATTAAAAATTTTTATTTAACTGAAAGAAAAATTAGAAAGTTTTTCAAAAAACTTTAATGTAAATATTATTGAAAAACTTTTTACAAAATCATAAGGTAACATGTTTTTTATATTGGAATAGATTTCTTGTGGCTGAGCAATTACAAATAAATTTCAAAATAGCTGGGATAATCAGCATCATTATTTAATTTAGATGAATTTCAAAACGTTAATGAAAAAATTCTATGAAACTAAAGTAAAATACAATTTTCTTTTTAAATTACGCAAGGAAAACTAAATTCAAGGTGTTCACTTTATGAATTAATGTAAGCTTTGTAAAATTAAAAACAATGACCGTATTCTTATTATGACATTATTTAAGACTAAAAGATTACCTTCATCTTGAAAAGTTCCCCTTGAAATGGAGAAAAGTTAAGTAAATTTAACGGTACCTCCGACATTATTCTGATAATAGTAATGAGATAAAAGTTTTTCTCTATTTGAAAAATTCAATTTTAATCATGACAATGATCTTTACTTCCAATACTTTTCAAATTTTTAGGTAATTCAGTGATGCTCATTAAGCATTTTCAGTTAAGTTTTTAGTTATATTCAAGATTTGTTCATAAAACTTAAATATTGATAAGATAAAAGTTATTTTTGATTAGTCTGACCTTCCTACCTTACTATAATCTAGCTACACATACACGTACGTGATGATTTAATCTTCAATAAACTAGAAAATATTCAAGAAACTTGACCTACTTTTTTACAGTTTGTGTACTGTCTTTACACAAGCTTTGATTGGTATTTTAGTTATCTAAAACGATTAATAACTTCTTTAAACATTTCCTTTTTTCTTTGTAATTTTAGTAGATTAATCATTACGGTAATAATTATCTTGTATAGACAAATTAAATAATGATAAAGAATAATTAATATCAATCTTGATGTTGAATTTTTTACTAATAAGTTTCTTAGTGAAAACAAATGGAAAAACAAATTTTAAGAAATATAAGATTTAATATTGGAAATGTGATTTTTGTTAGTAGGTATATTTTCACATCTAACTCGAGTCTAGAATTTATAAACCCAAAATTTGATTGTATTCGGTATTAGAATTCTTGTTTAGAATTATGCATTTTTAAATGTATTTATTCGTATACATTGTAATATTTTATTTAATATAGTAAAGTTTATTTAATATAGTAAATCTATTAAATTGTTTGTATAAAATACAACTTATGTAACTTACTTTTAACGTTCTTAAGTATGATTAAAATTATTTAATTTTTCATTTTATAATGTAGTAAAGTAGATATTTTAAAAAATTACCTATTTTATTATATTATAAGAAAATAAAATTTCAAATTATTTTAATTTAAAATTAATTAATTTTATTTGAAATTAATTTCAAATTTCAAATTACCAAATTACAGTTGTAATGGTTTCTATTATAATTCGTAAATTTTATTTACCAGTTCTAATAAGAAAAATATTATTGACAATTTTATTTGTTTACTACTCGTATTAGGTTGATGTTATTAACATTTTTTAGCTGAAATTGTATGAAATTGTTTCAGATTCATAATAAAATATTTATTTACTTTTATTCACACATAGGTTGAAGATGACATTCTTAAAACATTATCAACTTCCGGTGCAAGTATCTTAGAAGATGAAGAGGCGATTGAAATTCTGGATTCTTCAAAGACTCTGTCTATAGATATCCTGCGTAAACAGGAGGTAGCCAAAGAGACGGAAGGCAAGATTGAAGTATTTCGACAGAGTTATAAACCAATAGCTAAGCATAGCGCATCCCTGTATTATACTATCACGGATCTGCCTAATATCGATCCAATGTATCAGTACTCGCTTGCTTGGTTCATAAACCTATACATCATGTCGATTGAGACTGCAAGTAAGAGCAACATACTGGAGAGACGGCTTACTTTCCTGCGAGAAACTTTCACTTATAATCTTTATCTGAATGTCTGTCGGTCGCTCTTCGAAAAGGATAAGGTGGGTTATTAGCAGTTTGACAAACATGTACGCACATTAATCATATAGTTATCAACATAAATAATCACGATTCACTATATTATTTTATTGCAACGTTAAACTTTGTTTTTTTTCCACTTCATGGTCATATGTCATACAGATAGCTCATGAGTAAAACCGGAAAAATTTATGAAATTAATTTTTACTTCAACGGCTTACTAAATATATAATTAGAATTTTTTTCGTAAACATATTCCTAATTGATGATTATTTTATTGTTTATTAATCTAGACTAATAATTGTAGTACTGTTTTTAAAATAACGAAACAGATCTTAATTTTCAGTTCTTTTTCTTAACTTTATAGATAATAAATTTAAAAATGTAAGAAAAGTTCTGCAATTAAATTTTACTTTAATAATAACATTTCTGTTATTGCAAAAAATTTACAATTTTTAATTTGAAAAAATAATGCAAAGTTAAATATAGCGTTTCATAACGTTATGTAGAAATAATATAAATCCTACTTTGTTGGGATTTTTTGTTGCAATTCAAAAATTCATTTTTAAAAATTATTTCTTAACTGATTTATTGATTTTTCTTTAGAAAATTCTCACTTATATCTCACGTGTCTATAACGGTTGTAGCAGTGAATATTGATATAATAAGACAAAAACTGTTTAAAATAAATGTAAGACACGTTGTCCTATGGAAAATATAAAGTTTGACAGTATATAAACAAGGGGAATAAGTAATATACACTTTTACGAATTTTCTTCTACTCGTAAAGAAAGCAAATTTACTTAGTACTGATAAGCTTCCAGTTTGATTTTAACATCTCCTCGAGATCCAACTATTTCAGTCCTTGTCCTACACCACGATGAAGTATTAATTTATGGTTGTAGGTTCTGTACTCATTCATCCTCTGTACGACGATTCTACAAGCTAGCGGTGAGATTTTGAAAGATGAGATTAATTTCTTCCTTTCGGGTGGCCTGGTACTACAAAGCAGTCCAAAGGTGAATCCTGCACCCGAATGGCTCACCGATAAATCGTGGGAGGAAATAAAGCGCTCAAAGAATCTTCAAGCCTTTACAAACCTTATGAATGATTTTAGCGGGGCATTAATAACTCAGTGGAAGAATTTTTACGATAGTATTAATCCAGAGGAGGTGAAGCTGCCTCAGCCATGGGAACAACATCTCAACGAATTTCAAAAGCTCATTGTCATGCGAATGATCAGACCTGATAAAGTTATTCCGAAGGTAAAATTATTAATAGATGTTTTTCAAAGTTGTAACACACAGTTAAAAAGCATAGGAAACAAATTTTTGCAAATAATTTTTAAATTCCATAACTAATATATGCTTTTTGGATTTTTCATTATTTCATTTTAGTTGAAAAGAAATGTTTTAACGAAAATAAAGTTACCAATTAAATACCAATAAATATCTTTATCTAATATTTTCACCGAAGATGTAGATATATCTTTTATTTAATTCTTATAAAATTAAGCCGTATTTTATACTGTCTATATCACTACAATTATTGTACATACATACATATATATATATATATATATAATTAGGTGCTGATATTCGTACGCAAATCTATGGATGTCAGATTTATCACACCACCGGCCTTCGACATCGCGCACTCATATGCGGACTCCAATTGTCTTATACCTTTGATATTTATCCTGTCGCCGGGCTCTGATCCAATGGGCGCTCTTACTAAATTCGCCGAACAATCTAACTATATGTCTCGCTTCTTCTCAATATCTCTTGGTCAAGGCCAAGGACCGATTGCACAAGGTCTCATCCAAAACTCTCAAGAGGTCGGTTGCTGGGTCTGCTTGCAGAATTGTCATCTGGCGGTTTCGTGGATGTCCGAACTCGAGAGGATTTGCGAGAGTCTTGATGTCAATAATACCTCTAAAAATTTTAGATTGTGGCTGACGAGCTATCCATCCGATAAGTTTCCTATCACTGTATTACAGAATGGTGTTAAGGTAAGGTTAAAAGCAGCCATTTGAAATCATGATGAAGGCGAGGTTAGATAATTTAGCAATTGAACTCTTACATCTATGTCGAGTTTAAGTTATCGGACTTTTAAGAACTATTAAACCATTATTTACATTCCCTTTGCAGATAATTATTATTCCTCCTATTTTTCGAATCATGATTGATATATTATTTTATCAGCTATTTAATTTTATTAAGAATTTAAGAATTTAAATAGCACTTTTTATCAGTTTTTAATTTTTAAGGATTCAATTTATTCTACAATTTCTTTTACAGTAATACGTAACTAATTTATTATCGATATTCAAAGCTTTGAAATAATAAGTTTCTGAAAAATTAAAAGTATACATATAAATTTATTTTTTATACTTGAGTTTTTTTTCGAAAAATGTTTTATAATTTGACATAGAAATTTTTTTAATGATTCTGTAAGCAGATTCGATAAAGATAATATGTATAAATATATTAAATATATGTAAAGATGTAATATATGAATACTAGAAAAATATATATTAAGATGACCAATGAACCTCCGAGCGGACTTCGACAAAATCTTATGAGATCGTACCTTTCGGAACCAGTTAAGAATCCTGAGTTTTTCACTGGATGCCCTGAAAATGAGAAACCTTTTACAAGACTACTTTATGGTCTTTGTTTTTTTCATGCTGTTATTCAAGAGAGAAGAAACTATGGATCACAAGGATGGAATATACAATATGGTATTAATATAGAATTTTTTACAACATTCATTTTTAAAATATATTTTTATAAAAGCTTAAAAAATAATTATATTTATACTATAGTATAAATAAAATTATTTATTTATAGTATATAAAAATTACTTACATATATTATTCTGCATTTACTAATTACAATTAACATAATACTTACCTCACCTTTGTGATATTATACAATTTAATGAATTAACAACAAGTAACTATAATTATGATAAGAATTTGAGTTTATATGAAATTTGAAAAAGCAGTAAGTTTTTATTAATTGTCACGATTTGAAAAGAAACATTGGTATTACATTTATATAACTTTTACTTTATTTTCAAATTTGGGCATCAACTATATAATGAAGTTTTGAATCGTTTATCAACAAAATTTTCTTTTTTAGGTGTGCCAAATCTTATAGTAAAAATAAAAAGTAAAAAATTTCATTTTCCTTTACAATCATGACAATGAAACTTAATGAAAATTAATGTATTTCTAATCCAAAGATAGAAATTTGGTATTTCAAATTATATGAATTTATCATATTATGTATGAAAAAATTCTTATGATAATATTTTAGTCAAACTTTTTATTTCATAATCTATGCAAGGATAGGTATGTATTAAATTAATCAATAATTTCACAGTAAATGCTATTTATCGGTTTAAAAATATACATATTAGAAAAGATTTATAATTATAATGAAAAAAGATATAAAATTTTAACAAGAGTTTATTAAAGACGTTATAGAACCTTATTACATATGCAAAAATTAAGAATGGTCTAAATAAATGTGTGTATGTTTGTGGTTATGTACACCAACTAATTTGTATGAAATATAATCTTTTACGTTTTATATTTTAGGATTCAATGAGTCAGACTTTCAAATATCCGCGCAACAACTACAGAACTTTATCAATGAGTATGACAACGTTCCATTTAAAGCCATTCTTTACTTGACTGGAGAATGTAATTATGGTGGTCGTGTGACCGACGAAAGAGATCGTCGTTGTCTAAATACAATTCTCAGCGATTTCTATAATCCTGAAGTTATTAGTAATCCTAAGTATTTATTTGCCGCGAATGACTCAAAATATTCCTTACCAAAAAAGTAAGTTCATGGTATAGCCTTTTGAAATTTTAGATTAAGATTTTTACTTTGTTTAAAGTAACAAATTAAGAATAAATTTTAGTATATTTCATTGGATCTGTTAATGAAACAGTTTTGATAGATAATCTGTGTCGATCGTACTTTTTAATTAGTAAGGGAAAAGATTTTTAAAAAACAATGATTTCAACATTTTTTAAATATATTTTATATGATATAATTTTATTAATCTATAAAACTGATACTAATGTAGTCATTAAGAATGCAAAATATTACTCTATTCAGGATGAAAGTTAGATTATAAATTTATAATTATCATTTTCTATTTTATACTAAATAAAGTAAATATAAAAGATATGTCTAAATTAAATTTTTATTCTATATACTTACAAGAAAATATTACGAAGTATTTTTAATAAAAGTATTTTTATCTATATATTAGTTTTGATTGAACACTTTAATTTTCATATAAGTATTTTTGAAAGGATATTATTAGAAACACTAATATTACTAGTATTGAAATCTAATTATTACACTTCTATAGGTAAATGAAATAATTAGAATATACATTTACATATTATTATAAATTTATAATACATAAAATTAATGCGATGTATCAATGAAAATGATGTACTTTAAGTAGAATATATAAACGGATAATCATCCTAAGAAAGGTACATGCACAGTTTTATAGTTGAACACTTATTATTATTCGTAATTTATTTAAAGGTTAACTGGGAATTATCTTATATACTTTAATATTATATATATTTTATAAAATAGTTTGATTAAAAATATTATTACAATAAAATTGATAATGTTTTGAGGTAGTTCATTTATCCTTTGCTCTCTGATTTTTATAATCTCCAAATTATGATACACATCTAAATATTATTTTGAAGTAGAATATATGTTCTAATTATAAAATTTATAAGCAATATAAATTCAATACGATAAGCAACAAAAAAACTTTTTAATGTAGTAAATCTTTTATTATTTCAACGCTGATACAATTTCATAAGACCTACTAAATGTAAGACAAATTTTGAAACAATAACATATAGCATTTTATTTAAACAATTTTTGCCGTAAAAACAAATAATGTTAAATTATTATTAAAAATTATATAGTATAAAAATAATTTAAGTTATATAGAAACTAGTTAAATTGTTTAGATGATCAGTGGTAGATAGATTACTTAATTAAAAATTACCATTTATGATAAACTACAGATGTTAAAGATAATATAAAAATCAATATTTTCGATAAATTTCCAAGATCTCAATAATGGTTACAAAGTGATGAAATCAAAGCAGGTATAATTTAAAATATTCAGTATGATAAAAAATTATTGACAAATTCTCAATTATCCAAATAATTCACAAAATAAAAAAGATAAAGATAAAGATAGAATATATCTATATACTTTTTCATGTAGATGCGAGTACGAGGATTATATTAAACAAATAGAATTAATTCCGGCACTTCCATCACCTGAGGTATTGGGTTTGAATATGAATGCTGGTATCACTCGCGATCTCGATATTTCTAAGAATTTTTTCGATTCCCTAGCTGAAATGCAAGTACGTTAATATGTATATTTATAAAAAAGTATGTATATGTAATTGAAAACACAAATAAAAAATTATTATTTTTCTATTTATTATTATGGGTAATAAGAGTGTATAAGGTAATATGTGTATATACATATATTGTTATATTGTATTTGACCTATTTAATAATTATGCGGCCAAACAACGTTATAAACAGCATTAAGCAATTATGTAAGATAAATATTGCTTTATGTTCGAATCATACAATTGTTCTTAATAATCATGCGTATACAACTTAATAGGAACATTGTAAGATATTTCACTCTCTTCGATACAAAATAACAATTTAAATTGCAAATAATTATGGACTTGAATTTATTATATATAATATTTTTATACATATTTTATAATAAAAATGGCGTAAAGAATAGCGTTTAATTAAAAGTTATATTACTAGTTCGGTTAATAATATTATTATTCATCTGTAAATAGTGTTATTACAAAAATTATTTATAAATTAGTTTCTATATGTAGTTAACGTATCGATATATTCTTTTAAATCATTTGATGCCTAACTGATTATTACAGTAATCATAACAAGTTCCTTTTTTAAATTATACTTTGTTTCATGATTTTAACTACAATTTTATTACACAAAATTATTAGTGTAAAAAAAGGAATTAGAAATGACTGATTTAATGTTATAAATATACCTATCATTTCTTATAATAATACTAACTATTAAAAACATTTGATAAGTAAGATTTAAGTAATATAGAAAGCTTAATTTTTCTACATAGCTAACACATTTGTCAATATTAGTATTGAGTTAAATGAAATAATTAAAGAATCTCAGGTATCCTATTCTATGAATTAAATATTAAGAAAAGAAACTCATTCTTGAAAAATTAGAAAAATATAATGTTTACAATATTTATTTTCTTTAATATCAGTTGAATGATATAATAAAATGAATATTTGTAGTTTACAAAAGATTCATTAGTTTAAAAAACGTAATGAATTATAATAGTGGCTTATAAAAACAATTGACATGAAATTTTTGTATATTTGGCAATAAATACATTTGTAGTGCAAGGGAACCTTAGTAGAAGAAATTTTTATTTTGCTTACTTAATTTATAATTTAATTTTAAAATACTTAAAACATAATTGAAAAGGGTAAATGATCTCAATCTTCTCATTTTTTCAGAATTTATACACACATATGCAAATGTATATATAAAAATGCAGAATATTAACTATGAATTAAACAATGTCGTTTAGGGAGGAACGAGTATTGGTGATGCTTCACGTCAAGATGAAGTACTCTTATCAATAAAGAAAGACATATACGAACGCCTCCCCGAGGATTTCGACATCGAAGAAGCACAAAAACTTTATCCAGCTTCCTACTCCGAATCGATGAACACTGTGCTTATACAAGAATTGCAACGGTATAATGTCCTACTTCGAGAAATAAGAACTTCAATGATAATGCTAGAGCAGGCTGTCAAGGGCATGGTTGTCATGACACCGGATTTAGAGGTACTGCTCCTATTAGTGGCCTTTCTATTAGCGTATAAAGCAAAGTAATTTTAGTATATATAGGATAAAGATACTAATAATAATTTTTGATTTCATAAAATCTACATAGTTGATTTTATGAATGATTGTATAATCACGAATTGATTTTAGATTTTTAAATTTTGATAATGTTATTTCTTTACCGAGAGAACTTTTAGTAAGAAAAACTGAAATATATAGTTAACATTGTTTAAGATTGATTTAATATCATAAAAATAACAAATAATGATTGACTGATTTATAAAGAATAATAAAGAATAAGTGGAATAAGATAAATTAGATAAATAATCAAATTGAAAACATTTATAATAATAGGATTTTGATTTATATTAGCTCACAAACGGTGAATATTTAAAGCAAAATATAAATACTTTTCCACTGATACATTATGAAAGAATGTTTTATTTAAAAAATATTGATTTCAACATACTGAAGCATACAACAGTGTAACATTTCTATAATATTTTATACCGATAGCTTTTTATACATAAGTATAAAGACTTACAATAACAATAAAAAAAAATTTTTTATCTTTGATTAAAATAATTCAATTTAAAAAAATATATAATTAATTCCTTTATAGGATACAAGAAATTTAATAAATTTAGTAATAAAAAAGTGTAAAAAAATGTACATAAAGTACACACGCACAAATACAGATATATTTCTTAGTCGTCCTGAATACGAATTTTTAAACACACAAGAATGTATGAATCTATGAAAGCTTCGTTCAAATATGACAGGGAATAAAATAGACTCTGTTAAATATGTATAAATATCTTGCAATTATTTATTATAAAAATTTATACACTTTTTCTTATGGGTCAGATATTTTTTATAACGTCTGGTGATAGATGGTTGAATTTACATAATGATCATGATATTATAAATATAATTTGAAATATATTTATTCATACCAAATTTCTTATAAAACAAATCTTGTAATTACCGATATCGCGCTGTATAAATGCATTTATTCTGCAGCTGATTTTTATATTGACGTACACGTATATTAAGATTCTAGCCGCACACGTTCTTGCCGGTAAAATTCCACCCTCCTGGAGACGAGCCAGTGCTTACCCAAGTTTGAAACCGCTCGCGAGCTTCGTCAACGACTTTTTGGAACGACTTACGTTCTTTCGTAATTGGCTAACCAATGGCAAGCCCGCAACCTTCTGGATATCTGGTTTCTCCTTTGCTCACGCATTTTTGACCGGTGCTTCGCAAAACTTCGCCCGGAAGTACAAGATATCGATTGACCTGATCGACTTTGACTTTCAAGTAAATTTTACACCAGCTTCTTTTCTCAAATGTTTACTCAAGTATCTTTTATTATTATTAAAGATTTATTTAATTACTGCAAAATTCTTTTATTATTAATAAATAATTAATGGTTATAAATAATTAACCGATAATTATATTAATATTTATCTTCGATCAGTAACCACAAGAACGTATTGTTAAAGCTCGTAAAATAGGATATATTCTTTTAAAATTTTAGTTTTTAAAGTATAATTCATATTAATCTTATATTTCGATCTATTAGGAATTTTAATAATTGTGCGAAATAGTAATAATTGTACGGAATTCATTAAGCTTCATAAAATTAAGAGTTTTATAAAAATTTAATCCTGTGAAACTTTTGATAATGAACACTATCGAAAAGGACCCACTTACATTTTCTTTTTCTGAAAATGGAACACCATAAATCTTAGAGAACGAATTACTTCAACTTCTGAAAGAGCAAATAGACTGTTTTTAATGGTGTTTACATATATATACTATGTAAGCTAAGCAAACTATGTCGAATCAGCCTAATATTTACAAACTCGAATAAATATGTTCAACGGTGAACTAATTTAGATTTTTTGCAGAAATTAGAACAGTTAATCTTATGAAACTTTCATGTGTACTTATCTGTATTATAGAATCACTATAAGAAATACTATTTTTTTTAAAAAGAAGTATGTTTGTAAAATTATGTTAGTAAGTAATCTGTCAGCGCCGATTTATTAGAAACCGTGTATCTTTTTTGCAGGTTTTGCCGATATACAAGTCTGAAACACCTCCAGAAGACGGTGTCTACGTATACGGCATGTTTTTGAGTGGTTCGCGTTGGGATCTGAAAAATATGAAATTAGTTGAAGCTCGACCTAAGGTGCTGAATGAACCAATATCACTGATTTGGTTCATACCAAAAAAGCGCTCCAAGATTCAGCTCAGAGGACGATATGAATGTCCACTCTATATAACCTCCGAGCGTTTTGGTACACTCAAAACCACTGGTCATTCTACCAACTACGTACTCACGATATTACTAGATACCGATATTCCTTGCACACACTGGATCAAGCGAGGAGTTGCGCTGCTTTGCCAATTGGATGACTGAGAGGAGAGCTTTTATTCATTTATTATTTATTTTATGTGTAAATCGACGAGAAAGAAACATGGAACTGAAGTTCAAAAGCAGAAATAGCTGTTTTCTAATGCATTATACATTTTTTTGAGGGACCAACATGTTTTTAATTATTAACAATCACAACATATTGAAAACACGCTGTTATGAAATATATATCAAATTTAATAAGATGTAATGTTTGAATTAATTTGGCATGCCTCTACGTTACTATGTCGAACTTATAACAAGAGCTTGCCAACAAACTTTAATTACTATTTCTTCAAGTCTTGGCACATAAACATTTATTTCTTTTGGTAACTTCACTACTTTTTTAAAATAGAGCTATTTATAATATTTAAAGTTATAAATTCGCATCTTTCAAATGGCAGTAATTTACCTTATATAGATTTTTCATTATATGGTATTCCTGGAACTTAAAAAATGAAGCGTTTTTATCAGCTCTAATGCACGTATACTTATATTGTGATATAAGTAGATGATTTCGATATAAAGCAATAATAAATGTTTTATAATCTCGAATAATAGTAATAGTAATTTCTCACTAGTTAAACTACTGTTTATTTTTTTTTTGTTTTAATAAAAAGAAACAATAAAAAGATATATATTATATACCTCAGAAAAAGCTTTTAATGAACAAAATAAAATTCTTAATAAAATATTTCATTTTTAAAAGAAAAATTTGTTCAAGTCTAATTACAAGTTTTTTTGGAAGTTAAATAATTTATAATGATTAAAGAAACAAAAACATCTTCTAATTACAACTACAGATAATGATATCGGGATCCCATTTAATATATATATATATATTAAATGGAATATATGAAGTAACTCTGTTTATTCAGAACATTTGCAATTTGTTTTTCCTCTTAATTAAATTTTAATAAAAGTATTTAAACGGATAATGTATATTTGTAATGAATTTTAGAAAATTCAAAATTTGGAAGTTTCAAAGTGAATATTTCTCAATAGCCAAAATTGAGATTTACTATGTTAGCACTTTTACAGTACTTTCTGTCGTTAATATTATTCGTATGTCGATTTTTAAGCTGTTTAAGGACGAAAATAACTAAAATTAGCCATGAAGAAAGCAATCCACTTCTTATTAATTTTAAAAAAGATATCAATTCCATATAATTGTAAATAATATTTATTTCATATTTTTCCTATTAACATCAGGATGTATTTCAAATTAAATTAAATATCAAGAGTCGCATTTTCTTAATTTGTAATTTTTAAATTATTCGCAAAATATTTTCATAAAATTAACATACTATAATTAAAAAGTAAAATATCTATAACTCTGTACTCATAAATATCATTTTTTATATTTCTAATTAAGTGTACTAAAATATTCATTTGGTTATAATACATAGAAACCTATTTCAAATTATTTATTTTTCACTCAAAAATCAAATAAAGTATCTTTATGTTAAACAAAAATTATTAATTATTGCTTTTTAATAATAATATTTAAGGATACATAATATAAGAATTAATATTACCAAATAAACAATGCGTTTTAATGCACTGCTGAGAACTTAATTTTATACGTTGTGTACTATCAATATGAATTGACTATTCTTTTGCTCTAATATAATATAAAGAAAAGAAATATTCGAAAAAATAAAATAGAATAAGACACCTTTGATTTGGGCTCACATAAATGTAAAAATACATGAACAATGTTCGAATAAATAATTAATTGTTCAGAATACGTAGCATCAGATACCCATCATCAATATACTATCTATTATTTTAAATTTTATTAATGAAGTATTTTTCATTAAAAAGAAAATATCTTTTTCTTCAAAATTATATTTTTTATTTCATCTCAAATTGAGAAAAATAATGAAAATGAAAGATTATTAAAAAAGAAATTTCTTATAACATAAAAAGTGTTCCTGTTCTGTATTGTAAAATAAATAATCTGCGCTTTATTTTAGAAGACAAAAGTGTCTTTGCAAACCAATTGAAAATATTTTAAGCTTATATTGGAATATAGAGATTAATATAAATTGTAGAAGGAAGTAAGAAAAAATATCTAGTAAGTTTTTACAGAAGTATATAATAATTGTAAAACAAATTTTATACCTTTAGACTTTATATTGATATTATAAAATATCATGAAATTTTGTAAGCGTGCATTCTTTAGAAAAAAAGTTTACATAGATGTGTTAAAGGAAAAATTTAGTTTTAGATCAAAGAAAAATTTTTATACGGAATATGCCATCATAAAAATTAGACCACCAGTAAATAGAAAAATGCAATAAATGAAAATATTAAATTATGAATTTTTTACGTCCTAAATTACAAATTCCTTACGTCCCGCTATCCTTGATATATAAATTTTGAAAATATAAATTTTGATATATAAAGCTTGGGATAAATACAAAACATAAATAATACATAAAAAACGATGCCATTATAAATAACAAAACTTATCGTAGCTTATGCAATATAATTCCATTAGGAGAGCCATATTATTTCTGAACTCCTTAAATACAGGTTCTCAATTTGCTTTAATTATAAATTATAAACAAATTAAGTATGTCTTCTAACAGTTATCAATTATAATTCTAAATTACACTTGACTATAATTCTAATGTATATCACATATTATACTTGTTAAATTTTGCTTTAGATTTTTTTTCGTTTTCTATATACTTAAATATAAACGTAAAATAGTGAACGTGACATAATACGTTTTAATATTTAACTAAAATAAGAAAAAAAATACATTCGTTATATGCTTACATTTAGCAAATTTATAATTATGTATCAAAAATAGAAAAGATTTAAACAATAATCAAAATAATTTTTTAAATATATAGTATATTACGACGTTTTTTTAATGCTTTCAACAATTTATGTAGAATTTTATTCAATCTTCTTTTAAATATTCGTTTATTTTATATGCCTTATCAATATTTGTCATCTTATTTCAGTATTTTTTTATACTAAGTGTTAGATAAAAAATTCTTAATTCCTGCATACTACTTGTTATTATTTAATATAACACAAACATCTTAACCCTTTATGTATCAATTTGAAATGTATGCTTGATATAAGTAGATGTTTACACTCAAATAATAAACTAATATTTAATAATTAATAACTATTTGTTATAATTTTTTTATATTATTAATAATAATTTATATTAATCGATAATATTTTCTCTTATAACAAATACATTGTAAAAACTCGTTCTTTATTGTAAGAACCTTTAAAAATATTGTAGAATGAAATATTAAAGCCTGACAATAACTTGACGTCGGAGTATTTCTAACAATTATAATAACAAGACAAAGACACACAAATACACTTACAGTGTTTGTATGCACACACGTTTATAATAAAGATAGAGTACAGTTCAATTGTCATTTTAATATACCTTACTAAACAAGACCTTGAGTGTTTCCACAACGTTGATGTGTAGATCAACGTGAACTAATAAAAAATTATCGTTACGTGATAAGTTGACCGAATACAGCATAATTCTAATTAAATTTAAAAATTGAATTAATGCACACAATAAGGCAATTATTTCAAACTGTTACTCATTAAGAGACTAGGCAATTAAAACATGGATTGATTTTTATTATATTTTTCAGAAAGTAAAATAATTCATCTTAAGTATACTTAGTATTTTAAAATTTATTTTGAAATACATGTAATTATTGATTTTATATCAGAAAAGGTGAATCGGCTCATCCTTGTCAAAATTTACAAAAAAATCAGTAAAGATTATTTTATAGTCTTTTATCCTTTTTTATAATAAACTAATTCTTTTACAATGGCTCAGATAAAATAATATAAAATAAAAATATAAAATATATAATAAATATATAAAATAAATAATTATTAAATATATAACCTTGAGAATATGTATAACACGTGTTGCTAGAACGTGAAAATCGTATATAAATATTTTAGTTTTTTCATAAAATATTCATAAGTCAAGAATATTTAGAGTCATATAATTGAAATTTCATTTTGAATAAAAAAATCTTTAACTTAAAATAAGTTTAATAGTTTTTGTTTATTAAAACTTATTAATAATTTAATTTTAATTTATTCATAAATTAATAAAAATAACATTAAAATTAAATTTTTATAAGATTTTAAAATGTATTAGCTAATGATAATATTTATTTTGATAGTGATTATAATAAATACTACGAAGTTTATTAGGACATACTATATATTACTGATTTCTATAATCTATTAAGCTTTAGAATACGATTTAAACAATATAAAATCAAACATTGTTCTTTTTAATAATTATTATCAAATTATAGAAAATATAATTTTAAATTATTAAATTTTTTATTTTACTTGAAACAATTGAATTATCCAGATTATGGATCAAAGGACGATCTACTTTTAATTACATGTATAGTATTTAATTATATATATTGTAGTTAAAATTTGTTCCAATATTTGAATTTTACAATCCGACTGTATTTTTCGTTATGAATGAAGTACATGATATTTATAGAATATATATTTTAAAAATAAAATTTGTTTTTGTTAATGTTAACGTATAATTGAATGTATTATAAATCAGTCAAAGATAAGTAATATTTGTAAAATAATTAATACATTATTTTTTTAATTAAAAGATTATTTACGAAGAATATTTACAAAATTCAGTACATCGTTTACTTGATTTAAAATTCCAATGTGAAAAAGTACTAAATTTGAGTTATAAAAAATTCCGTTTAAAAAGAGATATTTTAAATATTGTAAATAAATAATTAATAATATAATTATTTCAAAAAATCTAGTATTAAGAACAAAAACAATAACCTAATTTTTTATTGATTTCAATATTTGAATCAATATTATCGAATAATTTCAAAATTAGTATGATTACATCGCCTAATATTCAAAATTCCATTTCCCTATTATATTAGTTGAGTACAAAACAAGCATTAGATCTTCAAATTTCACTGAAAATTAAGTATACAAAATGGTAACTTAAGATTTTTAATATTATATGTATTTATGAGTGTCGATTTTCACAATAGAAGTTTGACACTTCGCGTAATATATTTTATAATATGAAATCAATAAGTTATTTAACTTTTTATGCCCATTATAAGAATGTGAAATTGATAGATTATTTACAATTTTCATCAATAATAAGAAAATAAAACTAATTTGCATAAAGAAAATATTAAATATTTATGAACAACAGAAAAAAAGAAAAAGAATATCTTTATATTTATTTCACCGATCAAAAATTAAATAATTCATTTTAAAATCGATGAATCTTTTAATTTATAGGATAAAAAGAATAAAAAGGATGTCTAGTTGTCCATTTTTATCACAAGATATATTGTACAATCATAACTTATTATAAAGAGTTTAATTGTAAGTTCAAATTGCTAATAAAATTACGACCTTTAATTTCTAACGTAAATAATCCATTTCTTAAAGTCAAATAAAATCTTTACTACTAGTAAACGCCTCTTATTTTTCTTATAATTACATATAAGCAAGCTGTAGTAATCTAACAATAAAACCGGCGTAAATTCATACTTATGTATAAATCCCTAATTTATATGTTGATATTTATATTTAATTTTAAATTACAGATAATAATATTCTCCAATAATTTTATAGTGTTATAAATTTTTTACATATTCAGTCTATTGCGTGTGAAACATAGGTATCTTTCAAGAAAAATATAATCATGAACTTATATTTTTTTTATTGAAATATTTCTCTAGCCCCATGTATTATGTAAATTATTCATATTTAGTCGAAATAGCCAATTTGATAATGTTGACATATATTTTTGTATAACTAATATATTATGAAAAAAGTGTTTCATGTATAATATTTTATGTATTTTTAATTTTACGAAATATCGTATCTGTCTTTAAAAATTTTCATGCACTGCATTAACTATTATTAAAACAAGGAATAAGATATAAAGATATTTTTTCTCAAAAAATATATTTATAAAATATTTAGAAATTAGACTTTTAAAAATGTCTTTGATTCTGTGACTTCAAATTTCAGATACAAAATCTCACATTATATTATATTTAATGAAAATTACAACAAACACCTCTCATTAAACTGTTATTATTTTATTTACAGAAAATTTAATGAATTTATCAGTACATATCTGCTATAGTAAATGAAATATGCTTGTGCAATTGTGATCAATAAGAATTTACCGAAAGTACATTTTCTATTTTTAAGAGCTTAAATTACTTTTAAAAATGTCGAACATGTCAAGTATGATTTTATTGGTGTCGAGTTTTTCGACTGAATAAAAGGAATAATAATTAAAAATTATAATTCATTTTCTTATTTAAACGAATATTATATTACTATTATAATACATTAATTAATATGATTTAAAATGTAATGTAATGTAAAAGTAATCCACATTAAAAATGAGTATGAATTATGTTTATTTCGTTTCATATTTTAAAATAGAATATTAATATAAACAGAAAATATTAAGAATCTCAGTGTTATAACATACTAAATAATTTCTAAAATGAATATTATGATTAAAATTACCAATTCCCAAGACGTAACCTAAATAAGCACTTTTGTAGTTTACTATAACTTGAAAACTATATTATGCAGTTATTGTATTAAATCCTTAAACTTTCATATGTATGTAATGATTATTACGATGGCATTATTTTGCCAAAATGTACATATTTTACATAAAAAATTATATGGTTGTTTAAAAATAAAAATTGAAAGTGTGTTCGTAAAAAAGATTTTGTACTCCATTTTTAAACTATTTTCAACATTAATTTATAAAGGCCTTTTTTCTAGTTTTTTTATTTGTCTAATTTTGATTTGTTATTATATTCGACGATTTTTAACATTTAACAAAGAAAGATCAAGCTTATAAGCCTAAAATTAAACGTTCGAATTTCATATAATTTTGAAGTTCCATAATATTTAAAGCGATATAGAATCAATATATTTTATTTTAATAGCTCGTTTTAATATTCGTGAATTTATATATTAAATATTTTCTAATTTTTTTAAATTTTTGAAAGAATTTGTTTTGAGTCTGAGTATTCGAATCAAAAAATCTCGACGTGTTCATTTTTTTAAATATACATCCTATCAATAAAATTATTTTTCGTTCGATTGTTTAATAAATAAGTGCGTTTATTAGTTTCTTTTATATTTATACACACTCTAAAAGAAGAAAAATATCACTCTCGAAAGATTTCATTCGCGTCGGCATATTTAAAACATTCAATTATAAATTTTATTTTCAAGTAAATTTTTTTTGTTATTACTTTTTATGTAAATTTATAAGCAACGAGTGACATAACATACTTATTTAATTTCATTTTAAATATATGTTTTTTAACTATAATTGTTAAATAATCAAGGTTGATTGAATGAATCATTGTTTATTCAGAAGAGTAGACTTTATTCCCACTAATCATGCACTAGTTCTCAAAGTCTTCGATCCATGTATCCGTTGACCTGCCTGTATATTTATGCAAGCGCTAGTCCCCTCACGTCAAGACGAGTAGATCCTTGACGCATTTTCCGATTATCTTAGATTACTTACAAGAGGTTTATAGAATCCAGACCGATGAGAATTTGTCCATAGTTTTTCCAGCTTTATGTTTAACTGGAAGAATAGCCAGTATATGAAAAGAACGGTCGGCTTTCCTGGAAACATCTTAGGTCATGTGACTTATGTACTACTTAGGCAGTGGCGCATTGTACCTGAAGTAACAGTATAATATCTTTAATAGATAAAATTTAGGAAGTTAACTTTTAAATAGTACTATTTCCATATATTTTTACTTGACTAATGATGAATTACGTTTTGTTATTATATTTTCTGTAATGATTGTATTTAAAGATAAGAACTCTTAGATCCAGTTTTTAAATTAAATAACTTTATAATAAAAAGAATTATTCATATTCTAGAATTCTTAATCGATACATTATTTTCCATTTGAGTACGTGCAAATATTTGAATAAAATTAAATTCATATGTTGAATATCTTGTTTAATATTAATCATTATGAATTCAGAATACGTTAGAATTAGAGTATGTATATTAATTATAATTAGATCCAATTATATTTAAACCTTTTAATCAATGAAATATTTATTATTCTTAACTCGACAGTAAATGAAGTCTAAATTAGTATTAACATTAATTAGATCTTAGATCATTATACAAGTAAAAAAAATAATAGCAATTGTAATAATCTGTACTTTAAAACTTTTAAAGAGAAAAAATTTTGTCTCTATTCTAAAGTTATTTTAAATTGAAGAAATTACATAACTATAGATTTCAAGTATCTTAACTATACTTTAAAGTACAAATTTACTTTTTCAAAAGAATAAGTTAATCAAATAATTTCCATTTAATTTTATTTTATACAGTGATTAAGTTAACTAAGCCGAACGACTACTTTTAACAGAATAAGTCTTGTAATTTTTTAAATGCGAAATCAGTATAAAACTTTTGAAAATACATAACATTTTTAAAAGTTATGTAGTAAAAATACTCTTAACATTTAGATCTTATATAATTACAGTTATAATTTGTATAATTAAATATGAATATTTCCTCGGACTAATTAAAGGAAGTGATTAGTTAGATAACCTATTGATAGTCGTAAACCAATTTATAATATAATAAGCATTATAATCAGCAATATTTTCAACATTATAAACATTTTTATATTATGTATGTTTGAATGTAAAGCACTGGCATCGTTTCAATTTTGTGGAATTGGTAATAATTTTTAGTGTTCCAATATTTAAATAGTTCTTGCAGTAGATCTTAACCGAATGATCTTAGATATTGTCTGTATATGTACAATAACGAATTTGAAATATTGAAATGATTATAAACATGATATTGTTATATCACGTGTGGCCTTGAAAGCAAGGTAAAAAAAACCATCACGGTAATAGAACTACTCAATTAGTATTTGGATAAAAAAAATGACAATGGATAGACCTGGGTTCCACTTCCGCAGTTTCCGCTCCTGATACTTGAAACAGTGAAGAATATGAGCGACGCTGTTTAAAGATGGAGATATGATTGCGTGCAAGAGAGAGAGAGAGAGAGAGAGAGAGAATAGAGCTCATGCTCGCCCGTTTAATATACAGTTCAGCTTTACAGCGTTAATGCTGGAGTCCTCTCCCCCTCGGCCACCAAACATCTCGCATCTTATCACTATCTATCCTTCTTTCCCTGTCGCTCTCCGGACTGCTCCCAGTACATGAATTATTATGATGCTTCTCCGCTGCCAATTATGATTTTCCACTATACCCCAATGAAAAGCGAGCGGAAATAATTGTCTTCCGAAATAACTAAGTATTCAAATGAAATTATTTCACTATAATAAATTTATATATATATATATGATAAATTTAATCTCCATTTATTAATAAATGGAGATTTGTTGGTAATACTTTTAAATTAGAACTAAGCCAATTCCAAAACTCGATGCCCTGAAAATCTTCGTTTTAGCTTTTAAAAAAATTTATAATTCTATTCTTCTTTATGCATTACAGTGTATAAGTGAGTAAGGAATAGTATAGATTTAACTTTCAATTAATAAATTACCTGCTTGAATTAGAATTAAGTAATACTAAGTAAAATTATTTAAAATTGTATTTTAAAATATTTTAGTTGTATTTAAGTAAAAATTCTTTTTCACAATTACTAAGATATAACAGTCATTGTAATTTCTGCACAAATAAATTATATAATTCGAGAATTTAGTTGGATTTACAATAAGCACTTGTCAGAAGCGTTATTGACGTTATTTCTTTCTGAAAAGTAACTAAAATACAACTTTATAAGAATTATGTACATTTTTTAGTGAAATTGCATTTTTTTGTTTAATTAAAAATGAGAATCGCTTGCTTTCAATTAGAGTGTACATTGACAGTAAATAAAAACTTTTGTTTTAACGAAAAATTCATGTAAACTAAACTATAACTTTTTTCCGAATTAAAAAAGTTTTATTATAAAAAATGAAATTTAGAAACTCTCTGAAATTATATATCTTTAGTTCTGTTCATTATTACACATTGTAAACTATTAACGCCTTTATTATAAAAATGATTGACTCCATTTTTAAATTTAAATATGCATAATAAACTTAAATACATTCTACTCTCAAGCTGACAAGTATTAAAAATATTAATTAATAACTATAAAAATTTCAGTTAATATTATTTCGTTATATAATTTATAAATAAGGTACTTCATGGCAATCAAACTATCGAACATTATTGCTCTCGGAGTCTATACGTAGTTTTACACGTAGTTTTATAAAACTATTCATAATTATTTATATTTACAATATTGTAGATCTAAGATCTTTAATGTAGATATGAATTCTTGTATTCATTTACATAGATTACACGATGATTATGCATTACTAAATACGTTGTTATACAATTTCTTTTCATAATTATTTTTCCACATAAGGAAGGTAAAAGAGTTAATTTAGTAATTGTTCTGTCGGGCAGAGACAATAGACACTAAAATTAAATAAGCGTTTTGCTCATTTCCGAATGTTATAACACTCTTTTGACACTTAGTTCTCTTATTGTCACAGTCTTTCAAGGTGTTATTTTATTTTGTCATTTTTTGTACATAAATCCGGTACATCTACTCAAGTTTAGAGTAAATCAGTTTCTAATTGGAGTAAATTTATCCGCAAATAAAATTTCTGCAGCCCGTACATAGTCGAGTGATCTGTCAATTCGAGTTGTTACGACACGGTGACAATACAGTAACATTCCTGCATTACCTACGCTCTTACATAGAGAGATGTAGCATTTACTCTCTCGAGTAGAGTAATTTACCATAGTGCAAAATAACGTTTCCACTATTATATCTACAATAATATTTCTACTCTTTTAGAGTGAACCGCTTGTGCGGGGGATTTGAAAGTGCTCTCGGCTCAGTGTCGTAAAAGCAACTTTAGTCGACTTCACATCCGCTCGTACGATCCCGCGATTGAGATCCACTGGAGGTTCTCCCGTCCAGAGCTACACACCGAGAAACTTGCTCTCATCTGTGTGAGCAAACGCACAGGGGTGGGGAAAGAAGCAAATACGCGCGCGAGCGAGCGAGAGAGAGAGAGAGAGAGAGAGTGAGAGTGAGAAGCGGTCACTGTTGTGCACACACACAAACGCCGCGTAGCAGAGCCAGAGCGCAGCACGAGAGTCAATCGCAGAGTTCTGTGTGGTGGTGGTCGGTCTCGGATCGAGCAGCCTCGAATCTCTCGATCCCGCCCGAGTGCGGCCGTCCCTCCGTACACACGCGCGCGTGGACGCGCGTACGTGTGTTACACATATGATCGCGCGCGCATCATCTCTAGTACTCTTGCTTTTTTCTGGGTGCGCGCCGTCGTGCACGAGTCGATTTTCACTCCAGGCGGCGCGTCGTGCAGCAGCGCAGCGAGCGACGGAGGAAGAAAGAAGCGCCCCGCCCGCAGAGGAGACGCGCCTTCAACCGTTGGAGTAACGACGTAAGTGCGCGCATACACACACACACACACACACGCACGCACACGTAGGCTTGGAGTGGCGTCGAGAGGAGCGGCTCTCGGTTTGTCGGGCTTTGTGTATGTGCGTGGAGGGCCGGTGCTCGATCGACTCGGTACCGCTCGGCGAGTCGCCCGGAAGGAAGGCCAGGGTCTCGCATCCTTTTGCCCTGTTTCCGGGCTCGTCGTCGTCGGACGAGTCGCGACCGCCTGATCAATGAACTCTGGCGGCGCCGCTGGTGCTACGCGCGCCGCGCGTTTCGGGGAGTCGTCGTCGCGCCGGACGACGGATTCTCGCTGATAATTATTTCGAGTCGCGCTCTGTGTTGATCTTCTATGAGCTCGAGGACCCAGGGATCCTGATTTTATTTTGTCCCTCTTCACGCGGAGATGATAAGTGCTGTGGTTCCGGCCTCGGACTTTCATCGAAAAGTTGGTATATTTTGTGCTTTACCTCTTGGATTTAGGTATGCCAGGAGGAGGATGTATATTTGTTGGAGCACTTGAAAATCCTGTTGTTTAGTGAGAGTGTTGAAATTCAGAGTAAGCTTATGTGATTTACAGAATTTTGTACTCGTACGTAACCAATATTTTATTTGCGTTTATAAGGACAGGAGTAAGTGTACTTTTATAACGCCGGAATCTTCAACGCTTATTACGTTTGTGCTTAACTTGTTCAAATGGTTCACACTGGACAACAGATGTGAGGGAGTGTTAACGAGTCTTTTAAAAGCATTTCAAGGGATTGACAGTTTGCAAAGCGTATTTCCACATTACTATTGGCATTAAGTTAATCGTTAATAATCTTTTGAGAAGATACGGAACTATTTATATTTTGAATTGACAGGGCAATAATACTTTGTCGTAATTTATTATAGCAGTTTAGTCATGAATATTTGAGTATAGCCGAATGCTGAAAACTGGAATATGGATAATTAATATGTATTTATAAAATATATTATAAATTATTGTGACATGAAAAGTTAATACGAACGAATAAACGGCAGCGTTGAGTAGATATTAGTTTGAATGTTCTGAAACATTACATTAATATTAAGCATATCGACCTTAAAAGTTTGCAAATCTTAAAACAACGTAACACTTCAGCTTTAGATATTAGAATAATTTTTTTGTACATGAATTAATGCATAACCTTAATTCTTGTACGTTAAAGTATTGAGGCAGCTAAAAATGTTAAATTTTAAATAAAGTAATTCTATAAACAATTATAAAATATTTTTCCTATTAAATCTAATTCAATAGAAGTGTAGGAAAAATGATCAATTTTGAAACTAGATTTTGAGAAGTTATTGAATGTTTTTCTTCGGTGATTCCGGTGCTTCCTGATTCAAGAATATAATATAAAAAACATTGATGGAAAAATCAATAAGAAACATTTTTAGAAATCTAAGGGCATTTATAAAAATGCATGAAAACAAAAAAGGCGCGTTACTTTGAATAGTCAATGAGCGTGTTATACATATTACGATTAATAATGTGCATAAATATTACGGTACTAGTGTATTTCGAAAAAAAGAAATTCTTTTAAACAGATTAATATCATGCATTCTCATCGGTCGTATTAAAATATTTGGAACATTGAAAGGACTTTAGCATTTCAAATAATAAAAATAAAGAGTTAAATACGTAAAAATTTACGATTCTAAACAGGTTTACTTCTATGCTCCTTTTATAAACATAGGAGAACAATATATTCATGAATTAATGATAGAAATATTTCTTGTATTGTTACGTTAAGAGTTAAGAAATCATTAATTTTATTTACAAATATTATTAGGGTTTACGCTTTTATAATACAAATTTATCTAACTTATATAGCGAATAAACTCAAATATAAAAATCCTAAAAATCATAATATCAAGTACACATCAACGTAATATCAATGTAATTTTACTTAATAAAAAAAGCTGATGAAATGCTTATAATATTTAATAACTGACCAGCGGTGCATCTTTTTAAATATATAAATCAATTATTTAGGAGAAAAACATAATTATCATAATTCAATGATATTACAATTGATAGAACCCATATTTTTAAGCAGTTTTTAAATGATTTTAATAGTAATGCGTTTTTTTCCAGATATAAAAAATGATTTTGTTTATTAAGTACATTATTGTTAGTACAGGATTTTTAATATTTTTATAAAATTCTAACAGCTTAATACTAGAATTGAACATGATTAGATAAGAATCCTAAAGGAATAATAAATTTCACAATTCTTTTTTATTTCATAATCAGAGTTTATCATAGATTAATTTTATTCCTTATGATTTGCTCATTCTTTACTTACAAATAAAAACGTTCAATATAATGGACAATCACAACTATTATTCAATGTATATTATTTATTCTGTAACAGTGGAAAGAAAAAACATTTTGATATTTTAAAATATCTTGAATATATCTTTTCAATAATAATAAGTGAAATATTAAACAATAATAAAAAATATAACGGACTGCAATTTTAAATCAAAATAGTAACAGATTATATTTATGTTATTATTTTCATTATTTATATTTCACTGTTCATGTATACGATAACGCTTTTTAGTATAATGAATTTGCGTTTTTATAAAATTCACTGCAACTAGAGAATTACTCATTGTATACAAACTTTAAACACGTAGTATGAAATATTTTAATACATTTTATAATTCGAAGAAAAACTTTAGTATTTATGTAAACATCACGTTAATGTGATACATAATATTTTATTATTTTCTAGTTATGTCAAGTTATATAATTTCTAAAGATTATTAAGTATTTATTTGTCATATTTATGAAAAAAGTTTTGTAAAAGCATTCTTTTGTTTGTTGGCATCAGATTGCATATTTTATTGGCTTTTTCAATTTGCATAATTTCAATATTATTTTATTACAGAGTAAAAATTGTATGAAGGAAAAGTACGATGGTGTTTTGAAACATAAATGCTTCAGATGTAGACTGAAGATGAAACAAATTTCTTGGAATTTCAGATTTTATAATTTTTTATACATACACTCGCATGCGCATACAGGCACGCACACGTATATATCAAACAATAATTAATATAATATAATCTTAACACTACACATGCATAATCAAATGATACTTATAACATATAAGTATTTTGAGCAACATAACTTCATTAACTTTGATGATTCCATAATATGTGTCACGTATTATATAATAATACAACACTCATAAGTATCATACACTCATTATTCAACTGTAAAAATATTTAACTAATATTATCTTACTGATTATAATATTTTTCTTGATTATTATGCGTTTACAAAGCTTTTCACATGAATTCTTTTAGTATATAATCATCAATCGATTGATGAATAAATGATATGTTGTATTTATATTTTGCATACGATTTCAATTTTTGTAATATTATATCAAATAAATTATAAAATTTATTTTCAATAAACATTTATAATGTGATTTTGCGCTATTGTTGCGCTAGGACTTCGTGCGTATAATTATTCATATAATTACTCGTTAATAACTTAAATTTTATTTGGGCTTTACAATAATTTAGTTTGACAATTTTTATTAATAAACTTCAACAATTATTGAATACTTTAAAGAAATTTCATTTCTTATTTTTAAAAATAGTATGAAATAAATGTAGAAATGAGAAATGTACATTTAAATTATATAAAATTTTATTTTATTAAATATTTCAATTGTTAATAAAATTATCACTCAAAACGGAAAATTAACAAATTATTAAGTTATGATGTTTATGCTATAACATTTTAAGGGATTTAAAATAAAAAATATATTGAGTTTTTCGGATATATATTCATTTGTTTACTCATGAAGTCTATTATAAACATTTACAATTTGTTATTATAAATATAATAATTTTTACTATGCTTGTTATACTTCTATTGTATTTGAAAAAACTAAATTATAAACTTGGTCTGGAAAAACTAAATTTATTGACATCATCGATTTTTTAATTAATTTACAGGACGATAAAAAAAATAACGACTTGCTAATAATAATATAAATTTTAAGATATTAATATTAAATTAGTGACATTGTATTATACGAGTATTCAACAGCAAACATGTTGTCTTTTATCATTGTAGTTATTATGAGCTTGTCTTCTCGGGTAGTTAAAACGTATATTAATAATATAACCAAGGCATATAGAGCTATATAGGGAAGTATTTTATTTCTCTGGGGACGAAGTTTGCGAGAGAAAATTGTTGTTTATATCTGAAGTTCAAGAGATATATTTTTTGAGTTTGACCCTCCATAAATTTAAGATTTAAATAAATTCAAAGATTTTTTTAAAGTAATACTATTTATTACGTATAGTTGATATAATGAGTTCCATAATCAATTTTAGCGTACATTCTTCTCGCTCTTCTTTAATGGAAATTTCATATTAAATATTTTGTAAGTAATTTGATTAAGTCTTTTAAGAACTGAGTTGATTAATTTTAGTATTTATTATAAAATCATATCCAATTATTAATTGCTGGGCATTCCCTGCGTATTTAATTTAGTTTTAGTATTCCGAATCATTTTATTATTTGTAGATTTTCTGAAATTGAGTTGTTCAGTAATGAAAGAGGAATTTAAAGACTATTAACTAATATAATATAAAATATAGAGCAATTAATGAATTTTAGCTTCTGTGCGATTTGAATCTTCTGTTCTATAATTTTTAATAATAACAATACATTGAGATTGTGCTTGTGTATACAATATTTGAAATCTAGAAACATGTGGGGAAAAGTAAGTATTATATAAAATAAGACTTTGGATTATTTTGGTTGGGCTTTAGTTCTGGTATATTAGCACACGTGTCCAAAGAAACTTCCACGTCTTCGTTATCGAATTGATTCATGTTCGTAGCATTAGAGAATATATGTGCACATATCAAATCGAATTGAGAAGAACAGTGTAGAGGTTCGATTGGCTTTCGTCTTTAACTTTTTCGCTTTCTTTTACTCGGCGATGAAGGGATTAACTTTATACGATCGGTAATTAGCTTTTTTTTCATAATTAGGATGTGAATATCAATCTGCGGGAGATTCAGTGGAAATGTAATTTGTGAGAGTTATTGATGTGTATGTTATCTTATATTAATGAGGAACTGTGTCATGCCGATGAGACTATTATTTTTTAGAAAAAGGTTTCTTTTTTGTTTGTCAAATGTACGAAACTATTTATTTGTAGTTCCCTGAATGTACAATTTCACGAAATGCATGCATTTTTGTTTTGTAAGTCACACAATCTCGAATCTGGATAAAACATTTTAACTGCTTATTTTATTTTTTCAGTATGATCTTCATATAAAATGAATGAAAATTAAAAGAAAGTAATAACAAAAAATATAGATATAGAAAACATAAGAATAACGCTATAATTAAAAAGAAAAACAATATTATTTTATTCAGTAATACATTATTAATTTAAAATAAAAAGATGCATATTTTTACCGATGTAAATAAATCTAATAAGCTATACTATTTTATGAAGCGATTTAAGATAAATTTTTACGGAATTAATAAATTAAAAAAGGTTATCGTAATTTTAATATTATTTTAAAAATTTTATGCTAAAATATTTGAAGCTGTGTAATAGTTTTTGAATGTTATTGACGATGTTATTGAAAAAATATTAATTATGAATAGAAAGGACCATTAGTTTTGATAGTTCATATCGAGATAAAAATGCTAAATGACGTAAGTTTTAAACTTAAATTTTTAATTTAAAAGTTTTTAAATGTTTAAATTTAATAAAATTAATTAAATAAAAAGTAAAGTACTTTGGACTTGACTTTATTCCTAATAAGAATAGTTATTGAGTGCCTTGTTTCAAATATGCATATTCATAACGAAAATGTAGTGGCGTTCTAGGTAGGCATACGTCTTCTTATTGCATTTCTTATCAAAGATCAGTTATCAGCTTATAATTAATTGTCAAAGCATTTGCTTAGATAAACTTGCACTTGTCCATTCAAGATCGAAAGCACAAGCTGGCTTTTCGCTGTCAGGTGAATATTTCTCAGGGTTATTAATAACGCATCGCCGAAGACTTTTTCTTTACTAACTGAATACACGTGATAATATATAACTGTTATTTTCTTTTTATTAATAAGAATAGCTTTCATTAATGAGCTTAAAAATTTCTGAATTCATAATTTTGTAAATCGAGCAATTTTTTATAAGGATATTACAATTTATATAAAAAGTTGAAAGGTTTCTTTTAAAGATAAAAATAATTTTTATAATTATTTTAAAGAAAACTATTCAATGGGAAAATGGAAACTGAACCAGAATATATAATTTGAAAACGATAGATAGATCAGGAAGTAATTATTTCTATAATGCTATATATATTTTCAAATATGATTTATATAATTCTTAAAAATTATAAGTCGTACGAGATAGTATACGTCCGAAAAAGTACGAAATAGTAAGTTTTTTTTCCAAATCAATAAATAAAAAATCTTTTTTTTCATATATCAATGAATAATGAGATAATTTTTATAAATGTAATTATAAAAGAATATAAAAATATATAAGAATATCTTCATTTGCAAAGTTTAAAAATAAGTAAGTTAATATGTTAAAGTATAACTTACATGATATAAAATTATTTCTTTTTTCTATACATTGGAAATATAATCTAAGTATTCTAAATTTCTCAGAAGGGAAGTATTTTTTACTCAAATTTTAACAGATTTAATTTATAAATTAAGTATATAATATATTATTATTTGAATTAATGTATTGAAACATGTAAAAAGCATTCAATTTTAATTTTTCATAATGAATTACAGAATAATAAGTCGAGTAAATCGTCGAAGTAGCACTAAATATTTTATAAATTTGGGAAAAAGTGAAAACGCTTGGAAGTTATGTATCGATTAGAAAAATTCCAAGAATCCATGAAATTTACCTCGTCCATATTCGTTTCGTAGTTGTGCGCTTATTCGTACTCTTGACTCCGCCTTGATTACGAACTCGGCGACTTAGGAGGGGAAAAACGAAAGCTCCGAGAACATAGAATCGAGAAAATGAGGAAACTAGAAAAACGACTGAAAAATCTTCGCATCCAAGACTCTTCTCATGGCTAGTACTCGAAAGTCCAATTAAGAATGGCGAGAGCGTGTGGACATGTGTCCGTAAATCTTTGTCTCTCTTTACTCTGTCTCTTTCTCTTCTACATTTTTCCCGTGCTCGCAAGCGTAGCTTTTGCTAGATATCACGAAAACGTAAACGACGGTGTTAGACATGATATCGTGCATGAGTCTCCCCTTCAGTTGGAAAGAAAGAAATGCCGATGATGCATTTCGCATTAAGAATACGATAGCAGCGAGAATAATGTTACGTAATATCTCATAATTTTCTTTCTCACTCTCTCTCTCTTTCCCTCTCTCTTGAAGTAACAATTATGCCATTAAGAGAACATGAGATGAACATTAATGTTTCTTTTTAGATATTCACTTGAAAATTTCATGTTTTAACATAAACTTTTATATAATATTAAGCAAATTGAGCTCTTTTTATATTTGAATAATTTTTTTTATTACATATGTTTTCGTAAACGATTATTTAATTTCTATATTAGTTTTAATTATAAGTTACAAAATTCTATCATTTTTAATACTCAAAGGAAATTTTATTTTATAAATTTTTAAAAATTTACGTAGAATAAATTTAAAATTTAAGAATTTTAAAGAATTTTTAAGAAGTTATTAAGTCATCTTAAAATTATTTAAATATTCGCTATTTCTTAAGTTTAGTATTATTGAATTAAAGATATTTCTTTTAAGATAAATAGTATTTAAACGAAAAGTTATCAAACTTTTTTCTGAATTCCACAGATAAATAAATGAGACAATCCAAGTATTAAAGTAACATCAGCTATTAATAGTAATTTAAAATGCATTAGTATATTTAAATGTTAGCACATAATAACAATTTAAATTAATTGATAAATTAGAAAAATTTATTACTTAAGAAAAATTAATCAAATAAATCCTCGTTTTCTATGAGTAGAATATTGTCTTAATGAATTTCAATTGAAGTTGGAGATGAAAATTTTTAATTACTATAATTAACTGTTTGATTTTGAAATATTTTAGTTTATAAAATATTATATTTATACATCTATAATACTAGATGTAATTTTTAAATAATAAAATAATTTAAATAATTAAATAATAATAATAGTAATAATGATAGAAAAATTATAGAATAAAAAAATAAATAATAATAATGAATAATAGAAATTTTTTTATATGTATTGTAAAAAGATTTTTATTATAAGTTAATTTTTTTAGTTGCAGGTATTCTTTAAAAATGTTTGAATGAGATATTTGCGTACAAAAAGAATTTGATTTTAATATGTGTAGGACCATCATACTAAACTAAATATTTGTTATAAGATTTCATGAGAAACTGAGCTTACTTAGATTTATCGAGGACCTCTACTGCTTGCATTATTTTTATTTAAATTAACAAATAAGATTAGTATTGATTTTTGATAGTAACTTTATTACGATGATATTTACGTTATTTACGGACAGAAACGAAGCTGGATGAGTCAGCTTTAGAAAGCCAAGTAGGGTGAAGCTTGATACGCGTTTGAAATTATTGTAGAAGGATTTGATACATATGTTTATATTTTACGGCGACGGAAAAATATACAGCAGAGTCATAAAATTAATCTGTGTATCCATTACATATTTTGAATTTATGTATATAATCTGTAGAGATCCAATAACATTGTTTAATTTTTATGACTGTTTCTGCATAATCACAGAAAAAATAAAATTTCTCTACGGTTTGTTCTGATTTTTAATATTTACTTCTATTAAAGTTTCAATTAAAACTATAAGACGATTAACTTGATCTCTAAAGATCAGCTGCTAATCATTATAAACTCTAATAAGGATAAATATACTGCGTCTATCGTAATAACAACGTAATTAAGTTTAATTTCTCTTACGAAAATATAACATATTATAAAACGTCTAATAAACAATAATAGATATACATAAAGAAATAATCAAAACGATAATAATTTGTTTTTAAACATGTGCATATAAATATATCAAAATTAAGTAGTGTATAATAATTTTAAATATAAAAAAATTTATTTTTGTTATTTAAATGATTTTAAATATTTATAACCAAAATATTTTTTCTGTTATTTTTCGGATATGTTGTAGATATCTTTATTTATAATTGAAACCGAAATGAAAGGTTTATATGTATTACTTAACAATACTATTATCATAAAAATGAAATTTTCTACTTAATGTGAGTAAGAGTATATTGCATTATTATATTAAAAGAAACTGTACTTGTAATATTATCTATACTATTTCTATTATTAACATTTAAAATATTTTTTAAATGTTATTTTTTGTGTTATGTTTAGTCAAGCGTTGTTAGTGCATATGGTAATATATATCACACATAAAATATAAATACTATTGTTTTGATCGAATATAGCTAACTATAAAATTATCTATTAAGAATTAAATACATTCGTATTTATTAAAAATTTCTTTTGAAATGAAAATAAATGAGCAATTATTTTAATCAATGTTTTTATTATTTATTGAAAATTATTGGATATTAATTTTTGCAAGGTGGAAAGTTATATTACAAACAATTAATCTAATATAATATAAATTAAGAACATCTATATTTAAAGAATAGTAAATGGTAATAATAGTAAAATAATAGTATACTAAAAATATTATGTAATTAAAATTCAAAGCATTGAAAATCATTTACAGCTTGTATTTATTCACGGAAGATTTTTAACTTTATTTATAACTAGATGATTTTATTTATTTTTCTTCGAAAATATTAAGGTAAAACTTTATAAGTTCAATAAAAATTATAATATATATAAGTGTTTACATAAAGCTGTTTTAAGTAAACCTATTAGAAGGTTTATTACATGCGAAGGTGTAAGTAATACAAAAATTACTCCATTAAAAAATACTTTCTCTATCGAATTGGTATTGACATGAAGCTGCGTGGAAATGATTTCTTTATAAACAATATAAGCTCCGAAGGTTCAATGAATTTTCTTTGCAATCAAGTAACAAGACATACTAATTCGAGCAAAATAAACTTTATCCTTATGAATTAGTAGAGAAACACCTACCTGAAAAAGCTCATCGCGATTATCTATATCAAAATATTTGTCCCGTCGTTATCATATTCCACAAGAGCTAAAGCAAAACAAAGCGAGAGACTTGGGAATATGTCAGAAGAGAATCAAAACCGAGAAGGAGCGAGTACCATAGAATAAAGGAAATGAAGCACGAGAATGAGAAAAACGAGGGAGTTGTCTGGCTCTATGTTTGTAATCACTTGCTTCACTCCGCCTTCTCCTCCCGCCTCTTTTCCATATAGGGATACGCTCCTCTGCATTATGAAAAAGCTGACGAGCCTGTGCGTGGGTGTTACGCTTCTATATATATATATATATATATATATATATATATATATATACAGAATTCGTATTTTAATCGTAAAGCTACGTGCATTAGTGGAGTAGCACGAATAGTAGCTTACATTTTCGTTGATATATAAATAGAAAACGTCACTTATTTCTCGTCCTTCATTTATTTTTCAATGGACTTACTCTGACATTGAAAAGCAAAAGTTATTTTAATAGAATCCTAGCTTGAACGAAGTAATACATTGCAATTGTCAGCTTTAAGCAGTTCCTAATTGATTTTTATTCTTTGAAAGTAATTATAAATTTTTTCAATTTTCTAAGTTTCAAATGAGCTTTAAATTACCAGAGTACTTACATTTTTACTTCTAGCTAGTGAAATCTTGGAGCAACTATGCAATAGTTAAGTTTATTTCTAGTTATACCATATTTCTAGCTGAAAAAAAATTACTTACATAAATATCAGTTTATAATTTGAAAATTCTCTTTCTAAGATTTCGAACTGTTGCATCAATTATAGAAATTAAATAATTTAACAATCGAGAAAATTGAACAATAGTAAATATTGAAATAAATTATCAGTTCGTAAATAGAAATATTTTAGTAAAAGTTCAAAGTCTACACAAAGTTTAATTTCTTTTAAAAAATTTCTTTTTCTCAAATGTATTAAAAAATCTTATTAATTAAGGTTGTATTTAATATTTTTAGATAATAAAAAATCAAATTATATATATGTTGGAGCAATCATTTAAATACAAAATTTTAATACATATTAAAATATAATATATGTTTACGTTAAAAAATATAAAATAGTAAACTCTATAACATCTAAATCCATATTTCTTAAGACAAATTCTTCTTTCTAAATTATGGAAAACTTGTTACAAAACAAATAAAATAATACAATTTTTAAATTCTGAAAATTTTCTTTGATGAATACTTTTTCAGAGAGCAGATAAAAATATTAGCATTCTCTGATGCCAAACTCAAATCATGCTGGTAGATAAACTGAATAGAAAAACAAAACAATTTTTTAAAATCTAAATCAAAGAGTTTTTAGTTTATAATTTGTTTCATGTTCATAAAAATTGATTTATATTATATGCATATTTATAATTAATTTGATTTATATGTATAGTAAATCATCTTTTTTAAAAAAAATATATTAAAAATTATATTTTGAACTAAGTATCTATTGCAAAAAAGCCCAATTCTAAAATATTTTTTAATTATCGAAAAACTCAGTTATTCATTTGTATTATATAGTTAAAAATGAACGTAGATAGATTATTATTACATGTTGTTACTGTGAGATAGTATAAAATATATTCCTATAAAAGAATTTTGTGCATATGGATATACTTTCTCAAGGGCTTTTCTAGGTATTTAAATATTTAATCTTTAAATTTATTTTCGTATAAATATAAGAACTATTATATGCATAAATTTATATAGAAATAGGTAATTTTAAAATGTTTTATATAATGTATTATCTTATAATTTTTAAACATATCAATTACTCTTTCTTGATATTAAAAATAAATCTTTTAAAAATAAAATAATATATGGAGATATTAGAATCATTAAAAAAGTAATAGTTTTTTAGTTATAAATTATTATAGAAATTGATTGGTGTCTCGTATTAAATTGATATTAAGCCAAGTGATTATTATTAAGATTAAGCCATAGGAACTTTTGGCTTTATCTCAAAAATAGAACTTGTCGACAAAGCTGTCTATCCTGTCTAACAGTTCAGCGGCTAATAAAAAGTAGTCTAAAAAATTCAATCCAAATGCTTACAGACCTTTCGTTTTCTTCTCTTCTCGAATTCGACGATTCACTATACATCCAGTCGACCAGGCTTCTCTAAAAAATTTAGGCTTCCAGCGTCAGAGAATCGATTTTTTCACGAGAAAGAACTATTCGTGGCTTCGTTCTTCCTTTGCCAGTAGTGAAACAGAGAAAATCGATTTATCTCTGCTGCCTCCATCAATTTATGGTTTGGCTGGGTATACCGATCATTGACAAGCCTTTAATTAATTTAAAAAGCCGCAGCAAGATTTTAGTCAAATTAAAAGGTTATATGAAAAACGAACAAACATTTCTTTTCAGAAGGTAATTTTATTAGCCTTTAGATTTCATTAGTAAATACCATTTGCTTTTTTGTAGGTTTTTTCTGGTTTTTCAAGATCTCGATTTGTGAATTTCCATATATCGTGAATAAAATTTATAAATTAGGATGTAAACTTGAGATATATCGTACACAATATATTTAGATAAGTAGAATTTTTTAATGCTGTTAATCTATAAATTACATAAGTAAGTTAATTAACTTTAAAAATCTTACATACTTGAAAGGACATGTCAATTTTATTAAATTAATAAATTAGGACTCTTAATGTTCATCTTATATAAGTTTACAAGAATATTCTTTTAGATTCAATGTACATTTTAAATACATAAATATATAAATAAATAAA
This sequence comes from Wiebesia pumilae, assembly GCA_018907045.1. Taxonomy (NCBI): domain Eukaryota; kingdom Metazoa; phylum Arthropoda; class Insecta; order Hymenoptera; family Agaonidae; genus Wiebesia; species Wiebesia pumilae. Next base: position 724,553 of record JACCHZ010000121.1, read on the forward strand.
TAAATAAATAAATAAATAAATATATATATATATATATATATATATATATATATAAGTTAATCAGTTCATATAAATGTCAATGAATAATGTTCTAAAAAACTTGTCTCTAATTTATCTCAGATACAAATTGTTTTTATTGTTTTAAATTTTTACATTCAAAATATTATTTATTTAATTTACTTTCATATGAGAGTAAATAAATAAGTCATATTTAAAGTTTTAAAAGTAATCAAAGAATTTTTAGTCTAATATTTTTTTAATTTCATTACAAAAAATTATATTCTAATAAATGTATTTACAAATAACAATTACAGACGAATATAAAAATAATTTAAATTTATAGAAATATTTATTTTCAGGATTAAAAATTCTTAAGTATTAAAATTAGAATCTTCTTCATTGATATATTAAGTAATAAAAATATAAATTTTTAAATGAATTTATATTATTGAACAATTTCTAATTCATTTTTATGTACAATTAAAGTATGTATATCTTATATAACTGTTTAGTTTCTTTACTCTTATTAAAATGATACAGATGTAAATATCTAAAAATTTTATTAATAATGTAAACATGTCATTCTCGATTGATGCGTCTAAATAAATACACAATCTAAATGATAAATCATAATCTCTCAAAAGATTATAGATGAATGAGTATACTATATAGATTATCGAAACTAGATAGTGAAGATAAATAAATAACGTATATAATGAGAAATTTTATTTATTTAAATATGGATATTTAAATTTTATTATATATATTTTTTGGTTAATAAATAAATAAATAAGTTTGAAGACACAAATATGGATATTATATACAAATTTTATTATGTAACGGAATGGTTGGTATGAAAATACTTTTTGAAAACATCTTCGAATAATAACTGGATATTTTTTAAATGTACATATTATTATTAGCAAAGAAATATTTATTCGTTTTATATTAATACAGGTATTGATTACAGCCGGGAAATACATTTCAGTATTTTTATTTTTCTACCTTATTGTGAAATAGATAAAATGTACTTGTCAGCGATACATAATTAATATGTTTTGTGAAAAAGTCTTACTATTATTATTTCTTTTTTTCAATAAATGATATAATGTAAAAATGATTGAACATGAAATTGATATGATATCATGTCAGTAAAAGAATTTTAAAAAAGTTTTCTTTAACATGAATGTATTTATATGGGCAAAGTTTTTTAATGTGAATCTATTTATAAGTGCAAAGCATTTATAGATATTGACTTAACATTGATGTTTTAATTATTGCTGCTGCAGAAAAATGTATAGAATTATATTACTAAACTCTTTTTCATTGTACAAAAATAGTAGAACGATACAATTATTTCATTATACGATTACAAAATGTGGTTACTAAAATCCTGCAGGATATAATTAAATCCAATATATAACTTGGTACAGGTGCTTTAAAATATCTAAATTATTGTCATATTTGAAAACTGACAATTAAAAGTTTGATTAGCCATTGTCAGCTTTCTTTTTTTTTAATTGACGTATTCACTATCAACAAGACATTTCACAAATAACTATTTGCACAAAGAATGTTTTGCTATCATAAGATATTCCTTGAGGTTGAAAGGTCCCGTTTAACCGTAGCGTACCATCCTGTGTGTTACAGATGGCCACGTAACAAAAATCAAAGAAACGAGGGTGCAGCAGCAGCAAGGGTGTACGATAATGACTGAGTTGGGAAGATGAACGACATCGAGAACTACGGTATGAGTAGTACTGCTACGAAGATGCCGCACAGTCACTCGACGCCGGCGGGTGTGGACGGGGGTAGTCGCACGCCGCCGACGACGCCACGCAAAGCAGGCAAAATGCTGGCTTTTAGGGTGCAAATGCTCGACGACTCAATCACCATGTTTCAAGTTCAGGTACGCTTGATATGCTACCTTTACCGTAAACAAATTGACTGTTGCTTATGTCGTCTATCAATTTAATTGCTGCTCAAAAATTACCGAAATATTATTGGCGTTATCTTTTTCTTTTAGTTACTTTACTATTTTACGCTAGAGCTTTTTGTAAGTTAATTTACTGGATATTAATTGCTTTAAATTGCGTTAAAAATAATTAGCTTCTCAATTTCGAATTAACCATTCAAATTAAAAATTCTAAAGTCTTTTTTTTTAAATGATATTCAAAAAGTTCGTAAAGTATTGAAGGATTTATAGTAATAAATAGTAAAAAGGTAATTATTTATAATGGCTTCTATTGATTTATATTTTTAAATCAACTAAATAAATTGTAAACTTTAAATTATAAATGATCATCTAATTTGAAATTATAAAATGTTTTCTCTGCATCACTACTTCTATTTTAAACAAGATACTGAAATAAAATTTACTCAAGTAATTGAAAGAATGCACGTAACTGATGAAGTAAATTTTGCGCAAGACGCACTGCTCAAGCTATTGGACAGGTTTCACTCAACTACGAAATTCTACTTACAATTTCAAATAGTGTATCCACGTCAGGTTATGATATATACTCTCTTTAGTACATACTAGAAGGCAATCTAATGATAAAAATATATTTTCTATATTTTTCTGAAAAAATTCATGTTTTAAAAGTAATTTTATAATAATAATATTATATAATAAATATAAGGCTATCCATTATTTCTTTTTAATATTTAATATTCTATGAGAATGTTTTCAAATGATTTTATTTATTTTATAAATATCTGAATGTAATAAATTTGTAGTTTTACATTTGTGTTTGAAAGAATTATATACAATAAAAAGAAAAAGAAAAAAATAAGATAAAATTTATAAATTGGTCTTCTTAATAGTTGAATAAATAGTTGAATTTTAATTAGATGAGTTTCTAGACATAAAAGTTTATAAGTCAAGTAGATTTTGGCCTTACGTATAATTTGGTTGAAAGTTAATCAAATATTTTTTAACTTTCCATTTCAATTCAGATAAATTAATTTAATTGAAATGTTTTTAATAATTTAAAATCTTCTTCTATAAAGAGTAAAAAATAGATTGTATGAAAAAACTACCATTTAATAAATGTCATTACTGAAAACATATTATTTTCATAGGAATAAAAGAAAAAAAAGATTTATTTTTCAAATTGATTACTAATATTTGTATGTTACTTCTACAGTATATTTACAAATAGTTTTTTGAATATGAAATCTATATTCCATTGAATAGTTTAGATTGGTTAATTTAAACTGATTAGTTTAAGATTGTGCGATTTGTGATTTCCTACATTATGTCGCGATTCAAACTGGTAAATAACTGAAAAGCTAAAAGAAATCTAGTTCTTATTTTAATAAAAATAAGGAACTTTTTTAATATATACAAAGAAACTTCTATTATAAATATGAACTTCTTATGACTACATTGTACCATTATTTAAATTATATATAATATATTTATTTAACATAGTTTTATACGAAATAATATAGAATCAAATCATTAATTTTGTTTAAAAAATGAATAATTTGAGATTCTATAAATAAAGGTTGATACTTACATAATATTCCTTTTAGACAATTATTAATTCTCTAATTCGTTCGCAATTTAAGTTCAAAATTCTAATAGATTTTTATTTAAAAGTGCAATATTCGAATCGTAAAAGATAGTACACTAACGAAATTTGTAAATTTTTCTATTTATATTTCTTTGTAAATTATTGCATACATGTAGAGGTTATAAATATTAATCTACTGGATATGTAAATGAAATTTTAACGCTTAAAGAAACGAAACAGTACACAGCGTTTTTGATTTGGAATTGAATACTTTATGGAACAAAGTTGATGGATAATTAAATTTTATTTAAAAGTATTAAAATATGCAGTAAATCGTAAATTAATTATAAAATGAAATGTATCTTACTAGTAAAAATTATGAATCTTAACATAATTGAAAACATATATTATTTATTAGCATGAAGTAGAATAGTTAAAAACGAATTAATGTTACTGTAATTTAGTTACTGTAATTCTCTATCTCATTCGGATGCTTAAAAGTATTCACGAAAATTTTTTTTCTAAATCTTATATCCGTACATCTTCATAAAAATGCTTTACATATGTATATTACATTCTATCATTCTATCATTTACAGATACGATAGAATGTTTAATAGCTTATGAATAATAAATACGACATCGTAAAATTTTAGGTTGATGTATCGCGACTGCAGGGGGACAGTGAATTACTTAGTTACAGCTGCGAATGTGATCGATAGTTATTTAGTAAATTGAGCAGTTTATACAATTTGATAAGTGTCATTTAAATCTGATAGAAATTTATGTACATTATACACTTAATGAAAACATTTTGTAGAGCTTCTCGTGTTATCAAGGATTTAAATTTTAGTATCCAAAAAAGATGCCCAGATTATAGATTGTAGATTTTTATATTATAATAATTATACATAATATAATGTCGTGTGATTTAAAATTTAAATTAAATTGATAATTTAATATATCAATGAGATATTTTTGTTTAATTACAATGCCTTGTCAATAATACAATAATATAAAAATCATTAAAGGTTTTGATTGTATTTTCAATTAAATTTAGGTACTCATTGAATTTATAGTAATTATTTATAGTAATTATATTAATTTAATTGATATATTATTCTTTTAAATTTTTTATTTATTCATTCTTTTAAAATGAAGTTATACCTTACAAATATTCATTATACATACCTACAAGTTTGGTATGAAATTAGAAAAAAAGAATATTCATTCTTAAATTACACATATAAAAATATTATTAGATATAATTGAAATTTTATTTACAATATATCTAAAATACTCTTATGGTAAATTTGTAAATTAAACATTTTTATACCAGATTTTATTTAATTTTACAATTTAAATTAAAAGTAAATATCTTAATAATTTAAGCAATAGACTAATATTATTACAGATTATTAAAGGAACTATTAGATTTTATAGAAATTGACCTGTATATCGTAAAAAATTTTTAGAATATATGAAAAAAAGATCTATGCATCCTGATACATAAGGATTATTTAAAATAAGCGGATTTATTACTACATACATATTCAAAATATTTAAAATTTTTAATAATATTGTAAAATTCTGAACTATATAATAATAATATAATTTTTTATGTAATAATTAGCAAAAATTATGAAGCATGATTTTATATTACTTTGAATTTTAAACAACGTTATTACATTAATCAAAGTAAAGGGGCAGTCACTAACTTTTAAATTTATTACTGATATTTTTTTTTTATACAAAAATTAAGTTTTTCGTAAATGCGAAATTAAAATAAAATACGTTTTATCAACGAAACAGAAAATAATTATCCAAAAATAGTACCATATTTTAAATTTATAAATTATAATGTAACTTACGTAACTTAATCAACTTTAAACTCCGAACGTATCGGAAATTGATTTATGTCCAATTCACTGTGCGGGTACATAATTTTTCTATATCTATACGTATTTGTATATATATATATATATCGAGGTCAAGGGGCGTAGGGCTGTTTCACTACCTAAGAATGCTGTCTAGAAGTTCTCTTCTTCTCTTTTCCTCTTGTGTATAGAAGTCTATTCACATTGAATGGCTTAATGTCGACGCTCGACCGAAACTTTGTGTCGCACAAAAATGCCATTCTCCACTACTTTTTAAAAAAGATAAACGCCGTTGAAGTGACTATATATATATATATATATATATATAAGACATACTCGTCTCATACCTCTTTCGGCGCTTTTGTGCTTGCAGCCATGCTGTGTTGATTATCCTTTTCAGTGCATGTTGCTTCTTATTTTTTCCTGCTGATGCTACTTCTTCTTAATCGTCTTTTATTCTCTGAGCCGTTGAGACGATTAAAATTGCTTCTCTCTACAAACATTAGTTTTCTTATAAAATAATTTTATTTTTATTAGCTTTTATTAATAATAATAGGTATTATTTAAATTATACCAGATTGAAATGTATTACTCTAAAATTTCTTTTTTACACTATAAGATTTAAGGATTTTTAGTTTATTCGAACTGTTTTCATTTTTCTCAGTGAGAATTTTTTCCCCTAAAATACGATCATTTCAGTTGAACGTCTCATTCTTTTTATTTGATATTAAAGCAAATTTGTTGTGAAATATATGATTAATTCCAAACAACATTATAATATAAATCAGTCGCAGTTTGAACTGATTTATTATTAATGATAGGCATGTTTTTTCTATTCTTTTAATTTATTGAAAAATCAAGTACATTTTGTCTTTATTGATATTTTTCTTTTTCAATAATTCTTTTTATTTCATAAAATAAAATAATTATAATTTATATGAAGAAAAAAGATTTTTTTAATTGGTTAAATAATAATAATTACTATGCCATACAGATAAAACTTATTATCATATACTCATATACTCGTTTATCATTAGGAAATAATACTGAATTACAAATATTTTACTTTCATAAATTATGTCAAGTTATTTTTATTAGAATTTTTAATACAACAGATAAAAGTATAGTTTACATTGTATATGATAATACCATTTATAATAATGCTCTAATGATAATGCACTATTTATTTTCATTGTAAGAAACATTATATTATCTTCTATTCCCATTAAAAGTTGCCCAGTATGTATGTAGTACTACTCGTTAACTTTTATTTTAAACTAAAAAAGCTAATATGATATAAATTTTCAAGGATTTGTATTGATTTATCGTTAAAATGTCTAAGATAAGTATTTCCTTTGAACTTAAAAATAATCTAATTTTAAAACTGTCAAAGACTTATTTATTGTGAGACACGCATTTTATCATTTATATTAGTTTATCCTTCAATTCAATCGTTTCATCTTAATTGAAGATAATAGAAATGCGTCCTTTTTTCTGAAATAAATCAAAAGTTTGTGTCAAGACAAATTTTCTACAATCTAAGTATGAATTATTAAAGTACCTAAACTGTACTGATTTTAATAATTTTTTACATCGTGTTTAATGTTACAAAATGCAGATGCAAGATGTAAAATTAAACATTATTGATTACTTAAGCTACAAAAATAGACTTTGTCATTAGTCTCAGGGTATATGTGAATGAACGATTGTATTAAGATATATCGGTTACACTAAGAGTCGTATCTACCAGGATCGAGTAATTAATACGATTCAGCTGATGATGTATTTGTTTAGTTGACTAATTTATTCTCTAATCTTAAATTTTTTTAAAATTATTAAAAACTGCTTATAGTAAAGCTAATGTTCAAATATTTAAAAAGTTGTTTAATTAAAAATAACTCTTATTAGAATTGATATAAGTAATTTTTTAATACACAATAATAAATATCTTATATTAATTTGCTTTTCAAAAAATTTTAATATGTGTAGCATTAAATTTATATGCGTGCCATGATCTAAAATTAAATATTATTTCCACAATCAATATTTTCATGATTTTATTAAAAATGAATTATTTATTCTATAATGTAAGAATAATTATTCTTTTATACTTTACTTTGTTTCTGCACTATTGTTCATTATAAAATGTTAATTTTTTATAATAAATGAACATTTCGACCATAATATTGAAGTAAATTTCACATTTATTTTGTATAAAATATTTGAGTAAAAAATAAGTTAATTGAGTAAAATTTATATATTAAAGATTAATCTTAAATCATGAAACAAATTTAGATATATAATTTATATCAATTACAATATAAATGTGTAAAATAAAAGGTTAATTTAAATTAATTATAAAAAAATACTCAAATTTGTAATAATTTATTATTAATTAATAGTATTATATTAGTTGGTTTTAATATTTGCATATAACCTTTAGTGAATGACATTTAATGATTTTTAATAAAATCATAAATTTAAAAATTATGACTTTATCCCAATATTTGTTAAATATATACCAAGACCACTTTTCTTAAGTATACATTATTCTTAGAAGAGAATAAAAATTCTAAAACAATTGCATGAAAATCTTTTATATCTACAAAAAATATGGATATATTTATACTCAATACAGACATATATTCCAGAAAAAATGTACGTGACTGAAATAAATGTACTATGAAATATCTTTACCTTGAGTAATATTTTAAAAACAATTATATCTAATTTTTAAAAGTAAGATATTATATTTTTATAGCTTTATTTCAATACGAAAACTGATTCAGACTTTCTTCATTTTTCAATTATAACTTTATTTTATATGTAATAATAACTAAATTGAGATTTTGTGTAAAAACTAAATTACAAAGTGATTTATTAAATTTTTTCCTATATTATTATTGAATAGCAGATTATTTGAATAAAATATTCAATTAAATTTTAATTTCTTGCAATTAAGACTTTAAATATGATTTCATTAAAATTTTAATTATACAATGATTATAATTTTTATTAAATTTCTTTTTTCTTTCTAGGCAAAGGCATTAGGCAGAGTTCTATTCGATCAAGTATGCAAACAACTGCATCTCTTGGAAGCTGACTATTTTGGTCTTGAGTATCAGGAGCCTAGCGGAACGAAAGTAAAATAAAAAAAAATGAATTTTTATTATAAAATTCTTTATTAATTTTTTAAAAATTATAAAGTATTAATACATAAATATAAAAATTTTTTTTATTATTTTTACAAAATTTTCTTGCAATATCGATTGTTTAATTATGTTTATTCATTTAATTAATGATTGTGCGGTGAAATAACAATATATTTTATAAATATGAATGAAGCATATTTAATATACATTTAATATTCTAGAGTAGTTGTAAATAATACTTATTTTAAAAATTAATTACTTTGATCGTTAACATTACAATTTATTTTATTTATATTAATGATTAAAGTCTCTATCGAAAGTCTTCTATTTTATCCTGCAAATTTAATTTCACTTAGAAGTAAAAAAATGAGAGCTTGCTCATTTTTGGAATTGAAATTAGAGTCTAAAAATTTTAGAATATAATCTGATAATTCTCGTTTGTTTGCTATTTGAACTTACTTTAACTGCAAGCTATTCGATAGTCGAAAGATATATATATATATATTCTTGTTTCTAAGCTTAGAGAACTTACGTTAAGATTCAATGGAAAAATTTACTCTGTACAAAATGAAGTATTTGGCGATTGAGTTTTAAGGCCGAAAAAGAACATCCCCTTGATTCTTATCAACGTTTTTTCTTCCTTTGTATTCCTGCAGTACTGGTTGGATCTCGAGAAACCAGTTTGCAGGCAAGTGGGGCTGTCGCTGGTCGATCCGCTCCTCAGGTTCTGCGTCAAGTTCTACACGCCGGATCCGGCTCAACTCGAGGAGGAGTTTACGAGATATTTATTCTGCTTACAAATCAAACGCGACTTAGCACAGGGTTTGCTGCAGTGCAATGACAACACAGCAGCTTTGATGGCAAGTTATATAGTTCAAGGTTAGTTTGCTGTGCCTACAAAGTGTATGCACATTTGAAATGTAAAAATGGTTTGAACCATTTTCAGCAACTTTTTTGCTTTGTATACATGTTGATTATCTTGGAATATATTAAGATCGCCTACATATAGATATTCCTTTGTATTTTTATATAAAAAAGAAAGGCATACTACGAGAGATTTTTAGCATTTTAGCATGATTTTTAGCAGTTCACATTTCAGTGCTAGGAAGAAACGAACTTTACAGAAAAGTGAAATATGATTATTCATTCATGTATAGTATTTTATATTACTAACTTTGATTTATATAGACTTAAGGGGTAACTCAGTAAGTTTAATTTAAGAAGAAAAATTAATGCAACATTAACAATTAAAAATATAAAATAATGTAATCTTGTGTTTATTATGATAATCTAGATCTGAAATAAATTTCTTTGTTACTCTGACCCTAAGGATTAAAAAATTAAAATTAACTTTTATATATTTAATACTTATCATCAAAATTTAATTGTTTTATATTATTTAAAGCATTAGATTAATTATAATTATTTTAAAATTGCAATAGTAAAAACGACAATATATAATTTGAAATCATGATAAATAATTTAGAAGATCGCATAATGATAAATAATACAACAACATGAAAAAAATTACATATTAAAAAGTTTATACAAATGTTAACAATATATATAATTTAGCTTTGATGTATAATTATTTTTAACTTAGAAAATTTAGTATTTTATTATAATATTTTAAATAATATAAAAATTAATAATAGCGAAAATACATTCTTTAATTTTTATAATTTTGAGAAAAATTTATTTATTTATTTTAGATTTTAGATACTTATATTTTAGTAAATTTTTTCACTATTAGTATTTACTATTATTAAGTACTTGTGACTTTTTTTCTTAAGAAGAAAAATAAATGACAATCTCCTATTAAAAAAAGCTTATCAAGTAGAAATTAGAATAAATTGAAAGACAGACATATATTAGAGAATCGAAAGAAACAGAATGTTGTTCGATAGAGTCTGTTATGTTTTTTTAAATAAATTAGTGCCATTACATTATTGAAATACAATAGTAACGTTAAAATTTTAAAAATCTTTCGTCCTTGACTGCTACTCATAACAGGTACATGAGCTTGCAAGTGTCTCTCGAGCGAGTACGGATGTCTTGATTACTTTAATCTTAGGGGACAATTGGCTCATTGTTACAAGGCCATTGTAGAAGCATTGTCTTTTATAACTGGTACAATACCCTTGCTTACGATATCTGAATTCTAAATGAATCCGCGCACTTGCTTGTCTTGATGTATTTATTTGCAAGCAACTCAACAAATCGCATTTATAATATTGTGAACATTATGGAAAGAATCCTGGGGGAATGAATTGCAAGCAAATTTGTAATAAGTAAATTTTACAAAAATTCGTCAATGTAAGGTTAGTTTGTTACAACAATATTGGTAAGAGAAATTGTATTTTATTATATCAGTTTGGGACAAATTTATAAAACATAATAACGAATAAACAAGAATTTCTTAAATGTTAAAATTAAAAATTTATGATGTTAAAGGATAATAATTTTAATTGGTTTTAAAATCATTTAAAATCTATTAATAAATCATTTTGTATCATTATAAATTCATAATTGATTTAGTTCCAGCTCAATATAATGTAGCAGTGGTGTTTAATGGTACATTTTATTTTTTTATTAAATGTTTTCCAAATTCTTTATGTTATTATTATTGTAAAACTGTTTAGTGTATTTACTATTTTTCAAATGATTGGTTGGACTTTTTATAAATATTTTAATACGTATATGTACGTATTGAAGGTTAAATCAATTTGTTCAGTTACATAACGATAAAAATTATTTACATATATTCGCATACTTTAGATAATCATTAACTTCGTTAAAATTAATTTGATTTTTTTTACTTTAGCTGATTGCGGAGATTATGTTATTGAAGACTATCCGGATCACACGTATTTGTCAACATATAAATTCGTACCCCATCAGGACAATGAACTCGAACGGCGGATAATGGAGAATCATAAAAAACACGCGTAAGTTATTGTGCATGTATTGTACAAGCTGTGAAATTTTTAAAGATGATCTGTATAAAGATCATTCTCAAATGAATGCTTACGATAATTTTACAAGATATAAGTAATTTAGAATGTTTAATATAATATTATCATTAATTATAAAATTACAATTAGATCAAACACGAGGATTTCAAACAAAAGTCTAATAAATTTATTATTAGATTTATGCAAATTTTAGATATTAATGTCATATAAGATTTATACTACTTATAAACGATTACGTAATTTTATTTAAGCACTTATTTAAATAATACATGATATGTTAAGTTATTACGTTTGCTTGAAGGTTTTATTTAAATCGAGAAATACATAATTGTAATATTCCTAATGAACACTTTAACATTATGATACCAGTGCTTTTGGATGGATTTGTTTTCCTATATATTTTAGCTATAAATAAATCAATTCATGTTTTTCGATTAATTTTGATAAATTATAAACTAACAAACTATTTTTACTTCAATTAGGGGTCAATCACCTGCTGAGGCAGATCTGAATCTTTTGGAAACTGCTCGACGTTGTGAACTTTATGGAATAAAAATGCATCCTGCAAAGGTAAATTTTCATTATTATATAATTGATTTTATTATGACCATCGTTCTCGTCTTTTTTTCATTCTCAGTTTTTATTATTAAAGCATTACATTTTTTATATTCCAATATTTGAGTATTATTATATGATTATTTCTATATTTTTTATATTTTAATGAATAAATTTTTGCTTTTATAATATATAATTTATGTGATTTAGATAAAGAACTATTATAAAATTGTCTGTTCAAACACTCTAATTTTAATTGTAAAATTGATAAAAATTTTTATCTAATTTTTAATAATTTTGTTTATAGGACCATGAAGCGGTATCATTGAATTTGGCTGTGGCACACATGGGAATCATAGTTTTTCAACATTATTCAAAAATTAATACGTTTAGTTGGGTGAAAATTCGAAAAATTAGCTTCAAACGAAAGAAGTTTTTAATAAAACTTCACCCAGAAGGTTATGTAAGTTTCTTATGCAATTAAAGAAGTATTATTTATGATATTAAAAAAAAATTAGAGAAATTACATTTATACTTTATTATAGGGATACTATAAGGACACAGTTGAGTTTTTCTTCGAAGGTCGTAATGAATGCAAAAACTTTTGGAAGAAATGCGTCGAGAATCATGGATTTTTTCGTTGTTCAGTGGTGAAACGAGTAATACGTCAAAAAACTCGAGTTCTTAGTCGAGGATCTTCCTTTAGGTATATACATTCTATTTCTGAAACAAATATTAGTCTAAAAAATGCCAAGCAAAATAATTAATCATGATAGAATTTTGAGACTATTTCTAATAAAGTTAGTAAATTACTCAAACTAGCAAATTATTTCTTTTAGTCTTAATGAGTAATAGATTTAATTGGATTATTCAATATTAATTTAACTAATTACATATTAATATTAAACTATTTTTAATATTAAATTTTATAATTATAGAATAAATTATAATAATTCCATAATAAGTTTCTTTTTAATTTAAATTCAGATAATTGTGTTAAAGACGTTCTATATTACTTTTATAATTAAAATTTAAAATTTTATTATTTTAAAAACAAGTAGAAAATTGTAATGTTAATTTTATTATTAATTATGTATTATATATTTATTAGGTACAGCGGCAAGACGCAAAAACAAATAGTGGAGTTCGTACGTGATAACTATGTGAAGAGACAAACGTTTCAGAGGTGAGTAATTTTTAATATTGTTTGAAAGTTATTATTTGTTCTCATTTACTTGTATACAATCGGGTTTTTTGACACCTGAGTGATTTGCTTTTCATTATAAGTAGCTAGTGCATGAGTACTGTTGAGTATTCCCTCGCTCAAAAAATACAGTTGTATATATTTTTCAAACTCAATGGACAAAAGAATAAACTGAAGAATTCCACATTAGATACAACAACAAGAAGACACTCTCTTATTAATTACATCCGAGTATCATTTCCTCCTTATATGCCTATTTGCACTGCTGAGTTTATTGAAATTCGACGTTGTTACATATTTTTCTAAATTTATTTTACGCAGAAACAATATCATCATACTAAATTAAAATAATTTTTAAAATGATGAGTTAATGGAGAAAATATAAATTAATATAAAGTAATAGCGTAAGCTAATACATTTCATATATATGTATAAGAAATTAATCTATTTGAAAATACTCACATACTTTTAGTTTTTATTTTATAAAATGGATCGAGTTTGGTTTCGATTTTTTAAAGAAATTACTTATATTTACAAGTGACTAGTAAATTAAATTGAATTTAAAGTAATATTGTAAGTGCCTTAGATAGAATTATAGAATCTACTTGAGATATAGATATTATACGAAATAATTTATCAGAAAGTTCTATGGCCAAGATCTTAATTTATTTGTCTATTGTAATAAAATATTTAATTAAAATCGTATAACTTTTATAACTATTGTAAGAGTGAATCAATATTGAAATTAATATTTTTCTCCGTAAAATAAATAATAGACTACAAATGTACGATGCATAGAGATTTTATGTAAACCAGTTCGATATGTTAGTTTTCATCTGTATTATCCCATTCAATGTTATTATTGCCTGCTTGGACAAGGGCGGCGGGGAGTCAGGCTCACCATCAGGCACGATTTTACCCGAATGATCGTCAATGTATACCCTCCGTCAATATTTTTATATAATATATCACTTTTGTACTGGCAATTACGTTCTTTAATTTCTTCATATATTCATATGTTGATGTGATCTTTATTTTCATACTATATATTAGTTTTACAATAAACGACGACACAATCACAGCTGTAAATCCGTTATGTAATACTTTACGCAGTTCACTTAGTCTCCGAAATTTAAAACAAGAAAACTAATATGTATTGAAAAAATCTCAACAAGATATATTAAAATTTAGTAGTAGTAGTTCGATCTTTAGATTCGAATGTATTTCGTTTACTCTTAATTTTCTCACAGTACTCATATATTAAACGTCTACATCTTTTATTATTTACATTTTATAATTACCATTTTCTCACCTCTTTGTCACATAGTTTATTAATAAGATTACGACACATCGCGGTGAACTTTTGAAAGGGGCATGATGATGTACTTGTAATTAAATAGTTAAACACTTTGTTCAGTGATACAATTCACTGAGCAAAGTTATAAAGAAAACATCTCACATATTTCCTGTAGCTTGTAAAAGTTTATCAGCATCGTTTAAAGTTGAAGCATCCTGTCGAGTCTTTAATTCTTTAAAAAAAAAATAAAGTAAAATGTTTCTAGGAGGGTAAAATGAATTCGTTTGCACTAATTATGCTCACTTAAAATCATGTTTTCAAAGTTGCAAACAATTTGTACAAAGAAAAAATGAATGAAATATATTATTCAAAAATAGCATAGAAAGGACTTGTTTACGTTAGGTCTGATGCTGAACTTGACTCTCTCTTGCTCGCAGGTCCAATTCATTCCGGCAGACTAGCAGTGGTAGGGCATTGCAGGGCTCGGAGGGGGGAGGCTATCGTGGAGCCACATCAAGCAGCTCCCTTTTGGGCAGCTCCAGCATCTCTGCCCACCCCCTCCTGCCCCTTGGCGATCCTGGTATGTACCAAGAGCGATACCATCCACTAAACACAAAACAAAAAGAAAAATGCTTAAATCCATATTTATTATACAATTTCTTCGTTTTCAGTAAGTTTTATATTCATTTGTTTGTTTTATAATTGAATATCTGTTGTTTTTTGTAATTTTTATTTATTTTTAGTGAGTTCGTTCAGAGTATTATTTGTAAATATGAGTTACTTTTTGGTAGTATAGTTTAAATAATGATAGTAGGAATTGATTAGTTTTGTTACAAACAAAAAAACTTTGCTTTTCCATATTTCAATATTCAGTTTCATAATTCAATCGGTAGCTTTTAAAGCTTTGAAAAAATTGATTTTTTAAATACAAGCTATGAGTTAATGATCTCTCAGTGTTAACCAGGACTTCTGTTGATACAGCACAGGTATGCCATTAGTCAATCATAAATCAAGTTCATGACCTCGTATTTATTGAAAAGTTTATTAAAAATATTAAACAAAATTGCGGTTAATGTAATAAAAAAAAACATGATAAAAAATTTTAATCAAAAAAAGACTATTTAACAAATTTTCTGTAATTTCTAGCACTGGAAACACCAGCTCTGTCTCTGTCATGCGGATCAATGACACTGGATTCTCCGACGACTGTGACGAGTGTCTCGATGGGCGGAACGAGTCACCGTCGCGAAGACACAGCTATGTCCTATCGGACGCTCACCTCTATAGACGTCCATTCTCCAGCCACACCGTACAGCCAGGGCCAAGTACCGTTGCATGCTATCAGTCAACAACAGAAGCATCAACATCAGCAACAAGTCCGGATTTCATCAACAGGTCGTATCAGCCCCTCTAACAGCAGTCCCCCTGAATTCCCAGCGCCAAGACCATTGCCCAGATATTCCTGGCAGCGCTCGGCAAGTTGTCGCGATCTCTACGCGACAAGTTTCGAGGACTCTGACAAAGCGCGTGTTTCGACAACGAAAAAAAAGGAATCGAACTCGATTCTCGAGGATTTCCAGTTGCCATCACAGGGTGAGCTCGACAATCCGGTGACGCGTTGCGATGAGAACAATCGCTCATACAGCGCTGCGAGCTCAAAGCTTCCCTCGTTGGACCGCGACTCCGTGCCCGACAAGATCTATAGTAGCTCTTACCCGGGCACGTCGTCGCTGTCCACCGAGTCGGGGCACGAGGGATCGGCACACGCTGGTGACCTCTCACACGAAGATTTATCTCACGATTCTTATGAGCTACTGGAACGCGAGAACGAGTTCGAATATCCAGAGTCATATTCAAGTCTGCATGATGAAAATGAGGCGCTCTCTGATCAGAGTGACGAAGGAATCGAACGGGAAATGTTTCAAATGGATTCCGAGACAGATTTCTTTATCAAACAGAGATCGATTCGTTCTACGGATAAGCAATTATTTAGAAACGTGCTCGCTGATATTAAGAGCTCAAAGAATGCAAAATCAGTTTATCGGTACTCAGCTTCGGTTTCGCGAACAGAGAATGAATTTATTGTTAAAGAGTCACGCATTCAACGATCAAATACGCAGATTGAACGAAAATTCGAGACTCGACATTCTAATTCTATCGAAAATCCGAGTAAAAACCTCACTCATCAGGATTCCAATAAAGTAGATCCTATAGTATTACAGGTGCAGAAGCAAAAAATGACTGTATTGAATGAATTAAAAAGTCTTCGACCGAAATATAAAATTACGCATGTGGATTCGGAGGTTTTGCGTGATGAGGGTATTATGAGGCCGAAATCACGAATAGACGATGATCTTAGTCCATCTGACTTAAACAAAGCGTCGTTTGTAGGTAGGCAAACTGGAGCACGAAATATAGTTAGCTTGGATGAAAGTCAACCTTCGCGAGTTTATGTGGAAACAGGTAGCTTAGGTAGAGCACAAAGATCTCGTGAGAAGAAGGCTAGGGAAGCAGAAATAAAAGTTGAGAAAATTCTGTCGAAAATACAAGAGAAAGAACGTAAACGTTTAGAACGAGAAAATTCACGCGAAATGCGAAAAATGGAAAAGCTAGATTCCAGAGATCGTAAATCCATTGAAAGAACAGACTCGCGTGAACGTCGAAGTATCGAAAGAATTGATTCAAAAGAAACTAGACGACATGCAGAATTACGTCGTAGTATAGAACGACTTGATGCACGTGAGCGAAGTCTTGAACGTCTTGATTTTGAACGAGATAGATATTCTAACTATCATAATGATTTTCGTGATCACAGAGGAAAAAATATAGAACAATTAGATGCACGTGAATTGAGAAAAAGTATGGAAAATCTGGATAGTAAAAATTATAAAAATCAACATCAACGTGAATTACGTGATAGAAGAGAACGAAGTATTGAAAGATTGGATATGAGACGTAGCCCAGGCCGTAGTTCTTCATCAGAATATGAACCAAGATATTTTGATGAGCGAGATTCTGGATCAACTAGCGATCTCTTAAATAAATTTCAAAATAAGAGTGCTGATAGATTCGATAAAGGCAGATCTATTTTTAATTTTGACCCTAAAGCTATTGAAAGATTTAGTTCATTTGAACGTTATGAATCAAATAAGAAAGATAAAAGTTTTGATAAAAGAAGTACTGACCGCAGCAGTATTGATAAATTAAATTCTAAAGATTCACTTAATAATCGTAAAAGTTTTGATTACGTTCTCCCTAAAGAAAGAAAAAGTATTGAAAGTTTAGATTATGGAAATTATTCAGTAGCAGACTACGAAGATATTAAAATACACAATGAGCTGATGGAAAGATCAAGAGAAATTAAATCTAGAGAAATAGATGATTGGAGAAGCTTAGAGAAAGCAAAAAAAGATGAAGTACGTAGAGAAAAAGAACGTTTTGAAAGATTGTCTACAGAATCAAGATCTGATTCGACAGTTAGTACAACTGAACAAAAAGAAAATCTTAAAGCTAAAACTGTATTTACTGAATATGATCCTAAAGTAATTGGTGGTGTTGTGTTAGGATTTCCTGACGAATCTGCAACACTAAGTCATATACCCATAGAAAGAACAAAAAGTGATCCTAATCCAGCGAGACAAAGACTTGGATCTAGTAGTAAACGACACATGTTAATGCATCAAAAATCCATAGATCTTACGCCTGCTGATTCCGGCGATGAAGATGCATTTATTGATGGTAATCAAATACGAAAATCGAATACAGATATACCTTATACTTTGCATAAACGTCACGTCATGAACGGTACAGCTTCAGATGAGAAAACTGAATCAGAAGTCCCAAAACTTGGAAAGATTGCTGCAAGAATTCTTGCCAAAGATTTACCCAAATTGCCTTTAAATCCTATCACTGATACTTCTTTTGTAGATTTAACAAAATTAGTATCACCTGAAAAACCGAGCATTCTTTCATCATCACCGGAGAAGCTTCGTAGTATTCTCATTAGTCCTGATAAGTCGAAAATATTATTAAGCCCATCTGAAAAACCAAAAAGCATTTTAACATCGAAATTATCACCCAACCTTTCGCCAGATCTAAGTCCAAAATTAATTCTAACCAAACATGTTAAGGATAACATTTCTCCAAAATCAAGTTCTTTGGATAGAGTTAAGATGGAGTCTTGTATTTCAGGAATAATTGGATCTAAATCATTAAGTTTAGATAAAAAACAGGTAAAATTATCTCCGACTGATCCAAATATAACATTTATTTCAACATCCGAAAGAATATCGCCGAAACATCTATCACCTACAGATCCAACTATAAATATAATTTCTACTCTCGAAAAAAGACGCTCTCCTGATTCTAGTTCTAGAAGCCCAAGTATATCAGAAAAATCTAAATTTAACTTTGCTGATATTGTTGAAATGGAAGTCAAACATGAACGCCGAGAGAAAATGAAGGACAAGATAACAGTTCCTGATGATAGTCTAGAGCAACAAGATAGTATAGAAAATATGCCTCTTCCCGATATTCCAGATACTGATAATTTAAGACAAATTTTTATGAAAAAACCACCTATACCAGACAAGCCACAAACTATTCGTTATAAGCATAGTCAACTTCTAATTACAGATCATTCTAGGGATGATATTTGCGATAATGATGGGAAGATGCCTATTTCAACGTCTCCTAAACCACCTCCTTCTCCAAAGAACATTAAAACTAAGACATTTGAAAAACCTTGTATACCGCAAAAAACAAAACAAATTCTTGATAAAATAGAATCAAAATTTTTTGATTCTTCTAAATACACATCTTCAAAGATATCAAGACCCAAAATTATTGATACTGGATATGATGATTTTGTTGAACCTGTTGCGGATTTACCTCTTGATGAAATACCTATAAAACCACAATTAGAATTAGATTGTTTAAAAGTTCCTGAATTTACTCCATTTATGTTAAGACCTCATGGTGAACCTTTACGATCTAAGTCTCTTTCATTAGCTGAAGAAAAAGCATCTATTGATACTCTTTTATCTCCAGAGATGGAAAATAAAAGTTTTACTCAAGATTTATCCCCTAAACGAATAAAAAAAATAAAATCTGATTCTATTAAAAAAGATTTTAAAAAACAATCGAAATCACTCGAAGGTGATAAACCTCCTTTGAAAAAAAGTGGTTCAAAGGATATTAAAACTTCTCCTTCGAGTTCAAGAATTGATAAATCAAAACTTAAGCTCGGTGAAATGCCTCAAGAAATTATTATTATTGATTCAACTGACGTAGTACCTGAAATTAGCATAATACAAAAAGGAAGATCAAAATCAGTAAGTAAATTGGCAGATAGAACATTTTCATCATCAAAAGAAGACGATATAAGAAAAACACGCGCCAAATCTGCTTCCGTTGATGATGAACTTATAAAAATTATTAATATGTTTAAAAATGAAAAAACCAGACCTAAATCTCTTGGTATTTCAAAAAGTTTAGGTAGTACAGAAAAGAAGGATTCAATTGATAAAGTATTCCTTAAAAGATCTGTTAGTATTAAGGCAAATAAGTCTGAATTATCGAAAGTATCTCCTAAAGTATCACCAAAAGTCTCACCAAAGGTTTCGCCGAAAGTATCACCAAAGGTGTCGCCGAAAGTATCACCAAAAGTGTCGCCAAAAGTGTCACCAAAAGTATCACCGAAAGTTTCTCCTAAAGCATCGCCTAAAAGTTCCCCAAAACTATCACCAAAAGTATCTCCAAAGAAGAAAATATTTGAAATAAAATCTGAAGATAATGATAAAATACATCAAAATATTATAATCATAGATAATGAAGAAATCACTACATTAAAACAAAATGAAACTTTAAAATTCGAAAATTCTGATTTAAATAAGAGCGTCCTTGATCAAATACCAGATATCATAAAAGTGGAACATGAACAGCCACTTGAAGCAAAAAAAGTAACAAGCGATCTTAAAAAAGATTCAAACAAGTCTCCATTGGTACTTCGTAAGTCCGGGCAAAGTCCTATTTTATTTGCTCGAGCTCGCTTAGGACTTTCAGAAGGAAGTGGCATTGGTACTTTGCAACGGCAGGGAGCTACACAATCACCTACTTCTCAAAGACGGACAAAATCTTTAGATGCACCTGTTATATCAGTTCATCGATTACCTCCTGCAAATGCTTTCTCAAGTAAAGATGATACGGTCGATGTAAGTGAGGAAATAGAAGATAAGGAAATACAGAAAGAATTGCAAATTTCAGAAATAAGTAATATTCAAAAACAGCAATCAATACAAATGCAAAGTTTACAATACATTAGGTCTGATACTATAGACCACTCAAACAATACAAAAATATTAACTGCTCAAAATTCAAGTACTGAAAGATACTATCCGCATTTCGAATCTTTTTTAAAGGAAAGTAAAGATATTAATTCTAACTCTAATCGAGATATAAATGATTCAAATGTAGAACAAAAAATAACAAACATAAATGTAAAAGAATCTCAACCATTAGAAACAGAAGATGAATCGCTGAAAACATGTATTGATAAAAGTTCTAAATTAAACCTAGAGTATAATAAAACTAATAAAAAGTTAAAGTTTTCACTTAAAAAAATTCAATCTGATAAGAAAATGAGCGAAGTTGTAAAAAAAATTGTTGCAGCTGAAAAAGAAAAAGACAAAGAGCAAGAGAAAGAAAAAGATAATCCGAAAGATATAGAGAATTTAATACTAAAAGATAAAGACCAACATAATCAAACTGAACAAGAAAAACAAACGAATAATGAAGTGGTTAAAGAAAAACGTAAGATAAATGACAAAGATAAGAAGGATAATGTAGAAAATAATGAAAAAGGTAAAATTATTGAAAGTAGACCTAAAGATTTTGGTGAGAATTTGCCAAATGTTACTATAAGTGGCATTAAAAATCAGGTTCAAGGAGTTAGTAAAAGCCGAGAAGGAACTTTAACACCAGATTTCAGTGATTTTCCTCCAGATGGACCCGATATGGTGAAATCACCAATTCAAATTTCTATTGAAGAATGTTCTGACGATGATGTCGATCATAGCGACATAGATCAACACTTTGAAGGAATAGATCCAGAAACTTATAAAATACAACCTCTAGAAAAGAAGAGATTAGATTCTGGAGATACCAGTGAAGATACTTTAAATGCTTTAGATACACAGACACAAATGCAAGCCATTGATAGCCAAATGAGCTCACCAGATTACGGTGTAGATAAAGTAGATGAAAAAACTTTAGTAGAAGTTGAACTAACGCCCGAATTCTTAGAAATGCGTAAAGATGAATTAGATGTTGCCGAGGAGCTTCCAGAAGATGAGCCAGTTCAAAAATCTGGAGATTCAGATGATAATAGATTAAATGTTGATAAGAAAGGAAAACTGAGCACCGAACGTTCTAGAAGCGAGGAAACAAGTACTTGGACACCAGATCGTGAAGATCCTGATTCTAGTTCATGTTCTATTGCTCAACCACTTGGAATCGGTCAAGTCCAACCTATTGTCGATCGTCATGAAATTGCTATGATAAGAGAAGCTCGCAAAGATGCGTCGTTAGAAGACGAAAGTAGTAGCAGTTCTGTTTATCCGGGTTCACATAAACCTGAATTAAATTCTACGTGGAAGCCTTTTCCACTCGAAAGTTCTGGTAGTTCAAGCTTAGAGGAAGGTTGGATTCCACACGATGATAATCAGCATCAATCACATTCTGAAGATAGCAATGGACCAAATGAAGATAGTTTTCAAGATGAACTTGTAGATATGCCAGCAGGTTTTACATATCCAATAAGTCCAGAGATTCTAGCAAGTTATGGAGCATTTTCATTATCCAGAACACTTTCAAGAATATCTGAACGGTCAACAACATCAGAACAAGATAGAAGTGATATGGAAGATTCTTTCAAACCGAGTTCTAGATCTCCAAGTCTTGATGATGAGTCTTTAATCTCTAGTGATCATCAACCATCTTTATCTTCTGATCCACCATCTGCAGCTGCTGTATTATCAGTATCAGAAGATCGCAGAACATCTTCAGAACTTCCAGATATTCCGATTGATATATGTGTTGAAGAGGATGATGGTAAATCACCGAAAAGTAATCGAATAAGTTTACGACCACAAACGTCTGAAGATTGGCCTTCTCCCCCTAGTTCACCAATTTTTGATTCAGCGGATGTTAGCCATGTACAAACTTTTTATAAGGAAATAAAACCAGAAGAAGCTGTAAAAGTGACAGTAACAGACAGTACTGAAACATTGGATGGACAAAATGCACAAACCAGTGATTCAAGTGATGAAAATAGGACTCTGCACGATGATTTGCAGTCTACTCTTTTAGAAGATAATCAAAGTTCTTCGGCAACTATTGATGGAACTGTACGAGTTGTTATGAGACCTTGTTCAAATTCTCATATTACAGGTTCTTCACATAGTGAAGATACTTCTATGGGTTTGTCAATGTCTGAGTGGTCGAGTTCAAATAATACTGTTCGGCAATTTTGTCAGTACTCTGGTACAAAATCAGATGATAACTCCCTAGCAGAATTAGGTGCTTCAATTTCCGACTGGTCTGGTAGCACAACAATTATTCCTCAACAATATTATGCATCTGTAAGTGGCGATAAAAGTCAAAGCGATACAACTACTTCGGAAAAAAGTGGAACGAGTATGAGACCAAATTCTAAGTGTCAAAATAAAGAATATGAAAACATTCCTGGAACTAGTAAAGATTACGTAGAAGAATCAATAGATTTTAATAAAAATACTGCCAAAGAAGATGATAAAACAAGAGATGAATTTGATGAAGCTAGAAAATTCGTTGAGAGTCAGTTCGATGAAATGCAAAAACAACAATTTGAGGATGATAATGTCACTAGAATGTCACAAATTTCAAATATTTCTTCACCTCGAATAGCATTGAAAAATGAATTCGACGAAGCAATTGAAGATAATTTTGATATATTACTTGATATTAAAGATCTTCCAAAGTCTATACCTGAAGAGGACGAAGACCAAATCTACGATAATGTTCCAGCAATGCGATATTCTAGCGGTGACCAAGTTCGTATGCAAGTAAATCGAGGTGATAGTTCAGAAGATATGCATGAAGGATACACTAATTATTCATCTATTTGGAAAAGTCATAATGATGATTGGTCTTTTGAAGATCGGAAAGATCCACTCAGCAAGCGCAAAATTGGTAGAGTCCGATCTGACCCAGTACAAAATCCAAAGCACTCTGGTACTAGATCAACCGAACGCCCCATTGTAGTACCCATTAGAGCAAAATCTACACCTTATTACTCAACAACAAGCTTAAGCGGAGAATCAACAACGTCTAGTCCACCATTGCAAATGAAAGCCCAAATAAGAACTAAAACTCTTCCTTACTCAACCGGTAAGAGTCCACAAAGTGAAGGTGATACATCTTCTAGCATGGATAGTCCAGGTCATACACCGGATAGAACTCAACGAGCTTTTAGACGAAAGAAACAACAAAAAAGACATCGAGTAGTAGTTGATTTGGAAATTAAAGATGGACAAATTATATCAAGCACTGATTCTAGTTTTGATGTTGCTACTATACCGCCACCATTATTTCCAGAGTCAAACGTTGATATAAAAGATGGCAAAAACAATGAATTATCGGAAATTAAAAAATGAATTAATTGCCAAATTAGTAATTTTACCCCAATCATTATGAAAAATACAGTTGTATAATATCAATATTAAGTGTACGTTGTAGAAAATTTTTATTTTAAAGAAACAACGAAAAGACAGAACATTCCATAAAATTTATCACAGCTATGAAGTAAGTAAGCTCTGATATATATTAAACGTAACATAAAAGTCAATCATATAGTAATAAAAGTCACGACGTTAAAAATACTTAAGGATCTCCAAATAAAGGAATTGAATTGGAGTCAAATGGAATTGACTTACATATTTGCAAATATTATTAAAACATATAATGTTCGAAAACGGACAAGAAAACGCTGCAATTGATGATATATTTAATTAACAATGAAATTATTATGGTACATAATTTCATAATTAAAACAAAAATACACGATGATCATCAATTTGCTGATAAAAAAGTATTAGATTACATACACATCTAATAAAAGATTGTTTAGGTCGTGTATACGTAGTAATCAAGGAACTATAAGTGTGGTATATGATTTTAGATAGGAGTTTGTTTCATAAATAAATAATTGTGAGTAATTTAAGAACAGAAAAAGTAAAAATGAATTAGTTTAAGAATGTTTTTACGAGAACGACAATCATCGCTGAAATTCAACAAGAGACTGGAAAATGCGAACAGAGTTGGTAAAACAGTTGCTAACGAAAATTTAAAAAATATATGTTAATTTTTATTCTGTAGAGCTTTGTATAATTACTGTACTTAATATAGATATTTCTTTAGAGAAGAAAAATTGGTAATAATATATATCCAATTAAAAGAAATGAAATAGTTGATATAATAAACAATTTTTATCGAAACGATTTAAAGGAATAAGCGATTGCCACTCTGCCTTCTCAAAAAATTTGACAAGCGATTTTATTGTTTGTCCTCGTAAAACATGGTATTGAAAAAATTCAAAAAGCTAATGCGATAGCAAAGCTAAACCACTTTCATTTTGAATTGTGTGCCTAGTTTTTATACGATTTACATCATTCACATTTTTATAAAAACGGATAAATCCATGCAGATCATTTTTTACTTTTCTTTCCTTCTTCTGACACGCAAATGAATTGAATATAAGGTAATTGTACTATGAAATTGCATTTCTTCCCCGTGGAAATATAAAGTAAAGAATCGAAGATAAATAATAACGGCGTTAAACTTAAAATTCAATCGACAAGGTGTTAGTATATTATGTAAAAATGTAGTAAATTATTTCATAGTAAACGTAATCAAAGAAAAGACGAAAAAGAATAAATTAAGTTTTTCATATTTAAATGTTGTTTGATTATTAAAATATAATATTTTTAATCTTCGTCGGGGTTTTATTATGAACTGCAACGAAAGCGCAGCTTAATTAATTCAAAGTTATGCTGGGTATCAATAAATTAATTATGGTATTCTTATATTAAACATTTATCATTTGATAAATTGACGTTTCCAGTATGAATGCCCGCATATACATTTATCTAAATTCGTTGATGCAACCTCGTGCGAGAGATTTAGTTGTTACTATATTGTTAATGTATCGTTATAAGACTTTTATGATCTAAGATCAAATTTTCTTGTTAGACAACGTGTGGTGTAACCAGAGATTTCTTTTGATTTTTATTTATTAAGCATGCGATTGGATTCACGTATGTGTGCACATTATTAAATTAACCAATCATCACTTTTTATAGTTTTTGAATTTTCATGTCATAGTTCTAGAATATTCATTCTCTGATTTGTAATTTGTCTCGTCTCGGTCACAACTAAGTATTTACTGTTCAATAATCGTGCGTATTTGTTAGAAACTATGATAGTGCTGTTAATTTATGGAATAAATTGAAATTTTGATAAAGACTTAACTATTAATATAAGGATTTGACTAATGTATATTGCAAATATTGATTTAAATGTAAATAATAATTTATTTAGTTAAATTTCTTTCTGAGCTATAGATGAAACGATTTTTAAGGTATATTTTCTTAAATTGGTAGTGCTGTGTTTTTAGAATTGCAGTAGATACATCTTCATAATTAAACTACATACTTTCATTTTCTTTTCATTTTATTTCGTCATGAATCTCATTTAAGACTTACTATATTAAGTTGATCACTTCAATTTAATTAAAATTGATATTCTACATTTATCCGAATCTTACGAGCTTATTATTCATAATATACTAATATAAAGAAGTTAGCAAAATAAAGACAAATCTATGTCTACTTAAGATGTCTATTTACTCTCTTCTTTTCGTAAAAAATGGAAAATAATAAGCTACGTTAGTCCCTTTAAATAGTTAATTTGACATGTGAATGTAATATCAAGCAGGGTATTCATTTGCGATTTACTTAACTGTTTCAGTATTAGTAAATGACAGACTTATATTGATTACAAAGTACCAGTTGATATATAATATATATATATATATATATATATATATATATATATATATATATATATATATATATATACATAACATCATTTAGAGTTTATAATTACAATTTACAATTAAAAAAACAACGTAAGTAGCTAAAATCAAAAGAAAATTATATCAGAACTAAACCATAACATTTTTTTTCCATATCTGCACTTGTTGCTGTCGAATTTTTTCCTGATCGTTTTAAAATGGTTGAAAACACATTCACAATAGTTAACTTTTCAATAACACGAAAAAAATCGATTTTAAAAATTAATTTTGAAAATTAATTATTTATCTGTATTCAATTAATTTGATTTTCTATATTATTATTCAATAAAAAGTCTTTATAATAGTTAAAATATACTTTAATATTTCATCTTTAATATTTCACTTCCCATAATTGAACTTATTTGCTCAATAAATTTCTTTTTAACGTTATCACATAAAAATATGTTTCATTCGCAGTCAGCAATTTCTGTTTGTAAAATCTTTTTACAAAATCCATTATTTATATATCTTATTTGCTTGAAATATCCAAAAGAGACACTTAAAGAGAATCGTCAGAAACGTATGGAAAAAGCTCAATTAAAGACAAAGTGCTTCTTGACAGGTGGTGGTGATGGTGATTACAACCGTTGGAACTACCAGAATGGGTACGTGAATTCTCCGGCTTGGCACGTGCCTTACCGGGTGAACCAGGTGCGTAACGTAATGGTTCACGCGACGCCCCGCAACCTGACCAATCGCTTCTTACCGATCACCACACCCATCTATCCACGATGAAGTGATTAATAATGGGAAAGTTGTAACTAAATATACTCGACGAGCCATGCCATCTTTGTCGACAATTTATGAGAACCACAAATGCAACATCGGGATCATCTTTCGCCTTACTCTATTCGAAGAACGCTAGTTAGCCGCAATCGTCCTTGCAGCTCAAAAGAGTTTTCATTTTGTTTTGCTGTATAGTTATTTATTCACAAGAATATTCACCGAGACACACATTTTTGCTTGTATGCAAGCACCTTCACTAGAAAATATTTCCATACAATGATAACAAATCAGATCAGAGTTATGTAAAATGTATTATAAGATAATGCTGACTTGAATCAAGAGATAGAATATTTAGATTTTATATCTTTAACATTTTTTGATAGAATCAGTAAATTTGAATACTTTATATCAATTTATATAAATGTGAAATTTCTTGTATTGTAAATTGTAATATCAAGTCTAATATAGTCTTGATGTTATTAATGACAGTTTAACTAATTTCTGTTCTGATGAAAACATACGCACATATGCAACATTTCATAGAGAAATTAAAAACAATTTTGCACTTCAAATGTCATATTTCAGTACACACGTGTATATCACAATTCACCTATAGTTATTATTTACAGTAGATCACAAAAATCATTTCACAATTATAGCTTCAATACCTGGTAATTCCTCTTTTCTGTTAAATTAATACTACAAATATACAGTGACTGACAATTTGCGTAATAATAAATAATCTAGTGAATGTCCAATACTCTAATAATGTCTTATAATTTCCGAAGACAAGAAGGACATGATAATCCCTGATTTTTTCATTGACGGAATATTTGGAAACCAAAAACTCATTCTATTATTACTTCTTTGCATTATCATTGTAGTTTATCTTTGATAAACGTAATCCAATCATTGTAGCTAGTTATTTGAAAAACCTCTCATAAGGTAATAAGTAAACATTTCAAGGTGAAATTCTTATTAGTGTAGATATCATTTGACAGAAGTAACTTCTATTTTGATGCACTTTGAATAGTAACGTATATATCCTTGTCAGTATCTACATCATCGTCATCGTCATCATCATTAGCTATGACATCATTTCTACAAAACTAAATTGTCTTGCGAATCTAAAAATATCTCTAAATTTTATAGATTTTAATGTTCGTAAATATATTCCAAGTAGTTCATATTTCCCGTGAAAAACTATCGTATGAAGTTCCATAATCGTCAACTGTAAATATAATTGGAACTATGATTTATATATGAAACCTGTCATTTAATATTATTTACACATGAAATTATTAATTTCTTCAGAAGTCTTAATAAATCGCATCAATTTATCTATAAATATTTAATTTTGGTGAACTAGTTTTTTCACTAAAACTTCATTGTTTTCATTATAGAAATATTATACAAACAAGCAAACTAATTTAAATGAATCCATCTTCAAGTAAATGCTTTAAATCTCTTTAAAATTACTGATATGATGTGATTGTTCCGCATTTACTTACAACTGCTTAATCCAAATTCGTATACATCTTATATATAAATATATATATACCTGTGAACCATTACGTAGCGACCCTTCTCTAATACACCGAGTTAATAAGTGCAAACTCCTGACCAATGTGAAGGTAGTTTTTTTATTTCAGTTTGTTATTTTTACCTTTTTAAGAATGGTTAAAATGCCCTTTAAAAATCGTATAATATGTAAAACCGTGTTATGAAATTTTCAGGGGTTTATACTTTTTAACGACTACATTTATGTATATGTATGTATATATAAATAACCGATCACTGCCACTCGTCATAATTTACTCCTGTTTGCCTTTAAGTTCATGTAACCAATGAGTCAAATCATTGGTGAGAAAGTATCGTTTATTTATTTATTTATAGATTTATTTATTTATTTATTTATACCATAATTTAACACGTTTATTAAGAAATTGAACTGATTTTATTCTTTTTTATTCAATGTTTCTTCATCTTGCGTTCATTTATTTATTTCACATTTTATGTTTTCAAAAAAACTGTTGCATGTAAAAGAAATTTATTTGTACAAGGAATGTCATAATCAGATTCTAAAAATTTGTTCTAACTTTAGAAAAGTCAAATTTTTACTTAAATGTCATCTATGATCCTATATGGCTATGAACAACAATTATTGTCTTTATAGATCATAAATAATTTTTTATTATATTTTAATAGACTTTTGTATATAAACATGCAATTATTAATTGACGTAGAATTTTATTTCACATCCATTCAAATATTGCTAAAATCAGTATTTACTTACATTTCATCCATATTTGTATTAAAATATTAAATTTCTCTTGAATGAATATAAGACTATTTTGCTTATCATCGAAAAATCAATATAATATAATATAAAACGTGACAAGTTTTGTAAACACTAACATATCCATAGATATTATATTTTTAATAGGTTCAATTTATGGTGTTTCTTTGGTACTTTTTTTCTATAAATATTTCGAATAAAATAAAGATATATATCATTAAGATTTTTTATTCCAATTAACGACGTTTACAAAGACTATTTAAGTTATTTATTCTCAAAAATTTATGTAAGTGACTACGTAAATCACTGCATGTTAGGCATGGTTGAATTATATAAATGAAGATTACCTCAGTCTTTTCTTCATTACTGAAGGAAACCTTCAAAGCACAAGTATAATGTTATTACTCTTGTTTAATGTTTATTTTAAAAAATCATCTAGATCTCAATAAAACCTTCAAGTAAGGAATAGCCACTTAGTATAGGTAATTTATTTGACTGATTAACCAACTAACTCTGTGTGAAAGTTGAAATTGTGTATCTTTTCAAAGAGACTAATTATAACGAGTAATTTTTCAGTACCTCGCGTCTTCCAAATAATAAAAGACCTCGTAATGGCTCGAAGAGCAGGTCGCCCATTTCCATTTTCTTTAATTTTTAACGTCACATTAGCAATAATCATACACTTAGAGAGTCGTATACTGTTTATATTATTAAAAGAAATCATCAACAATTTAATTATAAATAAGACTACTTAAAGATTGGCTAAATAAATTTAAATAATTACTGTAAATAATTGATAATCACCGTTTAGTATGCCAAAAATTTCTACGTCTTGTTATAAAGTCTAACTTTTTTAAATACGATTCATGGAAATAAATAAATATTACTCGTCAATGACTAATGAAAAGTACATTTATATGAATTTTTTTGAAAACTGTGTATTTCGTGAAAATGCAAATACTCTA
The DNA here is from genome assembly GCA_018907045.1 of Wiebesia pumilae. NCBI lineage: Eukaryota > Metazoa > Arthropoda > Insecta > Hymenoptera > Agaonidae > Wiebesia > Wiebesia pumilae. The sequence goes on from JACCHZ010000121.1 coordinate 755,292, forward strand.
ATTTAAGATCGATGCATTTAAAGTGATCTTGTATTAGAGTCTTACTCAAAAGAGCGAGACTGTACGAGAGTTAAATAATAGGATAGTTATTTATATGTCAAAAAAAAAGGAAAAAGTAAAAAACAATGCGAAGAAAATGGAAGGTCAAATGGTGCATCAGAAAAAATAAGAGAAGAAAAAAGTATATACATATAGATTATGAATATACAGTATTGTAAAGGTATATTATATTCGTTGCTATGAAGTACTTCGTTTGTAATCGTGTAATTTTTGAAAAAGAAAAGACAGAAGAATTAATTAATACAATTATTATTGACGAAATGGATTAATAACGTAATAATTGTTACAACTCTATATTATGTCCGTTATAAGCACGCCTAATTTTCCCAAAAAGAGTTTGAAAGTTTTACTTGTGGAAGAAGGGGTATACATTTTAATTGGGAAAAGGAAAAAATAATGCGGGTTCCAGTATTAGGAAGTTTATTGTAAATTAATTATTGATACATTTACTTAATATACCTATGATACAATAATAAATTATATACAAAGTCAATATTACAGGCGTATTAATGCTTTAGATTTCTTTTATATTAATTTCCTGTTTTTATTGTATTAAAACTTTAATTATTTTATATTTAATTTAATTTAATTTTATTATTCTTTTTTCTTTAATCTAATGCTTTTATTTTTATCTTTAAATGAAACTAAGAAGCTTAAATCCTTAGAATCTTAAAATATTTTGCATTTCATTTGTAATTTTTACGATTTAAATGTTCTATTGAGCCTTTTTTCCCTTAAAAATAAAATCTTGATAATCCATAATATTATCTAACATGATTATTAAATGAATATGTTTTTTATGATTTTTCTTGCACGTGATAATAAAATGATTGATAAAACTTAATTTTACTGGATAGATATTTGTAATTGAGTTGGTAAAAATACTTGCTAACTGGAATATTATTCAATCAGATATCATGAAGAAGAATAAGAATATTCTATTTTTACTGAAATATCATAATATTAAATATGTCTACGGTTGATTAACTAATGATATTAAAATTTGAATATAATAAAATTTTTAAATTTTAATTATAACGTTAATTAAATATATTATGCAATTTTAATAGTAAAATCAAATATCTATAGATGAAAGATAAACCCCAATATCAGTAGCCTCAGAATAAATTCTTATAAGAGGAATGACTGTATATTTTATATAAAAATTTTATTAAGCAATGTATCATGCACAAACATTACTAACTCGAAAAGTGGCTCGACTTTTCTGATTTAGATCAGTTATTATTTTTAAAATATTATTTTTTACATTTTGTTTTTCTGTCGATCAAAAATTTGTTTTCCTGGTATTTCTATTCTTATAGAAGATTTTTTCTCAATCGTCTTTTGTATTATTATTATTTTGTTTGCGATTTTTCTTTCGTATCTTTTTATCGCACTCCTGGAATTGTTGGTCAACTGGATGACAATACCATGTGTGAGTAAATCCCAATAAAAACAAGAACCTTTTATTCGTTGTGAACTTTTTTCTTGTATCTAAGTGTTAACTGTTTTTATCAAGATTCGAGTTAAATTTATCTTGTAGTGTATAATGATTGTTCTAGATATTAACTAGTTGCATTTGAACGTAAATTGCGCACTTACATATATATACTAGTGTATATGTTGTCATTTTTTCTTACATTCGTATATTTACATATGATTTACAATATATGTATATACATATTTTTTATTATATTCGTATACATATATATCTTTTATTAATTTTAAATAGTAAAATTCTTAACACTCAACAAACGACACGAAGTTTTTTAGTTTCACCTAAGAATTTTTAAAGAAAAAAAACCTGATTCACGATTTAAAGATATATATTACTTTCAAGTTCGCTTAGTATTATTTATGTTTCTTTTAAACATACTTTTTTATACTTAAGGATTTAAATTATTATTATTATGATTTAAAACTTGAAAATACTAAAAATAATTAGTGTTTAAATTAAAAGCTATGATTTTCAATTGTTTGTTGATTATCAAAGAAAACATGTATTTTTGGCATGTAAATTATTTGTTATAATTATTTAACTTATGTAAGCTACGTAGATATAGACATATTATTATGCGATAGTAATTAAAAAGCGTTATTAACACCGCAATTGCTTGAAAGTGTATAATGTTGAGAACGTTAAACTATCTTTAGAATAGAATGCTCGCTGATATTACCTTCTAATTGAATTTTTTTTTCAAGCTGTAAAGATAGATAAAAACGATAAACGCATTTAGTTGAAGGTTTTTATTCGCATTAAGCAAGTTTTAATTATTATTTATTAAAGGAGCATGATAATTTTTGTTTAGCTTGTAATGTTCAATTATAAGTGTTTTATATTTATAAATTAATATTTTACTCAACAAATTATCGCTAAATATTTATATTTTTCTAGTTTTATTCAAAATTTAATATAATACTTCGATGGGCTAAACTTATCCCAATCCGAAACAAAGTGGTTAGAAAAGTAAATATTAAAACTATTGAATATATTCCGAATATTCATTTGTGCTTAAAACATTTATGAAAAATAAATAAAGAAATAAACTAAAGAATTAAAAATATTGAATGAATGAATGTAATGAAAAATAATTGGAATTTTGGTATCATTAGATTGAGGAAGCTTGATTCGTAATTTCTCACCTGAATAGCCATTGTTGCATTCTTACCAATTTTCCAAAAATTGGTCCAATAGAAAAACAACAAAACAACACAACGTCTTATAAAATTAATAATTTACGTTAATACATTTATTGTATATCTGAAACTGAATTGAAACTTCCGTAAAATGGATTAGGATATTTAAAGTCCCATCGATCATCGATAATATTAGCCTTTTGTAACGTTATAAATCTTACAGAAGATGCAGAGTATGAGAAGCCGCAATCTGTCCAGAATCAGTCAGCCTTCAAGGTCGAGAATAACAATTCATTGTATGCGCGTAGCATACCGGAAAGACGCTTACCGAACGGATGTTATCCCAAAGACATCGGCGAATTATGCTCGGTGAAGCCGTTGAGAAACGGTGATATGTTGGAAGAAAGTGATGGCAGGAAAACTAAAAGATGGCCCACTGATAAGGCTTACTTCATATCTAAGGAACTCCTTATGACTGAGAGGACCTACAAGAAGGACCTGGACGTCATCAACATCGTACGTGAAAAATTTTTCTTGAATAGATACATGGATACCTTATATTCATGTTTTCTTATATTCTTTCAAGAAATAATTTATGTCAATGTAGATTTTTAGTTAAGTAGATAGAAAGATATTAATAATTTATTACGAAAATCAGAAGCTTACAAATTTACACGTAAATTTACTATTCTTATTCATAAAATACTGATGCTAAGAGCGACAATTCTTTTATACTTGTAGATGGCATGAAAAAGTATATGAATTAGATTATTGCGTGTAAAAATATACACATACAATGCCCTTTCTAAATTATTTTCTCAAATTATAGAAACTTATAATATATACATATTTATTTTTAAATACTTTATCAACACTAACAGAACTATATAAATATGCATACATGTACTTAAATCTATAAATTACTTTTAGTTTAAAAATCTACCGTATTATTAAAAATATAAACACAAAAATGTTATATGATAAAATAATTTTTTTAAAATAGTTTTAAAAATTAAGTGTTAATGCTCAATAATTATAATAGTCACCTTAGTATAATTTATAATAAAATTTTAAATTATTCGATATAGTACGATAAAAATTAAAGATAAACAGAGTCAATTAAAAATTATTATGAATCACTTCCAAATTTCATTTCAATTTAAATAATTTCAATGTAAATAATTTCTACATTATAAAAAAAGAAAGTTTACTTGCGTTTACATATTTTATTGAATATTTATGTAAATAATTTAATGAAGCAATAATAATAAATGCGGCTATTTAAAATTTTAGTACTAATGGATTTAGTATTCGCTCCCTTCATTTTTTACTATTGACATAAATATTAATTTCGTTGAAATCAAATATATCGAAAATAAGATTGCATTGTAATAGCTGCAACGCCTTCGTTTAAAAATATAGTTTTTGAAATATAATTTCAAAAAGAATAGTGTATGTGGCTTAAAATATGATCTATGAATTAGACAATAAATTAATGAAAATTTGTTTTTTATTAAAATAAAGAAAAATTTGTTTTAAATTGTAATTTTATTTCGGCATTATTTTTCAGTATTTCTTTTAAGTCTTATTTAAAATTTTGCATAAATTCAAAAGAAAATAACAATATGAAGCTTGAAGATAAAAATTATTTCATTTTATAATTTTATAATATTATTTAACTGTAACTTTTATACTCGACGTTTAAATTCGTTATTACACCAAAAAAGTTATATTTACCAAAAAATTGATCCATCCGTGTGTGTGTTCAGTGGTTTAGAGAGGAGTTGTTAAAAGAGTCGGAAAGTGAAGGCGATTCTCTCGTCACCCTGATCGAGTTGTTGGCTGATGCACACGGACCCTGCCTTCAAGAAATGGAAGCAAGATTGGCGCGTTGGGAAAGCAACGCACGCCATAACATTGGTGACTACCTTTACAACACGCTACTCAACGTTTTACCACTTTATGACCAGTACCTTGAAAATCTGATGCCCGTTTTGGAAAAGTTCGAGTACTCCATGCGTACTTCTAAACACTTCGATCAACTCTGTAGGGATTTTGAACTCCAAAAACACTGCTATCTACCTCTGACAAGTTTCCTGCTTAAGCCCTTGCAACGCTTGCTTCATTACAACAGTATTATCAATAGTAAGGATGTCACGAAAAATATAAAACTAACTGATGGATTTTGTATTTTTATATCTGTTTCAATTTAAAACGTTAATTAAAATATGAATTTATATATAAAATATATTGATATAATCGATAAATAATCGGTCTTTGATTAAATAGCGATTGCTAAACTTTGTAAAACAAAAACAACTTTAAAAAGTAACAATTAGACTTCGTCATATTATAGATAAAATCCTAAATCATTGTAATGATAAAAGTAGTGAACTTACACAAAATGTACATATGTACATTTTATAAAAAAAATAGCTCTAATACTTATTTTTATTATAATTTAACTACTTTACTACACAAATAACTACTACTAATCTGTTTTAAAAATAAATGATAAATTTTAAGTTGTTTTAATTCTAGTTCGTATTACATATTTTTATTACCTCAGCTGTATCATTCTTGAAAACTTATGAACAAGCTCGAGTATATGTAATCTGTTAAATCGTTTTAAAAATACTACGTGAATTTATGTTATTTATCAAATTTGAATTTATTTTTTTGTAATGAATCAACACGTCAAGATACTATATCCTTCAATGTAGTTTACTACAATTAGAATTAAAATTTGACGAATAGGATTTAAGAACGAAGTTTTTATTTTTCTATCTTCTAGGTTTACTAGATCATTATCCAAAAGATCATACAGATTTCGAAGACTGTTTAGCTGCAAGGGACAGATTAGGTGAAACATTACTTGAGGGATTAACAGTTCTTAACGAAGCTGTAATTATTTTTATAAATTATTTTTTACAGTATTTTAGATAAAATTTGCTCTACTTATGAAATTTTATAAATACTCAACAGGAGAATTTGGTACAGCTGTGCGAGTTGCAGCGAGATATCTGTGGTTTTGATAACTTGGTGCAGGAAGGTCGGAGATTCATTAGACAAGGTTGCCTACAAAAATATAGTCGTAAAGGTTTCCAACAAAGAATGTTTTTCCTGGTACGTATGTAGTGACAAGCTTCAATATTTAAAAAACTAAGAAATTAAATTTTTGTTTCAGTTTTCCGACGTGTTACTGTATACATTCCGATCTCAACAACCTACACAGTGTTTTAGGGTTCACGGACAATTGCCTCTGAAAAATATGAAGATTCAAGAGAATGACAATAAAACTGGCACAGATTATGCCTTTATTATTCATGGTATTGGGAATCAGTAAGTGCTGTTAACAACAAACTGTTAAAATAGTATCATCAAATAAGCAAATACTATAATTTATAATGTTGTCTGTATGTTAAAATAACTAAAGCAGATCTGTACATAAAAAAAATACTTTAAAACTGCACGAAGCGAGCGATCTTCTTAATATTGCTTAGTTAATCAACTAAAATTAGCATTTCTTTTGTAAAAAAAAAAGGAATTATTAATCTTCTTTGAAATAAAAATTAATAGACAATTTATTTCTAAGATCTCTAACAGTTGCTGCCAGTAGTGAAGAAGAAAAAGAAAGGTGGTTAGAAGATCTTAATATAGCTATTGCTCAGATTGACTCAATGGATGGAAAAACGCCATATCTAAACTTGAAAACTTGTAGTAAGTTTCAGAATAATACGATTAATACTACAGATTACGAAACATACGATGGATTTCGATTGATATAATAAAATATAATAAAATATTTAAAATACTGAAAATTGATTCTAATAATCATGTTTGTTTAATAGTGAACACAATTTTAATGAAAAGAATAGTTCAATAAATAATTCTTGAACGCATTAATTATTTAAGTATTTACGTTTGTAAGAAACTATACGGCTAAGCATATATTGTAATATTTGATATAAATTTATTATGGTGTAATTACTTAATTTATAAGCTATTTTTAATAAAAATAATGAAATCGTAGTCCTGGGATCCGTGGATGAAGTTGGAGATGGTGCTGGTTGTGAAGGTGATCGTACTAGTTGCGGTGGAGCTAAAACGTTTGAACGACGCAACACAACAGTTCATGGATGCTGGCATCGAAATACGAGTATCAGTTACAGCGATCAGCTGCGAGCATTCCAGGTAATTCGGTTTTTCTTAAGTAAGGTAATCTTTACAATGTAATTTATTAAATAGTTGGAAGGAAAAATAATCTTCTAGCATGTACGAAACGAAGTTATAAGAAGTTTAAATGTCGTATATTTGTTTAAAATTACAGCTGTTATTAGTACCTATACAAAATATTCATCAAATATTCATAAAAAAATTAGACGATGACATATAATAATAATTACTTACTACTGGAAAACTACTTTTTTTTAATCATTAAGAAATTCTGTTATACTTCACCACAAATTCCTCTCTTGTTCCTTTTCCAGAATCAACTGAGCGGATTTCTACTGCGCAAATTTAAAAACAGCAACGGTTGGCAAAAACTCTGGGTGGTTTTCACCAACTTCTACCTGTTCTTTTACAAATCGCACCAAGATAGCTTTCCCCTTGCAAGCCTACCGTTATTAGGCTATACAGCTTCTCAACCGTCGGATAAGGACGCCATCAACAAAGACTTTGTCTTTAAATTGCAGTTCAAAAATCATGTATATTTCTTCAGAGCAGAGAGCGACTACACTTTTGGAAGGTATTTTAAATAATTAAAAAAGAAGTCCATTCAATTTTCAGTAATTCTCTGCACATTACGTAATATGAAATGCAAGCATTCATATGAGTAATTTCGTATATTATTATAATCAAGCGGTTTTAGAATACATTTGAAATGTTTGTTATCAAATATTGAATTAGTTTTTTATCAGTATTTACGTTATGTTTACAAACCTATTGAATTTCTTAAAGAATGTTTGCAGAATACTAAATTTCATCTAAACGAACATTAGTGTTAAATAAAAAATGTATTTTTAAACTTTTTTCTATTTTACACAAATTGTGATAAATATGAATTTATTAAAGATGATACGAACGTCTAAATTTATGTCTTTTATTAAATAAATATTATCATATATACGCATGTATTTTTTATTCATTTATTCGATATTATTAGCTTTTATTGTTCAATAAATTTTGTTTTTATACCAACGATTATAATTTAATAATATTAATATTGATTAAATAATAGAAAATGATCATGTTAAAAACAAGAATTTAAACTTATTTTTCTAGATGGATGGAAGTCATTAAAAGTGCTACGCAACAAAGTCATGCAACAACAAATTACAGTTTTAAAGAAGAATATTAATGATATATACGAGAGTCAAAACAAATTGTTGAAAACGGATGTATCCGTTGTCTTATTTGAATCTCTCTAAATATGTACTAATTTTAGTGAAATTGTGGTTAAGGAACTTATTTAATTTATCGTGCCTTCAAATTTTTACTTTAAAAAATTCTTTCTTGTATAATTCAAGATTTATTATATTGTATTAAATCTACTTAATAATTATATATAACAAAAAAACTTGAAAAGTTTTTATAAAAGTATATAATTTCTCGAAGTCTTGATAAAGAAAAGAGAAGACACAAAGTATCTTTCGTGGCCTTAAAAATAAAATTACTATAAAAGTGCGGGATGTTACCCTCATCGTTAACTCTAGAAATTCTAAAAAGTGTTTTCGTACTTTATTATTTTAAAAAATATTAATAATTTAAAGATTATATGTAGTATTTTGTTATTTGTGCTAAGCAAATATGTTTTCGTTTGTATTGTGAATGTTTAAATTACTTCTATTTTTAAAAAAATATCTATCTTATTTTTTATGTTTCAAGATTTTTTGTTCTTTAAAATCATATCCAAATTTAAATTTCCATACTTTTTTTAACACGTATATGTAATTTATTCGATTTTTAAAATATATTGTACAAAATAAATTCTTGCAAAACTTAGTCAATATTATTGATTTATATTGATAACAAAGATACAAGTAAATATTTTATAAAAGTATCTATAAAAATTAATATAACTTCCGGAACTACTGTTTTTACAAAGGATAATATAATAATGATAATTATATTATGAAATATTTCTTGAAAACTATGTTTACAATTTTTATATTATATGCAAAAATATAGAGAATTCTACCACAAACTTATAAATGTAGTGCTCGAAACTTTCCGAAACCTATACCGTTCATCTCTTTGTATTCGTGCTACGTTTAAGATAGCATCATACGTAAACCAGTACCCTAAAGGAACATTTATTATTAAAAAATTGTGTTTAATCCAAATACGGTTGCTGTTAGTTAAATCCCAGCCAGTACGAAGAAGAAAAGTAACTGTACATAGATCAAATCTCTTTCTAACGAGTTTCAGTTTGTCCATGACTTTGATTTTATCAGTTCTTTAATTGTTAAATTAAACTCGTATTAACAGGATGCAAAACCATTTTTAATGATATGTTTTTCTTTGATTTCAATCTCGTAATTTATTGCGCTCATTGGTCAGTATTAATTTAAAATTTATCCATTTAGTAATATCAAAAGTGTTAGAGTTTTGAACATTTTATTGGACAAGTATTAAATGTTTGGAAAATCAGATACAGAAATATTCAAGAAATATGTTATCGAAAATTAGTTTGATAATATTTACAATAACTGATTTAATAACGTGGTGCTGATTCAATTATACGTTTTTGTATGTGATAAATGAATTTGTTTTGAAGTCTTTTAAAGATGTTTTATATTTTACCTACTTTAAAACCTTCTCTGCGACTTTTTACATATCTATTCTCGATTCTAAAGTAATCAATAATCAAGACTGTAGACAATTAACTTGTAAGTTTCAGAAAATATAATTAATAATTATAAAAAAGCGATAGTTTTAAGTAAGCTTGAGAGAATCCAAGCTATTTACACGAAAACAAATCGAATGTATTATATGACACCATTTTTCAGAATAGATTTCTCATCCGAACAAAAGAATATTGTGCGTTTTTATGAGTTTTATTGTGAAGATTTATTGATTCATATGAATTGTAATTATTTTTCTAATTATTGTAAAAAATTTTTTTAAAGAAAATATGTACAATGTTTAAAATATATGAAGAATAAAAACTTACCTCAAATCCAAATTAAAAAGCATTTTATGAAATTTTATTATTTATTTATCTGCACGTAAGCCATAATCATATTAAAAATATATAATTATCTGCCCGATAATATATAAATTCCGTATTTTCATTCTTGAATTATTATGCACTAAATTTTAAATAAACATTTAATTAATATAAATTTATATTTCGTAATTAAAGCATTTTCTAAAAATCAAAAAAACTTGAAAATGAGAAAATGTGTTTTCTAGTTAATTTAATTTTATAGCGCCTATCATACGAATCGTATAAAGTAATGGCATTATTTTTTCTGTAATAACGGATCTGTACTATATTCAATTATATCAGTGAAAATGTTTAAATAATATTCCAAGTGAGTATATAATTAATACTTTAAATGATATGTTATAGAACTACATTTTAATAAAATCAACTTATTTATCTTCAATACCGACAAAGTTATTTTATAATAAATAGTATACAGTTGTGTATGATTAAGCATTTTATGTGCCAAGAAAAAATTGTAGAATTTTTATTTTTAAATAGAAATCAAATAACAAGTTTTATTTCAATAAAATACTTTTTTTTATTGAAAAACTAGTAGCTAATATATTTTGCAGTACAAACATTATAAATAAAAGATAATATTATTATATGATTTTTAAAACAGTACCAACGATTAATTTAGTCTATAAAAAGTATATTAATATTTGGTACTATGATTTCGAAAGAATATAAAACTGATACCTATAATACGAGTCATTTAATCAAACAGTCATTGAATTAAATATAAGTCAACAATTAATCCTTTCATACTTAAATTTTTTATTATAATATGTAATTAATTGCTTATAATTTTATTAAAGTATTTTTATTAAACTGAATTAATTATTTATCTTGTATTAAAATAGATTATAATATACTGTAAAAAAGGTGCTTCTAATTAATGTGGACGTTATTAAATATCATTGAAAGTAGATTTATAAATTCACATTTTTTTTATGCTTTACGTATTTTTAATACATCATTTACTTTATAATAATTACAGTTTGAAATATTATAACTGTGCATTACATATATATCAACATTGATGTTGAATTTTACACCACGATGTGTGCGTATTACAAAAAATTTTAAGATGTAAAGGTACAAATGAAATTGAATGCGAATCAATTTATTTATTATGAATACTTTAAAAAAATCAAAAGATAATATATTAATTTTAATTTAGAAAGGCTACAAATTAAATACATAAAGAAGAAATATAACATTGAAACAAAATTTGTACTTCTGGAAACTCTACAACTGTCTATTCGAGGCTATAATAAGATATCATCGTTTATCAATTTGTACTATTAATCATCTTAAATAAATACGTAGTCACGGGCAATGAAGGAGAAAAAAGGCAAGAAAAAAATGAGATTCAGAAGAAATAATCTACGACGTGATGTTCGCTAGAAATGTACCATACGTATGTAGCTTATTATATACTAACTAAAAGCATCTCATTAAATCCGCTTAATTACTCATCGCAGTGCCATAAATATTTCAAGTCCTGACTGCTTCTGTGAGAAAATGCTCGATTTAAAAATATGACGAACCACATGTACATACGTACACTATGACTTCATAAAGCTTTTCAACTTCCATCAAGATGAATCCATCCGAGGGAGCTATTAAACGAAGATGCAAAAACTCGATCGAATCCAATGATTGTCGCAGGACATCATTAGTAGTTACCTTGAATCGTTTCCTTTTCACTCGTGTATCTGTGGCAGGTGACTCACATTGAATTTTTCGGTGTTTTGAAAAATTCTAGAAGATTCTAATAACAATGTTTTACATAAATAAAATTTATAAATAACTTGTAAATATAGAAGAAAATAAAGAAAAGAAAGTAATGTCGTATCTTAAACATTAGAGAATTTCGTAAAATTCATCTTATCTGATTTTCAATATTAAAGACGAATAAATCGTGAAATTTAGCAAAAACTTTGTTAATACATTAATAGTAGAATAGCTTTACTGTAATTGTAAGTTGTTTTCAAATAAGCTTATAAGAAGTATTAAGTGTCCTTAATAAAAGTAAAATATGATCCTTCACATACTTTATTTATTTATTTTTTATTATTATTTAATATCGTTAAAAATTATTACTTTTTACATTACTGAAATGGTATTTTAAATGCATTCTTAAATCGATAAAAGAAAAGAAATATGGCGACTAAAAAAGTACATCCTTTATGACGTATTAATAAAATAATATAATTCTATCAAAAGGATGCATCAGACTCACTTAAAAAGAAAAACTTTGATTAAGTAACGTATTCCGGAAGCAATATTACAAGTATTAAATACCTTTTAAGTGAATGATATTGCAAAGTTTCCTACTATTTAACACTAACATATGATTTATTTTATATAATTAGAATTTTTATTTGTTTATTTATAAGGATACTTGAATACTTATAAAATTTACATAAGCTAATACACAATGACATTTATGATAATAAATTCTGTAAAGGAAAACGTAAATATTTCAAAATAACTTGCGCAACAAAATTATTGAAAAAGAGAGTAATACCTTTAATTTAATACATACCGTGTTTAAAATTGATGATAAAAAGATATTAACGAGATAAGACGTTTAGCAAGCGTAAACAGATAAAAAATAAACAATTCTAAAGTACTTCTTGTGCTACTGCAGATGCTGAAAATAACAGAAAATATCTTTGTAGTGATACCTCTTTGATATTTTTATTTCACAATTATTTCACATATGACCTAGAAAAATAATCTTAATATTATTCATTTTTCATGAATCGAATATTGAAAAAATATATAAAAATATTTAGAAAATTTTTATATTAGGAAGTAATAAACATGTGTATATTCGGAACATTTGTATTAAAATCTAGCATTAAAAAATTATAGAATCTGTAGTAACAACCGATTTAAGTAATAACTTTTAGAATATTTTTATAGCCACTATTTTGTAAAAAAATGAAATGCTTTTAGTACTCAATTTTTCATTTTAAAAACTCTAATTAATGGATAGTCAGTATAAGTCTGACAGAATAGAAGATAATTTTTTTTAATTAAAAATAGATTTAATACATAGTGAAAAATTTAAGCATATTGATTTAATTATTAAAAAAAGTGTTTTACATATAAGCGTTTTATTTTTACCTTGACGAACTTGTTTTAAATCATCAAAATCTTAAATAAATATACCTACTTGACCATTAGAAACCCTTTTGAAACTTTATAGGATATAATTATATTTGTACTTTTGAATGAGAGATTAATTTTTTAGACGATTTAATAGTTAAATATAATAAAATAGCAAACGTAATCATATAAGAAGGTAATTTAGCTTTTATACGTGCACAATTTTTTTATAAGTCAAGCAGTCTTAAATTTTAATTGATAAGATTTCATAATCTAATTAATAATAATAAATGAATAAATTAGTAGTAAACGTGTATATAGCACAAATCAAAGGTCATTGCATACAATGAATTGATAATTATTACTGTAAGCATGTACTACGTGAATTTCAAAACCTTTGGGGATTTCCCAAAAGATCGCCGACCGCAATCATGACTCTATTGACCATCACACTGTTACGCACATACATGCGTTTTTACAATCGTTTCTGGACGTAACTATAGCGTGTAGATTTAATCTCAACTCTGTAAATGAGCCTTGTAATATATAAACAAGCAACGCCTATTGTCTAGTAAGACGAAAGTATCTGGTAAATACTCTTGAGTTTCCTTAAGACTTTTTGTCGAAAAATATTATATAAAAACAATTTCTCTGTTATGAGTAAATTATTATTTGTCGCAAACTTTTAATTAACTAATATCATTATTCATTTCATCTTTTACATAAAAATTATTTTCTTACAGTAACAGATTTGAAAATATGTTAATCGTAACCACGTCTTTTTATATAAAAACAAAAATTTTCATAAAATACAAAAATACTGTACACAATATTTTTGTAATATAAAAACGTAATAATAAAAAATAAATGATTTGAGAAATATTTTATATTTTTTAATTCACGTATTTTTCAATTACAGAAAATAAATGTTTAACTGTGTTTACGTTAGAGTATATATATTACAATAAGATTTATTTAACTGTGATTCTTCGAGTAGATATTATTATAATAATTATAATGAAAATAAGAAAAACTGGTTAAGGTCTCAGAAATTGGAAACATGATTGTGTTCGGTAATATGTACATGCATACGAATCACATAAGTATGAGCATTCGCATGAAAATAAGCATTCTTTATATTCTATTCTTTTAACAAGCGATTTAATGCGATATTAATCGAACATTAGAAAATATTGTATTTCTCATTACACGTCTTTTGTTTTGAATAAAAGTATTATTATAAAAACCGTATGAAATTAAATAAAAATATTAAATACTTTTAAAATATTAGGAATAAATAAAAAAATAACATAATTATCAATACAATTTACATATTATAAATTAAATTGTACATTTTTGCAACAGATACATAAATTATAGTATGCATATTGGAATAATAAACTTACTAAGAAATGTTATGCAATGTACATTATTATTATTAAAAATGTTTATTACCCAAGAAGCATTATGCCTTCAATAATATAATATTTATATATAATTTACATAATAATTCGAATTAGTAATTTATATACAGGAATTTTTCTTATAATTAATCGTAAATTTCTAAGCATTTTATATATTTATATATTACAGATAAAAGCCTAAATTTATTTTGAAATTGAAAAATAATTATTGTATATATATTTTTACATAATAAAAAATATTATCACTAAATTTTTTATTATATTAATTCTTATGTGTCTCAAATAACAATATACAGTACAAATTTTTATATTTATATTTATATATTAATGAAATATTTTTGATTGAATTAGGTTAATTACAGTATACACTTACTTTTACACATGTAACTTGTATATTAAAATTTGCTCTATAATATTCTTTGATACGACTTATCAAAATTTATTTAAAACATTTCCTTATTTCTTAGATTAATAATAAATTTAATTCTTTACTTTAGAAATTCTTTATGTATATCAACTCGTTCACACTGAAAATTAAAAACAAAAAATTCATATCGTTTCCCAATTCAATCGTATGTACTATTCAAATTGACGATAGATATGAAGATAATTTATGAGCACACAAATTTATTATCTTTTTCGGATTTCTAATAAATATCATAATGACTATATTGAAATAAGTATTAATATATATATATATAATGTTGTAATTTAAAAAATTTTATTTTTTACATTATTTTAATTAGATTAACTATATGGAGTAAAAAAATACTTATATTTCTTAACTTCAAATAATATTTTTGTTACAAATATATATAACTAAATAAAGGATTCTAATTTTTTAAGGAAGTATGATTTTTCTTTAATATTATTGAGAAATATTTTCATCTTTAAAATCAAAATAAATTTTTTCGTCTAAAACCTATTGGGATTTTGATTCTGACATTGGGATGAGATTCCAAATATTTAATAATTTTGCACAATAAAACTAAGTCTTAAAAATCACTTTTATTTTTATAGTAAAAAACAGCATCTTCGTCACCTTTATCTCTATTTACGAAACAATATTTTAGGTGTTTCAATATCCTTTTTCAATTCTTGAGAATTGTATAAATGTGCATATACTGTACCCAGCACCTTGACCGTTTTATTCTTTCGTTTATTTCACAGAAAAGTCGCTCTTGACTTCTAGTTGATTAAACGGAGACTTAAAAATGTGTGAATATACGCTGGATTTTCCCATGCGAATAAACTTTCAAAATCAATGCTAAAAAGACTTATGTGTATGTTAAATACATACAAGATAGAATACAATTTTACGACTTTTATTTTTGGATAGTTTCTTTTCAAATTAATAGCAGAGTTGTTGGAAGAAAACATTAGGAAACTCGCAATGATGAATAAGTGATTATTGTTTCATATATATCTATGCTGACAAGTATTAAGACTCTCTCAGAAAAGAGAAAAAACGAAGTTTGGTGCGAGAATCATCATGTTACTGAACATAAACAAAATATTCATATAATTTGCTTTCAAATACAAGTAATTAAATTACGAACTACAATTAATTCTACGCAATTTAAATATATTTATACGTATGACGTTCAGACAGAATTGTTTTTAATTGGAAACTGATATTTGAGTATTTAGAGAAAATATATTAAGGTTTATTTTATACATTAAGTTTTCTATTTTGCTTAAATAATAACTTAATGCTTGAGATAAATTAAAGTTAGGCAAACACAAAAACTAGTATTTTAGATTTGCGTTATTATTTTTATTAAGTTATTTTTATTAAGTATTCTTCTAACATAGTTCAGTATCTATTTTATTTGAAATTCAGAGTGGAATAATAATAGATGAAAAAAATATTATTATTATAAAATTTCAATTCAAGCAATGAAGCTTTTAATAATAAAAATATAATTTTCATAAAATTGATTTCAATGTTAATAATAACTGTAAAATGATTTATTTTAATAATTTAAAAAATATGCAGCTCTTGATTATCTTGTTACGATATCTGAATTTAAAAGAAGTATTTTCAACGCTTAATTTATGTACTCATATTACTAAAGATTGGAAAATTTTCTTGATAATATTTGTACTATAATTTTCCATCAATTAATTTTATCAACAATATTTGAATTGTTAATAAATAATTGCAATTTTAGTTTGTACGAAAAGCATATAATATCACATTTTAACTATGATCATATGATAAGCAATGTTTATAATAAAATGTTTTCATAATATTCTTATAATAAAGTTTTTATAAACATATTGAATAATCCAACGGGAATATTACTAAATAACAAAATTTAGACGAGTTTTGAATCGTATTGTCATTTACTTTAATTATAAGCACGTATTCCAAATTAATTCACTAATTTGAATTCAAGTACCTTTGATTTCTTAATCACATGCAAATTTTTCTGCAAGCTCTTTTATATCTATATAATTCATTGAAAAATAATTACATAAAATAAAAAGAGGCTGAGTATTATAGATCAAATTAGTTAAGATTTTCGCTTTCTATACCAGTATTATTTCCATATCGATTATCAAAATTCGTGGAGACTTTGCTACAGATGTGCTTCCGTATAGCCTTGAAGATTTTGTTGATTCTGAGGATGGCCGTTTTCGAGAATGAAGAAGAGAGAGGAAGAGAGAGGAAAAAAGATAGATTGAGAGTAGTTGGATTTAATGTTGGAAGAAGTGGGAGGCGAAGTATAAAAGTCGGAGATATACCAATGATGAGCAGAGTTGTGTAGCCATGACACGGTTTCGGATAGTCTTCGGCCTTTTGGCCCTTTTTGCTGTAGCGCAAGGTATTTATCAGCGCTAATTTTTCAATACTTATAATTTGACCATTAATTTCAAACCAATTATTTAAGCGAAATGATAATATTTTAATCATTAAAATTAAAATTATGTCTCGGAGATCTGATATCAGCGTAAGAAGTTTCTTACCGAAATAACGTTTCTTAAAAGAATATTACTTAGTATTTGAATGATTGTATCTGAATATACTTAATAAAATCCTATTGATATTAATTTAAATAAAATACATAAGAATTCGTTCATGATCGCGAAGGTTAATTTCATGAGATCAATGTAAGTAATTTCCTATTTATATTAATAATAATTAAATAAATGTGACAGAAAAGCAACAAATCAATAATAATAAAAATTAGTATAAATAATTTGATGTAATTTAGTTTATAATATATAATAATCAATAATATATTGTGAATTTGAATGATTTTGCAAATTCTTGTTACAAAGATACGTAAAATACAATTAAAGCACCGAAAATCTTAAAGATACCTAAATTTAAAATATTTCTTTTTGTAAAATGAAAACTACTTAAAAACAATCTTTCAATTTCAAAGAGAAAAAATAGTTAAAAATTAAACTAAATAGAAAACTGTAATATTTTGTCCGTTGAAAAATAAATTGTAATCATCGAATTTGCGATACTTATAATGATATACAAATTTAGAAAATAAATATTTAGCTCAAAATGTAAGCGAACTGATATAAAAAAATGTATAATTTTACTATTTAAATTATATATTGAGATCCTTATTATTTTTAAAATGTATAATATTGTATTTCAAGGATTATCTTGTTTTCAAGGTGTTGTGAACGTGAATTAGAAGTTGTTGTTTAGGTAAACTGAAATAAAAAAGACTGATCCAGGACTATGTATGAAAAAAATTTCGAATAAACAAAAGAAAAAAAAACGATCTAAAATATTATTCGCAGCCTACCAGGAACGAAATAGGCGTTACGCCGGTGGTTTGGGTTATGGCGGCGGAGTAGCTGCCGCCAGTTCCTCCAGCAGCTCTTCTAGTTCCGCAGGCGGTTTCGGAGGCGGCACCCACACAAAGACAGACACTCACGCTACCGGAGGTGCGACCGCCGATGCCAAGGCCACAGCTCTCGGAGGTAGCAGCGGAGGTATTGTTTTTCAAGACGGCGGCTATGGCGGCGGCAGTGGTGCTGGTAATTATGGAGGCGGTGGTCTTGGCGGTTACGGCGGTGGTGGTGCTGCTGATTTTGGAGGCGGCCATCATGGAGGAAGTGGTAAATTTATTATTTTTATATTGTAAAGTTTCTTGCATATTATAAAAAAAGTGTTACTAAATATATTTTACACTGGTTTATTAGGACTTTTTTATACTTTGTTTCTTTATTTTGTACAAATTGCTTTATTTTAATTATTTAGGATTTGAATAAGTAATTATAGTAGAAGAAAGCCTTTTCGGAACAGTCGCTATACTAAAAGTTTTTCATGGTATACTTTCGTGGAAGTTATTTTTGAAAAAATTATGTAAATTGCAAAATTTAGATCAATATTTAGATTATTGTTAAATTAACATTATTATTATTTTACAATCAGCGCTTTAAATCATGAATAATGAGAATTAACTAGGAAGAACAATCTATCAATTTTAATTTAAGTCTATTGATAGATTTTATTAAACCAGATGTAATTATATAATAATCTAAAGTGATTAACATCCTTTTAAAAATTAATGTGGATGTGGATGTGTGTGTGTGTGCGTGTGCGTGTGTGTGTGTATTAGATATGACTTTTGATTACTGGATGATTCTTACTTATATAAGAAGCTCGCTTTATTATATACTATTTAGTTAAAATAAAAAGTAGAGCCAGAAAAAGCTGCTCACAACTATTTACAGAATTATACATAATAAAAGGCTATTATAAAAACTGTTTTTTTTAATGTATTTTTATAATATCATAATAATTTGATAAAAGAATATAAACAAATTTTAAAGTAACAAATTTGGTACTGGTAAATAATTTTTATGAGATTCTTTCTGAACTTCATATAGATTGATTAAATTATTACTGGATATTATTCGCCACTTCCGATTTAACTTGTGTTTGAACTTACATTAATTTATGTAACTATAAAAAATTTACGTTATTCTTTTAATTTATATAATTATACAATACCTTTATGCATTTTAATATCCAATTATGAGAAAATAACCGGTCGCACGGACTACCCTTTGCATAAAATTACTGATCAATTATCTTATTTTTCAATTATTTTTTCAAACATTTAATATATTTGAATTTGTTTAAAATTAACAACAATATTATTTATTAAAAATGTATTATGTACATATTTTTAAGGAACATTAAAAAATCAATAATGTTGCGAAGTATATTATATCCTCCGTATTATTACATGTATGCAAAGGTTTATAAGCATATAAATCTTAGGATTTATACACACATGAAAATAATTTGTTTTGAAAGTAAATTAAAAATGATTATGTCTAGAAATATGCAATAAATATAAGAACATATCACATGCAATGAGAAAACCTAAATTCATAAAAAAAAAGAATTTTTACGTTTTATCATCGAATCCATATTTGATGTGATGAGGTTCTGCAAATATTCATCAATCCTAAAGATATTTCTGTAAAAAGTTAATTAAATTGTTTGTTTCAGGTTTCAATGGCGCTGGTGGTACCGGCGGTGCTGGAGCAAGTGCGAACGCTAATGCTGCAGCTAATGCGAATACCGGTTCTAGTGGTTTTGGATCAAATTATGGGGCTGGTCATGGTGGACATGGTACCAGTGGCCTCGGTAATGGATACGAAAGTGGTCTCTCTGGAAGTTGGGTCGCTAACGGTAGACCCAATGCTGGACATGGCGGTGGTGGTTTGATTCTTGATGATGGACATCATGGTGGAGGTGGATTCAACGGTGGATACGGAGGTGGTC
The DNA here is from genome assembly GCA_018907045.1 of Wiebesia pumilae. Taxonomy (NCBI): domain Eukaryota; kingdom Metazoa; phylum Arthropoda; class Insecta; order Hymenoptera; family Agaonidae; genus Wiebesia; species Wiebesia pumilae. The sequence goes on from JACCHZ010000121.1 coordinate 775,525, forward strand.
ATTCTACCGGCTTGAATGGGGTCGGATACTCTAGTGGACACCAAGGTGGAGGTGGATTCTCTACTGGACATCATGGTGGATTCGGTGGAGGATCAGGTACTGGTGGACACGGCATCGGTGGAGGCTTTGGTAGCGGTGGTTCAACTGCAAATGCTAATGCTGCCGCTAATGCTGCCGCTAATGCTGGTGCAGGCGCCGGTGGTTTCGGTGGCTCAGGTGGGTCTGGTGGTCTCGGTGGAGGACATGGAGGTCTAGGAGGAGGACATGGAGGTCTAGGAGGAGGACATGGAGGTCTAGGAGGAGGACATGGAGGTCTAGGAGGAGGACATGGAGGTCTAGGAGGAGGACATGGAAGTCTAGGAGGAGGAAATTATGGTGGACAGGCAGGATACGGAGGATTCGGCGGTGGTAATCAGGGAGCTGGTTACGGAAGTGGTAGTCATGGAGGTGGTTTCGGAAGTGGCGGTCATGGAGGCGGTTTCGAAAGTGGTAGCCACGGAGGTGGTTTCGGAGGCGGTTTTGGAGGTGCCAGCGCTGGTGCCTCGGCTAATGCAAATGCTGTTGCCACAGCCGGAGCTGGTGCTGGTAGTAGTGGCGGTCTAGGAGGTGGATACACAGGTATTTATTACATCGTACTTTAGTTAAAAGAATTGTTTAATTGTTTTTTCGGTATTTTATTAAAAAGAATTGTAAAAGATTAAAAATATTATGTAAAAAAATAACGATAGTAATAAATGAGTTTTATCGATATATAAATAAAAATTTTTGAGAATTTCAAGATAGTTTAAAATTGAGGACTACACTAAAATAACATTAGTCTGTATTACTTTTTATAATTTTATCTTTATTGTTTTCATTGCAAATATTTATAAGTTTAAATTAACGTGAGAAAAAGTTTGTTTAGCTACTAAGTATAATGAGAAATGAATAAGTAACTGTTACTATATATAACTATACACACATTCCTATTTATATTGTATTATTAACAAGGACGATATAGTATCGCTCCATCTTTAGTGTATAAAAAGTAAATAATTCTTTCAAATATATGAACAATGTTCTTTAAATAAATTTATATTAATTGTACAGGAGGTTACGGAAATGGCGGAGGATATAATGGAGGATATGGTGGTGGTTTCGGTGGAAGCGGAGCTAGTGCTAGTGCCAATGCAAATGCAAATGCAAATGCTGGAGGTGGTGGTTACGGTAATGGCTTTGGGTAAGTACATATATATTTTTAATAATGTTATTTGTCACTTTTATAATATTTTAAACAAATATTATTATATCTGGTTAGAAAATAAAATTTTAATACAGACATGATTAATTTTCCTTTGATGTTAAAAATAAAAAAATTAAATTAAATTATATCATTGAATTAAATATCAAAATATATAAAAGTCATAATTTAAAAATGATTAGATCAATTCAAAGTTTACTTTATGTTAAATATTTCAAATCTGTGCATTTTATCAACTAATATTTTGTTTATTGCTTGGTATTTTTAAGAATTATCAACGGCTACTCTAGTTATGCTGAGTATTAAATAATTCATGCTTTTATCAGAAAATTGATAAAGAACGAAAACTGTTATTACTGTTCGCAAAAATTTAGTCTAATATGGGAACTGATCATTAATACGAGGTCGTCTTCTCAGTTAATTTCCATCTAGATGGTCCGCTATTTTCTTCATTTCTACTTCTCTAGAACGTCCTTGACGTATCCGGAAAGAAACTTTATTTATTATGTGCTATGATTTGAACGTTAATGTGCGTAATTAAGCTGACAGAAAGACGAGCTTTTTCTCATTTTTATTGCAATGTTATTCAGAAAAGTTTGCATTACGTATTGGAAGTTTACGCAAATTGATAACGTTAAGTGTTAGAGGCTATTGTTGTATTAAGCATTATAGTAAACACATTCTTGTATAATGTGAATAAGTTTTTTTACTTATTTTTTTTCTTTTCAAATAATTTAGTTCTAATAAGCTTTCGAAAAATTTGTTATATCTGATTCAATCTCGCGAATAATTATTCAATTATTCAATTAATATACAATATTACAAAACTAAAACTTAAAGTATCTTTATATTAAAAAAAAACTTAGATTTGCTCAAAATGATCCCATTAACGATTATCTAAAATACATAGTATCAATTCAAATTGAAGTAAGAATCTTAAATTAATCATTTTTTCGGAAAGCATTGGAAAATATTTGTAAACAAATAAGATTGATAATGGAATAACTTAAACCCTGCTCAATGTTTAAAATATAAAATCGATATATTGTAATATTACAATTTCAGCTTTGGTTCACGTATAAACACTGACGACGAAAAGGAAGTTAAGGAAAAAGGAACTGTTGGCAAAGCACAGGGCGTGTTCAGTAGTAGTAGTGCGAAGATTGACTCGACAGGCAAGGGAACGTACGAAGTTTCAGCGGGAAAAATTCCGGCATAAAGTTCGCATAATGTTGTTTTTAAAAAAATTGAAAAAAATTGTTAAGTCGCGCTGAGAGAAAAAATATATGTAAAGAGTTTTATATTTAGATCATTAGATATTATTTTCTTTCTCGGCAAGTGCGCTTTTTCCTTTTTGTACAGAAAAAGTAATTGAAGAAAGTGCATAATTTTTATTATTAGAAAAATATTGACAGAAAAGGGCAAATAAAATGACAATGCTATTTTTTTATGCACAACCTCGTAGATGTAAATGTATAAGAATGTAAATGTACAAGAAATTTAAAATTTTTAATTTTTTTTAATTTTACATTTCGATTATTCATAACGGCACATAATTATCGTTAAAGATTTTTCGTGAAAAAAATGTTGTGCATCAGCGAGATAAAAACTATGTAATAACAGGCCATGATAAAGATTTTTGTTTGTTGCGCGTCAAATGCGTTCGTGTGCATCGTGAGAAAAATAAGAACGAGGCCATGTGTGTGTTTCCTATCTAAATTATTTAATCGGAGCTCTTGACATTTACAAATCGAATCTCTCACGCTCATTGAATACTCAAGTCTATAAGTGATTCGCATTGTGATATTAATAAACGTCGATGACATTGAAAATCTGGAAGTAACCTTTTACATTCATGTTTGTATTATTTTTACCTAATCCGCTCATGTTATTATTGAAAGAAGCTACTCTTTTAGTTTTATGCAAATATATCAATTTTATTTACTTCGGTGTGTAATTTTTCTGCATTTTAATACCTGTCAATTTTCATCACTTTTACTGCTTATATACCGTTTTAGGATTGGTGCTATTCTGCAAATATTTCAATTTTACTGTTTTGATAATTGTATGTTTTTACTTGAATAAGTTTTCTTCCATAAATATTATTAGCCTTTCTTATTTATGATTTTATTAGTAATTATGACTTTAAATAATTCAGCATTTTTCCTTTATTTTTTAATAATTTATCTTATTACTTCATGTATTAAAAAGTACATATAATTGTGAGTACAATCGTCTATTTAAAATATTATCAGCTACCATTAAATTTATTTGACATTTTAATGTTTTGAAAATATTTAACATAAAAATTGATTATATTACATTTAAAAAAGATATATATTCACTACATTATCCTTTAAAAACATCCATATCCTTTTATTACGTAATAATATGTAATTTTATATAATAACCTTCGATTAATCCTTAATATCGTTTTAAGAATAATTATATAACTTTTTTATTTTATAATATTAAGAGATATATGATTAAATTTTAACAAATAAAATCAAATTTTAATAGAATGGATAAATTCTATTAAAAAAATTAAAATGATAGTTCCGTAAATATGTTTTGGTTGCAGAAAGCTTATGTTAACACATAATTAACTAAAATATCATCTTTTCTCTTAATTACCTTTTAATACAAAATCGTTAAATTTCAATTTAAATTTAAAATGATTTTGACAATGACGGTCTTCTGTGGAAAATAAATGTTAGAATCGTATTTTTCCAATACGCCGTAAAAAATTATGTTATTTCAAATGTAATACTATTTTTCATTGAGTCATTATTAATAAATGAAAAATTAACGTTGAATTTTAGGCATTAATGCAATTTATTTTTCAGTAATTATTTAAAGAAATTTTATATAAAAAGGAAGAAATCAGATTTTAATTAGTTTGAAAATATTAATTTTGTTTTATTAATATCTATTGACTAACAAATTAATAATAGATTTACTACTTTCTAAAATCGATTCATCTAAATGTGTTACTATTGCAATATTTAAATTTGATATTTATTTATTCTTTATTAAGAATCAATTCAAACAACATAACCTTATGTAATTAAAATGACAAATCAATGTATGATTGATAATAATAAGTCAAACAAAAATAGAAGAATGAACACACAGAGGTCAAGGGTGATGAATTGAAATTTTGCTTATGACATTAAGTTATCATTTCATTGTGTAATGAAAAATAAATCAATCGCGAGAATTCCAATAAATTTTATTTGGACAAAAGATAAAATCGCATGAAAACCATATTATTTAATAAAAATGAGTACGAATATATAATTAACATAAGTTTAATCTTGAAGGAACAAGATTTAATAATAATAAAATTAAGCAATAAAATCTCTAGTGTCATTAAAAATTAAATTTTATTAAAGTATCTTAATATACTTTTTAAAAGAAATAATAACTTCATCATAGTATAAATGAACATTATTAATATGGACAAAATCATTTTCCTAAAATTATTATATCACTTCAAATAAAAATTTCATTTCATATTGCTTTAATTTATGGCTATAATATACAAACTCATACATACAATTAATTTTAAAATATTCAGATAAGTAAATTTCAGTTTTTCCTAATGAATTATATCTATCGCATATTCATTTAATGTATTTTACGTCATTCTTTTTCCGAGGATACGTTTTAAAAAGTCTTATATTTCATTTTTATAAAATTATAGTAATTTAAACTTTTATCCCTGAATTTAATAAGATACTGTTTACGTGAATATATAGTGTGATGAATATTTTATTTGCACTATTCATTATGTTTCCTCTTATATTCATTCTCTATATGCATTTAATTACAAATTTTATTTATTTAAATTATAACACTATTACTTAATTATAACTTAATTAGTTACAAATAAATTATACGAACTTTTCAAAATTATTTCAAGGCTTTTGGTTTCCTGTAATATATTGTATATCGTAAATTTGATTTTGTTTTAATAAATACTTTATTAATTTTCATACTTTTTCTAAATAAGGACATTGTATATACATACTAATAAAACATTGGAAAATTATTTTTAACATACAAATTTGAGTTATTGTTTTACATTACCAATGATGTAATATCTATTTAACTACAACTTTGTTAGTCTAATAAAAATATTTGTATTCCGTAAATTAAATAAAATATTTTAAGTATATAAATAGTTTCATAAATAAAACATTAAGTAGAATAGTACACTAACTTTATATACAATCTTTTATGCATTTGAAAAAATATCAATCCTTTAGCATTTACCTAATAATTATTTGCTTATTACCACTTACATTTTGTTTGAAAGTTAATCAATTTTCAGTCACAAAATTATACTTTAAGTAGACAATGAAAAAAAAAGAATAAGAAGGTTGACATGCACATCGAAGGAGAGATGAAGATGTTAAGACGAGGTTTAACATTTATTTCGCGCGAAGCTTTAATGAATAATTCATAAGATTTGCATAGTGAGTCTATACTTTGATACGTAAGACTGAAGGAGGATATGTCAAGAGGAACTTCAAACACATCAGTACTTTTTATTTTGCAATGAATAAATTATCGTGATCTTTCTTTCTTCTTTTGAAGCTCAGATAACTATGTGTTCATCCACCCTTACGCTGATGACTAAAAGAATTATCTTTGAAAATATCTTATGCCCTGATTTTTGTAACTTCTTGAATATTATACTATCATTCTGCTACGTTTCGGCATTTGATAACTTTCAAAATTAAAATACTATTATTTTGCGCTTAATAAATTCAAATATAGCAAATATTCGAGTGAATATCTACATAAAAAAGAGACGCAATTTCAAAAATAATAAATCACCTGTATAATGTTTCATATACTAAATCTTACAGAGTCATAATATTGTATATACTTACTCAAATATTCAAATAGAAAATGTTAGGTACCTACAATTCTAATAGGTAACGGTCTATTTGGACCGTTATCAGTAGATATTCTACTTATAATACAAAAGATAATAAGAACATAGTATAAATTTGCTGAAGATTTAATCAGCGCTAAATTTATCATGCATATCTAACCATCAGTTTATTCAAAACTTTGCATGTTTTATGAAAAAAAATAATTCATTTATTATAATGATAATTTACTAATATAAAAATAATTTTTTACAAAATTTATTTGATCTAGATATTGTATTAGTTTTATTGGTTTATTTGAATTTTATATTTTATAATATTACGTTTTGAATGCACGATGTACATTATTATTTAGGATAACTAGTCATATATTTTTAGTAAATTATATAAAAATAGTTCTAGTAAATTATATGTATCAATCTTATTTAATACAATTGTTAAGCATTTAGGTTCGTTTATAATTATATACTATATATTAATAATGATTATTTCACGATAATCTAATAAATGATCTAAGGAAAACTAAATCCTTGAAATTGTAATATATCTTTACAAATATTTTTAAAATTTTTACACAGATAAGTTATACTTGATTAATATACTGAAATATACTGCATAATAATTGGTAAGTAAAATTATTTGTTTCTTTCACTATGAAACAACAATCTAAGATTTTAAAATTCTTTTAGAATATAGGATTCAGGAATTGAATTATACAAGTCTCATATTTAAAAAAAATTTTTATTTGTTTGTATAAAAAGAATCAAGTTAATACTGATTTATAGCTTGCTCATTCTCAAAGTTATATTATGCCAAATAGCACATTATTCTTTTCAATTCATATACTCAAGATCCTTAGTCAGATCGTCAAATATTCATCCGACATAAATCTAAGTGGAAGAAGGTCCTATGCAAAATCATTATTTCACTCTCTTATGTTTATTTAAAATCATTGTTCTTCCGTTGCACTAAAGTGGACATCCAAATCGACCATTAAGGTCACAGTTTTGGTAAAAATAACCAAGTCTTAAATACAGTTATACATAAATCCTCACGTATACATAAATCTCACTACACAGTTTTTAACAAAAACAAAAGTATGTTTTCTCAGTCATCGAAAACGATACTATCAACACCCTTAACGATTGCGTCAACGACATCAAACTTCTTGGAGTTATAGTTACCGCCACTTCGGTACAACCAAGGCTGCCGTTGTGGATAGTCGTAGTTATTCCCATAAAGACCATCGTAAGGTAACCCTGGGTACTCAGGTCCAGGATAGCGAGAGCCGCCGCCACCAGCAGTTGCAGACGAGGCTGCAGATGAAGCTCCAGCACCTATTAAAGAATAATTTATATTTTACGTAAAAAGTAAGTTTGAGAATTATATTTCTACGTAAATTAATTATGTTAGTTTAGATACGTGATTACGATGTTATAATGATTTATAATATATTTATTTTAAAAAATGATGCTTGATATTTCCTTTAAAGTAGATAATAATTAAAAAATTTATCTTAACGGTGAAATGTAATCAATGCAAATCTGATAGCAGAATATAATCGAAATTATTGATAAAATTATTGTATCAATATTAAATAGCGCAGTTTACACGAATAAAATATTTATTATGATTCAATAAAATGAATTCTTTTAACATACTTCTTTTAATTGAACCTAGATTTATAATAACATTAATAACGAACGTTTAATTTAATTTTTCAAACACTTACGAAAGCTAGTTTTTATTATTGAATTCAATTTAATACTTAAATGCTCATACCTATAAGGTAGAATAAAATAACTTAATTTTACTATTAAGCATTTTAAAAACTAATATGTTTTATTTTTTAATGTATACAAAACTTTGAAAAATATGATTTAAAAAATAAATACGTAAGATGAAATGATTGATTATAAAAAAATTATAGCAAAATATTTATACATAGACAAAATAAATTCTGGTGTAATTATTAGCAACATATATTATAAAATCGAAATTCTTCATTTTATGGTAATTTATATTATTAAAATCTATAAAGTTTAATTTGTAAGGAAAATCTTTAGTTTCTCCAATTAAATCTCCAAATTATTTCGAATATGCGAAATTTAATTTATTTTCTGTTAAATTTTGCTATTATTTTATATGCTTGAACAATAGCTGCTTATTACGTGAATAAAATGTTAATCCTAGTTTACGATATCGATGAAGTAAGATTGTAAGTATTTCTAATTTTTTATGATTCATTGAATTTTCCAAGAAACATACTTTCTAAGTATAAAGTGTTGACGTAATGAAAAAATATCACTTTATAAGTTAATACTTCAATTAAAATTTCTCATCTACATAGTTATACAGCTGAACATTTTTAGCTTCAGGTAATTGTGACCATATAGTAAATTTGTAATTATAATTTATGAATAATAAAATAATTATTATTTTGTAAAAAGTACGTATTATTCTTTAATTAATTTAATTCATGCCAAATGTTAAATAGCTTAAATTAAATAAATGCTTAGAATTAAGTTTAATCCAAATACCTTTATTTTTATAGACATAGAATTGATCACTTACACATATTTAGTCATTATTTTAAATACATTATAATTTACCCTTGAAAATTGTTTTTAATTTGTGCTTCAATGTGAATGTTTGAGATTCAACTCTATTTCTCGTCTGAGATTTATAATTTCATAATTAATATTATTAAAAACGAATATTTCATTGTATTTTGATCAAATTGTATATAAGTTCTTAACTTTTCATGATTTGGATACAAGATTGAATAAATAATATATCAAAAGATTCACACGAGTCTATAATTATTAAAAAGACCAGATTTGAAATAAATTATCACATATCTGCAGCAATTCAATTAATCTATCTTTGGCCAATTTTATATTCACATTTAATTTTAGATTTCATATTTTTAAAATAATGAACCATTTTCATGGAATTCTATTATTAATCACAAGCTTCATCAATATTAATAAAACTCTTCTCGATCTCAGATAGATCACTAGAGCCGATTATTCTACGATATTACTTACAATGGTACAATGATGAGACTTTCATTCGATTTTCAAGTACGTGAAATGTGTTTGCTTAAACAAATCGTTTGACCACAATAAAGAGATAAAACAAAATTTGCTGCATTTCTATTGTATCCTAATTACTCTCCAAAGAAATGGGATTTCTTACCGTGTGGAGAAGCAGCAGCGGCTGCGGCCGCTGCGGCAGCGCTGGCCACGGGGACGCCGTTGACGAAGCTTGTTCCTGCGGATGCTGCTGCTGCTGCAGCACCGGCTCCACCGTTGCCACCGTATGATTGACTACCGGCCAGAGCGTTGGACGAAGAACCACTGCCTAGATTCTGAGAGTTTGATTGGGCATTGGTTTGGAAATGACCACCCAGAGATGGATATGGGTTTATATTGTAGGGCTGCACTGGTCTATTGTACTGGGGACGAAATCTAAGGGAAAAACGTCTATATTACGAACATCTACTCTACATTCTCGTTTGTTTTTTGTTTGTAATTGTCGGCGCTAAATTATTTGAAATATTTCTTTCGGTTTTAGTACCAAATTACGTTTGATATCAATAGGCACACTGGAACTTTGAAATTCAAACTTTTTTTAAATATGCCATACCTAAAACACTGATTATCAATCTAAGTTTCTATTATGTTAATATTTCAGATAGTTTATTAAATGTAATAAAACATGAATATCTTAAGACAAATCATTACTTAAGCTTTGTCCTATTTTATATTTCAATAGAATATTTTGGAATAATATTGTAGAAAAAGTAAGTATTTAAAAATATTAAAGTAATTAAAAAGTAAGCTTGTGAGAAATACTATACTTAATATTTGATATTCAGTCTAATTGTTTTTCTATTTTTAATTCGACTTATCTTTTAAAGGCCTTTTAATGATGCATGAAAAATATTGAGAAAATTAACTCGATGAAAAATCAATGTAAGGAGGAAATTTTAGAAATATTTAAACAGCAAAGCTATACTTTTACCTCAAAAGCTAAATTAAGTAAAAATGAAAGAAATTGTAATTATGAATAATGTTGACTCATAACGTAAAGAACTATTATTATGAACAATAAATGAAACACCTAGAAACATGCAAGTTATTGAGTTATATTGAGTGATTACTTGCCCTTGACTAGGATATCTATTGGGAAAATTCTGATAGCCATATCCGTCATAGTCGTCATCTTCGTAATCGGATAATGGTGACCTGTTGATGTTAGCGTTGGCGTTAGCATTAGCATGCGAATTGCCAAAACCATTGGACCAGGCACCACTTTCTGCTTTCGATTCAACTTCGTCCGGAAAGTGGAAACCTCTTCCGTGTGCTGAATTCACAAACAAAAATTGATAATTTTCATAACATATTTTTGATAAATTTTCAGAGATCGAAACGACAAAAAATTGGGAAGAAATCTATTTGCTCTTGTTCCTTTTGAGATGGTTCTACCATTTAAAAAAATGTTTCATATGAAAGTAGCATCCAGATTACTCTTATATTATTAGTAAATATTGTTCGCATGAAAAATACTTATTAACATACCAATTCTAGATTAAAATTCTTATAATGTTTAAATCATATAAATAAAACTATTATTTATATATTGAAAAATGGTTAAAAAATTACTGTTTATTAAATAATTACTTTGCTATTTGCACAAATATATTATTAAAATAATTTCTTTTTGGAATATAATTATTAATAATACAATTAAAATATTATAATAATTTTTCTGAATAATAGTCTTCAGTAATCTCTGTTAAATTCTTTTGAAACATTTCTATATTTTTCAGGTAAATTATTAGTCGGGCATATTATGGTTATTAAAAAAATCGATTTTCTTATTTTAAATACAATATTATGCAAGAGATTGATTTGAATCTAATTTATTTCATTTTATATGATAAAACTTGGAGATCCAAAAAATTTCTGTTTTATAAAAGAACATGTTACTGAATAAAAGATTATTTCAAATACAATTAATGTAATGAACATTTTCATTTAAGACCAATAGTATTATTTTGTTTTATATAAATTATCTGCACTGATCAGTAACCGAATAAAATTTAAATATTCTGTAATTAATTATAATTTAATCATTACATATTTTCAAAATTCATAATTCAATTTGTAAAGTATAACTTTTGTATAAAATAATAATAAAATAACTAAAAATAACTAAATAATAATTAAATTTTGTTAGAAGATAATTATTATATAAAATATTATATTTTAGAATAGCTGTCTTTATGTAACAAAATACTTATGTATTCATTAAATTATAGTCAAATACAGGAGAGTATTATAAATATTATAGAAAATCAATTTATCGATAGTCTATTTTTTGTTTCATGATAAAAGTAGGCTTACTTTTTTATTTTAAATTTACAAATTTTCAAATATACTATTTTCTTTTAGAAAAGCATATGTAAATTATTTGAAATACTAAACTATAATTTATCCTCGTCGAATTTTATTCATGCTAATGCTTTATATATCGCAAATAAAATGTAATTGTTTATAATTAACTGGTCCTGCTTCAAAATCGATTCGTCGTCTAGATTAATACTCTTTCGAGTAATCTGTACTTCGCTCGGAAAAGAATGAAACTATAAAAAATTTACCGATCACAATGCCGATTAAGCAGCAGAATATCAACGTCCACTCCATTTGTAGTAACTAATGTATGTATGATCCCTCTTTTTATGTGTTAAATCTCGTACTCCTAACGACAGCAGCAACGGTGATGAGTGACGTTTTCAAACGCAAACTCGAGGCTTTTTCTTCGAGGAAATTAGACGCTATGTCGTGCCGAAAAAAGCAAACTCGTCAATACGATGACAGGTTTAACGAACGACTGATCGGTTATCGAAATGCTCCCCCACCTTTATACGCCTGTTGCCTCGGCGTCGCTCTTCTCTAATAAGCGCGTGTATAGAAAAATTTCAAGTGCGCCTTCGAGTTGGCCAAGAAATCCAAGTGGAGATTTTCGGGCAAGGTCGAACTTTCTGAGGCGAGGTTGTCGGAACTGACGCAACTGGATTTCGCTTCTTCTCCTTCTCCGCATTTGGATAGTAGCGACGTGTGTGTGTCGTGGTGTGAGTATCCGCGGTCCTTGCCCACAGGCCTTTGGAATTCCCTGGTGTCTATCTGTTTTCGTGGAGGTAATGAACGTACGTCTGCTTCTTGGAAACTCGTGAGCTTTGATATTCCGGTACTCTATGCTGACGTACATCTTACCTGAGCCTAAACACTTTAGATTTTTAAGTATCAAAATTTACTATTTTTTGCAAAGATAAGATTTATTATTAATATGATCTTCATTTTAAAGTGAAAATCTTTTTTAACAAATAATTTAATTTTATATCTTTGTAAATAAAAATATTCGCCAAAAAACAATATTTACATCGGTACAAGTTATTTCTTATGAAATTAGCTATTTTTCAAGTTCAGTACTAGATTACAGCTAGAAATACAATTGATGTACGTAAGTGTAACTTAAATAATCAATCAATGAATTTCGATATTTATAGAAAAATAATTCTAATTGTATAATTTAACAACAGAGTGTTTTAAGATTTTAAATTTTTAATTAACCTTTTTTACACTCCAATTTGCATTTAACGACCAAATATTAAATACAATTATTAACTTGCGTTTTTATAATCTAGAAATTATAAATACAAATGTCAAAATTTCTTTCTACTATTACATAAATTTTTCATTTACTGTCAAAAAGTACTTACCGATTGAAATTTCTTTTAACATTTCAAGAATTACATTCTCTTTAATATTAATATGTTAAAAAAACTCATAAAATCAATAACGAATACATTTTATTTTTAATATATATATATTATTAATGCATTAAGCATTATAGAAAGTAAAAAATTAATATCTTTTATACATTTTCGGTTAATACTTATGAATGAAACAATCTCTTTAAAAGAATTTCAAAAAGATGTCTTAGAAATTCCTTAAAAATCACTAAAAAATAAAATGTAAATAATTATAAATTATACGAAGGTTTTTTTTCTGAAAATTTTTTATAGGCTTATCTATAATATAAGAAGGAAAAAGTCTTCTTTTTTGGTACAGTTCATTAAAATAAACAGATTATATATACATATACTATGTAAATATCTGTCATTGCAATCTAATAATGTATGGCATTATGTTGAGCATAGAAAATATCAATACATCCTATATTTCTATAAATTAAAATGAGTGAATTAGTTTAAATTAATATGCAATAATAATATTATTGAATTAAGCTAATACTTTATTTAAACAATAGTTTAATAATATGAATTATTCAATAGAATATAATTATAAAATAGAATACAAACTGTCTTTAACTTTATTGATGATGATTTAATTTTGTAAATCTAACTATCTCTAGATAATTTTGTAAATTATCTAAATATCTAAAGATCTGAAAAAATATCTAAAAGAAATAATAAATTATTCGTTATCTTGTTTTAATTAGAGGTTCCTTTCAAAATTTCTCGTATTGTAACTTTATGAAACTATTATAACCCTGAATATGTACTTTCTCTTCAATCTGAATCTATTTCGAAATGAGTTAATATTTTTCATACTTGTTTTGAAGTTTGATATAAATTTTAAGAAATTTATGTATTTAGTACTTGCAAACATTTCACAATTTATAATTTAAACTGTAAACGTTAAAAAATATTTATTCTATCATATATGTTTTGAGAACTTGTTTAAAATAATATTTAATCCAGTAATGTGTGGAATTTTATATGACAATCTTCTAACTTTAATATAATTTTGTGCATTTACATCATTAAAGTTCTCGTAAGAGTAATTGATTTTTTTTTTCGAACTTTATAAAGTATTGTAAGCACTCAATTGATATTCAATTTATGTTTTATTAAATAGTATTAATTTCTTTATTGGTGTTATCTTATTTATATATTTCAGATATCCATCAATAATGGTAACACAGAAGTATTAAATATTATATCAATTATCCCTGATATAATTATTTAAATTTGAATGTTCTTGATAAAAATAAAATAATCCGAAAATTTTTTAATAAATTGATGAATTTTCAATAATTATACACTATATTTTAATGCACTTTACGTAATTACATCCATATTTATTTTCTTAATTTAAAAATGTTATTAGATAATGATTTACTTTCCATATTCAAATCCTAAACATATATAATAAAACTTACCAATTAATGTTTAAAGTAATATAGAGTATCTATGTTTTAAGTTTATATAGAATTAAATAATGAATTTTAGTCTAAATTACTATGATATTATAATCTGTAGAAACAAATTCAAATTATTCGGGATAATACTTTCTTTAATTCTTATCTTTTCATCTTTCAGATATATCTTGCGATTTTACTTATTTAATTCTTTTTAATAATAAATCACGTAAAATTAATACTTCGACCGTATAGAAAATGTTATTTAAATTTAATAACAAGAAATCTATAGTATTCGAAAAGTTATCAAGAGTATAAATTCAATATCTATGAAGTTTATTAAAAAATAAAGCTTAATGGTGTTATCATGATTCGTATAAATGTAATAAATTACTGTAAATGTCTAGGTAAAAAACTTTACAACACTTGTCTAGAATACATAAGATAGTAAGTATAAACTTTAGAATATAAGTTGTTAAATTTTACTTTAATAATATAAAGAATTATAATAACTTGACCAAACGTATGTAAGAATTTGGTAAAAATGTATTTTAAATAATTTAAAATTTTAAACAAGATTATTATATTTAAAAAATCAATTTATTGAATGATTTTAGTACATATATTAGTACATTTTTAATCTATATCAATGTAGATAACTTATATATTATTTTAATTCATTTTGTATTGTATAAAATATATACTCGGTTTGAATATTTTAAAATTTTTTTCTAATCACGTATTGGAATTTTTGTAACATCTCTTTTAATAATATTATATAAATTATAATTTAGATGCGAGTGGAGTTAGGAAACATATTAATATGGAGACATAAAAAATTTATATGTTAAAACAAAAAAACGCTCTTATTATTTAAAATTAATTTAATCATTAAAATGAAATCCTTCTATAGTCATTCAACGTATATAAACATGGTTGAAATTTCTGTGTTATTTAATTGCATTTAAATATATTAATTTTGTATATAATTTTCAAATGAATAGTTTTACATAATTATATTCTGTTTTAATCATTTACTTCTTCGGTAATGTTGATAAGATCGATCTCGACCGTAGTTCTCTTGACGATAACCGCCTATTGGACCGTAGCCTCTCTCATAATTTCTTCTATCGTAATCTCTATCATAATTACTTTTACCATAATATCTTTCATAATTTCTTCTGTTATAATCTCTCTCATAATTTCTTCTATCATAATCTCTGTCATAGTATCTTCCGGCGTAGTCTTGAAGAACTGTATCAATTGGTGAAAATGCTCTGCCTAAAGTAAGTTATCGACACGATATATTTATCTATTAATTGATTAAACGATTAATTATATTAAATGATTTTTTTTTCTTTAACTTATAAAACTGTAACTATATTGTTTATAATTTCGATTATAAACTTGAAGAAAGAAGAATGTTACAAGTACTGCAGTAATTTGATTTTTTTAAAGCAATTAGAAATTTTAAAGTTAAAAAATTATATCAGTATTTTTTTACGTATAATTATTCTGCTATAATCAAAGATTTTAAAAAATAAAGATAAAATACTATAGTTATTTCTAAATTTCTACTGTTCTGATACAATTTATTTGAAATAAATTGTGAATCTGTATCAGTTTTGATATAGATTTATTTGAAATTTTGGTAATGCGTACATCCGCTACAAACATTTTGAAATTATTTTTTCTTAAATAGCCTTACTAAATCTAAAAGAAAATTATATACATATATATATATATATATAATATAGATGGAAATAGATAATATTTATAATGACTCTATTTATTAGGAATCACTAAAAAAAATAATCAAATAAATATTTACGCCACAAATAATATACACTCTAAAGAAATTGTTTAAATTTCACTTGGTTAAAATTATGTACTTCTATTCGACTGCTAGGCTTTATATTTATATAACTAAAATAAATAATTTATTCTTCTTTACTAATCTTTTTGGCCTTATTGAGAAGTATAAATAAAATATGTGCTTGAAACATTATTATTTACTTGCAAGAGCAAATATTTTTAAATAAAGTAGCTTATTTTATAAAATAATTTTTTTAATTCAAATTTCGTATATTAATAATTATTATGTAATAATAAACTACATTGATTAATCGATTATAAAATTTTATATACATATGAATTCAATTTTGAATTTATATAAATTACTAAAAATTAATATTTACAAATATCTACATTTTGAAGAATTTACATTAATAATAATCAAATTGTGCTATTTTTATTAAAATAGTATTAAATAATATTAAAATAAATTAAAAGTTTCATGACATAATTAAGTTTAAATATAATTTCAGAAGCTCTTGTAGTAAATTATATATTGTAATTACCAAGATTCAAATAAATCAGCATAATAATTAATTTTTTATTTTTAACTATTATAAAGTTTTTAATATTAATATCGAACTAAAATATAGATAACTTACTAAATTGAGCTTGACAGATGTTTAAAAAAATCACCATAATAAAAAGTGAAAAAACCAATAGTGAGTTCATTTTTTTTAATTTTAAGTAATTCTTTTTGTTGTGAATAGTCAACTAACAATACTACAATATGCGTGTATTCAGCTCTTTTATATCAATCTATTACTAATCAAAAGTGTGCAATTATTATTATTGAAAGATTTGCACAATTTTATTAATTAAACGCGTCCTTGATATACGACTAAAGAATCTAAATTATGCTTAATACTTCAAATCAAATAATCGTGAATACAGTTAACAAGCTCTAAGAACATGTTTACATTATACTTCAAACTTCGATTTTATCTTTAGATGTATATTTAAAAAATTTCAATACATATGTAAAAATTCTAGAAATCTTTGATTTTCCGGATTGTTTTAAATACTAACAATCTTCTTCAGCTCGAAGTGAACATCTGTCATCATATGATGAATCGACTGTATCTATGCACTACGATGGAGTAATAATTGTTTTTGACATTTTGTGAAAGAAGAAATATTTTAGATATCAAAAAGGCTTGCATCATATTTTCTTCCACACATAAGCGTTATCAATACGTTATATACTTTAGGATCTTTTTTATATATTTGACTTACTTATATTTTAAAAATTTGTAATTAAATAAATTAAAACGACTATCCTTTTATTAGATTCTAAGTTCAGAACAAATTTTATAATGCAATATCTATTTAAAATTACAATTGATAATTCAAATTTTTTAATTACATCATAATTTCAAAAACTTTTCAATGACAATTAATAACCGTGAACGATTTTTTATCGTAACTATTCAATTAAGAAAGCAATAAATGTAGAATACTTGCATAATTTTCTTACTAATTGGCTGAATGTAATATTGTCCTTATATTAAAAACATAATATTAATAATTCTAATAAATTTATTTTTAAATAATATTATATTAACTATGAATAATAATAAAAATATTATTAACAGAATTTTACTTAAAATATTAATTTTAATATGAATATTATTAAATATTTTTCACTTAAATAAGCACGCAAGATTTGAAAGGTCGTTAATAATACAATAATACAGTATAATCAATTTGTTTTATTTTCATTTATGAATAATTGCTTTAATTCATATAAATGCTGAAATTATAGATGTCTTAGCTGGGAATTTCATAACCATGACCTAAAAATATAAAAAACAAATCGTTTAAATATGCTGATAATACAACAAAAAGCTGATCATTTGTTGAAAATGTAATTAATAGTAATTTTAAGTTATACTCTTGTTATTATTAATCCTTATAATTAAAATTTATCCGTATCAGATTTCATCTATATAGTATTAGGTTAAAGCATATGTTCGTTCCGTTTTTGGCAATGCATTCATCGGCAAGATGTGATTGCATCGCAAAACCAAATGTGTAACTGATTTGATGTTATTTGGCAGAAGAAATTTTATATATCCAAAAAACACAATTTTTTTCCAAATACCCATGAAGTAGATAATACTTTAATTTTGCAATGCAATGAAATCTAATGTCAAAACTGGAACAAACTTTTGCATCAACCTAATATTAAATCAGGTTACTTGGTTCAATAATAGATCGAAAATATTTACACAAATCTATGTAATAATTCTATCAACATTATCTTCTGAAGGCGAATGAAATCTTTTATAGAAATATTGTATGTGGTTATTATATGTTAGTGAAGAAATTACATGAAAAATACAAAATATAACATGCCATTTTTCTGCATATGCATTAAAAAAACAAATCTTTATTTTCAGATACATGAAAACATCATTATACATTATTAATTGGAAGATTTGTTTAGCATATGAATAATTTTAAACTACATTTTTATTACTTATAAGTTAAATGACTTAATTTATTGTTAGATCAATAGTTCATAAAGTCACAAAAATATAAAATTTTTGCATAAAACTACTATTAAAAATTATAATGTATCTTATATGTTACTATGTAAAATACATTTTGTATTTTTCTAATAAAAATTAAATTTATTAAAAGTACTCAGAATAAAAAAAATGTCGAAAAAAATGAATGCCTAACAAACTTTATCAGAGTTACCTTTAAAAGTATAGAAGTAATTATAGTATAGAATTATATTCATACAATTACAAATAAATAATATCCAATTAATATAGTTATGAAAACTATACTAATATTTTTTTAATAAAAATAAAAGTTGTTTTAATTTTATTGTTAGTATATTTATTAAAAGTATTTCAATTAATATTTTAAATAAATTTAAAATAAATTTAAGTAAAAATATTACCAACTTATACAAATTTATAAATGTTTATATTTTACCTCTTTTTTTTCCTTGATCAGAACTTCCTCCACCATATTTTTCTTGAATATTTTGACTATTAATTACTTGGTCTCTATCTTTTCGGAACAATCTATAATTGGATGTATTATCTTCTAAAAAGATTAAGCACACTTTATATTTATCCTAAAGGAATTCATATTACAATATTAAAAGACTCGCTTAGTTCAAATTAAAATTACAATTACAATTACAAATTAAAGTATTATTATCTTTAAATAAATTATTGATAATTCAGAGATGATAATTCAAAATTTAATAACTTTCTATTATTTCAACATTTTTTTTATAATAAAAGAGTTAAATATTGAAAAATTTTATATCTTATATGCGATAAAAAAATTCTATTTAAATTTAACTAATCGATTTGGACTTGATTAATGTTAAATGTATGTATTAAAAATATAATTAGAAAACTTAACCAACTTTTAAAAAATATAATCTTCTTATGAAAGTGAAAGAAGAAATTGTAAATAGAACGTATTTACAATTGTTACATACGATTATGTTGATTTTTTTTATCAAGGTATAACACCTTTCATTTTCATTTTCATATAGAATTTAAAATTAATTGAGGCAATTAGTCTTATTTTTTTTTATTTAAACTTGAAAGAATTAAGTAGAGTTTAAACAAAAATTTAATGCAAAATTTACAAACTTTCAAAAATTGGTAAATGATTATATTATTACCTTTTGGCTGTCTTTGTTCAAAATTTTTTACACCATATTTTTCTTGAACTTGTTGATCATCGTTCACCTGAAATTGGCCGCTATCTTTCCCAAAAATTCCATAACCGTTGTGTTTATTATCTTCCAAATAGAATAGAGACAATTAACATTTTAACTTTTAAGTTTAAAGTCTCATGAAATAATTTACCATTGCAATAATATTATTATGATATTTAAAGTAACTCCTCGATCAATACAGTTCGCATATTTAAAGTAAATATTGCATTCTTAAACTTTAATACTATGTTTTAATTTCTTCTATCATATACTTATTATAGTTAAAACTATGGTAAATATTCTCTATTATTAAAAATAGAAGAGAAACATACTTTTATTTAATGTAGAATCTTGAAATGATAATTTATGGCTTTGAACCTGACTAATATAGAATAAAGCTACTAAAACTATGATTAAATGACTCCAAAACATTATAGTAGTTTTTTTTATGTATTTTTATGAAGTTAGATGTATTGCAAATAAGACCTCAAATAATTACATTACATTATCAGGCGGCTCTTATATACGTATTGTATGTAAAAAAATTATCAATAAATATGGGTTATTATAAAAATATTCTAAATTTGGAATATTATTAGATCTGAGATAAAAGATTTATTTCTGGATTCTTTCGAAATCAATATTACGAGTGTCAATAAAAACATACTTGTAAGCAAATTTATTAAATTCTCTAGAGAAGTTCAGTTTATTATATTTAATGCTATTGAAACTTTTAGTTAGATTTTATAAAGAATTATCAACTTATTTTCTAAATAATAATAATAGTACAATCTACATTTCATTTAATTGCTGCATAAGTCACTAATGAGGGAAATATAATAAAAAATAATTATAATTGAGTGATAATAAAGCATAGAGTACAAAATTTTACTTAATTACAAGGATGCATACATTCAAGAAAATGTTTGTACATATGTTATGCATATGTGCACAGCCATTGTTAATATTTTACTTCTAATCTTCTTTCTTGTAGTTCCGATCTACTTTTGTATTTATTTTCAGAAGAACTACTTTTTATAAATAGAGTACAATGCATTATCTGTGACAGTTTCTAAAATGAGGTTAATACGTAGTTTATCAAAATACTTTATTATTTTTCCATAAAAATTCTTACACTGTCATTAGATACAATAAAATGCTTTTTTGAGCATTTTACATTTTAATTTTAAAAATAAAAAAACAAATTAGAAATTTGGAATCGTGATTTTCGTATTATAATAAAATCAAGTAACTTACATCGTATGTTTTAAACAAAGTATCTATTTGTAGCAATATTTATATAACCAAATAAAAAATAAGAGGAGGCTGTATCGCTATTCTATTGTTTTTTATGTTATTATTTTTATTTTGATATACTTACAAGCGCAAGTATTGTATTTAATTTCATAAGCATTCTTACAAACACAATATTCGTATAATATATTAAAAATCATTGATTTTAACAAGTATTTATATTAATTAACGTGCCTTAAAGAATAAACAAAATTTCCATTATCATAAGAAGGTTCATAGTTTCAGAACATTGAATTTCACCACAGAAAACATGTTGAAAATTGATGATCTATGATATAAAAATTTAATTATTTATTACATATAAAAATTAAAAAATATGATTATTGTTTTATTATGAATTATCCTAGTAATAAAAATTCAATAAGTAATATATATTGTTATAGTAGCTAATAATTTGCAAGACTTGAAGAAATAATGATTACTTATATAAATAAAGATGTACATTTCTTAAATATGTTGTATACTGTCATTTTACTGTGTATTATTTTTCATAAAATCGATAATTGGTGTTTTTATCAGTTGGAGAAATTATTATGACGTTAATAATTGGACTATATTAATAATTATCTACAAATTAGAAAGTAAAATCATGCTTTTTTAAATCATCTTTATTTAAAATTAAAGAGTAAGAGAAAATTATAATAATTTATTTATAATTATTTTAATAAGATTCCTTATACATTAAACTAGTTGCTTATAAAATATAAATATTGCAGTCTGTGGATAGTTTATTAAATTCGTAAATCTTTTTAATACAATTTATAAGATGCATAATATTCACTTATAATATTAACTGTATGCTATTGATTTACAAACATATAAAACTGTAAGTAATATTATATAAAATTATAATGTATATCATGACGATCTTAATCTTTTTTCCTTTTATTTATTCTCTATTATTATAATCAGTTACAATTGTTTTAGACGTAATTGGCCATGGAGCACGTATTTGCAAAATTGGTACACCGCCAGTCATTTGCATGTTTTCGTTTTCAGGACCAAATGACCCTGAAATGGTTTTAACAATAATTGGATTTCCAGAATTAGAATCTTCAGCTTTAATATGTGTAAAAGTTCCAGAGGATTCAGAAAAATTTTTCATAAGTGGTGCCAATACTTCAGAAAGGAATGGGTTTGATGACCATTTAGAAGTGAAACTACTTTCAGAATTTCGTTCAAGATAGTTTTTAGAATTATCAGGATTCTCTCTTATTGGTCCAAATTGAGAATTCATTGTTCTTGATAAAAAGGGATTTATGGGTAGGGGCATATGAGGAAAACCTTCAAACGGATGGAAAGGTACAAACATGGAAAGATCCTGGTTTGGAGTAAAACGAAAAGTTAGAGGCGGCTGTCCATAAGGTGGAGCAAGAGGAAAAGGCCAACCGAGACTTCCTTCATCAGGTTTAAATTCTCCTGTTACATGAATGTTTTCAGAAATTATCGGTGAATTTGAACTATATTCTCCTTCCTCTTTTATTTCTACATTAAAATCACCTTCGTTTTGACCAGGCTTATACGATCCTTGCCACCCGTTATCATCGGGATCTTGGGTATTTTCACTATGGTATTGCCCATTATTAATTACAACAGGTACATTAGATTTAAAAAGATCGAAATTTGGAGACATACGACTATCAACAAATATTTTAATACCAGATATAGTAGGATTTGTATTTGTAAGTTGTTTTACTGTAGAGAACTCGGGAGTAAATTCAAACGTAGCTTGATCTACTGGCCTCAATGTTGGATCAGGTCTATTTCTTGAGTCCAAACGAGGATTTTCTGTTGGACGATCAATTTGCGGATAATTTAATTCTTTCGGAAATTCAGCTTTAACACCTTCTGAATTATGTGATGATTTATAAGGTTCTGTTTCTAATGGTGATAATGTAGTTGGTTTTCTTGAAATAGAAAGATCATTTTTTGGATTCTTTAGAGAAGGTTTTTTAGGTCCTGTAATTTTAGGTTTTTGTAATTGTTTTTCTGGTACATCTGGTGATTCAGGGCTAGTATCTTCTTCTGGTTTTTCTTCATCTGGCTCTTCTGGATTATTATCATAATCTGTAGGAGAAGGAGTTGTAGGCTTCTTATTTTTTGGTTGTTTATTTTGTGGTTTCTTTTTAGGTTTTTCAGGCTTTTTTGGAGGTTTTTCTGGTTCATCTGGTGATTCAGGGCTAGTATCTTCTTCTGGTTTATCTTCATCTGGCTCTTCTGGATTATTATCATCATCTGTAGGAGATGGTGTTGTTGGCTTCTTATTTTTCGGTTGTTTATTTTGTGGTTTCTTTTTGGGTTTTTCAGGCTTCTTGGGAGGTTCGTCTGGTTCATCTGGTGATTCAGGGCTAGTATCTTCTTCTAGTTTTTCTTCATCTGGCTCTTCTGGATTATTATCATCATCTATAGGAGATGGAGTTGTTGGCTTCTTATTTTTCGGTTGTTTATTTTGTGGTTTCTTTTTGGGTTTTTCAGGCTTTTGGGGAGGTTTTTCTGGTTCATCTGTTGATTCAGGGCTAGTATCTTCTTCTGGTTTATCTTCATCTGGCTCTTCTGGATTATTATCATCATCTGTAGGAGATGGAGTTGTTGGCTTCTTATTTATCGGTTGTTTATTTTGTGGTTTATTTTTAGGTTTTTCAGGCTTTTTTGGAGGTTTTTCTGGTTCATCTGGTGATTCAGGGCTAGTATCTTCTTCTGGTTTATCTTCATCTGGCTCTTCTGGATTATTATCATCATCTGTAGGAGATGGAGTTGTTGGCTTCTTATTTTTCGGTTGTTTATTTTGTGGTTTCTTTTTGGGTTTTTCAGGCTTTTGGGGAGGTTTTTCTGGTTCATCTGTTGATTCAGGGCTAGTATCTTCTTCTGGTTTATCTTCATCTGGCTCTTCTGGATTATTATCATCATCTGTAGGAGATGGAGTTGTTGGCTTCTTATTTTTCGGTTGTATATTTTGTGGTTTATTTTTAGGTTTTTCAGGCTTTTTTGGAGGTTTTTCTGGTTCATCTGGTGATTCAGGGCTAGTATCTTCTTCTGGTTTATCTTCATCTGGCTCTTCTGGATTATTATCATCATCTGTAGGAGATGGAGTTGTTGGCTTCTTATTTTTCGGTTGTTTATTTTGTGGTTTCTTTTTGGGTTTTTCAGGCTTCTTGGGAGGTTCGTCTGGTCCATCTGGTGATTCAGGGCTAGTATTTTCTTCTGGTTTTTCTTCATCTGGCTCTTCTGGATTATTATCATCGTCTGTAGGAGATGGAGTTGTTGGCTTCTTATTTTTCGGTTGTTTATTTTGTGGTTTCTTTTTGGGTTTTTCAGGCTTCTTGGGAGGTTCGTCTGGTTCATCTGGTGATTCAGGGCTAGTATCTTCTTCTGGTTTTTCTTCATCTGGCTCTTCTGGATTATTATCATCGTCTATAGGAGATGGAGTTGTTGGCTTCTTATTTTTCGGTTGTTTATTTTGTGGTTTCGTTTTGGGTTTTTCAGGCTTTTTGGGAGGTTCGTCTGGTTCATCTGGTGATTCAGGGCTAGTATCTTCTTCTGGTTTTTCTTCATCTGGCTCTTCTGGATTATTATCATCGTCTATAGGAGATGGAGTTGTTGGCTTCTTATTTTTCGGTTGTTTATATTGTGGTTTCTTTTTGGGTTTTTCAGGCTTCTTGGGAGGTTCGTCTGGTACATCTGGTGATTCAGGGCTAGTATCTTCTTCTAGTTTTTCTTCATCTGGCTCTTCTGGATTATTATCATCGTCTGTAGGAGATGGAGTTGTTGGCTTCTTATTTTTCGGTTGTTTATTTTGTGGTTTATTTTTAGGTTTTTCAGGCTTTTTTGGAGGTTTTTCTGGTTCATCTGGTGATTCAGGGCTAGTATCTTCTTCTGGTTTATCTTCATCTGGCTCTTCTGGATTATTATCATCATCTATAGGAGATGGAGTTGTTGGCTTCTTATTTTTCGGTTGTTTATTTTGTGGTTTCTTTTTGGGTTTTTCAGGCTTCTTGGGAGGTTCGTCTGGTTCATCTGGTGATTCAGGGCTAGTATCTTCTTCTAGTTTTTCTTCATCAGGCTCTTCTGGATTATTATCATCATCTGTATGAGATGGAGTTTTTTGCTTCTTATTTTTCGGTTGTTTATTTTGTGGTTTCGTTTTGGGTTTTTCAGGCTTTTTGGGAGGTTCGTCTGGTTCATCTGGTGATTCAGGGCTAGTATCTTCTTCTGGTTTTTCTTCATCTGGCTCTTCTGGATTATTATCATCGTCTATAGGAGATGGAGTTGTTGGCTTCTTATTTTTCGGTTGTTTATATTGTGGTTTCTTTTTGGGTTTTTCAGGCTTCTTGGGAGGTTCGTCTGGTTCATCTGGTGATTCAGGGCTAGTATCTTCTTCTAGTTTTTCTTCATCTGGCTCTTCTGGATTATTATCATCGTCTGTAGGAGATGGAGTTGTTGGCTTCTTATTTTTCGGTTGTTTATTTTGTGGTTTCTTTTTGGGTTTTTCAGGCTTCTTGGGAGGTTCGTCTGGTTCATCTGGTGATTCAGGGCTAGTATCTTCTTCTGGTTTATCTTCATCTGGCTCTTCTGGATTATTATCATCATCTGTAGGAGATGGAGTTGTTGGCTTCTTATTTTTCGGTTGTTTATATTGTGGTTTCTTTTTGGGTTTTTCAGGCTTCTTGGGAGGTTCGTCTGGTTCATCTGGTGATTCAGGGCTAGTATCTTCTTCTAGTTTTTCTTCATCTGGCTCTTCTGGATTATTATCATCATCTGTAGGAGATGGAGTTGTTGGCTTCTTATTTTTCGGTTGTTTATTTTGTGGTTTCTTTTTGGGTTTTTCAGGCTTTTGGGGAGGTTTTTCCGGTTCATCTGGTGATTCAGGGCTAGTATTTTCTTCTGGTTTTTTTTCATCTGGCTCTTCTGGATTATTATCATCGTCTGTAGGAGATAGAGTTGTTGGCTTCTTATTTTTCGGTTGTTTATTTTGTGGTTTCTTTTTGGGTTTTTCAGGCTTCTTGGGAGGTTCGTCTGGTTCATCTGGTGATTCAGGGCTAGTATCTTCTTCTAGTTTTTCTTCATCTGGCTCTTCTGGATTATTATCATCATCTATAGGAGATGGAGTTGTTGGCTTCTTATTTTTCGGTTGTTTATTTTGTGGTTTCTTTTTGGGTTTTTCAGGCTTTTGGGGAGGTTCGTCTGGTTCATCTGGTGATTCAGGGCTAGTATCTTCTTCTGGTTTATCTTCATCTGGCTCTTCTGGATTATTATCATCATCTGTAGGAGATGGTGTTGTTGGCTTCTTATTTTTTGGTTGTTTATTTTGTGGCTTCTTTTTAGGTTTTTGAGTCTTTTTGGGAGGTTCATCTGGTTCATCTGGTGATTCAGGACTAGTGTTTTCTTCTGGTTTTTCTTCATCTGGCTCTTCTGGATTATTATCATCGTCTGTAGGAGATGGAGTTATTGGCTTCTTATTTTTTAATTGTTTATTTTGTGGTTTCTTTTTAGGTTTTTCAGGCTTTTGGGTAGGTTCTTCTGGATCGTCTGGTGATTCAGGGGTAGTATCTTCTTCTGTTTTTTCTTCATCTGGCTCTTCTGGATTATTATCATCGTCTGTAGGAGATGGTTTTGTTGGCTTGATGTTTTTTGGTGGCTTATTTTGTGGATTCCTTTTGAAAGGTTTTTTATGTTCTGTAGGTGTAGGGTTTTTTATTGGTTTTATGGAATCATCTGATAATTCAGTGTTAGTATCTACTTCTGGAATTGGATCATCTGGTTCCATTAGATTTTTTTCACTCTCTGTATGTGACGGTTTTGTTGGTTTGTTTTGATTAGGTTGCATTGGGTTTTGTTTACAATATTTTTCAGGTTCTTTTGTTTTGGATATTTGTGGTAGTTGTTCAGGTTCTTTTGGTGGTGCGGGTCCAGCATAATATTCTGAATTCTCTTTTTTTGGTTCCTCTGGTTTTGGATCATCCACAGGTGACTGCGTTGTTGGGTTATTTGTTTCAGCTGTCTTATTTTGTAGTTTCATTTTTGAAGGTTGTTGAGTTTTGTCACTTTTAGGTTTATTTTGTGATTTTTTGTCAGGTTCATCTGTTAATTTAGAACTATTGGCTTTTTCCGAATTCTTTGGATCTTCTGTTTGAGAATTATCATCTGAAGGTGATTGTGTTGTTGTTTTTTTATTTTGGTTACTTTCTTCGGGTTTGTTTGGAGCCTGGGTTATGTCATTTGGCACATTTGTACTGAAATTCTCGGTGTCGTCCAATGATAAAGGTTTTTTTTTTGGATATTCTGTTTGAGATTCCGCATATTGTGTTGGCGAAATTGTCGTTTTTTCTTTTTTTTCTTTGTCATTTTTATGTGAATGTTCAGATATTTCATTCGCTGGTGATCTTAATGTTATCCTATGGTGATTCCATGTTTCCTCCTCAGATACATGTGTTAGTACTTGGTAATCATTAAGACGATCTAGTATAGTTAATATTTCTTGCTTAGAATTATGTACAATAAATGATTCTGTTATAGATTAGTAATTTTTAGGTAATGTACTGTTTGAATTTTTATTAGATGTATCTTGTAATTTATATACTTTTAAATATTTTTCTCGATTTTGTAACTCTATCATTTACAGGATTTATAAAATGAAATAATCGTGCTATGTTAGAAAAAGGGTTAATTTTATTAATTTCAGAAGTGTTTGCAATTTTAATAAAAGCAGCGTTTGCACTGTCTATTCCATTATTGTTAATTGCAGTAACCACAGCTTTCCTCCAGTACCAGTATATGCATTTGCTACAATTTAGTGTTTAAAAGATTATTCAAATTACAATTACGTCACGTGACTTGTCGATCAATATTAGTTAATTTGTATAAATAACAATTCAATAGATATTAATTAAATTTAAATATTATAGAAAACATGATTGTGTATAATTACTGTATTTAAATAATTTCATAATTTATTTTCAAGCATAAGTATTTGCGTTAAAAAGTGCATTTATCTTAAAATGATTAAATAAGTATAAAATGAAAATAAAGTGATAATTACCAATAGCAACTGTAGGTCCATTTTTTGTTTCCCCTATAACATTATTAAATAAACGTAAACGTAATGTATATATTTTTTAAACACGATGTACGTCAAAAAGTAATTATAAATTATAAACTAGAACATTTTAACTTCATTGAAACATGTTTTATTATCACTAGAAATCACTTTTTTTTTGAGATAACAAAAACATTTATGATTGAACTAAAAAAAGAATCACCTGCAGGAAACGCCTTTATATGGGTAAATGAGAAAATGATCAGGGCCAGAGCGGCCCCGAAAATAAAACGCATTTTCACACGCCTCCTATAGACTAAAAATCTTTTTCAAAATCAAATCTTGAACAAGCAACAATCACTAATAAAGTGTAAATGGCATAAGTGGTAGCTTTTATAGCCGATGCTCTGCCAATAATAAAAAAAAACTGTCTGCTGGCGATCATTCTCGGAGGCTGCAGTATTTAAAACGAGCTAAAAGGATGTAGAAGATCGTTGAGAAAGAAGAAACATCTCACCAACCATGCATATTCGTCTCTGTGTCTCGGAAACGATTCGATAAGAATCACTCACAAGTTGATTTTTCTTTTGATTTCGCAACATCGTAACTTTACCGAGAGATAGAGATAGATCATTTACTATATACGAAGCAAATGATTTAGCTCTGCTTAGGCGTGATAAAACCAAACGATTATCGAAGGATTAAGTAATACGATAATGCATTAAGTGCCGAGCCTATGCATTTTGCTTGGAAACTTTATGTTTACTCAGAAATAGAAATAAGTAACAAGCAAGTCGATTTTTTTTCAAAGTACTTTTTCAAAGTATTGTTTTCAATTAATCGTATGTTTTCAAGCGATTATAGTATAGTTCCACAAACGGAAAGCAGAGGAATCTTATATCGCGTGATTTGCATTCAATTAAAAGAAGAATAATTATTAAGGCTAAATTGTAAAATTTTCTGAGATTATCAAATATCATTTAATAGAATATTAAGCCAATCATGCATTTATTAAAAATTTAATATTAAGAAATATAATTATTAACAACAATTCCATATATCCTGTCGAAAAAAGAAATATAAATTTTTAGTAAATTTTCAAGATTTGCAAAACTATTGTTACCTAAAATTTATGAAAAAGTGTAAATAAGCTGAAAAATGACATGAGTAATCATAAAAAAGATGAGTAATAATTACCTAAAAAGCTTCTTGATGTATATATTTAATTACTTTGTCTTAAAAATTGACTAAATTCTTTTATTTAAAAAAGCGTTTTTTAATTCTATTATAAATATTTTAATTTTAATTTATACTCGATACATTTTAATTATTTTACTTTCTTTCTCTTCAGTTTTTCATCTTTCTCATTAGTTTGTTGCATATTTTGCAATACTCGATATTATTCAAGGAAATATTATGCTTGACTTGATCTATGACTTGTCTTCTATAAAAATAATAAAACTTTCATACCGAAACAAAACATACAAAGCTAAATACAATACTTATTTACTTCAAAGATATTTACAGCATTTTGTAAGCAGAAACATTTTTTTACCTTCATATTTGCATTGAAAAAAATTCATAATATATTTGTTTTAACTGAGAACATAAAAACAAAGATAAAAAATAAAAAATAAAGTTTCACGAAGAAGATTTTAAGCATATTTTTTACCAAATAATATTTGATTCTCGATATCTAGCATTAGGTGTGTTAATATTTATATAGTTAATTTTACGTGTTCAAAATTATAATTTCAAGTTTTACAAATATAGAACACGATAATAATAACCTAAAATAATTCTTAAAAACTCATTGAATAAATAACAATAATGAATTTAATGGAAGTTATTTTAAGTGAAAAGTTTTTTAGAGTTATCTGGACAGGTAGATTTAGTATTTTTAGTTGTAGTTTCGGATCATTTAAAATAGAGCGCTAAAACGTAGAAACATTAAACAAATAAAAGTTAAAATTTTAACGAAATGTACAATTAATAGAATGGTTTAAAATTTGGTTTACAATTTGAAAAGCTCATTATAATTAATCAAATATATAGATGGCTTTTGCATATATAAGATACATTTTAAATTATTATCAGTATTAGAAATTGATAAAAATAGTATTAAAATAGATTTTTACCTTTTCTGAGAGCTTATATTTTTTTAATTACGAAGAATGTAATTTGTCTTTTAAACTATTAAATCCTGGAAATTATTTAATTTTATTTAGTAATCTAACTATTTGACTGTGAGAGATTTTTAATTTTTCTCTTTTTATTACGTTAACTAGTTTAACATTTTTCAACATATTCGTGTGTTTGAAAAAAACCTAAATTCTTATTAAATTTATCGATATTATAAAGTTATTGATTGTATTAAAAATTATAGGAGTTCTATAATAATGTCACAAAATAATAAAATAATTATACACTTATTTGACATAAAAATGTAGCTATAATTCATGAAATTCTTTTAAAGTTAATTTGCAACAAAATAAGTAAGGAATATTTAAAATTAAGGAAAGGAAATTTTAAAGAAATTTATGTTAACTTTAAGAAACAAAGATATTACTATTTATTACCCTGGTTGCGTTACAATTAAATAAGTAATTCATATTAAATATGGTTAAGCGTAAGTTTTGAATACGCTTAAGCAATGTATTTTGAAGTATAAATATCACATTTCTTCTCAAATATCACTTTCTTATAATTTTTAATTTTTACAGTCTTCTCATATGATTTAATATTCTTTAAGGCTTTTCGATCGCAAATAATAATCTCGTTATAAGCTTTATATGATAAAAAATCGAATTTCGCGCGATACGTACTTTTTAAGATATTCTCCGAACGATGGCAGCGCCAAATGTCGCGTCATCGGGCTGATGAACATGAGGTCGTATCTTCGGGCTGTTAGTCTGACTCGTTTGCTAAAATTTATGCTTTGTCGAAAGCCTGACTCGAGTCCCAAGCGGTCACGAAGCGCCATATCGCGATCGTCATCGTTTGTCGTCGTTTTGTCGGGGTCGAACGGGGATACGTTGAGAAGATAGACCAAATTGTCCTTGAGCTTCAATTGAGAAAAGGTGAGTTAAAAAGATGATATTCGCGTCTGAAATTGTTACCGGGTTGAACGATACATCTCTTCAAATGAAGGAAGAATGCGTCGTGACGCGCACAGTAAAGCCGACGAAGACTCGCGTTTGCGTGCGCTCGCGGCTTCTTACATTAAAGAGATGAATGGGCCAATTTTATTAACAAATTATTCATTTCAGTCTTTTACTACCTTTTTGATGCTAGGAAAAGGATTTTACATTGTGTGGGTAACGGTGAAGGGTAGTAGTTCTCTTCTCAGATTTCTTGCATGTTAAGCCAGATATGAGATAAGGCTTATGGTGAAATATTGATATTTAAATTTTTAAGGGATGCCTCTGTGATTTCCTGATTAGCTGAATTCCTTTCTGCTTTTCCAACCTTCTTTGAGTTTATTTTAAGACAACTTGTGTAACTAAATTCAGATATATCAAACGAAAATTTATTTACTTTCCAATTCAAGAGAATACACTTTTTGGAAAACTATTTTTCAAATTCTCACTATTTCATTTTATACTGGAAAAGTATCATAATCAAAATGAATCACTGCTAATGTATTGTGTAAAATAACAATACTATTAAAAATTTCAATTTTCCGATCAATTGTTACTTTAACTCATTGCTATTAACTTTCTACGTATTTTAATGAGAACTGAATTATACCGAGACTTCTTCTTTCTTTTAGTAATTTGGAGGAAAAAACTATTATGCTTAAGTATGACAATTAGTTTAGACTAACTTTGCTAATCTATATTATTTGATCATAAAGTTCATAAATATTAAAGTATATTTATTACAAATACATTACTTTATAATTTCTTGAATTTTCTTATATTATATTTATTAAACTACTTTGTATAATAATATTCGTATCTAAATGCTATAAAAAAAAAAAAGCTTAATTTAAAAATGTTTAATTTATAAAAATTTCAGATTTTTTGATATTTGAGAAACAATAATGGCAGACTCAGATGACGAATATGATCGAAAACGTAGAGATAAGTTCAGAGGAGAAAGAACTGAATCCTATAGAGAAGGAAGAGGAAGGGAGGATCGAAGAAGAGGAGGAGATGATTGGCCCGATAGGTATTGAAAATATTTATTAAAAATTACAGATAATATATTACAAATTCTAAAAGTTGTGAATGCACAGTCATATATAGTAAGTATTAAAAAATTCAGAAATTAAAGTAAACTTTATTTTTATAACAAAAAATTTCTTTCGGTTGTAAATATGAAAATTAAAAATTATTTTTTAAAAAAAGACAGTTTTATTTTAAAAGTTTTAATAAAAAATATCAATTACTTATTATATAAATTCTAATGTTAAATAAAATTTTACTTTATAACTACACGTCATAGTTCTTATTGCTGACATTTCAATTTTTAAATTAAATTAATTTTGATAAAAACAAAATATTTTCATAAAAAATATTTAATGTTCTTGTATATTCATTAGTTATACTTTATTAAAGAATGAATTTGGTTCAAGTATAAACTTGTCTTGTAATTTTCATAATCCACTCAGCGTTGTATATTCTAATTAGGATTCTCTATTTTTTAATACAAGTAATTTAACACAGTAATCAGTAAATATATATTATACTTTTCAATTCAAAATAAAATATAAAATATATTATCTTATATTTTATTCTGAATCTTAGGTTAAATTATATAGAAAAAAAAGAGATTATTTTTATTTCAATTATTTTATAAGTTTGTTTTTCTAAATTTAAATCAAAACAAGAAATATTTAAACAATAAATGTATAAAATTATTATGGAGTGCTTTAAAATAAATTTAATTTTTGAATGCTATTATTTACTTCAATGTACATTTAAAGTTTCCTTTTAAAGAATATAATAATATATTGATTTTACTATTACATTTTATAAATAATTTACCAAATTGTTGTTTTTATATAAAAATTGCAATATTTGGGTTACAGGTAACAAACCACAAAATATTAAATCTAATGTCATTTCATTATTTTGCGCTTTATTTATTATTTAATAATACAAAGAACTTGTTTGCCCATGTATTTATTAATTGTTAATAACATTGGGAATGAAATGTTTATATAGGTAACCTTAAGACTGTCACAGTTAATACAAATAAGTAGGTTTATCGATAGTTAAAATCATCTGAAATTATATTTACATTGAATCTTTGTATAAATGTAACTAATGATATTTTATGCAGGTGATAAAAATGAAGATATACATAATTTGCTAAAATTTTCAAATGCAGAGGTTAAATTAAGTTTATTATTTTTAGAATTTCCTGATTTAAATAGTTTTTGTAGATACAAATAAAAGTCTACAAACTCGAGTGTTAACAGCTAAAATGTAGAAGAAAAAGCTATTCATTTATTACTCAATTATAAAAATGTAGAACAAAACAAGATCGGTTGGTTGATGTTGTGGCAAGACTTAACATAAATATACATGGATTGTTCACTAAGTTAGTTGAAATTTCTCACTGATAGAGAATGGTCAAGCAGGCCACGCACCAGACCAGATTATAGAGATTACCGTGGTGGTGGAGGTGGTGGCCGTGAGCGTTACAGCCCAGCGCGCTCACAGGACATGGCACCTCCGATGAAACGTATGCGTGGTGACTGGGATGACAGGCCACCACGTGGACACTCCTATGGCGATTATTATGGCGGTGGTGGTGGTGGTGGCAGGGACGGCGACGGAGGCGGTGGTGGAGTTGGTGGTGGTCGTGGTGGCGGTGGCGGTGGCGGCGGCGGTGGTAGTGCCTGGAACCAGGAGCACTACTCTGCGCCACACCATGGGAACCATCATTATAGTAACCACAGCAACAACAGTAGCAGGTGAGTTAATGAAATACAGCGCTCAATTTTTTAGTTGCTCCTTTGTTTTTATAACCGGTGCATTCATAACCTATAATTTACCTTTTTCGGCGCGACAACGCAAACTTGAATGAGTAGTTTTACTATAGAAATAAAAAGGAATAACCCAAAATAACTTACGCAATTATTACGAAAGTATGAATTGCCGTAAATTGGTAAAAAAGAGTCGAATGACTCCGAAATTGTTGGCTCAATCAAGGTACATATGTAAAATTGGCTTACACTGGTTTTTTATATTCTATCACTTTTTTTTAAAGAATTTAAATTTTATATTTTTACGTGAAATATCTAAGAATAGGTGACTTAAAAATCAAATTCAAAATCAATCAATTTATTGCTTTTAAATTGCTTGTTAAATAGTTACCGGATATTATGCTTTTTTACCAGGTACTTTTTATTTTTTATTTTCGAGAATTGATGACACAAGAAAAGATACCAATGAAAAATTTAAATAATTATGAAACTTTAGAAAGAATACAATTTAATAAAGTATGATCTTTTTCTTTTTTTAAAAATTTCTTATATAATTATAATATGAAATTAAATTTTAATACAAATGTTTTTCACGTGAAATATATACAATAACATGTACAAATAAAACAAATTACCAACAAAAAACACAGTTTATTAGATTAGTAGAGTATTACTTTTAGAATATAATATTTGGTAAAAGCTACCTAAATGTACTTTTCCTAAAAAATAATATTTTATTAATTGATATATCTTACGAAAATTTTATTTGTACAACTTTTATTTTTTTCTATATTGACATTATGTATTTTATAACATAAAATATATTACAAGTTTGTTCATTTATAAATTTAAATATTTAGCATAAAACTTTGGTCAAGTTTTTTATTTTTTTCTGCTAAAATTTTTGAAAATCAATAATATTAATCTGTTTAAAATAATGTTTCACATATAATTATAAAGTAAATAGGATCATTTGAGTTATTTAATATTATAGAGGATAAAGAATTATTGTAAATAATTATAATAAAAGTACGACAAGTAATTTTACATTAATTTTTTTTTATACAGTCGCGAAGTTGCTGGTAATTTCAGTAATTCCAATGTTGAAACTCAGCCTCCGATGATGACATTCAAGGCATTCTTAGGTACGCAAGAAGATTCAATCACAGATGAAGAAGCCATTAAGCGTTATAATGAATACAAGTTGGAATTTAGGCGACAACAGCTTAACGAATTCTTTATTGCACATAAGGATGAGGAATGGTAAGCTTTAGTTTGATAAATTTGAAAATCAGTATAATTGCATTATCCTTTCTTTGTACTTATAAATTTTTTTATTTTGATTCTCCAATACATATTATGCATGATTTTCACATGCACATGCAAATTTTCCTCAGTGTCTGTTAATTTGAATTTTTTAATATTTTAAGTATAAATTTATGTTTCATTATATACTTTCAGAAATCTTTTTTAATTTCAAATTTAATGTATTGTTTGCATATTCTCAAAGAAAACCTTGTGTAATAAGAAGTCGGTTTAAATTGATTTTCTATTAATTATTATTGTTTAATTATTAGTCAAATATAATTTTGTAATTTTACGTAATTTTACGTATATAAAATTATTTGCGTATATAAGCGAATTGTATTATAGTACGTATATAAAAGAATTAATATAATCATTATATCTAATATAAAATCTGAATGTGCTGTTGAGATCTGATAAAAGAAATTCAAAAATACTAAATTATATAAATGTGTACAGAATGGGCAAAATACTTTTAATTAACAGTAACATGCCTTTAATTTAATTACTTCTAATGAGAAAAGTCATTGCCATTTATTATCAATTGAAATATGTTGCCAATACATTTTAATGAATACACAAATTCAGATACATTAATAAACACCGAGGAAGAAAAAACTCAGGAGTATCTTTAGTGGATGATAATTTACAAAAAAGAAAGAAAAATCGTCGTGCACAAACGGATGATTGATAATTTGACCAATAAAATTAATTGATAATAGCCCATGAAATTAAAACAATCTGATCATTTAACAAAAATTGTGAACAGATGTCTGTCTATCCCTACAGCAAACAGCCATCGCACGGGTCTCGCCTCGTCCAATTATTATTTTGCGCACGAATAAATAAATTATTCATGCGAAAGAGCAAACCAACACACGCGTCGTTGAAGAGAGACTCGAAAAATATAAAAAACAATGCATACCGACTTTAGCTTAGCTCTCGTTACCACTCAGAAAGCAAATTCTCACATGCCATGCTTGCAAAGTGGAAATATTAGCATTCTGGGCGCGCAAGGCCCACTGGATGCTCGGTTATTAGGTCGCGTTCTTAACCCGTACATATGTTTAGGGAAAACTTGAAATCGCGATGAAATTTTTGTTTGATGATAAATAAATTAAAACAATAAAAATCATCGAGCAATGACGAAAGCACAAGGTGCCACAGGTGAGGATCCATTCCGCAACGGATCATATTGACCGTATATTGTCAATACATTATATACATTATTATATATAATAATAGTTACGTTAGTATTAAGAAATTTGAGGCTGTGCATTTTTTTACTTTGATGATTTTATAAAGGAACAACAGCAAAGAAATAGTACAATAAGAGGAAGAAATGCATTTTTAACTCTTTGATTTCTTATTATTTTTTAATTAAGCAGAAATTTATTAGCTTGGAATTGTTATAAAAATGAATACATTTGTACGAAAAATGCACGGAAAAAGTAATATAAATTTCAAACTGTAAATATTTTATTCAATTCAATTTATTCAATTCAATTCATTGGTCTAATTTACGGAAAACATATTAAAAAATTAAATTTTATTCTTATTGTACCAATAGACTCAAATTAATTTGTTCAATTTTATAAAAATTATTCGAAATTCATTGATAATTCTGCTGTTTTAGTCATTGTATGATATATTAATATTATAAGTCTTTACTTTTAAATACCTAAGTATTATTTATTCTATATTCTTAAATTGAACTATGTTTTCAATACTTAAAATATGAAATAAAATAATTGTATAAGTTGGTTGACATTGTGTTTAAAAATTATACGATTTCATACTTTTTAAAAAAAAGAGTGAATAGTAATGAAAATATTATAACGTTTGAGTTGTCGTTTCATTTTAATAAAATTTAATATAAACATTTTTATATTGCTGTTGTACCCCATTTTGACTTAGTTTTATGATTTATTATCTGAGTAATATAAAAGCTAGCACTTTCATTTTAACTTGTTCTAAATTATTTACATATTTTTTCTTAATTTTTATTTATTTAATAGTTATTTTGAAATACATTTTTATTAATTCTTTTGCTTAGATAATGTATAATAAATTCTACATGAAAAAAAAATAAGAAATATAAAGTTGAAACTAAAATAGTGATGAAAATATTTATAGTTTTTTTATATTTAAGTATACTATCAGATAATCTTGCATGCAGCAATTTTCTAAAAGCCAGTTTCAAACATTTAGAATATATCGAGTTATTTATTTTAAATTATTTGGATTTTTTATTTTAAGCAATATTGCTTTTATTATTTATTTAGATTTTATTGTAAATATTAGGTTCAAAATAAAGTATCACCCTGAAGAATCGGTTAAAAGGAAAGAAGAACAATTCGCTGCATTAAAAGTAAGTCATAACAGTTTCATTTTCTTTCGTTATTTTTGTGTATATTTCTTTCCTTTTTTTAATATTTTAAAACAATTAACTTATTTTGCTTGTTTACTTGAAGTTTGTATTTTTAATTTTATTACATATTTCAATACTTTTGATATTTTTTAATTTATATTATATAAACTTTTTCACAAATTAACCTAAAGATAATTTCACGTTAAATGTTTATTTTTATAGAGGCACATCTGAAAAAATCTTTTTATCATTATGTATATAATTTTTATAATACTTTTAGA
This sequence comes from Wiebesia pumilae, assembly GCA_018907045.1. NCBI lineage: Eukaryota > Metazoa > Arthropoda > Insecta > Hymenoptera > Agaonidae > Wiebesia > Wiebesia pumilae. The sequence goes on from JACCHZ010000121.1 coordinate 813,694, forward strand.
AACGTGTGGAAGTATTTCTGGAGATGCTGGATAATAAAGAAATAGACAAGGTGTCGATTGACGCGGATCAAACCGACATATTATTGCATTTGCTCGACGCAGTTGTGATAAAGCTCGAAGGAGGAACGGAGGATGATTTAAAGATCCTGGATATCAAGCCTCCAAGTCAGCATCCTACTAAGGATCCCTCTGTTAAGGAGTCTGTTATAAAAAAAGAAGACGAAACAAAAGATACCAAGGAAATAGGTAGGTACAAATTTAATGTCAAATGAAAATTTTGACCTAGAGATAATGCTTTTTATACAAGTAACTTTAATAATTTAGAACTAATTATAATAATATCAGAAAAAATAATAAATTAATTTTATTATATTAACTAAACAAAAACGTCAATTTCTCTATTAACATTTTCATATACGTAATTTGAATTCAAAATAACATATGTTGATTATATCATAATAAAAGAAATAAACTTTATATAGTTTTTCACGTATACATAAAAGTAAATACCGACATTTATTTATTATTCTTATTTGTAAAAGACATATATGAATGAGTTTAACTTTTGTTAAAGAGGTGTGCATATCTAATTTTACATCTAATTGATGATGTCAACAATACCCCAACAGATATCTATAATTAAATAAAATATATTTCATTTTATAAAGAAGATATATTTCTTTTCGTTACGTATATTTGCATCTGGATGTGCCTTTTGACTTAATTTTAATCAATGGATAAAATAATATTAAACAATGTATCCGTTAGCTGTTTTCAATGAATGCCTATTCAATTAATATCGACAAACCAAGTCATTTAATACTTAAATTTGCTTATCTCCACTATCAAATTATGTGAAATCAACAGAAATTTAAGCTCAGTTGAAGAAAATGTTTGAAGTATTTGTGTATAATGCAAATGATACAGTAGTACTTACATAAAAGAAAATTGAAATGAAAAAAAAAACACTTTATTTTACCATATTTTTTTATACTTAATTTTTTTTAGTGAAAGTGAAAATTGAGAAGTTAGAGGATAATGAAAAACAAAATGATGAAAAAATTGAGGTAACTAAAGATGAAAAGCACAACGGCGATATACAGATGAAGGAGCCAGAAAAGGTTGAAAACATTGAGGTTTCAACGAAAGATGTTCCAAAACTGGTACAGGATAGCAATTACAAGGAAGAAAAAGACGAAGAAAAGAAAGATGTCGATAACGAACAAGAAGAAACAGAAGAAAAATCCGAGGAAAACAACTCAAAAAAACGTAAAAGAACAAACAGTAATAGTAGCAGTAGCAGTAGCAGTAGTAGCAGTTCTTCCGACAGTGCCGATAGCAATAAACCTACAACGCCACCTGGCCCACCTCGTAAGCTATCAAATTTAAAGATATATTTTACAAGTTAACAAAAATCCATAATTAAAAAATGTTAGATTTAATTTACATAAAATAACTGAAATCTTGAAGAAATAAATTATTTTAATCAAATTCCCTTGTCATTTTCAATTATTTATCAAATCAATAAACTTATTTGTTAAGTTAATTGTTATTTACTGTGTACATAGTATAAGTTCACATAAAAAATGCTAGGACTTCTTTTTGATTAATTTTTACCTTTCGACATAAATCAAGTAATTTATTTATATTAAAAAATCTATTGAATAATAACCATTTCATAAATTGTAATTATAAATCAAATAAAATAAAATTTTCTTATTTCATATTATTCTAAGAATTAAAATCTTTTCAATTATATCGTTGAATGAGCTATATGTGCTTTTTAAATATATTCTGTATCGAAATTTAAATTATATAATATCTCAAAAATTGGTTATTATTCTTGTAGCTTTAGAAGAAAAGGAAGAAGTAAAGGTAAATAAAGAAGATAATATCGAGACACCGAGTGAAGAAAAGGAAAAACCAACAAAAGAAAAATCACCTGAACCTGAGACTGAAAAACCAAAAAAGAAAGGAGCTGATTCAGAGACTGTAATAGATTTAGCTAATGAGAAAGAACCTCGTGCTCTACATAAAACTAGCAGTATTTTTCTGAGAAATTTAGCACCTACAATTACAAAGGCTGAAGTCGAAGCTGTAAGTATTTAGTATTTATATAAATATATTTTTTAAATGGAAAAATTTGCTAATATTTTATAATCATTTTTATATTACAAGTGTTCAATTTAAGATTAATAGTTAACATTTACAATTTTCTCGTTAAATCAGTTGTCAAAAATATCACGAACGTTCAAATTTCTAAAAATTTCTTAAGTATGCAAATAAAAATATCTATAGTGACTGATCTAAAACTTTTGTTTACTAAAATTTAGAATAACTATAGAATAACTTAAATTCATAGGTTCTAACAGTTAAATTAAAAAAAAATACGCACTACAAATAGATACTGATTACAAATCAATAAAAAACTAATTTGAATATTTAATTCTTACAATACAAGTTCAGAATTCCCTTTATTTAAAATCCGATTAATATTATTAATTTTTTAATTATCTTACAAAAAAATTTTCAATAAAACCAGAATTATAAATAAATAATTTTGCAATATTTATAATTAATATCTATTTAATGTTTATAATCAAATGGTATTACTTTTAATTTAATTACAATATGTTATCTTGAAAGAATAAACAATATTTTATATGGGAAATTAGTGCTCATATTTTTATTTCAAATAACTTATAGATGTGTAAGCGATTCCCGGGCTTCCTAAGAGTGGCTATTGCTGATCCTCAACCAGAAAGAAGATGGTTCCGTCGAGGATGGGTTTCATTCGAACGACAAGTCAATATTAAGGAAATATGTTGGAGTTTAAACAATATTAGAGTGAGTATAATAACTTTTTGGTATTTTATTGAGTTACACAATTTACAACAAACTGAGTATTTTTAATTCCTACAATAATAAATTAATTTATTAAGATGTAGAAGTATTTGTTTTGTACACGTCCTTGAATCTACTTATATTTTATATAGTAATTTAATTATTTGCTTAAATAATTTTTTTATACTATTCAAAAACAATATTAATATTTATCGATTTATTCATTTTTTAATTTTTAGTTACGAGATTGTGAACTAGGAGCAATTGTAAATCGCGATCTTTCTCGTCGTATTCGTACCATTAATGGTATTACTTGTCACAAACAAATTGTGAGGAACGACATAAAATTGAGTGCAAAAATTGTACATAATTTAGATAGTCGAGCTGGATTATGGTCAGAAGATAAGAAAGAAATTTTGAAAGATGACGAATCCAAAAAAGAGCAAACTGCAAATGATATAGAACAAGCAGTAAGTATTATATTAATTAACTATAATTGAACAATTATATACTTGGTAAGATGTAATAGTTATTTAATATTTAAAGTACTTAAGTAAAATAATTATTTGATAAAGTAATTTTTATCATCTTTTCAAAGTATAATAAATTATTGAACTAGTTACAAATAAATCTTCATCATAATACAAAAATATATTGTTAATTATTTATTTTAGGCTTTTGGATTATCATCAAAAAATCCAATTTTAAAAAATATAACAGATTACCTTATAGAGGAAGCATCTGCAGAAGAAGAAGAATTGCTTGGTGTTTCAGGTGATCACGAAGAAGGTCAACTGTCTTGTGAATCAGAAGAGAAAATTGAGAGAGATCCAGCTCTCATGAAAGTATGTAAAAATATAAAAAAATATTGTTTAAATTACAATAATTAAATTTTGTAATTATGCTAATTTTTTCTTATAATTTTTTAAAATAATAAAAAGTGCTTGTCTTTTAAACTTGAGTATTGACACAACTTAGATAAAAACTTATATATATTTAATAATTAGAAACTATCTATTTTTAAAAAGTTTATGAAAATAATAATAATGTTACATTACTTTTTACATTACAAAACAATACATAAAAAAAAGACTGATCAGTAGAAAAATTATGTTTTATTTCATAATTTTCAATGCATATTTTTTCAATTTTATTATTTTTGTAGGTTTTAGATAAATTAATTTTATATTTGAGGATAGTGCATTCTGTTGATTACTATAATCATTGTGAATATCCAAATGAAGATGAAATGCCAAATCGATGTGGTATTATGCATGTAAGAGGAACACCTCCAAGTACTAAAGTTTCCAATAATGAGTTGACTGAATATTGTAGAAACTTTGAAAGTAAAATGTCTGCTTTCCTTACACCTGCGGCAACTGTTAGTCCTGCCGATTACGACAAACTGGGCACAAAAAATGCCGAAACGTATGCATTTTTTATTTAAATAATTTGATGTAAATATTGTTATCTACCACTGAATACTACAGAAGTAGCTTGTATAAAGTGTCATATACTAATTTTATTAATTTAACTCACGAAGATAATAGCAAGTGCACAATTTCTTAATTTTATTAATACTAGAATATTTTTCTATATTCATAGTAATGACGTGTTTTGATATTTTGTAATTAGATTTTTATCTTTGAAAAAGCTACAAATAATACGTATGAAATTTTAAAATCTACGATAAAGATCACTGTTATATCGCTTATTGACTGATTTGTATATTCATACAATTTTAGGACTTAATATTTTCGATCTAATTAGTTAATAATTAAAATGTCCTATAGGGAAGTAGAAAAGTTTGTTCAAGCAAACACACAAGAACTTTCAAAGGATAAATGGCTTTGTCCGCTCAGTGGTAAGAAATTCAAAGGTCCAGACTTTATTCGCAAACACATCTTCAACAAACACGCAGAGAAGGTTGCCGAAGTGAAAGCTGAAGCTGAATATTTCAATAATTATTTAAAGGATCCGAAGAGGCCGCAACTACCCGAGCATCCAGGTAACAAAGCTCCAGTAAGAGATAATACAAGAGAAACCTACACACCTTACAACGCTGGCGGGTAAATATTTATAATTATAATACTTACTTTCCTTTAATATATGAATAACTCAAGACAAAATCGGTACCTTTTATTAAAAGATAGGTATAAGAGATGCAGTCAAATAATATGGCACAATTAGGTGCATTAAAAGTTTTCATTGACATCAATGCATTCGATTATTGTCTTTAAGTTTTTCATTCTTTTTAGATTATTGATTTTTAAAAAATTTATATAATTATTAAAAGATTATTAAGACCGTATATTATTTTGTATTAATGAACAGGATTTGACTGAGTAATATATGTATACATATATATGTCAATCATACGTAAATAGCAAAAAACGTATTCAAGAAAGTAAAAAATTTAAATAATTATATTCATTTTTATATTCTCGTAAATGTAAATACATGGTATATAAAAAATATCAGATTTATAAAATATCAAATTTTTGTTTGAAACTTTTTCACTAAAATTAGAAATTACACTTTTATTTTAAATGTTTGTTCATATTATTATTATTTTATATTATAATCTAATGTTTTAAAATATTTATTTTCCTTAAAAACGTTAAGAAAAATTAATCATTATACTTGTGAATTGTAAAGCGTACTCCTTTTATATCTAGAAAAAATATCTTGTTTGTAAGTATTTACATATGTAGATATATTTATAATTATATCCGAATGAAATGTTTTTCTGGTGTTCCAAATAAGTATTAAATTTAACTCTCTATATTAAACTTTCATTTCTTTTATAATTACTTCATGTTTAGACAAGATATTTTTCTTAAAACGTTCTTAAAAATTTCGGTTGAAATTTAATGATATTTATTTAATTATGAATTACCTTTATTATTAGTAATTCACATCGAAATATATGCTTGTTACTGGTTTTTCTCAATCCTCACAGGGACTGAATCCAAACTGTAGAAAATAGAAAAGAAATAAAGTATTTTAGAATATACTCATTATTTCGTATTTTAATGTAAAAATATTCTGGAATTGTACATTTTGATGAAATCTGCTTTTTTGCACGATTGGTAATTATATTTAAAATAGTTGTGGTACTCGAGTAACAAGGAGAATGTTAATTTTAAACATAAATTAAAAATATAATTATCTAAGTTTTTTAAAATTTAATTCTCAATTAGTGCCAATAACATTTCATCAATACAATATAACTGTAATATAGATAGTATATTATGAAATATGCTATTAACGTGTAATATTCTTTATTTTACAAAGTTTGCTTATTTATACCGTGCTTATTGTTGTTTCTATGTATATTAAATAAAATCAGTTTGCCTGGTATGAATAAATAAAAAGAATAGGTTTCTTTCAATAAATTGAAATTACTGCTAATTGATATTAAAATTAGTTATTGAATATTAAAAAGCAAAATAATTCGGTAATGAATATTATACCTATATTTTTGAATATTGTATTTTAAAGATAAAAATAAAATGTTTTCGGGATTACCGAAATTTAGTTAACCCTGATACCACAACTTTTTCATTAGAAATTTTTATTGAAAAATACAATCACTTTGAAGAATTTAACTAATTTCTGTTATTATCTAGTAGTAAATTTGAAAATTTCTTAATAAAATATCATTTTCGTATGAAAAATGATCAAAATTTATTTCCGCGTCGCTTCGGTCCCTGACACCATGAAAAGTACCGTTTGTCTTTACGTTTATTTAAGCTCTCGGACTCCCAGTAGATTCGCAGGCAACTATACGAGTAACTTTAGTGGCAATCGCGGAGGTTTCGGTGGCGGCTACGGCGGTGGATTTGGTGGTGGATTTGGAGTGCCGAGATCCAATCGAGGTGGATTCAACAGAGGACGGTGAGAGATCTTATTATTTTTAAATATTTCATTTAGTTCATTTTACCTTTATTTGGAATGAATCTACTACCGAAACTATGACTTCTTGCTATAATAAGAATTTTTCTAACTTCATACATACGTTATATTTTAAGCAAAACTTTACAAGTATGTTAACTTGCTTTAAATATGCCTAATTAAGTTCTTAACCGTTATTCGTTATTATTCGTTGATTTAAAGAAAATCTTATATGAAATTATTATCATTTAAATCTGTACATCTATTACATACATTTTCTATTCAAGCTAGACGATGAAATATTTTCTGACAAATTTTTTTATAAATCATATGTAGGTGAATAAATAATTGTTTCATATGAAATTCAAAAATTAACAAAAAAACTGTTTCAAAACAAATTAAGTTTTTATCTGTAAATTACCTAAGCAAATTTAAAACATTCAAAAATATTCATATTTCTAAAAGAATTAAGATAATTATATTTTTAAACTTATTTATTGAAGATAATTTTCGAATTTAGATAATAGAATGATATTTCGTTATATTGATAATTTGCTTAGTCAATGATTATATTGAGTCATCGGGTATTTATTTATGGTACTAATTTCACTCTGTTTTAATTTGGGTGCTTTTCTTTAATGATGATTCTCTGCTGTATGTCAATTGTAATCAAAACTTGAAAGTTGAACTTAAAGTTGAACAATATACAACAGCAACAAAATCAACTAAAAAATTAATATTTAATGATATTAAGTGGTCAATACTCACACTGACGTAATATTCAGAGGAGCTCTAGTTTGAATTCGGACAAAACAAAGTACTTTTACAACTCGTAGAAATAGAAATGACAAAATCACTGCTATATTTCCAGGGCTGCTCCGGATTCGACGTCAAGATCAATAATTAGTTATAATGACCTGGACCAGCTGGATACGGATTTATTTTGAGTTTTTTTCTTTATTCAATTTGAAAGTATTAATTGTGCCAGCAGATTTAAAATCTGGATTCTGTAACACGCGAGTTAAAAATTTGAAAATAAAACGAAAAATGCAATAAATATTTCAGAATGTAATGTCAGGGTTAGATTAATTTATATTGACAAGTGTTACAAAATCAGCACATACATGTTTCAGAAATAAACGTATATTTAAAATTAAAGTTAAAAAAAATAGTTACTTATTTCATTGCATAACTAAAATTTGTAAACTTCTTCATGTATTTCGTAAAGTACTCTTGAAAAGATTCTATATATAATACAACTTGTAGATCAATTTAATTTTAGTAAAGAAACCATCTTGTACATACAAAGACGGAATATTTTTATTAAATGCAAAAGAAAAACTAACAAACAAATAAATTTATTTGTTGAATTACTTTGTTATTTTTATTTCATTTTCAACCCCATTCCACTTGTACAAATGTACGTACAAGTATATTTCTTGTCCAGTTGGTCTCACAAAAAACTTCATTGTGCGTTCTATATACTAATATTGTTTGTTTTATTTGTTGAATACTAAATTACAGCGGAGGTGGCGAGTTCAGGCCTGTGATTCATTACCGAGACCTTGACGCACCCCGAGAGCCCGATGAATTTTTATAAAAACAAAAGTATCTTTCACTAATTGAATATACACGTCGACGAAAAAATTTAGACTTGCCAAAGAGCAAATAATTCATGGCTGGAAAAAATCACTATTCGGTCTATCAGGTTTCTCTATTTAAATAATTAAATTTTATGTATAAATGAAAGAATATTAACTTAATTACAAAATTATAAACAAATTTATAATCATAACAATTATTTTAACTTTTAAGTAGTCAATGAATAGTAATTATTAATGCTATAAAATTGCTGCAATTATGAGATTAAAAGTTAAATTATTTTAAGTTTTTAATGATTTTTGATAACACATTCAATGTTTTAATAATAAAATATTTAATGTACACAATTGTAGTTTTATGTATAAAATACTATGTTGAAATGAACGATGTAGGTGACTGTTATTGATTATATAAATTCAAACTAAGAGAAAAACATCCTTTCAACATAACTTATTCCAGCCTTGAGAAATATATCTTGAATAATTTTTAATTTGACGAATACCAACTATTAAGCGATACCTGGATATACATTTATATGTATATACCATAAAGTTCTTATGTAAATATATGAAGTACAGGAGCCTAAATTAGGGGTATGAGAGAAAAGACAATTAATTTTTCTTAATGTTCCTTTTATATATCAATATATATAAAAATTGAACAGCGTTCTATGGTATCATTAATGCGATATCGTTTTGTCATCTGTGTTTATTTTTTCAATTTTTATCTACTATACTATGTACAAGTCAGTATAATATACAAAAGAAAACAACTCCATGTAAGAACATTATTAAAACTGAAATAATCCATATGTATGTGTAAGGATGAAAAAGGTTACTAAAAAAACAAATACATTTAAATAATATTATAAACAAATGATCACACTCGCTTCGTTTTTCTACTGTTTTTTTTAGCAATAATGTACTTTATTTATGTTTTTTGCAATTGATAATATAATAATAATATTAATATATAACGTTAATTTTTCTAGGTCCACCTATACAATTGTATACGCATATATTACTCGCATCTTTTTTCCTTTCCTCTTTCATTCGAAATACTGCAAGTGTATTGTATTAGATTTAAAAAGTCGCCTTTTTTCGACTACGGATTTCTCTCTTTTTTTATAGTACATATTTGCGCTCAGCGTCATTATTTATATAAAAAATAAGTGTATGAATACATACACATAAAAGATAATGTTCGTACAATAGCGTACCGATGCTTTGAAAGCGAGGAAACGCGTTTATACTTTAAATCTTCATTTTTTACAATCGTTCCCTGCAATGCTGCTCATCGCTGCCATCGCCGCAATCATCGATGCCATTGCATTTTTCTGTCTTCTCGATACACCTGTCATTACTGTAAAAAGTGAAAAATTTGATTAGTAAAGTTGTACATATATATTTTCTACGCGACATTAGCAATTTAAGCATTATTCTAACTTGGTAATGATTTATTCAATTGCTTGATGTATAAATCATATTTGACGTAGAATATACTACCATAACATATATTTTCAGTACTTATTTTTTGAATTTCTTAATTATTTTAATAAATTTACCGATGAAATTAATTTGATCTTTGTATTTTTTTAAAAATACTCGATTTCTAAGATTTTTATGATTAATTTTTGAAAAATTTAAAAGAATTTATTTCATGAGCAAATATCTTTTTAACAATTCATTTTGTGTAATAAATAATTTAATCGTTTTCAATCATAAAGTCATAAATACACTTTAAAATGTTCATAAGGAATTTAATAAATGGTTAAACTAACGAACCTTCAAATAAAGATAAGTGTATATATTTTTATTTGAAATCTATATTCATTTTCTATAAAAGAATACGCACATTCAAGTTATTAAATTGTAATATAGTATGCATTAACTATTAATTTTAACTTATTAAACAGAATATGCAATACTATGACGAATTAATTAAAATATTTTAATTATTGTACAAATTATTTTACGAGCACTACCTAAGCATTTAATATTTTATTTCGAAATAATAATATCAAATAATTAATGAATTATTTAAACAAAGATTATTTAGAGACAAACATAAATTTTTATATGAGATATTTATAACAAAAGCATAACAATTTAAAACCAGTAATGATTTTTCCTACAACTTATATTTAATATTTACTTAATATCTATATAATATCTTTCATGAAAGTATAAAATAAAAAAGTTTTTTATTGTCTTTGATATTTACATAAATTTAAATTCCTTTTGTCATGAAAGAATTTTTTAGTTATTATTTTGGAAAGTATAAATATGATAAACAGGATAAAAATATCATTTAGAAAACTACATTTTTCGATAGAAAATTGAATGAATTTCATACTGTGTTATATATAAAATACATTTTCTAGTCTTATGATAATATTGAGTTAAATTTAGATGTTTTAATTATTAAAAATTTTCATTGATTAAGTAAAAAATTTATTTCACAAAGTGCATTTAAGTATTATTTTGTTTTCTGTACACATTCACGTTATCAATTCATATTTGAAAATCTGATTGATTTTTAAAATAAATTAAGCAGATCATATGTATAAATCCTTCATTGTATTTTCAAAACAAATATTTCGCTTTTACAATTATTAATTATAAATTCATTTTTAAGTAAAATTTTTGCAATTTTTGCATTGAACACTATTTTATGTATGCGATACTTAATAAAGTAAATCTAGTTGTTTTTATACAAAAGAATTAAAAAGATTGTTTATATATTTTAACACACGTATTTTGTGAAATATTTAAAAATGTATTAGATATCGACATTCAACATGCAAATGTATGCAGTTGCAGCGCTTTAACAAAAATGATTTAAATTTAAATCTACAAAACAAAAACAGAACATGATTTTCTTGAAATGTTTTTTTTTTCTTATTTTCAAAAAGTGTAATTACATTACATTTCAATTATACATTGTTCCTTGTATATTTTACTAAACATTTTTTACATTTTTAGAGTAAGCGAATAAGTAGTTTTATTTAAATTTCGTTAGGTAAATTAAAAATTATAATGCATGTTATTGTCGCAACGTGATTAGCGAAGTAGAATATTTTTAATGCTATTTTTACAAATGAAATATTTGTTCATTCTAAGTTACAGATTATTTTAGTATCAATAATCAAATGCTATTTGAGGAATAAATTCAATAAAATGGGTGGAATACTAGCACGACTGTTTTGATTGTCATTAAAGGCATGAGTAAATCAAAGTTCTGAAGTTTAACCGTAAATTCCGCATTGATTCTGTCGATATCAAAATTTTGTAAATGAGCTTTAAATTCACCTTCTTGTCCAAATCAATGATGTACGTGTTAAATAGTGTTAACAACTATAAATGTAAGAATTAGCGTCTATTGGTTAAAGAAAGCAACCGAAAAGGTTTCGCGATAGATAATCATCAATTTTATTCTATTTTCTGTCGATTCGCATCAATACGTGGTCGTCCATTCGATCATGAGCAGCTGTTACGCATTGCACAAATTTTTCGCGACGCCGTTTCCGGATAATAAATAAGCGCTGCGGATCCATAGCAGAATCCTCGCGTCAGGCAGCGTGAATTTTCGACATTAATCAGTGCGATCTGATTTATTTATAGACTATCCAAATAGCGGAACGCTTCGTTTCACTCGATCGATGAGATACGTTAAACGTACGTATATCGCCGCATTTTCTAGATAAGCCTGGTACAAGGGATACGCAGAGATAAGAGTTAACGGCTGTTTTATACCGGCCAATTATGCAAATACTCAACACGGCGTATTTACAATGTGGTGAAAGATGTGGGAAAAGAGATAAAGGAAGATCATGGGTTATGTGTACGAATTAATCGGTACTGCTCTGAGTTCGCGAGTGTGTGTTTACGTTTGATTTGGAGCAAAACGGAAGCTCGATGGAAGTCGTTCGTATTTTTTCCCTTGCCTTGGCAATAAATCGAGGAACCATCGTAGCTCTCCGATCTCGAAGAAATCACGCCTACGTAATTCACGAGTAAGATAGTCATTATTTACGTTTGTAGTTTGCTGATTTGAGAAATGCTTGCGATAATGATTGTTCGGAATATCCGGATACCAAAGCAAACAATTTCATGCGAAATATCGCATATAAATTTCAACTCATAAGTTAGGAAAGACAATATTTTACGTAATTAATATTTCATTGCAAAATTCAATTATTATCGTAAGATAGTCGGCAATCCATAAATTATCAGAAAAAGTACTTAAAGTAAAATTGGAATATGGGAAAGAGATAAGCATGGACTAACGATTGCACAAGTTTACTCGCGGATAATAATTCGTAGCTTGCACACGACGTAATTATCAATACGAGAATCTAATATATTCCCCGCTATAAATTAAATATTTTAATAATGAAATTATTTTTGAAAATTGTAGCTAACTAATAAATATCTACGAAAGCTAATCTGTTGAAAACATTAATAACAAGCTTTTGATAGATTAGCATGAATTCAATATAAAAGGCAAATAAATTAAGCTCATTTATATTAATCTGTAGTAAGTATCAACGACACTTTCCACATTTTTTCCCTTTATTTGCTATGTTACGTGCGCTGCGTAAGTTTTATTATACGAATTTCTCACGTATGAGTGGTAAAATAGTAAATGGTGAACTATTTCACCATTCACTATTCGTCTAATAATTAATAGGCTACGCAAAGCGACAGGCATTACCTCGTCAAGAAAACAAATGCCCAATTAAACGGACCGATTGGCCAGTTAATATAGAAATCCATAAAGAATCACTCATAATGACGCGCCAAAATGAAATTTATCGGTTTCATTATGTTTCCATCAAACGTTAACGAAAAGCTTTTCAACGACTCGAACAATTAAGCGGGTATCCCAAAAGGTAAAGAGAAAAGCAAAAAGTGTACTCGTACCTACACACGAAAGAGATAAAAGCGAGAGAACGTCCAAAGCACTACGCGTTATTTGCATAATTACACTTGTAAGTAATACATATAACTACTTATGTGCGCGTGCATGAGCGCGAGTGATGCTGCTATGCAACTCGTGAGTGCAATGCAGGATTTACGGGCGCGTCGACACCGCGGGCGACAGTTCGTAAATTACACAATTTACTCTCAACCCTCTCCCCTCTGCCCTTCCACCTCGTTTTCTCTCTTTCAATTTTGCAGTCCACAGATACGCACGATATCTTCCAAGGGAGATACAATTGACAGACTACGATCGCGTGGAGGCCGTTATATTTTTACGCCCGCGCAACTAATAGAATACGTGCAAAACTGCTATACGAGAGCTAAGGGTAAACGATCCGACTGCTGAGACCTTAAGGGGAGAACTTGAATAGACACTGATTGGTAAAAAATTTTGAGAATATAGAGAAACCCTGCAATAGCTTCGTCGAGATACTTTTGCAAAGAGTTTTATGAAAATGAGAAGGAGAGATAAATTCTGGGAAAAACGACGATCTATAGTTTTATTTACTTGGACAGCATCTCCAGATGCTTAAAGCAAGGAAGTTTTACAACTAACAATTGTTCTTCGATACTCACGTGAATAGATTCTCGTCTACGTTAACTCTTAATAATGCATGTTCAAAGCTCGCTACGTATTTCTAGTTGAAGATATAAGAAAGGCTCTTTTACTCGACCATTTTCTTGCAACAATTGTACAATATTATTTTATTGCTACTACGGCGGGTTTTATAAAATTGATCATCTGTCACAGCGACGAACGAAATATCGAACAGTAATGAAATGAGATATAGCATTATTCACTGTAGCGATGTAACGAGAAGCAACAACTCCAATTTCAATACAGAGTAATAAAACAAATATCGTGTATAAGTACAAATGACGTTTGCGACTTTTCTAATTACTACAAGATATATTAAACATGTACCCTTCAAAGAAAAATGTCTCCATTTTTACAACATCATTAATATCCGTACCCCTTGACATGTTCGTGACATTAAGTATAGTTGGAAAATTAATTAAAATTCTTTTTGTCGTATTAGTACAAAGTAAGACAATGCAATTGTAAAATAACTAACGTACTAAATTACGCCATGGACTAGAAAAGATAATTTCGAGATGCGAGAAGTTTAATTCTCGCATTAAACTATGAGTACTGCGTAATGGTAGATTATTACTGTTTAGGTTTGTGATATGTACGATTATGAGAGTTTGATGGGGGAGTATGTTTTTAGTAGTTATAGAGTATGTTATTATTTAAGTTTATTAGTTTTAGAGTATGTTACAGGCAAATAGAGTAAAATTAACTTTTTACGAAATTTGTGCGTCCATCGTATAAGAGTCAATATTGTCAGTAAGACTGGAACTACTAGGCACGACTGATTTATTCTTACATATTTTAAAGCAAAATGCATAGAGAGCGGAGACTTTCCGAATGTTGGTAGAACGACTGTTAACGCACGTTCACGCATTATTAGCGGGGTTCAAAGGTGAAGTCATGAAACTGGTCCGTTCTCTTATTACAGTATATATATGACATCCCTAACCGAATAGACAGACAAAAGTATTTGTAAATCAGATAATTTTAAAATCGATCAATATTATATCTAGTCTATATAAAAATGTTCCAGAACGTTCATTTGAATTCAATTATTGCATGACTACGTTAACATTTTTAACGAGATTTCATGACATTTAATTAATGAAATTTAAATAGGTACTAACCTCTGAAGGAATAAATATCAAGCTTCTTATAATATTTATAAAATATTTAGAAAATGTTTTTAAAATAACGATGGTATCGAAATTTAATTAAATGTAAAATTAAGACAATTTCACAAAGTCTTCCAAAGTGCCTCAAAATATATTTTCTTTGTAAATGCAGGCCTCTGTTGATTAGTTATGTTGAAGCTTACACTTCGTACGTCAGTTGTTTAATTGAACATTTTCATGAAAAACTATACACTGGTTGCTTTTAAATATAAATAAAATTCCACATTTAATTAACGCAGATCCATTGAAATCACGAGTTATTTAAAGAATAAACTGCGATAATCGGCACTTAAAAGCAATACGTGCATGCATCAATCAAATATTTTGTTCTATTGATAATTGCATTAACGGTAAGGCTTCGCTGATATACCGTCGATTTTCTTCGTAATAAAAAATTACCATTTGTTTCTTCTTTGCTATTAATGCATCTTCAGCATTTAAAGTACGGCACTGAAACTCACAGAATTACGAGAAAGTAGAATTTTTACAACTGCGCGATAAGGTTAATCACGCAAGTGCTAATAAAGTATGAATCTTCAGCCTCGCAGGATGGTATACCTGGAGGATATACGTATACTCACTGACAGCGGAATTCGTGCTTGTTGCACCGACCCTGGCAGCCACGAGGCTCGTCGGATCCGTCTCTGCAGTCACGGTATTGGTCGCAGAAACGCGTCCTTCTGATGCATTGCTGCTTGTCCCTGCACATGTATTCGTCCTGTGATGGGCAGACTGCGTAGGCATAAATATTACGTCGTTACACGTGGCGTTTCGTTGACGTTTGGGATTCGTTATTGCGCGATTAATGCTCGCTCCTCCAGACACAGGCAAGCTTCTCTTACTTTTCTATTCTTTACTTACGATAAATACTCTCTCAAAGTTATTGAGGCTCCGTCTCACTCGGAATAGAATGCAAATGTAATTGCTACTCGAATTTAGACGTGTTTTTTTTAGAGACGAATAGATGCAGTTTTATACAGAAAGAAAAATTATAAAGATATTAAAGAGGCTGACTTGTTTATATAGACAAGTATCGACAAAGTTCCTTAAATTCAAGATTTTATGGGTCTTGCAATATGTATCTTACAAGTAGAGACAATATGTTACTGTAGAATATTAAGAACCGGATAAATTGCTGGATTATAATTTTAATACGTAAACATTAAGTTTCGTATCATAAATAAGAACAAGGTCATTTACATAAAAATCCTCGTAATCATTTTAATTAATTATGTAAAACATCGGTACAATAAGAGAAGTGTTGATTTTCGCAATATCTCAAGTGAAATATTAATTGAAGTGTTAAAAAATTCTTTGGCAAAAAAAACTAGTTTGTCGGTTTACCTAAGATTTATTTGACATATTTAGAGCGATACTTCATACCCATATATTAGCAAATTTTATGCAAGAAATCAGATTTCACTTTACCGTATAACCTCGAAAGTATAATCATTTAAATAACTAATGTACAATCTTATAATTTTAAACTTTTTTTTGAAGCATTGATCAATGACTTTCAGAGAGTATGTATTTTATTATCTATTCAATTCACACCTTCACTTGTGCATTTAAAATTAAATTTCCACGAAATAGTTATCATATGTTTAGTAATTCGGATAAAGAAAAAAGTCGATCTTTATTAATTCCAGAGATTCTCTGTTCAAACGTATTAATTAACTTGAAAAGAATTACATAATATACAGCTGTTTTTTAATATCATAATCTTTAAAATCACATTTACATTATCTTTTAAATGTACAGTAAATCATGTAAGAAAAAACCAAATCGAAAACATATATAAAGTAACAAAAGATGCTTGTGCCTATTGTGATTAAATAATCCATTCTAATTAAAATAACATCAAAGGTTATATGATTTTATAATTTTAAAAGCAGCCAGTACTAAGCAAAAAAATTATTAATACAAAACTAACTTTATTTAGAATTTTTCGCAATTTGTAAGTGATTGGTTAATAAATTTAATATTCTAGTGATTACTTGGTGCACGTAATGAAACATCAGTGAATTTTAGTTGTTTTAAAGGGTGAGAATTTTATTTGTTATATACATAGTTAAAACAATGTGTTCATATTTATAATAAAACTTACTACACAATTTAAAAACATAAAATATATCTTAATCAAGACTGATCAAACTGTATAAACAATTTTTAAATAATTCCAAGCACAAGAAAATGAAAAAATCAACGAGAAAACAATTAAGACGTAAATGTTATTTAAGAAATAAATGTTTATAGGTCGTTTTTTTTTATCTTTAATTTTTATGCTATTTTACATTCGCACTTATGTATCATTTGAAGCTATTCCAATCGAGAAAGTAAACTTTGAAAGGCACCGTTATGAAGAATATTATGCGTTCATATTCCTTTCAAGAAACGTTTCAATACAAAGAATAAAGAATCAACGTACATTTAATTTATTAGTTTATTATAGGAAAGTATATTTATTAAGTGAAAGACACAATTGTTTATCTATGTAGTAATTAAAAAAAAAAAGAAAAAGAAAGAAAAGCAAAATCTTTTTATATGTACTCACGCCTACCAAAGTCATGACCTATAAAGAAAGAAAAGAAGACAATTGAAACGCAATAAACAATAAAGACAATTTTACTTTTTTCGATACATAGGTCATAAATGAAGATAAAGCAAAAAATTAGAATAAAAATGATTCTTATGCATTTATTTTTATCAAATTTCAAGTGAGTACGTTATTACTTTTTCATAATTTGGTAAACATGTAATTCAAATTTATAAATTTCGTCTTTATTACAAAAACATTATCTAATACATATTTAAACTTTTTTGGAATAAAATTCTACTTGTATAAAATAAAATAGTACGAAAAATTGTAATTATTTATTTACGGACGTAGATTTGAATTAAAAATCTAATTTTATAAATATTGAAAAATTTACAAATCTTCTAAGCAATATTGATTTTATTAATATAAAATAATTGTGCGTAATAATTCTTTAAAATTTATAATTTTCCTACAATAGTACGACCATGTTATACAAGAATATGTAAATAAATTTTCTTTTGTTCGGTAAGCTTTATAGAAATGCAAAATTTCACCCTAAAAAAGTTTACAAATGTATTACTTGATCTTCCTTTGAGACATTAGTCCACGTTTGATTTGAAACAATAACAATTTTTTAAAAAATCCAACAACTTACTTGTTGTACAGTTCTCTTCATCTGTAGCATCGAAACAATCTACGTGTCCGTTGCACTTTTTCGACAGTGGAAGACACGAAGTTTGATTACCACAATGGAAATGAGTTTCTAAATTACATTCTGGAAGAGAACAAGTAAAAAATTAATTTTATCTATGTTACATTTGAAAATTAAAAAATTATATTAATTACTCTATGAGCACATTAAAGTTGGTGTAAATACATAATTGAACTTTTCCTTATCCTCTATGTGTCAAAAGCATAATTTTTTTAGACTCGTTAAGATTTCCGTACGTAGAGTTTACAGAATAATAACTGAAAAAATTTGAAAACTTTGAAAATTATTGATTTTCAACTTATAATGACAATATCAAAAGACAATATTTCGAAAACGAATATTGACCATCGGTAAATTAAATTGTCAGGAAAAACAATTTGATTAATGCTAAAGGCGAAAGGTATCCGAAGTTGTATTGATGCGGGATTATCTTCTAAATTGGAATCGGTAATGCTTAAAATTTTTAATCAACTTGTAATAGTGTTTACAGCACTGCAGAAATCTTCTTAATGTTATAAAAAATTTAAAAACTTGAGTTCTTCAGAATATAATTTACGGCAAAGTCTTTTCAAATTACACGATTTACTTTCTAATTTTGCGATTTCAACTAATTTGTACGTAATTAAAAATACACTTGTGCTCATGCATTTATTGTTTTAAATTTAATTAAATGAAAATCTAGAAATCCTTATTTATAATTTCATGAAAAATACGCGATATGTTCGCTCTTTTGAGTAAATGAATCTCTGACGAATATATAATAGAACTGCAAAAGGCAGAGTATGAAAGAAAATCAATTTCGATGTTGAGTATCAATATATTATGGAGCGATATAAAAGATGGATTATTTATCTCAGTGTCAGTGACACCATAAAAATTTACTTCACATTTTTTTTTCACTAACAACGCACCTTGCCATAAATCACATTCGAGTATCATGATTAATAATCATCCACATGAGCTCACATTTTCACAAAGTTACTTTATCGTATACGCGTTGTCAAAATATCAGAGAAGGCGAGAATAAAAGACGACTTACCACAATTGTACTCGTCCGAGTGATCGTAGCAATTCATTTGGCCGTCGCAACGCTTCACTAAGGGGATGCAAAATACGTTCAAGCACGTCCACTCATCATCGAGGCAGTGGTGCTCCATTTCTATGCATCTGTCAACGTAATTATCGCGTTAATGTTCTATCACGCTCTCGTTTACAAAGTATTTCGTTAATTATAGATCAAAATTCTGTATCTCTGCGTCGATGCAATTCACAATGTCATTTTCACGCAAAATTAATCGAATTCAATTAATGTAATATTCAAGAGATGTAAAAACAATTTGAATATTATAAAACAGTTGCTCGACTTTTTGGTTTCACAATATCGAATTGAAGATTATATCACTCATGCGATAAAGTATAACAAAATATATTTAAGCAGAAAATTCACAAAGGGATCGCTAAATCTACAGTGTGAATAATTAAATACATAAATAAGTCAGTAGACAAACGACGAGGATATAAATCCAATACTCTTTATTTGACCGTATTACTACGCTTATATATTCATTAGTAATTCATTCGATTAGAAAACAATTTACAACCGTTGAAAAAGTAACTAATCTATTCGGAAAGGGTCAACTATTGGCATTTAATATTATTACACGCGCTTATATTTTCTCCTATTACTGATAAATTTTCTGTACTTCGTTTGACAATTCCTGAATATTAAAAAAACATTGTACTAACTCAGCTTTCTTGTCGAAGATAAGAAGTTGAAAAATTAAAGGCACTTTCAAAAGTTGTCGCAATTAAAATCAACAAATAGAACAACTGATCATCCTACTTAAATAAAGTTTTCAAGCGAATCGGAGTTCATTGTCCTACCTGGATCGAGCTAACAATCGATCTGTGCAACTTTTTCGTTGCTCTGAAAAATTAGCATTTTGATAAACTCCATTATTCAAGAGCTTTTTACGAGCATACAAATGACAGATTACACTTGAGCCCTTTTTCCATTGTCGCGATCCCGTGTACTAGCGAACACTCGCACACATACATGTATTCTCGCAGTAAGGCCATTGTATGAAAACGTAGAAAAGCAGATAAATGTGCATAGATATCGAAAGGGCGTTTGTACACCTGCGTTCGGTGCATTAATGTGAATTTAGATGTGGAATGACATTATTTTGAGTTTAAGTTATTATTGTAAAATACCTAGGTAAATACTAATTTGTAATCTATACGAGGTAAACTGAACGGTAAACTAATTCGGATAATAAATCGACTGCGATATTTTACGATATTAATCGAAGCTAGACCGAGTCTGTAGAATTATAATATATTCATTTTTATAAAATTAATGAAGCAACCGAAATGTACTTACGCAAAATTTCGTTTAAATATTCATGACTACCTTTGTTACCTTTTAATTTATCAGCTCAAAAATTGAAAGATTGTGAACAAATAAGATAATTTGTAATGGTTTTGCAGCACTTATGTTATTTTTACGTGAAACGTTAGCCTAAAAAATTCTGGAAAATCCAAAAAAAAATAACTTTACTTTCTCTCCTTTGCAAAAGAATCATTAAATCAAATTTTTTATTTATTAAGTATTTGACAACTTTCAAGTTCGTTTATACACGGTAAATATTTACATTTTTTATTAGAATAACGTACTGTAGTTGAAAACTTGAATAAAAATTCACACATTCGTTTCAAACTCTTCTTAATAATTCTCTGGATGCTAAAGTCACTTACACATACGTATGTACACAGATTTCTAATGTATAATTTATGAAGACAATTTTGTTTTATCAAGCTTTTTCAACGATACTCCGCTAGGATATTATTTCGCTGCGTGATAATTTTGAATGCAAAGCAAAAGGAAAAAAATTTATTTACATTAAGTAGCCTCTCGCGTAGTATAAATTACTGATTTCACACCTGAAAGCACCGTTCCCAAGCCTATGGCACTTTTGCGTCGAGGCGTCGCAGAGACCAGCACAACCACTCGAATCGAGCGGGTCGACCGGGGACCAGCACGTGGGCACCTCGTCCACGTTTTTCGCGACGCAGAGCTCGCCGTCGTGGCACTCGGTGCAAGGCCTCCGTCTACGCACGTGCGGCTCCAGGAGGCTCAAGGATGAGTCGTTATCGACACCGTTGTTGTTGCTCATTGGACTCGCAGGCACTGACGGACTGTGTCCAGGACGAAGAGCGTGAATTAATTGTTAAACGAGTAGGCCCACGGTTTTATTTTATTTTGCAGCTGTTTTGTACTTGGTACAAAATTATCAACATCTTTCAGCTAATGGTCGGTAAAGAAAACGATTATTTTAAGCATTTTCTCATTCGGCTATTGAAATGAAATAATGTTTCATCATTTACCTACGTGAACAATGATTGAAAAGTAAAAGTAATTTTTATTACAAGTGTGCGTATACGTATTTGACATTTAAATTAAATTTCTAATTATAAAAGAACACTGCCATATCTATCGATATCGATGAAAGCTTTTATAAATTTCGAAATACATATCGTATTATTTTTGGATTAATAAAAGATTCTCTCACTGTAAATAGATTCGTCCCGAGAGCGCAGAGTGTTTTATTACTTTGACGAATGGTTATGTATAATAAACAAGGTGCTTTATTAAAAATTTTTCGAAGAATCAGACTTTATCTAGATTTTATGAAGTGATTTGTAGCGTCGACGAGCCTTTCTTTATGACGTATATTGTAGCATGACATTAAGCGGACGTATGAAGGGTGAGCAAAAATGCAGAACAGATGTGATAATCATTTACGGTATGATGAGAAGCCAAATACAACTTTGGCTTTAAATTGATTATTGCAGTTTTCTTAACCTTATTCTATATACTGCGCTCTTGACATCAACGACTAGACAATAATCCATTACCATTAAATCAAACTTATTATTCTACGTGAATAGTTCATATAAAGCAAATTTTCAACTAATGTTTTTAATGGTGTCTTACTTTTTACAAAAAAAAAAAAAGTTTGCAATCAATGGCTGATTTACACCTTAACACCATGCACAAATTAATGACAAATTAGTGACAAATAAGTGACACGTTATCATAGCGTGAATTTTGTTGAAATGTATTTTTCGCGTGAGAAGTAGTGAATTGTCATACCTGAAGGGCGTAATCGTGGTCGTGGCTGCGGTTGTAGGTGTCGTGGCAACGGCTGCTGGGCTAGTGCTGGTCAAGGTTGGTTCGAAAAGAGGCTGAATATCACCGAGCGGTGGGCCATTGGACTTTAGCAGCACATCTAGGAGTGAAGGTGTAGGCGAGGATGCCAACCAGGTTGGATCCTCTAGGTCGGTGCCATTCCTATCAGAGGAGGTCGAGTTGCGCGCACTCGAACGCAGGTATTGTTGAATCACGTGCAGCTTCTCTGGCTCTAAACAGTCGAGGATTCGTTCGACCTTTAATCTTTAATTATTTTTTTTCTTTCTACATAAGTTTTTTCACTTTTTCATTACGGTTGATACATATAATAGCACGTAATCAATATTTTGAAAGTCTTTGGATTGCAAACCGATGTTTCGACAGTCTCTTGGATATACCTCTTATTTAAATAATACATGTGTTACATTACATGATGTATTTATAATTTATTTATCTTTATAATTATCAAATGCTAAATATAAATGTATGGCTATCTTACCCAGTACACGTATAAAAGATAATGAATAGAATACGGGTGTAATTTGAATATTCTTAACGCAAATGTATACGTGATATATATTTATCTAATATCTTAAACTGAATTTTTTAAATACTATAATAATAATTTGCAGAATATTTTAATTTGATGTACTTCTCTTTACTGTATTATTTGCGTTTTTATGTGAAGAATCTTACGTGCATTTCTCAGAAATTTATTACAATTATAAATCATGAAAGGGAATGATAGCTAAAGTTTACAGAATTTGAAGTATTTCTTAAAATAGAACCATTTGTCAATGTTTAATGGTTATGGAAAGTCGTACGTTAAATAACATCATTTCACAGCCGTTGAGGATATTGATAATGTATAGAATTTATTATATACAGAAAAATAATAAGAACATGCACAGGTAGAAAAAATGTAGGATAAAACTCGTAGATTTATGAAGATCTGATGTAACGTTCAATCTACATTGAGTTTCGTATTACCTAAGAAACCACTTTTAATAAATAAAATTATTAATTTGATTACAAATCGAAACTCTTATGTGGACTAGTAATTTTATCTTATTGTGTGATAATCTATAAAATCCAATTTTTAATTCAATTTTACATCTAAATAGTTGTAAGAAAATTATTTGCGCAATGTTTTGAGAATTGTGAATGTATGGAGTAGAAGGATGTTAAATTATGAAGCGACTTAAATTGTGGCCAATTCAATTAATTTTAAAGTTCAATTTTCTTTGTGGAAACACTTGTTGTAATATCGAGAACATTATTCATAATAAAAATGAAAATTGTAACGCTGCAAAAGACTATCGTAAATTGCGGAATCGTTTAACTAAAATTGGTTAATAATTAAACACCTCTACGTCGTATATTTGCACATTACATTGACCATCGCAGTACCGATAATCTTTGCAAAGCCTGAAAAAGAGAAAATTGGTGGAATTGCTCCGAAGAGAAACTAAAATGTGACGAAAGACACGGTTTCTTGATGAGAACCGAGATGCTAATTCTTTGGCAAGTGAAACGAAGCAAGGCAGTAAGCCTTCTCAACGTGAAACAATTTATTTTTCTTGAGCCAAAGAAGTCAAAAGTTTCATCCTGGCGTGAAGACTTTTTAATCCACAAAAACTTAAAGAATCAGACGACAACAAAAAATGTCTACCTTCAATAACGGCTACTGGTGTCGGTCAACTATTGCTCAAAGTTCAAGGAAACGACGGGCTTCATCCTTCTTTTGTCCCTTGCCGCTCTCACTCTCTCTCTCTCTCTCTCTCTCTCTCTCTCTCTTAATTAGCAAAAAATTTGACGCTCTCGACAAACATTCGACCTAACGAAGGATGCACTCATTTTCACGCTTCGACGTGGCGTGAAGTAGAAAAAAAGTGAAGCGCGAGGTGTTGCACCTTTTGCTTCTTGTCCGATGATCTATCACACTTACCGACTTATCCGCCTTGGGCAACCTGATTTCTGAGGAATATATCGAAGAAGAGGTTGTCTGGATTCACTCGCAACTTTCGAGTGAATTGAATTAACGCTATACACATATATACCCACATATATACAACTATTGAAGAAATACACTTTTTCTTTGGTTAAGGAAGACGCCAATTTTTTGCAAAGCACGATGAAATTTCTCAATTTCAGGAAGTATCTGGTTCAGTAGTCCGAGGAGAAAAATTGTTTCAGCTAAGATGATATTTAATAATATCGTCATTATAATAATGATGATTATAATAATAACTAATAAATTATAATAATAAAATCATCATTTGACAAGCCTATATTATTTGTATATTGTTTGATGCTGGTCACAAGCTTATTTACTTTATTTGAATCAGCGAATTCTAATATTTATTTATCTAACATATTTGTCTATTAATTATTTTAATTATCTACTTTATTTTTATCTCAGATAATCCTTAAAATTTATAAAAGGTTTTCTGGAGTTTAACTAAAAATTTGCTTTGCATTAGGACATACTTTTTCACATATCCAATTAAAATTGTCGTTGCGACATAAAACTAAAATTGTAATCGTAAGATTAAATCAGAATAAATTTTAAATGACCTATAAAAAGACGTTGATATATTCGTGTAAATATTCGAAGTATATTTTTTTAATTTATAGTCTACAAAAGCAATATATTCCATAAAATATCACAGACAAAATTGTACATTTTGAGTAGCTAAATTTTTACTACTTTCTTGATAAAAAGTTACATTAACGAGTAATATATTCTTTTAAAAATTTCATACATTGCTTTTTCACGAAAGGAAGCGTATTAGATACATACCATTGTATAGTTAGACGTAATATCTTTAATATTTGTTGTGTTCTCGCTCATCTGATAAGGATTATTAAGAAGATTACATAATTAATAGCTCAATGTTTTTTCACCATTCAGTCTAATAACTGAAAATTTTGTATTATAATAATTCGTCGGAACATTGATCGTGAAAAAGTTTATTCAGCAGTTTATCTCATTAGCTAGAGTTTGTATCTAAGCGTCATTAATTTATCATTCTCACGACGTCTTCCCTTGGATTATGATTAAGCTACAAGAGCCGCAGCGAATAAACTAAAATAAATAAATAAAATTGCGTATCCATACACTGTAATCAGACATAATCGAACAACAGAGTCATTCCGGCACTTAAATATTCCATTAAAATGAATTATTATTGACTTTCGCGCTCTCTCGGCCAAAGGCACAGAAACTCAATTCGCCATACAAAAGCTCGTGCTGAAAGAACAAAAAAAGGCACGAAAGCAAGAATGGTGCAATGGGATTGATTTCAATTTGCATGAACAGCCTTCTTATCCCTCGTGGAAGGCGCGAGGACGATAAAAATTTCAATTAATTTTACTGCAAATTGCCCGCTACCAATCCGAGTGTCGAGCTCTGCGCTGTGCACACAGATGCAGGGGAATCCCATTCGGGACATCGCGCGCAAGTGACAGGAGTTAACGATAGCGATTTATCGCTGAACCGGTTGGCTTCTCCCTTTCTTTAGCCCCTCCCCCGCTCACTTTTATTCTCGTTTCTTTTGACGCGGGCGAGTCGCGGCTCGCTTTAATTTTGTTGACCCTCGATGCCGTGGATCGATTATGTGCGTACGAAGAATGACTGGAGTTATGGGGACGTTATAGCGAGGGAGAGGGTATCGTCTTTCGAATGAAATGCCAAGACGTGCATTGATTTTATATGGTCACGCTTGCGAGCTTTATGAGACTGAATGCATCTTGGAAATGAGGAATTAGTTCCAATGACTTTTCTGACCAATACCGATACCCGGCTCCTTACTAATGCCTCTGTTTTGCGATATTTCTGAATTCGCGTTGCTCCTTTCTTCTCGAGAGCCACTCGCTCGAGTCGCGTAGCTTAAGCGATTTCATAATAATCATGAGATTTAATTTATCCGCCAATCACGAGCTTGAAATGCAACCAGCGAAAAAGCAGCCGAACCATCTAAGATATTGATCCGGATACCAACATTTTTTATTTCAACCGAGCGCTTGTAGCGTTTATATATTATTATTTGGTCAATGATTTAAATCTCTTGCACAATATTTACGCGATTCCCATTGCCCGAACGATCGACTTCCCTTAAATCAAATTCAAACCAGCCAGTTAATCGGCCAATCATTTCCTGATTATTATTAGCTTCGTAGAAAGTCAAGAGCGAATTGTGCAACGCGAAAATTACGAAGGAGCACGAACTCCACGGTAGAACGATAAAATGCATTTATTCCAATGGAGTTTTCAAAATACATCAAGAAAAGAGACTCTGCTCATTATTTCGCAAAGTAACAGGCTTCTAAATAAGTGTCTCGAGACTTTGGTCAATGCACGAAATTCACTCGGCAGCTTGTCGACCGCAAAGTATATTAAAGAGTAGCTCGACTCGGTGCTCACGAAGACAGACTCGTGCGGCCTGTACGCGAGCACTTGACTTGTAAATTCCAGTATAGGCATGGGAACATTATTTGCTCGGTAATCCCGAGGACTGTGGCTCGCTTATGTCTGGACGCGTGTGCCATACCGATCTTTGCTCACCGGTATAAATGCTCGACCGAAGATGCATCGCCTAGAGTCCGAGATGCACCGAGATGGCATCTTTAGCGCGCACGTGTGCTCGAGGTGTGCCTCCGTTTTGCACGTAGTAAATAATTTGAAAGGACGAATTAACGGGGACCGACTGTGGCTGGTTATGTCACAATGACTGACGGTGCATACGTACGTGCAATGTGTTTTCTTTGTTCTTCGCTGAAAAGTTCTATTGCGCTCTGCGTCGGAGAATGCGTGTACTCTAGCTTCGCGTTGAAGGAGTACACTTACATTCTCGTCACGTTTATATACCTTGTATACCTCTAAAGGACCCATAAGAAAAATGACTGTTTGTTTTTAGCAATGTTAAGTATTGAATTAAACATCGAGTATTTAGGCTTTATCTCGTCGGCATAATATGGACCAATTTATTACAATTATCATTGATTTAATTCAAGTTGTAAAAAACACATTTGTTTACATATGCAGTTTCTTTTTTCTCTTCGAGTTATCCCGTCACTTTGAAAGGTTGTAAATAACGTGTATCTTATAATTTTATTAAAAAAAAAAGAACCAAGGCCTGAAGTAAGCGGACGTAGTATCTCAATTCGTAAATGTTTTCAAATGTTAAATTTCTTAATCAAAGTATTGAGAAGTTGGTGAAAGTAATTTTAATATAAGAGATAATCAGTTAGTGAGTAATAAAGGATTATTTGTGCACTGTTTACGTTGTTAATGTAACGAGGACCGTAAAAAAGTTGATTCGATATCACATGTTCAATATTCTGGACTATTCATTTTTCTCGAAACAGTTACAAAATATGATATTCTTAAAACACAAGTATAAACATCTTCCTTCGAATACGTGCATAGTAATAACGTAAGTGCAACCTTTTCAATTTGTACGGAAACAAATTGATTATGATCGTGACATTAAGCCCTTCTTAGGGTGAGAAACCGGAGCCAAGAAAAATGTAACAACGTGTCCCTCCTATCGGACTCGTATGTTAAATCCGTTCTCATTTCGTGTAATCCAGTTTCTTCCTTAAATGCAATTCAATTCATAATGCAGCTCATAATAAGATTATGTTCCGAATCTCATTATAAAGTCGTATCAAAATAAAAGAAAGAGCTACGCGAAGGAAAAAATTGCGCAACGACATGTTAAACTTTTCATTCAAAAGTCTCGAATAAGATATCGAAAAGTTGCTCGTTGTATTACTTTTATTTAGATTTCAAGAAGGCAATTCATTTTTAAATGTATCATTTCATTGCAACGAATAATACAGCAAGCTTAAAAAACCATTATGAATTCGAAATGAAATGTATAACATTTATGAGCTGATATTGCTTTTATACGAAATTGTTTAATTTTATGGAAAATGTCATTTAAAGTTATTTGTGCAATATTATTCTGCCATTAAATCTCGTAGTTCTCCATTAGAAAATGAATATAATAAAAAATTCGATTAGAACGAAAGAATGTTATCATTGACTATTAAATTCAACCACCCTTTTGATAGGTTTATCTATAATAAGTTAAGAAGTTGTTACTTTAGCTCAGCTAAATTTAATGACGAGTTGAGGTATGTTGAGCTATATTGAATGAATAATCGCGCCTATAATTTGAAAATACTTTCAAGCAGACAAATTTTCAATCTATGAAAAAGAAATATTTATATTTGAATTACACCATCGTGTAATAAATACACTTTTATGAATGTATATATTTATATATATTTATTCAAAGGTTTATAAATACAGATGAGACTTTTAGAGAGTATGTATAAATAAAAGAAAGGTTGTCGGAACCGGTATGCGTTACCTCTATCAGGATTAAACACGAACAAAGTAATCAGTTGAAATTATTCTTTAAAAATTATTTACTTGAATTAAATTAGGTGTTAAATTAGATGTTCAATTGTTGTTAAATTTAAACTTAAACTTTCACAATAAAGCGTCAGATGTTTATATTTTAGATCGTGTACTATTTTTTACATTGGATATATATTTATACTTGTTCGAATACTTGAAGTACAGCTAATAATGCGTCTCGTCGAGTGTATTTTCATCCAATTAGAGATGATTTCTACTAAGCGCAGGTGAACTTACAATTTATGTACGTATCGATATTCAGTCTTAATTTTTCATTAGAGATACATTTTAATTTGACAAAAAATGAATGTTAATAGTCTTGAAATTCTAATTTTTAACATTATTAATTTTCTGAATAGTATATCAGCCAGCGAACAGTATTTTTCATCAGTCAAATTTGTGTAACTATATATTTTAAGCACATATTCATTTGAATCGCCCTGTATTTACATTTAAACACAGAGAGAGAGAGAGAGAGAGAGAGAGAGAGCAAGTGGCCTATTAGAAAAAAGAAAATTAATTCCTAATATCACAAAAAAATACCTTTATGAAACGAAAATTTACTCCGGAATTGAGAAAATATTTTTATATCCTTAAGACTGGAAATTTTTATCACAAAATAGTACTTATCTTTTCTATCTATAGTGAATTATTATTAATTATGAGTCTAATTATGACTGGAGCGAGTAAATGCTTCTGTCGATTAGGTCTTATCAATCTCAGTGACAATTAAATTGGCCTTTAATGCAGCAATACTTTTTCTCCTTATTCAATAAATTGAATAATAATTGACTCAATAAAGAACAAAGGAAATATTTTTGCAACTCTTTTGATTGATTTAGAGCAACATTCTCGCTTGTATTCTCGATCGGTCATCTTCTATCGATAAGAGGTAATTTTCAGCATTTTAACGTTCAGTGATTGTTGGAAATCCGAGGGATCTTAGCGAGCAAATACATCCGACGTCGCTCTACCCTTACACATTACCCTTGAAAGTCCAATTCGCCCCGAGTCGCTCCAAGGGTCACACGGATGCTTACCGAAGACGATGTAGAGGGCGATGCCGCCAATGCCTAGGAGTGCGAGCACGACGATCAGCAGAAGGACGAGGGTCTTGGTGCAGGCTGTACCACTCAGAGGTCGGCCGAAGTGCAGGGTCCATCCGTGGCGGTGTTTCCTAAGTCGGGCCGGATGCGGCGCCGGTTCGTCCCGCACACTGCGCCTCAGGTTCGCCCGGTTCTCCGAACTCGGTGAGTTCGCCGACACCGCCGAATACGCCCTCTGCAAGCAGACGATAAAGAACGTTAGCCGCGGCTTCCTTTATGCGCTATAAAGTGCAAGGAACGAACCGGAACGTTTCATTCGATTCGTTCCAGGTTTTGGGCTCGAAATTGTCCAGCTCATTTACGCTCCTTCCGTAACGTCTCTTCCTGGGTTAGGGATGGGTAATGAAATTATTAAATGCTAATTAAATAGTACGGAGTAAAGCTAAATGATGCGGGATAATTCGGGTAGTTTTAATTTATTAAGATTCTTCTATTTCAGGCGCATATCAGAAATATCGAAATTTCGGATTTTAAAAAGCTTTATGGATTTAAAGAATTCTTTTTACACTATGCAGGAAGTGTCGTGCACAACGTCTATTTTCTGTACGGCTAATGACTTGATTTATATTAACTGTATTAACGCGAAAATCACGTAGGATATATATTTATACATTTATATTAATTTATATAAACTTATTAAACTTAAAAAATGAAATTAGTACTAAAAGTTTTTCATAAAATTTTTATTAAAAGCATTTCTTAATCTGGTCGCTTAAAAAGTATTTATGGAAAATTAAGTATTAATAAATAACGAGTAATACGTTTATGACTTTCTAAAAGAAAAATCAGCGATTTATTGGTTATTAGTTATTAGTTAAATTTAGTGAAAAAGTCTGCTATTAAAGGATAGATAAATAAGATATTATATGAAAAATTCTCAGAAAATCGTTTACTCAAGAAATACATCATTCATATGTAAATATATGCTTTAAGAGAGCTTTAAGGAACAAGGAGTACTCATACCTGTTATAAACATTCATTTCCTAAAGTAATTAAAAATTCTACAAGCTATTGAAGGTCCTTGTAATGATTACCTTATAGCAAACGTATTACTGTCAAGAGTATAATTATAATTAGTTTAAAATTACTCGCAAATACATTTTCCATGGAAATGTGACTTAGATATTACGATTATCGTTGATAATTATTTACTTATTTAATTAGAGCATACGTAAACATTTTTGGTTTCAATAATCATTAAATTATATAAAATCAATTTATACAAGTTGAGTTTCTAATTTTTAATATTTTATACTTTATCTAGCCAGTAAAATTAAAAAAAAATATCCTACACTGTTTCAATTAGAGACGTATAACGTATGGAAAGTAACGCTTATACTTTTATTAAAACCTGGTACATTTCGAATAAAAATGCCACTTATCAAACGTATGGTCCAATTTCCGTGTAATATTTTTATTCTTCGTTAATATTTAAAAAAGTAAAACGAACTTCAGTAAAATGTATTCTTTTAAGATTTGATTAATTCTATGAATTAAAAATTTAGGGTGACATTTACTTCTACTGTATGGATTTTTTAAATTTAATTCAATTTTTAATATTCTACGCAATTTTCTTGAATTTCTAATGCATTGTACTTTTACAAAAATACTTTCAATTATGATTTATTATTTATCCGAATTTTTCGCAAAAAATATTTGAAACGCGCTAATGATAAATTTAAATGTAAAAAAGTAATTATCATGTAGATCTTTTAAAATTTGCAAACTACTTTAACGTTTATTATAACTTGAAATTGAAATTAGCGTTCTACATATAGAACTATCTTAAAATATCTAAAAAACGTAACATACAATAACGTCACGCCATTTTACCTCTTAATGTTCCTTCTAAATATAATATACGTAAAAAGAAGAAGAACGAACCAAGAAATGTTTACTAATTCTAAAACACATGAATTTTTAAGTAAATAATACTTTGCTGAAAAATAACGAAACGCTATTCGATAAAAGTGAAGTAGAAAATCCAGATTCTTCTGCTCTTCCAGTAATTGCAACGACTATGTATAGACATTCTTTCCAATTGGCCTTGTTTCTTTGGCTCTAGCTCGTGAATCAGACAAATCTGGAGTCATTTCTAAAAGACATCTGTTCATTTGTATATATGTACAATAAATAGCTTCAAAACAGATAATTTATATTTTACGTGGAGTTATTATTTATGGTGTACATTACGTATTTTGAAACGTTCTTGCTACTAAAAGTCACTCAAATGGATAATTAAGTACGTGTGGTAGTTGCGGGTATATAAAAATATTGAAATATCGTTTTATAAATTATTTTCCAAACATTTTTTAAAGTATACTTTCACTTTTAAAAAAAGTTTCTGCGAATCATAAATTTGACGTACTTTTTGGTAAACGTAGAATTTTTAACTTTATTATTACATCGTATGATTTAAACGTAACGGCTGAGTCACTTCTAATGTATAAGCGCTCTTTTTAAGTGGAAAAGTAATTGTGGTGTAGTAATGATTTCTTTAGAATTTTAAATTAGAATGTCGTCCTTATTTTCCCTTTTGCAAATTATTCGTAATGAAAACAACTGAGATTTTTTTTATCGATATTTGTTTTCGTATCATTTGAAAATTGACGATCATCAAACTTTTTGCGATATCTCCCTGAAATGTTTAAAGTATTTAAAAATATGCAATTTAAATTCTTTATATGTATTAATAGAATGTACGTACAAAACGTAAATGTCAAGCCTACATAAATTCTATTATTAAAATGTTTATAAACATGACAATTTCTTTTATTATTCAATTAATATTAATTCAATTTGAATCTTATAAGGTTATAGTAACTTAAAGTAATATTTCTTATATTATCAGAATAATTTTAAGTTAACTTATCTCGACTATACAATCCATTGATTACTTAGTAAACATAAAAAACCTATGTAAAACTTTAAACAAATTTTGTATATTATGATATACTAAAGAAATAGCAGTGAATAAAAAAAAACTAATCGAATTGATATTAAATCGAAATGATATTAATTGCCAATCGTATTTTCTTCATCGCTATTTCCATGAAATACGTATTTAATACGCAGAAATACGTACACAGAATCATGTAACTTCTTAGAGCCGAGCTCGATTATTTTAGCAAAATTCTTAATATAAATTGAAGTTTTTTCGTTTATTGTATACCTCGCAGCACGTGAACAAGTGAAAACAATGTCCGCAGCTATACATCTTCATTTGCGCAATTGTCAGAAACAAAGATAAATTGTCAAACATTGTGTTTCACTCGGTTTCTTTGCTTATTTTATTTTTTGTAAAATATGATAAAATACCGAGGACGGAACCATTACAATAATCACAATAAACAAAATTAGCTGCAATTCCAAGAAGAGTAATAATTTCACGCAATGGGTACCAGAAGGATATCCGAGGCAAGAGACGTTTTATTAATGACATACAACATAAGGTATAAATAAGTAAAGTGCAACATGGTGATTCCCATAGCAGAAAGAGGAAGAAAAGGAAGTTGGGCATACGCAAGTTGTCGGCCATTTGGCAAGAGGAACCGCTAGCAGACACGTGTACAAAGGTGGCACGATTCCCATTTAGAATATAATATATGTGTGTACTTGTTTCTTTTTCTGTAGTCGCGAGGACGTTAATGGAACTTTCAGGAATGAAAATACCAACTCTAACAACAATGAGAAATCATGTCGCGTAACCCTTACTTTCGTCCCCGGATCATTCAGCGTGTGCGTCCTTCATATTATAAGGATTAAATGAATATTTTTGAGAATGTCCAAGCACTATTTATATGAGAATTACGAAGAGATATTTCAATTAAGTGTTATCAGCTGTTAAATTCATGCAAAGAGAATAAAATTCTCTGAGACTGTTACGTCGTAAATCTACTTTAGCAATATAATAGTTTTTAACAAATGTCACCGTTCGGGAGATATAATTCCAAATATCCTTTACTCTAAAGATTGAGATTATATACGTAATTTATGACTTATAAAATCCAAAAATCGAATCAACAATAGACTATTAAATAGTCTATTAAATATAACAAAAATAATATCAGCTTCAAAATTATATCAATTGAATACAAGTAATTGAAAGTGAAGAGATTCTCTTCGTAATTTAATGTACACAAAATATCAACTTCAAAACTTTCTTTCAAAAATAAAAGTAAAGGTTCAATCTTTAATTATGTAATTAATTATGTAATTAATTATATAATAATTAAATGTAATACTTGCCTTACAATTTTACGCGAATAAAAGAAGCAACTTATTCCATGAATGATATAATGTGAAAATACAATTTTATAGATGATGTAAAATACATTGATAAATTGGAAGAATTAATGTTTCACTTTTTAAAACATAGCTTTTAATATTTAATTTTTTAATAAGAAGAAAACAATTAATTAAAATTGTAATTGAATAAAAGTAACTATTTGTAATCAGTTAATTAGTACATAAATATGTATTAACTCTTTTATTTTATTAACAGTTTTATCATTTATTATTACGAATAAAATATACATATCTTCTGATTATTTGCGATGATACATCTTTATTTACAAAGTAGCATATAAAGAAAACACATATTCTTCTTAAGTACGTTTGTATTATTAATTTTATCGTAAGCACAATACCACACAAATTATAATCCGTTCAAATAAAGTATGATTAATATTTGAACATCCAGACTAATTAGTAAGAGAAAGAAATTTTTTAAAAATTTGTTTTGAACTCTTTTAAAATATGTGATTATTTGAAAAAATCATATAAAAATGCTATTTACATTCTTATCATTTGTATTTTAGTTATATAAAGCATTCTAATTCATAAATTATTGGATATATACATTTAGAATATTTATATATTTCTTTGGCAGTTAATAATGGCACCTGCGTAAAATAATTACTATTTCTACTAAAATATTTATTAAAAGTTAATTATCTCCAATGAACAATTCACGAATACTAATGTTTCATAATCTCTTCGACTTCGTAAGATGTTACCAAATGCAGATGAAGCATCTATGAATTTAATGCAGAAAATATATTTATTATAAAAGAATAATATCAATTTCTTGATGTATGTGAAACTTTTTACTTTGATTAATAAAAGTAATTTAACCGAAAAATATAAATTAATGACGTTGCGAAATATATAATATTAATTATCACTAAATTTGATATTATATAAGAATAATCAAGCAGTGTTATCGTAACGCAATAAGACTGTAATAAAGTCTGAGACAAGTTTTTACGCTATTCTAGTCCAAAATTAAGAATTAGAAAAGAATAGTTTCACAAGCATCTGAGAATATATTTATAGCATGAAGAAATAGGAAAATGCAACTCATTCATGCGAATGCACAATATAAAGATCTCTATCTTTAAACCCGTAGCGACAATCACATTTATTCATTTACCTCGTGAATTAAATTTGGATCTATAAATGTCCGTGTAATTACTCGAAGTTAAAAATAATATAGAAAAAATATTTCAGTCGAGAAATTCCGCCACCATCATAGCCGTTACGCAAAAGGCAAACAAAGGATTTCCTCTACACGGGCGCGTGCGATTTTCACGCCACACACACGTGTGCGAAAACGCAGGTGCACATATAGGATCGCGTGAAATGACCGTTTTCAACGCTCGTTATCGTGCGAACTTTTCCGGGGGGGACACCCTATACTATTTATCTACAATGTTATATGAAGACCTTTCCTTAGGTCATAAATTCAATCGGCCCTCAAATGATAAATTACTATGTGTGACTCTCTCTCTCTCTCTCTCTTTCTTCCTTCCTCCGTCTTTCGCTCTTTGACCACCCTCTCACTCACTCGCTCACTCTCTCTCTCTCTCTCTCACCCCATCCCATTTCAGTTGTATTTATCCTATAATTCTTCGGCACAAGTCCGCAAGTTAACACTTCTATATGTCATGAATATTGAACTAGAAGCTTAAGAAGAAAGAGGTATTAGAAACAGGAATATTATGCATGATGTGATCGTAAGAAGGTTTTATCGCTTCTACATTGCAAATCTTGCAAGTGAAATGTTTACGAAGAACAAAGAATGACGTATACATATATATTATAATATTGACTGTATTGTATGCTTAAAATATTATTATTAACAATTATTATCAATACACTAAAAGAATCTTTTAGAATATATGTACTTATAAAGTATAAGAACAGATTAGGAAATGGTTTTTCCTGCAACTGGTTTTTGCAGGAAAGTATTTTTCACGCCACAGAACTAAGGCATAGTTCGTTTAAATATTTAAATAACAAACAAACATTCAATAGTATAGATACAAATATATAAATTTAAATATGTGATTTTATTTGTAAATTAATACTCTTATCATTAAATACATTTGCAGAGAAATTATCTTTTGTTTTTAATATTGTATTAAGTTTTCATGAAATGCTTGATATACTCCGAGGCAAATTTGTATTTTACAACGGAAGAAAGAAAAAATCTTTATAAAGTTAACTTTCAAACAAGAATGAACAAGTCCTCAAATGTGTTATAGATATTATTATACAATTTTTTAATATTAACAGTAGCGAAATATTGAGACATAAAATTTCTTTAAGTAACAAATAACGGACTACATCAAGGTTTCACCATAATTTCGCAAAGCTTGCATTTTCCTTTTAATTTTTGGAACGTGGGTATACACTTGGCAATTAGGAAACAGTTATTATGTGCGTATCCTTCAAATGCATCGATAAAAGAAAAAATGAAGGTAGATCGTAGTCACACCATAGGTTGTTGCGTTGTTGCAGATCTATCGAATAGCAACTAGAAGCGGACGTGTAATCTCTTTTTGTGAGTCTATGGAAGTTTACGTAACCGATTTAACACATAATTTAGACTCTTTCTAACGTACTTGTGCAATCGCATGGTGCTACTCTGACACAATTATTTAGACCACTATGTAATTTATTTCATTATCCATTTAAATTCAATTACGAAGTTTCTTAAAGATATTTTAATGGCTTGATTTTTTCGTACAGATCAAATATTTTCCAACGTGCTTTCTTATTTCTTAAAGTGTGTATTGGCTTAAAAATATCTTTCTTTACAAAGTAGCATGTAAAGAAAACACAAAATGTTTAAATTACAAAATATAATTTACCTCACCCGACAACTTCCAAGAAAAGAGTTTCTATAATATCCAGAACGCTCGATTAATAATAGATTGCTTTAAGTATGTCAGGCTTAAAAATATTTGTGCAAAACTTGAGAAAGAATCCAATGCACCTTCTTTTAATAACATTCATGGAATATAATATCCGGTCTTGATTACAAATACTTCTGAATATAATGGTTTTATTACTCATAATTAAAATATTGACACAAGGGTACGAGGATAAATAAGAGTTGCTACAGTCGTACAATTATCGCGTGAGAAATAATCCAAGATTTATTTTATTCAAGAAATAGTTGCTGCAAAGAAACATCGTTTCATTACCATTCGCTTAGACATCGATTATAAAATACAGCAATGTCAGACTTTTGACTAAATTTGAAATTATCGTTAAGCCAAGAAGATTCGATGCAACACAATTCAAATAGTAGTGAGCATTGAAAGGGCGCTGTCTTTAGCAAGAATTCGGATTCAAAACGCCAGGAACAAATGCGAATGAATGCCTTTCCCTCAAATGGACACCTTGGCAACGATGTCGCGCGCCCTTCCGAACTCCTTTCATAAGGGGCGAGTCACAACGCACACAGCGACAAAAAGAGGATGCCGAGCGAGAGGAGAGGGACACGCCCCCCTTGTTTTCCTCATGTCTCTCGACGGTATCTCTCCCGGCCTATCGAGACTCGCTTTTCTGCGCGCAAGCGGAAGGTAATTAAAGGGGAATTGCGAATACTGGGATATACCCGTATGCACATTCCTTTTCCCCCCCCCTCCCCCGCCCCGAGGAAAGCTTCCTCTTCCCTTCGCCCCTCTATGTACAAATTTTTCCGATCCAGACAGACCGACTTTTTTCTTTCCTAAAGTAAGACGCCCGCCGACGTTTCGTAATTACGCGAGGCGGTTTTGTGAGGTCATTAGTTGTGCGCTTCATGTGATTGTCATTAGATGCCGAGAGAAGTGATTATAGTTAAGATTGGTTGTGGGTTTTAATGATTTACAGTATCTTCCTCGAATTATTGGTTAATGGGATACCTTCAATCATTATTTCGCCTTGAAAATCATTAAAAATTTTATTAACGGCGAAGCCGTCCTGCAGCAACGTTCGAATCCAGTGCGAACGAAACGTCCGACAAATTAAATATTGAGCTCGATAATGGCTAACGATAAATGTCATCTAGTCTTTTTATAAGCCTACGCACTACATCAAAAAAATCCACAAAAGAAAATGTTATCCGTCTAATACCTTCATGTATGTTTAAGGCATACTGCATGAATTATAATTTATTATTTTTATTTTTTTCATAATAATGTTATTTGAATGATATTACATGAAATAAGTTTATAAAAGGAAATTTGAAACACAGGAAGGTATAGCAGTTATGGCGGTTCAGTTACCGAAAAATAGATTAAATTCTTCCTTACTAAAATGTAGCCGATGAATTTGTGAAATTTCATTTCTTGTTTATATTCCTACCTTAGAGTTATGAAAAATAGATGAAAAATCGAATTTTATTTACGAGGTTAGCATAGTTTTGCTGGTTCTTGTAAATACTACGCTTTTGTATTAATAATCGATTTTTACTATAAAGAAAATGATCATCTATTACGTGATATAATTTGTGATATAAATGGTGCGCAAAATGAGTTGTGTATACTTGTTTATACATTAATACATATTTATTTCTTCTTAGACGTTAAAAATAAAAGTTAATCGAGGGTAAATTAACTTCTCAATTCACATATCCGGTAAATAGGGAACAATATTCAACAACCGTCAGTTAAGATATTGTAACCCATTTGCCGATATTCCCAGCGCTTAATATCTAGGCAGGAGAGCTTGTTTTCTGCTATAATTAGTTTTTGCTGACCTCTTCGTAAATTTTGTTTCAAAACTAAATTAATAAAATAGTTAATAATTAGTTTCTTTGCAAATGTTGCGAATATATTCAGAGCATCCCCAAACATCCAGGCTGTTACCGAATGTTTTGCAATGGGTCTGCTATCAAGTACGATTTCTCTTCTGCATATACAAAATCTTTGTCTACGAATCTACCCAATGGAGAATAAATTGTACAATATTTAGGCAAAAGTATGTAAATATTTAAATTGTAAAGCGACCGAAATGCTCGTTGATATTTCGATGCTTAGGAAAGATGCAGACGTAGCAAAAATAAAAGAACAAGGGGTTGGAAAGTAGAGGAGGATTCATTGGCTGTCGCGTTTACATTGAAACTCGTCGTGCGAATTAACGATCCCATGCGTGTGCGAACGTGCAGAGTAATATATAAGTTTTTTACTGGTCCGTTTTGCCCCCTCTCTTGAAATTACCTCGTAATTAACTGGTTGCGCTGTCAGCGATCAAAGAAGAAAGCGAATAGGAGAGGTAAAGGAAGAAAATGCGTGTTGGTATGTGAAAAAAATTGAAATTATCTCTTAACTAGTTGCGTCAATCAGATCCACATAAGTGGGCATACGAAAGGTCTGACGAGACGCGTATTTTATTTACAGCTTCAAAATAAAATTCAGATGATAATTAACGGAAATTTGCTAAGTAATAATAAACAGTACTACCGACTGACAATTTTTCATTTATCACATCTATGCTCAATTGATCTTGTTATTTTCGTTTATTGCCACCAACCACCTCCATTATTTGCCTTTCCGTTCGTTCATTACAAGAATACTCATAAGTTTTCTACTATTCATTTTCAATAACGCACTTAAAATATGTGAACTCGTTTCTTTACGCAATGCTAAATTAATATTCGATCGAGAGGCTGTGAAATTGAACAAGCGCGAGCTTATTGCGTATAATCGAGCTACTCATAAGTAGTTTAATAACGCGAGTTTAATAACGCGAGTTACCACGTAACCCACCGACAGTCCTTCGGTCAAACCTCCTCGAGCATCTATCCTAATTCAGTGATAGATGAAATTCACCGAGATAAAAAATGAAAGTTAAACGAGACTTTGTATCCCCGTCGCGGTGCTCATTGAAACACTGGCTTTTTCGTGGAAAAGGCGATCGGAACCAGTCTGCTCGCTCAAAACATCGCTTGCAATTTATGAAAACGTGTTCGAACGTCCGTCGATTCTCCGGGTCTCGGCTTTCCTGAAAATAAGAGCTCGACTGCGTCGGTGTTACTTCGAACGTCGCGTAACGAGTCCGTCGAAGCCGCAGCTGCACTTTACACGCTCCATACTGAAATTTCAAACGAGCCACTCGATCAGTTGCCGTCGCCCGTCCCTTTGATGTACCCTTAAAGACCCGCGATGCGTTCTAAAATCGAGGCGACGCTCGGCTAACGAGAAAAGGAACGAAAGGGTCGCGGATGACTACACCGCGTCGAAATATAGCACGACAACGAGAAACGGAGAGGAACCTCGCGTGTGGGCGAGTCCAACATTTACGGCACTCGTGTCAGCTGTGTTGTCTAAAGTTTGTTGATCGCGGGTAGCGGGAGGTGAGCTTTAAGCGTGAATCCGCTTCGTGAGTTTCGTGCCGTTGTGCGGGGACGACCGCTCGTGTCTTTTACTGCACACGCTTTCGACGTCCGGGGAAATGACGACAAGGCTTTACGGGGATTGCTTTTGGCTCTCTTGAGGTAATTTCGTCTAGAACTCTAGTGCTCGAATGTATTCCGAGTACCGCATTGCTTTTAATGGGGATAAAGACATTAGGAAAGAGACGTTGCGTGTTATGGCCATGAGGTTGTTTGGAGAAGTGTTGAATTCTTGCTGAATTCTTCGTGGATTTCAATAGGCGAAGGATTGACTTTTAGTTTTCTTACATCTCTCGCGATCGTAAAAGTTTCCATTCTACGAGAAGAACTTCATTTTTTCGATTATCGGAAAATAAATCGAGGATTGCTCATGATGGATATTTATGCGGTGATTCAGGTTTCAATCAAATTTTCTTAATTTTCTTAACGCCTCTTTAATAAGCTTGAAAGTTATGTTACCTCGATAGCGATTGTATTTAGCGTAAAATTTTATTCACTCTTTTCAATATGTATTCTTTTTAAATCAGTGAGAATTTTCATCTATTTAACAACTGTATTTCATTACCAAATATCGCAGGTGAAACGAGCTTTAGCAGAAATTTCATAATACTAAATACACAAGTGACAACTATTTACATAAACATATTTAAATTTATTTGTATATATAATCAATTTTCTTTCCACCTTAGATACCCAACTTTCATAAAAATAATTGACAAAATTACTTGCATTTTGAAATCCATATTTAATGTATAAGTGCAAATCTAGCATAAAATAATTATATTCACCGTTCGAGACAGAGTAAGATAACTAATTATTACGGTTAAAAATATAACTGTAAACATGACTGTAACTATAAATGTCCAGCATTGGCCAATGTTCTAGTTTTTTTTTTCATAATTAAAATAACAAATTATATTTAAATAAGTGGATTCGAAATAAGGCTATTCTTTTTCGTCAAAAATTGTTTCTCTTAAATTATTTAACAGTTTTTAAAATATTAAATATCTGTATTATAAAATCTTGTATGTATTGCTAATACATTGTAATATATATTTTAAAAGGATATTATTTCTAAATAGTAGCTTTAAACAAATATGTTTTGTTGAAAATGTTGTTTAATAAAAAATTAAGAATGATTTATTAGCAATTATAACTATAAATTCATTTAAAACTAATGTTTTAAAACTCATGTTAAGTTTTTTATTAATTTTGTTAAATTATTCCGATTGGACTATTTCGAACCTAGTAATATTAGTTCTGATTTAAATTAATTCATTTTCAAACTAGACAAATTCTTAAACTCTGTGACAAGAAATTAGGCATATATCTAGACATTTTCGATATTTATGGATAAGTCGCATAGGGAATTTGAGAATTCAAGATTCTGCATCAATGACCGTCGCAATTCCGAATAATCATTATATTTTTGCGTTTTCACAAAAATTCAGAACAATAGAAAACTATGCATGTATTACTATTATTATTATTATTATTATTATTATTATTATTATTATATCTCTGGAATCAATATTCCCACGTTTCAACTCGATGCCCTCCTCGTGATGTAAATAATAATGAAAAAAATTCCAAGATATAGATAAAGAGAGAAAAAGAAAAATAGAAAGAAAAGCAGCCAGTAAAGGAAGAAATGGAAGGGTGAAAGAGCGAGAGAGAGAGTGAGAGAGTGAGAGAGGGAGAGTGAGAGAATGAGCGACAACAAGCGAGGGAAAAGAGAGGAAGAATAGCAAGAAACAATATTTTTTCTCGCGATGTTATCTTCAGCTCGCACTTGTCTTTGCGCTTGCGCAAAGGTGCACGGGCACACGTTTAAATTTAAATGTTTGAAAGCCGTTTTGTCGTAACTGCTGCTGCAGACTTATTATCGCAAGTGTCAGCTTCGCATAATAGGATAGTTAGCGCGACGCGTGTCCATTATGCCCCTGAACGAGATCTGGTTTTCCCAATCTATCTGATGAAAGGAAGAGAGAGAGAGAGAGAGAGAGAGAGAGAGAGAGAGAGAGAGAGAGAGAAATAGCTAGCTTGTTTCATCTGGTACTTATATAGAAACTTATATGAACTATGTTAGATGTAGCGGATTAGAAGGTACGTATAACTTATGTTATAATTGATTTATTAATGATATAGTGAGCCTTATTTTAAAATGCTTATTGTATATATGTGAAAAAAGTACAAATGATAGTTACGCAAGATATTTTATACATAGTATTCGAATGTTACTTTAAATATCAATTTACTATTCAGAAGCTTCTTCTGATTTTTTAGTGTTATAATTGAAAGTTCATAAAATAAAGTTCGAAATTGATTTAGGGAACTTGGAACAAATAAATCATTAGTTTTTACAGCATATAAAGCTTAATTACAACTGAAGATATTTTACAAATCGTGTATAAAATCCTTAGTAAAAATTTAATTACAACCGATGAAGAATATTGTATATTTTTAAGCACAAATGAGTAAGAAGTTCAAAGAAATAATTATAAATACCACTACTTTAAACTTAAACTTGATGCGAATGAAAAGAAAACTAAAATCACATGTTCCGCAGTATATAATTTTGTAGGATAGAAAATTTAATTTATATAAAATGGAATAAAAAATTCAGATTACAAAACGAAAGACATATACAAACAAATAAATGCAGATAAATAAACTATATACTAGAATAAGATTTATTCACCTAACAAGATTTATTCATACAACTAGAGAAAAAATTACTCGAACCAAAGGACATGAGTGTTAAAAGGAATTAACAATAATAGAGCATAAGGTAGAGCTATATCTTTCTTTCGGAATGTAATTTAATGCACTCCTTAAGATATTTTAACGAAAGTGAATGTATTTTGTCTATATAGGACAAATGCACGTGCTTATCTTGTATATATTAGGATTTTCGCAATTTCTAGATGAGTATGTGACCAAATTGTGTAACATTACAGGGAACTAATTTATATATTGTATACGATGCTGCAATGTTTCACTTGTGGGTAACAAAATTAAATCATTGGAAATACATATTTATAATGAATAGACAAACTTCTCCTAATGAAATTACGACATAACGTTGTAAACTTGTTTGAAGAATTATTTATAGATTATATCTATTGCATAAATACATAATATTTTACAGTAAAATATTCCTAGGAACTTTTTAAAATATAATCAATAACATTTGTAAATATAAATT
The DNA here is from genome assembly GCA_018907045.1 of Wiebesia pumilae. NCBI lineage: Eukaryota > Metazoa > Arthropoda > Insecta > Hymenoptera > Agaonidae > Wiebesia > Wiebesia pumilae. Next base: position 857,651 of record JACCHZ010000121.1, read on the forward strand.
GCATGTTAGCGATTTATATTCCAGAATATTATAAATGAACGTGTCTTTTGCTCTCGTTTTAAAGCATTTAATTAACAAAGTTGTGAATCAAGAAATACTAATTATATCATATAAATTAATTTTGAAATTGATTAAAACTGAAAAATTTATTGGCACTAACCATGCAAGCGAATATTTTCTAAAATAATATGATGCATAAATTATAGAAGTAAATATGTTTTTCACTGATCTGCACAGCTAAATCTTCAATGCCATTTTACAGAACGGAAGCTGTACATTACGAATTTTATTTCGGCGGTGCTAATAAAACATATTTATTATTCTAAGTGTATAACTTTTTTTCAGAATTAAGAAATGTAAAAATTACAAATCAGTCGCAGATAATATTAAACGAATATCTCAATAATTATCCAAAATATATAATATTTTAATATTACTTATATACAAAGCAAACGAGAACCTAAGTTTTTCTGCGACTGTCTTCTACATGACGCATAATTTCTAAATGATATAGATGTTTAAAAACAGAAAAATAGACAACGATCAAAATTAATTCATTGATTGGCAGGTTAAATACTGGAAAGCAATTGGAAATATCAGTTTGTCGAATTCAGAAATATAATATCCCAACGTAACACAAGGCAATACCTGCAAGTGCAAGTCGACAAGAGCATACACAGTAAGTCAGGCATCAACCGTTGAATTTTACAAGTTGAAAGGAAAAATAAACTGGTAATTTAAATCTAGGCAACGTTTGCATGCGCTCAGCTGCAACACGAGTCACAAGGTGGTTCGCGGGACGCATTTATGCATTATTCATGGAGTTGTGATAATGTGTAAAAATAAACGCGATCATCCGCCTCTTCTTCTTCCCTGCGGAGTTTCGTTCGAATCGTAATTCAAGCTAATCAACTGTGAAGGAGCGAGAGAGAGAAGAAAGAAAGAACTTAAAACTCTGTAAATAAAGACTTCATTGATCAATAAGGAGTGGCAACTTTTTATGGGCCTTTCCAAAAGTTATCTTTCTATAACCATAATTCTTGTATTTACACTTAAGTTAATTACTCAGACAAATATGTCGATTTTATTAAAATCTATTGATTGCAATAGATTTCTCTTTTAATCTTCGAATGACTTTTTTATGAGTAAAAAAACACCGTAAGTAATATGCATTAAAAACGTACTTAGTCTTCAACTTTTATGATTCATCAAATGTTATTAGTATTAGCGTACGACTGTAATCTATGTATTTTCAAAGAAACATTCTAATAAACTAACGCATTTTTATAAAATATTTTATTCTCGTATTTTTTATTTCATTCGTCATATATAAAACAAAGCCTTATTTAGAGATAATATTTTCAATTATTTAATTATTTACTGAATCTTATCAATTTGCAAACATAATATTTAATATCTATTTAAACGCTAATGTAGAATATCATTAATCAAATATAGTTTGATAAGTTTATTCGCGGGCCGAATTTCTTTTATTTCAAAGTTTTATTTAGTTGACAATTTCGTAATTCTATTCGTAATAATTATTTTTCAGTTCCAAAAATCAAAACTATTTATAATAACTCCTAATTTTAGATGAAATAGAAAATTAATGAGTAGAAAAAGATAGTCGCGTACCAGCGTCGGATTAAAGTACATATTCCGGTATTATGAATAAACAATTGCACGAATTATGAAAGAAGAGAGTCAGAAAGAATGAAAGTGAGAGAGAGAGAGAGAGAGAGAGAGAGAGAGAGAGAGAGGAAGAAATTTTCAGCTCACGGCTATTCGTGTTCTTTTTTATGTCGTACATCACGGCAAAATTATTTGACAAAGCGTCGTGCTCTTGGACCGAAAGATTTATGTGTAATGTATGTGTGGGTGTGTGTACTTGGGATTCTGTAAGGGACGAATCAATGACGATAGAAGCTTTGGATAATTTCTGCTATAGGACGAGTTATTATTGAATGTTTATTAGGTCTGGGAAGAAAGTATTGCACGGAGCTTTCACGAATATTATAAAATTAAAATAAGGCACATTTTTACATTAACTGCGATTATAACATGAAAAAAATTGAATGCATCAGAGCAGCATATATCAGGAATATAACAGATTTATCATCTATATTTAATTTGGCATAAACTTCAATGGATAAGAATACATTGCTGTAATTAATATAGTTTTAATATACGACTGAAATTGATTATAACAACGAGCTTTTATTATAAACAAATTTTGTAGCAATATTAAAAACATCAAAGAATAAAATTAACTATCGGTATATTATACAAAATATTAATGATTATTAAAAAATAAAAGTTTGATCGCACGTCATAAAGTTATTATAGAATTAACTTGTTATCTTTGTATTTAGTAAATTCATATAGAAGATAATCTCTTTTAAAATAATACTTCATTATTTATATCGATAGACTTTATTACTAAAAAGTGGATTACTCCATTATTAAATGAAATCTTTATTTCACAAGATCTTAATTTAAGATTCCGAAAGATAATTCTTTTTATTTTAGGATTATTTGTATAATATACAGCGAGCCACTGTAAATTATAAAAATATATATGTAAGGACTAAAGAGGATAAATTAACTGATAATTTAATTGAGGAAATGCTTATTACCCTATTATTACGTCTCACAAATGCAAGATATAAATAATATCGCGAATAGACACATAATAATTATTAACCAAACTATAAATATCATTGAATAAATTACTCTTTTGTAAAATAACTCCTTCGTGTAAATTACAACGTATAGAGTATGAGTTATTTATTGTAGTTACTGCGTTAATTTTTTTCTGCATATTTCATATTACAAACGTAATGATTAGTACGATGATAAAGTAAGATTTTGTATTATTTTTAATGTCATTATTATAAACAAATAAATTATTATTTTATCAAACGGATAAAGCTTTTTATCATTTTCATAAAAAAATCTTGAGCCCAACACGACACTGTCATATTCCTTAATTCGATTGATTAATTCGTAAAATAAATGAAAACTCTGATTATAGAGTTTTGTTCTTTTAAACGTACATTTACTTTTCTTTCTTATACTAAAAAAAAGTAAATCTGGAAAAATTTTAATTAAAATAAGTAACAACCCAAGCATGAAAGGAAATGTCAGGCAATCTCGTTTGGATTATCGTAAGATAATTTTAAATAAAAAATTATGAATAAATATGTGCCGCCTCACAGAAAGCGCTAAGAACAACTTCGATAATTGATTTTATAAAAATCTTATCGATTTTTTGTAACTTTTTTTTCAGGAAATCAGCAATATTTATATTCTTCTAACCTGTATAGATGGCGCCTAGAACGTATATTTATCAAGTCTTCCTATTATTTGTATAAGAAGTGCATAGACAATTCCCATACATGCATTAAAAAACATTCAACGTAATAATTTCGTTAAAAAAAATTAATTAATCGTAAAATGGTTACGCGATTTCCCGCGAGAGATTTTTCGTTTAAAAGAATTTATTCGGGATAGCGCGAACGCAGTCCCGGCTAACAAAAATTATACGCCCGAGATATCCACATTAGGGATATTCGCAAGGGTCAGCTCAACCTCAGTGCAATGGAAGAGCCTCACCCTGGAGGAACCGCCTTCATGATCACGGTAGCCTCTGCGCCAGGTAAGTATGCTTTTCTTCGCTTAGGTAGTTTTACTTATACACTCGATATGAAGAAGTCGTTTGTGGGAAAGCCGCCGTTCCCGTAGTCAGGGTGTCATATGCCCTCTAGTGGTTGATAACGCAAATTTATGCCTCAGAGCGCAAACGCGAGTTTCGAGGCGCATTACGCAACTGCTCAACTTGGCGCGACGCTTAAATCGACACTTGCAAATATACATACTAAAACACGAAGTCGTTTACTAAAATACTTGAAATGATTGCATCTTTCACTAGAAGCACATTGTTATAATTAAAAGTTGTTGGATAAGAAATGACGAAAAAAATCATTAAAAATAACGAATTATAATTTATGTAAGAAAAGAAAAAAAATCAAAACTATTTGGATTTGTTTGCAATTGTTACTTTTGTAATTAGAATGATTTATTTTTAAGAAAGCGGCATTTTCTCAAGCGTACATTTTTTTTACTTCTCTAGGACATATCATTTTTTCATGAATTATTTTGAATATTGTGTAATTTATAGAATAATCGTTGTATTCCTAAGTAGTTTTCACTCGGTATCGTTCAACATATTGAAAATAGAAAAATAACTGCTATTTTAAAATAAATTATAAATTATAAATAATGTACACGTATGCGCACGTGTTACGAAGTTTGTTTTTTAAAATGCATCTTAAGAGATTAGACGCTGTTAACGTATTTATGCAGATTCTAGAAAATTTCATACCAAAGTTTTGTATAATTTTTCGATTTTTCGAAATTTATAATATATAATAATCTAAATATGCTGAAATTTATGTCATAAAGTATTTACTATTTTCTTTTGGTTACCTGCCCGTAAGTGCTGATTATGATAATTTTTTTCCTTTTCGCGAAGTAATTTCTTTGAATATTAGCGATAACGTTCATAATTCCATAGTAATATAGTAAACTATGCGATAAAAAAAAATTCCATGCACGGGGCAATAATTGCAGTAAAGTAGTTTGAAAATGTGCAACCTTAATTTAAATAAATTATTATTGTAAAATGCTTGTCCCCGGCACAAGGCACTTAAGTGTCCTTTAAATCAACAGAAACGTACACGTCATGTTCTCGCGCGTAAGATTTCTCGTTAATAAAATGAGTGGAAAACTAAACGAGCGATAAAGCTGTAACATTTCCAAACATCGAGTGATTTCGAAGGTATAAAGGGCAATTTCATAAATGCCTATTGTGAGGTTTTATGCAAATTTGAATAAAAATTATGATTCTCGGTAATAAAAGGCAAGTTGTTTCATTTTACTCGCATTAGATCGTAAAAATATGGAATTATTTCCGTGTTCTTGCGTACGATACTTTAGTAGATTTAATACACAAATTTTATACATAAAAATATTCAATGAAAATCTCCGTAGATCAAAGAGTAACCGTTTACATTATATATAAGTGGTAAATTGGCAGAAATTCTTTTAAAGTTTAATTATAATTCCGCGTTACCACTTGAATTTGGTACTTTAGACTGTTGATTAAAGTCACGCATTCGTTATCGAATCGGTGAAGTCACGCGACTAAATATTGATCGATTATTAAACGCAGACATTTGCCAATAGAAATGAGATTTTTAAAGTAAATTTATTCCACTGGTTTCTCCTTATCTCCAACTGCAATGCTTTTAAATAATATTTTTTATTACGAATGTAACGTTTAAATCACGCATAGAATGTAGCCTTTGCGCAAAAGTTTATCGAATGCCTCAGCCGTCGGTCAAGTAGACAGTGTGCGACTTTGCAATTACAAAGTATAAAAAGTGTTAGTGATTCGCACGCGTTTGGTAGAGCCGAGAAAGCAGAGTTAACAATAGTTTAGATCACTCGATAAATAAATAATATAAACAGTTCGGTAAATCATCGGAAACTCAGCAGGTATTCCAACGTCTCATCTCGAGAGCAGTTTCAAACGATTGTGGCGCGAACCAATAAAAATGAAAAGAAAAAACCAGTCAGTCGCGGGGATGCACGAGATGCGTCAAGTTTTACGAGTCTAGGGTGGCCCACCTGGAAGGGAGAGTCGCAGTTCTGTTCCTTGGGGTCGTTAAGGAAGATCCTCGAGTCCTTGGCGTGCCAGTGTTCCTGGGCGTAGATCGAGTTGACCTTCATGCCCGCCGCCCTGTCGCCGCCTTTCGTCCCGGGAGGGGTAATGAGGGCCTTGTCGTCGAGCGAACCATCTTGCACGTGGGCGAACCTCGGCACCGTCGTTGACTCTCCGCTGCCGTTGTTCACTGCAGCGTGTTTTTTTACAATTGTCACATTATATTACGTATTACCAGTACGTACGTTACGTATTAACGGTATATTCGTATTTTTCAGTGGAATTTGATTTGAGGAAAGGTGACCTTTGCTCGGTTAATTTGAAATCATCCAAGGTCTTATGAAAAAGTTCGTTGAAAACGAGCGTCTTTTCGACGAAGGAAAAATTGACACTCGTTACTAGAGGATTAACGTTCTATCAAAACCAAATATACGTAGAAAAGTGAAACTATGAAATTATTTGAGTTATTTCAGTCTCTTACGTTAGTTTTCTTATTATTTTTATTAAATTAAAATATTTCTAGCCCTTTTTATCTGTAATTTCATAGTCGAAAGTTTTCTTAAATTATGCGCATCCGATTGGTTACTCATCTTACAGCACATTTGTCTACAACTCCAAAAGCAATAAAACAAACTTTTACCAACCACTTTACACGCTATTTTACATGATTTGAAATAAGTATTTTTCAATATTTTAAGAATAGAGACCACCTACAGATCACCTACTTTGAAAAATGATTGTAAATAATGTTGATGATTATTCTTGATAGCTGTAGTAACTTTGCTTCGTTCAAATTTAATTGTACCAATAAAATTTATTGCGTGGTAGATAATATATTCAGTGTAAGCTTCCTTACCAATAAAGTAGATTATAAAGAAAAAGTGAACGCGTAGCGTAAGTAAAGCTGAGTTGTGTTAATTTTATTTTTATAAGTATTGTTTTACACGTTTGATTTACTCGTAACCATAAATTACAGGAAAACTACTAATTGCGTGCAAGACTGTAGATTTTTGTATTCAGCTGTGTTTTTAGATTCCTGTTAAATATATTTGCTTGAAAAATTTATATACTTCAAGTTTATTATCTGCAAGTAGTGGCCAATCTTAAAATATCCATTATATCTCGATAAACGAACGAGAGACTTAAAAAAACGACGACTTACCGACTCCGTTGTTACAGTCGGTGGCGTTACAGCCAATCGCGTAGACCACACCGGCACTAAGGCAACCGGGTCCGAGTCGACACAGGCTGAGGTCCGGAAGCCCGAAAATAGCACGTAATTCCGCACTTCGCTCCTCGTAGACGGTGAGTTCGTCGCGTCGCTTCGCCTCTTCGGTACCACGATCGAAGGCCTTGGTTCTGCAATGCCGACAATCTTTTTTGCGACGTCGACGCGCCGGTCGTTCAGTACTACTGTTGTCATCGCGATCGCTGTCTCTGTACAAATTCATGTATGGGCTAGAGCTGTCGTTATTACGATGACGTGGCTCAGATTTATAATCAACTCGTACATCCCGGTTGGAGTGAGTTGCGAAGCAAATTTGCGCGAAAGATCGAGCTTCTTGAAGTGTGAAAATTTCTCATACTTTAGCTAGAGTTTTACGCCAAGTTACGAGGTCATTGAATTTAATATTCGAATGATTAATTTGAAGATCGTGACTATCGATCAACGAATACAACCGAATGTAATTTAGATTAAGAAATTATCTATTACAGAATGGAATTATCATGTACTTACTTGGTATTTAAAATGTTTGCTTTATATATATATATATATATATATATATATATATACGTGTGTATATAGATATAATAAAAATAACGAGAATGAATTATAAAATTGACTTGTGGTTAGATACAGTCGAAAGCAAACGTCTCACGAACTACGTCAAACTAAAGACACGAGTAAAGCTGGAATCGTGAATAAGAATAACAGTATTTGAACTGACCGAGCTACTTTGTAATCAAGTAAATGTAGCACATAAATAACGATCTTACGAAATGTTGAGGATTAAAAATTATATTCACTTATTACTTCTTTAATTTAATCCTATATTTATTCCATGAAAGATTTACTATAGGATTATCGTACTGCGTTTATAATATAAGAACTACAAATATTACTACAAATAATTCGGAAAAAAGCATTTAAATTTATATGGGTCTTAGATTATGAAAAATGTATATTTAATCAGCGCTCGATATAAATGTTCTCACGAGAAAGAGAAAATATAAGCATCCATACCGATTTCTGTCGTCTCTGGTGAGCCGATCAATGACAGATCCTCGAGTTCTCTCTTTATTCGTGACGCGTACCGACGAACTGGTAGGATTACCGTCAATGGATTCGCAACTCTGACTTGCTCTTCTGAGTGGCAGTGTGAGATTTCTGTGGAAGCCACCAGATCCACCTGGATTAAGGGCCAAGCCGTACGGTGCAACAATGTCTTCGTATACGTGACAATCCGGGGCATGGCGGGTCTGCATAATCTGCGGGTATTGCTGCATCTGTTGTTGTTGGTTGCCGTCTGACATTTGAACTCTTTCAAATGAAAACTCGTCCAAGTACGGATGCTGCTGTTGGGAGTGATTGTGGTTTTGTTGGAGTTGTTGATGAGGATGGTGATCGTGGTGATGATGCGCTGACTTATTCGCCTCATCCTCGTATGCGCGGTTCTCCATCTAGAAACAAAATAGAAAAATATTAGATATTATGTTTAATAAACTAAATGACTAAATGTGTTCAGCTAAGGCTAAATATTCCTATGCAAAGGTATAACTGTGTTATGCATTTAAATACGAAAGATTTGTTGTACATTTTGTTAAACAGAATTCTAAATTACTTTATAAAAATATAGAGTAAAATTTTAAATTTCAAATTCTCTCACATTTTTCATAGAGTTTCAAACGTCGGAATAACTTGTATACGCTATTGTTTCATTTACAATTCGTATTGGTTCTATAAATTCTGAAAGTTTCTTAGATATTAAATTAGAAACTGATAGTTTACGTCAATGATTGAGTGTATCGTGTAGAGAAAATTCAATTTAATGTACCGTTGCAAATGAAACCAAACTGTTTCAGTCAATTATAATGAAGGCACGAATTTGGTTCCAAAGCTTTAAAGCTTCAAATTTGTTTATTTACCTGACCTATTCATATTATTAATTAATATATTTACTCGAGGCTTTGAGTTATAAATGATTATATAGTGTATTGATTAAAGAAAATTTATTTTTAGAGTATATTTTAGTAGCAAACGTTGAAGTATAGAAACGCGCTGAATGCAGTATGAATCTTTTACCAATAGACATTAAATGAGCTTAACTCGTTCACGTTTTATTTACTATATTGGTAAAGTCCCTTGTTTATAATTCTATTAAAAAGACATTACTTTTGATAAGAAATTAATTAATACTCGCATTTTATGCTTAGTGAAAATCAATAAATAAAAAGATTACTAGACGTTCCATTAACCTCGCAGTGAACCTTTTTCTATTCCAATAACATTATACAGCTTCATTCGTAGATGAAGCATCTGATAGATGCCTTTCAGTTGCGCCAATCATTAATTAATTAATTAAGAACTAATAACATTTTCTGTACATTAGTTTTCATAATTTTTGTTTATTTTACAAAATTGGTACGAAACATTTCGTTCACTTTCCTAAAGTTCATAAGCTTGTCATAATTCAATTTAGATTTTTATACTTTTATCCAGTACATATCTCGTTATTAGGTTGTACTCAGTGCTACAACTGCAGGAACCGTTACTCGCTCAATTTTTCCCTTTAGTTGCGCATAATAAATTTTCTCGACAAGGAGTGAAAAAAGTTTTCGGCACGTGGTTACACTACTGAAAGTAAAACAAAAAAAAAGAAAATCCACTCGTTTGCGCACCTGAGTGCCGATTTCCCTGTCAGAGACGTCAACGCGTACTTATGCTTACCTACAGTACGTGCATGCACTCGTTTCGCTTCGCTTACCGCTGGAATTTCATACGAGCTTGAACATATGTGCAGGTAAACGCACGTATGTGTACGTATCAGTGTTAGCTGTCACTTTGAGGGTCCCTTCACTCTAGTCAAAATGCAAATTTTTACTTTTCACCTGTCGTCGGCAGATGCGTGTTCGACACTTTTCAATCACTACTATCGACTCTATTAATTAATCGCGCTGATAATTGATCTTTTAAAACGTAATTATGATTCATTACTAGCGCAAATTGACTCGTAGTTTATAAACAATACGAGGAGTAATGAAAAAGAGCTTAACTTTTTCCGTAAGTTTGTTTGTAAAAGAAATTTAATTCTGTTTAATACTGGCAATTATACTTTAAGAAGGATATTGCAAAAGTGCTCATTAATATCACTATATGGCATCAAATGTCGTTAAGATTTATAATGACGATATGTTAAAAGTTAATCAAATTTTTTTTCAGTTGGTCATTCATTAACTTTTATATCTTGCCTGTCGATTATTTCTACATTTATAAACGCTCAATTTTCTTTGCATTATCAATATATTAATTATTTTACAATTATTTTACAAATGAGAAAGAAAACAAGTAGGACGAATGAACTGGATTCATTTATTTTATTTAAATAATCAAAAATTATCATTCTTAATGGTATTAACTTTATTAAACTAGGAAGAATTACAAGCAATTTTTATATAAAATTATATGTTATATAATTGTACACGTTTATATCATTATTTATTGACAAAGAGAAAATATACAAGCAATTAAACAACTATTGACCGAAGAATGTATAAATTTATGTTGCAGCTCACCGAACTAAACGCATAACAAATTTTAACGAGAAGCAATTATACGTTATCCAAAAGAGTATAATAATCAAAATGGAAACCTAAACTATTTACACTGAATAATTTCACTATAGTTATTTTGATTTACATTTTTTTTTATCAGTATGGTATACAAAATTCTTTACTCGTACCAAGCAAATGCATGTAAGCTAAGATGTAAAAGTCAAGCTTAGAATCGTTGATGCTTATTTAAAAATATATAACTTACAGTACCTATAACACGTTCCTGATGACTGTTTTATGTTTAAGCTTAAAGTTTCTTTATTACGAATATTACATTGTAAATAATTATTCGACTAAAGATAATATTATGGTGCAAAAATTTTTCTTTTTTCTTTTTTTTAAATAAACTACGGAATCGCTCCTTGAGAAATACAATATATTTAAGTGATAAGAAATATTAATTTAACGATAAAATATGACCACAGAATATTACGAGTATTAGATCATAAATTGTTTACGGAAGAAAATTATAAAATTACACTGGATTAATGTGATCAGACCGCTAAAATTATATTTATAAAAATTCAAGCGTTACCCATCATTTCTGATACAAAAGCTTAATTAATTCAATATAAAATTCTAAAATTCATTCGTGCGGTTTATCTTGTTGTTATAACAAAAGTTTGCGGGCAAAATCTTTTAAGTAACGTATACATTCGAAATTCATTGTGACTTTATCATCGGGAGTCATCATTATTTTAAGAAGTTACGAATTTTTCAGAGCAAGCTGTTCTATTTCAAAATACTTTTCAACTCAACGCGGAATAATAAAATTATATTCAAGCATTGTCAATCATTCTTTGTAGAATCACACAGAGAATAAAAAAAAAACGCCTTTAAATCAACAACAGGATCGAGCAATGGATTTCATCACGTCGTGCAGGATAAACAAACGTTTGCTTTCACTTACTCTCAGCTGCGCATTCGAATTGAGAAAATGGAAAGAAATCATAAGAACGAGGCAAAAGGAGCCTGCGAGACTTAATAATAAATTTCAGAGCTGAGCTGAGAATAAAGCCGACCATAGTGTCCGAGGAAAAGACGCGACCCATCAGTCCACTGTCAGTTCAGAAGCAGTACTATAACACCTCATGAAAGCGATACATACAAACGTGGCTAACCGTCTTGCTATTAACTTTACTCGAAATACATCTCCGGATTACCTTGTTTATCTCTAGCTTTGGTTCATCCCATCGTCGAGAAAAAACTGAATGTGAGAAGCTTACATCGAGATACATCAAATTACACTGAAGAAGTATTTGGATGTGCCTGTATTAAACTCGGCTTATGATGATATGTAAAGTGGGGAACAGAATATGAGGCTGTTACCTTGTATAGCTACCGATGAAATTTCGTTAGTATTCGTCTTTTAGTTACTTTATTACATGCGCAATTCATCCAATTGAAGGTGCAAATGCACTTTTCAATTTTATCGCATTGCTTAGGTTAAGATAGTTTCCACATTCCATTTTAAATTTATTCGAAACTAAAAATAAAAAATCACGTTCGACTTGTACCAACGGTCGCCCAGTATTTAACGTCCTAGAGGAACAGCGAAATTTAAATTTAGCGTCGAACTGAGAAAATTAAATATTTTTATAAAGAAAAACCTGACCTTACTATTATATAAATATTACATTTTTATGGAAAATAAAATTATCGGATGACTGTTAAATTTTTTATTTACAAATTTTATTCTTTATATTCTAATTCTGTATGGATCTCATATCGAGAAAGATTTTGTTTTAGTAGCCTACAAATAAATAGGAACTAAATTACTTTTCGTCATTCAACCGATGATTACTTCTTAAGTCTTCAAGTTTTTTTACTCGAAAAAGTTAATAAAATTTGGTGCAATTATCTTAATTATGGTATTTTACAAAATTTTTTACTTCTGAAAACAAAAAATAACTCATAAGGTTGTTAGTACATGTCTGTGTAATTATTATCCTAATGTATCGAATTAAACATATAATAATTTACATTGATTCATTGTTCGGTTAAATTTGTAAGTTTGTATCAAGATAGTTTTTCAACGATTATGCATTCAGTTTGTAATTGTGTGTATATACATAAATACTAAATCAACCAATTGCGTTTAAAACATTCAGAAACGAACAAAGAAATTACGAATTTTACCGAATGAAACACTAATTATTACCATTTATAGTCAGAAATTTTTGTTGTTAATGTTTTCTAATTATATGTACTGCTATTTGGATTAAAAAAATTGAACTTTCATTTCTTTAAACTAATGTGTCGCACTTTTATCAAATAAAGTATCTTATTTTTTCGCTTCTTATGCGTAAGTATTAATTTTGTATGAACAATTATTTGTAAACAACAGTCGTATACAGTATTGGTAAAAAAATAACTGTACAAATAAATATTTGGTGAAAAGTAAATAATACACTTATCTCTACAAGAAAATTGGTGCCTTCATAATACTACATTTGTACGTACTCAAGTGTATATGCATATATTGATATAAATTTTAACAGAGATTATTTAGAAAGAAATTCTTTTACTATTACTTTTTTGTGTAAAACAATTTTTATGATTTCTATGTATTTTCGCAACTAAGTTTATATTTATCCGTATGTTATAATGTTATATTGTTCATCTTTTTTTAAACGATAAACGAAATGTATCAAATACTAGTTGAAACGCTTCTTGTTTGCAGATGGTTAGTGCTTTTTTTTTTACTCAAATAATTGTTGTGAAATCACCGGAACGAATGATTCATGGTCTGCTGGGGTTTAATTGCATAAAGGTTTCTTTATTAACTCGTAATCATTACCTTGGTAACAGCAGCATTTGATTTACAAAAAGGATGCAAGTTTCAGAAAAATGGTGCAGTAACAAGTAAATTACCCGTCCATTTGGTGTGAATTTTACTTAAAGAATTTTCAATTTTTCTATTACATTCTGTTACATTAAATATTTCTTTGTAGAATAGTCACATGTATACAAATTACATATTTAATAAGAAGTACTAGAATTTTCATTATCATTAAATTTCAGGATATGCAATTGTTGCACTAATTAATCTTTGTAATTATTAATAAAATTTTAAGAATTTTATAAAAACTTGTCTTGCTTGAACAATTGCAAATAAATATTAAAATTTTAAAGACAAACCTGTTTTTCGGTGTTTAAAAATAAGTTTTTATTATTGTATGGTTCATGTATCCCAATAAAGTTTCAATATTGATCTATTTCATTTAGAGTAAAATAAGAATTCAAATTTCATTATATACGATACGTTTCAAATGTATAAATAATAAATGTATAAGTTCAGAGCAGAGTAGTGACTATTCATTATCTGTTATTAATTCGGCTACACCGATCTCAGTGAAAATTTCTCATAAAAATTGATACGTTTAATAGTTGTAAATTATTTTTACATTTATTGAAATTATTCAAGGTAAAAATATTCTAAGTAAGATATGTATTATTCAATGGAAAAATGAATATTTTCATTTTCAACTTAATTTTCTAAGCGTTGATTTATAGAAAGCCAGCGAATTTTTAATCGGTTCAGTATTTTTTTTCGTAACCCTCTGCAAGTTAATAAATCTCGGAACAATACTTAAATATACTGAGTGTTTTACCAAGCAATCATAAATCTTAAGTAAATTAAGACTGAAAAATTATCTGGACTTGAAGATAATTTACTTTGAAAAGAAGTAAGCATTTATTTCATACGCAAGGCGAATATTTTTTTATAAAGTAGTAAAAATTTCATGAATCTTTAAAATTTAAACCGTATATTATTAGGTCTTTCGGTAATACAAATTCTATTTCTTTTATAATTATAGCTTCATATAAAAATAATGTCATACCGCGTAATTATTTATGAAAAATCTTTTATTATTTATTAATATTTTATTTGAAAATTTGTCTATAATCCTGCTTACATGAGTTTGTATTACGAACCAAAAGAAATATATTTAAGAATAATTGATTCTTGACGGATCTTTTAAAGATTCTCTAAAACAATCGGAGGCGTGTCCGACAATACTTAAATTACTTTTTGAAGAGCGACAGATTTGTTATTTAATGAGCTAAATGGATTAGATACCGAAACTTTACTCGCATACCTCAATTTAATGAATTTATTTTATCTTTTGTCATTAATAATGTGAATCGGATATTTAAAGAGTTTATTTGGTAGAAGATAAGTAGGAATATAATACTGTTATTATTATATGAGATTAATGTTCTTGTACGCGTTTTAAATTGTTTAATCTTAAATTAAATTTTGGAAATATTAAGAAATTTCTTGTTTGTTAATAAAAAATGAGGCTTAACTAAATATACTAAAAATATATTTAATATAATCGATTTTTTTATGTCACATAAAATAATAAAAAAAAATCGTGTTTTGAAAGTTGGAAGTTATTCTCTAATTCTCTAATTTAATTAAGGAGAGAAATAGACATTGAAAGGTCATTATCTATATTATCAAATGTAGTCCTTTATTTCTACCTCTTTAATTTCTTAACAAGCACGAAGAATGATACGTGATACTTCAATATTATAATTATGGGAATATATAAATCTTAGTATAAAAATAAGCTGATCTATTAAGTCGTTTATACATTTACAATATAATGAGAAATTCGAAATTATTAAAGGTCACATTTGCAGTACAGATTGCTGATTTTAAATTTCTTATTATACCTATATTGCACACACACACACACACACACACACACGCACGCACACAAACGAGGTAGCAGATCAACTTCTTATGCAGGGATATTAATGTTGTTGATTACGATGTCGGAACGCTACATGTACTCTCCTAGCGTGGAAAAGGAAAGTAAGCAAAGTTGCTTTTTGGTAGAGACATAAAAGCCTCGATATGTACACCTAAGAAAAATAATAAAATAATGTATAATTATGCTGATGATGTACTTCTAAAAATATGAAAATTACATTTGGAGCACACAGATTGTTACAGGCATAAGTACGGGCGTGCGGGCGTGTGTGCATATATAAAATTACGGCAACACATCGGCGATGCAAGAGTAATAATGAATTAAAAGTAATAATGAATACCGAATGAGTAAGATCGTAATTAATGAAATATGTAAATTGTTTAGATTTTCTTAACATCTATCAGTCCAACATTAATTGAAAGAAATATCATTCTTCCCAAGAGTTTCGAAAAACAAATATTCATGTAAACGACCGCAGTGCTCCAACTCTCCGAAAACTCGGCTTGACGTCCAAAATGAGAAGATGAAAAGGGCATCAATTACGAAATACGATTCGTGATTCGTCAAACGGCCGACGAACCATTGTCCATCGATGCGTCAGACCGAAGTACGAATGGCAGCAGCAACAGCAGCAGTTTCGAAAAAGAGCAGACGCTCGATCGTATCTTGGGCTCCGATCGACGACGAGCCGTGTGACCTGCATTCGTGTCTTTGAATGAGAGTGAGAGAGAGAGAGAGAGAGAGAGAGTGAGTGAGTGAGTGAGTGGGGGGGAGGGGTAGAGAGGGAGAGTGAGAGAGAGAGAGAGAGAGAGAACTCGTGAGGACGATAGGTATTATAGTCGATCAAGATCGCGATTGCGCTAACGGAGCGAAATTCTCTCGAACAAGAAAAGCTCCGATGTCGGGTCAGGAGGAGGAGGGGTTAGAAGGGAGAAAAGAATTTTTTAACCGACTGGTTTGCTCTAATGATTAATAATGGAAATTATTAGAAGCAGTTGATTGATTACGTTTGCCTCGGTTTAAAGGGTGTAGGGGTGGCTGCACTATTGCGGAGACATACCTTGTCTTTTCATTTTAGGAAGTTCAGGTATCGGAAGGGAAAATCTGACACTGATGATTATATTTAGATAATAGAATACGCGGGAAACGTGTATCAAGTTAAAGTTTAAATTTTTAGAAGAAAGCCCTCTTGTGCTATATCTAATAAAGGTTCTTTTTCTCCATGAATAAAAAGTGAAACAAGGTTTACGAATAAGTTCGTATTGAATTAATGTTGACAAAGGAATCCACGAAAGATTCTCTTAATTTAATAAGACGTCACTGAGAAGCTCAAATTACTTAATTATTTTAAATAAAAAGGAGCAATTTTCGAATAAGATTGACAATTAATTTTCAAATTAATAAATTCTTGTTTACAGTACAATTTGAAAATGAACGCAGTTTATACGTATATTCGTATGTAATTTTATGGCATATTGTACGCGTGAAATAGTCTTTCATCGGCTGGTCAATTAGGGCTGTTTTTTAATGATTTTTAAGTTATAAAATATTTTTAAAGCGTGAACTTTTTAGCACAAATGAAGGAATACCAGTGAAAAAGGAAAGAGAAACCTCAACAGCCATGCAATAAACGCAGAAATTCCCCAGGACTTCAAGCCACTAAATAAGGATATGTATATCATGATTAAAGTTAAAAAAAGAAAACAAGCAACTCTATTAAGAAAAAAGGTACATAAAACTAAAAATAAAAATTCCGAGTTCATATAGATGTTGTAATCCCCCGAGGAAAAGGGAGTACGAGGAGCACCAACCGTCCTACCGGTATGTGGAGAGCCATACACGGGTTTTCCTTTTCGAAGCACCGATCCGCTCTTCTTTTTCGTCGGCTTTTCTTTCTGTGCAACGCCAGGAACGACGTCGCGTGAGCAAGAAACGATGATGGAGGTGACAGTGGGAGGCGAAGCGGGAGCTGGCATTTTTAGATCGAGCGATTTACGATGATTGTATCAGTCGCTTGAGTGACTCCTCAGGAATGCGCGAGATAGACGGAATGAACACTCGGATGTGCCAGGGCCAAGCGTCGGCATGATATTTCCTCAATTTTTATTGCCTTTTTTATGGGCTATTTCAGATAATTTTATCTTAAAGAGTACTTTCTTTTATCAAAATATCTTTATATGCTATTTTTTTTTTTTTTTAAAGTTTGTGGTAAGGCGATTTTTTCATTACCAGAGTCAGATATATCCCGAATAAGAATTGAAAAGTCCTCTCTTTAAATCTGTCAATGTTAAATTTAACACAGCAGAGAAAAAAGGTTTATCGTCTATAAACTCTTACTTGAATCGAGAAATTGATCGAGTAGAATAATTATACTGTAAATTTTTCAGCAATTTACGCAACAAAAAATTTCGCTCTAATAGAAATAAATATTAGAAATAGGAGAAATGTTCTCCTCGGTATAAATAAGTATTTCCTGCGCACGTGTCCGTACTTAAAAGTACCATGAATTCATTAATTAATATGAACTAATAATAAAATTCTACGGTTGACAAGTCTAAAATGATATTTTATCGTTAGATGTTTCAAGAGATTAAATTTTAAAATGTACCGATATGTTAGTTTATTGCCAAGGTACACATAATTCGTAATTAATCGTCAAATAAAAAGCAAAACATTGATATTTCAATTGATTATACGAGAAAGTATAATAGTATGGTCTATGGTGATTAATGTTGCTTAATCATGCTTTATTGATAGTGAATACAAGCATTACAGCTACTACAGAGTATCCAATTCATCGAAATTAGCACGAATGTATTGTCTTATCGAAACAATACAATACAAACAATAACATTGTTGATTATCTATCGTCCACTATCTTCTAATCTGTGGTATGCGTGTGTATATATGTATATGTGTATGTATATATATATATATATATTGTTTGAAATATAACGATAATTTGTTTCATTCGCTTAAAGAGATACTCGCATTGATTTCTCAACTGCAGTAATTAAGATGCAAAGTATATAGTCGTTAAACTTTTCGTGCAGAACTTTTTGATCTTCCTGAATAGTTTCGTAATAAATAACTTTGTATTAAAGCTATAATATATAATATCAGAAACAGTTTTTCATACTAATCTTGGGCATTAATTAAAATATAACTTTTTAAATTGTCGCATACAAAGTGAGCAATTAAGTCTTGATAGAAATATTTATTTATAAATATTTTAAGACGATTAAATTAAATAAAGGTGAATAATCTTTTTTAATTAAGAATGAAATTTTTTAATAACATCACATGTATTTTAAATATAGCTTCTATAAAACTGATGATAGATAGTAATATACAAGTTAATATGTACGTTGTCTAAAAAAATAAGGTAGATTAAACTCGGGGTATTTATTACTAAAATAATTCAAAGGCAACAATTTTAATCGGACATTTTCAGATTAATTTAATACTCGATGAAGCATGATTACGTAGATGCATAAAATATTTTGCAGTAAATACAAATTTTGCAACTATATCGGAGAAATATATAAACTTTTAAATATGCCTTAATTAAAAACGTTGAGCTACAGTCTGAATTTAAATCCTCTTCGTGAGATCTAGGAACTGGTCGCAGTTAAAAATTCGATTACTACGTCCAAGTCTACTATATTTCGAGCAGTCGAATAAAATACAGTTGCTAATTGAGTGCTCCTTTGTTTTCTCCTTCTCTCTCTTCTTTTTTGCTGTCCCGTAATTGATAAGTGGCAGAGTCACCGACGGTGATTAATTCACTAACTGTTTTGAGGTCGCAGTACTGCTAGAAAGTACTGCCAATAAGTGTTTCACATTCATTGACACTTTCGAGTAAATTATTTTGACGCGATGCCCTTCCTAATTTACCGAGAGAATAGAAAGTGAGGTAAAACCTTTGCGCTCGGTAACTTCGTTTCACATGGACGTACGTACCAGGGATAGCACGAATTAATTCATACTTAACGGGAAACTTTTAAAACTCAACGCCTTTTAACGTGGAACATTTTTCGGTAATCCTGAGAAAAAAAACAATAAAAAATATCTCACAATGAAAGACACGTATTTGCTTAAACATTACTTTAATACTTAAGTCATAAGTATCAAAATTTCGCTAATCAAAGCAACGTTTAATGCTGCATAAGGCAACGGCCGATATATTTTTTCTTCGGGAGACGAAGAAATCGACTATTTTCCCGCGTGGGATTCAAAGCGATCGTCCTTCTTCACGTATAATACACCGGAGCCATACACCGGAGAACGTGTATATGCGCATGCACGCGTACACGTGCACATGTATATATAATCGAAAGATGATTAAGCCTGTATCAACAAAATCGAGCAAAAGACGCCTGCAATTTCTGATACGCATGAGTGGAAAGTGCATCGCGCAAAAGTGCACTGGGAGCTCATAACGACTCCTCGGCGAGGGTCATTTCTCTCTCGTTAGCGTAAGCACAAATCGTTTAACGTGGTAAAAGACCGAGAAGGTGGAGATTTCATGAATATAAGATGCTTCGCTTAGTCTGCGTGGACGTGTACCTCCTTGCGACGGTCGTAGAGCAATTCAATGTCTATACTCGAGGTCGGCTTCTTATAAGTCGGTGAATTTTCGAGTGTACGAATTAGGGGTTCGTGTCTAATCGTAACCAAGGC
Source organism: Wiebesia pumilae (assembly GCA_018907045.1). Taxonomy (NCBI): domain Eukaryota; kingdom Metazoa; phylum Arthropoda; class Insecta; order Hymenoptera; family Agaonidae; genus Wiebesia; species Wiebesia pumilae. The sequence continues at coordinate 877,619 of JACCHZ010000121.1, forward strand.
ATATTAACTTTACACACACACAGCGTACTTTGATCAGCCAACCTAGTATTACCGTTTTCATTTCTCATTTTCAGATCTTGCATATAAATAGTAATGTAGGCATTATAAATATAAAGTTTCCGATATTTACAAGATAATCTCTACTTTAAGCTTGTACACGTTAAGTGAATTACGATAGGGATTTAAAAAAGTGCGATTTTACACAAAATACTAATAATTATGTTTATATTTAATGAACATATCATTAACGGATAAATATTATTTAAGCATTTGCCCTTATTGCGCTCATTGATAACGAGTTTCAGTAAATAAGTAGATAAGTGTGCGACAAAATTAGAAAAAAAATCTTTAAAACATTTTCGTATGTGGCCCATAGCAGTGAAGAATCAGTTGCTATTACATCGTTATGTGTTTATCAAATACTTAAAAATTCAATTTCATCTCGACATTCTTTAAGAAGAAATCCTTCATGTGGAATTAATAGCCTTTGTGTTAATGATTACTATGTAAGGGAACTGGAAAGTAATAATTTACTGAAAATCTAATTAATTTTTATAATATCTCTTAAACAAGCGAGTTCGTAATTCCTTAAGCATAATGTACTCCGTATACTATTATCTTGTCTGTAAAGATAAAAAGATGGAAACAAAAGTTTTGATAAATAAAAACCTATGTTTTTGATAATTACATCTTATATAGAGCGGCTTTGATCGAGCAATGATTAAAAGTACGTTGCGAATTCTGCTGTCGTTACGGAAAAACGGAATACGCGCAACGAAAACAATTTCCATCAACTGACAAGAAGTTGTTGAGAACGCAAAACAAATAACGTACGTTCGTAAAGAAGAATAAAATGTAGGCTTATTTGTACAGAAACAGAACTGAAATAAATAGAAGAGTATTTGAAAGGAGATCGGAAGTAAGACAAGAACAGAGTATACGCAATTAATCTATTAAAAGAAAGCGCACAAAGACGCACAAGACGCACACAATGCCTGACGTTTCGTGAAAGTAAAGGCTCAGAGCGAACAATCAAAATGTGTAGTTACCGCAACGAAGCGGCATTAGAAAATGAGTTACGCTCGCAACTACATGCGCCTTTATCCTTTTATCTCTTAATTTTGGGCGCGCTGAAATAACCAGCAAATAAAACGGTTAAAAAGACAGATGAAACGCCGAGATTGAAAGACGGGCGTGTAGCCTTTGCCCGAGAGAAAATAAGATAATTTAAGGAAGAGTTGACATAAACAACAATGTGGAGTGGGCATGAACGTGCTTTTAAATTGTCACTTTTGCGACTCCATGGACGAATATGTGGAAGGAGCTTCCATCATTTTTTTTAGCTTGCTGAAATTACTGGAAGAATTCCTTGCGATTCTTTTTTATCGCTGTTATCCTGGTCCACAATAAGCTCGTTATTACGATAGAGAGTAATTGACAACAAAAAAAACTTATTGAAAAATTGCAGCTCTTACGTAGGGCTTATTTCCCGCTTGTTTCCATTAAGTATATTAGATGCTCTCGGAACGTCGGTTCTTCGGAAAAAATCCTACATTATGTGTATCAATGTGTGCACATAATCAGATACGAGTGCATTCATTTTGAAAATATTTACTACGATACTCGAGTCTCTGCCTACAGCGCACAACATTCTTGCGCGATTTGAATTCACGTCCTTCTTTAAGCAAACTTTTCGTTACTCTTTGTTCGCTAAGTAAGAATTATTTTATTTATTATGAATTATTTACTTTGAAAAATTCGGATACCTTCTAGCTGTAGGTACATTAATTCGATTACTGCTTCATTACAAATACGTGGAAATTGTTAAAATTTATTTTCATGGCCTTGTCTGTGCGTCGACTCTTACTTATTAATTGGAAATAAGCAAATGATGACGATGATATATTCGTACGACGAGTAACTAAGTACGGCAGAGAAAATTACTCATCGGACGGTTTATCTGAAGGTTTATTGGAATTTGTGGAAAAGCGAGCTTGTTATTGTCGCGGATTTGAAAATAAAAGATAAACGAACGGGGTGTCCTTTATTACAAAAGCAAAAACAAACAAAAATTATTATAAACATAAATTCTTTTGTTTTAGTTTTACGGCACTTCCTTTTGGTATAACTTTTCCCCTTTCTTCTCACGTGTCGTTCGGAACGTACGTGTACGTGACCGGTCATTACCGTTAAGCCTGATGTTGGCCGACAGCAGCACCTGCGCAACCGAGTGTAGTATATTACAGTGTCGTGTCCAGGCAACTTCTTTATCCGTTTTTCTGATAACTGTCTTTCTTTCGCGGCGGTTTCTTTTCCATTCGTTTTTTCACTTAACATCGGTGCGCGGCCTTACCCGAGGCTATTAAAGATCCTCTATTGTTTCAAATGGAACGTAGAGTTTGCTATTGTTAACGTCGACTGCAGTCTCTTTTGTTTATTTTTTAAATATGTATTCCTAACGATTTTTACGTATGGATTACGTTATGGAATACGATGCACGCATAGGCCGAAAATGTAAGAAAACTCGAAGTATTTTCATCGAAGCGAGAATGTAGGTGTAAGGGGTGGCTCCGCAATTTATTCCGCAGTTTCGCATTTTTGACAGCTGTTTAATAAATGTAGTTTACGTAGGCTTATGATCATTTTTCGAAGCTGCTCGCAATTCATAGAACTGCAAGTAATCCCGAATAACGATTTTACCTTCAATATAATTGAAGTCAAATGATGTACAGCAGCAGCGCTTGTAATTAAAAAAAAATTGAAGTAGTAATACGTCGATTGCCCGAATATCGTTTATTCTAAGAATTCAAGTACAATTTTAGGTCCACGAATTACAATTTCTTCACTGATAAGTGCTCTAAGGTTTTCCTTAAGAAATTTTGCACAATGTGATCTGCGATGATACTTGTTTGCTCTTGCTGATCTCACTTATAAGTCAACCTAATTGACCCAAGGCTTCGAATCATTACTATTTCACGTACGATCGACTGTACCCGAAACGCTGTTCAATTATTAAAATGTTACATATGCTCATCTAATTGTGATTTCACCAACGCACCGTTACTGCCATTTTTTAATCAATCCACTGATTCAAAAATGGATTCTCAAATTAACGTATGCACGACAAATTTAATCGACAGACATCCCCGAGTTATTTTTCATATTCTGATCTGAAGCTCCATCGTGATCGACAAGAATTATCCTTCAATTATCCGTTGAATTTAGCATTGTTCCCAGTCGGACATTCCGCATTGCCAACTTTTCTGGGGCCGCGCGTTCGTGTCTCATTTATCTGGTCTCTCGATATTTACGTCGTCGTTCTCCGTCTCGTTCAATCGTAGATAGCATGAAAGAGAGGGGCAGACAGACAGAGAGAGAGAGAGAGAGAGAGAGAGAGAGAGAGAGAGAGAGAGAAGATAAAGAGAAAGAGGGGGTACAAAAGCTCGCGAGCCTAAAGTCTCATGAGAATGGAGAGCGATGCGGTATGTATTTGATTGGCGGGCGCATCGGCAAGATTGCCGCAATTATCGCGACTTGACTTCTTCGATTGATCCCTACGTCTGACGTCATCTTGTTCAGACTCGCTTTGGAGATGCTACACATAGGTCGCATGCGAGACAGTCGAAAAACACGAAGCGATGCATGCACTCGCCTGACATGTTATCGTTTGGAGTCAAGGAACGAAAAATTCGTTAATTATAATTTACGCTGACTTTAGTTGACATGTTTGCCATGTACACATCGTTACACGACTGTGTCTCTTTTTTTTAAATTTTTTGCTGATTGCTCTTTTGCTCTGTATCTTATGAGCGGTTTCGTGGCATTTTTGAATTTGATAATACATTTGTACGCGCAACAGTTAATCCATATAAGCGTTGATACGTTATTTATAAGATTATGGCCAAACGTACTAGTTTGTTTTCTCAAAACGCGTTCATTTTCAAATTATTTCAAAGCCTGAAGCTTGAATTCGAACATAGGAACATTTTGGAGCTATTTATTAAGCTATTTATATTATTGTCAATGTTTTATTGTCAATCTTTAAATATAAGCGAGGGTTCGATAAAGTCAAGCTTAAACATCTTCGGATTTTAAGAACTAAACTTAAGAGGCATATTTTAACACATCTAGAATAAGTGTGTGTTTTTAGCGAGCTTTACTAATTATAAAAGACTGTAATTTTGCTGCAATTTTGAAAATGCGAGTTAAAAGTACATTTAGCGCATTTCGAAAGAAAGAACGAAAGAGATCGCGTAATGACTTTAATAGAAAACTCCGACTAGTGAAGATAATTTCTTGAATAAAATTATATTTCACATTCATGGAAGTATTTCTTTGAAATATTGTTGCTTGAAAAATTAATGATAATACTTTCCATAATCATATATCATATACCGCGAAGGACTACGATTAAAGTTGCCCATTTATAACATTTGCAACAGCATTTATTCGTATCACGGCTCGTCCCTAAAAAAGAAAGACCAAAAAATCGTAAACTCCCGATCACAGTATCCTAAAACGTGAAGCGCCCTCGCAATCACTTAAATCACGCATCCACGTATAATCAAATTTCATAAAAAAAAAGCGCGTCGACGTATATACTTTAATCGTCACCTGTTTGCCATCATTATCATCGTACCTACTTTTCACCCCGTAACGTCTCACCCATTAGCATACCTGATTTACGAAAGATTTTGCATAAAATAGCGATCGTTACTTGTCCTCGATTCTCTCAATTTGAGTGTTCCCAAGAATGTAAACGATTACGCGCGCGTATTCACAATGTGATTCGTTCGCGGAAGGGAGACGGACCGTGAGTTTCCATGAATTAGTGATGTCCTATAAAAATAGCGGTCTCGTGGAAAGAAAGAAAAGTTAAAAGAAATCTTTGAATTGAATTAACTGTTTTCGTGCGCATGGATGCGTGTATTAAGTAATTTAACCGTGAGATGCCAGCAATTTTTAGGATCTCGTTCAGCTCAGATGCACTGGTTTTCTGTTTTGTCGATCTTCTTATTTCCACTTGAATCTGTTTCTCTTTTCATGGATTTTCTCTAAGAATTAACGGAGTTCGTCGAGTAAGACGAATCTCAAGCGTAACAAATTCATTACATTAGGGCGAGTGCACGCTAAAGAATATCGAATAAAGAAAATGTCTGATACAACAATCTGAAATTATTTTTCCTTGATTTATTGCACGAGATATTAATTCAGTCCATATGATGATTTTATTAAATTGAATAAAACTTTTGGGGTTTTATCGGCTGTCGAAAATCAAATCGAGAAACATTACTGATAAATAGAGGTAAGAGTGATTTGTTCAAAAATTAAATTTAATAGTCTAAAGTATACATAATTCTGAATTGTACTTTAGGTACTTTTACTCTTAAATAAATCTTTTAAAATGATAAATTATTCAATGCTTCGTTAAGGTTTTTCGAAACATTAATAAGTTCGAATAACTTTGCTGAAACATTTGACAATTTAATAACGAGTAATGACATTCTCTTTAGACATACCCATAATAAACTAGTATATTTATAGAAACGTTTTTACTGAAACTTCGAGAAAGTAGGTGTGTGTGTGTGCGTTTGCTTGGACGCATTTGAAGATTCATGAAAATGAATTTCTCGAACAACAAAATGGGTTTAACGAGTTTGTTATATCATTTGCAAGCCCGATAAATTCGGTTAATTAACAATCAATGAAGTCGTGGATTAATAATGGAGTAAAGATGAAGCGAGGACGCAGCGAACACGGGATATGTTGCGATTGTATAACCGCTCGACTACGGAAAATTAAGTGGGAGAATACAGGAATAAGTGATTGATCTTCGTGACCATCATACGAAGAGACGATCATCCTTCATTCGGCATATATAGTATATGTAATAGACACAAAGTTCAAGCGAGACGATGAGCTGCTAGTAACATTATTTCTTACGTACGAATATCGTTCGAACGTTCTCGTAAATTGCTTTTGTTTCTATATCTCATTAATAACGTAGCTTTCTGTCTCTAAGCAGTTGTGTGCCCATGCACGAGAAAGTATATACATAATATTACGATATACACTGAATATTGGGTCTATTGTCTGTAAAATATTTGACGGTGTTTTGAAGTAGAGAAGAAGCTGTTGATTTACCGTTGCTTTGTCTCGTAGAGAAAGTGCGTTACTGCAGTTGTTAAACGTCTAACAGTTTTATTGTAATTTATTAGGCTAACACGTTGGTGGAAAATATATAATAAGTATTTATTTTTTAAAACGACGTTTATAATATGAAATAAGCATCATATGTTATAGAGGAAGAGTCGATGAAAAATTCGGTTCATGAGAAAAATGCTCATCTGCCTTAAAATATTTAAATCACTTAAATAGCTTGGTTTAATTTTCAAGATCCGCAGCTTAATAAAAATAAATATTCATAAATGCCGTCTAATGTAAGTTCAGTAATCGTTAGGGATGCTGTCAATATTTCTCCGCGTTTAAGAGAGTGTAATAGCAGCATGGAAAATATTCCGAAGGAAATTATATTACAACCGTGCGACAAATTTTTATTTTCCTCTCAACATTGTATATCGTACAACTGAATTTATTTTAGCCTCTATTATAATCTACGTATTTGCATGGGTTTTGTGTAAAGCTTGAACTGCGGGAAAAGGTTTTTTTTACAAATTTTACCATATACTGTAAACAAAAAAAAAAAAAAAAAAAAAAAAAGACTCGAGTGCAAAAACAATTTCATTTATGAATTTCTATGTTCTTCCCGTTTCTCATCTAGATTCGCTACAGAAAATCTATTATTCAATTGGCCATTAATATACTACAATATAAAATATTTCACTCGGCTCGACGTTATTTTTACAACGCAACTTTCCGCATACTTCGTTTTACAAGTCAGATATAAAAGATAGCATATAAAGAAAAACTGGATTACATAAATCCAACGTTGCGTCTGCAATTAAATCCTCGCCTAAGCAGTGACAAGCTCGCGAGTAAACGTTAGATAAGCCAGCACATCCCTGACTAACAAGGACAAGCTTATAACCAAGTATATACCAGTCTCAGTCTCTCGTGCACTCGATTCCGTGAACTTGACGAGCGACTTTCCATCGCATGCCAGAGCGCACTAATCCCCGACGAAAAAAGCCGCCTCTAAAGACAGAACGCGAGAAAAACCGGACCGATTGCGCACGCATACCTGGAGGAAGAAACGTCGGTGAGCTCGTGAAAAAGCGCGAGAAATCCAGTGCGCCGACGGCTAATGAGCGCCGCGGTCGCCTCTTCGCGCGCCCTCCTGAAAAAGCCCCGAGATGATAAATAAATTCATAAAGCCGACCGATGCATGATTCAAGGGGCCACCGCGTGACGCCTTTTCTTCTCCCCGCTTTAAGCTCCGCGGTATCTGACTCGCATCCTTGATGCGCCTCTCGGGATCAAACCTTTTCCACGAATGCGTCCGATTAAAGCGCTCGTGTATAGGTTTCAAAGGCGTAAACTTTCTAGCCGTTGCGGTGGAAAGGTGGAAAGGCGTTCGCGCGAAGCCTTTGTTTAATGAAATTCATACGAATGTCGGAGGGTTTGTCGAATGCGTTAGCCACTAGCTTCTGGTAAAGACGCTCATTCATGAGAAATCAGCGCGTGGCATTTTAAATGTACCGTTCCGAGCTCCAGACAATTATGAGCAGTTATGAGCATGATCTGCCAATTGGGATTTTTTTATCTTTGGGGATGGAAATTTATAACGATCGGGCTGTTTCAGCGGAGAAAGAATTTCAGCATTCTAGGAAGGAATATTTAAGAATCAGCTCTCAAGTTTACGAAAATCTTAGGAAACTGCACTCTTATGGTGATGCGATGCGATGTGGCGAGTTGATACACGCGTCTCTGTCTACTGGTGGAGGACGCATGCTATGCTTACGAGATAATTGAATTAACGTACAACCGAGCACGTGCATTATTTTTAAATGTTTTGCAATTTTCAGTTAAGAACAATGGTAGATTTATATCGTTTGTCGCAAAGTCGAGTGAAATGTATAAGAGGCTTTCATATAAGATATTAAAACGAAAGCGTGCGTATCTTTACAAAATTGGATAACTTGTAGATTGCACTGATAGCACGCGATATTATTTATAGATAGAGCGTAAATTCATTTCCATGGTATTTGAATAAATAAATTTTTGCACAAGCCAGTGTCTATTCTTGTGGTTCTTGCACTAGAATTTCTCTGTGAATTAATGCAGTTCCCTTCTAAAAGATACAGGTTGTAAAAATTTAAGAGAAAACATTACGTTTCTATATGTTTCGATATATACGCACACAGTTGAAATTCTTTTAAATGTTGGAAAGATTTAAAATTGATACTCATTCGTGACAATGCACGTTATTATACCTGGTGCGAGAAGTCAAGCCTCTAACGTTAATTAGTGAAGGTCCTACATCGTTGCTCATAATAAACTATGGGTTCGTATTTTTCGATTAAAGAAAATCAAAATCGAAAACTGATATAAGAATGAAATAATAAAACCCGATACCGTAGCTTATTGAGCACTGTCAACGATCTTCTACGACTTTATTACTCATCAAGCCAATGAAAGATTCTTAATTAATACAATAAAATATCACAAGTAATTTCTTCATTGTTCTGGTTATTTGTCAAGTTTTAGAATAAATAAGAATAGTTAACTTGGCAAAAAGGTAGTAGGCATCATCTTTTAATTTGATGCTTGAAATGTTTCTTGGGACATAAAGAACACGAATGTACATAATACGAAAAGAATGGCCAAGTCTTCATCTCTGTATACAGAAAAAAAGGATCTTTCATCAACCGTGTCTTGACCCTAGAAACATCTGCAAAAGGAACAAAACCGTAGGAGCGCATTGACTTGCAAAGTCAAGACCGCGAGCATAGCCAAACGGAAATTCTTCCATCAGAATTTTAATATCTTTCACCGAGAAAACAGACGTTGTGCACTGCTGCTTACAATGATGCATTCGTATCACGGAGAATGACGAAGGTATTGTACGAGCAAAATCTCTCTTGTGCGAAACAACACTTTCGCAATTGGGGAATTTGTATAGGGGGTCCCATTGCTAACTTATAAAGTAAGCACGAAAGACATTCATAAATAAATATTTCACTTATCAGTCATCTATAAAATGCTTTATCACTTATTACGTATTTCGTTAATAGAATGAAACTTATGTAATGTACTTATCGGGTATATGCACATTCGGAAATTTATAAACGCCTTTCATGCTAAGTAAGTACTGAATTTTACAGCAGCTTGTTTAGAATAATTTTTTAGCAGAATGTTGCAAAATTAACGTTTACAATTATAATTTTCTTCGATTTATCCGAAACGGATAATCATATACGATATATTCTACTCGACATTACGGGTAAATATTTTATTACCAATCACGAAAATATCTTGTACATTGATCATTTATTACGTGAAAAAATAAAAAGGATTTTATTTGAATTTAAATTTAGCAGAGGCAGAAATCTTTTCGCACTTTGCCATTAAAAGGTAGAAAGTTATTTTTAAACTATTAAAATTTATTAAGACAAGGTATAGCGCGGAATATATTTTTGAAAAATCAAATTACTTTAAAATTCATTGAAAGAAAGCGGTATAAGAACTTTGCCAACAATGTATTTTCATATCGTGTACATTTATCATTTTTCGTGTAATCTATGAAATTTATGAAATTTATGAAATTTATGAAATTTATGAAATTATGAAATTATGAAATTATGAAATTATGAAATTATGAAATTATGAAATTATGAAATTATGAAATTATGAAATTATGAAATTATGAAATTATGAAATTATGAAATTATGAAATTATGAAATTATGAAATTATGAAATTATGAAATTATGAAATTATGAAATTATGAAATTATGAAATTATGAAATTATGAAATTATGAAATTATGAAATTATGAAATTATGAAATTATGAAATTATGAAATTATGAAATTTATGAAGATTATGAAAATTATGAAATTTATGAAAATTTATGAAAATTTATGAAAATTTATGAAAATTTATGAAAATTTATGAAAATTTATGAAATTTATGAAATTATGAAATTTGAGAGAAACTTACCAATATAATATTACCATGAAATTTAAGCAGCTTACCTGAAAAATTGAAAATATCACATTAACCAATAGCTTATTAGATTTACGTTTTTTTAATTATATATTCATAAAACTAATATTTATTAAATTGTTCAGAACTATAGGTCAGTTTCATTTTTTTTCTTCTTCTTTTTTTTATGAGGCACAATTTCATAGTAAAATATTCAAAGCCATTTATTTAAATGAAAGACTGAAGAGTGAAAAACGTACACGCAAATGATCGAATATTGATCAGTTATATGTAAAATACTTTTGAAAGATAATTTAATTTTATATCAGTTTTGTATAAGCAAATTGTAAGTAATAAATGATAACAGGTATTCACATCATTGTAATAAAAATATACCCTACGGAAACATTTATCCACTGTGGATTAATACTCTCGAGTGCGCGTACAAGCGCACGCACACACAAACAACAGACCTATAGTTTTTTATCCCAACAATCAACTTCCATTACTCTTTGTACTTTAGGATCGCAGACACCTTCCCCGGAAGATCGATTCACTCTGCTTTCCCTTCGCGCCTTAGCGAGACAAAAGAGGTATTTTTTCCTCTTCCTTTCACTGCCGCATTGCCATAAAAGAACTCGGGAGTTCGGTACAGTTGGTCTCTGTTTTTCCGTTGTTGATAAGTTACACTTCAGTATTTAAAGTCACGAGTTACGCAAATAGAAGCTCTGCATACGTATTTATATATAACGGGAACTAATTAATTATTAGGTACTCGTCAAATATACCTTTCTCAGGCCGTCGTTTCTCTTTATACAGATTGCGTTAATTATAAGAGTAAAAAAGTCAAGGAGCTGGAGAAATAGCTTCATTTAACGAGAATGACTATGATACGGTTTAGCAATGATGTAATTTAATATTGTAGAGTTACGGTATTATTTTAGTTTACGGATATTTTATGTAAACTTAACATAAAAATAATAGTCGATCAATTAACCGCGAACGTAATCGTAATTTGTACGTTTTTTGTACGTAATTTATTCATTAAACAATTACCTCATTGTTGTTGAGAATATTAATCAGGGGAGTTTACTGATATTATTTAACCACAAGTTAGTTCGGTACCGTGTAAAACAATTTACATGTAGAACTCAAATATCGTTTTAAATATTTGTTGAAATTACATTTCAGTCTATTGTAAACTACATTGTTAGCTACTCTGGAATTTCTTTCTTTTTATTTGTTGCAAGTTACTCGGAGTAGACCTTGATTAAATTCAAGTACATCACCGTTCATTCTCCATCACGCGAACATGGGATTTTGCGGAAAGTTAAAAACTTTTAGGCTTAAAGTTCTATTTTATATGTCACGTTTCCCAATATTAAGACTTTTTAATAGACAATTTCGTTCGTGTCCCCACACTACCATGATGTATCTAATTAAAGGTAAATGAACTCTGATAGATGTAAATCTAATCACGTGCGTCGTTGGATTTTTCCCACTAGTCAACAGCTTTTAGAGTCCGATTAAAATTTGCGACATCCCTCGTCAACTTACTTTGAATTATCGTTCCGTTGAAACAAAAAACTTTAATCGTTACACGATGAATTTTGAAGAAATGTAATTTGTATTCATAACCGCGAGACCACAGAATGAACATCGAGCAACGAGTAATGCTTTCAAAAGGACAATTTTTCAAAGAGCAGCCAACTGAATGTAAACATCATAATGGAAAAGCAAATAGATCGTAGAAACAGGTAAGGCTTTGTGCAACGGAGGTCCGAGCGATTGCACGGAGAATGAATACATGCGCACTCCCTGTAGCATTATATTACACGCGTGTGGTGCGAGCTTTTATCATTATATCCATATCGCAGCTCTGACAGTAAGTGAAAGATGTGTGTGGATTTCAAGGGCTAATCAAGTCATTTGGTGTGACAGCAGTTTAAGTCCGAGGATTGATTCCTTCGTGCGATCCGATTTCAACGGGATTCCCCCCACCATTACTTGCCGCTTTCGCGCAGGTGTATGCAGTGCTGACGCATGGGGTATACATGGTTCTGTAAGAAAATGATTGCGTCCAATCAGTTGATTATTTATTGGAAAATTACCAAGTAATTCTAATGGTCGTTCGTTTCTCTTTCTCTCGTCTCCTCTTATGTGTGCGTCGACGGAAGTGAGTGCGAGTGTGGGGGTTTTCTTCCTCTGAACGAGGCACTTGTGAGTGACTCTCGTTATCAACGTATTTGTTGATGGGATTTTAATTTATGACACGAAACGATAGAAGTTTGGTAAGGTAACTTGATATTGTTGGATAAGATTTGTTCTCGTTATCCCAATATACTTTCAAGCATGTGAATACAAAATTTGTTTTAAATAGTAAGATTCAGTGCGCGTCTGAATTCTGCTGTTAATGTTGGTCACAGCGAATACGAGCTTAACGCGAAGGTGAAAAAATATTGAAATGAAATAATTAAACAACGACCATCGATATCTTAGCGCTCGACGCCATTATAATACTTATTCATTAAGAATGAAACAATTGATAAAAATTAATGCAATACTAATGATTTTTCAATTTTTTCTTCTTCTTTTGTAAAACTGATTGATCGGTAAAATAGATCAAAAAGTGAATCTAATTTACTCCATGTATCATCAGGCCACGAAATTTTGTCCGAAAAATGTAAACATTTCTCTTAACGATTGATTAATTCTCGGTAAAAACGTATTTTGTATTGTAATTGCGATGAGATACGCCGTGAAAAGTTTAATAACAATTAAAATAGATATAATTATAAACAGAAGTATCACGTTGTTCCCTGATACAGTAATTCACGAAATTCGCATGATTTTAATTTTAATTGTATTGCATAAAGTAAAGAATTTATTACTTTCAACTTCTTGTTTCAACAGAATGATTTCTATCTTATTACGCAGGTTATCTTTTAGAATCACTAATAAAACATAAAAATAAAGAAAAATTGAAAAGGCGAAAAACCATAAAACAAAATTAAAAATGTTCGTGCCTTCCGAATGTGCGCTCACGTGTAGAAAAGTAATTACTCACTGCAGTTATAATTTATTAAGTAATAACAATAATACGATTGGAAAATTATATTTTCAAATAAATAAAATATGAGATAAATTTTTATAAAAAAATAACAATTTATTAAAGATAAATATTTCGTCTAAAAAATAGACGACCTTTAGGTTGATACTTTGTAGTAATGATTGATGGGGGGAACGCCAATTAAATGCAATCATAAGGACCAATTTTGTCTCCTCTGGGCTCAATATAAATCAACAAGCTCGATCGTTTTCAAATTGATCCTCCCATCGATCCTTTTCTTAAAACGCTTATAATCTACGCGAGGCTCACGAAATTATACAATTTTACAGTGCACACACACGCTTTATCTTATTTTATTAATTATATCCAAATAATAGCAATCGATTCGTCATTGCAAGCGAATCGAGTTATTGTAAAATCCAGATCATTTTATACAAAGAGCCGAACAATCAATATAATTATTATATTTAAAAGATTTTATATGTAAGGTCAATGTCTCGGCAATAATTATACGTAATAATAATGTCGAAATAAATATCGCTAAATTTTTGTTTGAAATATAAAAGTTTTCACGGTACTTTATAAAGATTAATTTAAAATAATCTGTGAAAAACATTCATTTGACAAAACTGTCCTTTGCTTTGATCAATTTCATAGATCGAAGGGATGTACTTGCAAACACTTTTTTTAAAGCAGAGGTGCAAATTTACAAAAAGCAAACAAGGAAAATGGTTTCACTAAGTTTGAGTTTCATGATTATTGAAAAGAAAAGCAGAAACTTACCGATACCCTATTAGAAGAAGTTTATATTTTGTTATTACTCTTTTAAATATTATTACTCTTTTGGTAAAAAATTTTATTTTTAACAGAAGCAAGATATTTATAGTCAATAAAAATTTATTACGTCGATTTCAAAAATACGTTTCCAATCCTAAAGATTCACAGTTAGGACAAAATATCATGAAAAGGCTACACTGAAAACCGGAAATGTCGTAAAGATAATAGGTCCTACTTTAAAATATGTTCCTTTAAAAATTCACGACTTCCCTTCGCACATATGGACGTACAGCACAGGAGTATTTTACCCACACATGTCCTCAGAAACTTACGTGTTCATCTGGAGTCGTAGCATTCCAGAGTCCAATAAAATTCTGGAGTCATTAGAAGCTGTAGCGAAGAAAAGTCGCCTTTTACGTTTGCGGCAGCTCCCACAGGACGATCGTTAAAAAAAGGTTAGAGAAGAAGGAAGACATGCCATTAGGGAAAAACCTTCCCTTTCAACAGTTTTGAGATAAAGGAAGCTTTGGAAAACTGGATAAGCGAATTTTTCCATTTTTATTGCTCGTTTTTATGTCTTCGTTCAGGGAATCTTTTAATTAGACCGGAGATCATTACGGCTTTTATCGGTTTTTCATAATTTGATCATTTCGCTCGATTACACTTATAATTTTTGGAGAATATCGAGAATATCATATTGCAGTTCGGTCATGCTACGTAAGAGTATAACATTATGTACACAATTTGTAAGGACTTTATACGAATAATGTAAGCTGAAATTGAGTCATTAAGTTTTAAATCGTTAAGAAACTGCATTTTAGGTGCAGCACGTAAGTTTCTTTTTTTTTTTACTATTATTTATACTTTTCATTCGTGATGAGTAGAGTTTCCAGTAGCAAGATAAAAATTATTCAAGTTGAAAACGTCTTTCTCTTCCGTTAAATAATACATTTCTACTGTTTGAAAAAAGTCGCAAAAATATCGGAATATTTAATTAAAAAGCCTATTAGTCAAGTTGTTACAGTTTGTTAGAATGAATAGAATGAAACACTTTTAATTTTTCGTTAATTAAATACAAAAATTACTTCGACAATTGTGAAATTCGGAATTTTAAGCGCAATAAGAAGCTAAGAGGCAAAAGTCTAGATCGCGTAAAATATACAATTTTGAAATACTCGAAAATTGAACAGTACAATAAAAAATTTATGTTTCTTTTACATCGAAGTCCAATGAATACCAAGCACTAAAAGTGATAAAATACTCATAAAGTTTAAATTGTCCAAAGCATCTATTCGTAGAATTATCCATGTTAAACAGTAAAAAAGCTTCTACGGGTTTCAAAATTCTCGACAAGACATTGCGATCTCTAAAATTTAAATTTTTACTATTTTAATGTCGAGACTTCTTAATAAAATGAATGATTAGCAAAGTGAATAACTATGAAATGAGCTCATTTTGCAACCAAAATATTCTGTAATTTTTTAAACATCACTTACGTACCGTTGAGTGATTTTGCCAATATTGCGAAAAAATATTTATCTGAAATTTGATATTACATTAACTGCACAGAAAGCACACGATATATAAGTTTAAGTTTCATATAAACGACAAAATAACTAACTTCGATACGTGAGCATATTCTTAAGTGCAAATGTGTCTTTGTCAGTACAAAAAATAAAAAGAATAAGTTTCCTTTCAAAAAATTTTATTGTGTAATCTACATGTGTTTCTTCATTGCAAGAATAGTGGTAAGGCAGTCTTCTACACGAGCAGAGGGCAATAAGTAAATATTATGGGTACTAGATTAGATAAAATGTAATAGAATTTATTCCTAAGCATAAAATTTAATTGAATCCAACATCAGTTACTTTGTAAGTATTACAGCTTTTGAAGTTTAACATTTATTGTGTACGATCGAATAATTTTTAATAAAGTTAATTGAACGAATATTTCATCACAATTGTTTTGCATTGAATAAAACTCATTTTACTGCGGTGTAAAGTCCAAAAAATATTTTCTGGATTGACGATTACTTATCCGTTAAATGAATGCGTTTCACTCGTAACTGTAATGCAACGCATGTGCGTCCTTTTTCCGAGATACAGGATTTCTACAGCGTAATCGAGAACTACGACGACACACACTATCCAATCAAGTGAACTACAAATGAATATCCAGATTCGAATTAAATCCGCTTGAAAAACGAGAGGAATTCTGTTGGTCCGAGCTAAAATCAATCAGCGAGAAGCACCGAACCTCGCATAATTGAAAAGTGCACTGTCCCTTGACTCCCCTTCGCACACCAAACTCATCATCAGCGCGACGCTTCCTTCAGTTATCGAACACTGTTTTTACGACTCTTCAACCAAGTGGAAAACTCGTTTCCTGCGCTGCGGACGTTGTGCATACGTACGTAGTCGAATGGATCGACGTGCGACAAAAAGCGCGTATAAATTTTTCCAACACCGACCAACTTCTTCAGCACTCGACGCCTCTCGGGGGCGTCGACATCGCCTCTCTTCGTCGCTCCATGTCTGTTCTGACTTTTTGTCAACCGCGCGGGCGCGGTTGACAATCCAATTGGGAACCGTGTCGCGATTTATATACGTATAGGTAGACCGAGAGGACGATCACAGGCCAAGGGTTGTCAGTTTTTTACGTACATTCTTTTATAGATTACTTACAATTGCAAAACCCCTTTTACTGATTTACTTTAGTTGACGATGAACAAGTACCACGATCAATTGTCAACGATTAAAAGTTATGAGCGCATAAGGAGAACATTTTGAAATGGCAAGATGGATGTAAAATGTTCCTACGTATTAAAATCGTACCCAGTATGAAGGTTTTTAAACTGAATGTTGATCGAGAACGAGAAAGTATAAGTAATTCCCTGTTTGGCATAAAATTTAATTATTACGATGAAACTTTCCAGAACCTGACGATACCTTTGCTACAAAGGAAGGAACACGTAGACTGATGAAAAGCAATTAGTGTTTTCCTACTGTGCTTGAAAGCTAAATGTTAAAATTGCTTACGTTTTTATACGGACAATGAGACTTTGATTAAATTAAACTTTAATGAATTAAAAGTATTTTTTTTCTTTTTTCGAGGGAAAAATGTTTTACGGGGACATGACGTACTTTGTGTAAACGTGTAAGGACTCATTATCAATGTTCACGCTCGAGGCATGTACGCGAATGTTACAAAATTGAGTTTTATAATGTTGACATTAAGGTCACTTCTAAAATATTCAACCGCGACACGCCTTTTGATAAATACATATTACAAACAAAATTAATGACATTTGACAAATTCTCTCATTATACAACAGGGCTGAGATTTTCGCAACGCAACTTATCAACTAAGTTTAACGATCGAGTCATTAATAAAGCCGCTTTTTTTAATATTGAAGGCAATCAGGACGAAAAGGTATCGATGAAATAAAATAACTGCCTTTCTCTTTCTCACTTGAAACAGAAGCTGGAAAAGTCCAAGAGCCCTAAGAATAATTATTTATTTGACACGCGTTCCAAAGAATTCATCGAGTATAATGAAATAAGCAAAAAGCATAAAAGTAACCTCCGAAGCACGTAGCTGCGCTTCTCCTTCAAGTGAACACGCTCCAAAATGCCTACAAAATTATATTACCTCTATAAAAGAAGGAGCTTAAGAGAGAAATATATCCGAGAGATAAAGGATTACGAGACGAAGACGAAGTGGACTAGAACAGGTCGCCTTTAGAGAAATTTACACGTACGCGCGCACACAATGGCGTGCGAGCGACACCTACAGTCCCCCACCCCCGTCGCCCTCGCCCTTTCTACCGCAACCAGCTGCTAAACCTGCCAAAGCAGGTAGGCAAACGTACACGAAAGCCGTGAGCGACGTTGCTGCAGCTACGAAGCCGTCGGAGGCCCCCGACCTTGGAATCGAATGTCCAGAAAGATGAGCTGTGAAATGAGCGACCGATTTATTGGTGCGGCACTGCGCATGTGTAAGCGCGCGTCTGCACGAGTATTTTACGGGCTCACTCTCTTAGCTCAGACCCCCCTGATTCTCTTTCTTCATCTCAAGTTTGGCGAGCCCGAGAGAGTGGCAAATTAAAATTCAACTCTTGACCACCGGAAAGGCAAGCGTCGAAGGCACGACTTTTCGTGCCGTCCGCTCGGTTCGTGTGTATGGGACTCGATGATTACTTGAAGCCTTTGTGAGAAGGAAGGAATGGGCATCAGCTCACGTGCGTGTAATTGAGCGCTCTTATATCCTACTTAATTAGTAAATAAACATAGTAGGCGCTTTTGACTTAGAATAACGAAATTTAGTGGCCAAGTCAAGAAATCTACGAGTCCTAGTTCACTCTTATTATCGTTAATTAATATTCCGAGTTTGGCGTATATCTAGGCGTATGTTTACGCGCAAGCATTTGCTTTTGGCATTTTCCACGCGTTATTCTTTGCTCCGTGCGAAACAACGTTCTTTCTTTTAAAGATTTTGAGAGACAATTGTGTCAATTCTTGAAGGTGGGGGTGTATTATGCCCGAGGTTGAAATTTTTTAAGACTGTGATTATAGCTCATTTAGATGTTTCCACGAAGTTCTTAATACCCCATGGTTAAGTATCATGCGAGTGGTAACACTAGACTATTAAAAAAAAATTTGCGTTAAAAATCTGAATTTTTTATGGAATTATATACGAGTTCACTTATTTAAATATGAGCACTTTACGAGTACTTTAGTTTCTTCAGGTCTCGATTAAATCTTTGAGCTTCCACACGCTCCTTAGACATTATAAATTTTTTTTACTTAGCGGAACTAAGATCCCATGAACGGTTTCATTGAGTTGTAAGGATAATCCATCAGTGATAAATAACGGTTACCATCTTAACAGTAGGATCTTTATAATTTGTACATTCAAATAAAGCGCGAAGGGGTTTTTTTACAACTTTTCGCTCCGTTGCAAAAATCTTCGTGAAAGTACATTGGAAATGTTTGACGATTTATCTTAAATTACGCAATAAAAATATATATCTTCTTTCTTTAATCATCGCGATAATAGCTTTTAGAAGTAATCCTATACGTTACATTTTCTTACAAACAAAAAATAATATTTCCTTGAACATTTTATTCTTGCGATTCAAATATTTTATCAATGTTTTGGAAGGCGTTCCAGCTAAATTATGTAAAAATTAATGAAATTACAAAACAGTTGTCAAATTCATTCCGAAGATGAAATCCAACAAATATACATGCTCAAGTCTTCTAAATTTACATAAGCTCGTAAATAAAAGTACATTCACCACGAAAGATAATGTTATATATTTTTCAAATTTATCGTGTCCATTTGTTGCAAATTCAATAATAAATTTTCTACATTTCTAGGAGCAAAATTTCATTTAATTTATACTTCATTGCAGCGTTTCACCCGTAAGAGCGACCTTTTATATATCATTCACTCATAAGGAGGGTAAAAATAACGCGAAACCTTAGTACAAGATTTTATAAAATTGAATGCAGATTCTTCTTTCTTCTTACTGAAAACTCATATATAGTTTATAGTTTAGCTAGTACAAACAAATAAATACATTGTCCGACCAGTTCACTGGAAGCTCAGCACTGAATACACGCGAGGTACTTTTCCTTTACTAACTTTACTAGCGCGCAGTCTCGCAAATTCCTCACAATGAAATAAGGATATTGCACCGGGTAATTAAATTTATTTCTTCGGCATACGTCCTTAATTGTCCGTCAAATTTTTCTTCGCGGTGACTGCGCGCATAACGGCATTCCCTTTTACTTCCCGGCCACAGCTTCTGCCGACTGACAGAGGTTTCGCCGCTCTCAGTTTTTACGCCTTTCTTTCTCTCAGTTGGCACGTGAGGGGCTTCACGCGGGCATTTAATGACATGCGCAGGAGGATTAGGGCGAAACAAGGTCAAGGCTCGTGACGCTTTATTCGAGACTGTCGGGAACCCTCGTTATTAGGAATATCATACGATAATGCAATCTTCGAGGTAACTCTCTTACTCTTTTTCGTCTCAGCCGTTCGAAATACACCTTGTGCTGACGCCAAAGTTTCTTGTTTACCTGGATGCGATACGGGAACTTGTAGTTCTTATCGAGGTCCGTCGATGTTCTTTCAAATGTGTAGGATGTAATTTGTAAATAAAGGCTTAAAATAAGTATGTAAGAGTCGGCGAAGTTGTTCATCGGAGTAATAGTTAGATTAGGCGATAGTTGTCTAGATGTGATACAAATTGAATTTGAATTAACATTTTGAAATGTTTCACAGGGCAATTGTAATAATAGAAAGTGTCATTATATCTATAAGATTAAATTAAAAATTAAATTAAAAATTAAATTAAAAATTAAATTAAAAATTAAATTAAAAATTAAATTAAAAATTAAATTAAAAATTAAATTTATTTCATTTGCTGATTTTTCTTCTTTACTAGCTGTAACCGTATCACGCCATTTACTATTTATATGCATCGGAATGTAATAATATAATAAAATTGAAAGAGTAATAAAATTCTTATGTTCGAATAACATTTTAATATAAATGTGCTATTATATAATGCGTTATATAAGTGTGATTTATGATCAATTTTCCTGCTATTGAAAAAAAAAATTATTAAATCTCGATATGTGTATAATTATTAAGTTTGCTCGCCTACTAAATATCATTAGCCACAGATGAGTGTATAAATTATATATTATAATAGATACCATTACACTCATTTTTATTAAAATTAATATTCATTTCATGGTATCCTACGGTTGTTTAAAATATATTAATTGTAAATTGTAGAAAAGAGAAATAACAACGATAACAAAAATTTTCGTAATTACCAAGGAAGTTTGCGATACGTATTATAATTACATACGTATACAAGAGAGAATTACTAGTAGCAATCTATGTTTGCAGAGATGATCATGCAATAAGAAAGGGAGAATTATTTAAATAATTTCTTCATATTACTCAAATAAATACGCGTTCAGTTGTGCTGGAAGAGATTGGTTCACCATTATTAAATATATCAAGTACAACCGCATCCTTTTCAGAAAAAACACAAAATTTTGACTAATTGTATATTTGTGCGTAAAAACGCGCGCGCACACACGCACGCACGCACGCACGCATCCGTTATATTCTTAAGGCAACTTATCCGGCAACTACTGATTAAACTCAAAAGCTCAACTTTCAATCATTCTCCGATAATTAAATGTATTTACTCTTAAATTACTACCCGTCTGCTTGAGCGACGGAAAGCATACTTGCCAAAAGTTAAATCAATGACTTTCGGCAAATATAAAGTTATCGTTGCTACATCGAGTCTCCGTGTAACTGCGGGTGCTTGTGCACGTAGAAACCGTTGGTCAGTCGTCGAAAGTCATCGCTCTACCGAACGCCTAAATAAACGACCGAGCATAAAGCGTGTCTTTCTCTCCCTTTTATTTGCCCCTAATTAAAAGCAATTTGCCGAAATTCTTTTTAATCGAAGCGATTTTGGGCGCCCCTTTAATTGCGGTAAAAAAAGGCGGCGACCAGTAAGAGAAATGGCGAACCGCAAAGAGAGGAGGACGAGGCTCCGGAGCGGCGCGCGCCGAGTACCAAACTCGAGGATTCGCCGCCCCCTTTTAGAAAGGAAGTAGAGAGAACAATCGAGTGTCCTGCGAGAACCTACGAACGTTCTTGCTGTCGCGCATGCGTTTGCGAATGCAAGCTTTACGTTGCTGTCGATGGAAGTTTTGCTTTGACAACTAATGTGACAAGATTTTCAATATCGATTTTGAAGTCGACGATATCGATGGAAGTTGCGATCGTTACAACTTGGAGTAACGGTTAGAAGATTTCCTGCACTTACTTCGTTTCCGTGCAACATTCTACAACGTATTAAGATAGAAGTGGATAATCAACGTTCGATACATTCGCTGCTGTTTTATGCTCGCATGCGTAAATTTGTAAAACGGATTTCCGTTAATATTTCCAAGCTAGTCACAACCTAAAGCTTTTATAAACATATTTTTAAATCTTAACGTTTACTCAAATAAGCAAGTTAAAGTATTTAAAATTTTCAGCGAACTGTTTCATTTGGAAAATGCGCTGTTTTGTGTAGCTTAAGATAAAAGTACAGGAGGTGTTTGCAAGTCACTTTCGGTTAATTAAAAGAATTATTATGCGGAACTACATATTATATATTTTTTGCTAGTAGTTTCCTGATTGGCTTATAAATAATCTTAATTATTGCGTTTACAAAAATTAGCTTTGCGATCGGAAATATTTTTAAATTTCAGAAATTATTTACCTCGGTAATTGCGACTATCCGCAAACTACTCGTGCTTGTATAAATTTCATTAAAACTCTACTTTTGCCCGCGTAAAATCATTGTGAAAAAAAATGAATACAGAACAAACAAAGTGCAGTATGCAAAGTCATCGCACTTCGAAGATTACATTGCAAAGTCATCGTACTTCAGAGATTACAATACAGCACGCGATCTGCTAGTAAACACGAGAGCGAGAGATCCAGAGCATAAAAGAAAGGAAGGTATTATCATGCAATGCAACTACTGGTGCAGGTGTTCTTTATGGCTTGACGGATCAAAATATATCGTACAATCAATTAGAACACCGGCATTATGACGATAAGTAATCTCTCACTCTCTCTCTCTCTCTCTCACTCTCTCTCACTCTCTCTCACTCTCTCTCACTCTCTCTCACTCACTCTCTCTCTCTCTCTCTCTCTCTCACTCTCTCTCCTTCGCTCTCGTTCTCCATAACTCGCTGTCTATCTACTCTCTCTATTTTCTCTCACTCCTTTCTAATAGAAAAGCATAATTCAAAATCACGGGCAGGAAGCACGAGAGTAAAAAAGTACTCCACTAAAGGAAATCAACACCTGTGCAACAGGTCCATTAGATTAGTAAATATATACGAGACAAGCATGCTGGAAGAGCTTTAAACTTCATTAGGACAACCCACGGAATTTCCTGCTTTCACGCTTCGCCGCGGAAAAAGTCAGATAACCGAAGGAGCAACTGCAGCAGCAATGACAGGCACACGATTTCGTTCTCTTTGATTCTCTTGTACCTTCTTGCGTTTATCTCACGGTTTCTTTCTTTTTCATCGCGCTTTAGGTACGGTTTCGAATTCTTGTCCTTTTTTCATCGACTGTTTTATGTTAATTAAGGTACTGCCTCAGTTCAGGTTTATTACAGAAATAAACGATAAGATACTGATGTATGATCCAATTTATCATTTATTTAAATACGGTTGAATAATTTTAACCACATTTGTTATAAGAGTCGAAATAAAAAATTTATGTTACGGTGATAAAAAATTCTGAATTTTTTTCTAGAGTTTCATGCATATGTGCATTTACGTGTGGGAGAGTGTAGGTTTAAAGAATTTGTTTTAAAAATTTATGCGTAATTCTATGATTTTAATCGGATAATACTATATTACAAATTAAAAATCGAATTTTTATCATGATAAGAAAACAGTTTACGTGTTTCTATGGTGGAATTGCAAAAAAACGGTACTACGTAGCTAATTCGCTAATTCGCTTGCGGCATGCGACGATCGAGAACTAAGGGACTTGCGATAAATGAGAGAAAAAAATTTCAGGATGATCGATTTCTAAGATTAATGGTTAAAAAGATGTAAGGAAAATAAGAGAAAGAATGGCACGATGTCAGAATTGGCTTGCAGTTATTTCGAGGATAGAATCCTGTTGGACGGTACTTTTAAATATACTTATAAATAGAGTACATATTCATTTCATAATACGGCATTTTGAATAAATCATAAGAAACAAAATTAATTACGGAATCATAAATTTAGCTCGGAAATATGTATTTCTATTAATTGCGCGAATTAAGAGATTTAAATTAAATACTGTATTATTAGTCAAGTTTACCAGTAAATACCTTTTTGAAACCAAACAGTCTATTAGAAATATTACAGCTATAATTATTCGCATCAGAGCTTATTGTCAAGAGTGCGTTTAATTATTCACCGTCAACGAGTCTATTACACTAACTATACTGCCAAGCGGAAACCATTGGTATATCGATTCATGTTCGCATTTATTTAAAATTGTCAGTTGGTAATTTAAATAGGCTGAATAAAATATTCGTAGAAATGGTACAATGATTATTCATAATTAGAAATGAAAAATGAATAATAATAGATACCGAAATCTCACCAACGTTACTACACTAATACCTAAACGGATAATAAAAAAATTCATAAAATTTGTGAAATCCTTGAAATTAAAATTATTCTAAAATTTGACACTCCTCTACGATTAGAACAATTTTCGAAGATGGTCCAAACAAGAAGGTGTCAATCCATAACTTATTATTGAATCAAGTTTTATGGTATTTGTCTTAAGTATAGGTATTTAGCCCCATGGCAATTTTTATATGCAGCGAGACCGATTAACAGGAAGCGAAGAAAGGATTTGATCGTTAGAGATGCTTGAAAGCTTATTCATTATAAATCACTCTTAAGGCTTTTCAGTTTTGGATACACGTATTGTTGTAGCCTTTGTTTTCAATGACGCTTATTCTGCTTGACAGTGGCGCTATCATCCTTTGCAATGAGTATTAAATGCAAATACAAAAAACTTAAATACAAAAAACGTTCGTACAAAAGAAAAGAAAAAAGAAAAAAAACCGTACGTCGAGTATCAGTACGCGCGTGATGGAAACAAAGGTGTAACTTAAGCACCGTTATGTCTTAAGTTTTTATTTGTGGAAACCTTTGGCCGTGTGAGAATTCGCATGCCCACGTATACGCGTGCCTTGTAACTAAAACAAAGCGTTGCTTTAACTCGAGTCAGATGAGGCATCTTGTATGTACTGAGTATTTGCACCACACTGTGTATAAACACAATCTATAAATAAAATAATCCATAATGGGCATTGGATCTATAAATCACATATCAATTTGATACATTTCAAGCAGTATAAATACACTTTCGATATTAATTGCTTTTTACGCATACAGTCGTACCCAGAATTTTAGAAGTTTCTTTTTAACGCACCCATTGCGAATAGTAAGGATTTCTAATATTAAAAGAGTTTGCTTTGAAAGGGCCACTTTGTTTCATAATTAGTTTAAAATTACGAATGAAAATACGAATGAAACGAAAAGAACTGTATGGTTACTGGGAAAAGTAACGAGAGCATGTGGAATATTTTATGATTTACCAATTCATTACTAATAACGATTTCGTATACTGTAAACTGGAAACAATTTCGAAAGTCTTGCTGAATTGAAAATTTTCTTATGCAGGTTATAACGATGTTTTTTTCCTAAATATTTTCCGATAGCTGTTTTAAAAATTTTGATGGAATTTTAATGGAATGAATTTCCAAGTAGAAGCTAATTTTCTACAAGAATATAATAATTAATCACTCTTACTGAGAACTGAATGACCGAAAACGAAACTGTATATATTGTAAATTGCAATTGTACCGTTTAACGATAAGAATAATTCACCGGTGACAGCTTTTTTTTTCACTTGGCATAATTAAACGTACGAATGACTTATAGTGGTCAGCTGTGTTCACTCATCTCGAAACCTTCATCGAAACCTGCAACACCTGGATCGGCGCGAGGGAAAAAGCTGACCCACGGAAGGAACGAGCAGCAGCAGGACATCGGGTCCTTAACGAAAAGGGTGGGAGCAGAGTGTAGAAAAGGAGGAGTAGAGCCAAGGCGCTGAGTCCACCCTATTTATCAGTTATAATCGAGGTGAGTTGTGTAAGAGAAGGCACTTAGGGAAGTTATATAAGGAGTGTTGTACGCGTGTGTAGATGAAGACCGTTAAAGGATTTGAGTGTAGTCGATTCTGCTATATTGATCACTATGAAATTGATACTTCAAAGTTTTATATCACAGACTTTCTCAAATAAACGTAATCGATATTCGTTAAGTACTCTGTGTAGTTTATTTAATATTATAAATGTGCTTTACAGGTGCAAATAATGAGGTGAAAGCCCAGAATTTGTAAATGTTACATGATAGTTTTGGTTGTACACAAGTAGCTTGCGATTCTTTTATTTTTTCACGCAGAACGTGACATTTACCAGTTGCATAGCACGTACTACCTTATACTGCAAAAATGTTTAAATTAATTATAAACGGCTCTTAAAAACTGTATGACGCTGTGTCATAATCTCCTGTTTTCACTTCCATTTTCTCTATTTAATGGTAAGTAATGGAGCGAAACCAGTGCAAATAGTTTAGTTGAAGAATTTGAGCGGTTTGCTCTTAAATATGCGTTTAGGAATGAACGATCTTTGCTCAAAAGTATTAGTCTATTAGGTTTTATATTCGCGATGGTCATTTATTCTAACAAGCCGGTATTTATCGTCCCTTTTGTCTCGGCTTTATAAAATAAATTGTTTTTCGAACGGAAGCTTATTGTGCTTATTGTGCTTTCTAAAAGACTTTTTAAGGTAATAAACTTTGCATAAGAATCTCTTCAGTAGGGCAAACATTTTAATCGACTTCTTAAACCTGAGTTATAATTTAAATAAAAACTCGACGCTTCGAAGAAGTACTAATTGATGAACGTAGCTGCTCGGATTAATGGATTTCTATTTTTTATTCGTTATCGTAATTTTTCACAGGAGTTAATTCTACATTTGTTTCATCGATAAAAGTAATTGAGCACGAGCATAGCAAACGTATTTCATTAATTATAAAAGTTTGTAGGACAAGTATAATCTATTCGTAATGTAGATGGAATTATTCGCGTGAAATATAACAAGTGCGAGTGAATATTTGAATAAATAAATGAAATGCTAGTGCCGGCCTTAACGCAGAGCAATATTTTTGAATTTAAAAACGAGCGTCAGCACGCTAATAAACAGTTATTGGGGTACGGCAAAACGTTGAAGTTGATTGACCTAGATCGACAGCACGCATTAAATTCGTTAACCTTTAACCTTGAGCGAGCGTTTCCCAAGAAAAATATCTCGGCTGATCCAATCGGCAAAATGGATCCTTCGTAAAAAAGCCAACGAGGAAGAAATCCATCTAAAGAAGTTAGCGCTCGTATCTTTAAATCATTAGAAAATTATCAGGATATCGAAGCGAGCGAGTATCGAACGGTTTCACGAGCCAATAAGCTATTCGAGCCGCAACCGACAGAGACGGCGACTGTCAATCGTTGACTTGCTCTCGCACACGTGACTCGGCTGTTCAAGTCTTGTACGTGTATTCGACGAAGAAGCGGTTGTCGATGGCTTTTTTTTCGATATCGTTATTAGCAGGGGGCGAGTGCGCACTAGATGCGACACTGCTGTATCCGGGGCATTCCAGGTCGACTTCCACTTCCACAAAATTTTCGACGAGGGCGGCAAGCTAATTTTTGAAATTTCTTCGAGTAAGTTCTTATTGTAATGTAAAACATAGTTAAAATGCAGAATCTCCGGTTCACATTCGCCGCGATAAAACTGGCGAGTTAGGGCGACTCTTCGCCAGTTCGCAGGATTATATTTTCAGGCGTATCTCGACACGAAATACGCGTAACTAATTTCGATAACGTAAGCATAACACGCTTTAGCTCCAAAAATACCATGTACATATTATCTCAAGTGATGTCTTTATAATTAACTGCTTTAGCGCTCAAAGTACTTAAATTATCTTCAATCTCTGCACTTACTTCTGTTTGTAGCCGAGATATCGGCGCTTTATTATACTTTATTTTTGCGTTATCATTAATAAAGGTTATTGGTAAAGATTGCAACAATTTTGCAAATGTAGGATGGAATTAA
Organism: Wiebesia pumilae; assembly: GCA_018907045.1. Lineage (NCBI taxonomy): Eukaryota > Metazoa > Arthropoda > Insecta > Hymenoptera > Agaonidae > Wiebesia > Wiebesia pumilae. Next base: position 905,366 of record JACCHZ010000121.1, read on the forward strand.
AAATTTTGTTTATCAATTTCCGATTTAACAATATTGATGCTCTGACAACTTATAGAGATAGCGAAATAAAAATACTTCGATCAATTTCTTCGTATAATTGAAATTTATTCTCTTATTCCAAGAGGATGTATATATTTTTCAAGTGGTAAATTATCGGAGATAAAACGTACTGCACATTTGGAAATAACGAAATGTTCGTTAATAAAACTGTTGCTACGCATTTTATTAAATAAACTATGGAGTTTAGAAACTCACATTTATATGCGTAATCGAAATGCCTAATACAAGAATTATGCATTGTAACTGTTTGCATTCGTGTAAATTAAATTTTTATTTTACATCAGAAATAATATAAATTTTTCAATCATTTTGCAGAGGGAATAAATAAGCGTTGAAGAAATCAGCTTCATAAAGTTTTCTGCTGGTACAAGTTGCATGTCCATTTTATAAGTTTAGTGCTCACTAGATGAGAAATGCAAAATAATAGTCTAAAGTTAATCTTTATTGGAGTAGCTGTAAAACTAATTACAGCAATTGCAAAAGTACGATAAAATAATTAATTTTAGAATTCAAAGTTAAGAGGAAAAAAAAAAACACGATGACTGACTTTGTTTACAAAACAAATAATCCCAGTTAATAATCAATTAAGATTGATGAGTTATTACTCGCGAGTGTTATTCCATTTTATGAAACAATAAGAAATATAAAAATAGTCATCCCCGACGCATTAGAATGAAAATTTCTTATAAAAATAGCGTCTAATTAAGTTCGACACGAATAAAAGAAAAGAAGCAGTTACAATGAATTCCAAAGACATAATTTTATCCTCGAAACACCAATTATCAGAAACGGAAAAATTAATTCACGTTATTTACACTAATAATTCCGAAGACTATGGGCATAGTGGACATATGTACAGGACCAAACAATTTACTCAATCGTCCAGTAAAAAATCCTCGACGCATGCAAATGAGCTTTTCTGTCTGTCTGTCTTTCTGTCTCTCTTTCTCTCTTTCTCGCTTTTATTTCATTCGTGGCGGCTTTGCAAAACCAATAACCCTCGCGCGTTCTCATTATGTTTTTTTTTCTTTTTCAGTATTCTGACGCGACGCATCGTCGTCCCTTTTAAGCTGCTTGGTCCAGGAGAGCATAACAGGCTGATGCCGTCAGTTCCAGCCTATTACACACATCATACGACTCTGGATATCATCTTGTTTTGCGTGCGCGTTTGTATGGGGTAAAGAGCGGCGGAATGAAAAAAAGGGCGGGGAGGGGGAAGCAGAAAAAGGCTTGGAGCGAGGAGTGAGAAAAAGAGAAGGGAAAGAAAGATAAGGAATTTGCATTTGGTTTTATTTAATTATGCTTATTTATTTGTTTACTTTCAAATTTCCGAATGAGAGAAATAGTCGCAGGAATAAAAATGTACGAGTCAACGTGTAAGAGTTTATTGAATGAGAAATTCTACGCATATAATAGCATTGCTTTGGTTATGTAAGGGCTTTCGAGTTAAAAATATTGTGGTAAAAATTTGAGTGGTAGGAAATCTTTTTAAAAATCTTTGTATACTTAGAGAAACTCGATTAGAATTCAAATATGTCATGTATTTAAATAGACGACAAAACATTAGCTCGTTACCTGAGATAGAAGGAAGTACCTGAAAAACATGGATAGCATTTAAATATTTATGAACTTGCGAAAAACTCGTCAACCTTTTTTCAATTACCGCTGCAGAAATCCTGTGCTATAATTTTATTTCCTTTTATCGCCTAAAAATTTATCGCAATACTAAGTGACACTTTTAATTTATCATTAAACGAAGTGAATCATTTCGAAAATAGTGACGTTCCAGTCAATAGTTAGCGTAACGTAGCACAATTGAGATTTTTCTCGCGCCGAAAATAATATATTTAAAGAAGCAAATAGTCAACGGAAAATTTCTTCGAATATGCATTTTTCAAAAGTATATTGTATTTGCACAGCTTATCTCTTGAATAGCCTCTTTCACGAATGAAATATCCAAAGTGTTTTAGAAGGAGACAAAGAGACGATTAAGAATTAGAGGAAAGGCAGGAAATGCGGTGGAACGGTGGAACGGTGGAACGGTGGAAAATAGTTAGAAATAAAGGAAACTGCGTTAAAAGAAGGAGCATGTGCACATAGGCAGCTGAGAGCTTGTGCTCGAGTTTGTTTTCTCAGGCAGGAGAGGAGGCGAAGGAACGAAGGAAAAAGGAGGAGGAGGAGGCATGGCGGATAAAGGAAGAAACGCGTATGCACGTGTGCGAGGGAGAGAGAGAGAGAGAGAGAGAGAGAGAGAGAGAGAGAGAGAGAGAGGCTCGCTTCATCGCGTTATTATTGGCGCTAGCATCACGCGATCACGTTTGCAGTTGCTAACTTGCATTTGCGTATGTGTGTTCACTCGAATCGTATAATTTCTGAGTACCTACACTTTTCTCTTTTCTCGTGCTTACCAATACATGGACTAGTCGAAGCGACTCTTTTTTTCGCGTGAAGCGGCCGTCCTCGATTACAAGAAGGGCTTCTTCATTTGAGATTCAAGTGAGGATTTCAGTCTAGGACTACAAAGTGAAAGCGCAAAAGGAAAGTGCTTATTGGTCTAAGCTAGAGATTCTCGTGAGATTGTCAGGTTGCGGCTTGAGAACTGATTGAGAATCGACGTGGGCGAAATTTTCTCTTCCTTTTGTGATCGATAACATACGGATGTTATGAAAATTCTTGGGATAATTGAAAATGGATCGACGGATAAAACTACAATAACGTGATTTCTTCGTTTAGATCGGTACAAAACGTTTGACGCGATCGTTGACGTTTTATAGGTCCGCGTTCGAATAGAATCCGCACTTTTTTTTAACTACGGCAAGTATTTGTAATTTATAATATCGGCTTTCTCTCAAGATTTAATGCATTAACGAATATGCTTCGCACGAATGAAGATAAATCTCTGCGACAACGGGTTTCCGAGTATTCAATGAGCAGTGCTTCTGTTGACTGCCTAGTAACTGATTAGTAGTTGTACTCCAGATGTCTATCTGAATAAAATCATTTTTTAGCTCATCCGAATAGGAGACAAATGAATATTAAAGATCAGGGCTTATAGATATTCGTTTCTTTGGACAAACTTTCATTATCAAACAAATAGCGTACTTAGAAATTCTCTTTTATTATTTGGAGTATTAATCAAGAGTTTTTATAACCCTTCGCACTTGGAGTACTTCTATCTGAATTTTTGAAAATGAATCGATCTGAATTACATATTTTTGATGGGCATGTAGTTGTTTTTTAATTCATCGTACCAGGGAGAAGTTGTGCAGGATAACTCTTAAACAATTCATAATTAACGAGTAAACTTCTGCATACGAGCGGGCCTCAAATTTTCACTGTTGCACTTATTTCTTTCTTTGTCTCTCTCTCTCTCTCTCTCTCTCTCTCTCTCTCTCTCTCCTTCTCGCCCTCGCTCTTACTCTTTTCAGTCCTAAGCTCGTCTCCGGACGTTCACAAGAAACTACTTGGCAAGTATAGTCTCAGCTCGTGCGAGATCATTCCCCCGGCAAAACATGAAATCGCGGGATAGTTGCGCGGAATTCTTCGCTCTCGCGTTATTATGTGCCGCACGTCCAGGAGAGAGAAAGAGAGAGAGAGAGAGAGAAGCAGAAAGAGATAGAACAAGAACAATGTGGCTCGGGTATAAAAATGCGCCAGCTGCTAATGCGCGCACACCCCGGACGGCAAGAAGTGCGTAATGCTTTGTACATGCAGAGCGAGAGAGAGAGAGAGAGAGAGAGAGAGAGAGAGAGAGGAAGAAAACTTTCGGTAAGTAGTGCGCAAACAAATAAAAAGTAATTTCTCTCTCTCTCTCTCTCTCTCTCCCTTTCTTACTCGCTGTAACGGACGAATCGCTAAAAATTCTCCTCGCCAGCTGCTACTTTTGCTGTATTCCTTATGAGAATGTGGCGAAAGAAGAGCAAAGCCACGATGATCAGTGCAAAAGACCATTAGAAGAGTCGAGTGCCAGCTCAGTTTCTATTAGAGGTAACGCTTTTCTCTCCTGGAACTTTGTCTTTTTATCAGAGGAGCGTGGATGCGACGTTTTTATCTGCGGCGATTTCTCGATCTTCGTCTAGCGGAATTGCGTGACAACTGAAAAGCGTTATAGGCGGTTATCAATTTTTGCAGTTGATGAGCCGATTACCATAGTCATTTCTTACATTTCTTACTCTTATTCTATACATGATTTATGAAGTATTATAGAAGATTTTGCAATGATGATTTTGAGGTTTGCGCTGATTAGGAAATTTCAGGACTACGTTGTTAGTTTTGCAGCAAGTAAGTACATTTATAAACTTGCTTGTTTCGTCGATTTTTCAACGCTACGTTTTGCAAATGCTAAGCTATAATTTTCGTTATTCAAAGTTATTAAAGTTTACAAATATATCTCGATTATTTTATGGAACTGGTAGCCTGTTTCTTATCTTGTTGTACAATCAGAAAAATAAGATAAAAAATATTATCAATGATTAACAACCTTTTCATGTGCTCGATATAATATCCATGTGATATATCTATAAAAACTATGACATTTAATGGATATGGCAAGCAACGTATTACAGCTCTTTTACATTATTATTGATCGAATACGAAAACAGAGAATTTGAAAAAAAAGCTATTTACTCTCTTTTATTACCTGTAGTCTATATTTGTTTGAAGTGCGTAATATCTCATAAGCAGCAACTTTATAAAATAATATTTAATATCCGATCAAATATTGAGAAAAGCAGAATCGGTATACTTTGATTTACAACTTTGTACATGCGCTTACAAAGTTTTTATTAACTTATACATTCATCAAAATAAAAGTGATTGAGTGACACGTACATTGGGTTTTCTTCAAGTCGACGAAATTCACGAACTTGCCTTGACAAATCTTTGTCCGGGATATATTGGAAAGGGATTAATATCAATCTATGCGCAACGAAAACTTTTGCGTTGAAAGGATTAAGTCTAAGATATTTATGCATTGGATACAAAATCGCCAACAACTCAGAGAACGTTCTAATAATAAGGATATAATCACATAGTAGCCTTAAAAATCACTACATTGATTCGATCACATGCATCATGCCCGTTGTTTTACAGTTATGAAGAGACTACGGAAAATGTAACAAAATAAAACTGAATGCAAGAAAGGTGCTCTTTAAAAGCGTGCTGCAAGAAGAGGGAGAGAGAGAGAGAGAGAGAGAGAGAGAGAGAGAGAGAACACATGACCTCCCAAGCAGACGCACGTCGACCGGCGCTGCAGTATTGAAAAATTAAGATTTTTATCCGTGCAGGAAGAGAGCATAAAAAGGTGATGAGTAGGTTTAAGTGAAAAAAAAAGTTGATCGTAAGTATACGGCCTGGCTTTCGCACTTGATTCCAGTAGCTCCGGTAATGAGTCACGTAAAAAGTTTTGCGTGTATACCCAAGATTAATTCCCCTTGAATAACATGCCTTTGCTAACTGTTACTGCGATGCTCTTGTTAACCTCGCTTGGAGAAAGTAAATGCCTTAGCGTTACAAAAATATTAGCCCCTTCTTTTCTATTTTCAAATTTTTCAAATTACCCATCTTTCCTCGTAGTCCTTCGCTTGTAATTACGAAGCTGTCCCGTTTCATTAGATGCTAGCCATTACTAACTATTATAATAGTTAGCTAAAGAGTCTGAACTTTACCTAAAAACAAGCGTTATCGGTTAGCTCCGCTCGCTATACTCTAAAGAACCGGATGCTTACTTTTTCAAAATTTTATTCACTTCTCTGTTAGCTATTAAGTCTGATTTTTATCTTTATTTTTTTTCGCTCCGAGAGGATTGACAATATCGTAAGGTATGGTTAATTTCGTCATTGAAGGGAAGTTACTTGAAGTATCTTAAGGACTTTAAGAACAACAAGTGCGGTTCAAAATAAGCGCGCCTAACGAGTGCTTGATGCGTATCTGCGTGAGAGCCTTGCGCGGTATCGCCTAAATCAACAAAATAATGAAAAAGGATGAAATGTCATATAATTGATAAAATGTCAAGCAATGAGTGCGCAGTTCTTCAAACTCGGGCAATTTCATCGCACTTTTCATAGTTATCTAGTGGAGTCGGATTGTTATTATTTAGGTATACTCAAGATTATTACCTTCTTACAGAAGTATGAAATATTACGTTCAACCGAGTAAAACGATCAGACCCGAATGATTCTCCGTTGATTTAAGAAGAGCGTTTTCACTTAATTATGACGGATGAGTGAGTGCTTGGTAAAAGTTAAAATTACTAGTTAAAATCCCGAAAGAGTTATTTCCTCTTACAGTTCAGAAAGAATTTTATAAAATTGCCTTGATATTTTATAAATAAATTGGAGAGAATAATCAAAGTCAGCGATACGTTCCTTTCGTTAAACTGGAATGCTCTGAAATATTCAAAGCATAAACTTCATTCGAAGTTATTTAACATTTCGTATAGGCTAAAATCACATAAACCGAATATAAGACTCGACCTATTAGGGAACTCCTTTCGATGGCCATTCCCTACTCCAGGACGTAAAACGAGCATCGAAAATTTAATTTCAAAAATATTCAAAACATTCTTCTTTATCTCGTAGAAATAAAGACACGTTCAAACGTATCTGAAATTACTAAGCTGCTCGTATAACAATGTATACACCTCCGTGAGCACGTATTTTTTCTTCCTCCCATTTTATCCTTACGAAGGGAGCCTATTTTCGTGATCATTTAGATACGTTTTACTTCTTAGGAGTCGTAAAAATTATTTTCAGAGGTCATAAAATCTCTGCGACCGAGTCATTCCCGGCGTAGCGCACCAGTGTACGTCTATCCATTTGAAGCGTCCGGAATCACTTTTTAAGTACTCCTTTCAATCCTTATGACGCGAGTTCCCATCCACATCAAGGAGATCCACCACGACACCTCGCAACTTATCGTATTTTATCGTTAAAAGCCAAGTTTTCCAATGCACTGTAATGAATCCAAGAGAACGATGCTTACTTTTTCTTGTAACTTGTTTATTGTAATTGGCTGTAGCAAAATGCAACTCGGAACGTATCCGTGGTGATTTGATTTTTCAGTTTTCTGATAGATTAGCTCAGATTAGGAACAATTACAAACAAATGCTTACCACTTAAATAATTTGCAAACGGAAAAATGTAAAAAGAAATTTGTTTTCGAGGCTTATCGACACGCTCAACTTCACGAGTGAATTTGTTAAATGGAAAAAGCCTACAGATTTATTTGAATTGCCCAATAATACGGTATCCGAGATAAAGCGATTTCATAAATTCAATGTTTGTTTAAGTAAGCATAGTTTTCGAACAATTTTCAATAGATTTATTCTGCTTTGAGTGCTAGCGATCACATTTTTAATTACGATCATAAAATTTATGTTCGTGAGGATTTTAATCGTCATCTTGTCTATTTCAAATGATGGTACACGAGACTCGTTTAAATCATTACTGCGACATAATGTATTTAACGCTGTTCAACGTGCACCTTGTTTTTAACATTTCGTTTATTACAAGGCTGTTTCCTTCAAATGAAAATTGCAGGATATTCATAGATTTTAATTTACTGAACATTTATACACTCGTGTGTAGTGTTTGACGAACGACTCTATTGTGTTAACATTTCACGAAACCATAGTTCGCGATGCGTTAATCAACTTAATCAAATTATAAATACGAGAATTATTAGTAGATAATCTTGCTTATAACCGACAAATCGATCATTAATCGAATATTTCTTTCAGCTGGTCTTTAAAAAGTTCTACATTATAAACAGTAACATAATTGCAAATTTAGCACCACCTAACACGTTTATATTTTTGATTTATGTTACACAAATGAAATATTTCGCTCTTCAAATGCCAATACCGTATTACAGATTTATCTATTCCATTATACATTCCAAGATTAATGGAAAATGATAGTAAAAGTGTGCATCCTGAAATTGAAATAGTTTGATCTGTATCACAAGCGTAACAGTGAATATCTTGTTTGCGATCATCGTCTTGCTGGATAAATAACTCATGTAAACTACGACAGGCAGTAACACGTCGTAATTAAAAATAAAAAAGACGGTAAAAAGAAGGAGTGAAAAGTCGTTGAGAGAGAAAGAGCGAGTGTCAATTTAAACGACAGGCTTGCCAGAAAAGGCACGATTTGAAAATCGGAAGGGCAGATCGAGTTTGAGTCTAAGCGCACGTGCTGCCACGGAGCCGCGATAATCGTTTAGCGCGAGCAGAACTTTTAGTCCTGACCGGCACCACGATCAGCTACGAATGCTTACGGCGTAGTTGGGCGATTTGTAGGCAGAAGCTTGGAAGCCTATATAAGAACGCGAGGCCATTATCGCTCGAGGATATCTAGGAACGGTGTAATGGCCCCGAAGGAGAGAACACAATGCGATTCTTCTCCTATGGCCAGAGCTAGCCTTTCTTTTCCGAGAGTCCAGGAGAGCTTTCCTCTTTATTTCTTGCTTTTGCTTTTTCTCGATTCACGCTCTCTCTCTCTCTCTCTCTCACTCCTTGTCTGTTCTATCTCCAGGTTATTTATGTCCAATGCAATTAGTAGGACTGAGAACGCGATTTCCTGAGGGGCACGGGATAATGGTATCGCGTACGGTACCTCACGCCAGAAGACGGTAAGAGATGTGTCTCTTTGACAATTGCGGGTAAATCGTCGATGAGACCGTGATGTTTCTTTTGGGTTTGTTTCGCTAAAGCAACGGTTCTTTTTCAAAATTTCTGATTCAAGCAATAGTCTCCTCGTTTGGCGTACCGCACAGATCGATGATAGTCATGCATTATTCATGTAATTTGCACATCATCTTCGTTTAAGATTGATACAACATTATTTGCCATATCAACGAAACGTTTAACGCAATCGCAGTTGTCTCACTTCTGGATTCTCGAATTCAAAGCGACGATATTTAAAATATGTAAAAGCGCTTGTGTTAACCAAATACCGTTTATTTTCAATGACTACGAAAACAAAAGTCAGTAAAATCCGATCGGGTAAGCTGTTTGTATTACGATTAAATTATAAAATACTACTCTCGGAGGTGTTTGATACGAAGATAAAATGAATGTCGTCTGTACTCCATGTGTATATTTATGAAGAACGGAGTAAACAAAGTGATTTAAATTTTATGTAATTTACTTTTATCCATTGTATCTTAAAGTGATTTTGAATTAAGCGCTGTATATTTTTTTTTTTTTTTTTTTTTTTAATATTTCAAGAGAAAAGCGAGATCAAGTCGAGTACAAAAAACTAGATGCACTTAATAATGGTCATTTTAAATTTAATATTTTTAATTTTGCTAAAGTAAAAAATACCTTGCAAAATTTCGAACATAAAAGTTAAATCAGAGGATACGAAATATTTCAGTTCGCTTAAGTAATAGGGTTTGCACGGTTAAAAAAATCAACTCAAGTTTACTTGGGGTATACAATGACCTGTTCTCAGTTTATAAAGTTACTCGTTAGTAATAATATTTCATCAATTATAAGTGAGAGTCCAATTAAGAAAGGAAATTATTTATACAGCTCTATTGTTTGACGGGGTATTTTAAACAGGAGTGGCCAAAGTCTTTGAAAAATCCTTTCTGAATGTTCTTGAACAATTTTTTACACGTATACGTATCTGACAAATTCTACGTACTAGTCAGTAGTCAGATTTTTACGTTTAAAAGTATTATTTTTATCTGCTATTCTTATTATTTTCTTTTTGCAAAGCACAAAAAATTTTAATCGATTTTCGAATGAAACTTTGCTTGAAAAACTAATACACAATTGAAAGATAAAGCTTAAAGGACATGAATCTAAGAGGTTTCAGACATTTGATGTATTATTAATCAAGGTTGCTTTGAAAGGAAATTGCGATGAAAGATAAATATTTCCTTGGTCAATAGACGCATCGGTACACTATCTCCCTTAGATGACCACAATATTTTCAAATGCACAGCAAAATTCGCTTTCACTACACACACACACACACACTTATCGATTATCAAGATTATCAAGATTATCAAGATATCGCTAAATTTGCGTATCGTTAAAAATGTGGCACCTTTCAAAGGTAAATCATATTTAAAAGAAAACCAAGTTTATTTCCCTTGAAAGGATTTTCGTGTGCTTTTGCTTTTTCTGATGCGCGCGCGCATACACGCACTATATTTATACATTGCCGATATCTCCCACGTTATTACAACATCCATTGTATAATTTTGCTTCAGGAATTGAATTAAATTTTGAATGAATTGAAACCTTTATCCGTTTGATCGGTAAACCGTAAAAAGCACGCAGCCCGAAGAAAAGTATAGAGTAAACGCTTAAAATAAAGAAAATAAAGCTGCAATCAGTACGAAAGAGAAAAGACGGCAAAAAGAAATATTTTAAAACAAGCGAATGGGAAAGAATTGATGGTGAACAGGACGAGAGGAGACGAGGACCAAAGGAAACGAGGAGTAGGTTGCGGGCGCGCGCGCGCGCGCGCGATATCGTTTATAAATAAGAATGGCAAGTGTCACGCCCCGCGCGCTGGAACACTATTATTCGAAGATTCCATTGGGACGATAGTAAATATACGTAAATATACCCACGTGCGAGGTCCCAAAGACCAAAGATACGCGTACGTACGAGATCTCTGGAGAGCGCGCAAGTGTGCGCGGCCAGGTATTATCGCAGGTGTGCGTGTGCACGCGTAGAACGCGTTCGCGTGGATTGGTCGAGGGCACGTGAATGCGTTATATCAAACGATTGCGAATATGTTCTAGAGGCGCGCGTATGCAAGCTCTAAATGCGCAAGCGCTCGTACGTGTGCATGCGAGTGCATCCGCGACGGCTCGCAATGATATCCGTCTTCGGCTTCGTTTTTGCCCCGTGGACTCGTGCGCGCAAGCGCTCACCCCATCTTTAAGGCTCAGCAACAATGGGGCATTACGGGGCGCACACCAAGAGCGTCTCTCCCATGGAGCCGTGATTTCGTTAACCCGATGAGAGGTAATCCGCCTGCGCTCTGCAGGACAATGAAACAATGCGCGTGGGACGAGCCCTGCATCTGCATCTCCCTCTCACTCTCTCTCTCTCTCTCTCTCTCTCTCTCTCTCTCTCTCTCTCTCTCTTCGTTTTCTTCAGCTTTTACTTCGTTTCGTCGTCGACGGGCTTCTCTCCTCGCCCTTTTATTATACGCACGTATACGCTTTTAAGGCAGGCCGCGATGTTGGTACGCCAAGTGCGATACAGCTCGGAGCTGCCGATGCCACTGTGGTCGACACTCGCTCCGGCGTACTTTACCGGAAAATTAAAATTCTGAGCTATTTCGCTGGGCAGCGGATGCTGCGCTTTGTGCACTCTCTCGATACGAGCAGTATCGAGTTGTGCCGCGTACATGCCCTCGAGGTTTCTCAATATCTTTAAAGTCCCCGCGCGATATTTTTGGATTACCAGAGAGAAACGATTGTGGAGTAACGCGCGCACAGGAAGTGACTTTTTCTATTTATTGTATCGCGGAGAGTTGCGCAAAGCCTTTTCCGTGGGAGTACAATAACGAAATGAAAAGGTCTCTGGTTGTTGGGTTGCCGGCTCGTACCTCGTTTGGAACGTCGTGAGATTTTTGCAGTAGGGTATCTAGAAACTAGTCTTTGAAAACTCGCTCCAATTGAGGATGGAAATGCCGAGGCCTCGGGTAAAATTGGAATACGTCGGATTTTAAAGCGTAACCTAGATGATACATTGATATGAGAAAGGAAAAGAACCCAGCCAGATGGGAGACTGTATTATCGGCAAAAAATAGCGCTCTCCCTGTCAGGATTGTTATTTGATTCCGGTACGATCATTTCAAACTACTCGTCGTCTCTTATTAACGGAACTTTGCGAGCCACCAAACGAGACTATAATTTCCGTGTTTTATCCGATTGAAATACGCGCAACTTTAGAGAATGGGTTGACAAAGTTCATTTACATACTCGTGTAGGTACTTGCTCATATCTGAAAAATATCCAAGAAGGAAGCTTTTGTCGAAGGATAACGTCGAAAACACGCCAATATTAAAATATTCATTGAACATTGTTCAAGGTATTTGCATTTTTTCAGTGTAGGAGTCCTTGACGCACGGTTCCTCCGAACGGTTCACGCGTGAATACAATTTTCTGCATTCCGACGCAAAGTGCGCGTACATTATGCACAAGTCTTGTTCACCGACAGACTCCTTAGCGGCCTAACGAGCTGCGTCTTCGCTGACGTGGCTGATGAGAAAATTCGCCGAAAAAGAAAGGAAGGGCGAGACGTACTCGAGACGTACCTCGAGACGTACCTCGAGACGTACCTCGAGAAAGCCGCAACGAGCAAATATTTCAATTATTGCTTTACGAAATAGAGCTCGCAACGTCCTCGGCCAAATTAGCATGGACTTATGAAATCCCTCGAGCATCTTCCAGAAAGACCCTCGTGTGTATCTCGTCTTGCAGGTAAGAGATCGAGAAAAGGAACGAGGGAGAGAGAAGAAAGAAGCGAGACAGGGTGTATAATGCGTTTTACCCCAAGGAATCTGCGGGACCAACCGCAAAGTACACCAACTTTTGGGCCTCCACGTAATAAAGATAAATGGCACCACTTATGTGCCTCGTGATGAAGCAATGCCTCTCTCCTGCGCGCGCGTTGCATGCGCTCGATGCACACGTGACACACGCGCGCGCGCGCACACACACACAGAGCTCGCAAGTCAAACTCCGTGGTCTCGGAGCGGAAAGGGGATTTCGCGTTCTTCCGCGATGGAGGGAGAGTAGCGCCGTGTTCATTGTGTCCGATTATATCTGGGCTTCGCGGAATCGCGGGACTTCTGATTAGCGGAATTTGGGATCTGAGATTCCGCAGTGACTTTTGTCTCTTGGCCTATGCTCCCGAAAGTTCTTGCGGCGCGATACCAACTCCAGGACTCCAGTTATTTTAATATGGGAGTGGGGTTTTACTAGGGGGAAATTCGTATTAACGACCTCTTGTTTCGTGCCATTTTTCTCGCACTACATCGAACCGCTATTACACGAAATAGATATTATAAAAATACGATTATTTATACGAGACGGAAATCGGAGTCTTTATGAGAATTTATGAGGACGCTCGTTTATCCCCAATGTATATTCCCAATTCTTTAAAACTTATTTTATGTCACTTGAACTAAACAACGAAGAATGTGTGTTATTGTTTTATGTATTTGTTGGAAACGAAGCTTCAAAAACTTTTAAAGCTTAAACAATTCAGTGTGCGCGATCCTTTGTTGAAATACATTGTTTCGAGAACTGTTACACGTTCGTATTAATGTAGCTTTTAACAAACGAATCTTCGTTTGTTAAAAAAATATGCAACCTCGACCAACGATCGATAACAATGTAATGTAATAATTTAATATAAATTTGTGACGTAGCGTTGTTCAGTTAGAACGTACAAGATGTTAAGGGAAGCAAATGAAAATATCGGTATTTCTTTTAATGCGACTTAATCTCATTTAATTAACTACACTTTTAAAACTCACTTTTTTATTTACATGGGAACTCTCGGACGAATTCGTCCGAATCAAAAACAAATGAAACCGAATCTGATATTAAAATGTCGTTAAAGACTCATCTGACGTATTAAAAAAGCGACGAAAATTCTATTCTCGTAATTAGGCTTGAGAAAAAAGACCGGGAGCAAAAGTTCCAAAAGTTGATCAAATGAAAATTGCGACAATTAACTCGCTTTGTGAGTCGATATTGAAGCACCGTGATCGAATAATTACACCTGACAGAGATGTCGGCCTGCACTGTTGAAAATTGTAGATAAATGAAACCGCGGACGTCGACTAAAATTTTATGTCGACGCGTAAAGATATCTATGAAATAAGTTTCCCACTAAACCCCGCATTTTTGCCGAGTAAATTCCTTCCGAGGACATCCCACAAGTATGTGAAAGCCGTTTAAATCAATAATCCGGCATAGCGCTTAGTAGCAGTAAAGTATACGTTTGCGCAGGTAGAGCGCAAAAATGCCGAGCCGCAATAATGAAAATCCAGCCGCGCAATTACCGCATAAATTCCTCGGTCGGGTGGTACGTTTTTTTCGCGCAATTTGGTGCGCGTGCGCGTAGATCGCCGCGGGTGCAGAGCCGTCGACTTCGATAGTTTTCTTCGACGAGTTTTTAAATGAGCCGCGTTTCCCGGAAAATCTCAATTGACGTAGAGCTTAAAATCACGAGGAGATCGCGTATCGACGTGGTGTCGAAGAAGTTGTTCGGTTCGATACGTGTTTCCACCGAGACTCGCGTCTTGTCCACTTTTTTTTTTCCGTGCGGCTTTACGAATGCAGAGATTCGAGTTGTGCACAAGTATCTAAGAAGATTTTTAATGTTTTCCTCGTAATTACATAACTGCAATGTAGTCAACGTACACTTAGGGATATCAGTTTTATTTACTATTTTGATAATTTCATCAAATACAAGCTTACGTTCGCGAACATTCATTGGTGCGTATGTATTTACAGATATTTTTATATATTTGCCTGGTTAACATGTGGGTTAAGGTATTATAAGTGAAACCGATATTCAATATTACAGAATACGCTAATTGAAAATATACGTGAACTACGAGTGCTGAAAACCACGATCCATTTATGTAAGTGCTTATGTAAGTCCTTATACACATGCGAGTAATTCTTTTATATTTACACGAGTCGCGTGCATGTTTCTATGTAGGTGATTTACATTTGAGTACGCGTGTGAGTAATATAATAAGCAGGGCCCTTTAATTTTAAGTTATCTACTATGAACTACTGTGAAACGACCACGATTAAAAAGGTTATAAGTTTATCTTTTTACGGCCTCTGCGTATCAATATTAATATGACATGAGCATTTTATCGTCCATTTCAATATATGAAATGTAAAGTTAATATAATTTATTTTTGCGTTTATTATATCAATTTTAAACACATGCAAGCATAAGGCAATCGTAAATATTTTCAAATAATTTATCGACTTTACGTATACTTATACTTGAGAGCTTACGAACGAGACTTTGTATCTTCCTTCCTGTTCCTCTACCACCCCACCCCACCCCCCCTCTCTCTCTCGCTCTCTCTCTCTCTCTCAAACTCATTTGCTCGATCTTTCCATATCTATCTCTCTAGTCATTCGTGCATCTATTTTTCATTCTCTCGAAGCCTTTACGTACTCAGCACATGTATAGGTGTGCACAGAAGTAAACAGGGAAAATTTCTTCTTACGAGCCATTTTCGATGAAATAAATTCAACAAGCGAATGCGAAACCACACGCAACGTTACGATCAGGAAGCATTCGAAGAAGTAGAGCATCTACGTTGGTTAGTCAAGATGAAACTACCTTTTCTTTCTCTCCCTTCTCTCCCGCTCGTTCTCTCTCTTTCTCGCTACTTCCGCAGCTTACGGTACGCAGCTTCAGAAAGTTGTTTCTCGCCTTTAACGACTTTTTTCTTATTCGTCTTTCTCCTCTTCCTTCTTTATCTGGCAGCATCTAAGATCGAAGTGTTTCTGCGTTTTTCGCCTTTTCGTGCATTCAACTCTTTTTTTCGTCTCTCACTCTCTTCCGAGTTTGTTAGCTTTATTTTTTATTTTCGTCGACTCGTAGTAGCTAAGGGCCGCGGTAAATTTTTCGAACGATCGGAAAACTTACTTTTCAAATTTAATCCACGACCTGCATAATTTTATAGCATATTTTAATAGAATTCAATAATATGATCACGATCGGTTCAGCTATTTTTACACGTAAGATTGACTTACCAAAAATTTGAATGACAACGAAAGATTCCTTACCTGAAACATAAAGAAAATTAAATATTATTTATCTCACTAAAATTAAACGTGAAAAAAATGATAATGAAGTAATTTACGTTTGTGACGATTTCACTTTTACAGCCACTAAAATTTTTTAGGGAATAAGAATCAAACTACCCCATTCAATTAGGCATTTAAATAACCTGTCATTATTACGTGATCCAGACATTTTTAAACTGTTCGAAAACGTTTTTTTACTCGGTGATTTATCAGCGGCTGAACTAGTATCAAAGCTCTTAATCATATTTGTTAAGTATTATTAGCATAACTTGATTTCGCATTCCTACGCGTTAACTCGTTAGTTTAATGCGTGAGTAATGCTAATGTTTCGCAATAAGAAACTTGAATACTTTGCCACCCACACTATGACAACCACCACAAGAAACTGTTTGAAATCCGTGCATGTGGGATGCTCTGGTTCGATTAAATTTTCATCAGGCAATGATGACGTTTCATCCAATCGACTCGGAAAATTCATCATCCGTCAGTTTCTCACGACTGCAAAGCAATCGCGAGCATAATTTTTCGCGTCTCCCTGTAAAATTACGCTCTGTTTCATTGCCCGCGTCGTGACCCTCAGGCGAATTACAGATCGCTAATGTGCCGGAGTAAAAAGAGCTACTTCTCATTGGCTCGGATACGTACCAATACATGTACAGTCATTTTCTTGCAAGCACTTTTACAGCGGTAATATCACGCAAAACAAGTACTGCTTAATTCCTCCTAGAAATTGTGAATTGTAGGATCTCCTCGATAACGTAATGACCGAGAAAATTTCTTTTGCGGGAAGGTTACGCTCGTGCGTCGTAAATCCTCGTGATGCTACGATTCGATGCTCTCGAAGCTTTAAACGGATATCGCATGAGAAATTCAGAATAATGTTCGTTGATTGGTTGACGTCCGAACGGTATGTAAACACACATAAATATAAATATATACTTATCTATGTACGTATGCATGATAAATAAGTACAAATAATCGATGGAGTAATAATTCAGGATATATACAACTACTTTGCAAGCTCAAATCTAAGTGCAGCTTTGCAAATTAGTCTAAACAAATAATTAAGAATTAAGCATGCAAATATACATTATACGTGAATCATGTATGAATTGATAAAAATATTAAATCAGACTAATGAGAACATTCGTAAAAAACTTTTCGGAATTAAATTATATTAGCGTCGTTACGAGTTGATACCGATTTAAGTTTTAGTTGATGCAGAGAAACTGAAATAACTTTATCAAGAATGTATCGCGACAATTTATAACCATTTCAACTGAGTACTAGAAATTCAAGGTATTATTAGGTAACGATACTAGAAATGGCTAAATAACTAAAATCTAAGCTGACGTAATGTAAAATTTTTCACAGCAGTAGAGTGATTTGTGTAATAATAGGAAGTTGAAAATAGCTCGAGTGGTTATACGTATTTGTACGATTGTTACAAGCTGATACGTATTGAGTATACGTTAAATGTCAATATGCAGGCGTTGAAATCTCTGGAAGGACTTTATTCGAAGAGACGCTTAGTTTAAGAAATTGAAGTTCGGATACTCGGTTCTCGTCTTGGAGCAATTATGTCATATTCATGAATTACTGTTGAATTTTGAAAAATTATTTTCAACTACTTCAATCGAAAAATTATTCAAAATCGAAATTCGTTTCTTGGCACATGGGTTGATTGCTGCAGCAACTTTTTCAAGTAGTGAGTCTTCTCATAATTGTTACATTATCTTCCACAGTTTTTCCTTTGTACAAAAAAAAATGATTCAAGCGTTGATTATTATTTCTGCACTTTTCGAAATGATAAATTAAAAATAAAACTGTATCAAATATACAACGCAACCGCTGAAACTGTGCAATCATAACCCCGTATACTTGACATTCTACAAAATTTTTTACGTCTCGTTCTTTTTGTGGGCGGGTTTACTTATCAAACTTCGTATAGAAAAACCATGAATTATCCGTTATTTATACGTACAACATTTCTTCTCTACATTTCTTTCCTCTGCTTAAAATTGTTTTATTTTATCCATCAGAAGTCAAGGCTGCACTTACAAGATCAATTTATTTCGAAAGTTTATTTTTCATATTTAATTCCCTTAGATTTTTTCCTTCGAAGTGTCGTGCGTTCTTTTATTCTTTTATTTTTACGTTATTACGAGAATTATTACGAACTAGAATTGTATCTATACCGATAACAAATTTGTAGAATTCGTTAGATTACCTGTATTTTAATTGTGATTTAAAAGGAAACTTTGTATACAAAGAAAAAGATATTACAAGCGATAATTAGGGCCATTGTTATAGAACTATTTGTGGCTGTCGCGTACAAAACTTGTTGCTCAACTCGCAAATTTTTATACAATTATCGAATTCTTAAACTTCGAAGAGAAGCAAAAGAAGCGACACTGAAAAACTCTCACTCGCAATATATATTCGTCTAGTATTTAACCGACTGTTAATACTCCGAATATTTGTGCATCATTTGCGATGGCAAAGCGTCAATTTATCAACCAAGATTCTTCGCTAAAAAATATTGATGCTCGAATCACGAGTTTTCGCTTTATCGCTGCACTTAGAAGCATCTGAAGGTCCCATCAGTGAATTTTTCAAGCGAAGCGCCTCTGTCTGCATAAGATGCAAATCGCCGGATTGACGCGACGCAGTGCATCCCAATACCAGAACCCCGGGCGTCCATTAACAATAAATTTCGCGCGCTCATCGCGAGTCCAGGAATATCGCTGACAACGAAAAATTCGCCGCTCCTCCTCCCACAGCAACGGGGAGACCGGGCTGAGATGGACGAAAAAGCGGGGGAGGTGGACGGGAAGAGCAACCGATAAATCGAACTAAAATTCATTACACGAACGTCTTGGGCCTCGAACGCCGAAAATCGCCGAGCGCATAACTGTAAGCGACACGTGATTTATTTTAAAGACCCCGCCGACATCGACCCGAGCCACCAGTAACGAGAGGAGATCCCGGACCCATCCTAGCGCTACAGACGCGAAATTTCCGATCGCGGGTTCTAGACAATTTAGCGGGTGAGATGTCGGTCAAGGTGGTAGGGGATTCTCTACGAGAGTCGCAACGAGGTCATCCACGCATCGGGGCGAGAGCGCATAAATCACTGGACAAGCCGCGAAGTGGCGGGTGTACTTTGCATGCAAGAAAGAAGTCTCTTCCTTTTTCTCCTTCTTTCATCCTGCGTCTTTGCCTCGTTGTCCCGTCTCTTCTATCCTCTCCCTCGTTCTTCGTTTTTCTATATCGAGTATACAGCCGCAACGCCATTCGCGTAGACTCATCACTTTCACCGGTTCTTCTCTTCTTTCGTTCTTTTTTCAGTACTTTCTGCACTTTGGCTTGAGCGAGCCCAGTTGGCCATAGTCGTAAATAAAAAGTAATTTCGTGTGCCGGGAATTTTTCGGAAATGAATTATCGACGAGGTGATTTATATATAAATACTTGACTAAGGGATTTGGCTTTTTAGTCGATGTACGCGCATGCGCTGCTTAAGTTATTATAGCGACCGCTGCCAGTTGTCTTTGGCATTCTCCACGCATTATTATGCTTTCGAGTTCTGGACAAGGAATTGAATAATTGCGACATTTTAGCTCGATGTCGCTATGGTTTTTGCGTGCTCGGAGAGTAAAATCTTCGACCGAAGATCATTCGGTTGTATTGGAAGGAGAGTAGCATCGCTCGAGTTGGGCTGCGTTCTTTTTTTTTTTCTTCAAACAACTTGATTTATCAAGCGTTAATATAAAGTGACGCGTTAATTATAAATTTATCTATTTATTGGAATTTCTTACAGCGAGCACATTGAGAATGCGCGCTCTTCTGATACATTGGGCTTCGATACTAACGAGGTAGAACTTGGTGTTGAAAAACAATTTTTTTGTGCAACATTCTTTGAATATTTACAGGTGGTTGTGCAGCCAACGCGTATACGATATTCGAAAAACATAGGCCTCTGGCCAAAAGTCAAATAGGCTAAGTTCGACCAACGCCTGCAGAAAAACGGATCTTAATTCCAGCTTTTAAATGGATTTCCGAACGAATCGAATACACCACTGAAAAGAAATACTATTAAAAGGCCGTAAACAGTATCGCAACGGTTTTTCGCAACTCGAATGAAAAAACTTTTTAAGTACTTGATTAATAAACACCAACAAAAAATTCCCCCCCCCCCTTAGAGCCTTTCCAATTTTCCAATTTTACAAAGTAGCCACTTTTGTGAGCGCGCGCGTGCGCGTTGGAATTTGACGCACCGTGAAGGGAGAAATTAACATGGACGTTATTCTCGTATTCGCCAACTCGTAAATTATTATAGGCCTCGGGTCTAGTAAGTGCGTAAAAACACACCCGTGCGCACTTTTCTCGTAAACAAAATCTCGGCCACGTCTTTTCCCGCGATCTTTTGATTTTATTTATTTGCGATTTGTTTCTCTTGGAGTAACGATTATACGCTGCAAGTGAAAATCGTTGAAACGCTTGGCATTTTTAACGAGATCTGGTTTCTTACCGTAATGTACTTACCACTGTATTCGTGGGCTATAAAGTACAAACGAATAAATTTTCTTCGAATAATTGTAGAAAATATTGGGACTTGTAAAAGTCAGTAATTAGGTTTGTAAACAACATTTACTTGAGAAAACTTCGATCGTGAAATAATAATTTCTTATTGAATAGAATTTGCAAAGTTTTACAAGTCGTTACATCCATATGAGTTATTTTAAAGATTGAAATTATTGATATCGATCATTTACGATTGTAAATTGTCCGTATTCAATTTTCTTTTTAATTTGCCCATTTTTCTGACGTTGATTGATCGTAGAAAATGTACCGCGCAAGTGTACGAACGTGTGCATTACACGCGACAAATGAGAAATTAGCTGCGTTCCTGTAGCGTTTCTTTAAATTTTTTAATCGCAAAGGAATAACCGATTTATTTTGCTTGGCATACGAGCACTTTCGATACTCGTCCATTCGATTATTAAATAAAAATAGCAAAATAGAGGTACTAGAGGTACATGTCTGTGATTGCTTCTAAAGAATCGGATACACTGAGTCTCGGGAGACTTAGATTCCACGAATAGTGAAGTATTACTAATATTTCACTTTTTCAATTCACGATTTAATTTAATTTGGATTTATTAGCGATCGCCTAAAGGCTTTGAACTACCAAATGTAGTATTTGGCTTTTCAGCCAATTAGCCTGAAGCTTATTGTCCAAAACGTTATAATTCATTTTAAAAATATGTGTTGACATAAGGCTAATATTAATGTTCAGGTATTCTCAATGGAAGGCTAATTTTGAATATATCGACGCCCGGATTCTGATCACTGATGCATTGCAGGTGACATTGAGAAATGCCTTTCTCGTTTCTCAATTCTCCTTTGCTTCCTTTTTCGCTCGGCCTCGTATCTTATATACTAAAGCCTCGCAGGTGTCGAACAATTCGTATCCGAGCTACTTTTTTGTCACCCTTTCGCATAGCTCGATCAATATCTTAATGCCCGTCAATAATTCGATATTAATGCAGCGTTTTCGCCGGTGCACTGCCGACGTACATATATTTATGTGTACATTATCGGTTTGGTATTAAATTCGGATCTCTAAAAAGCCTGGCTCGGCACAGAAACCGTTACGAATGCAAAAGTGATAACCTTTAGGTTGAAATAGAGGTTTTCTCGATGCTTAGATAACTTAAATTATTCCTCCGGGTTTGGTATTGAAGGGGAAAAATTGCAATGCGGATGCTTGAAGATAATCGCTATTTACTGTTGCTTTCGTGCCAGTGCAGAAAGTCAAATCTTTCCGTGTATAATAGAACTATAAAGGACAATTGATAATTCACCCGGGTCAGAAAATATACCTCATTTGCTTGTTTTAGATTAAGCGAATTTCTTTTAAAGCGCTTCGCTTCGCATCGACATATTTTCAATAAATACAATTAATGCTATTTCGAAGAAGAAGGATTTTTGTACGATTGAATGACGTGATTTTCTCCTTAATAGTGCGTGATACTCGTAATTGATATTCGACTGCATGCCAAATGCAAGAGCGCGAGTTTGTAAATTGTAGTAATTTTTCTTTTCAATTTACATTAAAATTGTACTACTCTGTACTAGGTATAATAATTATTTTATATGATAATATCAATATCCTTAGCATCGTCACAATCGACCGGGTAACCTCAAGAGAGGAATTCCGTAATTTGAAAAAATATCTTTTTATTCCAGCCTTGAGCCGAACCAAGGGAAATAGTATTGGTTGCAACACTACGATAGTTCGGTTGTGTCGGTAACCCTACATGCAGAATGGAAATATCAAGCTAATTTAAGCTTTGAAAGTATAAAAATATTTCTCTCCAGAAATACGGTAAATAACGAGACTGTTAATACATTCGAGACAGGAGAAAAGGATTTAAAATTGTTCTGAAGGTTCCATTTCTGAATTCCAAACGTATTTACACTGTATCGAAAGACTGAAAATTCATTCCTACTTAACTCCAATTGGAGTTAAGTTCCGCTAGCTCGGGGTCGTAAATTCAAGTTATTAAATTACAGGCTCAAGAAGCAGCCTTGGAGGTGCGCAGCAGCGGCTTGTGCAGCACTGCGCAGCACTGCGCAGCCAAACTATCATTTCGATGTAGCATTGTACGTACACGAGCTAGATGTACTCTCTCGCGCTCCAGCGAAAAAAGATGGAAACGAAAAGAGAGAGAAAACCAGGGAGAATAGCAAGGAGATCTCGGTCCGTCTGCCTCTGAGCAATATCCGTACTAGCGAACGAGCGAGCGAGGAAAGGAAAAGGAGCCGCAGGACTCGGAACGAGCCAACGAACTGCCAGCCAACTGTGTAGAACACACTGTACGCGAGTACTTCGAGTTATTCGAGGAAAACGAGATGTGGCTACGAGATTTTAAAAGGGTTATGATTGATAGCAATATTTGACTGAACGTGCTTGTGCACAAGCGATAGGAAAATCCGCAATTCATTTTTTTTTTTTTTTTTTTTTTCATTTTTTCAAGGATTGCGAAAGTGCCCGATCGATCGTAATATCTCTCTTGGATTAAGGGATCTCGATTAAGGCGTTACAATGGATTTCGTTGCATTCTTATTAAATTTTCAAAAGAAATTCTCGATCTTCGAGCTTGGCAAGGTATGGTCTGCTTATAATTTTAATTTAATTCCATTCGGTATTGGATGTAGATTAGAATACGAATTTTAAACTAATACCGTTTACCGTTGAGTGCACGGCTTACGTACCTATCAGTACTCGGTGAAAAATATCACGACACATAATGCGTTGCCAGTACAAACTACGAAAACTGATGCCGAAAATATTTGATATTATTTGAAATGCGATAAAGACGAAATTCATAATATTTTTCAAGTTTTATAAATGACAATTTGTCAACTGAGACTCGTTAAGTACAGGTTCTGTTTGCATTGTACTCTACTGCATAAATCTATTATTGTTTCCTTTTATGTTACAGTCGCAGATTATTAAATGTCCGTATAAAAGAAGTTGTTAATAATAAAATTAATAAAATCTCTCAAACGGTCCAATCGAACGTTTCTATTTTATGCTCGATCTTACGTCTTAGTAGGGAAACTAGATTACAAAAATGACGCAATAACTTAAATAGGTAGATAAAGTGAAAATAAAGTACGTAGAAACCAAAGAACGTCACTTTATATAGCACCAATAAAGCTGGGTTTATAGTGGAAGCTATAATTTTAATTTACGTAAATTATCCTACCCGTAAATACGCAGATATAATCTTATGATAATGTATCTTATTAATTTTTTGTTTAGATACAAATCCAAGGTCGTACTTTATTTTAAAAAATTTAAGTATTGAGTATTCATTAACTCTTTAGTACTTTTTATTATTCAGTCCTATTGGACTTTTATTCTATTTATAAGAAAACAAGTTTCTTTTATGACATTTTTTATTAGTGGCTATGGAATAATACTATTTGAATGTACATTACTTAAAAAGCCGATAGAAAAGTTTCAAATAAAATTTACGTTAACAATTTACTCATTTAAGTAAAGTAATAAAATGTCACGTTTTATTGAAATCGGCACTTGATCTTATTAATTATGTCGTACATCAAAAATGCATATTTCTATAAATCCATTTAGACTGACTTTTTCTTCTTTTTTTTCCTTCTTCATTCTCTTCTCATGGATAAGTTTATCCTCTCGGTGCTGTACACTAATTTGAATGTGATTTCGATATAATTCGCAAACTGAATTTGAAATGATGGATTGTAAATCACCAATTACTGATTTTTAAATTATATATTGTGCTACAATTCAAATTGTTGTTACAATGTTCATTGTATTGCAATTCGAACACACCCAAGGAATTATGTCAATTAATATCATTGTCAACGACTTCTTTTTTTAATTTGAACCTGATCAGTTAAAAGAGTTTTCAACTTTTGTCATAATTTATAGTACCTCGATGAAGTTAGCAACTAATCGTTAACTTCGAATATTTATCGATATTAAGAATGTCGTTATTTATTCAAAATCCATTTTGTAGATCTTGCAACACTTTATTTTGAGTGATATCACTCAGAGGACGGTACATGTAAGATAGTTAGGCTATTGATCAACCTTGTATAAGTAAATTTATGTTATCGTTGATAAGTCGATTTAATTCCTCTGGGCTTAAAACACATACGAATACGTTTTACAGTGCACCTATATCGTTCAATGGATGGAATACGAATGTAATATATATATATATAGACACACATAATATCACAAGCGTATCAAAGCCTTTGGCCATAAATTCACCTAAACCTCAAATTTCCGTCCAATGCTTCAGCAACCTAAGCAATGCTCATCTCTTGCACAACTTCACCTGAATCATTCTCCAATCCTCGTACACTTAAGCACTCTTGCATACAAGCTCGTATATTTTTTCCTTGTCCATTTTTCAACCCCTGTACTTGCGCATGTGCCGAGTTATGAATTTATGATTTATTTGCTCTAGCCCACTCCGTCTCTTTCTTTCACTTCCTCTTGTAGGTTATACAAACGAATGAACGCGGACAGCGTGTGTACGTATGTATAACCCTGGTCGACGATATGAATTATGGGATGCCAGTGACGTACAGTCATCGCCAATGGCAGACCAATCTGTATGTATGCGCGCGCGCACACACACACCTCCCAACCATATGAGACCGTACTTACCAGCCGGCTTCGCTGTTCTTTTACGTGTACACACACACCGTGGAAGCAGATAGAGCATACCGTCGTCGCTGCCGCCGCCGCCGCGAAAGGAGCACCCTATACTTAGCGGATAATCACCGCGATATACTACATTTATTAGCGGATATAATAACCCAAGAGAGAAGGAGAAAAAGACACTCTTCGGGAATCCCTTCTAGCTTTTTTGTTCGAATCTCTTAGTTCACTCGCTCGTTCCTTCGGGTTCACCTCTTCTCTAATTTTACTTACAGAGGTGCGCAACGAACGCGTCCTCGTACACGTGGTGACTTATTGCCGTTCCTTTTTAAGAGAAGGAAAATGACGAAGAGATTCCAAGGCTGCCGGAAACGCACTTCAGCGCTCGTATCACTCAGGTATCTTTGCCTATTCAAAGGTGCATTCCGTATTTTATAATTTGTAGCAAAGATTTGTTGGCATAGGATAAACAGGTTGCAATAGATTTATGATGCTTGTGCATGATCTTATAAATCCTGACGAGGTTTATTCGCATATGAATTTGCTCGCGCAGTATATGATCATATGGAGTTCAAAGATAATACATTATTACAACTAAACATATATAATTACACAAAAGCTACTGTTAACTGCATATTTATAGTTGAAAAGACTATAAACAGCATCGTATTAAGCATTTAAGTTTAGGTTTCCAATTAGTGGTACAAGGTCGTTCACTAGATCCTTCATTACCTCTTAACAAGTTACATTTAAGTGAAGAGAAAAAGTAAAGGATTTGTTTAATAAATTAAAATGAAGAATAAACGGAAGCGTATAATTCATGAACGATGTAATTTACATGATAATGAGAAAAATTGTCGAAAAATATATGTTTAACTAAACAAGTCTATATCGAAACAAACATTTATAATATTTAAATAAAGACTTTAAATAAAGCATTTTTTATATTTATCGAATAGAGTGTGAATGATATTTTATAACGTCAAATAAAATACAAAAGAATGTGGTGTAAGAAAGTGCAACGTTAATTAATAAGTATCAGAATATTTCTTTGCCAAAAATAAGTACCGTAAAGTAACCTGTGATACTATTGTCATTTAATTAACAAATGTAATAGAATATTATTATGTAATTGCATTTATTTATACAGCTTTTTTTTTTAAATATTTCTACTTACATATTTCTACTTAATCTACTTGCTTACTTATTTTCGCAAGCCATTGTTATATATTGATTAAAAAAGGACTATGATTAATAAAATAATAGCCATTATAATGTAGAGAAAATAAAGTCCTCAATACGTGAACATTATTTATAAATCATAAAAAAGTTGTGCTCGATGCATTTAGTTCGCGATATTTTATTATGTACCCGAATAAGTACCCTAATTAAAGTAGTAAAACGATTTTACTCTGTGGGAAAGATACAAAATAAATGATCAAATTGATAATCCAAAATAAACACAGATAATTTACTAAATAAATGCAAAATATCGAGAAGAAAACTGGTAAATTTTCAAACTTCTACACCTTTTATAAGCATACTGAGAATCTTGCGAGGATTCAACCAACGAAATGACGGAATTTTACCGCTACTTGTATGGGAAATTTACTTAAGGACAACGTAAAACACTGTAAAATCTTGTATGAAATAAGCATTCCAACATATTCTTCCATATAATTCTAAATATATATAGGATTTCGTACTTCGACATAACACACCTAGCAATTACAAAAAATTGTACAAAGGAGTATAAAAATCCATTCGCCTCTGAATGACGAAGAAACAAGTTTAAGCACAATAAGAAAGTCTCGTGGACTAATTTAAGAGAAAAGACGAGAACTAAAATAGCAATACGTACGCAAGTCTAAGGGACACTTTAGGGAAAATTTACTCTCCCTATCTAATTCTTATTTCAACTTGCAGACGGGAATCAATTTATGAACGCGCGATGCATTCGATGCATTATACTGCCTAATAGTTGTGTACTGTCTGTGCTGAATTTTCATAAAACCGAATACAAAATAAATGATTTGAAATGATACATTTATATTTTTTCAAGAAAATTCTGATTGATTCGTAAAAGAATTGTAAATTATTTTATAAAAAGTCGAGATATACATTTTTAAGTCGAATAATATTTTTCTTTGCGATATTCAATTGCATTTATTTCCAAAGACAAATTATTGAAGAACATTATCTCTACAATTACAAGAAAATAGAAAAAGATCTTCATTTATGAGCAAGGCTCTAAGAAAATGGACAAGCTCTTTTTGTTCATTACCTCCTGTACTGAATCATTAATCGTATCTACTATTTATTTATTTCCGCCAGAGGTATTTCGAATTTAAAAACCTCGCGTAACATTTTATCTCGTTATCGCATGGTCTCAACTAGTACATCATCGAGTAATGTTACGTGTTTATTAAGCTTGAAATGTTTCTTACCTTAAATCCTACACTTATATTACTACGTGTAAATCGTTGTTTTCTTCGCCAAATAAATCTCTTGAATATACAAAATATTGCAAAAACAACATTGTAAGCTAATTTAATATTTACAAGAGTAAGATCTATGCTGATGCATACGTTGCTGGATTTCGTCACACGTTTCCATTTAAAAGAAAAAAAAAGAATCTTCGTGACATCGAAATTACGTTGGTGAATATTTATTGCACTCTTCAACAACAACAACAACAACAGCAGCAACAACAACAACAGTAATAATAATAATAATCCACTTGTATTGAATTGTTTTAATTCTCTAGTTCGGATCTCCATAAATAAAGATCAAAGGAAGGATACGTAGGAATTAAGAACATATAAATATTGTATATGCTTTGCGAGGGGATATTCTAAGTTATCAAGATCAAAATTATTTCCAATTACCAATAAAAATATTTTTATCATTTGAAAAACTTGATAAATTTCTTCGATAATAATTGTATCTCCGATAGTAAAGTATACATTTTGAAGAAATTTACGTACTTTCGAAACCTAATAAACCTAAATCCGTTACATATCCCATCAAGTTATATATGTTCAACATAATCGTATTTTACATTTCCTGAATATTTGGGCTCAAATATTTAACGAAGCAGCTCCTTAAAGTTTATTAAA
Organism: Wiebesia pumilae; assembly: GCA_018907045.1. Taxonomy (NCBI): domain Eukaryota; kingdom Metazoa; phylum Arthropoda; class Insecta; order Hymenoptera; family Agaonidae; genus Wiebesia; species Wiebesia pumilae. The sequence continues at coordinate 933,599 of JACCHZ010000121.1, forward strand.
ACGAAAAATGGTACCAATCTGCTTAATCTACAGAAAACGAAGTTTATTGTACGTTCAGTGAGTTAAAATTTCATCGAATGTGCACTGGTTTGGTTCAAGTTATGATTGCAGCAGATAAATAAGCGCTTTTATGTCTTGAGCTCTACAATATAAAGTCACTGCACGTACGAACGAATCTTTTATATACATGCACCATGTTCCAATAATTAAAAGTTACAAGCAAACATTCTCCTCCTCCTCCTTCACCATCCTTTTCTATTTTTCCACGAAAATGACTTTTTTCTCTTCGCAAGTACATCCATTTTGATTGGCCCTCCTTTCGAGGTTATATATTTGTCAGTTCCTATTACTGACAAAACTACACCATCCACACGTACCTAATATCCCGAAGACTCTTATAAGAAAAACGGAGGCCCCAAGTTTGTTCTTCCTTCCCTCCTCCTTTTTCTTTTATTCCTTCTCGGGTACCATCTACCTGTTTTTTTGCGCGCAGGCGGCCCTCGCTCCTGGTTGATTTATGTTTATTAGAAATCGAGTATAGCAAGATTCCACGCATTACCCGGACAACTCGAGCGCTTCGGCCGCTATGTACTCCTTATGTGAGCGCTCGTGCACTGCGCCGGGAAAAATCGTTTAGTACTGATAAAACGAAGTTTTGAGATGTTTTAAACAGGGATAGCGAACACGATGTTTTCAGTTTTCTTTTTTGTCTCTCAAGCATGGACAGGATGTTCGACATGAAATGCAAGAGTACGATTTGAACGGAAATGGATTTTGCTAGATTAGTACCGAGGTCCTATTGAAAACCTTCCTTTTCACTTTCTTCGTTCCTTTTAGTAGATATAACTTTGAATTTTGAAATGTAAATTCAGGCAACTGGATGCTGCTAGTTTCGCTTTTTTTAATTTTGGATATTTTTTCGTGCGATACAAAGTTGTCGGGTAGACCGCGTGTAAACGTAACATTTTTTAAGAAGGTTTATAATGGAAATAAGTTTTAAAAGAGTTTTAATTCCTGATTGGAAAATTACACATTTTACATAGAAACAATTTGAATACATAAATTATACAAAATCATTACGTCCATCAATTTTGACTAATTTTTTTTTAATACAGTCCCGTTACATTCTTTTTAAGGTAAGCGATTAATCATCTTCTAGTAATGTTTAAAAATGCTTTTTTTCCGTCTAAGAATTTTTTCATACACTTGTACCAGAAGAAGTCGTTGATCAACGAATACGAATAAGTTCTTTTACTTTTCAATAGAAATTTGTAGAGTGACGTTAATTTAATAATTCATAATTTTCAATTAATCAAGTGAATGGTAAAAAGAAACATTTCAAAATTCAACCATCAGCCATGATAACTCATAATTATTATATAACGATATAATTATAATAATTTTTCATTAATTGCTAAATTTCTCATTGAGGAATTAATAGAGGTAAGTATGATTTGAGGGTATATTGAAGCTATTCGCGAATAATTAAAACACTCTTTACAGTGATGATTTATAATGCAAAGTAAATAAATTTGATCAAAGATGAGAATCTCATTAAATTATGAAAATTGGCTTATAAAAAATAAATTCTTTACGACGTTCAACATTTTAATTAACGTAGGTGAGTTGAAAATATACTACATCTATATATATATTAATATAATTTAATTGCTTTTGTCAATGATGCGTATACTTTAATGAAATTTATCTGTCACTCAACTGGTCGTAATAAAGTAAATCTGAAAACGACATTTTTTGTTACTGCCTAATTATTCTTTCCTTCTCTACAATTTTTTCCTCCCGCAGAGAATTTTTTAAGCATCATAATAAAATTCACGTCGATTTTTATAAAAATGAAATCCAGTTTGAAACAACTTAATGAATCCCTATGCATCGAAAACGAAAGGAGAAAAGACGCACAAGAAATGAGAATAAACAGCGAAGATGTACTAATTTTCCTCGGGTCAAATGAGGAAGGAATCTGAAAGTCTTATAAGAGACCGACAAAAACCAGAAGAGCCACAATGTGAAGGAGAGTGAGAGAGTGAGAGAGTGAGAGAGTGAGAGAGTGAGAGAGTGAGAGAGAGAGAGTGAGAGAGAGAGAGAGAGAGCGAGAGAGAGAGAGAGTGCTATGAAATAATAGCGATATACAAAAGAGCGAATGAGAAAGCGTAGCACAGCGACGAAATAAAAAGACGAAATCAAATACAGGAACTGAACAGAGAAAAAACAAATGTAATATTGTGCTTATATGTACACACTTGCATACGTTTTTCTAGTGTGATCATGTACAGTCATGAGCAAAATCGGTTTCAAAGAAATATATATTTAAGGCAAAAGAGAAGAAAATACTTTGAATAAAATGGAGTTTCTTTTATAATACTGCAACTGGGGACAATGTTTGTCTTAACCAAGAAAAATGCGCCTGTGTAATAACAGTCTCGAGTGTTACATATATAACCTACTCACGTACTAATGTACTCGGATAAAACTCTTTTTCGAACCGTACGCATGCGTTGAAAATTATTTAAGACTGCGAGCACAAAGTCACGTGAAAATCTGCAGATAAGCTATTGGTCTTGTATACGTACGCCTAGAAGGAAATACATACAGGTAAAAAGAAATTTTCTCTGTAAATGCATTTCTATAAAATGCAACCCAGATTATGAACTGCCAATGGAGCGTTTACACAACGTAATAGTCATAATTAAATTGTACAGATATCGTTCATCTACACATGCACGCACAAAGATGCCTGCGTCTAAAAACAAACATACGACTGAGTGCGTGTCTGCTGAAATATTCGTAATTATGGTGTCAGAGTCAATTATCTGGATAAGTATCTTGATGGGAAACGTATTTTATCTGAAAAAATATTGTTACAAGACTAAACGTATTTGCCGTAGTAAGCTATTTGCTAATGGCTGCGTGTGCGCGCACATGCGTACGTAGGATTACGTGGAGGACGGCGGCAGAGGCCGAGGGAGAAAGAGGGTGAGAACGAGTAGAAAAGCAAGGGGGCAGAGATAAAGGCAGAGAGGATCCGCAGCGAGAAAAAAAGAGTGGGGATCGGTGGGGGCAGGTCGAGAGGGCTTGGACCGTGGCACTTTTACGGTATTATTTGCTCAGGCCGCGCAAAGTCGCCGCCGGGGTTCAGTTCGTTCCGACTCCGCTCGTGGCCGTTACTTTCGTTTTAAATAATAGGCGCCGCGCCGCGAGAGTGGATTCTGTCTCTCAGTCCGGGGAGAGAAATTGTTCTTTTTTCGAGGCCCCGAGACGCCGGCGCATCGGCAAATAAAGGCGCGCGCTACCAGGGCGCATTATGAAACCGGGAGGAGCGTCAGACTATTCGATTGCACTTTAGGAATTTACGATTCTTTTCTTTTGCCCAATAATCGTGTTCTGTTGGGAATTGGATCTATTAGGAGTCGATGCTCGAGCGGTTCGCATCACAGCTGCATCGCACACTGCACTTGCCGTTTTCATTAGAGTCCGATGAATGATCGTCGTTGGCATTCGTCGTGCGCTCGTTATCCATGCCGTTGATTCGCACGTCTAGTGCTTTTCTTTAACTAGGTATTTCAACGCCGAATATGCACTGCTGATGGAGGGAGAAAGGGAGAAACCAGTCGCTCGGGTGATGCACGGGTATTTATTCAAGCTGAGAAGCGTTTGCAGGAATAGCGAATTTTTAAAGCGTGAAAGAAAAAGAAACATTGAAAGATATCGAGCAAGGATTTCATCAAGAGGAAAGCAGTATTAATAAAGCCTTTTGCAACTTATTTAATTCTCGAAATAATATTCAAAAGTAAATAGGCAGCTCCTTCAAGTTTGTCCACGCATAAAATGTTTGCGAACGGATTATTATCAAATCCATGGATAAATATAGAAATACCGAAAATATTCTCCATGGAATATCGTGCTTTATGTTGCTTCTCAACGTTACTTACTTTGTCAGAAATGCTTGCCTGGCAGAAAAAGAGGAATCGTTGTTAAGATAATGGTACAAATTTTTCTAATATTCATAGTACATTAATTGTGTTTTAAAAAATTCAAAGACTCTGTAGGTTCGTGCATCGAACAAATTCTTATCGTTGTTTGATAGTTACTTGTCAAACTGACTAAAAATCGCTACAAGTCTATAGGTTATATTTTCCGAGTCATGCTGAATGTAAATATCGGTGATGGGCTACTTTTATTGACCAAACTTTTACTATTTTTCAAGTGCTTGTTTTGTGCACTTGATGAGCTTAAACTCCGAAATGAATTTTGATTTTATGATTTTATGTACAAGACACTTCAGTCTGCTACTGAATAAATGATTGGTGAATGAGATTTCATTCGAGAAAAAGGTGTCTTTTCTAAGAGAGATGTAGGTAAAAGTATAAGAGAAGATGCACAATTTACGACTGCTATCGAGTTATTATTTTATAGTTTTATCGCACATATTATAAACGCGCAACTTAATTTTATGTGCTCTTTATAGATCATAAACGAAGCCATTTTTTAAGAAGAGAAACCGTACGTTAAATTCAATTGAAATAAAAATAAATTAGAAAAGCTATTATCACGCGAAATGAATAAATATAAATATACATGTACGTGTATTTTTATTGTCCGTGACATAGAAACTCGTTTTAATAATACTGATATCACTGATTTTTAACTTACAAAATGAAAATATTTTGTACGATGGTTGCATTAAATAAATCGCCACGAGCGTTAATACAAAAGCTACGAATTTTTCATTTTTCATTTAACAAAGCTTTCACTCGACATGACGAATAAACTCGTCAAATTAAAAAAAAAAAAAAAAAAAAAAAAAAAAAAAAAAAAAAAAAAAAAACAGTTTATGTTCTGTCGTTTTAATTGTTTCTATCCAGCAGAATTTTTATTGCGTTAAAAAATTAAAAAATTCAGAGAAAGTAAAGTATGATGAAGCAATTTCAGAAATGTCATTCAACCACGTAATTATTTATTATTTTAACAGCTACCGTGTACCAAGCAATTAACGGGCTTGTGCAAAAAGAATGTCTGGCGATGCGTAAAGTAAGTAATAAAGCAATTTCTTTTATTACATTCCACGGCTCTCTGACGAATAATTTTTTATCAGTGAAAACATGCTTCTTTACGAGGAGCAAATTTTTACGCTTCTAGTCGTGGGATTCCCCGAACACCGTCTCATCGCTACACATAATAAAAAGGCGTCGAAATCGTAGTTGGCAAGCTTTTCGTATGCATAAATCCCTCCGACCCATGCAGATTCGCTACACGTACGTGTTTTAGTCCTGTCGTGTATCTCTCTCTCTCTCTCTCTCTCTCTCTCTCCCTTCCTCCATCTCTCGTTATCTTTCCCTCTTTTTCAACGAATACACGCTTTTTTCTTGTTTACTTTTTGTAAAAGTAATATTGCTGATGTGCCGAGATAATCATTTTGTACACGAATAAAAACTATTTTAATACATTCTTTTTCTATTCGAATTCAGGACTAAAATTACCGATGTAGGATTTTGCGTTCAATTAAAACTTTTATACGTATTTTACCATTTATAGCTTTAGCTTCATATATTTATACGTTGCGAGTTACTGACTGTTTACAAATTTATCCTAATTAACCCTGAAAATCTATCGAAATTCTAGTAATAACTTTACTCAATAATTCAAAGATTTTCCACGTCAAATTGACATAATTATCGTAGTACTTTCTAACGTGACTTTAATACTCAACTTATTAATGATTGTTTAACGAAATAGGAGCCTTGCAACTCTTTCAAAGGCGTATTATAATTTAAATATACACTTTTGAAGGGTATTTATTCGATAGTAAACCCACTAACTAGTCGATATAATTTTCAAAATTCCAGCAGATATTAAGACAAAGGGTTAAAAATATGCTTGCTTTTGTATATCTTACAGTATCGATCGATACGTAATCTGAAGAAATTGAAAAAAATGACACTTAAATTATATTTAATTCCCCAAAGATTTTGCGAGGTTCGTGTAGTTTTAGAAAATGAAAATTTGATTCATCTATTCGTTCATCCAGAACTTATGTGTCCTAATATAGAAGCGTCAACGCATTCTTACAACCGGTGCATCTTTCGTACAATCGTTCTCCAAGCGAAGATCTTGGTACTCTCTCGCTCTCCGTTCATCGTTGACTACTTGGTCGGAAATTCGTAAAACAAACGCCATACGTCGAGTGATTGTCAGGTGCGATTGATTACGATTGAATTGAGCTTTTAATATTGCAGCTCTGAGTTTTTGACGGACACTTGTATTTGTAGCGAAGGGCGCATGTTTCGTTTGTCAACGCTGTAATATTTTATCGATCTGAATAAGATTTTGAAACGGGTTTTACTATTTTAATTTTTTTATTGAAAAATGAAATTAAAAAGGTGTGCTTTTTTCCGAGGATGATAATGTTACATGAAAAAAGGAAACTTGAATCCGAAAATTATAATCTCAAGGAAATTCCTTTTTAGAAGATTGATCAAGCGTACATTTCTTGGGATGGAATTTCATTTGAGACAGCATAACATTGTCGTCCACGTGAAGGCATCATAAATTTTCTAGTTAGAAATAGTTCATAGCATCACTTTCTCCTAGAACAAGACTACGAATTCATTACATATTTCTCGAAGATGACAACAATAAATAATATTGACGATCTTAAAAATGATGTTCGATAATAAGCGGTGAGCCAACTTTTTGCTATCCTATTCCATCTTTGTACTTTACCGGTATACTCCAACCTAAAGCTTTAATAAAATATGAAAATGTTTCAAAAGAAATGCACTTTACCGCTAAAGTCGACATTCTAGTAGAAAGTATTTAACGCGATGGACTCTCCCGCACTTGATAGAAGCCGAGAAGGCCTTATGCAAATGGTCCCGTGTTCCCTGTCTTTTGTTTTCTTCCACCTCCATCCCGCGCATCCATCTTTCTCGCAACCCGGGTGGTGGTGGGCGACGATCCACGACGACGATGAAGCGATGAGCGGGTGCGCGTCGCATCTCCGCTTGGTCAACCGATGGCTTCGAGTGTCAGTTCGTTTTTCATCCCAGCGAATACGCGCGACTCGACATTTCGGTGGCATTCCTCCAGGTCCCGAGATCCTCCGCCGCTTCAGGAGTGTACGAGAAATATTATGCGCGTTGTCGTTTATCTTTTTTCCCTTACGAGGCAGCGACTCCCATCGATCGTGGGAGTCGCTTCTCGGGCGACTCTTCTTTCAAGATGCATTGCGCATGGACGAAAATTTGAAAGCGAACATCGGTGGAAGTTGCGGAGAGAAATTTGTCGAATTTCTTGGATGACCACGGGGATATTGGTACCGAACCTTCCAACCAGAGGTTAACAAATGCTAAATAATGTTAGTTTCCGCTGGTTTTCTTAACCGAATCGATTTGATTCACACGTTTACAAAGGACTTTCACTCGAGCATTATTTCACTTTGGCATTATTCATTCGAGAGAGTCTCCAGTGTGAAAGTTTACGTACATTGTAATTAATTGATGTTGTCTTCGACTGTCTTACGTTCACGTTTCAAATGAAATATGTAGTTCCGATGGCTAGGAGGCGAAATTTTGAGAATTCGATGAAATATGTATGCGTTTCTTTCGTAAATCTGCGACTTGGGATTTGATTCTAGAAATCTCTCTAGTAGACGCGGTCAAACAACTTTTGTACTTTTCAAGTGAAAGCATGAAATCTCTAAACAGGCGTTTTTATATCAAGTATCGGAACATCTAAGTCATCGATTCCGTTTGATCTGTCATGCATAATGTTAGAAAGAATTAGAAGGCTGCCATTACGAATCTCGCAATTTTCCGTTGCAAGTCACCAAGTCTTATGAAAAATTGCCAATTTCCCTGGAGTAGTGGCGACGGTTGTTAAAATAATGTCATTTTTAGGCAAAGACGTTTAGAGTTTCGCGCGCTGATCAAACTACGGGAGTTCCACTTCGCTCGAGGGCTTAAAATTTGCATGCGTTTCGAATCCGACGGTTAAATCCCCGTCAGATTACGAAAATAAAATAAAGAAAAACAAATACTTAATTCTTTCTTATCCCGGCGTATCAAAGTCTGATAAAGCTTTCGGAATGTCGATGAGAAAATAAAGCCTAGAATGAAATATTTTTACCGAATTCCTTCAAAAGTCTTTGGAATTACAATTATCTTTAAACGTATAAAGAATTTATAAGGTTCGTTTATTCGGCGAATAAATAACTTTGGTGGACGTTGTTAAAAATCTCGATATTCAAGTGTAAGAGGACAGCGTGGCTTATTCGCGTGTGGACGAGTATTGGAGCAACTGCAGAAAGTCGCTAATCCCGCTGTATATCCCGGATAACGCGAAATTAATTAAAGCAACGAGATCCCCCGTTGAAAAAAATTGAAGTTGACCACGGTATGGCACAGGAACAGGAACGTCAGCAGGAGTATAAAGAGCCTCGGGGATTATTCGAAATTTTCGAATTCTGCCATGATCCCGCCGAGCTCCTTCAAAAAGCCGAATGGCGACGCACATCCCCTTATCGGCGCGTGGAATCTGGGGGCGCGTGCACGAGGAATGGCAGGAGGCGCGATCGTTTTAAAGACCGCAGTCCGGGGTTAAGGTTACAAGGCCGTCACCGTAAGCGCATTCTTCCTCTTGTCCGGAAAAATAATGGAGGTCGGCGCGCGTGAGAGAGAAATCCAGGAGCCTGCGAGAGTACGAAACTCGGCTACCGCTTACGTGTGCCGCCCGAAAAGTTGCCGAGGCGAGGCCCTTAGTTCACTTTTAATGAGCCCGCGATGCAAATGAGAATCGGCTCGTAGGTAACGCGCAGACACTGCGTGTTAATATAAAATTCATTGACCCCCTTAATGCCCCTCGTTTATTTTCGGCAGGATTCCTCAAAAACAAACGCGTCGGGACCTCCTTCGCCCCTTTATTTTCGCTGTACCTTTTTCCTCGTGGCTCGTTGTCCGCTTCTTACTCTTCATCAATCTTTTTCACGTGTGTACATAGACTCGGCTTGTACACAGGCAGCGTGCATCCTTATGTGTGCACGCACTCGCTCGGGCAGACACGTACACGCACACGCGCGTTCTCTTAGTTTCGTTTACAAAAGTCACGCTATAAATTTCTCTGGACCGAATGCGCGACGAAACTACTTTGGAATTTTTTTTCCACGACTCTCGAATGCTCCGAAGCTTTTCGCGTGCCTTATGACTCGGGTTGAGCGTATTTGCGCTTACTCACGCTTAGGAGGCGATCTTCATTTCGGACAAATTAGATAATTATTTTATCGCGAAGGATTAATCGACTTGCAAGACCCGTAGAAGAGTTTTCGCAAAATCAATGAAGTACTTAAGAGTGTCCCTCTAATGATAATCTCCGCGCAAAGTATTGTCTAAGCGACAATTTATTTGCGATTTAAAGAGTTTTTCGCTCCTGCGTTTAGAATGAAGTTTAAATCTGCATTTTACATTTATAAGCCACTTTTTGTTTTAAAGCTGAATTATGATATACCCGATTATAATAGAATAGAGAGGATTTACTTTCGTGTATTTTCGTAATTTAGATTTTATGCACATGATAATAAAGGTCACGTTTCAAATTTTGAAAATTACACCCGAGTACCGAAATATTAAGCAGAAGGGTAAGCGTTATTTGTTTATCCGTTATTTGTTATTGTTATTTGGTTATTTTTCTTTATCCGTGTCCGCGTCCATGCGATGAATTCAATTTCTCTCGTCACATTCACAATCGAAATTGCGGTTCAAGGCATCGAAAGAATCAAAAAGGTGCAACCGTTTGAATTTTCGAATTCACCTCTACGGGTGAACGAATTTTTTCTTCATCCTCGTACAATTGGGAATTTGTCGTGCAAACATTTTTAATTAAATTAAGAAGCTCCGCTCCTTCATCTTTCGGTTCTCGTCGGAAACTCAGGGTTGCAAATAAATGAAAACGCGAGTGCGTTTTGGTTTTGCCTTCAATTCCACCGACTCTCCCCTATCCATCATTTTTTTATTCTTTTCGCCATAACATTTTCGGATTGCGTCGTCTAAATTCCTCAGCTCTGAAGCAGCCTCGGGATGAAATTAACTACTTTAATCTAATTACGGTTAAGCCGACGACGAAGCGACGCGCGTCCCGTTTCACTTTCTTTTTTGCACTCAAAAATGACGGCACTAATTAGTGGCGCGCGAGGATCGGGGATTCTTTTTTTGGCCTCATCCCTGGCGTCTTCTCCCTTTGGCTGATCTCCCGTAAGGATTATTATATACTTTTTTTTAAAGATTCGCCATTCCACTGGCCGCTTTGTTTTCGCCTCTGTCCGACCATTGTTTCGCGATTTTAAAGAGGTTTTTGCACTTTGCCGATTGATATTAATGTTTGTTGTGCGGATGCCGGCTTTTTATTGTAGAGATGAACTTAGAATTTTTATATTTTAGTTCACTTATTATTTTTGTTATACGATGATTCGAACAGTATCGCAATTTTTTATGTCTCTCGTGGTTTATCATACTTATTAGCCGTCAATTGCACGGAACTTTGTTGATTCATTTGAGAATATTTATACATTATTAGAATATATTCAGTCCAGATATGAACGTGTTTGTGGTCTTTTAACGATAACAAATAACAATATAATACTATTGGTAAAACTTTTAATATTATTTACTTTATCCTAAGTTCTTATCCTAAATTATACAATATTTACTAAATAAATATTTTCTTTTGAAATCCTGTTGATTTAAGCATCACGTATAAAGTTAAGTAGAAAACAGCATCTTTTTACCTTTATACAATTTAAAGATGAAACGATCGATAGCAAACCGAGAAACTTGATATTTTATAAGAATTAGAGATTTCATCAAAGATTTTTTGAAAATTCAATATTCGTTTGACATTAGAATAGCATAAATATATATAAAGTTTCTCTCGGTCTACACACGCACGCGCACGCGCACGCTCATACACACACACATACACACACACATACACACACACATACATATATATATATATATATATATATATATATATATGTGTGTATATATCTTGTTAACTATAAAAACTTATAGTATTTCAACGGAATACGAAGGCTTACTGAATTTAGTGTCGAAATCCTATATAAAATGTGTTTAATCCACATGCAGTTAAGCTTTAGTATTTTTAATGTTATATTTATGGATTATGCGTTATTACAAATTTATATAGAAGGCACAAAATCGAATATACGTTGTTATTTGAATACAAATAATGTATTTATTGATAAGATTATAGTTTTATGATTATATGAAATGAATATTTCAATAAATTTCAATAAGTAACGTTGTAGAATAATCTCTCTATTGACAATTTTATCGACAATTCTCGATATAATAAAAACACACAAATGAACAAGATCATGCATTTCACGGTATTTAACGAGGGTTTTCTATGACTTTTTAGCATTTAATTTGTACAGCGCTTGGTATAAATACACTGAAATATCGATTAGAGAAAATTAATTCGTAATATGTTTTTGAAAAGTGAAAATACTCATTGCAAAACTAACGATATACTTCTATAATAAGCTAACTATCAGATAATGGTGTATTGTAGTTTGTAGCGGATGTAATATGATAAAATAACAAGCTAATACGTAATCGAAACACTTTGGAATGCCAGAGTTTATGTAATAACAGCATTAAAGTTCTAACGCCTCAAGTGTCCGATCATACCGCCAGTAGTGAGATTACGCTATTTCAACGTCAGTGTCATAGTTAAGAATTAGCTTACAATATCGCCCTAATTTCTCCATAAATCTTATAAATAATTCAGTACCTTAACATATGTGTATATAATTGCCTAGTAAATTTTTATTGCATATTTGTAATTTATAGTTTCAAAATAAAGTTCCAATGATTACTTCAGCACAAAATACAATTATATTGTAGAAACAGTACAGTTTAAATTTATTTTTATATAAACGAAGCATCAATAAGACTTGACATAGTAAGTTATGACAATTAGAATAAATGATTTCACTATCTCTACGAGACTTCAAAATCGTGGTTCAATAGTGGAAAAAATTCAAGCTGAGCAAAAATCTAATATCTATTGGAGAGATAATTGCGTTACTCAATACTCGGTTCCTAAAATTCGTTGAGAGAAAGTTCCTTAATATAGACTCTATAGTACTATACTATATACTGTAGACTTGTAGACTCTACCGCACACGAAACCTTTTTCTTAACTGATTCAAGCATCGACGTAAGTTCGTGAAGATTCGAATGTACGATTTTTCACGGTGTTAAAACACATAAATATACTCTACACTTGAGTATGAGCTTAATATGAAACTTGTGAGCTCCTCGGAGAGACAAGTTTTTCGACTCGTGTCTCGTTGTTGCGATTCTCCAGTGACTTTAGTATGTCGTCTAAAGTCCGTATTAATAAATCCTCGGTGGGCGGAGCGAGGGACGGTGGAATTGCGGAGAATATACGCAAGCGTCTTCGTTTTGGCAAATGAAGCCGTCGAACTCGGGAAACTCGACTCGTGATGCTGATGTCTCCGCGAGAAAGGAGAGAGAGAGAGAGAGAGAGAGAGAGAGAGAGAGAGAGAGAGAGAGAGAGAGAGAGAGGGAGTGGAGCTTTATAACTGTTCGTATATAAATGGTATGTTTTTGAGGCGGATCCTAATTTCCCGATTTTAAATGCGATGAAAAATATATTGTTCATAAAAACTTTCAATTAGATTTAGAAGCAGGAGGCCCACTTAATTAATAATCTTTAAAAAAACTTCTCGTTTTATTACTTTCAGCATAAAAGATCAGCAGTAGCAGTGACCGAAGGATAAAATATACATTCTTTTATTTTTAATATTTTCGGGAGCGAAAGTTTTCCTCCTACTCGTTTTAAAAACAGAAAATGTTTAAATTTGAAATTCGATTTCGTACGTAAGCTGTAAAAAATGTTAAAGCGAGAATACATTCTATTTATTCAAAGTCGATTAGTCTTTTACACCGTCGAAAACATTATCGTTTATTAGCCATCAATAATTTTTAAGAATAACTTAACAATTAATGATTTCGGCCGTAATCTGTATTTCAATATTGTTATTTGTACCAATCTTTTGTTCATAAAATCATTAATGTATTAATTATTTTGTAAATTATTCAACATACTTATTGTCGTTCGCACGTAATATTGAACACAACGAATTAGCTCAAATGATGAATTTATCAAAAAGTAATTTAATCTACTGATTTTTATATCCAATGCATTTGCCTTTGAGATTTATGATTGTTGATAGATTAATCTAAAATTATTTTATATTTAGAAATAATCGTAATTTTAACACGCTATAGTATTATAGTTATAGTAGAATAATTAAATCAATAACTACTTGAAGAATTGCATTTTTTATGATAATTAATAAAAATGAATAATAAAAACATTTTCCAATTTACTTTTCATCACAACTTATATGCAAATAATAAATAATTTTACCGAGATAAAAATATTGCAATCTTCTTCCGAAGGAGTAATTTCAACTTTATCAGTACACTCGCAATTAAGTTACACATTCTCTAGTAGTAGTTTTTACTTAAATAGGCTTACATTGCTTTGAATTACTTTAGCTGTAACAATCAATCTTTGTTAGTATTATTGCTTTTTTAATATTAACAAAATAGGATAAAAAAAAATGGAAAGGAAATCGTGTCGGATTTTAGCGAGTGAGGTTTGTTAAGTCACATCAGCTATGACAAAATTTTCCAATGCTACTATTTTTCATTTGCAAACTAGCATTTTTTATATTAAGAATCTTTTTTCAATAAGTACTTTTGTAACAAGATCAACGATGATTTTATCTTGCAGTAAATTGTAATTTAATGATTTCAAAATTTGATATTTCTGAAAATAGCTCTCCTTTTGACCGACAGATCAGCAAACAAAAAAAAAAAAAAAAAAAAAAAAAAAAAAGATATTACGTGGATGCTACGAATTTACACACGCAAAAGTAAAACCGCAAACTGTTTCCCTGCCCGGAACAATCGTGTGCAGCGGATGTTACATTATGACACAAAGGAACTTTCAGACGTACGCATACGTACTTGTCACAAATACTTGGATAAGTATAAATGGAAACCGATATGAAAGTTCGAGCAAGACTTGCGTCATCCATAAAAATTTAAGAGAAAAAAAAAGGATAAGACATAAATGACTTCCTGCAGGCTGACAAAAACGAATTATCTTTAATTTCTGTATGGACGTTATGAAAAGTTTACACGAACGTTTTATCGTTTTGATAATTCATTGTTCGTTATTAGCAAGCGCATTTTTTATTTCATAATTGTCGAAGTGTTGATTGGATGCGAAAGTGCATTGTTCAATAATTATTACCGTAGTTATTTTAATTAAGTTAATAACGAAGAAGACAAATTATAACGTGACCCTACCTTATGAACTATATTTTACATAAAGATTGCTGAAAAAATCAGGGGAGATTAATTGTTTCGTGGGTACAATATTTCAATATATTAAGGCAGAATACAAAGTTCAAATGTTCGTGTCATGTTAAAATTAAGAGATGCGCATGGTAAAATGGTGCAAAATTATAATGTATTAAAACATGGTCGTTAATTTCAAACTTCATAAACTTAAAATTAACGAACCATGTACCAAACACATATGTGCATATACAAACAGTTTGATTATAAGCATATATTTTCTTACCCCATGTATCTTTTTAATTTGATGTACTACGCAGTTTTAACAGGTTGAGGTGTACCCAAAGGTGCCAACCTTTCTTTCGATAAAATATTTTTGTTGATAGCGATTTCGCGTCCGTGTAGCGATTTCAAAGACTTTGCTATTAAATTATGTGCTTTTTATGTTATAAAACATTTTACAATTACGCGCAAGTACATTGAAATGAAAACATTGCTGTTCGCGTCGTATTTGCGAATTTTAAGAACTAAAACAAATGTATTAATAAATATGGAAAACAGCACGCGGACCAAACCAAAATAAAGAATCTGACAACCGATTTCACGCGTTCGATGAAACGATACTTTTCATAAAGAACGAAACAAAAACACAATACCTAATTATTCGCCCACTAATAATCAAACGATTACAAACGAATAACAAGACGATAGCACTACCAATGTCGTACGCAGTGGATGACAATTACGACAGACACGGTACCAATTTCATCAGGATTAATATTCGCAAATAATTAAGGTACTAATGAAAGTCAATTTGATAAAAGGTATATAAATGCAATGACCGTAACAGAAATTGGGATCATAAAAATAACGTCGATACTAAAGTCTTGAAGTACCACTGGGTAGAAACGCCTCTTCTGGCAGGAAAGAAGACGAAAATAAAACCATCCACGGCATAAAATCTTCATCCGAGCGAGAGTTAGTTAAAATGAAGCTTGGGCGCTGGAAAGTTAATAAATTAGAAGTCGAAAAGAAAGTGGGAAGAGGAAGGAATGGTAAATCATCGGGGCTTTAAAACTTGTGTCGCGAACGTTTGCTCAACAGCACCTAAGAACTGTCAGGATATGTATTTAAAGTGTCGCACCGAGGGAGACGGAGATGCGTTCTGACGTAATCCCTTGGATTAACGAAAGCCATTGCTGCCATTGGACTCGCAAGCACATTTACGCGTCAACATCGCCGTGGCTGCAACGCACGAGAGCAAAAAGAGAGCCTATTTCGAGCTCTCGATGAGCGAACGAAAATAAAATTCTCAAATCTGCTTCAGATGCTGCTGCTGCTGCTGCTGCTGCTGCTGCTGCTGCTGGTGCTGGTGCTGTTGCTGGTGCATCGAGTTTCCACTAGGCTGCCTTCATGGCACAGTGAGCGTTGAATCTTATTTTAATGCGCGGACGCCGATCCAGATGTTCTTTTTCTGCTTTTTATTCGTCACGTTTGTACGCGTCGAACGCACGAATATTTCAATTCTTCGAGGCAGACTAAGCGTTTTGAAATTGAGAAGTAATCCTAAGAATTTCTGAATAAATTCTCCACTGAATAAATGATTCGGTTTAATAATTCAGTTTTCGCTTCCTTTATCCATGGTTATAAATTTATGTTAATGTGCTATTTCTCATTACGTGCATAATTGCGCGATACGTACATTTTATTACCTACTAGTTCCTGGTTTCGATAATAAAATAGTTTAATTTCATTTCTTAAACAGTCTACACCAACAATTACGTCAAACAAATTACAAGTTGGACTGTCATTGCTTGCCACACCATTCGTCGCGATGCCAAGCATTTTTTTCATAACATTAAAGCGATAATATTGTAAAATGTACTTTTACGCAGCGTAAGCAGCGTAAGCAGCGTACAGATAAACAGTAAATTCCTCGTCTTTAACTCAAAATTAGTTTTCGCGATGAAAGCACCGAGATGTCGAGTTTTTCTAAATGAAATGTGCTGCACTATTTCTCATGTACGGGTTTCACTGGAGAAATTTATTAACGCTACCACGAATTCGTGCTACTAGTTCATTCAAATCTAACCGGTGGGTGCGTGCGGTTCGCCTATCGTTGCGAAACATTCGACCGTTAAACATTCGACCGGATCGTTGTATCGCTATATCAGCGTCAGTGATTTTTACACGATATACGTGTGCTAATATACGAGGAGTAAAATGTTTTCTTCATTAGCCCAAAGATTGCGCAACATTCCGCAACGTTCCATTGGTGAGTTCCGTTCAAGTGCGGAACTCGCCGAAAATCAGTGAAAAGTAAATCGGTAAAAAGTCTGCACGGTCCATTATTGCAGAAAAGTCATAGTATGCGTAGTCGCGACTGCGCGTTGCACGGGTCAGAATCGGTTGGGAAGGCTCGAGACGCTCTTTGCGGCTCATGATTAACGCACGCTAAGCAGATTTGTCTTTTCAATTCCGAATGCCTGTGGGAATAGAAATTACCAACCGCGCCTGCGAGTAATAATGCGGCGCATTTTCAGACCACAAAAACCCTTAACTCGACCCCGACGGAACTTTATTCAAGTGGCCGACGGATCCTTATGTGCGGCACTCCGCCTTGAACACGGCACTTTATTGCGTAAGCAACGGGAACTACCGGCGTTTAATGAGCGGATGAATCTTTTAGGCCATGTCGTTGAACATCAAACTCCGGGGAGGTTCGTACATTACGAACGACTCAGTCGTTCGTGTGGCAATTGAATTACGATGGAGAACGTACGATGGAAAGTTACGAGTTCTTTATTAGGTCTGACATGAGCGTCTGTCTGCGTTGGAGTTTTAAATTCAATTTTACTGTCAATTTTTCAAAGATTATGTCGAAATATCTGATTTTGCTGAAATAATGCTTCAATAGATAGGAATCGAAAGATCCTTGGACAAAAGATTCATGGACAAATGTTGTATCGTAAAATACTTAGCACTATTTATAGCGACAACAAGAGCGTACGTTTGATATTTTATTATATTGGGAAGGTTGTATTACTAAAGCCAATGAAAGTTCATTAGGCGTACACAAATCCATAATCATTAAGATAGAAGCAGTATGTAAAGTTAAAGTTTATATGTGAATATATCGAACGATGGTATTAAGCTTAAGTTCGTTATTATCCACTTTTTCCAACATTCCTGATGATATTTCTCAAATGCAGTCGCAATTTGTCCATTTGGTTTGACAGTTTCAAGATTTTACGATCAAACTAAGTAATGTCATGTTACTCTCGTAGAATTAATGTGAAAATTATTTAGCACCTTCTATTTAATTTAAAAGGATAAATTTTTCGGCATCGGTCTCTGATGTTCATTTTGTTTCTCAGCGCTTCGATATTGTAATAAATATTAAACGTATTCACATGGAAAATTACAAGATTGCAATTTTTAATGCATAGGGGGAGGGGGGGGGCTAGCATGCATTTTATTAAAACGCATAAGGAATTGGGTCAACTGGTGAAACGTAACGATGGCAATTTTAATCAATTGATTCTATATCCAAGGGATATCTTCCACTCGCGATGGATTCAACGTTTCATCGACTACCACGCATCATAATACGCGCTAACGTATAAAACTCTATTATTGAAAAAAAAGGTAGCGCTAAGAAATTGTTGTAGTTATCTTTCCTGAATCAGTGAAGTGAATTTCTGTTTTTTTTCAATCTTGCGATCTAGGTTTTAAGATTTTAAGAAATTGCTTAAAATCTTTTGGTCTGCGAAGCGATCTCGATCAGATCAGTAAAATTAAAAGAACAAATCGATCATAAATCACGAGCAATTATTAAACTAAATATTTCATTTCATCGAGTTAAGACACTTAAATTTTTAAGGGTCCACGTTAAAGAAACGTTTATTTAATTTGCTGCCTTAAAAATTCACCGGCTAAATAGTTACAAGACACGATAAAGTTTCATAGCTGAAAAATTTGTTAGAGAAAATTTGAAATGCTTCGGAATATATTTATATTTATAGCGAGCATATATCAATGAATAAAGCACCCGATCCCCATAAAAATTCAAGTAATGATAGCGAATTTACGTTTAGATTGCGGCTATCGAAGATCTAAACGCATAGATTGAAATAACTGTCGGTTAACCGCTATTGGTCTTATTTTTCCTGCATATATAATCATCGAAATTATTTGTTGGCTCTTATCAGCAGTGAAATCACAAAGACAAGTATTTTAGATTTGAGAACGATTATGAATGTGAGACATTTCACTTAGCTTGAACTGCATACCGAAGTTTCGTCGACTACGCAGGTACGTCGTATACGCGTGGGTTTAAATATGTAAGGCTGTACACGAGCAAGGCTTCATTTGAAATTCGCGCCTAAACCGCCAACTTATTATCCTCTTCACGGATCTTCCTCTACCCTTGCCTCGTTTGCCTTTATCCCGTTCTTCGAGAAAAATCCAAATAACTGCCGACTATTTATGCTAATTCAATAGTGAAATATCGTAAAGTTACGTTAATAAGTGACCTTGTAATTGGAACAAGAGCTTCGATGCAATTTACATTTTTTCGCATTTCTTCGCGTATTTTGAGCATTTTTCCCTCACCTAATAATACGGGTTTAATCCCAGTGTATATTGCAATATGTTCTTCGGCATTCAATTTGTCAAACTCCGGTGTTTCTCGTTTTATCCAGACATTATAAAATTGCAAGCATTTCAATATTAAAAATTTGCCAATCATTTTCTACATCCGCGCCGACTAGCAATTATTTTTTATCCTTAAGCTCTTGCCAGTCAATAACAAAAATAGTCTTCCACGCGTCTTCCACGCAAAGCTTACAACTTTCGTTTATACTTGCCTGTCGTAAAGGGAACAAGAAACTATAAAATATTATTGAGATGACTGCTAAAATGTTCACCTAATCGAATCTGCCGTCTGCAGGCCCAGAGGGTTAAAAAAATGTCAGACAACGATCCACCCGAAGATTTAGTAACGATTACAAAATCAAAATTCGTAACGAAAAAAAAAAAAAAAAAAAAAAAGAAAGAAAGGAAGAAAAGAAAGAAATAAATAAATAAAAAGCAAAGAACAGAACGTGCAAATATTTTGATTCGCTCGACGGCTCCTCCCACCACTGTTAATCTCTTCCCATTCTCGCCTCGTCTCGCCACTCGGTCCGTTCCTCTTCCAATGAAAGGGTGAGTCGGAGTCGCGTCGCCGAGTGAAGCTGAGGCTGCATTCTATTAGATCTAGCCTCTAGCCTCTGGCCTCCTCGTCGTTTTAGCAGCGAGAACAGGTCCTATTTATATCTGTCCGACGCTGTCCGAGAGTTGCGAAAAAGCTGGGCCGTCAAATCGACTATTATCCAATGAGCTCGCAAAAAGGACGAGTTTTAGGGAAAAGGATTGGCGCGTTGAACGGAGCTCTGATGTTTACCGTTTACAGCGGGAGCGAATAATTTGTCGATGAGAAGTTCGGACCATTGGTTACTCGCGGAGCTCGTCGACTGCTAGCCAAATGAAGTAAATTTGAAACTGTTGGAGTTGCTTACCATTGACGATGAATTTGACGATGAATTTTACCGTGGACAGTGTTCAAGACGTGTGCTCGGCTTTAGAAATTTGTGAACGCTTTTGGCCCATAATATTGATTCAACAGAGATCCATTTCCATCTGCGAGTCATCCACTTGCGAATGAAAAGAGACTATCCGAGAAGCGTTAGGACTAGAAATCACGAGTGAATTACTCAGTCCTGCTGAGTAGCTGAAATTGATAATTAAGCAGGTTGAATAGCGTTGGACATTGCTGGGTTTAGTTTAAGAAAGAAATGAAATAATATACTCTTTTATTTAGACACATTTTATCGTATTTTCTTCGATATATTTCTTAAATATATTTCAATACAAGGCTGGCGGGTAGTAAGTAATTCGAGTTTTTTTTTTTTTTTCAAGTCTCCTTAGGTGTAATTGCACAAGTGGTTCGTAATAATTCCAGGCAAGTGGTATGCAATAATTTTTCGCGATTAAGTAAAATTATCCAGTTTTCTGGACCGAGGCAGATGGATAGCGAGAGTGAAAAAGGCAAGCGGGAAGAAGGGGAAAAAATAGACGAATAAAGCATGGCTAAAGGTGAGTGTAAATTCTCGGGAAGAGTTTTGGGAATTTTGGTTCTCTTTGCGTTCGGTAAATCCTTCTTCGCGTTGGGTTGTTCTGTCGTGTGTTTCTGGAGGCTCCAAATTGGTCGTTTGTCTCTTCCGTCTTTTATTTCGCACGATAAATTTAAAATTTGCACACGCCGAGTAGCGTTCGTTTCCGAGCTTTAGTTGATTTTACTTTTTATTCGTTTGTACCACTTTAAGGTTTCCTTCTTTTGCAGAATTTAATTGTTGAAAGGACCTTACAACGACACTTCTCCGAGCTTAATTTATTGGCCTAAGAGCCTTGGTAATTATAAGCAGGCAACAAAACGGCACTCGTACCGAATGACAAAAGCTAAGGTGGATTTGTGAAATTCATCCAAAAAGAACATTGAATTTTTTGCTTTGAATGAGCTTCGAATGAAGTCTCGTGCTTTAGGTATGAACGTAAATTGTAAGGAAGGTAAGGAAGGAGAGCAACGTTCTCATCGGTACGAGAAGAGAAATAGTGTAATTATCGTTATCGCATCTCGTGCAACGAACGAATACTTCATTGAATGGAGAAAGATAGGATTGAAGGAACGATTTCATAAATATATTGTAATTTTGAATTATAATTTAGAACACGAGTGCCGCAATTCAAAATTCGAATCGTTTGTTTGCTCGATATTCAAACGTCATCGATTATACATAACGTAACGTAATGAAATTCTTGATTCCTGAAATATTCACGTTAACCGTTTATTAAGTATTAATTTTGACGTTTTAATTGGAAGCGTGCTTGAAACGCGCGTACGTACAAAATAACCGCGGTGACCTCGATGCAACTTTAATTCCGAGTACAACGACATTCAAATAAAACTGCTGCACGAGCATGAAACTTCCACGTAAGAATGCAAACTACGAACGAACTGGAATCCAATGATTGATCCAATGTGTGGAGGTACGGTTGACCCTCGTCGAGACGACATTTTGCGTCGCTTGTCGTTACTCCGTAACATTTGGGTGAACTCGGGAGATGGTTGTTTCGAAAGGACTCGCGAGGGTTTCGAGTCTAGTGTCGAGATACTCAAAAATTGAGGTTATTCGTCAGTTATCTTTTCAATGTACACCGAAATTACTCCATCGCGCTCTACACTGTCGTCGACATTATTTAGGAAGAAAGTTCTCCTTTGTGTGGCAACTCGTTTGTTGTTTTTCATCTCCTCGAGATGAAAAGCGAAAGAGAAGCGTTTCGACGGAAGATTATGGTCACTTATCGGATAATCACGAGCGATCGATTTAGCATCTAATGAACGCTTTCATGCGGACGCAACTTCCCACGGCAAAAAATTCTGTTTCAGTTTCAATACGGCCGTATTTTTTATGATCAGTGTTAATTATTTTAATGGGGTAAATGGCCATTGAATTTGGGGGGGGGGGGAAAAGAACTGAAATTTACATGAGAAAGCTTGCATCGAACTTCTCCAAAGATACTCTCTGCGATCGGTGTGTGGCATCTTCCACGCGGACTACGTTCGAGCTAACGAATATCGTATTTATAAGGTTCGAGTCACCACGAACTCGCGCTTACCGAAACAAATCAAGCGCTCGCTTGTTCGCGATGTTTGCTCGACAAGACTTTTCCTTTCGAGCGAACAAGCTCTGGACGTCGACAATGACGCGAATTCGTTTCTCAACGGAGGGACCCCAGAGGCTGTACACGAGCGTTGGCGTTGAACGCACGTCCTGGAAGGAACAGTTGTTCCTCGAATACTTTTGAGTCCGCAGCTCTCGAAGGCAGTCCGCGACAATGGGCAGGCGAAAGCCCATCTCCTTCGGATCGCATGCGTGCGCACTCGTGAAACACAAAGTCTGCGTGGAGTTGCTCGTGCTCGTAAAAGTGTTTGACGATGGCGGCGGCGAGTCATTGAAGGCTAGCGTAGAGTGGCGAACGCCACGCGCAATCAATGATTCGGCGCACGCGAATGAAAAGGAGTCAGTGCCGCCGACTGCACGCTCCGGCTGCACTTATAATCGCTTCTCCGAGTCACTCACTCTCTCTCTCTCTCTCTCTCTCTCTCTCTCTCTCGCTCGCTCTTGTTCTATTTTCTCCTTTTATCAGCGTGTAATCTGCTCTAAGATCTTTCTGCTGGCCTTTCTCTCCTTCTCTCTCTCTCTCTCTCTCTCTCTCTCTCTCTCTCTCACTCACTCACTCACTCTCCAACTCTGTGTCTATATTTCGTCTCCACTTTTTGCCTCTCTTTTATCTTTATTTTTTCCGAGTAAATTAAATATTATATTTAAAGTTCGGTCGACCATAAATTTTAAATTAGTTGCATTGTTACTTTTTTCACTCTGGGCTTATCTTAATTAATTTGAGACTTTTCTCTCCGAGGAGTTGAGCAATAATTCTGCGCACGTAGCGTACATTAAAGAATACGAAATTTTGTTGTATATTTTTCAAACGCTCTCTGTAAATGTTTGCTCGTACGTCAATAAATTATTCTATTTTGTTGCACTGTTCGTTCTACATGCGTAACAATAATGTTACGCGCACACGTTACGTGAAGAGTATTACTGCTTCGATGACTGAATTTGAATTTATTTACGAGCTGTGCTTTTCAAGTCGAAGAAATTTATCTCGTATTGTTATTGTCATTACCATTGTTCTCTTTCTAAAAAGTCTCGGTGAGGGAATGCGAATTTTTGTACATTTCTACTCGTAGAGTCACTGGTGCGACTAGCCTGATTACGTCAACAGTCGCTTATCCCAGCCATTTAGACAACCATCTGCTTTTTTTACTCGCATGCTTAAACAACACCAGCAGGAGAGATTTTGAAAAAGCAAGTACCGCACTGCAAGACACGCGCGACTAGCACGCGAGTGTTGGATTGCTATCGAATGGTTCCACTAGCGTTTGCCGATTTCCATTCGATTTTTCCAGTACTTACTAAACGGTCACGGTAAATACGACGTCAAACGTCACATTCCAACGTGTCAATTTAGCCAGGGAAAGTAATAAAATAAAATAAAAGACATTGATTAACGCGTGTCGTATCGGATGTATTTGTAACTTTGTATTCCGGCCCGTGAACACTTTTAGCTGAAGTTTTTACATCGCCATTGGAAGCCAAGTATGCTAATGAAAAAGCTCGGACTCTTTCGAGCCAAGTTTTATATTAATTAGACATAAGATTTTTCACAGCAGTTTTCACTTTGGGTTTCGGTTAAATGCGTACCGGTGAAAATACTCGATGTATTTCATAGCGAATCTTGTAAAATACGAGGCGCTCGATAAAAGGATAAAAAGTGCTGGTTAATTGGTCAAGCGTTGAGTAGAATCCAGGATCGCGAGGACTCGATCCCGTGAAGCAACGCATCTCTTTCTTCGGATTTCGAGATCTTTCTACTATGTCGCGTACTCGCGACATTAATGGCCGCGACGCGAGTACCTACTTGTGTCTACTTGTACATATCCGCAGGCTCCTCGAGCGCTTAATCGTGTGTCTGCATCTCCGTATCTTTTAACGCGCGATAATAGATCGAGTGCAAGCTGCCGATGCGTAACGCGCGATCTACGGGATGCAATGGCGCATGCTCCAGATCGTGCGATGTTTTGCTCTAATGGAGCCTTAATGATTTCCTCAATTATACACCGTGGCTCTCGTTGAGTGTATTGAGAAGCACGGAGAAGAGTGATTTTTTCCTCGTCGTCCGAGTCGCTGTATTCTTGTGCATTGTTTCAACGAAGCTTATTAGTAACTGAGCCAACTATCGGTGCACTTTATTTTTCGATGAATCCACGTTTCGAGTTAATAGACCACAAGACAAAACAGTTTTTCTTGCGCTCGGGCACGTTTGAAAGGTAGGGAAGAAAAGTTTCCAAAGTTGGAGGTCGTTATCGATGGCGATACGTGCTTGCGCGTAATTATAATACCTAGTCATTTGTGGCATATGTGCGGTTATAGAGAGGCAAGATAATAATGGAAATGTTTGGAATAAACGCGTTACATAGTTAGTCCAGTTCTAACACCTACAGCTGTCGCCGTTGAAACCGGTTTTTGTTGAATGCTAACATTTTCAGGCGATGTCATTCGTACCTAATATTGTCATCGAACTAGTTATTAACAATTTCACGCGGTACGATAAGCTAATTTTCCAATATGAAAGTTCACGAATGTAGTTCGAAAAATGTAGTACTTTGGATTTATATAATCGTGCTTGTGCGGACAACAACCTACGTAATTTTTCTGCAATCAAAACTAATTCTAGTTATTTGCCGATTCGACAGGGCGAGTGGCTAACGCGAAATTACAACGACTCAGTAGCCTATTAATATTTAGGTTATACTGGGTAATGACGCAATCGGAATAATCACGGCCTGTCTTGTTGCAATAACGTTTTATTGATTTCTACAATTATATACCGGTTTTAATAAGTTTGGGGTATGCGGGCAAACTCATTAGATTCTACGCAAATATGGAAAACTTTAGGCATGTTTGTTCAATTGGGGAGCTTAATCTTCGATTAATACGTGCAATGATAAATTTCAGAAATTGTACTATAAAGCTAACTGAATAACATTCAAAAGCTTTTATTAACAAAACAAAAAATTTTGTTCAGTCTGGAAATTCGAATTTCGCAATTGAGGTTAAATTTTACGAGTCCGAGTGCCGTTAATTATGGCACTCAGGTGTCTATGCTAAATAAAACATTGCTAGACCTTTCTCGTTATATCTGTCATCTAAAATCGGATTCCTAATCGGAAAGCAATTATACTGATAAGTTACCGAACAAATAATTCCACTCCAGTTACAATTGGTTGCAAATAATTTCGAAATGCAGTGTTTTCGTTAGAGTGGCGGAAGTTGAAATTGAAGATAAATTGCTTCTTAAAGCGAAAGAATATCGTGCTCATGAAGGAAACATTCGAAATATTAGTTCCTTCCGATCTCACTCCAACGTTTTAAAAATACCATTTAAATGGTCCCTAATTAAGTGGTCATCAGACTTTTTTCAAATTCGAGCCAAGATGTGCCCAAGAGAAGCAGAGATAGAGAGAGAGAGAGAGAGAGAGAGAGAGAGAGAGAGAGAGAGAGAAGAGCGGGCAAACGAAAAAAAGCGCTCGTGATTTACTCAAGTGTGTCAAAAGTTTGTACACTCGCGTTCCTCTTGGCACCTGCGCGGACGCGAATCGTGTGCTCTCGCGCTTTTTAATCAGATATGCCCACGTAGAGACGAGGTCCGCGTGTGTGTGGGTAGGGGTAGGGGTAGCCCCACAGTGTGAAGCAGATCGAGTGATCCCGACCGAGTCAGAGCCAAGTGCAGAGGAGAAATACGGGATAACCTCGGCTCATAGCGAGTCCGTTAGATCTACATTCTATTTATTTTTCGCTCGCGCTAATGAATAGCCTTGCGCGCACGCGCTCGAGTAGCCGTTTTTCCTCTCGTGGGCTACTGCTCCTGCTGTTCCTGCTACGGAATCAACGGACCCTTTTGTATTACGCCTTGGACCACTCTCGGTATACTTTATTGCCGCCACTCCTCGCTCGCTATCTCTCTCTATCTACCGGTTTATTTTTATTCCTCCTGCTGTGCCTCGTTCTGCTATCATCGAGTCATCGCTTTTCTCTCTCCCTCTCTGACGGATTCTTTCTTTGTTTTCTTTTCTCTCGACGTGATCACTTTTCTCCGCCCGTAGTGATTCCTCCTTTATACGAGTTTGATTGTTTTCTAATTCACTTATTTCACATTTCGGCGGGAGGCATTTGCAAGGGGTTCCGTACGTTGTCTCGTTGAGAATTCTATTTTCTTCTTAATTGAGATATGCACGTGCATTAAACCATGTTTGTCAAACGTTGTTCTTATCAAGGACACTCAGGGTGATCGATGGATTTACTTCTGCAATATGTAATAGTTTATATAAGAATTTTATAAGATTTTACAAGCATGTTTGACAACACAACGCTTTCAAATGGATTTTCATAACTTTCACACATTTCATTTCTCGAACAATTTTTGTACCATTTGTAAATTATCCATTATGATTCTCATATAATGCTTACACATTTTAGGCTTTATTACTCGTTGAAATCGGAATTTTAATTCGAAATAAATTATTTCTTATAAATCCTCTTCAAATATAAAGAATTTGTGCTTTTTTTCTAAAGTAATTGATGTAAGTAACGGCACTGTAAAATCTAATGGGTCATTTTCTCTATTTAGCTTAATGCATTTGGAAAGCTTTTCAATGAATAAATTGGAATGCCTAGTTCCGCAATATTTTATTTATCATATTCGCACAAGATTTTATTGTTATGTAACTCTCTCATAAACGCATAAGCTACTTTTTAAATCTCTTTTTCGGTCTTTACATACTCGTTAAATTTACATAATAATAAATCTTCATTCGCATTCAAATTCAATTACATATCAATATTTTTCTACAGGTTTCTTTTAATTTAGCATTTTTTTTTAAGTTCATTTACATGTTTAGCGTTTAGTGAGCGATGAATTTCGACAACATAAATGCAGTAATTCAAAGATTTAATGCTTATTCTAAATTAACTTGCAAAATAATTACGCTTATCGAACAAAATATTTTCACCTAAATTCAATGTTTAATTTCACTTAAGATGAAAAAATAATTTTAAATAAATGGGGAATGAGACGAAGCTCGCTAACAGTACGGAAGAAAACGCGCGCTTGTATTCAACCATTTCACAACCCTATATTTAATCCATCCTTTTTCTCTTTCACACGCATGCGCGCGCACTGTATCTCTCCACCTCTGACTCTTTGTTTTTTCTCCTCTTGATTATTTTATATCTTAACCGAGCAAAGACTTCTTCTGCTGCTGTTACACTCAACGATTTAATAAAAAGAAAAGATGAAAACAGAAGAGCGCGCGCAGTAGTCTATTATTACTGTTATTATCTCGACCTTCGGTGCCCTACAGTTCATATATATACATTTATTTATGAACGCATGTATACCGATTATAAAAGTACATATGGATAAATGCAGTCGTACGTAGATATGAAAGTATCTTACATTGTACAAAATTTATTTTTATCGGATGATCTTATTGAAGAATGCTACTTTTGATACATTTTTTTCCATGTAACACAGATTTAATTACATGTTCAATTCAAACAATGATGATATGATATGTTAATGTCGTAATATGTAAACATTGGTTTTATTGGTGAAACCTACTAGATTCTTAATCATTTCATTCAGTTAAGCACATGTTTATTGTAATCCTCATTGTCTCTTAATTAGATTTAAAATAAAATGTGCATAATTGAAAATAAAAGTTTACTCGTTTATTGATCGTTAGAATGCAGAAAGTGAGACGTAAAATGATGAAAGACACCATCAATTTTATATCTTTTTACTATGAATTTTTTGTAAGTGTGTCGAGAGTCGATAAAAGCTTGCAGTGTAAATATCATTTTTGAGGATAATTATTCTAAACCAATATGTACTATCATAAAGTCGTGGTAGTAGTACCAGATATTCCTCTACTGCTACGGGCAATTTTTTCAGTACTGACAAGAGAATGTGACATGATAAACAGTTTTCTATGGGCCTTGACAGATCAGTTCATTGGTATTGCTGCCTTATTATTCTTGGCGCGTAAGTATGAACCTATAATAAGAAGCGATTAAGTGATCGTCCATGAGCTCTCAACCTCTCTTTCTTATTTTCGATGTGCTACTCCGGGTTTGTTAGTAGATGCATTTTAAGTGCATGCGTGCACGATTCACTTGCGCTGTATGCGCACGCTTGATGCCTCTGGTTGATAGAATAATTAGTTCTGCGTATACATGCATCCACGAAAGTGTACACAAAATACAGAGTTGACGAATTCAATTTCTGAGCGGTTTGTATACATAATAATTATGCAGGTGTAGTAGGTGGTGATGTACATATGTGTTTTACTCGACAAGGTGTAACAAGGTCCGACATCGCTAAGGTTGTACTTTATAAATTTAAATTTGAAATAGACTACTCGCGATTCTGTCGACTTCAAATTTCTCCTTTGCATTTTCATAAATTTAGATTAAAATTCCATCGTGAACAAAATTTTATGAATCCACAAATTCCACGGCATGTACATTTTTATCATTTCTGTTATTACTATTATCATCTGGCCTCGACTTTTCAAGTGAAAATAACACTGAGAAAATTTCAACTGAAATACAACAAATCAATACAATACAACAAATGGAGATGCGAGTTCGATCCTTCAAAAATAAGGATTTCACTTTTTTTAAAAATGTAATTAGAAAGTGAATGTTAATTTGAAAATGATCAAGGCAAATTGAATCTTTGAATCTCTTTGAATCAATATGTGCATTGTTACCAATGAAATTCTATCTGCTTTTAATTTAATTTAATTTGGGAAGTACGAGCCTTGTCTCTCGGTAAATGAGATGATGATGATGATGATGACGCCGATGCAGTGAGTCGATATCGCCTATTCAGTTGCGATTCTAATAGTCAACGATGTACACGGAGCACAACTCGCGGCTTCACCTGCAGTCCATGAGATTCCCAAACAAAAAACCCACAAGTTTGCTAAATTTTAAGCGGAAGGAAAGAAAGGAAAATGCAAAGTAAATAACATAATAAAAAGCAAAGTTTGCATATGCACGTATTTATTTCTCGTCTGGGTCGCAACAGCGCTCCGAGGATTCTAATCAGCAAAACGCCAGCACATTATTATCTCCCGGAAGTTGCAAAAGATTGATGTCGCGTTTACAGTGACTGAAAGAAGAAGCGGCGCGGGAACAAAATGCATGTTAATGACTGCTCTCGAGTCTTATATTATACGCGAAAGATTCGGAGAATCGTAACGATACACGCGTTATAAGGTTATGTTTGAAGAAGAGATACGTATAATCATGCGATCGCTTGGATTAGTCTCGCGCACTCTTTTGATATGTAGACAAGAGGTAAATGAAATCTGTGTGAGGTGCTTTTTATGTCGGACCTTGTAACGTGAAATTCAAAGCCGCTCAAATATTGAGTTAAGCTAAGTGTTTCACTGTCGAGACAGATTTCCGACATAATAACAAAAATGGAAACCATTTACCACTATCATAGAACGATTTTTCTCGATATGATCTTACGAGAATTTTTCCTGAGAAATAATTCTTATAATTTTCATTGTCCTTGTAGCCACTTAATAAATTTAATAATTTAAGTCTGCGTTTATCGTATAATTTTATTAAACACTATAATTACACAATGTATACTCAGACATTTTTCAGATATTTTGGCGTTGTGAGTAGTTTGGAAATATTGTAAATATCTTAGTTAAATTCATTTGGCGCATGAAAATTAATAAATTTTAAGTAGATTTCTAAAACGAATAAACGAAATTACGCCATAATATTTAAAAGTAGCTTTTGAAAACGTACAAGCGCGTACGTATTATTCTACCGAATGATTCAACAAATAGACATTAAGAACAATTCCTGATCATCGAGTTTTAAACACTCAGTATTAATAAATATGTAATTAAGAATAAGACTTGACTTATGTACATTTGATATAATTATTTCTTTGTCTGCAATAAACAGAATTAAATTTAAATTCTGAGAAAATGTTTTAGTTGCAACGCGAATAGGCGAATTATTTTTTTTTTTTTTTTTTTTTTTTTATTATGGCCGGTGGAATCCTTAGTTTCCCGATAAATTAAAATGCTAATTACGTATGCACAGTTAGTCAGTAAATCCAAAGTTACCTCAGGTTTCGAAATTATCTTTTTCATCTTTGTGAATCTTATTAAAGACCTTGATATTCGCACAGAATAATTTGTGACCAAGAACAACTCGTGCTCGGATGACTGAATTTTCAGTAGACAAACAGTCCAGCTATAGTATAAATTACATCCACAGGATGACAACTTAATAATTAAACGGCTTTTACTTTTCTCGTAGTACGTGTTATATTTGAAAAGGATGTTTTCTAAATTATAAAATTTGTATTTTCTACAGTCACTGTAGTTACTGTAGTACAGTTACAAATAATTGTTGTTCAATTATCTCGTGCTTGATACGAGAAAGTAAACTGCTAGAAATAATTAAATGTACTTATATTAAATATTTTAATTACGGTTTACAGAAAACCGGATAACATCGACTTTCTTACATTTATTAACTTTCTAAATGCTGAAGATTTTACACAATCTCAAAGGAAACAACGAAGGTTAGATTTTTAATTTAATATGAAAATCTAGTTAGTGAACTACGAATCATTGTGAAGTATTATTACTTTTAAATTACAAAAGTAATTAACGACGAATACACAATCCTTGATTAATTTTAGTAATCGGTTGTAAATTGGATATTCGAGGAAAAGAAACATTTTAGTAACTTATAATGAAGTTTCGGAATCACCGTCCGAATTAACCCACGTTATTTCGTAATTCGTCTCTGCGGTTTTTGCATAGCGTATTTAAATCGTAAAGTTGCAGGCGATCGGCTTGGTTTTAATATACTTAGACTTAGAAATTGAATATATTAGAAATTGAATTGTCTACGGAATATTTATCCGTAAAAGTTCTTTGGCCGTTTATGCAATGTAGTTTGTTTAATAATTTGTTGAATAAAAATTCTGAATTACTTCGTCTCATTTTCAATTACGAGTCCATCCATACACTTCTATTTTTTACCTTTAAGTTATAAAATCAGTCGAAAGTACGTTAAGCGATTATTTTCTTTGACGGAACAATGACTTTCATGAGCATTTGGTACATCGTATGCTCAATGTCGTGAAGAAAACGTATATTTTAAATTACCAAGTAAAAGCTGTATATTTATAGAAAATAATAAAAGAAAAATTATTACGATGTTTAAGTAGATAAATTATCATTTACTCGTATGTAGTTTTTGTGACTAGCACAGGTTTATGTATAAAAATGGCTGCTTTAAATTTTATTCCTGAACTATTCATTGCATGTCAATCTATGCATTTATTATTATTATTTCAGAGGCATTATGCAATAAATGTATAACACGGGTAAGTTAATTACAAATCAGTAAACCAAGTGAATTTTTTTATGAAAATATTACATAAAAAGTTATCTTAATTATCAATCGTGCAGAAATATTTTCATGTGCAACATAGAAAGCTAAGGTCATGTAATTCATGCAAATTATTAATGAGAAATTATTAGATAATGAGAGATAAACCTTATAAAATTGACTCGGTATTAATGCCTATAAAATAATAATAGCTAACGGATGATGATTAGGATATTTATAACATGCTTTTAATATGATTTTCAACGAATATTGTCGCATTTTACAGTGTGAATATTAATTATGCATAAGAAATGCGCGTGAAATTACGATGATTAAATGAATAGACTAAGTTTTAACGATTAAAGTCCATCGGGATATTATTTTCCGACGATCAAAAGAAGAAACTTGAAATGAAGCGCATGAAATATGGAAGTAACGAAAATTTTTCAACTTTCATATGAGAAAGAAAAATGATGCGACAGTGAAATGTGGATTTTTTAAAACAAAGGGTTAATAGATGGTTTACGAAATAACCATTATTTCAAAAGATTTATGTAAAAGAGCGCGATGAAACGTGAAATAATCTCTTACTTATATTTTACACATTTTTTACCCAGGTAATACTGCATATTACTGCGAATCGCGTTATCACAAAGTACTTTCCGAAGTACTCAGTTTTTCGTAACAAGGTATTGGTAAACGCGTGCCCGTTTGTCCAATACCGCGAAACTTATGATTTAAATAAAGGAGAAGGAGAACGCCTATGTGTATATAGGCGTTACAAATACCTATGCGCATGTACGTCCAGCGCACAGAATAAACAAATAAGCGACATATTAAAATTATATAGATAACGTGCATAATTAGTCCGTATCCCCGAGAAAACGGCAGCCACAATTTCCAATATCGCTGCATTCTAAAGTACAGCGACGCATAAACTTTTATATCCGATGTACTTTACGATGTACTTTACCACGAGACGAAATATAATAAATAAAGGAATTTCCCAGTAATAACATTCATTAGATAAATGACAAGAGTAGAGTTTAAGCCGAATGGCAAAGAAGAGAGAAAGAGATATGGTTCGCGCGCGCACACACACACACACACACACACAGACACACGCGTGCATACAGAGTCGGCTGCTTAAAATTCAACGGAACATTAAGGCAGAGAGCGCATGCTCCTTCGTGCACGTAATAACACGGCGACTTGAATTGCAAAAATTGTAGACCTCCCGTCGTTTATTTTTCATTGTTTGCTCCTTTCCGACCCTCCTCCTTTTTTCCCTTTTCGCATCCTCGTCTCTTTTCCGCGTGTATTTCGAGAAGGCGACGTGTGCAAGCGGACACGCCGATCATAAACGCCGTGCTTTGGATCCTGAAGAGCGCGAGATTTTAATATTGAAAACCAATGGTCTTTAAATCATCCAAGCTGGGCTTCCAGTTAAATGTCTGCAGCGTGTCCGTTTGCACTGATTTCCTCAAATCTGTTAGCCATCTTTTATATTCCAGTATTCGTTTCGTGATTGAATTGCAAGTCTACCTGTCGAATTTCTGCGCATTTTTGCTGACTCACTAATGGGTATGTGTATGTAGATTTTACGTGACTCAGCGGTGTTTCTCCAGCTGTACGTATTTATTACGACTGTTGGCAGATGTAGATAACCTTAAGAATCACCTTTGGTACTTATTAGTAGATGAAAAATTTAGATAACCTGATATAATAAATTTATTACGATAGTGCTTCGAAGGCTGAAGAATATCTATAAAAAAAAACACGTTGTTTCTACGTAGAAAAAGTGGTTTTTATACTTTGTATTTTGGTATATAATGCGTGAGATGATAAATCATCTAATAAATTTTTATGCATATTTGGTATCGAAATTCCCTGTAATGCTTCAATTATCAAGGATATTGCGATCTTAAGAATTTACGTAAGTATAAGGAATAACTTATTACTTGCTTGAATCATGATCGATAAATTATTGTGTACCAAACAGGATGATTACACAAAACAAATACGTTTTTATGCAACAACAACATACTCATTTATTGATTTCATTTTCTTTGAGGTAGATTTTAACTAAATGTTTGCACGTCACATTATGCAAATTTTTGCTAAAAAAAAATGATTTTACGAGGTTCAAGAAACATCGTAAAAACTATTCTATTGCAATCTTCAATTGAATTAGTTAAATTAATTATAGATATATAAATAACTCGCACAAAAAATTTTAAAATAATTTCAAGTTATTATCGTGAAAACCGGCATCTGTCTAATTAGTAATGAAATCAATTAAAGTTTCAATCTGTATAAGTAAAATCATATTTTCTAGAAACTCTTTTTAAATACAAAATAAAAAAACCAATCAAAAAACGACCAAAAGTTTTCAAGTGTACTTGAATTGCCATAAAATATCCCTCTTAAACCTATTAGACTTCTGCAATAATCGTGCATAAACGACCTACTTAAATAGTGCACAAGAATCTACCGTAGGTAGATCGGCCAAAGTAATAATTTTAACGTTCCTGCTGGACAAAAAAAAAAGTAAGTGTTGTAAAGCAAATAGCTTCTGTTTTTATACACAACATCATCCAAACCACGATATTTAATTTCGTCATTCTAATATCATATATCACTAGCTTTGATTGCCGTCGATAGATACATTATCAAACGCACTACGTCGTATACGCACATTACACAAGTCGTATACGCTACCTTACACAAGTATAACTATACCTTTTTATACACTTTCACTCTGCGCACCCGCGGCATCGAAATCTCTTTAATCATCGATCAAAGCCACACGAGTTTCGATCTACTTGACTCACACAACTACAAGTTCCGGGGGAAACATAAATGAAATAGGGAATGTGCTTTTTCGTTGCCTACACATGGAATTATATTTATACGAGATAAGCTTTCAGCACATGGTTCTTGCGATATTTATAATAATAAATTAGAATATAATCGCTTATGTTTACTCGTTGAAAGTATAGGTATGTTGGTTTAGCTCCCCACCTTCACTGTAGCCAGATATTTATTACCTTTTTCCTTCATAAGTGACTGGCAACGATTTGTTTAAATAATTGCTTTTACTTCGACTGTGTCATAATTACGTTGATAAGAAGCAAATGAAAATATATTACCATTATTTGAAAAGATTAAATATTTTAACCGAACAATCACATCGTAAATACGATGATTTTCAATATAAAAACGTAATAATCGCGGACGAATAACGAATTAAGCTCTGTTGGCTGAAAAACTCATTTAGTGTGTATGTAAAAGTTAAATGACGAGAATCGCATGAATCGAGTATTCAACTCTGTATCCTTCTTCATTTTTCTACGCCAATTTAATTCGTAGAATTAAATGTATTCACGGTATTCCAATGGTTCACCCAGTTAGACCAATTAATCTCCCGATCATTGATATTGCCTAGATTTGAAATTAAATTAATCTTAATCTAAGATATTAAATTGAAAGTTAAAAAAAAAGTTAAAAATCTAAAAAATACAGCGGATTCGCGATGATTTCCAATAGTGGTACAATAAAAGCAAATTAGGCAAATTAGACATCCAATGGTGTATTGTAATAATTATAAATATGTTCAGCGAAGTAGCTTATAATTTCGTTTAAATTTTTACGATTAGACTGCTGAAATAAATTGGATTAATAATTGAAATCCTCAAATGAGAAGCCAACACGTTACCAATGCTTTCCTCTTCAAGGCCGAAATGCGTATAAATTTCCATACGGGCAACGTGGCTTTGATATTTGAAGTAGGATAATTTATGAAAATGTTAATAGTTTGCAAAAATTATCCCTTAATTAAACTCTAGAACAATTAAAACGTGCATAATTAAAGTATATTTAATATTACATTCACATCGTCT
Organism: Wiebesia pumilae; assembly: GCA_018907045.1. Lineage (NCBI taxonomy): Eukaryota > Metazoa > Arthropoda > Insecta > Hymenoptera > Agaonidae > Wiebesia > Wiebesia pumilae. Next base: position 969,104 of record JACCHZ010000121.1, read on the forward strand.
CCCGATAATCGTCCCGATAACATTAAATTTCTTAAATTAACGCTCTACATGCCGTATAAAAAATGCCGTATTAAATTTTATGCGCATTGCAAATTTATCGACGTTGATGTAACGACTTTTCTATTACGTTTACAATCTTTTCACCGACAAAACAGGGAAACGAAGAACTTTTATCTTGGCATTATAAAACTCACATTTTATCCGAATACGTAACTAAAAATGATAATTAGACGGGAATAGTAGACGCGCGCAGGAGTTACTACGAGTGGCGAGCAATTGTACGCACGCGGTTCCGCTGTTTCCCTCACCCACTCATTCGTCCTCCCCCTTTTGCTTTTTGCCGCGCTCATTGCTGCTCGTTCGTTCGCCAGTGAAAAATCCTCCGCTGTGAAGTATCTTATGCGAAATTATGATAGACTGCGGAGAGGCGCTCGGTACTCGACAAAGAGCGAAGAGCGAAGAGCGAAGAGCGAAGATGGTTAGGGGTGGGAGAGAAAGACCTCAACCTTGTTTTTGCGGCTATGAAAGCCAGAAACGGACGCTCGTTTTCTACACGAGTGTACTCCGCGTGTACGAGTGTACGCGTAGATGAAATTTTTGCGGGAACGGGCAGAAAATTGTGCAGCGGCCGGGGAGGGGTAATGCAACTTTGAGGGAATAACACTCAAACCCAATTACTGGTTGGGTGTGGAGGCTCGTTGGAAAATTTTATCTGCAAAGTTTTACGCTGATATGGGAAAGGATTTGTTTGGTTGTTCGAATTTAGAGTGACAATTTAGCTGGTATATTGATACAATCTCATTTTTATTCTTATCGAAGGTAATTCGTTACTTTTATTGCAAGTATTTTCCGACGAAAGTTTTACGAAGATTCTTTTATAAGAAATTTCAGTTACCGTTATAAACACCATAGGAATCGTTTTGTATTTTAGAACCATGATTAAGTTACTTACAATTGAGATATTTAGACAAACTAAATATAGATACACACTTTGTATTGTAAAATATTCCTTGTTATACACAAGCTCACGAGTATGAATCGCTTAGTATTAAAGGCTCCGAGATATTTAATACATATTGAACTTAATATACGTAATAATTGTCATCGTGAAATTGTGATCAAGAAAAATCAAAAAGATTTGCTTCTTAGCTAAATATAATTAGCAATCTCTTAATTTTCTATACATTATACCGTAGCACTCGGTATATATTTAAATTTTATGAACACTATGATATAAACACGAGAATATCGTATAATGTAACATAAAATAAATAAATTTAACAAGTTTATAATAAGATATAATGTAATGGACAGCTGCATAGAGCATCACAATTCGTCAAATATTTCTTTAACAAAAAATTATCTTTTTAACAAATAGATATCACCTTTTGGACTTCTTTTGGACTTTTCTTAAAAAATTATCATCGCGGCGCTAAGAAGCTGAATTGGGTCTAACGATGATACTTGCTTCAACTGTGCGCTGTTTCATCTCGCAAAAAATCACAGAATAATAACTCTTAAAGCATTTGTAAATTTGCCAAATGTCGGTTAAATAAAAATAATATTTCGCGAAAGTGATCGCAATTTTGATTTTTCATTTACGGTATAATCGCAGATTTTTGGTTCCGCTGAAAAATTAACTTTGTACTTACTAATAGATTCATAAATTTCATTTAAAGTAAATGTACTTCTCATTTCTGCATGGATATTATAATACTATGTTACATACTACATTACAAGTGAGTCGTTTAAGACACGATACCTCTAAAATTTAATACCAGATATATTATATATATTGCTTATATCACGTATAAATCTTACTTTTGACTTGTTCTATTCAAAGAGCTTTTGTGTACTTTTTGACGGAATTATATGCTCCCAATTGGCAATACATATAAGTTGTAGGTCGCTAACGCGTACAGTTTGTATTACTTTCGAGTCGTATTTCGCGAGAAATCGCGAGTCAGTACGAGAAGTACGAGAAGTACGAGACACTGCAATTTAGAATCGAATAAAGTATCATTTTGAACGACCGTGTCTCGAATCGAGTAATCCCTAGGCATTAAATGCATCTTTATAAGTTTCGCTGGAAATGAAGCGAAAACATTAACTCTACAAGGGTACTCTGGCAAAGTACTCCATTTTCTCATTATTTGTCGTTACTCCTCAAACGCCGAATCCGCCAGGCTTATAAATGCAGCTGGAGTCAATCTTTTTCAATAAATGCTTCCGGTGTCCACGATACCAAACATCCCCCGAGCGAGTATACGAATATTCGATCGACTGGCGCGCGATCGATTCGCAAAATCATCCATCCGAGCACTCACCATAGATCAATTCTGCATCGCCGCACTCCGCGCCCAAGTGAGGAGAAACCAGAGGACACCACCTCGCAAAGAAGAAAACAATCCGTGCAACTAAAACACATCGACATAGACACTGTTCGGTCACACTTGTATGCCCCTCAGCCCTCCGTTGCCGAGTCGAAGTCACGGCTCATGCTTCCCGCAACGACGGAAACCGGGGGGAAAAAAGAGCGCGGGTAGCGGCAAAAGCAATGAACGCGAGAATCGCGGACCCGAAGAACAAGGAAATAAGGGGAGATACGCCGTCACATTTTGATGCGCCAAGGCACTTGTACACGGATTGTGAATGACAGGGAGTGACAGAGGAGCGCGCGAGCGTACTTTTCCCGTCTCACGCGCTCAGTATCGCGGACCGTGAATGAATGCGCCGCTCCCGGAGTTCCAGTCCCGGCTGATCGGCCGGTTCTCCACTTCTCGCCGCCGCCAAGTGGAACATCCGTGGGAGTCGCCGCCGCGGCCAATCGCGCACCAGGTGGAGGCGATCCGCGGCCAATCGCAACCCGGGGTTCGCCTCGTCGCCGGTTTCGAACTCAGCGCGCCGCGCTTTCTCGACTCTCGCTTGAAATTGACTTCCTAGCGCTTTGCGATCGGACATAGGCGGTGGATCTCAGCTGCCGAGATGATTTTTGCTCTCTGGAAAGACGAAAGCCTCGTGTTGCTCAACTTTGTAATACGATATCGATTCTGTCGATACGTCAAGTGTAAGCGATACTGTGGAAGCGAAACTTTTTCGCAAATCGCAATTTCTCATTCGAAATCGCCTTGGACACGGATGACAAACCATACAAATGTATTTGCTCAGAATACCGTCTACTTGAATACCGCGGCGGAATGGCCGATTGCTTAAGGAAACACCTTAGGCTCATTTGTTTTCGGATTACGTAATAAAGTTATGATCTTTTGTCTCTTGAAGTCTTATACAATGCTTAAATAGAAAGAGCATGCGAGGATATAATACTTGACTATTTATTTATTGAAAAAAAGTTGAATTTTATGAAAAATCAACTCAAAAAAAGAAAATTTTATGAGTTAAAGTTGAAGAACAATGAATAAGCATTGACACGTAGCATTAAAATCATTAAGCATGCATAGTGTCTTCTCATATAATATAATTAGTTAATTTTTCTTGGCAGATACTGTTTTGCTTTCGAGCTGAAATCCTCTTTGCGTAGATTTGCTAATAGATTATGTCACAACAATAGTGTCTTATTACCATGGAAATCTTATTCAGCGGTTACGATTAATTTTTAATTAGAAGGATATTCACTTCCTTGAATGGTACTTATTTTCTTTCGATTAAAGTTCTGTAAAAATAAGTTTAATAGAGATACTGTTTGAAACAATAGTCTTCTGTTGCTATGAAAATCTGCGTCTCTGACGGTACAAATTTATATGTGAATTTAATACGTACGATCACAGTAAATTAGATAAAACTCACTGTTTCTAGTTATTTTAGAATATTTCAACTATCTAATTTGGGCAATCTGGGAAATGAAATATATTGTAGAACAAACTAACATCTAGAAACTGACAATAATTATGATAGCATTTATTTTTTAAGCCGTTTATGCTACTTAAGATGTACGTTAGAGTAAATATTTTATATACTATATGATTAATAAGACTGAAGGAAGATCTTTCAAAAGTCATTAATGAATTAAATAGAAATAAAAAATGACTCAATCGAGATTTGCAGGAGTTAAAGTCGTATAAATTACGTGACAATCATGCTTTTACGTAGATTTTTATGTTATTATATTTCATTCTTAATAAACAAATACTTCGATACAAAGTTTGGAAGTTTCAAGAAGTTATTCTTGAGAGACTTAAATTTTTCATTATTTCAATGATTCGAATTTATTATCAGTCACATTCGAATGAAAGAAATTAATAACGTATATGGTCTATGTAAATTCGTAAATATTATATTCATTAATATATATATATATATATATATATATATATATATATATATATATATATCTTTTTAAATTCGTCGAGTAGTAGAGTTTTTTCTTAATTATGAGTGATTTACTTGTGTTATATTATTCTTCTACAAACTGCAAATGTTGTATTTTATATAGTATCTTACAATTAGATAAATAAAATTTGACAGATACATTTATTATTTTAATATTAATAATTTAATTTCGTTATTATGGTTGGCTATATTCTAATTATTATTAGATAAGAATATGGTAGTGATTTGTGAAGATCTCATGTACGCAAATAAATATATTTATTAAATAAGAATTATTTGCACTATTGTCATATTTCAATAGTCAATAAGTTATAAATGTTTAAACATCTAAAGAGTACTAAACAAATATTCTGTTTCTAGAAGCTTTTTCTTAATTGTAATTTAATTTAAAATTAATAATTTCTCCAAACACTCCCTAAGAAGTTAACAGAAGATCAATAAATATTGCATACGAATTTTACGTTGTTTCCAATAAAAAAAGCGAATATTATAAATAGAATAATATATACGACATGAACATTTTATTTAAATAAAAAATACGTAGGTGTTTATTTATATAAGCACTAATAAATTAAGCTAATCTTATTTTTTAAGATAACGAATGTTTTCTTGTCATTATTATTGTTATAATATAGCGAAATTATGATTAATGTTTTAACAAAGTCATTATTACTTTTCATGTCGTATGTAAAACTACTTTAAATATTTACATAGATTACGTACATAATTGAACTATGTACATATTATTATATTTCATTACGTTGTCTTAATTAAATAAATTCTTATAAAAAAACATAAATTCACGAACGTTTGACTATACATACATATATTAACTTAAGTGATTTAATAATTTAATTATCATTAACTTAATAATCAACTTTATCTCCCTTACACTTGAAAAATAAACAATTCTCTCTAAAAGCGTTCAGCAACCCTCGGTTTTAAGTTCGATCGTACATAAACAGTTTTTATTCCGTATTTTACAAACAATTTTATCTTTGATTGCCTAAAAAACATTTAGCAAAACTTATTTCTAATAAATATTACATTTTGTGTGAAAACTAGTAATAAAACTAAAAGGAAGTTGTATTAATATGTTTCACATTTATAGTTATAAGACTTCTCTTTGAAAGCTTTTTTTTACTTACTCGAATTAATTAACAAAAAGTCATCCTAAAGCTTATAGTTTTATTCATATATAAGCGTGCGATTTTTATTACATTTAATTAATATTACTATTTAGATCTTGTTAAGTTTGTGGTAATGCATTTTTTTAATTTAATTAAAAATTTTATATTTTTCATGCTTCAGATACAAATTCTGTACTATGCATTTTAATTTTTTTTTGTATCACCACCTCATTTATTTTTTCAATTAATTTATAAGGAATTTTTATAAAGCTTCCTTTTTAATTTTAGAAAGCAACCTAACAATTATAAGTTTATGTTTCTCCTTTGAAATGAATACTCTTTCAAAATAAATAGTAAACATCGCTGGACGTATTTATTCTTTATGTACAATGTTTTATAACTATATATAAATTCACAATTGTGAATTTCTTTTCTACTTTAAACAGAACACATTTGATGAAAAGTAAAACTCTATTCGCTCGTTACTGTCACATTTAATATATCGAATTAATTTTTAAAGTAATATAGTTTTTAAAGATAAGAAGCATTAAAAGCATTTAAAGAACGGGCTATAAATTACATTACAGTACGTAAAGTACTAAAGAATAATAAGTAACAAACTATATTCACTTCAGAAAAACATATTTTTATTATCTTCTGTAAAAAGATTCTTTATGGCAATATAAATTTATATCTAAAATTTATTTGAGTGATTTCTAATATGTTTTTCTACATATTAATATATGTTTATAAATTATATAAATCATTTGAAATAAGATAAAATCATAAAATTGTATGTACATATATCTTCGATTTTGGTTCTTAATTTTCGTACAATTTTCAATATTACGCATACATTTAGATTGTTTAAAAAAATTGCGTTATGCAGATATTTAATTACATACTAAATTAAAACCATACTGAAAAGTAATAATTGATCTAGAAATACTTTTACATTGATCATAGCTACTAATATTTTATAAAAGTATTATGTAAAGCATTTTTCACTAATTATATTTGCAAGATCTCATTTATAACGTTATTTCTATATTACCTATAATTATGAATGTTTTTTAATGTGTAATTGAATGTTATATGTGATTTATGTTTATAAATTATTTAATTAAATCGTTAAATAGTTACCGTAGTCCAATTAGAATATAATAGTATTTCTTTAAAAAATATATATCAAATAAATGTATTCATATTTTGGGTATAATAAAATCGATATTTCAATATCTTATAATATAAATACAAAACTGGTTTTAAAATATCGTTGCGTTAAAGATAACAACAACAAAAGAATTCATAATGATATTGAAAAAGGAAGCTTATCAATATATTATAAAAGCGATAGAAAAGCAAAAGAATTTCAGAGAAGCAACGTTTCTGCATTTAATAGCGGTGCCATCTATCGCAAAATATGAGAATGAAAGTGTTAATCCTTATTATCGATCGAGGAACAATGTGTAAATGTTTCCCTTTACTGCAGGACAGGTTATGTTTGGTTTTCGCAATTCCCAAGTTCCCAAGTACGGAGCGGAAACGCCAGTTTGCTTTACGAGGACAATGTAATTTGTTTACGAATCACGATAAAGTCTGTATTCCGTAGTCGGCATCTCATTTAATTTGTTGTTGAGTTATGCCCGCGGCCAGTTTTTGCAGCAAGTAAGTTCTTGAATATATTATTGTAATATATAATTAAAAATGAATGAAGTATTGCAGTAGTTTACTTCGGTAGATATGAATTATATCAACGCTATTGATAGGATGCGTTTTTACACAATTTTATATTGACATTAATTCAAAAATAAATTCTTCTTATTTATAAAATTACCAAGTGGTGATATTTTAAAATATATGTATATTGACAAGTTTTGATAATAAATTTTATGAGTAATTAAATTTATTTGTTAGCTATATATTTCTATTGTATTGAAGTGCTTTTATATTGATGGCAAAATTTAAAGAAGTTTAAATCTTTATTAAAATTAATTTTGTACAATAAATTTCATTTATGATTCATTGCAGACATCAAAATGGCTGGAGGAGAAAATCAGTTACCATACCTCCTAACTGGTTGCATTTTTTATGCATTTGGTATTAAATGGTGTTGCGAATATGCAAAATTATGGTATATCCATCCAAAATCTCGACAGCACCGTGAAAATCCAAAGTTAGGAACGATGCTCCGATTTCGTAAGGCATGCCTCAAAATGCTAAACAGTCACCCCATTGAAGGAAGTCTAAAATTGATTGCAACTGCCATTGGTTTAGCGGGAACATTAACTGGTGGCTTACCAAACTTTGGAATTGTTTCACCTAAAGTTGTACATGCTACTATTTATCTATTTTTTGCTTTTTCTGGACTTGTAGATGTTCTACATTTTTATTTTCCTCGTAATATTAGCAATGGTTTATCAAAAATGGCTTTGGCACAGAGTTTCTTTATTGAAGGTTTTTTGTTTGTCTGGGCTAGTGTTAGCGAAAGTCCTGTAGTTAATATGATATTGGCTGCAACTGTGTGGATGACTAGTATAGCTGTAACATTGGAGTTGGTCTGGCCCGAAGTTAAATTATTAAGAGGAGCTACAACACTGTTACATGGAGGATGGATTGCACACATGGTTCGAGTATTTCGAACTGAGCCTTTAACTTTAGAAAAAATAGCTCTAACATTTTCCTGGCATGTAGCTGGAGCTTCGACCGTTACTCTTCTTGCTGTTGCCATAACACGAAGCTGTTTGCCTCGTGAACCTCCTCCACCACCAGAAGTCCCAATCTATGATTATTGCAATGAGATGGAAATACGATCATCTTAAAGAATCATTAATTAAAATATTTATTATTTTAAAAATTTTATATAAAATTTATCAAATTAAACGGACATATACATTTTATGTAAATGTAAAAAGTCAAGCATAAATATTTTAACATAATTTTAGAAAATTTTGATATTCCGTTATGTGCAAATTTTTAAAATAATAAATTTTGGATTGAATATCAAGCATAAACATTCAGTGTTTATTGCGTATTGCAAAATACTTTTGGACATTTATATGATTAAGAAATATAGCTCTTTGTAAAAATGTCAGTGATATTAACAGTTTATAGCATAACGTGTTAATTGTTGGATGTGTGTTACAGAGCTTACATATCACCAACTGGTATTGGTGCTGGAATAACGTCACCTAGTAGATTCAAATTCCTTTGAGTCTAAAAAAATGCAATTTCTTTTTACTATACAGCTAGATAAAACATTTTAATTAATTATACAGATAACTTATGTATTTTAACATCACAACGATAACGTACAATGAAGTCCAATATTTGCACAAAGTTTTTATATAATTAAGCAGATATTGGAATATTTTTCTATTAGATTAAGTTTTTCTAATTTGTTTAAATAACTATTATTTAACATAATAAGAATTATTATTTGATATTTTTATAAAGAAATAACAGTATCTTAGTGATAATTTGTTTAAAGTTTGTAATTCAAAGTCATATACTATTCAGACGATTATACAAATTTAAAAAAATAATTATTTAAATAAATTTTAAAAAATAAAGTGCCAGTCTAGTAAATACTGGACAAATATTAAAATATCTCTTTAAAGAACAATTTAATAAGTTTAATTTAATGTAATGTTTGCACACATATTAATCCTTAATTTTTACTACGAATTGGTAAAAGATAGAATTGAAATTAAACAGTGATTCTATGATTCTTGCAATTTATTTAAAAGTTCACAAGTTAGAATAAAAAAATAAACTAAATTCTAAACCATCGTTACAATATTTAAATGAGGAGCATTATAATAAGATTTAATTTGTTTTATTTAGGGCAAAAGCATGCATTTAGAAAATAAAATATTATGATCAAAGAATTACAATCGATTCAATCCTGATAAAGTTTACTTTGTTAAAGTAAAATTTTATTTTAGTATTGTGATTTAAATAAAGATTTTCCAAATACACATTACTGTAACCTTGAGTTTCACAATTCTTATTGAAATTATTTTATTTTGATTGCAAAGATATACATATATTGTTATTTTAAAAAGCGAGTTGAATATGCAGGAGGATTTTTCTAACTTAGTATCCATACTATTTTTATGCGTCGAAAATTTTAATTAGTATTAAATATCATTTTAAAAAATAATTTCTAATATTTGTAACTATTACTATTATTAGTTTTGTAAAACAAGCATCACATAGATATTCTATTTTACATTGAAAGAATCTAATTTTGTTATTAATTTTAATAAATAATTGCTCCTCTTATCTGAAGTATTACCTAAAATTTTTAAGTCACAAGAAAATATCAAACTTGTGCAATTATACGTATGCGATCAATTATCTTTCTAGGATAAGAGTTTTTATTAACCACCGTCAGTGCCTAAGAAATTTTTTGTTTATATGGTGTATAAAAAAAAATTTTTTTATTATTAGTTTTAATATATTTTTTTAGAGTAAATGAAAGAAATTCTCACTGACGCATTTTGGAATATACCAGTGCCAAATATTTTATACTTCAATGGTTTTAAGACTGTTTATTGTTATTTTTTTGTAATATGACTTATTCCAATGGAGCTGAAAATCAGTTTTTATCAATTTCTATAACAATCTCCAATTGTGATTTTTAAGTATATAATGCAGCTACATTAACAACTATTGTCTATAAATTATTATTATTATTATTATTAATAGAATATATTCGTATAATTTTTAAAAAGTCATAGGCATAAATTGCTTAGGTTTTAATACGAATCGTGATGAATAATGACGTATTTATAAATCTTTTAAATATTCACTTATGTAATGAAACAATCAAGTATTTACTTTTTGTAGGTTTTAATAAAGTATAAACAAAAAAGAATTTTGTTTTTATTAATTTCCAGGCACATATATAAATCCTATGAATTTTCAATGGGCGCGCGTATGTATCTCAATTAATTAGTAACGTAAACAAATTAAACTTCTTAATTGTAGCCTAAAAAGGCTTGCTTGAGACTATTATTTTTAAATTCCATTTAAGAATAAATTATTGAATTTCAATGTCTTAGAGATTCAAAAACTTAAACATATATCATTGAATATTATAAAAATCACTATTTACAAAATACAATAATTGATAATAAATACTCTTACAATAACGTGTTTTAGAATCTAATTTTTATTTTTGACAAGATACGAAATATTCAATAGTTTTAATGAATGGTGAACGAGTTCAACAGTTTATAGATAATTAGATACACTTCTGCTATTATTTTACTAACACTGACATATAATATATTATATTTATTATTAAATACACATCGTTAAAATGTCCCTACCATCGTATACATTGTTTAAATATTTAATCACTTTTAAAAAGAATGTAATATTTAAATAATCCTAAAGTAACTTTAAAAGTAAATTGATATCATTTCCACATATTCACATTTTAAGTTATACGGTTTTCTGCTGAAATATAAATTAGCTGTATTAAGCTTATAAATAAAAAATTTTAAGCCGAATTTTTTTTCACATAACAGTGTAGAAAATGTACCAGATATTATGATATTTTTAAGAAAAAGGAAATTGATTTGATACTTGCTGTATATATTGTACACATTACATTTAAATACATTAAGTGATAAAGTAGGAATATATAAGGTTTTCTTTTAAATTTACCGCCGAAGCGCGTGCGTTGTTAAAATCGGGTGTGTTTCTTCCTTTTCCTATCTAATCTTAAGGCTTATACCAAGCTTGTGCCTATGAACATGTGGGAACACACACAACACACACGCGTGCATGTGTGCCGTTTTCATTCTTCGCACACGCAGCAGTTATCAGACCGAGTAAATAGCCGTATACGGTATACTGAGAGTTGAGATACATATTATAAGCGGCGTTGAAAGAAAGCCAAAGCCAAAAAGGGTGCAGCAACGATAACTCACACTGCAAAGCTGCACTGCACCGTTACACGATATGAGAATTCGATTTGCGGCGCGTGATGTGTCATTTCCTACGTGCACCTGAACGTCATCGGTGAATTCTTGAATTCATTTTCCTTCTCGCGTGAGAACAGAAAGAAAAGTCCTTTGGAGAACCGGCTGCGCGGGTTCCGTTCAGCAAAAATGGTGAGTATCGTCGAAACTTGTTAGTGCCTTCCCAAATAATATGACTAAATATAGGTTATGAATTGTCCGATTTCAATGCCGATAGTCGCAAGTATTTGTATTTGTATATTCAAGTATTCATTTTTTTGTTGAATATTTTGCGAAGTTGATTCATAGTTTGCAAACGTTTTGCATTTATTGTACTTGAAAACAAGAAAAGTAAGACTATGGTAAGTAAGGTACCCTTTCAGTCAAGTTTAATAAAATAGAAATATTAAGATTTATTTCAAAGTATCTAACAAACAAATATTGTGATAAAACATTACATTCTGTACATATGTATATTTAAGGATAAGAGTACAATAAAGACTGTTTGAGCAGAAAAACTTACATATTTAATAAATCATTTTTAATATCAAAGGTTGACTTATAAAGAATGTTATATGCCTGAAAAGTCTTTTCTTTCTATTAAACACAAAACTTTCTAATGCTGGAAAAGTATAAAAAGTATTTTCTTTTATCAGAAGTTCTATACTTGATTAAAAACATGTACATTTTCATTTCAGTCAAGTTCTTTGAAGCCTTATCTCACAGCAGTGAGACGCACATTGACTGCTGCCATGTGTCTTGAAAATTTTTCATCTCAAATTGTTGAAAAGCACAATAAGCCAGAAGTAGAAGTACGTGCTAGTAGAGAATTGTTATTGACGCCAATTTTAATTAGTAGGAATGCCAATGAAAAAATTTTGATCGAGTCTAGTATAAACAGTATGAGAATAAGCATAGCTGTAAAACAAGTAGATGATTTAGAAAGAATTTTATGTCACAAATTTACAAGATTCATGACTATGCGAGCAGAAAATTTCATGATTTTGAGGAGAAAACCTATAACGGTATGAGTTATTTCTTTATATTTAAAAAAAAAGTTTGTTTTGAAACGTGACCATGCATATGAATATGTACGTATATATGTAGACATCTGTGAATGTACGTATTTATTCACAAAAACTATAATTAAGTAAATACTTAAATAGATTAGAAGTTATATAAATAATATCTGCTAATCGTATGAATTAATTGATACTAAATGTATTTATATATAAATGTAAGCAACAATATCAAAAATAATCCTTAAAAATTTTAAATTAATTTCGAAAAAACTTTCAGTTTTTTAAGTGGTCAAATTATAGAATCAATACTTGGACTTTTGACCATTAAGGATTTATTAAAATTTTTTTTTATGTAATATTCCTCATGCAATTAAATGATTAATACAAACATTATTTTCTAAAAAAATATCGTGTAATATTATAAAAGTTCTAAGTAAAAGAAAATTCAGAAATTTTTTTAAGGTTATACCCATATTTATTGTTGATGTGCATTACTATTAAAATAAAATGAGTAATGTATCATTCAAAAATTGCATTAATTTAATAGGATATTGTATTTAATGAAAAATTAAGTCATATAAGCTATTTATAACATATTTATAAGTATATTTGATATTATTCACATTAACTTTATAAGCCATAATTCATTTATTTAATAAATTATTTTAACAATTAAATCAGTTTTATCAATAACAATGGAATTTAATAATTTTAGTGTGTGTGCGTGTGTGTGTGTGTGCGTGTGTGTGTGTGTGTGTGTGTGTGTACATACATATTAGTTTTGAATATTGTATATTTTTCATATTTTTTAATTAATTTCAGAGGATTTTTCCAGTAAATATACTGCAATTTTTAATGTACTCATATTATGTTATTCAGTGAATTTTTAAATATTTGAATTCATCTGAATATTTATTTTAGGGTTATGATATTAGCTTCTTAATTACAAACATTCACACGGAACAAATGTATAAACACAAAATTGTAGACTTTGTTATTCATTTCATGGAGGAAATTGATAGAGAAATCAGTGAAATGAAACTGTCAATGAATGCTAGAGCTCGCACATGTGCTGAAGAGTTCTTAAAGAGGGTAGGTAAATTATATTAAAATTAAATTAATTCAATTATCTGACATTTTATATTGATTAATTTTATTTATTTGTATAGTTCTAGTCCGAAGCTCTTAAATAGCACTAAGGTTGAAAGCAAGAATGCAATTATGACATGTATTCGTTAATAAAACCACCTATCATCTGTTATCTATCTCTGGTTTCACGCACTCTGGAGTAGTACCAAACTTTACCTTGTTATCGCTGTTGGTAGGGCAACGTAAGAGTGGAGTTAAATGTATTAGAAAGTAGAAAGATATGAACTGTGGGTGGTCTATAGTCTGTTTTACATACGCAAGCACAAAGAAGTATAAACAAGTATGAATGTCAATTTTTTTTATGTACCTAGTGATTTTAATGCTGTTGGATGAAAGATGATGAATCTTATGTAAAGTCTTACTTTACCAACACTTTTATCGTTGCAATTGGTTTCCCTGTTTTTAAAACATAAATTTTAGAAAATTTGTTTTGTTTTGCACAATACAATATATAGTGAATATTATTATTTATGATTAAATTAAACGTTTATAATTTTCTTAGAACAACGATTATTTAAGTAAGATTCAAAAGTTATTTTACTAATAAATGTAGTTACTGATTGTTTAAGGCACCTTTAAGAAGTTAAATGAGTAGCAGCGAAAATAATAAATCAAGGCCAATTTTAAGATTGACCACCCACTGGTCATAAAAATTTAAAGGTTCTGTGTTAAGTAAATAAAAGCATTTTTTATGATGTGTATCATTGTTTGGACTCAGTATCTTCTTTTATCGAGCCGCAATATTACTTTAAGAATCGCGAGTATTTTTACTGAGATTGGCATTTTTCTTAATGCATTGCTTCTTTTAGTATTTACAATTGTAATTTCATGTATGATTTAGAAATTTTTTAAATTAGCTAAAAATGTTGGAAAAAAATATTTTGTAATCATACATAGATACATATAGACATACACATGTGAATCTTATTAACATTTTTTTTTTATAAATTTCTTATATTACCTAATATTCCTTAATTTATTAATCAAATTATGTGAGATATTAAATACCAAATTAATAAAAAAAATCCAATATGGAAAATCATTCAGATATAATTATAAATCCTTTTTTTACTCCAGATAATAATCTACCGTATTATTATGAACGAACTTTATGTTATAATGTTTAAGATTATTATATGCTCATATGCGCGCAACATAAATACATGGAAAAGAAGATGAAGTGAGAATAAGTTGTATTAAAGATTATTACATATATTAAGAAACTCAAGTAAGTTGTAGGATAATAACGAAGAAAAACTTGTGCTGAGTGATTCAGTGAAAAAAATATTACTAATTAAAGAAACGTCCACATATGTTCTGAAAAAGAAAAAGAAATATGATGATGTGTACATTGAGTTCAACGACTGCCGATTACGCATTGCATACGTGTGCATCGTCACATGCGTTTATACATATATATAAATTTGTTCGCAACGGACAACAACGTACGGAATATCTAATGAGCTTGAGAGAATCCTGTTGTTTACCGTGATTTGTAACTCTTGTGAGGTATATTTACAATTTACTCATAACATCTTATACCTTATATTTATAATAAAATCTCGCTCGAACGTCTGAAAATATGCTTAGCAATATCTTGTTTCAAAACCTTTCTTACAAAACATCCTTAAACCATCTGTTCTGCATCAAACATTTTCAATACTATATTCTTTATCAGTTTTATGATATTATTGTGGCTATTTTTTAGTAAAATTATACAAATTTATACAAATCTACGTGCACATATAAAAGATGCGTAATGTGATTTTTATAAAAACAATATGTATAGTCAGCGTACAAATATAAATATGTATTTAATTAATGTATAAAGGTGTATTTTAGGTGTATCTTATTTTATTTTACACGCTGATTAATAATATTTTATACGTTATTGGGATCAATATATTTTATTACATTAACTACGAAGAGAATATCACATTTATTTCAGTTTTTTTTTGTTACAGAATTTTACAGAATTTTTTATTTGATGTTAGCAAAACAAAATTTAAGAAAAAAGTTACTTCAATTTTCTAGCTATATAAAAATTTGTATAATTTTAATGTTAAATATTTATTTTTATATTAACAAGATCACTTATATTTAAAAATTTTTAAATTAGTTATTCATAATTTGTTTATTCTAACAAAAAATTGATATTATCTCTTACATATACATACATATGTACATATATTGTATGCATACATGTAAATTAAATTTTCTCAAATGTATAATCATTGGAAAAGAGTAATTTCGTTTGTTTTAAATAAAGTGTTTAGATGAAATCGAGTACGTTGGTAATTAATACACATATGTTTTTTAACATATGAAGTCACGTGGTTATAAAGTTCTTTGAAACTATTTGAAACAATATGAAGATATTGTTATTATTACCTAAGTTATTTTAGAAACATTTAAATGATTATATATTATGGCATTAATTGAAATAGCGTAGATTTTAATTAAAATTTTGTTTTTATATTTATTGGCAAGTATATGAAATAAAAAAATAATATTTTAAACGCTTGATTTACTTAAATTACACCTTCATTAAATGTATCCGATTTAATTACTTATAAATATCACCTTAAATTAATATTCAGGTTTAATATTTTCCAATTAAAGTTTATAAAGTATATCCGAATGTTTAAATTCTATACAATTATGTATTCGTCCATTTACAGAAATAGGTATAAACCCGTACAGTAAATAAATAAAGTGATATTGGTTCACTCATTAAAAAATATGTTTGACTCAAACGAACGTAAGAGATTTATAACACTACATTTTAATTTTATTACGATAACGTAATGATTTTTTCCATTGACAAAATTTCATGTGCATTTAGTAATATATGTTCGTAACTATAATCAGGTTAGCATTCATTTATTTAAAAATGGTTCTTAATATTGGCACATTTGGATCAGAACGATCATTATATTTGGATTATTTAATTAATCTTGTTTTGAAGTATATTAATTCAACTGTATTTTATTTCATTTTTCTCTATCAATTATGCTTGGATTATTTAAAATTTCGTAATTTGTTAAAAATAGGATTTAATTAGCTTAGAAACATATAAGGTATTTCTTTGGCGTGTAATATGAAGCGAATGAAATAAGATATTCGTCGCTTAAAGTCAGAAGAAAAATAACTTAGCCGAAAGACTACGTAAATTATTTCCTAATTAGGTTCAAGAGACACTTTTTGACGTGGAAAGATATATAGCATGAGATTATAATTATGTGGATTTGCGCCTAAATGAATGAGAGAATGTTTACTTTATGAATATATCAAATAGATTAACAATAAATGAGTTGTAACATTTCTTTTCGACTTCTTTCGTTTGCTCCCACACATACATATATATATATAAAAGAAATGTTTCGCTCTGAGATCGAAATCGGTTTAGCTTCGAAGTTGAAGATTATAATTTTCTGACACCGGTAAAATTAGCTTAGACCCAAGTCGAATGCATTTGTTCGCTACGAACTTCTATCTCATTTCTGGAGTTTACAGGCAGAGCCACTTTCGAAGTGGAATCGAATACACACTACAGTACAACACGGAACATTTCGCGCGATCTTTGGTATTCGTCGTTGTTACGCGTGTCACGCGCGTCACGCGCGGCCGCGCAAACGGACTCGCGATGAGAAAACGCGCGTGTGCGCTTCTGTGGGCGCGCGATGGAGTTTATGCCAGCGATGGATTCTTCTCTCTTGCCCCAGTCTGTGGAATTTCACGATCATGAATATATTTCGGTAAATCGAGCTTCAAATTCCCATAACCATGGAGGATGTTGGTGGGTCAGATAATCATTGAGGGACCGATTGCGTGATTCATTACTTTTTAAGCGTGCGATTGTGTAAGTTTTGTATTTCTTTTATTTTTATTTTTTATTATAACAGCCATTTTTTTCATACTTTAACATATTACTATGCAAGTGCAGGCGCCTTTTTTTTTTTGGAATATGCTTGAAAGATGTCGTTTTCTTTTATAAATTTCGGTACAAGCCCAGAGAATTTGTAATGTGTTTAAATGTACCTTCTTGTCGAAATAAAAGTACTGTAATATTTATATACATATTCAGTCGTTGATGTTTCATTGTTTTGTTCGAATGTAATATCTGCTAATATAGTAACGCACTTAGATTTTAAAATCAAACATATAATTTTACTTAATATTCTGTTGGTCTGTATATATTCCTTTCTGGATCGATTTTTAGCACACGTAGATGTATTTGGTTCAGCATAAGTGTATGCGTTGAAATTCATAGTTTTGTGTCATGATTCACATTTACCATTTTAATATGCGTGCGCAAGTTTGACTAAAGATTTGTCATAAATTTAAATTAGAAATATTAATTAAAATAATGCTTAAAGTATAAGCTTATTACTGTAGTTAATTTCGTATAGTTTTTAATAAATGCCTAAACAATGAGAGGTTTAACAACTATAAAAGCTCAAAGAAATGGAAACTTAAAGAATTAATTAGAATTGTTACAAGAAACATTTTGTTTATAAGTAAAAGAATAATATTTTATCTCAAGACACATTTTTCGAATAATTTTAATTACTCTCACCTGTTATCTTATACGCAATAATATTTTTCAAAATAACGTTATTATTATATTTTCAATGGCTGTAGATATTTCTACAGATTCGATTATTATTAAACAATTGTTTGGACTATCGTATACTAAAACTCTGTTTTTCAATGTTTAAATGTCGCAGTAAACGTCCTAACCTTAGATCCAAGTTTATTTACCCTATTTTAAAAATATAATTGACATTAATCAAAAGGTAGATCAAAAGAAAATTTACTTTTTTCATAAGCTTTTTTAAAACTGATTTTATACTTGAAATTTATTTAAAAATTAAAGTAGAAAAATTAATTTAGCTGAAACATTGAGAGAATAATTGCCTATCAATTTAAATTTAAAAAATTTTTTTTAAATTTAGGTTTCAATTGTAATAAATAGTAAATCTCGATAGGACGAATTCAGTCAGTGAATGAAAGGCCAAATAGAGCAAAGTTTTTGATTAAATTACTTTAATATGAAAATTTATTTACAATTCGTGTATTGTAAGAGCTTCTCTGTTTAAAAATAAATATAACAGAATTTAAACAATTATACCGGAAATGTTTTTTTTTTTTAATATCTTTAACAACATCCTATGAAAAATTTAAGCAAGTTTGCTCATTAATTTTATTACGTATAAACAAAATTTGTCTTCATAATGATAAAGTTGAAGATTGCGAGTCTCGCAATATACAACATATATTTTATATTCAAATTTATTAAGGTTTTTCGAAATTATTGACATATTCTTTAAATAATCATTGGCCATCTTTTAGTTCCTCATATTGTATGACATTATTTTTGAATTTCGAAATGTTTTCTTTCGAATTCAAGATGAACATAAGAACGGATTATCAAATGAACCGACGAAAATAGAAAAGTGCATGACTTAATGGCTTAAAAGGGATGATCGATGAAGCAATTTCTAATAGATACAACTTCTGTGGCATTTCCGTAAAATTCAAGGTACGTATGCAAGATGCTTTATTTGCTATTTCGCAGACGTCAGTGTACAAGCGACCTTTTGGGATTATACTCCTTCTCTTTTCCTCTTCTGGTCTGGGCTTTCCATTTTCTTTCCCCTCTTTTTCGCTCGAATGTGCACGCATTCGAGTAAAACACGTGTATGCGCGTAATCCTTTCCTCCTCCTTTCTGGAGATGTGCCCTTTTTAGTATCCTGTTCTGCGTGAGCTCTTCCATGAAAGCATAAGGAAAGCTACGTAACAAGCACCACAAGAAGGAAGATGTATGGATCGAGCAAAGGGTTGTAAACTTAACTGCATGAATTTGTCTCGATTTTTTTTCATTTTCACTCAAGATACTTGAAAACACATCACTATGTGAGAATCTAACGTAGCCGTGTACAAATACTGACTTTGCGCAAATCAGATAAACGATGGTCCATTTCTAACACCTTGATTATTAATAAATGATGTTTTTCAAATGTTTTTCATCGATGTGATATTTGTGCATGATTTTTTAAATAAAGAACACTGTTTTCAACATTGTCAAAGTATTTATTATTTATACATAAAGAACCACGTGTGCTACTTAAGTAATATATCTTCTAGAATTTTCTGTACTTTCTTTAAATGCTATATCGTCACTTTAATGAATTAAGATTAAACAAAAAGTTTTAGTAGATATGACACACATGATTCTATGGATAATACGTTTAAATGTTTTCTTCGGCTTCGGATAAAACTTTTAATTTTAAAAAACTCTTCACTGAATTTGATTAATTTGTTTAAAAATAGAAGAAAACTGTAAGGGAATATTTGTTAAAATTAAGGTTCCACTTTTTTATTGATGCTGCGCCATTTGAGTTGAAATTCATGTAACTTTAGCGTACAAAATCTTAACTATTTTTATACTTAATCTTAAGTGAAATGCACTTGAAAGGATTCAAGTATTAAGAGTTAAACTACTCTCACTCGTATACAACAATTGCCAACCGACGCTCATTAATATGATAATTAATATAAACTAATCGAGTGTGCATTTAACAAATAATAGAATAATTTACGTATAAATAAGTTGCTATTGTAAAGATTTAGCCTAAAATACTTAAGCTAAGATGATGTAATTTCAGAAATCCTATAAATTATTCAATATGTTGAAAATCTTTGTGACTTATGAATAAAATCAAATGAATAAAGGAGCACGTTTATGGCGTACAACACATTTTCAAGAGAAATGTATCAAATGTGTTGCACTATTTGAAGCGTGAAAAACTGTCAGCTTAAAAAATTTATTTCTTTACTAAACGAGCAAATTTAGTAGAAGAAATGTATTAAATTTGAGTAAAAATGAGCGTCTTTGTAAATTGATCGTACATTTCGTAAATATATTTAATAGAAAGCGAACATTTATCGATCGTATATTAACTTTTTCCTTTACCGAAAGTCTAAAACTTTCCGCTGATTTTGTGACAAGATATTTTTCTTTCAATTAATGCTCGGAGCTTTTTCCGAGCGAGAAGATTCTATATAAAATCTGTATTCTCCCCTAACATCTATTATCTCATATCTTTTTACAGTATTAAATTAGAGCATTGAAGATTCAACGAAATACTACTGCATTTTCTATTTTGTTTTTTATTACATTATATATAAAGCTGAAATGAATGATTTCCACTTATTATTCAGAATGCAATTTTTATCGATGTCTCATGCGACAATGAATGTACAGTGATAACATATAGAAATTTCTTTTTGTCGTTTTGAAATATGACTTTCCGATTAGTAAATATAATCATGATTATAATCATTCGTACAAATATGGAAATGCGTTTCGATAATACTTGAACAATTAAATATATCGATAGTGCACATCGTCCAAATATAATAAAAAGAGCGGATGAAAAATAAGCGAAAATGAACGATTTACTTATTCGCCATAAAACAAACTGCCACGAATCATAAGCTGTCGAAGACGACACAAAGCTTTCAAAATGACAAAACGAAAAGGATACTCGGCTACTGCGTACTTTCAAGTTGATAAAGTATGCGTGAAAAATATCAATTACTTTTGAAATGATTAGTCGCGCAAACAAATAAAAGAAAAGGATTTGCGAGTGAGCCCAGTGACTAGAGTGTTAAACTAAAATTTGCTCGGCGACGTAAGAAAGAAAAATACCGAGTGAGCGTAAAAGGAGGGTGTAGTACGTACGAGGAAAAAAGTAGCGATAAAAATCCATTCTCGAAAAAGTCGACCACCGCTACGTAAAAAGGATGAAAATAAGAGGAAGAGTGAGAGAGGCCATCTATTCTCCTTCATTTCTACCTCTGGTCGTCGTCGCCACAGGAGCGAAAGCCACCGAGGAAAACAAACAGAGGAAAACGAACGTCGAGATGATAGGGAGCAAAAAGAAGTGCGAGAGAAAAAGCGTAAGTGCAAATTTTAGGGATGACGGCGACGCCGACTACGACAACGACGGCGACGACGTCGCGGATGCGTATACGAGGGACAGTCGTCGACTGCGTAGAGAACATCGCTTACGTACATAGGAGAGTTCGAGGGCGGTTATAAACTTTACGTACGCGAGTTTTATAGGATCCGAGCGCAACTTTTTTCCTTTATGGTTTCTAAACAATTTTTCCTCGTTTAACCCTTTCAACAGTCAAGGCTAACTTTTTCATTTCTCTTTCTCGTGGATGCCGTTTTAATGCAACTCACTCGCACTATCTGAATTCCTTAACAGGAAAACTTACTCTGTCAGCGGTTCCGAATTAGAAAGATAAGTCGGTCACACGAGATAAAAAGAATTCGTGAAAACTTATTTCGTAGCAAAAAGAAAATAACGTTTCGCCGTCAAATATTTAGCTCTTTTGTACTTAACGTCGCATAAAGTGACGTAAAGAGTTTATCGAATCATCGAAACAATTTGTTCTACATCGTAATAAAAGATATCAAACACACTTCTCTCTCTCCTATATAATCATTAAAATTTAATTATTAAATTTAAGAACTTAATTTTAATGACCTAAATTAGAAATTATAATTTTCTATATGTGAAATTACAATTTTAAACTGACTTAAATTTAAACGCACTTAAACTAAGCGTCAATAAATAATATAAGTATTAGCAAATATTATAAATGAAAAAACAAAGTAAGATAAATCACGAATGATTACGAATAGTTTTACTTCTTCCGATTGTGATCATTTAAAGTTCTTGATAATTACATATGTTAACCAAACGTTTTTATACATTTACAAGTTAATGCTAATTACATTACCAGAGAGAGAGAGAGAGAGAGAGAGAGAGAGAGAGAGACAGAGAGAGAGACAGAGAGAGAGAGAGAGAGAGAGACAGAGAACGTATTTTAAATTATTTAAAACGCAATAAAGATAATAATCTATATTAAAATGATTACTTCTATTTTTCGTTATCTCATTGTGTGCACATAAAGAAATATATAATTAAGGAATACATTCCGTTAGACAGTGATTAAGAATAAAATCGATTAGTCGATGTAAAAATCTACTTCTTTGTGAAGCAGTAACGCGTTCTTAGGTAGTAATGTTCTCGAAAGAGCATGTTTTCAATATTACTAAGTAACAAGAGGGTGTAAGAATAGATTTGCTCGTTGTGCATAAAAATATATTGCATGATGTATTGAGCGAAAGAAGGGTCGAGTAGTCATTAATTCCCGAAGTCTGGTTAAATTCTTGAACTATTCTTATTTTCGATGGAAGTATCTTTTGCGTATTCACTTTTGCAATAAAAATCACGTAAAAGATTAACCAGTCGGTTTTGAATTTCCTTACCATTTATGCACTAAATTTGCTCTTCCCCCCTCGTAGATTTCTCTATATTTAAGTTTGAATATCAGTTTGTTTAACTGTACGGTTTGCATGCGTTCATAAAAGACGATATCCTGGCGAGACATTTGAATAGCCGCGAATAAGAAGGAAAAAATTAGTTAATACAAATCTGATGAAAAGAAAGATCCAGATGTGATCCCGAACATCAGCGAAAACCGGAAATTTCATGAAAATTCCTTTGCGAAAAATTCACTTTACCAAAATCTCTCAAATCGCTCTGGCGCGTCCTATATGCAAGGGCAAATCCACACTAGCGATGGTAAAAAAGCGTGTATGTGCGCGCGCGCGCTTGTGGGTATGAGCGAGAGAGAGAGGCTGAGGCTGAAAGTATCGTGTTTGCGCGAGGTCGGCTTTACGCCGACGCGGAGTCCAAACTCTCCCTCTTTCGCTCACTCTGCCCAAGTTGCCATAGTCCGAAAAGCTCCCGTCGACGTCGCACCACCACCACCAAGCGGCCCAAGTCGAGAAGCCAGAGCAGCGAAAGCTCCGATCGTGCCGCTTCGAGATCCACGCGCATCGACGAAAACGAGAACGACGCGCTGCGCAAGAGCAGTCGCAAGTCGCGCGCGGGCTCGAGAGAGAACGACGAAGGACAAAAATGAGATAACGAGAAAGAGAGACGGAGGAGTGGAACAGCCGAAGAGGGAAGGGAGGGAGGAGAGCGTGCGCGCAAGCCTCGGGAACTCGGGCTGTGCCGGCAGTCGTGTGAGGAGTGTGGCCCGCGTTAGGTAGGATGCGCGTGCCTGGGTGCATTGTGCCCCGACCAGCAGCATCCGACGCAAACCCAGCCAGCGGAGCCCAAGGGGCCGCGGCAAAGGGGTGGGCCCAGCCCAGTTTTTCCAAGGAGACGGCAAGACGCTAGGCTACTCCGCCGAGTCCCACCTACTCATGTTCATCCCGGATACCCTGAGGAGCTGCATGGTGGAACCGGATGTCTCGACTTATCTGCAGGCCCCTTCCGTAGGACAGGTCAGTTTCAGCGGATACGACGGATGTGGGTCGCGGGCGCACGTGGAGGCCGATCCTTTTCAACACTTTTCAAACATGCCGAAAAATCCACGTGCGCTGCTGCTCGAGGAGCGAACGAACCTTATTGGCGTTTTGCGTCCCTTGAGGCTCTTTCGCCCAATTTACACACATTCCAACGGCATTACCCATTAAACCGAGGATGTAAATTCGTACTTACGTGGTTTTATGCCGTTAGCTGCTGCACGAATATCTGTCGTGACACAGTGACATTGCTTATAAAAACGGTTGAGTAGGATAACAGTCTTAAGTTGTCGTCACTGTAGGTGGTACGTGCGTGTAAAGGCTGAGAAAACACTTTTCAAATTCAGTTTCACAGAACTGAATTTCCTCTTCAGAAAATTTGCATATAATTTCAGAAAATTTGCATACAATTTGCATATAATTTGCATATAATTTCTCTTTTCATACATCGGATTTCGTTTCTTATATTAGCTATTATTGCATGAAGAAACTGGAACTCAAATACTTCACTTGGAAATGTCAATGTTATCTTGTAATTTACGTTAAATCGTTTTTTAAAGTTCCATTAAAGTTATTAAATGTACTGTGAATTTTAGTTCAGCGAAGTATAGTTTCCAATTGCTTTTATTTATTTTTAATTTCGTATGACCTAGCTTCTGTCGTTCGCAATTGCTTGTACACGAGGCTGTTGTCAATGAAATTTCAACCATTACGCGGTATACCCGATTACTCTTAAGGGTATTACCATTGACGGCATCTCGATACTAATAATAATATCTCGTCTTACATACGTTCCTTTAGAATACTCCAGTTGAATTTATTCATCGCAAGCGCTCTTCTTTTTACCCTTTTCACCCCGAGAAAACATTTTCGACAAAAACCAGAGCTTGCTCCTCACCTGTAGACCTTTGGAAACGTAAAAGAAATCGAAAGCCGTATAAGTAGATAAGACAAGGAGGAATACTGTCGAAAATATTGACATGCACGCGGACTCGCGTGTCGTGCACTGCGCTTCGTCCCCACTTTAGCGACCCGAGAACGCGCGCCGCGTGAGATGCTGCAGTGCGAGCACGTGCGCGTGCGGCTAATATCGACGTTGTCACGAGTCTCTCTCTCTCTCTCTCTCTCTCTCTCTCTCTCTCTCTCTCTCTCCCTGTCTGTGTCTTTCCCCTTATCGCTCTCCTTTTCACTCTGCTGATAAATGCTTCGCTAATTTTCTGTAGACTACCTTCTATGGGTGACATGATGGGTCGCGACCAGAGAGAAACATACCATTGGCAGTTTAGATTTGACAACTTGACGATTGACAAACGATATAGTATCCACAAAATCACGAGAGACGGATTTCAGGGTTAGAATGATGATTCAGAATGAGAAGGGGAATAATTGCGATGCTATTTACTTTGTAAATCGAGATGACATTTGTGGTATACAGGTTTTGAAAAGCTTAGAAATAAAATGAATCTACTCCGCTTCACGAATAGGGCTATCGTATCTACCTACTCTTATTTTTATATTTTGCGTGGCACTAAATGAATGCATTTTTTTTCGTATTATTTCATACGATTGTGCGCTCTTTTAAATGTATTGGATAAAATTAACGATATAAATGTCGTAACATTCGGTAAAATAAAAGAAATACATTTTGGATTTTAGATAACATTAAAATTGGGAATGAAGTTGAGTAAAAGTAGAAAGTTAAGTTTAACGTAAGTTGCGGTGAAAATTTTTGATAACCAATCAATGGCTCAGTAGTTGATAGTTAACTCTTCAATATTGAAATAATAAATTTGCTCACAAGTGGTCGTGTTTCTTTGAATTCTAAGCATGCGTTCCCTCTTCAAAGCCAACGTTTAATTTACTTCATTAGAGAAGATCTATGAATATATAAACTGCAATGATTATCCGAGCTTTGCAAATAAAGGGTGCTTGCAATTGATGCAATTTGATGATAAAATCAATTGGCAATTCATTGGTTTACCATATTTCTTTTTATTATATTCCGATAGTTATGTGTAATATTCAGTTGTAGTTTATTTAAACGCGCTGAACGTATTTTAATCAGTAATATTATCCTTTTAAAATAAGCAAATTTTTTATATGAAAAAAATTTCCATTACATTCCGTGCGCGTATTAAATATGTGGTTCATTATTTCTATAGTAGAACTGTTGGCTTTTAATCATGTTATTTGTATGAGTAGGCAATTACGAACCTTGGTAGAATTTTTTTTACTAACTAAAACATTGTCAAATTGTTTTTGGAAATGATATTTTTATCCGTTGTAGACTCTGACCTTTTGCAGAATTACCAAATAAAGTCAATCGTTCGATTTCTCGTGCTAATATCTTATCTTCGCGTAATAATAGTGTCGGTTACACAGCTACACCTTAAGTTCTTTCAGACTTTGTAAGATAATGTTAATTCTCGAATTATTCTATTTCAGAAAACTATTTTAAACGATTGATAAAATTAATTGGATACGAACACTTTTGTCAAACTGCCTAGATCCAATCGCACGTAGTTGTAAAAAAAAGTCGAATAATCACTTTTAGAAATAATATTATGATAATTATTAGCGCATTAAAGAATTCTTCGCAAAAATTCGCAAAAAGAATATTCAACTAAGCCTATACTATTTCATTGAAAGCATCTTACTATTTAAATATTTAAATTGACTCGTTTAGTCATTTAGTCACGTATTTACTTACTCGGAGTAAGACTTTCGAACGTAAATTCAGTTCGGAAATTATATTAATTACTCACAGGCCGAAAATTGCGTTGTTCCGTCAATGAGTACAGTATAGTACAAATTCCAATACGGATAAGCTATTTTAATATATATATATATATAAGTATTAATTGAAAATTTACAGCCACGAAGAGATGCTATTGAAAGCGTATGGCAATTGCCATTACAAGTTTAGAAGTTAAAAAAACATACGGTAATATACCTACATATTTTCAAAAGTAAATACCAACTGCAAAGCTCCAGAGCACCATTTACAAGGGCGCTATTCCACACCCTAAAAGTTCCATCCAACTGGCCATGCACACTGAAATAAAACGGCGCTGTGTAGCCGTTAACTTCTACCTTCAGATTTCAAACGCTTTTGCCTCGCGTCGCGACGCCTCCTGGGACACTCCATGTGCACGTACACGTAGACACACGTAGACACAAACTGGCCATAAAATGGGAAAACAGGGCGCAGTTTAAGGAAACGAACCGGCAAATTGCGCACGGATTTTTCCGCTCTCACCCCTTCGCTCTTCTTCCTTTTTTCTGCAAACGGCCCGAAAATTAAGTGCAGAACTAGAGGATGAGAGAAAGAAAGGGGTGCACGGCACGCAAAGCTGTCCGACTGTAGGGATGGCTCCATGAAATTACCCATCATCGACGATTTCAGCAATATTCCCGAGCGGTGGTCGTTGTTCATTAAAAAACTTTTGATACTTGCACATAACGATATACACTAGTTGTCTCTGGTCTGAAGAGCGAAGAGGATTTGCTTCTCTGATTTCGACATTGACACATTCGCGTAAAAGACTTCTCGTTATCTCTGATGGGATAAGTTTTTATGGAATTTGTTAGAAAAGAAGTTGGGTATATTAGTTTCTCTGGACCCACGTTCTTTCCTTTACCAGTGCGAATTAATGCTTCAACATTGCGTCGTTTATTCAAGAAAATTCTGACCTGCAACCACGTTGGCATTCCTAATTATTTTAACCTGCACTCTGTTGCAGCTGCTAAAATATTCATAAATATTATCATTCTGGTTTTCTACTGATCTTCGAGTGGTTACAAATTACTCGGTATTAATTAGTTCGTGTCGTTGCAACGCAGTGAAATGATAACTTACGATGACTATTGAAACGTCAATATCACGACAATAAATCAATGAAATCATGAATTTTGCAATGATTGCAATACTGTAATTATCATCGCGTTATTTACTTTGTTCTGATTAAACAAAGAATTTTCACTTGGATCAAATAATTCGAGTACCTTCATTAGCTTACTTATTTCGTAATGCTTACCAACCTTATTGTCAAGGGGATAATAATAAATAAATAATCAAATTAAAGTTACATTAAAGTATTGGAATTATACTAGTAGTTGTAAAACTGAAGTCATTATTCTAAATGAGTCTTCTGTAAATTTTATTGGGTCACGCGTATCACTGTTGTAGAAACGGATATTATTTACTTTCTGGAGTTAAAGTTTAATCAGAAATGAATGAGCTAATATTACAAGAAGCTTTAGATTAAAAATTCGAATATTCATTAAAATCTTAGAAAGAGATTATAGAAATAATTCAACTAATGTTACAACACAATGTACTTCTCCAACGATCAACAATGTATTACACTTTCTGAGGCTCATACTTTGTCAAACTTAAAAGATCTATTATTTATGATTATAAATTCATTAGTATTGTATTAATGTTGAAAATTAATCTAATTTTATGTTTCATACAGCTAGTGTGATTCAGATTACTTTAGGTTACTCATTTATTCATCTTGACTACACGAAAACTTATTTGAAATAAAATATTTAATGAAAAATCAAATCAACGCCATTTTTAAAATAACCAAATATACATTACAAATTGGTATATTTTGCAAGAGTATTGTCCACAACATTAGTATTTTCAAATGTAAAATAAAAACAATTAATCAAAGAATTTACCAAGATCAAGACCAATTTATCAAGATTAGCACGCTTTCAAAACATTAAATCGCTAGAGCATTGAATACAAGTTCTTTAAATATTCAAAAATTCTTCTAAAAAGCGTTGGTTATTGCACACTCACACGCATACTTTTTTCAAGTGAACTTTGGTTTTAGATGTTTATACGATATTTAAAACGAAACTTATCTTACTGTTGTTCAAAATGATACTCCCCACTTGAACGACAATGAATCTTTCCTGTATCAAGAGTAAAATAATACTCTTCTATGTTTAAATCTCAAGGTTACGCTCATAAATGTTATCCTGGTTAAAAATGTGAAGGGTTGGTTATCTACTAAGCATCTAAAAGCTTGCGCTGCTCGTTCACCTTATTATAAATGAATTCTCAAAAAGTGAGTGCCATTGCAAGTGCCAAAGTCCATCAGTTGTGAAAATTACTATCTTACTAAATATCGGCAAAATAAGAGGGATGATTCAAGTCGTATACTAGTGAAGTGGTCTTTGAAAATTCGCAGCACCTGTACGTCTTACAGAGTCGCAATCGCCTCGGTTCTCTACGTCAACCGGAATAGCGCGTCTCTTCAAATTGCTCTCTCTCTCTCTTACTCTCTCGGGAGACCTTTGAAAGTTCGTCGTCCTCTACTCGCACAGCTAGCAAACTTAGAACGGTCATTAGCGCGTCGTGTACACATATTTAGGCCGATGTTATTCCTTCTATCCTCCGCGACGCCGCCGTCGCCGTCGCCATCGCCGTCGAGTCTTAAGCGAGGCAGTGGAAACGTAATTCTCATTAGCCTCGTCGTCCTCGTTTTTTTCCGAGATCGGCCAGTGTCTTCTTCGCTAAGTTTGTTTAGCGATGCTTTTTCATGTCTTTGATGTAAATTTCAATTGATCCGTCATCGGTGGCTTCTTGGCTTTTTCGAGCATTTCAAATGTCACTCTTGCTTTCTCTCAATTTCCGATGCCTACAACCCAAAGGAACTTAGTATTTAAGGAAATTAAGCAAACTTAGTATTAAGGGAGAAGCATTTTACATACAGTACGAATAGTGAAACGTGAATTGAAAAGTCGCCTTTGTTATATTATGACGGTGCTATCGAAATTCACTACGAGAATAATCTTTTCTGAATTCAGAAGATAATTCGAGTCGTTATATGATTAAAGTATACGTGTACATTACTATATGTAATCATTATATGTGCATACTTTTCGAATTTATTATTTTTCACAAGTTTATTAAAAACTTATAATCATCCATAAAAGAAATAATTTGCACAGAATTGTACGGATTCAGCTCTGTGAAGTGCATTTTCACAGTAAACACGTAGCTTAGAATTTTCTTATGCACTGGATGTTAAAAAATATTACCTGATACGTCTATCGAGCATTTGTATTCCACGAAATCGCGCAATAGTATTGAAACACTAGTAATTGTAATTCGCTACTGTTTTTTGCAAAAGTCACCTTGAAGCTTCGTTGCTCATTTCGTGAAATGAGCAACGAAGTAGGTTAAAAAATCATGTTATGTCTTACTATCATCCCTAAAGTATCGAATGCGGTCATTTGAAAATGTTGCAATATCATGTGAATGCTGAGTTTAATTATACAAGATTAAAAATAGTCAATAATGACGTAACGATCTGTCATAATAGGTACCATAAGAATGGCTCGAGCATTAGTCACTATAATGTAATGTGATATTAACATAAATTTATGTCATTAGATCCGCTTCTAGCATCCGCTGAACAGTCTATAAAAAGTGATCAAGACGTTATGACATTTTGCGTTGATATGTATGATGGACTAGTAGAACGAGTGCGTGTCTAGTCGGGCAAACACAAATAGGCATATTGTAACGCATTCGGCAAATTACTATTGCGTTTGTAACCTCTGACAATACATTTCCACGCAAATATTGAAAATGTATCACTTATACGTATAAATCCTTGTAATATGAAACTAACTTAAATAATAGTATGGAATATCCGAGGAAAGTAGTTAAGGCTGGCGAAAGCTAAAACATGAAAGAATCGGATTTTTTCTATTGACGGTAAAAGGCATTTACTTTTCTAACCTTCCGAGGGTCATTTATTTCGTGCAAATTACTGCAAAATAAATATTGATCTCGTGCTGCCAAAGCAAGGTAAATTCTGGAAATTATATCCTCGAAGAAAATTCATTTGTCTACCGAATGAGATAGGTTAATTATGAGCGAAACGTGTTAGCCATTAAATACGTTTATTTACAGTTGTTCATTATAAATATTCATTATCGTAAATAACATTCAGATTTTCTTTTATAAAGGAAGCATACAAAATCTTGGTATCATTCGGGTGAATAATGACGTTGTAACAATTTCTTTTGGCATACATTTAAAAACGCCCAAATTTATTCGGCTGAGAATATCTTTGTAAAATAAATTTTTTGAAAAACTGAATGGTTCGAGTGAGTTAATTTAAATGTTAAATTTTAGTTTTCTTGTATATTTTTTTACTAAAAGTACCTTCATTATATATTAAAAAGGAATACAATTTACCATAAATTATACATTGTATCTTATTGGGATTTTACACCTGAAAAAGCTATTATCAATAATTAGAAAAACTTTTTAAAATGTTGTGGAGCGAAAGTTAAATTTTCGATAGTTTCAAAAAAAAAAAAAAAAAAAAAAAAAAAAAAAAAAAAATTGCCGGAATAAATTTAAACGTTCGTCGAGAATTTTCATGTGAGATTTTGAAAAGATCCTATCGTTCGTTTGTTTGAAACGATTTGAATTCGAGGTCCGATCGCTAATAATAAAATGGATATACCAACGAAAAAGCGCCGATAGAAAAACTGCCTCGACAACTGATATCGACAAACAGTTGGTTTGGTTCCATTGCACGCGCTTTGTCGTTTTGAAATTCATCGATAGGGAGCGAACTCGTGATACGTAAAACTGTTCTCTAATTCTTTTTTTTGCTTCTTTACACATGCATTGTCGCTTTGAAAGCTATTGGGATGAAATTTAATCGTAATACGTAAAATAAATTTCCGACCGAAAGATGATCCTCTTTTTCAATATTTTAGCTGAAAAATTGCATCGAAAATTATTAAAGATTATTACAGATATTGATCATACCATATCGTAAAATAAAGACTTAATCCGCGTACGTGCATGATAAAGTATTGGGTCGATATAAAAGTTGCAAAATTTCGATGTTGTTTAACTTTTGCCAAGCATGAAAACGGTGTGAGAGTATCACCGCTTAAAACATAAATAAGCGAAAATGAATTTTTTTCAAACGTAATCAAATAACAGATACTTTTTCCAAGCATACGCAGAAATTCCTTCTGCCGGACAATATCAAAAATTTACACGTTTGAAGTAGATAACACTGGAGTGTCGCAATTGCGTGTTATCAAGTGCCGCTAACGGAAGGACTTTTTGCATCAGCCCAATAAATGATGCGACAGCTGAGCTTTCCAAATGAAAAATTAATTAATAGCCGCATTTTATTTAAGTGTTTATGCTGAAAAAGTTTACGATAAAAGGTGTAGGAGCAAATAAATACTTCGTTTTATAATAAAGCAATAAATAGGTTAGAATTAAATAAAGGCAGCTTTTTGATATTCGAATAATTCAAATATATCTTTCAATTGACGAGCTTATCCAAATCTATTCAAACAGCAGGTATAAATATAAGAAACACATAAAACAACATTCTTTTGTAGTTATTTTCAGTACCGTACGGACATTTTGTCTTTTTAGCGATTATAAATGCACCTTTTCGTTCGCATGCCGAGGCGACCTATAATTTAAGATTACAATTATCTTTAATCGTTTTAACGTTTTAACGCAAGGGACACGTGTTACGGCGTTACGAAGTTCGTTCAGGGTATTACCTTACTTTTTCACCATATAGATCTTGGATCTCGTGTAGATCTCGTGTAGATCTCGTGGATTTTCGAATTTTCCAAAATTGTGGAACCTGCATCACTTATTCACGAGGCCTTACTATTAAGCCATTACTCGTAAATCCTATAAAACTTCAGCGACGACGAAGACCCACATGCACAACTTTGCTCCGAAACGGAATGTCCAGAAAAATGTATTATTGCTTTAGAGCTTCTTCAGCGAGATAGAGAGGGGGAGAGAGATGAAGGAGAAAAAAGCTTGTGCCTCCTCTCTGTAAAAAGATTATTGCCGTGTGCTTCCGGTCAAAAGACAGTTACGAGGAGAAAACGGCCGTTTTTAGGAAAGAAAGGAGGCGTGCAGTCTCCCGGAGAAAGGAAAGCGAAGGAACGCGTTGAGCGATTGTGCGCCTCCTTCTGTACGACCACCACCCGTCCTCCGAATATTCTACGTCTCTATGGCTCCTCCGTTTTTGTACGTATGGATGTGTGTGGGCGCGCGTGTGTGCTGTGTACATGTGCCCGTCTGTCCTGCCAGACATAGAGAAGTTTGGCTATCGATCGCCTTTACAGCAGTAGCCGCGTGGTCGCCTCTTCTCCTTTTCTCTACTTTCCTCTTTTTCCGACTGCAGCTTTTCTCCATTCACGTTTGGACGTTTGTGCACTTATGCTCTACTTCTCTTTTTTACGTTATCATTGGATTTCTCTCTCTCTCTCTCTCTCTCTCTCTCTCTCTCTCTCTCTCTCTCTCTCTCTCCGTCTGACTTTTTTCCTACCCTTTAAGAAAGGATGCGAGTGTGTCTCTGATTTTTAAAAGTTTCGCGATTCTAACACGTTGGTTTTGTAACACTTTGCCTACATAGTTTCACCCAATAGAAATGTTGTATTTTGTTGTTTAAGGTGACCAAGTTTCCAGTTTTGAGCTCGTAACTGTTTTACTCGCTGTTCATCTCGCTTATTTATTTTCTATTATTGCAAATTTATTGGAAATAATTTGACCTTAACAAATAAATGAGATTTGGCAATTCAATGCATCCGCGAAAAAAATAAAAAATAATATTCCCAAGATATTCATATTACGCGTTTCATCGAGTTTCCAATTGTTTTAAGAACTGAAATCACAAGTTACAACTAAATTCTTCAATTATAAATCATAACTTTCTGCTAATCCCGAGATAATCAGTGAGATTTACTAATTCATTTTGGACAACGGAGTTTAAAATTAAATACCAGAATTGTAAAACAGTGATTTATCGGCAAATGACTTTGCGTAAGCGGCTTACGCTTATTAAAAAATTGTTGAGTCGATGAATTTTGCTGTATATTTTGAATTTGTTGCAAATCGCCAACTCACTCTCTCCCAGTTGAAATTTCACTCTCAATCGAGCTACTGGTATTGCTCGCACTCCAGCAAATTCATAAACCACCTCAACAAATCCCATTCATACATAACGCTGCGTGGAAGCATACATATCGTCCCTCTTTTTTCTACGTCTTCTCCCCTCCCGCTTCCGCTCCGTAGTTTTTAGTTATTTCTCTTTCCTTCATCTTTCATTGTTTCGCATTCCCGCTCATTCTCTAGCTCATACCCTTCTAGCGGTTTTCTGTCCTCCTCTTTTTTCACTATCAATTCACTATCCTCGGCGTCGCCTCGTCGGCGCGAGCCGCGAAATACACTGCGAATTGACGCTGAACTTTGTCTACGTGGCGCAAAAATTCGCCTTCCTTTAGGGCAGACACGAATTGTGTGGCGCGTCGAAACGTTTTTCTCCTTTTCTTCAGCGGACAGCTCGTAAAATTATGCACGGCGATACGTAGCACCAGTACATATCCTAAGTTTTGACTGCAGATTTATCCCAACATATTGAAAGAAAGTTTTTGGCATGTTGATGGCTGGATTTCATGCACGTATGTAAAATATTTGAAATAACGAGTTATTTCATTTCTAGGCTAAGTAGTTTATAATATTTGTACGAAATATTTCGAGCTACTTCAAGCAGATAAATTAATTACATAAGAGATCCACCGATTCTATACTGTTATCATGCTCGTGTGTCAGTTAAAATTACGTAAGACTGTCTAATATTGTTATTAGGTACTTTATTGATAAAATAGATTTTAGTTTTAGGTGATTATTTTCAATGCAATTAGACATGTCCCAGTAAATAGTGGAAACTTTTGACGTTTTAAATCATACTATAAATCGATATAGAATAATATAATGCAAAAGTTGAAATCCGTATCTTTCGGACACTTTTTCAGTTTAATGGGTCATTGGTAGAATTGGTACCTGAAGGAACCAATTGAATTTGTTCGCGACAATGAAAGGAAGCGAGAATCAGGTAATTAGAAAAGAAACTAAAATTTATAGATTTTATTCGTCAAAATCAATATGAATTTTCTTAAGCGTGATTTTATTTTTACTAGGAATAAATTACCTTCGTCTTAAAAAGTAATTACCCTAAAAGTAAAATATTATTTATTATATTATTTATCCTCGTAGAATCGAAGCGAGTATCATCATTTATGTCGAAAGTGTTATAGTTTAAAGACCAATTGTAGATCGAATTCCAGGATATTCGAATTATTTCAAAAATTATTCTTGTGCAGAAATGTTAACTGTTGAAAAAAGACGTCTTTCCGTTTTCAACAGTAAAGTGGCCACTGATAAGACTATCGACGTTTACTTTTTAGCCGATTCGTTACGCAATATCAACATTTTTAAGTCAAATGAACAGCAACACCATGATCCGATAAAATTGTGATGTTTATTCGCGCAAGTGCATCATTGATTTAGTAATAAACACTGGAAAAGCTGCAAGATCAACGAGCACATCGTGTATTTATTTACAAAATTGACCCACTCGTGGACGATCGTCCCCTGGGCTTACTTATGTTGCCGCGTACACCCAAGCGGTTCATGCGACGACGCGAGCTTGCAAACTTCCTGCGAACTTGTGCATGCACGCTTACATTTGTATCGAAAGGCGAAGAAAACTTACATCGAAACTGGAAAAATAAGTGCCGGACGTTGTCGACGCTTCGCATCGCACGCGGAAAGGGTCGGCATCCCGTCGGGCTCCTCTCCGGTCAGTCTCAAGCAGTCCGATCATAAAAATCCGCATTCGGGACTGGATGAGGATTTGGGGGTGGTTTTCTTGTTGTACATCTCATTTGGATGGGATTCAAGAGATGCGAAAGCGTTACCTTGAGCGTTGGAACATCGATTTTTCCGGAAGCCGGAAACAGGCGTGTGTGCGCGTACACGTGCTCAAAAATGCAGGCCGACAAAAAACTCTATGGCTTTGTTTGTTTTTTGTACTACCTATCGATGCCTTGTATGAAATTTCACTTCTTTCTTGTCTTTCTCGCTTAATTACGTGTTTTAATTTCAAATCGTGTACGAGCGGGTACTCGACCGAGATAATGATTTCATAACTCATTGCATTTTACAACTTTATAGGTTTTCAAGGTGGAAACGCGAAAGTATTCGTCAAATAATAACGATCGAATAGAATTGTTTTTAAAAAGCATCCGCGTATAAATACCAATTGAATGTAGTGGCCGAATATCGTAATGCAACGCAGAGATGCATCGTAGTATAAAGTAAGATTTCAGCAAGATGTCGCTTGCCTACACGTAGGAATATCAAGTATAAATTTTTCAAGTACAGTAAGTGCCATATCTACGAAGCACATAAATGTAATACCTTTGATAAATATAAAGCAATTTAATAAGCAAAGTCTACTTTCCGTTAATAAATAGATGGTATCTATTTAAGGA
Source organism: Wiebesia pumilae (assembly GCA_018907045.1). Taxonomy (NCBI): domain Eukaryota; kingdom Metazoa; phylum Arthropoda; class Insecta; order Hymenoptera; family Agaonidae; genus Wiebesia; species Wiebesia pumilae. The sequence goes on from JACCHZ010000121.1 coordinate 1,005,496, forward strand.
AAATAAATTTTTCTGCTCTTGTATATTATCTTCAAAAGTAAAGAGGCAAGAAGGAATGGTTGATTTGAAGAGCCTACAATGTGTGATTTGAATTCGTTAAAGAAATTGTTTTATTGAAAAGAGGGAGAAAGAATGAACCAGAGGAGACGAAAGTCGGACCGCCTCGCAATAGGAGATCTTGATTTTGTTATTCCCCTTGAGAGATTCGAAACGAGGAAGGAATCAGTGAGTACATTTCCTGCACGTTTTCCGACACTACAAAATCATAGGGGGTTTTTTTTCCCACGAGGTACCTTCGTTATTGACCGAAAATGTCAGACAATTTTATTTACGAAACATTCGTCACGAAAGGCTCCTTAAGTGATTTTCAAATAGACAAGGATTAAGATAATTCAGATGACATAAGGACATGTTGTACAATTTAACGTAACACGTAATGAATATAAGTCCTTTAATACTCTTGAGAGCATCTTCATAAATCTATTGAAATACTCCTCTGAATTACATTTCTGAACTTTCTTTTTCCTCTATAAGCGGTTCTTAAGAAGTAGGATTTTGAAGTAATTTCATAGAACCGAGCAAAGTTTGACGATGATGTTGCAACATTCAGCATCTTCTCAAAATGCAGAATACATGTTAATTAACAAATTCGAGATATGTAAATAAATAATATTTTTCAACCACGCACATCGGGAAATATTACCGATTTTCTCTAACATTAGAAATATCAGGAATATTTTACTTTATTATCGTGTAATATTTAGCAAGTTCTAGGTGAATGTGAAGCGCGCTTTATTACCAATGAACCTGTAAGCAGTGATTACGATTTGAGAAATAAATTACTTTCTCTATTTACACTGTAGATAGTATGCATTAGAAATAATTTCTTAGGAACACTGAAAAATTAATATATAAAATAATATATGGATTATTAACCAATCATGGGAATTTTTCAACTTAAAGGACAATCCAACGTTGCATAGTCTCGAATTTAGACGAGATTGGATTAAAAATCGTGAATCAGGTGAGACATAATTTCTAATTTTTCACAAGTTACCCCAGTCTTATCGCTACGCGAGTAGTTGTTATTGTTCTCTTTCCGAGGATTGTATAAATTATAAATCTGTATTTATGTATGATTATATATAATCATTGACGCTTGCAAGTCGAACATCCTAGATTCAAATTCTAGAATTAATAACTATTTTTTCATAACATCTGTCTCTAATACCTCCACAGTTCAACCGTTGCTCTCTTTGATTTTTTTCCATACACATCAACGATTCTCGCTGCCCTTGCGTACGAATATTTTTCAAAGCGCGAATCACCGTTCAGTAAGATAGGATTATGTCTTATAGAAGTAAGCCACTTTTTTATTTGCGATCTATTATCTAATTACTCGCGATCTACAATTATACCAATTGCAGATAAATGATGCTTGCCTTGGAGATTTCGACGCTGAACCGAATAACTGCTTATCGTAGTTTGTCGAATCGTACATTTGAAAACTAGTGCACCTTAAAATTGAGGAAACTCGAATTATACATATTTGTTTTTATAATTATCATTCTATAAGTTTCTAAATCATTCGCAATTTCTTAGTCGTGTAATCTGTCGGTTCTTCTACTTTTTAAACATTTATAAATTTAACTGGACATTCGTATGAAAATGTTACTTAACAGTGGAAAATTAAATATCGCGTATAAAACCTAAGTAATGTTTATGATTAGTCGGAATAATCGGTGAACGTTAATTAGACGAACAATTATTTCGTAATTAGTCATAAGTTTTGCGTAATTACAACACCTTGAGAGCGTTATGACTACAGCTTAAGCTTATGTACATCATCAACGGTAGCCCTTCGGTTTTTCAATCAGCGCTAATGCAATTCATCAAAAGCTGTCAGCAGCTCAAGTAGTATTACGCGTTTCATAAAAATTGAAAAAATCGGAGAGAATAATCTGCCAGCAGCCGCAGTGAGTTCGGCAAACGCATCCGTCGCGCGGGATAAAGCAGTAGCAGCGCTTGCACGACTTGAGAATTGAGAGTAGTCTTAGCCACGTGCGTGTGTGCGTGAGCCCCGACACAGGAACGCGCGTCTCGCTGCAAGAGTGTGCGTGCACGCGTTCATGTGCGTATGCGTCGACGGTTCGAGGGCAGCTCCTCTAGTAAGCTAGGACAGAGGCTATTAATAACCGTTTGGGGTGCTCTGTACCTGGCCATGCGCTACTCTCTCTCTCTCTCTCTCGTCTCTCTCTCTCTCGTCTCTCTCTCGTCTCTCTCTCTCGTCTCTCTCTCGTCTCTCTCTCTTGTCTCTCTGAATACGCGCGATTCCGTCCACCGGCGAGAGGCGTCTCAGTGTCGTCGCGACGCCTCCGAACGTCGTGTCTCTTCTCCGCGGTTCGAAACGAGAGATAGAAAGAGAGAAGGAGAGAGAAGGCGAGCTTCTTTCTTCGTTCAAGAGAGCTTTCGTTCGCCTCGACGTAATTCTCATTATCAAGAAACACACACGCGCACACACCCACACACCGAGAGAAAGAGCTTTTTCCTTTAACAGCAGTGCGGTCGCGAGGTTTTCGCTCGTGAGTGATAAAAGAACGCTCGCGCTTTATTTCCGTATCCCCGACTTTTCCCTTTTTAGTTGCGCCTGTCCTCGTCTCTCGCGGAGCGTATCGCGAGGTCGCCGTCGGTTCTTTCGTTAAGCGTCTGGATGCGCGGTCATGGGAGGTAACACTGGAGTCGGCTTTGGATTCTGGTGACGTTTTTGACGATGAAGGTGGTTTTCAATTTCGACGAAGCAAGTACGCCGTGCGAATTTGCCAAGCTTCGTTTCTTACGTGCTTCGGTGTACACTCGATTTCGGCTGTAATATTTATCTCCAAAATTGTGAAATCGAATTTTATAACTTCTTTTTCAGCAACGACGAGAGATACGACGACTCTCGTATACCGCACGTTCCGCAATAAATTTCTGAAGAAAATCGTGTAGTTTGTGTTGACATTGTATGGAGTTACATACAATGCGCAGTGTGTTGCAATTGAATATTTTTCCACGCACTAGTATTTTCGGTGTCTCTTTAAATCTTGCGAATGGATCATATTGCGTAAATCTACGATATTCAAGTATTTTAGCAATTATATAATGCATGGTTATTTATAAAAATGTTCTAAAATTTTCAAACGCATACTCGGGTTTAAATGCTTTCAAATTCTTTCAAATTACCCTAAGGTATGCCTTGCTAAAAATTTAGGTTGATTTAAATATAATACGTGGATGAAGATTAAGTTTCGTCATGCATCCGTTATTAACGACAATAACCATCATTACGAAACTAATTACGTAAAATACGTTTCGCTGCATTGAATATCAATCTGATTACCTTTTTATCAAAGGAAGACGGTCGACTAAATATTGGTGTACATATCATTGATATGCATTAAGTAGTAGGATATAATATAATTCATTAGTCTTTTTATAGCGGTGTCGCAATTTTTCCAAATGATTGTGAATTGGTCTTCTTGAATGTTACATTATGAAAATATACATGTTTCAACGTATTAATTTCTAATAATAGCGTGTTATTAGCAACAGGAATAATTAGTAGTATTTAGACACTATTTCATAATTTTCACGTGCGACGTTAATCGGTAATTATATATATATATATATATATATATATATATATATATATATATATATATCGCGAATTTTATGAATTATAAGAAATTCCGTCATAACTAGGATTAAAAATCAATGAGTTTGAATAAATTTATAAATCGTAAATAATTTAGTTATGATAATACACAGGTCAAGTGCCAATAATTATCTGCACTGAGTTTTGTGAGTGTGTTATCGGAAGAGAAATCGTATTTCGTTTTCATTATTATCTATTTAACGCATTAATTATTATTACTTTTATCATTTATTAAATTATATCTAATGTTGGACTGATAAATGTTTAATTAAGTATCTAAATATTCAAGAAATGTATTCTAGGAATAGGCGAGTGAAAGTTTAAAAATAGTGACTTGTCCCATTCGAACATTAGACTTGTAAATTTTAATCAATTTTATTTCAAAAAGTTGAAATAAACTTTTAATACTTCATGTATACAGTGATATATAAATACACAAGTATTATTTATGTAGTATGCTATTTTTATAAGAGAGTTGTTATGAATACAAGTGTTTTTTACTTGAACACGATTAAAGATATTGTAACGAATATTACATATAATCTATTCGGTGAAAATTTTGATGATTTTGGCAGGTTAGTACTGAGAGTGAAATTACGCGAACTAAAAGAAGGTGATGAATCTTTGTGCTAAGTAAGGCCCTTATAAAAGAAATTCCTATTCGAGAAATACTGCTCATTTTAACAGCAAACTGAATATGTTGCAATTATCTTTGTCAATTTAAAATAAATCAAGAATATAAAGAATGAAAATCATTTTTTTAATATTTTCATACATTCCTGTAGCTTAATGTAGCTTAAATAGTCAATTAATGTAAAACGATGATCAATATTTACAATGTAATTTGCAACAGAAACTGCGAAGATCCTTGAAGCATCTGGTAATAATACAGTTTCTACCGTAAGAAAAGTTTTTATTTTAATTCTACTATTTTGACTCTTTTATAAATATAACGTAGTTGTTTATTTCGTTCGAATGGGTTACACTATCAGTCATTTCTATACAATATAGTCGGTTATAGCGTTTATCGAGTATAAGATATTTTCAACCGAGCAACTACGTCTCCATTTCTCATTAAATATTTTCATTAAATCTCAAAAATGTGATATAAATATTAATCTTGGACGTCCTTACATATTTACAATGCTTCTGTGAATTTGTCAATTAAACAAGTAAAAAGTTATACACACACACACACACACACACACACACACACACACACACATATATATATATATATATATAGATTATGTAATTTGAATAATAAAATAATAAAAGTTTCCATAGCCTACGCGCGCATACGACAAAACAAAAATAAATTTTCATCAAAAAGGTAGCCCATCAATTTTCGTAAGATAAAAAATACCCCTAGCATTTAATTCCGTAGCATCCCCTTTTATACCTAGAAATTAAAGAAAGGCGAAAAACAATCGTCGAGCTCAGTGAGCGCAAGTTTTCAGAGACTTAATTCACGCTGTAAAAAGTAAAATGTCGTAGGAGATACTTCTCCTCTTTGAAAGAAATTATCGAGTTTTAAAAGTTTTCTCGGCTGGGTAGCGGGAAAACATTTTCGTTGTTGACTCTAATCGAGGGTAATTACGTACTCGGATTTAAAGCGAGCACAGTAGTATATAATCGGGTAACGAGGAAGAAGAAGAGGAATAATAATAATAATAAAACGGAACGTGCGATGCGACGGCAAAGAAGTCGGCAAAGGTCGGTAGCATCTCGCGGACTGAAATTGGTTATTTACTCAAAGTCCTAGGGCTGCAGTCTATCAACAATTAACCTATTTTTGTAAATTAGCAGAAGACTATTTAAAATGCATTCCCTTTAAAAGTTTCTCACTTTTGTCCCGTCTATTGGGTCAAAAAGAGTTCTACGCTGCTAATAATGCTTTGAACGACTTTCAAACGACTTCATACGAGCTTTCCTATAATTCTTACATTCGTCCGACATCACGTCTCGCAATAAATAATGATAAAACTTACGCGTTCTCAATACGGAACTTCAAAACGATACTTCTCAATAATATTCGCAATAACTCGTACTCGATTATGCGCAATAACCTTTTCCAAATTTCTATTACTTTCATCTAGCTCCTAGAAGTAATTTCAAGCTTCTTGGGTGCGTTTCTTACCCTGAACTCCACTTAGAGAATTTACGAGAATAACGAAGTTTTCTTCATTATTCTCAACGTAGTCTTCTCTTATTTCTCGAGAAGATCAGCAACTTAACTTTCTTCAATTTCAAATCTACGCTGCAACGCGTACCAAAGCGCAACGGTACGATTCTTCTTTCTTCGCGATCAACTCTAAGCGAGCAATGCATTTCATCGGATTTATAACGATACGCAATTGCGACAACGTCACTTAAAACTATCTCGAATCTCAAAGCGTTAAAGCTCTCTCAGCTGGATTGGGGATTATAAATTATAATTTGAAATACTTCCGACCGATCATCATCCTTAAAACTGCTCAAAGTTACACGATAAAGCCAGAATACTTATTTCAAGAACTGCCGACAACTCATTTTCAAGGATGCAACTGCAAATACTCTCGGAAAAAAGCGCGTCGTCGCAAAAAGAATAGTGGCGAAACTCTCACGTCCGAATTACAAAGCACCGCGCGCAGGGACTCCCTCTCGTCCAGCACTTAACTCCTCTCTGGCCACAAATCAACCCTCGCGTCTTGCGCAGCCATCCCTCGTCAGGTTTTTCGCACCGTCCTATGGCGCGCCGCTTTTTTCCCCGAATTTTCCCGAGAATCCGTCTGCCGCGTGCATCTCTCAGCCACGCTCGAAATAAATGCCCCGCGAGTGCGCAACTAAATGGTCGGTTGGCGTCGGTCTTAGGTTAAGAGGCGCACCGACGCCACTTAACCCGTTGAACCCGTTAGGATCGAGACGCCCTTTGTGTACCTCGGGCGCTCAAAGATAACGGGAGCGCCTTCTTACTTTTTTGCCGTACTTCGTGCTATTAGTTTGACTACTTTTTCCACGGCTTTCCTCGACAGCTGCGGTTAGTTCCTCGGACCGATCGCTGGTTCTTGATTCATGGCTTTGATTCAAACGTTTGCCGCTGCTGAATTGGATTTCGGAACTTTCGTGCGTTCGAGGTTATTTGTATTTTTTCCTCGTGTTACGATTGAGCTTTTAACTTTATGAAAACAAGTGCAGGCTAACGGTTGGGGAGTTTCATTGGACTAACAGCCCTTTCCAGTTGTTACTAAATGTTTTTCGAATATCGAATTTCGAATATAAACTCATTGCAAACGGTATTAATGGCGACAAGAACGTGAGAGAGAGAGAGAGAGAGAGAGAGAGAGAGACGGAGGACAGGCCGATTTTACGATCACACATTGACGTACTTAATTAATCGTAGCGATGATATTCGCTACGTTTCGTAAGACTCGAGAAATTCTCATGTAAATTTGGTGCTGAAATTTGTATTAAATACACCCGCGTTATAAAGTTAAATTATTCTTCCACCTTATTACGAATATAGTCCGAAAGTATTGCTACACGTGATTAAAACTATATTTGCCTTTGAATAATTAAGCAAACTTCACATTTACATTGACGTTTCAATACATTACAAATAGCAGAAGTTCGTGCTATTCAAAAGCAGATTAATTAGAAATAAGAAACTTTAAACGACATTTACAAGTACCGACCCTTACTTTGCCCTTTTAATAAAATTTCATTATTGCAAATTTAGAAATGGGAACTTTTCTCTCGTTGCGTGCATCCGCAGATTTAATTCACGCTAATTTAAATGATATTTTCAATTTCATTAATTAGAGGTTGGTAAACTTGCTAGTTTCTTGAATCCGATAAAACAAATTTGAATAGCGCAAAAGAATTGATCAAATTGAGATGGTTCATTCTAGAACGGAATCAGTGAGACTCGAATAATGCCATACGCTGATCGAGGTTCGCAAATAATATAAAAAGTACTTCAGTTTTAAAAGCCAAGTTAAATCTACCAGTAGACCTTATTTCAACTCCCGATTCACAAAAGTGACAAAACTCCGATGGTCTTTTGGTAACAAATGTTGCTAAAATTTTTTCGTGAACAGTACGGCGCAGTGCCAAGCGTCGTCGGCGCTTAAATACAGCTTTGACAAAATAAAAGAAAAAGCGAAAAACCCTTTCGGTACGTGAGCATCGACGTCGTCCGAGCGCACGAGGAAACCATCGTACTGAAGGGAACTTTACCCGCGATGTGCCCAAAGCAGACCAGCTCCGAAGGAATCACCCAAGTTTCTGCCTTCACCACGTAGGTCGATGCAAGACGACCTCACCTCACCTCACCACTAAAAAAGGGAGGAAAATAAACTGTGCCAAGTGTGTGCGCGATCGCGCGAGAGGAAGAGTAGGCGACGAGTGCCCCAGCAGATCGAGATAAGGAAGGTGCGCGGGCGATACGTTGGGACGTCCAGATGAGGCCGAAATCAGGAGGGATCGACGAGAGCCTCGTCCGTGACAGGCTCTGACAGGACACGAGTAGGTGGAGCAAGCGGGGCACCGCAGGAAGAAGAGAGAAATAGAGAGAGAAAGAGAGAAAGAGAGAAAGAAAGAGAGAGAGAGAGAGAGAGAGCGGCAACCGCCCGGTGCTCGTGAATACTCGATGGTTCGTCAATGGTGTTCTGTGCTTGTGCTGTGCTTTTCCTGAGGGGGTGAGGGGTTGTTTTCATTTTCATTCTGTAATCCAAATGATATGTCGAGTTTCGAACTGATGAACTTGAAGAGCTTCATTAAAGGATGAAACGACGGCATCGGTTTGTTTTGTTGTAATTACGCTGAAAGCATTCAATGAATCTGCTGATATTCGAAAATACACGTGAAATTATGGGTATTTTTTAGTAACTATTTGTTTAATTATGTTAATGTATATTTTTGTAATTTTCCGCATTTATGCTATTTTACAATCTTCGCTCTGTATTCATTTCTGGCTATAAGATTGATTCGGCAACTAGAAATACAGGGAAAAAACCCCCAATTTTTAAACTTTTAGTATATAACTGCGTTAAGTCGTAGGCTGTCGATGATATTTCACTTTTTTTAAATTCATTCGGTTTCATGACAATTTGCCTACTCAGAGTTTTCTATTTAAGAATTTTCCGACTATGAATCTTTATTTTTAGAGAATTTTAGAATTTGAAATTTATTCTTTTTATTGCAATTGTCATATTTTAGTTCTAAAGTTTCATGTTCATAGACGCATAATTTTTGTATTTGTAAATCTTTTGGCTAGTCGTTTCGTAGGTACAAGAATGTGTCGAGTACGCAATGAAAGAAAAAATTGGAAATATATCTAAAAGTATTGATTTTTTGAACGCCATTAATTAGTATTCATATAATCTGTCCCCTGATAAAATCAGAGTATATATGTATTTAGTGTACGTACTTATGAATAATAATATTTATGAGAAAGCGTTGCAATTGTAATGAAATTTTATTTTCGAATATCAACATTACCTGTAAGAATTTCGAAGAGTTACACATACAATTTTTTCGTCCAAATTATTCAATAATGAGTTCGCTTATTAAAATGTATTACTAATTTAAAAAGTATAATCTCTTCTAGTCTATTAATATTATATAATAAAAATTAATTAATTTTATAAATGTTATGCAGTTCTGAAATTCTAAACTTATAACATGAACCTTGAACAAGTATTGATTTGTTTTTCTGTTTTTATTCCATGTGTGAAATATTCTATGTTGATAGTAGCTTGCAAGATTAAAAATGGCTTTACTAAACATTTTTTTATACCTACTAATTTTAAATTTTATTCAGCTGTATGAAACATTTATGTCGTAATCTAATAAAATAAGCGGGGCACTTATTCAAATTTATACAATCAAAAGTAATTACAATTTGTCACTTACGCGAATTAAACTTACTTTGCTTATTACGAATTTTGAATAACATTGAATTATAATGTCGAGTATTGTATTCAATTAAAAATAGTGTAATCAAATATAAAAATTGTGCAAATTTGCAAGATTATATCACGTATACAAAAATATCTTGTACGGTTTTAATTTTGTGAAAGATGAGTAAGTGAGTCATTTCATTTGAAAGTTTTATCTTAATATGTATCGTCGTACGTAATTGTTAGCTTTAATTCGAATAGTGATTCATTTTGTAAATTTATTTTTACAAAAATAAATTGTAATCTTCGGTATGTGCAGAAATACAAACATCTGTAAGCATCATAAATATTCCAGGGTATCTTACAATATAATACGAGTTCACATATAATACGAGTTCGAAGTTAACATAAGCTACTTGCCATAATTGATAAAAAAATAGAAAGCATATATTTTATAATTATCACGTCTTACGTTTATCCACTTACGATTTTTGATCGTATTTGCACTTTAACGTATTTTACAGATCTTTATTTTTGTTCAAATTCGAAGCGCGTTGCGACAGTTAACAATGACACAGATTTCTAACTTTAAGAGTACTATCAAACGTTAAGGTCCATTTTTGTTGATTGCATGATGAGGTGAATTTTGATCAGTCATTACTTTTAATTAAATTTATAAAATATTCTGGAAATGAAAGTTTAAGAAGTTCAGTTATTGTTAATTCTTTTACATTTTTAGGTAAGTACTTTGCAAAACTACATAAATCACAAAAAATTGAAAAAAATTTTGAAATTAAAAAGAGTTTCGGAAGAAAACTAATTTTCTTGAAGTTACATTACCAACTGTAGGTCACAGTATCGTTTCCACAAAACAAAAGTTTCGGGTGAAGAAATATCGAAGTAGAGTACGATTCGCTTGAGTCAGGCATACGTTATATTTATACAGATATATTCCTGTATATATGCGTAGATTTACTATCTTTTGATGTACGGCTAAACTTTTCGCTGCATATCATACGATAATTTTACAAATAAATTACAAGTTTATAAAAGCTGTAAAATTGTTGTTTACATTTCTATTGATTATCGAGCCTCTCATAGTAATTACTATAGTTTTAGTGTCTAAGGGCCTATTAATTATTCTTTATGTCTGAAATTCAATCCAATATCATGTGAAATCTTGAATAATTAAAGAAGATTTAAAAATTGAATATATGGAAATTTTTCAATTTGTCTGGTCACATTTCGAATGGTAGACCTGAATCCATTACTTGTAAATATGTCCTTTCTGAAGCAGGAAGGAAATTTTTTCATTTTCAATAGAATAGAATACCCGTCGCTGTAGAAGCAAATCGTTTACATGCGCGCACATTTTATTTAGACGGTATTTTTTGCAATCGATTGCTACGGAATGGTGCTCGTAAAAAAGCGATTATGTGAAGTTCCATGTGTTCGGTTCTTGTCATTATAAATAATCACCTATTATTTAAAGGAATTTTAATGCATAATTAGTCTTTCATTGTTCCTCTTACTTCAAAGAACAAAGCACTCTCGCGAAGAATTTTACACTTTTTTTAAAAAAAGTCTACAATCAGAAGAATAATCATATTTATCATTGAACGGAAAAATCTTTATCAATATGTCGATAAATTTTTATCGACATATTTAAATGTTTGTATAACATTTCAATCCAGACACGCTTTTCGATCTTTTGTATTACTGATAGTCGTAATGGAACGGTTATTAATTTTATTAATTCTTTTATATTTATGTATGCGATATGTGAATACATGAAAATGTATATGAAACTGTATGAAAATTTGATACGAAACGCATGGAAATCTTCTGTAATTTGTAAAATACCTTTTGTAATGTCATTTATTATACGTCATGTATTATACATGACTTGTGGGCAATTAAAATGTGCCTTACTTTTGACTAAAATAATTCAAATACATTCTTTTGTTTTCATCTGTGTTCGATCATGTGAAAGAGTATATATGATTGAAGATTAACGTTAAATACCTGTTCTCTCTACTGTATTGAAATGAAGATGGATAGGTAGTTTTGAGTAGCTTGATTCATGGACGGATAAAATCAAAAAATTTTTATTATTCGTTGAAGATATCGTGAATTTTAATTTGCTTAGTGCAAAAATCAGAGTGAAATTTAAAATAAGCACATGATAAAAAGGTGGGATAAGTATTCGACAGAAGGGTGCTTATTATAAGGCATTAATCTTTTTACTTGTGATTGATTAAAATGATATATGACAAAAACTGCGTTTTATCTACATGATATATTGGAATTTGTTCGTTCCTTTCCTTTTAATGTATAAATATATATTTTACAAGAGAAATTAGGCCTTATAAAAATGAAGTTTAAGCTTCTTGAAAGAGGTATCTCCAACAGTATGAAATAAACACGATGAATAACAATAATAATATTGAATGTTTGTATAAATATTAAGGTATTGAATAGAATACCAATAGAAAAATTATCCGACGTTTAATTTTTATCGTATGAATTGTGTTGAATTTTTTATGGAAAAATATTGCTTAAACTTTATTCAGTAAGAGATAATATAGATAATTATAAATATTCGTAATGGACTAGTACCATTAATTAATATTATTGGTAACGCAATAAAGTAATTCAAGGACAAGTAAAGATAACATATTTATTTACCGACGGCAACTTCTCTTAATAAATTGAATATTTGCACGTTTAAATGAACTATTGAAATAATTAAAAATGGGAAAATCAATGTTAACATTAGAAAAATGGGCTTTGTGCGAATTGTTTTGGAAAATATTAGCTCATTAGTTTTCCAAAATCAGTACATAAAGCAATATTTTATGACTGCACTACTGTTCGATCAAGCAATCCGTCTTACATACACTTAACAACGATATAAAAATAACGATTAGAGTGCGCATTTAGATGGAGTTTCATATTACTCTAGCACGCTTATAAAATTCAGAATAATTTTAAGATAATTTTAGGATACCTTCAGTCCACATTCAGCAATGTTTTCTTTCCTAAAATATTATACCTAGATAGATTAAGATCTCAAGAAGTCCAACTTAAATTTATAATTGTATAATGCAGTTTGTTGATTGCATTAGAAATTTATTATAGATGATAATATATAACTTACATTAAATCAGCTGCATGACGAACTTTTATAGATAAATTCTAAAGCATTTAACTAAATATAAACTAAATAAATATACATTGGCCATCTCTTGTCGAAATTATTATTTAGTATTAATTAATTATGTCCCTAACTTTGGCTGACATGAGGTTTGACAGTTTCAATTTTATCATTTTGTTTATTAGTCATAATCGCAAATATTTTATTTCGAAATTTAAACGATTAAGGATACGCGTAAACTAACTGATCTCGCGGCCAGCGAGTCATAGACGGTATAAATTTGTCCAAGTATAAATTTCGTGAATAATTGTAAAAATAGTCAGAAAAAAGTCTATTTTCTAAATTTCATCCAGCCACCTTCCCTCTTAAGAAGTAACTCTCGGGATCGAAGCAAGCACTTTCAATATAACTTAATTATACAGCTGTAAATTGTAAAACGCGCGAGATTAATTAATTAAATCCGTTTCGATTGAAAGGGAAGGGAACCTCCGAGAAATCGCGCAAGCGTTCAACTTCATGAGTACGCCAACGTCATCGAACATACGAACATCTCGACGGTACTTTTCCGGAGGAAAATTCGGCCCGCATATTTCAGGAGCTCTCGAGGCATGAATCAAGGCTCGAGTTCCGGCGCAGACATTTTGGCATGGCCTCGCTCGCGATATCGATCTGCCCAGCAGAAAAGAGAGCGTGAGAGAGCGCGAGAGAGAGAGAGAGAGAGAGAGAGAGAGAGAGGGAGAGAGAGGGAAAGAGAAGAAAAAGAGCGAGGAAATCTATCCACTCCATCGACAAACATATAGACCCTCGCGTCCTCGCGAACACGAATACGGAAATATCCCGTTCGCGCTCTCGAGATCCGAGCTATCAGCATGACTCTGCTATTTCGAGGTCTCTCCTCCCTCTCTTTCTCTTCTTCACTCGCTTTATCCGTCTATCTACCTGTCTGTCCGACTATCTGTCTCCGTTTCTCTCTTTTTTGTATCGCGCGACTGCAGCGTTTCGTCAACGTGTCTGTCCTTGCACGTGTGGCTTGTTTACGCGCGTAGTTTCTTCCCAACTACTCGTGCTGCGATAGATTTTCCAATAAACTTTTCTCCTGAGAAGTATTATAGAAGCTTTCGAAGATGCGATCAAAAATTTAAGCATCCATAAGGGTGACAGTTAAACGTCGTCAACTTCATTTTTACGCTTCCACGAAGATGTGTTTGAAACTTGTAAATTCAAAGGCACTACAAGCACTTGCATGTAAGATGACTTTAATTGGCATCTTTAGCGATCAGTTTATTTGTAAAATTGCGTAAAATTTCATTAGAGTTGCCAGTATTGTAATAGACGGAAAAATTGGACTCTTATGATGGATGGTTAGAGAAATTGTTCTTTTCCGTCATTACGTTCTCTTATTTAACATTTAACATATTTCAAATGTAAGAATAGCTAGACGTGCTATTTCATAAGTGCAAATCGAGTTATATCCATAATTTTCATACTTCAAATACGAATTTTAGAATTTGATTATTTTTTAACTGCACTGTTTCTGAAGATCGATTTATAGTACTACTTATGTACGCTAGCCTCGTTAGAACCGAATTTAATGCGAATTTTATCTATTTATCGATAACAGTAGATTTCTTCAAATGTGCCAGAAGAATATTTTGCAATGAATCTTTAAGGAACTTACCGACTCTTCCCCGCATTATCAGAATTGTCCATTAAAAAAATCCCGACTCCCATTGAAACGCAGAAAAGTCTTTTAGAATCAAACAAACGAAAACGTATACACAATACTAATTATAGATTTTCAGCGACTGCTTTAATGGTTGCTGTCATTTTTGGAAATAGTTTAAGTTCTATCTACATTTGCTAAAATTAAGTAAGAAGTCAAAATCTCGTGAATGATGCTTTCATCTAATTTTATTTTTAAGAGCTTCGAAAGAAATATAGAAATCTTATAAAAATTAATGGATTCGTGATTTTCCAAACGATTAAACGACGTTGATGGAAAAAACGTCGATCGTTTGTTTAATTTCAGTGAAAAAGAACGTCGGTGTGATTGAAGAGAATCAACTTTTAAGAAACAAAACCAGTAACCACGTAATTTTCATAATCACTTGTGAGAAAAAATATTTTCTTTGGCTTCAAATACATGTAAAATGCATGTAAAATAACTTATTGTAATTTTCATAAAGTATAGCTTTAGTATTTTCATTTTCAATCGTATTAAAACAGATAGAAAAAAGAGAAATTATTATCGAGAAAAATTGATTTGCTTTTATTTAAATATTTATTTGCCATAATAAATGGATAAATCGTACATATCGCGAATTTTATTGACAAGAACTATTTTCAGACTAAAGTAAGAAAATAAACTATGTACTTCATAAATAATAATGTACAAAGGAAAGTCTCTCGGTTGTCTTATCAAAGAATAGGTTTACTTTTTTTAAACGTAACTCCAAAAATGTATCATCGATTAAACTTGATACATGAAATATACTTTAGAGATATATTTCAATTTATTCAGTTTTCTTTAACGTACACTCGGAGATAACGTATTTTAAGCCACTTTATAAATAAATATAATATAAATAAATAAAATATAGACATTTTATATAAAATTAACTTATAAAAATCAGTGACATTGTACAATTAGGAAAAATTTATTTGCAAAGGTAGCTCAGGAGTTCGTACACTCTATCAATTAAGGAATCCATTAAGATGGATGTCCTTAGTACATACCTCAATAGCCCTTAGACGATTCGAATTATTATTATTCCGGCGCTGATGATTTTTCGCAAATTACTTGAAATACTGGAAGAGTTTTCTTAATCTGTAGTCCCTTTAATTGCTTGTTGTTCGTTTGAGTAAATCATCCGTTTACAGTTTTTCTACAACTAATTTCAATAGATCACGAAGGATGCATAATCTGTAAATAGCTTAGCTAGCGACTGTCTCTTGTTAACCGTGCAGTTTCTTTACCACGAGAAACTTTTGTTTTGACAAAGTGAAATAAAGGTATAACTTTAAATTCAAACTAATTGACGAGTTATTTTAATTCGAAAGGTCACACCGATTATGTAACGTGAGAGTAAGAGGGAAACTGCGTATTTGACTTACGGGGAATAGCAGATTCGACGTCTAACACATATTAACATTGAAAGGACGTGGCTTCCAAGGTAAAAAGAAATTACTGGAAAGTGGTATTTTCTCGGTTAACGATAACAGAAACAAGTGATAAGCATTGTGTCCACCAAAGAGCCACTTTCTAATGATGCATAAAATTTTACATTATACGCGAAATAAGAGAAGAAATAGCACGGATCGTGGCTCGTAGAGCAAAAAAGATAAAAGGTAATCGACAAAATGGACATTTTCGCCGTTCTTTCTCCGACGTCGCGCTTTTTAATTTCAGCGTCATTTTTTCACCGCTCGTGAAAGAAAAAGAAAATAAATAAAACGAAGGAAGGCAGGAAGAAAGGCTGTGCACGTGGTACTAAATGTTTTCAACGTGCAGTTGTCTTGTTCGTTTAAATAAAAAAGTAACCCATAAGGGCGGGGAGGGGGGAGGGGCGAACCATTGTTCACCAGTTCAAAAAATGAGTGGGAGGGACGTTGGCGAGTGTTAATGGCAACGGGGAAAATGAAGTGGATGGAAACGCCGTTGAGAAAAATCTGAAAAAATCTTTAATATTTTCTGTTCGCAGGATGAGTTCCATCCATTCATTGAGGCTCTTCTACCATTCGTGAAGTCTTTCTCGTACACGTGGTTTAACCTACAGGCGGCAAAGAGGCGCTACTACAAGAAACACGAGAAGCGGATGAGCCTGGAAGAGGAACGCCAGTGTAAGGAGGAACTCCAGGTGAGTGAGCTTTTTCAACGCTCGTACAAATTTTGACAGATCCATTCGTCTAGAGAATGGGATAAGCATTGGGCTTGAAAATGTGTAAGAATTCAATGTTATGCACCTGATTGACGCTTCTCGTACAGTAATTATACGAGCAATGATGCGACTTTGTACAATTTATCCACGTTTCGAACGCTGACGACGTTCAGCTTCAAAAACGGAAGCATAGTTGTAACATTCTTTTAAATACATTAAGCTGTCAGGAATTTTGTCTTACTCTATACCACGAGGAACTTTTAACGATTTATATTGAATTATAAAGAAGCCTTTTTCCTCTGAGGCGTAAAACTTTTCTCTAAAATTTATTACAATTATTTGCTTAAGTAACAACCGATTGCGCTCGTCAATTCACTCTTGTCTCTCGTTGCGATAATTGACAGATACGCTGTTTTTGATTTTCACGTAATAATTCAGTGCTAACATTGTATATACATGCATATTGAAATGCCTTGATCTTATTAAGCACGAGTGCATTAGTGATATTAGAATTTATTTACTTGCATTCTAAGTTTAAGAGGTATGATAACAGTTTGAATTCAACAATGTCTGTCATTAAACTCGACCAATTTTTTGACTTCTTGTATTTTTGTTATACGTCGTAATATGTTATGCTTATAAAGGAACGTAAGATGTTGAAGGAAATATAATTGTAATCAAACAGGATGAGGATTTGTTAAAGACTCTTGTTAAATTATATCTATGAGAATCACTTGCATTTAAACGCAGATGATTAGTGGAATTTAGCGTTAACTGACAACAATTTATAATAATTTCGAAATGAATTTCGCCAAAATGAACTCTCAAAACTTAAATACTTTCTCGAAGGCTAAATAAATCCTAGTACATTCACTGTTTTTAAAGATTGAAATTAAAGTAATTAACAACATAAATACGATTCGCGAACGTTTTTAAATCAAATCGTTCGATGCAAGTGCAAGTTTGGCCAAAGATTGGCGCGAGAAATTTTGTTCTTAAGAGCAAAAAATAATGAGGTTCAAAACTATTTTTGGCAGCAAACGACCTCGTGACGTCCTATCGCCTCGACAGTGGTTCTCGTTCAGATTTGAGTGCGTCGATGGTTGCTTCCCCAAGATCCATCAGCTGTCTTATTAACGTGGGTTATTATTAGGCGTTTTTAGAACAAATTAATAAACGGTGCCGTAGCAAATAATTTACAAGTACCACCATGCACGTACACACGCTTGACTGTTATATCGACGTGATAGCAAGCTCTTGAAACGTTAATTAATTTGTATTATTAATTATTACGTTTTTGCGATTGCCGTTCCTCACGTATCCGATAAAAATTTTGCGCACTGTATTATTAGTTCTCGAAAAATCCTGCATTAAGTTACTTCTTTAAACTCGTGTACATCATTTTTCATGAACGGTAATCGTACTTTTCCCAGATCATTAAACTTGCATTTTTCTTGATATTATTCTTAGGAGAACATATTTAAAATAGTGACATTCGATATCTAAGTCGCGTAATATTTCAGCGAGAATAAAGTTGTAATCATAATAGAGTACTAGAGCTTAGCGTGATTAATCACTCGATTTTTGCACTCGCCAACTAGTCTGAGTTGAAACATTATTTTAAGACATTATTTATATTATTTCATTACACTGCTATCTCAATATTTTGCAAATATTATCTCAATTGAAAAGTCAATTTAAAGTAATTAGTAATATTCCTGCACCTTGGTATTTCTTAAATTCTTATAACTCTATTTAGGAATTTTGTAAAATCAGTATCTTCGTTCGCTAAGATTGAAAATAACGTATTTAAGTTCGTTTCGCAGTTCCGATATATTTATCGGTACCAATAAAAATATCTTTAATATCTGCATATTTGACTTTTTATTCTCTTTATGTATAATTATACATTTTCACGGAATTGATCGACTAACGCGAAAAATCGACATCCCTCGTAGAGGGATTCAGAGAAAATAAAATGCTCATCGGTATTAATATTCTATAATTTATGAGACTTTGTTTTAATCGGTTAGACTGTGTGATATTAAAGCCATTCCGTGCGGTAGTTTCCACTCGTGCCCCACACTGTGTTGTGGCCTTATTGTTACGCCTGAAGGTAGCCAATAAATCATAATACCACCTACGTAAGAAGCAATTTAATACGTTTTATTCCTTTTTAGTTAGTTTTCTGCTATATTTTCTGCTGACCTGCGAGTACCTCTATTTATTAACGTTTCTATTAATGAGAACTAACCAGGCCAGTTTATAGAAAATAATCTAGAATACAATATTTGGTAATTGAAATGTAATTGAAAAAATGAGATTGCAGTTCATGTAGATGGCTGATACCGAATTGGAATATTAAGCAAAATTTATTGGCTAAAGAAACGAGTAAATCAATTAATCAACCAACAAGAGAAATCTAGTTGGTTTCACATCGAACACGTTGTGATAGTCGTGCGGGTAGTGCTGCAAATACGGGGCCACATAGATTCAATCCAAATGAAAGAATGAAAGCGATAGCAGTGTTTTTCTTAGCTTCGAAGTAGTCATCGACTTCTGGTTCCGAATGTATTACGAATTTTCCATTCGATTTATGCGTGTATCTTCACTCTTAACCTCGCATACTAAACGAAAATTCACCCTTTCCACCTATTTTCTCTGTCTCCTACTACTTCTGCGGCAATCGTATTCTTCTCTCTCTCTCTCTCTCTCTCTCTCTCTATTTTGCCGTCGCCACTGCCGTCGTTGTCGGTCGATCAATATTTTAATCCCGCGATGCTGCAGTATTTAGCGAATGGACATGGACTCGATAGCTCGCAAAAAAGATTTTCTTCCCTCCATCCCTCGCCACTTTACCATTCGCTGTAACAGCGATACGTGGAGAGATTGGAGCTCCCACGCGAATCCATGTCGATTTTTCCTCTTGATTTTTTCTTTCGTGACGTTCGTTCCGATTTTTCTCCGCGTGGCTCGCATTTTCGTTTTCTCTCTTTTCTCTCTTTCTCCCTTTCTTTCTCTTTTTTACTCTTACATTTTCATCTTTATCTGATTTACTGGATTTTTCGCTCAGTCCCTGGTACGCTTTATCGAAAAGCCATTTATATTTGGGTGTGAACGATGATTTAGAGATTAGAAGCACGATTTATCGCTTTGCTATTGGAGCTTTTGAATTTTCCTATTTTAATTTATCTTACACGTTGAGCTTTAATTTTACAAATCCTTACATTCGTCGTAAGGCTTCATTGTCTTGGAAGTTCGTGAAGTTGTAGAAATATTTTGAAAGTAATAAAGATATTAATTATTTCATATATACGTGTATCAGGCGAGCACTATTTTATTAATATTTGCTTTAATGATAAGGATGAGTAGAATAAAATTTATGTAGAAAATGAACGAACGTATTCTTTGATGAGTTTTTAATGAGTTGATCGATTGAAAGAAAAAGAAAAACAATTAACATTCCATTCAAATTCACATTAATGTATCGATTAGATTTGAGGACTAATCTAATTAATAATCTTAAAAATTGTTTTATATTGTATGCGTTTAAAATAATAAATGCTTATAATAGGTATTTTGAAAAGCAGAATAAAAAAAGTGGAATACTTCCGATAATTCTTAGCTTAAAGCCTGAGTTTTATTTTTCTGTTGATAGCCATTCGCTAGATTTAAGAAATTATTATATTAAAATATTTAGACTTTTTATTTTCATTAAAAACTACTATAATTGTTTAATTTCAACTGTAAATATTTTACGTTTATTTTCATAAATCGAATAATCTAACTGATAAGAACTTCTATAAATTATTAGTCGAGATAACGATCGATTATTACGATGTCATTATAAAAACCATATTATCGAGATAAATTTTTATTTTACTGAGTAATAATTTGCAAAAGTACCTCGTACAAATTATCTTCTTTTTTTTTATAAAAATTGAATTGAGTATTTTATAAATTTATATAACTTTATAGCCATTGCAACTTCTAATTTCATTTCAATAATTGCGGTATTTCTATTGAAACTAATAGAAAAAATTGAAACGCAACACTTATTGAAATAAGTAAAAATAGATTATAATTTTTCTAGTTTAAAAGTACCGTATATTTTCGCTTAAGTCTTATACAAAGACATAATGTCGTTTTCATTTCAATACCGATTTTCACGCGAACTCGCACTTTTCCCGTTGCAGTCAGGTTTTTCCGCATGCGTTTCCTCCCTTCACCCTTTCGCCAGCAGTTTTTGCATGTTTTCTCGCTTCCTGATCGCTCCCTGCCGATCGCCTCGCAATGCCTGACTTCTGTTCCGGGCCTGTGAAATCTATCAGTCTTCACATCCGAGCCAGACTCGCTGCACTAGTCGATCATGTGATTCGCAACGGAGAAAGAAGAAAGGCAGAACACAAGTTCACTTTCCTACGATTTCGCATCGTAGCTTTTTCCTTTCATTTCATTCCTGCTTTTTGTTTGGGTACTTTCATATAAAATTGTGATTGGACATGGTAAAATAGTTCGTCTCCAACTTCGTACAACGAGGGAATAACAATTTTATGACTTCGGAAACTGGTTCTGAATCTCGGCGTTGCATTCACTGAGTTCTGACGATACTAACCTATTTTTGGTCGATAAAATAGGATTTAATTTATTTATCTTTTATCTGTCTCATAGAATTAAACAAAGGAATAACTGGGAATTAAAAATTTTAATTCATCCATATATACTGTATGTAAAGTGAATTTATTATTAAAGTTATAAATTATATTCGAGTTGATATTATTTTCAACTTCCTAGACTTCGAGACATTTCAAACTTTAATTTACATCTGGTTAGGGGATAATGTACAATTCATACTTAAGATTATTTATAAGATTATCTTATGTAGAACATAATAATACATTTTTCAAGCTCAGGCTTGATGTAGCTAATCGATAAATAATGAGGCGCGGGAAGATATTTGGGGGTTTTACTTAAAAGTTCTGGAATCTCCTTCAGTTTATAGCAAAAAAACAGTATCGTTTGATCGTGTGATTCAACCTTGTAATATAAGAAACAGAGATATTTGGATATTATTTTGAACAATCGTACGAGAAACGAGCCAATTGATTCATCATACTGTGAGAAAATTGCTTTTTTTCTCCAAAAATATATACACTAACTGTTATATATTCACATACTTCTGATTGTTTACAATTTCTTCAAAGCCCTGAACTCACAATATTTTAAATTTATGACATTAATTCCATTAGAGCATTCTCGTAAACTTTCAAATAAATTCAATAGTCTTCTAAAACACAAGGTTCTTGTTAGATAAAAATATAAATAATTATCTGAAAGAGTATAAATCGACCCCAAGAAATATCGATGTTCAAGAACTAATGAGAAATATTATGACTATATAAATTCTAATTAATATACATGAATCGTAAAGTATTTTCATTTCTGTTGATACAAGTAATTATTACATATTACTTGTAATCCTGAATATATTTAGCTAAACTTCCTAGTTATTCAGGAATCTCGAAGTTGTAGAGTGAATTTGGCATCAGCGATGAAATACTGATTTTTGTACTTCTTACGAGAATGCACAGATAAAACTTTATAAAATTCAAATAAAGAATACTGCAATGTAATACGTATCAACGAATACGACAAGTTCCCAATAAAACTTTATAGATTTCTGTGTTTTTTTCCTTAGCACATTGGCAGCGCTCAAGAAATTTTTGAAGAAGGAAATATAGATTGAATTTTCGAACTTCTCTTGACAATTTGTATATTTTGAAGAAAAGAGGAAAGTTTTAGAAATTCTTTTAAACAAGCATTTTACATATTGTAAAGCACAAGTAGTATAACAAAATTTATTCGCTTTAATAATTAGCTTATGCATTTATAAATTTATAAATAGATGGCTAGTTGAGAAAACAAGATTCATCTATTTTTTTTTACATAGTTTACATAGTTTTTTTTCGGATGTATAAGAAATGCTTGTACAACGTTGCGTTAACAACGTAACGAATGTACGAAGTGTTAAAATAAGTTTGCGTGTCGTTCGCGCGATACAAAAAGGAATCGGTATCCTTGAAGTATTTTATTTAGACGTATTACGTGGAATTAATCTTACCTTGATAAGATCTCTACGTTCATTAGTACAGTATAGAAATACGTTGATATCATTAAATAAATAAAAATTAGAAAATTAGAGCAATTAGAAGGTCGCCAGTAAGGATCAAGGAAGTCAACTGCATTTGAAAAAATTCAATATAAAGCACAGCTCGTTAAGTCCCCAGGAACAAGAACACAAAAGGAACAAAGCACGTTCGGAACAGAGTAAAAAAAGACAAAAATACAGAGAAACATAGAGAAGGAAGAAGTTGAGGGAAGAAGAACGAGTTATAGTGTAAAATCAGCATTTGTCTCGGGAAGTGGCAACGTGCCGCATCCGTGAGGTGAAATTTTCGAGCGCTTGCCGGCGGGTGGTGAGTCGTTCCCTTAATTTCAAGACAGGCCGTGCGGATGATATCGACTACTTTAATTCCGGCGCACGACGAGTAGAAACGAGAATAGTCGTTTTACTCGTGTCCCGCATGGGGGAGAGAGAGAGAGAGAGAGAGTGAGTGAGTGAGAGAGAAGGAGTTACGGCGGCGGGAGGGGAGGCAGACTGTAGAGATACAAGAATGAAGTACTGACAAGGTTGAGGGAGTGGATGTACAGAAAGAAAATAAAAGTATCGCGTATTTCTCTGTCCTTCTCTTCGATCTGTTCTTCGCTATAATGTATTGTATTATTTTAAATTTTGCCAAACGATTAAGCATTTTACTTACAAATCCTAGTTTTCAAAAAGGAATTATAATTAAAACTTTCCTTCCGAAAAGAAACTTCGAAAACTTCTCTTACCTAAAATCAATTTACGTGATTTATGTATTTTAATTGTTGCTCATATTCGTATAGCTAAATATTCAATAGCAAGTGAATGTTAAAACTAACTGGACATTCTATAGGGGAAGAACAACGATTATTTTAAATAATACGCTATACCGATAATGGAAATATTTAGAAAATAATCCATATTGCAAGTGACACCTTTAATATGATTAAATTCTTAATTCTGCATGACACTTTCAATCTTGTAATTCGAGCATTTCGTTACGCGTATCGAAATCATTATTTTATTTGTCAAAAAACGGATTACAAAGGATGTACAATTGGCTTTATTCTTTTTACTAAGAACTTTATAAATTCAATTTGAGAATATTTCAACGACATAAAAAGGGAAGAAAAGCGCAGGAACAGCAGCCACTGGTCCGCAAAGGATTAGCAAAGTTATGACACACGGTTGCGGATATTCCCTCGGTTGAATGCGCAGATAAGCACATTCAAGCTTAATAAATGCGTACCCTAAGAACTTTCTTAAAACCTAAAAAAGTAAAAAGTAAATAGAGCGACTCGCAATGAAATATTTAATTGAATAGTCCTATTACGATGAGTACAGCTGACTAAAGGGGAATAGTCAGGTATCTTGTTAAAAACTTTTATGAATTCTCCAAATTCATATCTTTCTTTCATATTCGAACTCTTCAAATTATTTTTATCATTTCATTTTATCCTATGTGGTACTATAAAAACCGATGTGTAAAAATCTGGTTCGGATTTCAATTACCTCATTGTTGTTCTCTGCACCTATTTCAAATCCATTCGCTGCTTTTTCCTTATTAGCACGTGAGAAATTATCGGTCACAACTCCAAATCTTCAAAAATATCCATACTGCTGTAATCATTATTATTCTCGTGTCTTACTTATGCGTACGATTGAAAAAACGAAGTGATATATCCATATTGTTTTTAGAAGTAAAGTTTAATCTAGCGATGTTAAAGTAAGGCTCTGTGTATAGGCGCTTGACAGAGTTAAATATAAAAGATGTATTATAAAAATTATTAAAATTAAATTAAACGAAGATTATTATTTTTCAAAAATTTTTCTACCGATAACATTTATTCTGCCAAAAAATTTTTATGTTTATTTTCTGTGAAAAATGTAGAGTATAAATCACTCTCTTCCTATTCAAACGAAACTGCTTTGTACAATATACTTACGTATTTTTTATAGCAAATAAAGAGGAACGTTAAAACAATATATTTTATATTTAGACATATTATTTTATGAAATGACGTTTTTTCAGCCACATTAGAAGATAGTTATCAAAATACGTTATTGAGGGGAGTAATTCGAATGAAATAAATATTGTTCGCAATATTGGAAATGCTTGATTACGTTATTCTAACGAAAAGAAAAGGGGTAGGGCATTAGTATGTCCAATTATCATTGCAAAATTCGTAAACTTTTACACTTTCCTACCCTCTAACCCTGTCACTCTCTCGCTCTCTATCGTACTTTCTCATCAAAATGCAGTCGTACTATCTGTATCCATATTTGCGTGCACACACAGCCTTACATACGAATTTTTTGGATCTCCTCTTTTCTGGAGAAGAGGTCAGTTCGTCTCTGTCTGGTAGCCGGGAACGTAGTGTTGCTCTCAATCGTTGGTAACGGCGAGAACACAGAATTACAACGATCTTTTGCACACCCACGTGTGCACCGTCGCACATATACATCCACGCGTGTATGCACGCGAAAATTGAGAGATAGGAGCAGAAAGAGCGAGAGAGAGCGAGAGAGCGAGAGAGAGAGAGAGAGAGAGAGAGAGAGAAAGTGACATCGTGGAAAAGAGAGAAAAGAAGGGAGGGTAGACACAGCAACGGCGGCTACGGCAGCAGCAGCGGCGGCGGCGGCGGCGGCGGCGGCAGACGTGTAACACGGCGCATACACGTACACGCGCCGGCGGCAGCGTCGCGACGTCGGAGGCTGCGGCTACGCGGCGCCTACCGAGCACCATCTATAATCTCTATGCGGAGATATCGATTCCGGGCCAGCCTGTATTCCCTAAATTTATGCAAACCAGCGCCGTACCACCACCCCCTCCCCCTCCATCAACCATCGCTGCACAACCGTCGCTCCAACGAGTGCGGGAAGTCCGCGGCAGCTGGGAGTCCGCGCGGACGTCGGCGAGTCGCTTCCGAGAGGCGATTGTTCGTCTCCGCCAACGTCGAGTCCGATGCGCTCTCTCTGGTCTCGGGTGAATTCTGCAGGAGATCGCGATCGAGAATCTTGACGGGACGGTGACGGGATTTTAGCAGGAAAACCGATGCATTTTTAGCTGTCGAGGAAGAGATGGCGATTTCGAATTTTGACGAAGACGCGTTCGAGAAGTCAGCCATAATAAAAGATAAATTCAAAGGCAAACATGCTTCTACAGGTCGTTTTAAATATGCTTTCATTGACGATCTTAACGCGTTCTTAACGTAAGAAGTACGCGTATCAAGAGCTTTTTTATGCTACGCGTGTACACTTGGTTCAAAATAATAATTTTGTACTCTGTGAGAAAGGATGCACGCAGTACTGGTACTTTACATCCGCGACATGTTTTATTTGCATGTGTACGTAAAAGAGCTTTAAAAGCTCAATTTATGGGCATGAAAAGCTTTCGATAAATCCACTCGAGTAATTAATCGGATTACCTTTGGAGCGGAAATTATGAATTCTCTGCTAATGAGTCTATTCTGATTCTGATTTATATTTACTCGGAATACTTGTAGATTAATTGAAAATTTCCCAAGACTTTCCAGTTTCATTGGCTCTGACAATACGTACTTTAACTTGGAGTAGCAACTTACTGTTACGCTTAACCTTCTTAATCGTAAAATCATAAGTAACCCAAAACTACGAGATTTTTTAAAACAGAGCAAGGCTTCTTAATACGATCAACTATTGCTTACGGCGTTTAAAGTGCGCGTTAGAGCAAGGACAAGCCCCATTAATTTTATGAAAATTTATGAATGAGAAGGAAGCGGTAAAAATGTATTTCGTTTAAACATTTTGTGACAATCTCCAAAGCAGCTTGTAACGAATGAAAGGAAATGCATAAAAATGGTCACCTTTCCAACGTGAAAATACAAGTCGCTCGTTAAAAGTACGTAACGCTATCTAGAAATTCAGTTCACATTCCTTCGAATTTCACAATCCTATTCGAATAAAACAAAAGCATCCTCCGAGAAAAACAAAGGTAAGAGAAGTAGCTCGGAATATACACGCAATCCTCAAATTACGTTTTTTCCTCTCTAGTTTTCCTCTCTTTTATTCCTCCTCCACCTCCTCCCGCCGTCTCCTCTTCTCACGAGTAACTCGCCTCGACGTTCGGTTGCCGGCGCGTCGTGAAAACGTTTCTCCAGGAAAGTGCGCGAGGGATTATCGAGTTTCTCTCTCCGGCCACTACGTGTTTTGATTCACGATGCGCGGCCGCCGCTCCTTTTGGATTTTTTCCGTGCAGCTAACGCGAACGCCAACGACTGGCTTCTGCGTTTCTATACGCGGCTGCACAATGTGAAAGCGAGCATTTAAGATGCGCCTACGAGTTCGCTTGTACGCGGAGAATAAAATGCTCGTTTGTTCCTAACCCTTTCATTCCAATTTTTCCAAACTTTTTCAATCCTATACTTTTCGTTTTTATGCCTTGTAATCGCTAGACTTTTGAAGCAGGATTTCTAAAATTTTTGCGCTTGGTACGCCTATCGCTGGAAAATATAGATTCGAGTCAGTAATAATTGCTCGCATTGTGTATTTATTTATTCGACAAATATTTCACATGTACCGTCATTTTCGTTCTGTTCTGATTGATAACCATTGATAACTTGGGTGAGCGAAGCTTGACAAAACCTAAGGAAAAGACCCATTGATCGTTCGAGTTGCTTAACTGGAATAAAGTAACGTTTTGTATGAATTGGTAAATGGATAGTCAGGTTCGTTGTATTTCTCAAGTGTACGCTGAAATTGTGTAGGCTGAATTCGACGTATATGATTGGTCGAAAGTGTATTACGATTCAGCGAATCGTTCTCTCGTTAATGTTACAAAATGTAGGAGCTTTTGTGGAACGAAATCTTTTCTAATCAAGAAAGCCATTCTAGTAAAGTACAAGATGTTCGGCCAAAGGGCATAATTCATCGGTCGCGATTCCGAAGCAGACACGCACGATCCAAAATATAGGGTGAGATCGGTACCGTGTTAAAATGACAAGAGTGTTCGATATTTACTCTGTGAAATAACATCAATTATCAACTCTTGAGATTATTCGTTTGAGTTGAGTAAAATTGAAATCACTACAGAACTAAAACCATCGAATGGGAAATATTCAGAATTGGCAATACTTTATATCCTCTGCATTTCTTTTAAGAGACATTAATTTTCGGTGTCCATATATATGTATATACATACGCATATTAAACGATAATTTAATACTTTAAACATAAAAACACTAATAAAAGTGTCGAAAAGATTATTTTTATTTTTCATAAATAGCACTATCATGTATAAAGTACGACGATATTCGGCCACTGTTTCAAAACACTCTTATTGTAGATATACTCAATAACCATAGAAATATTTAATTAATCTTTTAGTTGAAGCTTAGTATTAGCAACTGTTACATGGCTTATATATTATGTAACACACATGCGCGTGTAAAGACACGCGCGCGCGCACACGCACACGCACACACACACACGCACGCACACACACACACACACATATGTAAATATCTAAACAAAACAGAAGAATAAAATGGTATCATTCGAAAGAACTAATTATAGTTGACACGTTTTTCAGTGCAATACTTTTAAAATACGCTCCATGCAATGAGTGAAAGTTAACGATAATTAGTAACAACGTTCAGTAGTAGCATGCCCACATAGTCAGGCAACGTAACAAGCAAGTAACGGAAAGCCATAACCAGTCATAGTAATCAAAAAGATGTAATGTAATTCACAGTTTTCAGTCAATTTGTAACTAGATCTGCATGGATATCTTATAACTATATATTACATAATTCAATTTATCTTTTTTTTTTTTCCGAATTCACGATATCACGATCATGAGAATTAATCGTGAAAATCAAAGTTGGCTGTATGAGAAGCTGTACTATACAAGTTCACAATTATAGGAAATATGTTTAATAAATAAGTATTCTCATGCATGACCCGCAAATGACCTCAATTTCAACGTGATAAAGTAATAGTTTTTACAAAGATCTCTTCAAAGTCTTGTAATATGAAAAATGAAAAATTCGATTATTAAGTTTCACAGATGTAAAGCTTCTTTTACGCGTCCACATCGTAGAACACTAGCTCAAAGCTTCGGAGGCTTAAATCTTTTACTCCGTGAGTTGATACAAAATAGCGGTTTGTTCGTAAATGACATCCCGGGAATAGGCGTAGCGCAAACTCGCCATCATCTTACCTCTCCGCTGAGATGAAAAAGAAAGAAGAGAGCAGCAATACGCGCGCGGAGCAAAACAAAAACACATTGCACAAGAGAAGATGACTCTACATACGACGGTACGTATGTATACGAGCGTCTCTCGTAGCCTCGTTTCCTTTCGGTACACGTATATAACGGAAATGACGAAACGCGCATTCGTCTTTCTTGCTTTCTTTCTTTTGCTGGTATTCCCTTTGCCGTCTGGCCCCATCGAGACCATAAAGCGCCGAAAAATAAGGATACATCCGCAATACGAGCACCGCCTTCTCTACGAGATGGAGAGCTCTAGCGCGTAGAAAGAGACATATTTTTTGCACAGAAAATAAGGGGACGACACTTTGGAAAATTCGTCACGAATAAATTACGAGAGCAGTTTGCTGCTCTTATGCTCTTATGTAGATTTGGACAATGGGTATTGTGAAACTGAAATTACGGTCAAACCGAAACTTGAATTAATGCGAACGAGAATTTTTACGTTTCTTTTTAGTATTTATATTAATAATATTACGATTAAAATAACTCTATAAAACTGAGGAAAGTAGCGTCCACTATGTGTAACAAATGCAATGGACTTGTCTATTTCTGTGCCACTTTTGTGGCATATTTTTTGTTCGCTATCACATCGATAGCCTTGTTTCTAATTCAAATAGTTGCCGAGAAGAGAATGAGTGTTTTGCTCAAATGGAAATCATTCGTATATGATAGCCAAAGTGCACGCGATCAAGGACATTTTATTTCACACAGCTAAATTGAAAACCGTTGCTGATACTTTTTCGAGCAACGATAGAATTACTTAGTAATTAAAAAGCTTTTACAAATGTACGTGGTCACCCACGCAATGAATGGAGTAAAAAATCGAACGCATACGCAAGTGCACCGAATTGTACAACGTTATCTGGTAGTTCAATTTAAGGTACAAGCTAATTATGTAAATCATAATGATTAAATCTGAAGTAGCGTATTAACCGTACCTCCGTATTAACGGAGTAAACACTGAGCACAATTTAAATTTCATAAACTGAAAGCTCGTTTGTCCAGCGCATCTAAAAATGAGTTACATTTATGTAAGCACAAAACTTTTGTACGGAAGAAAGAGCAATTGACACCATTCATCCTTGAGTACTGCGCCATAATTCAGGCAAAGTGTAATTTTTACTTAATATATGAGCCCTTACAGACTACGAGATGAGGGGTTGCTTATTCCTATAGATTCAGAAAGTAAGTCACAGACTCTAAAGTGCGCGCGATAAATAAATATAAAAGTAGAAAAAAGGACTGTGACACCTTTAATTTCAAATCGATAATTCGAAGAATCGATAATGTCCGAATTGATAATAAAAGCAATTCAACATCTTGAAAACCTAAGATAATTTCCTCGTGTCAGGCGCATCGATGGAACCGCAGGATATAATCCTGAAACGCATCGCCGAGCCGAACTTACACGTGGACATAAAGACCGATTAACGCGCCGAGGGGAAGTAACTGACGGGGAGAAAAGGCGAAAGAGCTGCATGCGATGAGAGGAGCTCGCGATGTCCTTTGCTCCTTTGCTCCTTTGCTCCTTTGCTCGTTCGAAGACCAGGAGAATGACAATATTTACGGCGGCTCGGTGCAAGCCGGCACCCTTCCTACCCTCCCTCTGGAATTGCCTATAAAGAAATTCGCTCGACTCGCTTTGTTCGCATCATAACGCGCGAGGAACCGCCTCTGGCTTTGGCTTCGTCGTCGGCTCTGCGAGCGCGTGCACCCGGGACCGCTGCCAAATTAATAAATATACTCCCAGACTATTCGGCCGGCCTCGGTCCCGCACGGCGACGTCGGAGTGCCCGTAAATTCCGGATTGACGCCGCCTCCGCATTAAATGCGTACCTTCCTCGGCTCCACCGTCGCGGCTCGTGAGCGCGTGCCTTTTCTCGTTTGGTGGAGAGGAGACGAGCCGACGGGGACGGCGATGCTCCGCGAAATGACCCTCTGAATTATTAGGCGGCACTCCGGGACAGGAAGGAGCGCTGACGCAATAGGGTGGAATTTCCGAGGTGTTTGGCTCTCCTCTCCTTGAAACTCTCGTGCACTTTTATGGAGAGAGTCGGAGCGAGTGCGAGGGCGGATGTCAAATGAAAACGCTGCACTGGTAAAGGTACTTGAGAGCTACTCAAGTACTCGGATTGTCGATTCACGGACATTTTTCAAAGTCTCGGCGATGCGCTTTGATCTTTCTGGTATTTCGCTATTTAAGTTTACCGAGCTCTTTTGAGACTCCCGGTATAAATGAATAAATGAATTGTAATACGCGGGTTACTTTCATTTTACGTAAAGAATGCTCGTGGAAAGGTAAAAGAACGATTTCACTTGACTAGAGTTACAATGCGCATTAATGCATCGATCAAGTACTTCAAAGCTCATGCCGTTTGCCAATCTCTTTGGGATTCGCTAGTATTTTAACTAGAAATTATGTCTCATTAATCAATGGCGCAGTCGAAATATATATTGAAAATGTAAGGCCCGTTTTGGTGGCTACAATTGTTACTTTGGTAACAACGTATCGCATGAAATATTCGTTTTAATTTTATAGTTGGAACTCTGTCGCGTAACGGTGTAATTATAGTAAGTTGAGACGAATGATTCGAAAATAGGAATTTAATATCATATTAGACCTAATCTCCCGTCATTTGCTTAAATGGATGACAGTGAACTTGTATAGGATTATCCGAGAAGCCTAAGAGGCTATTAAATATTAAATAAAAATAATTCTAACTTTGTATCTATTAATATACTATGCACATACGCGAACGCTTACGTTGTGTAACACGATTATCGCTTGCAATTGTTTCATAATAATGATGACGAGTTATACTTATTGAAATAATATATTCATTTATAGCAATAGTTGCCAAATCCTCTTGTTTATATATTTTAGAGAAAATTAATTTTATCCTTCGCGTGTTTTCAAAAAGTAGAGTTTTTCATTTTAATTTAATTTAATGTCTGACCTTGGCACATTGCGAATACAAGTATATTGAAAAATCGAAGTAATTATACGTGAACGGGATCGTCGGTAGATTCTTTCAAACTATTGGCATCATAATCGTACGAAAAGTTACGTTTTTAATAAAATCTTATAAATATTTAATTTAATGGCTTTTACAGAGAAATATTCTTTCGATGCTTTACTCTTGCGTCATTAAAATTATTGGATAAAAGATTTTAATTTGAAAGGTTCGATATGCTCAATTTTGCATACCTAAATTTATAATTCCTCGTCACGTATTATATTACGTACACTTAATCATCCTATCTTTAGAATAAATACTTAATTATAGTAAGTCAATTTTCTCGTTATTATGGTGCGAACATTATGCGACAAATTAAATTACATGGATAGACGTGAGATTAGTACTTTAAGAGAAATCATTCTCTCGAATAAATAAATGTGATCGCAATAATTATATTTTCATAAAGCCGGATAATAAACAAATTGTTATAAAAGCATTATTTATCAAATTTTTCCTTTTTTTCAAATAGGTATGAGTTGTTGTTATTCAAATACCGGGTTAAACAATTGCGAATTATTTCAATTATTAGCAGTGATATTGAGTAAAATGACGATTTCTAATTTATGGAAATATATATATGTGTATGTATGCACGTATGCACGTATGCACGTATGCACGTATGCACGTATGCACGTATGCACGTATGTACACAGAGCGAGGTAATCTATTCATTTTCAGACTGTAATTCATATCAATGTACCTCCACTGATGTAATCAGATAATAGTAATAGAAAGCGTTTCTCGTACAATCCGTAATTCAATTAATATTATACTCCGGTTCCACGTATGAAAAAAAAGTCAACAGTGGATA
This sequence comes from Wiebesia pumilae, assembly GCA_018907045.1. Classification (NCBI taxonomy): domain Eukaryota; kingdom Metazoa; phylum Arthropoda; class Insecta; order Hymenoptera; family Agaonidae; genus Wiebesia; species Wiebesia pumilae. Next base: position 1,038,336 of record JACCHZ010000121.1, read on the forward strand.
GATATTCGAGATTGATAATATAACACGAATCCGTATTATTTTTGTGCAGACACTTTAGTGCGATGAAATTTCGAGATCTATAATCTCAAAAGGACCGTTAAAACCATGCACATGCTGATGAAGAAGTTTCAATCTAAAAGCTACTCGCCATTCCTTTGATGCTTTGCATCAAATATAAAAAAGGTTTAATATTTATATTAAATAGCAGTAGCGGGATTCCCTCGGATAGACGAAGCGTACGCTTGTGTTTCCATCGCTCGACCACCACGTCATAGACCACGAAGAGCTAAGACACAGGCTCACCAATCGAAATTGGCTTCGCGGGCGAAATCGGCACCATTTTATTGCCACCCTTTCGTAAAGTAACCCGACAAAGTCCCTCGCGTGTATGCACCTTGCCCTCTCGGTTTCAAAGGAACGGCGCGTGTATAATTTCGGCGTGCGAAGTGAACCAACAAGGGTATAGGGGTTGTGCATGTGTGGAGGTGGAGGGATGTGGGGAGGTGGAGAGCAGAGTGGAGTGCCGAAACGAGGCCTGCAGCTGAAAAACCAAATCGATAGGCGCATAGCCTCACACTCGCTCCACGTGCGAAATATATATGCTCGTATACATTTATCTATGTGCATATGTAAGTAGGTGTTACACGTATGAGTGTACGTGGAATCACGCATAGGCATCTCCATGGACGCACGTAGTTGCACGCCGAATTCCGGGGATATATAGATCACGCTCTGTACGCACTTACTCTTTTCCTCCCTCCCTCTCTCACTCACTCTCTCTCTCTCTCTCTCTCTCTCTCACTCGCTCACTCTTTCGGGCGAATTTCCTTTTTCCGTTTTCTTCTCTAGTCGTTACGCTGAGAGCATTTTAGAGTATAATGCCTAGTAGAGTGTAGAGGTTTTTAAAAAATACATGCACGTATAATGATACATACGTAGGTGCACGAGTAAATTATCGAGCTCTATAATGTACCAAAATCGGTTGAAAGTTCGTAAGTATAGTGATATATTCAATATTTTTTCTATTAAATAAAATTAAATAAAAATCATAAAATACTTCTTCTGATATTCTTATTGATTTATTCGAATAAATGTACAATTTCGAGCTATGCTTTTATAACGTGAAAGACTATCGCATGATGTACTTGTGTCACTTTCTCTAGTATACCGACTGAAATAAGCAAATTAATCTAATAGTTAGTTTAGGACACGAAATGATTCATTCGATGCCTGAAACGAAAATTCTACAGTGGTAAGAAGTTTTTCTTATCATGCATCGCGTTACTTAGAACAATAGTACGTTTCTTTGATCAAATACTATTATTTATAAATTTTTCAATGGTTTTTATAAAATTTTTCATAAACGCTAGCCGACTCGCCCGAGTAAAGTGCAATGTTTGTTCGATGGAAAATAAAAAAATACATTTTCACAATCATGCAATTCGTACAAAGTATCTCATAGACAAAACGTTTTTCCCCTTTGAGCAACTACCAACTCACCCGAATAGGGAGAAGTAACGTCAACAGTTAAGAGTATAAGAATACGGTTAGAGAAGGATAAAAAAGTAAAAGAGAAGAAAGGAGAAAAAGAGGGCGTATAAAGGCGAGCATCCTTTCTTGCATCAATAACATTTTCGCCATTCACTGGCGAAAAATAGAGTCCTAACTCCGGGTTCGACCAACGGGAGAGTCTGAAGACAAACACGCTAGTCCCCCCCCCCTCCTCCTCGCGCTCGCACTCGTTTTTTCCCTATCGTTCAAGTTTTCCCGTACGCGTGTATGTGCGTGCAGCGAGAACGAAGGTAAAAGTCTATGCACTCTGTTTTTCAAATTTAAAGTTCCGACGAATCGGAATTCGGTCTATCGTTGCCCGCTTTGGAAAAAAGGAACGTTTGAAGCTCGTACTATTTTCAAACTAGAAGAAAAGTGCTTGTATGAACGCGAGGGGGGTGACAAATTAGGATTTTATCGTACCTCAAGAGAATACTGCAATTAATTGCTTGTATGAGTGTGAAAAACATAAATTTCTTTCTCTGCACAATATAGTAGACGATTCTTTTACATATCAATTAAAGGAGAGTAAAATTTGATTAAATATCAAAATATCGGTCGAACCTGCACATAAGTATTTGCGATATGAGTAAGCAGTCACTTCTGGTAACAAGTTATTGCCAATCATTATCGCGAATATTAACTGTACGGGTTTCTCGTTGAAAATACGCAAAAGTCCCCGTGCAGAGTCCTAGTGAACTTTCACCCAACACTTATAATTTTGGTCCCCTAATGAATACTTGCGAGGGAAGCGAAGGCATGCAAGAGGTATTTCACCAACATTTATCATTTGACGCAACCAACATAATTCTAAGCAATTCAACATCCGTTTTCTACTCCCATTTGGCGATAAGCGCTCGAACGTCCCATTAATGACCCGATGATGCTCGTCATAAATTTCTGGCTAACGCGCGCAATGGAATGACACCCAGTCGACTCAGACAAAGCCCTTACATCCGCTTCCCGAGCAGCGGCAGAGGCAAGTGGAAAAATCTGAAAAGGAAGCTCTAACACGTGGCCGCCGATCGCAACCACTTTCGCAACTCGGAATGCATCTCTCGCGTGCACGTAGCCCATTATAACACGGCCCTTCCCCCTCGGCACACATTCACGAGGCCGCTGCCAAAGATTCGTAAACCCGTGCGATTCGCGGCCAGAGAAGAGGGGAGGGGGGGCAACTTTGTTGATACGGCGAAAGCCAAGACCGGCGTCTCCGCCACGTGCGACGCTCGAGGAGAAGCGAAAGCCACCGCGTGCTTATCTGCACTGGCTTGAGTCCGCGCTCCTCGTGTGACGACCTTTGCCAACCGAATCAATGAACTGGTTTAGAGGGGATAGAGCGTTGAGAGGCCATTGCACGGACGCTCGTCGGGATCGAGATTTTGAGCGCGTGTCGCTCCTTCGGCGTGGAGGGTCCGACTTTTGTCAATTGCGTTGATTCAGCGTTGGGTAGTTGTTCAGGTGACGATTCGGAAAATCGAGGATTTTCGTTTCGAACGAACGCTTTCGCTAAGAGACCTTTAGCGTTATCCTCCTTACGTGATCGGGAAGCGATGGCAATTACTTAAATTGGCGCTGAAAGGGTGGTTTGGATTCTACGCGAAGCCGATCGAGTCAAAATATTTTATTTCAATGGAAGATCGCTGCAAACGTACAAAAGTACAATGTCTATTCCGAACGAGAGAAGTTTTTAACTCGATATGTACGTACGGATATAGAAATACGAGTTTACGAGTTTAAGCTTTCGCGGCACACTACCTAATTAATAGCCAATGTTAGCGTATTGAGTAATAGTAATCGTTATAAGAGCTCGTGTCGTCAACGAGAGGAAAATTATGGATGTGTCGAGTGGATTCGGGTAAAATGTTGGAGCACTTAGCGACTCCCCAGACGATTTGCGCATGCGTGTGCACACGTGGAGCAGTAAAAATCGTCTTCTCTTTCAATGGAAGAACTTTGTCGCAGCACTAAGTGACCTTTTACTGGATCGTGTTTATTATTTTCTACAAAGCTGCCGCCAGCCGCAAAATTTTACGACGGTACTTCGCATGTACACCACGAGCGATTTGTCAACACTTGCACCTTATGTCGCAACATTATAAGTATTCCGTGAGGAACATGTAGCACGGTTTTTATCATGCACGAGTGAGATGGTCGACCGTAGATAATGGTATAAGTCGGACGAGGAATTTGTTATCGAAGAATTTGTGAACAACTAATTAAATAAGTTTGTTATTTCCAAGCTTTAATGATCGAGTGCCTTTCCTACTTAAATGCGTTCAGAAAAATCATAACGAATGGGGTATTATTGTTTGAAAAATGAAAAGCTGCCGAGTGTTATCGAACTTTTCTGATAAATTCAGAATAAATTCATAAGGTTTGCTTTTCTCTTGGTTGATCCGATATTGACGAAAACGTACGAAATATTGGGATAATTTGTCACATGACGAGATCTGCACTTTTTTCTAACTCCCGCGCCTCTACCGCATTCCCCCCGATGAATCTTAATATTAAGGAGTTTGGCGCCGACTTACTTGATTTTTTAGCTCATTCCATTTTTCTTTACTAGGGAAAACTTTCGAGACACAATTCCTTTCTCTCACTGTCTGGTTATAGCATTTCATTCCCTTGCTCCAGCAAAATATCATTTAAATCCGTGTACGCCGAAATTATATGGTACGTATCTTTCTCTTGCTCTTCCTTCTGCCTCTTCGCTGGCTTTTGTGGGCTTCTCGTTTTGTCCTGTACTTCTTCCATTCTCGCGTCCTTTTGGAACCGAGTCGCTTGTTCTTGAATTTTCACATTGTTTTGCTACGCTGCTCTTTCCACTCGTGGAAAATCTCATTTTGGTTCTAGTGCTTCCATTAACTGAGTTTGCAAATTTATTAAAAAACAAATTGATTAATATTTGCACAAGAATAAATAAGAATAAATTTTTCCTAAATTAAACTCAATTTCGAAATATAAATGATTGTTCGTGTTTCATCTGTCTGTTTTGGCAATTACAGTTCCCGATAAATATCTCTGTTTCGATAGTTGATGTTGGTTAATGATACCTACGTGTACCTAAGATGCCGAAATAAGCACTAAAGCGCTAAGGATTTTTCTAGGCTGAATTAATAACGAATATGAGTAACGTCCGCACGTATACTTTACCTTTATTCGACACGCACTAAAATATTTCAACCACAAACTTTAAATATAATGATTTTTATAGATTACCTTTTAAATAAAGTGTGCGGTAAAAAAATTCCCTTTCAAGTCCGTGGATGCAAATTTTAATAATAACATATGTACGTGCAATAATCGCATCATCGAAATTGTTCGTACAAACGATGAAAATAAGAATACGAGTGGAAAAATCGCAAGACACTGTATCACGCGGTTTATTCTGATCCGAACCACTTACAAAACATTCCAAATATCCTCCACGAAACAAGAGAAAATGTATAAAAATAACGAAAAGGAAAACTCGACGGGTGTACGGAAATTCTTCCACCATAAAAATCCCTACTAACTGCCTACGTCCTCCACTAGAAAACTCCTCGTCGCTTTCGTTGCTTTTATATCTGTTATATATACTCGTCGCCGCGCGGCTTTAGCTTTTGCTAGCGCGACGCTATCCGTCGTTTTCTCTATTTTGTTTTCCTCCTCCGCGGGTAATAAAAAAGTCCAACGTCCGCAAGTTGAACAGGTTGATACAGAGGCTTGGCTTGAAATGTGTTTGCAGTTCCGTTGAAACAATAAGGGATGTACCGCAAAATTACGATGCTGTACCGACGTGTGCGCGTGTAATTGTATTCGTGCTTACGCGCTCGCGCGTAAGTGTGCCTGCTTTTCGTCGCAATTATTCCGTGGACGTCGCGTTTTCTTTTCGGATGGGCTGTAATCATTGCGTTAAATAAATTGGGCACGGTAATCACTGGAACGGATTAATCGATATTGTTGCGAAGAAGGTGCACGTAACCTCGCATCTTCTATTCTCCATTGAGATAATACTGAAAGTCTAAAAGGAAACGATAATAAAATCTACATCGTCAGAAACTGCGTCCATCTGATTTTATACCACATTTCGTTAATTCTTTCGTTCTTCGAGAATCTAGCTCCAATCGGCTTAAAAATATTGCACTTCGTACAGATTCCCACTTGTAAGAACTGCAGCAGAAAAGTTTTAAATACGTTACATTTCAAGGAAATTTCGATTTCGTACGGTAATAATTGCTCTTTATTCACAGTAAGTTGAACGCAGTAGCAAAAGACGTTCTTCTTATAAAAAGTCTAACGCACGCGTAAGAAATTTCTCAACGTCACAATCATTGCCGCTTCGATATTTCTCACTTATATATACTCTAAATTCATAGAAAGTAAAAAGCACCTTTTGCGCGAAGAATCTAAAAAATCTGTTAAATTAATTCAATAGCCTCCGTAACTCTTAGGTATAATTGTTTAGGTCAATTTCCATAAAGCTTCTATTAATTCTCCGTCATAAAAATATAAATGGAGCGTGAAAATCACTTGCTTTGATTTATCGATATCGATATCATGGGACCGATTCTTCTTCTGTAGCTCATGTGGTATAAAGTTTTCACGGTTGATTTACTTGGACCACGGATAAACGAAAAGGTGGACGCTATTCAACGAACAAATACCAAAGCGTATAAAATTAAAAACTCTGCGTTCTAATCTCGCGGAATTGCATAAATCTATTAATAGATAACTTTATTTATGATTTTGCTGCAACAAACAAGGTACGCTGAAATTTCTGTGCTACCTTATCCGCGTATACGCGTACAACGGCGAACTTGCTAACAGAATAACACGCTTCCTCCAACAGAATAACATCACAGAAAACATGCACCCGTCCTTAGCTTACAACCTCCTTTGAGTGTATTTTCGCCCGATGTACCAAGCGCCCTCGCATCGGCAAAATTTTTATCCGAGAGTAGTCATTTTTTAAAAATAAGGAGAAGCTTGAGCTATTAGGACAAAAAATGGCTCCTCATAACCCGATGTTGAAAAAATAAATCAAACGAGCACAAAAGAACTGAGACGCTTCGTACAGTTTGCGGAATAGGAAGTCGACTCGGACAATGCTGCTGTGTACATAACACACATACCTAAAAACGCAGTGAATCTCGGCGTCGCCACGTCGCTGCCGAACGTCAGACCTCTGACTCTGTATACGAGAAAAGCGAGTGAGATGGATGGATGGATAGCAAGACAGGCAGAGCGAGAGCGAGAGCGAGAGCGAGAGCGAGAGCGAGAGCGAGAGCGAGAGCGAGAGCGAGAGTGAGAGAGAGAGAGAGAGAGAGAAGGAGAGAGAGAAGGAGAGAGAGAGAAGGAGAGAGAAAGAGAGAGTTAAAAGCATTTTCTTGAGCGACAAGTATAGTAGGATGAAAATGAGCTGACCGTCGTTAAGCTAAAAATGCAGTGCTGCGCTTTATTTCCCGTGCTTGAAAATAGCCCACGCGCGAGGCGCGAGAAGGACGAAAAAACGACGATGTCGAAGAGGGGGAACTTACGACGTCGGCGACGACGACGACGACGACGACGACGACGACGACGACGGCGGCGGCGGCGGCGGTGTTGGTGGTGGTGGTGGTGGTGGCAATGGCAACGACGCACGATACATCTATACGTGTAGAACTATAGGTGATGCGACGTTACTGCGAATCGGAGAATGAGAAAAGAAATAGGAGAAATAACTGCGGCAAGCGAGTGCAATGGGAATAAGGAAGACCACAATGGAGGAGGAATGAATGGGGAAATACTTAGGTTTCGCTGGATTTGATCTACAAATACCTTAAAGGGGTGTTGCTTCTAAAATTGATTGTGCACTTTGCACGAGAGAAGCAAGCCTTGTCATGTTTGCGAAAATTTCATCTAATGATTGCTCGAGTGCGTCTATTTTGATTCGAATGTAGTGCACAATGCAGTAGGATCTTACGATTAACCTTGTTTTTTAGTTTTACAATGGACTTTAGGGCGTAAACGGGAATTCAGCACATCCGCGCATGCACTATCGTGTAATTTAATTTTATCGAAAATAAAAAGTTGTTGCAGAATTTATATTATATTAATATTAAGTCTGTACTGCGCTTTCAATTTACATGATATTGCTTGGAAAAGGACGGTTGCAAATGGCTTTAGAGATAACAGAAATGTCGGCAATTTTCGTCGTGAAACAAGTATAAAATAAAAAGAAATTGGGAACTATTCAAAGCCATGTTTATCGATTTGGAATTCAAGTTGCTAATGAAAAATATTAGGCAACAATAATGCACGTTCAAATGATCAACTGGAAGGATCAACTGCATGATATTTCGGTGTGTAAAAGCACTAATTCTAGCGACTTCCCCCTTCAACGTCTTCAATAATTCAAAATACAATTCAGCTCCTTACTGATTTTAGTCTATAATTACTTTATACCTTGAGATATGATTAGAATTTCAAGCTAGTGTAACGAGCAGTTAAAACTGACACGTACGAAAGCTTGTTTTCTATTTCCATCGATGAATATTCGAGGCATAACTTTTTTTTCTTCGATGTATATAATCAAATAAGTTCCCAATCAATATTTCTGTCAAATTATCCATTACGATCTCCGTAACCACTACAGTCTCGTAAATTAACGTTATTTTAAATTTTCACTCTTGTAAAGAATTGTTCTCCAGGGGTTTGCGTTTGCGAGGACTCAAAGTCTCCGTTTGGAGACGCAGTCTTGGTCTCGCAACAATATTGCCTTTAATTAAAATTAACGTTACTCGTCTGCTTCGAAATAAAATGCCTCAGATTCTGAGTAAAAATCGTTTTTCTCCTTTAAAAGACAACGCGCTCACTCTTTGGCTTTAGAGTCCGATATGCGAATTGCTCTTTTACGAGGAACTTGATAGAAAGCTACGCTAATTAAGCAGCTATTCCACTATAAAATTTAGTTACCAAAGGCTTCTATGTTTAGCGTTAATATCTAAAAACACGCTTAGTCTTGGGAAAGTAAAATTTTCAATAATAAATACCTTGTCTTACTATTTCATGAATGCACGCTCACTCGTGAGTACACTAGGAATATTTATGAAAACTACGTTAAATTTGATTCCTAACTAGTACCAAGTAAAAACTAATTATACGATTTCGTAATTCTATCGGTGCTTACGGCTGCAACATGCGATCGGCCCGCATCTGCATTTTACCCGTTTACGAAGTTGCATCATAAGACCTTTATTTATGTAGTTCATCGTGAAAAGCGTTTATAATTAGAAGTATCGAAAGATTTTCGGCGTCTTATTTTCCTCAATTTTTGTATTCTCTTGCAAAAACAATGCCCGGGCGAGAACAGAAAAGAAAGAGAGAAGAAGCCTACGCGAAAGGAGAGAGAAATGGAGAGAGAGAGAGAGAGAGAGAGAGAGAGAGAGAGAGAGAGAGAGAGAGAGAATGGCCGGACGAAATCTAAAATAAATCGGCGCGGCAGCTGTTGCGTCCGCGTTTTACACATGTGTGTGTCAGCACTAGCTGTCCACCATCGATGGACGAAGAGTCGAGCCATTGGTGGCACGAGGGAACGTGGCTAACCATGTTTGCCGCTCCCAGATCCGCTCGCGAGTGAATTCGCTCGTTACGTGCGCCGCGTTATGGATCCCTGGGGGATTTTAATTAGGAATTTTGCCTGCTAGGGGCATCGCGCACCGAGGGATTTATCTCAAGACCAGGCGATATTTTCGTCCCCCAGCTGCGGCTTTCGCGCACTTGGTCGTACATTTTCAGAAGACGCGTTTTTAGGGATCCGCGCTTTATTGAATTCGGGGATCTCGACCACGTTAATGTACGCTCTAGACGTGCATTTTCTCGGCATTAGACCCGATCACTCGAAATAACGGGAATTTGGGCAAACTCTTTGGGCCAGCAAAACTTTTACGCGTTCTTTAAAGTGTTTCTGCAAATGTACGACGAAATTCATGGGTTCTCGTGGATGTTCGTTGATTCGGCTGACGAGAGAAAAATAATATTGGTCATCGAATTACAGGAGGTGGCTTCGAACGAGAGAAATTCCTTTTAAGTGGTTTAAGGGGACATTTACACAATTATTGCGCTTCAACTTGACTGCATTTTTATGCAACGAGATGCGGCGCGTTCAAGAGTCCAGCGAGAATAATTCTTCGATTGTGATCGCCTAATAACTGTCGCCTAAAACATCCTTCATTTATTCATTTACATTTTCACCGCGCGAAGACGGACTTCCTTAATTACCTCGCTTTTTTCTTCGAAAGACTCTAGTTATTTAATAGCTGGCTCCGATATAAAAACGTCACGGCATTGCCGATATTTAACGTCTCGTTCGTTGAAAGTAGCGAGCACTTACAGGTAGATTCACAATTGTCAAGGAGTCGGACATTAAGGAGCAACAGCTCGGAAAATATAAAATCCCAGCTCATCAATTTAAAGAAAAAGAAAAGCACAAAAAAGGAATAAAATCGGCAGCGGGAAGTAAAATAAAATGAGAAATTCAGATTTTCCAAGCTACGAGGAGAAAGAACGGCTGGCAGGTCAATCCTGGCGCTTCCGGCGCAAGAAACGAACCGAGGGATGCAGGAGTCGTAGCTCTTCCCGCGCTTTGTTTTGCACCCCGTCGTGAGCAAGAGGCGCGAGGCACATATTTCTCTCGTTTCCTCAACGGCGCCCTTGAAAAAAGGGGCGCGACGCCACAATGGATTTTTGCATTGTGCGCGCACACTTTTTCGAATTAAAATCACAAGAGCTGAAAAGTAATCGGCCCCTGCTTTTCAGGCGGTTTTCTCCTTTTTAAAGAGCGAATTCTATTAGATTTGCAGTGAAATCATCAAAGTTTGATTCAACGTCTTTAAAACAACAGTCAACGATTGCTCCACCTGGACCAATAAAATTTGCGCGTAATAAGTCTGCGGTGAAATACAAAAATCGTTCGTGTCCGCGCAAGAAAGTATAAATTTGTGGCCTAATTATGCGAAAGAAATATTTAGCACTTTAATAGCGTGCGATTCCAACACGTTTGAGAAAGTTACAGATGCACGACGGTATGTCGGGATTTCCCAAGCAACGGAGAAATGAATATTGAGCCTGTATATTTATAGCGATAGAGACGTTTACGCTTACATTTTCTCAATTGCGTATCATTAGAGGGGCGAAGCAACGTTTTAATTATTAATAAACCGCATGGATCAAGATGAAGCTATTTATCTCCTACCGGCAAATATTGGCAAAATTTGCAAATAAAAGTCCTTTACGTAAAGAGCTTATAAAAGAAACTAGCGATCGCCGAGCACTCGCATGCGCGATTGAAAATAAATGTTTTAAATACAAATGGCAAAAACGTCAGACAAATAAATCTCCGACATTCCTTGTCTCCGTTTGCCCAATCTCGAACGCGAATATAAGCAGGGAAGACTATAAAAGCCAGAAGAGGAGAAAATCTTCTTTTTTCATCTCTATTTTCCTTCGCGACGACGACGACGACGACTACGACGACGACTACGACGACGACAATGTTTTTCTCTGATTACATGGACTCGGAAAATATCGCGTCTAGCATTTCGCGGCCTTCGCTTGTGCAAAGTAAACCGCGTGGAGGAAAGATGGCTTATCTCAGCCGTTTGATCTAGAAGACAAGTGCTGCGGGATAACGGGAGAGGCGGACTTATTCTCATCGTAATATGGATGATGATATATTTATTCGGAATGCAATAAACCTCGGATTCGTTCTTTTTTTCTATCTCCGTCCGACTCGGTGGATTCATGGGAATTTAATTTTTATGGGTCTGAAATCGTATGATGGATTCAAAAATGCAAGAGGAGCTTTTATCGTCTGACTAAGTTTGTTATGGTAAAATGACTTGGTAATATTATGTTCGTTATTGATTTTAGTTGAAACATTTCAGAATTGGAATTCGAAATGTGCTTTAAGGCTGTGCACATTCGTGAGAGATGACGTTCTTTTCGGAATATTATTTTTAAATTAGTTTACAGATTCTTTGCGTCTTGGCCGTCTACCGTGATACAATATTTCAAGCATCGGTAAACAAATAAAAGGTTTCGAGCATTGTTTCTTCGACTCAGCCGTTGAAAATGGAATTTCCATCTACGACAAGAGAGCGAGCCTTCCGGTGTCAATCGGTCTTAGAAAACCGCTATAATTATTATAAATTTCACGCTTTACACGTCAGTATGCGCCCATGCGGAAGAAATCTTCGAGACAAGATCTCGTATTGTCGTTTTATAAATAACGGTAGCAATTTATGTAAACAATTTATAAATAATAAACGACGGAGCTCGAGCTTCCGTTCAGTTTCAAATTAGTTTTAATAATTTAGAATAATATTTACCAAGTTGCGCGAAAATTGGAAATTGGTGTACTCTAACGAGTGCGAGAAAAAAACAACTTAAAATGTAGTTTGTAAGTTTTTGTTCGCTTATAAAAACTAATCCCCCCCCCCTCTGCTACCTGATAATTAAACGCGCAATTCTCACGTCCAACTTTGACAATCCCGAGAAAAAAGGAAAAAGCAAGCTGATTATGAAACTTTAACGAATATCCCATCTTCTACCCTAAAAACGTTTAAACCAAAGGAAAACCGAAGTAAAAAGAATCTCCCGCGCGCTTTGAAAAGTTAATTAGCCGATTGTAGTTTCCCAGTACGTTTGAACTTTCGAAGCGTCGAGACTAAGAACAGGTCGAAAAGTAATTACGGCGCTCTTTGTATCTAATAAGTAATTGCTGCTTCCTAACACGCGAAGTCTCTCTCTCTCTCTTTCTCTCTCTCTCTCTCTCTCTCACACTCTCTTCTCCGTTTGTTTCGCTTCTTTGGGAATATTCGCGTCACGTCTGTGCCATCGCAAGCTTCCGCGTCGTAAATGCAGAGGTCGCGAGCGTGATCTGAAAAACGTAATCCGAAGCTAAGGGGCAGAGAAAAAAGAAGAAAAGAGCAGCGATCCCGGTATGTTGGTGCTATGCGACATTATAAATATTGCAGGGGAACTGAGCTTGAAACGAACTGGTAACTCGGTAACTGGCTGCTTCATTCTCTTTCTGACCTCTCGGTTCACGCGAATTTATCGTCGATCTGAGTGAACGGTAATTTTCGAGACTTACCGACAGCACTTTAGTCTCGTTTCGAGCTACTCGATCACGATGCTGTTGCTTAAGCTTCTCAGACGGATCTTATTGTCCAATGATGAAGTATACTACTTTCAAGGTTTTGGAACTCCGTTTGCTTCGCTCTTTCTTAGTGATTGAAGCCCGAGGAATTTAAGAAAATAACGCTTTAAAGTTTATTCTGTAAATATTCCTCCCGAAATGGAGGTTCATTGCCGTTGTTCACTCTTATTTACTTGAGATGAAAACTCTTTTAAATGCAGTTATTAAGTCGCTATTACACCGCACACACGGTGGAACATTTTGGAAAAGCTTCCTAAATACAAACGATTAATAACGCATGTTGGAAAAATGACCGTTTGCGTACCTTAACCGTGCATTCGAATAATAAAGTTGAATGCTTAATTTACGCATTCATTAAGTGAATCTGTTGCACGTGCGGTCAAATCTCCAATGAATCAAGTCCAAGCGTTATCATCATCTCTTATTAATTTTAATCGAACGATCTTTTAAAAGAAATTTGTGAAAGCATTTTAATTGTCTCTTTATCTATGAAATATTTTACAATTATAGAAGCAGTTATTTACAAATGCTAATGGCTCCAAGGATTAGAATATCCTATGCTACGCAATTCCTTTATAAAACGTAAGCATTTATATTGGAATACCTAATACGGACGCTAACAAACTGATCTACGTAATGTAATGCAACAAATACGTCGATAAAATTACACGCACTCCTGATTAGCGAAAATCGTTCTTTAATAATATCAAATCCTCGATTTGATATTTCCAAGTGCTCGAAATCAGTTTATCTTAGAATCCGTAACTTTAATTATTTCTGCACTCGTGCGAAAATGTGAAAGTTCATGCACGATATACCATTGGCATCAATAGTCGATTTGCCCAACATGCGAGGACATCGAGAGCTAGGCGACTCCAAAACAATAATTTTCACTTAAAAAGAAAAACTGTTGAAAGTTGATCGAGAACAGCTGGTGGAGAAAAACTTAGCGCTAATCTCGCTTGCACAATTCAATCGTTCGTAATAAGTGCGGGGGTGATCACTTGGGCAATAAATCAATCGGACCCATGCGCACGCGAGAGAAACCACCACCACCACCACCACCCCCAACCCCAACCCCAACCCCATGTGCCTGCGCGTACGCAGCTTGGGAATCTCTTCACACTTGGCGCACTCGATGGAGTTCGTACCCGTAAACGCTCCCGTAACGACTCAATCCACGCGTGTTGGTGTGACGGTACAGTAAGCGACGAAAGTCTAGGCGCTATTCGACCTGTTTCTCCGGTAATTTTCAAACGTACTTACCGTTCGTCGAATTTATGGCAGTTGCAGCTGAATTTTAGATTAGATTTCGTCACGCAAAGTTTTATAATGCAGTATTTATAATTTCTAATCAACGAATAGATGGGGTTCGGTTTATAACCTCGTGGATTTGTTTTTCATTACAATTAAACTGCAAGTCAAGGAATGCGAGTGCAAATGAAAGATAAATTACATCGAGAGCATCTTTTGTTAAAGCCTTATATCCGAATGATATTTTCTTTGGGATTTAGAATACATTATGTGAATGCGATTGTCAGTGTCAGCGTTTTTGTCTTCTCTATTATGGGGAATATGAACTCATGAAAAGTATTATTCGTAACAATATTTTTATCATCAGGTTTCACACGTTTATAATTATAGAATTCGAAAAGTAGTTCAAGTTTTTGCACATTCGTCTCTATATGTCAAGGCTTTGTTTCTTTAGTGTATAATACAGTATGTGACGTAATAAAAACTAAGTAAAATAAGTATAATGCAGTACGATTGTTTGGTGAAAAACGGAATTCACGTATCAGTGCAGGAAACCGAATTAATAATATGCCTTACGTAACGTATTGCGATATTTTTGAATTTAAAATCGTTAAGTAAAGAACTTAAATGTAGAACGCGGGTATCTTTGTTACATCGATTTACTCTTCGAGATTAAATTGTTACTTATCCACATAAAGCGTTCTTTAAAAAAGCTGATTATCCAACGTGAAAGAAATTAGCCTATTTTATTATAATTGCTATCTCACGAGAGATTTAAAATATTTTTGGCCCAAACTGTATACACGTGTAAGTTGGTATTTATCTGCAAGAGGCAAATTGCTGTTGTTACGAGGCGTCGGCAACCGGGTATAACCCCTGAACTTTCGTGTTTTCGGGTTATTGTTACTGCCTCCGAGCACTAGCATTAGGGTTACTCCGTAATTTTAAGGTTTACCTCCTCGTTGCATAATGAAGCAAACGTACGTGCACATTTAAAGGACACTCATGAGCTTGTGGATATTACGTGGATTTACACGTTTATTTGCAATTCTCAAAGTTTAAGCTTTACGGTAGATTTTCATCGAGTTTGCTTGATATGATTATCCAGTTATATCTTTAAGGTTAATACTCGCCTTTTTCTTTTACATTGTATTACTTTAGAGTCTGTATGTCTGTATTATACACTTTACTTAAATACTTGCACGGCTTTGCAAAAAGTGCGATTATTCGAGTGTATTATAACGATTCGTCATTAACTATTTACGCCATCTAATTGTAGGAGATCTAGAAATAGCTGCACAGTCGTAATAATAGAATATTGATGCGATCGAAATTATTCCGGAGGTGTTTAAGATCTAAACAAACGTACATTCAATCGAAGCGCGCGTGTGCGATTGTTTCAATCGATTATGGCTTCTTCGAACATTCTATTCGCTGACTATTAGACAACGCTTATACGCTTATATTTAACTATAACTCCTTTTATGACATTCATTAAATCGCAAATTCGGCTTTTACTTATAATTGTGGTCGCTCGGTCGTAACTTTGTCGAAAACAATCTCAACACAATAATTCAAGCTCGATTAACATTTTGAGTTCTTGTAGTCTATCGTTGAATCGTTAATCCATATTATTTTCATGCATTAATCTGAAACTTATGCTAATCTCCCTATTTCTCCATGCAACCAATGTAGCTTTTCGTAAAACGAGCTAATGACTCTATCGAATCACGTGCATGGACAAATAAATACGAGTAAACAATAATTTTAGTGAGCCTTCGGTAATATGAGTCAGCTTCCAACGTGTACAACCTCTCCAGTAGTATAATTCGCGGCCCAGAACTATCGAGAAGTACGATCGAGCGGTGAAAAATAGAAATGCAAGGCCTTGTGATTTTCACGCTGTGCACGGGGGCATAGACGGGGGCCGCAATGTAGATCGGGCCGCATTCCTCACGCTCTCGATCGCATATCTTAGGGACTTTTGCTATTCCATACGCGTGTCGTAGCGGCGATCGCGTGCGCCGCATATATGTTACCTCGCACATACACTAACGTCGTCGCGGATTTTCCCCACCTGCCCCTCGTCATCTCGATCTTTTCTGGAGCTTTTCCGATATCGCGGTGCTCCGTCCGCTCGTGGAATCTCAAGGAGGGAACAAAGCGAGGGAATACGGAATCCGCGTACCGATAGGATCGAGAGAAAAATCGAGGGCTCGATACACGTAACGCATTTTCGCCGAGAACGTTGAGAGCGTGCGAGGATGGCTTTTTCGTTTGTTTGTTTCCTTTTCACGTTGTATTTGACTTCTAGGCTTGGGCTTTCTTTTCTAGGAGGTCGAATAGCTTAGAGTGCACTAGCTGCGTGAAAATGAATCGCCGAGCTGACTTTTACGCGCTAAGCTCTTGGAAAGCGGCTCATGCGTGTCCCTAAATGTTAATGCAATGCTCGAGCACTGCTTTGCAAAATAATTATGATATATTATTGAGAGAGAGAGAGAGAGAGAGAGAGAGAGAGAGAGAGAGAGAGAGAGAGATACGCGCGCAACGAGGTTTGTAACTCAACTCATTTAATGTCTCTTTATTTATAATCTTAAAAGTTTCTCTTATTTATTACAATGCAGATTCCAATATACCTTAGCGATAGAAAGCACCGCTCCAGAATATATTTCACTTTGTAATTTAACGTGGAAAACATTTGATCAAGTTGAGCTGTTACTTAAATCCAAGGAAATTACACATGGATTAATACGCTTACGTACTTTTGCGTCTGTGTTACCAATTGCTCTATAAAAATACCACTGGTTTGTTAAAGAGGCTATTATCTAATACCGATGCTAAAAATATGATTTCAATTATAATATGATATAAATATAATTTACGATTATACGTAATTAAGTTAAAAAGAAAATTGTAGTCTCTTATAACCTAAACTGAAATAAATGTCTCCTGTAGTTCAAAGAAATGTATATTTTGGACATCAAAATAGAATATTATAAGTTATTTTAAGAAATCTTGTCCTCGTTACTTAATATATCGAACAGCATAATGGGACGGGTATAAATAAGTATCATGCTTCATTAAAAATATGCTTAATGAGAGAAAAAAAATTTTTGAAGTGATATAACAGTTTCGAATAATCGTGACATTTATTTATCAATTTAATAAAAAAAAACCCTTCATATAATTCGTTAACTTAATTGCACGATTAATTTGCCCTGCTTGAAGCACTTATTTAAGCAGATTATAATATTAATTCTAGAAAAATATGTTCCAAAGGATTTTTAAAAAAATATATTTTCACAAGAATACGTAATCTTTAAGTTAACTTCGTATGCGTGCTAAAGACAGACGCAGACGCTACAAAAATAAACTTTCAATATCTCATTAGATGACCATAGTAGCATATATTTATTATTTTGATTGAAAACGTTGTAAAAATAGGGGAAAAAATAGTTCGTTCTTACACAAACTTTTAGCGTAAATTAATTTAGACGCGGGTTCCATGGATTCACAGGTATGACAGGAAAAAAAGGACATATCGTAATTATTCTAAACAATCTTATAAACAATCCGTTATCTAACGATTAAATTTAAACTTGATATAAATTGAGGATCATCCTACCAATTATTCTTCCTACCACCGTATCTAATTTTGTAAACAGGCATTTTCTTTATTTAATCATACCCTTATACTTTTAGGTTATTCAATTTGTATAGTATATTTTTCGAGTGAAAGCTCTCACGGATATCTCCCTCTTTCTCTTAGCAAATCTAATTTAAAAAGTAAGACCGCATAAATACATAAAGTTTACAGTAGCAGGCGTGATAAATATTATTAAACGAATTAAAAGTCGTGTCCATGTATGCACGAAGCTAGTTTTAATTCAACGAGCACCGAGTCAGTCATCGTAGTTCTTCGTTAATTACCCGAGGATACTTTAGCTATTACTTTTTCTTTAACTCAAGGTCTATGCTAATGACACTTAATATCCAGTGACTCCTCGATATCTAGAAATATTCAAACCGGTCGAGAGATATATTTTATTCAATAGGTGGTAAAATTCTCTATTGCAGAACGAAAAGCTGGAGGTGAAACAGAAATGGGCGTCGCGGCTTCTGGGAAAATTACGGAAGGACATTACGCAAGAGTACCGAGAAGACTTCGTTCTAAGCATCACGGGGAAGAGGCCGGCAATGTGCGTCCTCAGCAATCCTGACCAGAAGGGTAAAATGCGCCGAATTGACTGCCTGCGACAAGCTGACAAGGTTCGTTAATATTCCTTTTATTTTTCTCCGCTGTTGAGAAACCTTGCAATTAAGTAAAGCAGCGCATAAATGAAGCAATTTGTTTACAGCGAAATCAGCAATTTATTGAAAATTGTCGCACGAAAAAGTAGCGTACTTCGGGGTGATGAAATTGTTAAAAATAATTCTTCTCTCTCGTCATAATTACAGCGCTGGTAATAACATTTTGGAAAATACGTTTGGGCATGCATTTATCTAACGAAATTCCAACGGTGGCTGGCGGATTGATTTTATTTATTTATAAGTCTCTCTCACTCGATGATGCGTATTAACTTTTCTCGAAATTCCCATAAAATAAATTTTACTCCTTTCTATTTCGTGGATTCGACCGTCTCTTAGCAATTTCGATCGAAACGTCCATTAATCTTTGAATAAAATTATCCACTTTGTGCCACAGGTATGGAGATTGGATCTGGTAATGGTGATCCTCTTCAAGGCGATTCCGTTGGAGTCCACGGATGGGGAGAGACTGGAAAAGACTGCGGAATGTGCTCAACCGGGTCTCTGCGTCAACCCTTACCACATCAACGTCTCCGTCCGGGAGCTCGATCTCTACCTCGCCAACTTTATAACCAGCCACGGTACTGCTCCTTTCCGTTATGCTATCGCTCTTATATTATCAGCTTGAAGAAGATTTTATTTACGACTTCATTTAACCGCGATTCCTAATTGGAAAATTAAAAGAATAATATTTTGCTTTTACTCGGAATTACCGAATACCGCTCAAATCAATACTTCGTTTATAGATACAGCTTTATTCGAGTTTAAAATTACATTCGAGTTTACTACCCAAGCATTCACAATCATTTACACATGCGTATTTTACAAATGCAAGAAATAAACATTTCCAAATAATAGATGACAGTACTCGCGAGTTAATGTAATAAATAAGTAATCCGTTGGAAAGTTTTGAAAAATCAAACGACATCGAGCGCGATATCGTTTAAAGAGCTCACGTTATATTGAAAATCCGAAGCGAATTTTGGCGATAATTCGATTTTCTATCGAATTATTGCACTTGAAACGAAACAACAGCCACAGAGGAGAAGTGCTTTTGATGCCTTATAATGCCTCGTACGAAAACGAAAGTACGAAACAAAACAAACAGCGAGCGATAGCCTGGAATTTGGTGGTCGGGAATCAGCGCCAGCTCACCGAGCGTGGGTGTGTCGCACTGCCAAAATCAAGGGGGGACGGGGGAATCAAGGAACGCGGGAAGGAGAGGGAGACGACTGCGTCGGGTATGTCATGGGGACCGGCGGGTGGAAATTGGCAACGCGCTAGGAGGAACTTTGAATCAAAGCCGAAAAGCTCACTCTCGCACACTCCTCTCTTGACATCTCTCACACTCTCTCACACTCTCTCACACTCTCTCACCCTCTCTCACACTCTCTCACACTCTCACACTCTCTCTCTCTCTCTCACTCTCACTCTCTCTCTGTCCCTCTTCGAGCTTGAATGAACGTGGGACCAGGCGCCTGTGAATGAACGAAAGTGCGAGCGGGTCGTTGGCTCCCTACTTGCCTGACTACTCTTTCTCTCTTCGTCTCGCCCTGTCATTCTCTCCTTCCCTCTCACTCGAGGAAAATGAGCGCCTGATCGAAAACTCGCTGATACGTTGTTCTCGCTCTCGCTGGCGACGCACAGTTGCCAGGAGCTGCATCGACGGATAGAGAAAGAGCAAGAGGCTGCTCGTGGTACCTGGGAGTCCTTCGCCGTGATTCATTGCGTGACCACGGATGACGTCCATTAAATACCGCTCGAATGCCTCGCCGACGAACTCATAATGCCCATGAATCGAGAATCGCGCTCTCTTGACCATAGATCAGCGAAAGCTACAGTGACTCTAAGTGCGGTTCAGTGCCTCTTCATTGATACGAATGTTCCACTGGTTTGAATTGATGGTCTGCATTTAATCGATCGCTCGGAATTTGACTGATTAGGATTATACGTTCGCGTAATCGCTTATGCACCATTAGGCGCTGGTTAGTCCAATTCCTTAAAGTAAATTCTGCTCTATTTTACGTACTCTCTCGTTTGAAATTTCAGTGTTATTAGGTTTACTGGGGATAATCTGCGTTCACCCAATGTCCAGGTACGAGTTGGAGTTGGATTTTTTCCTCGATCTCGACGATCTTTAAAATGCGATTAATTTTCAAATATTACAGAATGGCAGTTATTATTAGTAAAATGAGGTAAACGATGGAATCGTTGGAATAGAGTACGCTTTCTCTAATATTGGAAAAATTTAGATTCTGCTAAAGCATCTAAAGCTAAAGGAACAGCTCAAGTGAAAAAGGACAAAGTTTTCCTTGAGGCCAGTTTTCATCGACATAATCTAAAGTGCTTCTCTGTAAAGAGCGTTGGCTAGTCGCTTGAAATTTTAAATTGATAATCGAAAGTACCATTTGCCCTAAAATGCCGGGATTGAGCGTCTGGTGCGCTCGGTGACGAAAGAGACGGTAAACCGAGTTCAAAGTTCATGGAAAATCGGGCGTCCAAATTCAAAGTCCGCTGGCTCGGGTGTGCGCGCTTTGGCAGCGGAGTCCTCAGTGTTTACAAGCGAGCGCGGTTGAAGCGGAAGTTGGCCGCACTCCTGGGAGAGAGGAAAAAATGAAGCAGTTGCCAAGATGATGGGGTAGGTTAAGGTGCTCCAGCTGCGCGAGTTACAGAGGCGTAATTCCGCGAGGCACACGCGCTCGTTCTCTTCCCTCGAATTCGAACGTTTGTTCGACGTATGACTTGGGGCGGCTGTTTACATACTTCCTTTTGACCATCCGAGTAGCATTTGCTCTTTGTACTCACGCTGATGAATCAAATTTGCGATATCAATTCAATAACTTGACGAATTTGCCATTGTATTGTGAGGGCGTTTTAGATTTCTTTACTAGGATACGCAATGGAGCTGCAATTTCCTCCCTGTGTTAAATTATGATAAATCGAATTAAGTGCGGTATACAATATATTATAAGGAAACCAATTGTTTACCAACCTATTAAAAGCTTCGTTTTATTATCGCTGTAAAGAAGCAGATAGTATTTATTTTGGATAAATTTATCACTCTCCTACTTACACGCGCATATGCATGTTATTGTCAAACTGTATCCTGGTGGTCCTCTGAAAGAGGAGTAACTTCCATTTTACTCAGAAGCTGCATGATATTCAGAGTCAAAATACAGCATCAAACCATAAATCATAAACTTTTCAGTTTTCTTGCTACTATTTTAAATCTTTACTATAAATCTTGACTATGCATCTCCCTCTCTCTCTCTCTCTCTCTCTCTCACTCTCTCTCTCTCTCTCTCTCTCTCTCTCTCTCTCTCTCTCTCTCTCTCTCTCTCTCTGTGTAATTTTTTACATACATTCGTTAAAAGAAGTAGTTTTATCCTCGAAAGAAAATAATCTAAGTAAAAACGATTTTCAAGCAATGAAAATAAATTAACAATTTATAATTATTCACGTCTTGTATCAAATGTTTATAATATAATACTCCGGTTATTCATATTTCAATAATAATATAATTAAAGTTTGATAGCAAGCGAGAATACTTTGTAATTCTTTCTAGTCAAAGCACGCATGTCCTTATAAATAAATTGTTACACTGTACCAATAAAATGTTGCCTAAATTTTGTAAGTGGAATTTCTTCTTTGTTAAAAGTTTATTATTCACGGTATTAAAAAATCATTGACAGCTTCAGTCGGAAAATATTTTACATTCACAAAACGTGATACTACGCACGTTAATTTTAATCCGAATATATCAGAATTCCATTTGCTCTTTCACTCGAACATTATTATGTTTGTGTATCTGAGAATAAATTTTTATTATTCATTTATAAAATTGGCCATCTTTACGTACTTATCTGTATTACGAGTACGTGGATAAGTATATGAAAATCATCAGGTACGAGTACCTAATTTTTATCCGCGTCTTAATAACCAGAAAACTTTTAGGCACTAAAAAGAATAGGATAATATTAGGATTCAACCGGTTGAAGCTATTATTTGAGCGTTCATTATACGTTGCACAACATTTCAATGAACAAATTACCAGTAGTCTTTTCTCTAATAGTCAGCCTGCATAAAGTATTTCTCTGAAATTGATAGGTGAACGTGTCAGTACGCCATTATAAATACTTTCAAACGATAATGTTGACGTCACGAAAGAAGATGAAAACGATGAATCCCCATTATTATTCGGTGGGAAAGTGTATTATTTTAAATACTAATTACCAGTTTCAGCAAACTATTCATTTTCAACTTTGAACGTAAAGCGTTAAGGTGTCGCGATATCGGTGAGAATTTTCGAAATTATAATTAAAAGCAGCCCATCCTTAGCAGAAGTTGCTTGTTCCGCATCATAAACGCATTGAAATCGTTAAAACTGAAATTCTCGACAACGCTCGCGGACCGAACTTTCACGGTTATTTTTTAGCGTTCCAACTTCGGTAAACCTTCCGTAAATCAATTGACAATCACTCGACTGCACTCGCACTACCCGAGATGTGCAATCGGCGAGTTTCCTTCTCCGCAATCCGTTTGAAGCGATAACGCCCGTTAATTTATGGGCCACGGCACCCCTCCGAAGTCAATGAAACGCGCGCGGCCTTGGCAGTTAGCATCGGCTTTATATATCTATTATTGGGCTACGGTCTGTATATTTTAAGAGAGCCGTCCCGGAATTTTCATGATGTTGATATCGTCTAGCGATGGAAGCGATGCGATGACGCGTTGACTTTCCACAGCGCTCGGAGCAATCGCTGGTGATTCATCGGCCTCGCGGCGAGGAAGGAGGACCTCCCGATGCGCTTTTTGACCTTAATGTGTTTTTATTCCGCTTTCGTTTCCACTTCTTTCTTTTTCATTCTGGAGCGATTGACGATGACAGATGCGATATCGAGTGCGGAGGAAAGTGCACTGCGATGCTGCAAATGGGGTTCTCGCAATAAAGCATTTTAATGATCTCCGAGTCTTATGAGCAGCGAGCGATGCGAATTGTTCGCTCAGGATCGATGGCTGCGTACTTTCCATTTGTCGAAGACTGAGGTCAAGTGAAAATTATGCAGTGGGAGACGCTCTGGGAGTCTCTGGTTTAAAAACAAGATTTTCGAAGCAACGCGTAAAATTTAAACGCGCACTTGACGTAATCATCCAGATTAACGTGATTAACGATCAATGATTTCGATGATTTTCGATTGTTCGGAACGTGAACAATGGGTTGAAAATAATCGCAACAATCATAATGGCTGTCAGCAGTAGCTAAATAAAGGAAACGCCACTTTTCAACAATTTGTGTCCAAAATAGTTTTGCAATAGGACAACAGGCGGTGAAAGGGTTTAAAGAAAAGTTACATTTTAACCGATGTCCATAAATCTTTTAAACAAGCGACAGCTTTTAAAAGCGTAATATATTGTTTCTTATTTCTTCGATAGCGTCTCATACATTAATCTATGAAAATGCTAGAAGTTGTTGTACAAATTCATTCACGAGGTGGAAACTATTTTCAGATTTATTAAAGTGATTCGTCAATTTGTGATTTCTCGCGTAATTCGCTGGAATAATATCTTCGATTAAATTGAAAACTAATTACCAAAGTTAGTAAAGGTGAAATAAATGAATAGCAGAGTCTATGCCGTGATCGTCTAGTCCGCTTAAGACTCTGAACCTGATGGAATCATGATGTTGTGAAGTCGGTCTCTATCTCAAAGATATTCTTTCGAACAGTCCATTTTACGCTTGCCAAAATGATTCTCGAGGATTTTATAAAATTTGTCGCTTGTGGTCAAGTGTGTCAATTAATTAAATGATTAACATTGATTAGGACTATTTCGATATAGAGTGGGATTTTGTTTCGATAGTTCACTTGATAGTTTAGCGTTAAAATTAATTGCGAGATGTGGCACAAATATCAGGACTGCGCTTCAATTGCGCCTAATATTCTAAGACGGGAGGTGTTTAGAAAGCCAAAAGAAGTTTATTTATTAACAATGTTCGTCTAAAGAGACATAAATAATGGTGCCAGCGGCAGCACTTAATTCTGGCGTCAACGAAAGTGTGTGCTACAGCTAGATTTTCATTCTGTAATCCGCGTGCAGAGTCACTCTTGACCAGTTCATCGTGCCACAAACTCCGAATTAGAATCCTCTTGATCCAGATCGCGCTTTAAGTTTTATAATTAATTGCCGGTACGCGCGCGCCGCGTGCCCATAATAGCAGGTGAAATGAGTCTTGAAGCAGCACGAGAGCAGCAAAGCAAAGAAAAAAAAAGGGAAGAACGGATGAGCGCTCGACGCGTCCTCGGTGTATAATTTTAACGCGGAGCCGCACGAACGCGCGTTGGGAAAATTCTGGTATCAAGGCGTGGCTTAATTTAGGATCTTATGGGTTGAAAGGTTCGCCGTAGCGGGGAAGAAATGTCGCCAATGAGTGCGTGTGTCCGCTCTCGTAAATAATACACCAGCCATGGAGAGCAGAGGACGGGGTATGGAGTCGCGGTCGTTGGTGCGCTGGTGCGTCTTTTCCTCTTGGGTCAATTATCTTTGGTGTGCGGGCGCAGTCTGCGAGTCCGATTTCATAATTTAAATGCTCAAAGGAGAAGCAGTACAGTGATGTATTAACTTGGAAATATCTAATTCGCAGCGTCCGAGGCTTCGCGAAATTACGAAGAAACGGTAATCGTTTGAATAGACGCGATGATACAGACTCTGACTTTCGCTATCCAAATGCATGCGTCGCTGTGCGATTCGGTGTAATGAATTTTCAGAAGAAATAGGGGCTCGCGCCTACATAATGTATTATTAACAATGGAAAATGGACCATAAGAAGGCGGTTATGATTGGGGGCATTTTAAATATGTAGCTCGGTGCTTGTACGTTATGCAATGGCCATGCAGCGCAGAAAATTGAGAAAAATAATGGAGTCGATGAATTTCCAGTGCTCGACGGCTATTTACATCCGTGGTATTAAAGGCACGTCGTTGGTGGAGATGTGAACTATTCGGTAGTTTCGGAAGGGTAGAATTTACGTCATCTAATTTTTTTAGAAAAATACTTTGAAAAAAGTAGATTTTGAGAATTAAGACGGAGCTGTAGTGATTTAGTCTAGAAGTCAATGTCGTTATTAAAACTAATACTTTAGTGAGAGAATTTCTTAGAGCATAACACAAGCATAAAGCCATTAGAAGTTCAATAATTGGGAAAATAAGTTTTACAACAAAATTTCTTCTCATAAAATTGCAACACTCGGTTTTCTTGGTTAATTAAAATTAACAATTCAAGTTTATAAATCAATAGTTTTGAGCGTCAATTTAAGATTAGAATGTATTCTTAACTTCTTGTTGCTTTGTTAATTGCTCGAGTGTTGCTTGCAAGCCAAGAAAAAGCCAACATTGAATGTAAGCGTTAGACTTCTAATTGATATAGTATTTTTATTCTGTAACAAATCTTGCGGTGAAAAGCCTTAAGAATTCAAAACAAAACCTTGCACATCAAATATAATTTCTACTTGAAAGAGTTACGTAAGTGGATCGTTAAATATAAGACTCGATTAGAAAAATAATTATTCCAAATTTAAATTCCCTCCCAAAACATTTATACATTTAACAGTTTATAACGTACGTAAAAAATTCATAAGCATTTCACGTCGTGAAAACCGCATGGTTAATTTTAGTGGTAACGTGAGAAATTTCATTAATGATAAAATCAATATAGACTTCATATCTATAACGTTGTTTATTACGTTTTGTAAGAAATATTTGATTGGTAAGATTTAATTAGTATATTGGGTAACAGTCCAATTAAAAAATTTCTTAAATTTAATTTAATTTATTACGTTATTAAGCATAAAGCGTGAGAATTTTAGAATTATTTTAATATAATTAATTTAATTAATTAATATCACTCTTCAAACCCGCTTGATGACATTTTAATTACATTATAAAAATATTATAAAAATAGTAATCCACTGTGACGCTCCAGACTAATTCGCTTCATCGAAATAAAAAATGGTTATGAGAATAACTTTATTAATAACGTTATTAATAGCGTTATTAATAACGTTATTATCTATTTACGTTTATTTACAAAGGCGAATAAAGCTATGCGTATTCCCAATGCCAAATTAAGTCTAACGAGTGACCATGAAAAAAGAAAATCTATTCCGCGTGTCATTCGCAGTTATACACTTTTATTTGAAAACACTCGAGTGGAAAAAATTCCGTTCTCATGCACGCGACTAATTGTTAAATTATGAACGTACACGGAACGATGAGAGCATAGGCGTTAGCACACAGACGACACCTGCGTTCCTCTTAATACTGACTGTCCCGCCTGACTTACGCAACTACCTTGGCAATATTTAGCCTCCAACTGTAGCTCTGCAATGGTATCGGGGCGAATTTTCCGACCGCAAAGTGTCCGATCAACCTTTGCGTGCTCGATAATCGTCGTAGAAAATGAGCAAATTGATTTCTCCTTCTATGCCTATATCATATATATGTGGCTTCGGCTGCTGATTGCTCAATGACAATGAAAGCAATATTTTTACAAATCAGTTTACTCTTCACGAAAAAACACACTGTTACTTTAGCGAATACTTTCTTTGTGGATTGATGCCCAAGTCTCTTATACCAAATGCTGAAATTCGATGATAATTGTAGAATTTAATACCGTCAGCACGGACAGCATCATCTCGGTTTTCAAATGGACTATTGCGTTCAACACTTATGAAGACACTTTGGATTACTTTGAATATTTAAAGACAATACGCAATTAAAGGTAGATTCTCGTAAAGTTTATTTCTACGAATTGACAATAGTTGAATCGAAACTACTTAAGTAGCTTGTGGTTATCGATGTGCTTTTCTACTCGGAACATCAAAAGCAAATGACGTTGGTATTTATAGCACAGGCGTGTAATAAAACTATTGGTTATAAATAGCGAATTTTTTTAGATGCTCGGTAAAGGAAATAATACAATAGTTTTGTACATTATCTAAATAAAATGCTAAATAAAATAACATAAATATCTCATCCTATTCTTTGCTCTCGTTAATTTTCATCGGATGTTTGCGACCCATCAAGTTCTACTCACCTGAAGACATATCTTCTCTATTCCTAAAGTCTTAAACAAGCCATCAATATCCGTTATGTTGTGAAAGGTGTAACTATCGGATATGACGACAATTACAAAGTCAAATTTTTGAAAAGGTAATTCGATGTTTTTGGTAGTCAATCGTTAGTGAAAGAAACCTTAACCGCTAATCGTTCATCGTGAATTTTTATTATTGGTCAACATCTGATCGACGTGTCGCGTCAAATTCGTACAAAATTATAAAAACAACGTGGACGAAAAGTAATTCCTGGCTGCTCGTTTCGAGAAAAGGTTGGTAAGACCATAGGAGCAATGAAATATTTTTCACGTGTGATAAAAATGCCAAGTATACGAAGCCAGACATACGTGTACACATTAAATTGCTATATTCTTGCGTTCAAGTATTTTGTATCTTTCGCGGAAAACGTAGTTTGCGACTCTACTTAACGAAGTACTTTGACGAACGCACCTCTTTTGCATACTCAAACTTTGTTCGAGCGCAGGTAACTCCACCTGCTTATAATTCATGAAGCACTTGCGTTGTGTTACGACAACGTACGCGTATGTTTACTGTGTATTAGTGTGCCCGAACTCTAAAAACAAACTCTAAAAATAAAAAGTTAACCCTCTTTTATTTATCGCTTCGGTGTCTGCAAAATTATCTACTTTGTCACTTGCGATAGGATAATTAGCAGTTTTCACACTCGTGACGTGCTCTACGAAAGAGGCCGAACAATTCTCGGTTCGAGAAAATAACAACTTCTCAAAATATTCAACCTCTCAGACCCTCAGCTATTATTATTATTACAAGCCAAGTAGGGATAAGCTTGGTACGTTTCCTACGTACAATGGAGAAAATTGCCTTGAACATTTTCAACATACGGATCACAATGACTCACAAGTCGTACGACCTCACACGCGCCCCTAAACGGCTCGTCAACAACAACTAAAGCCAGAATAACGCGCGGATAAATCCAAGAATCGCTACGATTTCTCTTACCGGTCGGTCATGAAGAATTCAGTGTCAGTGATGCCGTTCACACCGATCGCACGCAATGGAAAGCGACGACGAGTTGCAATTGAAATCGACGCCGCTCGACCCCGAACGGCCGCGATCTCTCGAATGTTCCGGGCTCGACAGAGTACGCACGTGGTGTATTTTCGTGATCCGTTGCGTAATGGGGTTTGCGCAAGATCGAGCGATATAAAACACCATGTGAGCGGCCGAGGAGGAGCGCGATACGACGCTTTTGTCGTCGGTCGCGCGTTGGCACTTTGCTCGCTCAGGTTTTACGCTGGATCGATTGGCTTTTGTTGCTGCACTTCCTCTCTGTGGGGATTAAGGAGATTCACTCGGGAGGTGCTTTCGAATGCTGCATTTCGTTAGAACGGGCGTTCGGTCGTGCGTGCTTAAGTTAGCCGCTCCTTCCGCATCGTGTTCTCATTACGAGACGCTCAAGTATGCGCGTCACGCTCGAATCCTATTCAATATTATTCAGCTTGTTATATATTTACATGAACAATCGTTTTCAGGCAATTGCATATCCACTATTGCTGAACGCGGTTCTAACGCGAATATGTCGAGCGCACGCAAATGTTTTCGACTTTGACGAACCATTCGTTTATTAACCATCTGGATAATACTATTTATATTACGAAATAAGCGTTTAAGATGAACTCCCCTGAAACGCGCTTTGCTATTACGAAACTAGGAATGATGAAAATATATTTTAACGAAATGAAATCAGTGGTTTATTTAATAAGCGAAAACGAATTTTTAAATCACATTTATCGACGGTCGATACCACGTGTACATAATCGTTTACGGATTCCAAGTCGACGTTGAGCTGTGGATTTTATTATTTAGGTTTTCCTAATGTAAAAGGTTACACAGTAGCATTCGTAGTTTGATTTTCGATAACAAAATTAAATGCAATTTATTTAAAATAATAAATTCAATAATAAACGGCGGGAATGGCAGTCATTCGCAATATCGTAAAGAAATTTATGGTTTTGATAAATTGTAAGAATATCGAATTTTTACTTTCATTTCTTCGTGTGAAAGTAATTATTGAAAGAATTTCATAAAAGCTACAAGGTTTCTTTAAGAAAAGGTTTGGTTTTAAAATATTACGACGTTAGATGTATTTTATTTCATTGGAGATACCGTAGAAACAGAAAAATGTTGTGCTGACTTAACAAGATATAATATTCATACTTCTTTATAAGTATTTGATATTTGTGTAAGATAAAACACAAGAAACCCATCTAGAATATTCTAATAATTAAAGCAATGACGATTTTATATTAGCATCTCAGTTTCTTTTCTAAAAATCTCTCCGATGGATGTCATTAACGTGCAACGTACGTTTATTAATTTATTTTGGTAAGTCTGAACATCAAACAGTCGCATTATGTCGACGAAAACCTTTTTTTCAAACGAGTTTCAACTTTTTCCAGCCCGAATTGGACTTGAAAATTAAAAAATTCATCCATTTCAAATTTTCTCTCTGTATATTTAATTCATCTATATGTAAAAGATGCTAAGTCGTTGTGCAATTCTTTTTGGAAGTGCCGAGGAAATGCAATTGCAAAACACGAGAGAGAGAGAGAGAGAGAGAGAGAGAGAGAGATAGCGAACAAGCTCGAGCAGTGTACAAAGACACAACGCCGCCTCGGCGAAGGATTAATATATTTACACTGGAAATAATAATAGCCGGGTGTCGCTATCTCTCTCTCTCTCTCTCTCTCTCTCTCTCTCTCCCTCTCGGTAGTAGTCAGCATAAGTGCGACTTTAATCTTTGTACCGTGGATTCTCAGAGACTCTCACTCTTTGTCGAGATTTATTAGGTACAAACGCAAAAAACGAGCTTTTATGATGTTTTCTTAACAAACATTATATTGAAAGTCGCAGGAAAACTTTAAAATATAGCAAGAAAGTAAAATCTGTTTCCGACATTTATTAAAATATCCATGATTCGTAATATTTGAAGTTTTTTTCTTGAATAACATTGTTTCGCTACAGACAAAACTTAGACCAAACTTCATGTACAGCTACATAACATACATTAATTGTATCAACATATATTGGTGGAAAAAAATTACAATGCTTAGTATAAATTTATACATAATTTTTTAAGCATCAATATGTTCGCTTAATATTGACAATTTTATTTCTTATGTTATTCCCTTTATTATACCGAATAATTGAAAAAATTTACTATTTATCCTTTAGCCTGTTTAATAATTACGATATTTAAAATTTTTGTTTTGTAATTAACAAACATTGTAATTACGAGCCAATTGTGATATTTGTAAAAGCTTAATTATTAAAATGATTTCATGTGTAACGTAAAAAATAGTAAGTGCTAATAACTATCAAACAAATTCAAATAAGTGAGGCTAAAAAAGTTCAAGAATTTATTTTGGAAATACTGTTCTGTACGTCCATTTTAAAATAAATGAAACTAAGCAGACAATTGTGATAACAATTGATGTTACTTGTAAAAGGTTAGATTAAATTAAAACTATTTTAATATATACGATATTTTTATCGTATCAACGATTTTTAAATCTCGTAGGCATTTCCTCGATTTGAATATTTTGTTGATTTGAAATTTCGAAAATACTAATAGCATTATTATTACATAGAAGGTATTAATAGTGTCATGTTTTTTTCTACGAAAAGAATCCCCAGTTTCCTGACTTTAGCTTTTATATTTAGGACACGTAAATTTGTTACATCATAAAATATAAAATTAAACCTCTTATAAAGAAATTAGAATACGTTCAGATCAACGAGTCATCGCATTATTTCAAAGAATATTGCTTATTTATTTACAATATGACTTTCCATTAATAAAGTGAGTAGACGTACCGAATAGTTTGAGTAGACGACATAGAGAACGCTAAATTTATTTAGTAATTGCTTCATATACCCGAGTAAAATATAATCAAGTGATACGCGATAAATTTAATTTGTCCCTGAATTACGTCGCCTTCAAAAAATTTCGTTCACCATCACGGATTCTGATGCATTAAATCCATTACTTTCGACTTGCATAAATTCGTACTCAAGGAAAAACCTAATTTTGCCTTTTGTACTTTAAGAAATATGAACATCGTTTGAAAAGTATCACGCACGAAGCGCAACAATCAAACGCCTAGCCATTGAAGAGAAACCAAAGTATTTAAGATCGATCAAAGTAAAACGATCTGTACTTCATGGTCATTCGGTTACCATAAGACGCATGCAAAAGCACTATACATCCAGTTTTTAACGAGACACCCTCTCATTCGCGCTAGTCAAGCTTCGCGCTCCTGAAGGCGCTATAAAATCCCAGATCCGATAAAGTCAACGGGTTTTCCATCAACATCAGTCCCGCACGGACCGCGGCCACGTGTACCCTCTTAGCGCAGGCGCACCACCGTCATCGACTCGCGCCCAATTCTCCTCCACGTCAATTCGAAAGCACGAGCGGACATTTATTTATAGAGAGCGAAGCCGCGTACGTATTCGATAACATAAGCGGTCCAGGCGCTTCCATCCACGCGCAGTTGCGCGTTGACACGCGCTCACCCGCGTGTCTATCCGCGCGTGCGTGCGAAGTCGTGCTCCACGTCGAGGGACGACACACGCCTGCATTTCGCGCGCGCGCGCGCGCGCGCTATTAGCCGTCTCTCCTAGTGACACCTCGGACGTTAACTAAATTATCATGGAGCTTTGTATCAGCGCCGAGGGCGGATTGAAATTCGTTTCTCCTCCGGCTCTTGAGAACTGTAGGGACGTCAGCGCTGCTTCGGAGGCTCACCGCGACTCGTTAAAACAGCAGCGCCGGTAATTACTGCCCCCTCGCACTGATTTATGTTGCTCTACAGGATTTCAGTGGTTATCAGGGCTATTATTACGAATGTAGGCTCAACGCTCGGTTAATATTCCTTGTCCCTGCCTAAGCTCAATTCTAAGCGAAACTACAATTTTTTTGCGCTTGGGAATGCACGGGTTTTCCATGAGCTTTCAATAGCAGGCGTACTTGGTTGGTAAGAAAGGAACGAGCGGTGAGGTAAATCGATAGACCAACTCGTCTATTAACTCTAATGCTATGCTATTTATTCACGTTGTGCATAAAATATGCTTGAAATTGGAGGTGAAAAATAAATAATTATTTCTATCCGCTGCTTTGATTTCAGAAGTTCTAAATGGCATTTGCAATGCGACGAAGGAAGAGGAAAGGCGGCGAAAAGGTACGGAAACACAATATTCCCTTAATAATTACACGTGTAGAAACACAGTGAGAGAAAATACGTCCAGAGTCGCATGTAATGAATCTTAGCGCTGTAGTATTATCAACTGTTAAATGTACATTTAAATCTCATTTCTGAACGATGGTTGTAATTTCACCAGCAATTTCACCGAACCTGCACGAGACATTCGCGACGTACTTTCTTCTAAGCGTGTATTTTTCTAAGCAGTTCGAAATTCGCTATTGGCGCTTCACTCTGCTTCTTACGTACTTGCCCGAGGTACATCGATAAATTCCGTTTCGACTTCCACTCATCCCGTCCTTGTCATCCTCGTGTCCGCCTCACCTCTTCGGCTTTCCCTCGAGCAAAACGTATCTGCAACTCGTGTAACGAAAATCGTTGGCACGAATCGCTCTTTCACCCTCTTTCCTTTTACGAACTGTAGATTTTAATCTAGGAAATGCGTTGATTGCACGGAACGAGTAAAAAAATGCGTCGAGATGTATCAGTAAACATTCTCGTTATTGCAAGTAATTGAGAATTCGCCCAAAACAATGTATCTTCTTCATAAGTTTCGATATCTGTTCACGAAACGTACTTCACGTTTTAGCGCGTTTTCAAAATTTACCGCAGGTCCACATCGCGGACCTAAAGTTTAAAGCTCAACTGGAGATATTTCTTCGTAGACGCCGAAATAAAAGTACTTTGTATCGATTGATAAGATGGTCAATTGACCGTTAGTATCGCTAATGACAATGTTCGTGTATTCCGAATGAAGATGAGAATGAAACATGAGAATTGGTATTTAAATTTTATTTCATTCGCTGAGCTTGGAATTTAGCACTGAAGCAAAGATACATTGCTAAATCCGAGTGAATCTCGGAAAAACGGAACGTTCTTGCTCGTATCATCTTTGACTTAGACTGTACAGGCAAAACATCTCGAAACGTCGGCCGTCGGCGGGTTTATCTTATCGTGACGGCCATCGCGCTCTTGTGTACGTACCTGCACTCTCGCACGGAGAGCCAAGGCGTGCAAGTAGGAAGAAGGAAGGAAGCGATCGTTTATCGATTATCGATTGTATTTGTTCTCAGGTGCAGGTTACCACGAACTGTATAACGGTGTCGTGTGCAACGACACGATCCTCGCGACTGGCGTCTTCAGCTCCAAGGAGCTCTGGATGCTTTCAAAAGGTACGACGAGCATAACTTCTCTTCACTTGTCTCTCTATCACGCTATCTCTCTCTCTCTCTCTCTCTCTCTCTCTCTCTCTCTTTCTCTCTATTTCTCTATCTCTCCTTTCCCTCCCGCCGATCCCACCGCCCTTCTCTCTCTCACTCTCTCTCTCTCTCTCTCTCTCTCTCTCTCTCTCTTATGCACTCTCAAATTGTCTCGCTCTCACCCCGCCCGTCACGTCGCGCAATTTCTGTGGCGCGAATTCAAGTGTCTCGCTCTTTCGTCGCGTATAATGTAACTCTTTTTAGTCAAGAATGTCGGTTGAATTGTAAAGTGCTCACGCGCACTTTTAGTGCTTTATTTATCCGTTATTAAAGTCATAAGCGCGATCCAGGAATGGACGTTACGTGAACGACATTTATATCGCACCAAAGATGTTATCTTTCTTGAAAATCACATTTTCCAAATCGCACACGTACTTGTATTCTGTTTTCAGTAGCCGTTCACGATTACCAATTATTTTTTACTTTTCGGAATATCTCTTCACGGATTAGATTCAGAAAATTCTTTTTCGAAATTGCTTTCGAAAAATCGGTAAATTTCATCGAAAAACACGATCCTTGTCGAATCCTTGCCAATCGGAATGCTGTAAAATGTTCATGGAAGTAATTAATATTCACATGACAGTGTAGTAATAAGTTGCCAATTGAAATAATTCTTCTTTCTGTAGCGAAATTAATTATTTTTACTATTGATTGATTTTTAATGAATGTAATAGAGTACACCGTTTGCTAAAAGAATCATGTCCATTCGCGGTTACAATGAAATGCTTTCAAATTTATTCACGTAAATTCTCTTTCGTGCTACTATTTCCTCAGTTTCAATTATATGATTTAATGTTTTTCATACCGAGAGCTAGAAAAATAATCCAACGCGGATGCTTTCGAAAGGTACCAGAGGATTTCTGCCTTTTGAAAGCATCCCACGCTAATGGCCCACAACACTGAAGACTTTGGTATATGTTATCGAGTAATATATTTATTAAATTGTACAATTTTTCACACTAGTAAGTATACGTTTACGTAACAAAAGAGACTTACCGTCGATAATCGAAAACGTTTTTTCTCATGTAGATGTGTCTATTTACTTTTAGTTGGAATTTCATAAAACGCAACAAAAATCGAAAATGGTAACATATTCGAAAGTTTTTGGTTCAGAACACCAAGATCTAATTTGCTTGTTTTCGTCGTATAAATAAATGTGATCAAATTATTCCGTTCGCTCGATATGTGTGTGTGTGTGCGCGCGTGTGCGCGTGCGCGTGTGTGTATCGTGTGTGTATCGTGTGTGTATCGTGTGTGTATCGTGCGTGCCAATTCATCACACGTATTTATATATATTATTTATAAATTATATCGCGAATTCTTCGATATTAAATCTGAAATGAGGAACTATTTCTCGATTGTATGAAATTGCGATAAAACTTATGAGATTTAAGGCACGCGAAGAGCATCCGAGAGATACGATTGTCATAGAATAAAAGCTCAAAATTCCATTCGAGGTTAAAGGAACGATAATCTAACAAATTTTCGTGAGAAAAATAAAATAAACTTAAGTGCAATAACTGTGCATGTATTTTCAAAATGGAAACTTAGGCTAAACATAGACTAGATTCACAAAGCGTAAAATCCAATTGAAAACACGTTGATAAATTAGATCCATTTCCATGAAATTACGTAGGTGGAATCGAGTTCAAGAAATGACGATAAAAAAGAGCTCAGTCATTGAGCATTCAGCCTTGATGCATATAGTATAAAAATGTCCACACATGATACTCGATATGCTGTAGAGGAAACGGATGCGAGCACTTATAACGTAATATAAAAAATAAAATGAATTGCCATTAAAAATGAAAGTATCTGTGCAAAAATATTATGCAAATAAGGCGCATGAATAAATCGAACAATCGTACACTTCAAAGATGTTGTTCATCGCGTGACAGTTGAGACAAAATGGAATAATTGCGAATCGCAAGCCAAGAAGCGAGAGATTCGTCGCACATCATGGAAGCGCTGATGGATAACGTTAAATCTTTTATCGCGCCTTTAACAAGACGCGCCCACCACTAAAACTCTGCTACGGATGGAGAATTAATGAGCATCCACTCGTTCGTCTACCGACTAGAGCAAGAGAAAAGCTAATCCGAGGCCATACGTAGTTATCTTTTCTTTTTTATTACGCTACAAAATTAATCGACGTTTTTTCCAAGCAAATTAAGACCTGCACTTTTCATTATGATTTCTCCTGCTAATTTTAAGACATAAGATCGACCGAACGATTGTTTATGCGTTGAAAAATGGAGTGCGAATGAACGAAATTAATGGTGATTAAAGTAGCGCGATGAAGTGCAAGAAGATTGTTTACGTCTATTGTTACGTCTTGGTAATATACCGCCAGACTGGAAATTCCTATACTTCATTGAGTAACTTGACACCGTCGAGCATAAAATTAAGAAATCACCTACCAACGGAAAGTATGCACGTAAGCGTATTAGCTACCATTCCGAATTCATGATGTACACGCAGTTATGAACAAAGTCAATCGTCATTTTTGGCTGATTTCGCGTGACCTCAGATGTGCGAGAGAAAATTTGAAAAAGTATTTGGCCACTGAATGTCGCGCACGTGCTCTCTCTCTCTCTCTCTCTCTCTCTCTCTTCCTTTCTCCATCCTTCTCTCTCACTCACACACACTCTCTCTCTCTCTCTCTCTCTCTCTCTCTCTGTCTGTCTGTCTGTCTGTCTCTGCCTCTCTATCTCTCTAAATGCGCAGGTGCATACTTAGATATATTACGGAGCGAGGCACCAGGAAAAAAAAGAGAAAGACTCGCGCGCAACTTAGCCACGCACACGCCCATGAGTCTGTGTATGTATAACACGTGCGTTCGCGCGCGCTCGTCTTGGTTTGTTTCAGCGTCCATACTGCATGACCTCAGCGACATGCAGCCTCAAATAAACGCGATCAAAATAGAGCACCCGCCGTACTACTGCAGCAGCTACACCCCGCCATCGGCGGCTACGGCCGCGGAACACGGCCAACCCGCGGCTAACTTCAGTAAGTTCTACGTCGCTCGATGCAAGGCCCTAACCCCTACCACTTTTAAGGGCACTCGTGCGCTCCTTCCCTTTGTCTTTTCGCCTTTCCACGGTTGGCGGAACAAACAGTCGCTCAAACAGTCGCTCAAACAGTCGCTCAAACAGTCGCTCGGCCGAGGCTTATTTTTAGAGGAATCGCCGGGCTTATCGCGGACTCGCGCTCCCTAATGTACTAATATCTAATATTGCCTTCTCACTTTATCACGGCAAGTCCTCTGTCGTCCTGCTTGGACGTCGCCTCGAGTGTACCATCCCTTTTTGTTTAACGCGTCTCTCGGATTTATTTGCGTACCGCTGAAAATATTTCGTTCCAAGCCAATACTCGTGCTCACTTATGCACGCCGCGGTGTAATTGTGCTTATTGTCGCGAAAAGTGAGGCTGTTTGCGAGCGGAAGTGGCGTACGAGTGCCTTTTAATGACCCGACCATTCGATCGACGTCGGCTAGAGTCGGCCTTTTTCCGAGGGCTTGTACTTTGACTTCTGCTTCGATTCAATCGAGGGTTACAGAGTTGCGCAAAAGTCACAGGCATTTTCTTATCTAACGAGCGTCACATAATCGAAAGGACCAAATATTTTCACCAGATAATTTTACCCCGAGCGAAATTATATTTCGTTAAATGCATGCACGACAATAAAAATCCATCCGTCTTTTAAACATAACATTTTCCCATATTCTACTGTAATCAGCTCTTTTGTGGGTGGGCAGGATGCTTTAATTGCTTGGTAATTACAGAAAGACTCGACTAAGATAAGAGGGGACCTTTTGGTTCTGATAAATTGACTTTATGTTTACCCAGCGAGGGCCTCGAAGTGCACCTTCTTCCTAATAAAGTAGACAGGATTATTATCCATATGAATGAAAGTAATTAATGAAAGTGGACAGCACATTATGGATAAAGGAGTAGGACGATTGCGATACATTTCTACATCTAGAAAACATAACGTTAGCTTGTGAATATAATAATAATAATTTGTCACTGATTTTAATCAAAATTTAAGAACTTAATTGTATCTTTCTATTTTATAAAAATGCTAATTGGCAACTCGACATTACTTAAATATTTAAAACGTTAAATTACGCAATCTACGGCTAATTTGCAAAAAAATTACAATGAAATTTTAAATCTCGCTGAAAATTGACAAACATTTACTGTTTTTAGTCTCGATATTGACATTTATTTCCTTGTTATTTCTCATTTAACGAGTCGAAGCAGTTTTGAAACTTGAAAGTACTCGATACATCATAGCACTGTGTTCATTGTCGTTAAAAGAATTTCATTTTTCGAAGGAAATGTTGAAACTGCACTTTAAACATACGTATTAGATAAATAATAGATAAATGTGGAATTTTTCAAAGTCTTCAACACTTTGAAGGCTTTGAGGGCAGGACCTTTCGCATTATATATATTATTATCCAAGTTATTTTCATTATTTCACGTAAAAATACGAATATCAAAGTACATTTTACATATCGATAAAGAGTTTAATACTCGACGCTTTTTATATTTACCTACTAATAGAAACCCAGTTTCTCAAATAAATCTAAATCTCTCCGTTGTATTTTCAAGTCTCACAAACGTATTCTGCCTCTGAAAAATAATGCTTTTATTATTGTACTTTTCAAATAAATTTTGCCTCAAAGTTGACACTTTCTACGCGAAACAGACGTAACACATCTACCTGGCAATAATCGTTCAACGCGGTATATCGGGCTACGTACTCAACGGCTTTTCATACGCAGCTGTTTATGCAATTTACGCCCGAACGTATTTCTAATTTTCATCTCACATATTGAATTTTCCAACTATTTTGTGATTTATGTCGTCGTTTCCGAAGATTCGGCTCATAACCTAAGCTAACGATGCATGCAAAGGCCACGCTATTTACGAATCAACCTCAGATTTTTGCTTTTTCCGTGTGATCTCATTAAAGTCTTCACTCACTTCCACTTTGCACAAAGTTATATTCAATATGTTTTATACATCTTCATAAATAACAAACTTCCTAGTAATTCTAGTAATTGGAGTCGCAGGTAATTATACCGACAAAATAATCCAAAAGCACTAATTTCAACTCGTAACGACGTTGCTAAGACAAAATATACTTTTCTCTAATATCTAACGGCTGCCACATGTTTTGCTTTATTTATTGCGATTGCATTAACATCAACGACTCTCTCATTACTTGCATTTTTGCAAATGCTAAGTTTTCTTATTTTCACGGTTGCCACTCACTTTTTACATGGTAACGAATTTATCTCAAATTATTATACCACCGGTATCTGTTGCACTCTTAAGTTGTACGCGTAACGAAATTGAAATGCTCTCTTAAGCGAAACGTCGTAATTTTCAATTTCTCCAATGGTACCCCTATAAATTGCCCGCTTAATGGGCAATGCCCGCGATTTTCGCGAGCTTTTCAAAATCTGCGAGAACCCGAGTGTGGCGAGAACGAAAGCTGTCAAAACGAAAATCCTGACCATCCACGGAATATTCTCAAGGCCGATCGTTAAATCACGTTTGTTTTGACTTCCGCAGGTCCGCCTCCGGTGCACCAGCTCATACGCAACGACAAGACTGACAAGGCCCCGACGGTCTCCGTATCCAGCGCCCCGACATTCTCACCGGTGCTCAGATCTGAAGATGGTGGCGGCGGGGGTGGTGGAGGTCGTGGCATGGATTCGCCGCATTCGCAAACGGGTATGTCGTTTATTGCGCGGTAAAGCTCACCCCAGCTCACCCTAATAATGCCGGTAACATGACAGTTTTTGTAGAATCCTTCGGTCTAGGTTTAAGGTTGCGATTGGCGTTGACTTTGAGGTTCGAGTGAACCAGTCAGAGCGATCTTTAGTCTCTTGAGATATCTCGCTAAATTACTCAGCTCAAGTTACGTTCGACCGACTGATGAATATGGATTACCGTGAACTCCGAACGAACTTAACTTGACACTTGACTACATTTACTCAGCTCGAATACCTGTGTTGACTCGATTTTAACTATTAAGCGAAGCTTGCCGGAAATATTTGTCCGTTCGGTTAATTGCCTAGACGGATTTTCAACTGTAGCGGAGCCGCTCTTAAGATTAATGATAAGACAAACGCACAGACTTAAAAGCAAAAGAAATGGAAAAATTACAGGTAAATAATATTCATAAGTACGGGTAAAAATGTGCTTAGCAGCGGCAATTTAGTTCTAGAATACGTGTGAGAGGATTGAGGGTAATGAAATGGTAACCGACATCTTTCAAACACAAAGTCAGGGGATACTTTAAGTGTACTATTGCGCATTTAACACGAATGCGTACTTCTCGTATTAAAAGAAAAAATTTGACAATTCCAAACTGTCGATGTGAATCATAAATAGTGCTTTTCGGATCATTGAAGAACAATCAAAGATATTACATTTAGATAAGATAATACCTGGTAGTTCCTCGTTGTCCGATTGCTCGATAAAGCATTCGACAATTCAATACTGGTCCACTCATAAAATTTCGTACATTTGTGCATACCGAGGAAAGAAATAATGACCTTGTGGAATCGATAGCTGCTCATGTTAATCGAGTATTTGCGAATTCATGCTCAGTAATCAGTAAGCAGTAATAGTAATTCGTTAGATGAGATTTACATTTCAAGTAGACCTTTAGTATTTCTAAGCAAAGAACAATAGATGAGAATAATAGCAATGAGAACAATCTTTATTAATTTACGAGGCGATTTAATTTGAGAATTGGTAAAGTTTCAAACGCAAATGAATTAAATAAATTATTATTACGATTACTGTTTCGCTTAAATCCAAGCTTAAATCCAAGTAAATCTTTTGGAGTCTCTCTTCTTAACCTATTTCCCCCAATTTATTTTAATATTTGTTAAGATTATGCGAGCATCGTTTTATAAATAATTTCTTGCACGGTTATGTTTATATTCTTAGATTATTATTTATTCCGAGGTTAAAATATATTAATTTCACGTAAAATCATTATAAATTACGTTCATTTGTGCATCACGCTACGGTAATTATATGGATACACTTGTATTATCGACGGTACGGCAATTACGGTACACTACTGAATTCTTTTTTTAAGCACACGGACGTATGTAAATCAAGAACATACATCGTTGGAAAAGCATTCGTGCTGCACCAAACCGTGAAATTTGTGAAAATTTGCCGCGCTTGGAATGTCCTCTTTTATTTTCCTTCTCCCATCCGCGTATTTTTTTTTTACAATACGTGGGCAGCCATCCAATTTCTCTGCTTCTTACTTTGAAACACATTAGTAAACTTTGTCATAAAAATACATTTTCGCTTCCTGCATTCGAGAGGAGTCTAGTCGTACCTGAACAAGAAAAAAAAAACCACGACGAATAAATAAGTTTTCCTATTTCGGACAAAAATGGGAGGACGAGAAGGAGAAGAGAAGGCAACGGGGCCAAGTGTGCCGAAGTACAAATCACTTCGCCAGACGTGTCCTGCCGAATCCTGTGAGCGGCGCTAGGCACGAAAATTATACGCCTCTCGCTCCTCGCGCCCCTGTGATTCGGGTCAACTCGATTAA
Organism: Wiebesia pumilae; assembly: GCA_018907045.1. Classification (NCBI taxonomy): domain Eukaryota; kingdom Metazoa; phylum Arthropoda; class Insecta; order Hymenoptera; family Agaonidae; genus Wiebesia; species Wiebesia pumilae. Next base: position 1,079,851 of record JACCHZ010000121.1, read on the forward strand.
ACCGACAATGGAATGCCTCGAATATTTCCAGACGGAAATTTCGCTCGATCGAAGTCTACATCTACTCGACGTCTCTGTTTCAACCCTTCTTGCGCATTTCCTCCAACTTCATCTCGCTTCTCGCCTTCTCACTCTCACCGACCCTTCCTTTATCGTCCTCTCTTGCTCTTCTCCCCTCTTTACGATTCCTGCTACTGCCTTGGTCGTTTTCGCTAATCAAGCGAGTTTCGCTAACGAAATGTCTACCAAACACACTTACGAAGCTCAAGTGACACGTACACGTACGCGCGTTGAAGTTACCCTCGGGAAGAGCGGTAAGAATAAGAAGAGCTTCATTTGATAATGGAAAACTTGTTCGGGTACGCGATCGAAATTGAGCCATTGCGCGCGGAAAATGCGAATTACAAAGATTCTCTCGATTGTTGAAGGAGGCTTCAACGCATTTAGAGAAGAATTTGTTTTATTATCCTGGATGTAATGGGAATCTCAGTACAATGCTGTGAATTTTTGTAAGCCACCTTTAATTTGTATAGCCTTCAGTATCCCATTAATTTGTTATCTATAGCCTATACTAAGCTAATACTCGAGAAAAATGTTGGAAAAATTGTTTACTTTATTAATTATTAGTTTCACAGAGATGATCCAAAGTTCTCAAAGACGAGTAATTCCCTTACGGATTTTTCTGCTTCTGTGTCAAAAATTCCTATGTAACAAGTACATTAATAAACTGCGGAATAAGATACATTCAACGTGTTCTCGCTGTCTTGCTTTCTTTCGACTTACCCACGTCTCTTTTTCTCTTGCTAATCCATTATTTCTACAAATATTTCTAATGGTTTTACGATTTTCTCGGCATATTAACAAAAATTACAATTAACGTTCACTATGGTTTTTCATGTTCACCGATGCCATTAATAATTAACACCGAGGTTCCTAATAATTGTCCAGTGTGCGATAAACCCATTCTGAGCTTATCCAGAGATCTACGTAAGTACACAGTAAAAAATGCATAAAATCACGCGACTTTTCTCCGACTGAAAATAGCGATAACGACATCTGGAAAGAAGTTCCAGGTCAGGTGAATACGAAAATTGATCTAATATTTGAATAAATGTCAATACAATCGTACAAGTGAAAAAGTTTTTACAAAAGACTAATGATAAACTGGCAATAAGTTTGGCAAGGAAGCTGTGCATTCACAGATTAAAAATACAATAATTGCCAGTGAAACAAATTAAAAATTAAAAAGAGCGAATTCGATTAAATATTTTATCAATTTTTCGTACCTTTTACACCATCTCTTCTACCCGCGTATCAGCGCATTATACTACAAAGTTAGTTTCAGCTGATAATACATTAGATTAAATAATAAAAATGAAAACACTTGTTTCTTTTACGCGCTTTACACGCCAGATGCCATATTTTTGATATGTGTTCAAGGGTGGTCGCCATACAAGATTATCTCGACTACTCTCAGGGGGAAAAGTAAAAAAATTAACAGATAAAAAGGAAATGAATGCGTGTGACTAATATCGCGAATTACGCATAATCTCTGTTTCAGTCTGAGCCTGAGCATAGAGAGAAGCTCGATAAATCAACTAAAAGGTACTTTTGTGACTGGTTATGATGTTATCATCTATATATACATATGTATCTATCTCTATTATCTATGTATCTGTCGATATTTGCATACCTCTCTATGTATTTACAAGTACACAATTTACGTATATATACACAGAGTGCACACATATATATGCATATGCATACATGCGCATGTACGTGTACATGTACATGTATATATGTTTACGTATACCTTCATTAAACACACACCGACTACATGTTCGTAATTATGTACACACGTACAAATACGTGCATTAAACATTGCAAAAAGATGAGAAATGTACAATTTCTGTTTAATGGAATGTATTACATTTATTTATTTTTAATACGCACCAGGACAATATTTTATTTTACTATAATATCCATGTAAGTGTTTTTTTAACAAATACAAAATACTTTTAATGTAATTTAATTTAATAAATGTAAATCATTAAATCCAAATTAACAGTCGAAGCTATTTCTCATCGTCTGGGTATTTCCAAATATAAATATATATTTACAAGGAGAAAAAAATATTTTTGAAACTTTATATATTCCTTTATGCTTCACCCTTGAAAAAAGCGCAAAATTGTGACTAACGCGATAGACATTCGTGAAAAAATATGCGGATGAAACGTGTATAGCTAGTCAATGATAAAAATTAATTTGAAAAAGTGTTTCATTAATCTTATACTATTGATTCCTGTCGATATTTTGAATATAGAAAATTAAAGAAAAAAATATATTTTTCTCAAACTAAAAGTTGAAATTTGACATCCATCTGACATTTGGACAAAAATGCACGATTTGCGAGGTCTCTTTGAGTGTCCCACATTTTTCATGTATATTCATATTATTACCCTCTACGTACACGCATCCACCCACCCACCCCCACACACACATACACACACACACACACACACATCAAAACAGACAAAAGTTTTATATATATATATATTTGTGTGCGTGCGTGCGTGTGTATACATATGTATTTACATTTACGTGTAAGATTTTGTAGTCGAAGCACGACACCATTACGACTACTTGCTTCAACACTCTCGTTGCATACAAAAGAATATTTTAATAGAAGCCCTTGTATAATACTTGTCTTTTTGTCGCGCTCTGACTATGTTTATTACATGATACTCGTATGTTTTTTAAACGTTTATATTATCCATTACTTTACGGTCACTTATGTATTGCTAAAAATACTCATGGCGAACAGTTTTTATTTTTAAAACTCTTATTATTACATCGTTCCTCATTAGAGAAAACAGTTCTACTACTATTTTTAAAAACATTTCCAAAAGAATATTAAGTAGCGTTTTAACGCAATTTTAACGAATTAATTTTAATTTAAAACTTTTTTCTTAACAAATTTTTAAAAAGATTCAGATTTCTTTTTATTCCAACGGTTAAGAGGAATCTTTTTATGAAAAATGAGATGAAGTGTGTGTGTGTGTGTGTGTGTGTGTGTGTGATAATATGTTTATACCTGTGTTTAAAATAATACAACAATCGTGCTTTTGACTTTAAACGATAACCAATTTCATATAATAAAATAAGATACATGGGAAGTATTATTTGTTTGCCAATTATCTGTTTATTATAGTCGTTCGATGAATTTTCAATAAAAAAAAATCGGAATTGTAATACTTAATATATATTTTTTTACTACATCAGTCGCGAATCCTCTCACTACTGATTCTACAGCATTTTTGCAATCAATGTATGTACACACACGCGCACGCAAACGCACGAACGCACAGACACACACGTTCCTCACGTAATTTAGTAATAACTGTTTATATAAGCCTGATAAATTTGAAACATCTATTCTTAATTATCTAAAAGTTGTTTCGATCTTTTAACTAATGCAAAATGCGAGCAGTATTAAAATATCTTCATCTTTTTTTGTTAATCTCTGTTATATTTCAGTTGTTCCCTAATTTACTTTGTACTTCACTTTCGAAGTAACTGTTCTTTGTGTAGCAGTGAATGTTCAAATATTCGAAACTTGAAATTCGTTTAGAAATATCATTGATAATTGGGTCGTTACAGAAACATTTTTACGATATTGAAAAAAAAATTTTCTTTCGATTATAAATGACTATAATGATAATGTAAGACTATAATTTAAATGTTTCTTATCAACCAATTGTGTGTTATTATATAATAAGTTGCGTATTGGAAACTTATCAATTAAGCAAAGCCTTACGATTTATTTTCTTCGTCAATAAAATTCCAATTTTCGTCAAATCGTATTACAGCAACGTAATTTATTAAACCGAAGAACGTAAATTTATTGAATATTATTTGCCTTGGTAAATTCTCTTTAACCATATACTCATGTTTCACATTTTTGATTCGTCATAAAATATATAAGAGAATTATAAAACTTTCATAAACTTTAATTCGAGTGAACAATAGAATCTTTAGCTACAGAATGAGATATACGTAATTTAAGTGATGGAATTACGTATGAAACAAGTAACTCGTAATTTTGTCACTTAATTATTAATTGGTTAGATATCTTTAAAATACTTAAAACAAAATGGAAATGTTAAAGAAGACTTGGACATCGAGAAGTTGAGGGAATTTACTAATATGAATTACTAGTCACCCACTAACTAGACCATTCAACTCGAAGACGCAATGAAGACTGACAATTAAATTAGTATTTAAGCTGTAAAACTACTGCCACGTAATATACGATATTCTAGATAATTATCATGAAACCGTAAGAGTTAAATGTTGTACGAACACGTTTGCATTTCTAACAAAAACTTTGAAATAAAGGCAAGTCAACCATTTGAATAGATGGGTTAAAAATCGTAGGAGCATTTTAAAGTGCAGCGAGAAGTATTGAATCACGTATAATGTTGGTGTGTACATATGCTTATTGTCTGTAATAAAGCCTGCCCTAGACAAGCCAACAGCGGCTCGTCGTGACGCGGCCGTGTTCCGGTCCATCCTGACGCCGGTGGCGGGAAAATCCTTTCTTGGAGTAGTCGACTACGACGAGATCATGACTATGACGAAAAGCCTCTCACGAAAAAGTCACCCATCACCCGTAGGTCGATGTTGCAATCCATTAACTCAATAATCTTCTCTCTCTCTCTCTCTAATTTTTTCTTTTAAACTCACCTAAACGTGCATCTATACACATGCATACTATCTATTTGTCTCTCTCGCTCTCTGCTCGTTTAGCCGCCTGCAGCTGTGTGCACGATTGTTGGCGCGATGCTATCGTTTCTTAGAGCCGCAGCCTGACAAGTGTGTACGTTCGCTCGTTAGCTTTCCACCCCTACACCCATCTTAACCCTTACACGCTCCCTCCCCCCGCCCGCCACTCTCTCTCTCTCTCTCTCTCACACTCTGTTTATCTTTATCTCTATCTCCTGTCTTCCTCTAACCTAAACCTATGAACAAGTAGAAAACCGCGGAGACTGATAACGAAGCGGGAGACGAAGGTCATTACGGGGAACAGCGATTCTGCTTATACAAGTAGAGATGCTGCTGTTACAGTATGCTCGTAGCTCACGGGATTAGGCGTAGAGCAATGAGGTGGGAGAATTCTGAAGATAGAACTAAGTCCTTATCGGAAAGTACGAGAAGCCATTCTCTTGTTTTTTCTGCTTGGAGGGTGAGTTGTCGAGGATTGGCCATTAAACACTGCAATTTCTGCTGCGTTTGCTTTTCTAATCAACGAAAACTAAATTTCATACCTAAGAATACATAGGCGGAACATTTACTTTTAATAATTTGTTTTCTATGTCTGTGTCATTAATTTTATGCTTATAGCGCGATATTTAATTAGAAATGGAACTTTCAAAATTTACGCACAGGGAAGTGTTTATATAAAGCTATTGTTGTTGCTTTAAGAATTTTCCATTATATTTTAATATACCAGAATATCTTGGATTGTGAACTGCAAATTGTCAGGTGTTGCTCCACGTTATAAATATAACGCTGTAAAATAATTTTAATTTACCTTTAAAAAATATTATGAATTAAATCGTTGGTTGATTAAAAAATGATTTCATTTAAAATTGTATCAATGCAATTTATTTTCTCTGAAAATGTCCCGTTGATTAAGAATTTCACGAAAATATTCAGTTTGCTTATCCAACTTTATGATTATAGCAAACGGAAGGAAATTTAGAAAACTTAAAAACACAACTAGCATAGACGAGTTTCATTAAGTAATTAAAGTAACAAATATCCGAGGAAATTGTTAAACAGGGACCGGAACGGATAGATAAACGGACGTGTAAGGACATTTTTCGCTCTATTGATAAACGAGATAGATTTGTCGCTCACTGTTTATCTGTCTGCCCGTTCTTCTATATTTCTATCCTAAGTACGATATCTGTAACTGTTTGCCCAGCCCATTATTGTTACCTTACCCATGTTACATATATATTTGCCATAGAAACTATTTTACCACTGCAACTTGATTCAAGTGTCATTTAGTATCCCTTGGTGGTATGATAAAACGACGCGTCTTTATAATCATCTTAAATTCTTCGAAATTTAAAAAAAAAAAACCAGTATTTCCTTTATCCTTCAAAGGCTGTCTTATTTTAATTAACATTGATTTGTAAAATTCAAGTAGATTCCAGGGAATTATTTGATTGTTTACGGTCGCTCAATAAATAGTGATAATTTTGACTCTTGAAACATAGTTGATAAAAATAACTGTTGCACATTATTGATATTATCTATACTTCACTTACTGTTTACACGGTCAATGCTCTGGGTATGTCGTATGCTGGATGGATTAATTATCTCTTTCTGCATAACTTTAACTTACTTAATTAATATAAAATAACAGCTCTACCTATCTACATACGTTATATGATGTAACCCATTATTATATATATATATATATTCTGCTCCGTACGATACCACCTCTTCCACATACATGTGTATGAATATGTATATATGTATATATATATATATATATATATATCATTATATTGTTGTTGCGATGTTGGTGTTGTTGTCTATAAACTTATATCTACCTACATATCTATCTATCTATCTATCTAGCTATCTATCTATCTATATATACATACATACGTATGCGTATGCATATACGCATACGTATATGCATACGTGCGTACGTATATGTAGATATGGATATATGCACACGTACGTGTATATGTATTTATATGTATATCACTGTTAATGTTGATGTTAATGTTGTTACCTTGATGTTTTGATGTGGATATGTTTACTCGTTGTTACCTTGCTGTTTGATGTTTGTCGTTGCACTATAATACTAACGCAGGCTGTCGCGGCCCAAAATCCGAGCTCGCGATCAGTTATCGCGTTTCCTTATCTAACACCCCTCGCGATAAATAAAACCTAAACTCTTTTTATTTCTACACTTTGCCGTAAATTTCTAATGGAAACTCTTCATTGAACGAGCTTGGAGTTTGATTGCCTTAACATCCTGTTTATAACTTCTTCGTGTACATACTTTTGCAAAAAGGATCTGTACGTCGTTCTCTGATATTCATTACTCTTCATGCGAAGAGGAAAAAAGAAGAAGCGAAAGCCAATGTAATATCTTGCGGTAGGCTTTTACGCATGCGTATACATATATACAAGCGTACGTGCGGCCATACGTACATCTGTATTCGTTTATCCAGCCAGCAAGGCTCACGCTTTGAGTGCCTGTATACATATGTATCATATGTATTATGCATCGCATATAAGCGCACACATATCATGCATATGTATCTACTTGCCGTAACTCGTACTGCTCGTACCACTAAAACCACCCCCTAATAACGATAACGCCATCCTCTCTTATACTCTTTTTCTATTTTATTACAACTGCTTTTTCCATTCGCCGCAAATTTTCGGCCACGCCGTCCGTGTACTTCGCATATTCGAATCTGTTTCGTTATGCGGCTCCTAGGTGCTTCATTTTTTTCTGAACTTCGTTCAGCCAAATTTCATTATTAGAGTACTGGCATGGAAAAGATAATTCGGGACATGCACTCAATTAAATTATGAACAAAAGAAGAATTTTCCGATACGAGAACGACCTGTTATTAAAGGATTAATTCAATTCGTGAAATGAAAGCGGCTGGTCAAATATTTGGCATTCGAGTGATGATTCTGAGTGATAATAATGAAAAAGTAATTTAAGAAAATGACGGTAAATAACCTAATTTTATTAGACGATTGTAAAACTCGATAAATATTTCGTATTTATGATTTAAAAGCTTATTGGTTATGAGAATAAGAAAATCCGTCGATTGTAATTTTTAAATTAAATTGATTTGCTTTTGATACATGACAAACCTCAAATTCTTTTATTTTCCTTATATTTAAGCTTTAAACCGATATCGAGTAGGGCACGTTTATTTTATGATTTTGTCGAGTATCCTCAATGTATAACAAATGATATTAATTGAAGGGAATGATTGCGTTAAGTGAGTACGTCCACAGTTTGGCTTGGTCACTTATCATTGATTAACCGATTAATTTGATCGAGTGACACATAAAGCTTCTTGGACACCGTACAATACATCACAGTGCATTGCGACATAACCTCAATGGCAAGCAGTAAACTTAAGACTTTAATGCAAAACACACATCGCGCGGTCAAACGATGCGCGCGTTACATCTCCATCTCCGCGTCCCAACGAAGCTCGGGGATACGCGTGTCCTTACCTGTGAGTACAGGCTCACATAAATATTACGAGGGGGTGGTTTGGCGGGGTGGTAGTCCTTCTAATTTACGTGTGCGCGTGCACACGCACTGGCCGAGACGACAACGGCTAGCATCGCGCGAGATCCCTGGGATTGCCTAACATCATACGGAAATGTGTTTCAGGATTGCACTCGCCACACGAAGGATTGGCCGGGGGATCTGGCCAGAGTATGTCCAGTCTTGCCTATTATCAACCCGAGCATCCGGGTTCAGCTGGCGTTGTGAAGTACCCGGAGAATGGTCACGACACTCTCTCGGATTTCGTGACGTTCGTGTGTCAGGAGGCTGAGAACACTCAGCAACTACCCCAGGTAGCTTCCGCGTCTCATGAGTACAAAAGCCAATCGTTGGCCTCGCCGCTCCTCGGAGTTATTGGTTTTGTTGCCCCCATAAATGTACTTGAAGTTAATAGTTGTATTGAAACGGTTGTATTGATCTTATGCCTTGATATTCACATACTTGATGAAGGACTACTAATTAGTTCGGAGCTTTGAATTCTGCCGTTGATCGTTACAAGATTGGTAAGATTAATCCGTTTCTCCAAAGTCGAAGCTTTCCATTGAATCCAAACATTTTATCGAACATTAAGTTAGAAACAGCTTTTATAATGCACTCTGAACATCCTGAAGAAAAATACGTTTTAGAAACCAAAAGCTCGTTTGCGAAAGGTGAACCCAACGCTAACACTATGACAATTAATTCTGATGATTATTGGCCATTCGCCCTGGATCGATTATAAGCTCAGTTTCCGCTCGCGTCTCCGTCGTTTTAGTAGAACGACATTTATCGCTTCGTTGCACTACCGAACATTGAGAAACGAACCGCTTGTACGACGGGTAAAGCAAACACATGGTCTATCCGGGGCGAATGGATGGGGGCTCGGCTCGGTGGTTGATCGGTGGCGTGCAATTTCCAGACGCAACTCGCGGGACCGCGGTCTGGGATGCAAAAGTTCTCACAGTATTATCCGAGCTCGATGTTGCCACCACCACCACCTGCGCCTATGGCCAGGCCGGTCGCCATCATCAGGTCAACGGGCGAACTCACCGCGAGCAGCGCGAACTCGCCGCCCAACTCGGCAGCATCGCCCACCGACCCATCGGATCTGGCCACGAACTCGCAGGACCAGATGGCGGCTGCAGCAGCAGCTGGACTCGTCGGCTCGACTTGTCAGACCTCCGTGGATCCTGGTGGACGCAAGAGCCCGACGAGGATTCTTGTGACGGCGCCACACACGAGTCGGGAGTACACCTTCGCTCATTTTCACTCGCAGCCGGGACAGGTGAGTTTCGTTTTCTTTCTATTTATGAATATTCTACTGTCGATCGGTTTGCCGGTTGCGGGTTCTTATTTTAAAAGAGAAAATAAATTTGAAATCTGTTTCGACTGTGAATGCGTATAAGTTTTGGGAACGACATGGGAACTCTAAAATATACGTGAAAAACCAGGAATTAAGCGTAATGAGCGTTACTAATAATATAAGTAGATAGATAGTAATTATTATTATTACGATTGAAACTTTAGAAGAAGCAATAATTAACAATAATCGTTATCAATGATTTTGAAAGTCCCGCCGTTATTTAACGTGAAACTTCATATGGTGATATATTAAAATACTATATAATACTAATGGTATTCGACGTGACATTGATTACATATCCAATAAATTTATCCAGTTCAAAGAGTAGTATGTAATCGGTGTATTTATGAAGTATTTTATCGATATAAAATATGAACTTCCGATTCAAACAAAGTCGGAGATAGAGATGTAAAAAGAATTTCCATTTTTGCTTTCGTCGGAACGGCTTAAAAGTGTAACGAAAAGTGTAAAACTCCAAAGACACTTTAGTAATGATTCTGGCTCCAGCGATAGGGAAATGTTCTCTCAAAGTCGTGTACAAAACTTTAAATAGAAGTTTCAAAGTATTTACCAAGTAATGTGCCTTGGTAAGCTGAAATGTAGTTAAGGCAGCTTAAACGATAATTGATACGTTCTATGTCGAATCTTTGTCTCTTTAAATTGTCAGTGAACTTTTGTGTAACACTGTATACGTGTATTTAAATAACGACAAGTCTGAAATTCACTCAAAATCAAACGAAGTGTTGCAGCTCAGTATCTGGTAATCAAAGGTACCGAAAGACATTATCATTTCTTGCGCGAGCACAAAATGATGAAAATGATACTTTCCTCTTAGCAAATTTTCACCTACCCCACCATCAGTTCGATGTCTGGCGTGATTTCTCCGACAAACCTATCGCTTTTTTCATCGCCGGTTCCGGTGACGAGGCCAGTGGCTACCCAGAGGTCCGTCTCCAACATCCCATCGCGCTGGAACACTGCGCCATTCATAAACCTCGAGGATGATTACAATATGATAGCACCGATTATCGCAGGAACAGCTAGCGAGCCACCTACCGCAATGGAAGAAGGTATAAAACAACCCTATCCTCATGAATTATTCATTGTGGGGTTAGGGAGATAAGTTCACGCTCTAATGTCATTTTGTATGAAATTGGATTTCACCCTCAAATCTGAAAATATGCGAAAATATGCGCGATCCAACTCGCGTACGAACATTCGCGCGTTCGAGACATAAATAATATCGGGGATGAAGCTTTTTTCCTACAACTTAAGTAATAGAGAAGTTAAGAGCCGTTTACGTAGTAAGTTTTCCTCGGCGCTTCGTTATACCAGTGAGCCTACAACGTAAACGTTATTCTCGATTCGTGTAACGGAGATGCTCATTTTATCGTTTTCTCGAATATTTTTCATTTACTGGAACGATTACTCAACCGGCAAATATCGCCGGTTCCATTAAATCTTGTTGGTAGATTTTTAAGAGAGGTTTTTGAAGATTTATGTAATTTCAATTACTTGGGTGTTAAATGTCACGTGAATAAGTGTACTGGACGGATGTTGATGTTCACTTAAAGTATAAATTTATGTAAAAATATATTGATAATCGTTATGGTTAAAGCGATAGAATCTGGTATCGTTGATTAATATTTCAGGATTATCTTTATCAATGATTTTCAAATCGTTATATTATCGTAATTCAAGAAATAGGCGTCCCTTCAATTAACGTATGAATCGTAAAATATTGCATATACACTTTTATCTCAATGCACCTCGGGCATCTATTACAATGAAAAAATGTTAAAGGTAATATCCCTTCAAGAATTCAAAAAGCTTTTTCCAAATCCGTTACTTGTGAAACCAATGTCCATCGGTGTGACGTGTGCATGCATTCGGCCTCAAGGATATTTCAACATCTGACAAGAAAAACAAAGTAAAATTAGCAGTGACGCATCTAAACCTTTTTCAAAGGAAATTTTTTAATTTACATATTACAGAACGATACTTCCACCCCGTCCATACGAGCAGCGTCGTTGACAAGAATGGTAACGGCGTACTAATGGGCACTGACCTTGGCGTGGGCGCCGATCCCACGACGCATCATCACCAGCAGCAGCAACAACAAGTGATGCAAGAAAAACTCGGCAGGCCAAAGTCTCCCCCGTGACACTGGAGGACTGTTAATTATGTACGACCGTGTGATGTTCCAGATGTGGCGCCTAACAGCTCCTCGAACGAATTATCTAGTTCATCGCGCCGCTGTTGCTTGGCTCGATAGACCAACTAACAGCGATTACCAGTTTACGACTACATACTCTTGTACACACAGTTGAGCTATGCTTCCAGTACGCCGTTCGTATGATGATCGAACGCGATGTTGTTAGATTAGAAAGAAAACCCTCTGGCCTCAGCCCTCGTAATAGCTTTGCTAACTTTGAATTGTATTTCGTTTTTCTTCTTCAGATCTTGACGGAAATTTCTCGAGTATTCGTGGAGTAAATGAAGATTTTTGCTGCGTTCATTTTAATTGCGAAATCGCCTGTATATTACAACTAATTTCAAGATTTCGTTGGACTTTTACAAACGAATTTCGTACTCTTGTGCCAAAACATGAAGGGAAAAACATTAATGCCTTTTCTATATCTAACGAACGTATACCTTAATAAGATTTACACGATAATAAATTTTCGAAGATGGATTATCACTTTTATCATGCTGCACGCGAAGTTTACTCGAAAATTTTCAGTCCAACCGTTTGTACTCCGTGAATTTCCACTCGATGTGTAACTCAAAATTGATAAAACAACCCGACGTTTACATTAGAATTTTTACGATGCTATACAGTCTTCCATGTCTTTACATACATATGGCCTTATTATTTACGAATCGTGGATATAACGTAACGTAGCTCGTACACCTTGCCTTCTCACACATACTTACACTGACGAACTCTGATTTGATTCTTCGACTCTCGAGCGTTGCACTAATGAAAAACAGCTCGATGTTACATTCGGTTGACACGATTAATTGGTGAATAAATGCACGAATAGATAATAAGCGATTTTGTAGTCGGTTTAATTGTTCGTAATCCGCTAACAGAATATATACTTTATGACGAATAACCAGTAAAAATCTATATTATAAAATGATAAATTTTTGTTGAATTGATTTTTATTCTACAACTTAACTTAAGCTTTAACTTTAGTTTCACGGTCATTTGAATATTTACACGAGTTGATATGTTAATGCATTGCTTACTAATTAAGTGAATATAAAGTCTTAGCGTGTGCTTAATATGTGCTTAAATAATGCCGTTAACATTGCAAAAGTATTTAATGAAATAACGGGTACATAACGGTTGTCAACAAACCTCAATAATAATCAATTACGAAGCACTTTCATTCGTATTGAACGATAAATAAACTTTTATATTGCATTATGTAACCATCGCAATTCCCATTAACAACATTACTAAAGAATTATTCATTTATTCACTCATTAACTGCTCGATACTAACTAATTAAATACTATGAACAGTCCTGTCTGACATGCCAATTTAAAATGAAAAACCCACTGATAATAATAGCACGATAAAGCGATCCATGCTACAAACCTGTCGCGGATTTGCTCTCAAAAATCAATATAAACTAAAAATAAATGTACTACTCATCGAGACGTTTAACACTGTGTACAGTCATGTGTGGGATGAACGTCAATATTGCCGAAAAAGGATAGCGATTTTCATTTTTATCCAAATGAGAACATATATATTTTATAAGACGTGTGACGAAGAAAAAAGTCAAAAAGAAAAAAAGTAATATACAGTAGAAATAGATCTATGCACGCGTGAATCGTTTCAACGAAACGAATTTGTGTAGATAAACTGAAAAGAAAGTTTAGTTGCTTTAATGGGGCAGAGGAATTGTAGGGGGTGTAGAGTACCGCAAATAAAAAATTTTCACGTTAGTGCCACGAAAACTCATAAATGCACTTTATCACGACGATAAGAAATTATTTTGATAAAAATCATTTATTTGTTTCACAAGCTTCCAGAGTAGATGCTCTATCGTTTTAATCGAGCCGTATTTATTTATGTCAAATTTAATGTCCCTCATTATCCGTTGAAATACATTGTTGCACGTCCGATTAGGATGGTAAATATGTGATGTGTGATAAATTTACGAATTTATCGCACATTTCGCTCAGAAAAACTAGGCGTATAATTTATAACGCATACATGATAAATATTTTTGAAGAAGTGTCTATGAGATTTTTCAGTGGCTGTAAATTAAGTAACGGCGGACGCTGCGTAATCGTTCATATGCCTAACGCTCAGGCTAGTGCTAACACTAGTTGGGACTAGTGCGAACTAGTCAACGGAGGCTGCTAGTTAGAAAAGAGTTAACATTAAAAAGAAAAAAAAGAATAAAATGTAGCTAACTTTTTCTTGAAAAAGAAAGGTAGTTGAAGAGTAATTTTGCGACTATTGATAAGCGATTGATAGCGATTGTACGAATTAAGAGAGGATAATGAAAGTCGTGTTGACGCAACGTTAAAAAACGACGCATAACTTGCGGTGATGAGCAATAAAATGTACGCGTCATTAACACTTAAGACTTTATATAAATGCAATGCGATTTTATTTTGAAAAAAAAGAAAAAAGCAGAAAAAAAGTAATATAGAAATTATCTATCCTAAATGCTTCCAACGGCTGTTAAATAAGATACCGCGCGAGGTGACGAAACGGTACATAAGGCGATATAAAAGAAGAAAAAATTGTGCTAAGCGAAGTCAAAAATGCCCGCCCAAAAAGAAATGTATAAATACGGTGTGAGTGTGCGCGCGCGCGTTTGGGACTGTCTGTGTTCGCACACATTAAAACACGCGCGCGCACATGCCCACGCGACAAACAAACGTAGTACACTTGGTATTATGTACGGCAGAGAACAAATTGTTCCTTTTCAGGCACAGGCATGATATTCCTTCTCAACCGAGATATCATGCTTTGATAGAAGCGTCTAAAAGTAACTGAAAAAAAATAGATCGAGTTTGCGATTTATCGTAGAATTTAAGGGTTGAAAAAGGTTACGCAAATAATTTCCCTTTACCCATCACCATCGTTGAGAGTCATGTTCTTACCAATGACGCTCGGACATCGCTAATTTATATTCTTTAGGAAATGAGTTTTATAAATAGGACGTACGTCGTTTACTATTAGAAAATATTACTTTAATTATATAATTGCTACGATTATTTTTATTTACTAGGTGACGATTATTCTAAACGTTTTATCGCATTAGTTATTGCTACTGTGCATATTGTATTATACTATGATTTAACTTGGACTTCGTTAGCTTGGTTTGTTCAATTAACGGAGAAACAATTTAAAAATACTGTTGATCGAAACAAAAATATTGATCGTTTAATAGATTGTTAAATTTAATTTATTTTTTAATTCCTACAAATTTTCCTCCCTCATTTCTACCGGAGGCGCGACACATTTCTAACGGTAAGATTTTTATTTATTCTATTGCAAATAACACCTAACAATTAACCTTTGGATTTCATGGAGTTAATCTTCTACTATTGTTTTACAACCCACTAATATTATTAGCGTATGATATAATAGCGATTAATAATGATGGGAATTTGTTCCTATACTTTTGTGATTATATGCTATATAATGGAAAATGTGCCGTGATCGGGGAAAATGTACCATCGGTTAACACTAACGGCAAATCGAAAAATCTCGAGGTCGCGCACTTCAACGTTAATCCTTTTGCCTTCTCTTTACTTTTCAAGCGATTTATGCGAGAAAGACTTACTAATTTCGCAATAGTGGCAGCAGCGATAACTTCTACTCCGGTAGTAATAAGTTTATTAGGTACCAAGGTGCTATTACCTATTATATTATTATATTGTAAACGATGATGACGACTGCTACTGCTGCTGTCACTTGCGAGCTGCTGCAATACTGTCACGCCTATTACTGATACTACTACATCTATAATATTTTAGGATAAAATGTAGCTCTACTTCTATCGTTGTAAAAGCATAGCGAGTTATAAAAGTGCCATCTGTCATTGCTTTGTCATCGGAGACTTTTTATGGAATAAGCATCCGAGTCATTATCGCGTATTCGGGAACTATGAAATTTTTTGAAAATCCTCGCGTATACAGCGGATAAATTACAAGATTTCGTACACGCATCCATACAGATAAGATCTGTATGGCGCGAGGCGAAATAAAATATACGGAGCATCGAGTAATTTGGAAGTAATTGTTTAAAATGCGACATATTATCTCAGGTGTATTTCCTTACGATTTACATCTATTTAACCTATAAAAATACAAAATTACACTAAAATTTCGTTTACTGAAAGTTGAGAAAAAATTTGATTCGTCGACCGATTGTAAATAAAAACGTCAAAAAATGCATTGTACGTACATGACAAATGTCACTTTGATTTAAGAGGTAAATTGAGACTACCACCATCACCACCACTGCTATACCAACTCTACAATTGTTACCAATACTTTTGTTATAGGCAAGCATTACTAACACGTTATAGAAGAAAGAATTAGCTACGAAATGGCTTACAGCTCCTATATATTCTACGCTTTACTTCAAAACTTCGCTGCAACTTCAAATATCGCTATGCAAAAAAATTGTAATACCACTACTAGTAATTATAAATTTACGAGTGCTACGTACTTTCGTAGTATAGCTTACGGGAAACAGTGTACATACGTAATTTTAACGAAAACGTAAGATTAATGAACGATCTAGGAGAAAAAAGTTTTCATTTGGTACGTATAAATAAATATGTTACGCCTTTTTCAGCGATATATATAAAAAAGCTCGGTAAAAGATTCAATTTACGAAAATAAATAAATAAATAAATAAATAAATAAATAAATAAATAAATAAATAAATAAATAAATAAATAAATAAATAAATAAATAAATAAATATATATATATACATATATGTATATATATATATATATATATATGTGTGTGTGTGTGTGTGTATGTATACGTATTATGTAAAGGTTAAAAGTGGTAAACAGAAATGTGTAAGGTTTATAGATATATAGACGCGAGTCGAATGCAAAAATATGCCAAGTAGTCGAGAATAAGAAAGCGTAATTTCGGATAAAAAAACACTATGTAGTATTTTTTATTTAATGAAAGGTAAAAACTGACTTCGTTGTACCAAGCCAAGGATTCGGTGCAAGATCGTGGAAATGTCTGAAAACAAGGTGGTCCGGGATCGCGTAATAATAATAATAATAATAATTATGATGATGATGATGATGATGATGATGATGATATTAATAATGATAATGATAATGATAATGATAATATAATTTGTTCTTCCATTTTTATTGAATATTTATATTTTCGCTTGATGTTAATTATCGTTGAAGACTCGTAGTGAGTTATATATGAATATTATAAGGATAGGACGCTTATGAAACAAAATGGTGCCTTTAATTTTCTAATTTTTACCGATGTCTTCTTTCAATGTCAAGTATAAAAATAGCGCACAACGTTTACACACGAGCACGCACAAACTACTTTCTCGAAATATATAGAATTTCCAAGTTTGAAATGAAGTTTTTGAGCTACAGTGCGTAAACTTTTTCAATGATGTACATTAATTTGCTCGACTTAAAAGTAACAAACATGTGAAAGTTGTTGAGTTCGAAATTTTGAGGCCAAAAATATTAAGTATACCATTTTAAAATGTGTCTCGTAGATAAGGATTTAGAAGTATTGCGATTTGTATTAAGTAAGCGATTGTATTTACTTTCTTCGCGAATAAGTTCAACGCTTCGAGGCATAATTGATAAAGGCTTAAAAAAATTTCGTGATAAATCGCTTGGCTGACTTTGTTCGACTATCTTGAAGCCATGAATTTCTTTCTTTTCAGATATTATTGAGATTAGATTCGAAAAGTATGTGAAAGTAGATCCAGGTATAGGCAAAGAATTGTTTGCTACTACAAAATGAGAACCAAGTAATTTTTCGATGCTTGCTTCAATGTAAATTAACGCTAAATTAGCAAATTATCAAAAATTCCGTGTACAAAATCGTAATACTTCCCTCAGGCATTTTAAAGTTCCTCAAACGGTAATTGTTTTAATAAAGGCAAGAGTATTGTTTTGTTTCTCATTTGTCATTGAACTAAGTCTCACGTCTTAGACTTACTCATCACGTAGCATTAATTAAGTCTAAATTATGCTTAAAAAATGAGAAAATTAAAACAGTAAAAGTCTGAAAGTATCCAGTTTCGGGTACGAATAAATTATAAGGTTGACAAAGGCGCGATGAACGCGTCAACTCGAGAAATAAATACTTTGCTTTCCGTGAATAGACTAAGATACTCGTAATTGTAGGTATTAGCTCCATTTCATTTTACGCTTTATACAAATTGAACCAAAGCAGGTATTTATAAAGACAACCAAAATTCAACGGAGCTGTAACAAACTAATTAGAACGTGTGACTAGTAATATGCGATCGCTAATATTGGATATACCCAACGGAAATTTTGTATAGCGTCTCGAGCTGCCTTGAACCGAAAGTGCATTATAAAAATCGTTCGTTCGACAGGTCGAGAAGAAGATGAAAATGACAGATTCTCGATCAGATCGACGACACGAGGGTTTTTCTACATAAAGTAGTTTCACGTATAGACGAGCAAATTAAAAAAGAAAGGTAATAAAATAAAGCAGTCAACGTAGATAAAGTATATTATTAATAAGGCAATAGGTATACAGTACACGTAGGAAACTTTGAACCGTATTTCAATTCAGAATTAAAGAATTTGTAATACGTAAAATAGACGTTAATTTCAATTTCTAATAGAATTCTCTCAAGTGAACTACGTACGTAGTGTTACTGCACTGCATCGGTGTGTCCTGATCTTTGTCCTTACCATTACTCGATGACAAATTAAAGTACTGATGTTATTGGAATTCCAGTAATAAAGTGGAGAGCAAAAATCTTAATGCAAACGACAAATTCAACGTACGTTGAATATGTCGCAAGGTCGGATAGTCATTCGATAGCGTAAAAGTAATCTTATTTATTCTTTGTTCGTTACGACAATTAAATTCAAATGAGGTATTTTTATGATTTTCAAGTGTACAAAATGACAGATCGGTTGTAAATTTGAACCGTTGTTGTGACGTGGTTCTATTGGTACGAAAATAAACGTTGCACCTCGATGACACTCGTTTCCGCCCAAGTTTGCTCGTTCGATTATTGGACAATACCAAAATAATAATATCAAAAAAGTGATACGATCGAATTTAAGCACGGTTCGAATTTCCAATAGCCAGGATGAGTATCGCAATCGACAAATATAGCCGGATAATATAGCCCGGGCCACCACCGTAAAAGAACCTAAAAAAAAATAAGGCACAAACAACGAAATTCTGGGAAGGGAGAGTTTAGGGAAGAAAAAGTAGTGGCAAAAGCTAAAACTGCAATAAGAGCGATTCATTAACATGGAATTGAAACGAATGAAATTTCAAATGGCAAACAAAATTCAGAAACATAATACCATTAATGACTCATTGTAAATAAATAAACAACTAAATAAATAATTCACTTTTCGGGGATAATAAGATTTGATAAAATATAAAGGAGAAATGCTTTTAATTCGGATATTGATCCAGGTTCTTGAAACGTTAGCGAAATTTGTATCTTTATAAAATAAAAAATTATATTACTGTATGAGGGAATTGAAGGAAAATCGTCCCGTCGATCGCAGAAATGTAGTCAAATTATCATACAACGATTAAGCAATTGAGAGTAGTAGTGAGATTCGTATTATTTAGGCAATTACGCGTAAAATAAGTACGCAGTTTGCAAACGTAGGATGGACTAATGTATGAATAATGTTAGCAGCTACTTTAACATCAAAGACAGAGAAGCAGGTGCATTCGGTAAATTCATAGAGTCAAAAGAAAATTCTTAGATGACATTGCAGTGAGCTGACGAATAAATGCGCCAATTAACTGTGGAAATGATATATACTGATAAAATAATACAGAAGAGCAACAATAATATTATAAACATCGATAACAATAATAATAATAATTATCATAATACCAATAATAATACCAATAATAATATTAATAATAATAATAATAATAATAATAATAATAATAATAATAATAATGCTAATAACAATACTAATACAAATAACGATACTAATAATAACAATAATAATAATAATAATAATAATAATAATAATAATAATGATAAAATTCAACGATAAAAATGAGGAAAAAAAGTAACCGGTGAGAAAAATTACGCGATTACGGGGTTATATATACAACTACAACATTATATATAATAATTAATTATACATAAAACACAGTGATATATTTATCGAATATTTATTATATCGATCTTTATCGAAGATTGTAATGCTAATAATAACAATAAACTTTGAAAAATTAGATTATGGGTAGTAAAATTGTACAAAGCATCGCGAGAACAGAAAGCAGTTAAAAAAGCATAAGAAAAGAAAAAAAATAGTTCCGAGACTCGTGCGCGAAAGACGCGAGCAAAAAGGTAACAGTCGAGACACTGTAAGCATGCTTTACTTTCTTTAATTTTGTAACTCCTTGAGGCATAGATTTCACATGAGTACGCAATGAATGAAAATTAATATTTTGTCCACTCTTGGATTCTTGAGAAATTCAAATTTTGCACATTAAGAATTAGAACTCTCTAGTTTTATAAAAAGGATTCATTTCATTTTCAGACCCGCTACTTGAAATAATATGTATACAAGTAACACAAATAACGTAGTCAATAAAGTATCGGAGAAATATATATTCTTAATGAAATTTTAGATTTATAGAGAAATATATCACTGACAAGGTGGAATATATTTTTGAACGATAAACGCGATTACAACTATAATTTGTATTTATTGTTAAATTTTGGAAATAAGATACATTTTCCGATCAACTGCAATTAACTTAGAATTTATGCATATGTGGTTAGTAGCTTTTTAAACATGTATTTATATCTCAAAGAGTTACACGGTGCACTTTAATAATATTCACAATTTACAATGTTTATTGACTTTTAAGCTTACCCAGAATAAAAAAAAAAAAAAAAAAAAAAAAAAAGAAATAAAAAACCAATAAACAAGGCTCGTCGTCGTTTATTTACCAATTGCTGACGAGGTTCACGTATATCAGGGATTAGATTAATTAGCACAAAAAAGACGAATGAAAAGTGAAAAACAAACATTAAGTGACGTGGATGAAAAGACAGTTGAAGGCGGGATTTGATGCATTAATGGCGAAAGAAGAAATATTAGGGTGGTGATAGTGGTGGGAACGAGCTCGATGATAACAACGTAATATAAATAAATTACTATTAGGGATGAGAGTGAGAGAGCTGAAAGGCAACGAAAGGAGGAGAAAGTGAAAATAAACGCACACGTGCGTAGGGTCGATAAATCTTCGCCTTTTTCGGATTAAAAACGTCCTCGAGAAAGATGCGAGAAAAGGCTGTCCCTTGGCATTTCCTGCGAAATTTAACGTTGTGTCCATACTGTCTCAATTAATAATTATGTATTATATATCCGACAATATTGATTATTAAAATTCTGAATACATAAAAAGTGACCGTGTTTGTTTCTTCATTTATCCAGGATAAACGTTATCATTTTCTTAATTTTCTTTAAGTTTATGATACATCAAAAACGCTTTTTTTTTTACTTAATTATACGTTACAGAAAATGTAACAGAAAGCAACAAAAATAATAACGATTACAAAAATGATGATATTATAACGTTAAACGATTGCATTTATTATCTTGACAATAATAACAGCAGTCAATATTTTATGCTCTATACTAATGAGTAATAATAACTGGTAGTTAGTAGAAATTAGATAAAGAATCGATAAGATAGAAATCTAAGGTTTTGAAAAAATCTATCTGCTGTTACCTTCTGAAGGTAAGTCATTTTTTATCATTACTTGGTAGTACAAATATATTGTTGAAGCTGAATTAATTATCTCTTTTTAACATGAAAATTATGTAATATTGTAATTACATACTGGAAAACGCTATAACTTGCCGTATATTTTTTGATAAAGATATATTAACCATAAAGAAATGTGTTCAACTTGTGTCAATCCCGCCGCTTTTGTACTTATCGGATACCGAGTTGCATCAGCACTTCCTCGGCAATTCCACCTTTTCCTCACAAGGAATAGAGTAAAAGATTTACGTACACGTTCTTCTAATTCAAGCTTTATTATCCTTTCAATTCCCCTGAAGGGAATTCAAACGTTGACGCTCTGCGGTACAAGCTCTAACATTCTATTATTAATGGCGATTGATCACTCGCGCAATTTGCGTTGCGCGCCAGATTCAAAACTCGATAATTACGATACGATTTATTTTTAATCTTTATTTCGTAGCCTTAGATTAATATTTACGCAATATTAATACATTACGCAACAGAAGTACTGCAAGCCGCTCGTCATGCATCTTTAAGTCCATAACCGAAATATTTTTTAATATTTTTAACAATATAAATTAAATAAAACATAAATGACAGTATTGAAAGTAAGCGTTAGATAATTAACTTAATTAATAATAGTTCAATGAAAGTATATCCACTTTAATTTTAGCTTAAATGATCATTATGAATTTATATTTTAGTGCTTAAAATCTCGCAATAATCACTTGAAATTTCCACATTATTAATTGCATAATTAATAATTTAAGGATACATGTGCGTCTTAAATCGTAAAGGAATCTATGCATACATATAAAGAACTGTAAAGAAGAACCAGGATACGTTCTCGAATAAAATAAATTATTTTGTTTCGTTATAATACATACAAATTGATGGAAAACAGCCAACGCATGAGCTTTATAACAACCACTACAAGCTTATCCCATTGCATTAAGCATCAGTGTTGAATACATTTTAACGGATTCACGTCAGCGCAATGTGTGCGCGTGAGCGAATTTCCAAAATCAAATCGCTTTTCGCGAGCTCAAAGCTATTGCCGCTGCATGGCCTTTCATGTACATCTCAATTATCTTTATGTAAATTTACTCAGTTTTGCGGTGTGGGAAACTGCCGGATGCCGTGTGTATAACTGCGAACGCGATCAGAAAGAGAGAGAGAGAGAGAGAGAGAGAGAGAGAGAGAGAGTGAGTGAGTGAGTTAGAGTCGTCGCGAGGGAGAGAGTGACAGGGGGAAGAAATATTAAGCAAACTAGCCTTCCAGCTAATACCTTCAAGGTTCATAAAATGCATAAGATTCGAGACGAGTATAACTAATATGGCAATAGTAATGCCACACCCTTTCAATGTTTGGAAATTTTAGTTAAAGAAATAAGCATTTTTGTATAATTTAAAATAATCCGAAATCGTAACTATAATATATTAATTCTTTTTGATGAATAGTTTTCAAATACAGTTGTTAACCGTCTACTTTAACGGCATTTTTGCGAAACTAAATTGTACCGTATAGCAATGGTATACGTTTGGAATAAGAACTAATAAGAAGGAATAGATGCATATATCTTTACACACGAGTACGTGAGTCACCTAAGAATAATAGCAAAGTTTTCAAAATATAAATCGTACGCATCTTAATTTCATATATTTTCCAAATATGAAATTGTATCTTTAAGAAGACCGTTTAACGTTTACAGTTTTATTTTCTGCGTTATTTCGAAAGCGTCAGTAATATTTGACATTTTGCATTCTTTTTTATTTCATCGTTAAATAAAAATACGTATTATTACGCGTTACTTTTATTCTTAATTAGTTATTTCTATGCAAATCATCGCTTTTATTTTATAACGATATTGGACATAAACATTAGTCATCGTACATTTACTTCATGAAAATAGCGTTATTTTGACGATAGAATTGTTATTAGAAGAGATTTTCTTCCGGCCCATCTGTCAAATCGCACGCATTATGTATACATATATATGCTCGTTATTATTACCATTATGAGTCTTCAACCCCGATTAGAGTTATTGACCATAACCTAGGGGCGCGTTTATGAAGAATTATTCGATTTTGTATTCATGATTGTATCGAAGAAACTTTTCTATCGAAAGTATAATTAGCTCCTCAAATTGACTAAACTAAGTTACAGTGTTGTTGCTACAGCATTACCACAACTTCGAGCAAATCTATTGACTAATTGACAAAAATGAACAGATTTTTTCCCACGAAGGTAACATACAGTACAAATATGTTGGAAAATATTGCTATAATAACACCATGAACTAACCCACTCGAATACAACGAATATTATATCCTGTTACCGAATTCTTATTCTCCTCGTTCATCCAAACTTTACGATTTCAGTTTTGCCTTCAAACGGTGTCTCGTCTTCGCCCAAAGTTCCAAAACCTCTTCCAAAACCAAATCGCTATAATTGTAATAACGGCACTAAACGACGAGCAGACTCCAACGGCGTCCAGCCGCGAGCATTTATATTCAAAAGAGCCGTCAAAGTGTAATAGATTTAATTAATACATTTGAGGAAAAACTTTGCAAAAACGTACTAAACCACAAAGGAAATGGTAAAGAGAAAATAAAAAGAAATGCACCCAGAGATCAAATTCATATTTGTAGGTAGGCATCAAAAGCAGTAGCAGTGGAATTGCACTTTTAATCAAGATTTCTACCAATTTGCGAGCGCCGTCGGCGCGAAGACAAAGGCCATTGTTGCCGTAACTGGTTGGGGTTTCAAGTGTTCCAACTCAACAGCGAGTGCACAAGAGAACGAGTCAGGAGAGGGCGCAGGAGAGGAAAAGGGTGAGTCCGATGCGTCCAGTGCATGTGTATACTCGGTGCACCAGATGGTTCGAGCCGAAGCGAGAAAGCGAGAAAGACGGAGAATGAGCGCGCGACATTCCACTGGCTCGCCATCCTCAATTTACATAAGTTCACGTCGTGCACTATGAATCCAAGTCATTAACGGACAAATTCTTGTTCATGTGATGAGTTTTGAAGAAGTTTTCGAGTTTACGAAAGCAAAATTAGTCTTGACTCGTTGTAAGTTGTTGCTTCTGCATGAGCCAGAGAGAGTGAGAGTGAGAGCGCGAGAGCGGCGAGGGGCGAGGGCGAGGGGCGAGGGGCGTGGGGCGGGAGGGAGGGAGGGAGGGAGGGAGGGGAGAAAGAGGCAGTCCGCGGCTGCTTATTATCGTCGATTTATGGTCGTTGTATTTTTTTACAAGTACCGAATACAATGCATAATTATTTTCACCATCAGGACGCTACTACGTACAGCATCTACGTACAGCATAAAAATGAAAATATAATTATAAAATAATTAGAACTAGCCACTTTTAGTCAGCTAGAAGAGAAGCGCCAACAAATCTTTAGTTTCCAGAGAAATTTAGAACTTTATATTACGGAAGGTGTACTTTCTGCAGCCTTCAACCTGCTTGGACGTTTGCACAAAATGATTGCAAAACTACATTAAAATCACGGCAATACACTCACTTTCTCGATCAAAGCTGCCAAAACGCACGGGAAGATTTCATGGCTTATGATTAGGTTACGCAAAACAAAGCCTTTCATGTCCATTAGTAAATACACAGAGAGCTCTGACGATAACGCAAACATTGAGTTCAGACATATTTTGTAACTTTTCATCGAAATAACATTAATTCTAAACAACGTTTTAATCACCCCTCCTTTGTTTACAGTGCACTATCGATACGAATTATCATCGGTCAGTGTATCTTTGAAATGTACTCCGAACTTGCTGATTTAACGTTGAAAGATGTTTAAAAGTATGAAGTTCTCTTTGCAGTGTTCCACCGTTCGAAGACTCGTCCCTCTATTAACTCAACAACGTCACAGTGGCACGTAAGAGTCGGTGTCGTTGAAGAACAGGAAGAGAAAGGTGACAAGGAGCAAAGGCTAAAAGCAAGATGGAGAGACAGCTAGTGAAGGGTGGCTGCGACACAGGATTCCCCCGACGTCGCTTCCGGCGTCGTCGTTCTCCTCGTGGTGACGACGGCAGCGAGCTGCTGCTGCTACACATCCCACAGCTAGTTGAAGTTGCTCTCGTGAACCTTTGACTCCCTCCCTCTCTCTCTCACTTTCTCTCTGTTTGTATTTGCTAATTGTAAATTGTCTGGCGCTGCGGGCCCACCGAGGAATGCTCAGACTTAGGAAAAGGCGTTCCCCCAGGCTCGACTCGGCGAGAAGTTGCACTCCGACTTGTCCGAATGGCTTTCCCTCGTCCGTTCTTTTCACGTTTCCCTTCCTTACCTTCTTCGCTTCCTTCCTACAGCACAGAGAAACTGAGAAACGCAGAGAGAGAGAGAGAGAGAGAGAGAGAGAGAGAGAGAGAGAGAGTTCCCTTCTTCGCATATTTTACGGCTCTCTTCGGCCTCGTTTCCACTACGTTTTTTTACGCCGCGCGTGAATATTTTGTTTTTGGTCCCTGGCAACGAGATCTACTATGTATATCTCAGCTTTTTACTCAGCTTTCGTCTGGCCTTTTTAATTACACCGAGTTTCGTCACTCTTTTCTTTTTCACTCTTGCATTGTCTTGTATTTCGCACGCGTTTGTACATCTCCGGGGTAAACGTGAATTTTACTTTGCACTGAAAATAACGGGAGGAGGAGAGGGCAGATAAGATCGCATTTTATTTTACAAAGTTCGGACCGTAAACACTTTGTCAGAAGCGAATAATGTCGCTATTTTACTTGCTGATTCATCGTTGTAATCTATTGCAAAATATCCGTTGACTTAGAGTAAAGTCAACGCAAAGTCCTAACAGAAATTATACTTGGAAGACAATGTAATAACTATTTTGCATTCTAGTAATCTACTTCCCCGCGCTTCGTTAATATTGATATTGTAATTCAATTTATGATTAGCTTTAATACCATCATCATCATTGTTCCAACGTTCAAATGGTTTTCTAAATAACTACCGTTTCCATTAGAAAATCTTAGATGTCATATAAACGTAATTGTTTCCGATTTAATTTCAAACCTATGCATAAGCCTTTTTATTGCTCTGCATTCCAACTGTTAGCCTAACTATTATTATACTTTCGATCATAACGAAGAAAAGCATGTTCCGCTTTTCCTTAACGTAGGCAACTTTTTATCGCGTTGATTGCGATTCCCTCGTTTCCACAATCGTTACAAACAGCCAAGAATGTTATTTCCGAATGAACGTTTGTTCAGAGATAAAGAGGTAGAGTTGAAGGATCGCGAAGTTCACTACGGACAGTTATAGAATGGGAGCTTTTCGTAAGTCGGAACGAACCTTTAAAAGTAGTCGAATCGAAGAGGGATATTACAAGGATCCTTTCAATCGAGCATTCAATATCACGTTCGAATATTACATCAATTTTCACGCTCGTAATCCCGGTTGAGGAGTCGGCGTTGACGCATGCGCCCACCAATGCCGCACGCTTCAGACTTGCAGCATTCTACACACGCGCACGCGCACGCGCACGCACCCGCGCACGCACACAAATCCAATGCACCCGTTCGCAAAGCCAGAAACGTTCTTCTTATTATTCCGTCTTTCCCTCCTTCTCGCCCTTCTTTCTTGCCACGCCGTCACCTGCGCTCCCGTAAGCAGCAACAACACGAGTATCTAGCCTTTTATTCTTCTCGTTTCTCCAGCCGACCTTTTCCGGTCGCGGTGTTTTCTCCCTCCTCGAGCACAAGGCGAGCCGCGATACTCGAGCTTATCCAACTAGTCGAGCTCGCGCACTAAAGTACGTCACGCGCGCAATGCCTCCAACCGCCGTCAGGCTAAAGGCTACCAATTTTACACCGTTTCCGACTGCTCCATTCGACCTCTGCACTACTGCAGCCCTGACCTCTGCAATGAATCGCTCGAGAATTCAACAAATTACGTACTTTTTCGGGGACTTTCTTTTCCTCTGGACCACCTCTTTTCGTCGGTTGATATCCTCGTTGCCTAGATATTCTACGTATCCTGCTTGCCCCTAAAAACTTGTCACTGATAACGCGACTTTAATTGAATGTAGCTCGGAATGTTTAATTACGGAATAAAATTATGGTATGCAATTACGGAAACTTTATATGAATTCGAATCGACGCTTTGGACATTGTAAGCTTCATATTTGTATTAAAGAAGGGAACCGTAACCACACGAATATTTTATCGTCGCTCATCGTTCGCTCCTACATATTGCAATTCACCGTAGTGAAATAATAGTTATAATAGTTATCCACCTAGTTTTCTCCCTGTATTTTATCGGGTTATAAGTACTAAATATTTACCGATGGTAATTATTACGGAAGATGTGAAGCATTTCGGTATTATTGTAACCCTTTAAGTCACGCAATATTTGAAAATATTATTGAAAGACGAATGTGAGAAGGTTTTACATTTGTTAAGTACACGCATCAGACTCAAAAGAACGGCATACTCCAACGTGGATTGCGTCATATGATTCTTTTACTTACAAAATTAGAAGATGCCGATGCGACTGTCCATGCGAGTAGTAATTTTCCCGAAGACGAATTGGTCTCGAAAAAAATTGGGTGCAAGGCAAATCCCAAGGACTGAAAAATGTTAAAAAAAAAAAAAAAAAAAAAAAAAAAGATAATCGCATAGTTTAAGTTTTTTATAGTTTTCTTTTTTTTAATTGTAAAGATATGTTTAAATTAAAATTTTGTTTTATCAAAGATAAGAAAATTAGTTACTCCGTGTTTTCGTACAATTTATAATATTCAAAATCAACATTTCAACAGATATCTATTGCAGATGTCGAACACTAGTTGGTATAAGTGTTGATATAAAAATAGAAAGAAAAATCAATTTAGGTACCTAAATGTAAATTTACAAAAATATTGCTCCTTACAAGCATTAGTTGTTAAAAACTTGTTCCCTCCTGTACAACATTGCACGACCTTTGCTTTATTCATGTCAAATGGTATAAGTGTATGTGAAAGAAGACGCATTAAACTGCAATTGGGAATTATGTTTATATTTGATCATTTGGCTTCATAGAATAATCATAGAATAATAGTTTCATTTACAAAAAATAGTTTAGAGTTAAAGTGCGTATTTATCAAAGAGTATAATTAGTTCCATTGAAATCTTCTATTATTTCATTTTACAACCGCTATGAACAGATTCTGATTCTGAAAAAATGTATGTTAAAGCTCGATAAAGCGGATAATGGAACATCGAGGCAGACGCAGTAAAAATATAAAGAATATCAAACAGTGCAATATAGAAAGAGCGACGTGCATGAAAATGAGCCAAATACAAGGGAGGAAATAGCGAAAGAGACGAACGAGATGGACAAAGAGGGAAAGTCCATCCCCTCTTGGTAAGGATGGGTCGAAGACATATTGTTTGGTTCAGTAATTCTTTGCGTTATTTCCAGTGTTTGCTTTTTATCATTGTAAACTGATACATTGTTTCGGGATCGGCTGACTTTCCCCCATCCTTTTCACTCTCTCTCTCTCTCTCTCTCTCTCTCTCTCTCTCTCTCTCTCTTGGAGCTCGTTTTCCACTTCCGCGTCCGGCGATGCGAATGCTGTGCATATAAGTCGCGAGGTTTATAATGCGTCATGATATAGTATGTGACATCCCTTTGTACGTTCGCTAGGAAATGCTGTAATGACTGAGCCGTTGTTTCAACACGCATTTATTCCACGATTTAAATTTCAAAAACACAAAAATTAAGTAATACAAAAGTTCATCTACCGAGTGTTTCTAGTACAGTCGAACTGAAAATAAGATTTGCATCCTAAAATCCAATTAAATTAGTGCAATAATCAAACAAGTCTTCGACTTGAAGAAACATATTACCGATGCTCTAATCACGTGAAATTTCTTCGATTTGGTATAAAAATGTTATTGATTATTTTAAGACTAATACGAGTTTACCACAGTTCTTACTGTTTACTTACTGCTCGATTTGACGTATTTAACGATCTGCATTTTAACTCTGTTTCTCAGACACAAAGGGTTAAAAAAACGAATATTATTAATTTTTATCAGGAATAGCACAAATTTAAAAATACCAAAATATATTTTAACACCTAATCGATACATTTATAAGCTCTTACATTTTTTAAGTGTTTGTACGTTTTGGGAAGGCTATCTTACTCTCTCGCACGATTCTCTCTCTTTCTGCGTCGCGCTTGTCACATGACGCGGCTGACACGTGTATTGACGCCGAACTTGTCTGGGGGCAAACAACAAATTAAAGGATTGAACTTGAATCTATAGAAATGGCCTCGTGCGCTCTTCACCCGATCATTGTTCCTTTTTAGAACACGTGATTGTCCGCATACAGTAAGAAGTGATAAGTGCATTAATGATTTTACGACGATTGTTATGTATAAAGAGCAGCATTCAGTTTTGTAATATCGGGTTCTAAAGAAGCGCTTTTTAAATTGCTGCGATCAAATTTCGACTATTACCATTTATCTTAAGTTTTATTCATAAGAAGTTAATTTTCATTCTTTGAATAAAAAAAGGGTTATATAAGGCCACGGAACATGTACAACGTATTGGTAGTGTATTTCACTTACTCCAGCACGTTTGAATTTTTCATTTGAATTTCTCGAGAACTTTTTCGTACTCGATGAGCTGCCATAAAATATAAATTACTCTTTAGAAATATTAGATTTACGTATTATGCAATTATACACAAAAGTTATTTGAGCAACTTTATTACTACTTTGATTTTCTTTTACATGTTTTAATATTCGTTACTATGAGGGTGTGTGACGCATTAATATGTCTAGAGACTTAACGACACACAAGAGAAAGTATTATTTATAAATTGATATTTACAAATAATAGCACATAATTTATAAAGGGTATAAAGGGTACTTAAAAGGGCAATTAATCTTGCTATTGCTATTATGTCTAAAAAATGTACTCGAGCACAGTGAGATTACCATTAACAATTACCATTAGACACCTGCTGCCTTTATCATGTTCATTCCTACATTTAATAAAAATGCAAGAGATAATTCGTGGCAAAAAGCTGATAAGCAAACTTGAATTTGCTATGACTGTCATAAATTACATCGTATATAGCTTATTGCTTATATCTAATGATTGAAAAGAAAAAAAAGAAGAAAAAAAAACAGTTTATAAAATGGAACACAATGTATGGAAGCATGGAAGTAGAGAAAGACCAGCAAAACCTTTAAGGTAACTTTGATAAGCCTTAAAAGATGGTGCAGAACGTCCGGTGAATGTTGAATATGCTCGTGTTGTTTCGGCTTTCTACCTTTCCTCTCTTGAACCCACGCACTCTCAAGTGTAGGTTAAGGAATGCAAAGATCTGCGCCGTATGAACATTCCGTCGTGGCCGACGCGTCTCGGCGCTCTGCTGTCGAACAAAAAGGACGGCGACTACATGTCCCTGGCAAAAGGGAGCATCGCGTCGCGGCAAAACCGCCCCTTAAACTCCGATGTCTTTCCCCACCTTTTGTGCACTCGGACGCTGGAGTAGGGATAACAGGTGCGTCATTGGCGGGGGACATTCGGACGAGGGTGAAACGAGATTCGCGCCATTGGTCCACGACGCGCCCATGTCTGGACGGTCATTCGTTGCGCGCGTCGTCAACCGCTCGAAATGGGAAAAAGAGACTGACGTCAAAGGATTCTCCTGTCTCCTTTTCCGAGGATCGCTGGCTTTCTTTGGGCGCCTTTTGCGGTCTCTCTCAGCCAGCTTGATGTCCATATCCTTCTCCCCACAGTTCTTGCTATTTATCTCTCTCTCTCTCTCTCTCTCTCTCTCTCTCTCTCACTCCTCATTTTATCTTTTTTTCTTCTATCACACTCTTCTCTTTAGTTACCGAGTCTTTCTAGTGTTACGACGTCACTCGTGACTCTTCCATTTCTAACTTTATCTGAATTACTTCTCCGCACTGATTACCCTTATACGTTATGTCACAATAATTTGATTTCTAGAAACTATATTCTATTTCCTAGTTTGCAGAACTTTTTAAAGAAAAATCTAGTGTATTGCGCGACTACACGCTAGAATTAGTAGTATTAATCACTATTACTGAAGTTGAAACAACAATTCAAGTTACATGCTGTTTGCAAATGAATGTGCTGCAGTTAAAGTGAAATAGCAAATTTTTTAATAATAGGCAATGAAAAAATATCTAATCCGCATTTGCCTTTAATGATACAAAATCGTTGTATTTAATAATTAACTACGGTTCGTGAAATGTTTGACTCGCTAATTGAAGAATCATCTTACTAGAAGTAATATTCATTCGGTGAAAAGATTAAATAGAAATTATTGAGCTTTCTCAAATATTCCGATAAAATACTTTTTACAGACTCATTTCGTGAATTTTTTTAAAGTCTCTGTAAATTCTATAATTTACACATGCACAAACTAAATAATATGCAGTATATCGTTGTACTCGCGTAGTTTAGAATATACCTCTTGTAAATACGTGAATTTCTTCGAAAGGACGAACTTGTCTTAAAACTTAGATCCTTGTAATTTAACTTTCTTTCAATAGGATATAAAAATTATTCACTTTTACGGCTCAGAACATAAGAAATATTATGCGGGACTTTTTATTGAATATTAAATTTACAATATAAAAGTAAAAGTTATTCTTCCTGATATAAAAGCTTTTAATAGAATAGCAATCGTTGCACAATTATTTTATAATTAATACACTAATACAGGAATTTCGAACAACGTGCAGAAATGACTGAAATCGAAGTTAAAATACTTCTTAAAATCGCACTTTAACCAGTCAAAGAATATTCACAATTTGTGTAAATAACTTGTAGGTATCCCATAAGTAAGAATAAAATATCTTTTTAAAAAGAATTAAAATACGTCTACTTTTTAGTGAACTACTAAACCTCTTAATTCAATTGCTTAAAAAAAATACTTAAAGTTAATAGAAAGATACCCCGATGAATTACTGGTAAATACCATTTAACGTGGTTGCACAGAAGTAATTGTTCTTTCATCGGTAAAAGTTCGATGGCATTTCGAGCTCAGTCTCAATTGACGGAATATAAATATGCTATTAAAGAATTATATCATTTTAATAAAAGTTTACGGTAAGTCGATTTTCAAAACAAGAAAATCTTCACTCGACATCTCTCACTCCAATGCCAGTATCGATGGAGTTGGACAAGAAAATCTGAGAAATCAGGTCTTCGACCTCAGTCCCTCGTTGCACCACGTTGCACCAGCACCTTTGATCATTTACCGGTGCGATCGACTCGCACTTCAAGTATCATTGTTTGCATCTCCTCTCGGAATATGTGCACTGTACATATCGAATTCCCGTACTGAGCACAATTCAATGCACTTGGCCGCCACCGTGGGCGTCTTCCTCCTTTGCTTTGTACGTGACTGAGTAAATACGCATTTTATCCCCGTGAATCACGTCCGGCTTTGATACCAGAGATCCGCAGCTCTGGATATATCCTTTGGAAAGGACACGGGATTGCGTCAATCTCGCGTTTCCTCTTACGGCGTGATTCGAGTGACTAATTCTTGAGAAACGAAAGAAGAAATCGCATTTCGCGACGATTGATTGTAATTCATCAAACAAGTTGGAAAAGAATCTTCAAATCTTCATTTCTTTTTACATGTGCATTGAAAATATTAAAATAATCAATACTTGAACGATAAAATACTCAGTCACTTAATGAAAACGGTATATCGCTTGTATTTTAGTGAGGCCTTTGAATATCGGATTCTTGTAAAAATGAAACAATTTTACGGGAAAATCCGATTCCGCGTAGTGCGTACGGGGCTGTTGAATATTTTATTTTCCCCTCGATATATCATTGCTATATCTTGTCATCTCTAAGCCTGGAAGAGATTATGTTTAATACAAATAAAGGTGTACCTAGAACTGACGCTCGAATAAACAAAATCTTCCGTTTAAGAGAGTGAGTGCCGTGTAACTCATGAGATGGATAATTACTTCATTCTCGAAGGAACTAAAAGTAACCCATTGCTGTAATAATAAAAAAAAGTTTTCCCCCTTACACAATTCGTCTCCGGAAGAAGTCGCATATAATGGAACAAGTAAAGCAACCCCACTGTAATTGGTGTTAGATAAGCATAAATGCAAAAGATCTATCCTCGTCTAGCGCCAAAAGATCGCAAATGCAGCTACGAGGTCCAGGGTACGTCAAAACAATGCTACCATCCTTGAAATTCCCACGCTCGTTGCACGCCGTCGCCCAGACAATTGAACAAGCAGCAAGCAGCAAGAATAGTCGCGAGACGCGTTGTTCATCTGTGGGTACAGACAACGCAAACACCGAATCAAGTGCGCTCGGCGGACGGCGGGAGCGCAACGAGTGCGTCGACATTTAAAGACGATAGAGTGGGCTGAGGTGTTGGCTTGCAAGCGTCTTCCTCTATCAGGATTCTTATTAAATTAAAGGCTCTTTAATTTTTCGAGATCTTTCTACGTCTGATAAATATACTGAAATTCGAAGTATTCGCGATGTATTCGCATCGCGTACAAATAGCATCGCCTTGAGTAATTTAAATGAATTCACTGGTATTGAGAAAAACTACTTCAGCTACTCGCTGCACTAGTTAATAATGCATACCCACATCCTTAACATAATTGCATTGCACTGGTTCCAATCTCGTGTAATTAGAAAGCAAATTGGCTGCATCCAGAGCCCTTCATCGTCACGCGTACACGTGTGTCGTAAGGACTACTTTGTCGCAAATCCAGATACATAAATACGCCGCCTCCGCGAGGGAAGACCACGCGTGGAAAAGGAAAAGCTCGAGCTGGTAAGAGGCCAGTGGCTCCCGCACTTTTCTCCTCTCGCACACAGACGCACTAGCAGGCCTCACCGCAACTAGCTCGCGTGCCCCGGAGGGGAGAATAGGCGTGAGCACCTCGCGCCCGAGCACTGGTTCCGCCTTCTACTGGACCACGCCCACAGCATCGTCTGCTGCTATTCTCGCTCTCTCGCTCTCGCTCTCTCGCTCGCTCGCTCTTGCTATCAGGGTCGAGCAGGGAAGAGGCCGCGCTCTTCCTACCGCCGGAAAGAGCACAGTTCAACGTCGGCGCGAGACTCACACGCGCGCTCTCTCGCCTTCTCAGCCGCGAACCGACGCGCACACCGTCGGTGCGAGAGGGGTGAGGGTGTCTTTTTTCGCTTCCTCTTATCCAGGATGCTCCTTGTCTCCGGCCATCAGCGCAGAGGGCGAGAATCGCCGAGCGAGGATTAAGCGCCGGCGAATTCGTCTTTTTTTCCACGGCGTCGAGAGTCGCCCCGAGGCTTTTTGGCGACGACTCCGACCCCGGTCGACCGAGGACGGAGGCCCATCCTCGAGTTGTCGTTGCTCGCGGTGAGTTTGCAGTTTCTCGGTCAGCGGTGCGCGAGTCTCGAGCCAACGGACACCGACGATGCACGAGGCTCGAGCGAGGACCAACCATGAGGATAATTCGCGCCCGCCGACGCGTCGGCGTGAGAGTCGACGATTATGGGACTCGACGTCGCTCCGGCATCACTGAGACCGACGAGAATGTAACCCGCGATCATCAGCAGCAGCTCTGGTGCACCGATCGAGTCACTCTGACGTCGTCTCTTTCCGATTAAGTGCCGGATCCTCGATCAACCCCGATCCTCGACAGCGGATCAACGCCGAGCGTCGCTACCTTTATTCCTGCGTGAGTATTCGCTATTGTAACTTTGCTGCTTTTGCTGTTCGCGGATAAGCGAATTATGCACCCGTTACATTGTACGATGCTTCGGCGTCTTTTCAACTGTGCGCCGAGTGCATTTAATCGTTTGAAATTAGGCACGAGCGAAATTGTTAAACGAGCGTTTGCAATTTTGTTTCAACTGTCCTTGCACTGTTGCAAAAGTTCATCTTATTTATATTTCGTTTCTTTACCATTGCTGTTATATTTCGCTTTCTAACGCTGTTGCTTACGTTGCAGTTGCAATGAACAAACGTTTCGATTTTTAAATTTTTATTTTTTCCCCGTATTGAAGCTGCAGGTATTTAATAAATAAGCACGTTTATATTCTGACGCATATGATGACTATTGTCCTTGGAGTTTTTATATTTCGCAAATTTAGATGTAAATGTTCTTTTATTTCGTTGCAGGAAAATATAATACTCAAATAGGTATATCGAGGACTAATTTTCGGCCTTCGGTATGCCTGGAATACAAATACTGATACCATTTTAGCTTAGATGAAATAATCATGCGACATATTTACTTTACTCTAAGAAGATTAATTACGTGCAATACAGAGAAACCGATTTTATAACAAAATTTCACAAGTAAATTAAGCAAATACGTCTGCACGCGTTAACACAAACATGTTTTAAAGATATGTTTTATCGGTAATGAAACGGTGGTTGTCGCGTTATCAAAAATGTTGAGAGAAAATTCAAGGTCCTGGTTTCTGTAATTTTACATCAAAAGTACAGTAGTTATAAAATTTTTTTAAGAATATTCATCGTTACATTTAGCTCACATTTAAGGCGATGCACATTGGAAATTTCAAATTTCACATTG
This sequence comes from Wiebesia pumilae, assembly GCA_018907045.1. Lineage (NCBI taxonomy): Eukaryota > Metazoa > Arthropoda > Insecta > Hymenoptera > Agaonidae > Wiebesia > Wiebesia pumilae. The sequence continues at coordinate 1,116,103 of JACCHZ010000121.1, forward strand.
GAATGCCAGAACTTTCAAACGTTACAAAAATCGGATTAATTAAATTTCAGCCGTACTGTACTATTTCCAAATCTTTTATTCCCCATCAAGTTACGTTAATGATGATTTTTCTGTTTGTTTTATTTTTATTACTGATTAAATCCACTCAATTAACCCCATCATTTGCTCGATAAACGTCAACATAAATTTACAAATTAAAGGAATTTCAATCGAAGCATCCGTTTCCGAGATAAAGAGATAAAAGTCCAATTATTTAACTTTTGAAAATGATTGGTTACGAATTGCATAAGAGTAACTGCTCGCGTGAAAACTGCTTTAATCCAACCAAAGTGCAAATTGGAACGATATAAACGGACTCGACTGTGACTAGATAAATTTTACAAAATGGATCAAGGTTGCCCCCTGCGTATCAGACTTCAAAGGGTTAAACTTCCGCTACCCATCGCCGAGGTAGAGAGCCGTCAAATATTAATCCATCGGTAAAATTGAAACTTCCTACTTTTGCTCCCGAGATTTTATAATCTGTATATAAAACTGAAAATAGTTCGTCGATGTCGTAACGTAAAAGAATATTAACTAATATACGTAGGTAAATGAAGTTATTCGTCAACGACTCTCATCATCTTTTCATCATCAACGAAGCCCAACGAAAATCTCATTCTGAAATTCTTAAACTCAAAATCGGATTTGCGAAAAAGACAGCATTTTCGGACCAACGGCGCAACTGCATAATATGTCATTTATCCCTTAGGTGTGTATTCCGTTTATGCCCCTCTTCCAGTGAAAAGTAAAGATATTATTATAGTTCGTTTAACATTTAATGGACACGGCGTTATGTAACGATACTATCTCTTGTACAACTCTGAAATAGAGTCTCGAAATTCTCGATAAAAAAATTAGAATGTATTCGTGTTTAATGAAAGCGGATCATTAAAGTAAGAAATTCAATGTGTCAGTTTAAGATACCGGAGGTATATATTTTAACGCACGTAAAGCTTACTTGCATAGAAAACGTGCGTTTACGTTAATGTATAAACCTCAAAAATGACGTAATAATTCCAAAGTAACACGTACTGCATGAGAATTTATAAACTTTTGTACTACAAATATGGATTTAACAGAAACAATGATGCACACTTACATCACACTTCACCTCAATCCGGTAAATTCCTAAAGCGTTTAAAATAAAATAAAAATAAAATAAAAAGGATGAGAAATGAATTGTCCAATAAATATTTAACCTATTTTTCAAATTTAACAAGCAGCTTTAATGTTTTCCCGCATTATCGTTCCCAATACCGTTAAAACCATTGAGTCTGAAGAACTTGTTCTCCAAGCACGTATTGCAAAATTAAACAATAGTTGCGAAAAAAAGTAATACGTTTTTTCCGCTCTTTTGAACGTGTACTTATCGTAATCGAATAAATAATGGTCATTTCCTACACCCGAAACGACGCAGCCTACCTATCACGCGAATGCTTAAAACATAAAACCCCTTAGTGGAGCTATTCAAAGTCCGAAGCACGGCAAGGGCGCAATATTGATGTAAACGCGCATAAACATCGATAAGATCCGACAATGTGCACTCTGCAAGAGTACCAATTGGCTCTCGGTACATAAGCGTCGCCATTAACTTTTGGGGACCAACGCATGCGCACTGGTCATGCAATCTATCAATGTACTCGAGACAGAAGCGCAAGTCGCCGTCGATCCGGTTACAATGTGCCAATTACGTTTGACGAAAAACGCGCTTTGACAACGGTAAGGGAAATTGGGGAACAATTATCTTGCGAAAATATAAGTACGCGGACACTCGAGCCTAAAGTACGGCTCGAGTACATCGGCGAAAGCCCTATTGTTTTAAAACCTGGAGAGGTTTTAAAACGCGAACACGGGCGACCGGTCGAGCCTCACCGCGTACAACAACTTATCGAGTATTGCACTTCAAGCTTCTTTTATTTGCTTTTCCTATACCATCGTTCGATCACTTACTTTGCACTTACTTTGCTTCTCGTCGCATCTTTCTCACTCACACACTCTTCCTTTTTCTTCGGTTAGAAAAAGCTTACAAATATCACCAATAGATGCAAGCTTCTCGCGTATATTTTCCTTCTATTTTTGAGCATTGATCAGGCCAAGTGAAAAGAAAGCTGGTTACTTTCAGTGGGCAATGATTGAAGGCCGTTTATCGAGAGCGATTATTTACAAATTTCTAAGCAATTCGTAGCTTCTGTTCGTAAAACCAGTTGAACCAAAGCTTTGCTAAATAATAACTGATAATAATTTCAAGTACTTTGCATTACTATATCACTGTCGGCAATTGCTATTGTAAATTTAAAATGCGTGAGTCCGTTCGAGCTTGAGATATTCGCTTCTAATCGTGCGTTTTCGCATGATCCATTTCGTATGTAAAATTCAATGATGCTCGGTACCAAGGCGAGTTATGTCAGACTTTTTTCAACTCATGCGGAGAGAATGTCAGGCGTATGCAGGCAGACACCTAGACAGCTCAGGAAAAGAAAATCCATGCTCAGCTATAAGCATAAAATATCCTAGGCACTCGCAACAGCTTACTTCGAGTACCTTCCATGGAAGGGAGTAGCTCTAAGGTACACGAAAAAAAAGAGCCGTGGTCGAAAGGGTCTTTTTCACGCACGCATACGCGCGCACGGACTCGTAAGCACGCGCTTAGTACCGAGCGTTGCGCTGCTAGTGCGAGAGTTGTTGCGAACTACTCTCGAGAGTTCGCAAACACTCTTCTCGGCTCTTTTTTCTCGCTCGTCGATTAATATCCCAATAAGGTCTCCCAAAGAAAGAAGGCTGTAACGTACGAGGGTTCGCTGCACTCTTCATTTCTTATTCATGGTACCGCATCGAGTCTGCTGCTGCTGTTGCTGTTGTTGCCCGGTTAACTAGCCGATTAGTGCAAAAGAGTCTGAGCGCTCTCTCTCTCTCTCTCTCTCTCTCTCTCTTCTTATCTGCCAGTCCGTTTCTCTCTTCTTAACTCTATCTCTCTCCCATACTCCAAAAGCGCTGCATAAAGGGTGGGATTTATTTGCCAGTGTCAACAAGATCGTTTATTGGTTGGTTCGCGATAAAGTAATCATTCCTTTTGCTCTATGCTTCGATGTGGAGAGGAATTAAGTATGAATAACATCGTGTGCCACCTAGACTTACCGCTTGAATTACTAACATATTTATTTCGAGAAGAAGAAATTTATCAATTATAAGCCAATGCACGTTATATATGGGACATTGCACATATCTTTATTACATTCAGCTGGAATGTAATGTCAATACGAATCTTTTTCCAAACTTCTGTACGACATTCGCATAAGCAGCAAAAATTCATAATTATTTACTTTAGGTACGTACTCTCAACAGACTCCCTACGCATTTTATTTCTGAACCGAAAAATATTTAAATCGCAACTCCTTATTCCTCTCATCGATTAAATCTTCGTGTGCTTACCCTGAAACCTGGGATCAATTTCTTTTCAAACATTAGAAGTAATCTTGTGCACCCCTCGGAAAAAAAATCTACCAACTCCTCGTCCTGAAAAGAAGGTAAACCCTTCAAGCAGGAACAAAACTTTTCACTTTAATCTAGTAATTTTTCCTTTAGCGAATTCAAACATCAACACCAGAAAGTATTCTTGTATAAAATCCGTTTGTTGAAAGTAAACAAATTGAGAATTGTAGAAAAATTAAAATGCACGAGAAGAACTGTTAAGTCAATTGAAATCGATAAAAATTAACAATAATAAAATATCGGGAAGAGATTATTTGGAGTAGCGATCGAAAAAGTGAGTGAATCGTTTTCTACGATTTCATAGTTCACCGAGAGAGTGCTCTTAACATCGGTACATTAAGGTAATCGTGGATTAACTTTTTTCTCGGGAGGAAAGTCGATAAAAAAAAGATTAGGGAACAGGATTCGCTAAGAAAGTGTTACTCCTTTTTATAAAGTCCTACTGTTCCATCGACGCGAACCGGTAAAATGTTGAAGCGACGCTCGCGTCACCGTAATTCCGACCGTAATTCCGACCGTAACCCCCTTAAGCCCTTTCACTCGCTTTACTTTGAATTATGCACAATGTATTTCACGTGCAATTCCTTACGTCAGAGGACGAAATTAAAAACCAGTATCTTCTCGCTGCTATCCGTCGAGGAAAGTACAATTTTCCATTGAACAACGACTGCGCAACGTCGTTGTTTACGCACTCGTTTATCCAATGTCTGACTCACAACCGCATCGACAAAAGAAATCTTTCGCGTTGCGTACGTCTTGCAACGATTAGCCGAGAAATCCAGCGACTCTTCGTCGAGATGCATACCACAGCGAGCAACAACAGAAGCCGCCGCCGCCGCCGCCGCCGCCGACGACGACGACGACGACGACGACGACGACGACGACGACGACGACGACGATTCCGGAATCTTTCCTTTTACCCACGCGCTCACGATTCTTCCGTATTACGTGCTGCAGGCGCCCCCAAAGAAAGAAAAAATCCAAAAGAAAGATAGACGCGCATACCGGCCAGAGGAGCGGCGGCGGGTCGGAGGGGCGGGGGGCGGGTAAAGCAGCGAGCAGTCGCATTATTACGCTACTTGATTTCGCATCGAGCCCCAGCTGCCGCGCACTGAAAGAAATCCGCTGAGGGATCAGGAGAAAAAAGGGGGCGCACGGAGGTCCTCTGCTAATATTTGACAAGAGCCCGGCTGCAGGGTACCGTCGCAGTGTACCGCCGTAGTACATCGCGCTGGACATTATGCGAGTGCGTGTGTGTGTGTGTGTGTGTGTGTGTGTGCGAACTCCTTGCGAGATCTCGTGCGAGTATTTCAACCCGAGCCTGACGTTCGTCTTAAGCATAAGAAGCAGTCCGGTAGAGTTGGCTGTAATGCAACGTCGAGTTTCAATGATTCTATTAGTCCGCACACCCTCGAGACTGTGTTGCAATTATCGAGGATAGGAGAGAGTTTTATATGCCGCGAGGCACTAGGACTGCGGAAGCTTGAAATATATTCCTTTTAAATTAGTTCTACTCGAGATATCGCGGCTCATTTGTATTGCAAATACACATCGATGGTACTCCGTACTTGGTCCGTACATCGTGGTACTTTGGAAGAAGTAATTGGACAAGAAATTATCAAGCACGCGGACATGTTGCGCGAAAGGAAAGTAAAAGAAACGCGTTGTTGCAAATAGATGTAACGTACTGGTAGACGCAATTAGCACACGTAAATTAAGTTGCGTCGTGAAATCCTTCTTCAAACGACCAAACCAATATCGTAGAGTCTAAGCTATTAAATCTACGTAAACTTTTAAATTCCTTTAGTGGGGAAATGCTGAATCAATCAACTCGATCGAATCATCGCTACTATTCTTATTGAACTAGTACCGAGTGCACTCGGGAATCAAAGTTCGTTAGCACAATTTCGTTCCTCAATTTCGCAGCAGCAGCAGCTAAATCCAACGGCGTTGGCTTTCATACCGCAAACAACGAGCGCTAACTTAAGTTTCATAAATTTGCAAACAAATTTGCAAACGAGTCGGTTTAAATTTTCCTTTTATCCGAATACGATTGCAACTGCTTTACTACGTGCTGCGCTTTTACTATGCGACACTTTGTCCGTAAGGCATTGCAGCGCAAATACGGGGCTTCCACACCACGCGCGCAACCATTGCACAAATACAGGACAAAGCAAAATGCGTGCATTCGTTTATTCCCAAGGAAACGATAATTCGATGCTCGCGCCCCCGTTCACTTGTGCACACGGAGGCACGCACGAGCACGAGCAAACGGACGCGTATCCATCGCCGGGCGCGATAAGCGATCGTCCAGGACAGATAAGGAGAAGCGCTCACCGCTGCCTAGCACAACACGCCTCTACCTTTATTTGCATTTTTGCGCGGTGCGCGACGATCCGGTTCGGCGGGGGCGGCGACGAGAAATATACTAGCTGGGGGCACGGGGGCGGCAATCGCGTGACCCTCGGTTTGGATTGTTCGCGCCGAATCCCCTAGACTCGGGGGTTCGTTTTTCGCGCTTGGCTCGCGCTATTCCTTGACGGGGCGCTTGTCTCTCGGCTCGTTGGGCGGGTAAATTACGCGGTGTACTTTACCCGCTGGGTTGGTAGTTGCTGATTGTGCGTCAGTTAGGAAGAGGGTGTGTACTCGTACTTGGCGTGCTTGATAACAGCGAATGAGCGTGTTATTTGAACGTCGGTTATGTTTACCATCGATGCACGCTTTCGATGCAGTAGAGGAGTGCTTGTAGTGCCTTTCTTTTGCCGGTATTGAGTTGCCTTTGAGTTGCCTTTGAGTTTTAAAGTTGACGTCGCGATGGTTTAGATACTTCCGTTCTTACAAGTGGACCAATTTTTCATCGTGAGCATTTCCGTTCACGGACTGACTGGCGATTTCGTTTTTATCTTTACTTAACCTAACTTTCGCCAGTCGAAAAAGAAATTCAAACGGATAAGGAATCGTTAATTAAACAAATTACATTCACGTGTGTTCCATTTTCGTTGGTTCGGTGGCTAGTTGCACAAATGTCCGTGGAAGACTTTCTCAATTCGTGCGTATTTGGAGAGACGGGTTTTTCATTGGGTTTTTCAGGGAATCAGAATTAAGTACTACTAATACTTTAATTTGATATTGTCTTCCTGAACTTTCGAAGAATAATATTTTAAATAGTAAATGGCTTTCGTCTTCCACTCGGGGAGACGAAACTCCAGATTCATTTGATTAATTTTTCAAGACGAGGGTACTTAAGTTTATTTTAAATTTAATACGAATTATTATTTAACGTATCTCGATTTTGTGGAAAGACAAGCTCAAAATTAAATTGAATTTCAAATTTTAAAGTAAGATACACTTGTGCAGCTGCTGGTAGACGCATTCCCGTAGTGAGAACAAAAGAATGCGTTACAAGTTTAACTATTGATTTTATTTAACGAGGCAAAGGGTTGAACTTTACAAGCAGACCAATTTTTCACATAATTTTCGACAACTTTCGAGTACTTTGTATATTCTTGAGCTATTGTGTTACACCAGTACGAAAATGCAAATGCAAATGAGAAACCTTTCCGATACGTGTCGTACAAACTCGATTCAATGGTTCAAGGGCTCGACTCAAATAGCCGACATAAAATGCAAAAGTGAAAGATTTCAATTTCTGAAAAAAAAAAGTAAACGAAAATTTGTCTCGAGAGAATCTAAGTGGACTTGGAATTTTTCATTTCTTCACCTTCCCAGCAAAGCTTGTATGTACCGTTTACCTCCCTCTCGTATGTCCGCGCACTTCCGCTCTTTGAAGTGCGCAAGAGTCGTTCGGGGCGTAGGACTAACGTAGTAGGGCTCGCGTACCGTCCTTCGACCCTTTTCTCCTCTTTCGGACGTTCTCCTTCTGTTCGTGTTTCTCGACATCTCGACACGTTTGATCTCTTAATCCTCCGTAGGCCGTTCAAGCCCTTAATGCGATATTTCACGGCGTCTCGTCTTTAATTAGCTTATGGGGGTGTACGTTTTGCAGGTTATCCGCGTAGATTTTACGAGCGTTCGTGCGTTGCGAATCGTTTCGCATGCTTTATTACGCACCCTCGCAAAGATGTTCTCGTGCATTAGCTTCTTATTAATACCAATCCATCGATTGGCTCGTACTTCTTCAGCTACGCTCATTAATCGTTCTATTCGGTCCTCCTTAGCATTTCCAAAATTAATCTTCAAATTACTGAAATTGCATATTTTCGTTCGATAGTTATTGCATTTGTTGGGCTGGTGGAATAGAATTACCACTATGATAACTTCCATGATGAGAAGAAACTAATTACTGCGCGGTAAACTTTCTACGGACTCCTGAGTCACTCCTGAGGAGTCGATTGGATCGATAGGTACTCGTAAATATGTAAAATAGCTTTCAAATCCCAATTCCATCATTCGCAGCGAGCAATAATAAAAAGAAAGTTTACAAAGTGTTCCCGTTATTGTATAAATAATGATTGAAAGTCTCTGATTAATGTGCAGAAACAATCTTGTAGATAACACTTTTCATAGTTTTGCACGTTCATTTTTATATCGATTTTTATATCGAGTATACAAGTGTCGCTGCGTGTACACACGCACGCGTGAGCGTAACTATTAACTTATTTATGCCCTTGAGAAAGTATGCGTAAGCAGGGATTTCTGTTAGTGTGTAGGTTCTAAATTCCTAAAGTAAGATGCAACTCTCGAGCATAAAAATTACGGTGGAAATTACCAACTGCAATCCAATAATCAATTAGATTGCTAGAAAAGTTAAATTACGTTGGCTACAGAACACAAGATCGGAGGGGTATTTCAACGGATAACCGAAAGACTATACCCTTTTTATCCCTTTATTATTATTTGAACGAACGCTTATTCCGCGCAACCGAAGATTCGCAAAAGCAGCTCCAAGTGTCAAAGTGGTTGCTCTTCCAGGTGGCGCGACTTGCTGCTCTCGAGGACGAATTAAGGATAAGAGAAATCCCATACATTCTATGACAAACGAATTAGCCAGGGCGTCGCGTTGCTATCGCATATCTGCGTGCAAATTAAGCAGGCATCCCGAGACACCTCGAGTCGCACCGTGTTTAACCGTCCGCGTCGCAAACGCACGAAGGGTTAGAGCGGGAAATTAATGCGTCGCTTCCTCGACTCCGAGCGGAGGCCGTTTACGAAAGTTCGCCTGGAAGATCGATGCAGGTAATTGGTTTGCTTGCTCTCGTATGCACGCTCTCGAGGGTGAGCTTTTGCGCTTGATCTTCCTCTCGACCTTCGCTTCTACGAGTCAGACGGGGCTCCTCCTGTTTTCCTTTTTCCCGCTTCGATTACACGAATTACAAGCATTCCGCACGGGCTCCCTTAACAATACGCCCAAACTCACTTTTGGCGAACTTGGAAAAAGAAACAAAGCTTGGGTCTTGATTATACGGAGAGCAAGTGGATGTCACTAGCGATAATTTTAAGGTTCATTTATTTACCTTTGCGACTGAAAATTCTGTCCTGCGAATTGAAATGGTATTCGGAATAAATTGAGCGAAATTAAGGAATAAATCCAATAACGATAACGAACGAGGACGATGTTCACTCTTTTATTTAGTAATGAAGTAGACAATCCCTCGTAGATAACGAGTCAAAAGCGAGACTTGGATTGAGATTTAACATTAAATTATGTTTATCTTTCGTGCTTATCAAATAACTGTTTTTGCACTTTCTTATAAGGTCAGTAAGTGGAATCCGACGCGTAGTGAACTTGGGAACGAATCAAGATATCATGGTAATCGTTCGATCTCATCTTACGTAATAATCCATTACTAACGTCTTTGGCATCAGCACCGACAATTATTTAGCAATTATCAAATCGAACACTTTGGGTGTTTACTTTTAGCGCTGCACAGCTTAGTAGTCTAAAAACTGCAGCATGCCGATGGATTTTCAGGGAAAATGCCGAAAGGTGCGACGCTTCCGGTCGGCCGATCGCAGATAAGCCGCGCCTGCGCATAATGGCATTCGTTGATTCATAAATCAGCACGAGCCTCGAAAACCGAGGCACCGACGTCTGCTAGATTATTGGCCGGATAAAATTAGTCCGAATCGCTTTACAGAATTTCGCCTCTTGTTTGCTCGAATGCTCGAATGCGCGTCTGCGCGCTTGTGCGCTTGTATGGGTTGCGCAGGTGGCCGACGACATTTTTATTTAAAAGGATTCCGTATCGCGAATTCACGTCTTGAGTAATTGGTGTTGCACTTGTTTGTCGCATTAACATATTTTAAGATTCTCGAACAAGGTCGAACGCTTCTTATTTATCACGTAATTATGTATATTAGGTATTATCCTGCGCTGTGTTTTGAAAATGCAAATTCGAGACGCAAATTTTAAGTTGCATCGAGAGAAGTAACAAGATTTGTTGTACGTGTTTCGTACAATATTTATTTTCGGTGGATCACCTAGTTATAAATAATGCAACAATTATAAACGCAGTTTACAACAATACGCTCTCTTCTGATTACAGATTACAAACCCTCGTATTTTTGAAGACGTGAAAGCAATTGATCTACGTCGATGTAATTCCTCGAATTAAAGAACATTGCATATACTTTTAATTATTTCAGTTAATCGATGTTCCCTTACAACTTGGAATCGTACTTATTTAAAAAGTTTCAACTATTATTATCGACTTTAATTAATTGGTGAAAGTCAATGTTTGCATAAATACTTACAATTCTAATTCGAGTGAATCTCGTCCAACTCGAGGTAGATTAACTTGAAATAAAGGACAAAAGAATAAATGCAACCTCGATGTGATCTAGTTGCGCACTTTGCCTTTGTCGTTCGGACCTGTAGACGGATTTAAGTGATAATTCTGTGATAACGCATAGGTTAAAAAGAGAAAGAAACTCGTTATATATATATATATATATCGAGTTTTTATAAGTGCCAAGTTGCTCTATAGAGGCAATTGATATAATTTTGTATTTCAAATATAAGAACTTAACGTAATAACCAGCACGCGTGCAATTAATTTGATTTATTTGACCTGCGAAGACGCGATGTTACCAAAGCGATAAATTCCATTTACCATATTTGGTGCATCACATTTTTATCGTTACTCAAACGAACGCTGAACAATTCTCCACTTATGGAAAGAAAGGAGTCGTGGATAGAAACTGTCGAAAGTGCATCATGGGAGCGGAAGTTCATGCTTATTCGCTAAGCATTAATAAAACTACTGACATATAATTTGCGTACAAATTAAGTTGGCATAAATCGACGGCACAGGCGATTAATCGCCACTGGCCTATTGCCCATGATGATAATAATAATAACATAACAACCGTTCATAGGTTATTCGAGTATGCCGAAAACGAATTCATTATCTTTTTCATTATGCTGCCACGTGCGTATACGCAACTCACCTTATTACGCAAGGAAATCAAATCAAATCTACTCTAAAGGGCTTCCGCCTATTGGAGTACACGTCAAATTTTTCAATCGTTCGAACGATCGTTCGATTAGATCGACTACTTCGGATCAGTCCTTCGCTCTGCATCAACTTTGATGAAAGTTGAAGAATACATTGCAAAGAAATTTAAAAAAGAAATAAGTATCGCAAATTGCAACGAATCAAGGTTCAATATCTACATGGGTTACATTAATGTACATCCAACATTCTGAAACTATTATCCGACTTTATGCGAAGCAATAAACGTTACATTACGAAAATTCAAAAGAAACATCGTATTAGGTATAAAAGCTGGCCTCCCATCATTGTCATCGATTAACTTAAAATTAACAAAGAATGCAAAACTGCACCTTATCCAAGAAAATGCATCGGTATCCGCCCACGGGACGGAAATTCAGGTCCAAGAAATCGCTCCAAAAAATCGCGCCTACACTTGGCGATGCGAGCAGCTTCAACTGCCAAGGGAAGCTTTCGCAGGGGAAAAAATCGAGCCACTCCAGCGTCAATGCACTCGGGCCGACGCAAAACAAAAGCCGGGCAGGGGTTGAACGCGGCTCATTACGCGCGAGCACGTAATTCCCATGAACCGCCGGTCCTTGGCGCGGGGGTGGCGCGACGCGTGCGACCGGGAATAGTCGCCCGGGGCAAACAAACCGTGAAATTACCTTTTAAATATTAGATTATGATTAAATGTGCACGTAGCTCCGCGAGCGCTAAGTGTTCGGTTGCCACCCCGCGCCCACGACGCCCATAAAAGCTCCCTCCCATCATACGCGCTATCGGCCGTGTCGATCGCGCAGCCCCTGTCATCGGATGATGCGTCACTGCTTCTTTTCTGTCTCTTTTTCTGGAAACGGTGTAGCTCGTCGCGAGTGTAATTATCGAGAGCCTCGACGATTACGCGGTGCTTGAAATGTTGAAAATACCGAAACAAAATCTCTTCGATTTTTCTAACAAAGACATTAAGTGACCAATTTGGCGAAAAGAAGTATTCCGTCGCAGAATAGTAATTTCTAAGAGGGTGCGACCGCTGCGAGAATATGCCGTCATAAAAGTCGACTCTTGGCGTTACTTCTGCCCCTGGGTTCTTAACGTCGACGATCGCATAATTTTACGGGGTCGAGCACTGCGATAACAGTTGACTCACGAGCTCGACGAGCTCGACGTTCGGAGATCGAGTCTCACCCGTCCGGACGGCGGCAGCAGCAGCAGCAACAGCAGCAACAGCAGCAGCAGGTGCTTATTTCCGGTTCGGAGCAGCGAGTTGTGGGCGTTCGCGCGCCTCACCTCATGCATATGCATCGATCCCAGACACATACGCGTACGAATGCCCACCGGCCATTGTCCACCCCCCGAGTGTCTTTCTACTTTTATTTCGCTGCGTTCGCGCACTGCTCACTTTCGAGAGGGAGAAAGATTGATGCTCACGATTATAGAGGCATGGCCTGGGTAGTCGCGCATTTGTTTCTCGTATTTTTCTGCTCTGGCAATTTACGAGAAAGCGAACGCGAATGTGCGCGGGTGTTGCTGCGTAATTACATAATGCAAATAAGGAGGGACCTGTTGCGAAGGCTCGGCTCGTAAAATTTCTGAAACATCGACTCGTAAAACGTACGAATCTAAATTTAGCTACATTATTGCACTGCGGCTCGTCCGGTGCGCTTAGTTTTCGATATTGTTGCGCATGCGCCCGTTGCGAGCTATTGATAACGTCGATAGCTCTCTTTGACTTTGCACCTCCGACAGGTTGCACCAATCTGAACTCGTAGGTGCGTGCATTCCTTCGCGTCGACGATTTCTTAACTTGCTTTATAAAAGCTTTTGTACAAAAAGCGATTTCGATTCGTGCTGATTTCGTATGCAGGAATTTTGATTGCAGGAAGAAATGGATTTTTTTCAGTCGAACGGCGTTAGTCAGACGTAATATCGATATTATAAAAGACCATATAAACGAAACCATACGTGTACACTCGGACGCATATAAATAAACACCATTTTATTCATATTTCAAAAAATAGGCCAAGTAAAGTTACTTCTGTCGTTAACGAATGATACGAAACTGGATATACAGCAATTGTCGTCACACCCAAATGTCGACGAAATAACGTATTCTGCGTTTTGAATGAAAATTCCGCAGTTGCAGACTGCTGAAGTGACGCTGGAAAAAGGAACGCATGTAAGCACGAATCGAGTTTAATAACGTACCCGTACAATGTCACTTAGTGATTTTAGACGTATTTCACCAAAAATATTTTGTAATTATTTTGAGCATGGAATTTACTTTACATTCTTCTTTAATCGAGACGCTTAGGCAGACCGCCGTTCAAAATAATTCTTCATTTTACTTCACACACTTAGTGAATTATTCAATTATCCTTGACAAGTGTACTTATTGAAAATTTTGCGAGTTTTGTATCCTTGAGCTAATGAAATGGAAAAACTTTGTTTAGCTGCATTCTGAGAATCCACGAATATTTCTCTAATAAGTTGCGGTTATAATGGTGAAATAACTACGTACGATTTTATTAATATCCTTTGTCTTACTTAAGAATACCAATACTGATATACATAATTGTTAAACGAACAAAACATCTGGTAAACGACAACTCGAATGGGTTGTTGTGCGTTGGCACAGTTCCGTCGGTTAATTACGTATGAAAAGTTTGTGACAATTAATCTATTCTAGTGCAGATCTTGAAAAAGAAATGTTTATTTTATTTGGAACCGAGAGGAAGGGAATAAGAAATAAAAGTATATTCATCGATAGTACGTAGCTGTTCGGTCTCGCGATTATTATTCGAACGATCGAGTCTTAATGCCGTGGCAAGCGAAGGGGAAAAAGAGCGACCGAGAGAGCGATAATAAAAGGTGAGCGCTTTCCATATACACACAGTAATAAATCGCAAGTGGTTGAGCTCAATCTCCCTCGCTCTCCTTCTCTCAGTGGGGATATTTTCCCTACTCTACATTTCACTCTCCTTCGCTCTTAGTCCTTCAACTTTTTTCGTGCTTTTTCTGTACGGGAGGCCAGAGGAAGTAAAATATGTTTTATTAGAATAACATTATCGCGTGATTAATTGAGCCTGCCTTAAGAAGTTAATAACGTTAAGGCAAAAGACCGCTTTAGCCGGATAATCGAGAAATATTCAGTTACGTAGTTGCGTATAGTTGGTAGTCATACGAGAAATACAAGCTGTAGCGTATTACTCAGATACCGAATGTCTGATAATTAAATTGTATTATTTTAAATATTAAACAGTCGTTAATTTTATGTTTCAAGGAGAAACATAAAATGTATTTATGTGTATGAATGCGTTATTTGTTAGTTTCCAATGTTAAATAATGAAAAATCGATAATTTTCATTGAGCAGGACAAGCAACGTAAATATAATAATCAAGTATTACTCAATGGTAAGCGTAAATTAATTAACGTGCGAAGATATTGAAAATAAATATAAAATGTTGTTGGTGTATAAAATGCGGAAAATTCCGAGTAGCATAAACTGTTAATTCATTTTTTAAATGAAGAATTAAACGTTGGCAAAGGTAATGTACATTAATAATTGTAAGTGAAGCTACAATAACTTTAGTTATAAATTATTTCAGACTGCCAGTTTAAGATGTAAAATATGTTGAGAAATAATATTTGGTAGGAATTATTATTAATGTACTTTCGGTAAGTTGAATTCTATTTTGTGATGAATATACATTATTCACGTATTGCATAATTAATAACGCAACAAGTGCTTGACTTTACCATAATAAGACCAAAAGTATTTCACTTTTTTCATCCAGGTCGTGATTTTGCAATTTAAACAAGGCGAATAAAAATGGAACAAAAATTTTACCCGTGTATTTCTCCTCTAATAAAATCTTGATTGTTATCAGTATTAAGCATTCATTCTAAAACCATTTTTCTATTTCGCTCTCTCTTTCTCTCTCTCTCTCTCTCTCTCTCTCTCTATTCCTCACTTGAGTTCTCTCATTTTCTCTTTTTCATTCTTCGGTAATCGCGCGAAAATACTACGCCAATCCACGTTCAGCGCGACTGACGCACCCTCAATTTCAGACACCGAGAGAGAAAAAGATAGAACGAGGGCATTAAAAGTCCTTGGAATCTCTCTAGGGAATCAAAAAGAGACAGACAGAGAGAGAGAGAGAGAGAGAGAGAGAGAGAGAGAATTCAAACTCGAGTCTATAATCGACTCCTAACGGACTGAGGGGTTGTTGCTGCTACTACTACGGCGGCGTCTCGCACAATACAAGCAATAACATGAGCCTTCTACCCCCCCTTGCTCCTCCCACTTCCTCTCATTTCCGAGGCGGTTGATCCCACTCTCTTCGCCCTTTGCACTACCGGACGGCTCTTACCTTAATCGACGGCTGGATGATGATTTAGCCTTAAATAAACCTCTCGACGACGACAACGAAAAGCGAAGTAATTCCCGGCGGTTTATCGTGTAATTCGCTCCAAGGATGTCGGTCACTTGGACGAGGAATCGGGCGCAGACACGGGACTCATTTTCATCTCCCCCGCTGGAGTGCTCGAGCCCTTCCGTTCTGAATTTGTCGTTTTATTTGTCAAGGCGGGCTTGCGGCGTCTCTCGCGGTTTCCGCTTTTTTCAATCGGCCGCACGAACACAAGGACTTTAAGGAGTATTTGTGAATGACCCATTCTTGTTTGTACTTGGCATCGATTACGACTTTCATTGGACATTTTCCTAATCCTTATTTTAATGCATTCTACTGGTGGGTAGTTTTCTCCTTTTGGCATAGCACTGTCTAGAATTCGCATTAATTTCACTACAGATCAAGTGTACCACATTAATGTCCATCAATGGTCGATCAACGTAAACGTCGCGTTTCACATTTCACGAATGTTTCCCCTAGCAATATCCACGGTACATCTACCGAGTATAGGTGTACGTTGGAAATTGACGTGAAATCGACGTCCACTACTTCTTCGACAAGTCGGAAATAGTTGCAATTATGAGTCCTCATTGCACACGTTTTGCGATGAAAGAATACAACCAAAAAGAAAGCTTTTCGCGATCCGATGCGAAAATCGGGCAAACTAGATGCCACTGCTGGTCACCGTACACGTAGTGTATAAGCTTTCTTCGAGCCTCTCAGGAAATCCGCAAGTACCCAGCCAATGGTTAAGTCGCCTCGCGCCAGCGAGACAGAGAGAGACTGCGAGAGGAGAGAGAGAGAGAGAGAGAGAGAGAGAGAGAGAGTGAGAGAGAGAGACGAAGGGACTCTTGGCGCGCTCGAACGACCGGCATCTGCCACCCCCGACATCTTGGCTCTACGAAGAAAGACGGAGATGGAGCCATGAAGCGAGTGGCTAGGACGGCTCAATGGACTTCCTTCATCGACGGGACTGAGGAAAACCTACAGCTCCAGCTCCCGCGCCTTTCATACAAGATTAAATGGGATATTACGCATTAAACGTCGTGATTCGAGTGCCGCCGTCGCTGCTGCTACGTCGCCGCTGGCGGATTACTCAACGCGGGATGCTACGAGGGCGACGTTGACGACGTTTTTGTACGCGCGAATTCTTGCGCCTTTTATCCGCGTTGGTGAAAGGCCAACGCCGTCGGTCACTTGGATATACTTCTTTCATCGGCCGCGTCTGGATTTTTCATGCCATCCGCAAACTACCCTTTTTTGCCCTCGTAAATTCCAGAGGGATGCAGAAGCTTGATCCCGCGATTTTTTCACTTTGCGCACAATGCCGTACCCGGGAGATTTTTTGTGCGGGTGATTCCGCGCGATCGCACTCGGATGTGCAACTTGGTGTGAGTGGGTCACGCGTCGTTTCGCATACGTATAACCGGGGTTCATGGAGGTGAATAGTTGGGTGTTATTGCGAAGCGGTGGCGAAAATTTTATGAAGGATTGATCTCTGCGTGTTCGGATAATAATTGTGTCGCCGTAGAAAAACCAGTACGAATAATGCTTATGGTGGACAATGGAAAGGCATTAGGGACGCGCGAAAATAAAATTCGCTTCTTTGTGGCTTTGTGAGTTGTCGTGAGTTTTAAAGAAAGTGACGCAAGAGGATATAATTATGAATTAACAGGTACGGTTTACTTTGCCTCTGAATTTTAATCTAACAAAGTCCATGGTTCCTAGACAATTGTACTAAAAGGATTTTACGTTTATCTAAAGGATTTGTCCTTTAAGGCTTGAGATGTTTTCTCTCAAACTGTTAACAAAAAAGAGCTTTAGGTTACACTCTGCCCGTCAACATCAAGTTACCGAAGATTACTTACTTGAAACACATCAATGATTTAATCTTCGTTTTGCTGGTTCTTTGTACAATTACCCTTACGGCAAAGAATCTGAAAAAGAAAATTTACAGAAAATAGTTTTGTCGAAAAAGTCAAGTTTTCAAAATTAACCACCGGATCTAAGACCTCGACCGAGACGAAATCGCTAGTTACGTACACGTACAAACCATGAGTTCCTTACAAAGTGGATCCTAGTAAGTAGCAACTCTCTAAGAACATATCGACCCGAGCAATCCCAAAGTATTTACTTTCCGAGTAAATCGCTCAGCCTCGACGACTCGTAGGCGCTGACACTCTGCAAACGAAATAGAATTGCCGCCTGCGATACCTTATGGTTGGCGCACGCCTTCGCCTCCACCGCCGCCAGGACGTGGATCCTCGACACAATGCAGGCGGTTATCGGCGGCGCAGCTGCCCACGACTGTGCAACTCGTGCGCCTTCCTGAATTTCATTTGAATAAATTCGAGAGCGAGCCCAAGCGGTTCCCCTTCCCAACGCGTCGCCACACGGATTGTTGTGCACTTTTCTTACCGTCTAAACGAGCCTCGACGCGTAACGCTCCTCCGGGACGCGTCTCCTTACCATACGTCAGAGTATCCACATTTGACGATTGGAACGGATTGGGCTAGTTTTAATACTCCGAAGGAACGTGCGGTGCGGTATTTGCCATTAATGGGCTTAATGGGCATAATTGGCAGTCGTCTTGCGGAGACACGTGGCCGGAAGTCGAGCAACTCAACTTCTCTCTTTCTCTTTTGAACGTCCCACTCGTTTTGAACGTAGCGTCTTACGAGCGGTACGTGCAATGTAATTAAACGACGTTAGCAACCCCACGGACTCGAAAAATCGACTGACCGAGATTCATCTCGAGGTCCTGAATATTAGAGCCTAGCTTGTTAATACCTAGAAAGGTGAGGAAGCGCGAAAGTCGATCGACTTATGTATGATTAATGTAAACTTTCTTAGATGACTTTTTAATGTGAAAATTCGGGAGAGCAATTGAGCAATCAGTAGTTGTGAGCAGGTAAGAGAATGGATTGTATTGCGTCATAAGTAACGTATGTCATTGTGACACGCGTAGTTGTGCGTATCTCGAAAGAACGTTTTATATCAACTTGATGTTTCATCGAGTGACAAAAAATTAATTCTCTGCTGAGCATTGTACATTACTACTGTATTACTCTACCGATTGATACATTCGGAAATAAGTAATAAATGAAAGCTGGACGCTACTTCGAATATACGTACGTCTACTTACGGCAGTAATTCTGACGACTCTTGTACACACGCCTACGACGAACACGAATAAACAGCTTCCAAGAGCGCATAAAACTCTAAGAATTAAAGGCCAATTCCACGGCGAAGAGCCGAACACGAAAGCTGTGAACTAGTGGGTGAAACCGAAGTTTGCCTCCGCTCGTGCTCACGGCACGAGCTCGTGAGCACGTGATTTCGTGCAGCGAGGCGAGCACCAAGGAATTGGGACTATGGTGCGTGTGTCGTTGGCGGATTTGACGTGCTTATCAATGGATCGTCGAACGTTCTCACCCCCGATCCGCGCTTTCGCATACAACGCGCGATATATATTCGATAAGGAAACCAATAAGGGAGGCTTGCGTGTCTCTCTCGTATTTCGCGAGACGGTACAACTTCTCTCGTAGACGCGCACTCGTCGGAATTGTAATTGTTTTTCAATCGAATAGAACCATAGGTACAGTTACCAATAACTATCATCGACCCATGGCATTCGTGTAATTTAACGATAAACGGTAGGACACTAAGAAAATAACAATTTAATATTGACAAATTAAATGGCTTTCGGTAAATGCGAGAAGCAATATGGAATAGAATAAAGTACCTTCTCCTGTCGTGCAATTCGATTAAGAAAAAATAAACTGTCGTTTCTTTCATCAACTTCACACAAATGAAACACTTATATTTCATTCCCGGAGAATTCAATCGTCTTAGAATCGATACTTAACCTTTCCACGCACTAAATAAAGCAAAGGAAATCCCACCACAAATCCTAAAGCTAAACAAAGCCAAAAGCTGTCTTTGAACATTGTCCATCGATACTTCCGGCTCTATTGTTAAAACACGTAAGGATGAAAATCTAGTCCCCTCTACTTCATATCGATCCATCCTCCCACTAATACACACCGCTCTTGTGCGTCACGATTTCCATACGGCAAAGGTGGCTATTTGCTCCAAGTGCTAATTCTATTATTAACCATCAACGATATTACATCAATTAAGAAGAAGGTCAGCTGACGAACCCGACGACCTAAGGACATCGTTCTTCCGTGTACCTTTGCTCGGGATCGAACTGTGCGCGTGTTCGCCCCACCCTCGAGCGAAAGATCAACCGTTGAATTGAACAGACACGGAGGAAAGCCTCGATCGGGCAAACTGGATACGTACTCCACCTCGTAATAAGGCGCACGACGTATGTACGCAAAAGGAACGAAGGAGAGGGGCGCGCGGTTTGCAAGGAGAGCATTGAAAAGGGCCGCGCTTCTGCTCTAGGTCGTCGCGACCTCGACGTCGTCGTTGCGAGGACTTAAAAGAGCAGCGTCCGGGCCGTTAACATCCGTGGCATTCTTAATATCCTTTCTTTTGGCAATTTTTTTTCGTCTCTCTTTTCCCGTACCTCCTCTCGACGCTTGTTCGTGAATCACCATATGCGTGCAGTCCTGCTATTCGTTTCATTGTCAAAATTTTCTGATGCGTGCGTTTTCGTTTTCCTTTTTTACGTTAACCGAATAACCGAGGCTCTTTTCGTGTGGAATCGAGGAGCAGTCGCGTACGTAGAGGCGAAGAAGGTTCATTCGGATCTCATGGCAAGGAGCTTTTCACGTTAACCCACGTCGCTGTGAAAGCTCGTGAAAAAATACATTGCGTCGATTCGCGCAAACCACAGCTTCTACAACTGGCCAAACTAAGCTGTCGAGCCGAAGCACAAAATTACTTTGAATTTGGGATCCGAGGAAAGAGTAGGTCAGCTGATTTCACGGAGAACCTGGACTTACGCCGAGAGGAGAAAGAGGAGCGAGCCGAAATTGCGCACGATTATGCACAAAGGGATCAGCTGGCCTGCAACGGCAGCGGCGTCTTGAACCCGATACTCCGGAAGTCTCGCGTGCCGCTCGCCAGTCTCGAAGAACGCGCGCGGAAGCGGGACTCGAGTGGCACGTGCCCCGGGCACTTTCTACCTCTCGCGTTCCTCGCGGAGCTCTTGTTTCTTCGATTGTGCTGCTTTACGTCGCTCGCCTCCCCTCTGGGTTATTGGGGGCTGCAGGGGTTGCAGGGGCTGCAGGGGCTGCAGGAGGAAGTGACTGCTCGGTTTGCGTTGAGGATACTTGTAGCAAGGTGAGATCCTAGTGTATTTCGAAGGGCCTGATTTTTCTTTATTTGTTTTTGGAATGTAGATCGGAATGTAGCGGTTGTTTGAGGTGACGCAAGGGTTGCGGTACGAGTTGTCGTCGACAAGTTCGATGTACTCGAAAGCCAAGACTTGGCCGTTTGACCCCGAGAATTAATCGAGTTGGAATAAACATTTCAATGGGATGCGATGTTTGTTTAATCAAATTCAAACTAGTGCGACGGGGTCTATTCGCATTCTCGTGTGCGCTAAAATTAATCATTTTGCTCGAGAATTTAAGGCGAACTTTCGGATCTTTAAGGAAAGTACGCGTTGCAGAATGTTTATGGTGTTTTTGAGGTGCGTGGCAGTTGTTACGAATCTTTTATTTTTGGCCATTGAGGTACATTTGGCCATTAATGTACATTTTATAGGCTTTAATGTGTTACGGACCACGTCATTTTTATTTGTGTCATTTAAACGAATAAAGTTCTGTAATCTTTAACTTTATTTTTACTTAAACCTTGTACGTTTAAATTCTTATTATTTAAAAATTCATTATAAAGGAACATTTATTAGATGAGATTCTTATCTAACGAACAGAGACTTGAATGAGAATATATTATTCGAACGACTGCGGTTACTTCTATATGAATTTTATAAAATTTTTTTAAGTCTTCCTTCTCATTTTATTCATTACATAAGTTTTAGTATCTTTGATTTATTTTTGCATTGTATTTATGTGCATAATAAGGTGAATGATATCGTGCAAAGTATTATGATGCCTTTATCTTAGAAAGCCGAAGATAAGTTCAGCGAACGGTTAATTAAATAAAAGCACTCAGAGTTCCAGGTAAATAGGTATCTTAGAATCTTATAAGAGGACGTTCGAATCAAATTCAAGGCTAAAGTTTGTCGCACTCGCTTTCTGTTCGCGCAAAATCCATCAGCGATAAAAACAACCGCTTTCGAGAACCTCGAAATTTCGATCTGTACCCTGAGTGAAGCAAACTAACATCAAATTACGCACATACGAGAGAGAGAGAGAGAGAGAGAGAGAGAGAGTTCTTTTGTTGCTGGGCTTTTGTCCGGACTGGGGGCGTTAGCCGTACAACCCAAGTTGAACGTCTGTAAGTACACTGATTGTGCGCACATACGTGTGCATGCGAATCTGCCCTTCGCCCTTTTTGTCCGACTATGGAAAGAGCAAAAGCTACTACCACTATTAAGCAGCCCTTAAGTAGCGATGCATTTGGCAGTACAGTGCAGACAAAAAATTGTGCTGCAGGAAATACGGTTGCGGTAGAAGTTTACGAATTTTATTACCACGATAAAGAAATTACGTTTTATTTTTTATAATTAAATATAATTGAATTATAAAAATGGCTGATGATGATTTAATGGACCTTTGAAAAATTTTCGTTCGTTCGTTTACTTAATTTTAGATTTCTTAGCGAGGCAAATAACACTTATGGATTTCAAAGTTTTGCTTTATTTTTATGTATAAATTTTTGTCAAAATTATTTATTATTGAAATATAAATGTATGCGTTTTTTTAACTTTGCATAGATTAATATTTTGATGATTATTGGAATTTGCAATAACATAAATAATTTCTAATAGTACAATATTTTCACTGCACAATAGCATACACGATGCTATTGCAAGTAGTTTATCAGTAAAATGTAATATATACATTTTACTTGAGAATTTTCATTTGAGATTGTACGTCTAGTATCGTTAATAATAGATTCTCATTTCGTAAGGCGAACCTAATTCGAGCGGAAAAAAGGTCAATCTTTTAAAGCAGTGTAACGTGACAGTTTGTGCTTGGTATTGTTACTTGAAGACCGCAACTTAGTTTTTATTTTACTGTAGGACATACTAAACTTCTATATCTAACTCGTGAAGATCATAATTTAGTTTCAAGGGATTTTATATTACATGAAATGGTATTAATACACGATTAGTTTTCGGTCAAAGTTTAACGTAATTCATCACTTGGTTTTTCCTTTAATTATTAAAACTACTAAAGGTGTTATATAAAAAAAAATTGCCGTATCATTGATAAATAAATAAAAATACCCGCTTATTCAAATACACGTTAAAACAACTTTTAACATGTATAACGTACGTACTTCAATTAGAAGATATAAACTGGAAAAAAAATACTTTTATGTATGTGTATTGTTAAATATAACCATATTTTTTATAAAAGTGCTTCTAAAATTCACGCTTATTTATATGCTCATTTAATATGCATTAATTATTATAATAATGGAACCTAACTGTAATGTAAAGATGTCATAAAGATCTACTTTACTTTTCTATTGAAATAAAGTTGTTGTCAAGGTACGTGTTTAATACAAATACCAGCAATTACTAAGGATTTTATTAGCTTTGATTTCAGAATAAAAAAAAAAAAATAATAATAATAATAATAAAAGGAAAAAAAGAATAAATTTGGACAATTCGTTGAATTAATAAATGTTTACATTTAAATAACGAAAGAATTACAAATTCATCGTTTGTGAATATTTGCAGTAAATTTTATAATCGGTCATATTAACCAAACCTTTGATTGTTATATTTCCTTTCAAAATATTTCCAATAATAAAACAAGCATTAAAAGCAAGTAAAATAATGTAAACGTAAGGATGTAAAATCATTTGTATTATTGAAAATAGAATTTCATTTTGCGCACAAGAGTAATCCATTCTTTCTATTTAATGTAATAATGTAGTAGTAATATTAGCGTAAGTAAAATTTGTAATATTATGAAAACTGACGTATAATATTATATAAATATAAGATTATTTATTTAGATATTCGTTTATTTCAAATTTCAACTGCTTTTCAATGTTTGAACATTGACTTTTGCAAACTAAAAACACTTCAAATTTTTATTTCTAGACAATACATAATCAAAATAAAAATATGATAATTTTTGCTAGATTTTCTCCATTTGCAAATGCCAGTTACGTTAAAATTTTAAAATGTTATGACTTTTGTTCTTTTCTACACACTGTTGCTGTAAAGCAGACGATTACATAGAGAAACTGCGAATGCAATCTGTTGAACTAGTCTATTGATTTTAGTATAATTACAGGGATTAATTTATAAAAATCCGTTTCTAATACTCACCAACAACTACGACTGTAAACGAATGCAATGTCATCCTCGAAAGTCAAGAATCCTAAAGAACTTTCAGTCGGATTCATTCCGTAAGATTCCATTTACGTCACCTCGAAACGCGCGTTCAACTGTAATCATAATACGTCAAACAGATAAGAAGTACTGCCAAAACTTTTTGTAAGATAATAGATAAATTGCATTAATACAACCACAGCAGAAACAAAGCAAAATTGATTTTTTCTTCCCAAAAAATTTGTTGTAGCCAAAGCCAATACTCATAACAACATTTGCAATGCCGTTCGAATGCTCCTGAATTTATCGAAAACTATTTTATAAAAAATGCATTTATAAACCCGAAGCCCAACTTTTCATCTCACCGGTAATAAGAAGAAATAAAGCGAGAAGTAGAGCAAAAAGACGCCTAGACCCTGACGCGTAAGTCTTCATAAATATAAGCACCAAGTAAAAGAATAAACGTTTAAATTTTCTCTAGCTCCTGCAAAAGTGCTCCACGATATTATTTCAACAGTTCCCAGTGCAATTATCAGGATACTTAATTGCGATCTCGCCAAAAGTGTCTCGACAAAAGCAAGTCACTCGTTAGTATTTTACAACTACGTAGAATAGTCTCGACATTGATTGCGAGCGCGCAAAAACACGTCCAACTATCTGCGAGTCCCAAGGCGAGTCAGAAGCGTAGCTGAAGGCGACGACGACGACGACGTCCCCACGGTATACAACGAGGCATGTACCTTTCAATCTCAAAACAAGCGCTTCTCTGCGTGTGCCCGTAACGGCGACAGTTTACGTTCGCGCTCGTCACGCGGTGGTTCGCGTAACCTGAGACTGTCAAATAATGGTAATAGCGGTAACAATGATGGCGCGAAATAATGAGCGCTGGGATATAAAAGTCACGGAAAACAATTGCGCATTGTCCATTTTAGGTGAAATGAGAGAGAGAGGGAGAGAGGCTCCCCGGAGCTTTGTCATTTGAAAGGTTCTGTTGCTGGATCGTTCGATCGCTCGTTTTCAGAAAGACGATATCATCGCTGCTGCCTCGTTCTCCTCGATGCGAGAATGTTGACGGCTTGTCTTATCGACCCTCCGTATATTAAATAGAAGGAAATATACAACATGGCTCATGAGCAGTTTCGTACAAGAGCGTAGACTTGTTTGAAGAAGGATCACGAATCGCTAATGGTTATCATTGCACAGGAGCAGCACGTAATTAGTGATGCATCTCGCCATCTTAAGTGATACGAAAAAGAAGAGCAACTCGCTGCCGTTGAAACAAAACAGACGCACTACACCATAAGTCTTGACGCTTCGTACGTGCCTTTTACCCGACACTTTTTTCCCATGAACAAGCGGTCGCTCTCTCTCTCTCTCTCTCTCTCTCTCTCTCTCTCTCTCCTCTTCTTCGCTCGCCTGTGCTTATGTTCGTAGGTGAGCGCTGCGCAGCGAGGGGCGGTGCTGGCCTCCCTTTTTCGTCTTTCAACAGGAGGAGGTAGTGAAAAATAAAAATCAGTGATAACGACGTGCACCTCTGTCTCTCTGGGTACCCCCATGGGCGGTAAAAAAAATCAGAGGACCCCCGGCGGTCGCGCAGCTGTGAGCTCCAGTGAATGTATGTCGCGCGATCTCCCGAGCGATCCAAGCCCGCAGTTGTAGCGACTTTTATTGTGCCCCGACGACCTCTACATGCGCATTCGGAATATGGATGAAAAGATTCCCCGTGAGCAGGATGTGCCGTTCGGAGCGGAGTTTTTTGGCTTTTGCCTCCTGGAGGTTACAGGCGATGAATAATTAAGCATCGATTTAATTACTCATTTGAACGATGCTGTGATCTTAGTCCCCCGAAGAAGTGGGACTTTGAAGGGATTCTTCAAACTAAATCGGATAAATGGCCTCGACGCGGTATTTCTTCGC
The DNA here is from genome assembly GCA_018907045.1 of Wiebesia pumilae. NCBI lineage: Eukaryota > Metazoa > Arthropoda > Insecta > Hymenoptera > Agaonidae > Wiebesia > Wiebesia pumilae. The sequence goes on from JACCHZ010000121.1 coordinate 1,141,813, forward strand.
CTGCAAAGATTTCTATTCAATTGATCTCAACATCCAGTAACTAAGTAACGAGACTCTTCTCGAGGCTGTTCCAGACGCTTGTCAAATATAACGAGCAACGCCCTCTACCACATTCACAGGTGAATATTCGTAATGTCGCGATAAACGAAGGCAACATGGACAGCCTACACAAATTGTTATTTATAAAATGTAGAGCCGCAACACGACGCAGTCGGTACGAGAAAGAGGGAGAAGAAGCGAAAGTATAATGGCGCAGGAGGAACGTGCCATTTTGCAAATTTCTCATTGAGTCGAACACGCACGTGTGCACCAATTTCCATCCCCTCGTGCGATCGCCGCGAGTCGCTTGCTCATACGTGCGGTTTCTCGCAGTGGAAGCCAAGCCTCGGTCCGGATCACCGCGGCGAATCGCGTTTGCACTACCGGAGTGTAAACAATTCTATTAGTCCAGCCTGGCTCTTTTCAGCTCAGATGATCGCGGTCCGATGACGGTGGTCGGGATTTCGCTCCTGCGGTTCTGAAAGCGAGATTTGCGAGTATCGGCTAAGTGACATCTACCGACTACGAAGCGCAAAAAAAACTTACACGCTCTCGTACACATCGCTATTTTCTCGGCTATTTTCCTAGGGTCTTATCTACCTCAGCGAACCGAACAGCTTGAATAATTTTATGATACTTGGCAAAGCGTTCACGAGACTGCAGCAAAGCTCGCATTGTTTACGTTTTTCAAAATCCCCGTTTCATTGCTTGGAATCATCCAGAGTTCGACAACAATGTAATATTTAGCATTAAATCTCGTTCATTTAGTTCTGACGGGATTCAACGCTTGCAATCAGCGCTATTAGTTATCCTTAATAGCGGAAAGTGTATTAATTCTTTATTGCTGTTTACGAATAAAGGATGCTTGAATGAATTGTAACACTCACAAATGTAATTTCTACTTTTGTTACGTAGGCTTTCTTATTCATACAAATTGTAAAATTGTAAGTCCTTTCGATTATTTTTCATTTTATGAATCGCCCGTCTGATTTTGAAATATTAACATTTAAGAGAAGAAAATACCTTCCACTTCGCATTTACTATATAATAATTATCGTCTATTAATAAACGACGAAATTGAAAGCGAATATCTAATAAACTAACGTATCGTCTTAAAGTTGCAAGCGACAGATTTTCTAATTCTGTAGGGTATTTCCACACTGTTCGCCTGTCGAGAAAAAGATTAAATACGTGTTCTTCCATCTTTCAATGATCAAAAAATGTTCTATCATGAATTCCAGGTCGATGCACTTTTATCCATCATTGAGTGATTCTTTTCGTCTTGAACGAATACTATACACTACTTACGCACAAAAAGGAGAGCGCGGTTGATCTCCGGCTGCGTAAGAAAATGCCCCCCTCACCGCCCCTCTCGCGCTCTGCCACTCTCACTCTCTCTCTCTCTCTCACTCTCTCTCTCTCTCTCTCTCTCTCTTCACCGATTACGAAAGCTGACGATTGAAATCGGCTTAAGCGTAGAAGCTCGAGAGATATCTACCGTTCGGTGCTACGCAGCGTCTAAAGGACGCAAAAGAAAGAGCGAAAGTAGTTACACAGGGGTGCGAGAAAGTAGAAGCGTAACGGCATTGTGTGTGGCTGTCATCCTCAGCTTCCTTAACCCCCGAATGCTAATTATACGTCACCCGGCTTTTCCTCCTATCTCGTTGAGTATATACGCCTGCGTGAATGCATGTACGTATGTGCGCGAGGGGCTGGAACAATCGAGGGTTTCACCCTAATAGGCCGGATATATGATGAGGCAGTACACAGCCGTGATCGTACGATCTCTTTTTGCCTCCCACCACTTTCCACGTACATCGCAGGGAACTTTATTAAGCGCGAGACTTTTCCGCAAAGTCCTCGAACCATCAACCGCGATGTGCCACTGACGTTGTCTCCGTCGTTGCTTTATTTCGGTGAACTGATTGACGTAGATGTTTTCAACTGTTGGATCCTAATGAATAAAGTTAGTGGCTTGAAAATAGAAAACGCAGTAAAGAGTTTATTTCCTTCGGCACGTATACAAATCACTTACGATGTCTATGATCCCTTCTATAAAAATCAAATTTTTTAAGCTTACGGAGAGAGAGAGAGAGAGAGAGAATATGTGCATGTGGGTGTACATGTATTTGAAAGAGACAGTATTATGCTTATTTAAAATTGCAATAACGATGTAATGAAGAATAAACGGGTTAATGAATCGGCAACGTTAACATTACTCGTTCAAGGCATTAAACGAAAATTCAAAGAGAATTAAAGTTATATATGAAAACTGCACAAGACATTTTTAGATTACAATCATAATAGGTGATTCGAAAAACTATTTTCAAAATTCTGACAAATCAATAAGAAATATAGTCTAACCGTTTCTCATCTTCGTTTAATAAGAATGAAAAACCATACTCAATGGTGCAATATATATTGTCTCAGAAAGGTTTTATAGATCTTGGCGTTGTTTCTCGCGCGAACAAATTAACTGACGAATCCTCGTTCACTGAGCGCAAACCCCATACATTCTTATCACCACTTAAGGTTTAGCAGCAGTCTGATCGATGTTTGCCCAACACGCGAAACTTTGAAGTTCCTTTCGTATCTTACCCCCGCACTTTTCACGTCCGTATCTCTTCCATTTTGTTTGTGTAACTACGAAGAAGGTATAGAAAATCAATGTCTTTTAAAATGCTCACTGTACTTCACAAAATAGGTCATCCTAATGAAATTGAAATTCAATTCTTGAAACGAAGGTTGAGAAATTACGTTAATTTCATTGTATCGTGCAATTGTATTTGGAAAGTGTATTTGGAAAGAAGAATCAAGTGCTCTCATTTATTTCCCTCGATTATATGCATCCCTTTTTTTCGTCCATTTAATTAAATTAATAAGACAAGTTTGATCAATAGTCGTATTTCAGGAAAATATTATTATTTCACATATTGCAAAAATAGTTGAAAGTACTTTTGCTGCGAATACACGGGAATCCTCGCTGAAACGGAATATCACAATCAAAAATTGTAATTGTTTTATCGCATTTACTGAATTAACTTATAAGTATACAATACCGATACTTAAAGCATTCTTAGGAAATGCGCATAGAGAACTCGAGGAACATTTTCATTAAAATGAATTGAAATGAAAATAAAATAGAGAAAAAAATTTATAGGACAGTTTTGATGAATATGATTATTACATAATGAAAATCCACGAGGCATTTGAAATGCAGATACGTGGACTACAAGTAAAAGTGTTTGAAATCCCTGTTATAAGCACCAGAAGCCCATTTTAACTCGTCTTTCATAATTAATGCTTTCCCTTAGAAAACTACCAAGTGAAATAAAAGTTGGAATTATTCGTATATTCGGAAGTACAAAAGGATCGCGAGCAGACGAGGAGAGAGAGAGAGAGAGAGAGAGGCACGGTAATTAACGACTCGGCAACGGCCAGGACAAATTTACAAAGCCATTTCAAGTTTCCTGGGAGCTCTCCCCTCTTATTTCCCTCCCTCGATCTCATTACTTTTCTTCAAGTTCCACGACTCCATAAAGCACTAGCGCCGGTTGATAATAGTTCGTCGAGGTTGATTGGATTCGTCGGACCATGCGTAACAACGTTGGTAAACTTTGCACACTTAGCGCCTTTCGTCTTCGCGCTCTTCGGAACTTCGATTATTTCCGCGCGCGAATGAACCCTTGGCGCCAAAAGTGCACAATCGCGCGCCCATCGCTTTAATCGAGTGCCCGGTTATATATGCGCCTTTTAATTGAGAGATTCGATTGATATTCGCGGCGATAACGATGGAAGTGATATGATTCTTGCATTGTTATGGATTTCAAATTTACAAAGTCAATTGCTCGATTATAGGATTTATCGGGGAATGTTGTATCGGTTAATTGTTATTGGTATTAATTGGCAAGTGGAAGACTGCACTACACCGATGAATTAAAGGTATTAATTATTAATTACGATGACGATAGCAAAGAGGAAAGGATCGTGAGCATTTACAAGTAATCGAGCGTATTAAAGGGTTCTTTGAGTTTCAGTAATTATTTGGTGCACAGCTACGTATCAAAGATAACGCATTTTAAATTATTACTAATAAAAACAGAGTACTCGCGTAACGAGTTAACAGAGCTGCACTCACGAATTATTTCAGCTTGTGAATAATTAGGATGCGAGTCACATAACGTCGTGTCAATCGATCCACCTCGTTTTGAAACAAGGATTCTTGAAATCTCATTTCAATAGCAAATGAATTATCGAGTAAAATTATAGAAAACTGCACTCGTCGATGAATTGGCTCGTAAACGCAAACAATCTCTCGGTAAAACGACATAAAGAATGGGACAAAGCGGAGAGAAAGAAAAAAAAGAAATGGTCTCCTCGTCAGCCATATCTTACGCGTTGGAGATTGAAATAAATTGATGAAATTGGCATTTCTCTCTCGTGGACGACGACCACGGCTCGCCGTCGCTGGGCCGCGATGATCGTGATATTCCCGTTCGTTAACTAGCCGTAACAATGTACTGCCCCTCCCCACGTCCGCGTTCTCCCCACCCTTGGATGTCGCGAACCTGGAGAGCGACACCCACTGTGCGTTCACGACGACCAATCGACGCTACGTCTACCGCTTTCTCCCTCCATATCGCCATCCCCTCTCAATCGATCATCGCAGATTCGTCCCCTCCGCGCCCTTTTCGCTCGCTTTTCTCGCCGTTTCTCTCGATCTTTCGTATCGCCTCGGTGGAAATAGGTGGCGGTTCTGTGCGGACTTACCGGCGGTGCGGCGCTTCCTCGTTAAACTCGATTCCTGTGTTGGTCTTTTTTTTGCGTGCGCACCGGCGTGGACGCATGTCGACGAGTAACTCCAACTACACGAACTTTCAGTGCCCTCGAAAATTCCAATGCGGTGGACAATGGTGTGTTGTTGCTAATACTTTTTAGTGCATGATTTATTATATTTCGTGGTGCTTGGCTGTTGTGCATGGATACGACTCCTTCGTAGTGTTTTTCTAGAGGATCCTTTTTTGTGCAGTAGAGTTCGAGTATTTTGTTTGTGTATCAAATGCATTTTCATACCTTGGCGTATAAGTGTGATTATTGAGCTCTTATTATTGGCACTGGCTATAAGTTTTTATTTATAAATCATTCACGTTCGCTCAAGTTTCTTTAGACACCAATAACTTTTTTTCTTCTTTTTTTTTTTTTTTTTTTTTTTTAAAGAAAAATTCGATATTAGCCAACAATTTTTGTTATGAAATTCAATGCATAAATATATATCGAAAGCTTAATCATTTTCAAGTGATTAAAACGTTTGAATTTATATTTTATGTACATCCAAAATTGTTAATACCATCTGGTATTCGGTATTAGTTAGATGTAGTATTGTTATGAAAAGGCCTTTTCCCTCTTCATCACGCTATTTATGAGATATCATAGTGTATAACGATAAAAAACAAAAAGATAATTGTAGTCATTGTAAAATTCAAAGATAGCGAAAAGAAAGTAATTATTTTTCAATTATCTAAAATTTTTTTTTTTTTGTTACTTTCACTTTGCTAGAAAAAATATCTACTAAATTTTTTAATACACCAATTTCTTCTCTGCTTGGTGAATAATAGTCTATATCAGTTAAAAGCTATAGAAAATTCAGTAACATATTTTAAGATGGCAGTTTTAAAGAAAATATTAACGAATCGTTAAAATGGGTGTTTCACGATATTATAGAAATAGTGAAGTACAAAACATAGTTTTTATAGAAAGGTATTGATAAATAATAGTTAACATAATGATTACATCGGGTATACTGCCTTAACAGCGATATCTTATGTAAATATTTTTACACAAAAATGTTGCTCGCTCGCAACATTTAGCCGCGACGACAATGAAAATTCTTCGTCCCATACAACTTACCGAATCAACCCCCATATTGACCCGTGTCCGTAAAAGAAGTCGGTTGGCCTTGGTTTGTATCTTGCGAACTAGAAGCTACTAATCTCTCAGATTTACAAGGAGAATTATCCGATTAAGGCGATGGGAAGAGACTTCGAAGGTACACAACGACTCGAGAGCAGCGCCTCTCACATAATCACGTATGTTTCCTTTGTGAGTCGACAGTTGCAGTGCCGCCACATTCACGGCGCACCATTTCTCTTTTTCTGTACTGCCTCTTTACGCGTTTACCGCTTTCGTGCGCTTTACGAGGACTGGAACCCTCGTATTCTTCCTTGCGCTTTCTTTGTCACGCTTTGTGCTATCTTGCGCTTTCTCCACGATTGTCACGGGTGAGGTATTACCGCGAAAGAAGAAATGTCATTTGAAGTTTCTTGCACTGATATTGCTTTTTTATTTTCAATCTTCATTGTCGACTTTTGATATTTGTACGAAGTTGTAAGATTTTTATACCAAGCAAGCATAAACAATCTACTATTTTACCAACAAAACAGTTGTGTCCATGCTTTAATTAAGAATTTTTCAATTAATGCAAAGCATTAATTAACAAAATTCAAGTAAAGCAATACTTTTTTATAATATAAATATTCAATAGGGTAGCGGATGAAGAGTCCAACGAGGAAAGTTATCACGATTCAAAAGCATTCGTAACGCAACGTTATGAAATTCAATAACTTGAAATTTATTTCAAACATTACTGTTTTCATCTTTTGATCTTTAAATAGCCACAATCAGAGGTTACAGCTAATAAAGGAAAAATACTTGAGTCTTGTAGCCGCACGTCATAAATTTCGGAACGCAAAAGAAAAATCTTAATTCTTGCGTTCTGTATTTAACTAATCCGTGAATAAATTTCGATTTCCTCCAACATTTATACTCATTCCTAGTACAAATCAGTTTAAGTACATAAAAGTTCTAAAGGCATTAATTACTTTTACATAACGAGTCAGCTCCATGGTTACCGAACTCGAGAAACATGTCTCACGTGCACATGGACACTATGAATCGAAAAAGAGATAGATAGAGCGAGAGAGCGAGAGAAAGGCCATATTCTTTGGCTTTCTTTGGCCATATTCCCCAATGATTAGGGCTGGCTTTGGCCTTTCGGACAATCGAAAGTTACAATATGGGCGGGGCTGCGCGTCACACGCGCGCACAGAAAACCGCCACTGCTTTAGCATTGCTGTCAACATCTATTTCGTAAGCAAGTGTGACGGAAGTATTTCTAGATTTTGATTCTCCAAAGAAATCACACAAGCTCATGACGTTAGATCTAACGGATACCGCGATATTAATTTGATCGTATTGTGTGCTTATTTACTCGTCGCAAGAGTTTCTTTTTACGAACATTTTCTGGTCAATTACTTTCTTTCTATTCTTGAAATACGTAAGAACACGATGAATAACAAACTTACCGAATTCAAGTTCATTTGAAACGTTTCAATGACGATGCTGTCGTTCTGTTTCAGTCTCGTAGATGATTAAATCCTAGATAATTAAATATTGAATACGATTATTTATATATACAGCATCTAAAGCGTACGATGTATGTACGCGTATATTTCTTTTCAACGTGCACAAATTACTTTTACTACTCTAAACAGCAACCATCCAAACGCTCCTCGATCGTATTACAACCCATTTAACGATCCATTCGAAAAAGTTCAAGTACCTTACGTACATAAGAATTTGCAGAGCTTAAGAAGATTGATACTAAATTTGATTGTGTGCAACGTTACTTTGCAACTTACACCGAAGGGGACGTTTTTCAATTTAATCAATTATGGCAAATGATCTTTCTTCGGAAAAGATGCTCGGACTGATTAAAAATCATTATAAATTATAAATGGAATTGGATCGACGATTTGTAATTGCATGCTATTGTATAGGCAGGCAAGTTGAAATGAGAACAACTGTATAATCATTGACATTTTTCTGTTCGGCCGTAGTTTAAATCACGGGGGAACAGGAAGAGATTAAATTACGCGTGAACATATGCCACTTGAACGGTTGTTCTACATTGAAGTTCCTCTATTATCATTGGCACAGTGTAAAAATGACGCTTAAATAAAATACGAAATTGAAAGAGCGAGTACTTCGGAATTAATTTCTTTTACATACGAGTTGGAAAATAATCAATTTATAATATTACATGATTTTCGCGATATGCATCGAATTAAAATTCTTGATAGGGCATCGCGATCCATCACGCTCAATAATTTCGAAAGTAATGCGGAATCAGTTTCATGATCTTGTAACAAGGGCAACGTAATCTACCGATTCTCTAGGATAAAGAAAATTCTTAGTATAAAATACACCGAGAAGTTTGTAATCGAAAAAAATATGCGGTAAGTCATTTGCAATGTCCAGACGCTTACGTACTCCCATCAGGTACACAATAATGAATGTGTGGGCCATTTCTCGGTTTAATCAACGGATAAAGAACAAACAATCTATTTTGTCAAACGAGAGAAAAGACCAGTTGACGGCTCGCTTTTCTTCGAGTCTCTCATTGCAAGACAGCATTCAGGGAATTTCGAGGTACGCGTGTGAGTGTTTCATACTACAGTAGAAAGTAGATCTATGTAACAGCGCGCCATCCAATTCCAGCCGTCATTCCAAGTTCAAATATAACGCCATTCCGAGAAGCAAACATTTCCTCGAGTCGCAGTCGTCGCCGCACTGCAAACGTTGCAATATACATATATGTACACTTTCAGCGAGAGAGAAAGAGAGAGAGAGAGAGCCTCTTGCTCTCCGCAGCGACGACACAGTGCTGACCATTTCGTATTTCATTCAACCAACCCATACAAATTTCTCTTTTCTCCATTTCCGTCCACGACTCTTGTTTACGCATGTGCACGAGATAGCATTCGGGTGTATGCGAAACGGAAGAAAAACTTGCTTCTAATACCTTCTTAATTAAGCAAAGGTTCTATGGAAATTTATCCTCCGGGTACGGACTCTTTGATACTTAAAGCGATCTGAGTAAAGACCGCTTCCAAACATATGCCCAATTACTTTAAATACACGTATATTGTTTTCACATGTCTAATACGAGCGTCTAATAAAGCATCTAATATGAGACCTTCATTTAAAAGCAGCATTACTACCAATCGTTGATTACGAATAAGGCCAAGAGCACATTATTGGTTGTAGCAAATATTTTTAACGCTAATGTCAAATGTTATATAACATTGTCCGCGTAAAAACAATGCGTCACGTGTTCTTGACAATACGAGAAAGTCGTCCGTACGAAAGTTAACGCTCGGTAACCCCTATGATTTTGAGATTTTTTTCTGTCAACACGAGGGCCAATTGAGTGAACGTAATAGAACGGGCGCATGTGTCGTCTGTACTTGTGAACATGTGGGTTCCGCTCTTGACGTAAATATTCATTTTCATGAATACGCACATTTGGTTAAGAACACTGATTGGGAACTATAGTCGATCAGGCGCCTGATGTTAACAGATTTTGCAGTCGCAGTTAACCAATTCAACAAGTTATTTCAATAATTTTGATACACCTGCATAAATAGAATTAAGCGGTTAAGACATTGTAGATTTAAAGTAGTTGAAAAGTAATTTGCAAATGCAAATTTAATAAGAGCAAAGCCAAGCAACTAATTAATGAACCATTATGTAAAACTATGTAAAAGGCTTATCGAAAAGTCTTCCGCCGATATTTACATCTCTCGCGACGAAATAACATTCATTAGATCTATTGGAATATAAAGCGATACGTTAAGAGTTGTTTGTTTTTTACTTACCCGTGTTTTCCGTAATTTCCATAAGCTTTACACTAACAGTAATCGCATAGACTCAACACTGCATGCCCAATTTATTCTCCGATAACATAAGTGAAATTATAACGGTTTCCAAGTGGACAATTCGAATAAGTCCAAGAAAATAAATGTTGAACGCAATAACCAATTTAACCTAATTCAACGATAACACTTTATTATTACAGATTGACGCTATGCAACCGTTCTCGTCGAGCCAGACAATGGCGACGGAGATACCGACGAGTTTGCCGCCCGATAGGGTAACTTCGCCGACGCCCTGCCGCAATCTCACCTTTTCAATCGCCAAGATCATGGAGCCGGATAAGCGGTTGACGGAGTCTAGCCAGCCACAGTCAGCAGCCTCCAACACACGCTCATCTACGACGGCTTCAACGCTACTCCAGCAGGCAACTCCCACTCTCTCGTTGAGCTACTCGGCCCACCTGGAATCTGCCTTCAAGAAGTACGTCCCGACGTTCAGTCATCATCAGAATCTTCTTCAGTACTATCCACTTCTCCACTATCACACGAACCCCCTTCTGCGATCGTTTCCTGGTCCGACGCCAACCTCTTCGACGCCTACGACAGCCCAGAGCAGTCGCTCGCCTCCGTTAACGCATCAGGAAACTTCCAGGCTATCCTTGTCGTCGAGTTCACCGGAAGAGCCAAGCGCCAGAGACAAGAAGAGTTCGTCACCACGAGACAGCGTCAATAGTAATTCCGCTAAGCAAAAAAGTTTCACCTGCTCGGAATGCGGCAAGGTTTTCAATGCTCACTACAATCTTACCAGACACATGCCTGTGCATACGGGCGCCAGACCTTTCGTTTGCAAAATTTGCGGCAAAGGTTTTCGACAGGCCAGCACATTATGCAGGCACAAAATCATCCACACGGCTGAAAAGCCTCATAAGTGCCAGACCTGCGGCAAGGCGTTCAATCGCAGTTCGACTTTGAATACTCACACGAGGATTCATGCCAACTACAAGCCGTTCGTGTGCGAGTTCTGCGGCAAGGGATTTCATCAGAAAGGCAACTACAAGAATCACAAGCTCACGCATAATGGTGAAAAGGCTTACAAGTGTAATATTTGCAATAAGGCCTTCCACCAGATCTACAATCTCACGTTCCACATGCACACGCACAACGACAAGAAGCCATTTAGTTGCAAAATTTGTGGCAAGGGCTTTTGTCGTAACTTTGACCTGAAGAAGCACATGAGGAAGCTACACGATACAGGATCTCCCATGTCATTAAACGGATTAGGGAACTCGAGTCAGAGTCATGGACAGCAATCGGCATATTCGTCGATTCATCACGGACCGACGGCCCATGCTTTCGTTAGTCCATTTCTGCTGCCTCCGCCTGGGTCGAACAATTATCTGAGCAAAATGTTGTGACAGGAGAATGTGCACTTCGCTAGGAAGAACCAGTGCCCGTTGATTTTGGCGCCTCCCTGCTATCCCACCGACTTGGGATCTTTGACACAGTCATCCAAATGAACAATCGTAGGTAGAGAGCGATTTAACTCGGGATTTCTGAGTTGACATTTCCACGAGAAACGCAATTAATTACAATGTAAAGATAATGATAGTTATGAGTTTATGGTACGGCTAATGAAGTGTTTTAACGAGACAAGGAGAAGCATATTCATTGACAATCATCAACATTTACAAGAAACGTCAACAGAATATCACGGATGCTGATGGTAAAAATATGAATTGCATAGTAACAACTAACTACCTCATTTATCATCTGCGCGTCGTAGACGTAGTTCTACTATTAAGGACCAATACAGGATTCAGAAATATTTAAAATGCAAATACTTTATTTGTTTCCATTCGTAATTTGATTGACGCTATTATTTGCACTGTGCGCGTGACCCAAATCCAATGAAATAATTGATACTTCACAATCTTGATCACAGGCATTTCAATTCTTGATATTCTTAATGTTCTTCGCGCTTAAAAGAAATTGCTATGAATAATAAGATTTTTTGGAACGCGAACGTATGCAGTTTTCGTTAATAAGTACATTGACATTAGAACTAATAAGAGAAATACCGATAACTCGAGTATAAAATGAACGAGAACAAAATTAAACAGCAAGTTGTACATCCTTTGACGTAAAAAGTTTCTTCTAGTCGCGGTCGTGAAATCCGATAATTGAAAGACTGCGTAGACTAGAGTAGCCAGATAGTAAAATTCGCTAGGTTAAAAAAGTAAGTGCACAACAAAGCAATTACTGTTAAAGTTCTAATAACAAATATCGATACTGTAAACGCTGTAACGATGAAACGTTAGCAACGCTATCGTTCTCCAATCTGTAATACACTCCACGCTTCTTAAGTATAACGCAATATTGTCCGACAAATAATTACATTTCTTAGCGTAAACTAAAAGAAAAACATTTTGAATATTTTGAAGTAATTTTGGATAAGCTAAATGCATTTTTCTTGACTTATAATCGAACATACGTCGATTATTCAATAAATGTGGTCTTTTAAGTATAAATTCAAAATTTAATACAAATTGCCCACTTAAACGACATAGTTCGTGTACGTTCACTTTATAACATATTCAGCTTACTTGAAAAAATATATTTGTCGGTCAATGCAATTCGCCTAGAAAATTCTGCCAATATTTCATCGATGTTGTGCCAGAAAAGTAAATCTTGTTTACGCGTTCATTGTAATATACTACTTTTAAATATGTGCATCACTTAGAGAACCATTTTTTCAGTGCACTTTGTTCAACATTTCACTAATATCACCTTCTCGAACGCGGCGAATTATTTAAAACCTTAACGAATACTTCCGTAATTATCTTTACATAGACTCTTCGATGTAAATTCACGATAAAAGCGTATTTTCTCGTATTTTCAGTTGAGGAAATTTCAGATTTTCAAGTGTAACGATTACATGAAAAACTCTTCCATCATTCCCGTTCTCGGAACGAAAAATCAGAACGGAATAGAAATCGCACGCACGTATAACATTATGCAGAACTTTGTAATTACTGGTTCGGTTAAAGGGAAAGTTAGCTTAATGAACGAGAGAGCCAAAGTGTTATACAACTATCATGTAAATATTTGTAAATATACATATTATTACCCGTTAATGGAATCAAAGGATATTTAAGAAGTTATCGTATGATCAAACTAATTATAAATCTTGTATATTAAATTTCATTCGCATCGATAATGCAGCTAATATATTAATTCGTATAGTATACAAAAATTACAAATGTGCATTATACTTATTTCATTATTGTAGATAATAATCGTTTGTTTCACGTTATATAAAATATCACTGCATTATCGACATTCTAAAGTAAGGTATAAACTTTTCCATATAATGCATCATTCGGAAAGCGATTCCACAATGATATTATTCGTTGAAGTAATTAATGTTATTTGAGAAATCCCACGAGTCATTGCACACATATAAACATTATTAGAACGAACTATGTTGTAATTAGGAGTGAATAAGTTCTGCTCTTTCAAACGTGGTATTAAATTAATTTCGAGGGAAAGTATACGCTCAGGTAGAGTCAAGAATCTCTTTTGGGAATCAATTTTCCATTACTAAACAGCGATTAATGATAAAATAATACCTACAAAAGTGCTTTTCTGCTACTGAATTATATTAAGTATTGTATTATGTTGAATAGATAAATTTATTATATGGCTAATTTTTTCTCAATATTTATGTACCAAAATCAGTATTCATATTATTAATCGTATAGATGTTCAAGTACTTACAAATACGACAATTATTCTTATCAATTCTCAACAATTCGAAGAGCTTCGGTTTTATGATTTGTAGTTCTAAGTATCACTTAAATACTCAAACAATAACTTTTAACGTAAGTAACTACAGGTATAAATCATGTATTCACATTGTCTTAGCATATCGAGTAATAATTGTAATGATAATTCAGCTTAAGAGTTCCGATGACTACTTGTAATATAAACTACTTAAATGTGGTAATTCGATCCTTTTAATAAATAATATGAACTGCTCAGTAACGGTCTTGTCTTACACGCATTAAATATTAGCATGAAAAAGGATGAAAAATTTCAATATTGTCATTGTTTTCGCGTGCACCAGCTTCCTATACTAATTTGAACGATTCGTCAGTATTTGTTCACTATTTCTTTGTACGAATCTGTGACTTAAAAGATATTTCCAGCTGATAAGAGGACAAAATTTTTAATACATCCTCAGATATTTATCAACCACAGTTTGTCGCGGTGCTGCTTTTCAATATGTAGGTCGAAAATGTTTCAAAATCACAGCATTAGTTTCAAGCAGTTTATGATCAGGTGATTCGTAGTATTTCTCAACTGACTATTCGAAACAGAAAATTATTATTGAAATACCCATGCCAAATAGCGCTCCGATCGAGCTTCTCATTGCGCACACATGGGGCTTACTTCATAACCATGCGATTGCTCGAAACAAAATGATAATTCATAGACGAAATTGTATAAATCGGTGTGATAGTAGCTTTAAGCAAACGTAGATAGATAATAATGATAAAAGAAGCATGTTGGCCATTAATAATTACTAATGTTGCGCGTGGCGAATATCGACAGCTCCGACTTATCGAAGTCGATCCAATGATTCGTCGTATATTTAATTAAAAGAATATATCTGCAATATCGCGAAAGGTACGAAAAGGAATGTAAGACAAGAGACTGTAGTAATAAAATGTTGTATCGGTGGATCCCATGAATATAATAGATCGTAATAAAAATAGGTCGCCATTTTGTATTATTTTGACATTCCTCTGGAGTGTTCGCAGAGTAAGAGATGTTTCTCAAAAGGACCTGCAGATAAGATTCCAAATATTCGTAATCTTTGGATTTTGTCTTACTGCGACATCTCCGAAACGACTTATTTATCAGCGGATGTGTCAAATGCGTGATTAATGCGCACCACGACCAACTCGAACGCGAGCCCTTATCAGGATCCATCTCTTTACCATTGTACACGATAAATTAAAGTGAAAAACAATGAAGTCGCAGCAAATACGAGGGATTGAACAAAATAAAACAGATTACGTGTGCAAAAATTAATAAATGTAGATAACCGATGTAGAGTAGAAGAAATAAACTACGCGTATATGTATGTGTCTCCCACTGTAAATAAATGAAGCAATTCATCGCAATAAACTCATAAGCACACTAATGGGCGTTTGCCTACATTATTCATTCATCTCCTTGTCTTCTAAAAATGCTGGTTTACGTAAATGGTCAAACAATGAATCTTAATTATTTAAACCTGTTGCAAGTTAAATTAACAATTATGGGACATATATGTGTATATATCGAGAGATATGAGATTTGTCATATATGTATACATATATGACTTGTCAATTGAAACAATTTCATTGCAGAAACGATTATCAAATTAAACGTTAATACTTGTACAGTGAATAAACTTGTTCTGACCATTTCAATTATTTTTCAATGTTTACAGTTTGTTTAAAAGTTGAAATACAAGTTGCGAGTGACAACTTTATTCATAAAATTTATTCATAAAACTCGTTCCTACTACTTTCCTATTATTAATTATAAATAAAAATTAACATTGTAGAAGAAAGAAGGATCTTGCTACGTAATTGTAAAACGTTACTTCAACTATGGTAAGTTAGAATCAATATTTTATAGGTTGTTTACTTGAACAGCTGATTACAGTTATACATTATAAACATATAATCCTCATTATTTTATCTAGAAATATTTATATCGATTTTTTAACCTGGATTTTATAAAATGTATTACGTACAGCTTATGACGAAGGTAGCAAAACTAAAAGAATCTAAGCCTTCTTAAAAGAACTTTTGCACATTACTTTATATTATTCGAATATGTATATTTCGAATATGCAAAAGAGCAGATAAAGGCCTGTAATAGAACAAATTTCATTTTTTTCCATTTTTTTTCTTCTCTTACTCTTCTTCTTATTATAATCCTTATTTGTCGAAACCTTGAAATTACAAAAGTACCGAAAGAAAGCGGCGTACTTCAACTATCTATTTAATTATGTATAAGTGTAATTCCAATATTAACATATTTTGTGAGATATGTTAAATATCCAATTAATAACAGTTGTATTACTTTGAATTATTTTTAATCATTACGACACTCTTATCCTGCAGAAACGCAATTTCCGTTTGTAAGACCGTGTGTCAGTCATATAACTCTGCAAGAACTCTCAAAGACATTGCAATTTTTACAATATCCTCAAGTGACTCGAAAGAATATTTAGTAAACTATTTGTTATTTAAGGTTTCAAGCTACTTGTAGCCCACAAACGATAAGTGGATGAAAAAGTACAGGATCCGGCAAAAATGGATAAAATAGATATACATCCGGTAACCGTGATATTTTATTACTAAAATACATGTGCATGTACTCCACCAATTTTATCATACTTTTACCAAAGGAAAACTCGTCATTATCTATCGGGAACAATCTCACACAGTTGCACAATTCCGCTCGAAAGGGCCGCCGATGTCAGCGATTTAACAGTTTCTTCCGGCGGCACGATCATCATTATCGGCTCGAGTTTCCGAGATTCAATCTTCTTCCTAGAGCGCTTCTAGAGGCTCGATAATAACGAAAAATAAGAGCCTAAAGCAGACAACGAGGCAGCAGCACCCACTCAAGTCTTCTCCGGTACTCGATTCTCTTCTGCCCCTACCCCTACGTGATGCGGGGAGGAAGGAACAAGGTTGACGAGCGAGGCGACGAGAGCTTGGAGATTAATATTTACCCGGACGCTACTGGTCGACGGGGCGCGAGAGGCCGAATGATTACCGAGTGATAGAGGACGTGACTGGATCCGCGATTGCCGGGGCTGATAACGTCGTTGGAGTCGCACTACGTCGTATCTACGAAATCTGTGCGAGCACTTCATCCATTAGGACACTACTCGTGTCTTGCTGATCGAGAGAGTAATTAATCCGTGGTGCAGGTGCGCGAGATTTGCATCCGTCATCCGGTAATGGCACCGATGACATCTGTAAGCTCGGTTGTGTCGCCACGATTAAATTGCGTATCGGGCTACGAAAATGATGTGCACAATTTGGAGGGTCGTTACTTTGCACGGAGTTATTCGCTATATTCGCTCGGCGTGGATGAAATTCTCCTACTGCCAAGGTGACGCTCGTCATTAATAATAATAGCGAGTTAGTGTGGGATAAACAATCCACACCTCTAGAGCAAAAGTTGTGCGTTTACTTACAAACTATTTTACGTACCGTAGCAACATTTAATGGGAATTACCCTGGAGGCAATACAATTAGGGGAGGATTATTGACGCCTGGGATTGGCATCGAGCTATTTTCTCCCGTTCCCTACCTTAAGAGTCGGTGTTTCATCATTCGAAAACTTCTCTGCTGCTGAAACGTTAAGGAGAGATTCGACGAAGCGTATGGATACTTACCCTTAGTTCCAATCCTCGAACACCAAACGCAGTCTTGCGCGATTCCGGTTTACGGAACATTCTCTCTTAAGAAAATGAAAAGAAATAGAAACAGGAGGAGACAGGGCAGGGAGAAAGAGATAAAGAGAGGGGGAGAGAACGTGAGATGGAATTCGGGTGCAATGGACAAACTACGTAATCTTTTAAAGAAACCGGAAACTTTTGCAAAGTTTGCTTTGAATTAGAGATTGTGGAAGCCATGTTTTTACGTAAAATAAATACATTTTATGCACTAATGTAACTGTTACATCGTAAAAAATTATTAAGCGTACTCGCTTTTAAGTAAACCATTTCTTACGTTAAAAATACCGTTTTTAAGTGCTTTTTATTACTTTTATTATTAACTTAGATCTGATGTTTTGGTAACGTGAGGATAGCGTTCGGTATTATAATTGAAAATAAAGTAAACGAGTCTCTAAAGTTTAACGTATTCAAGTAAAGCAACGCTTATACTAGGAACTAACCTCCAATGAAAACATGTTTTGGCACAATCATCGGTAATGATTCTACTGCATTAGTACCACTAGACTTGTAATCAAATTTCTTTAGGATTACCATTTTTCCGCTGGAATACTAAAACCATGACAGTCGTTATCAGCTTTTTATCTATTTTAAACTGTAACGTATTTCTTTTAAAGGCTTTTCTAACAAGTTCAGAGCGCTTATAATAAAGGCTACTGATTAAATAGTATAATGATTATTTAAGCTTAAGCACAAGATGCGTCTGTTACTCTGTAATAATAAAAACTTATTTCAATAAATACGATACGTGCACTTGCAATTCACGCGAGAACTCGTTGCAGAAAACTCTGGTGCATTATCTTGCCCCCTTATATCTGACTACCGAATTTTTACAAATTTTACCGAGTACATTTATCCTAGAACTTGTTAAATTACATTTGTCGGCGCCTCTTCGTGCATTATCACAAGCTATTCTTTCGTATTTCGCGTATTATATTTGATTACGACCTTAATTCCAAAATATTCAAGCGGAATTCATCGATAACTAAATTAATCAACATTCAAACAGCAATGAAATCGCCCCTTTTCGCTTTGTAATCGAAGCCCATACCTTTGACGCTTGTTTTCTTTATGTCTTTGCACCGACTCCATTCTCTCCGTAACCATTTACTCGACAAAAGTTGCTTTAAAACGCGATATCCTAGCCTTTACATTTTATAATTCTGATCGCATTACTCCGTGAGAGCGAAGGATCCACCGCTAACGTCGGTTTCTCACAAAACCCAAGCGGACACTGTCATCCTGAATAATGCAAATAAGGTTATTCTACAGTTTTGAAAATTCGCGAATCGAGACATTGGAAATACCGGCTCGAAAATCTGGAAAAAGTCCGCAGCCGCGATACGTTTGAAGCTTGGCTCGCGGTACATCGACGGGGATTTCCAGTAATAACCCCCCCCCCCCCAGGGCACAGCAGCGCGCGAAATAATCGCGTTGGGCACGAGCAACAACAAAACCTCGCCAGCTTCGTCGTCCCCTGGCGCATTAATGAACGAATCCACACCCTCGCCGGTGTGATTGGCTAAAACCCGTGACTAATGAGTGAACCGTAAGTTATCACAGAGCTTCGGCATTGCCCACCAATGAAGGTTTATGGGCCACACGGTTCAACGCCTCTTCATTACCCTCCTCATCCCGATCGCCTCGACGCGTGTGATATTTAGCGGCTCGCGTCCCGCAATATACGGGAGCCGTCGGTGGTCTATTAACATGGGAGAGTTGCTGCGAAATTTGATACTTCGCGAAGCTTCTCGAGCAATTGCTATCCGTGTGTTACGATGCTGGTGTGTGGTCTGCGTGATTGTTCGCGCCGATACTTTGTTCCGAGTCGGTACGACGTGGTCGTCAATAATTGCGATTGTTAAAGTCATTGTTCGGTTGCGTTCTGCAAATTGTTCCTGCAACAATTATTTTTGACGGTACGACGACATTGAAACTTGAATCACGATTTGTCCGTCGAAGCACGTTGTTACGTGCTCGTACTAGGAAATTGTACCAGGAGACTCAATATTTGAAACTCGATATTTCAAAGAGTTGTTCAAAGATGTTTAATCTTTTATATTTTACAAAAGTCAGTAGGTTTTATTGATTGCCATTTGTTATTATGAATTTTACGAAAATGGCAATATTCGCTGTATTGCTTAAAACAAAAAAAATTGCATAATAACAGCATGTGCGTTCGAGTACTGGAAGATTACGCTTTAACGGCGGATGTGCATTATTGTACTATCAACACTACCGCAGATATAGAACGTGAGTTCGTTCCAATTTCTCATTATTGAACAGTGGCTTAGATTCGTGAGCAATAAATATAACACGATTATGGGACTTTGAAAGACTTTGAGACGCAGCGTCTCAAATACTCGATGCCGTTATTTTGACAGTAATTACCTCACGCATAAGAATTAAGGGGCTAAATGTTTCTAATTAAAAGTGTTGCCATGCCAAATACTCGTTTATCCCGGTACAATCCAAAAATCCGTTCCTTCACAAACGGCCTAAATGAAATGCATCGTAAATTGCGTACGAAGAATGCAAAAGAAACTGCGTATTCTTTCCTAACAAAAAATGCGAATGAAAAGAAAGCCGTCGGCGTTTCAAAGAGTGAAAAGCTGCGTGTACATCGCGGAAGCTTTTCATTGCACTGCTCTCACGCCTTTCGACAAAGCTCTTCACGACGAAGTTTTGGCGGAGAATAGGTGGAGGGAGCGAGGTGAAGAAATCAGCGAATGCCTGACCGATCCCTTGTCACCCTCGATCATTCTGTCTCTCTCCTAAGTATTTCGTTTCGAGACGAGTGACTCGCGCGCTTCCATCCCCACGAATATATATAATATCGCGTTGGAATCCTCAAAGGCGTTGAGCCGTGTATAATGGGCCGTCGGGAACGTACAATGATCGACCGGATAGACTACCGTCGCTGCTGTTGCTCGAGAACATCCCCATGTGACACCTGATGTCTCCTGATTAGAGCCATTGCTCTTTGTTCATTTACAGTAGGTAGGGCTTCGCTTTTTAATAATCAATTCCTTGGTTACGTCTCGTTCGTCGATTCATTATCGCCTCTTATTCGAGAGGATTAGTGTCCGTGTAGGAACAAACGATCAATCTCGAAACTTTTACCGGTTATGTTACGCGATCGCAACTATAATCGTCTAGTAAAAGAATGTACAGTATGTGATGAGACAATGTTTCGTGTAAATTATAGAATACTCAACGCAATGTAAATGGTATATGGAAGTCTAAGATCCCTTACTGATCTACCTTTGGAGCTTATTTGTTTGAGATAATATTGCGTAAGAATAATATCGCGTACGAAGTAAATTTCATCTTCTAAGCTAATGAAAATTTGAAGAATTCCGTAGGGGTTTCGGATAACCTAATGATAATCATAAAATAATCCTGGAATAAGCACAAGTCCCCCCTCTTTTAGTTTACGATTTGTACGCCATTCGATTTGTAAATGTAAAAGCTTAAGGCAGCTACTGATATTGTCGTGTTTCATAATGAATATTATGGATTAAGCAAATGTCATTGTTAACAAGCGAATTGAACATTTTATGCTATCGGATAAGTTTAAAATGAAACAGGTCATTAAAATTGAAACGCAGTGCCCCTATATATAATATAAAGTAGATAATACGAAGAAAATAGAAGAGAAAAGTGAGAGATAGAGAGGAAAAGGAAAGCCGTCTCAAAGAGAAATTCCGGGCGCGTGTAGATACATGGTGGAAGTGCTCAAGTGTGAATCCTCGAAAGCGTTCTAACGAGGAACTTAACGGAAAACCGATATATCGTAATGACGTCCTCGTGCCGCTTTCCTACCTGTAAGTCGAGGATCTCGAGCGACGCGAAGGGCCACGAAAGTTCAGAGACTCGGTACTCTTGAGTCGTGCGTTAGCGATTCTCAATTTTTCGCGCTCCCGCTGCGCAAGTTAACGCAATCTCCAAATAGTGGTTTATTCTTGATGTTTGCGTCGGGTACTCAGTCCTCATTACCAGTTCATCGCACGCGTGTGTATGCGCTCGATCTTTTGAGATCCGTGCCCCTTTTAAGATCAGCTTCTCTTCGTCTTTCTCACCTTACCGCTGATTTCCTACGATTTTTGTTCAGCTCTTCTCGACTTCCTTCCACTCTGTATAAAGGCTTTCCTTACGAAGCTACGCCTTCTTCTTTTATTCTTGTTCTATGGCATCGTTCATGGCTTTCCTTTTCTTTATGAACAACGATCTAATGAACGTGCAAACAGTATGTCATATCTGCTGAGAAATCGAATGACTTTAATGCGTAAGAGTAAGAATTGCAAAGTAGGAGTACTTGATCGCAAGTCTTTATTTGTGAATTCAGTGATTCGAATATTTTATAAAATAAATGGCAGATGGAAAATGGCTTCTGATAGGCTTTCATAGTGTCGATATAATTGACAATTAATTGTTCATTTCTCTTATTTCTCCACTTTCTCGTAAATTAATAACTTGTTTTGCTTTCTCAATTGTACATTAAGTAAGGCAAAACTTTGTGAAATGAAGTACTTTGAAGTACTATAAAAAAGAGTAGGATCAAAATAATTATAAGAAATAATAATATCAAAATAATTATAAGGTATCCGAAGTATCGTACACTTAACGTGAAATTTCCTTACCAGAAAATATACGAATGGAATTTATTAAAATGCACCATCTAAAAGAATATTACTTTTAGATAAGACTTAATGGTTCTTCATATTTATAATTATATTCATTCCTGTTGATTCGTGTTGATAAAATTGCACAACATTTATTTAACATATCGGCATTTACATTTGAAGCTTTGTAATAATAACCAGAAAAATTCTGTATTTAGTATGGAAAATTGGTGCATAAATTAAGTATCTATACTTGTACTGGTACCTATGACGCTTCAAAAGGTAAAATTTCACTTCTATAATTTCATACATCTTGTATTTTACTAAAGAAGTAAATTTAATTACAAATTAATGATCAATGTACCCCAAATTACCAATACTATCATGTTATTCATTGCACACTGCATATGTATCATAAGTGATTACATTTTACGAGAATACTGAATAATAAATTTTGTTTCTCTTTTGGTAATTTGTTGCTTATTCATAATTCAAATCAGAATGATGGGATTTCTTGCAATTTGGGATTGTAAGAAAATGATCAATTATATTATTAATTAACGTTTAACTTCAAGACATAAACCAACAAAGACTATTATTAAATATTAAATTACATTATACTTTATTTTTCCGATAATTTATTTGTAATAAACTTTATGTACGTCTATGTACGCCTATGTACGTATACATGCATATATACATTTCAAATTATTCGGTTGTCGACAATTATAAGGGATAGATATCATTAGAAATTCTTATAAATATTTAATACTTTAGTTAGCAAGACTCAATTAATTCATACCAATTGTAAATAAATTGATAATTATACAGAAACCGAAATATCAGTTACTAGTGTAACTAATAATATTAGCTAATAGTGAAATCGAAGAATCTATGAAAAATTGTGTTTTTACTAATATTTTTAACGAGTTCCCTTCTACTTGGAACCAAAAGGATTGATACACGAGAGTGAAGTTATTTATTTTGTTACAAGTACCAAGTATATATATCCACCTATACGCAAAAGAGAGTTTTTTCTTTCATCAAATGACTTCTAAACATGAAATACAAGAAGAATAATAATATTTCCAGGTAACATAGAGATTATAACGGGTGTATGTTAACTGTAAGCATTCAAATATAAATATAAGGTTTAAAAAGTGAAAAATGTAATAAAGTAGAAGATACTGAATTTACGGTAATTTAGCAAATATCAATAATCAATCATCAATAAATCTAAAGCAACAATGGCCGAAAGCGATTGCACAGAAAATGACATAAACTCGGAATACAGAAGACCAATCGACGGATACATTCGGTTATTACGAAAAGCAAGTAAGTTCAGTCGCCGTCTAATTAATATTGATTTGTTGTACCGGTTCTTTCATCGCTTTGTCGGTGACTGTAAAGCCTACAGCACATTCAGAGCACTTTAACGAAGCAGCTATTCCTTGGAGTCGACGCCGCGATACCACATCGATTTTCACGCTCGTGCACCTTCTCAGGGTCTCGAGATGATACGCGCCGGCACATGCACTCGCAAACTCCGCGCACACACACGCACGCACACGCACACGAGCTCGACCAGGTTAATTATCCAACGAAAGTGGACTGAGTATACGTCTGGGGCGGTTCGCTCTCCGGCATTCAGCACGCGATCGAAAGAGAGTAGTGCAGCCTACAGAAATGCCCACTCATGTCCACACGCACGGGGAATACGGCTCATAAACACTTGGGAGTGTGACACGATGGTGTCGAGAGCACACACATCAAAGGGTCGGTAGCATCTCCCGCTCCCTTTATCGCTCGGTGTCTTTCTCCTTCTCTTTTGCTCGCCCCGTGGCGCAACTTTGTGACTCGACGGTTTGTTTGTCGCTTTGTTTGATTTTGCATTCACGTAGATAGCTTTCACTTACGCGCTGCGGACCAAGATTAAACAGATTCGAAAATGTGTCCCTCTCTCTCTCGATGATCCGTCGGAGAGAACTTTTCCGCCCACGTCCCGCCCGCCCTCAAGCACTCTTCACCAGTGCGAGGAAGAGCGCGAGTGAAAAAAGGACGCCTCTCTTTGATTCTTGCTTTTTATTTAGCCCCGAGGCTTGCTTAGGCGGTTATGACGCCATTTTCTAACGCGTTAACGAGAGAATGATGACGTGTCGCGCCTTTTCTTCGGAGGAACACGTATCCCAATTCCTCGGAGACGCACGTGCAAGGTAAGACATAAAGGAACTAATGTACCAAGAGTGTCGTAACCTTGTGTATTCTGTATGATGAATTATTTGGTCCAGTTTTTACATGGAACGATGTCAATGTGTCTACTTTTGAAAAAAATAAGCGTAGTATGGCGCGTCTGGTGCAGAGGTGTTGGGGATCTTCGTTGCGGTGTCCTAATTGGCAGAATTAAGCGGATCCCTTGCACCCTGCGCGAGTAAACGCAGACGCAATCGATACCGCAATTATCTGAAATGTAGAGATGGAAGAACTTCAAATGCGTGCATCGAGAGTTTCGGAAATGCGCGGGTAAACTAGTAAAAAGATTACAAATCATACGGGGAATAGCGTAGAGCAACGCGCACCTGAAGCGAGAATGAAAATCTTCATTTCTAATAAGAAATAAAGATGCACTTAAATTGACGCTGCCAAGTTGATAATAAACCTAATCTCCGCAGGCGGCTTTTTCACGAACTTTAACACGACGCAATTCATAAAATTATTTATCGGATTAACTTAAAAGCCTCGCGCTCCTGCAATATTCCAGAAATACTCAATGTTCGTAGAAAAATTGCACGTTTCATTTACGATAAGAGACTGGCGTCGACGCCTGTCAATCTTGTACCTAGAATAATGGCTACGTCATTTGGGTTATTAAGCAGTGTACCAGGCCGAATTAATTCGAATCAGGCCTTTCGGATGCCTACCGACGGATGATGCAAATAGAATTGATGGCCAGTGAGTCTGAAAATCTAGGTAGAATAATGCCGCTAATTGCGTTGGCGAACAATCGTTCGAAAATAACAGATCGGCTACATCGCGACACAAAGAACGAGTCCGGCCCCTCACTTGGCAAATCTTTGACTCGCTGCTTCTGGAAATGCACAATAATAAGAAGAAAGCAGCACAAGGAAGGAAAGGTAAAAAGGCGGCTGAAGAAAGGAAGGGAGAGAGCAAATGCGACGTTGATGCGCCTTAAATGCAGGTTTTTCAACGCGTTACGTAAAAATGCTCACGAAAGCAGATTAGCTCGCGATGCAAATCCTTCGGTCATTACCTATTTCCCTAACCTCACTTTTCCTTTGCCTCCCCGTCGCCCACCGCATTATGATCGTCTCGATGAAAGAAGCCACGCTCGCAAGATTTCCCGTGGTTTCCTCCGATTTCCCCTCTTCCACTTCCTATTGAACGAGAAAGATATTCTCCCCAGGCGCGGATGTACGCTCGAGCATGCAAGCAGGTACGTTCGTATATACGTGTGCACGTACGCGTACAATAGCCAAACACGTTGAATGGATGCGGGCACGTTTCAAAGCGCAAATTCGACCGCATTTCCCCCCCACCCCACCCCGCCGCCGCCACCGCCGCCCTACCCCCGTACGGGAGATTTTTCTTCTTCTCTTTTTTTGTTGCGAGGACGATGCGCCGAACGCGTACGCGACATATACGAGTGTCTTGTTCCTGCTGGAAGGTCTCATCGGCTTTTCGCTCGAAGGCACGCATCAAAGACTGGCGGCGTGTACCCTTGTTGTGGTTTCAATAATTTTTAATGGCTAGGTTGGAATAATGTGCGTTGCAGGTGACTGCACCGGCGGTGATTCGTCTGTAGCATTCATCGAGGTATGCGGAAGTGGATCGTAAAGGGACCGAAGTGTTGTCATTTCATATTTGTGTATGTAAATGGATACGCCTTACAATAATGACATGTTTCGCATCGTACTGTACCACGTGAAACGTTTCCAACTACCTGAAAATGTAATATGCTTCTAATAAGGGAAAGAGATATTACATTTTTTTCTTTTGCTGTGGTTGTGAAAAGTCAAAAAAATTTATCAGTTGGATGCGGTATTAATTTAGTATACGTATAATTCGTTTTAAAATTGTGCAATGAAACGAGGATAACGTGTTTACTCTATCTTATATTTATTATTTATATTTTTTCTTATATATTAAGCTTCAAATGCGCGCGCGCGCGCGCGCGTGTATAACGTATAAAGACTACTGAATCCGAAAGATAATACTCAATCAAAAGCATTTACATCATCACAATTAGTCCGATGAATAATATTAGTCGCTACGTTATGCATGAATATATTTAAAAATTATCGAAAAATTAGTAAACACGTGAAAGATGTGTTGGAAATTACAATATAAGTATGAATTACTACACGCGAGTTGTATTAGTAAGTAAGTGGTAGTAGTAAGTAGGTAGTAAGTAGAAAAAGCGAATACTGATTTCAATTCAACATTAATTGCAGAAAAGAGAATGCGCGAAATGGAAATTTATAATTAATTTAAATAATCTCTACTGAAGTTCAAATTAGAATATCAGCTTTTTAATTCTTTTCTTGTTTTCTTCAAAAAGCTCAAAATCTTTACTTTGATATTGGGTATCAAAAGCCGCATTTTTTGCATTTTTAACTGAAGGTACTTAATGTTACATGCGCTATGTTGCTGATTAGCATATATTTTAACAATGCTATCGATTTATCCGAGGTACGAAATTAGTATTGGGGTAAAAATGGGTAAAAGCCAGTCCAAAACTGTGTGCATAAATTCACTTTTCAAATTTAAGTGTAAGTTCTTCTCTTTAAAGAACGCGCAGAATCGTCATAATGTTGCAGCATTAAAAGAAAATAAACTTCTAGAGAAAATGAGCGATCTCAAACAACTAGGATCAAAAGATAAAACTTGAGTTTCGCTCTGTATAATTTTCAAGAGCTTCTGACAATCCTTTCTGGCAGTACAAACCGTTGTTTGCATGCCTTTAGAGCACGCAAGATACTGTATAAGCGCCCCCACGGAGAACAAGGATCATGACCTCTTAGCACAGAAGGAAAAAAATTAAAGGAGTAAGCGACGCACCCCGCGTCGTCTTAACCTCAATTAAAGCAAGCAGGTATACAATACGCCTCCTTGGTGCACCCTCTACATTTAAGATGCGCGAGAGAAAGAGAGCGAGAGAGTGAGTGAGAAGTAGACGGAAGGAAAATGGAGTGCCGGTAAGCTAGGAATAAAGACTTGACATTAAAAGGAGCCGACATCCTTTACTAGCCGTATGATGCACCTATCTCGCTTCTCCTCTCTTTTCCTGGGGCTTTCATTAGGATTAAAGACCCGCCGCCCTCTCCGAAAGCTGAAAAGCAACAATGAGTCGACCATGAAGTGTATCAGTCGGCAACTGCATCGGTCGCCAAGACAGGCAACACAAGCGGAGTGCGCGTCAACAATGGCAGGCGGTAGCGGCAAGATTATGACCAATAAATTGGTTCTCGGTTCATTTCACTAATTCCCATAATAATCTAATAGATTACGATTATCTGTTTAGTACGGTTCGTTTGACAAGCTGCCACCACTGGGGATGAGGTATATTATGAAAGAGGTACAAGGAAGTTATGAATGCAGGATGTTGCAAGCGAGATGGACGAGAGAATGGTTGAGTCTCCTGTGGAGTTGGCGGTGGTAGTGAAATTGCGAGTGTATTGCGCAGGAATTCGGTCATAATGACCGAAAACTCGAAAAGATGGAGAATTACGGAATATTACGTCCTTTATGGGCGAATCTATTAGTTTCGGTAGAACGAATTACCCGAGTTATGTCGCGGTTTTTCCTTACCATTTGCATTAACTATCGTGTTACAGGTCGTCGATGCAATCGGTAGCGTGAAAACGTTAGCGCGCACATCTGGATTATATAAGTGTAGACGTTATTGGAGACATTCGTGAAACATTAGTTAAGCGGATTCTAAAAGTCCTGGTATTTCGATAAACTAATGATAAGATTTATAAGCCTACTGAAATATATCTACAAGTATACACTAGCGATCAAATTATGACACTTGTAATAGTTTTCGAGAAAAAGACATTAACGAATGTAACATCATTACTTTAGAAATGTCATGAAAAATGTGTAACTTCTTAGAATTTTATTTTTCTGCATAACTAAAGTTGAGCGTATCAGGGCGGTTAATTTTATATCCCATACTGTTTTCTTTCGAAAAGTCTACAAAAATATTTTATCGCTTTATTTTCACCACTTCCAACATCATTATTTTGAATATTTTTGATGAAATTATGCGCGAATTTGGAATATTCGTCGTAGATTTTGAATATATTTACAAAAGTCTAGCTAGAAAAGAGACATGAATGTTTATAATTTTGTAAATAGATTTGTTAACTTTATAAAGGAAAAGTAATTCTTGTACGTAAATACCTTTACGTACTTAAATATTATTTACTCAAATATTCCTTATATTTTCAATCAGTGACGTAACCTATTAATTTCTTCATATATACGCGAATGCATTAAATATATTTTAACGTATATTTTCTATGACGTACAAAATGCACGTAAGTGTATTTTTGTTATACACAAGATGTAAAAAGAAATTTGTAATGTCGTGAGCGAACGGTGTTATCACTGGATAAATCACAATACTAAATTAAAGATGTTAATTATTATTTTCAACTGCAAAAATTTGTTTATTTTGACACATGCTTAACAAAAATGACACAAGGTCTATCATAAGCACAATCTTATCTAAATGGATATTATTCCATTTACTGCAAATACTCGAGTTAATGATATTTTTGTTCAATAAAAATCGTTTAACTCAAAAACCCGTGTTATAATTAGTACGGAAAAACCATCTTTGTACATAACAATTGTTGTTATTTAACATGCCAGTTCCTTAATTTTACTTTACTTTTTATCATATATATATATATATATATATATATATAAGTAACTTATTGCGACATTAAAGAGTTTACCAAACTGGTTCTTCTACTCATCAAAAAGTAGTTTCTTTCATGATTTGTAATAAAAGCGAACACTAACAAAAATAGGAAATCTCAGCATCGCTTCATAGAAAAATAAGATGTATTCTCTATATTACACTTCGATCGAATTGGAATTGAATTATCTCCACGCCTCGAACAATTCCGTAAGAGGTTAATTAAAGGGATACGTTCGAAATCTGCGCAGCAGCCGACTTACGCTCTATTGATGATAATAAATCCTGCCCTTCTATAGATTCACGAACATTCGTCCGTTTTATACGTGCGTAGGCCAATAAAAAAAAAGACTGAAAGTAGTAGTGCGTGTGCGTGAAAGATTAAGAGAGCCAGAGAAATCTTTGTTCTGGTGCATTTACGAAACATAGGGTTTGCGTGTGAATTTTCATTCGCATTAAAGGGAGCTAGAAGTGAGACCTGGCAATGTTATGAGAAATTTAAGAGAAACAGATAAACAAAGGGAGTAATTGATGGAAGAAAGGCTGACAGTCGGTATTTAAGAACATTTGTAAGCGACATGTACATCACGAGGCTTAAACTGATAAGTGGCGGCCGCTCAGTATTAACCGATAAACATGTTAGCGAACAAATGTAATCAGATAAATTCATGAAATACGCTTAACTAGTTTGTTATTATTCTGCTGTTATTACATCGGTATACAACTATCAGTACTACTTTCCACTACACTTATATTAATTCAAATTGTTTGAATCGGATGTGTACTTTTACTTACTTTAGTGCGACTCGAGTAAATATTACTACGATTAGTAGTATTTATTTGATTTTTTAATGTATTAGGCAAAGTAAAAAGAATTTAAAATGATAGCCAATATTTAAACCTTTCCATAACAATATCCAAATGATTAACAATACTCCTCCAAAGGGATTATACATAATTCTATATTTCGCACACGAATGCGAACATTATAATTAGACCTGATTAACAATTGTGCTAATCTAAAATGCTGGAGTAAAAGAGAGTGCTTTTTTGTAAAGAACAAACGTCTAAACAACAAACGTCTCTCTTCTGCATGCGCGTATCCATCAATCTTCATTCTCGCAAACGCAAAAAAGAAACAAAAATATTTATGTCAACGGCGCCTTCTACAAGCTCTCCTCTTTTTCTCTTTTGATAAAGCACGTTGTAGACGTAAAGCAATGGACAGCCGTACTTCTGTCAGCTGTTTGAAAAATGAAAAAGAATTTGCAAAAAGAAAAAACTGGTTTGCCAGTGTGTCAGCGACATAACGATTGGAAACAAATGGTGAAGCTTACAGAGAACTCTAGAATTGCCGACGAATATTCTATGAAAAAATTGCTTTAAATTGTGCCAAATTCTAATTTAAGGATAATTATAAATAAAAATACATTTTTTCAAAAATGATGAAAAAGTTCGAATTGACGCTGCTTAAGCTTCGCTTAACTTGAGTGTCTATTCATGAAAAAGGATGTATTCCAAAGCGTTGTTTTTCATTGGGTACCGTAGAAAATAGCCGCAATTGCTTAACTACTACTTACAGCCCTCGATCAAATTATACATTAGCAATACCAAAACACACTCCGTACGTTCAGACTACGAAGAATTGAAAACATTTTACAAAGATAACAAATCTTACGCCTTGATTCTCCAGACCACGCTATTATTCCGTAATTAAAAGGAGGACTTTAAGCCGACCATAGCGATGCAAAAAGATAACACATCGTTAAAGGCCATTGAAATTAATTTATAAAACATTCGAAGGATCGCTAGATTGCGCGTCGCGTTAACGCGCAAAACATTTGCCTTAATCCCCGAGCGAAAAACATAGAAGCCCAACAAAAGCAACGACAATCGGAAAGCAAAAATCCGTGCATTCCATTATTACTTTTGTCGCGCTGTGCAACTTCCACTTGCACAATTAAAAAAGAAGTCTCGCGAATCCCCGCGCATCGAGGCCCTAATCCCCACGGCGCACACGCGCACACCTACCCCTGCAAAGGGATGATGCACGTGCGTGACGTGGGTGGACAGGTTTATGGGGCCGGCGAGTCGGGGGATGTTGCGTAGCCACCGCGAAACGTTTAGCGAGATTGCAGACGACAATGCGACAATGCGGTTGTACGTGACACGCCCGCAGCCCTGTTACGCGTGTTACGGGTGTTACGGGGTGGGTTGCCGCAGACACGCGGAAATCTCGCCAATTCTAGGCGGCAGTAGCAGGCGCGACGCACCCCCCGTCCCTGTCTTTCAATTCCCATCCCCGCTCCCTCTTTTCTCGCTGTCTTGCCAACTCTTTTTTGTGCCCACGTCTACGCGGGCTTTCCCTTCCTGCATTGTTCCCCTCGTCGGCACTTTTTCACATCCTTTCTTCACCGCGGCTCCTGCTTCTTCTGACTTTTGCCTTTCGTTTCCATTTTTTTTCTTCTTCTTCCTCGGAGTTCTCGCTCTTACTCCCTGGCATTGTCACTTTGGCTCCGATGACTCGGTGCAGTTGAGTTTTTAGTTTTTCAATGCGAGCTCTATACGTGCGCTATACATCTCGCCTAGATGCTGCTTTTGAATATTGTCGCGCGAATCGTTGCCACCGCGGACCGACGCTCGTTAGTCGAGGGAAAAACGAGCGCCGAAGAATAATCATCTTTTTATTTTTTCCGCACTTTTTTGCGCAGAAGAGAGTGTGCCTGATTGTGCAGTGTAAGCGATTGTTAGGGGGAGATGTTCATACTCTTTCACCTGCGACAGACTTTTTGCTTACATTTGCTTATATTTGTTTTCCGGGTCTCTGCAGGTCGCACGAGAGCCTCGCATTTGAACGGATCAGGAACGATCGAGAAAAATGCACTTTAAGAGTCTAGCACGTTTTTTCTTGTCAGTTGTTTTTTAGAAAATGTCGCTAACCCTTGAATGTCAAACGCGATTACCGTTTCGCAATGGACGGTAACATTGTATTGGAAGAATACCGAGTGCAAACCGCCTAACGTCAAACGGATAGACGCTGTGATAAAAGAAAAGAAGTAATAAACGAACTTATTACTTCTTATTCGGAATATTAATACTATTTCTAGCCTTGAAATATTAAAATTATTACATAATTATGTGTACTACAATACATAATATTCGATTTTACAATATACCAGGCATATATTTTATATTTAATTACATATTTTATGTGTAAAATTTCGGAAACTCGCGAAATAGTTACATTTCTCAGTGGAATATTGTCACGTGTTTACTTATGCGATTACGAATTAATCTGATAATAACGAGTTTATCTATATATTTATATATTTATATATTTATTTATATATATTTATCTACATATTTTTCTAATAATAATGTTCTGACTTGATATACTGTTTAAAATGTCGCACGTCGGGAATTTGTTATTTTGCGCGGAAAATGTAAACGTAAGAGGATAAGAAAATTGACAAAATACAAGATATTAAATTTTTTCACAAATATTCAATTTTGTATCCTCCTATAATTCACATAAGCAATGCCGCACGACTGAACAGAGTTTCAGTCCTTCTGACGATTTCAAGAATAGAACAGATAATGGCTGTGACGAAGACTTGGCAATGCATCACGATCGCGATTAACGCGAGATTTTGTCCCGTTAGATAAAAGTAACGAAAAAACACCCCGAGACTTGAATACACCCTAAGAAATGGCTCGAGTACTTGTCCATAAAAGTGAACAAAAACGAAAGAAACAGGGAAAATCCGTTCCAGTTGGTTGTGCGCGATGTTACGGCGCTCGTATGAGTGATTCTCCAAGTGGTACGCGTAAGCATGAAAATTACGAAGGAGCGCGGTATTGTCAGGTCGAGCTTACGGTCCCTAGGTTGCTGCTCTATTTTTTTCGGGACCTCTAAAACTCGTAAGGCTACGGCCTCATAAAAGATAGGAGCGGACGCTAAGTCTTGGACGCGGACTCGAGAGGCCGGTCCACTTTGTATAGCAGGGCGCATGCGCACGGACGAACCAGCGGATAAGCGAACGTCACCACGCGTTACCTCGACCGGCTATTCTTCCTGCTCCGGCAATTTGCCACTTTGCTCTGCCTCGTAGCAACGACCCGCCCATTCTTTTCTGCTCGGCGGATGCGATCATCGCCGGTTCCGCCGCGATCTTCCTTCTGATCGACGCTGCTTGATGTCGGTGTGACACTCGAGCGGATGACGCGCGTCGCTTTGTTGTGCGCCAATTATTTGGCAATACAGTTCGCGTCCGAGGAAAGTTTTTATGCCCTAAGTGATTTACGATCAGCGGAAGCGACAAGTAGTTTAACGGGATTCGAGAGAAGAAGAAGAAGATTCCGAAGGTTCTTTTCCCTTTTTCAGGACAAAGGCTGTACGCGTAATTTTGCATCTTGGGAGATGATTGCGATCGGGAAATAAGTAAATATCCGTAATTAATACCGCTGTGCGAAAAAATTATCAGTGATAAGTACTACTTTTCATTTGACATTATAGTATTCAACAGCTAATGGGATTTAAGGTTTATTAAGATAATACATTTTGTTCGAAAGTGGTGATTGAACAATTGCTGAGCAGTTCTGTTTATCCGGTTAAATCTGAATAACCGCTCTGCCACTTCTAAAATTCATTTTTCTTCGTCGAGTGCAGTTCGAGTGGTTCATTAGGTTACTTTATATAAACTGGTCGTGTACAGGACTTTGCGGAATCCACCGTAATTTAGATCATTTAAAGGGAAAGGAAATGAGAATGTATAAAGAACATCCAGAATGATTTAGCGATCAAACGACGATCGAAAACCGATAAATATATATTTTAAATGTATGATTATTGATATAAACACAAATTCACGTATAAAATGTACATTAAATAGTAATCGATTTGCAGCATGTTGTTTAAATATTAAATACCTTTATAAATCTATTATGTGAATAAAATATTAGCTACTAAAGACACTTGAGACATTTACCGTTTCAAGTTAATGCTCTTACTCGTAAGAGGAATTACAGATAATCCCATTATTTTACGCTATTTTTTAGTATCCGTAATTTATTCCGACATTCTCTAAGTTTGATATTTTTGATATTCCCGCAACATATCTAATTCTTTGACATATCATTAGCAAATTGGAATTTCCACTGACAGTTTCTAGAAGGAACATTACCCAATGTAACATTCTCAAATCATAAGCGTGTAAGATTACGAACGAATTTTGTATTTATGCAACCGCATGTACAACGTATAAACGTCTCATTGATGTAATAACTCTTGATCACTTTTCAGATGAAAAGGTCGCATTCCAGCGACGATTCAAACGTCAAGCATAACGCCTGTTCACCGACGTCGATTCGTGCGTACGTTCATAATCGACACTCTTTCTCTGTTTTAAATACAAATTGAGACACTATACAGTGCAACATCCATATGAGCAGGGCATTGTCCGCTCCACGTAAACGATTACAAAGCGAAATACGCGATTCTTACCTGAGCCACGGCGCGTAAACACGAGGAAGCCTATGATCCGTGAAAAGGCCCCGTGGAAAAGTAAAAGCTTCATGTCTTTCCGTCTCCGTCCCTCTCTAACCCCTGGAGCTTACACGTGTGTACACGTGGAGTCCCTGGTCAAGGCTTCCGCGTTACCCCTCGGATCTTCAATGACGCTGACGAGGGCCGACAGCCTTCCCAAACAGAGGCGGTTGAAAACGTCTGCTCGAGTTTAATGCCAGACTCGCTGTTGCGAGAGCCAGAGGCTCGTCGCGTTTGCGCGAGCTTGTGTTTGCCGTGCGCCCGCGCGTGTGCGTGTGCGTTGATGGGTGTACGTAAACCGCACGTTCGGACGACTGCGATCCGGGTGACGCGGGGGTGTGGGCGAGTGTCGATGCGAAGTTACGGCTTTGCACGAGTTGTCGTTGTGGGGGAATTATTGGCCACGGCAGAATGATTATTCCCTCGTTCCCTTCTTTAACAGTCTGCTAAGGGAATACGGCGCTCTAAAGTGCGTTCGTTAAATCTGTCCTTTACGAACGGAATACATTTCACTTTTTATTCGTGATCTGTTGAGTGTTTGAATGTTTGAATGTTTGCTTGGCCCGAGTTTGGTAAGTAGCGCGCTGAACATTTCTCGAGGAAAATTTGAAACTGGAGCTCGGAGGACATTAGCGTGTCTTGTCCGCCGGAATTTATTTACATTACTTACGTGTAATATGTTCATAAGTGCACGTCGACGAGAAATCTAATCTCACGGTATATGGAAGAAAAGGTATCTGTGTAGCGGTGCGCTTTCATGTTTAACATGTACGCTCGATCGGTCAAGAAAAAAAATTTGGAATTTAACGAGTCTTTTACAAAGCATGCGAACTAATTATGTAGGAGTAATTAATTTTTACCAGATTCAGCTTCAAAGGAGAAAATGTGGCAGATCGCGTGAACAATTTATATATTCAATTTCAATGTGTTATTACATCCGTGGAATAATATGGAATAATAATAATAATACAAACGCTACTTTTACCAATAACGCGGACAGTCTTGCGAAGCAAACGCGAGCGGTTGTATAATGGAAGCTTTTCGAAAACAAACTGCCTACTGCCAATACGCTCACACAGACATTCGACAACTCGACAAACTGTACTCGTGCAGAGACAGAAAAGCCGTACCTAGGAACGACAATTGGGGCCACAAACGAACGCAACAGTAAGCTCTGTGGGTATATTGGTGTGTCGCAGCATTTTTAAAGCCAAAGGATTACGAGCATTAGAGAGCTCAGCCGCTGAAGCAGCGGATACTATTTGGATAAAATCCGCCTGTGTCTCAAAAATTCAATTTTCCTTCTCTTCAGCCATTGTGCTATTACCATGGAAAGGGTTGGATGCGTCCAACCGATGCAATAGAAACGTCCGCACTTGTTCTCCCGGATGATTCGTAAAAAAGGGGCTCGCGATGCTCTTATATACGGACATGTGAACCCGTAATAGGTCAAGGTTGTGGGAGACTGAATCTCAAAATCATCCGCAAGGTTTGATCTTCTTTCGGTATTTTCCGTGGGAACTAGATTTTATTGTCCTTTGCTTGTTCACGGAGTTAATGCGTATTTGACGTTGAACCGGTTGAATTCTACTAGGTTTCATGGGACTCGATCCTGTGAAAATCTGAGGATTATTTGGCAACAGCGTAACTGTATCAGCTAATCAAAGAGAAAAGCAAAACAAAAGCGTTTCTTTTTTTATTCAAATGCTTGAGTATCCAAATTTATTACGTTCGAAGATAAATTGTATTATTTATTGCCAAAAATGATAAAGTAAGTCCTAATTTTCAAACTGAAAATATGAGAAAAATTGCGTTGAAGAACAAGGAATATTGCTTCATCGGATATTATAGCACACTTTTTCAAGATAAATCGTTAATTTAATCGTCGTATCTTGAGAAAAGCTGATTTTTCAATATATTTAATTTCTCAGTTATTCAACTTTACTGCAAACCTAACCTAAAATAACCTAAAATAACCTAACCTAAAATAGTAAAATTCTTCTCAAGTTTTTCGTGGATATAAGTGTTAATGGTCAAGCAAAGTAGAGGCAACATTCGTTTATTGATGGTCAGTTCAGATGACTGGACTAATGGACGCAGATCCAGAGGCAGAGGTTTTTACGCGACATATGTCAATGTTTACCTTCTGGCACGACGCGCTTCACGCTCTTCTGATCGCGTTTCATTCGCGGTGTAACAGTCCCTTTATTATTTACAGCAGCAACTCGTTCCCGACAATTTTATATCCACTTTCGCGGATCAACAGTATGGAATTGGCTATGTAAACTGACCAATCGTATCGTTAAAAATGTGGATCACTTCGTAAGGAAGATTTGTACGTGTTAATGAGTCGGCTGCATACGTATGCGTGCATTACATCTTTTCTGGAGGTGTTTTGATTTGTATCAGATGCTGCTACATGTGATTATTTAGCTTAAAAATTCTCAACTTTTGACTAAACATCAAGACATTTAGGTTTTTACGTATAAATTTTATTAGACTGCTCTATAACTCTATCAAAGAGTTAATATAGCGCACTCTGAAACACACTAGATATTAGAAACGTATTAGATGCAATAGGGATGAGTAGAAGAAAGAGTTATAATCATTCTAATATAATCGTAACAAGTATGATTGGAAGTTTCACCATTGAGAGTAAGTACGATGTATCAGATGCTCGCTAAAAACTTACTTTTAAAAAGCTACCAACATGCTCTTGTTAAAATAACCACTATAAAGAGACATAAATTTTGCTTACTGCTGTTCACTTGGGGGACAATTCACTTAGGGTGTTGACAATAAACCTTTCGAACCAAGTCACAATCCCTCATTCAGATATAATGTGTAATTTAAGTTTTTCTTTTAAATTTTATAATGTATAATTTTTCAATAATATTAGTCCTGAGAATCAGTCAGTTAGTGCTTATCGCTATTCGAGTCCTGGAGATTATTTTGTTAGCGATACTGCAACGTCTCCACGCACTGATAATTTCTTGAGCGTTGAGGTGCAGGCGCGAATAGAACATTTACAGTAATGAGGAACCTACTGTCTGAGTAGTGACCATCTGTACTCACAATCCATCCAGTTGGCAACGTGTAGTCACCCTATTCGCTGTTCTTTGCTTGTTCGCCTCTTCCTCTAGTTATCTCTTGCTTTTGCATTTTATCAGTGTTCTTCACGCCTCTCGCTCCACTCTAGCGTATCTAGAAACTGTTTTTCTTTTATAAGTGTTGAACTTGCTCGCTCAGTTTCAATTTTAACCGTAAACTGTAGATTTTCACACTTCATAGTTTAACAAGAAAGACACGAAGAAGAGAGAAATGATTTAGGATATTTACTTTGGAATTATAAAACGCCAATTGAGCATGTACTACGAACTTCTAAGTTGGGGATAATGAGGTTATGTTTTTTGTTATTCAAAGATAAATTTCTCGAGGATCTTTTCATATTGTTATATATGAAAATACATACAATTTATGAGAAATGTTTTTAAAAACTCTCTTTTAGCTTTAGAACACTAGATTACACTTGAACAAAATAACCGCGTAGATTTTTTAATTGATATTTTTCTTGCTTAGGAATGAAATATTTGAAATACGAAACTTATCGCGTTTTCTTAGCGAAAATACTAAATTTGATATTTGGAAGAAAAATGTGATTCGTTGATTTTGAAACCGCTTAATGCCATTAATAATTACACGATCATCAGAACTTTATTTGTTCAGCATTTGAGCATTTAACAATTTTAAAAAAGTATCAACTATATCGACTTTGGTTAAACGTGTTTTATTTTTTCATAATGAATATCATACTTGGTAACAGAAAAATTTTACAAAAGAGACTAGTGCTTCTATATGATTTTCTGTTTAATAGAATTATTGAGAATACGTAAAAGTTTCAAACATCATTACGGACGTATAAAGTAAAAAAGTACAAAGCACACTTACGTAACAGATTTAATGTACGAATTGTTTGTAAGAGTAGTAAAAACAATATAAATATACTGTCATTATTGAAACGGATATTTTATACTTTATACATTGGTATAAATATCTTTTTTCAAGTTTTTCTTTTCCAGTGATTCTAAACTATTATTTCGTTATTAATTCTACAATGAAAGACCAAACGTACTTTCTCAGAAGTTAATGCATATTAATTGAAATATTTGGTATTTAAACTTTTTAGTGTAAAATATGAACATTTACCAGGATGATTCTGATTCTGCGTCGAAAGAGCGACAATCGGGCACTGACGAGGAGAAAAAATTTTGCTTAAACAGAAGGAAATCCCTGGCCAGTATAACCTTTGTCACGATCAATCTCTAATTCCTTTTACGTCAAGAATTTCTCTATACGCCGTCATCTTACATATTACCATCTACATGTATTACCCAGACTTCGTCGAGATTAAGGAATAGCTTCTTTGACTTTTTCCGCTTCGCACAGAGAACTCTTTTAGCTTCGTAATGTATTCCGACTAAAAAAACCAGTCTCCGATAGCGATGTCGAGGATAAGATAAAAAGGACAAAACAGAGAAGGACATCCATACCTTTGCCGGCAAAGAAAGCCGACATCGGGGGAAAAGAGTGGAGTCAACGAAAAGTTGAAAGGATTTCGCGGGGATTAAGATGGCGATAACGAGCTTCTATTTTTCTCTCTTTTCTTTCACGAAGGTGGGATGAAAGCCATTCTTGTCGATAGCGTCGAAAGAGAGGGTGTAAGATAAGCGCCTCGACAGTCGATCCTATAATTGGCTGGATTACCGAGCAACGTTAATCTGTTTACCGTAGAAGTACGACGCCGTCGACACTTGTTCTTCTGACTATTTTCTGCATTCCTTTCCCCTAACGCGATTCAATTGATTTAATGCTTTGGTCGTATTTAACATCCGAGATATTAGCGCAGATTTATAAAAAGATGTAATTGCCATTTGGGTCAATCAACGCTGCCTTGACCAACTTGATATTTAATCATTTTATTGTACTTCCAGTTATGAAATGATTACTAATAAGGTATGCAAAAAAACTGATTAATTTCGCCCGAAACTGTGGAGGAACGCATTCGAGAGTGAAAGTTCTCTAGTTGCTTTTGTATGCGAAAATATCGAAAATGCCACTTATCAACAATTTGCCAACAGTTATCATCGTATTAATATATATCAATAAATTTTATAACAATATCGCGATTGCAGTCTCGTATTGTAAATAACCAACATCTCGTACGTAACAATGGATTGTTACGTATATTAAATTTGATAACTTAAAAGATAATCAGTCAACTGCATTGTGCAAATATTCATTTTAATACATTTTAATACATGTATTATACCGTCTAGATGAAAATTGCATGTGTTAGACAGTTACAAGCATAAGTAGAATAAGACGATTAAACGTTGACGAATTCAAATTTTCAAGAACTGTACGTCTGATATTTTTCGTAACATTAATAAATCGAAAATTAGAATAACTGCTTCGAAAGTGTTTAACAACATACGAATAAAATGTCTTCGCTAGATAACATAGAACCACAATTTTGTTGTCGGTAACGCAAATGTTTAATACTCGATTTTAGCTAATAAAAATTCGGCGTAAATTCGATCGTGTTACCCTAGATAATGCGATAATCTAGTTAACGTCAGCGGATAAAAATATTTCAAGTGTAAATTCGTGATATAATTGAGATATAAATGATAAACATATACTCATATTTAATAATATTTATATAAATAAATATTTATATAAATTATATATGCTTCAAAATCTAGATTACAAAAGTTATGAATAAAGACAGTTTTATATGAGCAATTGGTGAGGAAATGATTAATTGATATGAAAGAAATTTGTACTAAAATTATCACAAGCAAGGTTAAAGTTACATTAAATTAATACATTTTGATACTATCATTTCACGAATAGAGTTGAGGAAGAAAAATTCGAGTATTAAAAGTTATTCATCTCTAACGTAATATGTTTCAAAATCAAATGTTCTGAACGAAATATCTTTATCATAATATGATAATTTGCATAATTAATGGTCAATAAATGCAAGTACCGTTTTACTTTTTATTCAGCTAAAAGTAACAACTTTATTTGAAAGACATATTTGAGGCATAAATATACAACAGTCCGACTTTAATTCACATAAATGACCAATCGAAGCTAAATGTAGAATTAAGTTTCAAGGTTTTTCAAGTTCGTTAACATAACATTCGTTGAATATAAATATAAAAATGTATGCCACAAATGAAATAATGTCACGGAGTTATCGGTTATCTTATTTGTTCTTGCAAAAAATTTACGAAGAATCCACCCTCGTTATCTATTTAATCTCCGTCAACAGCTTTTATTCTCCTGCCTAGAAATCAAGAATCTTTCAATTATATTCCACAAGTGCGCGCTTTTCGTTTACTTAAAAGACTCCAACAGCCAATGAAAAGACCTTTCTAGCATATTTGTGAAATACACAAAAGTGTATTTCACAAAAACGTATCTTAGACGCTTCTTATATACATTTGCACATTATACGCGCATGTGTAAAAATCTATAAAAATATAAATTTCAGTTAAATAGCATAATAAGTATGAAAGTATATCAAAACACAAATTTTTCCCTCAAAGAGGACTCAAAGATAAAGGGACTAAGGGAAGAAAGGGACTTGGATCACGCGAGGTGGAATCTAGAAGAAGGGTGCGAGCACGCGGATAGATTGTTATGTCCTAAACAAATCGGGTTGATTGTTTGCAGTGGCATCGTTTTACGCATGAAGCCGCGGGTTCTTTATATTCCTTTTCCTTGCTCCTTCTCTTGATTCGAGTCGATGCCACTTGAGCGAGGCTGGAGTGTAAGCGAATGTCGTCGTCGTCGTCGTCGTCGTCGTCGCGTCGTCGTCGCCGTCGTCATCGTTGTCGCCATCGTCGGTCACCCTCCCTTGGCTCCGAGCTTTGATCTACGCCGAACTTCACCTCGAGATCCTCGGTCCCGAAGCCTCCCTCGGGTCATCGTTGTTTCTTTCTTTCTCTCTATTATTTTTGCGCTTATGCATGAGTTTTTATAACTTGATGCGCATTTATGCTTATGTATTTGTGGGCGCCCGCGCGCGCGTATGTGATTGACCTTGCCAAGTCATACGATTGGTGCATACTCGAGGATCTGTGTCGTTACTTAAAGTAATTAGTTTTTACATCTTTATTAATGGCTTATAATTCTCTTATTCTGTTGTAGCGACCATCGATACGCACCTTATTTTTCATTATATTGCTCATATCACACTCTATTTTGATTTTCTATTTACGATTTACAATTCGCACTTTAATATTATTATAATATTTAAGTTTCAACTTTTACATTGAACTTAGAAATCTTATGGAATATTATTATTCTTTCTTGTTTAATTTCAAATTATTATTATTAATTGTACAGTACCATGATTGTATGTAATGAAAGAAACTCTAAGAATTATTTTCAACAACTTTTACGTGTTTAAATTGTTACTACTTTCCTTACCAACGATATAATTTCATTAACAAATAAAATAACGTATGGATTAAAATAAATTTACGATTTTTACCTTTTAAACATTTTTTAATAAATTCTTTCCAATTGTATGGGAAAATGATTTTATTGTTAATTACAGACATAACATTTTAATTATATATTAAAAATTTGCCTTCTCATAACGCAAACTTCACGATGAAATTTCATTTCATAATTCAATTTCACGATCAACTGAAATTTAAACCACTAAATTG
The DNA here is from genome assembly GCA_018907045.1 of Wiebesia pumilae. Classification (NCBI taxonomy): domain Eukaryota; kingdom Metazoa; phylum Arthropoda; class Insecta; order Hymenoptera; family Agaonidae; genus Wiebesia; species Wiebesia pumilae. Next base: position 1,183,960 of record JACCHZ010000121.1, read on the forward strand.
TTTACTTGATTCACATACTAGTAAAGTCGGCGATTGTACAATTTATTGTTAAAAATTGTCATTATCAGTTATTGAATATTAATCATTAAACTACAGTCCTTTTAACCAGACGACTAGCAAATTATAGAACCATGAACTCATTGAATGAAGCGAGTTAGCCAATGATTTTGCACATAGAAACCTGTCTAACGAACATATGGATCAATAGACAATATTTCAATTTGAGGGTTGCTTCACTTGTACACATACATACCAGCGTACATCCTCGTCTTCGTCAAGTGTCCGTAAGGAAAGCGCAAACTTTCGAGCAATCGCATGTACTTGTTAATTGTCATGGATCCTTTTTAAGTTATGAAGCATCGCTGAATACATTACCTTTGTTTTTGACATTTTCAACTACAAGAGAGATACTTTTATCTTTTCTTTCAGTTCATCCTTTAGTTGTATTTTCATAGTTATACGAAAGCTCTATAAATTGATGCAAATATTCTGAGTTTTTCAAGCACGAGCTAATGTACTTTACCTGACTAATTCCGTCACTCCTATAATCAATAGTCGTGTGTAATAGTTGTTAAGAATAGCGTTTTTGATTTACAAAACCAAAGGCTATAGTTAATGTAAAATTTGTCTTCATTTGAAAGTACAAAATTCTTATATTGTTTTGAATTAATGCTATGAAATATATTTACGTTATTGAACCTAAGCTGCGCGACTATTATTCGACAAAATTATTATTCATATTTATGCCCAATTCAGTCGATTTATTGCATAGTAACTGCCCTTAAGTAATAAAATTGAAGCGAATAATAAGAAAAAGGAATCGGAAGAATTCCAATTATAGTGACCTAAGAGACGGTATAAGATGAATTCAGAAACTAAAAGTCATTCAAAGCCCATTGTTTAAACGTAAAGTTTTTAAGTAATAAAATAAGAAAATTTCGTCGTTCGCATTTACTTCACTGAGCCGTAATTCGCAAGAAGAGTAAAACAGAAATATTTTTGGAAATTTAAAAGGAGGAAAATAATTTCGTAAACAAGTTTTTGATATTCATTAAACTGACAGAATTATAGAGCATTAGTTTCAGTTGATTAAAACATACAAGCCTTTGTACGTATTTCGCTGCGTGAATACCGTATTCGCTTGAGAAATATATTACGTATCCATAGCGAATACGTAAACTGATGACGTCATTGATGAATGAGGTACATTCTTTTCGCGATGTTTATCTAAAATCGCGTTATTTACACGTCAAACATACGGTTGACCGACGTCGATACGAGCTTTTTCATCTCGAAAAATCTGACAGTTGTCACTCGTTTAGTAATTACCAATTGTTCCTTGTTCTGATGCATTCACGGATGCATTCACGGATGCATTCACGGATGCATTCACGGATGCATTCACGGATGCCCGTGAAACTTTCGATGTATTGAATTGACGTTTCTTCTAAAATGTTTATTTTAAATAATACATAACAATAGAGCTCAAAAATTCATAGAAATTGCTTTATAATTAAAGAAGGAGAATGTCAGTAGAATTTATATTCTATTACCTTCTATGAAGTTAAAGGTTATGTATAAAAAAATATTTGACACGATAATAAAATTATTTCATTTTAAAGATATGACAATTAATGTTATTGGGCTAGAACATTGTTTGAAAATGTTGAATGATGCTCATTATTATTTGATAAGCGCGTGAAGATGAAATATTCAATTAAAGCAAACGTGCTGCATTTTACAATGAATTCCCATTCAATGAAACTGTATTAATATTAGTACTAACTACATAGTTACCTATACAATTCATTTTATTTCTTAAGAAACGACAGCTACAGGTTTCACATCAAATTGAAAAGTGCCTACAATATTAAAACGCACAATAATATTCACACTCTTATTAGGAAATAACAGTACTTTTACACATTTACATCAATCCATTTCTCGGGGACGATCGATCGAAATCGTGAATTGTTGCAAATCTTCCTAGTATTATTCATTTGTTGAATTTTGTCGTAAAATCGTTATTACAGCTACGAGACTAAAAATGCTTTGAAAACTGATATTAATAAGATACGAATTCAAGGGCCGTAATTCCTAAATTGTATTTTTAACTGTGATAGGTGTTAGATTCAACTCCAACTCCCTCGACTTGTTTCGTTGCATATTTACTTAGACGCGAAAGCCAGATAAGGACGAATTACGACAACGAATTCGCATTCGTTGTGCTACAATTTTGTCGTGCTCCAGAAAAATCCGACCATCGTATATTAATACGCTGGATCGAATCGAAGCTCGTTCTATACCACTGTGACCTTTCCATATTCATGGCGAAGCAACGATTCGCGCTCTTACAGTCGAAGAGGGTTTGCAGACACGGATCCGATGATGATCAAAGGACGTGGCGTTGATGGCATTGCGCGCTCTCTCACTCACTCCCCCTCCCCCTCTCGCACTCTGTTTCTTTCTTTGTCCTCGCTACTTGAGGGCAGAGCGGAACTTTCTCGATATAACGAGCGCGGCTTGAGCAGCCCGACGTACTATTGTACGCGTAGCTTTGCATTTCCTTTGCATTAAACAAACGCCGCTCCGAAGCAAGCGAGAGTTGAGCACGAGACGAGATAAGAGGGATAAGGAGATCAATGAGCGCAAAAGGACAAATGGGATCGCAGTGTCCTCCAGTACTTTCATTTACATTCTTTTATGCTTCTATTGCTTTGCGCTTCTTCTGTTCGAAGATGGATGATTTTTACTGGAGCTCGCAGCAAATCCATAATTTCTAGATGTAACATTCAGTCCAGGAAGATATAAAGTCGTGTTGTTAAAGAAGAGGTCAAAAGATGTTGGCTTATTTAATGAAGTTTGAAAAATTTGACAACATGTAAGTTGCTGCTGCACGTTTTTTCTACCATTATTGCTGCTATGAATAATGAATTGTTTGTATTTCTCGATGATAAAAAAATGGGCTGTAACTTACTTAGTTTGTTTGATTTCTAAGGATAGCTATTGATCATTTGTGCGCAAAGCAGGCAGCTAAACTTTTGTCAAGCGAGGTAAAATCGACAAAGAAAGCATTATGTAATTATTTGACGATCTGCACTGGAATTTGGAATTTGGCATTAATTTTAACGTTGTTACTTGATGTCACGGTGCATATTACACTCAATAAGATTAGTTATTTGGGATATTATAAAAATTTAGATAAAAAATTACATGCGAAATTTCATTTCATTTCTGACAATGGATTAGACTGCATCGCCAAAATCAAGCGTCACCTACTTTGCTCGTGCATAGTTTTGATATTGTTTGATTAAAGGGACTTCAGGAGAGTACTCGAGGAAATTTGATATCATTCCCGTTTTACAGAACAATGCTTGTTGTTTTCATACGTATGTATTATTTCACGAGTGGAAGCTTTGTACTTTAGAAAAATGTTTATCCAACCCAAGTCAGAGTTAATTTGTATTTAAATTTCAGTTTTTCTCTCTTATGAAATTCAAGTTATATATTGTGTTATCAAGAGTTAGAAAAGAACTCGATATTCTTTTTCATAATTCGTATTTTTAGGCAACCAAGAGATGAAGCTATTTATTACTTAGATTACTAAGATTACTCTCTTTTCGAGTGAACATCTCAAACAGCCTCTTTATCATTAGCTTTGGTCTCGTGTCAAATCAAATAATCAGGTGGATAAAGGTAAATTTGGCTCTTACCGAACTGATGTGAGATTCAGAATTTCTGAAGTGAACGGTTTGTTTCTACTTGTTTCTCGATTGCTATATCCGCTTAATCATCCACGATGGTACATTACTAGGGTTTTTCTGAAAATTAAATAACACTTTATTGCAAATGTACCCTTGATGATGTTTCAATATTTTAATAATTTATGGATAAATGTAATAAAATTATAAAACTGATTTTGCAGAAACAGTTCTTTCGTGAATTTTAATTAAGCCAATTAATGTTAAAATATTCACAGAGCTGAATAATCGTAGATTATTTATTAGTTACTATTTTTCAAACGTGTTTTTCACTATTTCGGATTATCATGGATAAAACATTTATCCATGGCTAATATCGTGAATAATTACATGAAAATAAATTATACAACTTTAGAAATTGTAATGAAATAAGCTGTTAAGAGAAATATGCAGGCTTTACATTATTTATAATGCATTAGTAGCTTTCTATACTCATATTACTTACCGTATTTTTATTTGCCTGTACTAAGCGTCGAGATATTTACATGGGTATATCATCTGAATTTTTCATACGGTAAACTTGTCTGGCTTAGTTTTAATAGGGATGGAATTTCCTTTCCAGTATACATTTACATGCACGTTAGCAGACTGCACGTTTGTCTGGTTGCTTGTCTGCCTGTATATCGGTTTTCGGTACGCGACCATGACATCGCACAGATTCAAGCAACCCTTGCTACGCCCTTGTGAGTTTTTATTCGTATATATACGTATATTTGGATTTATTTTATTCGTTGCGGTAGAGTAATTTTATATATCGCATTAGGGCTACTGTGAGACTTGCATTTTTACACGAGCGTGAGGTACGTTTTAGAGATTCGACTTGAGCGTAGTCGAAATAGAGTAATAAATAGATACATCATTGGGCTCTATTCGTCAGTGTGGTGGAGGAATTTTCAAAAATTCTTGAACACGCGGACTTAAATGTATACAAGTTGAAATAGATGTATTTAAATGTGCTGCTATTCGGAATCACTTATGTTGATCTTAATCATTTGATAGGTTAAGAGAAAGTTTCAGTCTTTAAAAACTAAAAAGTAGTATTTATTCAAAGGTTTAGCGTAACTCAAGAAAAACGCAATGATGATTAATAAATATGAATTAACTCCAAAAATATGTATAATAAACGACGTAAGAAGTTTATTTGAAAACAGTGAGATAAAGCATGTTATTTTATTGACTAAATGAACAAATATACGATCCTAATTTCATTTGAAGTCTCTATGTTCTTTTTATTATTATATTTATACATTAATATTATTCAAATTTTTTTATTTTTTCCTATGTTCTTCCATTAATATTGATTATGAATTACGTTTAATATCCTCATCTAGATTTATTTTACGAATTTTTATTTAAAATCATTTTCACTTGATGTAAATTCAATTCAAGGAGAGTTCATAAATCAAATAACTGCTTGAAATATTGTAGTGTTTACCATTTGCTGTTTACTCTGCAAGAAAAACCGAAATCTTCCCTTTCTTTTCATCAGTTTAAAGAATTACAAGATAGATATATTTTAGGTGGAGCATTCACGATATCTTTATCGAGATTCAGTCATGCGTTAAATCCAAGGCTTAATGCTCGTGTACATGAAGTTATTGGTTACCTCGGAAGATCATAATCTTTAATAATAAAATTTCACTAACTTATCAAAATAGACTTTTGCTTTGATGCTTGAAACATTGTTGTTAAAAATTTGAATTTAACTTATATAAAATACTTATTAATTTAGAAAAAGAGTAAGAAACGTTACTGGAAAATATGAATTTTTTATTGAATTCTTTATTCGTTCTGAAAAATAATAAATATATGAAATAAATGTTTTATTAATCATTATTATATTCTCAATAAAATTTATTGAATTTCAGCTTATAAGAAAATGAGCGATCTCCAATTACGTTTGATTTTTTACATACACTATCTTTATGCTTACATACTATTTTACGTAATTTTGACTATACGTATATATGTATATATACATATATAATATGTAATCTTAAAACTAAGCAGTGAGATTTATTTTACTAACCTATTCAAAGTAGTAAATAATAGTTATTTGTAAGTATAAATACTGTATGATACTGCTCTACTGACATCAAGAAATTATTTTATCCATATAAGTTTGATTTAAAATTTCACGTACAAGCAAGTTATAAACATACAACCTACCGACATCTGTTGCATACGTGGATCATTATCTAACATGCTACCTTATCCACCAGTAATAACGAAGGTTTTTTGAGTCTGAAGTGGTAAAACAGATGCTTACCATAATGTCTAATTTGAAAGGAATCCTACACATCATCCGTCGATAAAATGCCTTTAGTTGCATCATTTATTTATATGTCGTATAACAACCAATTTTTCAAATTAAAAAAAATATGGAGAAAATAAATAAATTATAATATAGTCTACGTGGACTGCTTATTCTATTTCATACATCATAACATAATATATAAATATTATGTTTTTTATAAGAGAATCCTTCTTTATGTTCAACGGGATAAGGAATGTAGGATTTAAAATAATGTTGATCCGAACCATAGGTTGTTTTCTATAGTCTATATTTATAGTTTATAAGCTGAGTACATTATCATATAAAGAAATGTAAGGATGGTGGATCATTATTAATTAATTGTAATTAATCTAAAATATTCAATAACATTAAGCTATTGAAAGAAACTTAAAGTTGATTCTAACATTTTTAAGTATCTATTTTAAATAAAATATTCACATAGAATTCACGTGGAATTCTAAAAATTGCTACGACTGTATATGCATGTATATATTTTCAATTTCAAAATATGTGAATGCAATATCTTTTTCACATTGAATAAATTTAATTAAATTAACTTCCATACATTCAGGCTCATGCGACTTTTAGGATCTCGCAGCTATGTCGTAAAATCGTTTAAGCAATTATTTCTTTAATAATTAGTAAAATATTTCAATCGAACTACGCGCATTTACTTTTAAGATAAAAATTACGAAAGGATTACGGAATAAATATAAACGTAGATAATGTTAACATTCTTTTGTAAAATTCTCGAAAGCGTTGTTTGAACAATTCTTGCTTCAATTATAAATTTTTTAGATAGGTTATCGTTACATAAAAGCTTAATTGATGTTCACTTCAAATGTTCATTAAAATATGGATTTTTTAATTTATTACAGATGTTGGACGTGTAATTAAACTACTTTGTTTAAGCAATAATTAATATAAAAATTACAAAAATTATTATATTTTTTATCTAATTAGTTTGGAGAAGAAAAGCTTTTAGCGAGGTAAAACGTACAAACAAGTGCATGTAATGTTCAGTTTGTATTCTTTTATAATTTAAACTGCTTTCGAGACAAGAAACTCGTTGTGCTTTGAAAGATAATATGATAAAGAAATAATGCAATTAGGGACTTCACAATGGGAGATATAAATCATTTTAAGGGAAAATTTTATAAACCAATGAAACTGAAATTGTGAGCACCTTTTGCACTATCTGCATTCATCAGGTAGTAAGCCCTTAACTTATGAATCACGCGTAATATTTATTATTGAGCTGGACTTTTATAGATTTGTCGGATTACATTATTTCCGTCTTCAAGTACTTCACCATTATCAGAATGGATAGAGACTCAATATATCACCTCGACATTAAGAAATCGTCACTGTCAAATACGTCACGAGACTAATAAATCGACTCTGGGCGAATCTTCGGTTGATCCTAACTTTGTATATGTATAAGCTATTATCGCGTGACATTTTTACTAATTATGATTGACTACCAACTAGAGGAAACCACACCTATACATGAAAAAATTTTCTGTTCATGGTAAATCGAAAGTTGTACCATAGATTTTAATTTCGCGTTCTATCAATTTTATCGTATCATAAGTCTGGATCATAACCGAGCGATATAAAGTCGCGTAAAAGTGTTAGTAAAAGAGGAAAAACGAAGAGAGAAATTTTCATGAAATTTTTTAGACGTAAATTAAACAACTTACGAATTGTATAATTTTAATCGACGATTCTTCTCTAAGAAACATCTTGTTTAAGAGAAAAGTTAATATTATGGATAAATTAAAATGTCTTGAAATTCTTTTGTTCTCTCTCACCTTTTATTCAAGTATATTTAATTGTGCTTTTTTATATACCTAATTTGTTCAACTGTAACTATTATCCTTTTATTTTCAGCCTGCAAGCGCAATTTTATATTACAACATTATATTACCTAGATCCCTTGCCATATTAACTTAATTACAAACATATTTACTTAATTAACATGCTAGTATTTTATGCAGTTTATGTATAGCAATTGATATAATATATGAAAATTTTTAAAAAATATTAACGTTACACTGGAAAAAATTGGACTATTTGGTAGAAGATACTTATTGCTAAGGACTTTAACGTTAAAAGTGAATTCAATCATATCGTTCATTATTCAAAATTAATTCGTTAAATGTTTTATCTAACTGACGATAATTTTAATAAAACGTTAAATTTATTATTTGGCAAAGAATAATATTGTAGCCGAATTAGAAAATAATTGGAAAAACTATTTTGAGAAATCGTCAAATTTATTTAACAACCTGTATAGAAATGGAAGAGAAAAACTTGATTCGAGCTTAACTTAAAAGAGAAAATAACTAAAATTCATCGCGTATATGCCGAAAACAATTATTTCACTTTGTATAAGGTTAGATATCGTATTTCTTATTTTTGCCACCTGAAGGAACCGATACGGTAATCTTGCTTAGATAGGCTAGAAGCAGTGATTGCTATCCTACATCAAAGCTGTACCGAGTAAAACCATGCCTAATGTTCTTCGTCCATTAGTGTAGGGAGAAACTTATGAGATGTCTAAGTAATGCTGATATAACAATGCTGAGTAAGATGAATATTTTCATGTGTACTGACTCTTTTAGAAATTCAAATGATGAGCAGTAAATCAGAATTTATAATACTTTGGACAATTTGATAAATACTTATTAAGGCTGTGAAGCTGAGAAAGTAGGATGGAAATTCACGAATTATACAGTGTTATCAATATACAGAGTATAAAACTGTCAAATCAATTTGAAAACCAAGTTTGATAAGATTGAGTTTATATTTACGCGAACATCCAAAGAAATATATTTCCGTGTTATATCATGAAGCATTAACTATCTGTTTCCCGGATTAGAGATTTGATTAAATTAAATACGTCTGATGGCTTGATATCTTAAGTAAGATGAGCTATAGTATTTCGTAAATAAGTCATAATCTCCTGATTGTAAATAAAATTAACAATACGATAACTTCTTGTAAATGTACAATTAAAAATCACTGCATAAATAAAGTATAAATGAATAACACTCTTTTACTATAAGATATATTACAAACTACTTTAATTTCATTAAATATGAATTTTAAGCGAATTTCAGGGAGAGTTTCGTCGCTTATTATTTCAACATTACATTATCTTGAAATATAATTTCTGTCAATTTAATAAGAAATAAGGCACGTTGAAGTTTTTTCACCGTATGCACCACATGCGTGATGCGTGTGCGCGCATGTAGACAAGTACTTGCTATATTGATGCACATGATAAATGTGAATAAATTTATAATGTCAAGGGGATAAGATGCACGAACGTACATCTGAACAAAAGTGTTGCTTTTGTGAAAAAAGGATAATCGAAGTTTATAAAAATACTTGTGTCAGAATATTGCGGATAAAAATTTGAATTACATTTACGCGAAAATATCCCCCTATTTGTGAGATATATCTCGTTCGCATTTCACATCTAAAGAATGTATTTGTTCTGGAACGTTTTTCATTTAACAAAACAAGAATCTTAACGACATTAAATATCCAGAACGATATTTAATGGAATTTTTGTACGGGGATACTCAATTTCTACTGACTTTTCTAAGCTCCGTGAAAAATCATTTATTCATATCGATCTTTGTGAAACATTGCAAAACTTCTACCTACCTAAATTCAGATAAAATTTCTCAATGCTTAATTTTAATGATATTTTAACGACTTCAAAACGTTGACAAGTATAACATGCCCAGCTGTAACAAATGTAGCTTCAATGTACTAAGGATTTAATTGTTTATCAGAAAACTCGCGTTGCTCAACACCGCCACATACATCCTCTAAACTGCCAAGGAAAATCTCACTTCTCGAAGTAAAATAAAGAAAAAAAGTAGCTTCTCGACAATAACGACACACGCGGTAGACGAGGACAATTTTTCAACGGTGTAATATCACAGCCTTCAAGCTTTTCAGCTTCCCCAGAAGGGACATACTCTAAAAGCTGTTGAAGTATCTTTGTTCTTCTCAGGCGGCAAAGAAAAAAGGTGAATCGAAGAAAACATTTGAGAATCGCTTTCGGCGCGAGCAAGTGGAATAAGTTGAGGTGAGAAATGATTCGTTTCTTTCGCAAACTGCAAAGTAGCTGTAGTCATCGGTTTTCGCGATAAATAAGCAACCTTCGCAGGTATTTTTGTGATTGATAGCGAATCAAAATGAAAGTTTAGCCTTATCGATTTGTACGTTTAGATGGACAGGTGAGGAAAGTGACGCGAGAGAGAGAGAGAGAGAGAGAGAGAGAGAGAGAGAGAGTGTGTAAGATAAAACAGTGGCGAAACGAGCAACGCAAAAGTATTTTACATGAAAATGCTCTTATCGACTTATCTTGCTATCTGTGTCGGTCAACATTTTCTCTTCCTATTTCTCTCTCTCTGTCGCTTCTCTTTTTATTTCGTATCTTGCTGGAACGCTCTGAAGGAGATAGAAAGAGGCACATTCGTCGGCAGAGCGCGAAGATTTCAAGCGTGCGAATTACGCTCCTTCACGCTGGTGTTCGTATACATCTTGTATATGGCTTCGATTACCAAATCAATTTCTCCTTTTCAAAGCCCACCAGCTAGAGATGGCTTTTAATTAAATAAAGTTCTTCTTGGCTTCTCTTTCGGTTTTCCACGGCTCGGTGCACTTCCTGTCTACAAATTACATTTACGTGTGATTTTCTTTTTCTTTTTCACTTTTTTCGTTTAATCACATTGCTTTGCCAATTATGTGATTATGATTGAGTATAGCTGACCTTGCTGACCTTTCTTCTACTGATACTTTTGCTATCATAAACTAATTAATTGGTTTACCTGTGATTACGCATTTTGGCACGTGTTTCTGCCATTCGTCATTATCGTTCGCATAATACTATCATCGACGAGATCAACGGTGGATACTGTGATTCAATCGGATATAACGTCAGTCTTAAAATCATCTTGTGAATGTTATATAATTCAACAAATTCTCGACGAAGCGCGTATTGCATTTACAAAATTCTTGCTCGTTATATTTATGAGATGCGTGAGTTATTCCTTGAAGCTGCGAAAGATCAATTTCGTACTGCTTCAAATATTTTCTTCGTTATAGTAAATTATTTTTTGCAGGAGTACAAAAGAAATTTATTATTTTGATGCGTTTATACACTGATATCGTAATATTAAACATTATAATATATACACATACATACATACATACATATATATATATATGTTTGTTTGTTCAATCTTTTGTATTATCAATGAACTATACAGCTAATTTAGTATTCCTAATGCAAAGCATTTAGATTGGGAGCTTTTATTAAGCAGTGATAAGAAGATAGTAAATTAATTTATATTCATAATTTTGTAAAAGATCTCTGGAAATTTTCTAAATTTACTTAATAATCTAGCACGATATTTATAAATATAATGCGTATGTAAAAGTACATTATTTATAAAAAGTGATAAACAATAATGTGTATGTTTTTCGGTAAATCTGTTGGATGACTCTAGTCTCATAGTCTACATTAAAAGTTTTTGTATTACGTATTATTTTAATATCCTGAAACACTTTGTATTTTTAAGGATATTCATTTTTAATATAGCGCATAGTTAGCCTAGAAATATAAATAGATACATATCGCTAAGTGATCATTTATTTATATACAATACTTTGTTATGTTCGAGTGATAAATTTCACTTTTATACAAGACAATAAATATGCTTATCAGACTGCTCCTACGTATTTCGTTTGAATTTAATACCAAATTTAATAAATTACTGTATTAAGGTAATCAATAAATTTATTAATAATGTACCCTAATGCCTCTTCTATGAAATAAAGCTCTTTCTACATCAGAATACATTATTTTCTAAATATTTCATGTATTAAAATTCAATAGGATGTTCAAAATTATATCGCGTCGATTGTTAAGTTATGAGAAAGTATTTGTCGTTCCACCTTGGACAATATATTGAACAATTTTTATTCGAATAAACATTCCTTTTCTCAAATCTATATCTAAAACTCTACTTTAAACACATTGAGCATGTAATCGTGATAAAATGTGTTTTGAATTTGGAGTATTTATTTAATGTATATAGAATTTTACAATAATTCATCATTTCTTGCAAAAATGAGATATCAAATTCAAAAAATAATTAACAGATTCAGATCATTCACACTTTGAAAAGTTTTCTTTTTAATTATTTACATTCGTCATAAAGGATCTATTATTTTAAGCGGATATTGTAAATATAAGTAACGTCTGAAAAGATATTAAAATGCTGCACACGTGACTTGTATACCGCTTAATATTTCTATCCAATTTTTCTTACTTGGGAATGGATGTAGGTCTTACTTGGTTTTTCTGGAGTAATTATATCGGTTAATTTGTGATATATGCGTTACTGTTGTTATAAATAAGATGTACTGCTGTACGTTCAAATGAGTCAGAGTGACTACAGAACTTTATTGCGGTAACTACGCTGCTTTTGATTTATTATGCAAGTTGCACTTGTACATCTATTATTATTTAAAAGAACATACTCTACTATTTGATTATTAAATATATCACATGCTTTTTTTCTTGGCTTCTCATCCGTTACACTACAATCGAGCAATATTTTTTAAATAAAGTATACTACGTTTTTTTAAATAATAATTTTATTAAAATATGTTAAATTAAAATAAATGCCCGTTTAATGTTAATTTTGTAAACTAACTGTTGAGAAATTTTATCACAATTTCATATGATTGTTATTGTAGTTTCGTTTTAGCCTCGTACGCGTACATCTTTTAATAAAAGCAATAAATAAAATCATTATAAATAATTTTAGATAATCGATAAACACTGCGTCAAAAGCAGTTGTTTCAACACAGAGATGTTTCCAAAAAATTTTTCATCGAGTGTTAAATCCCTGTTCTTCTAAAAATGATTGGAACGAATTAAAAATCGTACTGACATCTTTTTACAAATTGATCCTTACAATTATTTTTCGTGAAATTACGATATTATTTGATAGTATTTTTAGTTTTAAAATTTTCGACCGTTAGCAAATACTTGAGCTACAAGTTACGTAGGTTCATTAAAAATTTTTTTATCAAACAGTCAATGCTCGTTGGGCTGGTAAAAGGTTTTATCGGTATCCCTAATATTACACGATTCACGGCGCTCGTGTTCTCACAAATGCAATGGAATGTATGCATAAATTTTGATAGAAAGAGAAATTGTCATTGCCGAATATGAAGAAAAGGTACGAGGAGGTCAACTGCGCAGATTGAGAATCCCAGATATTCGACCAAGATTCCAATGGATTGAAGCGTTGTTGGTGGCTAGTGATGCCAGTTCTATGCAATACGATCAATCACGTACTGGTATTTTTCCTGACTGGCTACCTGGTTTACTTATCCAGGGACTTAAGTAACACCGTAAATCACCACGTACTCCTGCGCGCCGTTTGGTTAAGTAAACTGCGCGGTATCGCTTCATCTCTCGACTATTTCGTAGTAGTTCCTATGTATGTTCCTGGCAAATATTTGAACAAGCGATTGCATTTGATTTTGTGCACCGAGTGACCGTCGGATCGAGTCTAACTTTCTACGCGTTTGAACTTTCTTCCTGATTTAGTAGCTTGACCCAGACGTTCGTTAAATGCACTAAGCGGTATAATAGATATCTTATCCGTGTTTTCTTGAGCTCGATTAATTGACTAGGGTACTAGAGGAGCAATTGAGGTCATAATTATTTATTTCTAACTCAGTGATAACTTTGGTAGTACTTTATTGCATGCGAGTGTAAGTGAGAATACTTACTACACGTAGTATGTCGTATATTAACGCAACAAACGAACCTCGCAAATATTTAAGCATGTACAGCTAAGAGATTTTGCTGTACTTTCGTGAATACCCTCAAAATTGAAAAGCGAGCGTCCACCGCCGAGTCTATATCAAGGCTAGCGTGAACAAATCCTTGCCGATGACGTTGGCGCAGGAAAGTTGGTCCTCCAATCAAGCCCCACGACCACGTGGCCCGACAGGAACAGTCTCGGAAGACATCAGTCGGAAGTTCGCCAGCGAAATTGATAACGACATCCCTCGCCACCTCGTTTGTCACTCCCTTACAATTTAGAGAATTGCACAATTTTCAGTTGACAAACTTGATCTATCCGTATATTTTCGCTACTTAAGATAGATTTTCCGAAAGTTTGTTTTTCGAATTGAAAAAGCGCGGATTTATACTGTTCAACGTCGACGTGAGCTTTAACCTAGAGCCCGCCGCCGGTGAAGTGGGAGGATGTTGCCGTAAAATCACAATATGTGGTTAGAAGTGGTTGGCCGTTGCTCTCACAAAGCCCTTAAAACAGGGACGCTGGAGGTTCGGAAGAGCAGAGGTTCACCACCGTTCAAGGTAACGGGATTGCGATATTATCCATCGACGCCATTTTGGAGGGTGACACAAGAGATTTGGGACGCAGACTCGACGAGCCCTAGGTTACAGTTAAAGTCCAGCTGCCGTTCTTGGAGCGTCCCTTCGACGTAGAAGGCGGAAGTAAGGGCAGGTTGAGAACCCGGGGAATAGCCGTGGAATTTTTCCCCGTCTCTTTGCAATGTAACGTGGAATAAATATTGCTTTATTGATATGAGAATTTCTCATACAACTAGCAAAACTTGAAGAAGATGAACTTGATTCCTTGTAGGAAGTCGTTGATACGGAAAGGGAACTTAATTTTCAGACTCCCGGATTTGAATCGTAGGATACGTGTATTTCATATGCTAATTTTAGATCTGAAGTTAAACATGTCTAGTTTTAATAAATAAACACAAATGTTGTGCTCTGGAATACACATCGATCGATAACTTGAAGAGTAGTTTATTTATTGAAAAATACTTTCTGATGAATAAATGTATATTTTCGGTAATTAAATTTCTTTCGAAATAAATAGAATTAAAGTATTACATTGAATTTTATTTTTAAGTATGCAATCGTGTTTGTATTACAATTGAGAACTAAAATTACTGACACTGAGATTTAGGTTTCTTTTTAGTTTCTTCCCGATTAAGTTTCTTTTAATTGTTTTAAATTGTCATGTACTTCATATGAGTGGGTTACAGTTTGTCCTCATTAAGTGCCGTACTTAATATTATTATTATAATACGCATACGCAATTACGTACTTTCAAAGTATTATTCAAATTCAGTTAATGATTTGAATATATCCTTTAGCATAAGATTTTGTAATAATAACATGTTTCTCAATATGTTATACATACATTGATTTGTGAAATAGGAAGAGGAAGACGTAACATTATTCTTTAAAGCTGAGTTTAAAAAGACATGAACGTGTAATAAAAGTATACTTATATTTCTCTTCGGGTGAAAAGCTTTGTGAATTATTTTTTCAAGTGGTCAAACATTGACGATACCTTTAGTTGAAAATAAATAGTTATTTATTATTTACGCAGGAAATCCCTTTAATACTATAATCTAAAGAACAAATAATTTTGAGAATTAACCAAACACAGTTATTATTTAATCTCTGTTGAAATTTTCTCTTTCTTTTTGCATTTCTACATTTTCAGAGCATCATATATTTTTAACTTTAAATGCTAATCCTTTTACGAGTAAAAGTGAATTTATAAAAATACATAAAAAATTTTGTTCAATAGTGAATTTAGGTAACTTTTGATAGTATTGTATTTGTAAGCTACTAGATTGTTGGACGATGAATAAAGGGATTTAATTTCATTACAAAGTGCCGCCTTAACTACAAACTAACTTTTTCAAATGTGTGCTTTAAGTTTATCCCGAACGATTGAACTAGAACTAAAACATGAAGTATTTGAAAGAATTAAGCTACATGTGTTATTTTCTAGCAGATACACCAATGAAAATAGTAATTTTTCAGTTTATGAAAAATTGGATATTCTTGTATACAAAGTTTGTTTAACACAAAAGTATAATTTATTTTAGTGAAATTTACTGAAATTTAATTTGTAGGTACCGCTGTTTTGCTAATTTTCCATTTCCTTATCTGAAAGTCTTGCTCGTAGCAGCTTTTGCAAGAGAAAATTATAGTTGTGCATTAAAACTAATTTTATCGGAAAATATGTGTACAAAAGCAGAAAGACACTGACAGCTCATTTTTGCTAGAAATAGCTACACTTACTGTTACTTTAAATATGCACCGCCTTAAGATAGCCAACCTTTCAGTTCTTCCCCTCATTTATGTCCAAGTGCATGTCAACTTGCACAGGTACATCCATGTATTACAGCTGCTTAGCAAAAATAATTGAGGCTCCTTAATACTATGGGTAGTAGACCAAGCCTTGTCAAACTTTTCCTTTCACTTGCACTCTGGAGTTGGTAACCGCAATTCTGCGCGTGAAAACTAGAAATCTGCATGTTTACTGTACTTCACCCAAATTCCATGCAACTACGTGGAATTTGGCTCATTGCAAGTGGGTGCACAGCAATTCTTGGATTTCTGGCATTACGATATAGACAAATCGTAGCTGAAAATTTGTGTTAATTAACCTATCTTATCGTTAGAGTACAATTATGGATTACTGATCTCCTTCGAGGTATTATATAAAGCAAAGTGGTGCAAGTTATCGAACTTTCTAACGCGATGTTCATTCGTTTTATTCGCTTATATTCTTTTTCATGTTTACTTAAACTTGGTTTATGAAGTTATATCGAGGCCGGTAAGTTTCAAATTAAAACTTTGAAAATGACTTCGATGCAGATTATTGCAGTTTAATTATTGAAATAACTCATGCTATTTTATAGGTACAGTATTTAATATTTTGCATTAAACTTTTAATTTTCTTTTTTCTTATAAATTTTTAATTTACGCAGTTACTAGTTTCGGTTGGAAATAAACTCAAGTTACATAGTTACTTCAGTCACTGAGTTTGACAAAATGCATATAACGCGGTTGTAATAATACTTAATCTAATATTTACCACAGTATCTTTTCCCTAGGATGTGAGTTTATAAGGATAAGTAGTTGTGACTATGTAGTGAGAGCTTTGAAACTTACTAAATAAAAAGAATATTTTATTACGTTTAAAGTTATTTAGGTAGGAGTTAATTACAGTAGCAAAATTCGTTGAAATAAAAGGACTCTTTGAATATAAAACTAAATTTCCCGTGAAAATTGTTATGACAAAGTAATAATTTTGTTCGCAGTTTTTAACGCATTCCTGGAACGAGAAAAAAGATAAATTGATTAGCTATTCTCTTACATCATGTAAAAGCTGATATTTTGAGATTGTAAAATGTAATGTTTACTTTTAATTAAATAATTTTTCTTCCTTGAGCCTGGCATTGGAAGATGTACACTCTGAATAAAATGATCGAAGTTTTTTAATCGCTTTTTAAGTTCCACATGCTTCTTCGACTTTTCGACTACCAAATCGGAATTTTTTAGAATTTCTATATAAATTCAATTTTAATTCATTTCGTACAATCAATTTCCCGACTGCCTAGTTTATTTAAGCTCAATCATTTTTACAATTTCATTCGTTTTTTCATTGTCTTTTCCGATAATAGAAATACACGCTTCTATATAAAAATAATTTCTCGATTACTTATTTTAAATAAAGTTGCGGACTTCAATTTTTATCAACATTTTTAAACCTCCAATGACGAGATACTTCAATGTGCATTGGATAACCTAACCATTTAAAAGCAATTTAGTGAAAAAAAAATAATTTTCACTTTCTATACATGTATTAACATATATCAAATATTTTAAAGAGCTCAGTGGTTTCTATTTTACTCGAAAACAAATCTCCGAAGTGCATTTTTTTGGTTGCTTAAACTAGGGCACTACTTTAATCCGACTTTAATGACTCTACTGTAAAGACTTTCGTGTCATCTGCAGTTGATTAACAGAGTATTGGACATGTATTACATATATAATAATATGTTTTTATAGGATGCTATAAGTATTTATACATATACGATGCCTCTAAATTAAAGTAACTTGCAAATCTCGGTCAAATATTTCTAGAAGCAAGATTTACATATTTACACACGTATTTCATAATTCAGAGATATCAGACGTAATTCTTTCTTGACCAATTTGGGATATTTTAAATCGCTACAAATCCATCATCTTGTTCATGATAAAGACATTCTTTTTTCAATACAGAGCTGATTTTAATTTAATCTCCTTTAAGAGCGTCTTTTTGATATCGGAGACTGTAGTCGAATATGCATCAGAAAATACGTACTCCACATCATCCTTATGCTTACTTTCGTCACGTGCGTTAGCGTACCAAGTTTTAGTGGTTTGATCGTATTATTTGCAGTGCAACAGCCCAACTTCATCAAAGCAGTCCTCTCTAAGGTGCTGGAGAAACTCTTTGGCCTCAACTTGAATCTTGATATAGTTGAGTTGTGCTATGGCTATAAAAAAAAAGTGCCTCTCGAGAAAGACTGAAAAGGAATTGCAAACGGATTTACTGTCACTACGGTCGGCATCGTAATCCCGTTGCTCAGAGGAGGAGTATAATTGCACGTCTAGCAACTTAAAAGTCTTGCCAGATATCACTAATTAAAATAGAACGTTGATAGAATCTAGGCTTATTTCTATCTATATTTACTTAAGAGTATAGATCTTTAAGATCATTAATTCGCTTTATTAAAAGCTTAGCACGTAAAATGAGAAGGATGGAACCCAGTAAGAAATAAGAAATAAACCTATTTATTATTATTATTTTTTCTTATTAAGCAATTCAACACCCAATTAGTTTTTATAAGCTTGGAATAAAAATCCGCTATGAGAAAGCAGTTCTGTTATTAGAAAATAATTCAAAATTTTATTTCGGAATGATCACCATACTTTTGTTTGGCATTCTATCGTTAAAAATTTTAATAGGTTTATGAAATTTCTGTCCTTCAAACTCTTTATATCGAATCCTTCCATTTACATTTCAATTGTTTTCTGAGAATTACTTAACGTTCAGTTTTAATGTTTCACAATGAAAGGAATAGATAGATTAAAATATATTATATAAAAATCTGGTCTACTCATTACGTAATAATGATAATAAAGCAATGTCGGTACATGTTGCTTTTATTTTTAATATATATATATATATATATATATATATATACACAAATATGAAATTTGAGTTGTAATTTTATCTTTATCTTTAGACTTTATCTTACATTATTCATTTCAGTGAACGAATGAAAAGATTTAGAAAAAGCAGATTATGTGGGAAACATGAATGTGAGGATAAAAAAAATTTTTTCTCGTGGTTTGTACTCAGTGAGTAAAAGTATATTTTTTATATTTATAATTGTTAAAAGTAGAAAAAAGATGTTAGAAGATTTATTTTACATGATTGAGAGATAGGAATTTTTCTTTCATGTTTGTGTAATTAGGTGATTATTTTGCTCAATGGTAAAAATTTACCATCGCTGAATTTACTACTTGAAAATAGTTTACAAAAGAATCCAAGCATAATAAAAGTACTAGTAGTCGTATTTATTTTATAACCATAGCGAAGATTGGTGTTCTTATATATTGTATGACATGATGCATTAGTGTGTTTTATTTTTAGAAAATATGGAAAGAAAGTCTTTCCAAACATTAGCTTTTATAAATTTTTAAGACTGAATGAAGCACATATACTATAACCATTGAAACTCATTGACTATAAATATAAACAAATTATTGCAACTAATGGCTAGTAATTTCTTATTCAATTTTACTTTATTATATGATCTATCTTGTAGAATGATAGATATGATACTACTTAGTAGTGTTAAGAAAAAATTATTTGATAAAAAGAATTAAAAGCAAATCTTAAAATAATGTCAGTAATCTATTAGATGTTTAATTTGCAAGTCAATGCACTATTAGTTTGGTATATTTAGTTTTTCCTTGGTACTCGTAGAAATGAATTCTACTTTAAACTGATGGCGTTATTTTATCTAAAAATAACGCAGTGAAAATACTTAGATGCACATAAAACTAAAAAATTAATAGATAGGACATTATTAGTTAAAATACTTTAGGATTTACGAGTAAATTGCTATATAATTCTAATGGAACTGTAAATGCAATTACTCAAATGAAAATAAGGTTTTCAACACAATAATATCGTGTTTAATAATTTTCCTTAGTTAGGCTTTCTGCCTTACTTATATTAACTATTATACCGCAAGTTCATTAGGTACTTTTCAGCTAAATAACTTTTAATTCATTCTAATTTTTCGACAACAATTCCGTAAAGTAATTCTCATAAAAAAGTGTGCATTTATTAAAAATAGTTCTACTCTAATTATAATTAGTTAGTAAAATGTCGCTTTTTAAAAATATTTTAATTGGTTTAAATTATTATAAATTTCATAGATTAATAATTTTTTGTAATAAATTTTTTAATTTTCAATTAACATGTCATAACATTAGTTTTTACCGTTTAACAATTAAATTTCTCTTATAAATATCAATCATCGTGAATATCTCAATTATATTATAAATTTCCTAATAGCGTTAAATACACTTCCTCTTTTAAATTAATATTAAATGTGATATTAAACTGTCAAGTAGAGCAACGTCAAGTACGTTGTTCTTGTTCTAATAAAATTTAATTTCGAAAAAGAACAAATTGCGGATCAAGGTGACAATGGATATGACCAAGTATCGACTTTTTATAAGAGCCAAGGGTGAACTTTACTTACAAATATACAGTTCAAACGAAATATATGATAAATACTCTTTCGGATTGGATAATTTCCAAAGGGTGATTAAGATTTTTTGCTCGCTATTCTATTTATTTGTAGAGCCTTAGAGGCGCTAAGTATACATAATAATTCTTGATGTTATGTGTTCCAAAATTTATTGTATACTTTCCAAAACATATAAATACTAAAATGAGCTGTAATTATTTATTATTTTCTAATGTAGTAGTATGTAAATTTATCATTCATTTATGCAGTCTCTACGTATAATACTAAACTTATCAAGCAGTATTGTTTAAATGATCTGAAATGTAGGTATTGCTTTAAGTCAATGTTAACCAACGGATCAAATTTTCAACTCAAACAACGGAATGTATTAATTAATTAATATTCGTAGTTTAATTATTGATTATACGGGTAATCCCCTATTAGTACATTATAAATAAGAGACTCTCGGTTTAAGTCTTCGTTTATAAAAAATGTTCAAGCGAATACGATATTTGATCGCAATCATTTAGACCGATACTATTTACAGCCAAATATTGACTTTCATTATTTAATATGAAATTTTGATGAGAATATGTGAGTTTGATAAAGAAATTATAGAACCTAATTCCACGAAATAAAACATACCAGTCCTATGAATACTTTAGTAAGTTCATACGTATCGCGTTCAATTCATCATATCCAATTTTAATTCCTACGACAAAGAGAAAATTTGAAAAATACTCAGAAATCGACGTAATCATAAATAACCGATAGGCTATCACTCAAACCCATATTGAATTCATCTTAAAATATTGGACTATTAAAAGTTTATTCAATAATTAAAAACCAAGTTATATTTAAATTTACGTGAGTTTATTGGAATCTATTATCAATTCTTTAATTTAAAAAAGATTTATATCAGATAAACAGATAAAATATTTTAATCAGCTCTGACTCTTTCAACTCGACAAGTTTCATGATTTGATCGCTGTGCCATAAATTAACATACCTATTATAACTCTACGTATGTAACTTTACATTAAAATATTGCAATGTTTCAATATGGTTCTGAGATGCAACCAAGTCCTAAACAGCTTGAGGGGTAACGTAAATTGCGTAACGATGCTCTGGATTAGTGGATATTAAGATTCGAAAGGGGATAAATTCGTCAAATGGAAAAATAAATTTTCCACTTGCAAATAGCAGCTAAAATCTTTTTTATACTTGAATAAACGAAGTCAGCTTCATAAGGTGGATCTCGGATATCTCAGGCTTTAAGAGACTATGATAACATTTGAAATACCGATAGGATACTGGTGGTTGGGTTTCCGTAGATACGAGAAAGGTCTCGAATTTTCCGTATCGTTTTTATGAGATAGAGTTTCAAATTATAATGTACGTACTCTAATACTATTTATTATTAAAAGGTAGGCATTCGCTATATTTTAAGTTTTCTCTAGAAGTAGTGCAACTGATTGCGTTTTGAAACTCTTGCCTATAATTGATATCATTATAGATGGGCTCGTGATACTCAATCGAATAACTCGTATTCGAGAAATAAATTTAGTACAATAAGTATGAATAATCGTAGTTTAAAAATTGATAAAGGTTTTATTAACATTTTATTATTACTTATGTTACTAGTGATGTTACTATCGGTACTATTATACTTTTAATTATAAACAAAATATTATATTTTCTTATTTAAAATACTGTAAACCGGCAAAATATTAAAAACGTTTCGTATTCCTTGATGACGTGCACTGGTTATGAACCAAACAACCGGTGCTTTCTTTCTTGTTAAAATTTATATAGAAGTTTATATGGATAACCCGCTCACTTTATGTTATTTCTCTATGTATATCACGGATATTACTAAATATGTTTCGGATCAAAACAGCGTACCTGAACAACTTAGAGTATCGATCTTCGTCCTTTTGCAAAGTTCTCATATACTTAAGTGCATGTCTATCTATTCTCTTTTATACTTGTTTATTTAACATGCTCTCATTCTTTCATTTAAAATATTACTTACATTTTTTACCAGTACTTTCGTCGGTTTCGCATAGAAAACTTTCGTATCTTCCAGATCTACACTGGACAGAATGTTTTCAACTGCGCTTTAAAATTCGTTTTGTTCCTTGCTTGCCACTTTCTACTTTCTTCTTCAATCAATCTCCTCTATACGAAGAATATGTTTTATGTATCCCCGCGACTGAACCTGTTTGTCTTATACAGATAAACAAAGAAGTAAACTCGACGAGTAAGAAATTACATTAGATAGTAATTGATCTCATCGCATATACGATTAACCTACATAGTTAACTGTGTGATCAGTTTAGTAGTCCAATTTTCATTGGAATCTTTGTTTTATCTCGGTTATCCAAGGTTTATTTTTCAACTTTTTTACTTTTTCTTCAGTTTCGTAGCGGAAAATCTTAATTCGCATGTATGGAAAAACATAACGCAACAATGTAATATTTTAAAAATCGACCGAGGCTATAAATGTTCAATTGGAAACATTTAAAGGATTATAGGAATAATGCACGATCGATAATTCCAACGTGTCACAGATTTTGCCGAAAGTAATGCGCTTGCAAACGTACAAAAGGACAGAGCAAAAAGAAATATAGAAATTAGAGCTATTTTAATAAGAGAACTTTGATTAAGAGAATCCTTGGAAATCGAAGCTTTAACGCTTAATAGGACTTTATGAAAGGTCCCGAAGGTTTAGAAGGAGATTAAAACGTACCAGTACTTCAGTATGATCTTCCTATAATTGTGGTAGTAAGTATATCCACCAGGCATGGAATTTTATCAATGGATTTAGCAATTTATTATTATTTTATGAATAAGGGCTGGCAAATTTTCAACAATGTACAATAAATTAGCCCGTCTAATAATATCTAATAAAAAAGTGAATATTACGTATGAAGTAGGATTTAGTTACCTATAAGTAACTATGACATTTGTTTTAAATAATTTGTCATTTAAGTGTATTTAAGGTAGTGCACAAAGCTACAGGAGAAGGTAAAATAAAAAATGTTTAAAATACACACTTTCTGTCTTACGATAACATTACGGGTGAATACGTTTATGATTTACGAAATTTTTAAAAGTTTCACAAATTCATCTACATTCCGAAAGATTTTGCTTAAATAAATAAATTATTAATTACTCTAACGTACTCTAGCCGATAAACTTAAAAGTCTTTATTAAAGTTCATAGTTAATGAAATGAAATTTCTTAGTTGAACACTTTATGTTATATACGTAGTTTAATTTTCATTTTTATTCCTGTTGAACAAAATATAATAACAAGGTTAATGAAAACGATATACTTTTCTGTCTGACAGGACGAAACACTAAATTAAATTTGAAATATTATCTGCGTTTGAAAAAATTTTTCCGAATATATTATTCCGTGTTCCATATTAATTCCAATCCACTGTGGAAATGGACCGATAACCCTAAAGAATGAGTGGTTTAACATATGTCAGTGTCATAAATATTAATTATTGGAGTTTAGAATTTATTTTGTATCTGGACGTAAATTCATCCTATTAATCATATGGTTTAGTGCTTTTGTATTTATAATATAAAAGAAGTCGTTCCTATTTATTTGATCGAAAGATTTTCTATACAATCAATGAAAATCATTGTATACATTAATATTAAATTGCGCTTCATATTGTGCGGGTACAGAAAATAAACAATAGTGAAGTATTTATTGTGCAAAAAAAGTTTACGTCATTATTGAAATAATTTCAATATTAATATTATTCGTCGTAAATTATACTTAGCCAATCGGTTAACATTTCTTTCATACAACGTCATTGCTTATGTATAATTCCTTAAGTAAACTGATGCGAAGATAAATACAACAGATGAATCAACGAGGGATAACAAACAAATATAAAATAAAAGTATTACATTAGGTTTCTGAAGAAAGAATTCATTTATTATAGTATCGCAATGAACTTTAACGTACCTTGAACATTGAGATTTTCGAATAGAGAATTATTATAGGAAATGTCATTTCTTATCGAAATTCATGAATGAAGAAACTAAGTCATCGATTTTGAAAACAAAGCAAAAGTCAATGATGGTATCATTTTAATTTACTAATTTATTATATAAAAATGTCCCATTCAAAGGTTTTTATTAATCATCAAACGAGATCTTTAAAAAATTAGCGATATTACCCAGGTTTTGATTCATAATAAATTATAAATTATACATATTTTGTAGTTACTAAGTAAAATTTGCAATATTTTGCATAATCATAATATAATTACAGTGATTAAATTTATAAAGAAACGTTAATTTATTAAAAACAAATATATAGTTGAACAATTTAGTTCTAATAGATCGGCTATCATCGTTCAAATTGAGAGTCAAATAGTTTGAATTATTCGACAAATTCACATTGTTTGATACACGAGGTTAATTTAAATGATAATGTAATAAATTAATTAACGTTGTTTTAAAAGTGAATGAAAAAAACGTAATCGTCAGAATCTACGATATTTCTTGTTTTATATGTGTTGGTTGGTTGGTCGGTTGGTATGATTTCGAATTGTGTACATTACACGAAATTAATAAACTATCTCATTGAAATTTTTATGAAAATAAACTTTATTGAAATATTTCATCGTAATTCAAGGAAAAGCAAATCACTGTCGGCTATTTTTTTTATATCAGAAAGAGTAAAATGCTTTTTGAAATGATGTTATGATACAATAATGGTGCCGGTATTTCAGCAACTCATAATGGATAAACTTTGTACATATAGGACCAGGTAAAAGCTTTTACCTCTTAAGAAATAATTGTTTTTTGTTGTTTTTTGTTGTTTTTTGTGGTGATAAAAGTTATGAAATTACTTGAAACTTATCTGAAGCTTGAAAATCTTATCTGAATTAAATAATAGATTTTTCTTAATAATTTTAATGTAATTGGTTAATGTACTGCAGTTTACAACTATCGGTCTAACGATAAAAATGTATTAATCGTTATTTATCATATTTACACATACGTTGTTCATTTACTGCATCTTTAGGAAAGTTCAGAAATTATTAAATTCTTTGAAAATTTCAAAGAAATAAATAAAACCATTCTAATAATATGATACAAAAATTCATGGATAAAGCCTTTAGCCACACTTAAACATTCATGTCTCACTACCCTAATCTTCTCGTGGAAGTAAACGTCAAACTTCACTTCTTAAATGAGAATTTAAAATTACAATATATAATATTTCAGGTTATGTGTATGTAACCGTTTAATTGGACGTGCGTGAATATACTTGGTTTTACAACTCGTAATAACTCGATTGATATTTCAATGAGACATTACAGACATTATTCAATTATTATCCCTAAGAATTCGCAATAATTCATGTATCGTATTCGCGAAATATTACACTTTGTCACTTTAATCCGAACTTTCAGCATTTTTGGAAAGTACACGTACGATTAGATTTTTTTAAAGACAACATTATATGCCTTCGGAAACTACAACAATTTAAAGGCAGTTTAAGATTTATTCCCGATCAGAGTTTTCAAAATTAACTTAATTTCAGCAATTGCACCCAAAACAAGATCTCGAACGAAAATAGTGGGAGAAATGGAAAAAGGAGATATCATTTTAAGCCAAGAAAGATTTGAAAGTTATCGATCTCAGCGAGTTATCTGTCTTGATTAAGTCGGATATATTGCTGCTGTACCCCTTGCGCGAAACACGAGATTATCGACGTACAATGTTGCCGCGCCCAGCAAACTTTTATTTATTTATTTTTTCCAAATAACGCATTCCAACGTTAAGGGAATATCAAGTGAAGCTACCAGTAGTTTCGACTGCCTGGCAAAAGTTAAAGGTAATGTGGAACAGCGTGCCACATTACCCTGCCAATTATTCGAACTTTGAATAAGTGCTCAGAAATCACACGCCGCGGAGAATAAGAATTTCTAAAAACAGCTTCACTCTGATCGATCGCCTTTCCTTATTCCGATGTAAATCTAAATTGAAGTCTCGAGTGGCAAGCTTCTCAAACTAATCCTCTACATCGCTTCTATTACCGCCTATATCCGAAGAAACTAACCAATTTCAGCCTCATTCCACGCCCGAAAAAAGGCGACCTTCATCCAGTCGATCCTGAAAATCAATTTCCGGAGGACTCGAGCCTGAAGCCGCTGCGCTCGCACTCAACAAGTACGTTGATCGATTTACGCGTACCTACAGCCGGGGTATAGTTATAAGCAGCTCGCAAGTTCGTTTCTCCTCTCGTTACCCGACATCGCACCTGTGGGCCGATTAACCGTCGCACGGGGACGTTTACAATGCGTCATAGCGAGACCAGCAGCCCACGCTCTATATATCGAACGTTCATTAGCTCGGCTTGTCGAGGTCGATTACGCGTGTATAATAAGCGCGTGAATAATCGGAGCACTGCGAGCCGTAATGTCTATTAAACGATCCTGCAAACGATCGTCTGCCGGGGTTAGCTTGTCGAGCCTCTCTCCACTCACTCACAACCTGCGTAAATCATGGGAAATTATTTGCAGAAAGCCTATCGGCTCAGTCGATCAGTTCGAGAGCTGCGAGGTTAATTGCAAGGTTGTTTGAAAATTATTGTTGATTTATGAATGTCGCGATCACAGCTATAACCTGTGCGAAGGATATATATCGATTTATTTGATAATAGGACGTCCACCGTCCAGCCTATTTAGGTGGAAATGTGCGCTGGCGAGTGAATGGTTAATTGGATAGGCTTTTGGGTTGTGTGGTATAATTTTTAATGTCGATGTCTTAAATGACAATCATTACTTGCTTATATTACTTACCGATAACGCGCGGGTGTAGGTACGATACTTTTTAGAGCGATTAAGATTTTTATGGAGAAGTAAGGATGTCGTCATGTTATATTTCTAGATCGCACGTCGATATTCAGCAGGGACATAAATATTCTCGCACGATGGACCTCATTATAAAAAAGAGACCAGTCGGTTTTAGTTCGATAGTCAAGCTCAATAGTCCAGCTTTTTGTATCTTTCGTAATGGTGCATTATGATACAATATTTCAGGATTTTATCGGCGGGCGTTATCCGTTATAGCACGTGTGTTTATTTTTCCTCTTTGTACTCATCTATTTCAATGATTCTTTTTTCACCATCCATAGAAAATGTCGCTTGGAAGTACTTTGAACGCTTAGCTTCGCATTGCTGGAATGAAAAATTTAAAAATTCTCCGAACGTCTGTTAAACTCAGACTTCACAGTTCGTAATATAACTATTGTTATAAATAAAATGAAATAAATAATTATTAAACCAATATTTTACAATGTCATATTTATTTTATCGTGAATTTTAACGTAGTCTTGCCTACGTCACGTAACAGAACAATTAATCTTAATAATTGAGAATTTACACATCGTAAATACAAATCAATACATTCAACAATTTTATCTTTTCCTCTTGCTAAATAAAAAATATACATTTGCAGTATGGTACGTGTGTTCAATCCAGCTCTTAGCGTTTAAATTATTTTTCGCTTGATTTGAATGCTGAATTACTTTTGCTCTATATTGAATCCGTACAATGCCAACTTAATTGTCCAACGTTTAGAGTTATATACGCAAATTATCTACTTTTATTACTCATCTACTTAATAACAACTATATCTGCCCATCGTGTCGTGAATTTAAATTCACTTTGATGCACTTGTGCTTAATTTTGTATGCGTAAATGCCCATATTAATTTCCACGTATTCCAATAGTTTATATATTTAATTCGTGTTTTTTCTTCTTAGTCAGTTATATGCAAATTAATTCAGATATTTTTCATGTCTTCTACGTATCAAGATCTTATAATCTTTGACCATTAATTTAATTACAAAATCTCGAAAAAGTTTTTTCGGAATGATAATGCATTACTAGATTAAATTAACTTCCATGCATATATAACGTCATTGTTTCAGGTCCATTTTGGTACAATAAATGTACCATTTATTGTATCAAACAAATTATTAACACTGTTAACATTTTCTTATTAATATACATATATAGATTTGGGAGAAAAGTGCAGTATTTGTAAAAATCTAGCTGATTGAGATATTGAACAATTATTCAACAGTACGACGTTCTGCAACTTTCCACTTAACAAGTATTTCGTTATTTTTTACAAAAGACGTACACCGGTTACCGTTTATATTACCGTTGATATATTTATTCTATATTTTATTATATAATTATATTTCGATATAAATAGAGTCGACTGTTGTGTGTGATGATTTTTCAAAGAAATGAAGTATTGACAAATTATTGCAACAAAACTTTTTTCTCTATCTTTAATTTAGTATGAAATCGCAGTTTTTACATTCACGTGAAAATTGGGATTTAGAACTGTATTTTTATATTTTTTACATATCGGATTATAGCGGTTTATTTATTATTGAAAATAATGATTGAATTGAAAAAAAAATGAATATTCAAAATTACATTCGTTATTCGGAGTATTATTTAAAAGTACGAAAATAATAGTTAAAATAAAAGAAAAATTATTACAATATTCTTGGCACTATTTAGATGTTAAATTTCGTATTAGTACGAAAATAAATCGATACAATATTTTATAATTTTTCTGTTAAAGTTGTCTTATACGTTAATTTCAATAAACGTACAAGACAGTATATCGATATTATCCGGTGATGTAATTGAATTAAAAGAATTTAAGTAATTGATCAGAGCACTATTAGAATAATTTCAGAACATATCTAGCTCTCCTCAGAAAAATACAGTTTATTAAATGGTAAATACTCTCACACAAATGAAAAATTTATAAAGCATATTTATGTTGAAGAGGAACAAAACTCTTTTATTAGGAGCGAAAGTTAGATTATGCACTTACAAATAATCAGCAAGATTATAAACAAAATGTACTTGTTAAATTAAATTGGCATCCAGTGAATTTGGAAAATACCAAAGTACAATTATTATTTCTTATCGGTGTTGCATTAATTGAAATTTCTTAAGCTTTATGTGCTGTATAAATGCATCTACACACACGTACAGGCATGCATGCAAGCACGCACACGTTATAAGTACGTCACATGTACACTCGCAAACGTATTTAGTTTATGATTTACGCATGTCAGTAACTCACTGCAATTGATGTAATGCGTTCGCTCTTTCCAACTCTACGTCACAGCATCGCAGACGTAAAAAATTGCGCGACAGTCTATTGCAGACGTACTCTTTTCTACTGTTCTTTAATGTTATGAGTTTTTTTTATTCGGGATAGAAAAAAATGTTTTTCTTTTTAAACTATAGCCAAGCTTCATTTCCGTTAAAGCATACCGCGTGGATTCATTAGTATCCGAGATATTTAATAATTATTAGAGACAATAGAAGATGCTTTACAATTACTTTCTCGTAATTCATTGTCAATTGATAATAACAAACTAATGTTTTCGTTAAATGATATTTTTTTCCGAATGAGGTTACTATATTTGACTAATTATTTTAAATGAATTTGTATTTTTTCGCAACAACACTTCCTACCTTCTAGAGGCATATCTTATAAATATACGTATTTATATTTATACAAAGGGAAAGTTAATTGTTTATTTACTTTAGATCGCCGCATTATCAAGTACACACACATCATTTTTCCGCTATATCGCATATTTCTATTTTTGCCTTTCTTTTTTCTTTTTTATAAATTACAAACAAAAACAGCGCATGACTCTTTCCTTCGTATTTTCGTATCAAATTAACAAAAAGATTGTGGAACGGAGGAACAGCGAGAGTAAGTGAACTCCTCTGGGACAGTCTGTCTCTATTTTTCGCGCCTGAAACGTTCTGCTCGAATACGAGTAAAAAGCTTTATGTTTGTAGTTGTATGTGCGTGCGGTATTATTGCGTGTAGTGCGAGCCCAAAGTTCTCGATCCGCGATTAGGTTCGATCGATCTCCTTTTTCGTTATTTTCCTTTCATTATCTATTTTTCGTATTTGGTGCAAGTGGAATTTTTCTCGAATTTCTTCTCTAACCATCCGTGAACGAAATCAGACTAAAAAGTATACTTAAAAATCGCATTTTTAAGAGCATTAGGTGTTGCTTTTATAAGCAACAGATACAATTGTTTTGTTTATCCGTTTTCTAAGAATGAAAAAAGAAATATAAATCCACTGTAATTAGATGTTTATATCAGTTAAAGGATATTTAAACGAGTTTATGTGATCTGTAAAAGTAGAGTTAACGTGTTTTCAACTTCTGAGGGTGGATAAAGAACATGAGTAATCAAAAATAAGTTTCTAATAAATGTTGAGTTTGAAAAACTAAATTTCAACTTTATAATGGGAAGCTGCAAATGGGGCTTCATTGCGCATAATAATTAATTCAACTAATTAAAAGTTAGTAAAAATATATTCTTCATGAACATTAATGTAAATTTTAAAAATATTTTCGCGATCTTAGCTTAAGATTGCGATTTTAGAAAATTACTCTAATAAAAATTGTCTTAAGAACCACGTAATCGTACTAAATGTAATAATTAAAAAAGGAAGAGAAAATGCTAGTATGCATAATTACAGAAACTATGTGTCCGTTATATCAAAAGATCACATCAAAAGTGCACTTGGAAACTCGGAGTTCGCTTAGCGACGTCTGCGAAAAAAAATCCGCACTCGAATGTTCGTCGCTGCGTAAAAATCCTCTCCCTCGACCTGCCTAGAACAAAATAAAAGTACTATTTCCCCGCCTATACATAGAGACTACACGTGTGCGCGTACAAATGCAAAGAATTCTACGTCAATAAGGGTAAATGAAAGTATACATTGGCGAAACATTTATATATTTAAGCTATTCAGAAGTTAATTACACACAAATTATAAGAGACAAGACTTATTTTCAAAATAGTTCAATATATTAAATTATTGTACCTGATTTGGTAATGAATAGTCTGTATTCGTCTGATGTATCGTTTACATGGAATTTTATTTTTATCGATAAATATTTTTGATTTATAAATTCGAACTTTTAAAATTTTAAACATAAACAAATTTGTGCCTAACAATATCTAAATTCTGATTGCTGATGTACTTTAACAATAATGATGTCGATTGCTGTTAATGACTGTAGTATAATTTTTGTTGGAAATCTAAGTGCAAGTAAGGATATTTTTGAATGTCCAAGATATTAGAGAGATCTATGCGCAAATTCGTGCAAGACATAAGCAGTATGATATGTTACTACAATTAATTTCATATAACAAATTAGTATTTAAGAAAAATACTCGCATTTCCGATAAATAATTATAAGTATTTATAATTATAACTATTATACATATGGAATATTTCCATAACCTTTTTCTCATTATTTAATAATAATTTTTATAATAATTTTTGAAAATCTATCTTCTAATGATTTAAACATCCTTCAGCTTTTATTCTCTGCGGATAACTTTATCCCCTTCTTGTCGATAATTCAACGTGGAAAGCTTAAAGAAAAGCCTACATTTTTGTTGAAATTTACGTTAATTAAGAAGGTGCTCAAAGAAAAAGGGTAGAAAGTAAAGAAGAAAAAATGATTAGCAAAGTAGCAACTTTTCACATGCAACGTCTTTTCTCTTCTCATAATTGAGGATAATTTGATTTATTTAGTTTTCATTAAATTTTTTGTACGTATATATGATTGATATGTTACGGTATTATTGGTAAATATGATTTTCTTTCCGTTTTCTTTAGTTCGGAAGCGTATTTTACCATTAATTCACTTATTAATTTACTTTTTCTAAAAATTTCACCCGTTGAATGAAAGTGACGTTGAAACTCATTAAGGAAATTGGTTATTATTTTATATAAATTTATAGAGCAACGCTTACATTTTTATCATTTCTTTTAATTGAAAAAGAAAGTTCTCTTTTGATATTGATAACGACTGCTACGATAAAGACGAAAAAATTTGAATATTCAATTTATGTTAGTTAAAGTACTTGAAGTGCATTGCAACATTTTTTATTTTGAGAGCTTATATAAATTTAACAATTTCAGATTAGGTCACTTCCAATGAAAAAGGAAGCATCAAACTAATTGAATAAGTAACGACAACCGATACATTTTTTATGGGAATTGCGCACTATTTTATTTTATAATTATATTCTCTAATGGGTCAGAATATCTTTCAGCTTTAACGAGCCAAGTAAAAATATTAAGAATTAAAATTACATGAGAATTTTTTGGTATAAGGTTAATTAATGTAAGCGTACTTTTTCCTCTCCAGTTAATTATGTAATTCGTATAAGAAAGTCAAAGTAGCACAAAAAGCAGAAAAATAATAGGTTTATTAGCGACTTGTCGAAGAAGAAAAATTATTCCACGAGAGTTTCCAGGCGAATTCAAGTAGTTATCTCAAGGAGCAGAACAATTAGAGAAAATCAGTTTCGGCCAATGTCCGACCACACACCAATCAATAATTCGAATATAACTTGCGTGCAATCATTCTCGAACTTGCGATAGCTTTCCACAGAATGAGAGCAAGATGGAAATAGAGAGAAGAGGATCAGGTAAAGGCGGAGTTGCGGAGGATCAGGGAAATCGAAAATGGTTGCCACCGTATATAATTGGATGCAGTGGCCCCAGAACCCTTGGGGTGAATTATGGCGTTGGTGCATTTGCAGCTTGCAGTGTAATATATACCAAGGCGTCTTATTGCTACGATAAGCTTGTGCTTTTAACGGAATACTTTGGGAGAATTGGACTAATGAAGAGAACTGTCATTTTCAAGATAGAGTTCTGCGTTGAATTGCATTATTTGTGGATTTCGGTGAAATCCAGAAATAGAAATCGAGAAGTTTATCGGATATTGTTAGAACCTTGTTTAATGTAAACATTAATAAATGCTTGATGGTAAATTGTGTTATTATTCTTTCAATTGTCATGATTTTAAACATAGAAATATTAAATTTTTCTTCACATATACTTATGAAATATGATTGCAGAAGAATTATAAGGCTATTCGGAAGCATTTTTTAAAAGTTTTATGGTCAGAAGATACAAAATAAAATGATTATTGTATGATCCAAATAAGATTTCCAGCAGTAATGCTCTTCACCAAATGTTCCATCGTTACTGTCATAAATATGTGCATTTCTAGAGCGAAGAATTTTTAAAAATCTGCTTAAAAATCGGACTTGGCTTTTAATAATCTGTTACTTAGTTACCACAAAATAAAGTGTGCTCTTCTTGATACTTATCGAGATATTTAAGTGAAACTTTAATTATTTACTTGGATTGGCTATAAGTGCAGAGAGTCATTATAAATCAACATATAATAAATTTCAATAAATTTAGATTTATATAGAATCGTAAAACGCAGGAATTTAAAATTTCTGTAAAGTAAAATATCAATAATATATTGTTGTGATATTGATCGTGTATTTTATAGAGTCATTGGAATTTTAAGTACGTAGAAAATATTTTCCGATTCGTCCAGAATTTTATAAAATTGTCTATCGAAGAATCATTAGTGTAACATATATTAATTCAAATGTGTAGTCGATGGTACTGCAAAAGAAAAATATTCACGTTGTTTCTTCTGTTGCTGGATTTTTAAAGTATTTATGTAACTTCATTATTTTAGATAATTTTTCAAGAATTAAGTAAAATGTGTAATAAAAATTTGGTATTTTCTCTACTTTAAATTTTCATAAATTTAAAAATAACAATTAGTAAATAATTACTGTATAAGTATAATGTAAATAACTGTGAGTAAATTGTAAATCAATGAAATGAAGAAAGGTTTTATTAATTTACTTGCTAATCATTTTTCCTTTATAAAATATTGTAAGTCGAATTTTTAGAAATAATATTGAAATGACTCGACGCATGAAAGGAAAAGATCTGATACACGCTTCAATATTTATTATTATTACATTAATTTCGATTTGGATTGCATTGTATATGACTAGTTCCTATTTTACCTTTTCTAAATTTTGTGTAAAAGAACTTTCTTATGAATAATCAGAAATAAAAATTATCGACTAGTTAGTTCCTAGTTATTATTAGATTAACATAAATATTTTCATACTACTACTGAAAATTAGTATAATGTCTTTATGTTATTTTATTATTATTAATGCAATTATTAGGACTTATTTAAAACATTTTACAAGCTACTAGAGATACCACTTATTATAAATAACTACTAAAGTTTACTTGTTTAAAACAAATTGATTAACATATGCTAGATTTCAAACTTTTTCGTTCTAAAACTACTGATCGCAATTTCAACGACAT
Organism: Wiebesia pumilae; assembly: GCA_018907045.1. Classification (NCBI taxonomy): domain Eukaryota; kingdom Metazoa; phylum Arthropoda; class Insecta; order Hymenoptera; family Agaonidae; genus Wiebesia; species Wiebesia pumilae. Next base: position 1,219,020 of record JACCHZ010000121.1, read on the forward strand.
TGTTTATATATATGAAATATGATTAATGTGATTTATTTTCTTTAAATACTTAAATGGATGGTTTTACTTGAATAATACAATAAAACTCCAATCAATTATTTAATACCTGTTCACACTTTCCTGTTTAGATTTCGAATAATTTTTACTTTAAAGTAAGCATTCTCGTTTACGTATACAAAATTCAAGTTTTTGATAAAAAAAAAACCTTCGAATATAAACTGATTATAAATTATTAAAGTCCACGGATAGTAAGAAGAAGTTGGATTTCTATTCCACTATTTCGTATTACATAAAAATGTGATAGAAAATATCAAGGTACAAATCATGAATATTTTACTACCATGAAAGTCTAGGATTTGTGCATTAAGTTAAAGAATAAATTATCAAAACTGAGGTAAAATATCAAAACTGTCGTGTGTTAGCTAAGAATAGTATACCTACGTGTTTTTATTTACCTATGTAAATTGCATTACTTTAAACGCAGAATTATTTATAATTCGTACCGTAATTATTTATTGCAATGTAAAGAGAGGTAATTCCTCTTTATAATGATTGATTTTTCTATGTTATATAAGTAAACACATGTTCACAATGTTTTTGATCCTTTGTAATTGAAGGATTTACGTGCTGTTAGGTGTAATTTCTTTTAACTATAAGGTAATATTAATCTACCACGTTAGATAGCTTCGACAACAGTTATCATGATTTTCGAAATTTATCTGGTCCCTACTTTACCGACACTGACATTCCCATTTACATAATGAATTGTTGCTACTCGCATGATTTTATACGTATTAATGATTTGTTAAGGTACATAATACAATAACTGCAATATCATTAGAGTAACACCAATTATCAAATGTGAATGTTTCGTTAATGATGTGAAAGTATTTCAATATTGATTGAGTTTAATCATGTGAAAAAATCAAGTATTATTCAAGTCAAATTTAAATAATTTAATTGATTCTGAAATTTACTATCCTAATATATTTTAAGCTAAAACAGATAAAAATTTTTATTGTTATCCGAAAATTGAATCTTTAATCCAATTCCAAGTATGAAATATTCAAGTAGCAATGAATATATTCGAAAAAGTTTCACATCATTTTAAGGAAGGTGGATACCGGCAAAGACTCTTTGTTATTTATTTACACATATAACTTATTAACTTATCGTACTGTATTATAATTTCTCATATTTTCGTATACTGAGAATGAAAGATCAAATACCTTCTTATATGAAGGAGAATAAACCGCAAATGTGATATTCGATAAAAACGGAAAAGAAATTTAATACCTAATATTTTACACATATGCACATGTATTGATTGTTGTTGATTTGAAGATGTTAGTGAAATAAATCTCCATGTGGTTGTTGTTAAAAAAATGTTCACTTAACAGATTATAAAATCCACAAGCTTTTTATTTCACCGATAGTAGTACTGAAAGAAATTCCTCGGCTTGTAAAATTATTTAGTCAATATTTTAAGAAATCTTGCAAACGAATTCTATTGAAATAAAATTATTGAATCATTTCCGTTATTTCAAATGACAGAATTATTATTCTGTTATTTCATTAATATTTAAAAAGTGTTTGAAAAATCACAGGCTATTCTATTTACAAATAATACAGTATCGTAAAAACTTTGGTTAAAATGAATTCGTTATAATTTTAAATTCGTGTCAATTTTCTTTTATTAGTAGATTGATTTAATAAAAGAATATGTAAATATTTGCAGTTTGTGTATTTGAAAATTCATTTCCTTTTTATTTTATTTTCCATCAGTGCCAAAGATTTCAAAGGAATGGTAAAACGATTTCTATATATATTAGAAAAGTTGATGCAATGAATTTCATAATAAACTATTTAATAATTACTTGGATAGCAAGAGCAAACAGTAATACGTATTTATCTTAATTAGAAGTCTTTATACAACTAGAGCCTTTAAAACGAGCGACTTTCATTAGGCTCCATACTGTATTGCAGTACGAAACAATCATATAAACATGTATAAACATCGATAAATGATTGTGTTTTAAAAATAAGACTTACTCAAACTATAAACGTACAGATTCCTTACGTACAGATTACAATAAGTTATCATTGTACAAAGTATCAAGCAAATATGTTATTTTTAAGATTAAGTGGAAGAAAAATAATTTTTCTCATACTTTTCTTGGAGTATGATTTGCACACACTTTTCCACACGTTCACATATTTGTTTGGTACTCGGTCAGCAACGTACTATTGCACTTCAAAGCTCACTAAGTATGAGTTTTGCACGAAATGGCCCACTTTTTTAAAATGAGAGCTATTGCGACCAGTGCATCAGATTTCAGTTTAAAGCTCGGTATTGCAGATCTCGTTAAGAGATTATCGGTCGATAAAAGTGTTTATCGGTGATCAATGAAATCGGTATGATCAATGAAAGTGTCCATCGACTTAACGATAGAGATTTCAGTGATCAAGAATCTTGAACGGTGATCCACGCTTTCTCTAAGGTCGGTAAAACAGAGCACACGAGTCAGACCAACATATAAAAGAACTCGTTACTCTCGAAGGATCTCAAAGCCTCGTGTCGCGCGTATGCGACGAGAACGTCGCTCGGATTCCTCATCGATCTATCGAGCTGCTATTTAGCTGCCCGCGTAGACGTAGGCGTGCTGGAGGGCGAGCTTGAGGGCTGTGCTGAGGGTCATGAGGGCCGAGCAGGCGATGACCGAAGGCGAGCTCGCAAGACTGTGCTGCATCGCCGCGGGATTGTCCCCGTTGAAGATGTGGACGAAGACGCGCGCGGGGGTGGCGTTGCTCGCCTCGCAGGTGTAGTTGCCGGAGTGGCGGTCGGAGGCTCGCGGAACCTCCAACCAGGACTCGCGCGCCGGTAAATCCGTGCTCACGTTCACGCCCTGCTCCACGTCGTAGTTTATCATGCGCCGGTTGTGGTACCAGAACAGGAAGGATGGCTGTTCCGTTGACTTCTTCACGAGGCAATGCAGCTGAAGCGTACTGCCTGGTCTCACGAACTTCTCACTCGGTCCGCTTATCTCCGCTCGTGCCTCTGAAATAGAACAGAGGAAGGATAGATATGAGACTTTATGGGGAGCTCGTGCGCTTTGCCTGAAACGATAGATTTTTCTTTCGTACCTTTTCCTTTTGTGAGTTTAAACAGGAGATATACGTTGTCGCGACAACAACTGTCCGGTCGTTTTTATTGTTACGGTAACAAACGATAAGTGGTATGGATATTATGAAATAGAGCAGATTTTTAAGATATTCTTTCCTACAACTGTGATTAAGCGACTTTTATATCTAATTCTTACCCATCGTGTACTAGTTTTTGCTATTCTCAATAATCTTACAATTATCTTTCCTAGTGCTAATTATTTTGTGTAAATTAATCAATTACAAATTTATCGAATGAAAAATAGTAACTATAATTAAAAATTGAAACATCGCATGCGTGGTACTTCTTAGTTAATTACTCGGAAACAACTTTTAGCTTCTTAATTATTACCCATAAATTAATACTGTAGAGAAACGATCTGCTTGCCGTGCATTCAGTGGCTAAGGATTATTCAGAAATATTTTCTAGCAATAAATTTCATTTTTTTAGTTCTTCGATATTTTATCGTCGAAGAAACTTTTCTTTAATTACAAATTAATTAATAGAAGAATTAATAGAAAATCAACGTTATTACAAGCGTTATTTATTGTTAGTCTTCCTTATCTATCCTTAGTCTTGTATTGTAATATTCCACACACAGCTATTACTACAGAATTCTATGAATCTTTTAGAAGTGATTATATAATACCGTTTTATTTTAGCCTTTTGAAATGAAATTTTCAATCTGTCTTAATTTTCAAACTGAATATTGTAATGCTATTTTAATAGTGTTCCAGAAATATTATTAAACTAGCTTGCTATATATATATATATATATATATATATATATATATATATATATATATTTAACGCATAACAGATAATTAAGAAACACTTTCTTAACTTTTATTAAAATCATGATTAATTTACGAATTATTACGTAATAATTTATGATACTTTTTCACGATGTATTCGATGGTATTTGTTCTAAAGGTATAGAGCTCAGAAAAACAATTCATTATAGAAAGATATGAATAATTGCATTGGAAAAAAATATGGGAAGCATTTGTCCTCTTAGTGGAAAAGACGTTTTCAAATTTAATATCAGATTCCGCTAATATTCTTTTGGTGCGTAGATGGTAGACCACGTTTTAAAATATTTGCAAATAATTATGAAAAAGATGGAAGTAAAATAGCACTACAAAATTTATAATTACAGTTTAAATTTATAAAATTGGTAAACTATGTTCCGAAAAGTGCAGTTTGGCTGTGTAGAGAAGTTTAATACGGCACATTTAATTTAGGAGAAGCATTTTATTAGGTAACTTTCTTCAATGAAACGTACGAATGTATGAGTAATACACATTACTCGTTCTTTTTACATTTGTATTCACTCACTGTTTCCAATCATAACTGAATGCCACTGTATACGTACACTCTGTTATATACTCTGCTCAAAGAAATTAGCTAAAATATAGAAGAAGCCATTCTCCTCAACAGTTCTACAATGACGCTAAACTCGTGTACGAAATTTCATGTGATTTCATGGACGGGATGACATTTCTATCCTTCTTTCTGAATTCTTACGAAGTGGAAAATGGTAAAATGCGAACAAATGTGAGGAAGAAAACAATATTCAAATGTGTCATTCCTTCTGCGCTCAAGCGGTTTCTTGTAACCAGCGGAAAAGCTTAATCCCCGTTATTTTATCCACGTATATCCGGCTTCGAGGTTTGAGGTCGAAAAAGGGTTTATTGGTTGGAGAAGCCACGGGGAAACATACGACGACCGAATGCGGGAAAGTTTATGATGACAGAAGAAAAAGTAAAAGAGAGAGAAAAAGGATATTCGACTTTTTATCAACCTTTTCTATGCTCGTTCCTCATCGATTCATGAATAATGGAGAATTCTTGCTTTTTCTCTCGTTGTGGGAAGAATGAAAGTGTTGTACGTATCGGAAGATTACACAGGATTGAAAATTTGTGCACTTCCCAAACGTTAAATCGGTTGCTTTTTAGTCCGCTTTTGCGCATATGCTCTATTTAGGCTTAAGAAAATACTGTACGTGTCGTCGATTGATTATTTAAAAGAACACGCAGAATAGTTTGGAATATTTTTCGGATATTCATTGCGGAAGAACTCGTGAGTTATCACTTCTATATCTACAAATTTAATTGCAAGTTCAGGCAATAAAGTACCTCGCTTTTCTAAAGTCCCAAGCATTTAAAATTTTTTTACCAGCCAACTTGGCACAAATACGTCTGTGTAAAAAGTTGCCAAGATAAGTGATTGTATTAGAAATTTTAAATCTTTGAATATGCTTTTGCGGATAATTTGCAGAAGGTAGAATATTACAAGCTATACGTTGAAGTTTGTAGAATATTACAAAGTATCTAAATCCTGGATGTAATCCTTGATTTCAGTAAATTAATGGTTAAGCATCTATGTGTTCCGATATGTGTGAATCGTCTCAACTCTCGATATAGTACAACACTTTATGCTCTCCATACTTGTGTAGTCGTGGAGTAAACATGAATGCATAGTGTAATTGAACTGGACGTACGTCTCAAGTGCAAATCTTCTCTAGCGTATTTAACCAGAATTATACATATAAAATATTTGAACAATGTAATTGGTCAACGTATAAATTTTACTTGAAGCGCTGTAGGAGCTGATGAACTATCTACATATGAATCTATGAATTTTACAGATTCTTTCAATTTCTCAATCCATTTGAAAAAAATATATCACCGAACTGTGCAGTTATTATCAGTGTATGATATTAAGATATTGTATTACTAATAATAATTAGGGTTGTTAGCTTTCATTATTTTTAACTTTGAATACGTATGTAAAAAAAAGTTAACAATATTGTTATTTCTTATCTAAATTATTTATATTGACAAATATAAACACTTCTTTAAAGTTTAGTCTTCTCAGTTTTTAATAACGATATTCCCTAGCATTTTCAATTCAAATAGGATTATGTTTCACGAAACTGATACTCTAATTAAGTCTACGGTACTTGTACTATACATTAAATACATTAAAGAGGCTCTTTTAATTAAGTATTTGAAAATGAGTTATTTTGATTTAACTGTATAAGAAGATCATTCATGATTTGAATATAAATATAATACAGTATGTGTCATCGATTTTTGTTATACTGATACAACAGTAACTGAAATAAATGGCTTCAGTGAAAGTAAATTATTCGATTAAATATATTCCTCGAAAACCAATAAACTTTTATACATAAATATAGACAACAATTTTTATAATATAGAAGAAATGAAAATTAATATTAATTGTTAACTTTAATTAGTTAATTGGATTTTTTAAAATCTTACCGTCTATTAATAAGCGCAACTGTTATTAATAATTTTACGTACTGCATATTTTGAATTAATTCAATCGAACACTGTATTAATACCATACTTAGAATTTTTTTATACAAAGTACGTACAATGAGATTTTTATTTTTAGAGTACAAAATGAATACAATTTACTTAATTTCCTTTCAGGTTTTTCACTACGCGCTTTTTAAAAAATTGTATAATTTCAACTATATATATTTACTGTATTATTCGATAATAATTTTTTATACACTGCTACTAATGAAGTTAACTTCATAAATATATTTTAATAAAAAACAATTAGTAGATCCTTGGAGAGATCCTAATCGATACAACTGCATAAAAATATTAAAGTTTTAATTATGAATATTCTCTTTTGAGTAATTTCATTAAAAATTATTATTATTGTTATACGAATAAAGAAAATATATACGTTTTGTGAATTATGAACTTTGTAATAAATTGGAGAAATCATTAAGGATTATCTTAATATTGTGCATAAGTTTTCTGATATATTTGATAATACTAGTGTGCGTTGCTTTGTTGTATTATTAAATTGAAATGCGTTCTAATGTGAGACTCATTATGAAACATTTACGATAATGATCAAGTAATGCTATTTGAATCTAAAGAAGCTAAAACAATTATTTTGTAAAACTATTTTCTAAAAGAAAAGAAATAATTCTTAATTTACTATTTATTTATATTAATTAATGGTACGTTTATTTCACCGTACATTTCTTATATTTTTGCAATAAAAGTAGCTAAACTTAAATTCAGGTTCTGCTGAAATGACCTTAGCGAATTAAGTAAATAATCTTGAATTTGTTTTCTTTAATATTTTATGTATTTTACGCCTAACCTTTACAGTCTATAATTAACTATTATTACTTAAAGTAAGTTTTTTGCGCAATTTTAGATAGCGTTCGTTCTTACGCCTTTGCAGTTGGTAAGCTCCCGAAAGTTAAAATACTGTGTATTTACGCGAGGATCGTTACATAGTTCCTGATCACGAAGAAAGTTGCAAAGTAGTTGACTGGACTTTTAAGGACTTATTATCTAACAATGGGTACATCGTTTTCTTAAACTATGGAAAGTTGATTGAATATCTTGTTTTTACTAGAGATCAGTTGGATGCGAGATATTATATGTTTTCTATGGATCCGTTTGACAAAACAAATTATTGTACTAGCGATGTTGCATCATCCTAAAAATATAGTTAAAAGTGTCGTATTTAATTTGTTACAAAATAACCAGTGAATGCACACAAGGAGCCTTCAAGCAGAAAGTATTACGGATAAATACACGAATTTATAAAGAAGCTAAAGAAATATTCACTAACGTAATAAAAGTACTTTGCATATGCAAATAATCATCTTTAATTGCTATGAATACCCAAAGAGGTGCCGATCGATATTGAATAATAATTGGACTTTTAGGAAAGAAATAATGTGGATCGGGAAGCAATATAATGTGCAACCTTATTAAAAAAATATATTCAATATAAAACTTCGAGCTCAAAGAAAAGTAAAAATATGCGTAATTCGTCTTTAATAAAGTAATAATAATGATAATAGTAAGAATTAGAATTTATGAAAATTTATGAAAATTCTGAAAGATATTTAGGAAAATATGATGCTCAATGCATGGATTGTTAGACTAATAGGAATATCAATAATTTTGTTTCAATTTCTGTATATTTTCATGTATTTTTAAATCTACAAATATTTGAAAGCCGAATGCAATTTGTGTCGAAGGCTTGTGGGAGCTAAAAAACTATATTTAGTACATATATATATATATATATATATATATATAAAGTTTAGTAAGATATATTGAAAGCGATATATATTTCTGATATCGAACCGATTCTAAAGTATTCATAAGTAATATTTTTAAGATATATTATTTCAGGAAAGAAATTGATTTTAATCTGGAATATCATCATTTTACAAGTGCATATACATTTAAGAATTCATAAGTATATTTGGTTAATATCTGTTCGTTCAATAACCAGTATTTAAAAGATATAAACCAAATGCAGCATTGTGAATTTTCCAAAAATCAAGTTATTTAGAAGCACTAAGTCAGTACTTGATATTATATTTCCCGAATTCAGCAGTAATACCTAAATGAAAAGCAATATTTAAAAAGAACGATATTGATTATTTTCTTTTTTTATCCGTGTTAGCAGATACTGATAGCAGTAATAGATTAGAAATAATTTTATTTTCGTTTGTAAGACTTTATAGAATAAAAAATAATAAGAATAATATTCGGACTTATTACATATTTTTGTCTGATGTATGAATTTTTTAACAGTGAAAAACTAAATTTTAACGAAGAAATTCGTTGTATAATTAATGTCTTTTCTTTATTTCAGAAAACCGGATTTACAAGTATAAGAGGAAATTAAAACTTCTTATACTGAAGTACGATAAAGTACAATATAAATTTTCAACTACGGCGTAAATATATTTTGAATTATAAACATCTATATCAAGCAATTAATAAATATTGTTTGCATTTTTGAATAAAGAACTTATCTCTGGTTTATTTAAATAGTCGACTCAATAAAAATATTTTTTCGTAAATATTCGAATAATGCTAATTTTGCTAACAATGTTTGAAATACGGTAAATTACGGTAGCAATGTACAATTAAATGCAAAACTGATACTTTTAATAGTATTATTTAAATTTCACTTATTAAAATTAAAAAGCTTTGCTAATAATATTGATCTTGAATATTGTAAATTGAAAATTGAAAATGACCGGCTTTGCTTTTAAGTTGTATAACGGAATTAAAATTAAAATTGAGCCATGTTTAAGAAATTGTTGACTTTATTAAGTCACTCATCAATTGTAATTTGCTTAACAACAGATTACTCAATGGTTTAAAAATATAAAGTCCATAAATTAATGATTCATCAAAGGCGTTATTATCGAAATGTGTATTTAAAATTTCGATTTATCTATAAAATTTTATTTAATTCAGAAATACTTTCCGATGCTTGCAATTTACGTACTACTCACATAAAAGCAAACTGAATAAATACTTAAGTAAGTTATTGAAAATCAATATACAACAGAAAAATTTTGGACGCATTAAATTTACTTATACTATTTCTACTATGGAGAAAAGAGAACTATAAACAATAAAGTAGTAGCCGAATTCAATAATTCAAAACAGAATTGTTAGAGATAATAATCTATACAATTTAAAGCAACAAGAGCGACATTGGTTTTGGTTAGATATATAAATTAAACTGTCAACGATGTCATAGTTTTAGAACGTTTTCATGTAACATATGCAGTGTACATGTGCTCATTAATACCGTTGCGTGGAAAATATTCAACCCTTGATTTTTCTCTTCCAGCTTTTAAAAATTAAATCGTTCTCTTAGAAGTTCTAAGAAACATCAGGAAAAAATTAGTACACGAGAAACAATAATAAAAACGACGAGGATAATAAAAGCAATCGTTATAGTGGAAATAACGACAACGAGCGAACAATGATAATAAGATAAAAATTGTAAAACTTATCCTTTAAAAATGCATTTAGTGATATTACTTTTTATTACAAACTTAAAAAGTAAGTCCAGAATCTTATGAACAGATATTTTCATAAAACTTTTAAAATATTTTTCAAAGTCAGAAAATGGATGGAAATGTTTGCTACTAAGTAAGCTTACTTATTTAATTAATGTTGACAATTACAGATAAATCATACCATTTATTGAATAATATTTATTCATAAAATAATATTTATTCATAAATAATATTTATTCATAATATTTATTCGTAAAAATCTGAAAGCTTATGTAAAATATATGCTATCTGTTTAATAAAAATTAGTGTATACTCTTAAATTAAACAAAATTATTCTTGAAGCTCGATACTCGATATTAAACAAATGAAATTTTCTCCATAGTATTTAAAAAAACACGACAATTCAATTGGATTTTATTGTTAACTTGTACACTAATAAATTTGTAATAAAGCGTTAATAATACTGTATTTAAATTATAACTTTGGTAGGAAAAATTTTTTTATTTTTCACTTAAATGAAGATATTTTCAAGCTTCCCAATTAGACTTATTTAATTATCATTTTATAAAATATTCTTCATAGATGAAAAATGTTAACTAGGTTTATTTTCCCACATCATTTTATGAAATAGATTATTTTAGTTAATTCTTTATTTATGGAGCGCAAGAATTATATAATGCTAAAAGTGTTACTTTTAAAAATTAATATAATTCAGTGAATTAAAATGAATACATCATTAATAACGTCAATGTTTTAAACATTGATGAGAGAAATGTAGCGATTTTTAATTGTCTTTGTTTCTTTGCTTTTAAATCGTATTTATATTACACTTAAAGCGTGAACAGATTACTAGCGATAGCAAAATAAGTATAGTTCACGTGGAAAAGCTTTCTTTTCACTTGCATTGTTTTAGACTTTTAAGGGTTTCCGACTGAAAACATAGTGCAATGCTCTAAATGAGAGAAGACGGAAAGCAATAGAAGTGAAAACTCTTGAGTGACTCAATCTTTAAGTGTGCGTGGGCATGTAAGGTTAGCTACTGGTCGAAGAGACAACGCCCAACTTCTACATTGATTCGACGAAAGATAGATGGAAAGAGAGAGAGAGGTGGCAAAATAAAATAAGATAGATAGGCATAGAGTGAACGGGAAGAGAAAGAGGAAGAAGAGGTATAAAGAGAAAAAGATAGATAGTTACACATAGAGATAAGAGAACCAGAGGGTGAGAATGAAGGAGTAGGAGAAAAAATAGATAGATATAGTGAGAAGGGTATGAGATAGAGGGGAGGGGGGAGTAAGAGAAAGCTCGAAACAAAAGTCTTCGTAATGCTGCTCGTGCATTTGATATTACTTATTCTTCTCGTGCTCCACTTTAATCTGCTTCTTTATTACTTCACACGTACCTTTCTTATACAGAAGCGGTGGGTTTCCGTAATTTTTTTAGGACTCTTCTATTAATTGACACCTATATATGCTTTTTCTATTACTTTTCCATATTTCTAATTCTATTTACGAATTAAGTTATGTAAATGATGCAAATTAATAAGTCATGTTTTTAGCGTACTGCATATCGAAACGAAATTTCATTATTATCTTTATTTTAAACTTTAGACACTTTAAATGAAAGTAATTCATACGTAAATAATAAATATATATATATATATATATATAGATTTTGAAAAATACGAAAGACGTTATGGGGTATTTTTTAAATTGTAAGCATTCAAGAATTTAAAGAAAACTAATCCAACTGATAAAATCGCAAAACTATTTTTAATTTTCCAATTATTCGGAATAAAATTAATAATTAGTTTATTCATTAAAAAAGTACAACTTAAAAAGAGACATTTTAAAGAAGACGTTATCAATGTACCACAAATAGTATTATTAACCTATGAAATTGTTGTCTCATATTTAGTTACATTTTTTATATTTTGCTTTGCGAATACTGAAATGCCTGAAAGCAGTTTTATTATTGTTAAAACTTTCAAACTCGAAATTCAAATGACATTTAAACGAAACATACTGCATTATATCCAACGGAAGTCACGTAAAATATTAGATCGTAGACTCGCCAAAGGAAAAATTCACCTAACTTCACCTGCCTCCCTTTACAGCGAAAGCAGTCTTAAGACTGTAAATAAGCGACTCAGAGAAATTGCAGTAACATTCCATTATGTATTTTATACATTCCTTAATACACATTTTGCATTGTAACAAATGGAGATATTATTTCAAATACATTATTTCCAATTAGCGATCTTATATTAAATATCACGTAGTCGGTAAAATGCATAAACATAACGTATAAATAAAACGCAAATTTAAGTTTCAAATCACTTGATTAATCATTCAAATGATATCTCAATAGTTACAAATAATGACAGCTACATAAGTCAAAGTATTTACATTATATTTTCGAAAATCTACAATTAAATTCAATGGAGCGGATATAAAGCAAATTAAGTAGATAAGCGAAATAGGGGGTTAGTAGTACTAACATAGAGTTGCTAGTACTAATCACCGAAATGAAAAGCAAATGTATTATTTCATGAAAGCGACAATGCCGGCAGGATTTTGTTGAAGCACGTAAAATTCTCGCCGTTTTGGCACTTGTCAATCAGATAAATTTATAATATACATATTCAGCAGCGAGTTATTACGGATACACTATTAATTAGACGTACATTTATAATTTCAAGTTTTATGCATACGTGATATCGGCTCGTACATATATTATTGCGCGAAAAACGTTCGCTTCCAATTTATTCGTGAGAATTTTGTTTATTTCGCATAAGCGCTTGTGCATACAAATACACACTAATGAGTATAAATATGTAAAAGCACTCTACGCATTTGGATAGAGTTTTAAAATAGAAAGACAGAGACACTTATAAGCTTATACGCGTACGCATTTTTACGAATGCTTTATAAAAATAAGAGAATATATAAAATAATCGCGGATGAATGTTCCTTTACAAGTATACTTTTTAGTTTATTGAATTTTAAATCGGCGATTTTGCTTGCTAGATTTCGTTTTAAAAATAAGAGAATATATAAAATAATCGCGGATGAATGTTCCTTTACAAGTATACTTTTTAGTTTATTGAATTTTAAATCGGCGACTTTGCTTGCTAGATTTCGTTTTAGCCTCTTGCCCCGTTATTTTACAAATACATTGACGATTTAATGAAATATATTAAGTTCGAATCCTAATGCGCGTCCGACTCATTCATTTCTAATTCACTTATAATATATTGAGTACACCAATAATGAGCTCTTGTTATTTACTTGAGATCCACGGGTGATTGAAGTTTTGCAAAATTTATAAACATCTCGCTAGGAGCGTTTATCCAAACATGTTCGGATATCGATGTTTGCCGATCCACCGAAGACAATGGACCAGCGAGAAACGTTATACGTGTGGTAAGGGTGAGCCGAAGGTGCTTTCGTTCCGGTTTCGCTCGTGTAACGAACATCCCTTAATTCGACATCGCGTAGCTCTCGGCGTATGAAGTTTCCAGCAAACCTCCCGCCTTCTTCCTTGTTCCAGAGGATGGCTGTACTGCAGCATATATTAGCGTTTAATCGCGCTTTCACGTTTCACTTCGTTACGTTTCACCGCGCACTTGATGGGGAATTATGTGATTTCTTTTCTCTTTCGCCTCGACGTACACCCTTCCATCGATCTTCGGCTCTCAAGATAAAACTGCCGAGAGCGTTCTCCGACTTCTTTTTTCTACTTGGCTTCTGTGCTCGAGCGCTCAATTAGAGCTAATGAAAATGAAAATCCTAAGCTTATAATAAACAGGCGAGATGCGCGAGAGCCATTTAAAACTCGTTAAAATCTCGTTTCGATGAGTCACAACTTCTTATGGAAATTAACGGGAGTTCTGGTGGTTTTCTCGCACCTACGGATCTACCTGTGCGCACTTTTGCGGTGTGCTGAGGAAGACGTTCCTATCTGTCCCTTCGGGGACTGGCTCAACTTTTAACGAGTCGAGAATCGTCGAGGGACTACTTAGCCGTTAATATACATTTCTACTTTGCAGCTTCAGAAATCTATAATAGCTCTCGGTGCGTTCAACAGGTAACGTCAAACATCATGCCACGCCGTGGACTTGCACTCGCAATGAAATTGAATGCTCGGTTAAGAATATGTCGGCATCGTGGCACTTCTTTGGACGTTATGGGAATTTTTTAATATTACGAATGAATACACGTGCATATGTGTAGGGTGTGTGGTGTCAATCTGCAGGAAAGGGAAATAGAAATGTCGAGTGAAAATAACTCGTGTAACTCTGCTTATTTACGTTTCTCGTTATTAAGCGCGGTTAATGATTTGGTGAATAAAAAATAGACTTTTTTAAATATAAACCACTACAAGTTTAGTATATTCTCATTTAGAAGAATTTAAATGGAAAACACTATTTGCCAAGTAATTCGTAATAAATTAAATTTTTTGAAAGGGTACATCGCTTAAGTACCAATACCTTCGTTCGCGTAGAGGACAACTCGAATAAACTAGAAGAGATAAAAGAAGTACAGCTTGAGCTTCTGATTTGATTTCCCTTTTGATTTTGACCGTTGACCTCTTATATTCTGCTGCTTATTTCTTCTAATAAATGTACTGTTTTCATATTTAGTTCGAAATCATTTTACACTATGCATTTTTAAATCTAAAACCCCTCTACAAATCGTCCTTATATATTCTATTACATTTCAGCGAATGCCTTTTTAATTAAAATAGAAAAACATTCCTCAATTATTAAATACTAGACGCAATTATCCAGTCCTGACTTGAATATGTATCCATATCATCTAATACTTACTCAATTATAGTCAGCTTCTTAAGTGTTATCATTGAGAATTAACTCGTTATTAACTCGTTAGGCGAATTGTTGGTAAAGGTAGAATTTACATTAAATTTTGTGGTAAGTGACGTACAATGTTTTTCTATAGAAGATTTTCTATAAATAACTTTAAGCTCTCTATTATCAAGTCTAATTTTTCTTAATATTTATTAAGTACCGTCAAATTACAACACAATGTTGATTAAGATGCATCAGATGCAGACCCATGTATTATTGTAAGTTGTTCTATTGTAATAATTACATTATTGTATTGTACGTAAATTAATTCATAATACGGATTTGCTTAAATTTTGGCTAATTTACTTGTATCTATATTATATGTTATTTATCTCATTAGGTGAAAATGCGATTATAAATATTTTGACGTATTGAATGTGATTTTACGATCGGATGGTTTCGAAAGAATATAAAAGTGAATAAATTCTTTATTCTCTTTCATGGTTGTAATTTCTTACGACTGTCAATTTATAATCAAGTTTCAAGTTTTATACTTTGAGTTTTACATTATTCAAGGACTATAATTACGCAAAATTGACAGAGAATTTCAATTATCCCTGTAAATTTTTGGATCGCGTTATAATTTTTCCTGAAAATTTACAGGAAATGAAATTTTTTGCAACGGATAGATAATTATAATTTAATACCAACCATTAATTAATTATGAATGTACGGGTATAATATCTTTTGTCTTTGAAAATTACTTACATAAAGAGATGTATTTTACGTTACAATGCATAAAATATTCCATAAGAGGTATTCTGTCATAGCAGTAAGTAGTACTTAATACTTCCAAAGGAAAAGTTTGTAAATTATTTTGTGCATCAATAGCGACTTCGCAATGACTTACAATAATACTTCTGAATTTATTAAGAATACGAATAGGATGAGAGAGTCATAAAAGTTTCAAAATCAGAAATACGTTTGCATGCTATTTTAATTGGTAGCGTACTCACAAAAAGTGTTTTCGAAAACACAAGTGGGCCATAAGTTACGTTCCGGTGAAGTAGTGTTTGTAAAATCTGAATAGTCTTTCGAGAAGGTCGAGTTCTCGCAAGAAAAAGAAATTTTAAGGCTCAAGTAGTTCATCTGTGAGTAAGAAAGTCTGCTTTCTACAACATGTGAACTTTTGCGTAGATAAAGTTTTTTAAGATCTGGAATTTGAAGCTTGATTAGTAATGTATAATTATTAATATTGCAAGAACAGAGCTCGAATAAGTGAAAAATATTTGCAACGCGTACTCGAATTGACTAAGATTAACATATTAATCACGTTTGAATAATTGCTTTTCACGTGCAACTTCAAGAATCTCTAACTTCGTTCTATATTTGCTAATACTTTGCCACGAATTTATGTTACACACAAAAGAACCGATTCTTCTTACTTCTAACTCAAGGAACTCAATACTGTGATCTCCAACAGGAGATAAGATAGTAAAGATCGAAAATAATTCTGTAATATAAATATCCAAACTATTATTAAGCACAGTGCGCTTCACCGCGGCATGAAACCACGAAGAAAAACAATAATCTTACTCCTCGTGAAATCTATATACACGTGCTCGTTATGTCTATACCGTGTCTCGTTGACGCCTACGCAGTCGAAAGTACAGGGCGAGAAAGAGGAAGAAAGAAGCATAAGAACACGGGCATTGCACGTGGAGAGAAAAGCTAATACCCCGAAGTGCCAATATCTCTTTGTCATCTCCCTCATTTTCCCTGGCAGATATCATCCCCGGGCCAATTGAACTCGACGTAATTTACGCGGCTGCTTCTCTTCCTCTTATCTGGAAAACGGAAAACGCAAAACCCTTATGAATTCAGGAGTAATCGGCTCTCGAGGTATACAATACCAAAGGGGCCAAAGAATGACGGTACGTTTTCGGAAAACACGAAAGAGAGAGAACAAGACAAGAGCCGATTACTCGTAATTGAACAATTGTGGGGAGCAAAACACAGGCGAATATTTCCTCTGCTTCTGCATAATAATTGTGCAAAGTTGCGCACCCTTGTTTTATAATTGCCCCTTGCTAGAACACAAAGCGTCATCACCCCTCTCTTTTCCCTTCTTCTAAGCGCACGCTGTTTGAGCGGGAATAATTAGTCAGAGAGGTATAACTCCGGAAATTTTTCCTGTGTTCCTTCTATTTTTTTGGTTTCATTCTTGTTCCTTTCCGACTTGTTCTCCCGTACAAGCGATATTAATGAAATGACTGCTACGAAGTCGGGGGAGTACGATATGCTGTCGTCGGTGTGAGTGGACGTAAATCTCCCTTTATCGGTGTGCACGAATATTGTTGGACACATTTTAGTGCATTTAGCGCACTTCTCTGATATTATGACAGTGCTCTTGTCATAGGTTTTCATAATTGTTTACATCAATTTACATCAATTATTTATACTTGAGACATAAACGAAACAGATGAGAAGGTTTAAGCGAACATTCATAATGAAGAAAAAAAGTTTTAATATTTTAAAACCGAATTTAATTTTATTTTCCGAAGTTTTAGAAAGATGCTTTATAAAAGATTGAAAAGTTCAAGTGTTCTGCAGATGACTAAGCTGAGTGATAATTCAAATATTTCAAAAAATTGATAATATTGGAAGTATCCGTATAAATATTAAATAACCAATATATTATAAACTGAAATTTATTATTAAACTTATTTGAAGCGTTGCTCGGAACTTTCAGCTTATTATGGCTATATTTTATTTTCAATTTATTTATAAAATTACTTTGTAATAATTATCATTAAATTGTAAAAGTGAGGAATACAAGAGGTCGCAATCATAGAAGATAAAAACTCTAAACTTTATCCGTATTATAATACTGATCAAATCACAGTTTAACGTAGATTAAGTATGTCGTTAGAATAAAGAATCAATCAAACCGTGGTATACGCGAATGGTCAAGTAGTCGAAGATAAATATGGAGAATCCAAATTAAATATAATAGAAAAACTGTTACTGTTGATGTACAAACTTCAAGTAATTAGCGTAAGAAACTCAATAATAATAGTCAATAATAATAATATGTTTTTAGAATTTAATTTATTGAAGTTCAGACAACGATTACAGAATCATTGTTGATAATTGACGAATTTTTGACAAAGTATTGCAAAACTGTGTTTAAAATAATTATTCGAGAGCAGAATAAAAATATGTATTTTGAGATAGCATTTATCTCCATTAATAATTAATTGGAAATGATTTGTATAGTAATGACCTTATGATTTAGTGCAAACATTTCATTAAAAAAATATCCCAATACATCTATTAAATTGTAAGTATTATAAATTTTTGGAAATAAAATTCCTTTTAAAAATATAAAGTTCAAGGGGTTACAACTTTTGAAAAAATTTTACGCTGTTTGAATCAAATAAAAAACTAATTTATGTAGCATATACATACGTATGCATGTGCACATGTAATACCAACAATAAGTATAAAAGTCAGCTCTGCAATGCTGCATAAAAGCTTTAGGTGCAATAAGAAATAACGCGTCAGGGTTAAATTAATGATAGCACTGTCACAAGAGCTGTAAATGATCTTGATATTTATTGAAAATTGAATGTACGAATATTATTCCGAGTTAGTGATTACATATAAAGTTAATATTTTGCACTAATAATTAATATATCTTATAAAATTGAAACATATTTATTTTAAATAAATATTATTTCATTTTCAATATTTTACAAAAGGATAGATAGCTTACAGTCATAATTATAATGTTTATCGTCCAATACATACTGATGATAATTTAGCAGAATAAAAATATCCTTCATTTTACATAAAAAAAAAAAAATACATGTAGCTTATTGAAATATATGGTCGTTCTTTACTTTCGAAATCGTACATCTTCTTCATTTTCGTAAATTATTTAATTTCCTTTTTAAACTTAAAACACATTACAGTTTTGCCTTTAATTTTATGTGACAGATAACGAAGTGTATTCAAGTTAAGCTTCTTTTCAAATTCAATATGACTTTAGAATATTGCAAACAAAATGCATTTTATTTTCGACTGATTCAACGAGGGCTAATAAAAGTAAAAAGAATTTCCATTATCAACGATATTTCTAAGTAAAATATTAAAGATGCAGTATGTAACAGGATCTTGTATCTTAACTTTGTTCTTGAGAATAGGTAGTATACTTTCGAGTAAAATGTGACTTTAATAAACCATCTCAATTATTCATAATCCACTCGGAATCACGAAAATTTTGTTGTACTTTCTTTTCTTTCAACGGAGTCGGTGCTTTCAACACGGTACATTTTCGAATTATATTATTTCGAGATTCTAATTGTGAATAATTGCATCTACGTTGGTTTTCTACGTACCATATGTGAATAAAGTAAAACTTTAAAAACCGTTGTATCGTTTTTCTGAATTTCTAAAAGTTGCTTAAATGTAAAGAATCATTAATTTAAGCAGTGGTTAAAATTTAATAACTTTTGCTATCTCACAATATCAAATAAAATCATGCATTGAACGTCTAAATGAGAGTTCCCAAATTTACTAATATATATATTTAAAGAAAAAAGTATTGCGTGAAAACTCTAGGAATAAAATGTATTAGATGTTTCTCATAATTCTAAATTTCGTCTACGTATTTCGTCTACGAGTAATTCAATTCTTGTGTATTAGCAGCAAGTAAAGTGAGTTATTTTATAAAGAGTTTATGGGTAGAAAGAAGTTTATATAATATTGGAACACAGTAAAGTATTGATAATCGAATGTTCTTTCATTTCTAATACTTGAATTATTTTGTGAAAATTGAATATTTCGATAAATAAACTAAAAGTAAATTTTTGCTAATTAATATAATATTTATTCCCTTAATATACTGCTTAAAATTATATCTAGTGATACTTGCATAATTTTGTCGGAATTTCTCTCGTTGAATGAGCATTATGAAAGTGCACTCTGTGGACCGACTATTGCTGCATCAATTGATTTCATTACCTTCAACTACATACATGTTCATCTTCTGCCTACAAGTGCGAAATTCAATGTCTGCATTTAGTTGCACGTTTGATAATTGACTCCGTATAATTGCGTGTTTTATGAAATTATTTCTTCTGCTCGCGTGCTTTTTTTGTTCTTTTTTTTTCTCTGCATGCCGTTTTACCTAACGATAAAGACTAAAGCATAAAATAATGCAGAGAAACGCAGAATTATAGAGAAAATCGCAAATTTTTATGAAAAACTGTGCTTAGAGACGCATTATTGTACATTTTATCACGAGCTCATCATTTTACGATGAGCCAAAGCAAAACAATATGATGCTGCATACACTTTGTCAGAATTGAAAGAGGTAAAATACTTTGTATAATTATTACTTCAATATAATTGCATAATAATTACATAACATGTATGTAATACATGCATGCATGCATAATCTACGTATCGAAGCGTTTAGATTAATGTAATTGAAGCGCATAAGATTCAATTTTAAAGATTTTCCGTGCATTAATGTAGAAAGAAATTTATCAATTAATTCATATTTCATTTGAACATTTACACCGTCGCAGTTATCAGAAAGTGATCTTCGTCTCTCGGAATGAAGAGGCTTCGTTTTCTAGTGATCAATTATGGACAACAACACAATATATTACAAAGTATAAAAACACCTTTGTAAAAAATATCAGAAAGGATTTTATCGCAAGTCTAATAACTTCCGCTGATATGCTTTCGTGTGATCTAAGCCTAACTCCCTGCAAATCCACCCCTCTATTCCGCTAAATTTTAAAAGCTTTGCAGCTCTTTCTATTTACAGAAGTACTAACCCTCCCCTTTTTTATTCAACTTTCCAATCTCTGCCACGAATAAGCATGTTAGAGGTTATAAGACCATAAATCCATTCCTTGAATGTAATTAGCAATGAATTTAGCAACTGCATTGATTGTCTCACTTTTCTACGTTCCAGAATTAGGTTATTGGCGTACGTGAAAGTACCGTCTTTAAATTTTCCATCGTCGATTGGATTATTTATCAATTGAAAAAAATAATTCTTTTTGTAATAATTATTTTGTTCAATTTCTTTAATTTACAAGAAAATTTAACCTCGAGCTAGATGAACAATTTACATCTATTTCGTTGCCTCTAGGACACCGTTAGGTGCAGTTCTCAGTATGTGCATCGATTTTCGAAAGTAATGCCATCAGAAAGAATTATCACCTCCAATTTCCTCTTTGCTGCATATTACTTTATCTGGTGCGACTCACACCACTGCTCATCCACATATTTCTGTCTGACTTTCGACTCATCGCTACCGTGACTTTGGCACATTAATAGTGCACGAATTTCCTTCAAGATAACTTATTGTCCGAGAGGGCCTAGAGGTACCTCGAACTGTTCGGGTTTTTAAGTTTAGGTATATTCAACGGTATTTCTAGAGCTTGACATTTGAACTACCTATTACAAAGCCCACCAGCTCCACCTCCTTTGGAATAACTAATAAACCTCTCTCGAAACACACACACACACACACACACACACACACATCGTATATACAGCAGGTATATACAAGGTGTGTGTGTGTGCATTGGACGGCATGTAGAAACTGGGTCGCGTCCAAAGGAATTGATTTCTTACTCTAATTTGTACATAACAAGTGTGATCCAACATCGAAAATATAATACTGGTAAACTGAGCGAGAAGCTAATTTTCTACTAGGGACGATGATTGTCGAGGAAATATCACCATTTTATGAATAGCTTGCCTACTATAGGAAGTAGTTACTATGACTTTCCTTTTCGACAATATAATATGCTCCCTATAATATCATAGATTTTATAGGGAGCAATTTCCTCTACTGACTAAATTATATTGTCTCTTTATTAAAATCGTTAATGTAACGTTTTGGAAATGAATCTTACATTGATCTTTAAAGAATATTGCGAAACTAAGTTAAAAACCCCTTTTCAATTTTATTTATATAATAACAGGTTATTTGTTATTATGGGTTGGAATTAATTATTTCGTATTTTCTAAATTATTCTCCAAGTCATACAAATGCAGTTGTCTACTTCTAGTCATTTAATTATTAAATGAGCGAGATATTTAGGCTTGGTAATTAATTTATAGATGATTAACAAAGTTACTTTTTCGTAAAGATAACACACTTTTTATATATAAAGCTACAGAGTTTTAAGTGAAAATTTCCAAGTATTTAATCGTATACTTTAAATGAATCAAAAGCTTACCTATAAACTTTTTTTATTAACATTTAAGCCCTTGAATAAACAACGCTTCGATGAATCATCACCGATTTATTTTGGTACAGTTTACTTTGAACAAGTCCAACTGAATTACCGAGTTAAAGAAAACTAATCATGATTTATCTCGTAAAATAATAATGAGTTAAAAATGAAACGTATGTTACTCATTTTATTATAGTCGTACGGTTCGGTTGAGTTATAATTAAGTACATGAAAATATTTGACTTGATTTGACTTATGGGTTTCAATTTTCACACCAAGAAAGAATATTATGTATAATATTATATCATTGTTGCAAATAAATTTGATAGATAATCAATATGTTTATTATTCATTCAAATCAATAACCTGATATTAAATTCTCATCTAATTTATCATTAAATCCACTTAATGCAAATCCAACAAATATATTCAATTATTGCTAGTAGAGGAGTTGTGAATAGTCAGCCACGTTCTTTATGCTATATTGTAACATGATACATCTTACAATTTAAATGATCTTTTAAAATAATTTGAATATGACTTTCGAAGCTTATTTAAATTCGGATAAGTAGTATCATTTATCTAATATAACATTTCGAGTTCGGAGGGCGAATTCTGCCAAAATATATTCAAAAGCATATCGAAAACTTGTATATGAAAAATGTAACATCTGAAATGAAAAGAGTAAATAAAGCGCAATTTGTAATAATTTACTGCTCTAATACTGATTGGACAAATCCATGCAGTTTTTATACGGTGGAAGTACGCGGTAAAAGTAGAAAAGAATGTCTTTCACTCGTTAGTCATTATCTGCATAATCTCGTTTATAGTTCTAACAGAAAGAAAATCACCTCGAGTTGAACGAGCATACGAGGATATTCAGCGTTCAAGGACTTTTCCGTGGTTGTTTTGGCACCCATTGAGATGGTGATTCGCGTTTTTAGAAAAACGTGAAAATGCGACTGCGTGACGAGGCTTCATTCTGTTCGAGTGAAACGCTGAAACTTTAATCCTGATAAGCAAATGATGCTCGGTAGTCATATTTTTACGAGTATTGAAAATCGATGAATTAATAGATACGATCGTTGACGTTTCAAAAAGGAATAAATATAGATTTTGGTATTAGCGGTAAAATTTGCTTATACTTAATTAAAGGTAAACGCCATTTTTATGACATTGTACGCGCATTTACTGCAGTCAGCACATACATTTGATTAAATATCTACCTTTTAGTAAATAACTTTGAGTGCAAATTTTCATTCTCACCAATTTGCATTTTAGATCAGATTGTTATGAATATATAATTACAATTGTAAAATTGGCAAATGAATTTTTGTACAAAATCAGAATACGTGACGAAATCTAAAATTTCTGTAATAATACGTGCCATCTCGTACCTCGAATACTATATTTCATATATTCTAAATCTGAAATAAAAAGACTCGTTACAGAAAAACTGATTATCTTTATCTGTGTTCGTGCAGTACAATTTATTATCAACATATCCCATAACTGTAAAATATTTTTACATTCTTACAGAAAGAAAAACAATCCATTGTCAAATTAAAACTGTAATGCGTCTATTCGTCAATTTACCAACGAAATCTTTTTATACGGTATTAAAATTGAATGCCCACATAAATTTAAAAGTAACGAGTAAATGAAAGAAATTTCAAACTTATATTCAAAAGTGCGAATGCCATTTGTCGCGGCATTAACGGCTTAAGTTCTTGGTCTCAATTCTGATTACGATCAATTCCACTTGATGAAGCACATCTTGGTAGATGGCCACTTTAAAACATTAGATGATGTATCAAAATTCGCCGATAATTCGATGGCTTCTAAGTTACTGAATTTCGCGCTGACATCTCTATGTATTCGCGAATATGTTTTAACACTACGCAGAGTAAAGGTAGGACTGAAAGGATAAAAATTTCGATTCGAATGGGATTCGTAAGTTTGAAAAGTTTATAAACAGTGGGCCTCTCGTAAAATATTTAAATGCATTTAATTCGTTCAATATTCATTTGCGTCCGATGTCACAACGAAAATAATAATGCCGATAGCAATTAATCCTGAGAATTCATATTTTCACAACAGAATTTACATTATTGCCATTTTAATACTTATAAGCAATAACACCTGCAATGTATCGGATTTTGGCAACGATTCCATTTAATTTCAATATTATAAATCTTAGTAGGTGCCTAAACATTCGTAAAAATAACGTTTTTCATCATCTTTTTGTTACAAAACTGGCTTATCTACCTGCTAGATAAGATCTAATGCCGATATCGAGCAATATATTATTTCAACCAGGAGGAGATTCCCGACGGATCAACACTCGTTCACTGACGTAAAGGTTGACGTTGGTTAAGGTATTATTAACATTGCGCGTAGCCGCTCTTAAGCATTCGAGCACTCTGCTACGAAAGAGTGCATTTCACTCTCCTGGCTGATAATTCCGTGAATTCGGCGATTCATGCGTAATCTCCTACAGCTGATTGCATTACGGTATATCGAGATACTGACACGATTCCGAAGCATTTGACATTGGCCATTCGTGCAAGCTTTTTTTGTGAAAGCGAGTATTTGTGAGGCATGTGCATTAGTGGGCATCCACTCTGATCCGATTTGTGGTACGAAATAACTCACCCCTTATCCCTTGATTTAAATCCGACCCTGTTTATTTCTTTCATATCCTGCGTCATAAGCCTAAAATGAAGATCCAAAGTGACAGCTACATTTGTGAAACTCCTCCAGAAAGGAGCAGAGAGATGGGAAGTTTCGAGTTGCCTTTCATACTGCATGACTGAACTCTTCGTAAGAGTAGATTCAAAAGCAGCTTGCAGTTCTCTAGAAGGTCTTTAGTTACAAGAATTCTGCAGGAGGGCAAAACGAAAACTTGTCCACTTCCCTTTCGAGTGCTTGGATTCGACTCTTTTCCTTCTGCATTTCTCCCTGTCTTTTTCTTTTTACACGCGTATGCGTCATTTCTCTTATTAATTTCTAGAAGCAACTTTCGCGGACAAGTCTATCCGAAGGCGAAAGGAGTACCCATGCACACTGGATATCATGCATCTTTTCTTTCAGTCGAGCTCACAAGTTCTGCGAATAAGGTGAATTTGCCGTTGGGGACAAGCTGGACTTACACACAGAGACTAGAAGCAAAAGGTCCAAGAAGAAACGTAAACGATGCTTCGGTTTTTGCGCACTCAAGAGGTGATGGATTTTAATTTTAATTTCAAAGGATTAAGTGAAGTATATTTTAGAAGCCGTAATTATTTACGATTTAATAATTCATACTAGCGCGCCAAAGTTTGAGAAAGTATTATGCATTATTATATATTATTTTCACCCATAAACTCGAAAAATGTTGCGCGTATTATAAGAAATATTCTCTCATTCGTTTAAATTAAATAGAGGAATTGAAATATTTGTGACGTACAACTCGCGCGTACACCCGAGCGCACACGATCGCTTTTCTAACTCTTAGTGCATTTTAATGGTTATTATAATGAAACGTCGATCGGAAGAGTCTCGAATTATACAAGTCCAACTTATTTTGCAGAAACTGGCAAATATTTCTGAAGCAATTGTTAAGCGGATGTAACATCAAGAACCAAACTTACTTGCTAACTTTCTCCGTTTCTCGTGATAAATGAATCATTACTTCGAGTTGTAAATGTAAAATGTGTGATAATAGGAGGGTGGAATAAAGTATTCTTTCTCATCCTAGTTGCTAACGCAGCGAAAAACTAAAGTATTTAAGAATATGGTTCCTATTTTATCTTGCTCGCTCATCCTCTTCACCCTTTTAAGGTTAATAAAAATAGCGAAGCCATCGGAACAAGGAGGAGGAAAGTTGCTGAAAGCAATGTCTCGATAATGTTTCACCCTTCGATGCAGCACTCGGAAATGTACAATATGCATCTCTAAGAACTCTTCTTACAGAGACATGACGCTACGTGACGATGCATTACCGCTCAGGGAGAAGAATCCTTGAACAGATGCGACATATGCGGTTAGACGAACGTAACGAGAACGAAGACGTAGCTAAACGATTCCGTTTGAGCGCGGTTCCACATGAAACTGATTGCGCTTCGACCTTTCGGTACGGTCAAGTGAATTTCTTGGGTTTCTTTTTATGGAATTGCTCTTGGCAAGTGATTTGATGCTCAGTTTCGCGATGCGATATTAAGCAATTAGATGATGAAACTCGATTAACTCGAACTGCAAGCGAACTTTCGAACAAAGTTAGTTTCCATACTTTTTACCTCAAAATGCCTGATAAACTGAATTAATTGAGAATTTATTTTTTTGCTACGATTTTGTGATTCATCTTGTAAATATTGTTAATTTTACTATCTGTTGCGTAAATTATGTTTAAAGCTAACAAGTGCTCATTCTTTCCAAGTAATTAATACTCGTAAAAGCGTTAACAAAAGAACGTGCATTAATATCGCATTAAGTTCGAAAGTTTTTACAGATCTTTTGCAACTTATTGATACTTTTCTTTTATTGGTATTGCTGTACATAAGTTATCTAAGACTGTATTCAAATGATGTTTAGATAAGGTTATATGTTGGAAAGTCTGCTATGGAGAGAAAGTTGAAATTACCGAAGGGGAGAAAACAAATTTTTCTCGTATAAAAATATTATGTTTTTTTCATTGTGTACAGAAGGTACCTAACTTTAGTTTTTATTTATTTTTTGTTTTCAAGCCGATGTCGCAGTCTAAACATTTACTCTTTTATAAATATAAGTATGTTCGATGATTTATACCGAATTTCCAAACGAACTCTTACCTCTCCAACTTCCAAGTCCCTTAATCCTAGCTATGGACAACTTTTCCCTTCGTCGGAACATTCTAGTATCAATATCTCAAGCTTATTACGGCGTAGCCTCGTTATTTGGACAATCGTCCAACAAGATCATATTTCTTCGAGTAACAAATCACGTGATATTTCCCTAGTAAAAATATGCTTCATGAAAAACGTGTTTACATATTCAGGGAACATTCTCGATTATCAATCACTGAAGATTACATCTACACGCGTGGTGATAAGCACGGCGTTCGCCATAAGCATGCATTCCTGAGCTTCAATTATAATATTCCAATTTTTGAATTCTCCTAAAGTAATTTTGCAACTAAGTGAAGTTTCCTGCCTTTTATTAGAAGGAGTATGTATGAGTCGCTTGTATGAAGTATCTTACTATAAAGTACAAGATAATATTATTGCTTGTTGCATAATATCAGACTCATGTTTGTCACATTTTTAATAACACCGTAATTATAAATGTTTCGATATTTTAAAAATCCATTGATTCTTAAGTCGATAAGTACTTCTGTACGTAACGTGTACAGAAAATTAGTTTATATCGCTTTTCATTTTCAACGTAAAGTCTTATGTTTTTACTTTTTTCTCAAGTTCCTCGAACCGCATTTCGTTCTGGGTTGCTCCAAATATCTCACTAAGTTTACCTTTAAATCTCCTGGATTATTTTTTAGTATTTTATAGAAATAGGTGTCTGGAACTTCAGAATTAGAAACATTAATTCTTATAAATTACAAACTTCAAGTGACGAAATAATAAGTAGTATAATAATAGTTTTAGGGAGTTCAAGCATAAATACCTGAGTCTATTTCTTATTTATTTCTACATTTAAATATGTCGTCGTATGTTCCTTAATTTTTTTAAAAGTATTTCACGAAATTTCAGATCATATCAATTAAAACATTTCTATAGTAGTTTCTTAAACAGATTAAGCTCATTGAACTAATTTATTCATTGAAATCTCCATTTTCCGCACGCAATCCACATCAGTAGAACAAGAGAAAAACGACTATAAAATTAAGAATTTATTTCATTATAAACAAATGATTTTATTCCATTTAAATTATTTAAATTTCCAATTCCTTTTCATTACATGTTACACATGTTACATCTGCCGCACCGTGAGCGATAGAAAGTTACAACTGCAAAACAATATTTACGAACTTTTTATTGAAAAAATGCTTATGCAACTGCCATTATCGTCTAGTCATTAGAAGGGTCATCAAAATTAAATAAACGAGCTCGCAGATATCATTATGATATATTATTTATAATAATATCCGAAGGCTGAAAAAGTGCAAGTTATGTCGGAAACTTAAGAAAATTCACAGCGACTGTGGACTAAATAAAAAAATGGGAGAATGTTCGCGTGACGAATCGTGAAGCACGATGAAAATACTTAAATATCTAATTATTCAATTTAGAGAGAATTATTGTCATTAAGTATATCTAACGTACAGATATGCGAAAACAAATTTGAAAAAAGTAGCAAGAAAAGCGTACATATTTGTCTATTTGTCTTTCCACGTACGGGAAGAGAAGCCAACAAAGAAAAATGTGTGCCACGGCTATTTTGATCTCCGAATAAACTACGATAAAACATGAGTTATCTAAGATTACGCATACTAACAGTCCTGCTCGAGGCAACTACGCACTGATAAAGTTACTCGAAGAAACACCAAAAATATAAGCAGACACCAATAAACAGATATTAAGGAAATGTTCAGTTGAAACAAACGCAAAAGGAAGCGAGGACATAGTACTTGTCTTGACATTTGTAATAATAAAGTAACGAATATCAGTCGAATATGGAACTCACTTCCACTGACGAAGGAGCAGTCTTTCACAAATATGCCTAAAAGATTAATCTGCGACGAGGCACATTAGCCATACGATCTCGAACCGACGTGCAGTTTACTTGAAAACTTTTCGCGGATTGACTCGGAAGATGAACCTAAGGAATACTCGGATGGTTTTCGGCTGTTGCTGGGCGCAATGAAGTGTACGGGGTTCTATTACATAGGATCTCAAAGCGCTTGCTTTGAAAATCCGTCCGAAATTCTCGAATGCATATCTATAATTGAAGAAATAGAATTAGGTTAATAATATGAACGTACTTGATAATAGTACGTTTTTAAAAAAATTGGTTAGAAATTAATTTTTCCCTTAAATTAAATGGCGTTAAGCGATGGTAAATAAATAATTCTTGGCTTGGGTTATTTATAATTATTTAATCTGCTTTGCGTTATCGAATGGCGGGAATAGAATTTCTTAGAGACATTTTCTATAAAATTGATATAGTATATCTGAAATTGAAAGTAAACTTTAAATAAAGGTATTTTTCAAATTTGTCTTAATTACTTAATCTTGTCTTAATCACCGATGCAGAAACATGAAAGTTTTACATAATATTTCGAATATTTTTAGTAAGAAATACTCGCTTGACCATCAAATTAGAAACTTTTGCATGTACATACTTACTTTAAACTAAAAGAATGTCATAAACTTTCGAGATTTTTACTCTTACGACTGGTATACTTTTTCAAAATAACCAGACTTTGCAGCAAAAGTTCGTCAGAAATCTGCTGTAAAAAGTGTAGTTTTTCCTTTTAATATATTTGATATTTTTGCCAGTCAGTTTTTAATTAAACTTACTCTTACGAAGAATTACGCAATACAAAACTGCAGGAAGTATGATAAAGCATAAAAAAATTTTAAATCAAGCTATTGTTCAAATATTAAACAAAACTTGACTACCGTTTACGAACATTGATGAACTTGTAAAGCGTACAGAGAGAGAGAGAGAGAGAGAGAGAGGCACGTAGTCCTAAAACATGATTCCTGAAACCAATTTTTGCCGAATATTATTTTCGTTGTAAGTAACCTAAGAAATCTTACTGTACTATTTCTTTACGCGTTTCATTTCGATGTATCTTTGGTAAAAAATTTATCAATTTACAAGTGTTTTCGTTAGTTTTTATGTTTCAACGTTAAATTTTATTCCTTTTATTATTAGTATCGTTTTATTTTCAAAATTTTTCATATAAATTTATAAAACTGTTCCTAAGCGATACGTGCGTAATCGTAAAAAATAAAAATTACATTTCTCTTTTATTCTACTTTATTCGACGTGCTGAAATAAGAGATTCTATCTTGTAAAATTATTGCAGAATTCAGATTGAAGAATTTTTCTAACTAATTGCACGAACCTGTGTTGTCGTCCTTTAAACTTGATTTAATTTTCCTTTTTGAAAGATATACACTTACCATTGTCTTACAATCACTTGGTAACCAAATAGAGAGTACTGACTTTACTTTGATTAAGGTGTATGTAATTCGATCCTGCATATCTTCGTGTCTTTGCATCGTCTATCAATTGCATCAATTATGAGTGCCATATTCAAGGAAATATCTATTGTTACGTTCTAAGATAGCGCAAATATTTATTTTCAACTTTTCCCTTCAACCACCCTCAACTCCCCATTTAACTACAGTTTCGTCGCGAATCCGGTTTCCGAATTCCGAGTTTTACAAAAGCAGAAACTAGCGCGCAAAACTTGTAATACAAGAGTTTTTCTTTTTACGTCGGCGTTCGTCGCTTCAACGGAGCTTCGGAAAACTAGGGGGGACAGCTAATGGGTGGAGGAATGGAATGAGGAAATCGGAAGGGCTCCATTACTAGGGTACGACTGTACGACTGCGACGTCGACAGGGCGACACTTTGAATCAGTCGCTTCCATTTCCAAGCCGCCGCGATTAATTCGATTGACTTAATTAAAGTTAAATTTGATTACAAAGAGGAAACGAGAGAGAGAGAGAGAGAGAACGGTAGACAATCGTGTTTGTTCACACGATTCCGATACTTTTTTCTAGTTGTCTTTTCTTCATACATAAAACATTGAATATCGATTAATAAGCAGATATTATTAACTAATTCGAGTGCTCGCAATTATAATGTGGAGCATTATTATTTTCGTTTTGAATTTATATACTTTTTCACGTTGTATTCACATGTATCTATATGTTATCGTTCGTATAAATACATCCAAAATACGAATATTTTTTCAATCAAACGATTGCTTTTTTCACTATCATTGAGGGTAATTGATTCTCTGTATTTTTTACAATAATTCATTCCCTTTCCAATAGCTTATTTATATTGATCCAGATAGAATACTATAAAATCACTGCAATTTATTTGATATAAAATATTATCGAATGAATTCTTATAACATTATTTACACTATTACTCGGTCACATTCTTACGTTTCCCTCCTTTAATACCTGGAGTCATTTCAATTCAATGTACTGAACTTAAAAGACTCATATTAATTGCTCGTTGTCAGTGTTTTTTACATTTTAGATTTATTGATTATTGACTCGTCGATTAAGTTGTACATCGTTACTATTCTTTATTTCATCAGATAACAATATTTAAAAATAAAAAGTAAATAGAAAATTTCATTTCGTAAATCAACCTTTAATTAGTTTATTGTTTTTCTTCGAACAATGCAAACCACGTGTCTCTGTTTCTATCACCACTCGTAACTATTTTTGTTATTAAAACGGTATTGCACGAAAGAGATATAAAAAAACGAAATGCAAGATTAAAAAAATAATGGTATAAATTGGTGATAAAATATTCCAAAGTATAAGGCAAATATTTTGTCGTGAATTTCTCACGAATCGGACGGACAACTAATACAAAATATAAAAAATTATAAATAAAATCGTATTTTAATCACTTTTAGTGCTGCGTACATAAAAGTGCAGCAATAAAACTTTTACGTCCTCGAGAAAATGTCATCAACCATTGTGACGTTACAATGAAATAAAGATGATATAATTTATAACCATCCTCACTTGACTCTACTGACGAAATGAAAAATATATTTCCGATACTTATTATAAAGTGATAACCATCTGTATTAAATGTGTTAAAAGATCTTTCGACAAAGAAGAAAATAAATTCAACCACGTTTTTCAAAGTTCGACGACACTATCTCAACAAATTTAGTTATTTAATAATTTATTTTATAAGGAGTCTGTAAATGTTTTTCACCAAGTCATAAGAACATCGTTGATGTATACATTATGGTTGAATAATGAATTTTGATTGAATATGATTTTGCATAAACGAAATAATTTTCTATTGAACGAAATTATTTACCGCGTGATTAATGAAATAGCTAAGTGATGAAATGTACGAAAAGGCAACAGGAGTATTTTCCTTAAAAGATATTTTTTATTCAAAAGATTTTATCGTGAAAAATGGTCCTTTGGACAGGACTGATATTTATTAGGCGATGGAATTTGTAATATGCTACAAAGTCCTATACTCATTCTCCAAGTCAAGACCTGTAATAGACAAATCTAAAAACTTTGTATTTACGTATTGTTGCTTCAATGAATGACGTTCGTATTCGTTCAAAGGATAATATTTATGAATAATCATAATGTATTATACACTCTGGTAAATGTCGTATTATTTTCAATAATAACGCATAGTCTTTATTCCTAATTGGGATTTTTTCATTTCTTACATTTGTAATTTATGTACATAGAGTAATGTGAACATAGCTATACAAAGTTATCTTAAGCTCGCATTATAATTTCATCCATTAGCTCAAAATTCTACTTCCTATATCATCGTTACTGTCACGTATTGACGCGACGCTTATCTCTCTAATTTTTATAATAGATATTACTTCTTTAATATTTAATCCCTTTTATCGTTACTATGATTATGTCTTATAAATAATTTAAAAACTACATTCTATAGACCGATATCCATCGTATCTGCAACGATAGATTTTCTGAGCATAGGGGGCTTAAACAATTCTATTTACGTACAGAAAATAACGAATGAATTATTCAAAGTGATCATTCAAATTTTCTTGCACAAAATTATATCGAGACAAATCGTCCCGATTATCTCAAAGCTGAAGCTTACGTTACGCTCTAAGCAGGAGTGGACCTGTTCACATTTCGCTTTTACATTCGGTGCACCCAATTGCAAACCATTACGTGCTTCAGCTGCGATAACTCAAGATGTATATGAAAACCGGGCTTTTGACATGACCTTAGAAGCAACGGTATTCAGGAAAATTTACCAGTAAAAGAACTGGCAACACCGTAATTTATCATGCAGACACTAATAAATACAAAGAGAGGTACTATGATTTCCGACGGTGGATCTACGTTATAACTAACAATAATAAATCTTGAACATTGAAACAGAAGTCTGTAAAGTAACATACGCCTGTGTAATTAGGTGGTACCTGAACAAACTTCCTATTCCCGATAGAAACGTTTTGGAAACTCGTTGCCAACCACTTTCTTACCGACCCGAAACTCCAACGGTATCCAAGCAAAATTGCTTCTTCTTGTCTCCTTTTTTCCGCTTTAACAGATCATAAAGCTGGACTTTATGATTATGATTAAACACTCGTCGATTCTCAAATATCGCGTGAAGCTATTTTCCCAATTTTCCAATTTCATTAATTATGTTCTTTCTTCAAAAGTAGGAGCTTCGTTGCTTAAACTTTCGTTAAGATTTTTTATCAAGATTTTATATTATTGTACTTTTAAGTCACCTTACTTATTCAATTTTTGTACAGGAGAAATACATTCATAAAAGTTTTAGAAAAGGTATTTATAATAAATTACATAACCAACGGCTCGAAATATTCAATCCGTTCAATTTTTTATTTTGTTAAAGTGACTTGTTTTTGGCACTTATTAATCCTGCGGAAATTAAGCTGTTTATGATAATTATTCATTATTATGAGACAGAGTATCGATGAAATGTTATTTGTAAAGCATGCGTAACATTTCTTTACGTTCCTTATTTAAAATCCTTATTTGAAATTGATTGGTTTCAAGGAGTTTGATTCGCTGCAATATTACAAGTTTATTGTGTTCTGTGCTAAGAATATGCTGATTTACCGGAATTATGGCTTTGTAAGTATAAGTTCTTAAAGTTCTTAAAGTTATTATTTGTATTTCGGTGAGTTGTTGTTGGCATAGAAGAAATTGCTGTAGTAATTTAAAACTTTGTACTATTCGTATCTATGCAAAGCACGAGTTATAACTTGGCAACGCAATCAATAATTCAAGCTTGCTAATTTATATTACGTATATATGCGCATATATATATATATATATATATATATATATATATACACACATATTGTTATTTTTAATCTCTTCTCTTGTAATTCATATTCAATAATCCGCAAGGAAACAATATTAATTATAAAAGTTGAAGCTCGCGCTCTAGCGACCAAAGCCTTAACATTACAATTATCGCCGAAGCAAAGAAAATTTAGAAAGCAACGAGACGATTCAGCGCAGTTCTCAACCAACAAATTCGTTTTCCAGTGGTTTCTCGTTAAAGGGGGATTCGTCGCTCGTTTTCATATTATTTGTGTGCATAATAAGAGGTAAAGACAAAGAATGTTAAAGGCAGAAACACAAGCGGTATTAATGCTTGTTTGCGTTCCTTCGGTGAGAGAAACCACGGGAATCGGTATTCAAATTTGATCCTCGATGTACATCCAAACTCAAAGCGAGTGTTTGTTCCTGCAAGAATCTCGTCACGTCTCCTATACGCTATGCGGAAAATAAAACTGCGTCGGCATTGTTAGCTATACAACCGTTATCCAAGCATTTGGAAGCACGCGTACATAGACAAATGGAGAAGGTGGTGCACTAAATCACTCAAAAGTGAATGAAAAGAGGAACGAGGAAGTCTATAAAAGCTCGTTGAGATAGTCAGGGATGCACAAAGGCAGAGCTTTTCAAGTATTTCAAGCGTAAGTCAATAAAGTTAATTAAGCTCTTTCTATCTTTTTTACGCGTTCTTTTTCTTTATATACATGGATGAGCGTATGTCCATGTCCTTCTCTTGGTTTGAGTTACAACGTGTTTTAGTCAGCACTGCAGTCGTTGCGGTATAAAGCACTAGTCGAGGTCTACCGCGATACCTAGGTTTATTCGATTAGTTTTCAATCCGAATTTCTCATATATCTGCGTTAAAATAAATTCATTGCCGAAATACCGGAGTAGCAAATTTGTACTTTCTTGCGATATAGCGAGATGAGTGATAATCATAAAATATTATATGACAGAATTTTATACAGACTGTTCATTAAAACAATGATTCGTTTTATATCCATTTCTATACTCTGAGGATTTTAATTTTTTAGTCCGAAGCTAATTGCGAATAACTCTAAACGATTCAGTTTTCGCGAAAAGTTCGGTGGGACGTTGTACGATTCGCACTTATAGAAATCTAGGTCTATCCGGGCGTCTTAGGATCCAAACCTAGGAAAAGCAGAAATTTATCTTTATTGGGATGGCAAATATCGTGCGATCTAGACTACGTGAATATAACGATTACGTTCTCGTTTTTTTGGGGACAAGGAGGGGAACCGTTGGGGAGTTTCAGAATTTATGAGTTGTCACTCGAAGCGCGTAGATTCACTATCGTTTCCGTCTGAATCAGTCAAATGCTCGTTTTATTTATAAAGTACAATAAATATTTTTCTTATACATTTATAAAACTTGCTTTTAACGATAATTTTTTTTATTTTGAGTCGCCTTATTATATGTGCGTGTGTAAAATGTTCCATCCAACTCGATACATTTTACTATAGCATACGATTTCAATGAGGATACTAGTTTAAAGAATTAATGACAATTTTTTCGTAGGAAAGCCAAAGAAACGAGTACACGATGAGACGATTTCCTGCGAAAATAGCATACCATATTATCGATGGAGAATATCTGGCGCGTTTAAGTCCAAACTGGTTTCGAAGATCGCGCAGGAAAAACAGAAGAAACTATTGAAAACTATTTTAAAATAGTCATGACCGGGTGATCGAAGCTTTGTTGGATAATCTAAAGATAATTTTACGAATGAATTTATCGTATAATCAATCGTTGTTTTAGTTAGATTTTTCGTAATATTATTAAACAATTAAAATCGATAACTTTACACAATGGTCATGAGCAATTGTCGTGAATTTTAAATTAGTACGTAGAACGAGCCCGTATTTTATTTAATATAAATATATTCACATTGACATGCATGGGCTACATACAAATACCAATTAATAACGTTTTATACCGCCTCACTGCACGTAACTGGAATTTTTATAAAACCGAATAAATTTGTACCAACAGGATGTTCATTTTTCCCTTAAATTTTCATTTGCATAAACCTCTAACACTTCCTCGCAATTATTTTCCTTAGCAATACAATTTTAGTTTTAACGTTTAAGGAGGTTAGAAATGGCCGAAGCATAGATCAACTATTTTTATTATTTCTGAGATACCGATGCGATGTGCGTGCAATCCAAAATAACTCAAAAAGAGACTGATTGATTATTAATTCATGTATGTCGGGCCCTTTAAATGGAAGAATTTGAAAATAATTCCAAGTTGCGTATAACATGGCGTACATGTAACACGACCATCCCATCGCAAGCACTCGAAAAATTCCAGTTTAAATGGTTAAAATATGTGGAGTGGTTAGAGTGTCAACGTGAGCTTTAACTTGGCAGGAAGTGGTTGCAAGGATATGCTCGACTACACGGAACCGAAAACAAAGAAAAGATTCAAGTGGGTCGCAGAGCTTTTCCTTTGGTTCTCTTTCGATTTTTTCTCTTCTTTATTTAAATTCGATGATCAATTTTACGCAAAAGTCTTTAAGAGCCATTAGAGGCACCAGTGATTTAGTCGGTCAGTTGTACATTTAACTCCTAGATAAATATCTCATTTCTCAATTACAGATTATTTGAAAGCGAACAATGTGAATTCGTAAAAGTTTGCTTATTCCGGCTTATATCGGAAAATAATTTTCCGATACTAAGTAAATGTCACGAGTTTCAACGTGTTGTTCCGCCTGTGATAATGCGCTAATAAAGAAGCTTTACGCAAAAATGAAAAAACTCATATGTAATGGAATACCATTAAATTTGCACGAGAAACGGTACGTACAATATCGATTTACAATTGAGTCTTAAAAGTTATATTAAAGATGCAATTAAGATGAACTTATGAAATGCGTAACTTGTCATTTTCAAATCAAACTGGAAGCAACTAAATCTAGTGGGTATGTACATTTAATCTGTAACAAGAATTTATAATTTGTAGCTGTCAAATACGATGACACATGAAAACCAAATTCCTTAAGCTGCATCGAAGATATAAGTTTGAGATAACCCGATGGAAGGTCCTATTCATTATAAAGCAATAATTAGCCTAACAATTGAGAAGATCATTTGCATGAATAAAAGAAGTTGGGGCGTTGAGTAGAAAAAAGGAAAGAGAAAAATGAAGATTAAGTCGGCGCGAAGACTATGCTAATGAAGGCGGTAATTAATTATCCGTAAGGTGCGAGCAAGTTTCGTACAGTCTTCGCAAAAGTTTAGAGGAGACTTTTTCTTCTCGCTATCGTGACGAACGAATATCGCAGTCGTAGTAAATGAAAAAAAGTCCTATCGCGCATAGGACGCGATAGGTATGGTACTCTACATTAATTCAATAGAAACGAGAGTACGATATTTAAGCTTGTATCGGTGGTTCGCGATGCACATTACCTTTCCTTTCATTTGGAAAGTTTCAAATTCTCTATAAAATGCGGCACTTCTATGAGACACGTGTCACAATTTATCCATTTCCATATTTAACCATTTTATCTATTTCGCTCAATAGTATTCACATAATTTCGAATGTCTGTGTGTTCTGGGATACTTGGATTTATTTCGTATCAAGCGAATCAGTTGTTCTAATCTAAACTGTTTATGCATTAGAATCGAGGAATTGTTTCAATACATTAATCAGGTACATGATTTTTTTGTCACAGAAAACTTTTTGAATAATTCATTAATCGGTATAATATCATTTTTCAGAACTATGTAATTTTGTAATTAATTAGGTACCGCTGGTGGGGATTTTTCAAATTTATATTATGATACATTTTGCCAGCTCTTAATAATTACGCATCCCATCAGATCACTTAATTTTTTTAGCAAATAATTTAGTTGAAAGATGGAAACGTACATTATTTTTACATTTCTTGATGTAATATCTCGATAATCATTGTGTCCGCGTATAAAAATCTTATTATTATTATTATTATTATTATTATTATTATTATTATTATTGACTTTGCACTTAATATATAATTGGATTACTCCGTCAATTTTGATTATCGTAAATCATACGCATATTCAGCGGTAAACTACTATTGTTAATTCCAGAGAAATTATGTTACATATTTCGAATTTCATCATTACTTAACGAACAAATTACGAACAATTATACATTAGTGAAATTTTCATAATTAGTTTCGGTCATACGGTAATTATGTTTCCATCGTTTTTCATTAATTAGAATTATTAGCCTTTTGCTAGCATCTACCAAAGAAAAGAAAGTTTCTAAATAAATCCCACTGAAACTTTATTATTTAACATCGGATTTCTTATTTAAGACAATAATAATATATACTAAGAACTAAGTCAATTATTTTAAAATTTCATATATGTTAAAGTTAATGCTTAATAAGTTGTAAACTTATTATGTTACATAGGATGCTTGTCTCGTTGATTTTAATCGCTTTTACAGGTATGGGATTATATTTGGCTTTTTCCTTTACTATAGCCCTTTTTAATCGATATAAAGATTAATTGGATTTTCTTAGCGCGTTACTTTCTGTACGAAATATTCTTAGAAAAAAAAAAATATATATATATATATATATATATGTTTCTGCTATAAAATTCTCTGTGCAATTACAGGCACAATTAGTAATGGCTCTGAGACAATTTCTAGTTGTTACGTGAATTCTTCGTTATGCGGAATACCTTCTATAATCTTACGTATGATAAATTTTCCATTACACCTGATTGCGAATGATAAAAAGTCTTTATTTGGATATTAGCCAAACTTGTAATCGATACCGAATATTAGTCGAACATAAAACATAGTTGAAGTAGCGCGTAAAATCGCCATATTTTTCATACATCATTAAAGCAATTTGCAATACCGTACGTACACGTGCATATAGAGTACATTTAAACTACAGTACAGCAATTAAACCAATTAACTTTGTAAGGGAGGTTAAAAAATTACCTTTCATTAATTTAAAACTGATTGAAAACGCAATTTCGAACTTTTAAACTTGTCTACGAAGTTGCACGGATTTACCAATTAATGTTTAAATAATTGATTACATTCAAAATTAAAAAAGTCTGTTACCGTAAAAGAAAAATTAGTGGCTACGGTGTAACGACCGGGTGATAAATACCTATCGGTAATTTTCGAAATAGCATCGAATCGCTCGTAAAAATTCTATAAAGAATTTTGCAATTCGTTGCGACTGATCGATCTTTTCTGTATCTCGTTGCAAAGTCGCGACACGCTTTCGATCGCTTATTTCCGTCGCTTGGCGAAATCGCGCATTAGCCAGACCCTGGCATACGTATGTGGGTACCTACAGTTGGCTGGCAAAACTACATCATTTCACGGAAGAGAAAAAAATGGCAGTCATCGTGAGAATTTCGAGCGTATAAATAGCGCACGGAAGTTCGTGCACGGCCAATACGTATCGATCTTTGTCCTCGGAGCATTGCGGCAAGCGTACGTGTCGGGACAAAACGTGACACGATCACGTCCTCCCGTCACGCGTTGACGGCGATTTCTTTCCGCGGTGTAAGAGAAAAAAATATCCATGGCTTACATGGCATTTACTAGGAGTAGATGAAAGGCTTTGAGTTACGGCGCATCTTCCTTAAGCCGGTAGAGATTTTCTAAGCATTAAAGATTTTATAAGGATTTTTCAACTGCCTCGTTTTTGGAAAAGGATGTAATTGTGCATACTTTCTGAGATGTGTTTTGCACCGTTAACAGTGAAAGGAAAATGATTTTCTAGGACGTTGGGATTGATTGGGATATAAATGGTGTTTCGATCTCTCATTCTAGAAATTATAATCCACAAAAAGCAATATACCAATATGTGCGTTATTCTGGACTCTCTTTATAAACTCGCTCGCATGTAAATTGTATCGTGATCTCTTGTCACATCGATGAACGGATGGTTCGGATAAAGTGATAAGAATTTCGGTTTCCGTGTTCGATAGTGTGCGATGCCATAGATCGAGTAATAACATGCGCATATTTCGTTTTGATGTAATCGATGTCGGTTGAATGAAGATATGCGAAGCGGAACCCTTGGATAATGTTGAAATTGATAGAGGTATTTTAATATTTGTTCACGATATAATATTCAACATTGTTGGCTCGCATTGCTAAACCTCTTACGCCTCTCATGGAATATCGAGTGCTCGATAAACAAACATAATTATATTAAGTCGCGACGAAGGAAGGAGTTATGCGATTAAAAAATGAAATTAATTAAAATGCTGACATTTATTTTCTTTATGTCCTGAATAAGATTTCACAGATATAATTCAACATCAGTCAGGATTCTAAAGGAGCATTTTATAGAAACTCTAATGAAACGAAAATTGAATTTAAAAGTAATAATAAATGGCAATAAAGTAGCAAATCGCAAATGCCGCGTACACCTTCACGGGCATAAGATTACGACTTGGGCTTTCCTCGTAAACTAAAATGGAATAACAATGATATAAATTGTCAATAAATTTATCGTTGCGTCGATGGGCATTAGTCTCATTGGAGAATCTGCTGTACTTTTAGAATGACAAACGTATACATCACACATCCATGGAACATTTACTATTATTTTTTAGATCTTGTGTGCATTAGTGCTTGAGTAAGATGACGAAAGTTAATGAAGTTGATAGACAGCTGCAATCACTCATTTCTAAATGGAAGAGAAAAGAAAGACGAGACATCGAGGTTGCAATGGTTTTAAAATATTACAAGATAAATATCAGATATCAAATGCTTCGGTCTATTCCAATACCAGTTAATTGATTATCAAACGATTTACAAATAATTTCAAAGAAATGTCTACAAGGTGTGTCGATGAGAGTTTTAACGCGAGATATCAAAATATTAAAAAAATCCAATCGCGATAACATTTTCATTATTACAACTGTCAATGTCTACAATGAACATTTTTTTAAGCCAGTTGATTATTTCAAGTCGACAATCCTTAATACGCTAATATAACGGATAAATGAAAATCAATCATAAGAATAAAGTAGTTCATTAATCTTTTAAATTTTAAGTAAAATTTGTTTTACAAAATGAAGAAAAATGTAAGCGTAAGTGACACTTTACAAAGCAATAATTTGATAATTATTGAAACGTTGAATTAATTCTAACATCCAACAATGAAGATCATCATTGAAATATTGTATAAAAAAAAAGTTTTACAATCGTGTCAATAAGTAAATGGGTCTTATCTTTAGAGTTAAGTTACTCTAACGTATTCAAAAAAATTATTCAAAAAAAAAAAAAAAGATTTCTTTTAGGTCAGAGAAAACGTTAGCGCATGCGCGTATACAATAAATTACGCATAGTTCATTCGATCCAGTACCCGCCGGAGGGTCTCATCTAGTCTAAAAGTAAGAATGCAAAAGAAAGGAAAAATGAAAGGGATCTTTCACGGACGGGTAAGTTTTTTTGCTTTCAC
Organism: Wiebesia pumilae; assembly: GCA_018907045.1. Lineage (NCBI taxonomy): Eukaryota > Metazoa > Arthropoda > Insecta > Hymenoptera > Agaonidae > Wiebesia > Wiebesia pumilae. The sequence continues at coordinate 1,260,578 of JACCHZ010000121.1, forward strand.
TCTGTCGTAAAGGTTGACGTTGTTGTAGGTTTACTCTATCCGCGTAACCGCGAAAGTTTAACGCTAGCGGGAGAACAAGGGATGAAATGTCGCGGACGTGGAGGATTAAGAATTTTTTTAATTACTTTTCAGCAGCTGCAGAGTACGTATGTGTCGGTGCGTGGGATAATTTTAAGTTAAGCGTTATAAGAGGACCGGAGAGAATTACCGAGGGACCTACTGCCATGACCAGTAGGAAACATGACACAACTACCGATAGTTATTACATTATACTTACAAGCATTGATATTTTACATTTTAGTGCACTTTAATATAAAATAAATTCAAGCGATTAACTACAACAAAAGGTCATTGTAATATTATTAACGATAAAGCCGTCTCTAAATACTTAATTCATTATTTAGTAAATTCACACACATATTGCATAAAATACATTAAAGATAAACTACTAAATTTTAATACGTGGCGAAATATTTCAAGGTCCAATTAGGTAGCTCTAAGTTAACGAGTACGTAGCAGAGAGAAAATATCCACAAAAGTGTCTTAAAATTTATGATATGATATTCGAAGGGAAGTTTTAAGGTTTCGTTGCACCATAGATGATCTTTGATACATCGGTAACATACTTCTTAAACAAAGTGAAAACAAGGAAGATAGTGGAAACCAATGGAATGAAAATTTCACTCTGAATTATTTTATAAATCAGCGTAATCAGATATATTCAATCTCTGCTTAGGTATGTTTATGTGTGTGTGCCAGACAAAGAAGAAATTGCTGATTCAGCTTCTGGGCTGCGCGACGACGACTCCTGCGGGAGATCGTTTCTCGAGGTAGCACATCCTGAAATAATTAATTCTTCGCGTAGTAGATGGATGCGCGCGTAGCGAAGCACAGAGCATCAAAAACAGAGAGAGAGAGAGAGAGATAAACGAGGAAGACACACGAGGTAGGAGGAGTAAATGCGAATGCGGGTGTACAATGTACAGAGGCGGCGGTCGTCGTAAATCAGTCCTGACTCCTCTCCAACGTTAATCATACTTACGTTTATCGGTCACGTGGCGATGCGAGAAATTCAGATGTTTCATGGATGAAATCGCGCACGATTCCCTCTCCTTCTGCCTCCGTTTGTCGCTTAGTACATAATTATGCAAGATGCACGAGAGCCTTGAGGGCGCCTTTGGATCTCGAAACCAGAGGAGGAACGCAGACCGGGAATTAAGGAGAGAGCGAAGGCGCAGAGGTAAAAGATCCCATGCGGTTGATTGAAACGTTTGGTAAGACGCCAATCCTCGCTTAGGGTTATGCAACTGTTAGAAATGTAATTCGCTCGAGGAAAAGTGAAAAGTGGTCGGCTAGTTTTATTGCTTTTCTTCGGTTCTTCATTATTTTAATTGAACGAAAAATGTACTTTTAATTTTATGACATGGTAGCGGTGTTTCAAAGCTCAATTCTCAGTGTATTTAAAAAAAATGATAGGAATGCTATGAAACTTCTTTTAGATTCTTTCGGCTTATGTAGATTATGAATTCGTACTGGATCAAAATATTTATTTTTATTTACAACGTACTACTAGATTATAGAGTTTGATCCTTTGAGAAACTTTTTAATTTGATGCAGAAACATTTCGTACGCGTTTAATCGACGCCTTTAGTTTATATAAAAATGCTTTAATTTAATTGTGGAGATTATATTTTTTAATATTTCTAAAACTCTTGACCGGTACTACGTCTTGAATGCGTACGTAATTTAAAAAATACTTCTCCTACATAATATTATGTTGAAATAAACGTAAAAGCTTTATTTACGTAATTTCGTTGTTTACAACATGAAATATCTATGAATGATATACATGAATTTCTCCTTGAAGAACTGTTTGAGTCAATTGCATATTCATATTTTGGTAAAGAATATATATATATATACACACATTACCACTGATAGAAGGTATGTACAAACGCGAATGCAAATGCGGAAGTTTTCGTTGGAACCGAACCGAATTACACGTCATTTAGATTATTGATAAAAAAAGTACACGTGCTTGAGCTGAAGACAAGATTAATTATTTAGAATCTCATTATGTTCACTTGTTTGGTTAAATATATATCTAGTTGGATAGTAACACAATAATATTTTTTAAAAAAATGATTTTAATGATCCTTGAAAATTAATTAATAAGTACGTGGATACGTCTTTCTTTGATGAAAAACACCGTTATATGAGAAATTTAATAGCAGGACAAATTTTATATATAAAATTTTCAAATCAAATTTACGAAGATCTACCGAGTCGAAAGGAATTTTTCAGTAGAAAAATTTATTTCCTAATTTTAAAGTTAGCCTGAGAGTATTTAAAAGATGTATAAATAAATAAAGATTCAATTATAAAATGGATCATAAATTTAATTACATAATTAAGAAATTCATTTGCTCTACTTCATGATATAAATTGCACATATACGTATACAAAGCCTCGAAATTATATTTTTAATGCTACGCTATCTTTTAATTCATCTTAAAGTACAGAATAAATTGTAATTTTATTTTAAAATAATTTAACTAACGCACTACATCGTAATGTTCATTCGGCTCTGCTGTTTCTTATTCAAGAATTTCGTATCCCGCATACTGAGAAATTCCGCCTTGCCGAATTAACTATTTTCAATTTGTCAGTGACTACTTAGTTGTATTCGCCTGTGTGTGTCATTAATTTTGCTAAATTCTTACGCGCTGTAACGAATGGTACTAAAAATGTAATATACTTTAACGATCATCGAATAATGAAATATTTTACAAAGTACTTTGTTTATGCCTCGTAACTTTATCGCTTTTATTAAATTTTAAATAGAATAAGTGACATTTCATAACGAAACCACAGACAGAATATCAGGATTTTTAACTTTCACATTTTTTTCAACATTTCTCAAAATTACTTGGATCGAACGATACAATTTCTCAAATGAAATCGATGATTTTATTTGTGAATATCAAAAAATACAAACGCTTTATTCTATAAAACGTATTATTGTCGAGTTTGAAAATTCATGTTGTATTCATTTTTCATAAATTTTACTAATGAATTAAAAGAAATGTTCGATCTTCTGTGCGAAATGTACGACAGTAACGTACAAAATGTTAAGAGATGATTTGACGGAGTTAATGTAGATAAAAGTTGTTCTCCTAGCGTAAAATTCATCGTTCCTTATAAAATTGCAAATGCTTCCTGTTTCACAAAAACAAAAAAAAAACCGCTGAATTCGACGCACCGATGTGAATTCCTTTATTCGTTTTAACTTTTCATTAGTATGAGCACGCATTCGAGCTTTACATTTTTAAAAGTGCCAAAACGACAGCACGTCTACGTGCAGTGAACGCGCTATATCTAGTAAACGAAAGGATCCTCGGCGTAAAAAGTCTCTCACTCTCTCTCTCTCTCTCTCTCTCTCTCTCTCTCTCTCGCGTTGTTACATGCAAAGTATTTCAATGTTCGAGCGAAAAAAACAATCGAAGCACCGCTTGGAAGCAATAGATGGCAAACAAACAAACGAGAAACGAGAAAACTCCTGCAAAAAAGCAACACTCGAGCGAGATCCGTAGACAACAAAAGAAAGAAGAACAGTTACCGGAGGACAAAAACAAAGTCCTGAGAGGAAGGAACAATGCATCTTCCTCTTTATTTCGCATTTCTCCGAGTGTGAGTAAATCACGCTAAGGCAACTACTCGCCGCAACTCGCGCGAAGCGAAGCGGACCGAAGCCCAAGGAAAGCTGCCAGGAATTAAGCGGGAATATAGGGGCGCGGCCTTTAAGTAAGGCGGTGAAAGTCTTGAGGGCTGGTAGATTTATTATTCATGTGAGCCGGATATATACGTATTTATAATAGTGAAGAGGGCTGTATTACGTTAAGACACTTATCGTCAATTAATCACGCTTAACGTCGACCTACGGAAATGTATGTACGAGCAAGCGCTTCGAATGTATTCCAATTCTCGAGTCACTCGCGAACAACTGTGTGCGAGAAATGATGAAACGGATTATGTAACTTTTTAAATCCTTTACGAAACATTAATTCCTACGGACGCCTCGCGCACTTCAACGCGTAAAAAATCGAAATTTTCTTGCGCGGTCCGTTCGTTCGTTAGGAGCTCTTGGCGAATACAAAAATAATAATGGTTTTTCAACAGCTTCCGCGTAAAAGTTTAACAGAGTTTAATGCACTTGCTCGATATGTTTCACTGAAAAAGTCATTCGCTTAAAATAGTTCCAAATATTTGATTGACACGATCCGTGATTTGCGATGAAAATAACGAACAATTCCACGTTAGTTGGATTCAATCATCTTTGACTTTTTTCAGTTGCATATTTTCACGCGGATAACGAAAAGCAAGGCATAGGCTTGTACTCGAAACTATTTCATCGCTATAATTAAAACGACGGACGTGCGACGTGCGACGTGCGACGTGCGACGTGCGACGTGCGTAAAATCTCAATTTATTAATCATAATTTATCTCTATATCGTTTACGAGTGTTTTCGCTTTTTGAAGGTCGATCTATCATCCCCAGTCTGGAATCGACTTTCTTTTATCGATAGGTCGGTTTCATTTGTCCTACCCAGAATTAATAATTAATAATTTTGACGAAATAATAAACAAGGTAAAATGATGATATGAACTTCGATGACCGATATTAATTGTTTTCCATATAAACGACTTAATGAAATTCAAGAGTCTTATGTTTGTGAGATTTACATCTTAGAACGCAATCGCAGTGAAGCAACTACAGTACCAAATTCATTCATTCATTCATACACAGTTATGTGAAGATCTTGTAGGTCTCTTTAATTTCATGAAATTTTCAAAGAATGATCAACACCGGCTCAAATGTTTGCATGCATTTGTCGTTTACAAGTATTTATAGACCGTCTAGAAGATGTAGCGCTTGCATCGACAGAATTTAATGATTTGAGGAAAGTTTGTGGAGATTTAATAACCTAATATCTATTTTTAACATGGATATACGTGATATCTTTACCGATGTGTTTTTTTTTTGTTACAAACTCACTTCATATTTTTATTATTCATCGGCGCAACACACTTTATTACTTCCATAATAATAAAGCAAATTTTTCGTAAAAATTCTACCGGGAGGTGACATTATTACTCGTAAGTATTGCGATTGATGTTCGCCAATTATTTGCCGATATCCAATTTATATTTCATATTACACAAAAAGTTAGTTTCAACTCTGAGACCTGGTAATTGATAGGAAACGTTACTATAATCTTTGAGAAACGAAATTCTCTCTGCGTGTAAGCTCGAATAAATTAGAAAGCAACTTTTACATGAAGTAAGATAAAACTGTATCACACTGTATCTGGAAAGTTTTTAAGGAGGTCTAAAAAGTTCATGGCAATTATGTAATTGGATTTGCAAAGCTCGGCTTGAATCACGAAAGCATAAAATGTTCCGCATACTTTCAGATATTTTAATTGAAGAAGCATTTTCTTTCGAAAACACGAACGTCTGATAAACCAATAAATAATGCCTGCGTTTGATGCACACGAAGTGTCATTTTAATTGTTAAAAACCACACGCAACAGTACGCAAACTGTATGGTGCACAACGTCACCTCCTTGACAGTGATCTTTTCATAAAATATTTTTCACAATATGAACGGCAGAATTGTCGCCCGACTTTGCCAAAAGTTTAGAAAATCGGGTGCAAAATCAATTTGAAATATTTCCCGAATTTCTTTAATCAAGGTGAAATATAGCACTGGTGTCTACTTGTAATTTGTTGCTCCTTTCTCAAAAATCAATTACTTTTTGAAATTCGTCTCGCGCAATTTAAACTCACATTTTAGTACTGAAACTGAAATAGTTAATTCTGATATTTCACAAACACTAATCGCAGTCGCAATCCTGGTAAAAGCCTTCCAATACCTGCGACTGTCGCGCTAACTTTGAAATTACCAAAAATTTTAGCAAATACTACGCAAATCATTCCACAAGTCATCTATTTAATGCCTAATTAGAAAGCCACAGCCATAAAATCTTAAACGTTTTTCCAGTAAGAGTTTATTACTGCGGCCAGGACTTGCTGGAAGCTGTTCTCGCGCACGCGCACTGGCGACACTCTATCGCAGATGCCCGAGGAATAACGCGCTTTTACAACGAACAGGGGACGCCACCCATCGACAATTAATCATAGACTTACCGACGACCTCGAGGAAGAGAAATATACTCGTGGGCGGATGAGTCGACACTTGGCACTCGTACGTTCCAGAGTCCCTTTGTTGAACGTATTTGATTTCCAGAGTCCAGTCCTCGCTGTGGTGGAAATGTCGGGCCTGGAAGCGCTCGTCGTTGGCGTACGTCGTCAGGCCGACGGTCAGTAGCTGATGATCCTTCTTCCGCCGAATCCACGTCACCTGTAACAGTTTTCGATTTCGCTCGACTCAGAATGTGATACGTGCGCGCATAACTGGCTTGGACTCCAACTCGCGAGACCATCTAACTGGACAAATATTTCTTTAGTCGAGGGGATCGAGAAAGGGGGAGAGACTCCGAGCCTCTTCAATTCGTTTTATTACAGTTGGGGCAGGATGTAACTCGGCCAGAGCCTAATAAAGTCGGATTCGAATCTGCTGAATTGCTTGTACTCGATACTTTTCGGCTGCTTTCTCTCTCCCGAAGGCTTTGAGGCTTTATCGGTAATGACGGGATTAGCCGAGTCGTTTTAATGTTTTAATGTAATCGAGAATTTTCAATATATTTCCGTAATGGCCTTTGTCGTTCTCGATGAAATGTCAAGTGTTGTTGTTTGGGTGTGATACTCTCGTAACGTAAAAGTTCAAAAATCACAAAGGACTTTCATTATGTGTACGATGACTTTCTAAACAAAAGGCTGAGGTTTATTCTCCATATTTCCCGCAATGGAGGGTAGAATTCATTTCTGTTAATGCATATAGTTTGACACATTTTGCCGTGCGTTAATTGGATTGACTTCTCTATTAATAGCTGAAAGAAAAATTAATTATGTAGATTCCAAAATTAAAAATCGACTCGGGATAGACGAGTGGCAACAGAGATTAGAAATAAGCATTCGAAGCATTCCCTTGAATAAAAGTATTTACGCTATTATATTTCATATTATTTACTAACATTTTTCGCTATTATGAATTCTTCGTTAGCCATTGACATGTTATTTGTTTATGCGTATTTGTTAAACAGCGTGAAACCTGCGTCTAAGAAACTGCAGAGACGTTACGTCGAACAACACTTGATACATGAGCGTTCTATCTATAGGGCATAGAGTACCATAGGTGTACAAAGAACTAAGCACACTTAATCAGTATTGAATGGATATTGAATATCTTGTGAAGCAAAGCATCGGAAATAAGAAAATAATGATGTAATTGAGGTATACTTTTTCCAAGGCTTTTGATGCAACAAAATAACATATTAGTGTGACATTTGGTATTTATTTTTACGTAAGAGCTAATTGTTGGAATTTATAAAAGGTTGATAAGGTATTTATGGGCTCGTCTATCAGATGCCATCGAATGTGATCTAGATATGAATGTATTCGATCATCAATGAGTTGAATTCCAATAACAAAAGATGATACTTTGATAATATTTCATATAAATAAAATCGACTGTATTGGGAAAGAACATTTTAGAATTTCACGTAATTTTATGTAAAAAAATCTCAAAATTTACATCTTTTTCAGATTAAAATTACTTTTACTATGGATTAAATTTTTCAGAATATCATCAACGCATCACGTGATTGTTATCATTAATCACAACAAGAAAATTGCGCCCTTTTAACAAAAGTTCAAACAAGACCGACGGATAAAACATAAAAGTCACTGTTTTAGTTTCTTTGAAATTATTGGATGTTCATCTCCTCTCTCTCTCTCTCTCTATCTTACACTTTAATCCGATTAAAATTAAATCGTAGAATTCCTGTTTTATGTACATATGTATTCGAATCATATATCTGCTATTATATATCACTTTCAAGATACCATTAAATTTTTATTATTATTCAAAGTTTCTTACAGAGTAGACGCCAGGTTTTAATATGGACAATAAATTCCATTTGTTGCATTTTAGTGATTTTTAAAGTGCTTTTATAATTTTATAGAAGCATTCGCTTATATTATTTCTAGAATAAAATGATTTTGTATACCGAAAGTATTAGAACCGTCACCCTATATTTCTATAGCTCCTTATTAAGTATAAAATTATCGGATTCATTTAATTTGTGTGATAGACCTTAATTTATTTTTCAAATCAATTTTAGTAGTAGTTCCCTGTTATTTGTTGCGAGTAAAATGTAATATATTAATATACAAATTCAAACTTTTGTTTTAAAAGATGCTGAAAATACTTTGACAGTCTCGTAAGCCCTGCGTACGTCGAGTGCGTAAATAAGGATAAAACGTGTGGTGATGGTACCACGTTATTAAAAAACAGTCCTTATGTAGCAGTAGTTCAATCCGAAACTTTTCATAGAAAGCTTTTTACTTTTTATTATAAAAGGAAGATGTAGAACTCTATAGCGAAAGTATTTATCAGATTAAATCAATTTATTTTTGGTGAAACGTACGTGTGGTAATAATAAGGTATCTTACAATGATTGAATAATGTTAAAAATAGGTCGATGACATATTTCTTCGTAATTCGCTGAAATGTGCAAATATATATTGTACTTAAGCATCCTCAAATATTTTAAAAAGGATTTTCGTATTTTATGTAGTGTAGTCAAAGCATTTGTGTTTGTATCACTTTTTCAAAATATTCAGTTCGCTCATATTTAATTATATATCTATATCACGTGTAATATTTCTTGAATTTGGTACGAATTTCACTGGGAAAGCTGTTTGCTATAGGAAGATAAAAAACGAGCTTTCTTTCATGCTACAGGATATCAATCATTTGCTAGCTCGACTAGGACAGACAAAGTATGAGAAGGAAAAGGAAAACAAATTTTAATTGTCTTGGCTGATAAAGAATTGCTTCGCTTTGTAGAAAAGAAAATCGCAGTGCAATTGATCACGACGAAGACTGAACCATTAGATTATTTATGGTTATCTTTGCAGACCAGTGGTTAATGCTTTTCTTGCTGGATTATGAAACACTTTATTACAAATTGTAATACTATAAGTTTTCATAAAATTACGAGATTTTATATTTATTAAAGTTGAACTGTTGAACTGATAATTACGCTGTATTACGAAAAATCATTTGAATTTGCTAGGAAACTTACACGACAAGCGGGAAAATATTCAGTAACGTATACAACGCTTTGAACACGTATCACGCTTGCAAAGGTATTAAAATTAGCCAACTACATATCATTTAGGTAATTAATTTGAAACTAGTACTTTTACACTTCGTGATTTATTGTTATCGCAATAAAATATTTCATAAAATTCATATCACAATTACGTTGTTTAACTAATAATCACATTGATTAATGCGAATTCGCGTAATAATATTCACTTTTTCCAGTTATTATGTTAGTGCAAATTTACTATATTTCTAGCGTTTTAAGGCGAAAATTCAATCTTATGAAAATCAGAATGAATTAAATAATATTTCAGTTATTTCTATACATTCCTTTACTACAAAATTTTAGCTGACATTAACTTCCAAACTTATACAGTACATGTATGTATATAAGTTAAAGGGATCAAATACTTATTCTTTTATGTTTTAAATTAAAGAATGTTCAATATATAAAACTATAAAATTTTTAGAATACTTCATGTAACTTTATAAGTTTGAAATTTACTTAACATTCTCGATTGAATATTTTAAGTTGCAGAATGTGCTACACTCCTAAATTAACTTTCAAAGTTAATATACTTTTACACACACACACGCACACACACACACACACACACACACACACACACACAAATAAATGCGATTTAGCATAAAATGTTGTAGAAAAGAACACTTTTAACAAAGCAAAGTACATATACGTGACATCGGTGCATTTGTACTTTGAGTCGGATAAAAAATATTTTTTAATTATCTAATACTAGCTAGGATTATGGATTGCAAGAACTTTTAACATGAAACAAGCTTTTTACGGCAAGTAAAGTATTTGTGACAATTCTGTATATATTTTTGTAAAAGATCAAAATAATTCTTTATTTATAGAAAATTTATTCTCGTTACAAAATTCCAGAATATGGCTATTATGTGGCAATAGTATAATTGTCGGTATACAGTATCGTTACAGTGTATTGTTATTTCTCATCGTTAATAAAAATGCCCATTAATATTTTGCAACAGAATAAAAATATAATAATTTTTGTATAATAACTAACTGCATGAAATACCTAGGCCCAATCGATCCTGATTGATTACGTAAATCTTAACGAAATATATAAAAATTTTAATATATATTTTATGCGTCACTGTTGTTAGTTTTCATATCGTATTTTCGTTTTTTCTTTATGTTATCCCAGAGTTGAAATTAAACTGCATAAAAATGACGTTAGTACTTGCACAGTTAATATACGGTTATTATAAGTGTAATTCGAAAAATACATGAAAGTACAATAATTGTAGTTTTACGAAATTTACAATGGTAGATATCATTTCTCGTAATAAACACATACAATTGAAATTATCGCGAAAAAGTTCATATGAATAAACGTAATATTGCAATAGAATTCTATTTTACAAAGTATTGTAATTAGTTAAAGGCATTGTACGTACTTTTAAGTATTCCTTTTCTAGTATGCAGAAAAAACTATAAAACTCCGTCTGCGTAATACATGTAGTAAGAAACTGTAAAGCCATAGTTTTACGTTGTTCCATTTGTAATAATTAACATAATCTAGATTATAATTTTAAACTTGCAATATTTTATTGAAATAAAATGGAATAAAATACAAAATTTAGCAAAATACCCTTGGAACATTTTTTAGAATAGACTTACATAAATAATGTCTTTCGTTGACGTTGAACGAATCGGATCGAGCATGTGCGTATAATGTACGTATATTTACGCGTACGAAAAGATTCAATTCTTTTCGTGCGAAAAGAGAATATTAGAGTAGTCGTTCGTATTAATTACATTTGTACGGAATATTTTGATTCTAAATACGGAGTATTTAGAAAGCAAGTTATTGACGTCTACATTAATGAATTACCAATTAGAAATGGAAATAAAATATAATATACTATCTCGAATGATTGCATTATTACTGTTACTATTATATCATTATAAATTACCACGCTATAAGCTCCGTTAAATTCTTAACAAATTAATTTTTTTTTAAAACAAAGAAATTAATTTGTAATCGTAGATTAGTTTCTGTATAATTTCTTGAATAATGTACGGTGCTTTGTAGCATCGTATATAATTTGTCGAGAAACAGCTATGAAACTAGAGTCACTTAAAGAGAATGTCGTGATGTTGTACTTAACAACTCTTGATACCCAAATATATGCATCATACCGTTTAGGTAATTAAAATTAACGCCTTTGACAATGATTACCGTGAAATAAAATAATATTTGCTTTAATGGTTTAATTTTAATATCCGCAGAAGTCTAGAGTAAAGAATGAAGTTTTTCTTCAAAAGAATAAATTGGCAAAGGAACTGTAATTAACGAAAAATAAAAATTTTTATGATGATTATAATTCATGAATGTATTTAAAATTTTTTAATCGGTAATATATATGATTAATCCGCGGAATAAAAGGAAAATTAAATTCCAACTGAAAGGGGTATAACTTGCAAAGGTATTTTTATCGTCACTAAATACATTGCTGCACAAATTTTATACGTAAACAATTATTATTTAATGCAGACAATTATATCAACAATAGTTATGAAATAAAATAACCATCTGCGTATTATGAGAAATTTTAACAAATCAACAAAGTGATGTACGAATACTATGGATATCATCTATAGATAATCAATCTCATTTCTATTTTAAAAAATATTGAAGATGCGATAAGAACCTTTTTTTTGATTATCTAACAAATAATCTTGATAATAATAATAAGTAAACAACCGTTAGCGTGAAGTAAAATTTTTTTCACCGAATTGTAAAAAACGTCCTTATTACATAATGAATTATAATAAGCAATGAGCTTTCATGATAAAAAAAATAAACAAACTTTCTAATTCTGATTATTTATTGCCGTTGTCATTAGTGAAGTGGTCCGATAAAACTGAGAAATTGAAATAACTTATAACTTCAAAAAGTTAATGGATTATTCAGAATAAACGTTACTATATTTATATAAATGAGTGTAAAAGTTTACATGAAGTTAGTTGCACATTTTAAATTTAAAATGAAAACCAAAATAAGATGTATAAAATTATAATTTATCAATAAAACCTTTTAATAATAATGATAGCCTGCCATTAAAGTCTCTTGATGCCAGGGACGCGATGAGCGTTAACTAAACAATCAATTTACAAAAATTCTACTTTGAAATTATGCGACGAGCACGAACGATAAATAAGCAGCGACGCTTGATTTTTATCACCAACTTATTTACTCGTGTTTTTAAACGTTTCCCACTTGGTGTACGTGGAAAGAGAACGCAAGATTACATTCGTTCCATCTAGTTACTAACAGAAATGGTATTATTAACATCCCCCAGTATGATACATATTGGATATTAAGTTTTTGCACAGCCATGTTTGAAACTTTTATTTTTAAAGAACAGGAGATTTGTTACATTCATAATTTGAAAGTAAATTTAAGACAAAACTTCCCTTACATTATTTTTCGAACCCACTTTTTCAGATTTTAGATAGGACGATTTATTATGATCTCATGCATATATGGAGGATAAAAGTAGAACGAAATTATCAACTTTTGCAACTTTTCAAAAACTGTTAATAACCCGCATTTATGAGGAAACTATGAAATAAGAATTATTAGGAATAAATCAAACAATACTCGGCTATTTTCTTGCAGTATCTTTCAACGCAATTATTCCCTTTGCAAACAACCACTTGTAATAACGGCTACACTTTTCATTACAGGACTACAAGACTGGTATCGCTTCAACTCGGCAAAAATGAGGGAAATGTTCAAAGTATTGCGACACGGAGCCAATATCAGCGGATGTTGTAAGCGAACTCAGCAGGCTTCTTCTCATTGGTCATTGTACGTTGTGCCAGCAAAGTCTCGTTAGCAAATTTTTGCCGTTGCGACGCCTCAAAGTGAGAACTCATTGCCACCCTTACAGTGCACACCGCGCTTGTGAAATTCGCTGTTATGTACGAACCCTTACGCCCATTTCTACATGCATAAACAGGTCTGCTCAACCCAATACCTTTGACGCAGACCGACGAGGGTGACATCCTCGATATCCCACATTCTCACACACGCGTGCGCATATCTAACGGCGATGACACGCAGCCTTCTACAGTGTTGCGGTACGTACGCAAGGGACGTATTGTGTTACGCCCTTATGTGCAGTAAAATGCACGTTGAAAGTCCTCGCGTCGAGAGATGCAGGTGATAAGCGCGACTTGCGTGGGTATTTTTTATTAACGGCGTTCAGGATTTATTTTGGCGACTCTGAAGCGTTGAAAATCGCTCTTGTTGTAGAAGAGAGTCGATTAAAAAGGAAGTGCATCAAACACCTATTTCACGTTAAATTTTGTCTGGGCATTCTCAAATTAAAAACTTGCCAAAAATTAAAAGTTTTGCGAACTTTGGAAGCGCATAATGGAGGTCAGCTTGTTGGAATCTCGCCCCTGGCTTTTGTTAGTAGGTACCTTTTCCCTCTCTTTTTCTTTATGTAGGAAGTGCAAGTGATGGATGGGAATTTCCCTACGGACGTATTATTATCGTCAGGCTTACTTTTTTGAATTTTTTCTTCGAGCACTGGATCTGCTAGTTTGTAAAGCCAGACACTCTCAAATGCCTGTAAGTTAAATATAAAATTGGGAAATAACTGTGGACCGATGATTATATTTCGTTTCTATTTCTCTCTTATTCATATCAATATGCATCTATTGCTGTAAATCAGCCATAGAGCGGTGTCAAACTTTCTAAGCATCCAGGCTAGTCCGTATTGAAAAGTAATAACTTTTGTTCAACCTTGTAGATTTATGAAAATGAATTTGTAAATACAAGCGTTTTCTACTCAACGGCACTGAATTACAAAACTGCAGTGATTTAACGGATGTTTATGGAGAGTCATAGAGGAGTCACGTACACCTGCTTTAGAGCTTTTGCGTTAAGAGAATATGAAATTTCAAGTCGGATATCATACGATGCCTATACATTTTTACAAATAAAATAATAATAGAAGCTTCGAAATGACTTTCTCTGTTTAGACTGTAACTCTTTTAGTAAATATTTTAATAAATATCCAAATCAAAAAGTTAAGATTTCGGTTAATAATACATGGCAGTAATAATTTCTGCAAAAAATGAATTTCAAAGTATTGCAATAAAAATTTATAGTTTACAGTTGAATAAATTCATGAAATGAAAGTCGCTATAAAGGATTTCATATGACTTATGTATATAAATAATTTAAATGAATTTTATACGTTTAATTCTTTGGATACTTTTTTATGTAGTACGCGTAAAATTTAATTGTATTTATTCATTAAAGTTTTAGAATTTTATAACTCATTTCGTGTTAAGACGAGTTCTATACTTTTATATTTGTTATTTTGCCATTAATATTACGAGCCACGACGAATACGAAGAAGCCATTCTAATACATTTCATTTTAATTATTTTGCACTTGTATCCTTTGTAAACTTCGCTGTTGTTCGATCGTATTAATTTATAACAATCTTGAAAAAAGTTTTTATTTCCTTTATTTAAGATAAATAAATAGATACGGCTAGCTATAATAAATCGCTGCTCCGCAAGACGTATGTCACTAAATAATTCAATTTAATTAGCAAAAGTATCGGAACCTCCATGTATTTTGTTATTTCAAATAAATTCCTAAAAACACGAATTATCTGTCTTAACTAAAGTGTATGCTTAATTCGTAAAATCATGAGCCACGAGTTACGTTGGAAAAGATCGTTCAGTCGAATGTCACAAATGACTGCGAATATGGAAACAAGTATTCAAAGATATCTAAAGCTATCGCGAGTTTATCTATTTAGATTAATGAACTATTCATCTGGAAGCACATCGCAAATAGAAATGCAGATTCACCTAGAATAAATTACTTTGGAGATTAATAAAATTAAAATCCTTGCAGTCTTTTTAATTAAGTATCAAGAAATCGATTGATCACGTAAATATTTTGTATGAAAAATGACATCTAATTGGAAAATTACAATACAACTCACACGTGTAACGATTCGAGTAGAACTAAATTACTCTAAATATTATTCTAAATGTTGTTATTCATATGCCTGTGGTTAAACTAATGGCTATCCATCGCGGTTATGAAATACACCCCGTTATAACCGTGATTATTTAATTTTAGTTTAATCGCTAAATCTAATCGGATATTAAAAATACGCAAGAATCAGATACGGAAGTAATATATTATCTTATTTTTAATAAGAACAAGTGCATAAAAATGATTTATAATGTTTAGTATTATTATGATTGAGGTGCGTATTTCAATTTTTAATATTTACGGAATAGTATACGCTTGTAGTATACGAGTTAATGTTGAAAGGCGGAAAAAGTTCAGTAGATAGTCAAAGAACGATTAAATAGTGTTGATTATTTCTCGTGAAAGTCGCACTAAGATTTATACGGAATTATTGTACGTGTAATGACAAGCTAGAATTTGAAAATTTTACACGCTCTGGTAACACAAACAAAGTACAGATAATTACTGAAAAGGTGTCTTCATGAATATCTGACGACAGTACTTTTGATCTTTTACTTTACTCCTCACAGGTATATTCAGCGGTATTTTCAAACGTCAATATATTCTCAGATAAATTCTCAGTGTTACCGGGAGCTAACGAAAGAAGATCAAATTTACAACCCGTTATATTCGAGCGTATGGATTACCGCGAACAATGATAAAGCAAATATAAGAGTAAAAACTAGCGAGTATTTTAGGTATGACGCAATAATGTCGATTATTACGATACTTTAACTGAGCTCATTTTATAAGTCGATAGATTCAACATCTTATAGTATAAAAATCGCGCGCACGACATCCGAAGTATTTATTTAATGCTCAAAATTACGGTGATCTGTCGCCTTATATTTTTTTCGTTTTATAATAAAGCTTTATCTTTAAAGATTTTGTATTTTTTACACGTAATAGTTTTACACGTAAACTACTAAATTTTGTCTAAAATCGATCAAGTAAATTATCGATTTTCATTACGATGTCACAAAATACGTTTATAACATAAAAAACACAAATATTTCAATAACTCTTATGTAATGCATTATCACAATCAGTGGCAATATTACACATCAGCGAAAATACAATAGAACATCAAAATTAGACGCTTTCATGCTAATGAAATATTAGGATAGAATGTCTGAAAACTCATTGATCCGACTAACTGATTATTTACCTGCGCTTCAATAAGTGAACTTTAATCGAATCATAGTTATATGTAAAATGTAAAAATTATTGTTAATGAAATATGTGAATCTCTGCCGGAAGTATTTGTCACTCTCTGTAAATATAATAATCAAAGGGCTGTAAATTTATGATTAAAGTAATGTACGAAAAGAAATATTAATAATATAATTATTAATAGAATGCAAAAGGAATTTATACAACAACTGAGTGGTAAGGCTTTCGTTGTGGGTCAAAATTTACGTAGAATTTCAGTACGAGCTTGTCGATAATATGCAAAAAAAATATAAATTGATTGCGGGGTGCTATAATGAGAAATCGGAATAATTTCGCAACAAGACAACAAATATTTGATCTCGAAATGAAATAACGAAATACAATTTTACTAGGGGAATACACTGGGGATTTTAAATCAGAATCTGGTTTGGCGAAAGTATGAGATTCTAGCGACAGTTGCGCGAGTCTTCCGTTTTTTTAAAAAAGTTTTCCGTTTAAAAAGAAACGTCACGAAAACTCGACAAAAATGAACAAAAAGGCACGACGCGGAGCGAACGGACATTTTTTTGTTCGTCTGCTTAAACGTAAATTACTGAATTATAATATAAGAAAATATTTGCAACGAATCCCAAATAATAAGCATTACGGAGTTGGTTACTTATAAAAATTGCATAGATCACTCGTCATCTCAGAAATAAAAAAACACTTGCAAAATAATCTGTGTTCTACTTGGTTCGCGTGCTCATTAATCAACTACGAACAAATCTTATTAGTTTTAAATAAAAATCTAGATAACCGATGCCTAATTTGATTGATAATATTTCCTAAAGGAAAATACAGAGCTAAACATACTTATTCTAAATGTACTTAGATTAACAGTATTTTTAAGTTACGCGTGTATTTTATTATTTGATTTATAAGAATCCTAATTTTTTATTTCAGAAACCATTTAAATATTTTAGTTGATCATTGGCTACGTAAGGAATGTACACCATTCATACATTTCATTTTCACAATTTTATATAAATTACATAAATTTTAAAAATTTGTCTTGATACATTCACGGCGTCGAAATAGATTTCACTATAAAATTCAATGGAGCAATAAATAAATGGTCTAGAAAATTTACGTAATTATTTCAAAATAATTACCTTAGCAGATAAAATTGCAGTATTAAAGAACTTTTTAAAAAGCGCGTTATGGAAAGCGCTCTTGTCAATTCTAATGATTAAATTGATGAAAAAATAACGCACGGTCCTTTCGTACTTTTTAACATGGAATAAATGCAAAAAGCTCGTATCTAAATAAGACGAACGTATGTGTATTTGTTGAATATCGAATGCTAGTGCACAGTTAAGGTATTTGTCATCGATTGTTTCTATATGAGTATAATTTTTAATTACGCGTACGTAGAAGTTAAATTTTGCACAGTTGGAAACAATATGCTCTGAAGCAATGAAAATATAAATTTTTGAATGCGGGAATCTACGGCTTTGATTGCAATTGGAAGAACATGTTTTGAATAACGTAGATTTTTCAATGATATTGTAGATAATAATTTATATTCCAGGTAACTTTGGTTAAGAATATTGTACAACGACTGTGTTGTTATGTAATACACACGTACTCGCTTAGATAAATCGTGAATTAAAGTTCCAGTGATTGAATTTTATTATAATTCAATATATAAAAAAATAAATTTCTATTGCTTGTAATTGAAAAATGAGAAAATAATGTTCCCAAAATTTCCGATGAATTATAAATGATTATCAGAAATAAAATTCAAGAATCCAAAAGTTATAATTCTCTAATGAATTTCTAATACTTTAATTCTTAAAAATAACCATGAATTTCACAATTTTTATTTCATGACCTGGATAACAATTAAATAAAATAACAGCAATTTTGTAGAAGATTAAATTCCTCGTATAAATTAGTATAATTTATAGAGAAATATTTGCGTATTATTAAAATTAGACCTTCGTTATTATTGATTCACGAAATGCTATTCATTTCGCACGTGTAAAATTTTAATATTATTTGACGAAAGGAATTTCAGTGACTACGTGACATAATGTATCAAAAATATTCTGAATTTTCTTCCGTTGTTAAGATTTAAAAAAATTTTAAAGACACAATTTTTTTCAAGTACTCAATCAAATTCACCACAACTTTTTGTAACACAATATTGTCGCTGTAAAGCGTAGAATAATGAAATTTTAGTTTTAACCTTCAAAAAGTCAAATGAAAATACCCAAATTTTTAATATATTAACTTATAAGATGCAAAAAAGCTCTTAAAAGTTTTTCATATTAATTCAACAAAAAATTAATAAGACTTTAGAATCTTATGTTATTTACCAGAATTACATTTTGCGAATATCAAGGAGACTCACTTTGAATGCTTCACTGTATGCGTATCTACGATACGAATTGACTCTACCTGACCGATCAATTGCGGGTAAAACTAAATAGTACGAGGTCAAGTTCTTAATAACATTTGGAATCATATTTAATGAAATAAAATGACATACGCGATTAAATAGAAATGAATGCTTTTGCAGGAAGTAGAAATATACTCTGAAAAATAGCAATATTTTTCGTCAGCAATTTGTGTCATCCGATAGGATTTCAGCTTTTAATTGACTCAATCTATCTTTCTTAGTCTACCCTTCAGTCTTCCCCTCTTTCTTGCTATCTCTCGCTTAAAATCCTTCTTTCTCTTTCTTCCGTCTTAGTTCGGCCCATGACGGCAAGTTTAAATGGTATTTCAAAAAGTTTGCAATAACGTTTTAAGACGGCAAAAGAAAATGTGGCTTCTGAAGCTTCCACATGCACGTACGCGTTTGTGGTTTTAGCGTAAACTGGACAAGTGCCTTTAAACGCATGCTCAATTGAAGTTTCTAAATCCTCTAGTTTAACGGCAATCGCAGTAACTAGTTTGAAACGTTGCCCTTTATAGGAGTAAGAGCTCTAAAGTTTTGGATTTATATATACATAGATATAGATATAGATATAGATATAGATATATACATAACTCTCTTTCTCCTTCTTTTGCTTGTGGTTGTCTCTGTCTCTCATTCTTGTCGCCTCTGTTATCCATCTTTCCTACTTTCCTTTAACTTTAAATTTACGCCAAGTTAGTGGTGTTTAGATGCAGGGGAGGGTCGACAATTTTTTACGATATTTTCAAAGTTTCGTTTATGTGACGCGAGGTGTCGCAAAATATCGCCATAATTCATAATTAATTTGTTTGCTTCAAGCTGATAAATTTGCTTCAAGCTCAAGATCTCGTTGTTCCAGACTTTTTGATAATATCTTCTCGTTGAACTTTACTAAGCTTCGATACTTTATTTCTTTATAAACTCTAATCTACATATTTGGTGTACATACAGAGATTTCAGACTTTTTTCATAGAAATCCAATCGTCCTAATGATAAAAGTTTCGCTTACGTGACATCTATGAATATAATCAATAACGTGAACTTATTTGAAAATACGATAGTTTTATAAAAATTTAACGATAATGCGCAGGATTGAATAATAATTTAATGCAATTTACTTTAAATGAACTTAATTTTTCAGGTGACACGCAAATTATAAAACCTAATTTCGTCTCAAGATTATTATTATAAATATGTAGTAGTATCGGTTCAATAGGATACTAATAGGAATCAATTAGCATACAATGTATTATGTGAGTTTTTTTAATATGCAAAAAGCTTTTTTATTTGAAACAGTGACCGTATTTCCTAATTAATTAACTGCCTTTGTTTTTGCTAAAATGTTCATTATAAGTATTGCGTCAATAGAATATATTGACAGTAGCGGGTATCTTAAAATGATGAAAAATGTATATGTTTACAGATATGTAGCAGAAAGTATGTTTTTCAATTGTAAAGATACGTTTTAATTGAACATACTACAAACTTATATTTTCTAATATCATATATCATCTGCATATCGTAAATAATAATTATTACTTCCATAGTCGAAACATTTGCGATTCTCAATTTGGCAAGTTATTTACGTCCAGTTTCATTTATTTCAGATTCTATCTTTGTGTATCTTTTTCTTGGTCTCTCCCGTATACTTCGCCCACTTTCTCTTATTTTTTCTTTTTTGATCGCTCTTTCTTTCGATGCCTCTCTTGGAATCATTGTATTATATAAATCTTTTTCATGCAGGCCTTATCTGTATCAGTGAACTCTTGTCTGACAGAATGTTTTTTTGTAAATGTCTTCCTTGCGCATATATCTTTCGAATATAAAAATTGTATTTTACGACAGCTTTGTTCGCGCATGCACTACTTTGGATTCAAAAAGTATTTTTATAGAACCTTGAACAATTTTATATTCGAAACGAATTTCAGAGACTTCTTCTAGTAGATGAGTAATCATAAAAAATGGTAAAAAATTACTTCTTTATTACTTCTTTTAGAGCAGAATATTTCATAAAAACTATTTCAAAATAAGTACGTATACTAGTTTTACTTATTGACTATACCGATTGACACTTGCTTACATTTAACTACAAAATCACTATTGTTATTAATATTTAGTATTATTTTATCCAATGAAATACGGTATATTTAATAGAAATATTCAAAGTAGATAGTAAAAAAAATTAGTAGCAGCATACAAGTGAGGTAAACCAATAAATAATATTTAAATAATCGTGATCTATCGGTACCTTTTGTACTCTCGAAGCATTGCGTACAAATTCTTAGTTTAATGTATTTAATCTTATATCTCGCTAGATTTCAAGCCATAAATTCATGAAACTGATGAGAAAAAGCCATCAGTAACTTAAATTTATAATCTATTATAAATTACGTATATAATTCATTATTATGAATCAATTGAACATTTGGAAATAATATTTTTTGAGCTACTGCCTCAATTTTTGAAAATCTTCTCAACGTTTCTAATAATTTGTGTACTTATTTAATAATAACTCTAAGCACGGATGAGTGATAATATCATTTATAATAATATCGTTATAATATAACGTCCGCTCGTAATGCTTCAAATTTAGTTACACACACATATATATATATATATATATATATATATATATATATATATATATATGAAGAACGGAAACACGGTATTAAGAATATAGTATAAGGCGTATACTGCGAACAAATAGATATTGTATTCTAGTAATGCGTTTTGCTTCGAAAAATTAATTACATTTGTTATAACTGTCCTAAAATCAAATCTGCTTGATGTTTACATTCTTTTCTAGTAAGTAAATTATATACATACTACAATGCATTATTTTCATTCAGATTCGTTTTCTCAGTCTAATTGCATATTTAATATACTACACTTGATAAGTAGAATATAAAGAAATGTAAATTTTTAATTACTATTTCAAGCTTTAAACGAACATATGTTGGTTTGAAAGAATCTTATTTAAATTCAAATTTACATTTGAGTTTAACATGTCCACATTTTCATTATTCTTTTCCCATTAAAATTTCCGTTCATTGAATACTCTCTTAATGTTGTTATTACATACGTATATATTTAGTCATATCTCTCCTATGTTTTCTTAATCTATAAATTTATAAATTTTAGTTTCGCATTCGATGACGAAAAATATAAAGTTCTAATCGATACCTTGTATTATTCATTACATTTGAATTATATATTTGAATTTTTATCCGTTAAATCTGCTACGAAACTTTGAACTTGTGAATTTTACTTTTGAAACTTTTCAGCGAGAATTGGCAACGTTTGACTGGGAAAATATTCCAAAATGTATCTGTCACTCAAGAAATTGTAAGAGTTTTCTAAAATGGCAGCACATGCCAAACGAAGGATATGATAGAAAACATGCGATATAAGTGAAAAATCTCAAACGTGTATTTATCCGAAGACTTTTTTCATATTTAATAAATTTAAACAAGCATTAATATTATACTATAACTGCTGTTTATTTTCTTGCATTCTATTGCTTTCAGTTCATCCAAGTTTCTCAAATCTAAGGACTTACGAAGTATCAAACAAATTGAAGATGACAGCGATAAAAACACGAATTAACCTCTCTATTAACATTCGTACATTATAATAATTATATTATTACAATACTAAACTTTCTGTACGTACCTCAAAGAAGTAAGTTATTAAGAAACGTGTCTCATAAGCATCAACACGTCACAATAATCATATTATTAAATTGGATAATGCAAACGCTTGTACATGCAAAATACGTGTCTCACTGTAAAAATGTGAATCAAATTACGTAAAGTGCGTTACTATCACTCAAGGAATTAGGAATAATCGATCCTTCCACAGAAGCATTATCGAGAGT
Source organism: Wiebesia pumilae (assembly GCA_018907045.1). Taxonomy (NCBI): domain Eukaryota; kingdom Metazoa; phylum Arthropoda; class Insecta; order Hymenoptera; family Agaonidae; genus Wiebesia; species Wiebesia pumilae. Next base: position 1,283,429 of record JACCHZ010000121.1, read on the forward strand.
AGCTTTAAGATCAATGTCTAAGCGTATATTTGCATGCTATGGGTGTTTCTCGTTCACACGGGAACCACAATCGATGATCGTTGACAATGACTTTATCCCTGAAACCACGACGACCGCTTAATCTCAGGCAGCTTCTTTTACTACAAGACCACTTTAACGCTCTCATTAACTTCTCTTCGGACATTATCGTGTACAGAATCATCGATATCTTGTAAGTTATAAAGGACTTTGTGAAGAATATTCGTGGTCTTATCGCGTCTAGAGTAAATGATAAGTCATTGTTCGTTTATTTAATTTCGAAAATTTCAAAAATTTACTCTTCACTATTGTGGACTTGATATTACTAAACTAATTAATAACAGACTAATAATATGACACTTAAAACATATAAACTATTGGATTGACAGTTTAGTTAGTTATAGGGAGAATAACTTAAATAACATCATCTGACCACTACGTACTTTATTAATATCATCTAATCATTTTATGAAATTTCTTTAGCATAGTCGTGCATAATATACATCGAGTGTTGTAATTATCAAAAGTACGCTCGATTCCAAACGAACACAAGCAGAAAAATAACTTTAACTAGAACTTCATTTACAATTATTCATTTTATAATGTTTATAAATAGCATCGATCTGCCAAAGTTGTACAGTGCATATTCATTATCAAAATAATTTCAAGAAAATGATCTTTGAATGTTTTTTAAAATTTAATCAGCTGCTGCAGACTAAAATATAATTTATCAACCGTATCAATTCCTGTTGAAATTCATATTCAACATTTCATCGGTCATAAATACTTGTAATTGTATCTTTTCATCGACTATCCGTCGATGCGTAATTACAACGTTTACGAGCAGATGTGTCTTATAACTGTTACTACGACGAAATGCATACTTTCGGTTAAAAGATAATTTTACTTTAATTAACATTCAACTTTGTTTCGATGAACTCTATTGCATCTATAATTACAGAGAAGCGTGCTTGGTTTTATTTTCTTCATTTGCGAAATCTGTGGTAATTAATATTTTCCAAAAAATTGAATTTGTATCTAAAGCTTACAAGCATTAAAAAAAAAGTTAACTAATAAATATATATTTGTCTGCAACGTAAACAATTACGTTGCAGAATAATTTACTTACAAAAATTTTATTTTTTTACTTAATTGCTGTCAATTCCTAACGCGAAGGGGCATTTTCATTTCCTAGCATTTATTAAAAATCCGAATTTCCTGCCTCGTTTCATTTTATCTGCCTTTAACATACAACCGGTTAAAAACCGGTTAAAAATGAAAGGCTGCGTAATAATAATAAAAGAAAAATACTTTTATAGGGAATTAACGAAACGTGGCTCGTACAAGAGTCTTGTTTCGCCGTTGACCAACCATGGAACCATGACATCGTTGCGTGTCTGCTTTGGCCATTTACGTTTTGAATGCCTAAAGGACCTCCAATTTCTATTCCATGGCACGTTCTCACGCGTTTACGTACATTCTATGCGCTTGTGCCCAATTACTTGACGGAGACTACAATCGTTAGTGGTTTTCGAAGAGTTTACCGCGATACTTTAGCTTGTACATGTTTATGTATGAGAATTTACGTATGTGTGCGTCCTTGAATCGAAAGCAAGGACGCTCCACCATGGGGATGATTTATACGTTGGACGAGATGAACAACAACGAAAAAAAAAAAAACGAAAAAACGAGCGTGACACTCGTGAAAATTGCGTACTGGGATGTTGGAATTATTCGTGTTTAATGGCTTTTATGGGACCTTATATACGAATTGTTTTTTTTCCCGGAGACTATTAAATAAAGAAGAGTAAAATTTCTGTTCGACAAGAATGAATTTATATCTAAAGTCGAGTACATTTATAAGGAAATTTATCTTTCTTTGATCGCCATAAAGATAGAAATCCCAGCTTAATCATCTCGTTCGAGCTATTAATATTGCTTCAACTTTTAAATTTATTGGTAATAAGTAAATAGGGCTTTACTTTTGTGTTAACTTATCTACAAATTGTAATTTTTAATTTATGTGAAGGTATACATTTGATAGCTTTTACATGAATTTATTTATATGGAAATGTTTATTTTAATTCGTTTGCTACGAATATTTTTGTATTTTTCATTTCTATTATTCTCCTTAAATTAATCAAGTATAAATACTTAAAGAAATGTAAAAATTGCCATCTAAAAGAAAAAAAAGGTCATGGAATATCATGGAATATCGCGGTTTAATGACCGTTTAATTGAATGAAAATACCGAGTGATCCAAAGGTTCTCGTTAGGGCTGATACTCACGAAATCACGAATAATTAATACAATTGGGAAATTCCAATATTTGTCAAAAGTTTAGAAAATACAGATCTCAGGATGATAGGATATGAGTCTGGTGGCACGACGTATGATCTGGACTGAAGGTCGCGCGAGAATTTTCCGAAAGAATATCACAAAAGTGAGAGAGTTCAGTCAAATTAGTCTTCCAAGTAAATAGAGAAAATGTCAACGATAATTAAGATTTCACTTTAAGTAGGATTCGAAAATGAATACGTACTCATCGTAGATTTAGCAAGTGACCAGGACATTGCTTCGAAATGTCTGGCAGTCGGGCATCGTTGCAAGGACAAAAGCGTGGGAATGAATAAATTAACGGCGATTCGCACTAACTGCTCAAGAGGATTTGGTGGACCATAAAACATGCGGATGCTTCTGCGTCACTGAAGCTTAGGGTAAGGAGGAATGCAGTAGCGGATGGTGATCTCACGTATGGGAGGAAAAATTCTGTATTATTATATACGTTGTACGTATATAATTGTGTATTTTTGAGACTATTATAAATATCATTATTTGCGTGAAATTTGGGTTTAATTAAAAATTCAAGACTGTCAAATCGCTTAGATAAATTATAAATATAAGTAGCAACCCTCGTTACAAGTACATACAATTCTACTAATATTTTGTACGCGTTGACCATTTGGTGACGCGGACTATGTGCCGAGATTTTTAATTTATAGGTGTTGGTACAATTTATCTTAATCTTCATTAGGTACTGTGAGTATTTTCTTTGCGAAGAAAAGCAATATTACAGGTATTTGCGCATTCCTCTATAATTGGAGAGAAGAAATTCTGAGACAGTGCGAGATGATTTTTTTCATTTTAATATGAATTTATATTGCAAGATATGAAAATCCTCAATACGTAGTATCGATGCAACTTAAAATGCAAAATTAAAAACAGTTGTAATAGAATGAAGTATCAGGATTTCGTAACCTTATTTCATGATCTTTGTTTTTGAAGAAACGTTCGACATACAATTCATCTGTACAAAATTAAAAATCATTTTAAACTTCAATTTCATTTTATTCTGGTAGAGCATTTACTCTTTTCTAGTAAAAAATCGCATGTATTTCAGAACTACATAAAAAAATGTAAGCCTTGCATACCGTCGTTTTCTTTGATAACAAGTTACGCATTAATAATTAATCTTTATATTTGATGTACAAAGTTTAAAGTAAGTTAGATTTGTTCAAGGGCACAATTTAAAACTAAAACTATTTTACTAACAGCCTGCATAACATTTAATCATTTTTAATCATTTTTAACAACAGTTTAGAAATTCGAAAGCTTGTATTGAGATGAGAGATGAGAGCAGCTCTTTTTCTTATTTTGCTTTTGCATTTTTATTCCATTTTCAATTTTAATATTACCTTCTAGTCCACTTCTTGTTTTTATTTTTTTTGCAAAATATTTTTCAATACTCGGTTGTTTGATTAAAATCCTAGTTTAGCCGGATAATATCGTAATTCACGTAATGTAATACTGTTTACACGAGTAGGTGAACGATTGAATATTTTACGTCTTGATTTGATATAAATTTATTTTCTTTGTATTTCTTAAGTGTTTAAGCTCTGAATTTACATAGGTTTATGAACAACATCATTTTCATCGAAAACAGTGAAACAACTAAAATTAAAATTTCAAATTCATAATTTTTATTTTAGAAATTATTAATTAATGCTAGAATCTACGAGTTCATCGATGTATAGACCTTTGATTTCAATGTTTCTCATTCGTTAAATAGTTTATTTAAAAATACCTGCAACGAATAAGCAACTTACGATATTACTGTATTACTGTTTGCTTTGTGTACCTTTGTAAAGTTGTTTTCTTTTACTGTTTTTCTTGATTGACCCTAAATCTTTGAATATACTTCACTGAGTCATAACGTTACAACATTTTTCTGGAATAACTTCATTTTTTCTTTTATTCTTTGTCGAATGTCTTTCTAAATTTTTGCTTCTTTGGTCAATCTCACTTGGTATCCCAGTTAGCTTAACCAGAAGCGTACAATTCTATAATCATTTTCATTTAAACGTGATATTAGTCGTAAACTAAAAAGATGCAGTTTTGCTCACTTTACTGAGTTTCCTTTTGATATTCAATAAAATTGCTAAGTACTTTTACTTTAAAACAGAGTGCCTTGATTCTTGCGCGTCAGTGAAATTGTTTCAAATTTTGTCTATTGGACTTTGAAAGTATAAAACTTCAAATTGTAATAAAGCTCTACATTTCAATTTATGCGACATTTAGAACTTGACTTCCGTTAGGTACGCCAAGTTTTTCTTAAGTTAGACTTTAATGAGACGTGCTGATAGTGGTAGCAACCTTGACCGACACTACACCAATCATTTGAATCAACTTGGGAATTCCTTGGCGCGAATAAGATTGGGGACTTGGAGAAAAATATCCATCGAGTTATGGATGAGAGTTATTTCGAAAGTAGAGTGAAAATATTCCTTGTGTAGGGATATGACACAAGTCTCGCCATAGATAGAATCGTCACTGTTCATTGTTCATTAGAAAGACCCTTGATATAAGGACAATTTGAGCTGTTCGTACACGTGTTCATAATGAAAAACTCTTAGCCCTCAGATATCTGTCAGTTTCTCTATTCAGGTTATAACGTAACGTAATATATTTTTCATAAGTGACACCTTAATATAACTTGATGATAATACATCAAAGCAAAATATCTACCAAACTGCCTGAAACTCGAAGGAACCCTAGTTTCTTTTTGTTATCAGTAATATTTTAACAAAATATGAATTAATTCGATTAAAAATTAAATTTAATTATAATAAAAAATCTAGAATTTCGAAGAATTTAGTTCCTATTTTCTTGTTTAGAGTTAGAAATTGCTCTGAGTGAATAAATGTATCGCTTCTATTGACAAAAAAATTGAAAAGCAATTCTATTATTATCAGAGTTATAAGAAAACACATCATTTTTTTAAGTTTTTAAGAATCACACCACTGATTTTACATTGAATATACTAATTTTACAACTTTATATACCTTGTCATGATTATTATCTTAGTAAATATGGATATACTACTTGACATTACAGTGTCTATAATGAAAATTTTAATATAATCATTTAAAAATCTAAAATCAATATTAATTTGTATTTTAAACAATTAATCTCAAAATATTTATCAGTGATGTGAAATAAAGAAAAACAGCATTATATCAGAATAAGGAATATTTCATATGCATAAAGACGAATTACTCTAGTATTAACTACAGGAAGTAGTTATTAAAGTATGTAAAATTATTATTGCAATCATTGAAGCTGTCGTGTTTTAACTTTATGAAATAAAAAACAAATTTTATCATAGAAAAGTATCTCAAATGATAAATATAATTTAAGTACAATTTTAAATATCAAGTTCAGTGATAGTAATTCTCGAAAAATTATGTAAAATCCAAATGTACCAAATCGATGTCGTCAAAATTAAGACTGCAACAACATAATTTCAAGTTCACATCGAGATTTCCACGTGCTCATTCCTTATTCAAAGAGTTAAACGAAACGAGCATCGAGCAAATAAATCAAATTAACATTAGAGCAAACGCGCCTCTTTTACTTGCTTTATGCTGTAGCTATGAATGCCCCATCACCGATGACAGTTACATTTGTAGTGGTTATTCCCGTTCTATTAACCCAGAGCAAGGAGAAAACATTTTTTTTCGAACTAATTCATTTCCTTCTTCTGCGTCTTCCCATTACGTACACACGTATACGGGCGCGTCCGTGCAAACACACCGGAAGCGTTAGCGAATGACACGCTTCCTTATCGCGGTGTCACCATGCACAGTCTCGTGGCATTCCCAAATCCCCATACCAACGTACAAAATTAGTATTACTTCCGACTTAGTTCCTTCGTTTCGCATTGAAAGCCTAGGCGCATTTGTTGAGCCTGACAATGACGTCATAACGATCGATAACGTCAATTGCCCGGCCAATTCCTCTCTCTTATTTTATCGTTGTAAAGTACAACTCGTGCCTCCACTGAAAATCGCATTCGAACTCCGGATTGTGCTCAGTTCTGCGTTTTGTTGCGCATTGGAGTCCTTTATGATCGCGTCGAGGGAGTACAGACCGCACAGAGCATTTGTGCGTTGGCGGGTGCCTGCGAGACAAAGTACGCCTGTGGGATGCTTGTTGTTTTCGAGATTTTTGAAATTAATGACCGTGGGGACAAACTATTATGGTTTTACGCCCCGTCGCGGAGATGTAAACCCGTCATAGTTCAGTTTTACTACCATTTCTCGGCTAGCACTTCATTTCACGTATTGCGTTGCGCGTATTCCGCTCATCGTGTAATCGTTTAATTGCGCTGTAGCAGTGATTATCTGGTTCTTTTATTTCTGTCTATTCGAGTGGGAGACTCGAGCGACATTTTCGTTGGCATTCTATTGCGATTGGCTCTGATGGCAATGGCAATCACCTTCACATTTCGTAGTTGAGGGAATCGATATTAATTTCTTTTGCGAGGGCGAGCAATGAAAAAATATCAATTGCACTTTATACGACTTTAGACGACTTTATTCTAATTAATTTTAAAAGTTTTGAGGGATTCAACGTATCTGAGCAGAGAAAAATTATTAATCGATGTGTCGATTATGTTTTTCTAGAAGTATTAATCGCAGTGGATGATGTAAAGAAATCAACATCTGACATTTAATCTTTCATTCCGAAAGTTGAAATTCATAGCGGTATAATAACGGTATAGTAGCAATTGTATGACTACTGGCATTACTACTTATTTTGGTATATTTGTAATTTATTTTCCTTTATTAGAATTTATTCACTTATTTTTTAATTTTATAGACATAAAATACAGAATGCTATTAAACTGAAAATTTAATGTTCATTAACTTTACACTGCATATTTTATATTTTCGGCTAATGTGTTGGTAAAAATTGAAATTTCACATTAGGTTCATCTTTTGTGGACTTTTTATTTGCATTTGATGTTCACTTTGTTTCTCATTTCGCAACGGAGGTCACTTTGTCATTTTTAACATGTCGATACTTAAGAATCTAATTAATTATCAATTTATGTACTTCAACGAGATTTCTGATTTTATTTATATAGGATTACAAAGCTATGGACGATGCATTTGGTTTTATTAAAGTTTTCAAAGACTCGTTTACATTAAGTTTTATCATTTTAGTAAATTTCGTAGAACCACTCGTTTCAAAATACAATCTCTTGCTTACCCGTGATTTTTTTTTCACCAGAAAAGATAAAAAAGTAACGAAAACTTTGAAAAATGTTCACAAATATTGTCGCTGAATGTTTACTGTCAACCTTTGGCCATCAATTTTTCGTTCTGCATAAAATTCATACGAATACCTATGCATTATTATGTCATAAGTTTTTTCATCGTAGCATTCGCTTATTTAAATCATCTGCCGCGAGAACGAAATGTCAATAAAACATTTCTCCGCATGGAAATTAAGCGAATACAAGGCAATGTAATTAAAAATCGTAATCTATGATACATTATACAACAAAGTATCGCTAAAATTTAAAGTTACAAAGAGAACCAATACTACCGATCCAGTATTCGTGTAAAATGTGTTTATAATTTGAAAGTTGGTCAGTAATAAAGCGACAAATTATCATTGTTCTCACAACCTTCCAGAAACAGCTGAATATGCCTGCCGTGCTTCATTATTGTAGCCAGTCTCGTTGATTTTTGCTCCTATGAATTAGCGTTGCCACAATTATCTCGATTACTTCTCCTCTGCTGCCACAAATTTCCATCACTGTTTCGTGCCGCTTATCTCCCATTACTTTGAAAACAATCCCTACCTGAATGCTCCTTTAAACCGTGTTTAAGGCATCTAACACGATCTTTTTTTTGTGGTCAAGTTTTCCACAATTGTAAAAGGCACATCACTCTACTTGGTCTTCCACCTTCTTTATGAATTGTATTTCCATACTCCCGTTCTTGACTTTCCAATTAACGGAACGGATGTTTCGTCGCTATTTTCTTCATCTTCCATTACGACTCCTTCCACTAATGCTGCTGTTAAATTTTCCACGCACTGAGCAAATGATTAAACTCCGGCGGTAAAATTGAAAGAACCCTTGTTAGTAACCTGGGTTAATAAGGTCCTTAAGTTCGCCACTGTGATTTCTCATTTCTCTCGATAACTGTTGCAGATTCGAAATGTGGCGTGCAACGCTTTCATTAATTTGCCATTTAAAATCGAAACACCACTTTTGAATTATGCACAAACTTTCTCGGGCTTCTTATTGCATATTGTATTCTCTGACAATTACGTAACTTAATAAGGAATCTAGTATTCTTCTCTCTACTGTCGTTATTACCAATTTTCTCGCATGATTTAGTTCCTCTTCTAACAGCGCACATATCGCAAAACACTACCGAAACCAATTGTGCTTGATTATGCTTGTCGCATAATCTGTCAGTTTTTAAACTTGTGGATTCCAATTTTCTGCATTTCTTTCCATTCGGAAAAGCAGAGCTAAAGCTATTGAAATTACCCTGCGCTCACAATCCTTCGCGTCCCAACGGTAAAACGTAAAGTTTATTCTGGTTTCGTCATAAATATCGACACTGCTACTCTACTTACTGACCTTGTAACTTTTTTATTGATGTCGTAAAGAGAGGAAGATAACATGTAAAACAGATCAAACTTAGATCGCTGATGGATTAAATTTCTTGAATCAGTCTTGAGGAATTTTGAGGTTTTTCCCTGTCCCCGTTCCACTCATCCAGAGTTCATGTATAAATTTATAATCTCATAAGCGTATGCAGACGGACTGCACCGCCTATAAAATCCTGATGATAAAAATAAATGTATGATTTTGACGCTCCAAGTCACAATGCACCTGTATCGTCTTATGTACAAAAGATATATGTGGGTGTATGCCTGCGTTTGCGAATTTTATGCAGCAAGTGCTGCTTGATATGGGCCACTATGGTCCCCTGAATTTGGATCATTGAGGCTTCGAACGAAACTCATACGGTGCGCGCGCATATAAGTATGCACAGTCTCGTAAATTTTTTATGGCTTCTACTGATTTCAGTGCTGTTCCGTGTTTTATGCACTCTAGCCTAGAGCGTTAGGTTATGGCTGCGTCTCTGATGCGATGTGCCTCGAATATACTGTTGCTGAGCGGGACTGCAAAACGGAAAATTTCATTTCTTCTCGACGCTTTTATCTTTTACTTATGTATCATGCGGAAAGAGATTTCTCGCGAATTCTCTTTGATGATATCCATGTTGAGTGTCTTTTCACTGTTATTCTTTAGAACGAAGTCCTACTTTCTATGCAGAGTGAAAACACTATTTATGCAAACACTTATATCCAGCGTAGCATTATTTTTCCCCTTAAAGAATCAGAATTATAAGAGTTGGAAATTTCGAAATTGTGTGTTACAGTTTATTTTGTAAAGAACCCAAACTTTCAATGTCCCTCGTGAAAATCGAACATTCATATTAATTTAATTAATTAAGCAATAGATAAGTCAGTTGGTTTATCTAGTTCGATCATTTGAAAATTACGAGTAAGGTTTAACCAACCGCAATTTCGTTTTCTCGTGCGGTCAAATGATTTCAAATAAAAGAATTAAAAACAGCTACGTACTGTTTGCCAAAATTTACCTTTTACATCATTATTAGCCAATATATGTATTATTATTCATTCATCTTCAACGAATACGCAACAACCATTTACACATAAAACTTGTGATAGATTTAACAGTTTTCTTATAACTTTTCACTTACGTATTCTGAATGCTAACGCGTTAATTTTAAAGGTGGTTTGCTATGTAGAACCATTTAAATTCTGAATGTACATCCATATTGACATGGTCTTATGTTTATAGTTCGCATTTCTTTTATCGAGAATCAGATTTTAGTTCTTTTTTATAAATCTTTCAACATCTTGTTCTTTAAATAAAATTATATCTTAAAACTTAGTTCGTATAAGTAGGAGGCACATTTTAAAAAACAGGATACTAAATAAAAAATTGTAGTATAAACAAAATATTTACCATTTATAGGATTCAAAGCTATTTAAAACTATTGAATTTCATTTTGTATAAAAAATAATCAGATGTTTTTCAAAATTCATGCTTATTTTTTATCTTAATTGGAATTGATCTGGCGGGTCTTCCATTGATGTTAAAACTTCCATTTTTAAAGCTCGTCTTCTTTTCACAAGATACGTCCTATTAAAAAATCTCGTTGAAGAATCCCATATTTTAGAGTATATTTGTACACTGTGTAATACGCCCGTTCGTGTGCAAATGCATGTACGTTTATATGATCACCAAAAAAAGTCGTCGACCAACTTTCACCTCGATAACTTAAAAACCTCGAAAGTTACGTATGCAAATTCTCTCTCATTCAGTAGAAGGAACCCTTATGCCGCGTTACAGTCACCTCGATTTACGCGTACATTAATGAGGGTGACGTGTCAAACAGTAACGGAATGGAACGCACAAAAGTGAACTAAAAGTGAACTAAAAGTTAAAAAAAAATGCCCTCTGACCTCATTAAGTTGAATTATTCGTGTAGTCGTAACAGATGGAAGTGGTTCCTTTTCAAAAAACATACTTCAGATATTAAACATCAAATGTTAAATAATGTTCAGAAAGTAATTTAATTATTATAAATCGAATATTAAATTGCAGCTGTTATTTCTGCTTTTAAATAAATAATTAACGAGAATGAATGAATTTAATGGGTATTTACTTGAAAGCAAAATTTATAAATAATGAGCAGAATAAGAACTGATTAGAAAAATATCAGGCATCCACATAATGAAACATACGAGTTCTTTGTAATTTTAAATCTACTTTTTCAACGTGGAACATTAAGTCAGGCATGATTTAAAATTAAGTGCTTTGATTTTGTAATTCATAAAATTATATTTACTTTTAATATTTATAGGATAAATATTGATCATGAACTTTGATAAACATAAATGACATTGCATAGTAAATATTATATGTTATGTTAACTTGTAGTTTATGCATTTTATTATAATTGCATATACTTTAAAATGAATATTTGTAAATTGAAAATCGAAATTTAGGAAAAATTTACTCGTTTTTAATATCATGTTTGTATTATTTTAAATAACTTGTAAATACTGTTATATGATTGTAGAAATACGCATTATATGCATTGTATACATATTGTATTTCAAATTATTCAAGATAAATAATTAACATAAAAGTACTGTTTTTGAGAAAAAATTTACAAATTTTACAAATTTGTAAATTTTAAAAATATCTAGTTCTTCGATAGTTATTTTTTTAAAAGAATACGTATAGTGTACAATACGTGCGCGCGCGCGCGCGCGTGTGTGAAATACCTATTGAATAGTTTTTAATTTTGTCTTAAGCTTTATTCTATAATAAGTATTATGAAAGAGAAATAAACGAAGTAACGAGAATTTGAGAATTTTTATACGATAATCACGTTCGAAATGAATTAATTCTAATCTATTTAAAATGTCAATATCTGTTTTATATTCAATATTTACTCCAAACTGAAATATGCACTCTATAGTTTAATGATAAAATTCAAGTTAAAAAGTACTTTCGATATATTTATCAAATAGATATTTATTGATAAATGCAATTTCTTGAAACATACTATACTAATTTATTATACATTAATCAATTAATTAATTTATATACATATTGTAAATTTTTTTTATTGACGGAGGTGATTTTAAAATTAGATTAAGCACGTAAAATGAAAGAGTGAATAAAGAAATTTATATTTGTTATATGTTACTATAAATTAATTTGTTAAGATGTAACGTAAATAAGCATATTATAGTCTTCAAGATTTCATTAGTTACTTAAATTAATTTTATTAATTCGTTAATATAATTCTTTAGTATAAATATATCTATCACAGTAATCATAAAATCTACTTCACATTTATAAAATCAGAAACGCACGTAACGAACTGTTAAAAATAATTTTCTAGATTATAAAATTATTTTAAGAAAAACTTGTACCAATTTGGAACTTTTCACAAGATAAATAAAATTCTGATGTTAAGAATCAGGGAAAGTTTATACAAATTATGTTATAATAATATTATATCTTACGTATTTGAAAAGTTCACCAACGGCTTCGAGCCTCTCGTTTTTGAAGCTTAGACTAAATTAAATAGATAAAAGATTGTAAAGTCAAATAGCAACCGTTATTTATTTCGTCGTTTATATTATTTTCAGGAGAACAATATAAAGGACGAAAGATAAAGTCGAAATGAAAGTTGAAAAAATAAGTTCTAGTTCCAGCATCACAACAAACAACTATTTAAGAATTTTTAAGTCTAAAACGATTATTTAGTCGGTCACAATGTTCAAAAAGTCCGATAAGAAGTCACGGCATTTCCCCGGGCTATCAACCTGCCCTTACTTCCGCCTTCTACGTCGAAGGGACGCTCCAAGAACGGCAGCTGGACTTTAACTGTAACCTAGGGCTCGTCGAGTCTGCGTCCCAAATCTCTTGTGTCACCCTCCAAAACGGCGTCGATGGCTAATATCGCAATCCATTTATCTTGAACGGTGCAACAATGTTGCGTTTTTTCTGACTATTTCTATACTTGTATCCACCGGTATGCATGAGAAGAAATCTAACACTAGTGTACGACAGGGTTTTATACGTCAACGCATGTCCGTATTTTCTTTTCTTTTATAATATTTTTAAAAACAGTACGCATATTCGAATGCGAATTATCGTACTTGCACATTGTACTTATCGGTCCAATATTATTTAACGAATAAGATTAACGAATAAATATCGTTTCATTTACGAATCCTTCAAATAAGGACATTATGGAAGGAAAGTGTGTAATAAAAATATTTACGCAACAATCTCCTCTAGTAGTGAGTATCTACTACTAAACTTTATTTTTACGTATAATCAGTTTTGTTAAAAGCATGAAATACAGTTACTTAGTATGCAACTCCCAGCTTAATAACACCTTCTGTGTAGCAAATACACTTGGCTAATTTAGCAGTCTACTTTACTTGTAAATAAAAGCGACTGCTCTTCTATTACCTTTTTTATTTTCTTTTTTATTTTTAAACTTAATTAATTTCTCAAAATGCCAAAGTATTTTGATGGCGTGAAAACAAATTTCAGCTCTAATTATATTATAAACGATATAATCTGTGTTTGTAAATTGTCAGACTGATTAAGTTATAATTGCATGAAATAACGTGGAACTCACTATCAATATGTAGTGAATATAATTTGGAATTAGTATTGATTCTTATCGTGTAATACTTATGTTTATTATCACTCTGATTTTAACATGTTTCAAAGGAAAAAGTGGAATTGAATGTGTTAATGCATGATTTTTCTAAACTGTATTGGTTACTAAAATTACTCTACAAAATACTTTATTTTAGTATCTTTCAAAACGTACGAATGACAGAGAGTTTTTAAATTCTTCAAATTACATTTTGCTGAAGCTGTAAAAGAAAACTATTTTTTCAGAAAATGACTAGTCAGTAATTTTAGTAACCCATACTAAGCAGTAAAGCTTTTGTTTGTTATCTTGTATAGTTTCAGATTTACGATAGTATACTGTAACGTATCATCATCAATAGAACACTAGACAACTGCAGATAACTTTCAGTATTCTTCGTATATGGAAAGTAATTAAATCTTCCTTTATTGTACAATTAAAGTTACGTATATTTTCATTGATAAACACGTATAGGATATCTAAACAAACAATTTTTTTAATGAATTATTTTTATTGAAGTATTCCAATTACTTACCGATAAATTATGTTAAAAATCTATATTAGAAGAGATTTGTACGAACAATCTAAATTAATTTGTATTCATTTAACCAACTTGTTTTTATTACGAGCATTAAAGGGATTTTTTTTAATTATTACAACAGAGACTCTCAACTTCAGAAACAAAATAGAGACCAAAGGAATTTAACGTTCAAAATAAGAACAACAGGATTAACGCGGAAAAATGGAATATGCGCACTTCGGTGAATACACCCAAGGATACACACACACACACACACACACACACACACACACACACACACACTACAGAGGCCCATACAACTGAAGAAACGTATTTGTAATCGCATAGTCACCGTTGGATAAAATCGCGACTTTCAAGCACTTCGCCAACGTCGTCATCCTCCTCGTGCTTACTTGAATAAAGCTCTTGCTAGAGCAATGCATCAGCATGTAAAATCGGCGTTATTATCCATGGAAAGAGTGAGATAGAAATTTGAAACGCTCCAGGATAAAGAGGAAATCTCCGGTGACTCCCTTACTCATGCATATAGGCTTTTCCATGTAGAACCATACGTTGAGAACGTGCAAAACACTTTTGTAATAGCTTATTTGATTTATTTGTCGATAATCTTTGATTGTGTATTTTCATGAATTTTTGTCACAGTACCGCTCATGTAAGACTACATATTTATTCTAATCTAATTGTAAAAGTACATTGATATAAATGTGATATTTCCTCTATTAATTTAAAAGTTGCAATAATTTTACCATTGTATTTTTTATTTTATAAAATAGAGCTTTATTGAACTAGCTAGTAAACAAAAATCTGTAAAATATATTCTCCATTTTTCTCTGAAACTCTCATAGTATCTATAAACGAAGTTCTATTGTGTGTATGAATACACAAGTTTGTAAAGGATCTAAATTTAATACTCGAGTTACATAAATTAAAGCTTGTATAACCATGAATTAGTTTTATGTAATGTTTTCAAAATAATTCACAATTCATTTTCCTGATATCAATTATGCATTTTTGTTATTTACTAAAAAATTTTATCTAAATGTCAGAAAGTTGTATACGCGAGATGTACGTAACTGGGATTGATAATTTGGTATTATAAAAAGTACGCGTTTATTCGATCTATTAAAGTATTAAGAATTTATCACCTTTTCGACTTTAACTTTTTATTAATTTCAAACGATATTAACACGTATTTAAATAACTTTTATCGTAAATTGTGTTCAATAATGAAAAGATTTGAAATGCAGATTAATATGATTTTTATATAAGTAGTTGTGCGAGTAATAAAACATTTTTCTGCTTCGAAATAATCGAGATCAGAGTTTAGATTGTATTAGCTCGGATTTTAAATTGCTCACGGGTATTTACAAAGCGCTAACATTATTCTGCCTAGGTATTTATAATTTATACAAATATAGATATATTTGCTGTTAAAGTTTCCACAAACTAGTTAATGTTTATTTCAAAATAGAGTCTTGTAAGATCTCTAAACTTGCATTCATAGATATGATACCACAGAATTTGGTTTACTTATATTATTATCTTGCGGATGCTCAAGATTTTAGTTTGGCTGCTTGTCTTTGTCATACTCCTTCAAAGACAAACATATCTTCGTACATAATGCATGAATAATTATTTAGCATTTCTACCATTTCCTATCTCATTTGTTTATTTAATTTTTATAACTGAGCAGCCTTAGACCTTAAGACCTTGTTAAATATATTTTCAGTTTAAGAGCAGACTGCGGATATTGTTTAAATTGCCAACATTCCGATACTTTAAGCTCTTGAAATCTTTAAATTATCGACAATGAAGTTTCGTATGGAACAGTCCATATATATTCTGAACGATCGTATGTATGCGAACAGATGCCACTATATACATGAAAACAGCGGAAGGTGCAGAAGCTCGCAAAGACCGTCATGTTTTTCTCTTTCTCTGTCGGAATTTCATTCTCGTACAGACGAGAACATAAAAGAATAGAGAGTGAAAGCAAGATAGCACGTACTTCCCCTCTGCCTATAGTATCAGTCCGGAAAATTGCCAATGTAGTGTTGCCCTTTAATATGGAAAGCAGAAAGTGCGAAAGAGATAACGTATTACTCGCTCACTTTCATTTCCAAGTTTCCTTGTCTTCGTGGTACTTTGGTACACTGTTCCGACCGCGATATATACGTGCACATTCGCGTATGCCATCGTAGAGGCAAAGTTACATTAGCAACTTCCTTGCTCGTATTCTAGGGGATAGGAGATAGGCGTGTGCCGGGCCGTCGCACTTTGCATGGGTTTATACTTTATAGCGAAAGTTGAAGCTGGACATTCGGAGTAAGACGAGGGCGCTTTATACTTCCATTTGTTGACCGCTAGATGTCACTTAATAAGGAACGATCTCAAGGATTCGAATTGTTAAAGAATGTCTTCGAACAAGGAGGGCGGATTGAAAATCTCTCATTTGTCGAAAGAGTCATAAATTATGGTAAATGGTTTATATTTCCTTTGAAAACTTTTGAATTTATGAAAATGTGGTTTTCATAATCTGCGATTGACTAATTGTTACCAATCAAAATTTAAATAACTGGTAAAGACCGAAAGTTAAAGTGAAAGTGTACCCGTTTAAGTAACTACAGAGTCTTTATATACATTTTAATAGTCGAGCGTAAAAATTCTCAATGGAATCAGCTAATGCGAATTGCAGGAATGTTGACATTGCATAAAATTTTACTTAAGAATACCTTATTTTTTATCACTATTGCTTGTTTTATTATTTCATATTAAACTTGTGTAAAAGGAATCACTTTCACAATTATTCAATAATTAGTTTGATTATTAGTCTAAATAAGTATAAATTTTAGGTAAAAATTAATATGGTAAATTTTATCATCATTGTTTCGTACTATTATTAACAACTATACCGGGAGTATTTTAGAAGCTTTTTATCCGTTTTTTCAATTCTAATTTGCATTTAAGTTAAAAAAATATGTTAAAATTTTTTTATTTCAAATTCATAACCCGTAACCTGCAAAATTCAATCGATAACATTTACGTGAATATTGAAGCGAAATACATGCCCAATGGCTTACGCTTTGAGAATATTCATTCAAAAAATGCCAAATAATAAAAAATGAAATAATCTTTACTCCGGCTTATACAACCATATACTTTTTTTAATTCAAACATGTACAATTACAATTTCAAATTTAACAAGTATATGTTGATTATATACTACTGAGTATACGGGTTATTTGAAAAAAGCAATCATAATTTGAAGATTTGTATCTAAATTTTCTAGCTTCCGTACTTTATATCTACATAATTATTTAATGCGCTGTAATAGGAGTTGATTATATGATTAATACATTCAAGTAGTAAAATTAACCTTGATTATGTGCATTTTAAAGCATCCATGACGTGATATCTATTTGGAACATATCCATATATCACTATAATTTTACATATGTCTATGATTTCAAAAATATGTAATAAAATAGCTTTCAATCGAACTAAAACTAGACCTTTGTTACAATTTGAAACAAATTTAATAACATTCGAACCAAACTCATTTGAAACATTTCTAAAACTGAAACTTCAAACACTTTTGGGAATGAAGAAAAGTGTTCAAGTTTATAAAATTTTATTTTTTAAATATTATACTATGGGTTACCAGAGAATTAAAGTTTACGATAAATCATTTTTCAGCATCATAAAAACTCAGAATATCGACAATCTCTAAAATTAGTACCTATATATCATCAATACTACACTATTTTATATTATAAAATAATGTTCACTTATATTTATTCAATTCTAGTTTTTAGTAAGTCACTTAAATTCCGATGTGTATGACATTAAATTGTACTTTGCCTATTATGATTTCATAGTTTGAAAGTATTTGGAATTTTATTTTATTCACCTCAACTGGCATGAATCTAAAATTTTGTAAATTCTACACGCAACAACTCCGTGAAATTCGTAACATATGTGTTCACAGTGCGTAAAAGAGTCATACCGACGTTTATGCACGAGAACACGATTTATACCATTAGAATGATAAGTTTTCTATCTTTATGGTAAAAGTTGGAACGAGTGAACGAGAAAAGAAGACAGAGAGACAGAGAGACAAGTTGATGTGAAAATCAGAGTTTATTGAGGAAAGAAGGGCTAGAAGCCATTAACATTAATATGGTGGTTGGACGAGAAATGACGTTTATCATAGAATTTAGGAGAAATAACGACGTATTTCCTGATTACAAACTTGTAATTACATCGAGTCAGAAATCGTTTTTGTTGATCAAAAGCTCATGTGACTCGGCACGTGACTAGATTTACAAAAGGGTATAGTTACTACATTTATAATATTCTCAATTCTAAATAATACCAATATTCTATATTTGCACTTTTCGATTTAATTTCATTTACATTCTATTTTATAAAATTATGAAGTCAATTTTACTACAGCATTTTATTGTCATATTCACTTGCCTCTTTTAAAATAAATTACACTATATTGCTTTAATAAAAATAAGATATACGGTATAAATCAAGAAATCATACAATCTTTACCCTTCAAAAATATTTTTAAAACTATAAAATACTTACTTTAATATGAACGAAAATATTTACCTGATTTATGATGCCCTTCGTAAATTAAACGTCAGTAAATATGTTCTATAAGTTATATACTTTATCAACAAAATCAATACTTACGTGATATATTTATATAAAGTTGCAAAATCCACTAAAAAGCACAAAATACTAAACGATAAGTTTAATAGAAATATGTATTATAAATTTTTACTATATACGTGATTTTACACATAACCTTATCTAGAACCTTGGCCAGATATAATCTATTTACCAACCAATTATAACCAATTATTTTCAATATACCTAATTTGTAATACGAATAATTCAGGCAGATATTTTTTGTTCTATTGAATCGATTTGTACAAACGTAGCGCCTTACAAGATAATTTTTTGTATATAATGCATATAATTGCATATAATTCTGAAAAATTATCTGGTTAATTTCAACAATTTCTTGAATAATACTTAAAAGATTGAGACGAGTTTCGCTCGATGTATTATAAAATGATTTATTCTGTAAACGTTGGATTGACAGTATATGACATATTAACCTATATAAAATATTTAAATATAAAACCTGTATATCCTCTGTGAAAGCGTTTACTAATAATAGGTGGAAGGACGCTCTCTTGTTAAAAATCAATCAAATATGTTTCTTTGCGGAGCGAATACACAAAGCAAAGCGAATATAAATTGTCGCTAAACGATCCAGTCTGTCAGAGCCCATATGAAACTCAAAGTTTCAATCTAATGATCATTTCGTTATTATTTTTTGAATATTAGTAGATAATGTTTGGAAATTTCCTAAACTTGACTTTCCTAAAACGAATTCTAATTCGTCTATAACCATCTGAATCACTGTTTCAGTTGTGTTAACTATTCCTGAAATATTTCAAAAATATATTCCAATTAACTCTATTAGTTGCTATCTGGAACTTATGAAAGAAGGCTTATTCACCAACAGACACTATAATGGCAATGCAATAAGCCACACAAACAAAAAATTGTCCAGGTGTGAAAGATACGTAGCCTTTTGTACCCATGAAAAGACTCTTATTGGTCAAATATACCAGTGGTAACAGTCTCAAAGTCTTATAAGGTAATATTTATATCTACCATTACCTTAAATATTCTTAAACAATTTTAAATTCGCCTCCCAAATTACATCAAAATTAACATTCCGAAACTGGTCGTAGCTCCATTTAATTTCATCCTCCAAACCTATTGCTTATCAACTTAAATTATTCGCATTACTATTTATATATATTGCAAAAAATAGCTGATATTTAGCCAAAGTTCTAGATAAGGCTACATGTTAAATCACGTTCGCGAGGCTGATAAGCTCTAAAGAGAGTTTACGAATATTTGATACATGGACATGGAAATTCCATCCTCACATAATTGAGAAAACAAATCAGAGACAGGCAATGTTCCAAATCACTATTGCCACAATTTGATTTGATTTACGTTTAAACAATTAGCTTCATCTTCAGCGTACAAACACCACTGTGAGGATGTAGGAATACGTCCTTAACATACCCCATCATTCATTCGGCAGTTTTATTCAGTCCTACTCATACAATCACAAATTTATCTCACGTACTCCTCACCTAACCAAAATTAAATTTACACCCAAGTACAGTCCTTCCTCGAAACGTCATCCGTTTATCGTTATCCGTTAAACGTTATCCGTTCATTTATTAATTAACATTCACTTGGTGTACATGGTCTTTTTCATTCTAAACGAAGCTAGCACATACTGGAAGAAACATTGATGGCTGATTCACATAAATAAATACTTCACATGCACCCCAATAATCTAGATAACCCATTTAATTTCACCACATTCAACGTTCCGAACCTGAAAGAAACATCATACTCGTGTGCGAAAAACTCCCATATCTTGGATCCGTGTGCACAAATTTATTCTTTGGTATCAATTAATGTAATCCTATTCAAATTTTCACGAGAACTTTCATATTCTGTCAAGAAAAAGCAGGCTTTCGGTTAGGTATCAAATGGGGGGGGGTCTTAATGGTGAATTCAATATTTTGTCTTCCGATACAATTTATAAAATTCTTGAGATTATTTGAGTTATTCGTTGACTTTCCTACGTAATTCACGGGCATTCTGTCTTCTGTAAAATCCAGCACTAAACATACCTAGTTCATAGTTCGTATGCTGCCCATTGTACTTGGATAACGCGAATTAATTTCGCATGAAATTTTATGCGTATGAGAGCTTTGTCATATAATAGCCAATAAACAATTCTTATACTCCCTTACACATTTAAAAATAAATAATCCTGAAACTTTATATTTTAGACAAAATAAAACAAACGTGGCCCGCATGTTTGTACTGTCTACCAATTTTCCTTACCATACTTTACATGTTCTCTATAATTATATTAGTAGCCCTTTCTATATCTAGAGATCCAATGATCAATCTTTTCAATTTTGTTCATCGTATCTAGGTTGACCTTTGTCATTGACAGCTATATTCCCACTATTATCATCTAATGGATGTTCAAGATGTTCCCAATCCCATATCGTTCAAGGTAATTGAGGCAGCGTTGCCGTCCGCCCTATTGCTATTCCTTTCTTGGTAATTATATATTCACTGCGTAAAGCACTGGGAGAGATACTCGTTTTTTCATTTACGCTACTGATTTCTGTAGAGTCATTATAAATTTTTAAAGCAACTATCTTTCTGATGATTTCTATTATGGCGTATTATTTCGTAATGCAATCCGATCAATTGTGTCTTATATTCTTATACTTATTTATTTCTAATTTAAAATTCGTAATATTGACATTTAATTTTAGTATTTTAATTAGTTTGTGTTCCTTGAGTTGTTATTAAAATGATTTATTATATATTTTTTACTTACTAAATTCGTACCAAAATTGTATTTCTTCAATTTAAATTCAATGCCTAAGGTTTGTTATTTAATCTATTATTAGTTTCACTTTATATATGAATTTCTTTAATTATTTTTACTGCTTATTCTGCTGTTAATTACGTGTTTTCTATCTATTTGTATAATTTATTTTAGTTTCTAAACGCTTTTGAAACTGTGAGTTATTTTACACGTTAAACTATTTAACACACTTGGTATAGCAAAATCTTTAACCAGCTAGTTAGTTGACTTGTTTAATTTTTTCTTCCATTTTGACTTATACTCGTTAACAATTGTGAACCACCGAACATGTAAACCGAATTTTTCAATATTATTTTATTAAATTATCACGAATTTTTGTCGTCTGATTTTACACGTTGTATCCATGTTACTTCCATATTTTAACATGGGCAACATAGGCAAATTTTTTCCCTGCGATGTTTTTCACATTTAAAAAATTATTTCTCATATTTTGACATATAAGTATTATGTATTATATAAATATATATTTGTAAAACTAATTTTGAGGCAATTTATCCGTTATTTATGAAAAAATGTGGATTCAAATTTCGGGGTACGCACACATTCAAAACACACAATAAAAAATTAAAAACGCAAAATTAAATCGATTAATCGATATAGGGCACTTATTTATTATGTGGCAAACATTAAAATTGCTTATTATATAGATTATCTGTTTAAATTTTATCTTGATTAAAGATGAAAACAAAAAAATTTTATCATGAAAAATAATTTGTACTTACCAATTAAGGAGGAAGCATATATCCAAGTTTTATTAATCTACTATACAATATAGATATTTAGATCATAACTTACGAGAATGATATTAATATTTTACTTAATTTGATATCGGATACTGAATCCTCTAGTTCTGTACCATTCTAATAAGATTATTTCATATTTTGCTGTCCACTCTAGATTCACGTCACTTCCATGCTTTAACGCGAAAAGAGATAGGCAATTTTTTCAAAGCAAAATTTATCCTACTTATCAATCTTTTTTTATGAAATTTTTTCACACATTTTAATAACTATATATAATTGTACAAAGATATAATGTTTCATAATTTTATTGACAAAAAAACACTGAGATAAATAGACACAAGTATTTCTAATCCGTACCGATGCAAGGCTAATGCTGATTTTTCGAAACATCATAACTTTCTTATTTTTCAAATTTTTAACTAAATTCTTTTATCTATCACGTTATAACTACTAAAACACTAATTAGCTATTATGTTTTTGGAAATCTTTGCAACGAAAACTACAATTATCTTTACTCGCATAAAAAGCACACGTTAACACGTCTATTCATAATGGCCGCCGAAATTACACTCCCACACCACCAGGCAGATGCAAATGTTGTGTAATCTTAAAATGTCTATCTTTCTCATCCGGTAGTAGATTAAATGCAGAATCTACGTTGATTATGAAAAATAATTATGATTAAAAACAAAATTGGTATTATGCAGCTTTCTTTGAATAAAAAGAATTATTTAATATTTTCCTGCCGTGCGGTGGTCATAACACGATCCGAATCACACGAAATCTAAGTTTCGTTGTGTTGATGCAAACTCTAAAGTAATTCTAACAATTATAATCGTTGTCTGAATACAATAGTTACTTTTATGTCGGTCAATTTTTCTTAGTATTTGCAAACGTAGTTAATACTTCCCTCTTATATTTATTAAATTTTTAAATCAATTTTTTTTACATGATAACGATAATTTAGAATACCGAGGCGTGGCCATTTTAAAAAAAAATTCGAACAACGGCAACGGTAGGTCGTCTATAAGCCTACCTTTCGAGATACAAATTTCTGAGAAAGGCTATTGTAAACATAAACGAAAATCAGGCCAATTGCATCGCAGATACGGGACATAAAATCGGACTTCCTTAACCCGAGTAATAAAGCGGGAAAAGGAAAGTTTTGTCGAATTCCAATATGTACATTGTCTTTTTTTCTCTATCATATTTGTCATTTCGGAAATCTACCTCCCGTTTATAACGATTAATTTTAATCGTTATGATTAATAATCTTTTCTTTTACTTTACAATACCGATTCTTCAAGTCCAAAGTAGGGTAATTTTTTTTAAATTTTCTTCCATCAATGTTATCATCGATTAATACATTTGGAAAATTGTTTTTAATCGTGATTCATTCAATTGGCTGTAATCAATGCAAAGTAGGATTTGACTGGATTTCTTCATAAAAAGCTCGCTGGAACTTGCATACGGTGATTTATTTGGTTAGATTACTTTTTTTTGCAATAAATTATCTGGAACATCCAGTAATTTTATTTATGACTATCACCTGATCTAAATATAGTCGGTTGTTTCTTTTTTAAAATAATTCTCAACTCCAAATTACTTTAATAATTCGTTGCTTCTTTTACTTTTTTAAATTATTTTTATACAAATCTCTTACTTTCTTATTAACATGCATTTCAATTTTTAATTTTTTTTGTAATTTAGCTGAATAGCTATCAGGTTCTTGCATATAATCGATATTCATAATCTAAGATATCGCGCATTCTAATTCATTATTCAATTTATTTTCATTATTATGTATGATCGTTTGAGTTAGATACCAGCTACTGCGGAGCGAGAGAAGGAGGCAAAAACAAAAAGCTGCTCTCTACGCGGTGATAGCGTAAGAGACGCAAAAACGCATAGTGTGAAATTTTCCGCGCAGTATGTGAGTGAGGGAAAGCGCCGAGTGTGAGATGGGAGTACGGAGTGAGGGAACTCAGCCACGCGGCGCAGTTGAGCCCTGGCCCCCAGCTATGCCCAACACGTTCGTCATCGCCGTCGGCGCTTGCCAACAAACTCGTGCCGCGCTAAAATTATAAAGAGGAAAGCGTCTCTCCACTAGGTGGTGCGAGGAAAATCACAGGAAAAACAGCCTCCCGTAGAAAATAAGAGAGACGGGCGGCCAGTAGGTAGTAACTCGCTGTTGACAGGGGCAGTCTTTGTACCACCTAATCTTTGATCGATGTCAAAATATTCTAATCGTGAAATCAATTCCGCTTTCCATCTCATCAATACTAAATTTCTAGAATATAAAATTTTTTTTAACTGAGATATTACTTACTGATTATTCCGTAAAATGTTATTGTTCAAAGAAATGAATTCTTTTTTCGTGATTATTTGTCATTGAGTTTTATCGGTATTCTACAAGTTGGAATTGTCCGATCGTCTTTATTATATAAGATGACCTTTGCGACGAATTCCTTCGTCGCGAAGGGAAAACAGTGCGACGCGTCAAGTGCCGAGAGAAAGACGAAGAAGAGGCTCGGCCCCACGCTCGAATGAACTGCAAGAATGTTTTGAGTGAGTAGTTCGAAAATATGTGCGTGATTGTAGTGTAAGAGAGAGAGAGAGAGAGAGAGAGAGTATGTGAATGTAAAAGTATGCGTGCATCTTAGCGTCAGTTGCAGAAATGCAAGTGGAAAAGTGTGGAATAGAGTGTGTGTAATGAGAGAATGTACGCACGGCATAGCGTCAGCAGAGAGGTAGTGCGAATGAGAGAGTATGCGGGAGTACGAATGCGAGCCTGAGAGAGTACGCGCAGTATAGCATAAGCCATAAGAGTGAGAGTATTGGTTGGATGAATGAGTGAGAGAATGTCCGCGTAGTGTGAGTATGCTGCACGAAACGCGTGTGAGATATAATGCTGACCGAGTGAGTGAGAGGAAGGATGAGGCCTTGGAGGGGAGCCTTGGGTATGCTTCTAGCCCTGGCTATGCCCTAGCTAGTGTAACGCTAGGCTATGCGCGAGCAAGGGTGACGCGCTTCCGCTACTGCCGTCGCTACTTTCTCGCCACCAACCCTGCCAATGCCGTAAGGACAATAGTTATGCAATGCGAGCTCTCCACGAGACCCACGATTACGAAAGCGTGAGGGGAAGCTCCCGAAAAACAAAAATGGCGCGCTCACGCAGAATTTTGAAACGGAGGTGGAGTTAGGGAAGCGAAAGTTTCCTGGTCGTACTGACTTTGGGCGCGATACTGACTTTTGGCACATTGGAAACTCCAGGAGGGGAAGCACGGGGAACGCTGACTTATGGCACGTTCCCGGTCATGCTGACTTTTGGCGCAAAACTCTTGGTGCTTACTTTTAGCGCACTAGGGAATAAACGCGCACTTGCTTTTATGTACCATCGCCGTTCAATAAGTATTATAATTTCGTCGTCTAATTATGCGAAAGTGTTGCATCGCCGATTTATTGGTCTTATGAAAAAGCGCCGCATTACTGACTGATTTATGCTTGTAAAACCTCGTCTTCTAGTGTGTAAGAGAGTGCCGCGTGTATTATGTATCGTCATTTAAACGTCCGCCGAGAATTGTTAAAATTACAATCATTATTCGCCGATAATATCTAAGTCATCACTGTAACCGTTAAGATTTCTTTGTAAGCGGTAAGCGCACGGCAAAATAAATAAAGCCTCTCTCAGTTTAATTGAATAAAAATAATCCTAAGTTTGATTTTAAACATAAAGAAAACGCCTCGCTTTTTCGCCCCGGTCTCCTCGCGCCTCCACCTCTCGCCACGAACCTGGTCCAACATTGTGCCTTCCGGAACGAGACAATCAGGGTACACGAGGAACCGAACCATCGCCACCATCAAAAGGGCGAGTAAGCAGGATTCAAGCCGTAACCATATGAAGCGTATTAAACGTACATGGCGAACGAACAGGGATCCATGTCGTAAACCGTATTGAATGTTACACCTTATAATAACGCATGAACTGTGCCATTCTAAGTCTACTCTAAAGTCTTATCTCAAAATTTCACTGTAAGCAAAAGAGGGAAGACAAAGACGTTAAGCTGTTCATGAATAGCGTCATGTCATTCGCACAGTAACTCCTGGAATTTAGAATGCTTGCAACAAAGAAGAAAGAAGGTATCGTCACGATACAGCGATATAAGAGTAAATAAATTGTATTGTAATTCATCTAAAGAATATAGAACATGAGTTTTTACTAATGAAACCATCGTCTCTCTTCATTCTCCCGTTTTCATACTCCTCTTCCCTAAACAAACCCGAACCTAACATCGAGTCATCCAGACCGGAATACCCAGGACGCGTAAAAGATCAGACACTGCCGGACGAAGAAGGCTAGAAGAGAAAATCTGCAAATTTACCGAACAAGCCCATGCGTCTAGGAGAGTAAGAGTTATTAAATATTGGAGTAAGTATTATGCGATCATATTAAATCAATAGCGAAAACATCATATAATGCCTGAAGAGGGAGTTGAAATATTTTTGTTATTGAATTATTATTATAATGCGGCCTTAGATTTGTGATCCCCTTTAATTTAATTATAGATAATTTGTTCTATTGTTAGCGAGATCGCCTTTAACAGAAAATATTTTAAAACTATGAGGATAAGTGTACACCAAAAAATACTACAGACCTTTTTTGTAGCAAGTTTAACGTCGCAGTCACTCCCTTAGAGTTAAACTTTTATGTTGCTTTCAAAAACATGACGAGATATTCTCTGATTCTATGACGAAATTTTTCAAAATACATTGTAACTTTATACTTTATAATTTACACTTTATACTTTCGCGACATAATAATCCTTTACTTATTAATGGAAAAGGAAGATTTAGATCGCGAATTTAATAAATCTTGCTTCCGTCGGCATACACATCCTGTCGATGTAATTATTTGAATTTTTCCTCTGGCCTTCTTTTCTCGACAACGGCGCGGTCTTTTACGCTTGAAAGCTATCCCGACCTGGACATCTCGAAGTCGGGACTGGTTTCGTTTCGGAAAAAGAAGCGTGAAAGGACAGGTAAACAAAGATAACGACCGTTTTATCAGCGAAATTACAGTCTATGTTTTACGTAAAATAAGTTTTTTTTATTATGGTATTACGGAGAAACTGGGTCTGGTACGTCATCCGCCGCGTGTTTAAAACAACACTTTTAGGTGGTAATACGTAGACTTTTACTTGTCTCCGTTCAAAACGGAACTTTTCTTACATTTTTTACAGGCATGGAACTTTCACTTTATGAAGAGAATATTATCATTCTACTTTCGGAAGGAGATTCAAAATCATAAATTATCCGTAATCATTAATCATATTCGAACAAAGACCGTGCATACCAATAGCGAACTACTAACTATTTCCTACTCTTGACGTCGCAAACAATTCAAAGGTCAGATTGTACAAAGACTGCCCCTGTCAACAGCGAGTTACTACCTACTGGCCGCCCGTCTCTCTTATTTTCTACGGGAGGCTGTTTTTCCTGTGATTTTCCTCGCACCACCTAGTGGAGAGACGCTTTCCTCTTTATAATTTTAGCGCGGCACGAGTTTGTTGGCAAGCGCCGACGGCGATGACGAACGTGTTGGGCATAGCTGGGGGCCAGGGCTCAACTGCGCCGCGTGGCTGAGTTCCCTCACTCCGTACTCCCATCTCACACTCGGCGCTTTCCCTCACTCACATACTGCGCGGAAAATTTCACACTATGCGTTTTTGCGTCTCTTACGCTATCACCGCGTAGAGAGCAGCTTTTTGTTTTTGCCTCCTTCTCTCGCTCCGCAGTAGCTGGTATCTAACTCAAACGATCATACATAATAATGAAAATAAATTGAATAATGAATTAGAATGCGCGATATCTTAGATTATGAATATCGATTATATGCAAGAACCTGATAGCTATTCAGCTAAATTACAAAAAAAATTAAAAATTGAAATGCATGTTAATAAGAAAGTAAGAGATTTGTATAAAAATAATTTAAAAAAGTAAAAGAAGCAACGAATTATTAAAGTAATTTGGAGTTGAGAATTATTTTAAAAAAGAAACAACCGACTATATTTAGATCAGGTGATAGTCATAAATAAAATTACTGGATGTTCCAGATAATTTATTGCAAAAAAAAGTAATCTAACCAAATAAATCACCGTATGCAAGTTCCAGCGAGCTTTTTATGAAGAAATCCAGTCAAATCCTACTTTGCATTGATTACAGCCAATTGAATGAATCACGATTAAAAACAATTTTCCAAATGTATTAATCGATGATAACATTGATGGAAGAAAATTTAAAAAAAATTACCCTACTTTGGACTTGAAGAATCGGTATTGTAAAGTAAAAGAAAAGATTATTAATCATAACGATTAAAATTAATCGTTATAAACGGGAGGTAGATTTCCGAAATGACAAATATGATAGAGAAAAAAAGACAATGTACATATTGGAATTCGACAAAACTTTCCTTTTCCCGCTTTATTACTCGGGTTAAGGAAGTCCGATTTTATGTCCCGTATCTGCGATGCAATTGGCCTGATTTTCGTTTATGTTTACAATAGCCTTTCTCAGAAATTTGTATCTCGAAAGGTAGGCTTATAGACGACCTACCGTTGCCGTTGTTCGAATTTTTTTTTAAAATGGCCACGCCTCGGTATTCTAAATTATCGTTATCATGTAAAAAAAATTGATTTAAAAATTTAATAAATATAAGAGGGAAGTATTAACTACGTTTGCAAATACTAAGAAAAATTGACCGACATAAAAGTAACTATTGTATTCAGACAACGATTATAATTGTTAGAATTACTTTAGAGTTTGCATCAACACAACGAAACTTAGATTTCGTGTGATTCGGATCGTGTTATGACCACCGCACGGCAGGAAAATATTAAATAATTCTTTTTATTCAAAGAAAGCTGCATAATACCAATTTTGTTTTTAATCATAATTATTTTTCATAATCAACGTAGATTCTGCATTTAATCTACTACCGGATGAGAAAGATAGACATTTTAAGATTACACAACATTTGCATCTGCCTGGTGGTGTGGGAGTGTAATTTCGGCGGCCATTATGAATAGACGTGTTAACGTGTGCTTTTTATGCGAGTAAAGATAATTGTAGTTTTCGTTGCAAAGATTTCCAAAAACATAATAGCTAATTAGTGTTTTAGTAGTTATAACGTGATAGATAAAAGAATTTAGTTAAAAATTTGAAAAATAAGAAAGTTATGATGTTTCGAAAAATCAGCATTAGCCTTGCATCGGTACGGATTAGAAATACTTGTGTCTATTTATCTCAGTGTTTTTTTGTCAATAAAATTATGAAACATTATATCTTTGTACAATTATATATAGTTATTAAAATGTGTGAAAAAATTTCATAAAAAAAGATTGATAAGTAGGATAAATTTTGCTTTGAAAAAATTGCCTATCTCTTTTCGCGTTAAAGCATGGAAGTGACGTGAATCTAGAGTGGACAGCAAAATATGAAATAATCTTATTAGAATGGTACAGAACTAGAGGATTCAGTATCCGATATCAAATTAAGTAAAATATTAATATCATTCTCGTAAGTTATGATCTAAATATCTATATTGTATAGTAGATTAATAAAACTTGGATATATGCTTCCTCCTTAATTGGTAAGTACAAATTATTTTTCATGATAAAATTTTTTTGTTTTCATCTTTAATCAAGATAAAATTTAAACAGATAATCTATATAATAAGCAATTTTAATGTTTGCCACATAATAAATAAGTGCCCTATATCGATTAATCGATTTAATTTTGCGTTTTTAATTTTTTATTGTGTGTTTTGAATGTGTGCGTACCCCGAAATTTGAATCCACATTTTTTCATAAATAACGGATAAATTGCCTCAAAATTAGTTTTACAAATATATATTTATATAATACATAATACTTATATGTCAAAATATGAGAAATAATTTTTTAAATGTGAAAAACATCGCAGGGAAAAAATTTGCCTATGTTGCCCATGTTAAAATATGGAAGTAACATGGATACAACGTGTAAAATCAGACGACAAAAATTCGTGATAATTTAATAAAATAATATTGAAAAATTCGGTTTACATGTTCGGTGGTTCACAATTGTTAACGAGTATAAGTCAAAATGGAAGAAAAAATTAAACAAGTCAACTAACTAGCTGGTTAAAGATTTTGCTATACCAAGTGTGTTAAATAGTTTAACGTGTAAAATAACTCACAGTTTCAAAAGCGTTTAGAAACTAAAATAAATTATACAAATAGATAGAAAACACGTAATTAACAGCAGAATAAGCAGTAAAAATAATTAAAGAAATTCATATATAAAGTGAAACTAATAATAGATTAAATAACAAACCTTAGGCATTGAATTTAAATTGAAGAAATACAATTTTGGTACGAATTTAGTAAGTAAAAAATATATAATAAATCATTTTAATAACAACTCAAGGAACACAAACTAATTAAAATACTAAAATTAAATGTCAATATTACGAATTTTAAATTAGAAATAAATAAGTATAAGAATATAAGACACAATTGATCGGATTGCATTACGAAATAATACGCCATAATAGAAATCATCAGAAAGATAGTTGCTTTAAAAATTTATAATGACTCTACAGAAATCAGTAGCGTAAATGAAAAAACGAGTATCTCTCCCAGTGCTTTACGCAGTGAATATATAATTACCAAGAAAGGAATAGCAATAGGGCGGACGGCAACGCTGCCTCAATTACCTTGAACGATATGGGATTGGGAACATCTTGAACATCCATTAGATGATAATAGTGGGAATATAGCTGTCAATGACAAAGGTCAACCTAGATACGATGAACAAAATTGAAAAGATTGATCATTGGATCTCTAGATATAGAAAGGGCTACTAATATAATTATAGAGAACATGTAAAGTATGGTAAGGAAAATTGGTAGACAGTACAAACATGCGGGCCACGTTTGTTTTATTTTGTCTAAAATATAAAGTTTCAGGATTATTTATTTTTAAATGTGTAAGGGAGTATAAGAATTGTTTATTGGCTATTATATGACAAAGCTCTCATACGCATAAAATTTCATGCGAAATTAATTCGCGTTATCCAAGTACAATGGGCAGCATACGAACTATGAACTAGGTATGTTTAGTGCTGGATTTTACAGAAGACAGAATGCCCGTGAATTACGTAGGAAAGTCAACGAATAACTCAAATAATCTCAAGAATTTTATAAATTGTATCGGAAGACAAAATATTGAATTCACCATTAAGACCCCCCCCCATTTGATACCTAACCGAAAGCCTGCTTTTTCTTGACAGAATATGAAAGTTCTCGTGAAAATTTGAATAGGATTACATTAATTGATACCAAAGAATAAATTTGTGCACACGGATCCAAGATATGGGAGTTTTTCGCACACGAGTATGATGTTTCTTTCAGGTTCGGAACGTTGAATGTGGTGAAATTAAATGGGTTATCTAGATTATTGGGGTGCATGTGAAGTATTTATTTATGTGAATCAGCCATCAATGTTTCTTCCAGTATGTGCTAGCTTCGTTTAGAATGAAAAAGACCATGTACACCAAGTGAATGTTAATTAATAAATGAACGGATAACGTTTAACGGATAACGATAAACGGATGACGTTTCGAGGAAGGACTGTACTTGGGTGTAAATTTAATTTTGGTTAGGTGAGGAGTACGTGAGATAAATTTGTGATTGTATGAGTAGGACTGAATAAAACTGCCGAATGAATGATGGGGTATGTTAAGGACGTATTCCTACATCCTCACAGTGGTGTTTGTACGCTGAAGATGAAGCTAATTGTTTAAACGTAAATCAAATCAAATTGTGGCAATAGTGATTTGGAACATTGCCTGTCTCTGATTTGTTTTCTCAATTATGTGAGGATGGAATTTCCATGTCCATGTATCAAATATTCGTAAACTCTCTTTAGAGCTTATCAGCCTCGCGAACGTGATTTAACATGTAGCCTTATCTAGAACTTTGGCTAAATATCAGCTATTTTTTGCAATATATATAAATAGTAATGCGAATAATTTAAGTTGATAAGCAATAGGTTTGGAGGATGAAATTAAATGGAGCTACGACCAGTTTCGGAATGTTAATTTTGATGTAATTTGGGAGGCGAATTTAAAATTGTTTAAGAATATTTAAGGTAATGGTAGATATAAATATTACCTTATAAGACTTTGAGACTGTTACCACTGGTATATTTGACCAATAAGAGTCTTTTCATGGGTACAAAAGGCTACGTATCTTTCACACCTGGACAATTTTTTGTTTGTGTGGCTTATTGCATTGCCATTATAGTGTCTGTTGGTGAATAAGCCTTCTTTCATAAGTTCCAGATAGCAACTAATAGAGTTAATTGGAATATATTTTTGAAATATTTCAGGAATAGTTAACACAACTGAAACAGTGATTCAGATGGTTATAGACGAATTAGAATTCGTTTTAGGAAAGTCAAGTTTAGGAAATTTCCAAACATTATCTACTAATATTCAAAAAATAATAACGAAATGATCATTAGATTGAAACTTTGAGTTTCATATGGGCTCTGACAGACTGGATCGTTTAGCGACAATTTATATTCGCTTTGCTTTGTGTATTCGCTCCGCAAAGAAACATATTTGATTGATTTTTAACAAGAGAGCGTCCTTCCACCTATTATTAGTAAACGCTTTCACAGAGGATATACAGGTTTTATATTTAAATATTTTATATAGGTTAATATGTCATATACTGTCAATCCAACGTTTACAGAATAAATCATTTTATAATACATCGAGCGAAACTCGTCTCAATCTTTTAAGTATTATTCAAGAAATTGTTGAAATTAACCAGATAATTTTTCAGAATTATATGCAATTATATGCATTATATACAAAAAATTATCTTGTAAGGCGCTACGTTTGTACAAATCGATTCAATAGAACAAAAAATATCTGCCTGAATTATTCGTATTACAAATTAGGTATATTGAAAATAATTGGTTATAATTGGTTGGTAAATAGATTATATCTGGCCAAGGTTCTAGATAAGGTTATGTGTAAAATCACGTATATAGTAAAAATTTATAATACATATTTCTATTAAACTTATCGTTTAGTATTTTGTGCTTTTTAGTGGATTTTGCAACTTTATATAAATATATCACGTAAGTATTGATTTTGTTGATAAAGTATATAACTTATAGAACATATTTACTGACGTTTAATTTACGAAGGGCATCATAAATCAGGTAAATATTTTCGTTCATATTAAAGTAAGTATTTTATAGTTTTAAAAATATTTTTGAAGGGTAAAGATTGTATGATTTCTTGATTTATACCGTATATCTTATTTTTATTAAAGCAATATAGTGTAATTTATTTTAAAAGAGGCAAGTGAATATGACAATAAAATGCTGTAGTAAAATTGACTTCATAATTTTATAAAATAGAATTGAAATTAGGTGACCGTTCATGCTTTTTGTAATCTCTCTTTTTATTTTAATATTTTTTAATGTTGTTTTTTACTAGAATAAAAATTATAGTGCATTTTAGTGTCAAATTATATATCTATTAATTATATTGTAGGTTTGAAATTGAAACGGTTATTTATTATTTATCTGTGGGTCCGTGATCTGAAAGCATTTTCACATACTAATATTTCACTATAATTTCACATACTAATCACTACATAATTTGATGTTTTTTCATGTTCAAAACTTTGAATGAGATGGGTTTTATTAACTGATTCGGTTTTTAGGATGCGTGTTGTATACTTAGTGTTGATTAACTGTACATGTTCCGACAAGTATGGGGTACCTTTTTTAGGGTGAGGTAGACTAGGTACGCTATCAATTATAATTAATGAATTCTCAGACGGTCAAAAGAACTAATTTCATGTGGCTATATAAATATATGATTGAATATGCAAGCGTTTGGGATACCCTGCTAAGGTAATCGGATCGATAATTAGAGAATATGAGTCTTTCCACTGAGGAATGGAAGAAGGGACTCGCGCGATTTTCTACTTTTATGTAGTGTATGACAAATATCATGATGATTGTGTCAATGAAAAATTGTATAATAATTTGTAACGACATGTTTTATTCCTTCTTCTCTATAGGTTAATGTTGTTAATTTATTAAAATACAGTCAATTGCTTTTTCCATTTGTATTTATCCTTAATTTTTCATCCTATACTTGAAAAAGTTTATGGTCAACAGAGACATAATTTTGATGGTCAAAGTTATTCCATTAATCGTATTTCTTTACACATTTCGAGTCTTGAAAACTTAATAAATTTGTGAGCCATTTTTTCCCTCAAATTTTTCTGTATTATTAAGATAGAAAGAACTTGTAGTATATAAAGTTCTGTATGCACGATAACAAAATAAGCTTATTATGTTCATTGGAAAAATTTTGTCAAAAACGAATACAAGCCGGCGTAGGATCCTACCACTCATTAATCATTAGCTTTCCAATAAATCAAGAATTCGACAGTAAGTAGTTCTTTTTGAATAAATTTCAATTTGCATATATGTACGGTCTCTAATTCCTCATAAGTTAATAGGATTTCACCCAAATACAAATATCTATAAAGTTTCTCAGGTATGAAAATTAAGTGTCATTCAACATGCATAAGCGATATTTCAACAATTCTATATTTTTCATTCTTACTAGCAAAACTAATGTTTTACACTATTGCTCAAATAAGTCGACTAACCTGTTTTATGTGTATATCTATATCTTCCTTTCTTACTTTACCTAGTTTTATCTCTTTTAGTGTAAAATCTTTTATATTTTATGACTCCTATAATTATAAAATAAACGAGGTTCATCGTGTCCGTTTTCCTACGCAGCCGCCTACATGCATATATTTATACAATTATTAAAAAATAATAGTTTAATAAATGTAAAAGTGATATTAGAAAATGATGTTGAATTAACGTATAATATTTATTTATAAAATTATGAGTTAATAATTCGTTTAAAATATTTATATACATTTTTTAAAAATATTACACATAACATTTACACTATTATGAGGATCTGTAGATCGCCAGAACTAAGGTAGTAGTAATTTATACATTAATAAAAGCAAAGATCTGGGTGTCAAGCGGGTGATGTGAGTCTTTCATTTAAGGAGTTGCTGACATAAGAACTGGAGATGAACTGAGACAAGTTGAGTGAGGTTACTTCGGATTTTCCAAATTAACGGCTTTTATACCAGCCTCTACGTTCCGGTGGGATGATTTTGATTGTCTGTCTGAGATGAGCGAATTGCAGTCGTCGCTGTATCAGACTTGTTGAAGCCTACACTGAGAATTATTCGTCCTTTACTGAAGATCCGGTAATTACCGCTTCGGTCGAATTTTTCTTCTGGTACCCTCTTTATAAAAGAAGAAGCATTGTCGCTTCAATCACGTTAAGCGAATCAGTGGCAGCAATTGTCCTTTTCCCTACCATTGCGTTGACAGCATATCCCTTCTTCTTATGGTTACGCCGACGTTGTGGGTGGGGCAGTTGATATGAAACGAATAAGTCTCCTCAAGGCCTTTTCTCCATCTTCCCTTCTTCCTTTCCAATTTTATCCAATCAGAGCTGTTCTAATTTTGGCTCACATATGTCCTTCAGTCAAACTTTATGCCGATTTTGGGTAACTTCTTTCTAAAAAGTCAGAATTGGTATATGCATCTCTAACATTGAATGAGAACAGGCTTATCTCTTATCTCTTAGTTTTTCAAATGTTTTTCTAGATGCACATAGAACTTAACGCGCTCCGAAATTATTACGACTTGTACTGACGAGCCGTGCGTGTCCTGACCTGAGAAGGTGATTCATCGCGAGTTACGTAAACAAGTGAGGTGAAGCGACAAGTGTCGAGGGAGGGCCTGGAATTTCCTGCCAGGATACCGCCGTGGTGATTGGAGCAGCGTGGCTTCGGGTCGGTAGAGCTG
Organism: Wiebesia pumilae; assembly: GCA_018907045.1. Lineage (NCBI taxonomy): Eukaryota > Metazoa > Arthropoda > Insecta > Hymenoptera > Agaonidae > Wiebesia > Wiebesia pumilae. The sequence goes on from JACCHZ010000121.1 coordinate 1,319,832, forward strand.
TGAGCGCCCCCGCGTTGATCAAGAGACGTCGCTTGGGATACAGTGGCGGGAAATCGGTTAATAGTGCGGTGTGGGATCAAGTCGAAGGAGAAGTGCCGTACGGTGATTGGAGCGGCTATTCTCACGCTTTGAGGACTTCAGAGAGCATCACAGAGGCTCCGGTAGACAATTGTGCGGGCAACAGAGGCAGTTTAGGACATACCATGACTGAGTGTCTCGCTATATAGCAAATTTCTGCGTTTGTCTTTCTTTGTGCATCCATCTTGAGGTAAAATCTTTCCTCCCCACCATAAACCGTCATTTCCAGGGCGATTGACGTACGAATAAAATAAAAACTATTCGATTACCGTTAATAAACGAAGGAACGAACCGCCCTTCTTAGGGCGACTAAGAGCGGGCTGATGAATCGTCAAAGGAATAGGCTAACTCCCAAACGGGAATATTATTCTGTCTTTTATCAAACTGTGGTTATAAGTCGGCTAATAATCATAATATATACAATTAATATCAGGAATACTTTACGCACTTTCCCTTGCAAATACATACTCTATAAAATATGTGCTTATCTTGAAAATTAAAAAGTATATGATATTACAAAGTGACTAATATTGAGCAAAAGGACTGCAATAGCTAACAATCGAATTTATTTTATTGTACGAACTTTAACTTGTATTGTATCCTGACATTTCTTCGAAATGATCAATAAAATTTTTCTTTGAAAAGTCTGACAGTATTTTCTAAAAATGAAATGACTTCTAATATTTTCGATAAATCAATTTGCAAATTTAATAAATACTATTCATATGTTTTTATGAATGTTGCTATGTAAACATTATAATTTAGTTTTAAAACTAACATTTTTCAAATTAGTTACAATAAAAAATTATTTTAATTTTTCATTGAAATTACATGAACTACAGAAAGTTGGAAAAATCATAATCAGTGAAAATCTATAACGTTATTTTCTATCAGCTTCTGCAAAACAAGCTGTATAAGATTGGTTATTTCGATGTTTAATGCGAGTTCATTTTAATTAAAATTAGGTAAATAATAGTGTAACTTGTATGTATAATTGCAATTATTATCTTAATATTTTTGCTTTTCTTATATTATTTTAAGCACCTATCATTCTATTTTCAAACCAATAAATTCTAGACTTAAAAAAATTAAAAGAAAGTTGAAATCAAAATATATAAGTTTTTATTGTAGTTTTTTCGTTCGTTCACAATAAAGTTCGTAAGTAAAATCAACTAAAAAATACTACAAATAGCTTACAAATACTTTTTACTTGTCTACCCATTTATGCAATTAATGTATTGTTAAGCATGCCTACAGGCAACGCAGATGTAGAAATAATGTGCGACTCATACTACAATATAAATGTTAACATTTTACTCTTGGAAACAATCGATAGCATCAAAAAATTTTAAATATTTTCTTAATGTAACGAAATATTTTTTACATTTATTTTAAATATTCCAAATTAGCATAAACTAGAGAATGCAATGTATATTACAAAAAAGTTATCGAGGTTGTTATGAACCGTCCTACTTGGAAGTTAATTATGCACATTTGTAATACAGTTGAGGTAATATTTTATTTACTTCACGTCGAATAAATACATAGACATGCACTGGCCAGATTACATCTGAGAAATCGCATTCATTTTTCTGGACCGTCTAAAAAAGAATTTTCAGCTTCTTGTATTCTCAATTGTATTCTTAATTATAATAATTAAGCAAGTATGCGCTATTTATTTTCTAAAATACATCATTTTGTTGGATATAAATTAGCATGCAAATTAGCATTGAAAATACTATAGAGATTTTTTTAATACGATAATATTATGGAATAAAAAAAATGTAAATATTATCGTGAAATTATTGCCACACATGGATTACTTTTTATACAGATCTTAAAGATTTGTATAAATTTTTAATAGAAGAATATTTAGATTTGTAACAAAATTTCGTATTTAACTTTAAATCACTTTTGAAAATTCAGTGCTGGTATTTTGCTGCAAACTAAACGTGTATAGTCAAATCCCAATTAAAGAAGTGTTAAATGAAGGAGTAATATGCGGGATTTCCACGACGGATCGATTTTGATTTTAGATGTATTGACGTATATTAAATACTGAGCACGACCTATTTCTTTATTTGTAGACAAATGGTTTGCGAGGATACCCTATCCATATACAGGTCTTGAGTATAGATTTCACGGTATTAAATATGGAAATAAACTGGTTCGGTTAACTAATTTGAAAAGTTTTTCTTGTAATTAAGAGAACTGAAAATATCAAAAATTCATTAAATTTAAATTGAATCTGAACAAAACGTCAATTTTTTTTCATTTTCTTAAACAATATATAATGTTTTTAAATTTCGATTTTGAATTTATATTGCACAATCTTTTATTCAGTAATAGCAGTACAAAATAGCCTAGTGATGCGAATATTCTTTAATTAAAAAAATTGAAATCGCTTTCTTCGATACAAAGAAAGATACTATTATAAGAACGATATTATTCGATTTTAATAAATGAGAATGTATATTCATGAGACCTGAACCTTTTTTTCGCCAATGTCATTACTCCCTTTAATAATTTTCCATTAAATTAAATATTCATGTACTCTAAAACGACTTATAAAATTGATGCAGATCTTTCATAATATGACATTTATTTTATGTTATAGATATTTCATATTCATCATTATGTAATAAGTTAACTCAGAGGAACAAAAAGAATTTATTCGTATCATTTGCATGGTTCTCTCAGTTTCATAATATAATGCACGAGACGTATATTTTAGTTATAGAAAACATAAGCACGAAATAATTCTTCGAGATTCTTGAAGCTGTAAATGAAGAAATACATTTTCAATTGAAGGTTGTGGCACAATTTTAGGTTTTAGGAACGAAATAGAAATGTTTGAAAAAATGTATGCATCGCTGCGGCGCCCTAAGCGGGGCTAAGTGAACTCGAAGCCAGTAGTCGTTACCCACCAGTACGAGACCGATCCGTACAGTGCGGATGCTCCGAGGATAACTCTCTTCCGGTTGTTGTAATTCGTGCACCGTCACCGAATCCTAAGAGTAATGCAGTTCGCGTACTCTCCCCTGGGTATTGTGATTCGCACCTCATCTTCTGAGTCTGAAAGATGTTGCAGTTGAGCAATCTCCCAGATGTTGCTATTCACACACGACTCTCTCCATACCTCTGGGGGAAAGCTCCTTTCTCAACTCGAGAGTATCGCGATTCGCGTGCTCTACTCCCAGATGCTGTGGTTCGCACACCGAAAGCATTGCGATTTATGTACTCTTCTCCTGGGTGTTGAAATTCGCACGCTTCTTACATACCTTCTTCGCCAGCATCTCTATCTGTGAATATCGCGTTTCTTATAATATATCACGCGCCACTACTTTCTTCATCAGTTCATCCATTTTCTTTCCTTCCTTTACCTCGAGTGAGTGCATGTATCAACGTAGCGACGACCGAATGCGTTTGAGTGTACATTCCGGGTCCATATATAATTGTGTCTGGATAAATTTGTTTAGGACAACGAACGCGATTACCAATGCAAACGCGGTCAATGAAAGATCGAACGGCGCGCATATTTGTTAAAAATATTTGCTACATCATGGAAAGGCAGCGAAGAAGTCGCCTCAGGTTATTCGCGTTGAATAAAATCAAGAAGTCTTTTTATTATATCAATTTCGTTATCCTTCTCTAGTTTCCTTAGCCGATCCTATCCTCCTACATCCAGAATCCAGACTAGAATTAAGCTGCCGGCAGAGGAGGCGTGAAAATCCATTACAAAATTGTATTAAAATGTTTTCTCACACGTTTTTAGATTACTTGCAATTGTTTTAATAAAATTCAAAAATTCAATATTTGAAATATTATTTCAATATTTTTAAGTGTTACAGTCTTGTAGCAATCGCTGAACGATAAATAAATTCAGAATTTAAGCAGAGAATTACACATTTAATAATTCATTAAAATATTACTTTAGTTAGGGCAACGTTGTTTTCTTCACATATTCCTTGAAATTTTCACACTTTTACATTCTACATGAAAATACGCTAAAAATATCTTATTTCTTCCACAAAAGTATTATTACCAAGAGGCGAGTAGGTAGCATTAGCATTATGTAAACAAATATGACTGTCAGAAGCGCAAATGTATTTCGTTAAAAATAATGGCTTTTTTTACTTATACTACCGTATTGTCGCGTAAAATACAAAGCTTCATTCAAAATTATAGCTGGATTACTTGTACAGGGTATTACGGAACCATTTTAGAAATAAATTAAAAATAGCTAATGATGAATAAGTATTACAATTCCAGGACCCTTTACCTATATATCTTGCCAGGGTAAACTAATTACAATGAAAGGTTGATTTTAATTAATATTCAATTACGTTTCTAACAAATCGAATTTTTTAATGAAAAACTATTATAGATTACGAATAAAATTTCCGATTTTGTGTGTGTGTGTGTGTGTGTGTACAAAACGTGCGCTTCTCTTGTATTTGTAAATAATTAAAAAATAAATAATGAAATCTGAAATATATCAAGATTGTATTTAAATTAAAATTGTAGTACCCATACTTAATAAGGCTAGCCAGATTTTATTTATAAAAAAGATTATTTGCTATATACGTGCTTGCGTTACAAAAACTTTTGCAGGAAGTCAAAGACAGAGATTTCTGAAGCTTATATTCTTTAGCAGATTCTTATGTACAAGGGCCTTTGAGTAGTAAGCTTCTCAAAAAGTATGAAAAAATAAAACATAGAGAAAAAGTCTCTTTATTGATGCTTATTATCTTCGACGTTATATATTAGCTTTCTACTACTGCGATGCTATATCTAACGATATTGATTATACTTTTCATTTTAAAGCTGAATTTTTGGCCAATTTTATCTTAATTTTATTACACGAAATTTCACTGTTAATTTACAGACACAAAAGTATTATTATCACAGAAGGTTAATGTGTGCTACTGATTGAAATTAAAATTGATATATCTGTGTCATTGATAAGGGACATTGTAGTTTTAAAAGGAGAAAAGGTACAATGCAACGTGTATGTATCGATTCGCGAGCATTTTATTAAATGCGCAACAGAAAAATTAACTATTTCCATTGAAAACTTGAATTTACAGTAAATTTATAATATAGCTCAAAGTCTTATATTTTGCTAACCAAGTGGATACATATTATTTCATAAAATGGTTATCTTCTAGAAAACAACCACTTTTTACTGTAATATTTAAGTAATATAAATGACACGAATTTTATACAATTTTGAATAGTGGATATATGACAATTCTAGAATACGTTAGAGCAACCAGTTTCTAAAAAATATGCAGAAAGCTTTAAAAATCCCTTTCTGCAACGTTCTACAAAGGAAATACTATACAAATATGAAACAACGTCTTCTATATCTAGAGATACTAACACACATTACGTTGCAGGAAAACTCGTAATACAATTCAACGATATGACCTGGGCATCGTTCCAAAAAACAGTTTTATTGATACAAAAATCATAAATTTGTTTTAAGATTTAAAGATTTAAATTTAACGTAAACTTTATTGTTGGAAGATCGGAAAGGCTTTTTGTAGATCATATCGGAGCTTTTATTACTAGCTTGAAGGCAATATCTGCAAGGGCTTTATTTAACAGGTTCCTTAGGAAGTCAAAAAAATGAAGGAAGCTTTACTTATTTGTAGAGAGGTTCGAACGAGTAATACAGATCAAAAGCAAATTAGATCTACATTGCACTCAATTATCATTTTTCCTTTTTCATCTTGTCTCTAAGTAGTTTTTAGTAGTAGTCTTTAGAGTATGTAATTTAATAGGATTTCAAAAGATTGATATAAAAATTTAAGAAAAAGTCAAGTTATTTATTACTTTTCCAAACTAAAATAAAGAAGTACATTTAATGCTGATCGACGTAGAATCACTTTGCGAGTGCAATGGAACACGTACCACTTACTAAACATACGCATCAATTGAAGAACGGTTCTGGAGATTGTAATCTGCAATCTCCAAGAAAAAAGCCGAAGAATAGCTTCTCGTATGCGCCTTTAACCTTGTGATGAAAATTGACTTCTCTGAAGATCGCGAGTAAAAAATCTAACCAAGTTTCTACTAATGGAGGTCAAATACACAGAGCAAGACGTAGTAAGATAATTCAATAGTCTCTAATGAGGGAAATCGTATTTTCGAACCTTTTAAAGATTTCTCTATTTTGAAAGTAAAGCATTCAACTCAGCTGCGTTCGTCGAGCTGAATTGAATAATAAAATTATCAATTTTGAACAATCGACGTTTTTTTTTGAAAAATTTTATGCTGATTTGGAATATTATGCGAATGAATTTCAGACTTCGGTATCAGATAAATATTGTTTGATCAGATAAGACAATCTAATTATCTGGTAAAAGTTTTGATCACATTTTTTAAATAAAATCGAAATGATAATTTATTGACTTACGAAGCATGAATTATTTAAATTCGTAAATACATTTTGATTTAAACACTTTGAAGAACTTTGTTTACAGTAAGTGAATTGAATTAAATTTAGATTCTTCAATTTAACGATTGCAATTCTCTATACCAGTGGAGCTATTTAGTATTAGTCAAATTCGAATTTCATGTTAACTTCAGCAAATTTTGTTAACTTTTTTTAAAAATTGTTCTGGTTCTATTGAGTTCTATTTTTCCAAAATTATTTATCCTAAATCAAATAAATATTATGTAAGTATTCATACGTACGTACGTATGAATACCTCATATGACTGTTTGTGAATATTGATTTAAACTACATTTAAACATCGCGCAAAAGTTAAATCCACGATAGTTACGTTATGTTTGTTATATTTTTTATTGCCTCTTCAATAAACATTCACGAGAAAAAAGCTTACGTCAATATACCGAGGTTAATTGAAAAAATGTAGTCATATAGTTAGTACAAGGACCAATAAAGTATACGTTACGATCTGTATCGTTTTATCCAAAGAGTATAAACTTTTCATTACTACTTAATTGATCTTGATATCAAATATTAAAGCTGCAAAAATTAATTTTATCCATTTTCGATCGAATAACGTTTGAAAATTACGAAATTGTAGCATTTAAAATTATAAACAAAATATCGGCAAAATATACGCTTTTTAGCTTTAAATTATATTACACTATTCAAAGTTCATTAATATTTTTGTCAATCTAAGTACAATCAAATATTTAATTATTATTACTACTTATCATAAAAGTAAGAACTTTTCAGACAATTTATAATAATTGTATTTCCCAACTAAATATATCCCTGAAATCATGTTCGTGGATTAGGACAGCAAAGATGAACTTTCCAACAAACAATGCGTTAGTTCATGACGGCCTTACCATGGGTCCATTTGCGGTTTCATATTGATATTCCGGGAGCTCAAGGCAATACTGGGAGAATAGCTAGTGTAAACATAGATAAACAGTGCGGCAGAGTAAAGTGGAATACATTTCGCACAGTAGGCGCGACTTCTTGACAAACGACGCCAGTTTCTGGACCATGCCAGGTTTAGGTTCATTATCCTTTAGATCACAGTGTTGCCAGGAGGTTGACGGTCGTGGATTTTGAATAGATGCAATTATTTCTTTATAGCTTAAACGTTTTTCCTCCGTGCGAAATTTGGAGTGCTTACTATCGATTTCGAAAATCGATACTCTTCGTTGAAAAATATATAAAATGTAATTATTAGGTCTTTTGTAGTGCCGCACGCTTCCATGGCGTATTTTTCCTCGCGTGGTTTTCCTACTTTTGCAGCACCTATAAGGTTAGGTTTGCAAACTCCCTTTTCTAAATGAAGATTTTTATGTAATTATAAACTTATTTACAATTCTGTAAATTAGATTACACATTATTGGGAACTGATAGGTTACTATCCTTATTAAATTTTTTCCTTTTAAAATATAAAATATAAAATTGTCTAACTAATTTACGCTTACTCAAAGTTTACAATCATCTTGATCGATCCACTTGTATTGAGGCGCAAAGTGAGAATATCGCAAGGTTCGAGTGTTGGCGTGCAATAAAAAATTCGGGAAACCCCGAGTGATTTCACCAGGACATCACATCTACTGTATCTTTAATTATTTGATTGCGCCTACGCCCGAGAGATATATAGATTAATTAACTCACACATTAATACGAATAAACAAATTTATTCGTAAAGAGTCATCGAGAATTTGTTTCATTTTGAATTGTTTACCATCCTTTATTTAAAGCTCAATCTAATTCGCGATAAAATATTCAGTATGCGATTGTAGAAATTATTTTCCACAAATTTTAATTAACTTTAACTTAATTTTCTGAAATAAGTATTAAAATCGATGTTAGCTTTGAAAATATTAAATAAATTGAATCCAGTGTCACAGTATTGTGATTTATTTTGAAAATAAACTTTCTTAATGTTCTTCCAGATTAGTTTAGTAATAAGTTAAGTGAAAAATTGGTGAAAAATTAATTGCACAAGCGCTTCGAAATATTTTAGCAATAAAATTTGATCAAATTACACTTATAAAAGATAAACGAAATAACATTTATCGTTGCGAATTTTTCACATTTTCTAAGGTATTAATCTAACTTTGTAGCATACGTGAAAGTTTATGAATAAAATATTGAATAAAGTAAAATACTTGGAGCTCTTCTCGATACTAAGACAATAAATCTCGTTTAGTGGATGTTATTGTTATCATTATTCACAGTGAGTATGTTTACGAATTGAAAATCGAAGCACAGAAGTACCGAATTTGAATGTCCATTAACACCAATCTCTTGTATCTTTTCTCAAAAATCCTCACTGCTTTTGACAACTAAATGGAATGATTCTCTGGTTGTCTATTAATATTTCTTATTTTCCCTGAGTACGTTAATCTTCAAGAGTAAAGCATAACTCCAGCCAGTTGTACGTGGTAATGAAGAAAAGAACTATTCAACTCACCATTCCTTCGCCAATATTATGAACTACACAAGGCAGATGAGCGGTAGAGCCTGACTGCGCATGAACCACGGTAGAGTTTTCAGTACCAAAGTTCATTGGTAATGTGGGGGGCAAGTCAACATCCAACGGTTTGAGTGTCCTGTCAAGGGTATTGGCGTTAAGGCCAAAAACCTCCGGATATGCTTCGACGACTGGATAATCTAAAAGAGATGCGTGCTAGTTAGTAGAAATTCATAAAAGGAAACATCCGTCGAAAAGTTTTATTGTGCTTTTCGAACTTTCGCTCCCGAAAGTGCAATAAATTAAGAACAGTGATCTAGAGGTGAAGGAATTACCTTTTCTAATCTGTGGACGATATCTCGTGCTTTAATCGTTAATTAATTTTGAGAAACTTAATTAAATACTTTTTCCAGGCATTTTCTGAAATGTAGAAATTTAGTAACGTCGTTTTTAACGGTGTAAAAGAACTGAAACGTTGAATTGCATTAATTTGAACACTGATAACGGATGAGGAAAAAAAGTAAAAAAAAAATAGCATTATGATAAACATTTTATTATTTTTTAACAACCAATCAACTTTCTACGATATCCCTTCAGGCAATCATCGTTAATTTATATGTTGGGAAGAAAAAAATCGATTAGAAAATACATTTCACGAGCAAGTACTGTGCAGAGGACGATCGTAAAAGTAATTCGCAGCAGGATGTAGATGCACAAATAAAACTTAGTGTAGTGTACACGAGTATTTTCACCACTAGCAACGGGAATCTTCTCTTTGCTTCATCCGGAGTTGGAGAAAAAAATGGTCGTTACCGTTATCGCGCGAGAATCGTAGCTTAAAGAACGAGTAAAAAGTGGTGGAAGTGGTTAAGAGGATTTTGGAGATTTTGGATGATGCTCAACTACTTATCCTATCGCATATATTTGTATACGTTCTTGAAATCCTAAGAATGACTATACGATTTATATATTTACGCACACTTTGGTGAAAGTATTTTTGAAGTGATTTTCATTATAACCGATCATATATATTGTCGTATATAATACGTTAGAATTGCAACACCAGTAGAACTAGCTTTCAAAATAGACGAAAGTCGTATTGGTAATAAGAAAATGCAGTAATTGTAAACAATATCTCAGCTAAAGACGAATATTTTATGATAGTATCGAGTATTTTGTTGAACGTAAGTTACAATGGAATTTGAATATATATTTGCTGTAGAAATGACAATCCACTAATTTAGGGCTCATTTTTTTATCTTTAAATTGAATAAAAAAGCAAAAATAAAAATTTTGAAAATTATAAAATCTGAATTTGTGTTACAATTTTTTAAATTTATAATTATTGATAAATTCTGAAAAATCGGTTTTTCCACCAATAGAGATGATAGATTCGATAAGAATAATTTCCGACGTCTTACTCAGGACTAGATTTTCTTTTAACAAAAGCTGTTCATCTCAAAATCAATAGACAATCTATAAAGTGTAAGTTTCAATTTGATTCGTGTGTGATTTGCTATGTAAATTAAAGATTACGTAAATGACTAATAATAACTGCAAATATTTTATACAAAAATTTCTCGAATAAAATTAATTTGAATGAAAGTGGTTTTACGTATTGACTGTAATAGTTACGTAGTATTTTGTAGTATTCAAGTGCAATATATCGATTTAAGGCACCTCCAGGCTATTATTAATAATTGTCACCAAAAATACGTTTCATTTTCAAAGTACGTGTGAGGAATTTCGTCAAAATTATTCTTTATGTTGTAAAATTACATTTTTATGTAACATTATTTCATTGAAAACCTTGTGGCTAAATTTAAACAATTTTTTAATAAACTCTACTAGTAACGTACAAATATTCGTTTTCAAATTTGTGCATGTAGCTTTAAATTAATATATATTTCCACGTAATTTTCTAAAAAATCAACTTCAGTTAATAGATATTTGGACAAAATATCAATTTAACAATGACAACAAGTTTTAAATTTTGAACTAAATTCAGCCAAATATATATATATATATATATATATATATATATATATATATATATTCATATTATTTATAGCGAGCTTGTTTGAATACGTAACAAATCTCGAAATCTTCTGTTATATTTCTATAAAGGTTGGTAATTACAAATAAATTTGACCAATAACATTAAAATTAATTAAACGAATAATATGACCTATAATTATTCAAAATAATTTACATCAGCCTTGATCAAAATATACTCTTATCTGGACATAAAGTGCAACAAGTAGTAAATAATTAATAAATGCATTAAATAATAATGAATAGAAAAGATAACATTACTGTCCAGAAATTACAAATATCAGCTTTGTCGTTCAGTGTGTAATATTTATCAATAGAAAACTCCAGGTCACTGTGTCTCTCTTCTATTGTGACAACCTCAGTTGGCGATGACCTCCCCTCGGTCGTAACAGTGAATCACAAACGTCACAATGTTTTTGCATCGCCAATCATTAATTTTGCCCGCCAAATTTAATCGCGGTTTCATCTTCCTATTCGTTTCTCTCTGGCACTCGAGTTGTGAAATAAAATCTGTGATATCATAAAGAAATTCACATGATGCCATGAACCGGAAAAATTCCGTTTATTTTAGCACTTAGGTTTTTATGTGTAGGTGCTTCCATAAAATAAGTTTGAACATTTTATAAAATGGCGTCGTATTTGTGTATTTCCTCTTGCTTTCATTTTTACAAAGATCGAACCGCGTAAATTATTAATTGCCGAAACTACACTTGTACACATTATAATATTTGAACAGAGTGAAATTAGGCTACAGTTATCAACGAATTCAATCATTTAGAAATTCAGTACCAAAAGAACATTTTTAGGAAATGTAACTATTTCGTATATTTCGTATCTTAAATATAATATCCAATATCCAATATAATAAGAAATGTTTGTGGAAAGTAGAAAGAAAATTAATGTAATATAATTCAGTTTCTTTGGACAAAATCAATTGTAGTACTTACATAGTTTATTTAAAGATATATTGGATTGAGTCATTGATAATATAATTAATGCAATTGTGTAGAACGCACTCAAGTGCATAAAAATTATCCTATGCTCTGAAAAAATTAAAGAAATACGTCTCTGAACGCGCGTCTTTTTATTCAAGTAAATAGTGCTAAAGTAAAAGTTCTTGAAACGTTGTTAGATTAAAGTGATGCATATGCAAATGAACAAACAGACATTTACAAATTTATATCTATCATAATTTCTTTACGATCTGTTAATTATTTTCAAAAATATATCACTTCAGAGACAAATTAAGACTTTTTAATTTTCATTTAACTGTTTGATATTACGTGTGTGATTCTAAAATATCTCAAAGCAAATTTCTACAAATATGAGCTAAATAACTGAATATTAAGAAGTATAAATCATAATTTGTTCAAGTTGAATGATTTCCTTCTATTTGCTCATTACAATGAAAAAATGTATGTAAAGAAGATACAAAAATCGAGTAACACATCGTTGATATTATTAATTATAAGTTATTTACTAAATTTTAGAGGATAATCGTGCATTTAGTACATCCAAAGAAACATATTTTGACAATTTTGTGGGCTTACTGAAAAAAATAATTTACGTATATCTAAATGTAAAGTCTAGTAGACTGTATTTACACGTCAAGAATTACTTCAGTTCAAACACTTTCCATATAGAAAGGATTTTTCATTCAAGCCCGCGATTATATATCTGGACTATCTGCCAAAAATATACGTGTCAATGCTACCACTTCATTTGAAAAATATAGTTCAACAAAAACTCATAATCTGCCTAATTATAATTTTAACTTTTCTATATCTCAGTTCTACCTAATAAGATTATCCTGGGTGACTAAAAGAAGTAACACACGCAAGTGCATGTAACAATTGCGGGCGACATTTAAGAGTGAAAAAAAAAAGACAAAAACATACGGTTTGCTCTTTACGTTACTGATCTCGGCTACGTATATGGAGCAGCTGAAACTCGGAGAACAGAATTTTAGCAGGAGTAAGGGATGATAGAACCGAGGGTGGAAAGATGGAGCCACTCTCGTGGTAAAATGAATTAGGCTAATTTGAGACCAGCGCATTTTGCGGAGGACCCTAGAGGACAAACAAAACAGAGCATCGGACTCTAAATATGCCACGTCTGTCTTCGGATTTCCCTATTCCGTCTGTGCCTCGTTTTACTCTTTCATTTTTGCCTCGTGGATAATTTCGCTTTGTCTTGCGCATTTTTAACTGCTCGCTAAGAATAAATAAGGATGAATACTGTTTCTGCTGTACGATTAGAATGCAGTTCAGCAAACGATTTTCTATTAGGGCTTGGCTTTCAAATTTTAGTAGATTAGATTACTAGCTTTATTTTACTTTTCTTTTGGTAAGGACAACATTTAGGATCAATAAATATAATTGTTCGTGAGATCCTTGGAGTACTTTTAATTCAAAATTATGGTGAACTTTTCAATTGTAGAAGAAATTAGTAATCCATGCAACTCGGCTCGTTCTTTTATACATTTATCTACATAAGTGTATTTGGTGTAGAATAATTTCATATTACTATTATTTTATTATTTTATGTCTTAAATATTATGAAGGCGAAGCTCGGAAAACTGTAAGAAAAAATTAAAGTTACAACAAGTTTAACATATTTTCTAAAAGAAAATTTATCATGTTTTCAAGAAATGCTTCCATAACACATACATCGTGCAAGCTAATAGGCATAGTACATATAACAATTTTTGCTATTAATACAAAACATTTTTGAAAATATCCGAATAATTTGTCCTTGACTGATTGAAACTAAGCAATATCAAGTTATTTTCAGAATATATTAAACGGTTTTAGTTGTGGTTTAGTACAGAAGTGGAAAAATTATAATAATAATTTACAAATGTATATCAGCCGTGAAATAATTCTGACACGAGCGTAAATTCGCACTTAAATTTAACCAACACTGTATCATATGTGTGTGTGTGTGTGTGTGTGTGTGTGTGTGTAGAAATTCATTGAGAGTTTAATTAAAATGACCATTCACCTTGTTCTTGTCAGAAAGGCTTCATGTCGAGTGAGTAATATATCTTTGGCCATGTTAAAATATAATCAATATACTTTTTAATGTTTTTGAAATAATATTGTAAATTTGGTTTAATAATTTAATAATTAAGTTTTGAAACATCTCTTCTGCGTGTTTACACGGAATGAATTACTCGAGTTTTAAAGATATGGAAACTTAGAAATTTGGTTGATCATATCTTCTTGAAGAAAAATTCTAACGTCTAATAATTCCATTTATGTCTCATGTAATTTTAGTTCATTACGTATAAAGTATGAGCTTAATATATTTATAAATATACGCCTGATCAGGTCAATAAATCATTTCTACTACAAATCGAGATACGAATTCCGAAAAGATATTTAAATAGACTAGTGAAGCTCGCATGTGTGAGAAAGATTCAATATTAAAATTTTTAATACAGAAATATGTGAGTCACTCAATTTAATTGAATTAGTTGCATTTTCTCTGTAAATTAGTTTTCTAAGACCAGCTAAATTACCTGTAATAAGTTTAATTATAACTATTTTATCACAGAAACAATATTAATATCTGGTACATATACGCTTCTAAAATGTGTTATTTAAATCTACATGTACAATTATGTTGTTATTATTTTAAATTTGTTGTTACAAGTAGTTTAGTTGTGCGATTTTTGAAAAAATACCTTCCATTACGTTCATTTTACCAACTTAATTTACACGAATTATACTAAACTCATTATTTTTACTTATGATTGTATGCTTAGACGTAGTTTACTTGCTCTTATTGACCTTGATACTTCTCTACGTTCTTTTTAATCTTTTATGCTATACTTTGCATTATTTTCTCGCTATTTCTTCTCATGTTTTCAGATAAAATAATAATCAAAAACAAGAGCTTGTAATTTACTCTACCGTTACTCGTATTTTATCTTTTATACTTACACCTTTTGTTCTTACTATATTTATCTCTCTATCTATCTTTCTGGTTCTCATAATCTCTATTCTTTCACTTTTTATTTGTCAAATTTGCTTCTATTATGGATAATGAGTATAAAATATTTCTACACGTCCAACATGAATATATGCATCTGCATGTGCTTATAAATATACGCGTGTCTTCATCGTTGGAGTATAAAGTTGAGAGTAATAGAACGAAAAGAAGAGAAAAAATACAGGAGCCAGTGACAGGTGTATATAAGGATGATATTATGTACAAACGTACGGTTGAAAAACAACAAACGTAACCAGTGATTTAAAAAATATTTCCAACGGTAAAATAGAAAATAAAGATAATGTTTCTTTTTTGGGAGGCTTGACATTTCTCTCATCGCTGTATCTGTTTTTTAGAAATGGATACAAAAAGTTTCATAATTCTTATTGTTGGATGCAGTAATTTGTTTTACACAACAGTAGGAAATAAAAATAGCCAACGAATTCTGTAAGTTTTTGTTCCTCCAACGTGAGCCAAGATAATAATATAAGCACCATAGAAAGCATTGAAAGGAATGAAATATGCGACTGCATTAATTTCCTTTTGCGTGTGCAATACAAAAGTAAGCTAAATCATTGATTAAAATAGAAAATATAAAGTAAATTAAGTATTGTTGATTAACATTTTTCTCCATTTCAATTTTCAATAATAAGCGCACAAAAAGTATTGTCAACATTTTTTATCGATCCATTACAGAAAGAAAATATATTTTACTAATGCAAATTAATTAAATGCTGTTTTATTTTTTGCCAAACGGTTGAGTTACTTCTACATTTACGAATATCAACCCTTCGCGTAACTAACTGGAGGTACTTTCGAAAGGAAGGTAATTGTAAATGGAATCTCAAAATTAGGAAAATACTCTCTTTACCTTACAGGATTTCTGAAGGTTATCACAACAATTATTTTTGGCTTTGAAAAGTACATTCCGAGTTAGTTTAGTTTTCATTATATTTGTAATTTCAATAGAAATAAATATTATGGTTGAAAATTGAATATGTGAATGACCTATGCAAATTAGATTGAAACTATATTTATTAAAATAAATATAGTGAATACATTTATGTATAAAACGGGTTCCAAAGTAGTTTGAAAGCCTTAAATTATGTAATAAATTATTTAATATTAGCAATTAATATTTCCATTGTATAATAAATAACGTAAAACAAGACAAATATTTAATTCACATCTCTGTATTTATTTAAATTTTAAAATCAAATGACTGTAGCGACTAAAAATTGATCCATTTTCAAAACTATTTTCCAATATCATTGATTATTCTCGCTGTTACAAATGAATTTATAATTACGGAATATCTTTCATACAGCTTGTATAAGTAATTAAAAAACACCAATGTACTACTACTGTACAATAAAGAAAATTGTAAAGGATAATTTTCTGAATATGCAGAACAAAATATTTAAAATATTTCAGACTTTCATAGTAATTGTCATAAGTATATGCATGCATCGAAGTTAAAACAAGCCAAATATTTCAATTAGTTTAAAATTCTCATGTCGAAATGAGAGGCAAAAAGCATAAGCTTCCTTAAATTAAAAATGTTTGTATTTGCATACGAATATAAGAGTACAAAAAGAACCCTCGAGTCAAGCTCTACTACTCAAACCACAAAGTATAAGAAGTTTTCAATATGTTTGTATATGTGTACCACTTCTCTACACCTTGAGTTTCCGATATTCCTGACTACAGGCAAGAATGCAGAAAAAGAAAAATGATAACTATGTTTTCCTTCTTTTTGAAAAATTCTCGCGAAAGTGTAGGAAGTTCCAAAGAAACGAAATGATGTGTTACATTCAACCACTTATTTATCAAGCGTCCTCTTGTATTTTATAAGCTTATCATTGAATAGACACGTTTTGAAATTTAGCGTAAGAGAAGGAACTGAAGAAAGGAAAAATTTAAAAGAGCGAACCGATATATAATTAGAATGAGAATGTGCTCGATGAAAGAAAATTCATAATTTGTTTAATCGGATTGCAGGACAAGGTACATCGTCCAACGATTAATATCTCGACCACGTGAATTATATTATGGTGATAATAATGGTGATGTTGAGGATTATGAAAAAAACAAAAGAGAATACAAAATACTTATATAAATTGTACATGAAAAATCACGAGTTACTCGACAAATGATAAAATACAAGTTTATATAATTATTATATGAGAAAACAAGGCGGGAAGTGCCACTCCACATGATCGCCATAGGAATGCGATCCTCGATGTACAGATTTTGACCTCGATGTAATGTTCTAATGAACTTGGTGAAAGAATTGACTTCAGGAATGATGGCTATATATTCACGATATACCGAGCGTTAAGCAAATACAGATTGCCGATACGCATACTTAGACAACTATTTAACAAAGTCGCTATTGCTGTATGACAGTACGTTCATGAAGCTTCAATGTACGAACGTCCTGCTTCGATACAGAATGAAAATCAAACACGTAATTTTCTTTCTTTGTGTCAAATTATTTCAAGAAGATCGTATTTCGCCATTTTTTAATTTTTTTAATTACCTTTGGAAAATTCACGTCAATTTAAACAGATGGACAAATCATATTATGAATTACTGGCGATTTAAAAACTGTTAATAGTAATAATAATAATAATAATAATAATAATAATATAAAATTTAATTATGCAACTTTTAGTTTGATTGCTTGATAATAGATCACTAATGTACACGTATTGAACAATATTAAACATTTCTCTGAGCTTACCGTACTTTCATCATCTGATTTAAATGATTAAGCATTTAAGTATGTACTTTACATAGTTATTCAGTAATAGAAAGGTACCTTTAGATGAATAATTAAAACTTGGAGTAACGGCATAGACTAATTCACTAGTAAAAGTAGGTTGACTGAATGAACTATTCAATTAAATAATCAATACATTTGTACTTTTGTTTCCCTTAAATATTCAGTACACGTACGGCAAACACTTGTAATATTATTCCTGTATTATCACATCTCTACATCATTCTTATTTAACGAATTCCATGTAAAATTTCACGAAAACCAAAAGTGTCGTCACCAAACACTACGTAACGTGCAAATTGTTTTTTCTTTATACTGTCTACATACTGTCGATTAAGTGCCTCTATCGACATTATTTCATCTTGAAAATGACGTTTGTAAGATATTCGTAAGTTACTAGCTTTTACGTATTTCATAAAGAATTTAGTGGTATGTAAATCACTTGCCAGACGCCATATACGGTACTGCTGAAACAGACGCGAAAATGTGGACAATATGTTTCAAAAATTCGGGTTTGAGTAAATAGAAAATTAAAGTACGGGAGATAGTATTCGGTGCTTTTCAGGGCCAAAACAAGTACTACAATGGGTCGCTTCAATTGTCCGACGTTATTAGCGCGGACACGCGAATCTTTGACTTTTTTAATTAAAGCTTTTGCGATCCATGCCCGTGGCAATTATTCGTCGAACAACTAGATGCACCAGCTCAAATTAAAATCTTTTGAACCAAGTAAAAGAATTTTGTAAATTGAATTTAGGAGTGAATTTGAAACTGTTGAAGTGGGATGACGTTAAACACCATAATTCACCGAAATATTACATGTCGTTGGTCATGCAATAACATTTGTCATAACATTTGATTGAACAGCATTACAAGTAAATACAAATCGAATGAGGTTTAAAAAAGGTGCGCTCTTAAAGGCTTTAAATTGAAACGACTAGAAATATTAGAATATTTGTTTTATAATTGTATCGAATTATACCGAAACATTTCTTAAATTTAAGTTATATTTTATTATTTTTCTACAAGAGTTTTTTCGACAAGTTGGTATTATTAATTAAAATAGTCCAGTATACGGCTATAGTAGGTAGTCATTTAAATTTCAGAAGAACTTAGAGTGCGACTTAATAATAAATGTGTACTAATGACATTGAACATCTGAAATCTCTTAAAAACAAGATAATTTTATCGGACTAAACGTTATATCGAATGGCTTAAATTATATTTTTATATAACAAGTTTGCGTTGTTCAGTTCAGGCTTTTATGCTTTTATACCTATTTTTCAAAATGAGTTTTTTTTTAATACAGAGGTTCTTCAGAAACGTCTATCAGGCTTTTCTGATAAAATATTGCACCTTAAAATGATTTACAAAATTTATGCTTTATCGATGAAATGATTAATCATATGAGCAGTATATACATTATTGTCAAATGTAGGAATTAATTCATTATCCGAATGAAATAATAACTGACTACACTTCTAAAAAATATTGGGCTTTCAATTAATAACAAATACAAAATGTGAAATATTAAAAAGAAATTTTCTTCTTACAATTGCAACAAATAAAATTTTGAATATTGCAGTTTTGTTTTAGAATTTAGATCTTTCGTATACTAAAAACACTACTTAACTAAATTTATTCCCATTATATACAACAGCGATATTATTTTTACACAGATACCAGTTTGTACATAATCGTGGCATATCGTAGCTTAGAGTACTATATATATATATATATATATATATATATATATATATGTACATATTTTAAAGAAATTCATGCTCTTATATTTTTACTACAATTGGCCAATTATGGTTAACATCTCATCCACGATGTTGTGGAAATATTTCTATTATTATGGAAGAAGGAGAATATTATTTAAAAACAGAATGAAAGAATTAAAAAAGCCATAAAATTAAACCATTTATTATCCAATTATAAACCGGAATATTATCTACGAGTTTCATTAGAAAAATATTTCATAAATAATAGTTCACCCTTCGTAAGCTGGTCAGACTCAAAAATCAAATCAGTCATTTGGTGAAAAAATGAATGTCCATCGTAAAATGACAATCGATTCTCCTTATCCGCTCTCCTGCTGCATACAGTAACAAAAAAAGGAGTCTAAGAATTTAAAGAAAGAAAATCGTGAAAATTGAGTTTCATTTCATACGTGTATAAGACAGAGCCACAAAAACAATACAAAATAGAGAAAGATACCGAGAGAAAGAGGAGCAAAGTGAAATGCAGACGGACATATAGATAAAATGAGATAGAAATATACGCAGAGAGGGAGAGAGAGAGAGAGAGAGAGAGAGAGAGAGAATTGTGAAACGAGAAATCAATAATCCAATCCACGCATCGTAGCTCTCATGCATAAGTCAAGAAAACGACGTGCGGAAGTCTGAAACGAAAAAAAAGAACAGGAAAAGCCAAGTGCAAGAACTCATGGCTTCTTCTTCCTTGTCGTTTCCCTTTTCTTTCTCTTTATTCGATGAAGGTTGGAGGGGCTTGAAAATCCGCAAATTGCCGTCACGTCGCACGGGTGGGCGAGTTCAGAAATTCCACGAATACTCAATTTCCAAAAGATCATTTATTTTTGGTGTCAGAAGTTTCTTTGAGTATATATATTATGCGGGTCCTTTTTTCCCATGGGCAACGATTTTCGTTTTGTATTTCAACTTCAAGTGCACCGCTATCTATAAAAAGACTTGAACTAAAATTTTAATAATAACATCGGATGGAGTGAGACTGAATTATTAATATCTAACTACTAAATGGTGTTCCTTTAAAAGCATTTATTTAAAGAAATTCGTTCGTTTTATTTTTCTTATCGTTATAAAAAAACTGTTTCTACTTATAAATTAATAATAATTAGTTGGCGAAATCTGTATGAATTTGGTTTCGTTTTTTAGATATTTTTATGAGCAAGAAAAGAAGGTAATAATAAATTTTATTGGCCGGAACTAATTATGGATTAAAAGCTAATATCGAGGATATTTTTTGAAAAGTAGCGGTAAAAGCATTTCTTTTGTAATCGTTCAAACAATGAAAAACTGGTTTCATTAGCTTATCCGCGATCGTCAGTAATTGTATATTTGAAAAATTAAAAATTTCCTTTACATCGCAAGGAAATAAATCACAGAAAATAAAATAGTTTAGTAGTTTTATTACACCAGATTAATTAATACATTAATCAATTTCTAATTATATCGAGTCGTGAACTAATCCTAATGTAATGTATTGTTAATATATTACATAATTGATATTGTTACATTTTTCTAAGCTCTAATATAAAATATTTCGTATATTATTGCTCAAGGAAATATTCTTCTATCATTGCTATCATTGCTGGAAAATTCTCACTATTGTGAAAAGTGTAACTTTCCCTATGAAATAAATTTCGGTTATCTTCACCCGTATAAAAATGATTAATTCTTTGACAAGTGACTGTAATTTTTGCATGATCTAGAAATAAAACGTAGTACATATATATATATATATATATATATATATATATATATATATATATATATATATATATATGCGTTTTTGTTGCCGGAATTTCGTTCGATGAATTCTTATCTATATTTCACAGTGTCAAATAAATTTACAGATAGCGGATACAGTTTTGAGATATGAAGGGTAGATTTGAATATAAAAATAAATATTTGTAGACAGCTGATGGAGATAAAACGTTTATGAGATAAGCCTTTACTTAAACATAAGTCATTTACATATAAAACATAAGTACGAGCGTGGATTATTATCCAAGATATATTACAGAGATAAAATAGAATATTATCCGAATGAAAATCCAGGAGAAAACTTTTCAGTAAAAATTATCGTTAAAAAAGTTACATTAAGTAAGTTGCCTGGAATGTTTCTAGTCATTTTAAAATATCTCAACTTGAGAAACCGAGCAGCAAGATATAAAGATCGATGGATGGGTTCCGATAATAATACATACTTAAAATAGTATAATGCAATTTTGCCTAAAAACCAATTTCTCCATAATTACAAAAGTAATATCAGTCATTACTTTAAGTTTTTAATCAACAAAATACTTACAATATCTTTTGATTTACCAAATAAAGGTAAATAATAAAAAATAAATAAAAAATGAATAGTTTTTATACACATGGAGTGCTGAATTCTAATTATAATAACTTTATACGATAGGCATTATTAGATTTTAATATTGATAAAAGTTAAAATTAGGAGACTAGGTGATGGGAGAAAGAAATGATAGAAAAAAGAGCAAATAAAATATAAAGATGTAATTCTAAATCTATTTAAAGTACTAAGAGATTTAGATGATAAAAGAACAATCAACGTGATAGTATTGTGTGTCGGTATTGAAGATTGCAAAAGGATGCCAAAAAGTACTATAAATTTTAGGGGAGATTTAAAGATAAGCTGTAATTCAACCCATGAGATAAGAAAGGCTACAAGGTTAACGTATAAGTTCTTTTATTTAATAAGAATACTAATCATTATACTATATTTAATTATAATTCTTGAAATATTTTGGGAACAATATCGTTATAATATGGAAACTTTATGGAAATTACGCGCCATATAATTTAATCAAATATGAATTAAATATGTAATTGTACACAGAACGTCGGATTAATTTAATAGGGATAAATAGTGATCGAGTGTACTAAATCTAGAAAAAGGAAGAAGTTAATATTCGATATTGGATACCTTAAAAATTATATTGCACGGATACCAATTAAAATAGTACTAATGAAACTTTAGACCGGAAAATAAAGTTTAGTATTTTAGTATAACAATTAATAGTAGCGATAAATTAGATAGAATATGATACGGAATAAGGCTGCTTTGTCAAGTTAAAATTGATAAAGATACGTTATCACTAGTAATTCAGTATAAATGTAAAGAATGAGCTCCTAGAAGCTGTTTCATTTAAAAGAATATTAATTAGTATTTTCAACAATAAATAAGATACACTAATAACACAAACAAGTGCAAAATCAGAAGATGAAGAATTTTAAACGTCATCTAATGCTAGAGAAGTAACCGAATCAGGTAAATTAACCATAAAAAAGTAGCCAACGGGAAGAAAAAAAGTAACTGAACTCTATTAAAACTAATACTAATGTGAAAACACGTTGGACGTTAATGTTGAAACGAACTTGAAATAGAGTGAAATATCTTAAACATTAAACAATAGGCATAACTTCAGAAATTTAAAGAGGCTACAAATTTGGAATTTGCAATCAAATTTTCGAGCAATGACGAAAATCAAATTTACATGACATGTTTTTCGTGAATTATCGTGGTAATCCTGTCGTAAGTTACGTGACGGTAAATTAGGAAGCTGCTAAGAATTAAATGGGATTCATTTCAGTCCTTCGAAGACTCCGAAGGGCGTACATTTGTCATTATATCTTATGAAAGGACAGCTCTATATTACAAGTTTCCACCCTTAAAAGTTCTTCTACTTGTTTTCCCTTCGAAAGAAATAAGTCCATTGAAGCTTCTTTCGCTGCGAGGGTCACCATTCCTATTAATTATTAACTAAGCCCTCGGCCAAAAAAAATTCTTCCAAATCGATAACAACGTATTCGACCAACTTCTTCTCGGCTATTCGTTAACCCCAAACGTAACTACCACTCGTCATGGCTTTCGTGGGAACGGGGGATGGATCACTCACCGCTGGGTCCAAGGAAGTTGAGCGCGACACCGAGTATCAGCAGGAAACGGGTGATTTGCGCCGGTTCGCGCCTCTGCCGGTACTGACGGTTCCAGTCGTGTCGTGGTTGCGCCAAAGAAGACGCGGTTGGCGCCTCGAGGACCATTTTTCCCCATACGCGGGGTGCCGGCGTCTTCCCCTTCCCCTTCTAGTCCTCTAGTCTTCTTCAAGCGCCTTTGAGTCCGTCGCAGCCGTTCGAATTTTTTCGATCTCCCAAAGGATTCCAGACTCAGTCGCTCCTGAAATACAAAGTTTTCCTTTACTTTTTTCGTTCGATCTTTAGGTGCTCGAGATCTTTGGAGAAGCAACGATTTGCGGTAGTCAATGAAGGGGAGATTGAGTTGAGCTCGGTTTGTCAGAAAACGATTTCGTTGAAGTGACGGGTTTGTGTTGTTGATTACTCGAAATTACTATTGGCAGACTTGAAGCTAATACTTATCTTCAATAATTGCTCTGTGTTCAATTGTAACTGCTGATAAGTAGTAATTACTTTAGACAATCATGACAATCAATAGGTGATATAAGGAGATAATAGCTGCTGAAAGTATTTTTATTTATTAAAACTAAATTCTTGTATTTAAATAAATTATAATTACTTTTCATGATATATTATGAGCTAGTAATACTTATCAAGCAGTAATGAGATTAAATCATGAACTTACATCGAGAAATTAAATTCACAAAGTGAAATAAGACTTCCAGCAAGTAGATTAACTTCTCAAGTGCAGCACTTCAATGGATTGACAGTCAGAAATAATTTTTGTATTTTACAGTACTAATAATGAAATGTATGAGTAGATTAATTTTACAATTATTTCACAGATCAGAATTATTATTTTATAACGGTATTTTATATTACATTATTGTACACACACACACACACACACACACACACACACACACACACACACACAAAATTTTATAATAGAACCAAATCATAATCGTTAATTTAAATACATTCGCTGTACGTCAAGTACTCGTTAAAGGTCATTCCAAATTAATAATGTACATATGGTAAAAAATTATTATTACGGTAATCATATCAATTCGTATATATATTTTGAATTTAGAATGTAATAAATATACTGGTTTATATAAGAATTAACATAGTTAATCTTCGATAATCAATATTGATGTTTAGGTCAAGTTATGCTCATATTTGCTGTAATGAATGTATATACGTTTGAAAAAACACACACACATTTTAAAGAAAGAAATTTATTTACAAAAATAAACCTCGTGAATATCGACTAAAAATCGTGCCACATTACTGGAAACACAACTTTTAGTTAATTTTAATACTTTTATTAGATTGCATTTATCATTAATGATAATATTAAGTGACAATTAAGTGACAATTTAATAAAATTCTAAATCAGACGTATTTCATATAATATTCGTTCCATTACTAAAACTTTCCTATTACTGTAATAATAAACTCTTTTTCAGTTACCTATTTGTTAAATGCAATTTATTTCTAAATAGTAAAATTATGCAAATTGAACGACATTGAAACTTAAATTTTAGTTAATAATATATTTTCATCCTTTTATTATTTACTTAAAATGTATTTACTAAACATAAATTATTGATACTCTCTATTTATTGACATAACTATTTTTATACATAAACTTAAGTAGGATGCTTTATAAAAAATTTAACCAGTAAAGAAGGTTTATTTGATTCCAAATTTTTCATTCGATTTTAATAAGAATTAATTTAATAATTATTTATCTGAATATTATATCTAAGCAGAAACATGCATTTACAATAGGAAGATAAGAATAACATTCAGCAAGATATTGATTTATTCAGAAATGCAGAAATTTTATATACCGATGCATTTTTATCGTTTATTTTTAACATTGCAAATTCTTGATCCAATATAAATTTCAAAAATTCATCTTACCATTACTTTATTTTTAATAAAGTATTCATAAATGACGATTTTGCTTATGAGAAATTGAAAATATAAAATATAGTTTGATAGGTAATAATTTTGCTTGTATGGAAACTGATGTATGGAAGTAAAGGAAAGATCTATAACTTCAATATACATATTATTATTATTAAATAAATTATATGATGTAACAGGTAATTTCCTATGATTTATTGATTCTCGCTTTTATAATTAGAGTTTTGCGCTTAGAACGAAACTGAATGATAATCTCATCTTTTCAAAAATTAAATCAGTATCCATTCAAATGATCATCAAGAAGATATTTATCTGATTAAATTGTTAATGATTATTGTATAAATTAAAATACTTATTATTTATAAGCTCAGAAAATGTACAGTTTTAATGCCCAAGAATTTGCTTGAAATACCGTTTCTAATATAAAATCCATGTAATTTATTTTCTATTAACGGCATAAATTTGTTTGGTATTTGTTCTACTGTAGAATAATGTTGATGACTTATCGATAATATTCAATATAATATTTATTTTTATATGTCTGTAGTATAAAGTAATATTAAAAAATTATTTAATAAAACTTATAATTAGTTCAGAGCATAAAACTTAAGGGCTCCAGAAGTTTTTTAATTAATTCACTAAGTACAAGGAAAAATACGGATAATTAAAAAATTGCCCAAATACACAAATATATTATATGAATTCTAAGAATAACTAATAACACGGAATCTTATTAAAATGACCATTATTTCTCATATTCAATTAATATAATACAAAAATCAAAGGAAATAAGACCGAGTAAAGTATCAACAAATATTTACAAGAAAATGTTGTTACTTTGAAAAATCTTTCAACGAACAATTACTGCTTCAACTTTCCTAATATCAAGACATATAGTTAACTAAGGCATAATAGAAAATTCATAATGGCATAGTAAAACTTTGTTCATATATATGATTACTTCAACAATTCTAATATAACGGATTGTTATAGATTTGAAAGGTGTTCTCATTTAATTTCGAACGAGTTCAAACAGAAACAAATTATTCTAATATTTGTTGTTGTATAATGGTGGAGTTTCATTTTCTTTCAGATCAATCTTTACCAATGAAGGTTTACGCATAAAAGCAAAGAACCAAATAAAAGATTGATGGTTAATCCCTCATTTACAAATAAGGGATTCAGATTTTTTAATTGCTAATTCAGTATTGGACATATAAAAATTATGTCATAATATAAAAAACTTAAAAACTTTTTTATTTTTGCTCGACTAACAATATAAGGAAATGTCATTTCGTACGTATTTTTTTAATCAAACCTATCGAACATTTATAAAAAATCAATACTTCTTTGGTGACATAAAGTTGTACTGCAAATAACCTTAATGGCAATTTATTTAACATATTATTGTCGATAAGATGAACGGAAATCAATATTTTTACATTTATATATGTATATATTATACATATATTAAATTATACATTTATACTCCGATATGAATTTTTTTATATAAATTCACAAGAGAAATATATCATGGAAGAGGAAATAATGATAATTATAATTAAATGAAAAGATAGAAATTTTGAATCGTATTTCGTTAAATATTTGTAATTAATGTATTTCAAATTCAGAGTTAAAATTTATACCCAAAATTAACTCTTACTGAATGTTATTATTAAAAGTAATTAAATGCGAGACTAATCGTTTAGTGTCGCAAGATTAAGCGTCACGTTATAATGTTCTCAGATAAAAAGATGAATTTTTGAACAACAGAGATGAGTATTTAATTTGAGAATTAACTCTTTAATTTTTCATAATAATAATATTCAAACATTAATATATTCAACTATTTCTGTTCCATTGTATAACATAATTTTTTATTATTGTTTTTTATCCTGATTTTACGTCTCTACAATTAATTTATTATTATTACGCTATTTATTGATTTTAAATACAGAATCCAGTAAAAAAATCTACTTATAAAACAACGATTACATTTTTAATAATACTGACAGTATTATCTTGAGATTACGAAAACGTTGTCTAAATAAATGAAAGTAATATTGCCTCGTATTAGCGTGCTTCTTCATATGTTAGATGCACGTATTTTTCATACAAGTAATCTCGTAAAGTAATTAATTGTATTTTATCATTTTATCATTCACTAATGAATTACTACGTATAATACACACAATATAATATATCAAAGTATTCTTTTCAAATTATTTTTACGTAAATAGCAAATTTTGCTCAATCAATTTTTCAGGGAAAAAATTCACTGATCACTAAAATAAGCCAACCACTTAAATACTATTTTGATGTGCACAAATGTACCGAAGCTTCAATAATACTTTCGTCTATTTTATCTACGCACAGTAATTCTATATTTAATGAAATAGAAATTAGCCCGCAATATACAGACATTCATTATTATTTTCAAATTATTACTCTATAATATACAGTTTTTTATACTAAAATTGCAAAAACACCGTTCAAAATAGCTTGCCTTTATCCCTATCGGAAATTCCTCTTATTGAACTCGAACATGCCAACATCCATGGCCTCACCTAAATGTTACTTTGGCGACGTTTCCTCCTAAAATCTCCCAGCAATTAATCAATGTCCCTTCGATAAGAATCACAGTTGTTCCCAAACAGCTAAACACCTACACGGAAAACGATGTATCAGTGAGAAAGAGTACGTCGATGCTTATTTGATTGTCATCTTTTCCTCGATACATTCAAATGGATCAAAGAGCGTGGCTTCGATAATAAGGACGTGAAAGACTGACTCTATGTAACGAGTATCTCAACTCCAGTGGCACGAGTCGTTATTTGGAGCCAACGATACTGATCGATGCGCATCCTCAGAGTTCAGATTACACAATGCATCCTCGTAACTCTGACCTCCGGTAGATCCGAGGTTTTTGCTCCGGCGTTGATACCGCAAGGGGTTTATCGCGTCTTTTTTATGCCGTTGAGCATCGAAAAAGAGAGTTCGAATAATGTTGCACCCATGATTCTTGGCTGGGACAAGGGCTCTTGTAAAGAGGCGAACGAGCTTGAAAAGCAGAAGTGGAATGTGTGGAGGAAAGGAGAGAGGGAGCGAGAGAGAGAGAGAGAGAGAGAGAGAGAGAGAGAGAGACGGAGTATATGGATGACTGGGTGAAGCTAGTAATTGCTTGTGCATACCTTCGTTGCGATCGAGCATTACAAATATGTGACAATGACGACGACTGATACTAATCAATTGAGCATGAATCGTGAAGAAATATCTAGGATTTGTGAGCTTACTCTTTATTTCATATGTTTTTGATTTTTCTAGCCCATTTTTATAATCTTGCAAACTGTACTGTTCCTTATCAGTACACTAGCTGTTCGTAATTATCTATTTAATTATTGTATTTGCATCTGGTTATAAATAAAGAAGTATATATTTATATGCTGACTATTGTACCGAGTATTATTATTAAAAGATTGAATATTAATTTTAATTAAATGAAATTACTATTGATTATCGTAAAACTAATTTACGGTGAGTGTTAACTAGTATTGCAAAAGTAATTTATTAAGTTTACCTAGTCTCTGAGTAAAGATAAATATATTTTATACTCGTTTTAAATTCTTGAAGAGGTGATTTAATTAATTTCGTTAGAAATTTGGTATTTCTATGTGGGTTTTTGTTGCTTAAATATCGAAAATTAATCTGCAAATCAATCGCGCACTTATATAAACGGCCGAGTATATACATTCTTTGAAGTGAAAAATCTCAGCCGTTAATAATATTGACTATGCGTTTATAAAGATCGAAAAATGCGTCATAAATTCACAGGTAAGCAAACTTTTGCTGCATACCCTAGGAATGTAAAAGAAACGAGCAAGAGTATGTATTTTAAAGTCCAAGACATTATAAAAACAAAAATAACGAGAATCAGATAGAAGAAAAGTTGCGATCGAAGCAAAGAAGACAGGTTTACATTTATTACGTAAGTGATATATTTTAATAATGAAGACGAAATAGATCAGACATTGAAAAAAACAGTTTATAAAAGAATAAAGTCCATTTATTTTTAATCTTCATTTTATAAATGTGCAATTTTATTAAATACTTGCTACTTTATGTTTTAAATATATATGTATATGTAACGATTGCACCGTCTGAAGCTTGACGTATTAACTTCAACAATAAAACGATAAAAAAAACACGTTTCATTGCTAATAATAAAAAAGTAATTGTACTTTCCGCCTTTCGAATTCGGTAAACAACTGCAACGTTAGCTTAGAAGTCAACTTTCGCACAACATAATTAAAATTCATTTAAATACGCGTTTCCTCATTTGAAGAAAATCAATCTTTCCTCGTAATACATTTGATTTCAATATTAAATGTACATTATTGAATTATGATTAAAAATCGTTGCACATCCAATACCCGTCAGGTATCGAGATATTGTGGTGATCAGGATGACGCCGCAAGAATAGACGATCGCAAACGCAAAAGTATTGACGGAAACACACTCTAGTTACGACTAAAAGCAGGTATCGGCTCTCGGATCGAGACGCCGAAGGTACGCACCAGGTAAGGCGAGAGCGCGAGGAAAGTCCTGAACAGATGCAGGATGTGTATGTCATTGCTCGTGTGATCGCACTCTGTCCCTTTCCACAATTTCGCGCATTCATGACGACGCATCGACCATGATACATGGAGGCCTACGACCCTCGTCCTGACACGTTGACCTGGCAGTTACGTTCGCTGATGTTTTGGCTTTTAGACGCTCAATGCATTTAACGACGCAACGGTCGCTAACGCGTACACCGTTATGCTCGTTTTCCGACTTGGCGACAGTCTTGTCCAGTGGCACGAAATGCAGAATAAGTTCTGATGCCTGTACATTCTACACATGCGCGCGCGTATTCACGCACGCACGCACGCACAAATCGTTACTCTGACTCGTGATATATGGCACGAATCTAAGAATAGCCTGGACGCAATATGTGTCCAATAGAAATGTAATTATAAACGATTTTTAATAAGTACTGTACCGATCTTAGTAAAATAAGTTTGGATTGTTGAAATTGTTAAATTTTTAAAATTATCGCGAAATAAGCTCTGAAGTATTACGAGTTGAAGACCTTATTTTTATCGCTGGTCTTTCATTCCAATGTATACTTAAGAGTATAGTTAAAAAATTAAAATGTAAAAAATAAAATACTGAAAATTATTCAAAGGGATGAAAAAAACGAAACATAATTTAATATGTACTGTCTGAATTGAAATGTTTTTTCATTCAATTCTGAAATAATTAATATTTAAGAAATGAATTGAAATAATGTTTAATAATTTTAATTTTAAGAGATATTATCATGACAGGAAACAATAATTTTTAATACATGCTCCTAACAAAAAGATAATTGAGTTCGTTCGAAGTTGTTTTCGTCTAAACGAGTGTTAGGCTAAATGTTAGAATATAGACTAACTTGATTGCCTCAATTAAAAACGTATCTTTCAAAAATTCTTACAAAATATTTATTTTAATGCTACGACCCATAAAATACAAGATTAATATTTACTTAAGTTTGTGCACAATTGTAATACAATTGCAAAGGTGCGTTATACATCTTTCAAACGATGTAAGTTTTGCATTTTATTGGAAATTTAATTTTCTGGAATCAATAGACGAGCGCTATAAGGATGCATATTGTCTATAAATTGATTTTCCCGCAGTTCTGAGTAAATACTATAGAATTGTATTTCTGTATTATTCGGATATATTATTATAAAAATATCAATGTTGTATCGAAAAGCCAAAGTATAAATAACGATATCAAACGTAATAAAAATATAACTTTTCATGAATTTTTCGGATTGATAAATATGTAGTAATGAAAGCGTTTAAAAATATAATTCATCTGATAACACAAGTTCAGTATTCAAAGATATTTTATACCGCATATTCTATAAGATTATTCAGATACATGTAAATACACACGCATATACATTTCTTTGCTCAAAAATTATCTATAAATGTGAAACTCAAGTTCCGTAGACGTGAATTGCTCGAAATATTCAGAGAAACAAATATTTTTCCTTATATGACACTAGTTTTTTATCTTTACATGTTTCAAGAAAAAATAAAGAAATATTTGTACGATAGTTCTAGAGAATCTGAACAGGGAAATTCAAAGATATACGTATATAGTGACGTATATAGTGACTAAAAGAATGAATGCAATTTATAAAATTTTTATACGACATATACATTATTATCATCCGAAAAATAAGTAAATTAATATTAAAGTCAAATTGCTTCTTAAAATGCATCACAAACGAAATCTCGTGATACGGAGTATATTATTCTGAGAAATATAAACATACGGTGGAGTAAGTAACACGTTCATTTTAATAAAAGCCTAATGATACGTTAAACAATTGAGGGGAAGTTTTATAATAACATCAAATATATATTTCCAGGTATCATAAACTAGATTTATAGCGTACATATGTGTAAGTATTGATAATTTCAGTAGGCAATTTAATGATTTTCCTAAACGTAATGCGATGAGCGAATGTTTTTTAATGCATTATCTACTTCTGTTTGTAATCGAATATTTAATTTCCAAAGATGGTGCGTATGTTAAAATCAAGTTTAAAAACTTCTACGGTACCGTAAATATACGTCAATTTATTAATAATTATCCGAATGACAAATGAAATACAAAAAATGATGCGCATTTAAGTATACGTATAATTGTGAAGATATATTATTTTAAAGATGCGTAGGGCTGTATTTAATTGGAGTTTTAATTATTCAAAATTAATATCCTCAATAACGAAGTACATAGTTACATGTTTCATTTCTACTTTTAATTATATTATAATTAAATATGATTGGCGTCAATAGATCAAAATGTCAATAGATGAAATCAATTTGACCATTCTATTTCACAAAATGACTGTTATCTACGGATATATACTGAGCTTGCATTTATACTTGTTAAGAATAGTATTCGCCATTTTAATTTACCTCCATAAATATATGGACGTTTAATTTAATGCCTCTATGATGTACTTTTTATTGAGTACTTATATTTTTATACCGTTTTCTCAGAAACTTTTCGTATTCATTCTACGTTCACGATTACTACGGTCAATGTAAATTATCTCATATGTATCCAACTGAGTTTGTTGGAAATCAACTTAAAGTTCGATCAATCACTTTCAAATCCTTTTATATTCTTGCTATTCCACGTTAGAAATTTTTCTCTTTACGGTATATTTCTTTCTAAGTTCAGTTCATTTACGTCGGGTTATATGATATCTGTGCAAATATACTTTCTGTCACTTTTGTGTCTTTTACGAAGGTGAGTCATACTATCTTGATTAAAAGTACGTAATTCGTTTCTTTCAGGATATCCCTTGCCGCTTTTATCTGGAAATACTATATGAATATGATTACAATTACTATTAGATTGTATTGAAATGTTTATCTTTGATGTGTCAAAAAGCAAATGAAATCGTAAAATTGCTTTCATAATTGCATAAATGAAGAATCTGAGACCGAATTGACGCTATTCTTAATGCGGAGTGAAATTCTTAGACACTTTTATATTTATAATTTTTTAAACTATGGATTCCAATGTGAATTATGTTTGTTTTTAAACTTTGTTTAAAATTGTTATAAAATTTTCAAACTTCTGATTTGGACTTTATTATCGAATTGATAAAATGTAATTTATACGTTTAGTATTAAATTGAAGTTGCACATCTATTTATTATTGGACATATCGATTATGGGAAATATTTCGTTGAAAATGGAGACTAATTAAAATTCGCCCAAAGCAAATTTTAAACCGAGGAAAAACTACATCTAAAATGGGTCAAATATTTATATGTTTCATTCAATATATTAGGCGGACGATTTTTATTCCAAAAGTCAGGTTATAGAAGGAAATTATCGAGTTATAGAATATGAATTTCATCCTTCAATTTTTCAGATGTAATTTTGCAATAAAAATAATGCTCGATGACTAATTATCCGAGAAATCTAGAAAAATGGATAAATATTTTTCATAATTTTTACAAGAAGCCCAATTTGGGCTAAAAACCTTGTATGTTATAACCTATTAATTAAAAAATAGACACTTAAAGTAGTGAGCCGACAGTTTCTTAAGAATGCATTCCAATGAATCTTGAAATTCTTCCTTTATCGCCATTCTACCAAGATTCCGAACCCTTACGTTTATCATCTTCCTTAAAGAACTCTTTAGAACATTCTTCAGATGTTTTTTATTTTATTTCGCGTTGTCTGGTTCAATAGAAAATTTGATGGCTTTTTTCTTTAGACTTCAATTTGCTATCGTTCAAAAACTTGTACTACTGAATAGTTTTGAATGTTGGATAGATCCCAGAAGATCCTGTTTATTTATTAACGCTAAATCGAAGCTTCTTGATTTTCAAAAACTTTTCAATTCTCAGCAAAGGACGTGTTCATCGGTATTATTTAATTTATTTTATCGTCAAACATTAAAAAGTCATAATTAAAAAATTATAGTCTATAGAATCAATAAAAAGTTGATACACTATGTTTAGAACTAGTGGTTTTTTTTTTTTTTTTTTTTTTTTTTTTTTTTTTTTTTTTAATAGATTTGAAATGCACATAAAGTTAACTGAGTATCTTTTCTATTGATCGCAATATCAATAGAATCATCAATATCAAGTTATTCAAGTATGAAAAATATTATTTAACTTTGAAGTGATCTAAATATTTATGTATTTTTTGCACATATAACGAGTAATGTCGCTCATAGAAGAATGTTTTAGCAATAACAAGTATATATTTCTGTGAATGTCTAAAATTAAAGAGCTAAGGGAACTAAATAAATCTATGATTAATGACTTGTTACTATTGACGAAAAAATCTTAGATTAAGCTTGTCTATATCATTAGTATCATTACCTCATATTGTAATTTTATTGTATTACATAAAAAAAAGTCTAATTTAGTATTTATTATTCTAATGCACACTTTGTTAGTTCCGCTTTAGAAATATAAAATATAGCATGCACGGTAGAAAAATTTACATTTCAGTGGAATGACCTAAATTTAGAAAGAGCATTTGCATACTACAAGTGCGTTTGCTTTTATATTTTTCTACATATTGTATATATTTTACGTCTGACGGAAGATTTTTCTTTCATTTTCGATCGCTACGTAAGTCAAATCCATTTAATAATTTATACCTTTGCTTCACTATAATCTGTCATAAGATCACCAAAATAATTTGGTGTTCCTGTTCGAAATTCAGGCAGTTCCTTCTAGTCTCTTAAACTCCACCTCAACTCGATCTACGACAGGATTTTAAGGAGCAGTATATACGCGAAATGTACGCTAAGCCTCTGCGGCAGTACAATACACAAGAAAGTGGGGTTTTCCGCTATTTCTAAGACGAATAGTCGTCACCATTAGACTCCCGTCCAGATGACGTGTATTTTCACACGACAAGAAAGATGAACTGACACTTAGTAAACTTAATCACCGACGTCTTTCGCGTACTCACCGAACACCAATTACACTATGATGGGAAAAATACTTTTATTTCTTCTCTTCGTTTCACTTCTAAACAAACACACTTTGAATTATAGGTATTTTGTATGATCAAGGGATTACCAGATAGAGCGATATAACAACGTGTTGTTAACAATTTTTTTGTAATTCTAAAACTCTGTTCATTCGTGTATCGATTAAACTTTTGTGCTTATTTCTTCATAAATTGGCTGTCGATAATCTTAACTCTCTTCCCAATTAGCCTATATATCACGTAACGCATTAATCGTTACATTTTGTTAATCAGTCATTACATCAACAACTTACATAACAATATGATTGCATAGAATGAATTTATTTGTGTATGTATACATGTACATATAAAGTTAAGTGCACGTAAGAGATGCGATGCATTTTATGGACTAAAATGAAACTTAACGATTTATTATAAGAATTGCAGATATATGATATTGTAAGTACGTAAAATTTACATAGAATAGCTTTTTGAATTATATCACCGTTAGGCGTATTTTTCAATATATATTCAAATGAATATATATTAGATACTTTGCAAAAATTCTTTTCGAAACGAGCGAAATCATGAATAATTACTTATATTTATGCAAAATAAAAGTAGTAAACAAATTTCTTTTTACACCTACATGAAGTATGCGAAAATCAAACGAGTCATAAATATAAGAAACCAGTAGGATAATTAAAATTTCAATCACGAATAGTAGAAAATGTACTACAGAAAATTGACTCAATCTATTTTTTACTTGAATTCTACTATATACGCGCGCGCGCGTGTGTGTGAGTCTATTTCTAAATGAAACATTTGACTGGAACAATCGCTAGCTTGCATACGGTAATTCAAAAACATACAGCACGCACATGACCATCAATGAACGTGGCGGTACATGAATTTTACACAACATCGTATTGCGTATTAACCGGTGCTACTAAATACTACTGGTGCGGTATTCTAACTTTTTTGTACACTTCAAAGTAAAACCATGAGAATTTTACGAACCTCCAAGGTATTGGAAATCTGAGCTTCAGAGGGTTACCGAACGTCGGCTCTCTCTTTCTTCCTGTAAGTAACCATACAAATAGGATCGTGGCTCAGCTTTTTCAATTTGGAAAATTTAGGTCAACGAGCATCCAGAATAAAGCGGATGCGAGTGAAACGTGATTCCTAGCATTTTAACGTTTCATTTCACGAATTCACAAAATTTTTTCACGTTATTCAAGAGCGAAATTTCATTCAACGCTCGTTTGTGTATCCGTAATTAAGACAACGCGACTTCTATTTAAAATGAAAACGTGCGTTTCTAAGTCGCCATAGTTGCATGGAAACTGTTTTTATATCGCAAAGAGAAATATAGTGGAGATAAAAGATTCAAAAAAGTATATATAGTTTTCCGAATACGATCTTTAGTCCACTTCAAGTATGTTTATAAATTTTTTAATAAGAAATATTGATTTCCATAATAAAGCTGACACATCGTTTGTTGAAAAATGATTTCGAATTAAATTTCGATTTGCCCAAAAAGTATCAGTAAGTCATAATCGTTGAATAGGCATTAAATACTTCGAATAAATTTATATTATCGTTGCTCGTTAAATTCGCTCGTCAATTAAGTGATATGTGCGTGAAAAGAAAGAAATAACTTTACGTTTTTTAACGAGTATACTTAATTATACGTCACAAGCACCTTTAGATTAAGTTTACTAATGTGATGCATTTACTCAACGCGCGAATAGTGATTCAATCGGTTTTATTTACCTCGTCTAGAATACTCTGTACAACATCTGTAAATTCATAAACAAACTGACTCTTTGATATAAGTTAATAATATTACGATGGTATAACTCAAAAAAACATTTAAAAACCTTCCTCAGTATGTTCCTGTGAATATATTACGTTCAAAGATGAAATAATAGGCGAAACTTTAACTTAAGTCGCATAATAGACTTTCAATTGTCGCTTTCATAATATGATATTTAATTCGAGATCTCTCAATACATTCGTCATTATACAGTAGATTTTATTGATAAAACTAAACAGCAAAATTTTATTTTTCCATTTTAATGAATTTATAATTTATATTCAGTCTTCTATCAAACCAATGGTACATAAATAAAACGTACCTCTTTTAATTTAAGACTCCTAAGCCGGTCAGATTCAATTTAAAAATAAAAGCAGTATTTTATGCCTGATATAATTGTAATTATATACTTTTACACGGTGATAGGTTGGTTTTAATGTTAATTTCCAGTAATTAAATTAGAATTTTCATTTACAAAATTAAAATAGATGCACGAAAGGAGCGAACGAAAGTTTGTTTGTGTGTGTAGCATGACCTTACCCATTTATTCATATTTCCTTATGCAATTTGCTTTATTATCAATTTACCAGAAATTAAGTACAATATAATTGATATAAAGCTTCGACAACTACAAAAAGTTTCT
Source organism: Wiebesia pumilae (assembly GCA_018907045.1). Taxonomy (NCBI): domain Eukaryota; kingdom Metazoa; phylum Arthropoda; class Insecta; order Hymenoptera; family Agaonidae; genus Wiebesia; species Wiebesia pumilae. The sequence goes on from JACCHZ010000121.1 coordinate 1,357,327, forward strand.
CTAATTATTTTCGTTAACAATAACGTTGTTTTCTTCAAATTCTCAAAAGGTTTATACTAATTATTTGGCAAATGAACTTTCAATCGTGTTACCTTTTACCGAACATCTGTAATGCAAAAATTTAATATTCTCTTTGCCGTGGAAACATTGCAGTGTGGAGACATTAATCGTATTCCGAGTGAAAATCTACCTACATTTCCTGACCCCAACTTTAACGTTATTAATTTACAAACAAATCGTCAGTTTCTCCTTTTCAACTTTTCCATTACGAACCTATGTTATTCTTCATGGTGACTAAAGCTCGTGGTTGGCATCATGAAGATCTACCGCAAGCTACTGACGTGACATCGTGTCAGCTAAAACCGCGACCATCATCCCGTTGGACAGATTGACATATTTTAGTTGCGCTCGGAGACGATCTCGCACTTTAGATCGAAAGCCAATCGCATCGTTTTGAGGCTTAGCCTATCTTCGTGGATTATTCTCGTGGCATAAATCGTTTTGTGAATATTTTCGTTTTTGTTCGATAACGGATTGGTTCTGGCGAAAGTTGTAGGAAGCTGAATGGGAAGTCGTTTACCGACGGAGATACCGGTTTTATCTACATTTGTATTAGATTTGCGCCCTGAGAGATTTATAGTTAAATCTAGCATGAATAGAAAGATGAATAAATAGATAGAGTCAGCGTGAGACCGAGAGAGTGAGAGAGTAACGTAAAGATGAATGAATAAGCGAGAAAGTCAGAAATTTCTAAAAAATAGAAGGATTCCTACGGAATTTCGACTAATATTTCGTAAATATTGTTATCTTTTCGGTGTAAATTGTATAGTCTAAGTTCAGCTTTTCAAATAATTTGAGCTATTTTAAATTTTATACACTATATCGGTGGTTAATCCATATAAGAAATTATCCTTCAAATTCTACCCTTATTGGCAGAATTTTTACAAAAGTGATTTTGTAAATATATTTTTAATTTTTATGCTTGAATTGACGAAACAAATATATTTTGACAAAGCATTATAAAAATCTTTTATAGAACCTCGTTACATTATTCGAATTTAAAGTCCGTAAATTATTAAATTTTAAAATCGATGCTAAACTAAAAATGTCTAGATTTAATAAAAGTAGATTGTGATAATGATTGTAGAAAAAATAAAATGTACGTCCTTTTATTTGATGTTAGAGTCAAGTATAATAATAAAACAATTTGGCAAAATAGTTTGATTAAAATTACAAGCCTTTAATGAAGTAGCGTGAAATGTTTTAGTACTGATAAAATCATCTGTATTTTTCGTGAGCTATTAAATTTAAAATTAAAAGCTCAAAATTTAGAATAATATGCAAAATGAATCTCCAAGATCTTTAATAGTAAAATATTCGATTTATGAAAAATTCTTACCTGTTGTAATGCAGTCCATTTACATATTAAAAGTAATGCATATTACTTATTCTGTTTATTACATTTTATTCTTAAAAATCGATTGGGAATGTATATCAATTTATATATATAAAAATTCAATTCAAAAATTCAAGAAATGATATTGTAATGCCTAGACTTTATAGACTTCATTCATCACAAAACATAAAGCAATAATTTCAATAGTCTATTATTATCATTCTCGTGAAAGATATTTAATGTATAAGGCATCATTTGGTTAAAAATAGAAAGTGTTATTCTGCATTATTTTATATTTAACCAAAAACGTAATGTGTAATAGGTAACTTTAGAGGATTTGCACATTCATCAAAATAAAGTAATGTATCAAAATTACACAGTCAATTTCTGTAAGATTCTAAATATAAATAAATTCATCATCAAATTATTATATGCAAACAAGTTTTATCATAAATTACTTTAGTAAATTATCGGCGTCATCAAATTTCAGGATTGCGTAGGAATTTTTATAATTTTTAAAAACACATTTATTATCTTTTGAAATTAAATGAAAATTGTTTTAAGAATTTACGAACTAAAACTTATTTCCTATTCGTAGGTTTCAAAGAAACTAAACAGAACAAGAAAAGAAACAATATTTTTACAATTGGATATTTAGCGATAAAAATGTATATTTACGAAAAAATAAAAAGCATCTTAGCTGATGTATATTAAATAATAATTTGAATATTTCCAATAATTCGAACGTTAAATGTTTCTGATTAAATTTGATAGATTTTGAAATTCTAACACAATATTGTGATGGACGATGTTCTTGAATTTCGTATAAAATCAATTTTAATTCATCAGTATTAAGGAGACTAGATAGTCGTTTACCTTAAAAAAATTTCTTTATAACACTATTCTAAAGGAGCTAAGACACATACAGTTACGTCTTTTTATCGCGTGTTTATTATTATCGTATGTAATGCGAATAAATATTTTGAAAGTTCTTTATGTATTTAGAGTAATAGAAGTTTTTTTGTGTCGTTCATCTTTCATAAATATGTAGTTACACATCTACAAAAATAAAACAATCATAACATTAGTTTTCGCGACTTATAAAATTCCATATAAAAAAAGTATGGATTTTATAGGTTTATCTGTGATTTATCCCACTGGAACAAACGTTTTACACGCTCTCAAATTTTTTTTTTCAAATTGATTTAAGTCTCCGTTCAAAAGTTATGATCTAAAAGTAAGAAATTAAATGAAAAAGTTGCCAGAAAAATCGGGTTTAAATCTACCCATCGGTACACCATTTCGACTAGAAAATCAACAATCATGAGCATTATTATATATATACTCGACAAGATTATGTATTTGGAATGTACAATTTATATATACGTGCATATTATATTTTTTCCGAAATGGAGTTTACCGTTGAAAAATACAATTAACAAATTGATCTTTTTCAATGAGAAAGAAGAATTTATGGTAAAATGGAAAATATTTGTTTTTGATAATTTAAGATTTAACTGATAAATTATATATATTTTTAGTAATATATATACGAGTAAACCATTTAATGCAACAAAGTGTAACCATAAATGGCATCAAGAGTCTTGACCGAAATTGAAAGTTACCTCTTGAGTTATAAGAGTTTTGATTAATGCGATAAATTTAAAAGATAAGTACTAAAAGTTTTTAACCTAGTTTTGCAGAACATTTTGGGTTACAAACGAATATTAGTTGTAAAATATGCACAACAATATTCCATAATTTATATATCAACATTATTAAATGAATGATATCTTTCCTTAAAGCATAATAAATTATATTCCCTGTGAATAAATATAAGAAAGTTAAAATTATTTCCAAATAATTCTCACTAATACTTAAACGTATTTTTTAAATGTTCATTTTCTTCGTAATTCACTTGACTTTCCTATCTATTTATGCAGTAATTCATTAAATACCCAAGGTGGAATTAGTGCTTTATTTAATAAAATCATCTTAACTGTATATTTATTTTAATTATTAGCTAATTACTTTTAATTTATAATAGTATTTCCACTGTACAGTGACAGTATAGGATACCACAAATGCAATATCCTTAATATTGAAGTACCTTCGAAGCTCTATATGCACATATTTACTTTTAAATTTATTGTACTATTATAATAATAAATAACAGCCATAAAATTTAGTAAAGGAAATTACTAGATACGAAATATAAGAGCACATATAATATAATGATAACCGAAACAAATCTGGCAATTATAAATGCAACGACTGATAAATTATGGATAAATATTAAAAATTATTAATAAATGTTACATATCCTAACAACAAGACAATAATTCTGTGACTGACTTGGAAATATTTCTGGAGAAGAAATTGTCAAAACAGTACGAACAAATGTTGGTGTACCAATTATAAAGTGTGGAAAGAAGATTTTGTCATTTCTTCATTGACTGAAACTTTATTAGTTAGAAAAACTTTGATTATTCTTTGAGTATTCTTTGTAGCAAAATGGATTTTCGATAGCACCTTCAGCTTTGACGAAATAAGATGCGTTATTCAAGAGTAAACTCCAAGAAAAATTTAGAGTCAACGTAGAAAGTTAGGCTATGCGCACCTATTACGGAAGATATAAAGTTACCCCTCCATTTGAAGGGGTAAGTATATTACGTTCCTGCTTCTTCCTTTGTAAGACAAAATTATACAAGCAAACGTATTTCTTCTTTACTAACCTAACATTTCTTCTTTCAAGACTGAGTTAACGGTAAGAAGGAGGTTTAATCATTTGTTTTCATTAAAGTTTCAACAAATTTTAGTTTCGTGTAACGACTTCTCTGTGAGATTTGAGTTTACATTTACAATTGCTCACTGTGAATTAATCCACGTAGTTAATAGTATTACTTTAGTGATCAATATTTTAATTTACTCAATTTAAGTATATAACACAAAGTTTTACGTATATCTATATATAAGAAGACAGTTTTCAACATAAGACAGTTTAAACATAAATACATTACAGTATTTCCTTACTCTAAAGTAATCTAAGATTTCTAGAACTGAACAAATATATAACAGGGAACAATAGCCATTATTTATCATTATTGATACAATAAAATGGATTTTTAACCAAATATCAATATAAATAATATTGCTGAAAATCCTAGAGACAAGTCAAGTTAGATTTATGGGAAAAGATGTATAAAGGTTTTACTCGCAGTTCAAACGAACGTAAGTCGCTTTCTTTAGATCACCTGAAAATATGATATTTTGTATCTCGTAAAATATAAATCTAAGAAGGAAATTTGAAGAAGGATACAATTTTTTCAGAAATATTAAAAGCTAAGATGTACAAAAAATATGAAAAACTTTATTTAAAAGATGTTATCCTTATTTACAAAAGTGTGCGTAACATATTAACGTTTAATTAAATTTTTATTACGATTCTGACTTGCAAATTATGGAAATTGAATTAACATTATCCTGTAGTCTGTATGTTCTTAAATCATCGTCTTACAACAGCATTTCTGTGCTTTTTAATTTTACAATACCACGGATAATGTTTTATTTCAATTAAAGTGTTTTATTTCAATACTAAATAATTAAAAATTAGAAAGATGTAGACTTGGTCGTGAATCTGTAGGTAAATTTTTAAATTATCTGGCATTTCATTTATCATTACAAAATTGTATTTTCATATTATCACTACAAGCAATTACGTTTTACGGGATTCTTATTGATTCTAAGAAAATGCACATTTTCTATGACCTATAAGACTGTGTAGTATAAATTTATATGTTGTACTAAATTTACAAATGAACTACGAAAGAACGAGAATGGAACTCCTTTTCCTAAAACGAATAAATAAATGTGAATTCGCGTAGAAATGGTTAAGTGAAATAGAATTTCTGAATCACGATTAAATATCGCCTATGTATTTTCTATAGTACTTCATCTCGCAAAGTATAACAATGGACAATTAAATTTATATAAGCACTGGCATTTATTAACCTGTTACACATACTAGATAGCTGAAACATTAAGCTTTTATGTAAGCCGAAAAACTAATAATTTTTCACGAAAACCCATTAAAAATTTTAAACGTTTAGTGAACAAATATATAGATAAATTGATTTAATTCATTATTAAAATAATTGATTCATTAGTAAAATAAGTAAAATAATTTTCGAACTGTGAGTTAATGGTTATCGATCATACTATTAATTAAGGGTGTATTCGTGATATCATATCTCATTTTAACGTCATCTAGTACAGCCACACTGCAATTTAAGAATTTAAGAGGAAATTTTTATTACACAATATAATAAATATTGGAAGGAATTTTTTTACGCACCATTTTTCAAGTTCCATTTGAAAAATTGCATTTTCATAGACTTCCAAAATTTCAGTGCAATTTATCAGTCTGTGATAAAGTAATGCAGAAAGGCTTTTGCACGACATTGGTATTACATAGAATTGATAGTTGACTATTTTTCTCGATGTACGGTAAAAGAATCGACACAATATTAGCGAGTGTCGCGTCACGTTGTTTCTTCGTATAATCACTTGCATCACGGTTGTTGCGTTTTGTGGAAAATTTGAGTCGCGACGTAAAGTTCTCGTTCTTGCTCAACTATGCGGTTGTTTTTTGAAATAATTTATAGGAAGTGCTGTTGGTAAACTGTTGAATACACTCCTTGAAAAGCTTTCGTTTTGAAACGAAGTGCAAGGATGTATCGCGTTCGTTTTCTAGGATTTCTTTCTTTGTTGGTTACAGGCAGCAATAATAAACATTGACATAATATCGCGTAATATTGAATATTTGTTAAAGGTTACAGAATCGTGAAACAGTGAGCGACAAAATATAAATTATATTTTTTGTTTTTTACTTTGTGAAGCTTTTAAATTCATAGTTTTAACGTTAAAGAATTTGACACAATGAACACAGAAATAAACTTACACCGGGCAAATACTAAAATTTTAAGGTTGTTTGACTTTTTGTAAATTAATATTGTACTATACTTAAATACTTCTTATTTAAGTAATCAGAGGAATTTTTTATTTTCCTTTTTTGTTGCAACGTACAGCATAATAGTTCGTGAAATCATCAATTTATGTCAAAATATCATTATCAGTAGAATATTTAAGGCAACAGACTTTCTGTGCTGAATTACTTTTTGGAAATACATCAAGAATCACACATGTACTGTTTAAATAGCATTTTATATGCAGAGAAAGTATGTGAACTTTGATTACTTGGGACTAAAGCAAACTACTTGCGAAATATGAATAGACTACGAAAGAGCCGACGAAACTTAACAAAACCCATTGAAATCTTGGATCACCCCTACAATTTGCGAATAAAAAAATCTTACGATACTAAAACTTCATTTATTACAAAGATGCAGATGTTATCCGCCACTTTTCTCCTTTTATTACTTTCTGCAAATAATTTGCTTCGAAACAGAGGGTAAATAAGGTACGAAGATAAAAACATCTTGCCACGTTGTAAGTAAACTTTCGTTGAGAGATGAATGTCAAATAGGATTATGTAAATATATTACATAATTTAGCACAGAGAGAGAGAGAGAGAGAGAGAGAGAGAGAGAGAACATTAACAAAATTACTCGAAAGTTGAAGTAAACGTTTCAAGCAAATGCTCGTATACTCAAAATGAACCGTTGCACATTATTTTTTAAATAGTATAAACTCCAAGTTACGAGTAACTTTTTAACATGAAGTGACAACTATTTCATTGATATATTCTTATGCATGAAAAAGAGTTATTACGATTTAGAATGAATCCGAGTGTTTACGAAGCACAACATTGATTGTATACTTATATAATATTCTTTCGTTTCTCAGTCATTCAAATATATGCCAATAATATTAAAGCCAAACAAATATCAGCTTATTTAATATTACAAATTATTTAACATACGGCATGTTGACCATAAGAGTATAATATACAGTAGAATAGTAATAAGACAGCGATAGCTATCATTAGAATATACAACAGTAAAATGGTGATAATAGCGACGATTTACATACCTAATAATAAGCATGTGGATAGTATAGATGTGCATTAGATATTTGTGCCACGATATAATATAATATTGAATTGCAATGTCGGTACGTGTATAACTGATTAAAATTAAAAAGAAGGCTTCATGGAATGATAATTTTCTCGCGTGGAAAAGAATGGATCATCCTTTCGAATGTATAACAAATTTAATTGAAAATTAAAAGCGACAATGGGAAATAGGAAGGAACGTATTTGGTATGCGGCTGGTAACATGTCCTACGTAATTTCAATCAACGATTATTTCTGTGGTCGCGTTAAAGTGGCAGCCAGGAAAATAGATATTGAAAGAGAGGAAGAGAGAGGAAGAGAGAGAGAGAGAGAGAGAGAGAGAGAGCCAATGATTTTCCTCGTAATATACGAATTGTAAAGCTTTCTCATTGTAAAACGGCGAAATAAAACGGAGAAAAGCGGAGAATAAAAGGTACATAAATAAAGGTATTACTCGGATGCGAATATGCATTACAGTGCCACCATGGCACTCTTGAATATTATAATTCCTTATCAAAGGTGCAAAGCCACGTAGGGCGTGATTTATGCGTACAGTGCCGTACACGACTACGAGAATGGAAGGCGACCCGATATCCGCCACTATATCTCCATTTTCTTGCACGCACCGTTGAAGATATCGTCGGAAATTTCTCGGCACACTCGTTTTTTATGAAATAGGTCGGTAGCTCGATTCTAAAATGGTTTATTTGTGGAAATAAAGCTCGGAATGAAGTATTACTCGGCGAAGCGTCTGCTACAACTGCGATCGCGGTAGTTACGCTTCAAAACTTGTTTGTCAGTTATAACTTACTACTTTTTTCGAAAACCGTTAAAAACGTTAGTGCGCGATATCTGCTTATGTATAAAAATTAATATTAGTTTGAGAATGGCTGTAGCGATGCTGAAAACAATCTTCAAGAAAGCAGTTTTAACGGAGAACTAAATAATTCCGTGACGATGTTCACGATGCAAAAGTTATAATTATGTTTTTATTTAGCAAAACTTGGTTTCAGCGTACAATATTCTATTCATACGTAGTTATAAATGAATATAAATTATCTTCAATTTGAAGCCGTACAAAATTCATTAAATATCCATTTCCTCGTTAATTGTAAAATTATTGAATTTTCTGTTTTCGAGGTTGCGGTGTTCTACAACTCGCTACGATCATTCTAATATTATGTTTCCTGTATTGGAAACTTATTAGACTGCATGTACTTAGTTTACAGCTAATAAATTGCGCGCAATTGATGAGTCACTTTCTCTACTATACCGATGAAAAACTTGTTACGTTCGTTTAGAATACGTTTTAAAGAAAAAATATATAATGCAATAGGGATGATAACAATAAGAATTTGTATATTCGATGAATAATATTCGACGTTAAACGGAGAAATTTATACTACACATTTGTATCTATTCTGTATTTCGCGGTACATTATATTGTTCATTAGAGTTTATTAAACTAAAGGTATTTTTCGAGTCGCGTTTGTACGAATATCTAATTATGCCTATTATAACATTTGTCTGACTATAAAATTATAAGACACGCGCTATGATTTTGATGAAAATATTTTAAATAAAATAAAAATAAATAAAGAACCTATGTATTTACGTTTCTTCAATTATATATACTAAATTTATCCAAATATACTTGAATCTTAAGAAGTTAGATTTTCAGAGTAAAATTGTTTAAACACACACCAAAATTTATGTACAATATATGGCCCTTCATACTCGTCTTCCTCTACTTCTGTGCATCTAGAAATGTGTAAACTTTCATCAGTCTTATCTAACATTCCATTCAATTACAAAAAGCCAAATTTTTTTTCAAACTAAAGTCTTGTATGCTTTAGGTAATAAAATGTATTCTGCCCTAAATAAAATAGTTCTTTGAATAAATAGGCATTTTTATTTATACGAGTTTCTTCGTATGAGATATACGAGCATACACTTGCGTGCTTGTGTGCGTGCGCTTCCATCGGTAATTTAATTCTTTTAACTCGATATCATTGAAAATGACTACTAATCCTTTGATGAATTTTTAATGGCATTACTGTGTTCCGTTAATGGATTTTACACCGCCTGTCAATATCACGTGTAAGAAATTATTTTTTAATTATGCGAGAAAATGTAATTAACTTAATTTACATTGCATTCTATAATTGAAAAAATTAACATACGATATATTTCTTATTTACCGTGTACATTTGAAACGTGGATGAATAAATTTGAAAAAGGCGAGAAAAAAGGGCAATTCGATAAAAAAAAATATTAACAAGAAAAGCCGAATACGGTTGTGCAAGATGCGAGAGAAGGAGAGTTAGAGAAATTAGCGACGGATGCTTTGGCTTCGTAGTTCCTTTTTACCGGCAGTCAAAGGAGCACGTCTTTCGTCCTTAATCCTTGTTCTTTGGATAGCGATGAGGTTGCTCCTTCAAAAGACCCCATTAGGTCCTCTATCAAGTGTTTCAAAAGAGCAAGGACACTCAAATTACGTCCCTTCATTTTTTTTTTCGTGATTTTTCTCCGCCTTTCTCTCACATACCCCCTTGCAGTTGCTGTTTTTGAATAAACTTGTACTTAACTTTACAGGCGGGTACTTGCAAAAGGAGAAAGAAAAACCTATTTGGAGATTGAGAATCTCCGGTCCACGTTGAATTCTTCTTTATAGGATGATTATAAATTATGAAATAAGGTTTAAATACAATATAATGGCTTTCTTACAATATCAAACGTTATTAGGTCTTATATTGATATGCAAAAGCCTTATCTACTTTCCCATGCAAACGCATCCTTGTGTTTTGTAAGTTCGTGAAGCATTTAATTAATAATAACGTATGACCTAATTGAGGTTCATCCAAGGTAAAGTGAACTCAGCTACCAAGCACGACAGATAAGTTTAGATGTATGAATATAGAAGTTGACGGAATTCATTTAAGTCGTGTTGACAAAATCAGATTACTAATATTGTAAATTCTTGTTTATAAAATAAAAAGGTAAGATCCATTTGAAACCGATACAATATTACAATTGAATGTTATGGAACTCTTTTATGAAATATTACGTTATAAAAATTTATGATTAAATCAGTAAAAATTTCAGGGTTTATAGTCTTGCATTTAGATAAAGGAACAGTAACTTACGTTTCAAATATTTTATTTATAAATTATTTTTATGTTTTCCAGATTTCTATCTTTACAGATATTTTACTTTATTTCATGGTTGGTATATAAGAATTGCATATAGTATATCATAAAATGTAGCTCGAAACACGTTCTTTTGGATAAAACTTTTTATTGTCGTAGGTTTTCATTGTCAAAGTGAAGGGGCATAACGCGAGTTGTATTATTTTACTTTACAGAAATATTACAGTATTTTTTTAAACCTGAATAATTGACAAGAGTTTCATATTATATATATATATATATATATATATATATATATACATGGTTTATGTTAGATACTACTTTTGAAAGGAATGAAGGCACTGTATTTGAATTCGAATAATGTTATAAAAAATTATTAAAGCTATTTTTTGAAGGAGTAAACAGTCATTAAAATATCATATCTATTCGGAGTCGAATAAATCTCGAATTTTATGATCCAACCTCAATTCACAGTAGCAATTCTATTAGCTTAAGATTCAAGCTATAGTTAAGTCTGGTTAATAACTCGAGTTATTCTCTTTAGCTTTGTTACGAAATTCAATTTTCGAAACTATAACGCGAATGAATTCTACCCCATCGTACGGTAATTTGAAGTATAATCGCAATAATAGTTAAACTTATCTGAGCTGTTTGTGGTACCTAGAAGTAATGTGTTGATGATGATTCAGTATCAAATAAATAGTCATACATTATTCTTTTCACAATGTCTCTTAACGTAAAATTGTAATTTCATTCCATTCTTTAATATATATATATATATATATATATATATATATATATATATATATATAGCGGATAAATTAAGTACGGTTAGCGGATTTGAGAGAGTTTCTCGATTAGTTACATTTTAGAACATGAAGACTTATTATTTAAATTACAGACACATTATCCTTGATTTTCAGGTCAAAGGAGACATTATTGAAAACAGAATATATTTTACTACTTCAAACATTACAAGTTAATTTCATGTATTCTAAACATCAGCTGTTTATAATCCATTACATCCCCATATATTTAGGACCTTGGTCTACAGAGACGATTGCACAATTTCAGTAAATAAATTAAATTTAAACATTTTGACTCGCTCACAGATAATTCCCTTGAAATAGATACAGAGGTAAAAGTAATAATAATAATTTGCTCTTAAAGTTTCAATGCAAGTCTTCTTTATTAACTCGAAAAGAAGTCGCTTTCTCGTATCAAAGTGTAATCAAATATATTTTTAATTTTCCTTAAAAATCTGCAGGCTCGGTTCGTAAAAGCTTATCTTATCTATTACTACGTCAAAACGTTTTTATTAAACTCGATGCTCGAATAAAAGACAATGGATTACAAATGGATGAACCCTTGCAAACGACTTTATCTTACTTTCTTCTTCACAGCTTCATTCAGAATTATTGACTCGACATCAGCCGTTTGTCACGAAGGATAGTGATTGATCCGAATACCTCTCAAGCTCCAAAGTTCATTTACCGTCATACTTTCAGAAAGAAAGTGCTTCGTAGGCCTTTGTAAATACTAAACTTATTCGAATACAAAGCACTGCGAGAAGAGATGTTCCAAGTTCTTTCGAAGTACTTACGGTATCCCTCGTACGAGTACCGAGTCCGAGTACTTTTGTCTATATATACGAAGCTAGTATAGTAACCAGCAAATAACTCTTTGGTCACCGGTCAATCTTTGCGTTTACTTATCCAGTAGCTTCGTCTTTTTGTATCTGTGGTACACATTCGTATATTGAAACTCGTAATGTCGGCGCCTTGAACGGCTTAGGACGCGCTCTTCCATGTAATGTACATCGAGATTATTCCTCTGGGTGTCCATAAACAGAGAATAAAAGAGAAACCCAGAAAATAAGAGACACAATAAGCGATAAAGTCGTCATCGTTAAAAAGTTTCGATGCGAAAAAACATTCGACTGTGAACAAAGTTATGCAAGTGAAATTATATAGAGTGGAGAGTTTATTTTTACGTCAGCCATTTAAATTATAACGTGTCGGTTGTTTAAACGGTAAGAGTGATTTCAATTATTTAATTATTTCCATTTGAGCTTTTACCGCTTTCGCTGCGAGGCCAATTTACATGGACTGTAATACGGAATATTGTGGTAAAACTTTAAAATAGTAAAACAACTTGTTCATGATTCTAAGGCATGCCGAGCGAGTACTCGTAACAAGGATTTCTCGTAGACGCAAAATTCAAATTGAAATCGTAAAGGCTCAATCAATAAATACTCATAGTATGTAAGTATTGAATAATAGAGTGAAACGATTTAAGCGTATTTCGCCTAAAACTAGTCGATTGATTAACCTAATTTTTACATTCGCATGCATTTAAATTTTATCAAAATGTAGAAGGAAATTTGCGATATTTAGTTGTAAGTAGATTAAATAAATATTGTATTTGAAGAATTTGAAGCTTGCGAGCAAAGTTGCATACAAATGGCTTTTATCGATATTCCCAATTTTTCTGGCACGGAGGGATACGCAACGAGATCAATTCCTATAAAATATATCCCGCAAGTAATAGACTCTCAAGACAATGTAGAGTCGTATTATCTTTGACAGTTCACGAAAGCGAAGAGTCTGCGAAAAACAAGGTTAGACGTTCATCTTTTGTTCCTAGTTTTATTTCAGACTATAAAGTTTTTAAGTTAAAATTTCGTTTTCTCGACCTTGTATCGCTAATTCTTTGTTACGTAAAAAGTATTTCAACGTGCGTTTAAAATTGTAAATTGCACTATGGAGTGAAATGAAAATTTTAAAAATGCTTATGCAATAAGATGAATCCGTATAATGCGAAAGATAATATCGTGTAGAGGTAGTTCTTTAGAATTATCGCGTAAACCTTCTTAATTAGATCATCGATTCAATTTATTAGATTTTGCTTCATTAAGAATTCCAGTAATATCGACGTTCGTTATTTTCCGATACGACTACCTATATTACCTTTCTTTATGACGAATACAGCAGAATTTTACGTTCGTTCCCCGTGAAATTTCTCTTTATGAAAATTAATAAACACCAACTCGGTAGAAAATAATTAAAACAATCCATAAAACAATTAAAAATAAGATAAGTTAATTTTGAAAGGATTTGATGTTGATTAGAATCCAAATAAGGGTCACTGTCAAAGTGAAATGGTTTAGCTAATTAATAAAGTCACTAGGATCGATGATTCAGCTGAAGACTTCTATAAAATATTTATTGATTTAGTTAAACAGTGCACTGGTTGAATTTTGAATCTTAAGACTAATTGGTATAGCCAATTATTAATTAAGCTCCATCATCGATAAAAATATCTTAACTAATTTACGTATAATTTACAATTCTTTTAGTACTGCATACAGAATATTATAAACGGATTCATTGAAATAATCCTATTATACAGGATTTGTTGCAATTTATTACAATATCATTGTTATTGCACCATAATAGTTATACTATTATTCTCATTATCATATTCTATGGAATATTTAATATAAGAGTATAATTTCTAGAAATAATTTTACGAAATAATTAAATATTATTTCAATTATTTTAAAAAAAAATTTTTAATTTAACAGAACAACTATAAAGTAATGTTATTTGATACTGGGAAGCATGAATTCGTTGTTCAGGTACAGTAAAGCCGTGTTGCGAACACGAAAAAGGATTCATTACGATTCTCTGTGTTTTGCAGATATTTTGTTTATCTAACCAGTACAAGAAATGAAAATGAGATTCTGAACAAGCCTTTTTTTTTTATTACAAATGGTGAAAGCTTAAATAGTATCTTATAAAACTTTCTTAGCAAAAGTCTACAAGCAGTTTAATCTCGTAATCTTATATATCACGTACATTGTACGTTTAAGGGAACTGTATTTATGCCTGTAGATTTTATTTAAAAAAAAAAAAAAAAAAAAAAAAAAAAAAAAAAAAGTATAACTATGTAACATCAGGCTTCTTCAATATTACCCGTGAACAACAACAAAGTTTTTATCCATCATTTTACCACCTAACTCTAGTATACGCGTTCATTACGACTAGCCAAAAGTAGTCTTTCTCGTTAAAGTTTATTCCACATCCACTTTTTTCAAAACAAAATACTTTCAAAAATATCAGAAGGAAGATTGTGCTGCGAGTTGAGAGAATATAGTTATCTCGCGAAGGAAAAATTCACACCTTTTTCGTTTCACTGAAACTTTCTTCACTTTCTTCATGGCTATGGAGAGTGTCAAGTAATAACAGAGGTCGAGCCAAGATATGCCACTGCGCTTCCCTACGCACATAATCAACTTCGGACTGCGCGGAATAACTTTCCCTGGGAAAATTTTCCAAGTTTACGTGCACAAGTAACGTGCACAACAAGAAATATTTGCTTTCGTGTGTTAATTCGCGAGTGGCATAGAAAACGCTTCAGGCGAGTATTTATAACGAGTCTACAATTACGGGTTGAACAACAATCTGTGATAAAAAATTGACCACTTGTAACGAAGTCGTATTGTCTAGGCTGACTGAACGATCAAGGAAGCAATTATGACTTTTCTGCCGAGGATAATTATTGCAAGTTCGCGGTATTGTTCGTAGTCTCGAGTATGGTATTGTATGCGAATAAATTGTTTCAATTGTCGTTTATGCATACGCGAGACATCATTTGACGGATTCGTGCAATTATGATACGCATAGATGGAGTAACGTATATCTCATTCGACATTGCCGCTGGATATTGTACATTAATTTTTATGAACTTTAGAAACTGATCGTCGTTACGAAAACCGCAATTATGTCTCGAAACTGTTATCGTTCGTACAAGCTGTAATTTCATGTACCTGCTATGTACCCAATTTATAATAATACGTTGTTATGTCTTCATTCGCACCAATTTTTACGATAAAATGCATTTCAAAACAATGAGTTATTTAAAATTTTGGACTGCATTATAGGTTAATGTGTTCTTTAATGTGCAATAATATCCAAATTGGTTACTAAAGACTGTAGCTAAATATAAAAGCATTTAATGGGTGATTAAACGTTTGTAAAAAATGACAAGTATATGTTTCTAATAGCTTTAACTGTTGTTGTCATGGTAAATTATTAAGGTTTGTAAAATGACAGATCATTGGTGATGTAAAAGAATTAGAACTCAAATAGTCTGAAAACGAACAAAACAACTTCAATGAAAGATTTTATTCTTAATGAAAAAAATCTATTATTCAAATAATAATTCCATTATTACGCAATTATAGTAACATTGTTAATGATTTATACGTGTTTACGTATAAATTACTACTCGATCTATTTTTCAGAAGACAAAATTGCATGAAAATTAGATTTATGAAGTAGTAGATTTATGAAGTTACTGTTAGTAACCTACCAGTGTATTCACAGATTTAATATTAAACTTGAGCACTAATTCACTGAAGAAAATGCAAATTTCAATTCTACAAAATCTACATACTACAATTTACTACATCGACGTGACGAAAATTAACTATTAACCAAAAATTCTACGATTCCAAAGACGGACTGATTGTTTACATCAGTAGAATAAGATAAACAAGTCCAACTGAATTTCACAAATATATCCAAGATATGTATAATGTAGGAAAATTACAATTTTCATTTTAACAAATATAAAATTATATTTCTTAATATAATTTGTTTTTCCATTTTTAATACATCATTAAAGTAGTATGTTTTACTGACCTTCTGAAACTCAATTGCATTATGTATCATATAAGAAAATAAAAATCAAAAATACTATTAACGAAAGTACGCATCAGTTTTATTCGGATAAATATTTAAATAAATTTTTACCAACAACGATAATTTCATGCACAAAGTATTAAATTATTATAAGAATTAATTGTTATTTGGATAAGTGTAACTGATATTCTAATTACGTACAGGAATTATCCTGCATTACACCGATAATGAGCTCTATTGAATATGAAACGCAAATAGCTATCAGTTATTTTTAGATTCATCTTAGATAATTAAATATCTTAATTATATACTAATTAATATCTCTTAATGGTAAACTTTTATTCACGATACATAAATGTAATGTAAGTATAAATTTTATGCACGTATTTGCACGTATTTTGAGCAAATTTTAATTGTTCATGTGTACTAATTTATTGAAATCTGTGAATAAGAGTGCACTATCTGATATGAGCTTCAAATTTTTATAAAACCAAATATGCATATTTGCGTCAAATGTATACCAGACGGTTACATATCAGATTTTTATAAAAAGGCACGAGTGATTTTTTTCACTTGTTTCTGCGTTCGCATCTGTATATTATAATATAAAGATAAATAAAGATCATATGATTTACGATAAAATATTTCTTATTAATATACGTTTGTAAACGTTTGTTAACGTTTTTAAGTAAATTTAATAATTATCAAGAGTTCTGATAAAATTTGGGAAATGATAAATGTAAAATAGAGTCTCTTTATATATTTTGAATATTCAAGTGGGTTTTTGTATTGTAACTAATCATGTAACTAGAATATTTATATGAATATATTATTACGGAGGCTAAACTTTTTAAAACAATCGGTAATTTAAAAGCTAAAAAAATGAAAGTAGATAATCAAGACGAAAAAGTTTTTGCAGCTAAATTAATTATTCTGTAATCTTTAAATTTGAACACGACGATGTTCATGTTGTGGAACATCGCAGTCATAAAAAACAAATACGTATTGAACGACACGCATAAAAAAAGAAAAATAGACAAATTTGAGTTGCGATTCAGAATTATTCAGAACCATATCCGTTTCAAATGTATTCTAATTCGTATATTATGCATTAGAATAATGGTTTAGTGCTGGGAGTCATAACAGAATTGAAAATGACAGAATACTAAGTAGGCACAAGTATCAACGATAGACGGCAAATAAATTTCACTACTAGACAACGCAAAATGGACAGTCGAGCAAATCCCTGTATGGACCACTCCCCGTTACATTATATTTAATTAACTGATTATCTGGTAATTCGAAATCCAATAGCTCCATTAGAGAGACCCTTTATGCATGTACCAGCAATGATGATAAAACATTTCGCGTTAATGGTTCGTAATCCAGTTTGTTTATCTATTGTCCTCATACGAGCATTTTATTTCACATTTTCGTTCTAAATTTTCATTTCTTCATTTGCAGGATTAACAATGAATGTAATTACTAGCAATCGAATGCATGAGTAAAATTCTGTGTTTACGCATTACGTAATAAGTATTTTCATTTTCTTGTAAGTAGCTTAAAGAATCCAGTAACATGCAACTAAAATTTTATACTGCATTGGCTTACTTTTAGTTTCAAGAAGTATATGCATAATTCATAAGTGCATAAATAAAAAAATTAAAATATAAATTTCCAAAATAAAATTGAGTGTAATAATCGTGTAATTACTTAAAATACAAAGATATTTTTCGAATCTGGGCTCCGAAAAGTTTTCTTAAGGCAGATTGCGCTAAAAATGTGCTGCATCCAATGACGTTGTTTTCACGAACCGAACATCTGCATATTGAATACGTCGGGTGTCCTGTTGTAATTAAAACTTTTAAGAATAATATAGCGTTCTTCGCTAGCGTAAGTGTAGCGTAAACCTACATTTAGATACACTTATTGATTCTTCAGAAAGAATTTAATTTTCATCTTCTACATTTTTAATCTAGATATATTCCAAAATAAATCAATATTAAAAAGTCTCTAAAATATTTGCCTCACGAGGCTAACTTTATTAATACATGTAGTATCTTTTATTATTCTTTTATCCTTTTTAATAAGTTTGAACTTCCAAAGAAAAACATTAGAATCATTCAATCAACATTGTTCCTCTTTTCTCCTATAATTATAGATAAGGCAGAAAATTACCTGTTAAGACCGTTAATAAATTAATAACAGCTTTTTTACTACGTGATATAATACAAGTCATGTTAAGAGTTAAGACTGGTAGATCTACATATGCTAAATTGAATATAATATTTTTGGTAAATGGTACATGACACTGGTATCAAAATATCGTAAGGATTTATTAGAAAAAGTCAGGATTGCAGAGTAAATATATCTCGAATCATGTGTATTATATTCAAACCTTGCATTATACTTTGGGCTACACGTTTACCAGTAAATGTTTATTAAATAAATTTAGGTACTGAATTCGAAAACTGCATGTATAGCACGTCATTGTCAACCTAATAACTGATCTAATCTTTCGACGTTCAATTCAAGATTCTCGAATTTTCCTTTGTAATTTGACTTCAAGATATACGACAATATTTGCTTAAATATGTAACGTATATCATTGTTTTTACTTATACAAATACCGTTGAGTCATACAAAATTTATAACGAGATAATATTGAATTTTATAAATAATTCAAACACATGCGTTTCGTTATTGTGTAATTAAGTTTCAGTAATTATTAACTAGATTACCTTTTTATTATAAAAGAAAATTCAAATAACTCAAACGTACCATTATTCACCGATCAAAGAAATATCAATTAAAAAACAAAAAGACATTAAAATCTATTATGTACTGCTTAGGTGATTCACATTTTTTAAAGCTTGAATGAATCTGATTGACTTTAATAATGAAGCTAAATGATTCATTTAATATTTTATTGTACAAATATGTAAAGCAATGAAATCCATTTATGCAGTAAAATTTCTAATTCAAAATAAACTTCTATTTTTTATGTAGTTATACGCATATACATACACACCAATAATACTCAAGATGTCTGACGCATAATTGATTTCTTTTACTAATGTATGTGCTATTAAGTACTCCTCTTTTCTAATGTGAAAATGGTATTATTCACGTTGAAAATTATCAGAACGATTATTTTGTTGCAATTATCAAAATATATAAATATTTCATATATTTTTTGTCACTGATAATATGTACATATATTCCATGTACAGAATAAGGGTGTACGTGTTTGGTAGAAATAGCTTCCATAATCAAGAATCAGACGAAAAGGTTATAGATAGTATCATAACTCTCTCTCTCTCTCTCTCTCTCTCTCTCACTTTATATACATACAGGACCGTGAAAGGAAGTCAAATCAAAGTTTACTATCTACACAAGTTTTACCAGTAGGCATATACGAAGAGTGTGGACGAGAATTTCATGAAATTCGTTTTGACAAATATATTATAAGATGAATCTAAGTCTCACTCATGTTAGATGTTAACTCTTTCACTTTTTAATCATATATCAAAATTTAATATGTAGCATATAAGAAAACATTGCTTTCATAAGGATCCTTTTGTGTTTTTAAATATAAAAAGTTTAAAATTTTAAAAAGAAAATCATTTAAAGTACCGAATCATTAGTTGACTTCTTGATAATTTCATCAAGTATATTCCAGTAGATTTTTATTTACGTATATATTTATAGATACGTTCTAAATACAAATCATAATTTCGGAATATTTTGGTGAACTTATAATTTTGTAATTTACTAGTTAATGGTATACATTTTTCTACACTTTCTAAGCATGTAATACATGCATATGCGACCGCACATTTGTCTATAAAAGCGTGAATAAGTAGAGACGAATAAATGAATAAGTTAATAAAATAATGAGTGTGCACATGTACGTGTATATACGTACACGTACACGCGTTTGTACGTTTATATGTTTATATATTTTATTTAATTGAAATATCCACGGCTTATTGTAAATTTCAAATAAATAATACATTTATCCATTGCTGGTTTTCATAATCAATACTTTTATTAAAGGTATTTAAAAGTTATTTTACGTGAAAAATCCAAACTATTCTATAATATTTAATTAATTCCATTTCGATGATCCATATTTAAAAATAATTACTATATTATTATTGATTACTCATTTTGTAGTTAATAGTAGTTAATTTAAGTCATTTAATGTGATTGATAATAAAATACTTATAAATTAAATTGATTAAAATTTTTAAAACGGTATAAATATTTGGAATATGCACTTTAGTTTTACAACTATTTTAAAATAAACAATATGTATCCCTCATGATTTTGATATATTTAAGATTTAATTTGTTCATTATTTCTGTTACTATTTATTATTTATAAGTGACAAATAATATATTTAAATACAATTACTAAATAATTCGGTAGTATTTTTCAAATCAATTATTAAATGATAGTTTTAGTTAAATAATAGTTTCTAAATAAATCTTTTCAGACATTGAACCAAATTAATTATTTTTATCTGTTTATTAAGAATTATATTTCATAACTGCTATATTAATTTGTTGATAATATAGTAGATTGTAAAATTATTGTAAAATTAAAATTTGCTCTCCGCTTATTTTATTGTTAACTGTCTTAATTTGAATATAATATCTGTGTAACTGAATTGTATTTCTAATAAAATAATAAATTTGAAAGAATTTAATAATTTATATAATTTCAGTTAAACGCAATATTTTTCTTTGTATTGATAAATTATCTGAATAAATATTATAGCTTTTATAACACGTAAATACCTAAATACGTAAATACCGTATACGTATTTATAAGTAAGTAACCGTTTTAAATTTTTATATAATCTTACTTATCTGAAAGTTTAAATTCCAGGATTAGATTCGATATTAATATATACGTTAATTAATATATATTAATATATACGTTATTAATAAAACATTAATAACTACGAGAAAAGCTGAAAAATAAATAATAAATCTTCCATGGCTTTTAATTATCAAAGTAAATATTAAGATTAACTTACGTAGTAATGAAGAGTTGGTATTAATATGAAGTTTTCAACTCATCTACAACATAATAAAAAAGATTTGTTTATGAATATATTGAAAGAGGTTTATGAACTGCTATAATATACGCATGTAATTAATTATTAATTAATGCTAAGACTTCAGTAAACACTTTAAATTTGAAGACCGATATTATAGTTGATCAATGTGCACATAATTTAATACGTAATAATAAATGAAAAACACATTGTTCTTATCATTTAAATGTATTTTTCAACTTCAATCTTTTATCAAATTAATTTTCTGGAATTGTAATCATTAACATATATATATTTTTAATAGATTTGATTAGCTTGCTTTTAATAAAACACCATAATATTAAAATATTTTCATTATGTGTTTTGAAAAGGTAGTCATAATATAACTGTAAATTTGATTGATTTTTATTAAAAATAATTATTGAAAATGTTGATTTTATATTTTATAGCAAAATTGAAATTTCTCTTTATACATATATATAATTTAAATTAGAGAATAACAGCCAAAATTTTCATACAAAACACATAAACATTGATAAGTCAAATGAATAAATTTGAAATATGCGAATATTAAATTCAATGATTTTTGCAACAAATGCAAAAGTCTTACCTTAATTTATATATCAACACTTTGCATCCAATGTAACAAAGATTCACGTTCAAACGTCTCTATCTGAAAATTGTTGCATATTTCTAAAAATTGATTTCTCAACATTCAGAAATAATTAAAGCTTTTTCTAAATAGCCTCCAGGAATTTATTTATTAAAAAGAAGCTAAAGACTGAGTGTCCATATTATTATATTATTAAATAATAAAAGTTTTAAGGATATTTTTTAGTTTTTTGATAATTAAATAAAGTTTTAGTTTTCTTTAGAAAGGAATAAAACTTATATATAAAAACTTATATACATATTATACTTTAGGGTATTTCCGTTTGTCATATTTGCGATTTCATCAATAAGAAAAATGATTTTTGTTTTATTTAAATTTTCTAAAATCTATTATAATGTTAATAAGCAATTGATTGTTTTGTAAATCGACTTTTATGTTTTAAATTAATAAATTCGGATTTGTTGATTGACTACTTTATTGATCTATCAAATAAAAATAATATTTTATTACGTATAGTAATGATTATTAAAGTAAATGTATCCCTATTGATACGTTTAGAATTATTATTTGCTTTACTGAATATTTATTTAAATAATGCACTCGATTTTTGCAAAATAACTACAATTATAAATATTTAATGTTAACATGTATATTTGACGAAGACATCTCACATTTAACTCAAGTTGGTAAATTGTTTTTTGGAAAAGCCTACACCAAATTTACTTGAATGTGATCATTATTTTAATTAATAAAAGAAATGCTGAAAGATTACACAAAATATACTTTTAGAATCAAAATTCACTATTTCAAATATTGTTTGAACTTTGTTTTATATATAATATATATACATTATATATATAATCAAATGATAATTAACATTGTCTTTTGCTACGAAGTATTCCTCGCGAATTTTCATTAAAATTTAATTAACTTCAATTTCATCGTCAGAATTAAAATTTAGGAACATATATTAAACATATCAAATTTGTGAAAATTATTGAAATAGTTTTATATTAGATAAAAATATAGTCTTACTCTTTTCAGTTGTAAAAAGGCATCAACTGGACCTTTCATTAAAGCAAAATATTTTTACATATTAAATGT
Organism: Wiebesia pumilae; assembly: GCA_018907045.1. NCBI lineage: Eukaryota > Metazoa > Arthropoda > Insecta > Hymenoptera > Agaonidae > Wiebesia > Wiebesia pumilae. The sequence continues at coordinate 1,380,438 of JACCHZ010000121.1, forward strand.
AGACATACATATTCATATAAAGTTATAGAAATTTACGTAAATTTATATGTGAATTATTTTACATTTCAGCGAATACAAGAGATACAAAATTTTATTTTCGCAATTTTCTGTCATATGCGTATTTTTCAAAATACGAAGTTTCAAATGTAGTAACAAAGTTATTTTAGAATTATATTTTCTCAAAGAAACTTTGAATAAATGTAACATAAATTCGATTATTTGAGTACCCAGATGTTTCAAGGCCCATTATATAAACCCATATCTAATATAATTCTTTGTAATTATTATCGTTATGCTTGCACCATAATATTCTCAAAATACTTACGCAAAGTTAAAGTAAATGTTGTTTTCAATTTATACTAATCAATGGCTTCCTACTGATCTAAGTTTTCGTTAGCAGTTATCAAGAAGCCGTATACAACGGATGAAAAAATAATGGCTCAATGTACCTCAAAGTAAACTTGCTTCTCAACGCAAAAAGTATTCGAATGCAGTTCGTAATTGAAGTAAAATAATAACTTATCATTTAAGTGCAGTTTTATTCTTCTAAGGAGTCAAAATAATTTGTTAGAAATTCTAAATATTTAATCAGAATTTAAAAAATTATTTTCCGTTATAATTATCGAAGCGAAATAGTAAAAGAAAATTTTTATGAAAATTCTAGTTCTTCTACTAACTTTGCTGTGGATTTTTTATTGTGCATATGTGTGTGGATGTTTATTTGTAAGTTATCGTGAAAATTTATTCGTTTGGGATTAAATTATTATTCATATATAAAAATCTTAGTGTGTAAATTAGTACGTTGTATTAATATGTTTCACTTTTCTGTTCTTTTTCTAGAACTCAAAACTGCAGGTAATTCAATTACGTTCTTTTAAGTATTTTTATAAAATAATTGTAGTATATGAAATAAATTTCTTAAAAAAATGCAAGTTATATGTTATATTACGTATGCTGTTCCGTGTATTTTAACATATTCAAATACAAAATTTCAAGTAACGATAATTCAAGGTTATTTATTATTCCCGAATGATTCGAAACAAATATAACGCAATAAATGCGACGCATATCATTGTCCTTGAATGATTTTAAAAATTAAAAGACTATTTTTATTTTTTAAACAAAAAAAGTAAAATATCTGAATAATATGTATCACTTTACCGTGATACTAAATTATCTCATTAAAAAGTTTCTGCTACTTGAAGAATCAGTCCTTAAAATATATTTCATGTGCGTGAATTGTTGCATATGAAACAAATTAAAGAGTAATAATTACGTGTTTTTGTAGAACATAATCATAAAACGGCATCATAAAATGACACTTAATTATAATTGGTTCAACTATATCTTTATGTGTTCCTAAGTACGTTAATTAAGTGAAAATTTCTAACCCAAATCTCGAATTTAATTCTTGTAGCAACTTCTTTTTTTACAACAGCATACCGATATCATTAAGGGGTTTCTACTTCATCTGTATATGTAAACGTATAAACGTAGGGTATGCACATAAACGTAAATTTATGTATTTCCGTGTGTAATAATATAAGTGCTTTTACGAATTCTACGTGTCTGCATAAATTTAGAAGTATGTTAGATAAACATATTGGATCAATGCAGGTAGCTTTAATGTAGTGATAGCGCCTGGTAATATATCTATCCAATACATTAAGATTCCATAGAGAAAAAAACCTGTTGCAGAAACAAACTTTACCGCAAATTGCCCGATGAATTTTAAACAAATCGAAGAAATTCCATGTCAAATTAACTTGTCACTTTAACTCAATTACACGTACTGGAGAACGGATTTTAGCAGTAACACTAGGATATATTTGTCGTCAGAAATATTATCGACCGAGTACCATAAACTTTATTTTAAATAAACAGACTTCTTAGTAGCTTTTACTTACTTTAACTAATATGTTAAATATAGAAATTAATTGATATTACGAATGCGCATCATTAGAATAAATTGAACAAAACTATTGAGAACATTTATAATAACAAATATGAAATGAATGGAAGAATATTAGAGTTGTAAATGTGAGATTTGATAAAAATTTTTAGCTCAATATTCACGTAAAAGGTGTACAATATGTTAAAGCTTAATACGGATATATCATTATTAAAACGGGTCGATTAACGTATCATTGTGATCAATATTCTATAATAAATCAATAAAAAAGATGAATTTTAAATTAACAAAAATTATATCTTTTAAGCGATTGAAAATTTCTTTATAATGAAATAATATTTGCATCTGAAATACCAATGAATATTCTATCTTAAGTCCTGACAGAATTAAAGAGCGAAATAATGCATCTATGATTAATTCATATAAGTGATAATGCATTATTAACTTTCCATTTTTATAAAATGTAAAATATAAATTATTTTAATATTTTTATAATACCACTAGCTTTGTTAAACACTGACAGATAATTAGAACTTTTCATGCGTAGATAATCAGTGTTGGAATAAACGGTATTCCAGGTTTCTTTAAATCATGCATTGATTAATTGTATTAATCACAACGCGTCAAGCTTCTTTTAGTTTAATTAATGATAATAAAGTACTTTCTTTCGCTGATTTATCAAAATTTTATGATATTTATATTCTTAATTATTCGAGAATTAGACAATTTTTATAATTTCAAGTTAATTTTAAGTCGAGAAGTCAGTTTACTCTGAAGTACATTGAGCCATTATTTTTTCATCCGCTGTATACGGCTTCTTGATAACTGCTAACGAAAACTTAGATCAGTAGGAAGCCATTGATTAGTATAAATTGAAAACAACATTTACTTTAACTTTGCGTAAGTATTTTGAGAATATTATGGTGCAAGCATAACGATAATAATTACAAAGAATTATATTAGAATGCAATGGGCCTTGAGACTTATTTTACAGAATTTTTCAAATTTGCCTATTTCAACGATATTTAACATAATGTGATCGCTACCTTGAGTGTAATGAAATAAGTACAAACTATTTCTTTTTGTAAAAGATTTTGAAAATGACTTGAAAGTTCGGTATTTTATCGCAGGCAGAACTTAATGGTTTTAACTTGCACTAAATATTTTCAGAACGCTATTTTCTATTTACAAAATATAATCTAGTCATATATTTTATATCTTCACATTTGTTTGAGCAAAAAGTTTTTGCTTTTCGGTTATTTTACGACAATATTATATACTTGCATTATTTCGCATTTTAGCTTTAAGTCGGACTCATCGTAATCTGTGGGTTGTATTAAGAACACAATATCTTGTTAAGTATTAAGTTCTTTAATTTTTACTTCTTTCCGGTAGTTTTCATTTCTTCCTCTTTCATCCTAATATTAATTATTATAGAAAATTCTATCATTCGCTTATTTTTTCAAAAGCCTTTGAAATAGTCTATGAGTAATTATATCTTTTTTGCTTGCTTATACTTCTCCTTCTCCTACGAAATTAATCGAATGTATTATTAATCACAAATTCTTTGCTGCTTTCTAATAAATCTTAATCTTCTATATATACTAGTGCTTATCTATAAATAATGATATAAAATTTTCTTCATCCTCCTGTATATATGTAGCTAATTATATAGTTTGAAACCAAAAGTTATGATCGTGATAAGACTTGTAGTTTGTTACCTTCTTCTAATGCCATTATTTTATTTGAATTTTGATACCTGTTGCAAACAACATGGCGTACTCTAGTTTCTGAGATTCACGTGAAATCATATCACTATTGATATAATTTGCAAAAATAAAATTTAGATTTTATAAAAATTCGCTATTATACAACAATTTTGCATTTTCTCCTCTACTACCTTCAAGTTACTAAAGCAGATACTTTAAGAAAAACATTTGAAGATATTTCTTATGAGGAAGCGCCTAAATACAAAGATAAAGAAAACGAAAGTATGAATAAGTATGGAAAATATTTATTTTAGCATTATAAATTGCCGATAAAACGTAGTGCTTGTTCGAAAAATTGAATTATTCGATTTATAAATTCAAGAGACAAAATGACATTTGAAGAACAAGTTCAGCAATATTCGTCCATATTTGAAAAATATCCAAACGTTTCTTAATATAATTAGAACTGTATACGTTGAGACTGAAAACACCGGAGCATTACGTTAAACCAAGTTTGCATCTCGTGAGTGAACGCGTGTTCCATAAAAATAACCATAACTTTTTATCGACTTTACGAAATCGAGAAAACCGAAAAGAATCTTAAAGCAGAAAAAATAGCTTGTATACGTATTGACTGAAAAGTAGTAAGATTTTAAAGACATTTACGAAATTTTTCCCAACCATTATACTAATTAACCTTTTATTATTAAATTTCGCTCGTATAATCTTTATTTCGCGAGATAAAATAGTTGAAGACACTGCAAAGTTTTTAATATCTAATCTCATAAAGTGTCTCAATTATCTCGAAACTTATTATGAACAATAGGTTGGTTATAACTTGCAAATATAATATAAAAAGAACTCAAATGTGTACTTTAGCTACTATTATCAGTATTTCAGAAAATAAGCAATATTTAGGTGCACTCAGTGGTGAGTCGAACTTTAGTAGAATAGTAGAACTTTAGATATGTGAGAAGGTGCCATCCGAAAATGTCCTCAAAATCGCAAAGTAGACGATTTATCGTCTTCCCTCCCCGTAAGTCCGCCTCCGGATCTCTAGCCGCGGAGATGCGAGAAAATCCTTCCGGATTGCGCGTCAGAGGAAAGCAGGACCTCCAGGTAAGGAGTCCTACTTTAAACGGCCCCAGAGGAAAGATAAGTCTAAAGTTTTCCATGCGAAACTGACAGTCGATTAAATAAAGATTTATAAAACCGACGTCTATCTCTACACGCGATTGTCTATCTCCTCCGCACAGTCACATACACTTGGTTGTTTTGTAAATGAATAAAAATTGATATTAATAAATAATTTTGTATGTCTAAAACTTCTTATAACTTCTGTAACGTATGTTTGCATGTGAATGAGCTTTATAATAAATAACAGTTAATTCATAAATGCAGATTATTAATCCAGCAGTTCTAAAATGTTTGTTTAACGAATGAAGATGATTTCTTTTAATTTTCACCCTATTATCATTTAGAACATTGTACAATTTTCATAGGTGGATTGAATTTCTCAAATATAAAAGTATTCACTGACAAGTTTTGACATTTTAAGCAAATTATATTTACTAATTAAATTGAATTAAATCGTCGACTTTTCTTTTAATTATATGAAATTACATTAATTTGATCGAAATTACGTTTGTGTTTGTACGTTTGAGTACAGTTTTCGTCAAAATTTTTCGTACGCATATATTAAATGCATGCAATTTTAACTTTGTTAGGTACCGAAACTTTTTTCATCGCGCGGGTATAATAATTAGAGATTTGACAAAGCAAGGTCAGAGTTATCAGAGAAATACGTATACATAGTAAATATAGAGTACACAGTTATGTAACAAAGTCAAAGTTCGAACTACACAAAGGCAATTTTTTTTATTTAGTTTTTACTTCTTTCTCTTTCTCTACCACCTTCACTTTATTTGTAATAAAAGGCTGTAGAAAAGCTTTGTTGCGATAAACTGATTTGAATGAAAAATATGGCACTACTAGTAAATATCGTTACTCACGCTGCAAGAATCGTAATGCAATAGTAATGTATATAATAGTTCGATAGAATTTGTATCAAACCAACTACAGGAACCTTGTTAAATATTATTTTTAACATATTTAAATATTTAATAAATTTAATAAATATTTAACGATGGGAATAAGCTGTTATTAATGTTATTATTATCGGAAGAAATTCATGAATTATTGTAAGTTAAATGCAAAAGAAAAATCGAATGACTAGGACGAAACTAATATGTACGTACTGGTATTTTAATATTATTTTTTGGCATTAGGAACTTTGTGTAAATTTATTAGAGAATTCATCAGCTCGTCAACGTAAAAACGTAAACTTCTATACATCCTAGTCATATCTGCCTTCGATATTTCGACATACTTAATTTCCTTTACATTCAACTGAATATTATCTTTCATTTCCATCTTGGTTTACTTCGAGATCTTTCACTTCCTGCTTTTCCCACACAAACTTTCTTAGCTGCAGTTTTATTTGCTATTTTAGTCACTTGATCTGACAGGTTCAATATATTTAATTACTAAGGCAATATTTCATGAAGTGTACAGTGGCTGTATCTTATTAATGGAAAATCCTCTATTTCCTTAATTTCATAGCTTCGATTGAAATAATAATTTTAAATAAACCGAATAAAAAGGTATTACTTAACATTTTTAGGAATACACTTTTAGTTTGAACTTCGAAAATTTTTACCTAAGCTAAATGTATAAGTAAGATAAAAAAGAGTAGCTTGAGACCTTGTGAAAAAGTGACTGTTGAGCTTGACTTATCTTTTGTATCACTGTTTCGTAGGTCTTGTATACGTCCATCTATCTAACCATTTTCAGTGTAAATTTATACTCGAAAATGCAATCAGATGATAATATTGGAAAACTCAATTTCACACGATCAGAAGAAAGACACTGAAACTCGCCAAGGAAAATATCGGTTAAATGTACTTCGTATAACTAGATTACTACAATGCCGCCGTAATGTTAATTACTCTGCGAGCATGGAAAATACCGAACCCCCGCACCTGCACTCAGATCCAAAAGTACAACTAACCTTTTTATCTATATTTCTCTTCCTCTTTGCCATTGCCTGTCTGTCCTCTTCTGATTTCTCTTCCTCTCTGAAGAACATTAAATACGAATTACGACCATTAACCTCAATGACTACTTACACGATATGGAATTTCTATAATCATTATTTCATTAAAATTTCAAGTATTTAATAAATTAATTCTGCTTTTTAAAATCGATTTGCATGGCTGACGTTTTCGATGTAGAGGAAAAAGAGAAACGTGGAACAAAATGCAACGCACGTACACAGTTACAGCAAATAGAATAACTTTGAAAGAAGTTGTGCACATATATGTGCACACGTTTAGACATGATTTACTTCGTGAATAGTCTCTATTAAATTGTTTATACTACATTTAAATTATAATTTTATACGTATAAGCTATACTTAATGGTGTAATGTTTAAATTGCATACATTCAATTGCATGAAAACATTTATCCAAGTACCCGTACAAGAATGGAAAAATCATTGATAAAATCGGTTGAAGCATTATCGTATGTACTGTTTTGGCCTGCTGTTAAGTATCATCGTACGCGTCGCGTTGACAAATCTCGATTATTCGATTGTAGATTGAAACGCACGCGTAATTAAAACCCCATGACTGAGTAACGCGAGAAACAATTATAAACTTACCCACTAGAGGCGTAACGACAGCAATGAATTCTATGATTGGGTAATTCGTGATCGATGAAGCATATTATTCTGAAATTATTACATTATATCAAATTAATAAGGAAATCTTCGAATTTAAAATCAGAAAAATGCAGTTCCATTCGCAGTACGGGATTTACCAGTCAAAGTGAATTTCACATTCACGCAAACTCCCGGGAATTAATTGTTAATTTTATAATTAATAATCCTTATAAATAAAATTGCATATAACGTAATCCTTATAAATGATCACTACTTGGCTCTTGGTTCCTAAAAATGACTGGATCTATTTGTAATTAAATTATAATTATAGATAAAATCAAAGTCAGTCGTAACAGTCTTCGGCTAAATTGGAGACATCTCAATTAAAAGATTACTTATAAATTTATGTTAATATAGCGAGTTTCAAAAATACAATAAAATCACTAAATACTTATGTTGAAGAAATATAAATCTGCAAATATCGTATTTATAAATGGCAAAAGCACTAACATTCAAAATAAATGAAATTTTCATTCGAAGCTAAATTTACTTTTCTACGTTGTTAATTACTACGTCATAAATTTGTTATTCAAGCAAAATTAAATCGGAAAATAAAGAAACAATGTCTGAATGTACATAATTTGAAACATACGTTATCTGTCATTTGTCGGTGTATTAGACACTGGATGTGAAATAAAGTCAGTCCTTTAGCGTAATCTTATTGTAAAGGTAACGTCAAATGCATTATTAACCAAAGGCAATCCCTACTACGTAAGTTCCAACAATTACTTTTATGTAAGTATAAAGTATAAAATATAAAATAAAAACTGTAAATATCTGTAAAAGCATGCAATATAGCCTTTTATCCTGTTAGTACGATGTTTCAATTTTAAAGACTTTGAAAATATTTAACCGCGTTGGCAGTTATAAAAATTCTTATATGATTAATAAAATTTCTCATCACATTCTAATGAAATCCATTTTAAGAATCCGAGCGTGTAAAAGCTGCGACTGTTGGTTAACTTTTCATGGAACTCTATCAGCTCTATATTAAATTGGAATCAGGGCTTTCACGTTGGTTAAATTTAAAAATGGAGATACGCGATAGTCTGGTAATGAGATTTGGCAGTCGAACGTCAACGTGAGTGGAGATGCCTTATAAACTTACCTTGGCCACTATTGCTACTTTTGCTACTTTTGCGATTTTTATCCGTCTGTCGGTTAAAATTCCTTTTTCATAGTAATGATTGTTAATATGATGGTCGAGATGCACTGGTCGCAAAAAATACTCGGATATCCTTGCAAGATCCTCGCGCTATATTATTTATTAGATAATTATTACGATCTGTTTGCTTACTCATTAATTGTGTTAAAACATTCTCAAATTTGTATACATTCTTTAAGTGGTATGATTGATTTACTTGACAGGCGTGACCTTAATTATTATTCATTAATAAACAGTTTATAAAAGTAATATTTTCTCTTTATTAAAATATCTTTATTAAAATCAGTTGTAAATATTTATCTGAGCATTCGTGGAAGTATTTTTCAAATTTTTAAATATTGTACTTTAGAATTAGCTTTCTTAGACTGTACAAATAAATAAACTTATCGCTCGCAGTACGTATAAATATTTACTTTAAATTCACAAATTAATGTAAAAAAAGACACACCTGAAATTAGCATTTCCAAGTATAAGCATTCATTTTTAGTGCAAATACATTAGTCCGCTGAAATATGAATAAAATTGTGTGATTTTTACATTATCATATTTTTAAATTTTATCTGACTCTTGTTAGCAGGAAAGTTACAAGTTATATACCTTGTTTCTTTTGTACTTAGTACAATAAGTTGAAAATATATGAAAATAAAATTGAAAATGTTTCGATCGGAAAATATTAAATTATTTCCTATTATGGCTTATAATAAATGCTTTATAATATTTCCAAATGAACATTAATTATCATATAAAGAAGTAACATAAATAACCTGTTATAAGAACAAGATATCATTACGTACATTAGTTAATAAAATTTTGTATTTGTTGACTTTTAAAGCCAAAATAATTAACAGCACCATTTCAACCTTCTGGATAAGGTAAAATGATAAGCACTGTAATGAGGGAATATTGGATTTATTATCATAACATGAAAAATTATATTAATTTATTAAAATAAACTAACTATCATATCTCATTTTCTTAAAAAATAACGACTTATTACGAATTTTTATTCGAAGTATTATCCGTTATTTATACTATTTAAAATTTCATCAATACTAATTGAATAATATTTTACATTTAATTCACCAATACTAGTGGTCTCGAAAATTAGGTGTACATAAATGTTTTTCGGATGTCTTGTGTAAAAACTTGATGCACACAATTGCGTTGAGGCAGGATATCTTTTCTAAAGCTACTCTATGGTGAAATAAGAAGCTTCTTCGATGACTAACGAAGAGGAAAAACAAGAACGTTCTTATTATTTTTCATGAAATTTTCTAAAATGAAGTGTAGACAATTTTAAAAACAATTTCTTTAGAAGAATGCTGAGCATTTAACGCCAAAATGGTATTTCCAAATGAACATTTACGAGGAAAATAATTAAAAATGAAAAATTTTCCAATTAATGGAAAATGTATCCACTCTTTTTACTCCGCAATAGCGTTTTAAATATGTTGCTTGAATTTCGAGTAAATAAAATGAAAATGCTCCGACACTTTGATCAGGCCAATTTGAAAATGCAGTTATTAAAGAAACGCACTCAATGTTAAAAAAATTTCTTTTTAATTTAAATTTTATATTTCTAGTCTGCGGCACCACAATTACGAATATCATTCGGTGAGGATATTTTCATTCTTTTTGCCTCTTCCTGACAATTTCGAGAACCGATTTGCAATTCGTTATTATTTGCATGGTAGTTTTAACAGCGTAGCTCGTGTAAAATGCGCAGCGGCTCCATAACTATTACGGTGCTAAATAAACCATCATTAAAATTTCAAACTGTTATATCAGTGCCTACATCGAATATCATCCGAACGCTCGAAGACTCCTTGTATCCTATATTTCACACGGTCATGCTGGAGCTTTCGTTATTATTTTGATTAATGCCTCCTAAATAAAGTTTGCATAAATGATAATTTGTTAGATTTTGGTGCATCAGCTTAATATATTAACAATTTTAATGGAAAAAGTTTTTGCTACGCAGCCAACTTTTAAAGCTTTTTGTAACTTTAGCCTTTGTGCATGTGGGCAATTAATTTAAGTCAGGCAAATATTTTACGTGCTACGGCTTTTCGACGCTAGAAATCTTATAATACAGTCTTATAATATAGTGCGAATGTCATTCATTTTTACATTGATTCCTCCATCATTCTGATTATCAAACTGAGATTTCCTTTTTTGCTAAATTAATTTATAATTCTTTTTCTAATTTTAGAGTCAAATTTCCATGTACCTCTTTTCATAAAATTACATGACAACTTGAAACATCTTTTTAACTTTGGCTGTTTAGCGTTACAGTTTCTATATTTCAGAACTCCTATTTTTACTGCAGAGTGTTCGTGATTAATTTAATATCCTTGTTGGTGCATCTGAGAGAACTTTTGTTCTGCTGTAGTACGTACATTAATTTTTCAACGCTCACTCGACTTGTATCATTTTAACTTCAATTCGCAACTACAATTTTGCGATCGAGTGATACGAAATCTATTTTCCTTATACACCGTATATTTAATTTACGAATGATGATTTATCAGGATTTATCTTTAGAAATATTCATTCTTCTATCAATAACCTTAGCTTTTTCTCCCAGTTGGATTTACCATTGGATGTAATTATCTTATTCCGAGAGTCTTTTAGTAAAAATTAGAGAAAAATACTCTTCATTTTTACTTCTGCATTACGAATACTTGGACACATTTTTTTCATGGGAATACCCAAGTATACAGAATTCGACTTCCCAGCATATGCGAAACCTTTGGTTACGTATATGGATATTATTAACAATGGATATTGTTAACAAAAGGACAGCTAATGTTATTTACGTATTATGTGAAAATGTTTAAATGAAAAATACCTGTGACCTGGGAAACTCAAATATCTAAGTGTCGTACTGAAGTACATTCTGCAGCAAGACGTTTCGGACTTTAATTTCCCAAACGAATTAAAGCATAACAATAAATATTAAAAAGGACAAATCGAGTTCGTATAAACATTTTCATGATATCTTGAAAGCTCTTACTATTATGAACATTAGGATTTACTTTTTTTAAATTTTAATTGAACCGCATGCGGTATTCTTACTTACTTCAAAAATATTATATTATATTATGATATTACAAAATTATTTATGCATAAGAAATTTTAATTTTTTGTATGATATTTTGAAATATAATTGAAGAGAATTAAGATATGAACTTAGAACTAAGGTCACTTTATAAAATATAAAAAAAAATGTTCTCTTAATTTTTAAAGATTCAAGCATAATTGAACGTAATTCCAATTTCGTTGTTAATATTTACTAGTTACATTTGCAGAAGAATATGTGATAAGGCAATATTTTTTTCCTTATTTTGTCATACGTAATTTTTTAGAAATTAATCTGATTTAAAGTTTACTCGTGTTTTTGTCTGCTTATGATTAAATACTCCTTGTATGCTTGTTAAATAATTTTAATACATAATGAGAAAATTAATTATTCGAATAGTCATTTTAAAATTGCCTTAATTTATAAAGACAATTTTCTTATAATTTCTAATTACACTAAAACTAGACTTTTTGAAATTTATGTCTTGTGATGTTTTAATTGTAGATTTGCTGTTATAGAAAATGCATCAAAACAAAGTCTTTTAAGTGTCATTCTGTTAATATTTCACATATTTTATTGTGTACTGTAAAATTGTTTACAGTTATAATTTTCTATGCTGTTATACCAAAACTATCGTAACACAAATAACTCCGTTCTTCTGACGTAGTAACATGAATGGAGTACAGCTTTTGAATATCTCGAGACATTTATTCCGTTCCCGTTTATTTTAAACACAAATGAAACAGAACCTCTACAACAGAAAATATCCACATGGAACGTAAGTGCTCCACTATTATACGTTGAAACAAAATCATCAAAAGCATTGTTCATTATTATTGCGATATCGACATTAATACACGTAGCGACACACACGTACACATGTACGAATTTTTTAATTCACACTTGAAGCTTAATAACGCACGTTATAAAAGCTATTATCTCTCGCAATGGTATTTATGATAATAATTGATTAAAATGTCAATTGTTACGCGTAAATGAGAAAGAGTCATTCGCATTGGCATCAACATCCATTAGTAATGGATCTCATTCGTGATGTACGTAATATATGCGATACAAAAAGATAGTAAAGTTACAGTCTAAAGTGTTAATAATAGAGTTAAGAATAGAGAAATATTTCTGAAATTGTTGTAAGTCATCGTAAATTAACCGAAGTCAATTAAATAAAGTAAATCTGATCATAAGTGATAAATCTATAATGATCGTGCCAATTATAAGTTTACTACACGCGTTGTCACATTAGATTTCTATATAGACTTTGGTTATACTTGCTAACTTCTTGTAAACAAACCTACCTATGACAATAGTAATGTCAAAAGATGTATATAATTTTGAATTAAAAAACTTTAATTATGTTCAATTGGCGATTTTTTTTAATACTTAGTTTGACATTATTTCGCGATACGAATACTATTAACTTTATTCGAATGCTTTTCTTTCGTGCATCGGATTATGAATGAAAGTTTCCTTTTAAATAGTTGCGCAACTGGAAATTTTATTTCGAATGTAATACTGAAATTTTCGATACGTCAGGTGCAAATGTCATTTTAGTCGTATTTAATTTAAATTCTACATTCTATATTCTACCTCTATAGATGCAAAACTACGTATACAAATACATTATTATATTAAAAATGCGTTATTAGAACACACGTGTTACAACTGGTATAACTTACTATAGTTACGTGAATTACTAAAATTACGTGTTTCCACAATATATGTTCAAACTTGCGTACCTAGGAAACACGTCACAAGTATAATTGTTTCAGCGTCGTCCTCAAATTCCTTATTTGCATAAGGTAATTGCAAATTATTGTTATTATTATTATTATGACTTTACTAAATAAAAAATTGCCTTTAGATAAACGTCGTGAAGCCTTGTTAATTAATTAACATGATCAGAAATATAATCAGAATACCATTCGTGTACAATTTTCAATGAATATTTTGTTTATAATATCCGGCAAATTTCTAATGCAAATGAAATGAAATTTTATATATTTTATTATTACTTTCTTTATAATTGAATACTTAATCTGCTCGTTAAATGTCTTCACTTTGCATTCATTGAAGAAGTATTTTAGAAATACGTAGCATTTCAATTATGCGATTAAAATCTTTAGTTTTATTTTGATAAGCATTAGTATACTTATAAGGCTATTTTTATCAGAGGAATGTGTAGTAATTTTATAATACTTTTATTCAATTATAAAATATTAGTATTTTAATAAAATGTAGAAAAATTAAGATATTGAATAAAGGTTATTATTATGCAACTGTTTAATTATAATATATCGAGATAGAGTAATTCTATTCGTCAATGTATACAATTAAAAATTCTAAACTTAAAATAATCGTAAGTAAGAAAATTAAACAATTGTTACTGCTTTAAGAACTTTGGGAATCGTCGCAATTTTAGTTCTGAATGTTTGATTTAAACATTTTTTTAAGATACAAAGTGAAATTAATATTTCTTTATTGACCAATTTTCTAGTCCGTTTACTCAGGCTAATAAGAAAATTTATTTTAACAAATGGAATTCATAGATTCATGTTTATAATTGTCAATTAGAGACACTCATGTTATAAATCATGCGATATAATTGTTGGTAATGATTGAAAATATATATTTTCCATATGTTGAAAATGCAAAATTTATTATCCGAAATGCTATTTCATCGCTTAAGAAATAATGCGAATCCATGTATTTTTATATTTCATTGAAATAATACTCAACGGATCTTATTTACGACAATAAAATCAAATTCAATATTATCGCGACGCAATAAAAATATCAAATAATTTATTCAGTCGATTTTAATTTAATATTTGATCGCATATCGTATCACATATTATTTTTATTTTAAATAAAATGTATGATAAAAGTATGAATTTAATTTTTCGTAATAAGCAGACGCGTATACAAACATACGTATACATTAGAGAAGTCCCTATACGAATTAATGAAGAAATCTGATTGCCTTTTCTGAGATAAAAAGAATAGGATTCAAAGAAAAGAATAAAGTAAATAAGTAACAAAGAGAACGTAGCAAAAATCGAGTCAAGAGTGATGTGATTGTATTTTGGCTGAAGTTTTTATCGAGTATAAAGAAAAAGTAAAAGAAAAAATTGGATCAAATAGTTTGAATTAAGAGTGAGAGGAAAGGGAGAAAAGCGAGGCATACATACAAAAAAATAGCATGAAAAAATTAGAAAATAGAAAAATCAAAAAATGCTCGTGAATCGTTATGGATCGTTACAACGTTAACGAATCTTCAATTCTCGTATTTAGACTTGCGCGCATGTACGCATGCATGTGTATTTTCCCTTTCCTCGATAAAAGTCACGTATTTCATCACATTGCAAAAAAGCACCGACAAACATCGTGCACATTTACGTATAAGAGTTTAGTATTGAAACCAATTTCTTTGTATTTTTTTTCTTTCGTATATGAATGTCACTTACGTTTTACAACATCTCTTACGTTTCCCTTAATACCTTTTCCGTTTTTGATTATACGCCAACATAATTATTAATTTATATATTTATATAAAAGGCTGCAGGGCTCTCAGTATTTAAGCTTAGGAAAAATTAGGAAAAATAGAATTCTAGTTGTATTATGTTTCTGCGACATTATTAGGAAAAATAAAGAAATGTACCCAAGACTTGGAAATTAAATTAAATTAAAATTAAATTAAAAATTAAAATTAATTAAAATTCAATCCTTTGATTCCCAGTAATAAATAACGGTAGATTTTTCGTTATAACATTAACATTTTTCGTTATAAAATATTTCGATAATATTCGTCAAAAGTGTAAAATCAACCAATGTTGGTCTTAAATAGATATCAACTAATTAATAGACATATTTTAAACTTATATCATCCGTGAATAGTAATTAACATTCAAAATTCAATATTTCATAAAACTGATAGATTTTAATGAAAAAATTACCAAGAGTATTTCAATCTATTCACATTATTGCCAAACATTCTGCACTATATTTCTCAAAAGAATTAAAAGAACAGCTATAACTTTTAAAAATCAATAACAAACTCTCAAATAGAGTAACCCGGTATAACCGCTATAGTAAAGCTCTTATATAAGTGAAATATATAAAAATTGATCTCATTAAAACAAATTCAAGGTAAAATTAAAATTCAAATATTGACTTTGGAAATTTACGTTAATATTTTATATTTATTTTTTCTTGGCATGAAATTCAAGTCTACTAATTTAGTTTAAATTGTAATAATTACTTATCGAACTTCAAATTTTAGTACTAATTTCGAATAAACCATCAAAATTTATTGAAATGGAACAACATTTTCAAGAACAACATTTTTCACAACAACATAATGTATAACTTATATATTATTATTATTATTATTATTATTATACATATAATTTTAATATGTATTCCATTGTACCTGTAAAACGAGCGTTTCAGATATATAAAATCACGTAAAATATTATAAACTTTTTATATCATCACGAATCACTTGGCTGGTTTTTAATTTATCTGTGGCAAGTACCAAACGTGCTTATGCAAATGCTCATATGCAAAACAAGAAGAGTAACAGAAGGTACAGTTGGTTTAGGCAGTTGGGTTAATGAAACCGGAAAGAAGGGTTAATTTTTTAAACTCGTGTTTTAGAGATCTGGTAAATAGAGAAACACGCGAAGAAGTTTATGAGAGAAGAAAAACCACCGGATGAAAGCATTATAAAGTAGCATGAGCAATTTGGCGCAGTTTCCAGTTTTAATCACCTTTCTCCAAGTGGTAGGTGCGCGCGATTCCGAGATAAATGCCATACGCTGTCTGGGCTGTAGTATGACTCTCTCTCTCTCTCTCTCTCTCTCTCTCTCGCTCTCGCTCTCGCTCTCGCTCTCGCTCTCGCTCTCGCTCTCGCTCTCGATCGTCTTAAAAGAGATAGGATAGAACAGGATAGAGATAAAGAGAGTGAAAGTCGAAGAAAAGAATCTGTATACTTGGCAACTGTCTTAATGTTTTTATAAGTATAACTAAATTAACAATTTCTAATAAAAAATGTTCATTTCGAGAATGCACGACCCCAACATTAACCATAAATATCATTAAACGAGCTTAACTTCGTTGTCGCAGTTTTATGAATTTGAATGCATTTATAAATCTATTATCGAATACTATCTCCAGCGAAATTATGATAAAGTAATTCTTCTTAATGCAGGTTAACTATCTAGAGATGCTCTACAAGGAACTCAAACGAAGCGGTGAACTTTAAGTAAGAGGTGCATGTAAGTAGAGTTAGATATAGAACTTTACATTGCTTATAAATTTAATTTTAGTTAATGTGTATTATTTATGCCTTTGTCCTGTAACAGCTGCCTTATTAATTATTGTCGAAATATCACCGAATTATGATAATTTGACATAAGGTAATTTCAAATGAATAAGTAATTTAAACTTAAACAAAAATTTTATTTTTCACCAACGCTGTTTATTACTTTAATTTTCTGAAAAATTCATCTGAATTTTTAAGAGTAAGATCAAATAAAACGATTCATTTAGCCAAACGATTTTGTCGACTCGATAACGTTTTCACTGATAAGACAAACAATAGAATGAAAGAAGCTTAATTAAAATCTCTAATTTGAAGATCTGAAAAAAGCTACTTGAGACGGCAAGGGATGAACGAAAATCGCAAGATAGAAAGATTGGACTCGATGATCTACACGTACGTCATTTGTATAATACGTTATTCGTAGTATTAGGGATTATAATTTTTCGATCCATTGCAGATTATTCAAATACAAAGCACCCAGTCATTCAGTGTAGGATCAACGTAGAAATAATTCCTAATGAAATCACTACGAGTCAATTTTACATTATTCCTCAGACTTATGAAGTGATCACATCTATCTAAATAAAGTGCCATGTTAGTTTATCGAATCTAGTTATTCGAGAAATTATGTGATTTTACGACATTATTTTAAATACATAGTAGGCTATGCGCACTATTAATGAGTATAATAATAAATTGCGTCATATCTATGAAATGCCTGAATATGCGTTAATCCGTATGAAAATGACCGAAGAAAATGCGAGCATCGCTCAAATAATTTACATCGATTTAAAAAAAATATCTTGCATCATATTTAGTAGACCAGCAAATGCATTATTAACTGAAAATAAATAGAAATATTCAAATAAAATTAGAATAATTTTAAAAATTATAAAAATCTAACAAATTTATTCAAACTTGTTTGTCCGAACTTTTATGTCAATATAATCAATTTTATAGTAATACCAAAGTGTTAATCCGAACTCGTTTATCCGTACAACGTATTCTGACGTATTATTTTACGTGTCAGATTCCGGACAAAAGTATGTAAAGAAAACACATGTCCCAATGAATAAGGAATATTCTTAACGAGCCTCTAAAAATATTTCTATAAAATAGCTTCTGATTGAATGAATTTATGATTGATCATTTGATATTTTACATAATGAAAGCTAGAATGTTGTGCATAACAAGAATTAATAAATTAACGTATTGTAACAAGTTGTTTACGCTCGTAGCACTGGAACATTTTCGAATAAATTGTCTGTATTTAAAAAGAAAAAGGAAACAGGTTATGATGATGGATTTTGAGATCACGAGGAAGACGAATCCAATATCCCAAACTTTTTTTGTATTATGAATAATAATTTTCTTAGAAATCAAGATACTGGTGCCCCAATTAGGTGGAACGCAATTATTATGGATTTTCTCCTTATTAATTAGTTAATTTATAACAGCGGACTATAATTAGCGAAAATAACTTGTTGAATTTCATGTTAATCGGTACTACTACTAATCTTTGATACTCTTTCGAGTAATTAATTTTCCTTCAATTTCTGGTTTTGTCATGTATAAATAGTTCCCTAGTAATTTTAAGTTTTGCGTGTCTGAATGAAAAAAAAAAAAAAAAAAGAGAAACTTGTAAGAATTGAAAATACTTTTCTTCGTACAAAAAAGTCGCATAACATTTTACAAACATTTGCCTGTCTTTTCTTTCTGAAAGCTGAAAAATAATATTTGAAAAAATGTTCCTCGAAATCTAGTTAATGGAAAGTGAGGGAGATAAATAATAAGTGTAAATCTGACGATCTCAATCTTCAATTACACAGTTTTCATTTACACATTCGGAGGTCTTATCGTTTCACCTTGGCCCATCACCTTCGTCTCTTTTTTTCTCTCAATTTTTGTTTCTCATTTCGCATCTTTCTCAGACGCCTAAGGTTGTCTACTGTTTGCATTGTGTTAAGGGTTTATCGCTCGTAAATAAGGTTTCCTCGCTGAATGACTTTATCAGCGTATCCGAACTTCTGTGATCTTTTGAGGTACTGTAAACAGTTGGAAACATAATTTCAACGAATAGCAAAGAGAGTAGGCAAACGAAAATCCTCCAAGATAGAAAGGTATTTATTTTGCAACTAAGTGAAAACATTGCCGTGTTTAAGCAGTTTATTCGCTCATCAAACATAACTGAATAACCAATTATGAAAGCTATAATTGAATTTTATTTGCTATCAAAACTTATGAAGTACCGTCTCGTGAAAATATTGATAGATAAAATATGAAAAAATTATGATGAGTGACATCGTCGACTATACGTAACTACATGTAATACCTGTTTATCGCGGCTGTAAAACTAAACAAGAATAATTGCTTTCACATGTACAAACGATTTTGCATAAAGAAGCTCCCGATGAAAAATTATTATTCGAAAAATCTTACTTTGATCAACTTTTATTATTTTACACGTACTTGACTACTCATTTTCTACTACATGTTTTCTCAAAGTAAATATTTTATCTTTAAGAAACTTTCTAATTCGTAGAATGTACCCCGAGGGACGGACATAATTCATTTTCATACCTGAACTTTTATAACTTTAATAATTTGACAAAGTATAAGAAAATATTGATTAAAAAATCATACCGTAATGTTAATGAAATTGATAATAGAATAGATTTCCTATCGGTTATAGTACTTTTTCCATGTATTAATAATTTCAATCATTTGGGCGGGGAGAAACTGCGTATATCTAATTATACGTCTCTCCTAACGAAATGTCACCGAAAGTTGAAAAGTAATTTAGCTGCCATTGGTAAAAGTTGGATCAGTGCGTGAAAGAATAAGGAAATTCAGTACATTTTACCGATTGATACCCTCGCAATTCGTTTAGATATTTAACTTAATACGTTTCATAATACGAGCCAAGTAAAATCTTCAAATATCACGAAGTTTCATCTCAAATGCTTGAGATCCGTAATGACACACACGCTTCAAATAAAGTACAATACGAATTAATTCTAACTGCGGTAGTTTTCGCTTTTCTCAAAAGACCAAAGATCCCCAGTGCTGTCAGAATTTTCCTCATCGACGTAAGCTCGCAAACGTATGGAATTCCATACTGTTATGCTGGTCCACGAGCGTATTACGGAAGCCTTGTATGTGCTGTTAAACTTTCTCTCCATCTGTATACCATCCCTAAACGCTTGACGCATTATCGCTCGTATCCGTGAAGGCACGCGTGAGCAATGAAAGGTCAGCTGGACAGCCTTCGAGCGACGAAATTTATTATGACCTTTTGTACGAGTGTGTGGGTAGACGAACGCGTGTTCAGGAATACATGAATATACGAAATAAGGTGCGTGTATATGCCTTATGCATGTGTGCACCAAGGATTAAGTAGCCACAAAATTGGAACTTTTAATGCAGTAGTTTACGCAGTGTTAATGTGCAAGTTACTCGAAACTTAGTTCTCCTTATCACGTGATAAAACAGAACAGTTTCAAATTGAAAATATAATGATTATCCTATGCGAGAATATTAAATGAGCGTGGAGTACCTGAAATGTCGGAAGCTATGAATAAAATTTGTAGTGTGTGGTTTGATGTGATTTATTTTTGTAAGAGATAATTTGTAAGAGAACAACATAAAAATGAAGAACATCTGAATGTGCTTGAAATAAATTAAATTCAATGGAAGACTAGATTTCTGATTAAAACAATAATAAGCGTACTTGGCCTTAGTGACATCTTTAAATGATTGAGCAGACATTGAAGTTGCACTTTAAGTGCACCTTTTAACGAAAGGTTAAATTAAAATATTATGCGTTACTTAAATGTTAGAAGTGATAATAATGGGATGAAAAGAAGATGATTCTATAAAAAAAGTCGATCTATTTAGTGACTAAAGGATAAAACATAAAATACTGTATCTATATGTATAATTGTAAATGATACAGTATACTTTAATGGCTTTATTGATGAAATTATATCTTAGCGAATGAAATATTTATTCAACATAATTAACTGTATTATGCGCTGTATCAAAAGAATTAAAAAATCGTACTTTTTAATGTTATACATTAATGCAACGCTAAATTTAGATTATATATGCAAACGATAAACATTACATTTAAAACGTTCGATCTATGAAATGAAAGAAATTCTAAAATATTAATGCAAACAAATTTCCCATATTTATTCTGCAATTGACGGCTATAAATATGTTTCGAAAATGTTAAAACAATATAAATTAATTTATAACAACATCACGTAATGGTAACTAATTATAATATAATATTGATGATGTACATAGATACAAAAATCAAAGTCATAAAATTTGAACTGTACTGTCACTAAAATAGACGTTTTAATCATTCAATGTAAAGTATGTAAACAGTTTATATGTATATATATTTGTCGCAAAATAATGGACTACCGTTTATTATCAAAATATCATTCAATGTGATTGGTAATATTTATTCTCTATAATTATGACGAGAACAATAAATGCGCCTTTAAAAGTAGTATATTCTTGGCCCATGATGAACAAATTGTCACATTGAATACAATATTACAGTATTTCATTCATATCAATATAATTGAAATTTTATCAATATTATACATAAATTGATTATCTAATATTTTGTAAACATTAATAATATTCACATTGCAATAATAGCTTTCGATTAATCAATTGAATTATTACAACGTTTCTATTTAAGTAAAAATTGCTTTATTAAAGAAGTTGAAATTAATATTTATACACTTACAATCTTTAGTACTAATCAAACATTAAATTTCGCAAAAGTAACCATCCAAGTAAGTCCGAAGTTTAGAATGCAAAAAAATGCAAACGGTAATTAGAAGCACTAAAACACTCCTAAAAGAAAATCAATTTATTTCCTTAACAAGTACCTTATATATTTTTTATATCTTAACCATGTCTTCGAGTGCACTATACAAATAATAAGAATTTAAAACGAAGTTAAACTTTTCAGAATATGATTTTCTGCTACTTCATATGTTGCAAATTTTACAAAGTACGTGAACGTACAAATATTTGCGATTCGTGTTGTATGGTTGACTATCTTAATTTATCAATTTATGATTTACGTATCATAAGTTTCATTTCAGTTCACCCCAATGCTAGAATTAATAAAGACTGCGAGAGATCACTCTAACCCAATTAGGTTTTCCTTCTATTAATTAATTTAGGTGACGAAGCATCAATTTTATCTTCTTTCTCGTTAATTCACGTTATTAGTGTCTGTAGTGTATTAAAATCGATTGATTGAATTGTAATACGACAAATATGAAACAGAAATGATTATTTTCACATTGCACAAATACTAGTATGTAAACCGTTTGGTCGAATAATAAATAGCTACGATATTTGATGGAAATTAAACGACTTTCACTCTTGCATTTACACTTGATTATGGTGTACTGTGCAGTAGGTATACTATTACAGTGTATAAATTATAAGTATTATTATAAATATTACTCAAGACATTTTTAATTTTTTACCATTTTTACAAAAAAAAACCCGTATGTTTCAAATAATTCAATATTATACTTATGTTAATCATAATAAAATATCAATTTTAGACGTAAAAATTTGAATAATCGATAATTACGTAGATTTCTTTTATTAATGTAACTCAAGTTACAGGAAGTTAATGATATTTATTAAAAATTTGAAATACTGACTCGCAGCTTACTAAATTGCTAATCCTTAATCCTTCGACAATTGAGGAGTTTAGTAAAATACAGCTTTTCCACGTTAAAATACAAAGTCTAGGCACGCGCTTTAACGCTTCGTAATAACCAAACAACCATTCTATAATTCTATAATTTCTTTTTTCTCGTACGTTAAAATAATCCATATTAAAATTTCTTTGTTTGCTAATGAAAACGAGAGTATTTATTGCACAAAGTTTTATAGTGGAACAAAGTGAAATCAAGAAAAAGTTTAATTCTTAGAATTTTTCGATTATGTTTCAAGTTACAGCTTTTAATGTGCTATTTTTGTTTTGAACTATCTTTTCCTGATGCAATCAATTCAATGACAAACTGAGAATACGTTATCGATGGTAATATTCCGTTAAATCGACGTTACACTAAATTCATTAAAAATACTTGGTAGTAACAATATTTATTGCCATTTTACTTAAGCTAGAAGTAATACATTTTTTACTCATCCTTCATTTAAAAATTTTCGTATGCATAATTATTACTAACATCGAATTCATAAAATCAATGAACTCGTATTGCTATTGGATTTCATAATTATACCAAAAACTGTAAGTAGCGGAAACCTTCTCGACAACATTTTAAATTATAAATTCATAAGTATTTTAGAAAATGCTGACACACGTAGATACGTGAAAATTTACCAAAATAGTTTCTTCGTCTATCAAGTATATCATTTGTATCATCTACCATGTTATCGCTGTCATCGCTTATCAGGCATGACATGGAAACTTCTCTAATTAAGTTAACGCATACCTACTTCTTAAAAGTGTTATTTTTCTTCGAGTTATTTTATGCGTTTAAGGTTTAGTTCTCATTTTTCATTTTCCTTCTTTATCCTAACGTTCCAACAGACGTTTATTATATTTTTTAATATATTCATCATATTTAAATTGTTTTAATAACATATTTATAAAAACGAATTCTGCTCTAGGATGAAGTTATAAAAATACATGGAAAATTAACCAAATGATCGTAATTAAAGCTGCGGCAATGAGTCTCCTCTGCTAATGTTTCTGATAAAAAGTTTTTATCGATAGTTCGTAGTTTAGTAAATAAATTTCATTTGACAAATGCTGTTAAGAATATTTCATTAAATAACGTTATTGAACTACAAAATTTGAGGTTAAAATCTCAATTATTCATAAAGGAATTCCAATCTACTATAAAGATTTGCACTTTTACAACAACATTTTTAATTTAAATCATCTTTGAAGCAGCATTCGATATTTAAATTTCTATTTGGCTTATTACACATTAGAAACTTATAATATTAGCATTGAACTTCTTAGCCTTTTATTACCTAGAGAAAGCAACGATTTTCGAAATCATCTTTACTAACATTCAAGTATCGGTAAACGACTTTGAGATTTTATTCGTTAAACACGTTCCATTGCTCCTTATGTTTCCGTTTAATTTGATTTTTCCACCCACGTGTGCGCTTTCAAAGCCAATTATCTTATATTCAACCTTATTGAAGCGACAAATATTCTATCATAAGAAGTGCATAGCTTACTCTATTCGAACGGGTACCATTGGAGAATTCGAATAACTTTGTGCGACGGTGATGTTAAAGCGAAAAGTGATTCATTAGGACTTTCGTATAATAGCTTGTTCACACTTATTTTACAGTGCATCTGTGTCCTCGCCTATAAACATGAATTAAGTTAAAATGCAATAATGGATGAGTCACAGTCGATTGTGATATTTGAAGATTAAAGAAATTAATTTTCAATTCGGTTGGTAATACTTTGATTTAATAATTTGAGAAATAGTCATTTAAGCTAAGATTTCATTTACGGGCACGAAAAATCAATATATAAATCCGATAATATTTTTATGAATGTTGGTTTTACGTATTTGTTACTTAACCAATATTTTTATGCTATTAGGTATAAATAATGATTACATGCATAAAAATTAAATCAATTTCTAATAATAATTACGTAGGAATTTATATTTATGTAGAAACATACTGAACGAATTTAACCTTTAACGATATTAAAGTGCAAATACAAAGCAGGCGTACCGTAAAATAAATTGAATAATTTTATATTCCATAACTAATGTAAATTAACATCACATATACAAATTTTCTTCTTGGCTTTCATTCACTTTTAATACCAAAAATGACGAAGATATGGTAATTTTCATTTAACTCTACCCTACAACTTGTATTGAACTATTTATTAAATCTAATATCCCTTCAATATCCCTTTCGGTAGCGATAGTTCCAGGTCGAGTCAGGATTCCTTCAATTAAAGGACAGCATTTGGAATTTTTTCTTTTTCATCCAAGAGTCCAGTCATGTAATTATACTCGATCGTTGACGATAAATGAAATTTGGTATTCGCAATTAGTCGCAACAACACATACATAACGAGTGGATGATACTACTAATTAAATAAACTAACAGTAGATCAGCTATATCACCTGTAACAATACCTGTTCTCTTAATTTATTGCTCTCGAATACACCCTCCGTTGTATCTAATTAGCTAAGGTAAGATGCTAGTTTTGTAATCAAAAAGCCACAATGCGAAATACAATCAATCATCGAAATATACATCAATACACCTCTTCGACACATTTTGTACATGCAATATAGTAGCCGAAAGAGGCATAAAGTAGATCATTCGAAGCCTCGTGTTATATCTTTAATGAATAAATGGCAATTCCAACCAAGCAAATTGGCAAAGATAACTGATATAACTCTATCTACAATGGAAGATGGATGGTTGCAATAAAGAATGCTTCATGTAATTATGTGGTTATAAATTAATTATAATTTTACGATAACAAGGTAGGAAGCTGTTAGGTGACAGTGATTTCCAACCTTCACATCCTTTTGGGAAAAGTTTTTATCGCACACGTGGTACGTATTCGAGCAGTAAAATTCAATTTTCTCGAAAGCAGAAGGGGTGACGTTTTATGCTTAGTGAGATGAAAACTCTTGAGAGGCGGAACCTCCATAATTTTCCCCATCAAAACTATACTGAATCTAGTTCAATATTAGGATTTTTTAATCTCTAGGCTCATTTGAAAGTGAGCCAGAATAGGAATAGCTTCATTACTGCTAGCGTCCCGTATTTTATAGTTTCGTGAACGCGGATGATGTTCATAACCCCATGACCCAATGTCTTCATCGGCAATGGAGAAGGGTATCGAAACTCCAAAGTTCTTCTAGGGATAGGTTAGAGGGGTGAGAAAAAACCGAATGGATATGGTATAACCGATCTGCATGTGTGGGGTGTGGAGGGTTGCCTAGCAACGATTTGGCTGATCGGTGACTCGGAAGCCGCTATGTTTCGTACTGACACTTTAGTATGATGATCGCGTTTTGAAAATATGGCGCCGTTCACGTCTGTCAGCACGAGGAAAATTATTCTGTTCCATTGCAAAGTGAAAAGGTCTTAATCGAGATTTGTTCTTATGACAACTAGAACTGTAACGGATATATAACTCGAAGTAATGTAATTTTATATTGGTATTCATATTCTTGCAGGTGCATTTGAAAGTAGAAAGAAAGGAACAACTAAACAATTAGCAAGTAATATTTTATGTAACTGTTACACGAATATTATTTTTTATTTTTACAAAACAATGATTGTTTAATAATTTTATCAATACCTAAAAATATACATTATAATTTGGACCACATATTGTACGTTTATATTAATTTGAATATTGTGGCATGTTATTGTAATTTAGTAGATAAAATGTATTAGGAAATAAATAACAATATGTGTAACAATTATATTGGAACACTTCGGTTGGAAATTAGCAGGACACTTGCGTGCACTTAATACCATTACTAAAATAAATCAATCTTCAATTCGTAGATTTGTGAAAGAATTTTTTTTTCGCTTCTACAAATACGCGTATTGATACAGTTTTGACACTTATTGCGAAAACTTTTTACAGATATACAACAAGAAATAAGTGCTAGTATGTTCTCGGAAAAATTTTGAGATAATACTTATTGAAAAAACGAGACTTTTACCACGAGATAAATTATACAATTTGAATTGAATTCTTTTATGTAAAAATATAGAGTAATAAAGACATATGTTAAACATTAAATTCCGAATACAATTGCTCAATTGCAACTAATCATGTAACAGAAAAATTGAAAAACATCATGTGTATATGTGTATATATGTGGATATATAACTATTTGTTATTTTATCTGCAATGATAATGGCATAGTTTACGATTATATATTGTGAGATATACTCGTGTGATTTACGAATCATGCGATACATATTTTTATTATATGATACTAGTATGCATTTTGTATTGCATATTAAATTAAGGGGAAAAAGTTTCAAACAACATTATTTGGAATACTATTTTTAAAAATGATTATAAAAACTTGTCATTGTTCTTAAATTGAATCTAATTAACAAAACTGTTAGTTGCATGAGAAGATTATTTTAAAAATAAAATTTCACAGTAATTAATTTTTTTAATTCCTGCTGTGTAATTGATAGTTTCATCTTATCCGAAGATAATACGAGTTTTCGTTTCTTCAATTTCACTAGATCTATCCCTATAGTGAATAAATGTGGTCATATTAAACATGGCATTTTAGATTTGCAAGTGCAGGCAAGTATATCATATATCTTTGATTTCATGTATTTTACAATGGAAGGTCACTGGGTTTGTAATATCTACACGCGATATATGAATTTGTATGAAAAATCAGAAAGAATACGACGGCCTCGAGCTAATTAATGCATAATGAAATAATTTACGACAAATTATAATCGTTTAAAAAATTATAACTCGTCTAAAGATAATATCAAAATTTTGAAAGAAGGAATACGAATGCTTACTTAACATGTAAGACTTAAACTACTGATTTCTAAATCAGTTGATATTTTATTTGTACTATAATAAATCGCAGCTATAAACTCTACCAAATTGTCAAATTTTTATGGAAAAAATTTCGTCTTGAATACATCGCTGGGAAAATTATAAATGTAGTCACTGTAACCCAACATTGCTTCAATGTATTAAAACTGGCAAGGAATCATGAGGGTATACGGTTACGACATTGAAACAAAGGCTCGGTCGTTTCAATGGAAACTCTCAAGTAAGTTAAGATAGAAAGGCAAGTCAAATTTCATAATATCGTCCTGATGCTGACTTTTTTTAATAATCCTAGCGTTATTTTTCATAAAGTTTCGGAGCCAACTGCTGCTGCTGCTGCTGATGCTGTTGTAGCACTTTATTTCAAAATTTGATATAATTTATATAAAGATGCACGTAAAATGCTTAAAATATGTACGCTAATCAAGATTTTAGAGCTAATGAAAATAATAGCAGAATCGTACTAAACCACCAGATTCCCTGATTATGAATTAAAAAAGTAAAACAGATGAAAATCACGTGATGATATTTACGTATGTGTATATGTGAAAAAATAAGTTGCGATGATCTCGATTTGTGTTATATCTGAATTTATGTCAATATCTGAATCTTTAAAGTTTATATATTATTAAAAAATGTGAAATTTTTCTGATTTTATGTCACTTTTGTTAAAACATTTTCGAAATTTAAATTTACATTTACTTGAGAAACTTCTGGAAGCAATATATTTATAAAAAGAACATTTTGTTAAGGATCTTTCAGAAAATTGTAGAATGAATAAAAAACCTTTTAAGTTCGAACGTTTCCATAATCCATTTCAAGGCCTTGAATCGTTAATAAACATTACCATATTTTCGTTCATTATCTAATTAGAGTAATAGTGGATTTATAGTTTAGATTTGATTATAATTGACTGCATATAAGCATATCTAAAGATATGTCTAGTGCTATAGAAAATAATAATATAGTAGTATGTATAAGTCAATCGTATTTCTGGACAATTTCATACGTCTTTAAGAAAACCACATTTCTATTTCATAACAGAACGTCGTGTAATACAAAATAAAACTTTTATTTAATTTATATATCGACTGTTCCATTTTGATGCAGATCATAGTTTTTATAGTATACTCTTTGTTAAACTGTATTGAATTTAAATAATAGAATATATGCTTAAGTCAAAGAGCTCAAATATAACGTCAAATTTGACTGTATGCTAATAATGTCTTATGCAGTTTAAGTCCATAGATTTGACTGTTCTATGCCTTTGACATTCTTCTTGCGCAATCGGAGATTTATGCAACCTAAATATAATTAACCTAAATATAATATTCAACCATCGCCGCTAATCATACGGCACGACAACTAAAGGAACAAGGAAATTGTCTTTCTCTCGGACTTTAAAGTGCATTGCAGAGTCTAAGGCAATTACAGAGCGACACAAACTAATGGAAATTAACTCCAAACAAAGTGTGTGAAATCATTTTCGGCACGAATGCTCTTGCAAATTAATTCCAACCCACTTTCAACGGAATGCCGAGTTAACTCTCTTGCAAGATACCTTTCACCCTTGGACGATTTTTTCGTTTCGCCGATAGGGCTCGTACGCTAAAAAAGTCCCATTTCCAATTACGTCACTAATTATGACTTCAGTGATATTCGTACATAAGCACGCAAATTTCTGTGCTTGTAAGTTGGTCCAAACGACCCCGAATGAGAGGAGTACATACATTTTTATGTACAGATATGAGTAGTAATCATTGTTATTTGTGGTTTACACGAGTAATGTAATTGTCAAATAATTAACATCTGTGGATTATTGTGAGATTAGATTAGAGAATTTCGAAAGAAATAAATTGTTCGTATTTAGCCATAATAAACGATGAGAATTTTCTTGGTTACATCAAACTTATTTTTGTATAAATGGCTTTTTACACATATGCATTTTAAAGCAGATATCAAACTTTGGAAAGAATTGCATTATTATAATATTATTATATGCGTATTTTTTCAAAAGTACGTATGTATTTTCTTATATCCTTGTTTTCTTTGCACGTGCGATCGTTAAATTATCGACTTTAAGAACATTACGCGAATGTACATATTTAAAGTAAAATTCTCAGATTTAGTGATAAGTCGATACTTTTCGTATCTTGAGTCTTTGACTCTGCTATATCAAAATCTAGGAGCATAGAAATAGTATCATGCGCCTTTAACAATGACGTCTTCCTCAACTCCGACAGAAACAAAACGTGTTCAGGAAACTATGGCTATGTCACTTTGCCAAAGTTGGTTTATAGTAAATTATTTCGACAGTTTGATCTCATTTCATTGATGTTCAATGAAGCAAATAATAATATTGCAAGAAATATGTTACACGAATCTAATGTCAACACATCTATGTAATGTTATATATATGCGAATGATACATGAAGTTATAGATTGCCAATAAAAACAGATTACTAGTAGATTTAATAATTTTTATAAGCAATACGACTAGAAGCTAAATTTGTTCTAATTTACTTAGTAGAGAACGCATTGTTCCCATTCGCAATCTATTTATTTATGCAGAATAATCCTATCATTGTAGAGGAAGATACAATTAACTCATAAAAAGAATTTTTAAATATGTAACAATCAAAATTCGTATGTTTCTAGTAGTTTGATAATCAATATTATTCAATAATGGATCATGACAGCTTACCTATTATGATCCAACTATCCATAATTAAATAACATACGAAAGAAATGAGTATTTTATAGTAATAAAGCGTGAATAATTTTCAACGACAATAATCATATTATTTATTATTAATTATTTTTACTTCGAAGCTACGAAACTGATGTTACGAAAGTAATTTCAAATTGACATTACGTTATTTAAAACCTTTATCTCCATACATTAAAAAGTATCTTTTAGGAACCTTCAGAATTTCTTTACTTCTATTTATTTCAATTAAACAATTAAATAAATGTTTACTGTAATCATTCAGCTTTTAAAGTTCTAAAATAGAGAAAGAGTTTTTTATGATTATTAGTCCAATAACTTTAAATCTTAGATACCACTTATTTGTGTTTGAAGGTTTAGGTTTAGTTTTTTCACTGCATGAAGTTTTGTTCTATATATATATATATATATATATTCTTCAAAAATTTCGATTCCAATACAAATATTTACGTTTCTAATTTTTTGTATTCATTTTACGCATTAAAGTCATTCTGTGCTTTATGAATATGCAAAGAAGTTGTTCTGCAAACTTAAAAAAGTTTAATCAGATTCAAATTGTATATAACAAATTTTACTTATAAAGCAGTCTATTATATAAAGAAAACTTTATTCCTTTTTAATACTCATTGATAAAATGAATCCATAAAATATTTTAAATTTTTATGCATTGGAAAAGTTGTTTTAAAAGTCACTCATACCATTGGTATCGACGTCACAAAATGTCAATATATTAAAAATAGAAATTAAACGATTAGAAACTGGATGTTATAAGATAGTTAATTAATTTCTTCATTTTTCAGGCACTGAAAAAAATAAAAATTCAAATAATTTGTCATTATTGACTGTAATAAATTTTTGATAATGACGCTTTTTACTTAACTTTTAGTTTGTTGCTATTTTTTGTTTCTTTTATATAATTCCATTGATTTTCTTGACGTTTCAACCTGAAATAATATTGTCTGAAAAAGGAAAATCATATACACGCTTATTATTAATAATTAAATTAATAATTAAGTTTTTATCTAGAAAATCAAGTTTCTATTTACTATTTTTCATTTAAAAAAGTAAAATTACAGTAGATTTCTACAGTAGATTGTGCGTACTGGTAAGCGTTTAGATTCAGACAGGACTGCATTAAATTTTATGCGTATGGGAAATTCTTTCCCATAATATACAAATACTGCACATATCCCATAATATAATCCTTTGTTAAATGCATTATGCACATTTACTTGAGACTTCCATTTTTGCTGCAGAATGTTTTGTAGAATACGACAGCCATTCATTTATCGCTAATACTAACCTTTTGCATTGATACATTAATTTTATTAATGTATAATAAATTTGAAATTCATTTGAAAATTTGATAGAATCGCTTTATGAAAAAGGATGAACTTAGATATAATGTGGAAATTGATAATCATTATAAAATATTATCTAGACAAAACGATTCATTATCATTAGAAGCAAATGTTGTAATTTAATATTTTCATTGCGTGTATCGAAATACTATTTTATAATGCCATTGACTATTGTTCGTATAAAGAATACAAAGTTTATTTAAAAATAGGTCTAATTAAAGAATATTGGGATTATTTAATTGGACTGTAAAAATTGAAGGAATCTAAAATAAAATGATATGATTACAAACGAACACGTTATCAGAACTTAAATTTTAGAATATACTCGGAATATACTCTGGGAACCTTGTTATTCTCCATTAGTTTTATTATCAACGATATTCTTTTGGAATTTCTTAAATTTGTTTTATCTATAATATAATCAATTTACACGGATAACTTGTACGCGGATCTTGGAATTTCGTTAAATACAACGAAAATGTAGTTTCACAGTCTACTCAAAGTGCAAAGGTTATCAGGACAAAGTCTCTCCATTGCTAAATATATTCAATTTCAACTAATATAATAATGAAAGATACGATCAGTACGTTTCCATTTTTCATTTGTGTATCACATATAAGATTATTACCCATAAAAATTGCAATTCGCATTGATTAAGACTACACTAAGCATACATGCGAATTATGCAATTTTAGCAAAGCCTATTCCAGACCTAAATTAAGAGCATGAAAGTGTTACAGGAATTCGCGTAGAGGAATTTAAAGCTACACATATTTGAAATCAGTGACCTAGAAAATGCCGATATGAAATATAAATTTTCTGCTATCGCGTAGCTTTTAAGTCTGAAAAAGAAGTATTAAGCAAGTGAATTCAGTGAATTTATTCGAGATAAATCTTTAATAAGTAGTAGCGACAAAAATTACCAACACCTAAATGCGTAATTTCGTGCGAGTAATTTCAAAAAATTGAAAAGCAGAACCGAAAATGCACAGTTATCATTTTAAACTTTGGCTATTTCTCGTTCGACAAATAAATCTCGGTATAGTTTAATTCGAGCCCCTATCGTCACACCCTTAGATCCGTATAAATGGTCTTTAGTGAAAATGTATAAAATAGCAGGTACAACCAGGTAGAGACAAAGTAACGACGCTATCCATGAGAGAATGCAAGAGATGAAGGGATGGGATCGCCGCGCTCTTGGATAAAGAGAGACAATCCTAACTACAGGAATTGCAACCGTTGTAAGGTATGCGTAGACCCGAAAATGCCGTACTAGCTGAAGTGTTGTGTACAGTGCAGAAACCTGTAAATATTTGAATTAAAGTCTAAAGACATCTCGAGTGGAGAACTGCTGTGTATTGCCTAAGCAGGTTGTAAATGTATTCCATTGTACACTGTATTACTGCTGATTTTGACAAATATTTGTGGGACATGTTAAAGACCTTCTCTCTGTTAGTTTTTGCACGTACCGTCAATCAGTCTTTATGTACTAGAGTCGTGGGATATAATGACGTTGGTACATACCTGGCTACTTTCGACGAAAACTACGACATGCATTATCACTCGTAGGGACAATATCTGCTTGTCGCAATCTCCGAATGACTAATTCACCCCGTCAAAAACATTCAAACGCAAACTAAAGTGGATTTTATTCAATGCGGTTATGAAAATTATAGAAAATAAATAGAGTATATATATGTTATAAACATAGAGTTTATCTCGTAAACTGAGATTCGAATCTTGGCAAAAGAATTGAAATGCAAATATGAAAATTTCGAATGCATTTGCTAAGTTCTATTTCCATAAAAAATAAAGATTCGAAATGTCACCTTCGCACGCCACGTTATTTACAAGTGTACATGTTTTAGTAAACGACAAGTAATTTTTTTGAAAACTACAAATACATTAATAAAGCCCGTTTCATTAAAAAATCAGAAAATAAGATGAGTAGTAATTTACAAATTATATCTTAAAATGTATTTAGAACTTTGTTAGAACTTGGTCTGGTAAAGTTTTCTGTATCAGATACAGAAGGCATTAACATCGAAGCTTTAATAAATGCATATTAATGTGTATATATATATATATATATATATATATGAAGAAATCGTTCATCTTTAAGCCTATGCCTGAGCCCTTAATACTTCAATAGACATCAGACGGTATGGATGTGAATTAAACTTTACTTTCAATCGATGCAAAATTACAACATAAGATTTATAGACGGAATATCGATTATATTCTACGAATAATAATGATCTTATGAAGTTGAAGATGTTTAACAGTATACGTAAAATAATTCAGACGTGGATTAATTTTGAATTACTTACATTTAAATTGAAATTAGGCATTTTTAAAACTATGAAAGAATTTTCTTTTACAAATCAAATTCTCTTTGAGGCATTGAAATTAATACTCCGTAGCCTAATAACTCTCAAATACTATCTCATGCATGTCATTCTAAAAGCTATTTCAAGCATTCAATTTATAAAATGGTACACGTGCACAGAACTTTGTTTACTAGAAACTTTTATTTCTTTTAAAACAGTCTTATTACGGTTTCTATTGATATCCACCTGTGCAAGTACGTACCATGAGTAGAGGCCTTATAAAGGAAAAGGGTTCGTAGATTTCAGTGAACGCGACCTCCGTTACAAAATGACAAGAGACATAGATCTAGTTTCCCTAGAATCGGAACAGAAGTAATTACAAATTCAATGCCCTCGACTCGGAAAGTACACGCCATTTCTTCCACTCTTGAAACGATTGCCAGAAGAAGCAATAAAACGACCGGATATAAATAATCTTTTATAGCGAAGACAGAATTGCCTTATCCTCCTTAACTGTAAAAGGGATATGCTTTTTCGTACGATCGCCTGCTTCACATCGACATAAGCATAAAAAGATCCCCGAACTTTTTGGAGAATTCAAACTTGAGGGTCCTTGTTTAACCCCAGTAGAAACTAGCCACTTCTTCCCTCGATCTCATCGAATTCTTACCTCGGAAGGATATTACGAAGCTCCGATAATAGTACAAGCGTGCAAATGTATGCAGTCAAAGCACTTTTTACAGCCCGCGGTAATTTTGACGCTTATCATTGATCGTATCAACCCTTTTCTGCTCGTGTTACATATCTTTCGTTAGATGCCGCGAGCTAATTACTTTGAAATCATTAACCGATTAATTTCTACAAACTTTTCGTGCGTTTCGTTTTTCGAATAATTTCTTATTTTTCTAGATTCTGTTATCATCTTTTTCAGCATTTATTTGAAATAAGCAGTATTTTGGCAAGGCTTAAGCGAAATGTAAATTGACTTAATAGAGTCAGAAAATCCAGTGATAATTTTACTTTTAACAGTCCAAATATATGATAATGAATTAATGCCGTATAAACTATACTTAAAGTAATAAAAGTAATAAAAGAATAATGTAATTTATAATAAAGATAAAATGACTCTTCGTAGCAGCAATGTAACTAAAAGAAAATGCTAAATGATAATTAAGAGTAGGAGGAGAAATATTATCGCACAAGTGATTTAAATAATACAAATTTATGAGTGAAAATAGCAATCATTGTAATGTAGCGTAGCGACATTTTCGTTTTCTTTTGTTCATTGTAGCTAAATCTTATAGACCTAAAATGAAAACTATAAAAATTACTGTGCTACAAAAATTGAAAAGCGTGCCTTTCATGAATCCATCATCAACTACTCATTTACTTTTTCATTTCCTTCTTCCAAAAAATATTCGCGCAATTTTTCGGTAGACGGATTATGGCTTTAAAGATGCCTTGATAAACCCGTCCTTTTCGAATATACCTTATCCTTTTCATTATCCCTTTCATCTCGTAAATTATACTTGGAGTTAATTTTTTGTGGTATACATAGTAGAAAAATGAAAAGTTTCTTTCTAAAATTTCAATTGCAAACGTAGATACCACTAATGCATAATTAGAAATACAATTATTTTACGATCTTAATTGGACTATCGACTTTCGTTGAGTGTTGTTTCAAATAGATAATTCAGGCTCTTCGCTATTCTTTTAATATTAAGATACTCTTGGTACTTAAAAATATCGTAGTCAACAATATGATAAATAACGAGTATGGAAATTAGTTCATTCCTAGTAGTATTGTGGTGATCAGTTTTGCGAACAAGAATAGTTATTTGACGGCAAATATTTAGATTGTTGAAAATATTTTTAGTGCGGAATTAAAGTTGGTATTAAATGTTTGATGAAATGAAATAGTGAAATAATAAGTGCTAATGATTACTACATTTATAATTATGGACGTGTGATGATCTGTGTCACGTTGATAAATTATAATCACTGCGTTATGAGAGATTAAGAGGTAGTAACAAAAATTTTAATGGTAGAATAAATCTTCGATGTTAGGCAAAAAAATGATTCTGTTTTATAAAAAATTAAAAATTAAAAACACGAAAGTATCCATTCGAATTTTATTGAGAAAATAATTTACGCTTGTAATACATGAAATTCTTTTTATCTCCTAAAGTTAACTTACCGAAGAGACATATTTTTTAATCATAAAAATATCCTTAATTAAAAGTCTAAGGGATAAAATAAGTTATGACTGAATAAATTAAGTAATTCAAGTGTACTTTCATACAGAAGATTAATAAATCATTCTGTCGTAATGTATAACACATATTGATAGGCAAAGTGTATAGCATTTCAATAAAAACGTCTAGATTTAGTAGATAACGACGAATAAACAATTTTCTAATGAATATTGTTTGAATAAATAGAGTAAAAAATATCCATTTTCTAAAAGAATAGTTCATAAAAAAGAAATATCAGTTACAGATCAATAACCAAATTTTTTGAAAACTTATGATAATTTACTTTAGCAGTTTTTCCTAATTCATTATAACTTTCTTCATCGGATAATCAAAAAGTTTATGAATTATAAACTCTGAAGGGTAAAATTAATTTAAAAGAAGATTTAATCATTTACCTCCAGAGATAATGTACTCTTTCACGTAATAACTGTGCTTCGATAAAGACATTTTCCAGTAGTAAGAAAATTAAACACAATGAAGAGTATTTCATAAACTTGATGAACGATTCATGACAGCTGTATGTTTATAATTTTATGTAATTACTGTTGAAATAGAAATTGAAAGTACGTGAAAAATGGGAAGTACATGACGCGACAAAAGACTTTGTAAAACATTTCGTAAAACCGCATAAGAAAATTGAAA
The DNA here is from genome assembly GCA_018907045.1 of Wiebesia pumilae. NCBI lineage: Eukaryota > Metazoa > Arthropoda > Insecta > Hymenoptera > Agaonidae > Wiebesia > Wiebesia pumilae. The sequence continues at coordinate 1,417,369 of JACCHZ010000121.1, forward strand.
AAAATTCAAAACCTGCTCTAAGAAAATTAGAAATAGGTATAAGAGCCTTTCACAGTTTAATAAGAAAATATACATTTTAGGTATGCTTTACGTGTAATCTACGTGATTAATTCTAACCTACTACTAGGAATTGACGGTGTAAATATGTCAAGTTGTCATACTGAAATCAACAAGCGCTTCACACTGTTATTGATCAGAAAACTTGTCTAGGATTATAATAGACCTGGTCAGACGCATGTTGATTCAGGTATCGTCGATTATTCTTCGTAACTATCGCCTTAAAAGCTTGCATAAAACTCTAACAAATTATTCAGCTAAGATATTTGAACGTTATTTGAAGTTTATTAGCCTTAAACTTTTACAAACACGACTACTACGCTTTACACTTTGTTTAATGATGGGATGCTAAAAGTTCTTAAAATTATGAAGACATTTGGACGTAAAGAAAACGCGCAAATTCAGGAGCTCGAGTAAATGTTAAAACAAGTTAATATTGTCTAAAATAAGATGAAACATTATAACAAGCACTTGAAATATTGATTTGTTCCTTATTGTACGTTCCATTCTATACTCGATGTAAATATATAAACCGTTGAACCGAGTATTAGACTGTTTACCAGTTTAGGAGATAGGCTTGCACATTCTAGCAAAACGGAAAATTAATTAAATATCCAAACGAATAAATGTTACCATTAAACCTCCGAAATTGAGGGCAGTAGCCTACTATTTAAAAAATATAATTTTCTTTTACATTACCTGGGTAATGTATTTTCAGTGCGATACAATTCAAGTACGAGACCAATTTCGTTCCTTGTATTTCTATTAATTTGAGATAGATAAATAATGCCGAAGGTCGATAATTTTGTTATTTCAGGACTTAAAACATTCGCCTTACACATCGTATTTGTCGTAAGTCAATAGCTTCAAACGACACCAAGAGTTATTAGGATTCATCTAAATTCCGTTAACTCTACTGACACTGATCAATTTATTGCACATGAGATTTATTACGAGATTTGTTGCACGGGTCGTTATGACTAATTAGTAAATACATCGTACTAATATTAATTAAAATGTCTGTAATGTATTAAAAATTGTGTTATTTCGTATAATAAAAGCGTAAGTTATTCCCGTAAATAATTAATACATAGAAATAAGTGTTTTTACAGATAACTTATGTAATAACTTTCGCATTATGTCTATACATATTTTATGCAGACTATCGCATTAGTAGTTGTCATATTTACCAGTGAAATTATTTGTATTAATTGATATCTGCTTCAATATCTATTCGTTTATTAATTGCTTAACCTGACATTTAAGAGTTTATATTACTTAACAACTCTCAGTTATGATGTATGAATGTTTACGAACTTTGAACCGCATATTTGAAATTTCGTAGTAATTTCGGAAATGCCTGTTTAACGATGCAAATTTAAACTGACTTGACGGTTGATTATTTGCCCATTAATCATTATTTACAGATATGATGACGTAACTGCAGTAGTTGTTGAGCACTGATTATCTACTTGTTTTTATGTAAATACGTTCGGCTAGTTTTTATACATTTTAATAAAAATACCCTAGAATTACAAGAATATATTCATTTTATACATTATTATAAATTACCGAAATATTCGATAGTGTATAATCAATAAAAATTCCCTCCATTCGATTTCGATATAATATATAATTAATGGCTCTACAGACTATTACTTACTATATATGTAATTCTAGAAAAGTACTTCATTTTTAATGAATTATTACAGGGCATTATTTTAAAAGTGTTTTTTGTGCGAGCGAAAGCAGTTTTTACTTTTCCAAACGTACAACTTGGACTGTACAATTCTATTGAACTAGAGCAAAAAGCATATTTATTATTTATTTTATAAATAAATATTACCAGACCTCTTATAAAAAATGATATGTCTCAGTTTTGTTGAAGAAATCTTTCCTATTAGTTAGTTTTGTTAGTCGTCACAAATTTTGTAAAAAATAACAGTTATATAATAAAATTAATTTCATCGTCACTTAATGAAGGTATAAGAAAGGCGCAATTGAGTGCAATCATCATTCAAAATTTTCAGTGCGCAATGCGATCATTTGAAAAAATTAGTGCACAGGTCATGTAGCAAAGAATTTGCTTAAATAAAGTCACTCGTAAGTAGAGACGAACGATCTCAAATGTCATTAACCCGAATTCACTGCACATGAGTACACGTACATGTATGAATGCTTATGTTTCGTATTTGGGTTTCTTTATTTAGTACAGCTGCAACCAGTCCTAGGCAAAAACCAATATAATCCTCGGATAGCGATCGATTGGCCAAATTGACTAACGACTGGCAAATACAGGGAAGATTTTCCGAACGACTGCGTGTAATTACTCGAGACTCGACTGAATTAACTCTCGGATATGTTAATTTTGCATTTTTTTATTTCTCTCTCTCTCTCTCTCTCTCTCCCTCTCTCTCTCTCTCTCTCATTCTTTTTCACAAGCGTTCCTAGTACTTATTACGTAAAACTGCAAATACCGATTAATGCAGGAAGTATTACGAATAAAACGACCAATATGTCATCTGAGGTAGAATACGAAAAAAGAACGAGTACAACGTACAGAGCCGAATAAATGGAAAATCACCTACGAATACATTGTACTAAATCATTTGTCTTAAGATGACGTGTAATATCACGTCATCCGTGCTCCTATAAAATAGTGATTATTATAAATTATTATTATAAATATTTGAGCAAGAATAAAAATATCTATGATCGCCCTAAATCACACTTAAACTAAAGTAGTTAACTTATTTACTACCTAATGTAATTTGTATAGATTATTGGATTCTAGTTTTCATCGACAATAGTACCTTTACGTTTTGGGAGGTAAAAATATTTTATTTTGGCAGGTCAATTGACATAATTTCCGTACAAATGTCAACATTTTTATACAGCTGTGCACACGAACATGGGAGTACGAGCGTACAAGCCCATATGGATATGAATGAAGTGTAAAAAAGATGATGCGTCAATAGCCATTAAACCAGGAATATCAATCTAGTTTAAAAAGCTGCCATACGCTGTAAAAGTGGAAACTTTTTTATGACTTTTTTATTAACGAGAGGAGGTTGCTTTTTAAACCGGTAATTTACTTTTATTTATTAGCACTAACGTACTTATCAAATATATGATATCATCGGATTGCACAAACAGGATTGTTCATCATTTCTTAACTAGAATGAACTAGAATTATGTTTAACGGAAAACGAAATTGAAATCTTTAAGAAAGGGAACTAGTTGCATACACTCAAGATAATAAGTATTAAAATTTCTCGTATACGATGATATTTTCCTTTTTCTCTTAATAATATACTTCATGAGTAAAATCAGAAAGCGAATCAATATTTACATTTTCTACAAACTACAGCAAAAGTTTAGCCCCGTTCACGAAGTGCTACGCTATTGTAATCCTTTAAACTACTCTACTATATTAACATCCAAAAATTTCTACCTTAGTTTTATTTTACCTTGAATTAATGAGGTCGTTCCTAAGAAAAAATTTCAGTAACAGTTTTAATTTTCCAATCCTGCAAAAGACAAATAATAAATACTGCGATTCCCCCAATATCGACTTTCAGTCGATGAAATTTAATAAATTTAATAAATTATTTTTTCGCATTAAAATTACTTCCAAATACTACAATTACTTTTCCAATTTTATTAAGTGCACTATAGGTACGAGATATTAAAAGATACTGAAAAATCATAAGTTAAGTATTTCGAAAGAACATTTGAAAAGTGTTAAAAAAATTAATCCTCAAAATTGAAATTACTTCGTGATAATACATAAATTTATGTTTTGTATGCAATATCAATAATACTAACCTGTAGAATATTTATAAATTTCCATTTTCAATAAAATTTCAGTTAAAAAGTTTTGGAGCATGAATTTTAATTTAGAAAATCATTTATTTTTAAGTGATAACACGTATGTTTTGACATGCAAATTATACCAAGTACAATGTATGCATGGCGACGTAATCGAAAAAAGATTTTTGAAGCTTTTTAAAATTTGAGAATTTCTATTATGTCAGTAGCTCCTATTTCTTTATTAAAATTCTGCTCTTGTCATTGTTAAACTGAAGAACTAAAATATCACTTTATTAAAATTCAGATCAAATTTTTGAAATGTGATTGCTTGCACATGCAAAAAGCAGTACTGATCATTAAGGAAACGAAAGCTTCTAATGATATGCGCCAATATTCTATATAACATTCTAAACATGTGCTCTTTCGACATTGCAAACTTGTCGTTATCACGTTTTCATTGTATCATCATTTGCCCTTTTTATATACACGATCAGCAGTAAAAAAACTTACTTTATCGATATGTGATTACAAGCCAATAATTACGACAAAGAGTTTTATTAAAACTAAATTTTCTTAGAAATTATATGAAATATGTTTGTTTTAATCTGTCAATTGCTATTTTAATTAGCCTTGATTTTACCTACATCGTCATAGTGGCATTCGCGCATTTTTAATGCGAAAAATGATTCGTCGAAAATAAAAAGCCAAAGACAATTATACGCCAACAATTATTCAATAATAAATAAATAAATAATTAGCTAATGTTAAAACTTAAAATCTGATTTTATTAAAGTTTCGAATATAAAACGTTCATTACTCGGTAAAATTCTTTTACTCCGCTGTTAATTCACGCGATTCTTTTAATCCACACAAATCCAAATATTTTCAGAACAAATATTTAGATAATTCCATGTCCTCTTCCAAGCATTCACAGTACAATTTTCTTAATGTGGGCTTCTGAGGAATTTTGCTTCTCACATATTGAAAAAGAAACTTTATTCTGACAGTCTCAGCATACCTTAGCATATACATTAAAATACATCTTTTAAAGTTTCTTGAAAAGAAATTCAACTTGGCATACATTCAAAAAGCCGAACCTACGAGAATCTCATAAAATAGCGAATGCCTCTTTACGTACATCTGTTCCTGCGTATGATACTTACACACACAGAGGCACAAGTAAAATAATTAGTGTAGAAAATCTATTCTAGAAATAATTCCCTTGAATATGTATCTTTATAATTACTTAGAACACTGTTAATGCTAGCTTATTTTAAAGCTCATACGCACAAGACGAGTGTCTGTAATCGACATCTATGCAACCCTTACATTGAATAATAAAGTGCTATTTGGAAATGAAAAATATTTACTTAACAAGTAAGTTGAAAAAATATCAGAAATATGTAAGCCTCTGATGCCCATAATTTTACAATGTCGATTTGATTATTAATTTGTCAATGACTATTTTAAAGTTCTACAGACCAAATACAATAATGCAAATAAATTCAATATTACTGGCGCATATTTTATCCGTTCTAATTGTGTAATGTATCGATAAGCATTAATTTGAAGAATTTCATGTTTCACGAATATGATTTACGATAGATTGATTCATATGCATATATCTGAACACCATTCGGCCATAAAATAAGATCCCTGGAGTTCATTTATTCTTTGTACTACTTTTTAAAATGATCGAAAAAATGTTATTCATGAACAAATATGGTGAAAAAATATGAAAAAGAAATTGTTCACACGTATACGGATTTTTAATCACAAACTTATACCTGTATAATATTCTATTTTCATATTAGCAAAAAAAAACTTTCAAATTATTCTTTAAAATAATTAAATACGTGATTGCAAAAATTAATTTTTTCTTTAATTAATTGAGAATCGAATTAAATGATAATGTATTCGTAACAAGCAAATCTATTGAAATTAGTTCATAGAGTTCAGATTGTTCTAATTACGAACTTAATGAGGATACGGTACATTATCTGTTTATTTGTAGAAGTTTATTGTGTTTATGAAAGCTCAGAGCTTATTTTCTATCTAAGGTTACTTTGAAGTTATGAATCCTTTTAATTGCAATATACATTTATACGATGTATGGTACTTAAAAGAACCTTATTTATCGCGCTGATATTAAATCATACTGAAAATATTCTCTAACGCTCTTCTAAAAAATTCAATCTTTATACCGAACGGATAAATGAAACATAAAATGAGTAGTTAAATTGAAAGTAAAACTGTATTGTGTACCCATTAGAATGGAAAGTAATGTATCTCCACTTTTTTTTAAAGAAGTAAACATATAATTAAAGAATGAAACATATATTAATATAGTATCTAGAAGAAGGAAATAATGGTTCATAAATCAAACGTGAACGTACATAAAATCTACGAGGTCGATAATAATATTTCGCCAATTAAAATACAAATTTACTCAAAGTAAAAGCTTAGTTCATAAATTAGAAAAACTTATTTCGTTCTGACAACAACTAATAAAGCCCCACATTCTTATGAAATTTGTTCGATAAAATATACTTTTTATTTAAAATTCATAATTTTTTTGAAAATGTTTTTTAATTTACTCAGTCCCTTTATCGAATATGCTGCATACGTATTAATTTCTTAAACTAAAAAGAGCAGTAAATAATAGCCAACGTAATTTATATTACATCATTTTAATCTTTAACTGAAATGAAAGTTAACAATTGAAAATTTTCATTCAACATATTTTACTGGAATCATAATTTTTTGAATCTTGCACCATGGCGAATAAAGTTTTAATAAAAATTAGTGTACAGTCCAATCTTGCTTGAATCGTAAAGCGACGTCATACTTGTAATTAAATCGATAAAGAGAAGAGTCGCGATTTCGCCAGCTTAAACAACAAAAGCGTTTACAAGCGAGGAAAATATTTTTTAGTTTAGCCCGAAAATAAAATTTATTTACTTTGATATTTTGAACAATTTGTTAAAATAATTTCCCTCTTAAAAACGCATCAAAATTTATAAAAGCATGGCAAATAATATAATTAAATAACATGTTACTTTGAAATTCACTTAAAGGACCAAAATCATTAAAGTATTTTTAAAATTTTTAAACGTTCTAAAGAAAGTTTAACTGTTTAAGTGCAAAGAGAGTTGAGAAAAATATGATCAAAGTTTTTAAGATAACATCATTACTATATCTATAGATGAACATAAATGTATGCCGAGTCTAGTTAGACACTACATCCGGTATGACTTGACTTGGCTATACATTTCTGGATAGAGTATGTATTTTATTCAACTGTACTTTTCTCAAGTCTTTCTTGAAGTATTTACTAGCGTTTTGAAAATGCTCAATTTACTACTGTTTACTTGTTTTTACTGATAATTTTATGTGTCTTATTAGAGCTGAAACATTTTCTTGGTCATCCTGCAATTTAATTTCGAGTCTAAGAGGTTTATATTACCAAGTACATTACTTAGATAATATTACTAGCCAGTCTTGGCCTACTTGACGAACCAGATACTAATTGCTTGTGTACCATTAATTTGAAATGGAAGTATTCATTTATAATCCTTTATATGTAATATTTATATCTCAATTTTTAAGAAATGCAAGTCAGATTAAACATCCTTTAATTTTAAAAAAATTCTGCTTCACTCGTACGTAATATAATAAAGTGCAATATTTTTTAAGTAGATTATCCGAGGAAACGTTGATGCAAAGCTGACTAACTTACTTTATACGACACGTAAATTCACATTAAAGTACTAGAAATAAAATGAATATTTTACAACGGATATACTAAAACAGTTTACAACTTCATCCTATTAGAATCGATTCTTATGAAATATTGTACATAGTGAAATTTAATTTTCTTGTGAAATTATTCATTTAACAAATTAATTTTATAATGAAATTGATTGAAAAAATACTACTCCAATTAACTAGAATTTGAAAATATACCCTGCCATAATAAAAAAAGTACTAGATATTTCAAATAAATGCGGTTATGATTATTTGTTCTTTCAAATGTGACAAAATTTACGTTGTAGTTGTAAATGTAATGGTACAATATTCGATCTGGAGTCAGTCACATAAATCCCGACATATGTTAGTCCCATATTTCGCCATATGCACGCAGGTTGACACAAGAGGAGAAAAACACCGATATCGTAGCAAAACAAGTGCAAGAACACCGCCACGTGATCACGCAACATCATTAGTCGATACTCCCTTGAGAAGAATAAAAAGGGGCGCTGGAATTTCGATAGAGTAAAGTTCGTCACGGTTCAGGGTGAATAAACTGCAATACTAGCCATCGATGCCGTCCCCTCCGACATTCGCCACCAGGGGACAAACAACCGATTCACCCTTCTCAGAATGACGAGAGAATTGGAACGTTGGCTCTACGAGTCCAACACTATTGATATAGCCCAACTGCTCTTCTTTGAGTGTACGTTCAACGTAGTTCCAGATGATACGTAGAAGGCGGAGGTAAAAACGGGTTGATAACCCGGGGAAAATCCGAGGCATTTTTGGAGATTTTCAACTTTTCACGTATTATGTGTCAGTCATACTTTCATATAAAAAACTTATTCTCCATAAAGCATCGAAAACTTTACAAATACGAAAATAAATATACAGTCTTTTATTTGAATGATAAGTCTTAAAGATAAGTCTTATTGTACTTTCATGCATTACAGAATGCAATGTAACGTTAAAGAGAAATAATAAAGAATATATACATAGCATTGAAAATTACGTTTAGAAATAAGAAAAAACTCTTTGGAACTGTTACAGTGTCTATCCGAAACACACAGAAAACAGTATTCCACGAGGAAGAGAAAAGCATATTTTAATGATATTCTAAATATATGTGGGTATTAACTGAATTTATTATAAAATTCTGTACGATGTTAAAAATATTTAGAAAAACTAATTGTTATAAATGTATTTTAATTTATTTATTACTCTTTAATACTTTCGTTCTACATTTTCAATATATTGCATTGCCAAGTAAACTTAACGAACATTAATAAAGAATTACCATCCAACCGCTCAGAGAAATGACAGATGGATTCATCCATCAAGGGTATGATCCAAATTACTGGGGAAGAACACTGATGCGACAAAATCACTATGGGAATACGGAAGTTTAAAGCCTTGTTCTATGCGGGGAGCAACAGATCTATTATAAATGGAAAACCCAATTAATGGATTCACCAGCAAGGCTGGGAAGTCTTCCCAAAATTGCATCACCTCTATCCTTGATAGCATCAGTAAGGCAATAGCATTATTCCCACTCAAAAAATCCCCGTTCGCTGTTACTCAGGCGACACAGTGATACCGCATCACTTGCAATCAATACAAAAATACTGCAGCAACTTTGAAAGGCCAAATAGAAACTTTGAGTAGAAAATTATCTAAAAAAAGTAGTATGGCTTTGAACAGTTTAACAACCGATTTGTCAGAATCCTGGTTTGAGTTCCGTTATTTCAGTAAAACAATATTTCTGTTCGCGCAACATTATTATTGGCTAAGTACGCAATTGCCATCACTGTTAATACGCATTAACAAGCACCGGCAAGTGGTACATTGACCGCGAACGTTAAGAAACTGGAAGATGGACTCTGTGGATCACGTCCATTGTCCGACAAACAAACCATCTAGTTCTTGGTCTAATTCAAAATCTATTCACTTAATGGATCGAACTGGCAGCATCCACAAAGGTTATTAGCAATGCTATGTCAGATGAGCTTAAAGGATTGTTCACCATTATAGCTCTCGATATACGTTTGGTCCAGACAAAGGAAATCAACATCATAAGCTCCATGATGGAACTTCATAGAGCGCACTAATGGTGCATTAAAAACGATCGTCGTACTCTACATAGTGCTAGATCACAGACCAGTTATTCATATTCATAAACATAGAGCAAGAACTTCCATCTTCTGGTACATTACATCAGTAAGTAGAAAAACATGCTAAAGCGGTACTACAAATCTGACTTACAAACATATGAGACGTCTTGGAACTCGTACGACTTAACCTGTCCCGAAACTTCCAACAACCGAGGAAACACTATAATCTTTGCAGACGACAATGGTAGCTGCAAATACAGGAGAAAGTCTTAATAAATAGATATATACTTTTCATTAAATGAAGAAATATCAAAATTAAGTCAGCTCCAACAAACGGTAGACTGTCACTGACAATATAAGATCTTTATACCGATTGACGGGGTGGTAAAATAAAGAATAATTATGTACAAGACACGAAGATCTATATTGACACTTCAAATGCAAAGATGTTATTCTATGCCGCGATCGAGAACAAACGTACGTCTTGGTGGAATTGCGACTCAACTATAATTGGTCGTACAGGATGCAACAGATTCGGTCCGACGTACGGGCTTTTCTAATTCAACGTAACATCTTGAAGGTCGGAAGTTCGCTGCACCTCGTGATGAATTTCTACACATTTGCAAACCCAACAACTTCACGAAGCATGGAACGCGGAAAGGAACAGCGACACGAAAAGCATCGCAGCTACCAGTCGCACAATGGAGGCATGCAGACGAATGGCTGGTAAGTAGCGAATAGTGACATCAGCATTAATTGGTATGTACTTAAATAGTTAAAGTAGTAAAACTGTAAATTTTAAGCGAACACGAGTACGAGATCATAATCGAATAAATGGAAAATTTCTTATTTCATGCAAAATTTCAAACGAAGTTTTGTAATATAATTAAAATCTAAGTGCAGTTAATTGAAAAAACGCATGATGAGTTTCGTGCCACTGGACAAGACTGTCGCCAAGTCGGAAAACGAGCATAACGGTGTACGCGTTAGCGACCGTTGCGTCGTTAAATGCATTGAGCGTCTAAAAGCCAAAACATCAGCGAACGTAACTGCCAGGTCAACGTGTCAGGACGAGGGTCGTAGGCCTCCATGTATCATGGTCGATGCGTCGTCATGAATGCGCGAAATTGTGGAAAGGGACAGAGTGCGATCACACGAGCAATGACATACACATCCTGCATCTGTTCAGGACTTTCCTCGCGCTCTCGCCTTACCTGGTGCGTACCTTCGGCGTCTCGATCCGAGAGCCGATACCTGCCCCTAGTTTCGTAATTTATCATTATTATATTTATCATTATTATATTATATTATTAATTTATCATTATTATATTATATTATTAATTTATCATTATTATATTTATAGTAGTTTTATTTACGTTTCTATAATAAACAAATAATTATTTTATAATCAATATTATTTAAATATTGGGTAATTATTATATAATGTAATAATTTGCAATAAAAATATGTAAGGTCTTTTATGTTTTAAGGTGTAATGTAATATTGAAAATCTGTTATTACTGAATAAGTTGTGAGATTTCACATAAAATTTCACCTTCTTTTAACAATATTGCTGTTACTGATTATCGTATGAACAATTACAGAAATAGGTATTTAATAATTGGCATTACATTTTAATAATCGAACAAGGTTCAAAAAGTAAATAAGTCTAGAACTTTAATTATAACTTTCGCATTACTTTTACTCGAATGACGTTCTTCGATTTTTCATTTAATGCAATCTTAACTTTAAAAAAGTATTATTCTCAATTGCAATTAATGTTGAAGGTAAAAACGAGATTCACGTACGTTCGCGCAAATCTAGCTTGTAGTATGTTAGGACAGCCTTCGAATGCATGCACACGGATCACGTCAAGGCTTTCAATTGAAAACATTTCTAGTGAGAAGACACAAGCTTTTTGAGCGAACTGGAAGGTACGAGTTCAAAAGAACTGATTCTCAAGAGAAACCTGAATACTTGACCTTTTATCTCTGTGATGCGGAGTTTTGGAATGCCAGGCATCATTCAAAGCAAACCTTAGTGAACTTATTGGGATACACAAATTTAGTTTTACGAAAAATGTACAATATCGTTACGTAACACAAAAATTAGCCTGAGATATAAATTTTTATTGAAAATGCATGCCTAGCTGTCAAAAACTTTGAAGGCTTGAGATACTTTCTTTAGCGCACACAAGCTTCAATGAATACGAATTTATTATTTCACCTACGCATTAGAACATCTGATTTTTACCAGCACCGTGTGAAAATATATTTTGCAGCGAATATTAAAAAAATGATACGAATTGTAGAGTAACGCGTGTTTGATAATATTTTTGAAGGACATGGTTAAATGTCTGTGCAAATTACGTATACATGCATGATATTACCAATGCATAAATTCACAAAATTTGTGCATTTAAAGTTTTATTCAATAGCTTATGAGCAGACTTCAAGAGTAGACGAAAGTACTTTTATCCTTCATAGATGAAGCGTCGCTAATTGAAAAGCATTAAGAATCTTCGTGTACATTATCGATCATGTAAGCTTAATATCATTTATAAACTTATTACACAGGAAAAATTAATTTACATTTAATTGAAGTAATTTCTAATCTATAGACAACTTTTATTACAAGGCGATCGCTCTTTTCGCATGGACAAATGGAACATGAAATTATCTCTTGCTCAAAACGAGAGAGACATTATTTTGGAAAAAATGTAAAAATTAATAAAATCATTTTTTAAAGCGTTTTTATGAATAAAGCCTTTCAATAATGTAAGTTAATATCACGATTGGTCAACGTTATTTAATAGTTAACTGTGATACAAATACATACGTGACCCATGACGTAAAACGATTTCAGATGCATTTTTAAAATACACATTCGTACATAAATTTACAAATAATAATTTCACTCATCTTGGAAATGAATGCAATCGAAAATTTTATTAATTAATGTAAGTAGAGAAATCTGCTATAAATTGCATTATAAATTGCATGTTATGTCTGTAAAATTGAAGGTAAATTTCGATTTCTTTCTACGTCAACTATGCACTGATCACTTGAAACTTTTCTATTTCATTACTATGTTTTTTTATGGAGAGGACGTACGCAGCGAGAATTTTTATTTACAGATTATCTTTCGAAAAGTCCTCGTTACGCGAATGTGTTTTATCTTCAAATTAACTGAACAATAATATCGATAGATTTTATGTAAACAAGTAATAAATTTTTCGCAAATGATGTCTAATATTTTTCAAAACTTACTGTCACTTTTCATCTTCAGTGCATTACCAAGCTTTTAAGGCTTTTAATATTAAAATTACTATATATGTCATTTTTCTATAACCAGAGGGCAAATAAAGACAATAAGTGTAAACACTATTGAATAGGACATTTATGAGAGCAGAGGAATTTATGAAAAGTATTATAAGTGTAATTACGTTCCCTGCGTTGCTTACTTAGTCTATATTTTATAATTACTTCACGTTTTTATGCTATTATATAGGGATTACTAGGTGATACCTAGTAACAAAAGTTGGTGCTTGTAATGTTTATTTCAAAATTCTCCTGCCTTCGTATAATTCAATTATAACGCCATCGTTGTCATTCTCTGTAATTCGGGATTCCGTTGGCTACAAATATGATTTGGTCAAAGGACGAGCGATCCGAAAGAAAGGAAGAGCGAGTTGTCGACGACTCGGCTACACCTTCCACAACGGACAATATTCCAGGACGACTCCGTGTAAAAAAAGAAGAGTGAGTGCAAAAAAGGAGAGCACTAGCCGTAAATTTTTTATGGATTCTTCACGTGGACCGCTTTCAAGAAAACTAGATTACGATTTTTTTGCACAATCACGTGTCGATATTCGCGTTGGATGCTCTCGGTTAGCTTATAAGGTGAGTGATGTTTGCTCTTCTTTTATGCATTATCAAACCAAAAAGTTAGTACAGACATTCCGCTGAAGCACCGTGAAGGAGAACGTTTACGTTAAAAAACTTGAGAGGGAAACTATTTTAAAATTGTCTGCACACATAATTAGCATGGGATAGCGAATACCTTGTCGTAGTTGAACTATAAACATAATAATCTAGCTGATGAGGTACGATAATCTTGTTAAGATGCTTGATTCTTATTCAAATTATTTTCTGATATCGCTAGAGATAACGTAAAATAATTACTTTAAAGATAATGTTCACGGTAAATGTGTCGTAACTGTCGGTCATTATGCGAGTGAAGGGTTACTTTGAGATAATTAAAAAAATATATTTCCTTTTTTCATTTTAACAAAGCTATAAACACGGAATATTATTTACTACTTATCGCAGTAATGTAAACATGTTAGTATTCTCCACTAAATGGTATTTCATGTTCTGATTTATCTAAATACTAGAGTATTTATTCGATTTCTAAAGAAACGCAAGTCAATATTTTTGTTATTATTTTAAAAAGTGAACTGCAAATAGTATTCCAAATGATCACTCGTTTATGGTGAATTATTTGAAAAGAATCAAGTTTTTAACTACTTTTATATAAATTTCTAATTGAATAAAAACTTGACGAGATATTTGTACACATGTACAACTGATACTTTAATGTTAAATAATTAATTGGTAGTTAATGGAAAGGCTGATGTCGAATTAATAAATGTTACAATAAAGTGTAAGAAAGGAAAAAGATTAGCGCGATTTCAAGTAAAGACAATATATTTTGTCCAAAAATTTGTTGTTCAACAAATTCGTTTCAGATTAGATTTCGCAATAGAATATATACTCCTTTGACAAAAAATCTCAATATATGAAAATGTAGTTTTCGAGTATCCATACTTGCATGCTATTATGGACACACAAGTATATTAATCATTAAATTAAGCCTGAACTATAATCCAATTATAATAAGGAGAAATTACAATAAGAAATAATTAAATTATTGGTTATTAATAAATAATAAAAATCTTACACGTTTGGCAGAAAACTGAAATAAATAATTTAATACATGGAATACACTTTGCTTGGAACCAACATCTTCTACATCTCATGTGTTGGTAATTAAAATAGTTCATTAAACATACGCGGATTTATATAAATTGCGTGTACTGGGGAAATAAGTGATATAAGGAAAATGTATTCTATATATAATAACCGTACGATATTTTGAGTCTCTGGATCGTTGTAAATAATGCTGCATTACAACCGTTTGGAGCAATTTCAGAAAATATAATATAATCTTAATCTTCAAAATTCCGCACATATATCTTTCGATATTTAAACATTTATGTTATGGAATACAAATACATCTTCCACAAGTATTACAAACGTTGATAATATTTTTTATTTTTCAAGTAGTTGCTTATTGCAATTGCTTGATATTTCTTTCGCTATTTATTACTGTCTTTCTAGCTTTACATAATGCATCTGATCCTTGAGTGTGTGCGTGTGCGCGTGTGCGTGTGCGTCAGCGAGTATTCTTATGCGTATCTTAGGAATATTTAAAAGTATAAATATTCTATTTTTGGCGATTTTCCGTCGAGACTGTATAGCGTATTCTCAGATTTTATTATTTGTTTAAAGTACATATTTCACGTATGAAGCATAACAACGAATATGCAAATAAGCAGTGAACCGTTATAACGAATACAGAGAAGCGATAAGCACAATGAACTCTCCTTAATTAACAATTCCTTCTTAAAAAGCAATTCAAACGCAAAAATGCTTTTATGTACATTTGAAATATAAGCTCTCATAAAAGTAGACGAAATAAATTTATAGCGTTTCAGGATGACGTATTTCGAACAAAACAGGATGAGGCAAGCCAAAAGTGAAGGAAATTATTATCTGTAATCATGAGATAGGGAGCTCTATGCATTTCGCTTAATATTATCAGGGTAAGTAAATCACGTACGTTAAGATAGACCAGATATGGCATTAGAATAGGAAGTAGCAGGACGGTATTTAGAGTTGTAGTAAAAAGATCGGACTAAAATTAAAAAATAGAATAATTGCAAAGTAGACTTTGAGTGAGATGCAAAGGGGAAAATTTGTTTTCGCTAATACAGTGAAACGCGGGAAGAGTCATATTCTCCATATTTGTAAAATCTGACTTATTCTTATTGACTTACTAAGTTTATTATCGTTGTATCGTATCATGATATCATGATAATATAATTTAACAAACGTTTGCGTTCTACGGATATATTTCTGTCTACTAAATTATACAAAGTCTAACGATATTTCATAATGATTCCAGTAAAAATTTGGACGCGTATGTTTTAAAAGAAATACCCTGGATATATTTAATTTTCTATTTTAGATATTTTACAAATAATTCTCAAACCGAAATTCTTTTAATCGTATATTTTACAGTTCATTAAATAAGTTACCAGTGTAACTTGTAATAAACTGTATCATAAATGTTAATAGCGTAAATATTAATTCAGAATATGAAACTATATTTAAATTAGTAAATAATTTCACATACATTGTAAAATCAAACATTATAAAATTCTGGGAGGATAATTTTCTAATGCAATATTCGATACTATAATTCTGAGGTTCATTACGTAATCATATATACATATGATAAACACATAAATATAAATAAGATTTTTCAATTCTTGGATTTTTTCACTAAAATAAATTTTTACCAATGAGACATCATTAGAATAATTTATTCTCGATATAACTGTGAGTCTTAGATATATTTTCAAATAAAATCCATTAATAATTCCGCTAATGTGCATATGGAAATGTACATGATTATGTGTGGTAATTGTCAGTGCCGTAATACTCAAGTAAGGATTATAGGTTAACAAATTTCAAAGAACGAAATCATTTTATAGATTATCAATACATATATTCATTGCTATTTTTTTTATCGAACATTTTATATTTGTCTTATCGTCATACTGAATATCTACATTTATTGGCAGTATCTTTTTGTATGACATTGCGCGAGAGAATTTATTTACACGACTATCATCGCCACTTTATGTCAAGTTGTATTTTTGTTAGACACCTATGAATATGTTCATTTGTATACGTATACAGATTATAAATATCTGCGTACAGCGTATCCGATTGATAACCGAATTTTCATTATTCTTCTGAAATATGTCATTAAATTAATACTACATTACATGTACGAGCTATTATCGTCCGAGCATATACAAAATGATCTTTGCAAATTTCGCTTCAAATTGTGCAGATTACCACGACCATCGTTCATCATATTTATCAATGCAACGATCCATAAATCAGCATATGTGAATCATATGTAAATTTGTAGTTTTTCCATGATATAGTTATTGCTTTTATAACCAAAATTACTTATCAATAATTTAGAAGTGCTTTATCTCATTTTTATCGGTTGTAATGTGGAAACAAAGAGTTATTTACAGAATGAATTGTCAATGATTAATAACAATTAGTTGTTTGAATTACATTAATTGGAATATTTTCAAATATTTAAACATTTGGCATAGACAGTTTATATGCGTTATCGCAATATTACACTTGGAAATTTTTTTAGCAGCACATTTCTAGGAACGTCTGATAATATTCATAAGATAAAATAAACATTTACCAATATGTCATAAGCTACGGAATAATTGCATTACCAAACTTTTTTATTCGACGCTATTATATTCGTTCTGGTTCAGTGCGATAAGATTTTATTCGTAGTGTACAATTTCAATATCGTCAGTTATAAACCTACATTCACGTTTTACGTGATACGAGATCATATCGTGCATATGAGCAAATATGAAAAAAGTAGGATTGGATTAATTAAGATGATTGAGCAAGTACGTAATTATAGCGCAACTAATCGTAATAATATTACGCTAAATTTTTTCTATTCTACTCGTACACCTTTTTTAACTGACGAACTATTAAAAATTTATAACAAATTTACGCACAATGCAAGTACTTAGTAGCCAAAAATGAAAATAAACAACAATCCCCTATGCCATATGCCAAACTTTACATTACACAATTTACATTCGTTTGCGAGCCTTCGCCTCAAAAATCAAAGCTCATTATTAAATACAGCACGCTTAGCTCACCAGTGATCACTGATACATCGTGCAGTAATAGCAGCAATAAAAGACCCTCGTATCACCTCAGTGGCAGCCGGATTTCGCGCCCTAATGGAGAAAGCAAAAATCAGCATAAATTGCGAGCACTATTTACCTTCAAATTGCGGCTCCACAATTCGTGATTACGGCGTATCTTGTGCAGTGCATCGCTGGAAAGTTCCTCCTCGCCGGCCGACCGAACTTGCCTCGTTCCACTGATGGGTGTTCCGGTACACTCGCGTGTCCCACTCACGGAAGCACTTGAAAATAAAGGGCTGGATCACCGACTCCCCTTGCAAGCCCAGTATCATCCGAGCGCGCACTCGAAGCTATGACAATTCGAAAAAAGAAAAAATGAGCGCTCGTATACCGAATCACTTACGCACCCCTGACGCGTAGACGCAAGGCGTCGGCCTCGGTCTCCACCTCAGCCGCCACCGCCTCCTCCACCACCGCACGATACTCCTTTTATCTCCTCATTACTAACGAGCAAGGTTCCCTTCGTCCGGTCAAGTTTATTTTCTTGTCTTTCATCCGCCTGCAGGGAAGTCGCGGGCGCGATGACGGCAACACACCAACGCACGAGATGCACTGACTCGCCACCGGCTCAACTCGTCCCTTTGACGCTCAGCAGTGGCTGGTGGCACAAGAGAACGAGTGAGACGCGCACACGCGCCGTATGCCATTGTGGTGGGGATCGAGGACGAGCGGAGGGTGGCATTGAAGGAGGGGGAGAGAAGCTTGGATGCTGTGCTAAAGCACGAATGGGATGTAGAGGATAAAGATAGCTAAGACGGAGAGGAAAAGAGAGGCATTGTAATACGAAAGCGTGAGCAATCGTCCGATTGATTAATTTATTGTGTAAGGTATCGATGTTTAACAGATTGAAATGATGTTTTATTAGCAAACGCAATTAATGATCCATGCATTTAGAAATTCCGCAATCATACGTTTAGGATTCTAGGTTTAACGGAATTTCAGGATCAAATTCCAATGGAATTCACGTTTGATTTCTTCTTTGGCTGATATTCTGCTGTAATACATAATTTGTTTCTCGAATTATTCTCAAAGACCAGTTTGGAATGAACAATAATTAAAAGCAACTTGTTCAGTGAAATCCAGATATTTACCTTTCTGCATCTTATTTCACATACTTAATGTTTCATTGTTCGCGTAACTTAGGCAGATCAAAAGAGGAAATCTCATATTTACCAATATTCCGTTAACAATTTCCTAATTAATAACAATAGATAAAGATAAGGAAAAATTAAGGCAAATAACGCGTTTTTACTTTTCAAGTATAGTACGCATAGGTAAGCCTATATGGAAATCGATAATGTATTATCGATTAATTAATGTATTACTCCTACGATATCAGTATCTCATAATTCTATACTTTTTATAAGAATGAATTTTTCGAGTCTAGCGGTCACTTAATATCGCTTACGATATATATTTCTAAAATTTAATAGCTTAAATAAACCTATCTTATTATAATAATTTTTATTCCCAAATGCTATCCTTATATCACTTCGTTTAAAGACATTTATTATTTAATATGTAAAAACTGTTGTCAACTAACTTTGATAGTCTACCAAAGTCATTAAAATTACGATCATATGTTTTAGTACAAAAGATATTAGCAAAGATTGATGTGATATAAATAACAATTATATGTTCTTTTAGGTGTTTATCAATTGTATAAAATAATACCCCGCTTGACGTGTTATGCAAAGTTTACACGCATATGTTACGTATCCAAGTATATAAAAAATGATGTAAAAATTATCGTATTAAAACGTGTAGCTCTGAAGTATAGTGCAAACACTATTTATTCTATAATATTGTTATGCACGGTTTAGTTTGCGTTATTAACCGACTGCACTAACGAATATATTAATATTGTATTGTGAATCTTCTTAATGTAGTACAATTATAACTACAATTATTACCATTATTTAATATTATAAACTTGTAAGTAGATCATCTAATATATACGTTTCTTACATGCTTATTTGTTAAATATATATGTACATTTACAAAAAATTGAAATTATTATTATTTTAATAATTACCTAAGTAGATAAAGGCATAATACAAATATTATTGTATATATGTTTATATGATACTATTGGTACAAATAAAATGTTTTGTAAATAAAATATTCAAAATAAACTCTGTTCGTCACAAGTATGCAACAATTTATATTATTAAGACGACAGTTTTAAAAGCTCTCAAAAAATTGATACTTTTTATAGGAATTACATATAATTTATTATTCTGCGTAGAAAAAGTGTAGGAATTAGCAAGATCTAAACATGAATTTAAATAATTGAACGAGGAATATTCATTCATTCATTCATGCTTATAATAACTTTGAGTACAAATAAAAATTGTATTGGAAATTAAATAACAAAGATTCTAGAAAATAAGGAAATAAAAATATTATGAAAAATTAAGGATAAACTTAACATTATTGCAAAACATTTATTATAATGATATAATTCAGGGTGAAAACATTTCCGTCGGAAATTTTCATATATAAATTTATAAATAATTATGTAAATAAATTAAGATAAATAAGATTTAAAAGTATGTACTATTACGGAGGAAGAGAAAACAGTCATATATACAAAATTTCTTTCATTTTGTCGAAATGCATTAATAGTGAATAAAGAAAAAACTATGCGTGATATTTAGAATATAGAGAAACTTAGAACACATGCATTTACGAAGAAAAATGACGTATATACTGAAATTGAACAAAGACACTATCTATAAATATTGAAAACGTTAATATTCTACGTTTAAGATTTTTATGGACACGTAGGAATATGTTCGTTGAATTATTGTAAAAGAGATGATATCTCGTTCAGAAATATTATTTAAATAAAATTAGTATAATTGCTAGTAGTTAAGTAAAGCAGGTGATAAGAATAAAAATTAGAACAAAGAGTATTCGAAAAGAAGTTTGAGAAAGAACTTTAATTTAAAAAAAAACTTGAAACTAAGTTGTAAAGATAAGTTCATAAATATTGGAATTTATTTAAAGAGAGATAATACATTTTATGTTTGACATTAAAAGAAATTTCCAAAAATTTCATAGTAGAATCAAAACTATTTTACTGGCGTTTTAAGAATGTGAAAAAACATAGAAATAAATTCCACCATAGCTTTTCAAGAGTAACTTTTTGCCGGGAAAAGGATGATTCGATTATTAGATTAGTGGTATGTAAACGTTTTTTTGTCACTACGTACAAATGTACAGCCCCTCATAAAAAATTTACATGTAAAGTAAAAGAACGCGAACATTTTTTTCATTTTTGCTCATAGATTACTGCTGAAATTTTTACTTTTCTTGTAAAAAAAATGTATTTACTTTTCTAAATTAGTTTATCGATTTATTTAAAAACGCATGGATTTGTACACTATTTTTTCTATTTTAATTGTATTTTGCTGAAAATTGGCTTTCAAATGGTATGTGTGTTCATTTAAATTGTGTATACTGTATATATTTTAATACATATATCGATGCAAAAGCTATATATAAAACTTATGAGAATTAAAACTAGATTTATAAGTATTGAAATTAAAAATGAAAGGAGGAGATGCATGTAAGACATTCTGGTGAACATCGTAATAAAAGAAAATTGGTCAAGAGTACAATTCGAGAGAAAATCAAATATGATATTGCAGAATGAAATTGTGCAAATGGAAGCATTTGAGAAGTGTACAGAAAGCGACTTTAAATTAAAAAATTGAATTTGTAAAGACTTGTGATTTCATGAAAAAAGAAAAAGTAATAACCATGAAATGAAAAATGAAAACATTTGTTCGGATTTTAAATATCTTAACATAATTTTATATCTAAATTTTTTAAGACACAATTTGTATATAAGCTTAAGAAATATGAGTTAGGAAAGTTTAGCGATACTTAATAAACAAAGCCGGAAACACTGAAAATAAATAAACCATAACCCATTAACAAAATGAATAAGTAAAGATTATGAAATAAAAAATTTAACAACTTGAAACAAAAATAAAGTTGATGTATATATACAGCATAATTACAAATGCAACTTTTATATTTTTATCATAAACTTGTGTACGTGCTCTTATAAACTGTTTACGCGGTTACATGATTTTTAACTCCTAAGAAATGATGTCGCTAGTTTATTCTTAAAATTTTTATTATATTTTATCGTATATAATGTAATTGCCTTCGTTAAAATAAAAACTACTTGAATTATTTCAAATCTAACGTTAATTACCTACTTCTATTCCAGTAAAGTTTCTGTACAATGTTTCAAGGAAATACCTCAAAGTCATTTTTATCAATTACTTGTATTTTATAAAAGTAATACCTTAAAGCTAAAGAATATGCTATTTGTTCAATTAATTATTTACAAAACTATATTAGCAACGACAGTCCACGCGGTAGAACGTACTTTTTCACGATTTACTGAATTTAAGTTTAAACACTTAAATGTTTTCTAAGCATTTCCTATGAAATGTACCGCAAACATATTTTATTGTCTCCTCTATGCATTTACTAATCAGCCTAAGTTAATATTTTCCAAAACTCGAGCGATTATAGCATAATAGTTTAATATCGTAAATTTCATTACATTGAAGTAATGGCATGTAGAGAGGGCTAATTATGTAAATAAGCAAATTACTTACAAGAAGTCAATTGCATTAAAATATTCACAAAATTACGAAAGTATAATTTTGAGAAATAGAAAAATTACATGTATACCAACAAGAAAGAAATTGGCTAAAAATAATGCAAAAAATGCCAAACGGAAAGACGGAAAACTCGAAGGAAGTGTTTGAGAGTGAAAAAGAGTGCGAAAGAATTGCCAGAAAAATACGACAAAGAGAATTTGTAATACGGATAAAGTGAAAATAAGATAGCCAAAGAGATAGATAGCGAATGACTAGGGGAAGGAGAGACAGAGATCAATAGAGATCGATAAAAGCGTTTGAAGAAGGAAGACGACGAGCCGTAAAGCAAGAAAAATAGTCCCAACAGGAATAAGGGAGATGGACTACGATAGAAGGAGAAAAAGGAGTAGATGGAAGGTTCGCAACATAAGAGAAAATTGCCGGCACGAGCATCGAAGTACTCTTTCTTCGTGGTCTTTCTTTCCCTTTTTATCGGGGCTCGGTTCACTTGGCAAGATGAAGAGAAAAAAATATTTGTACCGAGTGCCGAATAAAAGTGTCGAGCAAAGTGCCGAGTAAAGTGTCGAGCAAAGTCTCGAGCGTTGTGACGATTTTATAAAAATATGCGCGCAAGATGACTGCAAGGACTTTAACTTCTTCTTCTACTTCGACTACTTCCTTGTTTTCTGCTTCACCTTTCAATTCATCGAAGAGAATAGGATTCAAAGTTTTATCGCACATGCCCGACGATTAGTAAGATTGTCTTCTCTGTTGCCGAAAGCTTCCTCGTACGTAACAACTGCAACGATATTCCAGTTCTTTTAAATAGGAGAAATTTTTCTCATTATTTGGCAAAATTCGAAAATTAAGTTTTCGTCGTAAAGGATACGTGCGACCATAAGGTATACAATTATCCTTCGAAAGGCTTATTTTAAAAGAACAAAATTCCTTAACGGTAGACCCTTCGTGAACAAAAACGTTATTTTGAATGTTAAGATGAAGGCTGTAAAAAAAGATTTATTCCACGTGAATTCGATCTATTTACTAAGAACGCTATTTATAACTCAGTGTTAATTATAGTAAATTACGTTTGCTTTGCATGCCTGTAACTGTTTGGCTTACATAATTACGTCTAGGTCCTCTATAGTAAAATTCCATTATTTTAATCACTTAAGGACTGAGCGTTTAGAAACTATTATCACGTACAAGAATTGCAGCAAAAATAAAGACAACATCGATATCCAAGTTCAGAGAGTACGGATGCCTCTTAATTTTATCATTAACATTAATAAACATTAGGCTTCTTGTAATATTTTAAGAGACAAGGTTCGACTTGTCTCTTACTACGAATCTTACAATGAAAAATATGATATGAAAAACATCATTGTTTTCTAATTCTTTGAAGAGAACTTTCTTATTGCTCTAAGTATGCGTTCGTTACTAATTAAAATATGTAAAATAATGTTAACGTACAATACACCTAAAATTCAACAAGTATTCAAATATCTGTGTAGGAAGCTTAATTATGTGAACTTCATTATATTGAGTAAAAATATTGTCGATAGTCGCTTTCTTACAACACAAAAGAAAAACCCGAAGGTAAAGAAGCTTACTTTCATTGAGAGGTCATAGGTAAAATATATATTCATTTTTTTATTATATATTCCAATAATTTACTTTATGAATGGTAATCAGCTTATTTTCGATTAGTTTATGTCCTTATCTTCGTTAGCTAAGGTACCAAATCCTATTTTGACATCGTCCGAGTATCTATATGTTTACGTACATGCACTGAGATTATACGGCTTCTGAATTCTGCTTAACATAGCCACGAGTTAACTATCCCTATGAATTTCACGTTAAAGAAGATGTCTCACAATTACAATAAGAAAATATGTAAAATAAGAAACGCTGTAATTCTTCGTAACATCGGTATCGACACGCATAATTTAAAGTAGCATTAGTCGGCATGGCGTATAATTTTCCGAAATGAAATCTGCATTTTCTAGTAATAACGTACTCACAATCTCTCAAAAGGTCTAATATCTTCAGATGAAGTTGAAGGTGAAACTTCAACGGTGTAGAAGAGAGAACAATATACAATGAACATTGTTGAAACAGCTGAGAAAAATAAGGTTATTTTAATTTCAAAATGTGTCAAGTTGGCAAGTAAAACGTTGTGTGAGTTAAGCTTGGGAATTCATAAATAGTTGTACCACAATTTTACATGATATTTCTTTAAATATTCCAGAAGGACCTAACATACGTAGACCTCAGAGTTAATTGATACTCGATTTAACGTAGTTATTTCAATACAGCCTTCTGAAATATATAGGATCTCTCGACATACTTTAGTCACTATAAACTAGTTCAAAAGTTAGGATAGGGTACTAAGGTTATCATCATCTGGAAGACTTTAACAAGGTTAGATGTTGGAGATAAATTCAAAATAGTCGTATAACTTCAAGTCAAATATGTTCTAGAAATAAGCTTGTAAATAAATTTCCTTATTTATTAAGGAAATGAGATTTAATTATTTTCACTAACTAAAACTAAAACATTTTTTCAGAGTAATGATTATAATTCCTTTGTATTAAATTAATTAATCTAGCTGTATTAATAATGAATACCAGCATGGATTTATGAAATCTTTACATAATATTGAGATATTTTGTGATCGAAGGATTTCAGTTCACGATGCCTTGGCTTAAATACATTAAAAGCTTGACTTCATTGTATCATTATTACTTCATAACATCCGCATCGTTAAATTGAAGTTGCTTTCCTCAAATTTCACTAAAGAATAGTTGTTTGTTCTTTTGTTTTTCCCAAAACAAAGTAACTATTTAAATTTTACTGCTATACTGGTTCGCTGAATAATGAATTGCTTTATAATTGCAATAATGGGTAAAGAATTGCAATTACAAAAATTTAAAATGGTAATTAATTTTGAATTCTAGTTGAAACATTTTCTGTATAAAATTGTATTACTTCACCCACAAAATTGTACATAATCTACACTTTACAGGTCAACTTTTCATATTCTAGTGAATTTTTTTGTTATAATACGATGAAAAGGTGAATTTACTTCTATGCTGTTATTTTTACACCAATTTGCTTTCGAGTCGAATAATGTTCCAGAGCAAGTGAAGCAATTTACAAAGATCTTTATCAAAAAACAGATAATGATACATTGATCTATATCCAAGATATTTCTTCGTTAACTCTAATTCTCAAAACGGACAAAATCAATACCGCTACTTTATTTTTAATAACGGTAATACTTGACTTTTGGAAATATTACGTATTCTTCTACAATACCAACGAACGTTTAACTAAAAAGCATCCGAGCTTCGGTACAACAACGTTTACTTATTCATGATTTGATAATCTTAAAGTACAATCAAACCTAGCCAACAGAAAATAAATACCATAAGCTCTGATACTGAGTCATGCTAAACTTCTCTTTTCTCTCACCCGTATCGTTGAGGGAAGTGGTGCATAAGATAATAATAATAATGATAATAATACCGTTCCTCGTCATACTACGGAAGGTCAACTAATGCGACAAGCTTAAGCACGTCGCATTGAAAATCGCCAAGCGCACCACGTGTATTTGGATTCGATTAAGGCGAAAGCTGCGGCTCTGGCACGGACGAAAGGATCGATCGACGTCCTAGAGTAGCGTTACCGCCACATTTGGCTTATCTACTCGCAGGATCCTCGCTAAATGAATGCCACAGTCCGTCCAATCGCGCCGCTTTATCCAAGGTATCTCACTCTTCCCCTAATATCCCCCTCCCAACCGACGCTTACTTCAGCTCACCGTACGTGTGTGTCCACGCACTTGGCTGCTCTCTTACACCGGACAGTTCACACAGACGGGCGCATATACGCATTAGACGCCAGCACCCTGCCGGATAAATGTAGCCGCCAATTAGGATCAATTATTTTGATAAATAAAGCAGCGTCCAGGTGTGCTGATGGAGATAGGCACTGACGTCACGTAACGAGGGTAAAAAGAACTAGAGCTGGAGGGATGAAAAATGTGGGTTGAGGTGTTGAGCTGTCGAGCATTCGTTATGATTTTTTCGATAATGTGGACTAGATGTATCGTTACGAAATTCATAATATCTCGTGGAAGTCTTGAGCAATTAATTATTAATAATAACCAGTAACTTTCCTACGTTATTTTCTGTGGCGCCGCGAAAAAAGAAATTCGTGTAAAAGGGCGTTCATGTTCGAAATGTTTACGTAGTGATTAGTTTAAATTTTTAACACATATAAGAATTGACAATTAAAAGTGATAAAATAATTAAACGTTTTTGTTTTGCAATTCAAGTTTTGCACATTTTTCAAATAAAATAGAAAGACTTGATAGTTGTTTTCGAAAATAAATTCGGTATAAACGGGTTTTTCGGACTTTTAGAAATGAATTCGAGAGAAATTTAATTTCTAATAAATGATACGCAATTGGTCAGTTTCACGAGTCTGAATTGTTACGAGAACTACAACTCGTTTTTGTGGCCGAGGCAGTTGTTTTTACAGGAAGAATACGAACCATTGCAACAACCTGAGTTCACAGTAAAGCGACTCCCAACGCACTATTTATTCGAAACGAGTGCATCATATGACTTGCGAACAAATAGTAAACTCTTTGATTAACGGATATCTATAAAAGACTCTTCTCCGTTTTTACCCAATCACCAACACGAGGATTTTTTTTAATGCCTCAAATGTTTCACATCTGATATATTTCACACACATGTGTACATTTAATTTTTATACAAAACGAATATATTGGATGATTTATATTAAATCATTAATTAAAATAAATCATAATATTTGTAAAGCTTCAGAGTTTAATATTAAATTCCATACGAATTAACAAATAGGTGGTAATTATTTAGTTATAGCTTCATTTTCAATGATTAAAATCTACCAACTTTTGCACCCCTATAGAAGGGAATAATAATTCTTAAATTACCAGAGTTATATGCGATATTTATTATTTTTTCAGAACGTTGAATTATATTTATTTCCAGTTAAATAGAAAATTTGTGCGTGAGAAATATCAATAATGTGCGTACAATTGGAATTTTTAATCTTCCAATTTACAAATTGGATTTGGAATACCGACAAGCTGTGTTTTGCTATTATTTCACAAATAAATGTAGTAATAACCAAAATTTTCCATACTTTGACTTCAGCTTTAAAGATCTTTTTTATCCTCCCTATACATTATTCATTCTTATTAGTAAAATATCAGAAAAATGCCGAGTAAGTTATACTGTACATACCGAGATTATTTTAATAATACTTGATAGAGATACCAACTATAATTCTCAACTTCTTTCAATATTTCATGCATACGATTATGCATGCTGAATAATTTTACATATATTCATAACTGCCGTTTTCGCAGTTATATGCAACCAATAGTAGATACCTTACATACAAAAATTCCAAATATTGCCTTAATCTTTCAAATTCTTTTTACTATTTAACGCAGTATGAACACAAGGTTCAATTCCTAGTAATTGCAAGAAATAATTATTTCGCTAGTGCCATCGACTGACCTGTCCTATGAGATTCGAAATGAAGTAAACAGAGTTATTTCTTATTAGCTGCGAAATAGCCAATTGCAATAGGTTTTAATGAGATGAATGACTTAATGAGTTTCATAATTTTACATGCCAGAGCTTGTAAATTCGCGAGGTTGAATACTCGGATACTTCTCTACCCACGCTAAAAACAAAAGGATTACGCGCAGTATTTTCTAGCCGAAATGTGCACTAATCCTATTTTCGAGGGCAAGTAAATTCTCTAACAGCTGAGGAAACTTCGGTGACAGTTGTCTCTCTTCTATCTGTCATTGGGAAAATGGTACGGATGGTGTAATGTCCGGACGACAACTTGACCGTACCCGACAATTTGTGAAAATCCGCTTCTGTGAATGTGTAATGCCTGAAGCATCCAATCGCATGTAGAGGTCACTTCCTCGCATTAAATTTACTGCATATTCATGCAACGCAAGCGTACAGCAATAAGTAACATTTAGAAACTGGAAGTATGAAAGTTGAATTTGTGCGCATCGTCGGTGAAAATATGATTTTGAATAAAAATTCATAGCTAAACAAAGAATGATATATAGTCAAATGTAAACAAACTTATTTACCATTTTTCGATTATTTTGCTTAGTTGATAAGATGTCCTACATTATGGTTACAGTTGGTTCAGCAAAGTTCAAGGAATTTATTGTTGTCACTCAAAGTAAAGCCATGGCCTCGAGTCTCTGTTCCCGCTGAGTAACTCGTTTTTACTGGCAGATGGATTTATCGAAAACTACTTGATGGATAGAGGTCTATGGTTCATTTTCTTCTGAACAATATTACCGATTGGTTTGGATATTTTATCTCATTTCATTTATATTAAAGAAGTGGTAGATTGGTGTGAGTTAAGTTTTATAGAAGGACAATCAAAGTGAAGAATTTTTTGTTACTTTTCGATTAACGGTTGCAGAATTACTGGAAGAAAACAAGTTTTTAAATAATACTACCCATGCAGATCTTAATATATATATATATATATATGTAGTTCAGCTTTTTGTAACCAAAATATATTTCCACGGATAAAAAGAATTAAAACAATTTTTTACAATATGTTTATAAATATTGTTGTTAAAAACAACTCGGAGCGTTAAATAAAATTAAAATAATATTAATCAATATTATAATAGATTTAAGAATTATGTAAGAAAAACAGTCTTTAATCTTTAAGTTGGGAATCAGAATTTCGGTTATTTCATTTGTAAAAATTTGAAAATATTTACGAAATGCGGCGCATTATTGTATTGAATGTACTTGAAGCGGTATTTAAATATTATTCATTAAACATTAATAAAGTCATTTGTCTTATAAATGTATCGTAGACATTTGGTTGTACAGTCTTTTCACGTTGGTACTTGAATAAAAATTAAATGAAATTGCACAGACGAAAAAATACGTGCATTCTTTTAAATTTGTTCAGATATTTTTGAAGACTTTAGGATGCATTACTTAATTATAATACAAAAGTTAAATAATCATTAAATAAAATTAGATAAGTTTATGATTTTACAGTTTTGTTTGTTAATCAGTTAAAGTCATGTATTGCCTTCGTTGTTCTCTGACAATGTTACAAGAATAATGTGGATCTATTGAAAATCAAGTTTTATTCACTAGATTAAATATTCGTTCGGTCAATAGAATAATAGGTTTATCATCGTAAAGCTACAATCTGTTAATTATTAGCGTTTATACGTTTATTAATAATTAGACTGTTCGTTGGTTTACCAATCTCATTTTTTACCATTAGAAAATCAACTTGAATATTTTTAAAATGTTGGGAATGTATACTAATAATTTATAACTATAATTTCACTACTTTCGACATTAATCAAAATGAATAAATTTACGTGTACTTGTTACTTTTAACGAACACCGATACTTGAAAAATTATTCAGGAAATTAAATAGATATCAACGATGTAACCAAGTTACACCTCACGTTATTTCAGTTGCTTTTAGAGAAGCTAATTCAAGTTAAAGCAAAACTGGAGCTACGAGCTATTGAAGTTCTGATTCATGATAAGAAAAATAGAAGGGAAAATTGAAAATTTTTTACTACTTCAAGTGCTAAGAAAAACTCTACAGCTGTATAACCGAGGATGTTCTTGTTAGTTGTATCAACCAAGTTGTTTTCCAAGTGCTCACTACAAGTGCTCATTTCCCGGGAGACTACATATTTTCCTTTCTAATGATTTGCGTAGCAAAAATGCTCGAATATCATCGATATAGACACTTCGAGAAACACGATTCTGAGAAAAGAGATATAGTCGCAAGGGCATACATTTATCTGTCAGAGAATTTGCCCTACCGAATCGATGAGTCGATTTCGCTATCGGGTGTGAGAGAAAGAGAGAAATAAAAGACGAAAGAGGTGGAAGAGCTGGAATGGGGGTTGATGCTCTCTAACAAGGCGTGATTTCCAGACTGAAGAAATGATCGCTCTTGCTTCAACTCGTATCTATACATCCTGTGCACTCCTCTCTCTCTCTCTCTCTCTCTCTCTCTCACTCACTCTTATTCTTATTTTCCTTATTTGTCTTTTTTCTCCCCTATATTTTAGTCTTTTTTACGCTTATTGGTGTACGATACGATGGAATAAGTGGGATAAAAAGGGAGAGGAATAGAAAAAGAGCAAGAAAAAGTACATGAACGACGTCCATGGCGTACCGCACGGTCTGCCCATTGATTACAGATTTCTCGTTGCCGTTTGTCCGTCTTTTTTCTTCATTTATCCTACTCTTTCCTTCCGTATCCAGTCTGCCCTTTCTTCGCTCAATTTTTTTCATCTATCTTCTAGTCTCTCTCTCTCTCTCTCTCTCTCTCTCTCTCTCTCTCTCTCTCTCTCTCTAGGTCTTTTACTCTTTCATTTTTTTCTTCTTTATGGTTTCTCTCTAAACAGTGTAAAACTAATCGTTGAAAATATATATATGTACATGGATCACGTATAAAGGCGCCAGGGCTATTCACGGCAGATTTGCCGAGTAATCGATGGCTTGGTTATATATCCGTGACATGGTTTAAAAGGACTCTTGAACGTTATATCCGAGCTATGCACGTATGTTTATTTATGATTATGTATAAGTATTTGTAACTAAATGAAAGCAGCATCATTACAAGTGTATATGTTTACTTCTTTGTAAAGTAGATACAAATAGAAACAAATTTCGACTAGTAAAAATTGTGATAAAATTGCGATACAAAATCCGTTGTAAGAACCGCTGGTATTGTCAGCTGGAAAAACCCCTCAACTTCGGAAAACGAAACGATTTACAACCCCGGTAAATGCACTTGCTGAAGGAGCTGCGAGTACCAGGACTCGGATGGCACAGAAAGAGGGATATCAGGCTGCCAGGTAGGGCCATAAATGGCCTCGGATCAAGGGTTGACGTAGACTGATTAGGCGGAGGAAACTCGGCAAGTGGGAGTAGCCAACTTTTTAGCACTGTATCGTGTAGATACAGAAATAAAATATATTCACCGAATGGCGCGCATTTTGCCTTTTTTATCTGAATCCTCGCGCACGTCACAGAGAATCTTATACTATTTTGTGAATATAGTGTTTAGTGTTAAAGGAATTTATAGATGTATTGGGTTATGAATTTTCAAATATAAATAATTTTTTCGAATTTATGTATTTGATAAGGATTTGAACATACGACATAAATGTTTAGGTGATCATGCACGAATGTGAAAAAGCGAGGATGAGTACATTTTTACAATTAGACACGTGTACATAAGACAGTGCCTGCTTAACATAAATAGAAAGTAGTAGATTGAATTGGCTGAGCTCTTATACTTGAGCTTTTGTATGTGTAATCTACTAACTCTATAAAGGAAGGTGTGTACGTATATTTCGACTTAAATTGAAATTATTTCTATTTAAACCACGTGAGTGAAACTATCGCGATGAGCACCAGTAAGAAATACGCAAGTACTTCTCTGCAGAAAATGTTTTATCTTCTCTCATCTATGGGAATAAGGAATGTAAAGAAAGTCGCCTTTTATGTGGTTTATCCTTTTTCTATAATGAAATAAAGATAAATTGCGAGAACGCGCCTAAGATAAATTTAATCCTCATTTAAGTGACTAGAACATTAAATAATCTTTAATCTGAGAATAAGAGAGTAAGAGTTTCGTATATCATAAATGAGCATCTAATTTACGTGAATATATCTCTACATAATTTATACATTTATCATTTATATTACCATCGTCCGGAATCTAGACAAGATTGCTTTCAATTTTATGTTGCTTTTAAATTAAAACGAATAAATAGTAAACGATGATATGTGCTTGAGTTGATTTTATTTCGAAATTCATAATTTATTTTTCTTCTATAAGTTGCGCAATTTTAAATCTGTAAAATACACATTCGCATCCCTTCCCACAATTCTAATTAGTTAATTAACACACTTTATTCTATAAATTTATGAAAATTCTCTGTTTCATTGAATATATACTGCACCAAAAAACATAAAAATTATATTTTTCATTCTGAAATTCATCGTTCTTTATTTTAATGTAAATAATTTTCCTTAAAAAATATCACACGTGAATTACATCATACAGATAATAATGATACTATCGAAAAAGTATTCAAAGCTAAATGTAGTATAAAAAGCTACCAGAAATATCCAGAAATTTAACTCTAAAAATAAATTCTGAAAATTTGCTAAAAAACGGCTTAATAACGGCTTTTGCCTATTAATTTATTATAAAACCAATAACTATTATATAACATGATGTATTATTAATTTTTATATGCAATTTTAATGATACAATTTTGTAATAATATTTGAACTTTCGCAAATACGTATATCTTGTCAAAATCGAACAAAGATATCAAATAATACGACCACGTTTATTAAAACAAGAGTAAATCTATGAATCAATATGAGTTACACTTGCATGCGTACATTATACGTATGCATGTCGTATATTGTAGCGTATCCCCCGATGGTGAGTTTACGTGTACATGAAATAGCGAATACAAAATTCATTTATCATGTTATAGAGAGGCTACATATACATGTATGCTTTTGAGATAATGCTAATTTCATTTCATTTGATGAATAATATATAAATTGCTCGAAATCACAGTTTGTACATCTGGCAAAACTACTTTTTATGAAAATTAGGTTATTTTTTAGATTTCGAATTGTTATAAATAAACATGTTAAAATATTACTAATATTTTAAGTAAATATGTGTGTTTTCAAAATCAACTTGCTAATCTATTTCCTAAATATGCTTGTTTAACGCATTTCAATTGATAATGAATGTATACTGCCAAAATACGTTTAATATAGGTTAGTTTTACTTCTATGACAATTAGTATATTATCGTAAATTAAAATATTTTATTGTCACACCATAATTAAATGCCTAA
Organism: Wiebesia pumilae; assembly: GCA_018907045.1. NCBI lineage: Eukaryota > Metazoa > Arthropoda > Insecta > Hymenoptera > Agaonidae > Wiebesia > Wiebesia pumilae. The sequence continues at coordinate 1,450,843 of JACCHZ010000121.1, forward strand.
AACAAATAATCAGTTATTGACTATATTCTAATTGTTTTATTAAAAGAAATTGCTACTTTCGGAAATACATCTTAAATATAACGTCATTATTATATTATAAATTCAAGATTTTTTAAATGCTGTAGATATTGGATATTGAGAGAGAGAGAGAGAGAGAGAGAGAGAGAGAGAGAGAGAGCGAGAAAGTATCATACAAGAATCAGTCAGGCTGAACGTGTCATAGATGCTGTTAATAACATTATTATACTTATTTTGAAAGACATATTTAAATTACATTTTATAAAATAAAGAAATTCGCTTATACTTTACAGCCTTTTCTTTAATTCTCATCTTCGAGATATCCTCGTCTACAAACAAATACAGTAAATAAGAAAAATTATATACATTTACGAAAGAACGTTACAACTCGGCCAGACCTTTGTCTCGCCCGCAATTATGTTGTATAATTTTATTAAAACATAATAACGCGTCTAGACATTCAGTACACCCGCAATTATGTATAGAAAAATTAAATCAAGATAGGGAACAACTAGTTAAATTGTATAAGAAAGGATCTTAGGGATAAAAAAAGAAATGGTAGGAGTCAAACCCCTTTAAAGAAAAAACTACATAAAGAAATTTAAAAAATATTTACATACTCACTTTCTCATACAGGTCAGTAGGTCAACTTCTAGGTACGAGATCTGAAAACGAACATTTTTTCATGGAGAAATGCGCCCTTTATGCAAAATTTAAAGCACATGCGGTATAGGCAAAGAAGAGATTTTTATGGCTTTTTCCGGAATATCCTACACAGCCTATATTTAATTTTCAATTTTATGAAATAATTTGCGTTTTTATTTAATTAATTACTTAACTGTTTAAAAAATTCGAATCGCAATTTACTTTTTCGTAATTGTACGGTTTTTGTTTTATAAATTTGTTAGTATTTAGCCTGTTTTTAATAATTTTAGATAGTTAATGATAATTCGTGGTTACGTATAAATTTTTTTCCAGGTTTTGTAGTCGCTATTATTTAGTTATTATGTATGTTTGCGACGAGAAGTCCCCTTTTCGCGGTCGAACGCGTCGCCATGTTGGAAAAACGAGTGCAGAACGAGTGAATGAGCGGGTGATTGCGAGATACCTACCTTACAATAGCCCATTAGCCGACAAACCAACGCCGCCTACTGTAAAGAGAAGAAACTAATCTTCCGCCGCTTGGTGGCGAAGGAAAAAGCAAAGGAGGAATAGACATCTTCGCTCTTTAAAAAAGCGAGATATCAGTACGAACGGCAGTGTAAGAAACGACGAGATAAAAAGTGCCACATAGCACATAACCGGAAAAGGAGAAAAATAAGAAAAGGGTAAAATAGGTACATTCGACATCAACTCAAGAATAACGCGATACACGTTCTCTCATCCTGGGCGGATGCGAATCGCTACGTCATCCTTACGAGTCCGAGAGGGAATAATATTGATTACCAGATAAATTTCAATTTGAACATGAGATAATTAATTCATGGTTATTATTAGTAATTACTTTTATAGTCATTATATTTGGTAAATTTGTTTTACTTCGTTTATTGTAATATTGTATATTTCAAATTACTTGAAACATTTTGGTGCATCTGACGTTAAATTTGTCAGTTTTAGTTTTTTGTAGGGAAATATGTGCATGTAATATTTATTATTTACGTGTGATCAAATCTAATAATTAAATATATTTTTTATTGCAGTATGTAATATAATTTCCTTTTCTAATCGGATCTTTTAATTGCCTGTAACTAGTAATTTATAAAAATTTAAATTACTTTAACTTTAAATAATCAAGTATTAATAATTCATTAAAAAATAATAAATTCACGACCTTCTTCTTATAATAACTTTGCTTTATTAAATTACATCTGCTTTATTAAATTATATTTTGCTTTATTAAATTACATCAAAACATTTCGTTGGTATAAAATTACATATTTTCCTATTATTTATTCAATAACTTCTTATCATTAATTTTTGACTTTTATTATACTATTGCCGTTACAATTTTGTTTTTAAACTAAATTCACCTTTACTAAATAAAGAAATTTTTTATAAACAAATCAAATATCAAATCAAGTACGCTTTTCTGAAGATGAAGTAATTTTTCTAATATATCAGGCCAACCATTTAAAGGCAAAGTTTAAAATCAAGATATTAGATTACGTTCTATAATGAAACTTAAGAATGTATTGAAAAATATGTTTGCGTCCCATATGTACTAGCGTACACTAGTAAGAGATCTCACTTCTTGATATGAATATGATATCGACATATTTCTCAGAGTAATAAGTTTTTATTAGATTTTTGTTAGGATTTTGAATGAAAACGTAACGGAAATGTTAATCTAATAAAGATGGTATTTGCAGTTGCATTTAAGAATTTTAATTTCCACTATTTTATTATAATCAGAACTTGTATTTATCTAAACTTATTATTAAAATATACAGTATTTTTTACTTATACTACTTATCCATGAAAAATGTTATTAAAATTAATATAGTCTTAATGAACAATTGACTTCAATAAACTTATTGGTCGATTTTGATTAAAAACTAGATAAACATATAGATAATTTTTTACATTCTCATTTGAATAATAGTTTAACCTCAATATTGTCTGAAAGCAACGTCACATGATTATTTCTAAGTATATATTTTTTATACTACAGAAAAATATTTACAGTGGCTCCTATCGGAGAGATAATAAAGAATAATATAAGTTCACGTAAAAGAAATTTATTAAAATACATATATGTGTTCAGTCATATATGTTAAATGACATGTCTTGACATGAATTGAAGCAAATTTTCACTAATTTAAATAATTCATTTATTACGTTTATATGATTTGTTTTCTTGGGAAAATAAACTACATATTTTAGAAATTCTACTTCGATATATATCGATTCTATTACTTTCTTCTAGAAAAGTCATAAATATTTGTTGGAAATGAACGAGTTACTTCCATTTACTTTTTATTATCACTGTTTCTTTGGAATTTTGCTATAAATATTTTGATAAACAACTTTCGTGCAAATATTTACAAAATTATATTCTTCAATTTCTTAATAAATTTTTCATAATAGTTTTTTGAAATTATTTAAAAAATTATTGCTTATCTCACTTTACAGGAAATAGTAAGTCTTCACGAATTACGCGAAGACTTACTTAATCTTTCAACCATTTTGTCTATTTCCTGTTATTTTGCCTAATAGTTTACGTATACAAAATATTTTCGTTAAACATAAGCAAAGAGAGTCGTTGTAAATATAACATAATATCGAAAAAATATTTTTTATCTTTATAATGCAACGTAGATATAATGCATTGTATTTCAAACTTTTTCCAATAAACTTAATAAGGTTCAATTATTGACCTTGAATTATTTACTTTATTTAAAGTAATTTTGGTTTATCTTTCTTTAGATCAGGAAATTCATTATATATTATGAAATGTTTACACGATTTTTCAAGAGATTCGTATGATATTGCGTCTTTTTAAATTAATTAGACTATTCACTGAATCTGTTGGATCTAGGAAATATTGTTTTAACTTCTGTTTATATCGTTAGCTATTTCTAAGATTCTTAATTAAGTATCATTAAAAACGTACAATAATGTTTTTTTTATTATCACTCCGATTTTAATTTATTATATATTTAAATTTGTTATTCATTAGAAATGGTTACGAGAAATTAATAGAATGTGTGTTTCTTAAATTTCAATTTTTCGAAGATAAACAAAAGTGTACTGAGTTTTACACTTGACTAAAAACTGAAAACTGAAATATAATATAGTTCTTAAAGTTCAGATCCAAAGTTTCTATAACGGAAGTTTGAATGTAAACGGTTTTTATGTATGGTGTACATAAAGTACTGAAATGAATAAAGTATGACGTAGACTATAATCACTCGATCCTTTTATTCAAAGAAACTAATTGTTGATTATTGAAAATTTTAGTTAAAGTTTATTTTTTGGAACATTTGACCTAAACTATTTGCTATAATAAAAGTGCAGAGACTTTTTTTTGAGAATGGAGGCAAAATTTCACGCTCATAACTATTTCTTATTCTAGAAATAATAAACATAACCCTCTAATAGTTAGAAAATAGTCGAAATATTAATATTAGCATAGAAAGCTGAAATTTTTCCAATTATTTCTTAAATTTTGAGTTTTTTGTGATATATTTTTTAAATATCAATCTACAATAAACAGAAAAATTATTTGACAGTTTCCTCATAAAACAGATTCTTCAGATTCTTCTTTCTTTGTGACTGTAGCAATAATATGTAATGAAATTTTAATAATATATTTTTCTAATATTTTTCTAATAATATGTTTACAATAATATAAAACATAGTTACATAGTTTTCATTGTTCGATTAGTTTGAAAATTATATCGATATGTCAGCATTATTTTAATTATTATGCAAATATAATGGAACTGTTTTAATAATGGAATTTACGGCTTTGTTTATTCTTCAAAGCAAATCGAAATATTCACAAAGATTCATTTTTCAGTAATAAGTTACTGATTATTTCAAACTGTGCGATTAGTGAAGTAATTTAATTTCTTGTTAATAAAAAATTATTAAAACAAGTACGTATATTAAACTTGAATCAACTTTGTTAGATTATACTTTTTATAGAAATATAAAGTAGCATCAGAAACCGTAAGCTATTAATAAATGAATTCTATTTCGATGAATTTATTATTAACCTTTAGTGTCCACGCGTATGTTTATATTTCGAATACATTCTCAACTGTTTAAGTATGGACAAATTTATTTAATTTAACAATATTTAAAAAATTATTTAAATATATGTAATAGAATGACTCTGTCTCTTCTCACTTAATACATGTTATTAGTATATATACTAATTATTATATAGACTCTCTATCTCTCTTAATATGTTTATTAGAAAACATGATCCAGATTTCATAAAAAATGAAAGGATAAATATTAATTATTTAAGTTTTCTATAGATTTATAAAAGAGCTATTACGTCAAGAGCAGATAAAGACGCAAAAAGACAATGAGCTTAGAAATTACACATTAAAACCGTGAAATTTTTCAAATATAATACATACTCCAGTGTCTTCTGTAATAGTAGTGAGCCTTAATGATATTTAAGAAATAATGCGTTATATGTGGTTAATAAGTAAATACTAGGAACATTTTGAATTAGCAAAATATTCTTTAGAACCCTTTGAAATAATAAATTACGGTATGCTGGAAGAAAACAAGATTTAAATTATACTATATATTATAATATTTACAATATACATTTTTCTCTAATTGCTATATTTTATCATTATCAACATAATAATCTAATAAACAAAAATATAGTAATTAACTAAATTCCAAACTGATGATTTTTTTATTTATAGTAGAACGATTCGTTTCATTATGTTGCATTAGCAAGCATTTTCCCAATTGCTGTTAAAATCTGCTATCGAGTGATGCATTATTCTCAATCTGAGTTTCATTAAAATTCTTCACATACATCTATTATATTCTTTGTACATATATACTTAGTCTAAAATAAAATAAATCCTATTCGTAATTTGTAAAAACACTGCAATGAAAATATAATAAAAGTACATCGTAACTTCACTAATATCAATGTCACGTGTATGAAATCAATTTTATAATCCAATTTTTGAAGGAAATATTTAAATTGTGTAGAAAAAAAAAACAGCGAATTTGGTGCAATAAAAAGTACATTATGTGCATTAAATTCATTTATATCTAAGCAAGTAAATCTTATTAGGATTTAATAAAATGTAAATGAAATTTAAATTAAAATTCGATCTACTCATTACTCGAACATTTTCCTTCGTTAATATTGTACATATTTAAATTTAAATATGAAACACCTGAAAGTATATAGAATAAAAATTGAAAACATTAAAACTAGATCTTTGTTATTTCTTCGTATGATCTAATTGTTAGTAAATAATGTTTTGCTGTTTCAAATTGAAATAAGCACGATGTTCAAAAAGTGGCAGACCTTTATGCATGAATATATTTACGTAACGTCTCTAATACACTAGATGAAATCGCCACGCATATACAATATCAGACACAGGCGAATTAAGTTGAAAAATGTTGGTCTAGACAAGAGTAAATGTGTTATTACCAGATTACGAGTTTAATTAGTTAATTCATTTGGTTAAACTGTGAAACTAGCACAAATGGTTATTTATGGTAGTATAATTTAATTCCATTTACTTTTACTTTTCATTCCTACGTGTATCGTTAACAAAATTTTGGTTACTATATAATAATCTTATGAATAAGTCAGTGTAATAAACGAAACAGCTTTTAAATATTAAAACTTAGAGAGGAAGAACTTGCCTAGAGTTTAATGAAAATAGAAATGAGTCAGATTTATCATGTATAGTTTTAGGTTACAAACAATTTGGATAACATAAATAATAAATATGTGGTAACTGATATTAATAAGTACGAAAGGAAAAATATTTCGAATCAAACAGGTTTTCTACATTTTTCAATCATCTACGAATTACAGTACACAAAGTTAACTTTCATGTGTACGTGATGGCACGTCTATATATTCTTGGACGATATTGCACTCGAGATTACGGATATGGCCTAAAGTGTAGGTGCCCACTCTCATTCGTATTTGTGCATGTGCTTACGAGTTATTTAGCAACGCACACATGTTTGCGTGTGGTGCGCGCTTGCGTAGAAAAGTAAACTTATGTTTGCCTTTCATAAGCGCCATGTGCTGCGTACGCGTGTGCCTCTAAACGTGCAGACATCTGCATGAAGTCGAAGCGTGCACATTACATAAATACGTGTGCACGCACACAGGAAAAATCTCATAAGGTACAGGCAAGTTCTAACAATAAGTGTTAGAGAATAATGCACACGACGGTAAACACGCTACGCCCTTGTAATAAAGAAGCCGCTCAGCTTAAGAGGAGACTACGCGTGTACACGCACCCAAACTCTCGAGCACGCGAACCTAAGGTATAGCGGAGATAATACGGAGCCTCAGCCACACTGGCGATACACCTCACGTAAGCCTAACCCGGAAGGTAGTCGAAGATTAATGATAAGCCTCGCGACTCGAATTTCGTGGAAATGGAACAAATGCCGGCATTTTAAGGAACATTCGTAAGATTGGCTACTGGTGTGCTGCCTTGTACCCAGGCACAATGAACAAAGGTTTAGTATTACGATGCTTCAACATAACCCAAATACAGATACAAGTGTCCAAGATAAACCTTACGGTTGATCAATATGTTTGCTTAGACTTTGCTTGTAGGAGGTCACTTTTATTACCGCGAGTCCAATGGCTCTTTCGTCTTTAATCCTTTTAACCTCGCTAGTCAGTTACAGTAAGGATTTCTATGGTGGATCGTGAAGGGTGATCGTGAATATTGCAAGACATAACCAATTGCCAAGACAGTTCACTTGATTTTAATTTTCATGAAATTAATTATGATCCTGTTGCGTTTAAGATAGAGATGTAGTTTTATGAAAACGATACAATCGATAGGTTTTTTTCACTTTTGTATTTTCTCATTTAGGAATAATTATTATTATGAAATAATGAACAACCTGAACAGCTATTTTATATGAATGTTAATGAATGTTAATTTGATTAAGCTAAAATCATATTTGGTATTTATTTGTATTTCCATTTATTTAAATTACGTGATGCTGCATCAAATAAATGTACAACAAATAAAATTTACGTCGCATCCTGCATTTCATTAATTAACCAAGTAGTAGAACTAGGTGAAGAAAATACGAAAATTTCCAAATATTCTTCACCGATTGCTTGCTCAAAAGAAAATTTTTCTCGCTTGAAAATTGTTTAAAACTCTCATAAAATGAGAATGCACATTGTGTTTAATGCACTCAAATTATACTATAAAAATTGTGCTAGCGTATTCTTAACAAAAAATTATTTATTATCAATTGGATATTAAGCCCTAGAAATAAAAATAAATTGAAAACGATCGATAGGTTATGTGTGCTTGTATTATAGTTCTTGTATTATAAATATTATCAAATACATTATACAACATTAATTTTAGAGGTGTAAATGCCTTTGACTTGATTATCAAAATAATGTAGTATTAATTGAAATCAATATTTTCTACGTCTACGTAAGCTTATGAAGTGCAGAGACTAATTTTTAACTACATCACTAGGTATAAATAGTAATTGGAATCCAGCGATTGTGATAAACTTTAAGTTCTGAATAATTCGGATTGAAAATTTAATTATTTAATGAATTCAAGTAACTGTCAAAGAGTTGAGGACACGAGAGGGAAGGATTACATCGAAAGAGATATTGAGTTTTATGACTTTTACGAGGTAATGAAAGAAAAAGAAACGATCGAACTGTTAGATAGACGATGTATCCTTAAGTACCATTGTTAATAGTTATTTGAATTCTGAGTTTCACAGAAAATTAAGTTCTTCGCGATCTTCAAATAAAACGAATACTCATCCATAAATCGGTCAATATAATTTCATTGTTTGTAATACGAATATTAAAAATGAATAATTAAGTGTGTGGTTATGAATGAGGAACGAGAAGTATGATCATGTGAAATTAATGTGGCAATTATGTGGTTTAATTTTTAGTGGGTGGTGTTAAATTACTTTTTGATATAATATAACGTACGTGGAATTATAATTATGTTTTCATTTTTCAATAATTATTTCTGATAAGTTTAACATTGGCAGTAGTGCCGTAATAATAATTCGTGCAGCATTAAGTAATATGTATTTACAATTACCAATTAAAGAAAGGAATTAAAATATTTGAAAAATATTTTTCACTTAACAAATTACACATTTTTAAATCATAATTTAAATGTTTGCTGGCAATTCCTTAATGTTATGCAATTTTTGAATTATAGAATTCTGAAAATATTTCAAATACATTAAATTTCATCAAGATTATTTGAAAAGCTGAATTTCAAATGAATTCTATTCATATCATATAGAAATGGTTAAAGAATCTATAATTCAGATTGTCATTAGAACTCTTTATACGTAACATCGAATCCTGAATAAAAGGTAAAAAGATTTTGTACAAAAATTCATCAAGGATGGAAAACTCATTAGTGCAAGATGATTTATCGTAGAATTCAGTAAGTAATTGCAATCAATTTTTCGGACTCATTTTCTTCGTTATTATTGAGAGAAGAAAATTTATTAAATGTAAAATATATTTTAATGACTATTCTGCAAAACACTATGAATTTATGCTGAAAATGCATATACGCGAATGACTATTATACAGCAAATGGTTTATCTACAGATTTCAAAATAAAGAAAATTGTTACAAAATTAAAATATTTAAATTACAGTGAGTCCTATTAAATTCAGTAAGATTTATAACAAAACTTCTTTGGAAAAGATTTCAAGAATGTCGGATATTTTTCGTAATTATTTAAAATATACGTACAACGGAAGTTTAGATGAAACTGTGTTTTCATTGTTTAACAATATCTGCGATAAGTAAAAATAATTTAATATTGCAAGGTAATTACATTATTTTCTATTCAACTAATTTTCAGGTATTTCTTGTCTACAGGTATAAACAAATATTAAATATTATTGAATACTCTTCGTCTTCAAATATTCGGTGAAACTGCTAAACATCTAATTACATAATTTAATTAAAAGCTTACCAGGAAATTTGTCAAAAATAATAAAATTAATCGATACAAATTAAATATTCAAAATTAGCATGAAATTTAATGTAATTTTAACATGGATAGTTTAGGAAAACTTCATTCTTTTAAACATCTACTGCAACAATAATACGAGGATGGCTTTAACAAAGAAACATATAAGGATCAGTTGGAAGTCTCGAGTTCCACTCTAATAGTAACGAAATTTTGAAATCTAATTTATTTGTAAAAAAAAAGAAAATCAGATCATATATCAAAATTATTACCCACTAAGTTTCTAATTTATAAAGATTCCTATCCTGCTATTTCAATATTAAATAAATGAAAAACGTCTTTTTCTTTCATATTATACGTACCAATATTGAATAACAATCAATTACGATGTATATAATTAAAAGAAATTATTTATTATAGACCATATTAAGATTTAAATAAAATAACGATTTAAAAAAACACTCGATTAAATATATTTGAAAATATAATAGTATTGAAGACCAATTACAATATATAATCTACGTATTATTTACAAAGTGATAATTAAATTATTTACAGAATTCTGAAATAATATTCGCGACAAACGCAAATGACGTTATCACATTCATTAATTCAAATAATTTCGCTAACCATACAAACTTTCATATTGTACGACTACTGATTTTATTTATTGACAATCTTTGATTTTTGACGTTGTTGAACATAACGGTATGAAAAATATATTTAATCGGAAATCATCCTATCGAGATGTGCGCGTATTTAGCCCTTGGCTTATGCCAATACAACGAATTGAAATATATAATGGCCGTTACAGAGAAAACTACGTTATTGGTTATTCAATTAGAGCGAAAATATGTGTAAAATGATAAATTTCAAAACGAAATTAAGTTCCGATTAAGCTCAGCTTCATATTCATTATTACGAAGACGTTCTCTCCGTTGAAATTCTGTCATTCCTACTAAAACCAATACTATGCTTGTCCTTAAAGAAATAACTGGTTTACATCCGATTATTATCTCAATATCTTTCTAGGTTACAATTTAAAGCAACTTTAGGCCTTAACCTTTGGTTCTCATAAAATGAAATGAAAATAAATTGTGTCAACTTCAAGCATAGCATTCATTACACTTTGACGTATCAAAGAGTGAATTTTAAAATAATCCACGCGATGAAAAAAACATCCAAGATGAAAATAAATTCACGTACAATAGGCAGATATGCATACGTATATGTATAAGTACATCTGTTCACAGGAAAGCCAAAAATTCCTTCGTGGTGCTGTTTCAGGACAACAGGTTGGATGCACTTTTAGATAAGACTGGGGAGTGATTTGACTTTCAATGAAGCTTTTATCAGAACAAAGCTGAGGAGTAGCTCCAAGCCGACTTTGTGATGAGGTTAAGCATAATCCAAGTTTCGCTTGGATCACGGGCTTGAATCTATTTCTAAATTATCCCAGACGTTCATTGATGACCATTTTTTTACACTTGCATTATTTTCACACAAACACGTCTCAGTGACAATTATGATCGACACGCCAAACTGACTTTTAAGAAGAAAGGTTTTTCTCTAAGAGAGTGGCGAAACTTCATCTACATTTTCAATGAGATTGGCTTTGTGATAAAACCTAAACCTTTCTGATAAAAATTATGAATTGATATTCGAATTTTCAACAACTATTGGAAAAAATTAATATTAAAACATTATAAATACATATATAAAGTTGAGCAGTGAAATAGTGAATTTAATGTCTCATGACGTTTACTACATTTATGAATCGCGTTAATGTTTTCACGTTAAATTTACGTTTTATTTTATTCATATATCCCAGTAAAAGATATCCTAAAAAATTTATAATTTTTTTATTCTCGGTCTTTACATTCATTTATTGAAAATGCAGCTAAGATACAGAAAGTCACATTGAACTGTATATTCTCGATCGCATTTGTTTAATGTGCCTTAGTGCGATTGTGCAACATTGTTACGTCGAATGTAGTAAAAGTTACTCGTGTATCCGCTCGTACAAGCCCCTTTCAAAGCAAGTGTTATTTTCAATTAATAATTATTTACTTACAGTACGACTGCACATAATATTAAAATATACTTTTCATACAACTTCACCGTATTTTTCAACTAACCATGTTTATCAATCTACATTTATTCAGACCCTCTCTTTCTATTATAAAAGAAAATATTTTTTATTCGCTGAAAGAAATAAGTATTCATTATCCTCGAGTTTCAGCACTATAACCTCTCGGCAGACCCGTACATTTTATACGGAATTATCTTGCACTTCTCATATACATTCCAATATGTCTCCACCTGCGTGAAAGCAGACTCTCGCGATTATAATATTGCGCGGGTATGTCAACATAATTAAACGACTTCTCCCGCTCCCATTCGGTAATAAAAAAAAAAAAAAAAAAAAAAAAAAAAAAAAAAAAAAAAACTCGAAATATACATTCCCGCGCATACGTACAAGGATAAAAATGCACTAATAATATGCTCTTCCGGGACGCGTATAAATTACGCGGCCCATCAAGAGGCTTCTAAGTAAGAAATGCAATTTGCGAAGTTTCACGATGAAAAAGCATTACGACGAGGCTGGCCAGGTAGTAAGGTGGCTTGTAAAAAGAGTCTACCAGGGGAAAAAAGGAAGAAGAGGAAGCTTCCTGCTCCTTTTTTAAAGCCACCTTTTTCTTTTTCTTTCGAAGGCGCTGTGGCTTTAGTGCGTCTAGGTATATGGCGAGCCACTGCATGCACTTTGAGAGTTTTGTGTGTGTGTAATTGCGTAAAAATTCCTCGACATACGAGTGACTTCTACTTTAACTCAGCGAGTCCCGCAGATTAAATCTGGAGAGACAAAAGCTTCGCCAGACTATTTATCAAAAATTGTATTTATCCGAGCACGGATTGTTTGATGAAAATATTGTTCAGTCACTTTTGCAACATTTGCATTTCATTCTTTAGTACTGGATACAAGAGTTTGTCAACATTTGAAGTTGTTCAATCAGCGAAACGTAAAATTTTGATTAATACCTGCGTTAAATACATTAAATATTATTCGGATATCGTAGAAGAGTATACACGTTTTAACACATTTTAAAGCAAAAGAGACTTTATGTAAACGACTTTGCATGGAAGTTGCTTTATAAATTTATTTATGCAATAAAATAAAAGTTGAAATTCAAAGAGTTATTAAACGTTTAGGTAATGTTTCATTCAACGCCAATATTACTAATACACGAATAACGCTATAATTACTTATTTTAAAATCATAATTTTAATAAGGGAAATAGTTGTTCGATTTAGATTTAGATAAACTATAATTAAATGAAAGTGATGAATACGTATCTGTACAAAAATGCCAGTATCTCTATAAAAATAATTATGTTTTATAAATAAGACTATTAGCTTCGAGTATTAAACTTCGATTTTAATGAAGAGTTAAGGATAATCATTGTACATTATTCGATGAAAACTAAATTTATAAATACATGACTGTTAACGTTTAACTTGCACAATTATACAATGCAACCATTTATCCAAATATGTAAGAATTTTTACCCACGTAAAACGCTACCTTCAATTTCTTCCGATTTTGATATATTTGGTTTATTTTATCATTTATGTTACACGTATTCCAGTATTGTTTACGTACATTGTTCTATAATTACGTTACATAAGCATACGAACAAGTATTTCTCTGCATGCTTGAAACAAATATTTCACGTGAAAGTATTGATGCTTCGTGGACAAACCATATTTACATTTAAATCTAAAATTGCATCATTCAAAAGACAATATTTACGTATGCTAATAAAATGTCTTAAATTTGGGTAATAGGTGCGTCAATATTGACGTAATTGAAATGGTAAATGAAAAGGAAATTTTAGACTTTAGACGGAAAATTGAAGCAGAGTAATAACTTGCATGAAAAGTAGATTCTATGTTATTTAAACTGCACTTTTTATATCCGACGCAGTCTTTTTCAGTATTTTATCATCTTTATTTCTCAAAATTTAATTTCATATAACCCATTAGGTTCTTGTAACTATTAAATACACTACTGAATATAAAGGTGAAATATCCACGGGCTTTGAAGATAATTCCATGAATACGGTATTATTTTAATTATAATTAATAAAAGATATCAGGATCTCACTCGGATATTATCTTTTAAATGCTAATGGAAATATGAATAACAAAAAACTATCCATTGTTTCCAGTATTCATCGTGCAAACAATCGTTTGTAATAATATTAGAAAAGGGAGGAAAAATCTTTAATGACCAACAAGCCGTGCACAGAATTGAAATGAAGATAAGTAGTAAGTTGGAGTAAAGGGTCGATGAACAGCAAAAGGAATTTCGGCAGCTAGAGATACATTGTGCTAAAGCTTACGGGAACCTTCCGCATCGCATGATGAACTATAGAGAGGGAAGAGTTGCACAACTTGTTTGTGCACGAGTTTTACCTTAGGCGTTTGATACCTCTTCGTATCAGGCTTTTTTTGTTGACGTAAGAGAAAGAAATACACGTAAAAAGAGTAAGTGAGAGAGAGAGAGAGAGAGAGAGAGAGAGAGAGAGAGCAACTTGCTTCAAACATAATTTACGACGAACTAAACGTTGAACTAGAATAATTCTGCTTTAGCTATGTACGAGCTTCTACGCTGAATTTTGAAAGTCATTTTTGCACAATTTCGCAGATTATGGAAGTTCTGAGCGAGGTTTTTTCTTTTCTATTTTGCTTTGTCATTTCTTTTATATTTACTTTCTCTCTGAAAGGAAAAGGTTTATGATTCTTTCGTGCAATCTGCACTTTCTTTATTTTTTATTCGTTCGTCATTGTCCTCCTGGTTCTTAGTATTTTTCAGTTATTTCGTGCACTTTTTAGTTTCATTCAACTCGTTCTGTCCTACTCATTTTGCTTGGCCTTTAATTTTTTTCTCTCGTAATTTTATTACGTGCTTTCTAAAAAATTTAAGATTTTTTACTGATATTTGCCGATTATTCGAACACTTATAATATTATGCTCATCGGTTGAGGTTCTTAAAAAAATTATTTCAACCCTTACGTTCCAACATTATATTAAAATCTTCGTTTCGAAGTAGCTTTACGAAGAAATCTAATAAAAGTAACTTATTCTAAAGGTTAATAAGCCGAAAGATATTGTTAAAAATGTAAAGTTTGTCTAATGAATTCGTACCTAAGCATTATTACTAGTGGTAGTAATAAAACAATAATTTCCTGTGGTAACATTAAACAAAGTATATAAATAAAAATTTATGCGATATATTAAAAGACGTGTAATAATTCTCGTACCGAATAGGTACGCATTTAAACGTACGTTAACATATTTTTCATATAGAAAGTAAAAATAAGATTTTTCTTAATTAATTACCTAAAAATCTCGTCGTAATATATGGTTTAGAGTCTATCTCTCTCGAAACTCCTATAAATTTCATGCCTAAAAGATTTCTCCATCCTTCGTTTAATGACAAAGGATACTTTGACGAGTCAGGAACGTTCCGCCTCTTATACTATCCTTTCACCCGACTCCGTATGAAGAAAGATTCAGAATTATTGTAATAAAGAGTCAATGTAGAGTAAATGTCATTTAAGCATAGAAAATTAGCGACACCTATGGACCCTTGGAAATCTCTTTTAATCCATATTTTCAATAATTAAATAGGATCGTTCCCCTAAATTAGAAAAGTTTTAAAACGATAAAGGTAATAAAAGAACTACGGATAACGATAGAAAAAAGGAAATGTACGAGGGATAGTTAAGATTTCCACTTTTTATAGAGTTTTCAACTCGTGCACCGTCTCTCTCTCTCTCTCTCTCTCTCTCTCTCTCATCTTCTCTTATCAATTATAGGTTTGTTCACGATTTAATTACTGCGTGTCATTTGCGATGTTTATTTACTTTTGTTACAATTAACTAAAAAAAATGAATAGTAATGCTTTTCATATAATTTGTTACTGTTGGTAAAAAAAATCATATTTCCCAATTTATAAGCAAAATTATAACGGTTTTATTGACGTAAATCCTTGTCTACATATGTACAATATGTATATACGTATATATATATATATATATATATATATATATATATTCAACGTAATCCACGGTCACGTAAAATTTCTCGTTCGTTGAGACATTGTTATCAACGATTTAAACAATACTAATAATTATAATTGTAATTGTAATTATTTTACAGCTGTAGATAGTAATATAAATTTAAATCATGTATACTGAAATTGAAAGGTTTTCAGACAACAGTTCTCACCTTTGCGACTAGGGAGCACTAAAATGTATAAATATATTCAATACATAATACGAAAATTGTATTGCTTGTTTTAGAAGTATAAAAACAGACTAAAGTCATTTAAAATATCCATAAAGACATTGACGTGCAACATATCTATTTATCTCTCACTGCCTCTCTCTCTCTCTCTCTCTCTCTCTCTCTCTCTCTCTCTTATTACCCCTATTAGTCTCTTTAGAACTTCGCAGATCAACAGATTGACAGATGCATGATATACTTTCTGCTTGTTTTCATACATATTATATTCGTTATTATTATTCAATACAAATATTTTCCATTTGAAATTAACATTTTATTACTCGAAAATTCATTGAAAAATACTACTTTCGGATTGGATGGATTGTCGCTCTTCCATCAGAAATTTCACATCTATTCGTATTGATATTATACATTACGGACATTCTCATGTGCGAAACCGAATTACTGGACATCGGCGATACAATTCACGTATATGCATATCAATTTTTTTTTGTTATGAAAATTTTGACTATATGTCGACATTCGAATTATCCTCTCTTATAATGCCATTCAAATTTTCTCCGAGTCCAGTGATATTTTATGTGTAAAAGTCTTCTCCAATATTTTGCGTACTCAAACATTTTATGTGTATTTCAGTTTATATTACTCAATGTAATGAGTATGAAGATTAGAAGTATTGTGAGTACCTCGAGTACTTTCTTAGATTTCACATTGAGAATGGCACCTTACCACACGATGTTCCCGAATTACCATCGTAACAAATGTTAAATTAGGTAAGTTATTGAACACGTAATAATCTTAAGTCGAAAATTGCAAGTATAACTGAAATCTAAAAACTTTCTTTAAATTTTTAAAGATGAGGAAAACAGAATTGATATGTAAAGAAATAATTTCTATATTATAAACTATAGGCGCATACATTTCTTAACATTAATAATATTCATTTACGTAATTGTGATGAGTTTCTTTGGAAACTCATTACCTCATTATCAAAGTACTAGATACAAAGTACCTCTTTCTAGATAAAATCATGCATATTATATTGTGAGCAGCTTGCATAAAGAAATCTGTATGTTCGTTATTACCTTCTAAATTTGTCTGTCTCATCGAAATGATTATAATCATCATTTACAACAACAAATTTACGCAATCTCTTGGAAAAATTCTTTTTCAATATAAGCGTATTTTTGACATTAATAAATATTGCTCTGTTTACTAACTGTATGAGAAAATAACGTGACGTTTCTTAAATCGTTCCTCGCAGGCATCGTTCCTCACTTATTCACAAATACCCAAATTCAATTTTGATATGTATTATGCACTCGATTCTCTATAATGTGACTATTGAATGAGAAATATTATACATTACAGATTTAATTAGAAAATCTCGATATGTATTCGAATTTCGTCCGTTTAAATAATTTAGAGCAGACAAGTACTACGATAAATCGAAACCCAATACGTCATGTAAATCTGTCATTTCACCGTTATTTAATATTATATAGAGTACAGCTCAAGTGCTCTGTAAACCATTTGAAATTTTTGTGCACGGAAAGGATATCAGATTCCTCAGCTGCTTTATTGCTAAAATTAGAAATTCACATTATCTTCCCTTGACATTTACATTTCAATTTGTACTTTTACCGGTAAAATTAGTCATAATAAGGAAGTCATAAATTTTTTATCTTTTGAAGTATAGACTGTGCGCAATTGAATATAAAATAATGCTGTTGTAATACCTCTTCATCGGTAATGTATTAGCGACAAAAATAAGATATTTGATATCCTCGGAACGTTGAATTTTGAAAATTAAATGTGTCGCAAAGCTTATAAATTGCTGCGTATCTTACAAATTCCATGCTTTCGTATAACGCGTAATAATCTTCCAAGGAGTACGAAAATATCGCGTTAAATGAATTTTGATTACAATTAACTCTTACGTTAGATATTATAACGTAAAAGAAATCTTTGATGATTTTATTAAAAAATTTTAATGACCACAATATACGTTGATAAATGGCGCGAGTAATAGTTATCATGTACAACTTCCAAAAGTATATTGATGTTAAATAAATTAATGAAATTTATAAAGAGTCAGTTGTTAAGAAAAAGTAGAAACTTTTTCTGTCGGCAAGTTGTCAAAGCACTTTTACCTTCAGGTCTTCAATGAAGTTTAATTTTAATGATCACTCTCCCTAAAAATTGCATTTTGTAAAACGAAATATACATCATACTAAATAATGAGTTTATCTTCAAAATATATGAATTTGTCGTACATGACGACGTATTTATGCGTTCAATCATTTAAATCATCAACAAAATAAAAGCTAAATCTCGAAAAAGTCAATAAATATAATAATGCTTATTGTAACAAATGTCGTGCAATATTTTATTTCTTTCAAGTGATAATATAACTATAGAATTACAACTACCACGTGATTAAGCGTTTAGGATTTCTATAAAGTTCCAGTCAACGCAAAACGGAAACTCATACTAATGCGATTTGAGTTTGGTACATTGTTGTTTTGTAATTATTAAAGCGTGTAAGCATTCAGAGTGCTTATAAATTTAAAACAAAGCCTGCAATTAAAGTTAAGCGTTTAATCGCTTGCATTTTATTATTTGGCATATTTGAAACCTCTCCGATAAAGTATGATTCAAAGAATCTGTAATTATAAGTTTTGCTCCTAAAAGTTTTTCGAATACGAATTACTTGCAGCTACATCGAAACTGTAATTACATCTTTTCAAATACACCGAAAGATAAAGAAACTAATGCCATTTTTGGTTTAAATCACTGAAATTTTGGTAACGTATAATAATTATTCAAATATGGATTTTCACATTAACATGAAAAATTATAATATATTGCGAAATATGTATCTCATAAATGAATGAGAAAATTGCCGCGACCGATTGCTTAAGTAAAATAAATCCGTAAACATTTTATTCAATAACGCTGTATAGAATTTTAAACGTTAAATAATTTTTTACTGCGTTTTAGAGAGTGAAAATCTGAGAAACTTTGGTAAATGAATATGAATTATGATGAATGTTCTAGAACTAGAGTTTTCGGGACAGGAACTCTTAATCGAATTTATCAATATTTTCGACCTTTCATTTTGCATTTATTTAGAATATTATTCGATGGTAGTCGCAAGGAAAAAGTATAATATGTCTTATTAATGTCGACGTGAGAAAACAATTTTGAGAGAGTAATTTTTGTCTGCCAAATGCCATTAAATTAAATCCAAATAAATTATTAATTCTCAATATACTTACGCTTCGAATCTAATTAACAATTTGCACTTTTCTATCTCAAAAGAAAAGGTTATATAATAATTTCAATCTCAGCGACTGTCAGTACTCAATGGTTTATAATTGATGGTCTACGAGCTCGTTCGCTAGAAATTATTATTTCGCATCTGCGAGACCAGCATTCCGATAATTTTTCAACCGTAATTGTCCAACATTCTTACATTCTTTGAGAGCAAATAAGATAATCCATAGGTTTAAGCATTTTCAGATTTCAGCGCAATAGTAAAGAGTAAAGCCGAGTTATTAACTTAACATAAGTCCAGTGCATTAAGCTTTAGTTTTTCCTAGTTCATTTAATCGATTTATTGTCAAAGATATATCGAATCTAACTCGTGCTGCTACTAACCGAAATGATGCTTAGTTGGAAAGACTGACATCCTCTCAAACACAATCAATATTTTCTTGTTCACAAGCCATTATCCTCGTAATGTGCTTGTCAGACGAACTGTTTTATCTTACTTCGATATCCGATGTGTTATCAGGCATCGAATGCTTTCTTATGGGATGTCACGATAGATCTAAGACTCTTTTTCTCGCTACTGCTCGATCGTCTCGACCTGATAAACGTACATTTTTTCAAAGCAGTTGTAAAATCTGTTTGTTCTCGTTTTAATGACGTTTCGCCAAGTGCGCGTTTCATGACGTCATTGACTCTCTCTTACTTTAAGACATTATTTTTATGCTTGTAATGCGTTATAATAATAAAATACTTTGGCAAAATACCGTTAACTGGCCGATTTATGGGCATTAAAAGCGGTTGCCTACTCGCACTCGTGAAAGTACGCAGAAAAGGAAAAAAATCGATGAGTATTTTTACAAGATGAGTATGCAACAAACGTACAGTTTGACCTTAGGAATCTAAATTCATTTCCAATTCTTCAAAGTATCGCAGCCACGATGCAATTCGAACATTGTATATAAGTAGTTATTATTCAAGCTAAATCTTCTCGTATAAATATAAAACTAAATATGCTTACGTTATCCGAGAAACTTTACTCACGCTTCGAGCGCTTTTCATCTCTTACGATCTTAAATCACATCACGATTAACTTATTCTCTAGCCAAGGGCACACTATTTTTTTACCTCGAGTTTTATTCACAAATTTTCTTGACTACTGCGGCAGTATTAGCCCTATTGTTTCTTCCTCGAAACTTTTTAAAAACTTCTTCCCACGCAACCCCTTCGAAGTCTGCTTTACCTTGCAGAAACTCCAAAACTACCCAATTCTTCTCTCGCTTGCACTCGTGACCCTACATTTATTATTGTAAGGATTCCTACCCTTCCCTATCAGGCCACCCCATTGACATCTCCCACTCTGGGCTCGGATGATTCTCGATTTCCGACTCGTTTTCATGCTGCCTTTTCACCCTCCATTTTTTCTCTCTTTCAGACACTTTTTTTCACCGTAGATCACTTTGCGCGGCACACGGCACAAGCCAGGAAAATAGAGAGAAGAAGCTTCGAGCTCCCGCGAAAGTGCATTTAAAGTTCCTGAGGGGATCTCGCATAAACGAGGCCGAGTATAACCACCTGGCGGCTGTTCCCAACTTTTTTCCGTCGTCGTTCTTTCTTCCTCGCGTAACTCGGAGTCTAATCGGCTGGATTACACCAGCGCCATACGCTGACAGACCGTTTACGCTTTTAACTGCCGTTTTCTCTCCTTCCTACTTTCACTTCTTTCTTTCATCCCTTTTCATAAAACCTATTTCTCCTTAGCACCGAAGAATCCTTCCTCCCAGAATTGGGGCGGTATTTTTCCCCTCTAGCTCTTAAGAAAGCATAATCTTCCGCGAGACTTTCCATCAGTTCTTTACTTTCCTTGCTCGTTTCCCACGAGTTTCCTTCCTTAGATGTCGGAATCATGACGAATTCCATCTTCTGGATCGAAGGTTAAATTCAGGAACAAAGCTTATAACTGCTTAAATTCTGCATAAATTGTCGACTGAGTGTTACTATAACGAGTGAGGATTGTCGCGGATAATTAGTGAAATATTCAGGATGTAATTTCTATTTAGATTGTTCAATTTTAAATTTAATTAACGCTGGATGATAATCTTGCAGTTATAAACCTGGAAAATACTATGAATGAAATCGTGGAACTAGTTTGCTTCTTTTGTTTTCTTTAAGGAAAACGTGTTGCGAGGAAAATCGTTACCTTATCGTTCTAACTGTTCTTCTAGAAGAAGAAATCTAAAGAACATTAGATTAATGGACTTTAGAGATGATTTATCGTTAAAATGTGCGGGATTTATAATGTCGTCGGTATTAATGACTTATCAAGAAAACACTTTTCACGGTCAATGTTTGAATTATTTTTTTTTTTTTTATATATATACGTATTCCGAAGTCTTACATTGTGAACTTTAAACACAACTGTCAACTAAACCGATCAGAAGAGCATTTCATTCTTTAGTTCACCTAAGGTATATATGCGTATTAGCGGGAGGAAATTGTAACAGAAATGAAAGTAAAGCAATCAATAAGGGTTCGATGATACGGATGTAATACATTTCAATTCATGAACATCAATATTGTGATTCGTATGATTGGATCAGTCGAAGTTTTAGAAGACGCAGCAGTTTCGTGCTAATTTTTTAAGTAATAAACATTACTTTTTTTAGAAAGCAATATATATCTTCAAATTTTACTGCGGCGCTGTGTTTAATATACTTGTGAATGGATAAACGCAAATTTGATAAAAAATTATAGAGCATACTGTTCCTAAATTCATATTTCTAGAATTTAATATTTGCGTATTATTTCTTCTTGCGGTTGTTTCATACAAGTATTACGTGTATCTTGTTTTATCCGAAGCTCTTTACAAACTCATATAAAATTTTTGAAACAAAAAGTTTGCAGAAAATTTTGTAATGTTTTCTAGTTGAATTTTACAACAAAGTAAAAGCAAATATCGTCAACAGGCTCAATCTTTAATTAACTTTCAAAAGTAATATATTCAGAACTACAAGCATTTAAGTTTTCTTGATGGAATTAATTTCAGAAGTAAACTTTTTCAACGATGATGATTTTGCTGCTTTTCATAACTGTTTTTAACTTCAATCTGCTTAGACTTTAATCTACTTACACCAAACGTACATTGATTTTGTACAAAAATTACGATCATTCAACTTGTATTGGAATTGCTTGGATCTACCTAATGTATTGTAATATTATCATTATGCATTTGCTATCCCAAAGTATTCTTTCAATTTTATATGAAGAATATTTTTATTTGTATAAATATGTCGACGACGATACTATACTTGTGTATACGGCGTGTTTTATGGAAATGGCCACCTGTAGAAACAATAAAACTGTACTTTTCCAACAATAATAGAAATGATTGAATTGTATCAAGGAAATACTACTAATAGTTATCTGTGTACAAACGTAATATATAAGGAAAAAATAAGGAGGATTCTAGTTCCTTTCTCGGTAAGGTATTATTTAACTAAAATCACAATGAGCATCGATGATTATAAGTATATGATTACCTTTCCTTCCCGAAAAGTTACCCAAGTTCTTGTTCCACTTGAAAGTCGTGTCAGATCAATATATTATCAATATATTACAATTCACAAAGTATTCTCGTTTCCATTTTTACGCTTCAGTTTTAATTGTTAACTTGTAAATGACGTATATTTTTCTGGGACAAAGACAAGATGAAAAATCTTTTACTTGCTCTGAAAAATTCTTAAATTCTTTGGCTGGTTACCTACGCCGTTCTTTATTTGTAAGAATTTTGCCGAAGGTGCACGAACCGGAACCGGAAGGAAAAGAGTAATTTTAAGTATAATGCTGCTTCATTATGCTGCTTTCAAGAGTTGTAGTTAAAATTTAATAATGTCCGTATTATTGGTTCAAATACATAGTTTACGAACATTTCTCATTCTTAGGGTTAATTAAAATTTTTAATTGCCTTCCATTCATGATATGTAGCATGTAGTCTTTATAAAATAAGAAGAATGAGATTTAAAATTCAGTTGTTGGAAATAAAATACGAGTATTATTTATTACAGAAACTTACAAAATAATTGCAAAAATTCACAATACGGGTAACATAATATTGATGAAATATTTTCTGAAAATCAAGAAGAATCTTCGGATAATTGTAATAGAGTTTAATCTTGTAAATAATCTGAAATATTTTTGATCAAGTATTCATGGCTCGCCTATTAACTTTCAAAGACATTTAATTTTTAATCATCATAATTCCCTATCTTACTTGACAAAATATCTGATCTTTAATTTTTAGGAAAAGCCTCTGGTATTATTAATACATATTTAATTTCAAGAGCTTATATTAAAATCTAATAAACTTCCAACTTCGCCTAAGCTTTATTACAACGAAATCTTGGCTTTTATGACATCATGAAAATACCTCCTAGGGTTCGATAAATTAGCATAAAAGATTTATTAAAACATATTTACATGTTTCAGTGATATTGTATTACATTGATATTCACAAGATTGTGTTTATTATCCGAAAGAAACAATCTTTTCGATTGATGACAAACCTTACATTCAACCTTCAATTTAGAATTTTGAACAGCGTTTTACTAACGTTTTAATAACTTCATTTTGCTCTAGACTTATTTTATTTTAGAGATAAAATTACGCAGTGATTTACGTGGATTAAGAAATTCACAGAAATATTCTCATACATTTATACAAATAAAATTCCATCTTAAATAATTTCGTAAAATACAAGAAAATAATATCATAACATTAATGTTCGTATACAAAGAATATTTGGAGTATTTTGAAAAATAAATAAATTATTGGAATAGAAGTTAATTAATGTGTCTTTATCATAAATTTTCGTAAAATAAAAATAAAAAATAAAAAGTCCGCTTATTGTGCATGAAAGCCCACTCTTAAATAAATTCTATTTGCAACTAAAAAACAGGTCTTTAGAATAAAAAAGTAATTCATTTGTCAAAAGACGTAATCCACATCATGAAGCTCGCCAAATAGTCAAGGAACTTTTCCCGATAACGTTTTTTGATAAAGTCTGCGCAGTGTTGCTAGACGCGAGCTAAGTTTTCTTGTATACGTGTGCATTGATTTAATTTAATTGATCGATAAGCAACCTCATAGAACAGATTATAATATTCATTATAATATGCTGTGTGAACTACGCAAATGTTTGTAAAAGCCATTGGAAGAATGCTATTTTCGCGCATTGAAAAACCTATTTGCAGTAGTGTATTATTCTGTTATAATTATTCGAAAATTAGAATATTCATATATTTCTTTGATTTCAATACGAATAACGCCCAATCAGCTATTCCAAACTATTAATAGAGCGTAATTGCTGTGCAATATCAAATTTTACAATAACGTCGACCACAATTGCACGAAACTGCACAAATGTATAAAATTGTACTATTCGCGATATAGAAGAAAAAAGGTTCTCAAACTTTTAATGTTAAGAAAGTTGGAAATGCCTAAGTACCTTGAAGTAATAAAAATGACAACACTCACTGGGAGAAATATTTTGTATCAAAATATAAAATTGCTAAAATTACAAAATGTAAATTATATTGTTGAGCAATCTACTGACGTAAATTCATGTCAATTTCAAATTATATCCGAAAAATATAAGTACTGACTTACGAATTTTGTGATTCTATGTATTATTAAAGCCTGATTGGTAAAATGAATTTATTTGCGTTTAAGGTTGTAATTTAATAGTTGTATCCCTCCTGTTTTCATTCTTCGTTTTTCATATTTAATTCTTACTAAAGCAGTATTTTCTTATTATTATCATTTTTATAAGCGTATTATAAAGTGATCAACATTTGATACCCTTTACTTTATTGATATCGCTAGAATAAGATTATAAGAAGTTTATTTCTCGTTAAAGTTCTTTTAAATTCTTTTTACGTAATTCTTATGATTCACCAAACACTTTTTAAGAAAAGTGCAAGAGACTCTTTTTCTTTCTTGTAAGTTTTAATTTCCTCTAAGTTCCTTTGTAGTTGAATCCTACGTGGATTTTCAAAATGACCCAATTTATTATGGAACTATAATTTATCAAACTGTAGGTTGCTTTAGGTCGCCGAGAAAGTGAGCGAACATAAAACAACATGATCTGCATTACAAACACATTAGAGAACAAGTAAAAGATAACATAACGGAATTGCTTGGTATTCATAATGGGAACGAAGCGGTAATCGATCACTCTTACGTTTTATTTAATTTTGGAATAAGTAAATCGATTCTTGTGATATAGTAAATTTCAGGTAATTTTCAAGCGTATTATCAATAGTAACGTAGGTGATCCCACTTTTATCCAGTCAATTATTAAAATGTTCAGCCTTTTCTTAAGATGCAGAGAAAAAATTAAACGAAATTAACCAAGTTACGAAATATGGGGAAAACATAATTCATAAAAAAGTAAATAAATAAAAATATTTTGATATAAAATATTTTGGACTATATTGATCAAATTATATACTGGTATTACCAATTCTCTGAAAATATTTAAACAAAATCATTGCTCCGCATATACATTACTTGACGTATACATGTTGTTTAAGAGGTTTATAAACAATTGCGTACTATTATTTTAAAGGAAAACTGTCTTTCTCAAACTTAAAATTCACACGTTCTCGAAATGATATGCTCTATCGATTCTGGAATATCATTTTTCGGTTGAATATTCTAAAACATAAATTTTGAAAATTACATTACTCTAAAGATAAATGCTGTTATTATCTATTGATAGATAACTTTTAAATACAGGTTGTCAATTTATGAACAATAAAGCTTAAATGAAGCTTATAGAGATGAAATAAATGATTATTTCCCCAAAGAAAGAAATTAAATTGAAGTCAAAGTTTATCTTTACAAGTATGGACAGTAAAAAAAACGTTCATAAGTGTATAATAAAATTTCGTAAACACAAGAAAATTACTTAATGTTGGATTAATAGTAGTAAGTTTTAAGTACATTTTTAGATAAATGAAATAGATTCACAGCCGTAGATAAGAGCTCCGTAATAAATTATTCATTAGTTTTGTCGATAACAAATCCTACGGATGATACTGTATCGGTAAACGGTACCATCGATGTATTTCCAGCTTTGAAAGACCTTACCGTCTGATGCTCGCGCTGATAAGTTAGATATCTAATTTATCTGCAGCCATCAAGTGTGCCTAAACTAGTCGCAGAAAATAATTTCCAACGAAACGGTATTAAATATAAATTTTGCTTAAGGTATTTATTTTAACAGCTTTTAAAGATACTTAAATGCAAGAATACGTATAATAATAAATTATATTCGTAACTTTTTAGTATTTCGTATTCAGTATTATATTGATTTTGGAATGATTTTACATATTTTTGAGACATTAAAAGAATGTCATATTAATATTTAAACGTGCACAAAAGTACGAAATTCTAAAATGAAAAATAATTTTGAGTCTTCAAGACTATTGGAGATAATTGATGCTAAATTCTACATTACATTATTCGTAGCTGTACTCGACTATAAATCATTTATTACTTATGCTTATTGTTCGGCATTAATTTTTGCATATTTAATATACATTAAAGAGTCGGAAAAATAAAATGCACAGACAAAAAATCACATAAATATGTATTTTTACAAGACAATGAATATCTTTGAAAAGTAACTCGTGAAAAGTAATAGTATTAGTTTTAAATATTTTTTTATTATCTTCCTCTACTCAGGAAATATGTGCATGCATGTTTACTAATGGGCATTTGGTTAACAAAGGATTGAGATTCAAATTTTAATCTGTTATTACCATCTGTAGCTTGTTACTTAAATACTAATAATGTTGCATGATATTCTCTCAGCATAGAAACATAAAGTTGTATTTGTAAATTCTAATGAAAATCACTCCGTAACATTGGCGCTGCAAGCGTTTTCCGATTTTTCATATTCGAACAAGTTTTTCGAATTATCATAAAATAATTATCCTAAAATGCAACTTTTTATTGATCATATGATTAGAATTGCGCGATAAAGCGAAAAATTCAATATTCACTCATTTAAACACATAGACGGGAAAAATGTTTAATCCATTTCTAAAAAGAAACTGCAATCTTACTTTGAACCCACTGTTTTAAAAAGAATCTTGTTCTTTAGATTTTTTTCAATTTAGCGCGCATCATTATCACGGAAGAATCCTGGATCAACAAAGCAAAATAAAACGCGGCCGCGACTAATTTTGAAGTTCCTTCGCTGTTTCGTCGCGAGCATCTCCGGACTTGCCCAAACTCTTACCGCAATCACCTGGGGCTATTTTAAAGACACTTCTACTTTAATTATACCAAACGGCGCCAGGCGATATTACGATATTACGATATTACGATATTACGATATTACGATATTACGAAGCATAAGCCAGCGACGAGATTTAGGGTTCCAGGATAAAGTTTTAACCTGTGTAATGCCCCGAAAAAGCTTCCTCCTCCGATGCTTCCGATGGCGTTCGCCTCTTAGCCAAAACCTAAGGAGATACTCATTCGCCTCCTCGCCTCCGCTTTGCTTCGCCAAATGAGTTTCGCAAAGATATCAATTCCTATCAGCGGCTACGCGATTGCTGTTGTTGTTACCAGTACTGCGATTGTTTCCGCCTCTTCGTCGATTTAACTTTTGCAAGAGTGTGTGCGTGCGCCTTGAGAAAGTTTCCGTTCCGCGAGGTTGAAAGGTCAGCACTCTCGGTAAGTTTCTTTGCAATGAAAGTTCATTCCATTCGAGATAAGTCTAAGAGGATAGTTAATGCGTGAGATTCTGAGGATAGTTAATGCGCGCAGAGCTGTAACAATATCTCATGCAAACGTGAGTGTATCGTATCAGGTCTTGGCAACTTGTTGATTTTGAAAGAAATAATCCCCTCCCTTAGAATACAATGATTGTTTAATTATTATAAATAAAAGATGTTTTACAAGGAAATTATTATTCAATTGTTTGGATAATAACTTGGACTTTGGAGAAAATTTTGTACTATTGTTACCTTATCTATTTACAGGTAAGATTTAGCGTAATGAAATACTTAACGCGTAAACGAAAAATATCCC
This sequence comes from Wiebesia pumilae, assembly GCA_018907045.1. Taxonomy (NCBI): domain Eukaryota; kingdom Metazoa; phylum Arthropoda; class Insecta; order Hymenoptera; family Agaonidae; genus Wiebesia; species Wiebesia pumilae. The sequence continues at coordinate 1,479,234 of JACCHZ010000121.1, forward strand.
TTATTTTCACTCTGCTAAAATAAGATGAAATATACAGATCTTGATAAAGACGTTAAAACTACAAGCGCTCAAGTCAGTTCCACGTGAAAAAATCTAATAATCATGATTGAAACCCGAAGAAACGTTTATATATCGATGTTTTATATTTTTACGCTGAAATGTATCTACTTGAAAAAGTATCATAATTATACTAATATGGAGTTTACTCGTTAAGACCCCCATATACGTACATTTATTGCGCTAATAAAGTACCTAACAACCTTGGACTCTGTGCCTACTGCTTTCTTCGTGATTAGTACCGAGTACAAAATATCGATTACCGAACGATTAACGACTCGATTATAGGCATTTAAATGTACAAATAAAAACGTACGGAACAAACTTTTTCCCTGCCACTCAGGATTACCAGACGCAACTGTCATAATAAGTTCTCGAGAGAGAGAGAGAGAGAGAGAGAGAGAGAGAGAGAGAGAGAGAGAGTAAGCACGGAGTAAACATTATCTCCGGCGCTGCGGGTGGACTCACGGTTGCCGTAATCAGTAATCAAATTTATTAGTTTCTATTGTCTTGGGGAGCGGCGAAAATTCTTTTCCGATTTTATGGCGCGGAAAGACGATATAATAAGGAGAAAAAGAGCTGCTGCCTCGAGCAAAAGCTGCAAATAATGAGGGAATAAGAATGGTGCAGGAGAAGAGAGGAACCGGGCTGCTGCCTCTGCTACTACTGCTACTTTAGAGGCCAAGATTTACTGGACTCCGCTAGTGGCCGCCAACTTCTTAATGTCGGGTTAGCAGCACTTTTTCCACCTCCGTCGTTCTTTCTTTAAAATGCGCGCAACTGTAGGGGCTTTGATGCGGACGAGCACCGAATATTGCTTCGATTTCAATGCGCAGTTGATTAATGTGCCTTTTTTCATAAAGTCTCGATATATAAATGGAAAACGTAAGGAAATGCGTTGCGTGACAACACGTGACTCGGAGGGAAGCGAAAACCTCTTTTTCTAAAGTAGGAAATTCGTTTATCGTTGGACTTTACTCGACGATAATAGATAAGCAGCACATTAGTAAAATGTCCATTCGAAACAATATCCGCGATAATCCTTGGATTCATCGGAAAGACTTTTCATCGAGCATAATTTGAATGAATAATTGTCGTTATTCCATCGATTTTCCGTCCAAATACTTTTTCACTTCTTTGAGTAAGCATAACGGAATTAGTGAAAAAACGTGGATGACGTAGTGTTGTCTGAAAAGCAGTTAAATTGGACATTTTTTCTTTTAATAAATTTATCGAGTAACAAACTGTTATTGAGAATATCATTTAATATTAATGTTATATCCGTTTATCGCTATAGCAAGTATTAATCCGCTTTTTGCTGAAATAAACCAAAAGGCCACCTAACGGTAAGAAAAGATTTTCTTCAAATCTCCAAGCTGATCAAGGATCATTGCGTACGATATCGCTAAGGAATACGAGGTAAATGATGTATTAGGGTATTATTTTGAAACGAACGTTTCGCAATAATTGACTATATTTCTGTTGGCGAGTTCGTCGCCTCTCATTTGAAATGCGAGACGTAAGTAAAGAAAAGAGATAAAAAAATAATATTCAAGGTGTCGGAATCCCATGACCTCGGACGATAAGCGGTACAAAGTTTACTCGTGTTCGCGTATGGATATCTTTTGCTCGTTTCAATATTTAGCCGGGAAAACGATGCTACGCCGCGTTATACCCGGACCACGACGAGAGAAAAAACGTCCGCGAAAGCAAAGATCGCGAAATGCGGTAAAGGCGAAAATATGGGGTGCGCGAGAAGTGCTCTGCAAGATGTTACGGCCCATTATAGCCCCGGTGGGCTTGAAAAGGGCGTCTTTACCCTCTCTACCGCTCTTGGCTTCGATGGCTGAAACATCATCGACACAGTCGCGGAATACCAAACGATAAGATCGACAACAAGAAAGTGGAGGGGAATTTTCTTCGCATCTGTATACGTACGCGCGTGTGCACCCCGAGTCAAACTTTATGGCTTTTTCTGCACATTCCACGGTAAGCGGAGGGGCGATTTTTTTATTGATTATCGTTAAGGATGGAAAGCTGCGGGGATTTTCATTGCGCCAAACGTCTTGTGCCCAGGATCATTGCGCTGTAAAGAAAACTGAGTGCACGGTGATTTGTCGATATAACGCCTGCGGAGCGGATTTCAGGCAAACTTGTGTGGCTTATTACGTCACTTGTGCGTACGCATCCTTGATATAATGGAACTGGTCTAACGACATTTAAAGCTGAACTGTTCAATTCGGCCAAGACGAATCATAGTTCGTCTGCAACGGTTGGCGTGATTATGGTTGGAAATGCTTTCGTAGTGAGTCCCCTGTATGAGATTAGTTTACGAGAAAACGAGGAAGCTTGCTTTTAATTTATATAAATTATTATCAATCTATCCACCCAAGCTCGTATTCGAATAAAGCAATTTAGCAATGATAAAATAAGCCTTTGGCTTACAAGAGACTCGGTGGAATCATTAAAGTTTCTTAAGCATAGATTTGATTTTACGCGAGCAATTGCTCGCTAGAATTTATGCTTAATTTTTCCTGCTAAACGAGGAAAAATAAAATGCTTCAAAGTGTTGAAGTAACGTGAGCACTCGCGTAGGCTTACGCACAGGATAACACGATCTAATCAAGTACAAGAAAAATTAAAAGCAAAAAATAATTTCTTCCTGTATTTTAACTCGCAAATTATTCCCAACTTCGTGAAATTTGAATTATATTGTCTACCTGTTTATACCAGTTTGCTGTATCTAATACACTTGCTCGTCAATTAAATATTTCATTGAGAAGTTTATCGTAGAATAGCAATTAGATGCGACGCTATTTAAGTACTTACGAGTAGGAGTACTTTCATATAAATTTGCTCGAGTTGATAGATCTTACGACAGTGGGACGCGTGACGGTGTCGAACGTCGAAATCTGCTTTCAATTTATTTTCCTAATTACTTTGGGCACGTTTATTTCCGGAAAGGGTGCGGAATAATTTTTCCGGTCAAATGCTTCTACATTTTAAAATCCTAAGAGTGCGCACGCGGATGTATCATACGCTTGGCCGATGCAAAAAATATAAGGCAAGAGGGTGCAAGTCCAAAGTATTTGATGCCACAACCGCTCTGCCTCCCCGGAAACATTCGCCCCCGTGACTATATCCGGAGATCCATTACGAAGATCCTGAAGTCTAACCGCCTGAAACAAGCCAAGATTTGTGCTTTACGTTTCCGCTCGTGCATAAAAGCCGAAGCAATGGATTCCTTGCGACTTAAATTTGTACTTCCACATTTGTGTATAAGCATTCCGGGTAGTAAGCTACAGCAACGCAATTGAAGAAAATAAGAAAATTCGCTAAATTTACTTTTCACTGCTTAGGATACAGTCTTTTGCTAATTTTTAATAAGTGTTTTGTTTTAAAGAAAATGCCGATCGATAAAATTTGTGGAAATTAGTACTCCACCGCAAATCCTGATTTACAAATTTAAAAAGATAGAATCCGTCGTGTCAACTAGGACTACCTACTGCGCAATAAGTCGTGATTCCGGTTTTAAACGCTTGTGTATAGAAGGAATTTCAATAAGGAAGGGGAAAAGGGTTTTCCATTCTTTTTTTTTTTTTTTTTTTTTTTTTTTTTTTTTTTTTTTTTTATAATTCCGAGTGCTTCTTAAGTGTAAGAGAACGAATAGCTATATATAAAGACGTGCGGCAGATGCTACGTAAGTTGACAGCCATGCAGATTTTTCGACTCTGTAATTCGATTTAACGCCCTCGATGGAAGTTTTTTCCCTCCCTTCTTCATTTCCACGCTTTTGGGAACACTAATACAATTTGGGTCAATTTGACTGCACACGCGTATATACATTCAACTTTGTTTTGATATTTGCATATTTGAAAAAAGTGTCATAATACTAGAGATGAAGCGCTTGCTGATATAAGGGAATAAGGGAATCCTACACTAAAACTAAAATCTTTTAACAACATTGTTATTCATAAAAATGTTTTTACTCGCACCTTAAACAACACTTGCTTACCTTTGCGACGCGATATTCACGAATCTTATTTCGTCGGTTTGACCATTGGCTGAAATTAGATTTAATTGAGCAGCAATAAAGACAACCAAGTGTAACGTGCGTGTACACGTATGTCAAGGAATGGAGTAAAATAAATCGAATGCAGATAAATGAATCACATCTACAAAGACCAATAAATGTCAAGTTTATGAAAAATTTTACGATAGTACGTCGTAACTCGCAAAGTTTACGGAGATGGCAATAGTTTTCCGATGTAAATCAGATTTATGAAAGTCGAGGTATCTCGAGGTGCCTCGAAACTTATTTTCCTTTTTTATCATTTATAGTCCCCGTAATTCTATTAAATTTATATCAATATCTACTATAATCTTTCTTGGTCTTTACAATTATTTGCAACTACTAGCAAAACTACTTATTCCTTATTAAAATGTTACTTGTCCTTTCATCTGTAAATTGAATAATTTTTCACTTGCGTCAATCTTTGAATGAGTGTATGAAATTGTTCTCTCGCGTTGCAATACATTAATAAAGCAAGTAATTGCGATTATCTAGAAACCTTTCGTGCGATAAACGTTCGTCGATAGACGATAGACGAGGTCTATCGAATATAATTCGAGTATCCATTTTGTCGCCCGTATAACTTGTTGCAGTTCGTTTACAGTTTTAATTACATTATATTCCAAAGATTATTTTCACAGAAATGAATTTAAATGCTTTATTTGCTCAAAACACAATCTTCTAATTGACATATTAAAGTGAAAATACGTTGCCATTAACCTGTATAAACAAACTCTACCGAAATCATACCTCGAGTCGTTTGTCAACGTAACTTATTAACAATATCTAAATAAAATAAATAAAACACTATATATAAACACACGATCCAATTAAACTCTCACTTACGCTTCTTTCTCCAAATATCTTCCTTATTTTCTTTTACCCAATAATTTTCTCTCTCTCTCTCTCCCCCTCTCTGACTCTTCTTAACTCCAATTCCCAGCATAACCCTCCTCTAACAAGTGGAAAAAGGCACGGCGCCCCATTGTTTATGAGATACATCGTAGTAAATCGTCGCAAATAGGCGGACGAAAAATAAAGTCAGGTAATCGGTATATAAAAAATGTTTCGCAAGAAGTAGCTTGACTTTATTTTTCCTAAATATCAAGTTTGCTTCTACAGTTTAATTTCTTTTAAACGACCAAAATATTCGCCCACATTTTCCAGTAATTATTATCAGAGGCCTTTATCGACGCACTCTTATTGTTCCGCGTCCGACGATCGGAGCTTACATCCAAGCACTATTACCACTGACTTATGCGATAATTAGGAAGAAACGTTTAATTTGGCCCGTGTTATTGTCGACTAATGAATTTTCTTACGATAACCATCGTAGTTTGAAAAATATTTAATTTTCAAATACAACCGGTGGGGAAATAAAGTTTTGCATAGGAGATGAATTTTCCTTCTGTCATTACATCCTGTACGCATCAATGCACAGGAATATCCGAATTTTCCCCGTAAACCCGTAAACATGTTTTCTTATTATTATACGAGTGAATTACTCGACTGTTATTGAATTCCATCGTCGTTGCGCGACATCATAGGGCCAATCCCATGCCACCGAAAATAAACAACGCCACAGCCTCTATTTAAGAATGCAAAACACAAACCAAATGGATCCAATAAACGCCCGTTCAAAGGACTCGAAGCAATAATTTCGAGCGAAATGTTAAAGCATCGCGCGGACCAAAATTCTCGCCCAAAAGAAGGTCTCTGCGGGCGTTTACGTACAGCCATCGAGCATTAAACCTCGAGAGGGTTGAGGTTGTCGTCCGGCGACTTTCAAGAGCGTATAATTAATTTCCCGTGTCACGGGGCGTCTCGCCTCTTTCTCCTTCACCCTTCTGCAAATCGACGCGCGAATCCCCTTCGCGACAATATTGCTGCTGGCCATTTCGTTAGACATAGCGATGCAACTCGCCGTGTCTCCCTGTAAAAGGGGTGACTTCTCTCGCATACCGAACCGTCAATATATCTACCGCACACGCTGCCATCCGTAATTAAACATAACAGATCAACGCGAGTAGCCTTGCGTGTCTGCGATAGTCGTTTGAGTAGTCGTGCAAGCGTAAGGCTACGGACGATAAAAGAGGCGGATAGTCGGATAAATAATAGCAAGAGGATCGCACTTCTAATGAGGGATTTCATTATCACCAATGAGTAACTTTTAATTCACTCGGATCTGAAGTTGTTGGGGGGTAACGAATCCGCGCCTTTTTCGCTAAATAAACGCGTACCTCCTTCGCCGAGCGAAGTAACATCGGGTTCAGTTGGACGTCTTGAAATTGCGATCGAAAAGATTTCCTTTAGAAACGAAAATTTTACTAAGAAGTTTATTTTACTAAAATTTCTTAACCACATGCACACCGGAACTAGGAAACTCGCAGAAATGTCAATGTATCGAGTCACACGGAAGGATACTTGGATCGCATAGATACCGCCGGACTGTACCTAATTCGCCAGTTACATCCGCAGGTCTTTTGTGCTCGGACCGGTTAATTGGATAAATGTTCGACGAAACGTTGGTCGACCCTCTTGCGTGCTTTGCTGCACGTCGAATTGTCATCGGAAAGTGTCCTCCGCGTCCTTACCCCGAGAGCCGCGAAAACAATCGCATTCGTTGCCGCGCTCGATGAGTTTATTGAAACTCGGTCTCTCGCCCCTCTTTCGTGCCCTTCTCTCCCTTCGATTTCTAATATTTTCGTCCGGTTATAATCCGCGCCACTACTGCTTCCCTCTCCTCGTGGTATCGAGCAAAGGGGGAAGCGATTAAATTTCTTATTTATGAAACGACGGGAGAGTTTTTTTGTTTTTTTGGTTTTTTTTTTTTTTTTTTTTTTTTTTTTTTGTTTTTTTTTTCTCACCAACATAATCGCTCTTATTGCTTTCATCCGATCAAGTAGACTTGTAGATGAGTTCCGTGCCAAAGCTCAGGGCACAACTGCGCGAACGGCAGAACAAGACGAGAACGTAAGGGGCGCAATTTAATACTCGTTTATTGAGTTTATCCACTTCGTTGTTTCGTGCAAGTGTGATAAAATTCAAATTCTATCCAAACTTGCACTAATTGTCGATTTTGGAGAAGGAATACGCTCGTTTATCTCTCAGTCATTCGTAGCTGAGGCGTGGATGAGTGGAGTGACTTACACGTTAGACACCGAGTCATCCCCTTATGTGGCCTATCTCTTTCGCCCTCGTTTCCTCTCCCTCTCGACTACTTGCGTACCGAGATGATGGCAAATAAGGAGGCTAGATTCTAATTACCCACCGTAAATCAGCGACAACACGTGCACTGTTTTCACTGTTTATCGAGGGATGTTACGTTCTCCTGCATCGGAACCTCACCACCAATCTGATTCGAGTTTAATCGTTCTGCGCTCGATGCCTAATGTCTAATGAATTCTCCAAACAACTGCTATTCAATTGCGCTAATGCGGCTCCGAAAGTTCTCGAGCTCTTGCAATTTTTCTTACAATTTTTCAGGGCGCATTCCACTTTGTCGAGCACTTTGGTTTCGATGGTCGTGCTGCCGAACGAGAAACCTTGCAATTGCCGATGAAAAATTGCGGCAATCGCCAAGTGCGCTTATTTAAGTCCCGCGCTCGGTTTCGCATAATGTAGTTGTGAAAAACCGAACGACTTTGCCGTGCCTTTGTCAATGCACGTAGCAGATGTCGGGATCGCGCCGCAAACTATAGACGTGATCTCGCAGCTTAAATGCAGAAAGAAAGGCAGAGACACGCCGAGAGCGAGAAGGAGCGGGAAGGAGCGGGAAGGAGCGGGAAGGAGCGGGAAGGAGCGAGAAGGAGAGAGCCGCGGGCCTAAGTTAGTGGGCGAGGCATAATTCAGCCGGTATAAATCACGTCAGACTTTAGCAATCTCACATCGCTTTGCCGCGTGTAACTTCGAATTAAGGGTGAGGAGGAGGACGGTAGGCCACCGAGAATTAGCGACACGACGGAGAGCGGCAGAGGCTCCGAGAGATTAGCGGCTATGTAAATGGGAGATATGTTCTTCGCGGGAGCTATTTGTCATTTTTACGTTGGGACGAGAGAAGGAAGATACAGCAGCAGAAGCCAGAGACGCACGCGTACGAGAGATGTATAAACTGCGGTGCGGTTTGATTAAATTTCTTACTCGTGCTACGTGTAAATGAAATAAGCTTTAATACTGTGTCCGCTGGGCTTTATTTGCTGCTATTTATCGTCTTCTTGCTTTCGCAAGTTGACAAACTAACGCGAAGCGAATATTTCACGCGTGTATTTTGGGCGCAGTGAAAAGAAACTATTGGAACAAGTAGGAAATCTGTTGGAGAATTCTTTGCGTAATGACGTAATGAGCCGATTATGCCTTTCGAAACGTCGCAACTAAATTCCCAACTAAACTGTACGACGGACGATCGTTTTAAGTAAAAAGTAAAATCCCTCCTCCTTTTCAACGGCCACGTGCGTCGACTTTCTTTAGGCACTTCATTAGCTCTGTTAGTTAATAGTAAATGTTAAATTAACGTTAAATAAATCCATGATATTTTCGTACGAAATATTTGATATGATTTTCGCATGCGTGGCTGCGCATAATTTAAGGTCATAATTGAATTAATAGCTTCGATCGAGGCATCTCGTCTAAATTAATAATTATTATTAGATAAAGTACATTGCTTTCCGAACACTCGTCGCTTAATGTTTACTACCTAAGCTTTTACTAATCGAAAATCACAGAGAGCCTTTATTGATGAGAATTTAGGTACGTGCAATAATTACATTCGACGGTGCAATGTAGTTTGTAATTTATGACAAGTCGAGTAATCGACAAAACAGCGAAGAAACAATGGAATCTTATTTCTTGGACAATATCCGGCGTAAAATCATTGGCGACGTTTCACGAGCACTTCTTGTTATAATGACAACCGACTAAAGGAGTGACGACACTGGATAATAAGAAAGAGAACAAGGGGGTGGAGGATAGAGGATCTCTGGAGCGCATCTCGCGCACCAATAACATAAGAAAAAGCTCTACTTTATTTAACAGGCTCCGAGTTTTTCATTACGCACCTCGACGAAATATATTCCCTTCTCTCCGTTATCTCGAATATATTATTTCACATTTTTATTTTTGGCCTTTCAGTTGATGCTGAAGCAGGAGTAAGGCGAACCTTCTCGTTTGCTACGAGAATATATCTTTTGTCTGAAAACGTCTTTGCTCTCTGCGCGTAGATGTGTACACTCTTTTTCAAATCGATACAAGGAGTTGGATTTATGCCGTTTTCTTTCCTAAAAGGACTGACTTTCATTAAAATCAAATTTATTGTCACTGGTTTTATTTTTTGACATATTACAATTACATAGGAATACAACATAATTGTACAATGTTTGAAGAGCGGGTTGAATCGTAGTTGCGTTTTATCAATAAATTTCACTTGAAAAAGAATCAAAATCTTCCGCTTTTCAAGTTTACGCGCATCAAACGTGTACCAGAAATGAGCAGCGTAAGATAAACTCGTAAATTCTCTCGCTTCTTTCAGCGTGTCCACGATTGATCGAGGCTTTACAAACAGATTTACGTCTCGTATTGTACGCTCACGAACCTTCAAATTATTGTTCAAAGTTCCGAAAACAGGAGGTCATTTTACGATACGTATACAGCTACCATCACGTGTAATGCATAAATGCATACATAAATTTATTTGCAGGTGTTCGCATTTCGCATTGCATTGCGTTTGTGTTAGCGCGCAAAGTCGTCGGTTCGTATATTGCCGTGTGAAATATAAGTTTTCGTCGGCACGTGCGAGGAAAGACAACTTTAGTCTGACCTTGGAGGAGATAGAATCGATCCGACATCAAGGGGTTAAAGAACCTTCGAGACCAATTTCCTCGCAATCGTGCCTATTCGTCGACCTCCGTTCCATGAAATTCATATGCGACCATTCTTTTTCTATTTGCGATGGACGGAAATAGACAGGTTTGATATTTTGTGCGGTGAAGCGCAATTACCGTATTATTTTGGGTCAATTATGTATGGCTCGTACGAGTGATGTACCAGCTTACCAATTGTTATCAATCCCCTGCTGCGAGGAAATCACTTTTACGTTTAATAATAAATAAAGGAATAATTGCAAATGCATTTTCAATAAATAACGCTGTGCATTACGACGAGCAAACACGTCCGCGTCGGAAAAATTGCGCATAAAACTGACGTGCTACCAAAAACACGGAGATTCATAATAAGGCGATTATTATTCCACCGCTTGAAAGTCCGCTGTTACATCTGACAAGTGTAATCAAACTCTATATATATATATATATATCTTGAATATTTGTATTTGCCGAACAGGGCTACAATGTCGTACAAGCAAAATACAAAGTTAAAATACGTATCTCTGCGTCATCTTATTACTTATTAAGGTACGAGTGCCGCTAAAAACTTCATAACAAGATCCGACATTTAAATGTGGAAAGTAGCAAATGATGCCAAGGGCAGACATTAAGAATGAGAAGCTCAAGATAAAAGAGAAAAATAGAAAAGAATGTAAGATCGACGAAAGAGATAAGAGAGCCTTACCGGCCCCTTATTATTATCATTATTTAAATGAGGAAGAAACGGCAGCTTCGTAATCTCGTGATCACCTAAGTTTCGTCGAGCCGCAGTCATGCAGTTAGACTAGGACGAAGACCACTACGAGTGTCTTCCCTTCCTCCTTCCAGGGAAGGAAGCGCGAGAGGCAATGAAAGCAGCGAAGGGAGAGAAAACGGCTCTTCGGAAAGAGAAGGAAAGAGGGCGTCTGTTTTTGCGCTCGATCCTGTTTCTGCTGACCGTTGCTGGATTTTCCGTCCGGTCATCTTCTCTTCTCTCCCTCGCTCGTCGCCTCCCAAAGCTTGTAGATTCGCTTATTGCCCTAAAGCTCCTGTTAACCGGCGCCTCCAAAAATTCTCTCTCGCTCTCTCTCTCTCTCTCTCTCTCTCTCTCTCTTGCTCTGCCTTGGGCCATGCTCACTGCAAAGCGCGGCGCTAAATTATTTGCCTTTTATAAATTAGCGATGTTTGCTCGTCTCGTTTCTACGCGGCGCGCCAATTATCTTCTTGGGATTATTTATGGACTGCGTTCTTTGAGATAGCAACCAAGCGGGATTATTTTTTTTTCCTTTTTTACTTTCCTCTGTCGGCTTGAAGCGGATGGGAAAATCTTGGCGCTAAGCACAAAAAGGAGGGCGATGCGGAAGGTTCTTGTAGCCCATGGGTAATTTTTGGTATCCAAGGGCTCTTCGCCATGGATATGCGATGTGTGTTCTGCTGTTAATAGGGTCGATATGGTTATGATGTGCGATTATCGTGATACAAAGTTCGTGGCTTCTTGTTAGACTGGCTAACGTTGAATCAAAATCTACAGATTGAGAGCTAGAAATAAGCTTTTCTTTATAAAACTTACATTCCACTGCAAGCATTTGTCCCGCCTCGTTGATCAAGTGGTACTTTCAAATGCTTCCGAAATGGAATTCCAGGAGCGGATCATCGCTTTGCTAGCGGCAACGTTTTTACGCAATCGGTGTTAAATTTACGCATGTCGAGTGAATACGATTCGACGAATTATCAAGCGAATGGCAACGATGCGCATTCTTATAAAAAATTTTTTAATTAAACTTTAAATCGTAGTGCATAAGCTGGCTTTACGAGACCAATTCTTGCAAACTGAAGTTTTAATTAAAATTAGCTAGAATTATTGATTATGAAATGAGACTAGATTTACAATTGTATATCTTTTAAATATTTTGATTAAAATTTCTTTCACTCTTCTTTTTGAATGCAAGACTTTAGAAATGCAAACACAGAGGGATGATTGTTGTAAGCGTCCCCTATTGTCTATTAGCGTAGTCTATTAATTAAGCAACGTAATATTTGACCTATACATATAGTGCCGTTTATACCTCCAATTAATCGATTAGTAGGTCGAACACTAGTAAGAACTTGTTGTAAATGCCTGACTATTGTAGCTTGCTTCTACTTCGCGTGCATTAACCTAGTAAGTCTTCGCAATTGGATTAGAAATTGATAAAAATATTTATCCATTGCGAATACTTTATGAAAATATTTATGTAAAGCACAAATATGCCAATAAAATTTAACCCTCCCTTCTAACGTTAAAAGAACCATTTATCGATAGAAAATACACCTGAATGCACATTTAGCGATGTTTATTAACTTTGGGAAAACAAAAGTTGTATCCAACGTACCGATGAGTAAATCGTTCCGGAATCAATCACTGCCTACGTTACTCGGTGTAAACCTTAGGTATTAAAGAAAGCTCTACGTACCTTCGTCGATCGAAGATCGACCATCGCGAAAAAAGTACGAGTAGTAATGGAAGATGTCGGCTCCGCAATATTTCCAGTCAATCGGTAACGTCGTCGCGAGTAAACTTGAAAGTGATTCTAAGCTGCGCGTACGCGCATGTACATGTGTCGTACTCGACGGTCTAAAGCACAACTGGCGCTTGCATAGTTGCGGGAGTCTCGGCCGCACGCGTAATTAGGCGAATTACACGTAACAGCTGAACATTAACTCGTAATGCGACCCTTCATTTACTCGGTCATTAGCCACACCTCCGTTCGGTCCTTTCCCAAGGGTTACACCGGCACTTATCAGCCCTTCGTCCATCCGATTTCTCTCCCTCCCCCGTCACTCCTCGTTCACTCTCGTTGACTATTGCTTGGAATCCTTCGTATATAAGTGCCTCGGATACGCGAAACACGCAGGAATAACGACGCGGACTTAAAACCGAGAGTTTCTATTGGCCGTGATTTTCACAATCCTGTCTTCGGGGAATTAATTTTACTCTCGAACTTGTTACTCGTAGTGCCGTCGGTGTTTACGCCTGTCGATGTTACACGAGTCGTCGACTTAATGGATGTTACATAGTTATTTTGCTTCGTCGTATTAAGAAATAAAAATCAATCTAAAGCCCAACGCAAGTACGCGTTTGAATAATTACGAAATAATCGTTTTACATCAACGGCACCTGTTTTAGAATTGTTTACGTTACGTATTGCGTAATTCTCGTTCAATGAAAAAGGATATGCAAACTTAAAAAGCACGGAAAATGCCTTCGGATTCGGAATTCCTCGTGAGAGTAGGAAAAGCATATGTAGCGACGACGTCTACAAACGACTACAAATCCATTCCAAATCACTATTTTACAGTATGCACAAGGAAAAATATCAGAATACTTACCGGTAATACACCCGCAACTAGAAATCCTGAGGTTATCTCGAGAGTTTCAATGTCAAATTACCGCAGCGGCTTTTGTCTTATCGTCCTTTTCCGGTAAGCTCTTGAAGAAAAACTACCAAAGATATCGACTCTGCGTATGTATCACCCTCCCTCTACACTGGATAAAGACTCTCTCTAAGAAGTGTTACGCAGATTGCTTTGTTTATCGGTACATCTCATACGTCCTTAGTGGCATTGGCATTTTTATCTCGAACAGTGCGACTTGGATTTTACAGTAATGCGTGCCACGTTATTCTTCTTCTTGCTAATTGCCACCGCTCTGCTTGCTTTTATGTATAAGAATGACGAAGAGCGTTAATAAACGTAAGTGTTGCGTGAAAAATGAACGTTAACGCATCGCAAACAGTTCGATATTCTGTTTGCGGATATTTTTTAACGTTCGCGTAGGTTCTGAAGTAGCCAAATTAAGTATTAATTTGACGTTCCGTTTAACGAATTCCGCGAGAAACACATTTGCTACAGGATCGTTCGTTGAAATTAGAAACTTGTAATTATACGATTACAAGTTGATCCCACGTGGCATTCACGCATCGCCGATCAAACATCGTCAAGGCAAACATTTCGCGTTTAAAAAATAAATCCCCTCCAAAAATCCATGGAGCAATCGCTCTAAGAATAACAGAATCTTGATTACATACATCCTGTACGCACCACCAAAGCGAAATTCGCAATCTAAATGTACGAATTACTTTACTTACGAGTCCCAAAGAAGCAAAAACAGAAATAACGCGATCAAGGTGCAGGGCTCAGCGGCCGCTTTATAAAGCATAATTAAACCGAATCTTACACCTGCGGCAAGTAGCCGTACAAATCCTGTACGGCTGTAAACATAGGAACCTTGCCGTCGGAAAATTCACGGGCAAACATGCACGGCCACACCGATCTGAAGAAGAGGATGAGCGAGGTATTAATTACACGAAAATGCTTGGTGCATTTCTTTGAGGGTAGACGTACTGCTCTGCGTTACCTTCGCCTGTAGACTTGCCAAATACAGAATATCGCAGGACCCGCGATAGAAGGGCTTTTATCCTTTCCTCTCTTGACTCGCTCTCGACTGCTTCGTGATATGGTTTTTCCGTTCGCCCTCTTGCATTTTTTCTTCCTCTTTTAATGCCAGGCACAAAAAGGAATATTTACAAATACCGCTAGGTTCGCAACAGCTGCGAGTGAGCTTTTGCGCCTTCCTCGTGAGAAAAATGCCGAGTCTTTTACTCTCGCTTTTACTTTACCAAGACTTCCTCTGTATGCTTTTACCGAAGAAGAAAAGAAAGTGACACCAAGAGTCTTTTAGCAGTCGATGAGTATATCGAAGTCTACGACTTAAGCCCACGAAATATTTCCACTTCGAAACTACTAATTTTTGTGAATTACTCGAGGGGTTGCGAAAAACCTAAACTATCCAATTGTCGACGAGTCGAAAACAGTTGGTATCGCGCGTAAAGTCATGTCATTTAGTCACGAAATCGCGTATTTTCTTTGAAACATTCAAACAGATACTTATGCGATTGTACTTTAAATTTAGTCTCTTTTACGATTTAAGAAGAAGCATAAATGTTATAGACCGAAAGCTTCGCTTCGTCTCCTTTTGATGCGATCGAAACGTTAACTGTCTTGCGCTGTACAATTGTCGTAATTCATTTCACGGGCAATTACGGCAAATGCTTGGATTTCGCAAGCAGAGCTGAAGCGAGTTTTGGCAAACGAATTTCTAATATTTGTAATTTCTAATAAATTTGCCGCAAGGGAGAGAGTAATTGTCAAGCGCTTTTTAAATGTAAGAGGACGGTAAATCAATCTTCTGCCCATTTTTTATGAATAACACGAGCTAAATATAAGTCCGCGGGCAATTAACTATTCACGTTCTCTTCGTACGATTGTCTATCCCCTTACCTCGACGTAATAGCCAAATTATCAATTATTCCCGCAGTCAATACTGCATTCGTCGCCATCCTCACATACAGAATATTTTATTATGGAAATTGCAATGGCTTGCGGTTTTCTACAACGATTACACCCTTTATTGCCTCATAGGCTACTGCTGACTACTGTTGGCTCATGATTTTCGTTCCTTTTCGAACCTCTGATGGAGCTATTAAATAAGTCTTCTGAGAACAGTTGCGCACTCCTATAACATATGTGCATGCATTACCATAATGGACGTATCTACTTACGCGCGAAGAAAACACGAAGAGAAGCGAAAGTGGGTGGGAGAGTACGCGTATGGTACTGTACGGACGACGCGATGCTAATTGGTGAGAGGCACGTTTTTATTGTCGCGGAGAGGGGAAGAGAAAGCGAGAGTACGTTCGTGTGTATCACCGCTGGCTTGCGTCTTTAATTGGTATAACGTCGCCACGTCGTGCGCGAACAGGTATAAATTATAATTATCATTATTATCATTATTATCATTATTATTAAAGCAACCACTATGTGCCCGATGCACGCAGCAACGCACGATCTTCGTGTTTCTTTATAGAGAGAGAGAGAGAGAGAGAGAGAGAGAGAGAGAGAGAGAGAGAGAGACGTACCGATTGCTCCGTGTGAAGTAAGGATTATGTTATTTTCGCAGGTATTTGCTTTTATTAGAAACTAGCAAGGACGAAGCTACGCCATATTTATCTCTGTGTGTGCGAAGGCAAGCCTCTTAATAGAAGATTTCCTTACAACGCGCATTTATGTACCGAAGAATACGCGTTGTGGGGCTCAAACTCATTCTTAATGCCTAAATTTCTCGAAATTACTCGATTAAGAAAACGTAAAGAATATTTTCTCTCGAGCTACGCAAATTGTTACCTTGGAGTAAACTTGGAGTAAACCGAGCATTTCTGAAACCTTAGCGATTAACGAAAGTAGCGAATGCAAAAAGCGTGCAAAAAGCATGGGAGGTCGATTAGCGCACGCGTGCAAACGCGCGCAACTGCATCTGCAAAGATGAGGCAATTAATGAAGAACTGCACTCGGGATTGAATTTCAAATCGAGTTTGCCACCACGTATAACAAGGTCACGTGGAAACTCCTTAGTGGATCATCGGTAAACAAGTTCCAGGGTCGTTAGGACGCAGCACGGACGTGGTTTGGCCGTAAATGGCTCCGGGATGGAATGGAGGATGTTTCACGTGGCTTGTTTACAGTCTTCTATCCCTCTTTCTCCGGTCAATCGGTTTCCTATCTCGCTCACCCCCAATCTTATTCACGAATGTGTATCTATTTGTGTGCGCGCAGATGCGAATGTACCTCGGAGTATTCGGACTTGTTCTGCAATTGTATTTGCTGACTCTGCCGTTCGGCTCTTTTGCTCTGTCGTATTCGCTTAAGATATATGCGGAGTTGAAGAAACTCACTGCTTGTGTCCCTTTTTTTTATTTAACTGGCTACCGCATTGTTTTGTTCGGTTCGTTCGATAAGAGATGGAACTGTTACTTTATTTTCCGTCCGATAAAGAATTGTTTTTCTCCGAGATATTTATTCGATTCTAGACTTTTAGAGAATTGGCGTTGCAAAGAAATTGATGCAAAGAATAGTGCGAAACAAAAGCAAACATTCTTTCTCTCTCAAAGGGACTTAAGGAACGCGTTAGTTTAAAGGTGCACCGGTCGCACTCTCGCATACAATTAGGTGCGTAATATTGCGTTTCGTTTAATCGAATCTGAAAGGTGGATATCGTTCTCACCATTTCCATACAGTTTATGTATTGATAAGCTTCTCTTTATTCGTGTAATAAAGTATCGTCGATGACTTTCTTCATAAGCGATGGTTATGTTAATAAATTGTATTTCCTTGCATTCCACAATTTTTACTAAATTTCCACAAGTAGGGATTGTATCGAATTTTCACCACGAGAGAAACCTCGAGAAATACTTTTAAAGGTCTTCGGTAGACTGTGGCATTAATTAAAATTTCTGACAGATTTAGAAGATAAATAAATGTTGGCAAATTGTTATCCCTACTGAAAGAATGATTGATGAACTGATTAATAACGGACTCTTTGTTATGACGTCTATTGAAAAAATGGAGCTCGAAAAAACTCGACAATTTTGATTAACGTCTTGATGTTCTTCTAGCAGAAAGAATTCATCACCGCGAATAGAATCCAACGGCATGATATGCGCAATAAATAGAAAACACTAATATATACATATACATATATATATATATACATATATATATACATATATATATATATACACATATATACATATATATATATATACATATATATATACATATATATATATATATATACATATATATATACATATATATATATATACATATATGTGTATATATTTGTCCAAAACATTAACACTTCGTGGACAGAAGTAATGAACCGCGCACTCCACGATTTACTTTTTCTCGCAATATAGGTTTTGACAATCGTGCTGCGTTTTTGTAGATGGCGAAAGTAAAGCAAATTGTAAGACGTATAATCGCCAACGTACTATAATGTACCGTGAAAGGACAGAGTTCAACCTTGATGATATCTGTATCAGATTATACATTATTTCGGTTAAACGACGTGCTTGTAATTTCACGAGTTATACCTTTTCGCGTCTAGTCGTTATTTAACAGAGGATCGCATAACTTCTCGAGTTAAGCTATTGTTTATTCGGCATTCACTTATTACGATCGCAGTGAATTTCATTGACATTAGTCATGGTTATTGCAGGTTAGGCAATTGAAGCGACGAAATCGCAAAAAATCTGTCGACGGTGTATTCGCTTACTCCTCATCCCCGAAAAAAACAAATAGGAGCTCAGGGTCTACTCTATGGGAGCGCGTCCACGATAAATACACCGAGGATGACGAGAGAGAGAGAGAGAGAGTGAGCGAGATGGGGGATGGGGTAGTAAGGATACGCACGTGGCGAGACGACCAACCCCCGATGCGGTAGCACTTTTCTCAGACTCTTTTCCAGGCGACGAAGAGAAGCCAAGTCGAGATTCCTGACATCGTTTCTGTGTAAAAGTGCACAAGGAGTCGGAGTCGCGAGCTCTGCGTTAGCACGCACCGCTTCTCACGGATATTGGCATATCCGTTTTACGGCAGTTTTTTCCTTTTGCTTTTGCTTCCTTTTCCAGGTCTCGTTTTCCCTCCCTAGAGTCAACGACGATACCCGCTGAAAACGAGATCAGTCTATACTGCTATTGGAATCGTATGGTGCGCATAGATATCTTCGAGGCGAGCCTCGATTTGTCCGAGATTTGTGCGAGTGCTTTTATTATCGTGAGAATAAAACGCAGTTTTTCAATAAAACTATCGACTTGTATGTCAAGCTGCGGTCGTTCGAATGAGTAAGTCGCGCTTATTAAAATATACTCCCGGCATTTTAAGTAGATGCATACCGATTCATGCACGATTCAACGTTACTCGTAACCCAAAGTGTTTATTACTGCGAAACGTGTGATTTGTAAAAGAAGATTCGGTCTCGCGTATTAAAGATGCGAAAATAAAGGATTCGTTGTTGCAAGTGTCACGCGACAACGAGTTTTGTGATACATTTAATGGGAGTGAAGTAAAATATTGCTTTGAAAATTCTTCGAATGATACAATTCAGCAAATTTCTAATGGACTTAAAAGGAGTACGCGGAATTTCACGTGATCGAATCGCTGGGATTTTTCAATGATAAAAGAAGGTACTTTTATTTTATCTCAGTATTGAGAGTCTCGCTGTTCGAGTGGGTTTCGAGACGCGAATATGAGAGAATCTGCGAAAGAAAATCAGAAAGAAAGCATCAACGCACCGGTCAAATAAAATTGTAAGTCTATTGCAGTTAGGTTTCTCTTCTCTTTGTTGTCTTCCTTTTTCTCTCTCTTCCGCTCTCCCCTTTTCGTGGCACACCTTACCCCCAGCCAAATAATAATAAATTAACGCAGACGCCACCCGAAGAGTTACTTAAGGCGACTTAACGAATATAGATTAAAAGTTGTTCGTTCAGCTCCCTCCACTTCGACATAAATACAGTAAGAGAGATGCTGAGATACGGAGCGAGATAGAGAGAGAGAGAGAGAGAGAGAGAGAGAGAGGAGGGACAACATCAGAGCGAAAAGCAAATTTTCGGAAAGAGCCGAGAAGCGCGGCGTGTTTGTATTTTAATGAGAGGGCTATGCTAATCCTTCGTGCCACGCCATCATTGTCGTTTTTTTTTTCATTCATCTAGAATCTACGTAGATGCTTTTTATTAAATATGTATATAGTTTTAGAGCAGTTTTATTTCAATGCGTGTCATCTGGTTTTTAGCCTCTTATGTGAAATCGATTTCAGATACGAGTTTGTCATTAATTTTAAAGAAATGCTGGAAAAACATGCTGTTTCCTAAATGTGCGCACATTCAAGCTGCGGCGTAGTTATGTTTAATATGCCATGCGTGTAATTGAATGATGATAAATAATAGTGAATACAAATTAAATACGAATTAAATTAAATTCAGGTTTTATTTCGTCTCTTCTATTCGGTTTAAATTCACATGCGTAACAGGCACATTTCGTTTATGTTTCTGTAATAATCATAAGTAATACCGTCTATCGATCGAGACATCCAGAATTATGGCAAAAAGTATAATTATATAAAATTTATTTGAAACTATTCGTAAAAAACAATCCATTAAATTATACTGAAATTTTATTTTCAAGAAGTCAGGGATTTTCGGGTAATTTTCGAGTTCATTCTAAACAATTAATTCTATATCTCAGGAACGAAGTAAATTCGCACTTCTTCGGCGTGAATATTTACGGATTTATAATCATTAAACAGGTTTACTTATGCGATTTTTATAGCTGCTAATTCACATGAATAACTTACTGGACTCTCGAATACTGACGATAATAATAGTTGTATTAAAAGTTAAAAGTTCCTAATACATCGTTATATAAATATACTTGTGTGTAATTTTAAATCAACTACAATTAAGAAGACGAATAATTATTGCATTGAACTTAAATAAGTATTAACGATAGCGAAATAGTATACTGTTTAAACTTACGCGATTATTTGCAGAGTCACGAGTTAGTATTGATAAGCTCTTGTATAACCTCTACTTAGTGCGTTAGAGAAAAAGTAATGCCTTGCAGAAACATTGTGTTTTAATCCGTAATAAAATAACGATGCTCAACAAAACGTTGAATGCAAAACACTCGCGTTGTTGGCACGTCATTCGCGCTTCAACGTGAAAAAATTTCTCTTTTACATTTCATATTTTTGAATTAAATATCTCGACACAAGGATCTGGAAAAGTATCTACAATCCAAAATACATAAACGCAACAACGAGTACCAGTTAACGCTCGTCTTCCGTCGCGCTTCACAATGGGGACACCTGTAAGTTTACCGTTTGACCCAGTGCCATAATTTCTCACCAAAATCGATCATCTACATACGTAGGTGGCCATTTTCATTCGCACTCTCCCTTTCTCTCGGTGGTGGATGGAGTGGTGGATTCGGTGCACGAGAGACTAGAAACGGATGTCGTATGAAGAATGACTGATGATGAGATGTAATGCAATCGTACGCGTAACGCGTTTGCTAGATATTGAAGTACAGCAATTGCCAGTATAATAAAAAATTAAGATGAAAAGTAGTCTCTTGTAAATGATACGTTCACTTTGATAGTAGTGACAGCAATTGAGCATATAAGTAACAAAAAGTAAAATACCATTTCCTACATATATATATATATATATATATATATATATATATATATATATATATATATATATATATATTTCAAACGTGCGTTGATTTTTGTAATACGATTTATAATTTAGAGAATATTTATCAGGATGAAAGTATGATTATTAAAAATCGACATTTAATATTAACAATACTATTCAAAATGAATAATAATACGGTAAATACGATCAATGAGTTTTTGAAAAAAGAGCCCACTATTGAAGTGAAACTACGGCACGTAATTTTGGATCTGCGATGTAGATAAAATAACATATTCTTCAATGAGAGTTACTTTGTACACAATTGGTTGTTTGAAAAAAAAAGATAATTCATGTTATAAAAATAGACTTGTAAACGGTAAGGATGATTAACAACTACGATCTTGTAAACCGAGTTTACGAATTTCAGAGTTTTGTACTTTTTCAATTCAAATGCGTGTGTGCGCACACACGCGCGCACGTGTGCATACATTTACAAATCCTATTTGCGAGAAACTAAAGGACTTACTTCAATTAACAATGTTTGCCGTTCTTTCAAAAGTTTTCTTTGCCGAGATCGAAGTTGCTCGAAAGCATTATTTAAAGTACGTGTACTACACACATTCGGGGATTGTGTCGAGACCATCAGCCAGCAAAAGTTTTCGGGGATAGCCCAAGGAAGTTTTCATGGTTATCATACGAGCAGGGAGGGACACAATAGGGGCCCCAAGACCAATTGAGTCGATATATATTTACAGATCAGTGGATATATACCCTACGTGCAACTTCATCCCCGTCATATCGCATCTAAATCTATCTATTAAGCTCTTGACAACCTACTTGGAGTATCAGGAAGACATAAACAAGAATATCCCAACAATTCGGGATTCCTCGTAAATGTAGTGAAATTTACTCTGACTGCCAAGTACGAAACTTTATATTTGTTTTTATCTTTATGCGTTTGTTTGTTTGATTATTTATGTATACTCTTCTCGCAGTCCTGTATGCTTTTCATTGGAAGGGGAGAAAATTTTCTCATTGATTCGGAAAGCCAAACTACCGAAAATATTCGTGCACGGAAGGTGAAACTAGCATAAAAATTGCGCGTAATCGTGAGAATCTAACCCTTGTAATAACTTCAATTCTAAATGCAGAACTCGAGTTTGTTATTGGACACAATTGCACCGAACGATCGTTTAATGTTTAAAGTGCCGCCCGGGAGAAGATCGCAAAATCGAGAAAATCGATGTTTCATCGGCAGATTGACAGCAAAATTCGATTGTATTTTCAAAATTTCAAATTTTTAGTCCGGATTTTATTTGTAACGTATACCATAGAAAATGGATTTATTACTGTACATTCGAATCGCAATATCTTCTGGAGTACACGGCCTTTATCGTACTCTACTTTCCAAGGCAGTTCAACTTAATTACTGACGCCATTTACTGGCCTTGGCTTAATCTTCCTCATATTTACCGTGACAAAACGAACGGCAATAAACGTCTGCCAAGCGAGCGCTCGATCCTACACCCAAATAAAAATAAACAATCGGATTATCGGGGAAAGAAAAAATAAAATAATTGAAAAGTATTTATACATGGAGATGAAACTCGTAAAAGGCCAAGTATAGTCTCTCGGAGAGAATGCAGCAAAAAACAAAAGAACGCAGACGTCCATATTTCATCTTCACTGCAGCGATAGCCAGTGTATGTTGACTGAGTTATTCGGATGATCCATCGGAAAATATTCAATCGGCGCGACGAGATGCTATGTATATATCGATTTATATTCAATGCCGAGACAAAGCGGGCGTAATCCGCATTTAATTGAAAAACTTCCGCGGCGACGAGCGTCGCTCTCACTCTCTCTCTCTCTCTCTCTCTCTCTCTCTCTCTCTCTCTCTCTCTCTCTCCTTTCCCCTTTGCTTGTTACAAATCGAGTGGATTCTACGTCTCTCCCTCCGCACACTCGCGACGATACACAATGAGCCGTTCATATTCTCTCCTCGTTCTCCCGCTCGCACTGTCTCACTCTCTTCCTCTTTCTGGCCCTATCGCCGTTCTCGTTACGTCATTCTCTCGTAATTTCCCAAAGCTCTTACAGCAATTAGCGGTGTTGCGTTGCGCAATCGATTGTTTATCAAAAAAGTAACCAGTTTATTTCACCTCTTACGTTGCTCGCTGCTTGTCTGCTAAGAAACGTTTGTTTTACCTTGCCTTTCATTTTAAAGAATCGATCTGTCGGAAGCAAGTACAACGTTATCTACTTTTCAGCTACTTTTTTCATTCGGGAAACGAGTTCTAAACTTCACGTGGGACTTCACTTTGTTACCAGTTCGGTTACTTCCAAATGCACAATTAGCCAATGTTCGAGAACTTCGATTAAAATTAATACTTAACGAATAAGAATTTTTATCTGCCCACCTCACGTTCGGTAAGTGCTATTCTTCTTTCATAACTCTTCTTCAAGTCTCGATGTGGTACAATGAACAATCAACGTTACGAGAGCATCATTTAGTTAACGCAAGCTACAAACGTGCTTTTTTACATTTATGCTAATTTCCATTCAATTAGCTTATGAAATTTGTCAAATTAATTCTGCATCCGTTTTCTTAGATATTGTTAATACATTGATTAAAGAGCTAAATTTATAAAAGCGTTAGTATCGATTATTATTGTTTTCATTGTAGTAATAATGAAGCAATAGTTATTCGAAAATCTCCATTTAATTCAGCAATCGCGACTTTTGTATTTCTCATATTAATATGTGCAGATTTTCTTGTTAGACAAATTGACACTTTAACAATGGGTTCTTGAAGGAAATGTCGTTTGCATTACGATGGGGTTAAATTTGAAAACTTTTTAACTGTTCCCAAGGCAAATTTCATAACTATGGTATGCATTATATTTGAGTTGTCTTTTGCCTTCGTTCTTATTTTATTTGTCTCGTTCCACGAAAAGCCCTTCCTTACTACTCACACGAATGATTAACATAATGTAGCAGCGAAAAAAGAAAGAAAATAAGTTATACACGCTTTCAGCAATTATATTATATTAATTGTGATAAATTCGTGTAGCTGATAATAATAGTGTTGGCCTTATTTCACGAATATGTTTCGTATTATTTTTCACAAATTTTACATCTAACGATGACCTGAAATATAAAGAAGCATTTGAACTTCGACGGAATAGCATCCGAATGAAAAAGAATTCACATCTGGACCTCCGAAGCTTTGTACTCATTGTATCATCTTCTGTATAAACGAACACCAAGTAAACAGTAGTTACGTTACTTAGAAAGAAATATATTCGTCATTTCGTAGGTAAATGAAAATTGTGAATATTAAAGTAATGCTTAGTAAGTTATAGTAAGATTGTGGTGAAAATGTAAGAGTTCGATCTCTCTTATAGATGGCCACGCATCTGTATTATGCAACGTGGCACTAAACTACGCGATTAGAGTGTAAAAAGAAAATAATGATACCGCGTACGTCACGCGGACTATGTCGTGATATTGAATGTAGCAGTACTACTAATTATTCCGAAGATTCCAAGTGTCAAAACTGCTAAAGTCAAGATAATTTACCCAATCGAAGTCTCGAGTGCGTCGAAAATTTAATAAATATAATGCATTTAATTATCGTTTGATGCTAAAATGCTAACGTGCTGACTATGCACGTTTTCGCAAATCATGTACTCTATATTTTTTTCTTTTACAAATTAAATACATCTTCTTAGGAAACTAAATCGAGATTGAAACGAATGCCAGGAAATCTGTGATGAGAAAAATCTTGTCGAATGTAATACAAATGGAATAAGAAAATGAATTTATTATTATCTTGGAAGAAACCCATGAGAGATCATTTGATTATTGATTTTAATTGTCTTTTATTTGCAAATCGTGTCTTTTATTCAAAATGAGTAAGTAGTTTCGCATTTAAACGAGACTAAATTAAAATTCATACAACGACATATCTTAATTCCTTACAAGTAAATGCATTTAAGTGCAAGTTTAGAAATAAATGGCGCTTTGATGAGTTTATGTAAACTTGTATCGATTGCACTAACTGAAAGATAATGATCAATTAATCATAAAGTTCTTTCAGATAAAAGAGCTCGAAAGAATGAAATTAAGTTTAATTGTCTTCGCTAATGTAACAAATACAATGCGAATTACATGGTATTTGTATTGTAGTTAAATATACGTCCAAATATTTCTTGGATGGCTTTCGGGATATTATTTTATTCCGTCGTGAATAGACGCGAAGATACGTGAGTGTGAAGCTCACAAGTTACGTGAGCTTACAAAACTACGTACAATGAAATATTGCACATTTGTACCTAACATGTTTACCAGATAGGTAATACTAATACTATAGGTAATAATACTTCTTCGCTCAAATATGTGGAAAATCTTTAATATCTGATAAAAAGGAAAAGTTTAATATCGCGCTTACGCGAAATAATGTACAACGAACAAAATATGGAATAAAACGTTGATGTACATTAAAGAGGAGAAATCGATTTGATTCACGGAAGAGGGAGTAAACAGTAACTCAACTATTATAATAATGAATCAAAGCCCGCGATTCCAACGAGTGACAAAAAGTAAAAAATGAAACGAAAGAGTAAATGCACGGCCCTCGATGTTTTTACTCATCTCTAGAAGGAGAACAATTAAAATATGACAGTCGTTAGATTTAATTATCGAGACAGAAGAATTTTGTGCTGTGCAAAGACGAAAAAAGCATTCTAAAAGACGTTTCTTGCTCCGGAAGGGGCAGAATCCATCTTTTTCTACCCTTTCCCTGGGGAAAATGTTATTAAGTACGCTGGCAATCAAAAGCAAAATCTTCCGAATCATTTGTAACTGGCGCTTTGTAGCAATGCCGCACAATAATTATCACAAGTTAAATTCAACCCTGACTAGCTTCGTTTGTCTTATTACGAAAACGACGAATAAACGACGAATTTTATAAGAATAATTGTACAAGTGGTTAACTTTAAACGTGATTTCACAGCAGCGCCAAATGTCCGGGAAAATGTGTTGATCCGATAAGTTTGCATATTTAATTTACTTGCATCGTAGTTTTTAAAAATCTGCTAACGCTCGTGTTAACCGACCTTTCATCGGTTTAATAAAAATTATTTAATAAAAAAAAAAAAAACATGCTCTACGTACGCATTGCCGATTAGGTAAGAGTCGTTGCGAGAAATTTATTTGTACGTTTGCGCACGTTATGTTTACGGATTTGATATGTTTGTATGGAGTAATTTGGATATGATACAGTAACGACTTCGTTAAAGCAAAAGTTCCAAGAGCTTCGCGACTTTTTGTTACGTTTTCATGTATACGGTCTAATAACCCCTTCTTGCGCATCGTCGTCGGCCCTCTTATAGTAAAATCTCTCCCGTCGCTCTAATATTCATCTGGTAAAACTAAAGCAAAAGAAGCTTTAAAAAGCCCGCAAAAATATTGCGATAACCTGTAAAAATAAAGCGAATGGAAGAGGAAGGGCAAGCAAGAGGGAGACGGGGAGTAGTTACGTACAAGAGAATAAAGACAAGATGAAAACTTCTTTGCCCGGAGAAAGTACTTTTATAGTCGGCGAAATAAAAGACAAGACATAGACGCGCTCGGGTGCAAAATTTGCATTTCGCCTCCTTGCCGCCACTGGGTTATTATGCAGATCGATCTGCCGTCGATTGGCCACAAATTTTCCATAAATTCGTATTCTGACATTTTCCTTCACGCTGGTCTCTTTTCTCCCTTCGAACTATTCGCCAGTTGTAATGTGTGAGGAGGCGACGGCGGTTAAAAAACAAGAACACAAGGGTGGAATGCATTTGCACCTCGTATAAAACTTTCATGGCGTGTTTAATGTCGCTTTTGCCTCGATTACGTGCGGCGTTATGTGCTTGCAGTATTTTAATAGAGTACTTATTTTATTTTTTATGTAAGATGAATCATGTAAACGATTAGGTAGGACTTAATTTCTTCCTGATCTTATACCCTAGAGGTTTTAACGAGCGCCATCTACCAACTAACGATGTGCAGTATAATCGACCAGATTTATAACATTAACGGGCAACAAACAGCGAGCGAACCGAAGAACAAGTTCTCGATTATTAATCCGAATTCGTGCGTTTAATCGCTTGATCCTAAGACGCGCTTAAGAGATGTATGTAGCTACACTCGATATCCGACGAATAGAATTTTGTAATACGTAACTCTTGCATTGAAAAAATGCAATTGTGCTTGAAAGTGTGCGTAAAAATCCGTATTCCCAAAAGAGCTTCTATGTACGAAACGCAGGGTACTCGTACATTTGTAGTACCGAAATCGCACTGTTTTCGCGTAAAACCGATTGATTACTTAATAATACATTGAAGTAAATGTAGTAAAAAAACGTCATTGATAAAATAGACTCTTCTTTTTGCGGTTGTGTATTACGTGAGCTACTTGCAATATTTGCAAAGCTTGAGTAATATCTATTACAGAAGTTCCTACGACTTTCATAAATTCATAAATCCATCGTTCAATAATCTGAGGATTTTACAAAATACTAATGTTAATGTAATACTAACCCGCCGTTCTCCCTTTGTCACGTATCGACTCAACTTTTTCGAGAATTTGAACGTTGTATCAAAAAGTACGAACAGAGACAGTTTAATTCCACGGTGCGTCAACGCGCGCATAAGGTACGAAAAGTTTGTTTTCCGATACGCTAATTAAATATTTGGAAAAGTTTAATAGGAAGAGGTGGGAGTGTGAAATATCGCAACCGAAAGAACGCGTTCTACGTCGGTACACGCGACATAACGGAAAAGTCAGTCACCCTCTTGCGAACGTTTTTTACGTGGTCATATCGCGGCCTTAAGCCGCAAATTTTCGGTTTTTAGTTTAATTAAAATATTTCTAAAGTCACAATCAATCTGTGAAATTGCGAGTACGTAGGGGTTGATCGGGGTTGATGGTTCGAATAAAAATTTCGTCCAGTCTTTTAAGGTTACGTAAGGTCTTTCATATTAATAGATTAATTTGTCATTGAGATGCGTACAGACCGATTCCTTTCTCTTTCCGATTCCTTTGCATCGTTATTTTTATAAAGAAAATGTAATCATACATTGCTGTGGGAAGTACAACTTCAGCTTTCGTAATGACGAATAAGAATAATTTAAGCACTGCCTATAATCTTAAATGCTGTAGCTCCTGTTGCTTTGCTTCTTATTTATACACAAATATACCTATTGACCTAAATACCTTGTCGCGCTGAAAAACCTATATAACTTAAAATGCCAATGTTGAATAATGTCTTAATGGGACATCTGAAATCGAGCACACGTGTGCGATGAAAGGACGACCAATTTATACTTGAAATGAAATGCAGCAAGGAGTGCTAGTAATGATATTGAAGGAACCTGTTTTCAAATTAAGAAAAGAGAGGAGTTCAAAGCCAGGAATATTCCCGCGAATCTTAACAGATTAATTAATATAATCTCTCGGCCGTCCACCGCCACAGAAGAAAAGTGACTGACTGTGCTCGCGTTCGCCTCCTCCGTTGAGAGATGAATATTATTAAGGTTAATTATAATTGAAAAAGCCTCGACAAATATTTCAAGTCTTAGGTGAGAAACTCGGGAAAAAGAAGCTTAAGGGTAGCTTGTATTTTTATTTTTTTCATATTCAAGACTTGATCGATTCCATTTATTCGAATGAGCTTAATTAATGCAAAATCAATTCATTTTTACCGTTCAATTTTGTATTTATGAGTACTAACTCTATTCATTACGCCAAGACCGAGTGGAATTCTTAAATTGAATTTAAACTGCAGGAATGAGAAACAATTACGCCTCGGTGTTTCGGGAAATACATTTCTTCGTGACTTACGCCGCGGTACGTACGTAAAATTCTTAATTTTTATTATAACTTTACAACGGAAATGACGACGAATATGTGTTGAACTGTTTAGCGTAGAATCCATTTGTAGCATTCGAAGTAAGGCGCAACCGAAGTGGAAATTACTAAAAAAATAACACGCTGACATAGTGTAAGGCATTAATAGTCCATTTTGTAATTTGTCATTTTAGCGAGAAAAGAATTTCATTATAACCACATAAAAGCAACTCGAAATTAATTTTTGGAGACCGAGACTCTCGTTTCCTCCTTACGAAGCGAACAGCACGGCGCCTCATAATGTCCCGATATTAAATATGAAAATGAATATTTATGAACAATAGGCGTATTTATGCAATACGTCCGCGGGCTCTCGCGATACTTCGACTTTTGGGTCTTAGCGAAGACCGTAATTGAATTCATGCTAATGAGGCTGAGGACGCAAAGTGCGACTTTGGTCAAATAATGCCTATATACATTTTTCATAAATTAGTTCTTCTAACGCTGGATCAACTCGAAAAGTTAGAAAGCAATCGAGAGAAACGGAGACTTGCGCTTTTCCCTTTGAAAGACTTTCTGGTTATTCCAAAATTGAACATTATACGATTCGTACGTAATAAGTAATATGCGGTTGTTGCCAAACTTTTTAAATACAAAAAATCAAAGTACCACGCGAACAAGATCAGAAAGTTAAATTATTTCATGAAATCGGTGGTGAACGAGAGTTTTACCATCCAACAATGTGACACTTGGTAACAAGAAAAGACGAAAAATATTAACTTGCGAAAACAAAAATACCGCATAAATAAATAAGGGGCATAAATAAATAAGAAAATAGAAGTTGCGCGTCCACTTAACGTGAAAATGTACATTAACCTCGTTGTTACGTAGACCGTATACGATATTTTGATGACGAGGTGGATTACCGTGTGAATTTTATCCCCTATAAACGAGCAATCAACTTTCGTTCTCTCTTTCTCTTGCGTTCCCCCTCCATTATTTCATAGAGTTGATGCAACACCATCAGACTACAGGACAAATATTATCTCTGAATTGTATCAATCCTTAGTGTACGTTGGAGGCTTACCAAAGGAATATAAATTAGAAAATTCCTTTTTTAACAACAGTTAAAGTGACGATCCTTTCTTGAGGCTCTTGTACCTTTTATGCTGCTTAATCTTAATCCGCTGACACTTGGGTAATTGAAAAGTTTTCTTCATAACTTACGTTTATTCTTAATTATTTAATTAGATTTAATTCTCCTAATTTATATTATAAACACAATACGGACTTCTTTGCTTAAGTATTGAGAAATTGTTGAGATTTCGTTGAAATTGTTAAATTCCTTCAATTACTTTTAACATATTAAATTCAACGCAACTCAATTTGAGTCCAGTGTACAACAAATGAATTCTTATTCGAATAACTTAATTCAAGCCAATTTAAACAGCTCTTTAGTATTAAGTAAATAATTAATAGTACTAAAGACACGAGATATTTGTGAAAGAAGTTTTGTAGATATCATTTTATTTCACGTGCGTAAGTCTTTGTTAAATTAAAAATTAATTTTAAAAAAATGTTTCTTACAATAACTTATGCCAATGAATCTGCCATGTATTCAAAAACCGAAAGAGCCGAAAGGCTAATTTTCTCGCAGATCAATTTCCAAACTTCTCACGCACGAGGTTTTATACATTCGTAATCTCGTGATATCATCGTGTACAAGGAGTTTGAACTGCACCTTTTCCAAACCATCGCTAAACCAACGGGACGTACACGAAGGAAATATTGTGCATCGCTGCCAGTCGTAGAAAGAAGCAAAACTGTAATCAGGTGGTGCGTGTGCTTGGCGATTGAGCCGACAGACGCCGGCTATAAAGAAAAGGCAAAAAGGGTGCGATGCCACGCGGCATCGGGGTGAGAAGGTCGCCGCCGAATTTATGCGCCGAGACGAGGGTAAGAATGAGTGGGAGAGCCGTTGCTTTATAGTAGAAACGTGTTACGCGAGACTTGAAGTCAACGCGAGCATATACATTATTTAGACGACAGCCAGAGAAAGAGATAGATAGATAGATAGAGAGAGAGAGAGAGAGAGAGAGAGAGAGAGAGAGATAGTTCTTGGTCTATCTAGCGACACGAGAAACTCATAATACTCCAGCAACAACTTCCCGACAAACCGCCGCGAGGCTTTTCTGCATCGGAGAAAGAAGGAATGGGTCGCACTGTACTTGCTCTAATTAGGTATAAGACAAGCACAACTTTGTTTGTTTAACAGTCAATCTGAGTCGACGTCACCGTTTTTATTCCTAAAGCTGGTGTGAATAGATGATTCCTTTTTACTTCGTTGCTTAAAACATGACCAACATGACCTCTGAACAGGTTAAGGACTTACATCGTCTATAGAAATTTTGCGTTTGCTTATTAAAGCGAAGAATACGCCATTTGAAATTACTAATCGCAAACAATTAACCATTCTCACCATGACTTTTCAAATAAACAATTACTCACATTTTAATATATATAAATTTCAATATAGGTTACATATAACGTAAGTTGGCTAAAATTATACATGTTCTATTGTTATTAAGGTGGAAGATCAACTACAAATGTATAAACTGCAGAGAAATATTAAATGTGCAATTCTTACGTGAAAAGTGTTAGTAATTTGAAATCCGCAGGTACATTATTTAATACGCGCGCGCACGCGCACGCGCACGCACACACACACACAATATTCGTTATTCTATGTCGGTTTAACGAACATTTTCTACTATTTTTTATTCACTGAATCTTTCGGTTTTTACGACTAAAAAAACTAAAAAAGTCGAAAATATAATAGCGTTTCGTTGTACGAACTACATTTATGTGAATATAAAATATTACGAATAATGGATTAATTCATTACATGTTAAAAAACGTTAAAAAAAAAAACAGCCTAATAAAAAATATAAAATATAATAGAAATTTTATGAGACACACGTACTTTATAAAACAGATACTGCAATTTAAAAATGAAAATTAGGCTCTTCGATGAGATTTATATTCAAATAATAATACAATTGATAATTTATTCATTATACGTGCTCACTACATGCTTCTGCTCCTTTCGAACCATTTAATATAAAGAAAAATCGATAAATAATGTCAAATATAATGATGAAATTAGGTTCCTAATTAAATTATGGGATATACCATATATATAATATGAAGTAACATAGTCCCTAAGAAACTCTTAAAATATTCAGTTACGTCCTTGAAAATGTCTAGATTTTAATTTGCTGTATTTTAAGTTAAAAATTACGCCCTCACATTGATACAAAATATTCATTGAAGCATATAAAATAAATAAGTATTTAGAAACGTTATTTTAAGAACAACTTGAATTAAGGAAAATTTTCAGTATCCTAATTTACGCCGTTTTATGTCATATTTGAAAGCCTAGTGATCTCTTACAATAACGTACTAAAAGAAATTAAAGTAACGTAAGTATAACATAACTGTAGGTATACTAAGAAGACGATAAAAGATTGACATTAAATTAGTGTAAATTGGATTTTCACGAGAGGAAATATTACAAAAACGGTATTATTAATACCATTGCTTGATCTATGTCGGACGATAGTTTACGTAAACAAATATCGGATCGACATCTTTAATCGTTAGGATCCTTTTCATTTTCTGATACAAACTCTAAAGTACAAAGTAGTTAACACTGCCTGATAACACTTTCCTTGCAATAGGAAAAGCCGTTCACCTCTTCATCCAGACATCGTCGAGCTTTACCCCGGGAAAAGCCAATCGTTACCTCTTTCTTGTCTACAGCTATCAGCGATATTATCTTATTGGAAATTTGTTTCTGGTACCCGTGATTACTTTTTATTGTTCAAATAGTAGCTTTAATAACATTCAACTGTAACTTTCCAAAAACTCGCCCTTTTTCTTGTGTATTTTGAATTTTACAAACACAGCTTTTTCAAAATTTAATATCTCGTATCGCTTTCATAAAATTCATACCAATACTTGGTAAGATTTTATTTAAACTTTAACTGTTTATCTTTATTAACAATTATTGTTCGATAGTATTTACGCTTGGCTTCGGGAAAATGGTTACTTGTGCCAGAGAATAAATCGATAATTTATTTATGAAATATTCCATAAATTCTAACGGATTCTATATGTGAAATTAATCGGCTTGCACGTGGATTTAAAAATTTATGAAAATTCTTCTTACGTTACAGGCCATGAATACGGTGAATAATTGTTAAAGTTTCTTAGGAAACTTTAAACTACTTTTGATTTGCCTCCCTTATCGACCGTATAATATTCTACGTATAGAAATACACGATTGCATTTCTAGCTCTTTACAATACTAGTCGTAAGTATTATTTTCTCGATGGATAAAATATGTATTCAGGCGCTGTCTTCTCAATTACACAAGTATACGCTTGTATACTTGAATAACGAAGATAATCTACGTATCGTATGTAGAGCTTCGCGAAATGTATCTTCTCTAAAATTAATTTAACGCCTTATTTTCACTTATTCGTGGCTTATCTATTTGCAAAACATATATTTGGAATATTTTTCGGCAGACTTATGGAATCTTTAAAGGGTCAATGACAAGTGAGTCGCCTCGCGTCGCAACGAAATACGAATTACGCCACTTTAAATGTTTCGATTACACGATGAGACCTTAAAAGGATTCGTCAATAAAAAAGAAATAGGCGTTCCTCGTAGATTCGACGAAGAAGATCGACTTTAAACGAGTGCGCACTGCACCGACAAGAAAGCAAATCGACTCCTGCAAAACTTTCTCGAGGGTAAACGTACGCTGATTATTAGAAAACGAATTTCCTCAACTTTCCTTATCAGTTTAATAATCGGGAGATGAAAACAGAATTCGCCCCACGTTTAAGCACGCGCCCCTTGATTTGCAGCAAGATATAAAAACACTTCGCGGCTAATTTGTGGAACCGCTTTGATAACAGAGCGAAGATTAGAGCAATTGGTTGGTAGTGGTGAAAAAGAAGATTCGCCGGCGAAGCAGATATAAAAGAACGCACTCTCAATACTGCAGATTGCAATGAGACATGCGATCGAATCCATTTCAGCTATTTTTTCCAAGCCTTTGTTCGTTCCTACCCTAATTAACTGTCTCACTTTCCTATACATTCACCCCCCCCCCTCACTCTCTCTCTCTCTCTCTCTCTCTCTCTCTCTCTCTCGTACTTTCTTCGTCCCTTTTTAAAAACCATGTCTGGCGAGGAGTACAAGCTCAAACGTTAATGGCTCTTCTACCCTCTTCTTTTTTAAAGAGAAGCTACTTAATACTATTCGGTGACGTATTTTGTCGCGTACCTCTCGAAATACGAACTTGTGCAGTGCACGCGTTCAATAGGTCTTCATTTTTCCGCACCGAAGATTACTAATAAAATTTAGCGATCATGCAGGAGAAGATTCCGTCTCTTAAGGAAATGTACTGCCAGGCAGGACCCACGAGACTTTTTACGTTCTCGTATCATTGATGAAATCGGTTATGAATGCGCTGGAAGAAGTAACCTTCAAACGTCGAATTATGGCTACTGGTTATTTTACAATGTATCGCGAGGAGTCTTTCTCAAAAAGTAAAATGAGATTTTCAATTAAATATTCAACGTTCTGATCGACCTCTTAAAACGAATCCCAAATAAAGTCTATTCGTCAAGCCGTTTCATGAACTCGACTACATTTTTCCATACAATAATATGATGTTTTAGAAATTTCATAGCTTATCGCGTAAGAATTCTTAGCGAAAGTAGAGTCTTCAAAAATTATTTATGGACGAATTATGTAAGATCAAAAATGCCGCGAGACCTGAAATGTAAGTTATACGAGTTGTCTAAAAAAATAGAGAGCGGCACAGGGTGGCATATCAGCGCGAAAAGAGCCGATAATCCTGCAATTTGTATTTATTTCCCCCTCCTGTTTCTCCTCGTATATATTCCTCTTCAGTAGAGTAACGATGAAAAATTCCGGCTTGCCAACGCACGCTGTCATCTACTCTTTTTTCGCTATCACTCTCTCTCTCTCTCTCTCTCTCTCTCTCTCTGTCTGTCTGTCTTTTTTTCGTTCTCTCATTCCGTATTTCCCTCTCTGTTCCTCCTCTCCTTGAGGGTGAGGAAAAATTCTTTTTAGGCTAAATTCCCATGACGCGTTGGTGTTCTTATGGCTTACGCTGCTACTTTTTGCCGACGCAGAAATGGCGACAACAGCTTCAGATACTGTTTTGCATACTTATTCGATAATAAGTTTCTAAAAAATCTGAAGTTCTTGAAATTGCATTTTTATGTTATCACTGATATGATATTACGAAAAGGTCATTGAATTGAAAAATACAGTTTTACACCGTGACATTTCATGGGGAAGCAGCGATTACATTTTTCCATATTCGAATAGAAGTAATGGTATTTTAGCGAGAGAGTTTTTCTAGAGTTCTTCTTAAATGACTATTGCGCGTAATAGTAACGTATTGCAATAATTTTATCTCGTCGTTAGTTCGAACGCTTTCTAAAATATTATGCATTAATCTATTAAACATAATTAAGATAACGTTTACCCAATAAAGATACACTTTAAGACTCTTGTCGAAGCTAAAATTTTCGGTGAAAGCAAAGTCGTCGGTTCGCCTAAGTGGAAAATGACAATTACGTAAAATACACAAGAAGAAAACAAAGGGGAATGATTGTACCAAGCAAATCGCGCTTCGACACTAATTAGAAATTCGGTTCGAATGACAAACACGAAAAAATTAAAAATTCTTCAAACAAACTTTTTCCGTTCTCATAGAGCAAACTGTATTTCGATTTCCTTGAAATTTATGGACGAATAATATAAACCTCCCATCGCGAATAAGTAAAACATAGTTAATTAATTAAATATTCGATCAGAATAGCTGTATTGTAATTGGTAAACCTTCGCTACCTATATAACATAGGGATAATTACACCTTAATTCACCTTCTCAAATCTACAGGATCTATTAAAAATTGTCAAGTAGTTTGGCGATAATTTAGCTGAGTGAAGCGCAACGTGACGTAATAAACAAAATATGATTGTTATATTCTTATTCTATATCGGTAGAAAACTAGGAACAACCGGGAGAAAAACTTTCAGCAAACGCTTTTAAATTTTCTCACCAAGCCTAATGTATATAACTGGAAGTAGGCGACGTTGGCCGATAAATCCACGACATACACCGACGAGTCTGCGTAATAAGATGGCTACATTATGGTGATCGGTTACCCTTGAGTCCATTATTAATTGGTCCTTGAAAAAAATTCACACACACCATTACTGCTGTCTATTTTAAAGTTTTCATCTACAATCGATTAATCGACTCTTCGCTCGGCATCTGTATGAAAAATGTCTTCTTAAAAAGGTCTACCTACTGCTCATGTATTCGCATTCGTTATAGACCGATTATTTTTTTTTATACTTAATTCAATTGGAGCTTTAATACTTATAATAATTTATTCAATTTCATTGACGGATGATTAAAAAATTTATTGGAAACTCGATTACTTGGACATTTTGTAATTAATTTCGTAGATAATTATAAATAAATAACTCCTGAATTCGTTTAAGGGCTAAGTATATTATAAAGGTTAATGGTGGTGCTGCAAAAAGATGAATTGAAATTGTGATATTTCACAAGTAATTTACAAAAACTGTTTACATCTCGCGTAAACAGAATTAAGTGGATTAACTTTGAAACTGATGAAGTTAAGTTTTATTACTTTAAATTCTATTGTTATTAAAGTTAATTTGAATAATATTGCTCTGAAGAAATGTTCGCAAGACCAATACTCGACATCTCTGATTACGAAAAAAAAATCCCGATTGCATTATTTTGTAGAACAAAAGGAGAATAAGCGAAAAGTGCACTTTAATTTGTTAACTAAAATAAACCAGCATCGCTATTAGAGGAAGCGATGGGATTAATCGGAAAATCGGAACGACCCTTCCGTGATAAAGCGCTAAGTAAACATGTTTTCCTTTCTCTTTCCAGCGCTTCGCTTTATCTGCACTTTTTCTTACTCTCCTACTTTCCCAAGGTTTCGTTACTTTCCTGTTTTCATTCTGCAAAAAATGCGGGTAGTAAATACACGAGTACTCAGAACATGCAAATGTTTTTTAAATTCTGTACACTGAGTGAAATCGAAACGAAATTCTGAGTGGTTCGTTTAAAAAAGTTTTGTTAAACTTTTAGGATAATTCAATGGATAAAATCCAATGATTTTCATTCCACCTTCCGACGTTAAAAAAGTAGATGTAACCAAAATTTTAGAATGAATTTTAAATGAGGGTAAAATATAATTAAAAAATTTTAATTGCGTTTTATACTTTAAACATCTTGTACGTATAAAAATTTAGTTTCTCAATGATATTAAATAATAGAAATCTCTGATAGTCTAATAAAATTTTTCAACGAACTTTTTGAAAACAAGCAAATAACGTATTATCATGATATTATCAATCGATTCGAGTTCTCGATAAGAACTTTTTTACCATTGCTACAAAGTAAATGTATCCACAAGACGTAAGACGTAAGATTAGAGAATAGGATCTAATACGATCATTTAACATAAAATCGTACGTCGCGTAACGACACTTGCTCAAATCAGTCAACAGGAACAGAAATTGAAGCATACAGTAAATATTAAAACACATTGGTAATACATGTTCGTTGACAACCAAAATGTACATACCAGTATCGCACTCTGGTCTGTTGTCGAGATAAGCAACTACGGAGAAAGAGAGAACATAAGAGAAATAGAGAAAGAAAGACCTCTAGCTGCATAGAACTCGATGAGTTTAAGGGAATAATCCTTTCCTTTTGAGTTCTCGAACGAAGAAAGGGTGTGTCAGACGGCCATGTCCTGTCATGTCCGATAGCTTAGATATACTCTCTCATTGTCTCTCTCTCTCTCTCTCTCTCTCTCTCTCTCTCTCTCTCGTGCTCCCAGGCTACTCTTTCCCTCTCACATAGCGATTCCATATATGCGTATACCCTTAGAATACATTCAGTTAATTGCATAATAGAGTGCCCGCATGGACCATTGAGGGAGAGAGAAAAAGAGAAAGAGAAATACGGACAGGAGACAGAGAGACCTTTCGACGGCAGAAACGAAAACGTGCGTTCAAATAATTGGATATATATAACGATTATAACATGTAAAAGGCTGCTTGTACATGAATTCGAGAGTACTTCCTCGTGTATGCAGCTTTCGAGATTAAATATAAGCAGTGCATCTTTATACTGAATTGTTGTAAATTAAGTTTGCCGACAAATCTGCGTTGCTTATGATAACGATGCAAAGGACTTATTGAAAGATGTTAGACTATATAGGTAAATACTTTCAATGCAAAATGAACTTATAATTTATCAACAAATTATGCGGTCGCCGTACGTTCTCACATAAACCCACTCCCCGTACAAGTTCAAATACAGACAATTTCAATTCGGCAACAGTTTGAGAGAGTCGTTGAGTTCATAACGATAGTTACCTTCCGTTATGGATATGTCGACTGTATGGTGTCGGTTCGTGGAGTGAATTGTTGACTAGATACGCAGATTTATAATATAATCCAATGTTATTGCGGGTGCAGAATATATAATAAAAATAAAAATTTCTAATTGTCCAGCGTTGCGACTGTGAGTTTTAATATCGAAGAGCTCGGGTATATATAAACTTATTAAAGTACATTTGTTTCCAATGGCCAAGTGCAAAAGCATTATGTCTCTAAACACGTGAATTCAGATTCCACTGAATAGTGGTAGTCGTCTTCATTGGTCACATTATTACTCTGTTCCGTACATTTATTCATTAATTGTTAAGACTAAGGTATTGTGCTATTTTTAACCGATACACTAAACATCTTTCTCTGCACTTTTCCTCGTAATATATCCGTCCATTAGGCTTCGAAATTTTACAACGGAATGTGACTTAATGCGTAATTATCTGTTTTTATACTTTTACCGGTGCATTGTCTACGATTCGGTAGAACGTGACGGTTTAATTGTAAGTAATGAGGCTATCATTTAAATTAATGTGGAAACTAATACTCGTGCGCATGAACCTGTATTTTGAAATGAGATGCTGAATTAGCAGTTGTAGTACATAAATTCGTGATACCAACTGTAGAATGAAAATGCTACTATACGATTAATAATTCAATCTAATAATCTAAACGACGGTGCGAAACTCTTATTAGCTCTTGTGTCACTGTTTAGCCAGTTCCCATTGCCATAATCGCCTGTGGACTTAATTTTATGTAATAAAAAATTAACCGCACGACTTTAATGAAAGCGAAGCACCTTTTCTCGTAAAACTTTCTTCGAATCTCGAGCAAAGTTGACCCACTCGTGTTAGCGGCTTATTTCTTGCAGTGGCCTCTAGCTGTCTCACGTTCAATTAATCGCGGATGCGCGCGTGCGCCCCTATAAACCGCCGTTTATTGCAACCCTTCTGCTCGAGCGGATGATATGCCTTTGCCTCTTGTAAGGTGTAAGAGCCTAGGGTTATTGGACCGGCCAAAATCTGTAACCCCCTTTAAGATTCAGAAACTGCTTCTCTGTGCATGCGATCAACCTATGTCAGGGCTAACATCCTTCCTCGGATTAACCGCCGTACAGGACCTCGAAATTCTCCTCCTTCTACATGCTGCATCTAATTAGTTTGTTAGGTTGAAATCCTTCTCGCGCCATTCGTGGTCGCCGTGAGTCTCGGAAAGCGTGTTTCGTTAAATTGCAATTGGATAATCCTGATACAATTCTCAAGTTTTCAACCTCCCAGGTCTACCATTAATCAGAGCGTTGAATATTCGTCAGAATTATTGGAGCTCCATTTTTTTCATAAAAATCTAGCTTACGATCAGGGTCGATGTCTGTGTTTATTTGTATTTCTATCTAACATTCATCATTCCTTAGAATTTATTTATCGCGGTAGCTTCCTTCGGAAAACATGACGTGCTAGCACTCCCGATTCCTTTTAAAGTCAGATTTATTTTGCTCCTCGTGATATTACTTACACAATAATCCGCGTGTGCTGCGAACGGATCAATGGCATCTAAATGAAAATCCCGTCTCGACGTTTCTATCGTAAAGTTTCACGCGATGCCAGTCATGGTCGCTTCGGTATCCCTGACCAGCTTCGTAAACGTGCCCTTACAACAAATCCTTCTCGTCGATACTCGGGAAAAATCAGGCGCATCAATCTTCGACCAGGAAATCGATGAAGGCAATCAGCTATCGTCGGTAAGCGTCCGAAAAAAAAGGGCGCCACAGACCCGGTGATCCCCAAAGGTTCCTCCTACAGTACGCGATTTGTCTCTGGCCAGTTCTGGCCGTGTCGATTGCTAATACGAGAATAAACAGTGTGCCAAGATCTACGTTTTTCCTCGGTCTACTCTACTACTATCTGGGGTAAGCTCGGAATAAAGCCCCCATCCCAACCCATGGAAATATCTCGTGCGCGTTCGCCTCGGCTTCGAGCCTCTCGGGGGTTTTCTAATTAAGATCGTTAAAGTGCCATGAAATTCAAATTACGTTTAATATCGGACTCTGGTAGGTCCCGTTCCTCTGACACGGACGCTAGTTATGCTGTTCTGGTAGAACATGAAACATTCGGACACTGTCGCGTCGCACATCTTAGATGTGGGGATTTCGTGGATGTAGCGGACATTTGGAACTTACAGTTGTGAAGTTAGACAAAAGCCATCAGGAAATACACGATTTGAGGGTACAATAATTACTAGCTTGACTAGAGGTAAAGAGGTAAGCAACGTCTACGCGCAGTAGCTGATTGCTGAGTAATGGTTAAGTAAAATATTGTTACAAAGTATTGCTTCTTCCGATGAAATTGCGCATTAAATCTCGGTAGATTGCGATGTTCAACAATGTCGAGTGACAAGAGGTTTTTCCACGATTACTTTTACATATTTTACACTTGTATCTTTGTAACTTACTTATCGCTCGACGAATTTAGGGATGTAAAAATAAAAGTCGTAGAGTAGGTTTGTAAGAGTTCGAATAAATTGATATGTAAAAGAGCTTCAAATATATTAAATGTGAAACTGCTAGCAATAATTGAAAAAGCTTAAATTTAATTTCGTAGGATAATTGACATAATAGAAAATTAATATCACCTTACTTTTATTCCGTTACTGTTAAACATGAATAAATTAATTCAAATAGTTGACGATCGTCAATGGCTACGCCTTTTTTATTATTATTAACTCATAATTACCGAAAATGAATATCCACATATTTTACAACATCACCGTCAGTACGTCGGGAATTATATTTGGAATTAATAAATTCCAATTTATTAAGCAACACACACGCACGCACGCACGCACGCACGCACACGGGACTTATTGAGTGATTATTTTTGATTTTTTAAATTTTGTAATTGTAATTTTGCCTTTTCTACGTTTCAAAAAAGTGACCAACTGTTCAGGAATTAAGGATAATTAGTCCGTTAAATAACCTTAATGTTGTGAATTTAATTATATTTTCAAATTCGCATAAAAATTATAATCGTCTGTTAATTCCTAAGTTCCTTCAATGTAAAACACCCGAAATTACAGTTAGAAATACATTGGAAAAACACAGACGCAAAATTTTAATACATCTCTCGAAGTATTTTTTATGTGCTTTTGAAATAACAAAATTTTTACGTCCACTTATTCCCTATTCGGTCATTAGTACAGCGTAGTCGTATTAATAGAAATAAATATCTTACCCCGTTCTTCGTTATTAAAGCTCGAAAAGTCTTTGCGTATGGCGCCCATGAATTATATATTATACTATGAAAATGAAATTTGTGAGATTTGTCCATTAGATATATAGCCTTTCTACCACCCTTTCAAATAAAATGAATTTCAGTGCGTACGAATAAGAAATAAACGGATACTGCATTAGAGAGAAATCACTGTGGTGTGGCATGCTGACGAAGCTCAAGAGTGAGATGGAATCTCTCGTAAACTGTTTCCCCCTTTTATCGCCGCACGCGCGATTTCTCATCTTCTTCGGCATTCAATTTATAATAACTGGCAGCCGGTGATTTCGCGGCATCCTTCCTTCACTGTACGATATTCACGAAGATCCCGGTCGTGGAATTCAGGGGTCGGGAAGAGAGAAGCGACGCGCGTTTATGCAGAAAATAGCTTCTTAACCTTTCTCTTTGCTTTCCAAAGTAGAAAAGCGTTACCGTGGATTCTCGTGGTGCAGGGGAGCGTGCGAACTCGTTAATTATCACTATCTAAGCCCATATGAACAAAACTCCTTTGGACTTTACAGTTACAGCAGTGTTCCCGATGAATTTGTACGGACGAGAAAGGGAACTGAAATTAATAAACGACGTGTGTGCTTAAAAAGTGTAGGAAGCCGTTTTAGTGGAGAACGCGTATCCTCGATCGAAATTCGTTGGAAAATGCTTTCGAAAACATTGTAGAACTTGCGTATGTATGTATAAATATTTGTAAAATTATTTCCAGCTAAATATTATATACCGTAGCTTCTATGCTTTGTCTACTTGAACGTTAAATTATGCGACAGTTGTTCACCGACTTGTCTGGAATTCTCATAAAAATATAATATCTCGGTTTTGGTTGTAGAACTTAATAAAATTAAGGTAATATCAAAGCATATCAAAGTAAATTGATTTCAGCATTGATTATTGATTTCGAACGAAGCATTTTCTCGTGTAATATCGATAAATTGGAAAATCTTACGTTGCAGAATT
Organism: Wiebesia pumilae; assembly: GCA_018907045.1. NCBI lineage: Eukaryota > Metazoa > Arthropoda > Insecta > Hymenoptera > Agaonidae > Wiebesia > Wiebesia pumilae. The sequence continues at coordinate 1,521,972 of JACCHZ010000121.1, forward strand.
CTTAAAGTTCGTAAAGTGCAATGAAGTACATCGTTTTCTCGTTCTCTCGACCATCTAGTTTACTCGAGAAGAGGACAAAAAAGTACTTATACTAAAATCGTGACGATGTAAATAATTAAAATATTAACTTGTCATTCGCGTAATCTTATTACAATAATAACTACTTTTAACCGTGTAAATTCCTTCTTTCAAGTTCTATACGAATTTCCTGGCAGGTGGTGGATCTTGTTGCACTGGCAAACCAACTGTTACGTATGGAAACAAAAATAATGTCCAATTGAAAATTCTAGATAATCTAATGAATGTAGATGTTGGACGTAATTTGGAGTTACTGTACTACGTACGGCACTGTGCTATACAGGTGTACGTCTTTTAATATCCTAAATAGCAATTTTTTCTTCTTACACTCCGTGGTTGCAAGTAAATAAGAAATATATCTCGGAGAAAATTTTGTACTTGAATTACTTTTGTCCAACTCGTTAACGAAGCGTGTTCTTTAATTTGATTCGTTTAATTAAGAGTTTAATTATTTCAATAAAACGAATGTAGTGAACGACACGATTGTTTCGTTTGCTTCTGCTAAATGATGTACATAAAGATATGCAGCTTCTGTGACAGAAATAAGTTTATTAAAAATGTGATGAAATTTAAAGCGAAAACTTTATAAACGACAATTTCTTCAGTATTCAATGAAATTACAGATTATCGTGAATCCAGTATTGGAAATAATTAGCGCGGGATCCCCTAGTTTATGCAGGTGAATAAGCGTTTTAATGTTCTCTTTTTAAAGAAGAACGTCTCTTTGGAAAGAAAGATACGATAAGGCTGTTTGAAATTTTATTTAAATAGTTGAGTTACCGGTAAATTGGTGGATTTGATAAGTAGTCGCCAACGACATACAAGAGAGTGGATAGAGAGTGGATTCGGTCTCGAGTTCAAAAGTCAAGTGCTACTTTTGACATTAATTCTGATTACCTGAAAAAATTGCGCAATTTAATTTCAAGAGAATGCGCGATTTAGTCATCGGTCAAAGTAACATCAATTATTCGACGCTGTTCGGTTATACTCAATCTACGTAACAGATCATTGCAAAATAATCATTTGGACGCCAAAATTCGAGCTTTTCGATCGTTAAACGATCGACTCCGAGCGAACGCGACAAATATGTCTTACAGTACACGATCCGTTACATAAATGACTTGCGATCCTATACTTCAAATGCACGGAAAATTTAAAAGCGGAAGTAGGTATACAAGTGGACTCTAAAAAACCGTGCATTACCGTGACAAATGAATAATTATACACAAGTAAAAGCACGTGTAAAAGCAGAATCGATCTTTATAGCTAGGAATACCTGAAGTTGGGTTAAAACCTACAAGACAATGTTTACACCGATGGAATTTAAATAATCTGCGAGCAATCGGAGGTTGGACGCAAGGTCCGCGTCTATCGAGCTTATCGTCTATCGTCTATTCTTAGCTTCGTATCTCGCAAAATCTTTCGATTTAGCTTATGAAACTAATCGGTCTAGTTTATCGACTTGGGAAGAAGTGCATTGTTTTCCTCGTGTACGTTTTGAAACGCCGTTTTAGCAGGATATAGTTAATTGAGCCCGATCAGTGGCTTAGAGAAATAAGCGAAAGTAGTTTCGGCCAAAAACGTAAAAGAGGAAAAATATCGGAAAGACCAGAATCACGGTGCGTCTGCGAGTTAAGAAATATAAATAAGGCAAATAGCGGTACACGTAAGGACGGTAGAATATACCGAATGTACAGAATGCACCATAAATCGAAAAAAGGCGAGAGAGCGAGAGATGACCGCTTTTTATGCCCCAACGCGCCTCATCTCTATACATCTATATCCAATATCCGCTAGAATTTCCTTTAGTTTTTAGCATCGAGAGACGTCCATGCACTCGTTTGTCTCCAGTCTCCGTAATATAGTGTCCGTGTGCTTCGATAAAATGCTCCGAGTACGGATGTCCGAATGTTGTGAGTTACGTGAGCTATTAGCGTCTTGTCCGTCGGTATTTATTGCTTTGAAAACAGATGCCGCAATGATATTCCATTCGCTGACGCATCATACGTAAGTTACACATTTTATTAATTGTCGATTAAGAATTAATCGACTAAATGGCTTTTGTCAGACATGTCTGTGTGAGATAAGCCGTTAACAATCAAGTAATTCTTAAGCACATAGAAGGATTTTTCATTTTACGGCAAGACGTTTTCATAATTTAATTCATAATCGATACGACGGACTGGACTTAATATTAACTAATCCAAATGGTTACGTATACTTGACTTTTTAATTATAGACGCAAATTAAGAGATGGTATTTATAAATATCTGAGTCATTGGTGAAACTGTGCTATCAAAAAGAAAAAAATTCCCTTTGTTCATCGGTATCTAAAAGTTTTTTGATATTTACCTATCAAATACATTAATCGATGATTAATGATAAGTAAATGAGAATTAAATTCAACTATGTATTCAGTTAATCAATACACGTAAATTGATATTGAAATTTCTTACTACTCGTCTGATTATGTTAAAAACAATACAAGTAATTCGCTCTTCCACAACACATCTGTTTCTAGAATTGTCAAAATAATCAAAAACTTAAAGTTAAATACGATTAAGAGAAATTTTAACACCTGCCACGTTCCTTGTGATAGAGACATAAAGAAATCTGTGTACGAGAAAAGTTTCTGTAAATTATTATAGAGTGTACTACATATATAACAGCGTGTGCTACACACTAGCAGAAACATGGTATTCAATACGTACACACAATGTAATAGTTATTTAAATACTTTCGCTTTATATTTATACACGTGAGGTAAACTCAGTTAATGATGTAAAAATCCAAGGAAATTATCAAAATACACATTTTCCGACTTTCTCCCCGAGAAAGTCTTCGGCGACGTTCGCGAAGCTGTGACAATCGTGTCAAAAGCGAATCACAAATTCCCTGGCATAAGTCAACAGTTAGTATCAAGAATGATGCGAGACCTTAAAAAGTGTCCTGAATATTCAAAGATCGCGTTGGGGTGGTTGGTCCTCTCGTATAACACATTCATCCTTTCTCAACATTGCCCATAATACGGAATATGGAGCGAAGGCGCACGAGGGAGAACTTTCAGGTTTCGGTTTAGAGCCTGAAATACAAATTCGTTCGACGCAGTTACCGGAGCGTATAAAGAGAACCTAGACAAGAAAGGGGCAGCGAATCATGTCTCGCAAGAGCAGTTACAAGTTAACCCTTACCACTCACTTTCAGTTATTAAGAAGTCCCTCTTGGCTAATTCCTCGACTTACTTCGCCCTTTTCTAGCATCTCTCGCTCTCTGTTATCGAATCGATAATGTAGCGACTTGATGCGCCTGACAAAACTTACGTAAAAAAGATCGAAGAAGTATTCTGCTGGCGTTGCTCATACACGTGGTCGCGCACTCGCACATACGTGTACCTGCGAGAAATTATAATATTCCTGCGTCTTATCACCGAGCCTCGAAAATGCATAGAATTTTTCACAAATTTAGTACAGTCGTACGTTATTAGTTCAGTCGTATTTTTTTACTCTTTGACTGGTAGTGTAACGGAGTGGAAATGAATGCGATGACACGTGCGCGCCCGTTAACCTGAATTATTACGCGATAATTCGTAAAGAAAATATGCGTATTGACGCAATTATACATACTGGATGACTTTTTATCGTGTGCAAATTTTCCACAATATTGATCATCGCGTTACAGTCAATTACAATTATACGCGTCCTTTCAACGCGAATTATTAATCCATTCGCAACGAATTACATAATTTTTAGGTTAGTTTACCTGGTATGGAATACGTTTTGCAGCGTCCGGTTGCAAAAATCCGTGAAATGCGGCTAATTTTTACCTTCGCCGATATAATTCAAACATCGCCGAAATAAATACGAAAGTTTTACAAAAGGAGAAAGAGAGAGGACGAGAGGGAGCTTGAATTATTTTAGCGACGACTGCGAGACGACGACGGCATTCGCCGAAAGTCGTTGTGCCAGACCCTCCGGGAAAAATTGGCCAGCGTCCTCGAGTTGACAATGCCGCGAAGCTCGCAAATTATTTATCACCGCCGTTAATTAGATGACAACTACTTATATCCCCTCCGCCCCCGAGGAATCTAGGAATCCGTATTCGTTCGCACGGAGAGAAAACTTATGATGGGACACAAAGAAGTAATGGAGATGGATATGGTCGTTTTAGAATTAGACGTTATACTCGTTGCAGTCGTTTTGTGGAGAGATCAAACGGAGTAGTAACCGAATAATGAATTGAGGAGCGGTAATTGCAGGTGTACAGAGTCAATTGATCCTGCTTAAGGTGATCATAAACGAAATTCGGAGGCGAGTAATTCATTTTTATTGGTCATTAAATTATTAGTCACAGTTATTCGAAATAACTTTGAAAGCCCGATAGAAAGTTAGGAAATTTTTACGAATTAATTGTACTATCATGAAAGAAATGCAGGATTACACAAAAATATATAAAAATTGTTCCTTTACCGATTGACTAGGAATATTATCGAATTCACGGATAATACCTTAGTGCTTTGTATTTATTTTTTCGATGCGTAAAGTAATAGCAAGAGTAATAAATTTACTTTATTTGCGTCAACCGTTGGAAAACAATCAGCGGTATTTTTTAATGTGCCTATATAAATAATTTTTTATATAGAAATGTTTTATATTCTAATGCAGTTACGTTTATTTATTCCTTTTCCGTTTACCTTGTCAAGAAACTACGTAACCTAATCTTATTTATTATTATTATTATTTTTTTTTTTTTTTTTCAAAGAATGAGTATTCGTTAATTTACTCGTTTAACCATAACACTGTAAAACTATTGTCATAAAAAATATTTCGTCAAGTTTGATTTATGTGGGATCAATTTCCTATTATTTATAGACAGCAATAACATATGATAAGAAATGAATAACAAGTTTCTGTTTCTGTACAAGTAAGGAGCGAGAGAAATCAATTATCGTATTTCGTACGCCACGCTTTTGTGCGCACGAATATGTTTCGTGAGATATTTTTTACGTTAGAAGAACCCAAATTAAATTCGCGAAAGATTCGAATACGTGCCATTTGCAGTACAATTTCTTAATATTTTCGTACAACCTGAGACTACGGGTTATTCACTAAGTAAGTCAGATCGGTGATTCATAAGCGCATTAAGCGGAATTGTCACTTAATTACAATGCCGAGCGCTAGAGCAACCAAATGACGAAAGTAACGCGCAGGTTGTACTCTCCGAGAATCCCAAACGGTGAGAATTTCCTAAAACCTATTAAAACTTCGAGCTCAGCCGTCGGCGAGGCTCCAGCCAAACGTTTCGTCCGCAAAAGCTCGCGCAAAGACTCCCAATAAAAAAGGTCACGCTGCGAGCCAAATTCACGATGACCTAAGCCGCCTCTACCTCGGGTGACATCTCTTTCGAGATCGCGCCTTATCAGTACGATCCGCGCGCCGAGCCCCGGACGACTATCAACCGTGATGTTCGTCAAGTCTCGTTATTTATAATCCACCGAGGGCTATTTACTGCCCGGCAGCTGCCAGAAGAACGCGGTAAAATGAAGACTACGCCTCACTGTACACACGGCGGTTCTTCCTCTCTCTTTCGGTGTCTCGCTACCTATTGCCTATATTTGCGTTTCTGGCACTGACTCCCTATACTCCCTTCGAGAAGTTCACTTTGGAAATATGCTGCACTGCATGAGAGTGTGCGCGCGTGTGGGTACACGCGGGGTGTTTCGCCGTTTATTGCGGTGAGGCACTTGATTTATTCGAGACAACGTGTGTAAATTTCGTGCGCACGTATTTATAAAGGGAGAGAGAGAGAGAGATAGAGAGAGAGAGAGAGAGAAATCTCTCGAGTCTCTCGAGTCTCTGAGCGGCGCGTGTCGCGGATTCGATACACAGTATTCTAACGTACGTTTCTAGACGCTTGTATATTTCGTTCTACATCGTTGTTTTCATGTGAATGTGGATGCGCTTCTCTTTGTCTACGTCCGTGTTGGTTAGGTCTTGGATATTTCAGGTAAGCTACTGGATTTAGGAGTCAAGAATTCAGGCGTACTATATTCTTCGTTTTGCATCAGGAATATCCCCGAGAATATAATTATTTATTTTACTTTTCACCGAGGGAAGATGTACTTGGAGGAAAGTTAATACATTTTCTTCGATGTATAGGAATGCGCGGATCGATCGATATTATACTTCTCACTTACCGAGCTCCTGAGAAATAAGTTCCATAGATATTATTTTCAAAGCTCAACGTCTTTTTCCGAAGCTAAAACTGGAGAAAAAACGGCACAATCGAGAAGTATTCCGAATAAGTAAGTGATTCTTTGAATTTTTATTATTAGTCTTCTTTAAATAGATTCTGATGCCAAATGGATGACATTTTATACACTTACACCAATTATATAATTCCACACTTGCATGTTTTACACGCGACGGCTTCCTCGATATAAATAATGTTTTCGTTCAAATTCACGAGTCATCAAAGCTTCATCGCTACGTTCGTTAGAAAACTAATTTTCCAATTTTCCAACTAAACCACAGCCGAGATTTTTCAATGGAAACGTTTAAACGCTTCTTCGGTAAGTTCACGCACATTTCGCCATTTGAGGAGAAAAACTGAATTCAACCGATGAATTAATTACAGTAACCGAAGCGATAGAAATATTTTAGCGAACAATTTTCTCTCGCATTCGGACATTCTCAAGGCAATTACATTTCCATTGCTCTACGCTCTAAATATTCAATCGCATTACGAAAGGAATCGATTTATTTATTGGTACATCGAGCGTTGTTGGCGCCATTTCTCAAAAATATCTGCAACGAAACGATTGGCTTTATTCTTGTAACGATGTAGCGGTGCCACTGAACCGTATCCCAAAGTGCGCACAAGGTCGTAGACCTGAAATGCAGATGAGCACAAATCAATTTTTTTCGCGTGCAGCGAAAAAAGCATCTCCGATCGAGAGTAAGATCGAGAGAAAAATAAGGACGGAAAAAGTCGTCGTCGGGAGGAGAGGTGGAGGTACAAGTTTTTTCCTCGTCGTGCACCACCTCGAGCTACTACTGCTCCTGTTACGGGGAAACTTCGAGATAAATGTGACACCTTTTATCGTCCATATAATAAATACCGGTCTCTTCATCTATAAAACAAACGACCTCCCAAAAACCCATTGCGTCTACATTTTCTCTCCATCTCTCTTTCCCACTTTCTCGTTCTTTGATATTTACCGTCGAATTGTCACGCGGTGAATGCGTTAATTGCGTCATTGCGTAATAAAGAGAAACTATCTGCAGACGATTTTGAGTTACTTTACGAGAGACGTCATTTTCGTTGGCCGTTGCTATTCGTATGCCATTCTCTCTTCGTATGCTTAATATTTTTCATTTCGCCTGTTGTTGTTTAACAAATGCAATAAGTATAAGTACGTCATTATTCATGAAAAAGCAATTCACTTTAATGCGGTGCTTAAGAACTTCGCAGTACGTATCACTAGTTAGTATCTCTATTTATAAATACCAGTAACTTTGCAAAGAATGAAAATTATAATTTTTAACTGTAACTCGACGACAACGACTAGCATTTTCCACGTTCTGCAAATGAAATCTATATTTTTTAAATGTTTATAAAATTCTATTTGCGCCGAATTGGATCCACGCGAACGGAACGTTAATAATTCGGTGCATTTAAGTTGCGCGTAAATTAAAACCGTTAAATCTTTGCTCTCTCTCTCTCTCTCCCGCTCAAACTCCCTCCGAATTCTCTTCCCTTGCTTCGGTCCGCAGTAGTTCAGGGCGAATATCCTCCATGCGTCATTCTTGATCGCCCTCGTGCGCGCCCTTTTGTATTTTTCTTGTTCCAGGCGCGTTTTAAACTGCCCCGACATCGCGTTGTATGTTGCTTCGCAGGACGGAAAAGGAGAAGCGAGTCTCGCCCTTTATCCGCAAAAGAGTGACCCCAGGCACAAAGGAGCGCGTTTTTCCTCTTCCGACTGAAAAATGCTTAATAGTTTCCGTGCCTTCTTCTTCCTTCGTCGTACACGCGCTCGCGAATCCCGACGTCTTTAGAATTTTCTTCTCGCTGGTTATTGCTCGTCTTTGCCCCATTATTTTCTTTGCGGAAAGCGCTGTTTTATTCGATGCAATTAATCACCGCTGTTTCTCACTCGTGGCTGGTGTCGGACCTTCTGATTGTTGCTTAAATTTGTTTTCACTAATTATTCAACGGATGTACGTTAGATGCGTTACGTTCCTCTTATTCGTTACGTCCCTCGGTCACTTCATAAGCCAAATTCCGTATCTTATCGTAGAACAGCCATTTCGCATGAGCAACCACGTGCTTGGATCGATGCCTCGAGTAACTCGCAAAGTATCGAGTAATTTGAAAGAAGCGCTTAACATTCGCGTTTGAAAATACGCTAAGCTATAGAGCTAGAAAATATCAGAGGTGAGATGATTCGCCAGTAAGTTTGGTTAATACCTATGCGTCAGATCAAAGCTCAGGTCCTGCTCTCGCGCGTGAGACCCCGATTCGCCAAGAAACGACCAAAGAGGACCTCTTGGCGCCAAAATGCCACGGATGCTGCCAAGGCCGATATCGCACTTTTACGCGCGGATTCTACCATTCGCGCGTCTGTTTATAGCCGCTCCACCGAGGCTGAGGCTCGCGCCCGCACTACATCAGCGATGATTGGATAAATTTGTCATTCGCGAAAGCGCTTCCACCACAGCCACCCACCAGCCTTGATTAATTGCCCGCTCGACTCATCCCTCCAGTCTTCGCCGTTACGCTCGCGTACGCAACTAATCGTCGTACGCGGGAGACGCTCACCCGCACTTAATCTATATTTAAGCGACGTGGAGCGCGCGAGCCAATATCTCGCGCGAGTCGCCGCGGATGATGAACGCGAGCACACGAGCGAGACGCCGACGGACGAAGCGAGAACGTCCACGCGGGTCCAGTCGGTCAGTACTAGTCTGGAGGTTCTCCGGGAATCCGCTCGTGTATCATTTCCGCTGGAAATTTGGCTTCGCTTTAAGCGCGACGGCAGCCCGAATAAAATTGCTCGAATGTATCGTTTGCGTAATTCTCGTCCGCATTGTACGTGTACTTTGTATCTTGAGGGAGAACTCGTGCCTCTCCTTCCGTCCACGTTATCCACATATTGACCACTTATGAGTGTTTCGCTATTTCGCTTCTTCATTTTATATTTCGTTCACTTAGCGCGCCTTATTAGACCGGTTCTGAAGGGGAATGAACTACTTTCTTCTACGCGACGTTATAATTAACGGAGAAATGGCAATGATAAATACGCAGCCCTTCCCTTTGAATATCGAACGCGAATTTATATTTTACGTTCGAAGGGAATGTAACGACGGGACTTGAGCATTTGAAAAGAGTTGCTTTACCACGTTCTACGGATTGTTCTTCGTAAGAATTCCGATTCAGTCGTCGACGAGATTACGTCTTATCGTTGAAAATTATGAAAAGATGAAAAATACTGGGTTACGTCACCGCGGCGAAGATTAAATTTCATCGCGTTCCTCTCTCGACAGTTGCTTATCGCTGAGCAACCTTTTGCTGATTTTCCAACAGAGTCTTATCAATGACAGGATGCTTCTGTTAACCTTTAATGACTAATAGACCATTTGCGTCCGATCGCACAAGAACTTGCGACAGTTTCGGTAAATAAAAGCTGACGAAAGCTAGATATATGGTCCGATTCGTCTCATCGAGTGAGCCGTGAAAGTACGGGCAAAAAGCACGCAACACGAGTGACAATGCGAGTGTCGGTAACGCGATGATCCCTTGAAATCCCGAAAGGCGGTGACAGTGCACAAAAGAAATGGAACTAGGAGTAGAGGCAAGACTCCGAGAAGCGGAGTCGGGAGGAGAAGTGGTGTGTTAATACCAGAAGAGGAGGCTCGTCGTCGTGAGAAATGCGGAGGTACATTACGAGACATCCGTCCGCCGCCCGGCGCTAATGATAATTAGAATGTTGAGACAACTGGAGAGAGAGAGAGAGAGAGAGAGAGAGAGAGAGAGAGAGAGAGGAAGAAAGTGGATGTTACGACTTGTATATACCCGTGAAAGATGGAGCGAGAGAATTTTGCGCGTGCGAAGGGTTGCGACGATTCAAGTCGTCGTACTATTCGAGGAGGAGTCGTATATTTTTTTAATTTTCGCAGGTATTACTTAAAGAAAAAGTATCCAATTGAAGGTAATTATTTAGCTTGTTAATCTGGTATGCTGCCAGGGCTGAAGTAATTGTCAAATTATCAGACTCGTAAACTTTATTCAAAAAAATATTTACCTTCATCTTTGAAAGTCCAAGAAGTCAAAGTACTTGGTGCCTAAGTTTTATGATAATTTCATGTAATACTCTGTACATAATGAAATATCTCTCCTTTGTTCGATGAGATAATTACTCTTAATACTGGTTCGATTCAGGAAATTTTACACGAGAGACTTTTTAATTAATCAGCTAATATGTTGCGTGATAAAACTAATACTTCGTATGAAAATACGAGATGGGAGATGAGAAATTAAATTCCGAAAGAAAGGGAGATAAAAGTGGTTAACATTTTTAAAATGACTGACACGCGCGTGTCAATATCATGATGTAAAATTAGTTGATCGCTACATCGGTGCGTATAATGTATACCGTAAGACGAGCGATGCTGTGAAAAATCAAAAACCGCGATTTTCGAAGTTAATTTTACATGCGCAATGTCGAGAAAATGGATGAAACGTGTTACCGATAAATGATCATTTCGTTGAAAATCAACGTTGATATTTAAAAATCACCTTTGTACTCTATCGAACTTTAACTTTACCCTCGCTTTCTCCGAGCTACATTAGCTATACTTGGGGAGAAATTTGGACTTTACGAGAATTGCGGGAGTTGAACGTTCGCGTATCTAAGCATATTTGGAGAGGTTAATACAGACATTTGATCGTATATACGATATTATGTGCACAGAGTCCGGAAAAATATCAAGCCTGGAATAGCACAACATGCTTTTATCAAAATTATATTGATTTTAGATTTTTTCTTAAGTAGACTGTTTACTCTGCGACGAACAGAATCTTTCGAAGACTCGAAGGATAATATTCTCGCATTTTATTAAAGCTTAGTGCAAGAGTGCCGTAGTTGATTGAAATCGCATTAATCAGCATCGCGAACGCTTGGATATTCATTTATTCATCATTCTGTCGAAATGACATATTTCCTAAATTAGTAATATAAATTTATCGCTATTACTAGAAAAATATATGGGCTCTACTGCAGCTTAAATAATAATTGTCATAAATGTCTAACTAGAAGCCAAGCCAAGTTGTTCCTTTATTGAGAGCGTAAATACGAAATTATTTATACAAAGTACAAACAAAAACGAGTAATTACTTTGTGGTAAACAAAACAAAGCGAGCACAGCGTTGTTGAGCATTTAATGAAAGTTTGCACTTTTCACGTACATCCTTACACAAGGAAACTATATTAGTCCCTCGCCGTCTCATTCCGAAAAACTGCTCATAAGCAGTCCCAATTACCGACTTAAAAGTAAATCGACACCTAATAAACCAATTAGTCAGGAGGACATCCACTGCTGGGCAAGGAGTTGATCAAATTTTTCCTCATCTCCAACGGTCGTGTCGTGGCTTCAACTGCTTAGTAGTCCAAACGACTGGATCCTCAGCCAATCCCGAACGTAATGAGGGTAGAAATTTATTTGTCTACGAATGAGACTGTGGTCATGATCCACGTCGTGTGAAATTTTAATAAATGTTCCAACTTTCCAGCTCTTGCTTACAAAACGGGTTAAATAACTTAGGTGAATCGTGGGAGAGTCGACACTGGCGCCAAGGGAGAGAGAGAGAGAGAGAGAGAGAGAGAACAAGAGAAATATTAAAACAGCCTTGTTTTCCCGTAAATCAGTTAGAAAATTCAGCCTCGACCCCTCGCTGTAAATGCTGCACAAGTAGGGTAACCCTTTCCGAATCCCTTACGACGTTACAGCACATCGGGTTCAACCCCTTACGCCGATTTTCCGCGATCCCATAGCGACATTCTTTTCTCTGAGTTTTTCTCGGTACTTGTCACGACGACCTTTCAACTGTCGTTCCGGTATTTGCATCCCCGCCGGTGTCGTTGTAAAGTCAAATATTTTAAACACAAAAAATTTGTTTAAATCCTTGTTTAAGAACACGGGCTCAGTTGCTGCTAGATTTTTGTCAGAATATTTTTCTTTACTTCGCATACTTAGTACAACATTATACGATACATCAAAAATCTTTGAGGGTGTAATACATATCGAAGACATTGAAATAGTGTCAGGTAAGTTACGAAGAAGTAAGTACGTTATGAAGAAAATTCGGAACACGATAACTTTCGTAGCCTATATTTAGGGGGATACATTAGCGATGACACTGCAACTTAACTAATATAATAATTAAGTAAGGAATGTAACTCCAAGCGTCTGCCGACAATTGCATTGCGCACTGAAATAAGGCTCATGAAAAAAGACTTAGCATTAAAATATTGGTTAAGGGAAAAAATATCTGATTTCCATTATTCGCCTCATTGATTACGCGCATTGTATAAATCTAGACAGCCGTCAATCCTTGCCTCAAAAATAATACAGAAATCTCGACACTATGTTTCGCAATGAGCCCGAAGGGCTTCTTTTACAAAGATCCGTCATCGTGTTATTGCGCAGACTATATATGTATACTTGATATCCATCGCGTGCTCTTTCAAGCCGTAACGAGCGAAGTAAATTGAAAAGTTGCGAGTTTCCTTGTGCACTCTTCTGCGATGAAAAACAAGGAATAATGTGCTTTACGATCAAAGCTTTTTTCTTTCGAATCGACCTCCATGAATACTGCATGCGAAATTTTGGAAAACATTTGACAAAAAGTTTTTCGATTATTCGATTATTTTTATGATACTTGCGGTACAATACCGCGGCGACATTCAGTAGCGAATGAATTGTACGTTAATTCGAAATCAAACGGAAATGACAATTTAGAACGCTAATAACCCAAACGCTATAGTTTCATATTTTGGTTTTCACCTAAACGTATATGAGAAAGGAATTTTGTTCGATTCAATTTTTCAATATTCAATATTCAATATTCAATATTCAATATTCAATATTCAATATTCAATAATTTCCATTTGAACATTCACTTGTAACAAGCAACGAAAGTGCAACATTTTCCACGTTCGAACATATCGAATGAGCTGGACTGTGCAAGTTTTTCATCAACCGCTCACATCAATTATATTAAAACAAACCCAAACGAAAAGGAAGAAACTCGGTTTGTTTCGACGGTATGCTCCTGGTGTTAAGTACTCGCAGTCGCCGTGTTCACGGACTCACCGATTGCGTCCTCCAAGTCTCTCGTGGGCGCAAATCCTTTAAGACCCGCGAAACATCCTCCTAATTCTCTTTTGCCGAGACGAGCCGAACCCTTCGACAACCTCCTCTTGAATTACATTTAAATACGTGACTAATGTTCACGCCACGACGACGCTGACTATTTACGAGATCCTGTCGGCCACTTGATTCTCTCTCGCTGGATCTTTTTCGCCCGTTCTAGGTAGATCCTCTTGCAGCAAAAAGCGCGGTAGAGGCGTCCATCGATCAACGTTACTATGATCTTTTTGTGAAGAGTTTGTGTTTTGTAACGGAGGCTTGTAGTAATGATTACCGCGATATTCATCCTCCACGATAATTACTTTTTCTACGTAAACAATGCCATCTTATGTTCTGAGCGTACATTTACCAAATACACAATTACACGACACCAATGACATCGACTCGATGGACTTGCGTTAACAAACTCCAATAGATCGGTTAACGTATGCAGTCGCGTACATAACATTACCGACGAGTACGATAATAATAATCCTGATTTATTACGGATAAAGTTAGCCACCATTAATTATGAGGTTCGAGTGTAATTGACCGCGCTTTCTGAAAAGTGATTACAGGACTCGCAGCATCTGATCTATCACGGCTTTTAATTGCCTTAATTAAAGTACACCACACGAGGGAAAAAAAATGTTTGAATAAAAAGAGGCTCTTTTTCTTGCAGTAGACGTAGAACGAAAAAATTCTATCCGAACGCGCACTAGTACATAATGTTCGGAAAGCCGGTGTATTATGCCGGCCAAGTACAAAACGTATTAACCGAGAGAAATGGTATAAATGCACGCGGGGACGAGCGAATTAATGACGCTCTTGCTCGCTGCACAAAAGAACAGCTTCGCTGTCCAGAGCAGCGCGAAATCTTTTTTTCTTTCGTTAGTCGGGCTTTTTTTGACGAATGGATACCGCGAGTACAGTACCGTGCATGGGCACGTATTATTTACCGGATTCGGGCGTGCGCCTGCACGTCCGATGTCAGCCCCTTCGTGTTCCCATTGTTCCAAGTCTTTTATAATTATCGGAGGCTGGATATGTGAAAGAGCGAGAAAGAGAGGCAAAGAGGCACGCGAATCTCGTTGGGGAATGCGACGAGGAAGTGACCGGTGTAACGTTGGATCCAGAAGCGAGAGAGAAGAAAAACCATGGCTCGTATCAAGGGTGGAACGCACCAGTGGAAGTATAACGTACGAAAGAAGAGCATTAAAGCAACTCGCGATTTATTATGAACGTATACAGACGTAAAGATTTTAATTTGCGATCGTTACCGAGTTATGACGAATATGCGCGTAACAAGACGTTACTTCTCGGTGGATTGGATTTCTTAATTTTACATTGCCGTTGATCTGGTAAAAGTTGTGATCAAAACGAATCTGTGTGTAAACGAATCTCTCCACGGAGACTCCCGATTTTCTAAATATTATAATTGCGAGAGAGGCTTATCGATAATTAGTTAAATAAAACGTGCTCGTACGGATAGATGTTTAATCTCGGGTGATTTAATCGTAATTTATAGAAAATTTAAATTCAAATTAAGATACTCCGTAATTTATGATAAAGGGTTATTATGTGTAATCTCGGTAATTGGCTTTTGAGAAAACTACATTCCGAAATGAAAGTTTATGTTTCTTTTTATAATTAAATTGATGATCGCGCGCTTGTCTGCGGATACACGTATTCGCGAGTGCGAATACACTTTTTTTGCACAGAATCCTCCTGAATCCCCGTTTCTGCTTAGTAGAAACTTTCGTGTAATCTGCCTTTGATTAAAAAAAGACTTGAACCAAAACAAAAAACACACATATATTCTCACGAATAGAGAGAGAGAGAGAGAGTGAGAGAGAGAGAGAGAGAGAGAGCGAGAGCGAGAGCGAGAGAGACGTTCGGTACAGGATTAATGCTCAAGAGAGAAGTCCGAGTTCCAGCTTTTCCATCAGCAAACTTTCCAATGGAATTGTAATTACGTATCTCGCATGAGTCCACGACCGAGATGTATTTTTCCACTGTTTCCAATTTTATGCCCGTCCTCGTGTTCTCTTCTGAAACGCAACATTGTCAGTCGTCTCCATCCCAGCGAAATGTGAAACGCAAAAGACTAAAGGGTCGACTCGTCGTCTCTGTCTTTCTCAAGGCCTCCCTGTATTTCATATTCTCCGATGAGTTTTATTGCCGCTGAAACAATGTTCAGTTTCAAATACTTATCTGTCTTTCTGCCAGTTTATTAAGGAGATTCTTCTCCTCTTGATGTCCCGTACCACTGAGAAGTTTACGGTGGGAAAATATTATTTCAACGAATGCAATTCTTAGTGCGTAGTTCTAGTGCGGGGCTGATGGATTATTCTAAAATGAGTAAGATTACCTGCACAATAACGCGTACTTTTATCATTTTCCATGCCCTTACAGCGTTTCGGTTCAATTGAATTTTCAAGTATGACAACATCATCGATCTTTCTCAACCGCATTGAATGTCGTTGAAACTTAATTAGAATTTGTAATCACCTCTTTGTGGTAAGGAGTGTATTTATTATTCGAGATCGGTAAGAAATGTAGGAGCAACTACTGAAGCAATATTTGTAATATAAAAAGAGGTGCTGAATTTCTATGTGTACACTTTGAATTATCGACAAAGTTCAAATTATCGACAAATAAAAGAGGCAACTTCTAACAAATACTTTTCCAATTTTTAATTGCTTGCGGATCGATATTCGTGAACCTACGTACGTCTAAATGAGTCTCGCGCTCAAAAGAATCAATTTTAATCAATATTGAATTTCCATATTTCGTAAAACAATTGTATACTTAAAGTCCATATTCCGATGAAAAATACAAATGCCACACGTTTCAATTCGTCCCTTCGTATACGATATTATCTACTTAACTACCATTCGAACATAATGCGATCACCTCTGGCTTTATTACGTTCTCCCTTTTTCCGTTATTATTGCACCACACGGTTTGTTACACTTGCGCCTCGTGCATGTGAAAAGGTCGGCAGAAATCTGCCCCTGTTAAATGACGCGAACGCGTTGTATCAACGAAACGGAAGTATAATGTTGGAGTACCGAGCTCTTTTTTAACGCGCGTTATAATCCAGGCCTTTTATTTATGTCCAGTTACGGTCTCTTGAAAATAGCGAGAGCGTGCCTTGTTTACAGATAATTTGTTAAATTTCAACGAAATTGCAATTGCTCGATCGCAATTTCGCGCTTTTAAATGAAAATCTCTGTATCGGTACTTGCAGTTGTACAGTTTCCTCAGATGTTGCAATCTATTTCTATTTCCCGATCCTCTCATAAGCGCGCATTAATTAGTATTAATTCGTAATTAACGAACACAACTTGTGAAACCTGTAACGAGTTTTAGTATTTATGGTTTCATCTGGAAATACGCAATAAAAATATTAAAATACTTCTCCTGTTTGTGACAACATGATAGATTATTTTATATTTACATTATAAATTAGGATATATTATTATCTGTGATCAAACAAATCAAAAAGGCTTCTAAAACGGCACTGTATACATGTATACATACTTTCTATAAATGTACGTCCGGCGGCTTCTTTTAAGAAATCCATAACAGTTTTCTCTCGTTAATCGTATTCTATCCTACAATTCACTTCAACTACATTAATTTTTAAGTAGGCAAAGTGATTTTGCAAACGCGTGTGATCGTCGTTTTCGGCGACGTTTTCGAAAAAAGTCCAGTTGAACGATGGTGCGGATTAATTATACAATTAGGACTGGTCTAGTTATACAAATCGATAGATGAACTTATCAGAATGTGACCAGAGCTTTTACTTACTCTTACACAATAACCTCCTTCTTCTACGTAATTAATTTAATTCTTTAATAATAGAGACAAGTACTTGTACTTGAAAAATTTAGTTTTCTCATGTGCAAGTTATCGAATATTTATAATGACGAAACGGATATTGCCTTTAAAGCGTAGGCTAAATTTTTCTCGCCGTAACTGTAAAAGGATAGGAAAGTGAGACTCCATAGTAATTTAACCATGTAATTAGTACCTTTTTCCTGGACAGAGATCTAATAAGGAACGCACCTGTTACAAACAGGAGCTTCGTTTTCGTTGTGCGAGCATAAAACGCTTTAGAAATTATGCATTGGCTGTACTGGCTGCGCCTACCGGAGGGTTGCTACTGGAGGGTGAGAGAGGGATGTACGTGACTATTTGTTTATATAGCGAAGGTGTGCATATTTCTGTGTATATGTACTTTCCAAATAGAGCTTCTTCTTATAAATCCATAATAATTATTTATACAGCAGAAGAGTAGCGAATAAAGTAAATTATTTTATGAAAATAGTTTATTTAAAGTACGGTATGTGACTAAGATTGCACTCAAGTGTCACATTTGCATTGTTACTAATACAGAACATTGAAAGTCTCTTTTGAAACGTTATAATACGAAGGTGTTTAAGTATCGTTGATGCTTTCGTGCCAACCTCAAGTGGAAGAAAAATTCGAAAGAATGTAAATTCGCATAAAATAATTTGAATGTGAAATCTACGGGAGAGTGCACTGGTACAAAAGATAGTAGCGTAAGAGTCGAAGCCTATGTATACAAGAGAAAGATAAAGCGGAAGAGAGTGAGAGAGTGAGAGAGAGAGAGAGTGAGTGAGTGAGAGAGAGAGAGAGAGAGAGAGAGAGTCTTCGAAAGCCGTAAAGTCGCCACAAATCCCGCACGGACAGGCATACGAAAAGGAAGGGTCGGTAAACAAACAGTGAAAATAATATAATTTAGAGAGGATTAGAAATGCGCCCAGAGTATGCGCACGCGCGCGTGAGAGAAAGCGGAATAAAAAGAGATAGATATACAAGAGGTAGTAGAAAAGGGTTTCAGCAACCTCGGAGAATATAACTGTTTCTGGTTATAATTGATATCCTGGCAAAGCTCTATAATCTTCTCCCCCACACTCTGCTACCCCTTGCCTTCTTACAATTCTCCTTCCACCTTCACTCTTTCTCATTCCATTATAAGCTTGGAGAAATCGCGAGCTTTCCTTCGCGCGTGTACACCGACGTCCAATCCCTCGCTTATTGTTCAATTGCAAATACCTACCGAGTATATATCTTCCTTAAATTATATATTTAGCTTTCGTAGCTTTCTTCTCGATGAGTTCTGTCGGTAAGTTCACTACTTTCTCGATGTTCCCTTTATGTACAAAGCTTGACGTATGTACGCAGCATTCCCGAAGAATTTCACTTTTATAAAGCGGTACATTTGCCATTGCGTCTCTTAGCAATCAGAGTACGCGCGTACGAATATTATCTTTGAGCTGCCCTTTAAGATGCGACGTTGCAAATTTTTCAGTTAGCAAAACTTTCTAGCGTCGTTGGCAAACGTCGTTATTTCAGCGAGTTACTACGCGAGTACGCGACATTCGCACAAAAATAATTCACGACGTTCAACGGAGATTCTGTAAAAATAATAGGAATTACGATAATGCACTTTAAGAAAAATTAGATTACTCTTATTATAGAGGAGTAAAGGATTTTGCAAGTTGGCTAGGCTGTTACGCGCTTGACTATTTATAAATAAGTAGCGATTGTTTCATCTTGTTAGAACTAAATTGCAAATTATTCTCCAACACGCGATTGATGGGATTATTGAATTTTGGAAATTTATAAATTTGTCTCCGATATAATATTACACGAAATTACATGGAAACTTAAGTATCTTACTTTCAATAAATAAATGACAGTTTATAATTCTAAGATTAAATGTTCTTAAAACCGTGCATTAGACGTTTAACGTGTCCTTGGCGTACTTTTTTAATAATTTTCCCATCCATCGAAATCTTTGGTTAGAGTATCTTTGGCACAGAAATGCTTACTCGCACTCTCAGTGTTTTAATACACGTGCAACTACGATCCAAACTCTGATTTTTCTCTCTTACACATAAGCTGAGGTTTTTATGAAATTTTTAATAAAAGAGCGAATTAAGGATGATTCAACGATGACTAGAAAAATACGACATAATCGCTTCAAAACTGATAACATTTTCATAGTGAATTTTATCGTCGGCAGCTGAGTTCATCGCGGTGACTAACTCTAATATTTACAAATTAATCCGATTACTTATCGATTAATAATAAATTAATTTCCCGTTGTCTCTCTAATTACTAAGCATTATTTTCATGTAGAGGTCGCATTTTTTATGTCTAATTCCTTCAAAATTTGTTGACTCTAAGAGGTACAAGCAAACGTATGCCAAGAACAATAAAAGCAAGAAAGTAATTAGAAGAAAATTCAAGAGGAAAGTTACACCGGTGTCGTAGCAGGAGCGCGGCAACTAGTACAGCCAACCTAAGAGCGAGAGAGAGTGAGAGAGAGAGAGAGAGAGACAAGTTAGGAGTAAGAGAGGCTTGGACGAATGTTTACTTTGGGTGTCGAGCGCAAGTATCGCGCCAAGGCTCGACATGCATGCTTCCCTCCGATAGCAAACACCACCACCAGCACCACCACCACCACCAGCACCACCCCCCGCTCCAACGTATCGATCAGCATGACTACGGTAAACAACTACTGCAGAGTCGAGAACGAAGAGAATGTGCCGACACCCTTTCCCTCGCGCGTAAACTTACCCTCTTCTCACCCTTATTCGACGGTCACCGGATCTCTCGCCCAGCGCGAGTAATGACAATAAGGCGCTTTCGCGATATGCCGACCGACGCCACCGCGACGCTGTACTTGCGTGAGTGGACGGTAAGAGAGACACGCTCGTGTGAATTATGCATCGGTGTCGACGCGAGCGATTCTCTCTAAAGCATCGAAAGGAGGTGCAAAATACAACTTTCCGAGCGTCTACGTATACTTTTAATGAGAGTTTTGATCGCGCGATTCGGGGGTCGATTTTCTCGAGACTATTAACCTTTTCGTCTTCCTTTTTCTTCTCTTCGTACAGAAGTAGTTCTTGCATTATTTTCATGCCGCGTTGCGGAGTAAGGCAGGTTTTCTGACGCAGTGTTTAATATTGATGTTGAATATAACGCGAGCGTAACGTTATGTGATACTGGATACTTTCGTCTCAACGATTTATTATAAAATGCGTTGGCATATAAAGGAATCACTGATGCGAAGGTTCGTTGATATTGTGCGTCGCTAAATGTCGCTAAATGTCGCTAAATGTCGCTGAACGGGATAAGGAAAGAAATTATTATTGAGATGTTCTTTGCCACGGAATGTATTACAAGCCTTGTTCAAAATGTTGAAGAGCACGAGTGATTGTTCCCATTCGAATCGCTTCTCATCCTGCATTACATTTCTTAAATGCGTTTGTTTTTTTGTTTCTTCGTTCGTCTTCTAATCACGTTTCACTCGGTATCGAGTTGAGGTACTTTAATGTATTACGTCGTAAATTAAAATTAGCTATTTAACCAATTATTTTGTGTACTTTTGTTTCGTTGCATTGTCGTTGCATGGAAAATAAATTTATTTATACCGTAGCAACATTGAAGAATGTCTTAAAGACGTGAACTTTAAACCCATTTTGTCAGATGCTTTATCCTAAATATGTATACGTAACAGGTTTTGCATTGTAAGAAATTCCCGTCAGTAATTTACTTTTGGTTATATCTTAGATTTTTTTTAATAACAAAACTAGCCTCGCTCGTGGCTGACTATTTTAAAACCACCGTTGCACAAATCGTCGCCTTTTCGCGGTGTCCGACGTTCGGAAAATTGTCAGCTCGTTGCATGCGAAAGGGTCGCTCAGCCAAATAACCTTGATGAATTATGCAAAAATCAACATTCCCCTATTTAAGTGCGATCGCGTCGTCTACGCGCAGCTGTTGCGACTCCGCACAAGGGTGGCACACGCAGTTGTACCAACAATTGGGACGTTGAGCTTACGGAGCAAGTGAACATGTCAGAGGTTGAAATTCACAATTGAACATTGCTTACTAAATATCTCTAGAGGACAACAATAGCTTTCATTGAACATCTTCTTTGGAGAAGATCTTTGGTATGATGTAAGTTTCGATTAGCCAATGTTCGAGCTTTATCTACGTGTATATGCGTTGCGTACTTTGGATCGGCAAATTGCAACCTTTCGACAAAGGATTCAATATTCCACTTGAATTCCCAATATCACACACACACACACACACACACACACACACACACACACACACACACACACACATTCTTAATGTGAATAATGCCATTTTACTTATTCCGCATCTTCATTACAAGCGACTACAATAATGCTTCGCGTTATGAATTCAAGTTTTCCGTACCAACTTTCTCGAGCTTGTAATTTATATGAGATTGAATACGAGATTCTAAATATTGTAATTTACATTTACAGATTTAACTATTCGCAGCTCAAATATTGTCGCGTGCTCTCCTCGAAATTAACGATGGATAAGTCAAACACACTGAATTTGGGACAAAAACGTTGGACTAACTCAAAGAAATAAAAATAACGTCAATCCAACGATGAACGCCAAAATGGCGTTTGCATTTTCACGCTTGAAAATGCAAACGAATACCAATACGAATTCCTGGTTCGCCTTTCATCCATATGCATGGGTGAAAAATTCGCTCATCGCGCATCGAGCGTGCGCTGCCGTTGGCCGATTACCCACTCGTACTTTCACGTGCACATCAATGCCAGCTAGTTCTCTTTCGGACTTACTTCTCTTCGTATATGCGCAGGTGAAAATGAACCGCGAGGAAGCTCGTGCAACCGGATAAAATCCATCGCTAAATTCGAGTAGCAAGCAACAGGTGGATGCGCGAACGGACGCTGCACTGCATCCTAGCTGTTGACAATCTGTCTGTCTTGTTCATCCACACATATGCGCGCGCACATCCACACAACAGGCGCACTCGACATTTTTGTAGAGCGAAGCGAGGGAAAGTGGCTTATTTGTGGTCGTGAGCTCGACAGGCGTCGCTCGCCTTTTCGTATCGACGGCTCGTAAGCACCCGGAGGTTGGAGAGGGTTTCGTTCGTCGAAAGTATAGGCGATTGCTTTTGTCAAATATATCCACTTGGTTGACGCGTTTATCGGTTGTTGCGAGGTATCCACTCGGTTTTTACGTACCGCCCAAACTTTTCTCTTTATTCTATTCACCTCCTGTTCCTTTGGAGTCAAGTAGGTATCGGCGATTTGATATTTTCGTTCTTACATCGCATAATAAATTTCTTTTATCGTACACTATATAGCTTACCCTTGATTTGTACAATTTCTTATTACTTTTCTTGAAAATTATCTCGCTATCCCCATCAGAGCGTTAGTGTTGTCTTTCGTAACACTCTTCTATATTTTCCAATGAAAAGCTACTCCAAGTAATTTTACTTGGATGAAAGATTTGCGCAAACAACGAGAACTACACGATTGAAAATAATGTCCATTGAAGAAATTACGGGATCCAAAATAAGCGGGTAACTTATCGGCTCTATTCGGACGTAAAATTTTGTTACGTACTTTATAGTTTAGCAAAAGCTCGCGTCAAAAATTGGCAAGAATACGACAGTCGAATAAGTATCGAGTGAGGAAATACGCACACCGATACAGAGTTGCACGATACTTTACGAGCCATAACGGGCCGAAACTCACCGCCGCTGTCCTGTTTTACCTTGTTCCATTGTTTCTTGTTGTGCACGGAAGTGATATATTTCTCGCATGTCGGTATCCGCGACAGAAGACCTGAAAGCGACGAGTGCACGAAGTGTGTGTCGTGCGCTTCCCAGTGACATCGACAGCTAACCATTGGTTTCAAGAACTTGCGGGGGGAAGAGGGAACGAAACGCAGGTTGATTAAACAACCGTTTTACGCGCCTGCGTGCGCGGATATCGATGAATGTATAAGATGAGTCGTTGTTGTTGCGATGGAAAGGAGAAATTAGCAAATTGAGCAACTGTTTGGGCGTAGATTAGAATTTACGAGAGGAAAACTTCTTCTCTTAGCATACGGATAAATTATATCCATGGAAATTATTGAAGGTCGTTTCAGTTTTTGAAAAATGAATTCAACCATTGACGGAGCTTCGATTGCGTTCGATGGTAGGCTCCGTGTTCGTTAAATAAATTACTTGGCGTGATAAATGGCGTGTTTTAAGTTACACGATAGTAATTCCTGGGTGACTATCGAGGTACGAATAATCATTTTAGTTTGTGTTTCTCGAAGCTCATTTGCGGTAAATTGACGTAGCCTTTTTACGTGACTGTTAGAATTATTTTCATTTAGATTACGAGGAATTTGGAAGATGTTTTAATTCGAGCATTTACAACGTTCGTATATGCAATGGGAAATTTTCGTTTCAACGTTATGAAATAATTCACGGATAAATGAAACGTTTTGTAAAGTTATACGGATAAAGTTTTTGAATGCTGAAAGAAACAATAAGTGCGTTATTATTGTGAAAGAAAACTGACTAACTTTGAATGATGGATATTAAATGACACATGACTTATGCATTGTCATAAAATATACACAAATACATTTATTCAATGTCGTGAACTTGTATACATAATTTATGTACTGCAGTAATAACGACAGGTTAAAATGCGTATTATATCAGAAACTTATATTTAAGTACTTTTAAATGCCACAGTGGTACAACTAATTATGAGGATATTTCGTTCCGCGTCCTTTTTCCCACAAAGACGCAGTCGAGTTATTTTCGCTATCAAATATGCAACTTTCCTTCTGAAAAAATACAAAACCTCAATTGCAAATCAGTCTGAATACTTTGGAGATCTACAATGAACTGATAACCAGTTACACAGTTTGAATACGGGGTGTCCATATTAAGAGAGAATTAATTTTCGAATTTTGTAATAATACGTGGCATTGAATTTATCGAGCAATTTCGTAATATTTGCATTAGATGTGGAAACTAGTGAAAATTCATGACAATTGAGGAATGTTGGAAGGAAGTTCAAAACACGTTCGAACAAAACAATAATTATCGTGAATGCTTTTTCCCATCTTCCGTTAATAATAATTCTCGAAAATATTTCTCGAACGCGTTAAGTCTTTAAAGGGGAATCACATAAATCGTAACTTCGCATTACCGACAGGTGCGTTCCAACGGATTTGAAATTATTCAATGACATCGACACATCGGCGCCCTCGCTATTATTAAGAAGAAAATCTTAAATAAAAGTTTTCCTCCAGAAGCGCGTAAACGCGTCTGAATAATTCTATACGTTACTACTTATCGCGTGCAAAGTACAGTCATCCAACGGCAGTAACATTAATATTGCGCTCGTCAGGGGTTGGAAGAAGACGGAAAAAATGAGACATCTTCTATATACACTTACGAGCATATATTTTACCTTTCATTTAACGATTGCAACGTGATTATAAGATATCCCTTCGATACGCAATAATACAGAATATTATTATTAAACGCTTGAATTGGTAACGACGAGGCCTATACTTGCTTTGATGTATCGAATGAAAATCACAATGTTTTATCGTAAATCGTGAATTAACGCGTACAAGGGAAGAGATCACTTCCGAAGAGACATCGTGATCGATACTGGAGTTTTTAGTTTTCCAATTACAAAGGCGTTTTAATAATCGATCGACGGCTGAGAGTATAATCGAAGGGAAACAACGCGCAACTAAATTCAATTGAATCCCGTTCCTACAACGCGTGAAAATTGTTACAAATCGAATGAAAATTTGTAAAGGAGATTTGTGGAGATGAGTCAAAACGATATTTACGTCAAAACGAAATTGCCGATTAAATACAAAACTTCCCTTGTGCCGGATTGACGTTCGACTTTAGTAACTCCCATTGAAGAAAACGCACGTTCAACCCGTGCTTCTACTCGCAACAACGTAATCGTCATCCGCACAACTACCAACTACATGATACGCGCGTTGATGAAAAGCCGGAGCACGCGATCGGTTCCTCTGAGAATCCTGATACCCGAAGAGGATGCGCGAGGATGACGTACTCGGGCAAAACAGCAGGAGATGAAAAGCACGAGTGGAATTAAGCCGAGGGAGCACGACCAGCTGTCTCTCGCCTTCTCCGTCTGTCCTCGTGTTCCGGACCGACGTCGAGCGAGAGAAGAAGAGCGGCACAAGTGCGCCGACTCAGTGGCCGCGTGCTCCCGCGGCCAGTGTGTGCCGCCTTTGGCGCGCGTGTCTGGTGGGGGCGGCGGGGGGTGGTGGTGGAGGAGGGGGTTTCTGGCGCTTCCGCGGCGTCTCGGAGCGCTGCACAGTCGCGACGGCAGCCACCGGCGCGCGATACCGCTATACGACAACCCCTTGCCGAAGCTCGTCTTTTACAACTGTACGCTCAGACAATACATACGTTGGAGGCGTGCACACGTAGTACTGCTCATAGGTGTATACGTGGACAGAGAGAGAGAGAGAGAGAGAGAGAGAGAGAGCGAGAGAGAGAAACAGATGTGTATGCACACGGATGTAGGTGTATGTACGTGGTAATACACGCGATACGCTCTAAGAGGAAAGCTCGACGACATCGCGCGCACGGAAAAAGAAACATTTTATCGACGTTGTCGTCCTAATTGTTATCGTTTTTGTGCACAAGACCGTTCACGTGGGCGCAGTAAATGCGAAACCAAGGTGGAGGCGAGGTGGACTCTGTATAGACGCAAAGAGATATAGGGAGGGAGAAAGAGAGAGAGAGAGAGAGAGAGAGAGAGAGAGAGAGAGAGAGAGAGCGCGCGAGAGAAAAGAAGGTAGCGAAGAAGGGACAAAAGGGTGGAGGTGTTACGGCAGCCTTTAGTGGTTGTGGGTGGGGGTGGGTAAGAAAGGGGGTTGCCTATACTGGCCGATCGTAGAGACTCGAAGGAGTAAACGAGACGCAGGAGAGAGGAGAGAGAAAGACTGAGGAAAAACAGGGGAAAGAGAAGAGGCAGATATTGAGAGACGGAAGGACCGAGGACAGCCACGAGGGAGCCGACGAGAAAGAGGGACATGCTGGAGCCACGCTGGAGACCCGTCCAGGTAGTGCATCACATTCAAGCCTTCGAATATCTGTCGTCTACCTGCTTGTCTATCTGCCTGTCTATCTGCCTGTCTACCCATTTTTTATCGCGCTATCCGCTTCAAAGCCAGAATTCACGTCTATGCAGTGAATGCGCGAAACGTCTGTACACCTGCACGCTGACTTCTCTCTCTCTCTCTCTCTCTCTCTCTCTCTCTCACACACACACACACACACACACAGAGAGAGAGAGAGAGAGAGAGAGAGAGAGAGAGAGACTTTCTATCTACTTCTTCTCACCTCGCTATTTATATGCACACTATTCTATATAACTTCTTTCTATATAACGTTCTTCGACGTCGTTCTTCGACGTTTATGGAATATTTAACGGACGCGTCACGTGCCTTTGACCCTCCAGGTTGAGTACGACGCTCAAAATCCTGAAGAATTTTGAAAAAAACCGGTGCACCTTTGGTTATGAGATTGCGGTATGCGAGTAGCTAACAAATTCCTTCGAAATCCTTTTTCGTCCGTCATTTTTCTAAAAAATTTTGTCACGAATCGCCGGTAAATTATTTGTAAATTTCTCAATCTTTAGCGCTAATCTTTATTTTGAAAGTCCGTAGAAGATATTCCGTATTTTAAATTTTTTTCCACGGAAATTGTTGCTCTTTATGCTTGGATTACGCAAGCGATTATCCTATTTATATTTATTCCGCTCAATGGTGAGCCGAGTTTTACCTTTTAATAGTACGCTTTTGTTTGATGTATCGTTACTTCGATAATTTCCAAGTATCACTAGTAGCATAAGGTATTTTGAATTTTATATTACGATGAAGCTAATTAAAAACATTTTCATAATTATGCTTTTAAGAATAAGGCAGACGTGATATATGTATGCTACAGTCTATGTTTTGTCGCCTTATTTTTAAATTTTTACTATTTATTATCGCTAATTCTTTTAACGACTAAATATAATTTTTTGTTTTTGCAACTGAATATCGCACACATCGCGTACGCGATTTAGTGCTTATTAAAAATTTTTAAAGCGTTACTGTAATCAATACTTATATTATTATAATAACGTTATTTAAATAGTATGACTAAACATTTTGTACACATAATATATAGCTTATGAAAATTCCGTCGATCGATAGATTAGAAATATTCGGCGCAACCGTGATCGACCATTGCTTTCGATATAAATTCACCATTAAAAGGATCTTAAAATTGCAAATACGAGGTAACGCCTGTCATTCCTTTCTCGCTCCCCTTTCGCTAGCATAACATTAGAAATATCTTTTTTTTGAATTGCGATATCAATTCGTAAAACTAATACCAAGTTTAAGAGGTAAGCCATGTGGAGAAAAGTATTAAAACGCCGGAGTGAAGGGAGTAAAGATTCCTTGAGCTTCTTTAATAATCCAAGTACTCAGAAATCGATAATAAGGTAATGTAAAATAAGAGAGATCGTCGTCGTTTAACAGCCCTAGTTTATCTCTGAAAAATCGACGTCTCTCGCCTTTCTCTCCTCCAGCGCAACGTAATCTCAACTTTTCTAATTACGTAGACACTCTTCGTAAATTAATAACAAGAAGATAAAAAGTACGTTAAAATGTAGAAAAAAGAGATAACGAAGAGAAAGAAATTTTCTACGACAGCGCGTCACGTTCTCGCCTGGAATGCTATTAAACTGCGCATGCCACATACAGTACAGAGTCTCTCCCTCTCTCTCTCTCTCTCTCTCTCCTTCTCCTACTTTCTAAGCGCAATGGCATCTCAACGTTACCTTGTACACCGATCGCTGTAGATGAAAAAGAAGCGGCAAAGAGAAGGGATATAAAGGAGAGAGGAGTGATGCTTCAATCGCGAATCGCTCACTACGTTCGTGTCAAAGATGCTTTTCCCCCTTTTTCTCTCTTCTCCTTGTCTCCTCAACTCCAAGAAAACGCACGCATAAGATATGAAGGGTCTGCTGGCAGAAACGTGTCGATGCTTTGAGGTGTGAGAGAGAGACAGAGAGAGAAATGCAGAAAAATAGAGAGGAGAGATGGCTAGAAAGGTTGGTCGCGCAGTCTCGCGAGAGGCGTTCCCTATTCTACCTTGGGGGCGTCCGAAGGAGCGCTCAGGGGTGGGGGTGTTACGTTGTCGTCACCGCCGCTGCAACCACCACTCCAGCAAGCTTTCGAGGAGAGAGGAACGAAGAGAGAAAGTCAACCCTTGGACTACCTCCCCCACTTACCATCTACCTCCTCCTCTACTTTCGCTCGAAGATGCTGCTGCTGCTCCTGCGCTTTCCTTCCTCTCCTTCCTTTCTGATCGACTGCTAGTGCCGGTTCTACCCCCGTGTTTCTTTATTTACCGAATCCTTTCTTCTTTCGCTTTCGTTCGTTCGTTTGTTCGGCTTCGAAGAAATTTCCTATATTGTTTTCTTGTGTTTCCTTAAATTTCTTATGACTTTTTTGAATTTCGTGGATTGCTTTCACGATTACAAGGGCGAATGGATGACGTTTCGGTGCACGATGTACCTATACGTCCGATGCTCTTTGCTATCTTACAAGATGATTAATTACATATTATTTCCGAATTAAGACGTTACGGATTAGGGATTCTGCACGATAAAACCCTTTGATATAATTCAATGGGTGCAAGTTCGTTAAAAACTATTAGTTATTTATCGTTAACATTGCTCGGACGTTCAAATGGAGATTTCCTTATCCTTAATAGCTCTTAATTTACAATCGCGCAACGCATGCGTCCTTATTGAGATACGTCCATCTCGTTACGAATCATCCCCTTCAAACTTATCTCGCGAAAAATTACACGTCCTCCCAGAGCTCGTCTCGCGTCTTCTTACAGCTCCGATGCAACGAAGGCAGCGCAACATGAAATCCACCACCCATACGTGCAGGAGGGTTGAGGACAGAGAAAAAAGGGGTGGTAGCAGAAACACGCGAAGGGGTAGAGGTGGTGAATTTGCCCAAGCCACTGAACACACAAGCTTCCCCGTTTTCGCGCTTGCTTGGCGCGTCTCGCGGCATCCCTTCCCCTCCACCATCTCTGCGCGGCCACTTCCGGTCGAGTTCTATCTTCGTTTCCCATTCCGTAGCTCCACCCACTTTTATATTAATCACGTCTTGGTCCTCTCTCTCTCTCTCTCTCTCTCTCTCTCGGTTCTCTATCTTCGTTTTGTTCTCCTCTGAACGATTTTCTCTCGCTGCCTGGAAGAGGAGAGAAACGTCTGGGAACCACACCTTTACCCCGTTGGCTGATTCGTGTTCCGCTACTCTACTGCTACCGACTTTCCCCGCTATCCCGTGTTACCGTTACCGCTGCTGCTGCTGCTGCTGCTGCTGCTGTTCCCCAACAACGACGTGCTTCTCTTCTCCTCAAGCCGATAACGTCATCGACGTTGGCCTCCCGCTCCCTCACTCACCCTCTCCCTCTCATACTGTCTATCAGTGAACATGCAAGGCACAGTAGGCGGAGATACTGCACCAATATCAGTAGTACCAACGGTGGTAGCAGCTCCTACCAATGGCTGTGTACCGATTACATTCGAGCTTCGCCGTCCTCGTGCCGCACTCTCGCTCTTTCTGTAAAGAGTGACTGCGACCTACCTATACACCATCACCCACTCACACAAGAACAAATAGTACATTTTTCTGCAGAGGGATGAAAAGTGTTATACAGAGTCGTACAGTAGGGTCGTGTAATATGTTTCGAGGGATAGTTACGGGTTGCAGTTTATCTATTTTACACATCAAGCGATATTTACAGAGAATAGAATGTTCATGAGAATATGAACCAAAGTTGACTTTGCATGACTTTTGTTAGCTCCAAGTGAGCTCATAGGTAAGTTCATAGACGTTGATTCTAGCGTAAGAGGTTCAAGTTTCAATCGTCGACGATGAAAATTTCCGACTTTCACGAGGCTTTTCCTTAAATTGTTGAAAACGTCGCGAGAAATTATAAGTTTCTCATGACATGCACGTATTGTAATGCACCCAGTAAGAAATGTTATAAAAGAAAAATCTACTTTCTATTATCCGACGCGATAAAACAAATACCGTTGTTTGTAGACGTAAACAAATTTCGTTTATTAACCAAACTTCGTTTTGTAATTTTTCTCAATTAAGAGCGGCGCATAAAAATTATGAAATAGAAGTCTTGATATTACGGCCTTTGTATTTAAGAGAGTCCCATCGCTGCATAAAAATCCACGATTATAATTTCATGCATAGAAATAAGATAAAAGGAAAATAAGCGTGGCTTGGCAATAACAGCTCTTGAATACTTTACGAGTGCTTATAAATATCTAGAATACAATGTTTCACCTTTCGCTCGGAGTAAAAAAA
Organism: Wiebesia pumilae; assembly: GCA_018907045.1. Lineage (NCBI taxonomy): Eukaryota > Metazoa > Arthropoda > Insecta > Hymenoptera > Agaonidae > Wiebesia > Wiebesia pumilae. The sequence continues at coordinate 1,552,769 of JACCHZ010000121.1, forward strand.
GAAAGAACGGAGAAATGAAGCTTCACGACCTCGATAACAGACACACAATAATCCACAAAACAATAACCCCTTATTATTGCCAGACTAGGCAATAAACACGGGTCGATCGTTTCCAGGCGCGTCGTGTCAACGTGGACGTATACGTATTCGTTGTACCTGCGAGGCAAATATTGGCTACCATTGTTGTTTGATGTTGAGTCAACACGGAATTCACAATCCGACTATCGAGAAAGGGAAGGGGAAAATTCGCGAGATCCGGGGGTCTATACATATCTCATTGTTGTCGTCAGACTTTTCAATTAGCTTTCCTCTCCTCCATTTCTCTCACTCCCGCTCATTTTCTTTCTCTTACCTTCTCTCTCTCTCTCTCTCTCTCTCTCTCTATGTCACGCACAGCTTTATATGCTTTTTTCTCCTTAAAGCAAACAATGCGCAAAACGGGGGGTATACGCAACTTGATTTTTTAATGAAAAAGCAACACTCGCCATACACATCGATATTATTATTATTATTCGAACGCCAAATTCGTCAACCGATCCATCGAGTCTTCGTCGTCACTTTTTTAGAGTTCCGCGTTAATTATGGTATCCAAAGAGTCCGATGTACTTACGCGTTCGTTCGGTACGAATTTCTCTTTAACACTTGATTTTACAAAGCATGAAAAATATAATAGAAGTCGTCCTAAATATCGATTGATACAATAAGGTTGAGTAAACATTGTACTTCTTGAATATCGTTTGGTGTCCCAGATCTTGGAAATAAGCTATTACCGACAGATAGATATAAGCGGATACGGTAGACCCTAGCATAATAATAATGATTAATAATTCGATGACGCTTTGTACTTATTAGAATTTATTGCAATTTATTCATTATTTATTCATTACCGTTTCGAGCATTTATTTCAAATAATAAATTAATTTACATTTTTGTTTCGTATCTCATTTATGCACCATAACACGTCGTTTTCTTCATTCATGCCAATATCCCGACTCAATGCATCCAAATTATTACTAGTACCCGAAGCACATTCTCTGTTGATGTTGAAAGACGTTGAGCTTCTCGGATATTCTGATTCTTAATGTACATTTCGTAACGCATACCGCTTTCTTGTTATTTGCCAAGCGATTTAAGATAAAAAAAAAAAAACACATTTTTCGAGGACGATACGAGCTACGACAGAAGCAAATGGCTCTATCAACTCTTGATGAAAGATCATTTTAAATAATAATTTCTCCCCGGGCACCCTAGCGTGCAGTTAACGTTCCTCTGCATTTGCTGGAGGTGTTGGCTCGACGCGATGCATCATCGAGTTCGACAGCGATATCTGCCGAAAACCGAAAATTGTCAATAGAGAGGAAACTCGTACTCGGTTGAATGTACGCGTTGACCTTGTTGACTTGTTACGTTGTCGGATGCCGCTTTCGTGATTTGCCGATCTACGACTACACGTCGAATCCGCCGCTGCTTGCGCCCTCGACACCCTTCACCCGTTTCACCGAGGAGTACGACCGCCCCCTCCCCCAATTATCGCGGTCGTGATTGCGATCCATCGACCATTACACGCTGCCAGGTAAACTCTCTTGTGCGCGATCGCTCGCTGACCTCTTCTCCGGCTTTGCGAGCTCACACGAATGGAAACACGTGCAGCAATGTGCGTGTGTTGCGTAGCTCCTACGAGTCGATGCTTTCGATAAAGAGGCTCAACGGCATCTCGAACTTCGATCTGAAACCAAGTCCGACGCAGCGGTGCCTCTTGTTTCCTCTCTTTTGCCCATTAATGATCAATAGATGTACTTGGCGTCGACGATACAAATCGAGATCACTGGTTTATTATCAAGAGTTGCACGGTAAATCTGAAAATTCAAATTTCCGACGGTTACACTTTATTCGTCATTATTATTGCATGATCTTTTACAAAGTTGCAACGTTTTTTATTAAGAGTTTGATTCGTAAGTTTCTTATTGGAAAAGTATTCAATGACTGTAATTTCGCATACAATAAAAAGGCAAGTTACGGTACAGTCGTACATCAGTTGCAGTGTTATATACGATTATATATACTTATTCCTTATCAGTCGTTAAATTTCAAAGCTTTTAAAAGAACGTGCGCGTACACTTCAGGTTCATTGATTGCAGAAAAATCGATAAGCGCGCAAATCCTAGCCAATATACGAAAACATTTTAAGCACAGGGCTATATTCACCTTTCGTATCTCCATCGACTCTCACTCCCTCAGCGATGCAGCAATACTAGTTCACTCGTACAACGGGGCGCCGACCCACAATGGAGATGCCACTGCTGTGGAGTCCAATGAATGCGATTAACGACAGAATCGAAGAGAGATGGAGAGAGTGGGAGAGAGTGGGAGAGAGAGAGAGAGAGAGAGAGAGAGAGAGTGTAATCTGACGGGGCATATCAAAATGTAGCCGTCGGTGTTTGAGTTCGCGGTTCCATCATGAATCAATTATAACGCAGATTCGTACACAAAATGCAAGAGCGGAGTATTGCACCGAAAGCTATCCTCCTCCTCTCTCACTCTCTCACATCGTTATGCTCCTTCGTGTAATACATATCTGGTGGGGAAGACTAGAATCATGAAGAGATAATTAACATCATCGATAATGATGAATAATACAAGTCTATTAAAAGAAGATAAGTACAAATAAAGTAGATGATAAACAAAATAATTGCAGTGATAATGATTTTAATAAGAAGAAACAGAAGAAAAGACAAAGGCAATAAATAAAGATATAATAAATAAGAAGAAAATTTTCAGGAGATAAAAATGTATATATGGGAAACTTCTTTTGAGCAAAATCACATAATTCGTGCAATTAAGGAAACATATGAAAAGCGTAAAACATATCTACGAAATGGAATATCAGTCAAAGACACTAAATGAACGCGTAAAGATAAGTAGTGATCCACAGGAAACATAAAGCAACAAAGTATCAGTCAGGTTATAAAAAAGTAAAGTAAATATAACGAGGAACACGTCGATCCTCAATATCTCACGCACATGTTCGCCTGTGAATTCGCTCTCTATCCGCACTCATTTCGATGTGATGTGATTCGATGCCGACCGTTTCACCTCCGCAAACCTCCGCAAACGTCATCCATTTTACACGGTTATTCTATCGATACACAATTGCATTCCAACATAATTTTCAGCCTGCGTCTCTCTCGCTCCCCCTCTCACACCCCCTTACACGCAAATGTAGGTCTAGATTGGTAGAATCTACCGGTGAAAGTCAAGCCTAGAATAGTGATGCGAGCGATTCGCCCCGGTAATAATGTTTTCGACTTGGTAGAATTTCCCTCGTTAACGCATACACGTACAAATCCTTAAACAAGCGCGTTTTGCTAGAAATTAACACGCTATAACACGTTTATGTTGTCGTAACGATGTAACGACTCTTGTTTGTGTCTAAAGTTTTTTTTACTCCCTACTCTTGGATCTGCGACGCAGTGAGGTAATACGCAAATCAAAATAAGGAAACAAAATAACGTTTGAGTATAATCAAAAAATGTTCATGAAGCGATTATTTATATTGTAGCACAGAACGTACGTTTCGTAAAAGTATTTATTTGAAAAACGTTTTGATAAACAACATTTTTAGAATAATTATAAAAAATATATTAAAGCGGCGATAAAATAGCGGCGCATAAATAATAATATAAAATTATATGTCACGAGAAATAGAAAACATAATTACAAATAAGAACTGCTATTAATTACTTTATTATTTACTGTTTGGAGAAACCTTGCGGTAAACAATTTTTATAACACGTAACATTATGTTTTGATAGGTTGAAAATTGAAAAATGTCGCTAATTCTTTTTAATTCCGATAAGAATATTGTCAGCTTTCTACGACATCCACTAGAATTATTTTCAAGCCACCTCGTGCATCAAGAAATCTAATTGAATTAAATTAAATTATGAATTCGCTGAAGAATTTTGATGAATATAGTGACATCGATGTTTTACAGAATGTCTAGGAAATCCATTTGAATTCCATTACATTTATTCGTACGTAATTCTGGATACGTAATTTTGGATAAAAATAATTTTCTTTTGAAATCATAAAAGTTACTTTACATCTTAACAACGAGTAAGTATCTTTGCTCGTGGTCGTTATAGTTAATAGTGGATAATAAACAGCGTATCATAGAAACGACGGATAAGGAGTAGGATAAGAGCCTAAAGTTTTTATTGGATCGGAAATTGAACCATGGACCTTCAATTTTATCGAATGACTGCTCTTCCCAGCTGAACTGCTGGTGCCGAGAAACTTTTTTCCGCGAGTTATCATCTTGTCATTATTGTAATAGGCAGTTGCGTTACTTTGCTTACGATACATATCCGACACTTACAAAGTAACTATTTAAAGGCATTTTACAAAAATTGAATTTAAATGTAAGAGTATTTTTGCGACGATTGCAAAACAATTATGGACGTTTCATAAATCAACAAATAACAGCAAGTAAAAGTAATTAATGCCTGAGAAAGAATCGAAGAAACCAAAGGCAATATTAACAATTTTTGTTCTACACTTAGATAATTATTTAAGATCTGATGTGGATGCACAAATATGGCAAGATGGAAAGTTAATTAAATTATTAGCTTTCATTTACAAAAGGCATATAGGCTTGGAAAATGTAGAAAAAATTTGTTTGTACTTATGATTCGAAAATATAAGTTGTACGTTTGTTAACATGAATTAAAAAATGTATAAATACGCTATACGTATATGGACAAGATTCGTTACCGAAAAAAGTAACGTTGATCAAGAATCGCCTATAATTTAATGAATTAATAATAAAATTCAGAAAAAATGGATGTCGATTCACGACGAAAACTTAGGAGAACATTGAGTAATTCAAAATTTTCTATTATTGATGGAGTTCGAGTCAATAAAAATGAAGATACTAGTACCTTCTCTGGTATAGAGAGGATAAACTTAACTAGAGTTTGATGTTTCTGGTTTATTCAAGTCACGTCTTGAGAACTTTGACCCATATATCCACACAAATCGGCATATAATCTTTAAATAGACACAAATTTAATATTTCTTAATATGTGATGCACGTAAACGTACCTCAGATTTTTAAGTACTACAATTCATGTTTATTCTCTATCGTCGTTGTACGGAAAATGCTAGTCACCTACATTCCATTAGTTCTCCAAATGAATTGTGCACGATTGAGTTCTAATTTTTACTTTTATCGATTTCACGTTGCATTCTATTACTCCATACCTAATACGGACAATATTATTTTAAACAATAATATTAGAAATCTAACAAAGTTGGTACAAATATACGAAATATACTGTGCTTTAATTGCACTGGAATTCGATTACAATAATACGATAATACTATTATTGTAATCTGGTTTTTTAATTATAAGCTGGTCTCTTGGTCTAAATCAACACTGTCCCCACTTCCACCATCTTCCGAGTTAAATAAATTTTTGAGTATTGTTGCGGGTTGTTGTCGTTATATTTCGTGTCTTGAATTTACCGCAAAGTATTAAAAACGGACTTGCTTAAATTTTTTCACCGCAATTATCCGAGTAATCATAAATCATACTCGTATAATCGCAGGAACATTAGAGAAGCTTATTTGTTGCATTATCATCGCAAATAAAAGTAATTGAATCAGGAATGCGCTCGAGTACAAGGTCACACGTAAGAACGTCATTTCTTTTGAAATATAACACCCTGTGCATGTGTATATGTGTGTGTGTGTGCGTGCGCGCGTGCGTGTGTCTGTCTGTGTGCGTGCGCGCGTGTGTGTATATATATGTATGTATATGTATATGTATATGTATATATATATATATATATATACATACATACATACGCGCGCGCGCGCGCGTGTGTGCCTTCGATTGTTGCATTGCATGTCAACCGAAGGCTTTATCAGTTCGCAGTCACGAGTCGTACAGAGTGGAAGATCCATCGCTGTCTCGGCTGACGTTTAGATCGCTGCACCGCGAATCCTCGTAAACAATAGGAAATACATCAGACTCTTGGTTTATCATCGAGATTTCGTATTCAGTGAATTTATTCTTTGTGTGTTGCTCACTTTGGTGACGTTAAGGGAACGTTTAAGGCTTTCGCGAAATGAATACCGGAACTAAAGTTGAACGCGAAGGGAGTAAGGGCAAAGAATCCCAATTGATGAGCTTTGCGAGATGTAACGAGGTGGAACGGTAATTAAGGCACTGTTCCGATAGCCAGCGATGTGTTTCTTCATTGGATGGAGCGAAGGCTGCATAAAAATCCCTAATTTGTAAAATGACCTTGGCTCTGGAGGTTTGTCAAATAACATACAACGTAGAGAATTACGCGTGACCAAATCAAAATGAAATGAATCCTCCTCTAATTACAATGGCAGTCGTACATCAATTGCCGCGACGTAATTGACGCAATTACCATTTTATAATTTACGGCCTGTACTGAATTCATCGAATATCTGCATATAAAGAAACTCAAGTTTATCGAATATATAGCTGTTGAAAGATAATTTATTTCGCGCCAGACTCCCGCTTGTTTGCGACTGTTCAATTTCCTAACTCTTAAAATGCTTCTAACTTGCTATCTTATCAAGGTAAATCGAAAAATTATTTCGCTCGTTTTCACGACGATCTTGAACCGAAGAAAAGTATATTCCGTCTCCCGCGCTTTAATCGATTAAATCGCACTTTATTTCAAAATGTTAATTTCAACTTATTTTATTATTCGGTTCACGCAGAGATTTCGTTAATGCCTAACAACATTAGGAAATAGTCGTATGTCGTATGAAGAAAGTCTTTACGAATACGCTGGTAAAGCGATGATAAATGCAATGCTTATGTAAAGGAAGCAAAGTATTTACAATAAGCTACGAATTTATAGTCAATTTGCGTAAGCATAAAAATAATTCACAGTTGCACATCTAGTCTGCGTTAATTTTACGTTGCAGTTTTCGACGGAAGGTCACCAGAAGTCAGAACGACTGTCATAAAGTCGCTGGAAATTAATTGCAACTCACACTAGCGAATATAAATTCATTTGATGAAATATTTGGAAAATTGATTTTCCCTTTAAATCACGACTTTTAAATCACACATTTAGGATCTAGGAAACAGAAATAAACAAAAACCAATTTCGATGAAAATCAAGCAGCCATTAACAAACGTATCAATCTCAAATGCAACTGAAAATTATCTATAAATTCTAGCGTTCGGGTCATAAGTGAAATGAACTTACGAACACTCGAACCCTAGCCTCTAACACTTTCGAGAGGACTAATTTTTGGAAAAAGTAATAAAATGTGCGACGCGTGACTCGTTACTTCTTAGACTAGCCTGCACATACGATAAATTAGTTAAATTAGTTAATGTTCGATCGTTATAAAATCGAGGAATTAAAGGTTCAATCCTGCCCATGAAAGAAAATCGATTCGCGCCTTCGACGTACGTACATGAAACAAAGTTAAATAACTAGTAAAAACCACTGCGGCTCTTGAATTTATCGAATATTCTTGCTCGCTATCTTCGGTGCAAACTCATTCCTATTTGTAAAGAGCATAGTTATTGTCGGAGATAATGCTGTGGCATTTGGCACGTATATCGCTATTTCTTTGTTTACATATACATTTACGTATACACACGAGCAACTCGCCTTTCTTCTTCGTTTCATTGAAGAGCTCGGCGCGTCTTCTTTCTTCCTTTCTTTCTTTTTTCCTTTTTCACTATATTGTTTTCCCGTGTACGTTTGTTTTTTGCAAATTGCACGGTATATTTATCATTTATCTAGTCAACGTGGCACTCGTTGCCTTACCTTACTAAGTGTATTTATTACATATTTCGAAAAAAGACGACTTTCTAATTGTATTGTCGAATCTCTTTAAAATATTAACTCGTCATCGATAAACAATGTAATAGGAAGAATCAAATTTTGCCGTCGTACTAGGAGAACCTCAAATACACAATCAACTTCATTACGCTTGTTAAACCGAGCTCTATTGTCTATCTCGAAGACTCGTCTACTGCTTTATTCATCATCACGTACTAAATACAGAGACACCAACCTTCGCCATAAGAGACCTTACATTGTTGCGTAATATTTAACGTGAATGTCGGTTAGATCGCATCGGATTTTGTAACGAAAGTGATACAGATACGCTCATCAATACACTTCATTATATCGAACAAACTACCAATGATGTTTTTTCATTTACAACGAGTTTCGGAACATAATTTACATCGTCTTAGTACTTCCGCGTATATTGTCTGGTATGTTCAATATTAGCGGTTGAATTTTTGGTCGGCATTAATATTATAGTCGGACGCGCGGTAATATTATAAAATGCACCTGTAAAATTTACATTTCGATGTGGCAGATTTGTTCTTATCTAACGTGACCCTTCTCGTGAGCATTCGAAAATTTATCACGCGTATGAGAAAATGATTTGTCTAGTCTAAATGGAAGATAGGAGATAGGAATGTATTGATAACGAATATTAATCCTTTGTCTACCGAAATGCTACTCAACGAGCTGATACTATAATTTATAAAATGTCTTTTAAATTTACAATTAAAAAAATTCGCTAGTAAATGCAGTTTCGCGAAACATTAAATTATATGAAGGATAATAAAAATTGAGTGCAAAATTTTTTTGCAATATTCACATTTCAACCGACGTCTGTAACTATTATAATAATTATGACAATAATAATTACGATGTTAATGAACGGATGCATAAAACCCATGTACCAGTTCTTGTTAACTTACGGAAAAATCGCGAAAAAGCGCCAATAAAAAAGTCTCACAAATCTTGCTGCATAAATATCATGTCGGATCAAGTTAGTTAAGAATCACCCAACACAATCCGTTGGAGCGAACGATTTACGAATTTAAAATTCTTATTCCATTTGATTCATTCGATTCTGCATTTGTAAAATATTACTTGTCACATATTACAAGTCAGACGAGGGAATCGCGACACTTGCAGTACTTGAAATACCAGTGCTTTAATTTTATGGTTATTCTAATTCGGTTAAGTAGAAACACGAGCGCTAACAAGGCTTATCATCTTACAAATAAGCTTTTCGTAAGTTTCAGTAAATCGTAATAAGTAACTTATTTGGCCTGGAAACTATTATTGCATGTAGAAAACGGCCCATTCATTTACTCATAAAATTAAATATTCATTAGCTGTTGGCTCGCTACGTTAACGCTACGTACACGCACCCGCAATATACGAAACGAGTTTACAAACTACCGGCTGCTTCGACTCGTAGATAAAATCCTTTGATCATCGGAAATAACGTATGTTCTCATTCCGCCCCCTTCGCCTCGCGCTCCCTCCCACCCTCTTTCTTTCGTATTAAACATAGTTTCCGAAAATTCACGCCATTACTCACATTGCGAAGCGACAACTCGCCCGGTCACACAGTCACGTCTGAGTAATAGGTTTGGCTCGCTGCTCAATCACCAATGAAATAGAGCGTTCGTAGGCAGCCGAGAACCGGCACACAAAAGATTTATAAGAGTCCACCGCAAATATAAGGGTACGCGCGAGCCATCGGTGCCACGCGGTTCCAAGTTTTATTTTCCAAGGGAAAAGAGAAGGGAAAAAGTGACGGGAAGGGAGGAGGTACGGATTCAATGATGTAATTTTGCGTCTTTACCGACAAGTTAGCTGCTAAAGCACCAGCGCACTGACACATTTCAGGCCGACAGACCTTGAGGATAATTTTCATGCCGGTGCACTTATGGAAGTAATCGGATGCATCACTTAGAAGTCGCAATTTCGCCCTTCAGATGCGTATGCGCACGGACCTGATGCTTCTTGTTGCCGCCTATGAATGCAGTTGTTACGAAGCGAGCACAGTGCCGGAATACTCTGATTCTTATTGAACAACTCTTCTCCGATCAGGTCGATCAGGTGATTATCCGCTTATTATCGGCTGACTATCGGCTGACTATCGGCTGACTATCGGCTGACTATCGGCTGACTATCGGCTGACTATCGGCTGACTATCGGCTGACTATCGGCTGACTATCGGCTGATTACCGGCCGATTACCGGGGTTATCGGTTTTGAATCTAGGTTTTGAAGATGGTAACCTCGGTCTATTTATGAATGTGATATCGCGGAAGTGGGTGAGTACGATCGATGCGATCGATTATCTTTTCGGAACGCGGTGGGGGTGGGGGTGGTGGCGGCGGGGTGGGGGGGGGGGAGAGAGGGGGTATTAAATCAATCGATGAAACATCGATTTGCAGGAAATGTTTTCTCAGCGTTCAATTACCATAGCAAGCGCTTAATTAAGAAGTTCGTAAGCGAGGAACAACCAATTTTTCTCGAAATTAACATCCTTTATGAACCTCTTTCCTCGTACGTCATCGTATGTTCCATCCCACGCATGTCCCATCGATTAATCCACTGTTCTTCGATCAACGCCTTCAAATTCACGTTCAACGCGACTACGTATCTGGATTTACGGAAAGGCATTCCATAATCGCAGCATTCCATTTGATAGCACGCGTGGGAAGCGCTAATAAAATTCTTAAATTTCCGTATAAATTCTAATTTGAGTTAAGTTAGAACAACATCTAAACGAGCCAATCTAGTACGAATCTACTCCAAGCGAATAGAAATCAAGGCAGAAAACTCGGTGCATTCCGTCGAGGTTCATCAGCCACGAGTTGCAAGGATGACACTTGTACCGGTAATTGGTGAGAGCGCCATGCGGCTACGACACTGCGAACGCAAAAGTTGGCGAACGAGGGAGCGAGAGGTGCATAAAGTGCGGCCAGAGGCGAAGATAAAGAGAATGACATAACCTCGGCTGTAAGCACTAGAGCACTCACGCACTCATGACTTGCGAAACGGATTTACACGCGTGGGACGAATCTCGGGCATTTATGATAATGCGAAATACACGAGCGCCGTTTCGACGCGCATACGCGCGCACGCGTACTTAGTCCTCGCGACGAGATACGCGCGTGTATACGTAATGCAGTCGAATCTACTTAACGCGACGCGTCCCCGATACTCGACACATCAACCGTAGTACTTGCATTACGGAGCGGCGGTAGAGCGCGAGTCGACGAGTGCCAGGATAATCGCTGAAGACGATTGGTGGCTTCCTGTCCGGGTTGCACGTGACCCCGACAGCCGCATGATATTAGCGCTGACTGACATCGCCAAATGCACACGCAACAATTTATGGATGTTTGTGAGATTGGAGGGATACGAGGAAAACGGAAAATGACCGACGCACTTGGAAGTGTCGTAAAGAGGGATTAAAAACCTCGATAAAAGGACGGTGGTGTCGGTGAGGAGGACACACGACCAAGGTGATGGACGCGATCGGGTTGACGGTAGTGCATTTTAAAGTAGGCAGAAGTGATGGGAAGAATGAAACCGACCTGCTTGATAAGATCGATACTTCAAGTATAAATAATGTCAAGTCTACGATGGGAGGTCCTTATCAAAGTAGAGCAGCGTTTGCGAATTGGTAAATAATGTAGTTAATGTAGAACTGATTTTAGGCTGGAATGTTTAACGTGACGTAGCTGGGCATCGCGTTTTCAAAATTACTCCAACGAAAGTATCACGATACCGCAAAACATCATCGATGCAGCTTCTAACGCGTTATCAGATCGGAATCTAATTGCATATTTTATAGAAGCGAGGGTACGTTTCATCGCGGTCATATACTGGAGGAATGACATTTCCTTCAAAGTTATCTCGCTACTCTTGGCTGCTGGAAAACGTCTGTGATTAGCTGTGCCACATCACCCACGTTCAATAATCCTTCGCAATAACCCACGCGATGACCGTTCGCGTTAACTTTGACCTTCATTTCCTAGAAGATATCCAAATGGCTGTGCATCGTAAACATGGCCGTTGCCATAACGTAAATAGAGAATTGTTAATTCGCAAGCTCGCCACGTCCCGTTTGTGCTTGTGTGCAGGATGGCATTGGTTACCGCGAGCTATCGTTAACGGTCTCGCTTCTTCGATCCCCCTCGTATCTATACACACACACACGCGTATGTACCTACACTAGCGATTGTCAAGCGTGATTCGTGTCGTCGTCGATTAGCGGCGAATGCGGAACACTCGGTGCAGTTCTCTCTCTCTCTCTCTCTCGCTCGCTCGCTCGCTCGCTCTCTCGCTCGCTCTCTGCACGTATACACATGTAACTTTGTATCTCTCTTCTCGATTAAGTGGTCATATTGTGGTCGGTTCCGAATTAAAAAAGCGGTCTATTAATGGAGGGTCTAGTGACCTGCATCTTTCGTTCCACGAAATTAGATGACCGAATGAATCTCTTTTCTCAATACACCTTTGCTTTATAAACCCGAGATGTATTTATTTCAACTGGATACACAAATATATAGGTGGTTACGATTACTCAATAGCGTGTACATTTTTCTGAGAAATACGTGGAAAATAAGTTTTAACACGTTGTGCGATAAAATATATTGGATGTTAAAAAACACTTTTTACACGAAAATACAAGAGAAAGTAACGCAACCATCTTGAGTCCGAAATATCGATTAATGGCAATAATATTACTTCTAACGGTCAAACGCTTATAAATTAATGCACGATGATCAGGTACTAGGAAAATTTAAGGAAAGATTTCGCGAAAGGTAAACGCGAGAACGACTCAACCGTAGCACGTTTGTATAAATTTTCATTTTTTTTGAAAATTTATGGTTCTTTGGTTCTTTATTTTTCACTCCGTACATTTAATGTTTACGCTCCATAAATGAACTCCAGTGAGTGATGAGACAAGTTTTTCGGTTTGCATTTCGGTTTTTCGGTTCTTCGCGTATAAAACGCCCATAGCAAGAGCTAATTGTAATATAAATACGTATTATTGCGAGGTGCTCTAGCTGGGAACCCACGTAATTATAAAATATCAACACAAAGCTAAGATTGCAAAGTTGAAAGTATTACTGCTTGTTATTTGGATATGTAAGTGGAGAAATAAAAGAATAGCGCTAAGAAGAGGAACAGTAATGACGTAAATGCCAGGAAAATTGGACTGGAAAAGATGCATTCAGTTGATGACCTATTTTCAGTCTCGCCTCGTACGACCAATTGCAAATGGAGCTCGTAAAGAGACGCGTAGGTGACAAATTTCCTTTATACGTTGAAAAAACTTGGTCTTGGATGAATCTTGGTGAAAGGAGAACTTTTTTATTAAAAGCAAACGACTGCACCAAAGCGTGTATAAGATATAACGAACGTATCATTTGTTTCAAAGGCATTGAAAGTGCATTGGACGTTTTTGAAGTTTTTCGTACGTTAGTTTCGGTGCGCTTATAATTCGTTACTTTTCTTGAGACAACGTAACAATATTACAACGTTTTGATATTTAATAAGCTGATTCGTACTTTCAGAATTAATATCATAGAAATCTGTGATCTCTTTATGAAAATGGTTTCTCTGATTCTCGGAAGGACGTTTTATCAATTGGTGCATTCAATTGGTAATTTGAGGAAGCATCGTTACATGGGGATGCGTACAACACAAGAATAAGCGGAATAATATTATTACAATAATTGTGAACGTTGAAAATACTTTCGAAAGAGTATCGGAGATATTGCATTCCAATTGGAATTTGTCTTATTCGTGTGTCGCTTTATCGACGATGCCGTTGTAGTTGTAAAAGAATTTCAATAGACGTTTATAATTAATTTTAAAATGGGAGTAATCTTTCAGAATTATTTATTAAAAAAAAAAAAAAAAAAAAAAAAAAAAAAAAAAAAACGAGTTTCACGAGTTATCAATTAAATTTTGTACAACTGTAATTATGAAAGTATACGATCGATAAAATGAACAGGGCTCGGCATTTGTTGGTGATTTTTGCATCTCTGCTGGGCGAATAAAATATCCACGACAATTCGGTGTCGATCTAAATAACGGTAGTTTAATTCTCAACGTCGCGCAAGTGCTGATAAAAGTCGAAAAGTAAACGTTCCTACGTGCAGCCAGACACGTGCAAAAGAACGAGATGGAACTCCAGAAAATGAGAAAATAGAAAAGTCGGTGGGAAAGGAAAGGTGCAGCGATGCGCGCGTTGCGGAAAGCTCTGGGCGATAAATCCATCGCATCGCGCTCTCGCCTATATATGTAAATCACTTATCGCCATGAGGAGAGACACTGCGCGTGCACTCGATATAATTAGGGTAGAGGTAGGCGCAGTACAGGCATGAGCGCATGCGCGTGGCTTCATGACGCGTAGCGACCGAGAGGCAAGTCTCGCGGAATTAGGCTCTTCCGTTGTTTCTATTACAAAATAGACGGCGTGATATTGCGAAGTAGCCTGTTTAGCTGACGAGTGCTGCAGCTCTACTGAAAAACAGTGTGCGAGCGAGCGAGTAGTACCGCTTTATTCCCAATTGTGTCTTTGCGCTTCGCCTCAAAAGAACGACCTTAGGCCGCATTTATTTCGGCTCTTATTTTTCGCTCTGTAAAATGGCACTTGGGTTACTTGCTAGTCTAACGGTATAGAGCTTGGAATTTCAAATGGCATGTAAGTTTGTCTATTCAACCCTTCAATTATGTTAGATGCTTAATATGCTGAATATTGTCAAAGTCGTGGCACTTGTATCGGTTAAGCGCCACTTTTCGCTAAGTTACGGTCTTTAATCTTTATGAAATAATAGCACTTTTCACGGCGTTGGAAAGATAAAGTATTTAAGCCGGAGCAATGATGCGCTTATAACTCGATATTTTTATTTATATAAACGAGCATTATGGAAGTATGCGTCGCTAATAGTAAGTTCACTCGGACGTACAAATAACGCGCACACAGCGGTATGTTAAAATGGGCATGTTTACAATAAATTTTGCATGTCAAGGTAATCTCAGCGTGATAAAGCTAAAACCTATAAAAACTCGTCGAAGCCATAAGAAAACCACAATCATTACATAAAACATAATTTGAAATATTTATTATTTCTGAGGATGTTTTACTGCTTGTTTTATATCACATTGTTTTCAAAACGAAAAATATGAAAATAAATATCACTAGAAGTATCGTTCATAATTAAAAGTGCTTTTATTATTATAAAATAAAAGTATACGTTATTGACGGTCACACGTTGAACGAGATTCCTCAAAGTTGAGTTAACTTTTATCTAATCAAAAACTATTTCAAACATTTCAGTTTAAAATTTACGTGTACTTCGTACTCTAGTGTCGAAAACAGAATAGGAAAAAGTTTTTCAAACATTGTAATTTAACAGTTGTACTTAATTTACGCTTTGTCTAATTCGGCACATCGGAAAAGATTAATTTTTCTTTAATGAGATTTATTAGACAGTTGTTATTATTTATTAAGACGAGAGAAGCCAGATCGAAATTATCGCGATGCACATTGAGGCTTCAACATGATCTTACAGTAGCTGCATTTTTTTATTCACCCGTTAGACCCGAACGTAGTAACGGCGAGAATAACGATTGAGATTAACTCAGTCGTTTGAGAACAAATTTCCTTTACGACTCGGTGAGATTTTGTATCAAATTTGTTATATTAATAAATTCAAGCTACTCAAGCTAAACTTGTGTCCGTAAAACGTCATCGCATTGATTAACGATGCAATATTGAACCCAAAAATAAATAATTGTATGCTAAAAAATTACTCCGCTATTTACATTTGGTAATGAAATACGTGAAAATGAAATGCATTTCATGAAATGCTGGAACATTCCAGCCTAAAGGAAACGATTACTTTCATTCCTGATATACGAAAGAAGTGCACGTTCTATTTGCACAAAACAATAGTTCCCACTCATGAAGACTCAAAAGTTTTCTTGAAAATCGCGATTATTTACGAGATCCGATTAGTAGATCCGATCGATCGCTGCAAGTACTACGTTTGAACAGCATAATACAGAACACAAACGAGTGCTAAATGTACGCTACATCGTCATAAAACGACACCGACAATTAACGACTAGAGCGCTATTTGCGAATCTCACTGACATATTGGCACGAAAGAAAATGGAAAATCTTTTCAAACGCGCGCTGACAAGGATATTTAAAGAACAATCGTAAAATTCGGTTCAAATTCTCTCACACCCTCTTGTTCTTTCACTCGTAGACTTGTGAATGTGCCATTGATGACTCGAGCGGCAAAATGCCCTCGCAAACGTCTCGCGGCTTGCAATACTTAGCAGTTCATGTTCGTGTATTAATAGTTGGATGCGCAGCTTTTCTAGAATAGAACGCGCACAAGTAAAGTCGTCCGGAATAGTCGGTTGTGCCGAGAACCGAATATGTGCGAATCAAGATGTAGACGTCATTGCTAGAAGCATAAATGCGTTTCCCCCCCCCCCTTTAAGCCCGCTTCGGGACAAAAAAAGTTAGCCACGCAACATTGAAAGGGGCCTTTTGGAAAATTCGGTTGGAAAACTTCAGCGACGTTATCCTCGCTCTCCGCTACGTCCTTTCAATTTGCGAAATCTACGTTTATCATAAGAGTTTCGAAAAAGTCTTACCAAAAATCCGTACTCGAGTCAAAAGTACTTGGACGTCCATACATCCGTATCACAGCTTATGCGCGTAGCTACGTACGTATACACAAGCAGAAAAACAAAAGCGACGTGTTTTCTCGCGCGTAAGGACTATCCTTTAATACGAGGAAATTTCACTCTCCTTATCGCGGAAACGCGAAGCTGCGCGAAGGCGATCCATCGGCGATCGCGTGTGCAAAGACTTCAAAAGGAATCTCCGACTCGTGTAAACGCGCGTGCAAACTACTTACATCTTCCCTTCGTCTTGTAAATCAGGCGCTTTAAGCCTCGATGCCATCGCCGTTATCGAGTGGCGTTTCGTTCCACGAAAAGCCACTGGATCCTACAAGTCCTGCACACGCAATGTCAATGCTAAATCGTGCGCCGCACCAAAAGTCGGATGTCGAGCGTTATATTGCCCGTAAGGGGGATATAAGCCACTCGATCGGTCCTTTTTCGTTCGAGCTCGTTAGTTTAATAGCGCGTACGTGGACCTTCTAATGCCTCCGCGCTATTTGTTCTCCAAGTCCATCGAGGCCACTCGCGGTATTACTCGCCATTTTCATTCCAAAGTGCGCTCGCTTTGCTCAGGAACGGCAATTGCCTTCTTGAGGGGCAACGTTTCGCGAATTTTACATCGCCGTTAATATGGCCGTTAGTTCGGGAAGCCTTAAAACTAACAAGTCACTCATTCGTTTCATTAAATGAAACGCGCGTTATCGAGACTAATGGCGAAGGAATAACGTCGTTTGCAGGAGAAACCCGTAGTAAATGAGACGCTCGCCTATCTGTACAATCTGCGTGTCCTCGCGTACAATAACCTACCCGAAATAAAAGCAAGGGCTTCTCTCTAGAAAAACAAAGCAAAATAAAAAGAGAAAGATAAATCCGTCATTCATAAATTACTCTATCGACCCTTTTGCCGAACCACTTTTATCCAGAGTTTGCTTGGCTTTTACTCCTTGCACCTCGATCGTGCGCATTTGTCACGCTTCGATTGGACCAGACCCTTCATCGAATAAAGGGAGAAAAGGACGCGAAGAAAAAATGTCATACTCGACGGTCTTCTATCGATATTTTGTTGTGACTTATATTTCCCAATAATGGCGTTAAAGTGTTTTGCCGAAGCATCATTGTCGTATATATCGAACGGCGCCTTATTTTACAAAGCACTTTTTTCAAATGGAAGAGTATATATCGAAGTATATATACGCGCCGTATATCACGAACTTTTATCCAAGAGGAGGGAATTGAGATCGCTTCCAAATATTTCGTGCTCACGGATTGCGAGAGTGATAATTGAGTTCAATGCTCCCAATTGTTCAGTTTAATTAAGCAATGATATCGATCACGGACGACTGCGATTGTTTCAGCGAGATAAATAGATTAATGCGCGTGGGACAACAAACGTAAGAAAATGTGTACGTATGCAAAAGTTACGATGTTATTTGAATTATTTATTCGACTTTTCAAATTACAGAGAACGCGAGCCTTTCGAATAATCGTTATAATTAATGAACGAGAATCGTGGAGTATTTGGCGAATGCGAGCACAGTACTGCATAATGTGTGTACATTAAGTGTGTGTGCGTGCTAAATAGGATGCTGGACGTCGTGTGTAAACTGCGGGGACCATAAAGACACATGAATCTTGCAAGTTTGGCGCACTTCGCGTTCTACACCGATATTTGTTGATTCCTACGAATCCTTCTTTTTTAGTACTCCGTGTCTATTTACCGTCGTAGTGCGGCTATCAGATCTTTGATCGTACTGAAATACTACCGCTGAAATATCACGATTGTTTCATTTGCAAAATCTCTCTCCTCACTCGAATTCGATTCGCGTTTACTTTTCACCGTCATGAATATACAAGTAGCGTTAATTTATATCAAATTTTCATTTACGTGCGCGATAATTCATAGATGCTATTTTATATTTGCATCCCGAAAGAGAAACTTGGCTCTGCGTTACGTAAAATAAAATATCGCATTTGAATATGTAAAAGGCATCCGGTCGGTAAAACTGATGTAATGCGTGCGTATTTATAAAAGCATATCAATTTCTTTGTATTCAAAATCTTTTAATTTAATGAACGAGGCGATGGCGCAATCTCAACTGTTTGAATAATTTTAATAAATGCGTAGCTCCACACATTTATGGAATAACCAGGCTACATGCGTATCCCATCGCGCTCATTAATTCAGACACAAAGCTAACGTTTTTTTGTTTCACTTTTGTACTGTTACCGCAAATTGTCTCCTCTTGGAGTTTTCTGTACAGACGAGTGTGAGACACGTCGTTAAATCTCTTTTCCGATAATAACGGGAAGATACGTTCGGGAATATAATAATAAATCAGAGTTACGATTTTGTCCGCGACCGTTGAACCGCGAATTTACGCGAAGTGGATTGGCGAGGGTTGCGTGTCGCGATGGAAGACGAATATGAAAGAGATGCCCGCATACGCATTTCTTGTCCATCGAATGTAATTATGTTTCCCGATTAGATTTTTTTTCTCGAGCTCGTAGCAAATGCACTCCCCCACCGGCGTTCAAGAGCTGCCGCCGAAGTAATCAAAACCTTACTCTAGTGTGATCTTATCTCCTTTAGTCTGCGTTTCGAAAGATATAAGAATGACGTACGAGTAAAATGTACAATCCGTAGTTGCGTGCTAGGCTCTATGTTCATAAAACTTGTATGTTCGAAGACGTAGCTAAATGAATTAACGCCTGAAATTGGTTGTAATTACATCACCGAGTGAAAAATAAGTGGGTTTGTCGCAGAAAGTATCAACACTGATCTGGACTTTTAACGTCGATTAAGGCTATTAATACAGTTAGGGATTCTTGATCGATCGAGACATTACTTAATTTGGTCTTTCTCGGTTTAGTTGAGAGGAGTTGGAAATAATCATGAATATTTAAATATCGCGCAACCCATTGAACGGTCCGTATATATAATTGATTTTTTCCGATTTCTCTTTTCTTCAGCGCCCGTAATGTTACCAAAATTGCCCGTAGCAATACCAAGCATTCGGGATTAAATGTTTCAAAAAATCATCGTTTTATTACTTTCCGTTACATTCTGTATTCATTTCAATGTATTTGCAAAATAAACTTGTATGTCATGGGAAACTAATTTATACATTTAGAAGCAGATTTATAAGGGTCGTTATAGGGGTACTATAAGGGTCAGTCAAATACTCGTTATTCTTTTTACAAGAATCATTCTATTTATTTTCAATAAAATATTATGAAAAGTGAATAGAGGCACCGCATTATGTAACGCACATTTCTGTGCATTACACACGCACGCATTATATCAGTAACACGTATTCATGATAATTTAACAAGAATACAAAATAAAATTGCTGTTCTGCTGCTCGCATTTTCAAACTTTTAAATGGAAAACATTTGCTTACTTTGATATAACAATAAGTGCTTTTATACGTGGAGTATAATTCCTTATAACACATTGTTCAAACTATATTTCTTTTTGAATGGAAATGAAAATTAGTTTTTCATTACCCCGGAGTATTAACTTTGTATTTATTACCAATAAATTTAAAAAAATTTTCAAATAATCTCACGAGAGTAAAGTGAAATTACTGCCAACATTTTGATCTATAATTCCGATTTGAAATACGCAAGATTCGTTATTTTCAAATGAAACTAATTTGATGACGTAATTCTTTTATAGCCGTATACAAACGTTTAGGTAATCATGCGTACATTGAATAAACCGAATATATATATATATATATATATATATATATATATATATATATATACACATATGTACATTCCTTGCACAAGGTGAAATAATAAAGACTGTATAATTCTACCGAAGAAACCGAAAAATATCATTATATTTAATAATTTCTGCATCTTCAGAGCTTAAATTTATTATGCAAGCGCTAGATTTTAGTCCAATTCACGAATCCTTTATAATCACAAATGCATCAGACTTATAAGCATATTGCATGCGTTCAATATAAAAGCAATTATTTAAAAAATTACCAATGAGATTCTAATGCACTCAACATTCTTGGTTTTCATGATATAACTTTAACGTTCACGAGGGAAGATCATAAGTTCGAGAGGGCACATACAAGAAATTGAATATGCAATATAAAGTACACCACTGGGACTATTCCATTACAACCACATTTCCCTCGCGATAAAGTCACGAAACGCGTTTCTCCAGGCTTCCATCACTCAACTGCTTCCAAAAACCTGAATCCGAAAACTACAAAAGAGGTCTCGGATAGTTGGAGATATTTAGCATGCGTTCCAATTGTCCAACTCCTTCACGGCGACACTCCCAGGAACAGTAGAGCATCATCTCGCCTGGCGCATTGTTGCGCTTGAACAGACAACTGTTGACTTTATCTCCACGGATTAGGTCCCATTTTGTATCGGACAATGAGACGTGCCTTTATTCCGAGAGATAGAGAGGTAATTCGTACTCTTTGTCCACGTGCTAGCGAGAAAAGAAGAAACAGTAATGAGCTGAACGACGGAGGTTTCGTTTTTACACTTTTCTCGGCTACTGCGACATCCGACAAAATATTTACTTGCTTTGGGCACGAAGACTTTTTCACGATGAGCGCTAATTATACGAACTTTTCTCATTGTAATGCTCAACTTGTTCCAGTTAATTCGAGTAGACGAATATTTTCCTTCTTCCTTTCAAAGACGGATGGTGCCAATTGGCAGTACAATTACTCACGGAGTTGCATCGTTTAATCTGTCGAAAATGTGCATGTTTTTGAAAACATTCTTATACCGCGTATCGCTTTACTGATGGAGCTGCGTTTTCTCAAAACCGTGTTATATAACAATTTTTCTGTATACAGCTGCTTCGGGAGGGTAATCGGAAATGTAATTTCAAAGTAATTTCAAGGAAATAAACGAGAAAAAGGGAAGAAAATTAGACATCTTACGCATTTAGCTTGCCGTAAGCAGTCGAATGGTTATAAATTGACAAGATCAATAATCCGATAAACTTGATTATTATTAAATTAGGAGCTTCGTGCAACGGATCGACAACTCGCTTTACGCATATTTTCCAAAGTTCCAGCAGCGTCCTTTGAAAATTCCTAGTGCTGAGTTGGCAACTGAGAGGCAACCAAGTCTCCTCTGGATTAAAAAAATATACGTATTTCGGGGACGTGGGAAGAAAAAGGAGAAAAATCACTTTATGTTCGGGGTGCTTTGATTGATTGTGTTAATAAGAAAGTTTTCTCTCTTGCTTTATCACTTGAGAGGCGCCAAGAGAGCGCAACCCCATTATCAATTAATGCGCGCATTATTGATCGCGGATGATTGATCACCAAAGTGTCTTTTTCTCACAGACATTCATTCAATTTGTGCATACAATTATCGATGAGGATATTTCAATTTTTTTCTCTTTATTACTAAGCAAATCCGGAATATAGCAAAAATTATTAACTTACAAGATTTGAAGCTACATTGTATAATACTTGAAAGTAAATACCCGTACGGGGCAACTTAACTCGTAACTTCCTTAAACGGGAATCTTTAAAAACTTCAAACATTTACCCAATACATATTCCATAAATTAACATTCACCGATGGCATAAAATTTTACAATATTATTCAATTAATTTTCAAAACATTTTCCAAGTAACTGTACGTAATTAAATAACCTTTACCTGGTCTGTCGTCTATTTAAATTAATTAATTTTATCTAACGCTAAATTATTATTTGCTTTCAGGTAAGTCATCATTATTCCAATATAACGCTGCGCTGACAAATGAATTACTTTCAACAAACACTGTTGTACGTAAGTAAGTCTCCAAATAACTTTAGAGCTTAATTGATTTGCGATTGCATATAGTTACACGTTCTTGTGCTCTGTCTTATTTATAAATACTATATTGAAAATTGCGGAACAGCGATTGAATCAACCGATGCCAAGACTTTAAATTTAGGTGCATTTTTCTCTTCATAAGAGCTCCATTTAATATGCTATTCTTTGCATCTTCTGCTTAAAAAGATTGGCTTTATATATGAAAGGATAAAGCGATTATAAATAGCGATTTTGAAGAAATACAACTCTCAAACTTGTTTTATCATAAAATTATTATTTCTATTTAAATACTTTCGAAATAAGTATTCCTTGAACGTATTTGAACACGTTTGAACGTATCAAATCAAGAAAAACTGAAAAGAAATCTACTTTTCGATTTTAGGTAAATCTTTCGAAGTATATTGAAATTAAAATAATCTTTACTCAACGTTAAATAATTTGAAAATACCGCAGTTACGTGACTGTTACATAAAAATAGGAGCATCACAGACATCCCATTCTACTCAATGACGAGCAATTGTTAGAATTGAAAAGGTATTAACTGCAAGCTGCAGAGATTTCGGAATAAATAAAATCATATTGCAATGACCCCACCTTAAAGTGCACACGCATTTGTCCACAAATGGTAAGAGCTTATTTCTTTGATACCATTATCTTCCACTTTCTTATTCTCATCATCGTCTTCCTTCTACCTAACATTTGTATGTACCGCGACTGCTTAACTCCTTAGTCTCTTCTTTTGCGCATGAAATTTTGAATTCGTTATGAAAATATTAATGCGAATAAGTTTTAAATTCGTCACAGATATATTGACTTTTTCTTCGGGCAATGTTACTTGTCATATATGCGTATTCAATCAATTCATTTAAAACTGAACATTTCTTAATAGGTGTATTGTAAGAATATGAATTCATTCGAATTATAACTTGAAAATAATAATTTTGTGTACAGAATATGAAAACCAACCGGCTTAATTCGCATTTCTAGTATTAATTAGGTGAATTATTTATTCTGAGGATATAACTCATTCTCATTCAACGAAATAAGAACTATTTGCATTTCTAATGAAGTCTTTGAGATTGAAACTTTTTGAAAGCTAATATTTTCGTTAAATATCTTATTCTACCGCTTAGTTACTACGTTGCTCTACGTATTAATCAGCTTCACATTATAAATAAAAATATTACAATTTTAATATTGGGTAAAAAATATAAAGTTGAATATTTATATAATAATGTCAAGTCTTTAGAATTACGCAATGCTACGAGAACTATTAATGGCGGAATGATACCTATTTTTCGAGAAATTAATTATTCCAGTCTATGAATATTATATATTTGATGGATAATGTAAGTAAACCTACTAATAAGATAACGCGAGCCTATATCGCGATTAATAAAAGATCCTCTTCTTATTGCTTTTAGTCCCGAAAATGTTTTTTTTGTCTTGAAAGTCTAATATGTAAGAACTTTTCTATTAGTATTTCAATATGTCTTTGACTCATCCCTAAATAGAGCGTTTGGAAACTGAATCGTTATGTTAAATTATTTCGATATTTCTTACTGTATTAAATGGAGTTATGTACACTAATTGGACTTATTTATTAGTATAATGCAAAAACTATTGACTATTTAGTCATACGTGCAAATGAAAATAGCGATAAGATGTTTATACGGACTTTTAAAGACAATGATAAACGAGGAAATTAACTGCATCGAGTCTCGTTCTCGAGCCGACGAACGTTTATTACCAATTTTCCTCAAGTTCTCCCCTCTGTCAAACTCATTTTGTCAATTAGAGATCGCGACAGTACTCAATATGGAATTAGTGGCCGAATACGCTTCATTAAACACAAGTGCGCATATATAAAGGAAGTCCAGTATCCAAAGTTGCTCTAAAATTTAACTCAACGTCCATTTAAGGCTGGACCCTTTTACCGTCTGCAAACACAAAATGCATTATTTATCGCGGTCACCGATTCATCGGATTCCGTTAAAAGCGAAAGAGTTGAGGGAACTGAAAAGTGGAAGATTGGTGAGAGCACTTTTAAGGGGTTGAGATGAAGAGAGAGAGAGTGTGAGTGAGCGAGCGAGGGGAGTGGGAAAATTGAGACGTATGAAAGAAAAGTAAGAGGAAGTTCCTTTCCTTCGATACCGATGTGTACCGGGTCTTACCTTATTCTCGCTATGTGAATAGCATTCACTTGCTTCGAGTTTTTCGTCTTTATACTTTTTTATTTTTAGTTCTTCTATATAGTCAGTAGTCGATACTCTATTTGGATAGAATTTTTTGACTTACAATAAAAGTTTAATTAAATTGTATTTACTACTCGTGTAACGTAATCAACGTTGCTCCTATTTTTTTTTTAAATTAAAACGAAAGACGTGCGAAAATTTTCAAAAAGTTCCGCGTTACTCGCATATTCATAGGTTCAGCTCAGTTTCACTGTAGTACTAAGGACTCGTGGTTTTCCCTTACGCGTTAAAATAATTATCTGTACAGGACATAATTATTTGCATGCTTGTCATGTATTTACATGAAAGATTTATAGTGAACTTGTACGATTCGCGTTGTAGATTACAAAAAAGTACTGTGCAGTTAAGTAATAAATATTGATTTTCAGGATTAGATAAAACGTACACTCGATGCAAATGTACAAAGTTATCAGCACGAAACTATTTCTTATAAGAATTTCACACTTTCTTTCACAATATTTTCGTAATTATACGATCAATTCATCAGGCTCAATATTTTTCGTCGCGAATTTTCAGATCGATTTTGTTTTTGAAACTACAATTTTCACGAGTCACATTTAATAACCAAAGTCGTAGGTAAATAAAGTGCTTAACGTGCGCAATCAATGATTCTCGCAATAGTCTCATCAATGAATATTATTATATAAAAATGAAATAAATATTGTATACAAATTGTATCATAATTCTGACTGAATGACGATGCGATGGAATTGTTTTAAAATAACGAGTTTCTAGAAAGCTTAGCTACGAAAAACAATAACGACTCGTCACGTTGAAGAATTAATTGTTTTTGCCTAAGTGAGCGCCAAAAAACTTTAAGTACTTGGACCATCAAAACAACCTCAGCTTGTTCTCCCTTCCGTGAAAGAGCTGCGGAAAAATGAGAAATACATCGACAATGGTTTCGCCGTCTCGCGCAAATTTTCACTGCGCTAATTACGAAAAGCTAAGGATGCGCGACCGCTACGCACAACAATGAGAAAGTGAAAAACTACAAGAGCAACGGAGAAATAAAAAAGGTACAAGAGAGAAAAATTGAGAGGGACCAGTACTAATGCAAAATGCGGAGTGAAGTGGAGGGTAAGGAAGAAAAAAGTAAAGGATTAAATGAAAAAACAATATAGAAAGAGAAAAATAAAAGTAACAAAGGAGTGATAAGCGCGCGCGCGAGTGAGAGAGAGAGAGAGAGAGAGAGAGAGCACATGTTTGGAAGAATGAGCGGAGCAGAGTAAGAAAAATACGTGGAAAATGAGAAAGAGCGTAAAAAAGTGAGTAAAAATGGGAAAGAATCAGAGAAGAAAGATGAAGAAAGAGAAAGAAAAGAGAAAAAGAGAATGAGCGAAGGAACGCGAAGGGGAGCGCCAGACCAAAGTGAATCGAATAAACATCCAACTCGAGAGTTTCGCTAAAAGACGAGGGTGAGGAGAGAGAAAACGATAAGGGTAAGAAGAGTAGAAGAGAAAGGCGAGTGTGCAAACGACTCATTCCCATTTTCTCACCCTCAGCACAGGCTTCTTCCTGATTTATGTTAATGTTTTTGTCTCTCGGCGAAATACACCAAAAAGCGATCCGATTTCGTGCTCTCTTTCTCCCTCTCTTTCTCTCTCCTAGCCTTTATAAGGGAGAGAACTCTTTCGCGATGGATAGAGAAAGTGCAGCATTCAGATTAACTTAACTGCTTTAAGACGGCAATAAAGGTCGGGACGATTTAACTCGTTCGCCTTTGCGAATCGCTTGGTCGCGCTTCTCGGCCGAAAGCCGTAAGAAGAGAGAGAGAGAGAGAGAGAGAGAGAGAGAGAGAGAGAACAAAACAAGGATAAAGAGAAATAGTTACTCTAGGATAGTTACCAATATGAGAGACAACGAACAAGAGCTAAACAATCGAAGCTGCTCGTGGGCTTACAAGTTTTGCAATTGGATTAAAAATATTTTTCAATATTTCCCGTTCGTTATCTCAAATGTTACTTTCCACCGTTAATCGTCTTACGAGTGAAGCTCTAGAATATTCACACAAATATTTAGCTAATGAAGAGCAGTTTTACAGCTGCCACGCTATGACTTGGTAAAGTAAGGATACGAATGTCAGATTTGAGTGACTTTCGTGACTATATTCTTATTCTTATTTTTATTATTTTCATCCCTAGTTATTCATCCTTTAGAATACGAATGTAACAACGCATTCGAGAAATCCTGTTGATTGTGGACTGATTTTTATCGAGCGCAACCTCCACTGCCTCGAATTATTTAATTTTTCAAGTTTTAAATGTTGAAATTAGAGGGAACAAGGGTAATTTTTTCAGCAGCGCAATGTCGAACGAATTGATTAAAATGTACTGGTTCTATAAAATAATGTGATATTTTAGAGGATTTCATATCGAGAAATGAACGAAAACAATGAGCTGAAACTCATTCCCTTTTATAGACAGACACATAGAGCATGTAATGCTTTTAGAAGTGAAAGAAATAGAGAGAAGCTCAGGGAGGTATTGCATATCGGCCGTAATGGGGAAAGTTGGAGCTCGGGATGAGCGAGTGAACGCAATTGCTACGCTAGGGTTGTACGGAGGCGTCAATCAATCCGTCGACCTGCACCTTCCCCACTCTCCCGGTCATGTCCCTTTCGTTCTCTCGTTTCTCGCTCTTGCTTCTCTTTTCTTCCCTTTCTTCCCTTGCGCGCTTGCACCCTTTGCTTTAGACTGGCTCTCGAGGTGAACTTTCGCGCATAATAAGTCGGCGTCAAATTTATCGTGCCGCGGACTGTTTGTACACTTTCTCGAAAAATTGTATTTTCTAAATTGTTTCGCTTCGACGAGCTGCGAGATCGATTCGCTTTCCTGTCTCAAGTCTTAAGTCTAATAAAATATAAGGCCTCGTGTGGGTGACTCCATTCCGCAGAATTACGCTCTTTGCATAGAAAGCCGAAATTCGAGTCCCAATTGCTCGTCTAATTCATAGAAGTGATATATATTAATAACGACGAAAGTTGGAAGCATACTATCACTTTGCTAACGTCGCTGTTGTTGTTGTTGTTGTTGTTGTCGTCGTCTGTTTTAACATCGCGTACAACAAAATGTAGTTTGGTTAATTAATTGATCCCCGACACCCGGAGATATTTCAAAGTTTTCAATGTTGTAAATTATTGTCAGATAATCGATAAGTCGGTGAGATTTTGTACCAACCATATGAAAAGCACATTGACCTCTTGAAGCGAAAAGGATTATCGCACACATTAGTTAAGACTGACCGAATTGGTAACGGAACAAAATACTTTGCAAGTACCCGCAATCTAAACTAGAAGAAGTAATATTTTCTCTTCTCCATTTATACTTGATTTAGTTTCCACTCTAGACTAATATATTATCTCGGTGAGCTTGTCC
Organism: Wiebesia pumilae; assembly: GCA_018907045.1. Lineage (NCBI taxonomy): Eukaryota > Metazoa > Arthropoda > Insecta > Hymenoptera > Agaonidae > Wiebesia > Wiebesia pumilae. The sequence goes on from JACCHZ010000121.1 coordinate 1,580,775, forward strand.
CGACATAAGTATTGTGGACAAAAATATCCAAATAATCGCCTTTTCAACCAAAAATTCAAAAGTGAAAACGAACTTGTTTCATAACACGTAAATCAGCAACTAACGTTAAATATATACAACCGAACAATTCTGCTCCAAGTCAATTCTCAGTATAAGCAAGAGCTAAGGAAAAGGCATCGAAAATGAGGTTGAAATCCAGGGCATAAGGAACGAGAAAAAGAGGGAAAGCGACTCTTCAAATGAACTTCTTAATAATGGTGATTCGCGTGTCTCTTTCTTTTGCACGCCTTTTTCGTAGGAAAACTGAGCAGGAGACGCCTCTGACTAACCTGATGCTTATTTCAAAGTAGATAAGTATCTTGCCAAACTGAAAACGAGTCGAATCAATCGCGAAAGCAGCAGTACGCTGTCGGTGTATGGCTGCTATAAATATAAAATGGATGTGAACCACGGAACATGTTTTCCTGATTCTTCCATTTATCTACGCTAATTCGTAAATTTAGCGTCGGCGACATTTACTTTCGAGGGAACTTGGAAACGTATGAAAACTGATTGTGGCATTTTCGCTGGAATTAATATACATTTTCTGCATTAAAATATTTCATCGGCGACAAAAATTTCACATCGATGATAAATTTAATTAGCACAGCTAAAAGCGCGTTCTCTCTCTCTCTCTCTCCCTCTCCCCCTCTCCCTCTCCCTCTCCCTCTCCCTCTCCCTCTCTCTCTAATCGAATGAGTTTGAACTTTTTAGATTACGCAAGCTATTGAAGTATTTTTTTTCTCAATTATACTAATATTACAAATTAAATAAGTGAAATGCGCTCAATTTACTATTTAGTATTTAGCCGTGTATTTTAATATTACAAATTTTTACGGTTTCTTGTACACAAATATTCAAAGTGACACGAAACTGTAGTTGGTTGCCCCTAACTTTCGACGATCCAAAACGCATCCCCTTATTATCGTATCGCCTACTCCACTCGCGTCTTCTTATTCTTCGTAAAAATGAAATAAAAAAGAAAAAAGATAAATTAAAAAGCAGTCAACGGCCCGTGTCCACTTAAACAAGGCGAACGTCGAGCGTGATAAAACGCCGCGGTAACCCTCATTAAGTCGGCCAATAAATATGTAGCTCATCCCTTTATTCGGGTGTAAAGCAGACGATACCGCGTCCCGGCTGTTTATTGTTTTCTCGTATGAGAGCTTCGTGAATTCGGACCTCGGGGATCCGTGGCTCCGGGATTACCTTATCTGCGGACCCTCACGCTCTCGCCTCGCACTCAAATCCGCCGTTCTTGAAGCATAAGATTCGACGCGCGCGCGTGTGCGCGTGTGCGTGCGTTGAGAGTCACTAGATGTAGAGAACGAGTAAGTTTTCAGACGGAGTGAGTTAGCGTGCCAGGAACCCGTACTATAAAAATTTTGGATTACCATGTATAATCAGAGTGATTCATTTCGCTTCGCTTCGATATTCGTACGGATGGACGGTATTGTTTTAGCGTCGATAAATGTTGAAGCACGTTGACTAAATTTTCTAGAAGTGAAAAATCTTTGTTATCGGAGCGAGCGTAGGTGTACGCATTTCTAAGGAGAGGTGCAAGTATACCGTGTGTATTAACTTGTTAACCTTGTCGAGTGGTCGCCTCTATAGGCAATAATTCTGCCGTTCCTTAATCTCGATGGGAAATTACAATTTATTGTATTGGAAAAGATGTTGTTTTTAATAGATTCCAGGCAAAGATAGGAAATTAATTTTTAAGTTGAAATTAAAATTAAGATAGGATTTTTAAGTTTTCTAAATATAAATAATCGGATTTATGGTACTTTTTAAATGTTTTCCTTATCACAAACTAACGTGTTAACGTGTCCTGCGAATAAATGAATGACGCCTTATTTGAATCTGCGCTTCAAGGCTTACGTAAATGAGTAATTAGCATTAGTTACAAGTGCAAAAAGTTGAATAAATTTTCCAAACTTGAATCTCCTTCGTAAGTCCGCAAAGAGGTACATTTTTCTCAGCTTATCCGAATTAATTTAGAATTTTGAAGAAACATTTAAGATTCAGTTGTACGTATAATTGCACTTGATCCGCGTATAAATAACTCATTGCGTTTACAAAAATTGTTAAGCTGCTATGGATCATAGGGAATAGGGAAACTCACGTGTAAATGTGTGTGTGTGTGTGTGTGTGTGTGTGTGTGTGTGTGTGTGTGTGTGTGTGTGTGTGTGTGTGTACATGCGCATGTGCGCGTGTGCGTGGAAAAAAATCGATTTGGCTCACAGAATATTTAATGACCTGGAGTCGTAAGACATAGTGGCCATAAAATAAAACGTATAACGCGAATAAATACATCCAGGACCGTCATATAAATCTAATGCAATAATAGCTGTTCCTAGTGATAATAATTATTGACTTTAAACGTTTGTCGATGTTAAGTCTATTTGATTTAACGAATTACTCAAACATCTGAGGCGTTTAAAAATTATGAATGTAATATTTACATTACATTCGTAATTTCCCGTAATAATATTATAATATTCCACATACTTGGACGCGACTTTGTTCCTTCTTACCTCAACATTTGCACAACTTCGATCGCAATTTTCGATCGAATCCACACGCACTCGGAGCATCAAATCTCGTTGTGGGCTCTGATACGCCGATCGCCACGAATTATCCATATCCCTTTACTTTATCAACGAGACGCACAGTGTGACTGACAAAATTCGTCAAATATGTCTCCCTCTGGCTTTTATTACGCCAATCTCGATAAATATTTGATGTCACATCGACGCTCCTCTCGGTGTACCTCGCAGAAGCGATTTACCGATATTTGTGTGCCATCCTCGTCGTTATTAATTGAGAATTATTGTTTCGCTAATTGCAGTATAAATGTTGAAATTTTCAATTAATTAAAATATCCGAGCGGCTATTTACGTGCACGGATCATGATTTAGCTCGGCGAGTTTGGACGTGAAAAAGTAGAGAGAGAGAGAGAGAGAGAGAGAGAGAGAGAGAGAGAGAGAGAGAAAGAAGCATTTCGCATTCGTTGCTGATGTTTCGTTTGTCGATACGTACGGTATTATGCGGCGCGGGTCACACTAATCAAACCGACATTTATAATTTCGCGTGTTGCTTTCTTTTACTTCGCGGCCTCCAACGCAAAGTAAAAGTATACTTTCTACGGCTCATCCGGAGGGCATCTACGTTTTATTGATGTCTGTTCATTTGGGAAGGTGTCGAGACGAAATTCCTCTAAATTTTATTCGTCGGTTGGAGCAGTTACTTATTACAGCAACTATATTGGTCGTGCAAGTTGCAATGACTTACAATCGCTTATTCATTAATCCGTAATACGAGTGAATTACCGATACCATGATAGTCTCTGTCGCGAATAAGAACTTTTAATAATTTATGTTTTGCTAACCGAACTTGCATACAAGCAGCTATTACGCTTTAGTATACGTGATTTGTATTTATGCGAGCAATAATAATTTTGTAATTAAAGATCTTAGGCATTGTGCACTACATTACGAGCGTATATTTGACATATGGATGCGATAAAAATGAGCTTTTTAATTACTCCGTTCTCGACTGCTTGGCTTAGATTTTTCAGCGAACGAAATGCTTCTATCGACGGGACATAATTAATACATTTTATATATTTTGGCAAAGTACATTTTTCGTGTTTGTTTCTATGCGTGAGTGAGACGACAGCCGGGAATATTATCATTCCCCATTGTACATTAAGTCACACACAATCTTTTTATTATTCCTCTCCGTACATTGTTTATATTTATATGCGCTGAAAAATTGCCGTCGCGGCAGTCGCTACAGTCGCTGCAGTCGCTGCAGTCGCTGCAGTCGCGTATATTAATAGAAGTCGCGTAGATGTGTGTACGCGCGCACTCGCGTCGTGAATTCGAATGAGTCACGTGTGCGCTGCTAACCGCAATTAGCCGCGCCAGAGTAAAAGTGGAATGAGATAAGGCACGACCACTTACCGGCAAATGCTTATGTACCGTGTTTCTCCTCTCCTCTCCCTCTCCCTCTCTCGCTCACTCTCTCTCTCTCTCTCTCTCTCTCTCTCTCTCTCTCTCGTGTATTATAGTTATCAATAATGCGTCAACTCTAATCTTCTTGTCACTGAGCTACACTGTACACCGTTTTTTTTCTTCAACCATTTTCTCGCCTTCTCCTCGTTAAAGCAACGCAGCGACTTCTCGCACGGGGCTTCCTCGTGTATATAACAATACGAATAGTATTAATGCGAAAGTCGAGTAATTTCACTTCATCTCTGCGCGCACTTTAATCTAGACCCGTGAGTCGATTTATGAGCGACTGGGGACGCAAGCCGACAAAACGTTTGGAATTTGACGAGTCGTTGACGGATCGATGCAACGCAACATTTCCTCCATTCGCGATAAAACTCTTAGAATTTACTTTGAAAATTATCAACACAGAGATGTAAAAGCAACGCGCAATGGCAACGCGCAATGGCAACGACTGCGACAATAATAATCATTGTTAGAGCCACGATGCTAATGATAACGTTGAGATAAGTAAGGATCGTGATAATTCGCCAAACGGCGAACTACTCGATCAACGCCCGGCATTTGGGTAAATTATTTTTCCATAATTTGACAGTGGCGTTGAATCTGCTTCCGAACAACGGAAGCAGCATAGACGAGTGGAAATATCGGTTGACCGAACGGTTTGACCGACCGAAATACCTTCTGGCTTACCGCGCCAATAATTAAGATATTTCTAGAAACGATAAAAATTACAACGATAAAATTACAACGAGTGCAAGAATTAACGAATGTCGATAAGGAGCGAACCGGTGAACTCGGTTAACAAGTAGGAACCAATTTACAATACAACCTGGTTTTATAGTCCCGTGAAAACAATCGACTGCCTTTCTCGTTCGCCGTCGCTCGTTATTTTTCCGCGGTTTCTACGTGTCTGAATTTTACCACGCGCGGTAAACATCTGCCGGAGGCTAAGTACGCAAGTTCAACGAGTAAAAAACGAAAGCAGCAGAATGATACGAGTCGTGGACGCGCGTGTCAGGTTGCGTTGGTGGTTTCATGGGACTTTGTCGAGGTCAAGAGACACGTGTAATTTACGCGGGAATCCGAACTTAGAGCGAACTCCTGTTGGTTTCGAGCCGGATTCGCTGGATTCGGAAAGGAAATGCGAGATTCGACGGAAAGCACTTTTGCTTAAATATAATTAGTTGGCCGTTAACTTTAGGCATTTAAGACTTGGACTTGATTTACATTTTATCGTTTCTCATTGAGAACCTAATGGCGTCACTTATCGTTATCGTGGATTTAAATTACGTTTACTGTAAATTGTAGCAATTAATCAACTGAAAATATTATTCAGCACTCGTAATCAATGCTCGTACATATAATATACTTAATTATAGCCAACTCTTTGAGTAATACTTAATTCCTTTATCTTTGACTTACTCCAAATGCCGCTCCGCTAGTACAAGATACCCGATGGAAAAAATTTCATTCGATAGAAAATAATCGATCAAAATCTCTGCATCGTTTGCACATGTGCATGTACGCGATTCACTTTGAGAACACCGCGATAGTACGCAGTAACGTTTAGATATTAAAAAAATAATTTCCGCGCATTAAAGTATAAGAATGAGTTATACTTTAAGTTTTGAATTAACGCTGTGTCTGTCAATTTCAAAATGCGAACATCCAGTTCGATTCCCTTTCGTAATTACGATCAGAATGCTTTGTAAATCCCAATATAATTAGTTCTTTTAAACGTACAGATAATATGCATTCGGTTTCCGAAATCCACTAGAATCTTCTACGCTTATTCAGTCGGACATATTTCGTCACCTGCCTTTTCAATAACAAAACGGCACATGTCCATGACTTCAGCCACTGCAAACGGAAGAAAAAAAAGAATAATCACGGTCGCAACCAAGGGGTTGTTCGACAGAGTTGTCACGCCCACGCGTCCGAGATTCTGATTAAAAGTAACTGAAAAGTAATCTAAAAGGTGCAGCTGAGTTTGCGTACAACTTATTTTCCAAGAGAATAGACCGAACTCATTGGCCAGCTTACGAGGTCTACGTAATTTACCGGATGCTTCCCTTTATTAAATCGTTGAAATCGTGCTATCGAATGCTGTTCTAAACTAAAGTCCTTCCAGATACCCAGAGAAGAACTTTTTTACATCTTACATTTACGACTCCACTTGTCCACTTGCGCGGAGAAAGATTTCGCGAACAGTTCATATTTACAAAATGCAAAAATAGAACGCTTGCTCTTTTAACGTAACTCGAATCCGTAATACCGAAAACCTAGTAATACAACTACCAAATCGTACGAGCAATTTTACAAAGTCATAAAACAATAAGCTTCCTGTTCTTTAATAAGTCGACCGGCACGATCGCCTGATTTACGTGAATCATATGCGGGATAAAAATCGCAAGGTGAGAAAAGGTTAAATGCAATACAACGACAACAAGTCGAGTTTCACTGGAAATACCGGCAGTAGGCCGACATCGTATTTCTCCATGTTAATTTAAATGCGTGCATACTGTCTTATACGCATACGTACGCGTGAAATTCCGTGCATCGAGGGGGTTCGTAATGAGGGCTAAACATCCCTTGGAAATTGCACGAGCAATAAATCAATAGCGGCCAGTTTCGTGCATGCCAGAGTATTTCGAGGAAACGAAAAGATGCGAGCATTTGATCGTTATTTCTTGTTGACTTAAAATTAAAGACCGAATTGTACGCAATGTAGAATGACGTGTACAAAAATGGGCGACTTGTTGTAATTTTAGTCGGGCTATTGATTATCAGTTTCCAATTTTATTGTGACACTACGGAAATTTCTTTTTTACGAATGATTTTTTTAGATTAAATCATAAATTCATTAACGTAAATTTTTTTCCTCAAAACAGGAAATAACACTCGTACGATAAGATTATATTCCATTACATTTTCAAGTCAAACACAGATTTTTAAGAGAGAGATATTTTTGCTATACCGACTCAACTGTATTTCGTTAATTTCACGCAACATTTTAGTTCAACGCGTGTAAAATTTTTGTCCTCGTTGTTGTGGTTATTATTGTTGTTATCGACAACACGGCACAAGTACTACGAGGAAGTCAACACTACTTGTGTGAAAGCTATCTACAACGTTTCGTGAAAATCTGCTTGATGCAAGTCTATTTTCATTTATCGCGGCATATTTCTCTCAACTATTTATTGAAACTTTCTGAATTTAATCCATCCGAATCATCGTTGCTTAGTTACTTTTATACGTTACGCGAAGTACGTGGTTCTTATAAATCACGAGTGTACGCTATTCTACATTTTATATCAGCGTGCTATAATTAACATTTCAATACTTTCGTAGCAGAAATTACACAAGGAGTACATCGATATCGAAGCTTGACTACTGTATGTAACGTTAGTATTAGATAAAAACATTACGTTTTTCTCATAGACCAAGCGTAAAAATCTTTCTTATCAATTTGCATATACTTTTCTTAAACGCAGCGAATGTTATTACAAACGTACTTGTACTATTATACCCAAATAGAATTTAATTTATTTAGGAAACTCGTGCGAATCGTGCATTCAAATTCCGAAGAAAAAAAAAACAAATTAAACAAATCTACATTTAATTTTATCAAAAGTGGCCCTGTTTGTAAGACAGTGTTATATTTATAAATGTAAGAAATATTCATTTCAAGCTCTTTACCACAACACAAAAGTAAAACGTGAAATACACAAAAAGATATGAAAAATACTTAAAAAAAGTGATGAAATGTAGATTGTTTGAGAAAAATGAGGTCACTCTGAATGTCAGAGATGAATCATAGAGACCGTTCCACACCACAAATTGAGGAACAGAAAAAGTTAATAACAAGGAAATAAACAAGGGCTTAGAAAATAAATAAATATCATAAGTCATTATGATGGAATCGTAATGGCAGAATCCGTTGATAGGAATCGAGTATGACATCTGCTCCTTCAAATAGTAATTTCAAATCTAAAGAAAAGCGGAGAACCTTTGCGCGGAAGGAACGTAGAATTTGAATTATTAGATATACGGAAGGACGAAGTAAAAATAAATTGTAAAAATGATTTTGTAAGCTCCATTGGAAGGTAGTAAAATTGATTTGACAGGCCATAAAACAGTATAACTTTTTTTTCCGCATTAACAATATACTTCATGCATTCATGGAAATAAAGTTAGAAGATAGTGTACTATCAATAATTGATAGTGATTTTTTAACTGGTAAACAACCTAATCTCCTATTTGAAAGATAAGTGACACACGGGAATAGCAAGGAAAATTTGAAAACTGAATTATAGCAATTTGCAATGCAGGAGAAATGAAACTCGATACGCTTTTTATGCGCTTACGAGCAATCTGCATAATAAATAACAAATGAAAAATTATATAAATTAGAGATAGGAGGGCAACGGATATTGGCAAGTTTCATTGTAAAACCGCTGAATGATACGTATAAATAGAAAAATTAAAAAAAAAACGCGAACTAGCGGAGAAAGTTTGATCGGTAAAATGATTTAAGTAAGGTCAAATTGATTTGTCAAGATCTTTCGTAGATCAGTGTAACAGCTTTCGAAAGGGACTTTAGTATTGGTGAGGCAACTAGACGTGTGTAATCGTGGTGCACGCTTATCGCAACATACACATGCGCATAAATAAATTCTTATAATTGACAAATACTGTTCAAATTAATCTATAATTATAATGAGAATTGCGTGGAATAACGTTTAAGAATGGGAATGATTTTTCAAAATGATGAATTTCGTATGAAGTTACTAGAAAACTAATAAGATAATCTTGTGTAAAGTCGAAGAAATATTTAGTTTGCAAATTTGAAAGAGATTGCGCTTTGAATTTTTTAAATTTTATATTCAATAAGGAAGTTAAAAAGTACGGAAAGCGAGTATAGATTAATAACGGCCACATTCGAAGATAAAAATAAGTAGTTCTTGCTGCTTCAAAGTTGTATTATTTTATGCTATATTTAGCACCTATTTGAAGCATCGCTACAAGAACGGTACGTTATATAAGGCTTCATCTAAAATAACACGGAATGTTAAATGGGTAAATAAATTGTATTTACCCGATTTTAGGTGAACGGCAAAAGGACAATTTTCTGGTAAAAGTAAAACTCGGTTCAAGTACGAATCCTAACCTAAAATATACACGGTGACTTACAATTTGCCCAGCGGTGTGCCAAAGATACATCTTACGTCTAGGGACCTACACATATTTAAATAAACAACAATAAATATGCTTAAGAATACGAATAAATGTGGCGAATGTGAGTGAGCGAGCGAAAATATTCAACTTTCTGTATGTAGATTGAATCTATTTCTCAGTTGGAGGACTAAAATTAACTTATCGCACATGAAGAAATAGTTAATGATATGCTCACCTATACACGCAGAGCTCGGTGTGTTGCGAGAAATAATACCCACCTGGATGGAAAAATAAACAATATCTCGATTAAAATTCCGCTCTATGTCCTACTTTACGGTAGCAATAGACGCGATAGAACATTGTACAGGGAAATATAAAAATATTGATATTAAATTAAAACTTGCACTTTCTTAAAGATGTATACATTTGTTCGATTGGCTTTGCAAACAATCAGTGTTATTCTTCGTAATGCGTTCATACGTTCAATCAAGTCGCAAAATGAATTTACCTCGTTTAGTATTAGCCAAAAGGTAAAATATGGGAACTCAATGTTCGACCCGAAACTTATAAAAGTAGAGCGATACCGCATATTTACTGGATTGTCATAAACGATACCGTTCGTGGGAAAAAAGATTTATTGGTAAACGTTACGTTGATCGAGACTCGATTAACGTAATTTTCCTACGGAATAAAAGGCGACTATTTATCTCTAAAATAATTTATTGCCATTTTAAGTAATAAACAGGGAAAAATTCCTTCAATTCAAAATATTTACATATTTATTTTTCAATACTACGCGTTATCGCGAGCATTACAAGCTCGCCATCTATTAACATTTTATTCACAGACTGCCACTGTGACACACACGTTCGTGTGTCAGTGGTAAACTATTTCAATTTTTGTATTTTTACCAGATAACGTAAACCGCAATCGATCTTTTACGTCCGTAAAAATAAGTAGAGCTCTACATCATTCATAAAGTTGAAGAAATTAACGTAAAGAAGTATATTATAAAAAGAGACAACCACTGCAGCATGTACAAACGTATGAACGACTTTTATCGACTAAAGGTTATTTAAAAACGCTTTAATTTTATTCACACGTGATTTATAACTAGACGTATAAAATTTAACAAATAACAAAACTAAAAATTACAAAAGAAAATATATTTGCACGAATACATTTTAAATGAGATTTATATATATATAGCGTAATAAAATTTTCAAGTATTAAGTCGAATAATAGCATTATTCAACATAAAATAAGAAAACAAATTTTTAATTTATTGTTTATTTTTCGGTAGTCAGGAAAAGATTATTCTTTTAATTTCATTGTTAATGATTTACCGAGTAATAAATAACGACGACCACTTACATAAAATTTTATATTTATTAAGCACGTAAACTGAAAAAAAGAAATTGCAAGAAATTGATAAAGGATTATAAAAGAAGTTCGCGTCGAGTAATCGGGTGAGAAAAACAAAACAAAAAGAAAAAAAAAAAGAAAAAAAACGTTGAATTTATATTGATTTTACCCGAGAAACTGCTTACTTTTGATCGCGCAAAACGATAAGAATTAAGATAACAAATTAAAATCTCATATCATTAGCCGACTAGGAGAAAACTGTAAATATACGAGCATTCTACGCGAATTCTTTTCTTACTAATTCACAAGTCTCTTGAGAAGTGAAGCGAATACATACAATATATATTGCATTATGTAGTATCAAGTGTAATTTTACTTGATGGCGACAAAAGAAAGTGTTATACCAAGACAATGCACGAGACGCCTGCGTAATGTCGTCTCGTATAGTTAACTAGAGCGTTACAGTTGCAATTGCCGAGGGATTTACAAATATACTGACAAATGCAAAAAAACTATGTACACGAGTTCGTTGCGCATAATGGGTCTTTGATTCGTGTGCGTGTTTGTGTGAGCGCACGCGCGCGCACGTGCATATGCAAATAATTAAGTTACTTTGCGTTAAGAAATTCTTTTGTTAAAACGTAACCTAATAAAGATCAAACTTTAATAAATTGTTAAATTTATGCAATAAGCGTAAAATAGACTACAAACTCCTGAAAAAATTATTACCAATATGTTGATACTAATGTTTATTCGTAATGTTTTCAAACTAACTTGTTCTCGATGCGTTTTTCTTACATTTAATCTAATTCGTTTTATTGTCTTTTATTTTCGTAATTGACGTGGATATACTCGTATATTTGTACACATGTGAGTACCGATTTATGAAATATGGCAAAGTATCAATAGTTATCAAACTGGAATTCACGTCGCGAATTTATTTCACTCAAAGCTGCGCCACAACAGTTCGGTTTTGGAATTTAGATAATTTCATTTGGACTGGAATTTGGACATTATTGGAAATAAACAATTAATGATAAACGTTTGCTTGATTTTCCGTAAATTATAATGCACTCATGCTGAATACTTTTGAGAGTTGCTCGAACGTTATCGGAGATCTACCAATATTTAACAACATATTATATTTCGATAACGCGCTTTTCACGAATAAGGCCAACGTGCATCGTAAGATTTCACGCGTGCACAAAAAATTATTAATAAGCTAGAGAAAAAACATTTGTAAGATGCAAAAATGAGACGCTAGAATGTAATTGTAAAATCTTATCCGACTAAAAGCAAATGTTTAGTCGTAGCTTAGCAGAAATATTACATTATTCAGTGCTTTTAACTAGGGAACTTAAAACAATAGTAAGTTTAACCTAATTAAAGAGCCTTTTGACTTTGTGTTACATGAAATATGAGTAGTCAGAAAATAAAATATGCAAAGTTCTTATTGCAACTTAACTCAATTCACATCCGCGTGCATAAACGCAAAGCCACGCAACACACGCGCATACACATACCGCGCGCTTCTTCCCAATACATGTAACAACGGAGAATATATAAAAGTAGTTTTTCTCTCGCATCGAGTGCCGTTACTAATGCGTCGACCTAAAGACCTGACATCCTCGTCTACATCTACAGAGAAACAAATTAATTTAATAATTACATCAATTCCCATAATAAGTTATATTAATCTTCGATAGCGTAAGCGAGCATGGGACAGATCACATACGCATTCGTCATCGTGTCTATTCCTGGAATGTAATACAGTAAACCGCAATACGAAGGAAGAATAAAATGATGTTCGCCATCGTCATCAGCATCAGTCGAATGTCGTAATCGTTCCACGAATAAAACACAAGCACGAAGTGGATAAATAAACAAGACGGGTAGGAGGGATCTAAAAGTGAATGGCAATCTGTGAAAAATTAGAGAGAAGTGAACGTACATTTGTGTGATAGATAGTGTGCGGAATGCCGGCGGAAAGACGGAGATGATAATCTTGTACAATTATTCGTGTACAGGCAATGTAGTCAATATTAATGGTTTCGCGATCAGAGCTTCGATATTATTCTGCTCTATGTGCTCCTTTAATAGCTGGTCAATCTACCGCGTAAAGAATCCGTATTTTCGTCTGATTGACGCCGTAGTGACGGTACCTAACATTCTTGATTTGTCTTTCAAATTATACGCTTTCGTATCCGCAATACGTGCACGAATCATAGTACACGAGGTGGAGGACAGTTTGACGTAGTTTAGCAATATTTAAACTTAAATTAATTGGCGAAAGCTTGCTTCCGTTTTTTGGTAGCATACCTAGGTTTTTTCATTGGATTACCAGACGCATTACTTATGATTAGCTTCCATTTATTTAAAGAGCGATTATTTAGAAAATTGCACAAGGGAATATTACAAAATCATTGAAACATCTGTACTTCGATTGGAAGAAACTGGCAATACTTAGCTTGACACCTTACGTAATATTCTAATTTCATTGCTGTATGATAAAATATCCGCTTTATTATTGTACAATGTTACGTTTGACTTAGTTTAAATCAAAAATAAAAATCGAATACGCACTGTCTGAAGGACAGTGGAAGAAATATTGCTAATTACAGCTTTAAAATGTGAATTTTTTTTTTCATTTAAATAAACGGTAATTATTGCATTATTCACTGTAACGGTAGCTTATACCACAAGTTATCGGGATATGATAATAAATAACTTTCCATTGCGAGAAATTTTTTTAGCCTCGCAGTCATTTTACAACGCACCATTAATCATCAACTTTCTTATTTTATAAAAACAATATCACGATGAAACTGGTATTTAATCACTCCCACGCGTTGCTCCTTGAATCGTGTAAAGAAATAGTACTTTTTCTTCAAGTTTAAATACTTGTTCGGTTGATGTAATAATATCATAAACAATCATGCCTTCGTAATATATATCGCACATTGCAAGTTCGACGATGAATAGCGTAAATTAGTGTCGACGATGAGATCGCGAAAGGTAAAAGGGATAAAATAAAGTAAAATTTTTTATTACATTGCGAAAAAACGTTAAAGATGTCTGCCTACCACCACAAATATGTACTCTTAAGAAAATACGTCACTCGCTTCATTTTATCAATTAAAACAACATTCGAAAGAACGAACCTTCAAAGGTATTAGAAAATGATTTTTAGGCACTAATTTAGGCAGTTGGAAATAATAAGTTTTAGAGGAAAAATCAAGAGAATTCGAAAAGGAAAACTGTTCGGTAGAAATACTCTGTCTTTGGTAAAACAAAGTAGTAAAGCACAATCGTGACATAAAAGTACTTATAAAAGGAGCGCAGTTAAAACACATAGATTTTCATGTCCCGGGTACGAAGGTAAACTAGAATTAATAAATGTCTCGTGTACACGCGGTTGTGCAAAAGACCGTTGAGTATATCGAGATGAACCCAGAAGTAACAAAATAAACTAAAGGAAATGCGTTATGAGTGAGTACATTAGATAAAATTATCGCAAAATAGTGAAGTATCCTGTTCTCGCGTCAATAGGATGATACAATCTCTAACTCGTGACGCCAAATAACAACAATGTAATATAATTTAATGTCAAAATAATAAGGAACGTATATAATTATGAACGAAAGTATATAATTTTGCAGCTGCAATCGGAAAATAGAAAATGCAACAAAAATTATGTCAATTACAGTGTTGTTGTAGTGCTCGTTAAATTGCAATGTAACTTTGTAAATCTGCATTTCTAATATGAAGAGTTGGAATTATCTTGTCCACTTTAAACTAACGTTCGTCAATGTCCTTAATACCTGTCGTTACTGGACTAGTAATAAAGGCCATTGCCAATTGTAACAAATGCATTAAAATGAATTTTGATCTTGTCTTGAGCAGATTGTACTTAAAAGGGAATAAGGATTGCGAATTAATTCTCTCGCGCAAGGAGAATTCAATAAAAGTCTGTAAAAGAGTGCACTTTAAATACGCTCTCACCTTTGTGCGTGTGCACTAGAATTTAAAAGGCATTTTTCAACAATTCGATCGACTACGAGATTTCACATCGACGACCGATGAAATGCTTTCTCTTAGTAGATGATAATGGTTCAATGTTGTTGCTGCGCTGATTTTCATCGCGCATCATGAAATAATACCCGTATAAACGAAAAGGAAATAAATTCTATAAAGAAATTTACAAAATGTTGTAACAAACGGCGTCGATTCGAAAAATACGTGACATCGTAAAGTTCAAGCTCTGAGCTTTGATACGCAATGTTCTGCTAAATGAATCAAAATTCCAGATTTACTTCGATATTTTCTCGGCCGAACATTAACGAAGTACCCGACTATATATATCCTTAAACCAACACGTATAAATAACGTTCTCGCAACTGCGCATATGATTTATCGTAACGGATTCGCTTCAAGTACAAAATCACAAATCATAAATCACTTTATTAATTATTACATTAAAGATCGGTTAAAGATCGGTTGAAGATATAAGTACAGCATAGGCGAACGCTCGCGAACAAGTAAATCACTGTACGTTTACGAAGGTAGAATCAAGAGAAAGAGTAAAGTGTGGCGATGCAGACGCGAACTTGACACTGTGCACCTGTATTTTGCAACAAAATATGCGCATCTGCTCGTGTCTCTCCATTGCATTGTCACGCGTCGGACAGCGAACAGCCTCGCGTATAATTTATTAACCTCGCGAATAAGTCGCTGGTGACATTTTGGAATCTCAAATGCCTTTTTTAACGCGCGCGCGCGCCTAAACCCTTTTTGTTCTCCTATTTTCTTCAGTCGACAAACTTGTTACATTTATTTGTACCGTACTTAATTTTCAAAGTAGCTTTAACCGCCATCATCGAGAGGTGACTTGCCTTGGAACTATTGAATTATTAGATGCAAAATTATCGCGCGGGGTAAACTTTGTATTCCAATCGAGAAGGTGCATCCAGTGCACTTGGCAACGTTGTTTCATAACGCGTTCATGCGACACAGGAGGAAAGACTTTTCGTACGGAAGAATATCGAATGGATAAAACGCGATAAAGCAGCGAGATGTACTCGATCGAATAAATAACGTAATACCTTTGGACGTCGGTAAACATGCTTATACGAGCGATTAGCAAAATTAATTTAGCGCGCGTGCAGCGTTACAAGTATTAAAAGTAAATACCGGATGCCGTAGAAAAGCACGTTAAATCTATGTACTATCCGTTGTATGCGCCTCTACTTCACTCGTTACGACGATATAAAACTATTCGTATATTTTCCGCGCTTACCTTTACATAAGACTACGTGAATTTTTTAAGATAAAAAAAAAAATGATTTCCATCTTGCATCGGATATATGCAGATCAAAATTGAAAACATTCGAGGAATAATTACAAGTCACGTACGCGATGTACGTGTGTGGATTTTCCGCGCTATTTACCGCTTTGCATTCTTGGCACTTCAAATGTTTCGTTTTAAATTTTAAAAATGCGCGTAAACAAGTTTTGCTATATTCCTAACCGATTCGTTCATTACCCAGATCGTCCTAATGTTTCGAAGATAGTTATCCGTACTCGCGCAGTGCATTATTACGTATCATCCACTGTGCGTTTCAACCGGAGCAATAACTCCTCGTACCGTAATAAGATCCAGATAAAATTGGACAGCCGTTATCAGGCCGTTATCTCGCTCGAAGTTTTACTCCAACGGTTCGCTTTAGTTAGATGTACGCCGTCTTGGCACAGGTGCTCGCCTATTATCGGTTTAACGAATACTTGTTTCACTCGCTACTGCAGTGCAGTGACGCATTTGTATTTGCTCATTGCACCAGGGCTAAATCCTCGGTAGCGATCGTTGGTTAAGAGGCGAAAAGTTCGAGAGCGAGGGGAACGGATGACAGGCCGAACAACCAGCAGACGAACGCGCGTTAAAAGCGTAAAAAGTAGAGGCAAAGTGCAGCCGCGTGCTATGCAGAACTGCAGCGCGGAAGAGGGGAGGAAAGCCGGCATGTGTGCTGCACACACGCGGGGCTGAGGAGTCGTCGGGCGGCGGCATCGGCAACGACGGCAGCGGCAACGACGGCGACGACCACGGCGACGACGGCGGCGACGGGTGGGGGCAGTCCGAGCGGTGACGTACTACTCCGCCGCCTCTCGGTCGGCGAGCGGCAAGGGAACGCAAGCGGGAAGCGTGCGTCGCGTGGGTGGGGGCGGACGCGGGGGTGGAGCGGGACCGAGCGGACGAAGCGCGTAAACAGAGTCAACATGTAAACAGGCCACTCGCGAGACAAACAACGTGGGGGCCGTCGTCGCCGCCGCGGGCTGTTCACTCCGACGTAGTCGGTAGCAGCGGCGCAACTCCGTACGCTGCCGCTCTCTACGTACGCGGCCCGAACGCGCCCCGGCCCTTTTCTACCGCGACGCTCCGACCTGGAGGGGGTCGGCTTTTGAATTTCCCGCGGCTTTCCCGTGCCGAGTTTTTTCGCTCCCGTAACGCGGCTCTGCGCGCATGCACGGCCACTCGGCGATCGTGCATTCGTGGCGCACCGCGGCTACGAGACCGGGGGAGAAGCGCTGCCTCGACGTCTTTCTCGGCCTCCGAGTCGTGGAGCCGCCAATTTCCCATGCATCCTAGCCGTCGTCCCCGGCACGAGTGTACTTTTCGTTGTGTTTCGTTGAAGTTCGATAGCGACTCGTCGTTTTGCAACAATTTTGCTATTATCGAAAGCATGAACAATACGAAAGGCTGACTCAAGGTCGAGATCGTACGCGCGAGATAAAATCGGGCGCCGACTCTTTCGGAGCCGGAATTTGCGTAGAGGTTATTCCTTTTCGAGGCTTCCTCGAGGCTCTGAAACTCGTCTCTGAATCAGCATCGCCGGCTTCAATAGTCGCTGTCGCAAAATTAGTCAGCCGGCAAAAAAGAGTGTTTGAGGCGGTGGCAGCGGCGGCGGCGGCGGCGGCGGCGGCGGCGGCTACGAAGGAGGTGGCGGAGGTGGTGGAGGTGGCGGCGGAGGAGGAGGCGACTGCGACGTGACGTCGAGGAGAGAAAGACAATGAGATCGTGAGTCGCGGATGTGTTTGTTTGTGCACACGTGCATGTGTGATTTGTAAAAGTGCTCGCGAGTGAGTTTTCTCCTTTTCTCCGTGTTTTCGTCATTTCGTCATTGGTAACGACGAGGATCCTCGGCACTGGTCGCATCTCGACGCTCTTCCTCGCTCGTGTCCGCTTTTCCCTGCAGAAACCGCAAACATGTCGTTACGAATGGATACTTCACGGATAGCCGTCTTACCGGAAAAAATGCAGAAAAGATGGAATGGAGGACGGAAAGAAAGAGCGCGTAGTTGGCACTGAACGATTTCGACGAAACGATCGTATAACCAAGCATCAGCGATAACTTTGAGGATATTCGCGCGCCTTTGACACAAGCTATTGGCCTTGCGATCGGGTCTTTTCGATGATAATGACTCGGTGCTCTCGGCTAATATCGTTTATAATATCGTTTATACGTGGAAGGCGCTCGGATGCGTTGTGCGTTATTCGATAATCGAGTGAATCTTGAATTTACGAGGGGCATCTCGTAAATGATGCATAAAGCAGGCAGCAGTGATCGGTGAGGCGCCGTCGTTTCGCCAAAGAGCGACGTCTATCTCTAAAGGTGCGTGGAGGGAGAGGAGGAAGAGTCGCAAATATTGCAAATATTGCGCGAGTGCGACGCGGCCGAAGAAAAGGAAGAGGAGAGCTGGAGGAAGAGCCGAATAAAAAGGGAGAGCATCGCGTCGTTGCGCGAATATCGCACTGTCAACAGGTGTAGGCGCAAAAAGTGGGGAGAGTTTGCGTCAGCCCGAGCGTAAATCCAAGTATCCAAGTATCCAAGTATCCAAGTAATACATGCACACAATCATTTTTATCTTGTCACGCGGCATCGATCTCCGGACGAAATCGATGCACGCGTGTGAGCGCGCGCGCGCCCACGTACGTGTGCGACGCCTACGTGGGCGCATGCGCGCGCGCGGGCGGGCGTTACGCCGTCCTGGACGTGGCCGCACTTCGCTCGTGTTTTTATTGCCGTTTCCTTATTGTCCCGAGCGTAAATAACCTACGTAAGAGGAGCTCCCGCCGCCTTCTCTTTCGGTGTGTCTGCTATCGCGAGTGTCCTGGACTGGAGATAGGAGTATCGGAGATTCGGTTTGGCACTTTGACGGTAATTATTTCTCGTGGACGACGGATTTTTCGACGGATCCTTTCGTGGAATGAGTAAACGGAAAACGGGAAGTTTGAAACCGGAGGGCCGCCAATGGTTTGCATCTCGTTGTACGGTACAATTACGTTATTATCATTGAGCGAGGATTCCGTTTAGTAGCGAATGAGCGATTTCAATCGGTCGCTCAGCACCGAGAGAATCACTTCTCATCTGTGTGATTCAGTTGCACTTAAGTCGGTTGCACGGTATAACGTACCGACTTTTTATTTTAATAGTGTTTGCACTAACGAATCAAAACACTTATAAGCTATTCTTCTGTCGTGGAGTCGCTACTATTACACTCTTAATTGCTATGTTTCGCGTTCTTAGCTTCCCAGGGCTCATTTATTTACCGATTTTAGTCACGTATATTAATTGCAAATCTTCGTTTATGAGAAGCGTTGACGGAACGAGCATTCGAATTCCGAATATATCGATGACACGTGTAGCAACGTTTTTCGTTTTCCTCGACAACTGTAGCGTCATTTAAGTAAATTTCATTAAACAACTAACAAATGAAAATTATTCGCAATTGATAAGTTCGCTGATAAATCGCGTATAGGAACGATTGCAAACCGCATTTCTTTTCTATTTAATTGCAACGCGATAAAATCTTTTGACATCTCATTCGAGTAAAATACCCGCTTTCACAATTAACGGGCAATCTTTCATTTAATCGAGGAAAGCAAGACATAAAAATGCGAACCATGCATAATCCGATGCTATCGACGTTGCTTTTTCCAGCGAGATGAATGCTTTCTCCTTTGTTTTTAAATATTTTAAGTACTTCCATTGTTAATTCGATTGAGGCGCTTGCGCAAGAGATTGCAAGAGGTTTTTTTTTAAACGGCTACAGGAAGTGAATAAATTATCCGTTTGTTCAAATGTGGCTGATTTATGAACTCTTCCGTTGGACGCGAATTAGTTGTTTCGTTGCCGAAAGGCAACTTGTAATTACAACGAGTCCGTTCGTTGTAGAATCGCTAGAAAATCATAAAGCAGAGCAATACATAACGTCGACTTTGGATCAAAACGGACTGCATCCTTTGTCAGGATCGGGGATTCCCAAAACTACCGCCAAGTCGATCTCGTGGCGCTACTAAACTTCCATTCCGCTTTAACCATTTTTACAAAGGCTTACAGGAACGAGTACTTGCGACGCACAGATCCATCATTTGCACTAATTCGTAATACATTCCGATAACTGCGGACGCAAACTTTGACGATTCCAAAGGTAACAAGGCAACTCCTATTCTCCGCGCAGTTCTCGAGTATTTTCCACGCGATTTCCCTGTCTACGATGGCCCGGACTTGCTGAAAACATCATAAAACGAAATCCTCTACAATGAAATTTCCACTACGATTGTAGCGAAGGAAACGATACGGTTTCCATTGTAAAATCTATTCCACCTTCGAGAATAATCGTTTCAAAGATACTGCGCTGCACTAGAGTTAATGCGATTGACCGCTCGACAAGCTGGACATAACCGAAGGTGTAATCATTCGACTATTGCCGAGGAGGACTTTTTCATTTATAACGACTCAAAATGCTTCGCTGCTCTAACGCTGCTCTAACTCTTATCCAACTCTCCAGAAATGTCGCTTATTCCACGAGGAATTCCATCCAGTCGCTCGAGCCGCCAAATTGAAAAAACTCGGCCACGCGCACATATACAGTCGCGTTCGCTCGCGGCGAACACGTGCGAACCCACGTGTGTTGGACGCGTATTGGTTCGACGGCATCGCGCCTCCCGCTGCAACCGCTCGCGAGAAATCGATCGGCCTTGGGCAACTGCCGCACGGATTGTGCACGCACACACGCAGCAGCCGTTCCTAGCAATTCTCTAGCACACGGCGTCTCGGGTTATCGCCGGAGCTCCGCGTCGTGGTCCCCGTGTTCTCGAGTTTCCCGCACCTTTTCTCGCAACAAAAGGAGCTCCGGCTGCTGGAGCCGTCACCCGGGGACAATCGACGTTCGTCGGACGAAACGGACCTTCCGAACGTCTCGAATCCACGCGACATCACAACGATCTATTCGCGATCTATTCGCGATCTATTCGCGATTTGCCGACGAATGAGACGAAATGGTACGAGGCTCTATTTGTACGTTACTTTGTGCGTTGCTCGTGTTTCCGAGAGATTGACGAGGAAATTTCCGAATGGAATATTATTTCGCGCCCAACTATCTGACTATTCTACCGAGTTAATTAATCTCGCGTCTCGCGATTTTCCGTACCGGATACCAGGAACTTAAGAATCGAGTGGAAATATCGTGGATCGCCAAACATCCAACTTGTCAATTGCATCGAGTTCGTATATCGTTGGGCCCGTCAAGCTATTCGTAAGAAAGGCAAAGAATGATTATGCTTACGTACAAAAACTTACTTACAAAAACCGAGACGCATTAAGCAGCATTGAAAAAAACAAAAAAAAATCCATCGGGCGCATAAATCAATGCACACGCACGTTCCTGCACTTATTATCGATACGTGTACATTAAACTCGTAAATTCGATACCTCCATTCGATAAGGTGTGTACGCAATTCTCCACTGAAATACAGTGGACGGAGTGCAACCTACTTTTAAGTAGTTACCGTGAAAAATCATATTTCAAAGAATATTTCTTTAGCTGCTTTTCCTCAAGATTTTTGGATAAATTCCGATTGTGGATTTGAAAGGGCTTTGAGTAGTGTTTGTAAATTAAACGCTCAGGATCTTTCGTGGCTTCGTTGCTCATCGTACATCCCGTTAATTACCCATTTTTGATGAACTTGAGAACTTGAGTGAAATGTCACACGGTGTACGAGCAGCTTGTGCGCAAGTCAGAGTTAATGCTTTGCACAATTCAATACTGTCTGCCCTTTATGCTCGAATTATCGCGAGATAATTTCCTTCGCACCGCCAGAGAGACAAGATTCTGTAGAACTACTCGTGGCGTGGCGGGGCGGGGCGGGGCGGGGGGGAGTTGGAGGAGGAGGAGCAAATCGGTGAGAAAGTTGTAGACCGAATGCGCGCATTGATACTGAAAAATTGACTCCCAAAAAGCCGATAAGCGAGCAGATAACGACGTTGAGTTTGAAAAAAGTGATTGTTCGAAGGAGAGGCTATTGAAACGGACATTTCACTTGTTGGAAGTAGAACTGGATTGTAGCGCAACGACTTAATCGCGCCGGTCAATTGTGGAGAGTCTATGCAGGTGAGTCGATAAGCCGTGGACGTAAGCAGGGAATTTTGTTGGACATGCATGTGTAATACGTACGGGCGGCTTTCAGGATTATAATTACACTCTAGGCGTCCGATCGAATAGAGCGATTTCGTGTATCTATAAAAATTGCACAAGGAAAATGAAATTTTTTAATTAATCGAACGGGGAACCGCGTGTGGATAAGCTATCGTTAAACTCTCGAGCGGAAGCAGATCTGATGTCGATAGCGCATTATCGATGATAATTGAACAGATATTTGTGTATTTTTTTCTTGAAAGGATAGTTACGTAAGTGCAGTTTCATTCAAAATTTTTATTTTCTTTAGCAGATCTAAGACTGAAACGCAACACGAATCTAAGCGAATCTAAGTAATGCATAAGTAATCCTAGAAATTAGCGACTGTTGGACAAATGATACAACTCGCGCGATACGTAGATTTCTCAATTTGAAGTTTTATGCGCTACTCAAACCAACACCATACTGCTACATTTATCAAAACATATAATTCATGGTGTCGCGATTCACACTTTGTGAAAATCAACGTGTATTATGACCGAGAAAAGAATTGCAAAATAAATGAGTGTGACGTAAAACGACGTAAAATAATGTACACATGGTGCATTAATGCAGAAAATTGCTTATCTTCCGTTTTTTCATACCCTTATCGCTGAAGTAATTTGCTTGTACATGTGCGCGAAGGATGCTTGCGATTTCACGAGAAAAACAACTTTCGGAAGAATTCGCTTGGACTTTTTGTCGATATAGAAACACCTTTGACATAATTTTCGATGAACGCGACGCTTGAAACATTACATACATTTCCTAAGGATATTACCGTAACCGACTTAGAAACTCGGTTATCTGTAAGAATAACCCAACGGCAGATTTCGTTAATGGACTCTACATTGAGCGGTTAACTTTGTAATAATAAATTCCCCATAAACTGTTGACGGTTATGAATTGAAAGACTTTTATTATGCGTATAAATCCAGGCCGATGTCCTTTTTATTCAAGTGCAACTTTGAATATCGTGAATATTAATGCAATTAAGAAGCCGAGGTGATATTTGAGTGATTCACTAAAACATGAGCTTGGGAACAAATGGAATTCCTAATGTGTAAGCGCCTTTATACCCTGGCTTTCCAATTTCTTTTACAAATTCAGATCGTGCGTGCAATTACGCTGCCGTAATATTAAAATTAATTATTCTCTCTCGAATTGCATCCGATTTCTAAATTACACGAATTGGAAATGTCGAAAATGCACGATCGTGTACGTTTTTTTATTAATTTAAAACAACCATCGAATGACAACAGAAATCCCTCTATAAAGGTTGTCTTTACACGGTCTCGTACGTGTGCCTAACGGACTTCTGCCCAACGGAAGTTAGAATCACGACCAGCGATACCTCCCCTCTTCGCCCGATCGATATCCTGGGACTGCTGATGCAGGAGGACTGAGAGGACTGAGAGGACTGAGAGGACTTTCGTCGTCCGGCGCCGTTGGCAGCAGCCGCGCCATCGTCGTCTGATCTGCAAATTTCGAGCCCATCGAACATAAAGAGAGCATTTAAAGGGAAGCCTAAGTCACGTAAACAGCTGGTCGCGTTTTATTTATGGAACTCGTGGCCGTCGGTCGGTCGGTAAGGTGAAGGGGAAATGTAACGAGAGCGAAAGCGCGTGCGTCTCCCATTGGTTTTAGTTGGTAAGCGGTCGGTAAGGAAATGGTCAATTAAATACATTTGGCTAATCCTAATCGAGTTGCGTGCCCGAGGAGAAGCACGATTTGCATTTATTCGAGAGGCAGATGCGCGATGATGGGCAGCCGAGAGGATGACGTTCCATTTGAAAAATAACGTCCACCTTCGTGGAGTAAACAAGGAGGCCGTCGTTAGTCTGACGCGTATTTGTTCGGTTTCTAATTAAGATTTATGTGTAACTAGGAATTTGTGCGGAATAAGAACGGTAATTGCAGCTGATTAGTCTGCATATCTGTCTAATTATACGAGTGTGCTATAATCCAGTGTTAAATAACTCTCAAATCATGTCCAATATGCAGGCAAATCGTCAGCGCTTCCATCGTATTTATTTGTGCTGTCACTCGTAGAGCTGCATCAACTGCTGTAGAGTGTACGATGTTTAAGGAAATTAGTTCTCTGGTGATTCGTGACGTGAGCGGCATTCGTAAATCGCTATTTTAACGATAAAGAATACGCCCGCACCCAATAGTTATTGACGCTAATACGCTAGACACGCGTGTACGAATATACAAAGATTACACGTTTACCCAACAAATGCATAAATAAATAAATAAATAAATGTACACCTCTGCTTATTAAGCGTGCAGCGTGCATAAGTAATTAAATATTTTAAACGCTAACTTCGTATTCCTACTTGGAAATAATTGAACTGCGTACATTGGCTTACCTTACCATACGAAAGAACTTTTATAAATTTATACTTCGAACATCAGCTTGAAAGAACGCCTGATTTTTTAGAGTATGTAGAGCAATAAGCGTTCTCGCTAATTCTGCTGGAGATTTCTCCACGTCATGAATTATTAACTCGGTTGGTTAACTCTTTGAATAATCGTTACTATTAATCAAGTCATAAACTCTCACCAGTCGCGTATCGCTAAAACGATTATGTTAATCATTGCGCTCGATACCGATAAGAAATAAATCTATAAAATCTGCCCTACATGTAGCTTTTGCTTTCATCCGAAAGTTAATTTGTGATTATAAAATGATAATCAAGTAATTGGATAATATTAGGCAGTGATTAATTTTTTCGAAATATTTCTGCGAATTGACCGGGTTTAGATTGTTTCACCTCGGGTACAATCAGCCAACGGGAAAACATCGAGAAAAGTATTTTACGCTTCGATGTGTTATTCAATATTCAAATATCATAATCTATGCCGCTGATATTAGATTAAAAAAAAAAAGAAAAACATCTACAAATAATCAAGAATCTTATTTGTGTTTTCTTTTATAACCTCATCAATACTATTACCGAGTAGCGATGGTGGAATAGTTTGACAAAGTACGTGTTTGTTCTCACGCTCTTGCAAGAACATCAAACGCACTTTATTCCTCTTACTATTTAAATGAGTTCCTCGAGTTATTGTCATAATTTAAGTGCCTCGTGCGTTCGGTAAAATGTCAGCTCATCATCATCGATCTTTGTCAATTTTTAATAACTTTATTCTGATACGCAGCAGTGATAGCAAATCGGAGAGGGGGAAATGTAACTGCATTTGATACAATGTAGCAAAGCACAACAATATCAAATAATTGCATTGACACTCTAAAGGTGTTCTCGATGAATTGCGAAAATCGATGATGGATATTCTTTTATACTAATTATTAAAACTTTTAGAAGCGAGTAAAATTCAAGTAAATTTCAACTAAAAGCAAGAACGAGTAAACTGTTTCATTACCTGTCAATATTAACCATTTACAAATAATAAAGACACGCTGCGTAGTACACCTAGTGAGTAGTGAGTTGGAAAATGCATTTTCTCATGCTCTTATTTAGGTGGGCACATTTGAGATATAGCGAGCACTTTACATAACCATCATCTAAAATCATCGAAAATCTCTAAAAACTATTGTTAATTCCAAACATTTAATTAATAATATCTGATCATTTCTAATAAATACGTCTACTAAAGCAGAAAACAGTAAAAGTGGCCATCCGACAAGATCCCAAGGAGTAAGAAAATAGCGTACGACAGGTAGATGCCGAGAGGCAAAAATACTTTTAGCGTTATGAATAAATTAAAGGAAACGTTTAATACGTAATGTTTCTGCAGTTAAGTGTCAGCGAACGAAGCACTATACGTTAGATTACATTGAACTCTCGTGATAAATGCTTCCCGATCGGCTACATGCCTCTCTGCATGCGCCTGTGTGCGTGTGAGTGTCGCGGCATTTGTTATCGAAAGGAACTATTGTTGGCCTTATTGACGATGGCTCTTGTGTTGTTTAAATAAGAGCGTCCGATGCGTGACGTACTACTCTTCGCTTCTTTTTATTCGGCGAATTTATTTTACTCAGTTCTCCGAGAGAGGAGAATGGCAAGGAAACAATTTTCGTTCTCTCGCATATCGAACGATCCAATACTCTTAAAGATTTTTCAAAATTTCTTTCTTCATTGGGGTTTCTTTAATAACTGAAGCTCAATTTAATAACTAGCTTAGACTTGCATTTATATCTGTACAATCTGGTAAAATATTTTCCAAAGGATACTTTTAGTTACAAAAAATTTGCCATGGCATTGGTGAAAGGTGTGCGCTTGTGATAGGAATCTTAATAATCGTAATTTATGTTTCGTCTCATTTGAGGGGAAAGTGGAGCGCTTTTGTTCATTTGTATGCAATTAGATGCGTTATTAAATATATATATATATATATATATATATATCGGCTCAGTAGAATATTTCTTTAGTTATTTTTACCAACATTATGCGCACATTTTTTATAAATACACCAGCGACGATTGACAAGTATTAAATTTAATAATTTTAAACACGCAACTGTGAAATATCAATTAATAATATTATATAAGGAAACGCTAGAGCTGAAGCCCCACGTAATTGAAGTATAACAAATGCACGATGTCATTTAATCATTTATGTATTTCTTGAGTGAAACGTGCAATAGATTGCATTTCTGATGAAGAATCGTCGATGAAATGAAAAGAATACTTGTAAAACGCACTAGTTGTAACGAACGCTTTTTTTTTTTTTTTTTTTAAATGACCTCGAAGTTACAGTGTATCCTATGGATTGAAATTTTTCAAATCCTCGGTTCGAAGTACTAAAAAACAAAATCCAGTCCGTTTAAAAGAAAAATCGAGATGGGAATTATGAAAACAGCCACTTTAATTTCCTTGTTTTTTCTATTCCATTTGCCTTTTTACTAATGCGATACTACGATACTTCATTCTTAATTTAAGCATTAGGAAGATAATGTAGGAAACAATTGTTTCGCGAGCAATTCACTTAACTTGAGCGGAAAATCAAAACATCTTTTAGTGAATTATATTTGCAGGAGTTTAATGAACCAAATGTTTCCAACCCCTCGCCCTCGGTGCAATGGAAATGACAATAATGCGGTGATTAGAAATCAGAAACATTCGTTACGCATATTATGAAAAATTAATGATATTTTATTCGGTACAAACTACCACGACCACTACCTATCTAATAAATATAGACTGAGTGTATGTAAATAAAAAGATATCTAGCTTTTCAAGCGAAAATGTGCAATGACAGGTACGCAAAAGAAGCAAAGTCCCATTCGTGAAAAGTGATGAATAATTTGAGGATCGAAGGCTTTCAATGAAATAAGTAAACGCGTTTAAAAACTTAGCAATTAGGCGCAAGTACAGCATGTCACTGCGTTTGTATTCTGCCGGAGAAATCCAGTACTCGTGATACTTGACGTAATATTTGCAGCCGAAAATGGCAAACGGCCGCGATATTCGCGATATTTTCGTTACCCGTTGATAAATGCAATCTCTCAGCTCTGATGCAAAACTCTCGGTATGCAAAACTCATCACCCGCCGCCGGCAATTGAATTCGAAATCTCCGCGCGATAGGAATCTCCGGATGCTTCCGCTCTTTATGTAGGTGAACGTCGAGGTTGGCCTTCACGTGACCTTGAAATTGACTCGTGGCGCTCTCGAAAATGTGATATGCGTGCGCTCAACCATGACCGTGAAGAATCGATCGGTTAAAAACAGTTGCACTGCCGACCGTCGAGTTTTCACACGATGATAATCAAACGAATATCGTTGGCGCTCGTGTATGTACTTTGGATTTTTTTAGAAAAGTCGAGGTGTAGACTCGGTGATTATTCCGTTTTTGCTCTCGCACGAGAAAATATATGACTAAGTGACAACCGATCGACTACCAATGCTGTTATTAAGTAATTATTTAGCTGCGTATCGGGAGTGTTATAAAAATGCTCGGCGATATTTGTTTTTCCATTCGTCGTAGCGGCTTCGGTTATTTTCTTTGCTGACTCGAAAGGCGAAGGTAAATGTAATACTAACAAACATTCTGCATTCGTCTGTAAAAAAAAAAAAAAAAAAAAAAAAAAACAAGTTTTATGAAATAATACCGTTACGTGTGCATCACATGGTGGGAATACCAATTTTAAAGGAAACGTAAATCCAGTATTTACTTCCAAGTGTAAGAATTAGTTACGAAAACAGGAAACATTAGCCTTTCATTTTGAGCTAAGCAACGCTTGAACAAGGAGCAATGTACGTATGCACAAATAATCATTTGAATAAATTCATCAACAAATATAAGCGCGTAAATGTGAACGCCGCGATGGGTGTACAAATTAAGCAAATGGATGGATAACGGATAACAATTAATTTACTTTTTTCAAGATACTTTTTAATTGTTGAGCAACTAAATTCATACTCATTACCGATAACTGCAATGAATCCAAATAGCTTGGAACTTGGAATAGTGTTCCTTAATTTTTGATAACTTTAAGACATTTTCTGATTTGTTTGAAAGCTAACGATACCCGGTCGTTACGACTTTTTTAACGACTATTTTTAATTTCTCACTACTCTACGATCCATTCAAACGTGAGATTATACTTTAATGTACAATAAGTTTTATGTCTCCGAAATTTATAAATATGCTGCATCGTGTAAGTGCTCGGTCTGTTGACGCTCATGGTGGTCGTGTGATAAAGAGAACAAAAAGCACGAACAATTTAATGATTTCAGTTTGCGACCAATTGAGCAGCTATAAAATCTTTGAGCGTTGCGAGGTACATGCAATGTCGCTGTAAAACCAATTACCATTGATAAAAATATGATAAATATTGATAAAATCATTACGACAAGCGTGTGTAATGATTTCCGATAATAAAAATTTCCGAAGTAATTGGTTACAATGTCCTGAAAAGAAAAACTCGAATGTTACTCGAACAAACTGGAAAGTTAACAGATTACGTTAACGTAAACGATAAAGGTGAAATTTTTCTTTGCAAATTTTCCTTTTGAAAACAGCGAATCCGGCGAAACATTTTCTCTGTGAGTATCGGTGGATATGTCGAGAAACTGAATAATTATCGTTTTTTATATAATAATCTGCGAGTCATTCCTGTCGCAGAAACCGCATTTATCCTCGGATCTCTGCCACGTTCACAAAACAAAACATTTACAATTACCGTGTATATTTCTATAGTCACCGATGTGTAGAACTAAACGTATTTTTTTTGTTTTGTTTTTGTTTTTTGTTTGTTTTTTTTTTGTTTTTTTTTTTTTTTTTTTTTTCATCTAGATTGAAAAGTGAGTGAGAAAGCTTTCCGCTTCCGGAGCACCTTTCGCGTCAAGCACTTGTCTCTTTACGCAATTAAGGCACCGCCATTATTGTCATGAATTTTCGGAACTTTTTTGATCTATTGGGAGATTTCCCGTGTTTTCATCACGCGCAAAAGATTTGCTACTACAGCTACTACTGCTTGCCTGCATTAGCCATTAATTACGTCAGGTAAATAGGCACTGTAGGTAAACATCTAAAGAAAATATCAAAGCTGAAGCGCGCAATGAGCCGAAGTAAACTAAATATTTCGTCGCGAGATGAAAAAACAATTCTCAAATTTTCTTTCGCTTCCAAGGCATCGATCGCTCGGCACGCGTCTACAAGCGGTTAATTTCCCAATTAAAAGCTTCGCGCTCGACATCGTAAATACAGGCGTGAATCCTCGTTCGTTAGCTTAATCAAATCCGATGCTCCGATGTGAGATTCAGAGGCGAATGCAATCCGCACGATTAAGCGAGGCAACGCCACTACGACTGCGCCTCTGATAAACAGCTCGTAGGCACGAATGTGCACGAGGTGCATGCATTTTTCATCTTGAGCGGGACCCAGTTTTCTCGTTCTCCTTGTGCGCAGACTCGTAGCTGAGCCGGGGCTAATGAGTGTTGTATTTTCCGTTTTATTTACAACGTTTGGACAATGAACCTTCGTCGATTGCCTTGTCGATCGATATCGCGCTGTACAATCGTAGGAGCGGAATTTAATATTCGCGTAATGAGCTTTTTGATGTACTCCTGCGAGAATGAAATTCTTTTTATTTGTATTTATAATCAAAGTTACAGTTGAAGGTACGAGGACGCGTAACGAGTGTTACGCAGTCGATCTTGGCAATTTGTTTCATTTCATTGGAATATAAAATGGCTTATTATCGTGAGAATTATTATGAGAATCGTCGCGTAAGAAGGAGATGCTTTTGGCTCACTGTATCCATTTTTACACGTATACAGTTCGTCTTTTTCATCTTTTTCATCTCTCTGCCCTTCTCTTTGACGCACTTAATCGGAACGTCCATTGGCACTTTTTACTTCTTCTTATCTGGAATTTATAAATGAAATCACGTTTATCTTTCGGTAAATGAAGCAAAACATCAATTCGACATTGTTGTTGCGTTAATAAAGTCAGTTAATAAAGAGACGCTCTATTTACGTGCATTTTCAAATCTGTTTCTGTCAGTTTCCAATTTATAAAAATGGATAAATTAAGATAGGAGCGCAATCAGCCTGTATTATAATGTGTACGTACATTACAGCACGTGGATGGATTTGTGCGTAGATTCAAGTCTCAGAAAATCCGTAACCGAATTTCTAGCGAGTACTACGTAAACAGTTTTAGAAAGAAAACATGCCTCACTGCTACTTTTATAGCTCATAAAAAGGCAATAATATTTGTTTTAAACCTTCAAAGCCGTCTATTTTAATACAATACATTTGAGACTTTAATGATTTCCTTGCACACGAGTTCTCGATGCTTCAACTTGGAAAATTTTTCCGTGCAATATTAAAGATATGAATTAGATCTCGAGTCGCTCTTTTATGAAAACACGATATACAAAGAAAACTTTGCAATGCATGAACTCGGTACCGTAACACCAGGACAAAAAGTATTTTTAACTCTCGATGCGAACTCTTG
The DNA here is from genome assembly GCA_018907045.1 of Wiebesia pumilae. Classification (NCBI taxonomy): domain Eukaryota; kingdom Metazoa; phylum Arthropoda; class Insecta; order Hymenoptera; family Agaonidae; genus Wiebesia; species Wiebesia pumilae. The sequence goes on from JACCHZ010000121.1 coordinate 1,611,815, forward strand.
GAAGCAAATGGGTTTTTGAATATATTAGAATCAATCGTCCCAATATTGCCCCGATAATCTAAGTCTTACGAATTATATTTGAAACGTCAATCGAAGTGGAAGACTTTGTCCAATTTGAACTTTGTCCAATCTAATTTGTCCCATCTCGGATTAAATGAATGCCGACTTACCAATTTACGCCACAAGCTCACGTTCGCACATTGAACAGTACTGGCTTAAATGATACTAACGGAGATATTCTCCACCCTTGGAATTACGGCAATTTCGCTACCTCCTTCCTCCTAGCGATGAAAACTAAATATTAGTTTTTTGCGAATACGAGTACGCAACGCACTGACGCGGCATATATCATAGTGCGACCACGTGAAAGAGAAAGAGAAAGTAACGCGATGCACGCATGCATCTTCAAGTGTGCGTTCGCGTGTCAGGATGATGTTCCAACTGGTCTCCCCCATCCAGACTGTACTGTGCGAAATAAAGTACAGAGCTGTAAGAGATGAGCATTTCCGAAAGACTTGAATTTTCTTGCTTGGGTTAAGGTGGCGGTGCTCATGGGTTAAGCTTAAACGTGTATTTTTAATTTTCCTCTTGTTGGAGGTGAGTTACGAATATTGTAACTCTCTGTAGAGGATTTTTGGGTCGAGTTACAACAGTTCTTATGTGGAATACATTAATGCGCGCAAAATTCAACGCCACGTTGCGTTACGTTTATCGATCGTCAACGGTTTATGAAACCAATTTGTTTTCGGTGCTCTGATAACATTTCAGCTCGAAAATAACTGTGGAAACAATTAAAATTTTGTTAAACCAGTATCAAAAAATATCGATGTATTTAAGAGTTTAACTGGAATCAAATTTTCCGATTAATTGAAATTGCAACGCGAGCCACATAAATCACCAACATTGAAGTACAAGAAATTTCTCTTTTCATTGGAGTGTACTTGTGCCGAAGCCACTACGCGCGCGCGCGATGTAAATAAGGTATTCTTTTCGCATTTAATTTTATTCTCCATTCCATATCTAATAGGAGAAACATTTTTCCAAATTACTTCGACACAAATGAGGCAACGCACATCGACTCGTGTGAAATTTAAAACTGAAATTTAAAAATCATACGATAAAACCCGTGCGATCGTCCCAATGCTCGTGTATAAACCGCAGTTATAAATAGTAAACCACGCGTCATGAACAATTTCACCGAATATTGCAATCAACGGAATGTCGAATGATTTCAACGAATAAAACCCAACGCAATTACAGCAATAATAAGAGTTACAGACGCAGTTTATTTGAGGTATCGTTCGACTCGTTGCTAATCTATTTCTTTGCCAACGCAATATTATTTTCGTTATCATTTTTGCGAGACATTAATTCGCGCCGTGCCAACGAAATCCCGTAGGTGTGCACGCGTGTGCCTTGCACGGTTACACCCGTCCCGGATTAGTTTTTGCAAAAGCCCACGGGAGTCTTCGAAATGAGTTAATTTGCATTCCCGAACATACCGCTATGTACATACGTGTGTTACGCCTAGTCGACGTGTAACGCGAGTTGTCTGTAAAAGATCAAATGCATTTTCGATTATCTTTGCGCACTACCAGAATCCGTCTAAAAATAAAAGAGCTTCTCGTCATTTTGGCTAATTATAATGGGCGATTCTTTCACGTTGAATGGGAAATTCAGCCGAGTCTAGCAGTGTTGATTAATTGTGGTAGAGTTTTTCAGTCGTGAAAGTGATTTCGTTGCGGGTGAATTATTCGACGTTTTTAAAACATGCATTTTTCATGGAATTGAAAAAGAAATGTGGAATAAGAGGGAAAGTTGTTAAAAGAGGAGTGCTTCTTAGATCGGCGTGTATAATTCTTTTTACGCTTATAATTCAAATTACATATCGAAATATTTCCTTACGTGCTTGCGCACTCATTGCAAGTTAATCGCAAAAAGTAATAAAATAAAGCCCGCAAAAGCTAAGAATAACATTGCGTAAGGACGACATATTCTCATTATCTATATTGAAACATCGAGTCGATCGGCACTCAAGTTGTAGATAGCAAACATATATTACGAATTACGAGCTTATTCGTCTTGCACGATAACTTTATCGCGCTTACAACAGCTGTATACTGCTATGCAAAGGATCGACGAATGAAAAACAACGCATGGCTGTGATTTTGCGATTTTAGCATGTCGCTCCTCTTCGAGGACATTAACGATACGAAATTGTTTCTAAACAATGTGTTCGTTAACATCTCTTTCGTTAGGCTGCTCAATGTATTAGCTGCAGGTGGGTTCCCTTTTATCAGATTATTATATTATATGTTCAGGATATTATTCGAGGAAACGTAAAACACCTTGGAACAGCGGTCAAAAATAAATATCTTTGGTTAATTTAAAAATCGCAATAAAAGGAGCTGGAATCACAATTCTTTATAAGCATTCGTTTTCTTGTGCCAGGCATACAGTGTCAGTATCACATAATTAAAAAAACAGCGCATTAAACAGTTTAATCGTTAGTGGAAAATGCAATCAAGTTGATTCACGTGTTTAAATCGTTCACGTTTTCAGTTTATCATGGTAAATAAATCAAGAATCATTTAATGCGGATAAGTTGATAATTTAGGTCTACAATTCACTGTGCCCAGCAAATTAAAATTCTACACAGTTTAATTTGAAAAGGTATTATTTGATAATTCATTAATTCAAATGAAAAATAAGTCCCTAGAATTATTTTCGTACAAAAATTTGTATTACAAAGTAAATAATTCTCGGATAAAACTTTCAGTATTTTTCAGTACATTTGAGAATATTATTATCATACAATTGTAATGTCTCATTTTATCATACTGCGTTGGGAAATATTACTCTTTAATGTAATAAATTGAAAAATTTTCGTCTTAACAATTCTTTTAATCCAAGCTTCTCTCTTCAATTGGAACACTAGCAGAGCTTTTGCTTATTTTTATTAGTAAACTAGTACAGATTTGCTCTCTTAGTGAGTAACTCAACCAAACTGGCGTGACATATTTACGATTGTAATTCGTGTTTAGAAGAAATTACAGAAAGCTCGCGGTTCAAATCTCGGCAACGCATTTAACTATTGCATTTATTTATTTCCTACATTCTCTATGCCTTTTAAAAAGCAAAACTATCCTAATTTTAGTGCAATAACAATGAAAACTCTTATGGTTCTTCGAAAAGACCGAATCTTGAATACGATAAAATAGTTTGATGGAAAAGGTTATTTAAATAACTGTCCCAAGATACGTTTCAAATATTTGTACACACGCGCGCACGCATATGCATACATATATATATATATATAAAGATGTGTTTGCATGCATGTGAACACGTACGTTTCCTTATTAGTGTCAATAAAATAATTTGTTTTATTTTGTTTTCAAGTTTTTATAACCGTATTTTATTGCTTTTAACATTTTTTGATTACTACTAGACACGCTAGTGTGTTGATAAATAACATTCGACCGCTATAAAATATAAATTTTTATATCATCTGATTCCATGTTCGCAAATTAAACGAATTTTACGTAAAATATATTTTTATTTTTAGCACTATTCAATAAAAATGAGCGATTGATAAACATGCTCCGAATGTTTCAAATGTTTTTATTTCAGGAAACATAAACTGTTTCTTTACGTAACATTTCTTATACATGCTTTTATTTATTTCGATATACACTGATCATTTAGTTCTTTCGTTCTTATCATAAAATTAGAATAATAATGACAACTATAAGTATAAATTATTATTATACGCTAAATTAAGTAAAAAAAGTCATGGTCCACGACGTTACAACACAATCGGTATGACTTATCCAATATTTTTCTCACTTGCATTGTCACAATACAATATTTTTTCCCAATATAAAAACATAATTTGATACAGAATATGTAGGCTTGCTTGTCTTAGCCACGTTTCTTGCAACTCCTAAGTCAAGGCAACTTTTCGGTCTATCAGAATCCTCGGCAAACCCGATCGTCATTATAGTTTTTATCGGATCGAATTTTCTCGGAATCCCTTGTTCCACGTCTTTAACTCCAATGAGATAAATTCATAATAACAGCCGCGATTACAATCGAAATTGACCGGAGGCTTGGAAGACGTATTTTGTACGCGGCTTCACCAGGCAAATTGAACGGAGTCATGCAATTACCTGAGAGAAGGACTTCCTGTTTAGGTCACGGGAGCAGCAGTTTATGTACCGTATGCATTTTCTCGCCTCTAACAATATGCGCTTTAGGAGTCGCTTAAATTTGCGGTCGTTTCGCTACTTCTTGCTTCGGCAGATTTACGACTTTTTTCTTCGTTTGTTATCGTTTTCTCTCAAACAGGCCTTCCTATTTACATTAAAATGTTAAAGATGAATCGATCGCCCGCTACTATCGTATTGCGTGATAATTAATAGACGTAGATGGAAAAGAAACGATAGAATCATATTTACGTCGTAAAGCGTGGGTTTGGTTTATTTTTTCCAAGGTTTCTCCAGTTTCTCCTTTACTCTTGCAACTACGCTTCCTTGTCAGATTGTTTTAAGACACCAAAAAGAAGCTCGACCGGCAGCACAGCCTAACTTTATCGGAACAGCGATAAAGTAAAGGCTCTTTAAAGCATACAACGGTACAACTCGTCTGAGCCATCGTCGAGAGCTTTCTGAATATGCGTTTTGAATGGTTTTTCGACTGCAGAATAGTCCGATTTGTAACCGACTAGCTGGAGTCAATATGGGCGGCATTTCAAGAGGGTACGATTATTTGCACAGCATAATAAGGGAACTCGCCTCCTGGAATCGGCTGATATACGCGTTAAAGAGGGGTTGACCGATCTGACCCAACCTACCGTAAGACGCTGTAAATCATTGTTAAGTGAAGCAGCGATCTTCACATATATTATACCGAAAGTGCGATCCTTAATGCGAGCGTACGTGCGTGTAACCTCTGATGGTTCCTGCCGCCTCGAGATTGCGCGTAGATATGGCAACCCTTTGCTTGAGAAACGGCGAGGAGACGACGACTCCTTATTTCCGGTTTCTGTAAGAAGCGTCTGAGCTAGTTTGATGTTGTACGAAGACATACTGTGCTGATGTGGTGTTTCGATATCGCTCTGGTAGATTGTTGCAGTGAAGGATGTTTCCCGGGATATTTTATATATCTGGCTTCTTTTTGCGATTCATCCAAAGTCAATCACACGAATACGTCGATTCGTAATACATCCAAGAAAATATTGTGCAATTTCACGTCGAAGAAAGAAACGTTTAATGACATTAATACCGAGCCGTATAAAATCCGTTGATGATATTAATATCGACGATCAACACAATGGCGGTGCACTGTGCGCGTAACTTCACTCTAAGAAGAGGTTAGCATATTCTTGAAAGAAATATCATTAGTTATCGACAGCAAATGACAGATTTGGCTTAAAATCTCTGTATGGCAATTGAAATTATTAATATGTCTATTAGTTTTTTTACACGCGAGTCAGTTTTACTAATCCACAACTTCGTATAGAATCGGTCCTATTCCTATTTCAAACGATGACTATCATCAAGTATTTCTTCCCGCTTATCCTTATCATGCGATTCACTCTGAAAACAATGACCTGCAACATCAGTAGAATATCATTAAAAGCTCGATTCTTTTGCCTAAATAATGAAATGTAGGCCTAACTTTTGACTTTGTTTCACCAAGGAAAAGACAATAAAAGTATCACGACGTACAATCGCATTTTATTCGGATTATTTGAAGCATTTTAGGTTTAAATGGCTTAAATCGTGTACGCTGGTCCGTAATTAGCCCTGCATTACAGCATATCTATCCGTGAATTAAAAGAAAATAATTCTCATCGATAATGAATTCTTTAATGTTGAAAAAGCTACGATTATACGGACAATGTTAGAGAGAGAGAGAGAGAGAGAGAGAGAGAGAGAGAGAGAGAGAGGGTTAGGATGGGTGCGTAACTCTCTCCGTTATCTCAGGCGCGTTTCCGACTACGGGGACGGCGCCTAACTCCTGTACATAGTCACGAAAAGTCCTTTCGAGAAGGGTTAGAGAGACAGAGACCGAATAAGGAGAGGCTAGAGGCCAAAGTCAAAAGAGGTTCGCGCGACGTTTTCATGATTTTCCCAACGAGGCTAATTGTTATGCATGGCGTCGCGCATCCCCGTCAGTTTAGCCTTTAAACTCTCCCCTTTGCATCGTCACGAAAATGCTCGATCCTTTTTTTGTTCTTTCACTTACACATACTCGTTCTCTCTCGCGCCCTTTCACTTACTCCATCGTCTTCTCTCTCTCTCTCTCTCTCTCTCTCTCTCTCTCCGTCTTGAGCCTCGGTGTCCTTCGAAGCACGTCCTCTCGTCAGGTCTTGAGCATTAGGTGCGCAGCAGCGATGCTTTCTTTTTATTCTTCATAAGAGAAAGCGGGGGACGACAAGCGATAAGGAGACGTGCACGTGCCTTTTCTGCGTACTCGCTCTCTCGCTCTCTCTCTCTCTCTCTCTCTCTCTCTCTCACTCTGCCAAGGATATCAACGTTTATACTACCACTACACCATTATATACTTTTCCTGAGATGGTGCTCTCACGTCGCGCAGGAGAGGCTCCATGACGTTTTACGATTACAGTTTACACTCTTCGGTATAGTTCATAAGTAGGATAAGACAAATGAATGCTTAAAATATAAATCATAATCTCGGCATATCAACCTCTAAGCTAGATTATTATGGAAACATTGATAACTTTTAAACGCGTACAGTGGGGGGTATTGTTTTAGAAAAAACACCAGCATCGTACCTGACACACTTTTATATTCTCGCCAATTGTTTTCACGTTGGGCCTTCTGATACACAACTCAAGCAGCTTAAGCACCGACAAATTACGCTTTAACTCATAAAATTTATCGCACCACCGCAATCGATGTTTCTCCATATCGCCAAGTTTCTCCGGATCGTTGTATCACCCACAAGTTACCGGGTAATACTCGTCGCGCAAAATCCACGAAGCTGCAAGAAAAAATAAGCGGGAAATCTCGTAATACGAACGTCACGTCAAGAGATTTCCTCGCGGAGACCAAAAACTTTCAAACGAGACACTAGAGTAGTAGCCCACTCTCTCGTATACGCTTTCGGTATGCAAAGCGAAGTGGTGAACGTGAGAGGGCTACGGTCGAATTATAACGAGGGTCTCTCGAGAGTATCGCGTCGAAGAGAGCGCGACACTTCTCCCTTCTGGTGTACACGTAGCGCCAAACCAAAAGCCGAGATACGGTAATGGACGGCCCTTTACCTTCGACCTCGCACGTCGAGACATCAGTCTTTCCGAGACCTCTGGACTCGTGCAGACGGTTTCTTTTTGTCGTAAGAACGACAATTAGGCGCGCTGGGCTTCTTTGCTGGATGACTGATTTGGTGGAGGTGAGTTTTCCGCAAGTTTTCATTCTACGATTATTCCCGTTCGAAGTTTATGAAAAATAATTAACCTTACGTTTAAACGCCGTTCGCGTTGCTATCGTACATTTCGCGCAATAACCCTAAGTGAAGAAACCGGAGGAGGATTTTACTCGTTGAAAGAGAAACTTGCAATAAAACTCAGTTACCTCTTTACGTGGGTTATATTTATCATGAGCGAGTATAACAAAGCGAGTCAATGATCAAAGTCAAAAAGTTTATTCGAGCATTAAAGAAAGCTCCGACTCCGACTCCGATGACAGACGTTCTCACATTAGATACCGGGTGCGCATTGGATATTACATTAAACATGTAAAATGTAACGCTCACTCGGCATGAAAGAGCTGTATTCGCGTGTCGTTTAAGAAGCACCAAGGAGCATCGGTCGTCAATGGGATTGGAACTCCAATAAATTGGATGTTACTTTCATTTGATAGCGATGGCGCCAGCGTGAATTAAAAGAAAGTTAAGCGACTGGAAAAATTAAGAAAAATCACTAACAAAATTCAATCTTAACGGATATTAATCGCGTATTAGTAATACAAAGTACGATGGAAGAGAGCGAGTGAGGGCAAAGGATAATTTTTCAACCGAGCGGGTGGTTAGCCGGAAAAATCTAATTACGGCTCTTGTCACTTTGTATAATAAATTTCGATAGGAAACGAGGAAGCAGCACCGCGTCGTCTACGACGTCTCGTCAGTTGCCCTCAGGAGATGAAGGCGTAAGTAGGTAAGAAAGTTATTTCCCGTCCGGACACAAGCTGCTTTCTCTTGCTCTCAACCCTTCTGTTCGCCAGCCGCCTCTTTCGCATTGCACGTGCACGTACACAGTGAAATCAGAGAAGCACCTTGAACTGCGAGAAGAACGGTAAGTGAGTGGACTCCGTTGCGGTTTAAGTTTACTAAATTAGCCGTGCGCCTCGGTGACATTACCGACGCCGCGGTATATTTCCTAGATAAACAACTGCACTCGAGAGCTGCTCCTTAACAATAGTCCTATCTAAAGAATTCCACTAACGAAATCATTATCAAGAAGTGTTTGTTTTCGAAAATCCAATGACGGAGATTTTCAGTTTGAAAACATTAATTACAGGAGTACGGTGCACGAGTTGTTTTGGAATCTGTAGCGATCGTCTGCAGGATTTTAGTATTTACGCTCGAGTAATAATGTTCACGGGGACTAAATATAAATACAACGAGTACAGTTCCATCGGACGAGGTTGAGTTATTTGAAAAATTGTACGTACCGATACTGTACGGAAAGAATAGACAACTTCCAGATGCCGCGAGTCTTAGAATTCTGTCGGAAGTCACGGACAAGTGTAGCGCAAAACAAACGATTCTCGAAATATACGTAACGTATTTTTCCGAAGATTCTACAATACATTGTAGAATTGTTACATTGAACTGCTTTTACGAAAGGCAATGTAATCAATTTTCAATGATTATACGCTAGTAGACTTAATTAATCTTTGCTGTATCTCTCATCTGATAATTAAGGTATCTAATTAATATTACGATAGCCGGCATTAAATAAATCGAGGAATTAAATTCTGATAAAGAAGGAAGAAACTCGATTAAGAATTCAAATCGTTATGGTAGCGCATCGCGCTCTTAAACTAAGGCTTGAAGTATCATATAAGTAGATGCGTTTGCGTGTGTACCGCAAGCCACACGAGCACGTGATTTATGAACCGATAAGACCGAGTCGTGTAAGGAATGTGTGCAGCGGCATTCCCACACTAACTTCAATTTCCAGCGTTCTTTCCCTTATTATTATTCATCGATGAACAAATTTGAAGTAGCTCGAGTCGTCATGCGCAAAATATGTTGAGCAAACTTTATTTTGTTTGGTATAGGAAGAGGTTCGTAAAAAATGCTAATTTAATCGGTTCGCAAAGAGAAAACTGTTAATATGCAATCGAGATTTCATTTATAGTAAAATTAGGTTTTGCAACATTCCTGATAAATAATCGAATTTGACGTATGCCTTTATTGAAGTGCTAATTATGCTTTCGAAACGAACTTTCCATTACTTGGTGAAATACCGTCTGCCGGTAACGAGCAAAACGCTGTTATTCAAAAATAGATTTATTTACATTTTATAGTTTTATTGGACTGTATTGCGAAATTTGAGATTGAATATTTATACGTACGCAGGTACGTATTATATAAGTTGAACAATGCACTATTACGTACGTAGTTTATGCTATTTTTCGTAATAAACGCTTCGAATGACGTTTCCGTAACAGTCTGTTCATTTATATGCTAACGATTGTTTTTATCGGGTTTATCGGGTATCATCTAACGAGTCTGGCCGATCTTTACTCGATCTCGATGCTTTTTTTCGCACTCGGGTCGTGAAAAATGATACGAATTAACGTTGCATTACCCACGTAAAATTATTCTCCGAGTTACCTATTGCCGTGCGAATTCTTGAACTTTATAGTGGATAATTAGGATCCACGTATATTACTTATTGACGCATCAGTAAACTCGAGAGCTTCGAGCACGTGCATCTCATCGCTCTGCATCATAATCCTTGGATTTCACACATTTTTTCGAAAGGAGCACATATTCCAAATATACTGTTGATATACTTTTGTCAGCTGGTTCTCTACACCTACATTCTACCGAGTATTCATTGCGCGTATAAACCGGAGGAGAAAATTGTCGCAGCCCCTCGATTATTCTCGAGTAGAAAATTACTGATTCGAAATGAATATTTGACGAGTACTTTCTTGATAAACTTTAATCTCACTTGAACGTATCCGCAGCTAAGGATCCTAATTATGAACCGACGCTTTCTACTCTTCTTTTCATTCGCTATCATTTCGAGAGAGTGCAACTCAGTTTCCTGCACGAGCTTTTAAATGAGTAAGATATCAAGCGAGATATCAAGTCGCGACCTCGAAGACTACGTAGGCAGGATAACAAAGGGCAGGAGGTCCATCCTTTTATAGAAGCGAAGGGCTGATAGACTCGAAGCTCAGTCCTACACCTTGTTTTCCCGCGTTTAATTCGCTGCATTGCGTGTTCCGATAACGCGTCCGGCCGTTGTTTTATGGTCTCGCACCTTCGGCGCGGATATCTCTTGGTCGACCGGGGCGAAATCCTGCGCCTGTGTACGTATGTGTGTCTAATATGTTTACGGGGCCGAGGCGGCTTTTAACGATGCCTCGTGTCGTGATCGCGCGAAAGACTGATGGTTGCCCAAGCGTCAGCCAACTCGAACAGCGATTCCTCTCCTTCCCCCGCCCCCGCCCCCGCCCCCGCCCCGCACATTGTCTTGGGTGCACGTAGCCTCTCTTTCAAGTTTCCAACTTTTTACCTCGCGTTACAACGGCGTTGAATAAAACGCCGTTGCATAAAATTGCCTGTCGAATACTTTCGCACAATTAGAGGAATGCATGCGATCTACTCGCGAGCTCTGCGATAGGGATCGTATTTAGCCGAGTGGAGTTAAATTTATTAACGCAGAGAGCACGGTTATACAAGTTGGGCGCGCGATTCTTCCTTCCTTCTCAGAAGACGAGGAGCTCTGTTTTTCCTGGCACCGCAGCTCGAATGGACTTTCCGTTCTTTTGATAATGCCTCGAACGGTTTCGATAACTCGTTCAAGGATTTCCCGTACTCGGGGAGCGAATGAGTCTTGTTTTTAATTCCATTCCCGAATAACAGCGAAATACGGAGCCTCGCGTCCTCTTGGGTTGGCGGGAGGTACAAGTCCCTTTCCGTTTACAAGAGAATTACGAGAAAAGAGCTCGACAATTTGAAGGGCTTGAAATTTAACGTCTTTTGCCTATTTTATGCAATAGCTCGAGTGAAATATAATCGCGACATTTACTACGAAGATTGTTGCACTAAACGACTGATAAGTGCACGAGCGAGCAACTTTTCAGACCCTTTAAATGTATTGGATATTGCGTCTCGTAAGATCAATTGTAATCTATATGTTACAGGCTAAACTGGCTCATCCGTAATTTTAACGACACGCGCTGTTTAAAGCTCTTAATACTTTATGCAAAAGTGCCTCTAAGAAGCGCATCAGATCGCATTTAATTTCACAAGAATGTAAAAGGCTTGAAGAATCTACCTTGATCGATGAAATTGCTTAATACGAGCTTTCATTTATTTTAAAGTTAAAACTGCTAAAAATAGAATTTGCGTACTTAACAATTGGCCCGATTTCACCGCTATCCAGTAAAGAATAATGCGGGCCTCGAGCAGTTGCAGTGCACTTCCGGTCGGAGCTTGTAAAATGCAACTGCGATCGAATTTTCGGCGGGTGATTAGGAATAGCCGCTCTCCCAGCTCCAGGCAACCCCGCAACTTCCCACTCCCCGACTACGGACGATCCTTGCGGCTACTATTTCACGGTTCAACCTCGACAGTCATCGGTCATCGAATTCGCTCTAGAAAGCAAAGCGAGGAGCGAGATAGAGAAAAAAGAGGGCACGCACGTAAGCACACACGCATATACTTACTTCATCCAAGAATAGTCGCCGTGGCTAGGAGATGACGTGGAATTATGGCGGCTCTCGCGGGAGAGCGGAGCGACTTTGTGCCTGTAAGCGGCAGGTCATTGGCTTTAGGCTCGCGGGAATCGCGCCCAAGACGAAACGAGGAAGAACCGCGGCACCGAGGGTTTGCCACTCGCTCGGACGCCGGGTGATTTAACTCAGCGGAAGCCGCGAGTCCGCCCCTCTCAGGTGCCTTTATTTATATTTATAGGTTGGATCGCGATCCTCTTCCTCCTCCGCCCCCTTCCCATCTTGCTCTTGCGCTACGTCGGGGATTCCTGCGGGCCTGGATTTAAAATTAATTTGCCAAAGGCGTTGTTCGCGGTGGGTCACTTGCTCAGCGCCTAACTTTCTGGGCGAATGCTCGGTGCGGATGCTTCTCTAGAGTCGCTCTCGCTCTTTCGCTGGAAGCTAGAGCACGCGGTCAACGCCTTCGGTTCGGTAGCCGATCATCCGTTCGCGCTCGGGGGCTAGACTAGACTACCTACGGGTATTCCCGTTCATTGTCCGCGTATGAAATGCATTGCGAGTGGCTCTTGTTTTAATTACTCTTTGCTTCTGAGTGTTCTTAGGTGTTTCGTAATTGGAGTGTCCGTTGAATTAGAGCTCGTTTGCTACTCTTTACTTTTCCATTTACTTTTTATTTCCTATCCCGTTCCCGAACTGATAACAATTCATCCAATTCATTTTTACCATTCGAAAGGTAATTCACGCACGGAATCACGTACAGACGGGATTTATTCGCGACGAATCGTAACTTTCACCCGTTCCTCCGTGTCACGCGTCTGTGACTCCAACGGATAATAATCATCTTCTCGCGTCAAAGTGCGTAAAAAAAATCGTAATGCGTAATCGTGATCTCGCGTCATTAGCATCTTATTAATGGGACACGCAAACTGTTTGTCCGAGGTCTGTTGCCTCGGTATGGCACCTAAAGTACAAGGAAAGGTTCGTACCTCTGCGCGAATCGCACAGCAGTGGTCTACCTCTAGTCCAAGTACCTCTACCTCGCCGTTGCTCTCGAGTGCGTTTGCTCGATGACGCATGAACGCGAAAATAAACGACCAGCGAACGACTGCACGCGTACGTACAAATGGCGGTAGAATTGTCACGTCGAGCGCATCGCCCTGGTCGATATTTTATTCCGATAATACGATAAAAAGCTGCACGGGACGAAAGTTCCGCTGGATTCTGTACGTGAGAAGAGATGCCAAACCCTTTGGCCCTTACCGAAGAGAAATTGACATCGATCGAAGGAGAGGCAGAACTTCACTTTGCTAAATCCATTTACCATTACTGCAGTGTACGGATAAATTTCATAAGCAACTTTACGTAATTGTTGATTCATTTTTGTGCGATTTTTCATGCCTGTGCGTGTATTAAGTAATTTTCGAAAAGTTCACGTGCTGCCGTTAGGTGGTCAATTCTTCGGCCGCGTACTCGAGCAACCAAAAATATCACACTCGAGAAACAAAAGATCGGTATTTCGGTCTCTTGCAACAGACAACCCTTTGAAGTTTGCTTAACGATTTCGGTTTTCTGAAATTTGCTGCGTGGCGGATTTGAAAACTTTTGAAACCCTTTGAAAACTCGTCACGGAAATCATAGCAACCATTACTACCGGAACGCTATTTTGGGTTATTGGGTTATTGAATAAAGGTACGCCGATTAATGGCGATCACTCGAAGATGCATTATTTCTTAAGTAGCGTCGCTTCTATGCTACTTTCTTACGATTGGTTATCATCAAACGAGTAAAGTACGCGTCTGTTGCATTAGCAACATTTCAATAACTTTTCTCCAATGAAAGCAAAAAGTTCAAAGCTTAGCGATGAAATGTATGACAACTTTATTCGAGAGTAATAAGAACCTCTTCTGTGCAGTTCGATTATAATTAATCATGAATATTTCCACGCGTTGATCAGTTTGACAACAGAAACACGAATTGAATTATACGTTAATATAGTTTGATTGAAATATTAATTCATTGTGAGAAAAGAAATCGACACAAAAGACACCGATCTACCATTATTGTATTATTGAATAGGTGCTAATTTCCATGGCTAATGAAATAGTCGGTTTTGTAGCGACCTGCTCGTCGCTACAAAAATATATGGGAGTCAGTTTAATAAATAATAATATCCTCTAAAAGGAGATCCACGTAAGACTTGTCTTCTGAAGTATCATTAATGTATAACGTGCTTGTTGGACATTAAGGAAAATGTCGTTCCTCAAAAGATTAATATTAAATAAGACATGAAACATATTGCACACATCAACTTTAAACATCGTATGACAAATGAGATACTGATCTATAACGTCTCCATTGACGTTACGACTGCTTCTAATAAAATGTGAATGTAGAACGAAACTACTGCGCTCTATATCTTCCGTAAATATTGCATGTCGTAGAACTGCACGCGTACACGTCCGGAATAGGCAGTAGCGAATTCTCGTACAAGTGCACGTAGGTTTGTGCGAACGTGTGCATTTGGCGTAATCTTGATTAGCGTAGCGACTATTGCGAGAAATATTCCTTGTTAAGGTCGCGACTGAAACTTGTGCATCGGAGATTCGGACACTGTAACTGGCGTAATGTCATCGTCGTTTGCGCGTAATTGAATAATTTGCTAAAAACTACATTCGCGGGCTTAACTCAATATCCGTGCAGAAATCTGGTATTTATTTAACGGGATGCTAATCTTAAAGGAAGGAATTTTAATTACATTCTTTTATCGTTTATAAACATTGGTACGTAGCGACGTTATAAATCGAATTATTTTGCTGTTTGCGGGTGTCGTAGCGATGAGCCGAAATTAAAATCCGATATATTATTACATTTTAAAAAAGTTCCAGGTAAAACAATAATTTAAAATTGCAGGGTTTGTTCACTCGTCGAGTCATACCACTGAATTCTATTGCTTTGCTAATCAGATGGATTACCGAGTTCGTTGGGCTTTGGATTTGAAATTTCATAGCGCATTCTTAAACAACCGTTAGCTTACTCGTACCTCATTATTAAGTACCACCGTTAATATAATAAAGGAATTCATAGCCAATAGCTCGTAGCAGTTATCATTAATAAGTAACGTTATGAAACAATGATCGGGCATTTATCGATTTTATCTATTTCAACGCCCTGAAAACTCAACATTATCGATATAAAAATTTGCCGTTTACCAATGCCGTTTACCAGCTTTAACATCGCCAGACCGCGCAAATACATCCAAAGATGTAATTTGCTTCCTTAATTCACAAAGGATAACGACTACCGCCAAGAGTTTCGCTCTCCAGTTATCCTACGTGCTCGCGCGAGTATCACGGAAATTAACAAACTACGACAAGTCGAAATGAAGCGTCGCTTTTGCAACCCTTTTTCTTCTTCCCTCGTCGAGCTTCTTCTTCTTGGCATCAAAAAGGCGCTGCATTCGCAGGTTGGCGCCAACGGGTTCCATGCACAATTAGGGAGCTAAACTGCTAATAGATCAGAGCGGGTATATGACAACACAACGAGGAGAGAATTCTCGTGAAAATGCCTTTTCCTTTTCTTGTAAGTAGCAATTGAGCGCACCATCGTAGTAAGATAATCGCATCAGTACGATTTAAAACTATTTCGTAGTTTTCCTCACACCGCAAAGCTCTTGCGATTAAAATGCCCGCATTAATGTTCTTTTTATCAATGCTTTTCCCGATTGGCCGAGAAATGCAAGTTCCTCGTATCGAATTACTTCCTGGCATTCCATGCATCAGCGCAAAGCTCGCATTACCTTCGCCATTTTCGTTTAATACCTTCAAGACGAAGAACGTTTTTAAGTATCTTAAGTTTTAAAAGCCCCCCACTAACGTAAGATTTGCGTGTCGGAAATATTTGCTCGAGTTCTTTTTACATTACGAGTATGTTGTTCGGTGGCTTTGAAAGCTAACGAGAGTTGAACTATAAAAAGCCACGTACAAAGAACTAAAGTGAACTAGAGTTCTTGTGAAAAAAAAAAAAAATAAATAAAAATACGATAATTTCCAAGATCAAGGTTTCAATTTTCGTTTCTTATAAATAACAAGGTAACTCTCATTCAGTTCAGAGCTTTTGAGGAATTGAGCATTTCTTTTACGTAACGTTTAACCGTTACTAGATTTTCACGTAACAAGGACAATCGTTAGTTTATTAAATCGCCGTCGGAGCCCACGAGGAAAACTTTGCATTTCCATCGTTCTCCGTTACAAAGATAATCCACGAGATCGGTAAAAGAAAACGGAGCGGTTCTTAAAAATTTTGCTAAGAAACCTTGTATTTAACAGTTTCGACACTCCATCCTGATAAGCACCTCAAACTGCTCGTGCGCCACATTCTCCTCCCCCTCCTGCTCCTCCTCCCCCGCGCCACACCGCGCTTTCTGTAATTGCAAACAAAGTGTGGTAACTCAGCTTCCCTTTAGAATCCCGCCAACACGTCGAAAAGAGCTTCGCAGGAAAAATCGCCCGAGACTCGGATTTTTCATTAAGAAGCCGTCGACTCAGCTACATCCAGCAAGAAAATGAAGAAAGAAAAAGAGAGGCAGATGAAGCTTACGGATTAATACGCGCGGAATCTGCCACGCAAAAGTTATTAATGATTTCTCAAGCTCGAGCTTGATTTGCTCGTAGGCGCGCGTCAAAGATTTTTGCGGAACTTCGACCAGGGTTGGGGGTGAGCAACGGCGAACCCTCGAGAATCGAAGAAGAATGAAGCAACCCCCCTCATTCTGTGGTTTTCCACTACTCCGGCTGTGCGTATCTCCTTTGCGGTGCGACGCTTAGCTGCATAAAACGAAAAGTGTCGCGCTCTCGGCTGCGCATATTTTCCCTCTGATGAAACAACAACTTACGCTTAAATTTTTCCTTCGGACAAGCGGACGGATTTTTCGTCTAAGCAATTTCCTTTTTACATTTTTATCGATATCATTTCTTAGTTCCGCTTAGCCGACACCTGCCTGTGACATCTCAAAGTTATCGGATCTCTGATACACTTTCTGATACCCCTGAAATATATTTACGTATTACAGAAGCGTAGGTTGAAAAATTGTTAATATTTAACTGCGTTAAATTGCATTAACAGAGAGAGAGAGAGAGAGAGAGAGCGAGGGGGTGGGGTGGGGGGGGGGAACACGAGAAGCCAGTAATGAATAATGTTTGAAGAGTAAATTTTACAAATTGAGATTATAGTATTCACGGAGTTTGCCTACGAAATAATTTGTACAAGTATTTGTCTACGTCTTTGATATTTTAATTCGAAGCTAAATTACAATAGGTGGTTTTTTTACAGAAAATTCATTTAAACCAGACGTCCTGCGTCCTCTTAGACTAAAATTAATAAATGTGCCCTTAAACTAGCAGGCAATGTGAACTTGGACAGCGTGATCAATGGCTGTAATGAAGAAACGCTTCAATTTCAGTCGAAAACTCAAACGAAAATCAACGTTTATTTATAACTTGGACGGTTGATTAATCTCATTCATTAGTGTGGGTACTGCTTTAATATTTGTGCAACTAGGTATAAAGTTCGCATGGTGCGATGTGTAACGCGCAATAGAAACGAAGATACACGTTTGATAAAAGTTCGTCGTGCTCGATCGAAATTTTGTCGCGCTGCACTTGCGTCGATCTTCGGCAGTAAGTGGATATCACTTTCTGTGAATCGAAAACGGACTTCCATTGTTTATAGATGAAAAAATTTGGAAACTTCCCTTCGTTGACGACCTGCTGGCTCATTTTTCAACGAGAGCTGTTTGTCTTTCCGCAGATTCCTCGTCAAATATCTCGCACTCGTGTACACGAACTCGCGTACCATGTAATTGAGCAAACGCATTCCGCCAGGCAATTTCTCTTTTTCTCATTCTCTTCTCGCTGTGCGCGCGATGTCTCGCTTATTCGCTTAAATCTCTCTTTCCCTCGCGAATCTCTTTTTATTTCCTTTTATTTCCGTCTGCCATTTTCCATTTTCATCATTTCTAGCTATTTTATATTTATATACTGTATTTCTCTACGTTATAAGCTCAAGTAGCACACTGGCGATTTCGGAAATTCACGACGTATTGCAGCTTCTTCGCTCGCTTTATCTAATTTTTAACACTTTCTGCCTTATTTTCATCCGCGGTTAAATTGACGCTGACCATCATTCGGCCTAGTACAGTCGTGTTCATCTTACCTAAAAGAAAGTATTCCTTCGATATTCTTAAACTCATTACATACAAATTATTATTATCATTATTATCATCATTATCATTATTATTATTATCATCATCATCATTATTATTATTATTATTATTATTATTGCCGTATTCTTGAAAATGGTCAGGAGACTGGAAAAATCATCGAGGTGTTTGTTATCTCTTAATTTTATTTCAAATTAAGATTTCGAAATTCCTAAAATTCCTAAAATACAAGCACTGGTCCGCATTTTTTCTCTCTCATTTACCTCTCGCCTACCTCCCTTCCGATCCTTTCCAGTACTATTTCTCTCTACCTCAAAGTCACTTTTCTAATCTACGGTCTAATATTTATCCAAACTTACCTATCAATCCGCCAGGCCTTACTTATCCAAATGAAAACCTAATTGCAAACGTTTTGAGTGGAAGGAACAAGAGTCTGTCGAATAATGAAAATATTTTTACTTCTCTCTCGCTCCGTCCATCTACCTATCTATCCTTGTCTCCCGCTCTCTTTCTCCCTCAACTGCCCCGGAAATTCGAAAGATAATAATCGATCGTCGGGCGCGACAAGAGCGCGAGAGATACGCTCGCATTGATGGGCTCGCGGATGAACCTGGACGCGCCTTTTCTCCGTCCCTCTCCCGATCTCTCGCTCTCCTCCGTCATCGGCAGCGAGTGCGATCTCCCTCAAGGGAAATTATGGGCCGGGGGTGGAGAAGAGGGATTGGACACTCCGACGCGTTTCAATGCGAGCGACTGACCGGCGTGCGATATGCCTTACCTGTCCGATCCGTTCTCACATTCCGAGGTACTTCGCCTTGCTAATGTCACTAGAGCGCGAAATACTCGCGAATTATCAGTTAAGTCATCTTGGAAAAGACTAGGCTAATTTATCAGTGCCGATTACATATTGCTGTAGTAGTTACTAGTGCTCCACTTGAACGATACGAGTAATAATGTGGCATTTAGAGCTTTGCATTGTCCAGAATAGAAATTAGATTGAGTAAAAGTTGAGTGTAGTAGGGTTGGGGAAAGAAATTTATCATTTGTCGATAAAAAAGTAATCTTGTAATCGGAATACTTGGAGTACTCGTAGCGCTGTGTATGTCAGAGTATATAAATCTCAGTAGTACATTTTTGGCAAAACTGATCAGATTTGGGGTATACGACCAAGTTTTTCTTTTAAATGAATTTCCATAAAACACGCGTCTTGCACGTTAATTACCGCGAACGTAGCGAATGCGAGAAAGTTGTTTGTACGCGTGAGAAGAACTCAACAATATGATTCTTCGATAAAGGAAATGTCGATAGTTGTAACGGATTTCTCTTGTTGGGAAGGAAAGATCCGAAAAGAAAATTCCGAACCATTTTGTACTTTACATCGGAACATTTTCTTCTTCAAAATAACCGTTGGTTAAAAATCATTGATATAGTTACAATAATATAGTTACATTCCAAATATACGAATTGACTTTCTCGAAGAAAAACCTTACAGTAATATTCACTCGTTAGATAGAAGCAAAGTTTAATCAATGCGACTAAGGACAATCTCCAAACGACCGTTATGAGCCAGAAATGCAACCATCGTAAACAAAAGTGAAAAAGGTGCAGAATAAAAGCAGTACCAAAAGCGTTATTAATGGTAGAATGTAGGCGTGACGGGAGAAATGAACTCCAAAAGCGAATGAAGCGAATCTGGCTAAATAAGAGACAATAGAGATAAATAGGAAAAATTAAAGAGAAACATACACAAATACACACTGCGCCTCTCTCTCTCTCTCTCTCTCTCTCTCTCTCTCGCGTTGCTCGCACTGGTTGAGTTTAAGTCTTTTTTCTTCCCCTTGACGAGACGCCGGCCGCTTCATTTAGTCATGCAGCCTCATCTTCCCGTTTCTCTCATTTCGCCACTTCAAGTAACGTGCCTATTTATTTTGGCTTCTTTCCCTCTTTCATTGTCAGGCTTCCTTTTTCTTGTTTTTCAGTGTGACGCATTCAGTCATCATTACGCCCACGGATGCTTCGCTAAGAAATTTCGCAACTTTTGCCAACGGTTTCTTTGCACCTTGATACGCCTCATTTCCTTGTAAAAACGTGCATGAATATTGATTTTGAACTTGTTTTGTGAGATTGTAAAATATCTAATAAAATTCGATTTTTCGTCTTATGGATATTTAATAGAGATAATTAAAAATGTATAGACTAAGAGATTATGTTTTCGTATTAATAGCTGATAGTGATAACTTATTTCACATATCGTACATAATAGTAATTGAAATAAGTAATTTTATTGATTATTCGAGTACAATTGTTCTAATAATTCTAAAGCCGGCTTTTATTAATATTAAAGACTAATATTTGACAAATTAAGTGTTCAAATAATATGAAAAGCTTATGTATAATTTCGTTATGTTTTTTATGCACATCCTATGTTTGTGGATAGGTTATATAAGAATAAATCTTTTGGATTGTAATAAACCCATTAGGAATGAGAACGAGTAATTAATATATACTTGACCTGATTTATTTATTACAAGAAAGGTATTTTCAATTACTGCATTATAATTAAGAAAATTTGTACAATATTATTGATTCGAATGAAAATGATCACAGTATATTCCTATAATTAGCTTTGAATAATATTTGTTGTTTGCATCTGGATGTCTGTCGTATCAAGTTTAATAAGTAAATATATAAACATATGCGCGCATATACTTTAAGAACTGTATATCATAACTGTGTATCATAACATATCACCCTTTAAAAATTTGAAGTAAGAAATATTTGAAAAGCTTGAGAACTTTTATGACATAATATAACCATAAAAATGACAGAAAATTCTATTGCATTTGAAATATCTTGAGCCTCGATATTTTAATATGCATTTCGTATATTTTAATATATTTACTTATACACTTACAATAAACGCTTTCAATTTCAATTTTTTACGCTATTTGACACATTAACTAGAAAACATAAGATTTTCGTTGTATTGTGAAAACTTCTTATTATAATACTTGAATTACTATAAAAATTATGATATTTATTGTAATATTTATAATATATTGTAATAGCTCGAGCCTTTCTCTTCTCTCCCTTCCGAAGATATCGCCAAGATCGTAGTACAGCGAGGAATAAGTAAAATTTACAAGTCTCAATGACGATCTGTGAATAGTGCGACTATTTGTTGTGCACTTTGTGCGTACAAAAACAAATTTGCACATAGTTTGAAAGAAAGAAGCAAAAAATGAAATAAAGACAGACGGATAAAGAAAGTAAGAATTTAAAAAATCAGAGCGGCGGAAATTAGAAATACTTTTAATTTTTGTACAGGCAAATATATTGAGATCCTTAAGGAAATAATAACTTATTGTTGTAAATTTAAACACTTCTGTTTGAAAGATATACATACAGAGAGAAGTACAAACAGAGAAAGATATAAATACAAAGATATACATATTTGATACAAAACTAGTAATAATACTATTAACCGAATGTTATTCCAAAGAATTTGTAATTGCGAAGCACAATTACAAATGTTTATAGGTAACCGATTGGTGTAAAAATGGGGAAATTATGACTGAAACCTGGTCGGAGCTTATGATGTTCGTAATACAAATTTATTTCAATTCATTTTATCGAACAAGTACAAAGTTTCTCTTGAGTCATGAAAATCGAAAAGAAAAAGAAACATACAAGGTCAAAATATTAATATTCTCCATATATATAAATAAAATAAAAATGAAAGAAGGTTGCGGGTTTTTAAACGGAAATATATCAAAATATTTTAATTTTTTTCAAATAACAATGTTTATAAAGAAATTCACTAAGATCAAATTTCTCCAAATGATATGAAATAGATTGTGACTAAATCATCTTCGACTAGTAAGTAATACAAAATACTACTCCAATGAGTTTCACAATTATTTAACCTATGTTAATCATAAATTTTAATACCATTTAAAAATATAACAACTTCACTTTTACATTTTTTGGTCTACGGTGATACGGACTAGCGGCATTAAATGTGCTAGTGCGATTAGTATGCCTGAGTCGGTCCATGATAATGGAAAAAGGGTGACGTCTGAGGTAATTAGAATGCGAATTAACATATTTGACGTTGATATACTTTATTGAACTCCTCCGATTCTAGTACATCTTGTGTATCTTATACGTCACTGATCTAGATATTTTAGTTTTAACAGCCCAATTGATTCTAAAGTCATTCCCAAGAAATGGAGAATATGTAGAACTGTAGTATTTGTGATCTTAGACACGCGAATTTTACAACTCGTGTTTTGCTTAATTATAATATTATACAATTGGTTAATGTAATAACGGTAATGATGGCATTATTTAAATACAGTGCGAATAATCTTGCACGAATAAAGATATTTAATTTAGTAGAGCATATCACAGAGATTAGACTAAAATGAGAAGAATTAAATTTATGATAATTTAGAAAGGTATGAATGCATACGTAAGAATTTTCCCAACAAAAAATTTAATACTTAGATTACGTACACAAGTAACGATCATAAGTTTAAGAAAATAGTCGAATCTGAATTCTAAGAAAGTGGGAAACATTATATTTCAAGTAAACGAAGGTAATAAGTTCTTATGCGTACAAATATACGTATACCTGAGTGATGTGGTGTAGTCAACCAAATACGTCTGTATAACATTACCTGCGCCTGCATACACCAGTATTATGCCTGACTATATCATAAGATTTCTACTGCATAAATTTATAAACATACAATAGTATAAATAATACTTTTATTTTTACGTTTATTTTTCAAACTTTTTGCATTTTCATAATTCAAAACTTTAGTATCTTATACGATTCCCTTAATGCATTTCCACTGAATTTTGAAAAGTGACCAAATATAAATATATAAAAGTGTACTTTATAAAAGTCTATAAAATACGAGGTGTAACTTTATGAAATATACTATTTTTTAGAGTCTATTTGTTTTAAAGTTTATTCCAATGAATACTGAAATGCAATCAACTACAGTAAAGAAATCTTGTTTACGATACGCAATCTTATACATCGGTATACTAAATGGTAATTTTCTCGATTATATTTTAGAAAATTAAAGCAGTCTAGTAAAATATGAAGCGATCCTCGTATACATTAAAAAACAAAGAAACAACAAGCTCGAACATCATAAAATCAATGGTATTTTTACATCACGACTTAAAAACACTGAGAATGGACGGCCAAGAAAAGTTCCCTGTAATCAGATACGCCTCGCATCAAGTGATTGGCATCGTACAAACTCCAACAAACTACACGTATCGGAGCCATGAAAACGCTATTAGCCACGTAATTGTCAGCTGGTAAGCAACGTATGCACCGTGCTAAATGTTCTCACGCAATGGTCTTCGCGACTGCGATTGTCGAATCGAATTACGCCGGGAGATTCTACGTGTTGTCATTGTTATTTTTATCCTTGTGTTATTAATTTCAAATTGCTGCTTGTGCAGTGAGAAATGATAGCGATGAAAGGAGAGTTAGAGTAAGAAGGTAGTCTTTAAGATTTTTCATTGTGTGCGTGAGCGCGTGTGTGTTCGTTTATCGTAGAAAAGTTATTTAATGTTTTTTTAAAAACTTGTATGACTAATTTTTCATGATTCTAAATTAAATAATGCGATTAAAAATTTTTTTCAAAGCATATTCACGCACAGTATTTTTTAAAAGGAAATTTTATACGTGCGTGTTCTTTAAAAGGGTTATAACTGCTGTTTCGTAAAGTTACAACTACGTGGTGTCATACATATCGCATACTATAAATTATATAAAATTGCATAAAATTCACAAAAACAAACGATAGCAGATGTAATAAGAAACTCAATAACTATCACGTATTTAATTAAAGTGAGAGGTGCAATTATATAATTGCAATTTACCAGGCTCTAATAAATGTTTCCCCAAATAAAATACCGAATCACAGATGTTTTTTCTGGAAATGTAACGATAAAATCATGGTCACTCAAACATATTCGCATAAAACAATACTATTTGCAAAAAAGCATAAAATTACCAGATATGACAATACGTTGCTGATATAACATTTAAAACGGTACTTTAATAATTTATAAATAAACAGAAAGCTTATATTCCAGTTATTTCTCGCTGATGTTTGCATAGTTTTTTTTTCTTATGCCTTGTATACATGTGAATACGCGTTCACCCGCAGATACACAGAGGTATGTCACTAACAAAGCATACATAAATGCATATTTATATAATGAACTGTATGCCGTATGCCTCTTCGACGAATAATCGAAGATCGTAACAACTGCAAAGATAAATTCGAATATAGCATCGTAGTGGCATAACAATACGGCTATTATTATGTGACGTATATTATCAATCACCCGGCAACAAAGCTATACAACTATTTGTACACATAACCTAAAAAAATATAATTTGCACTATTATGTTAACGTGTCCACTTCTGGATATGTTGTCAAATATATTTACATAAAAATTAATCGGTTAGAAGCGTATTTTCACGAGTTTTTACATCAAAATTCAAGAATGATATATTACTTTAACAATACGCTTTTATTTTTCAGTTTATTTTGCTCTTTCTTCGTCACTTTATAACGCTGTTTTATTTACAATTTTGTTTGTTTAGAATTCGTTCGCTTGGTGCATAATCTTATAGTGTATTTAAAAAAGATCCAAAGAAATGAAACATTTATGAAATGCAAGACCTTTTATCGATCAATCTTATAATGCAAATTTATAAATAATATCTAGTTTGAAAGCAATGGATGGACATAATCCGTTTAAAAACCCGTTTGTGAGCAAATATTATGAAGAAATTAAGGAAAAAATGCAGCAATCTATGCACGAATGTAGATATTTGTATTGAGCTATTAACTGGATACAGTGCTAGAGAGTATTCAGTACGTACGTGTACAAATTCTGCTTCTTTCTTTATAGGTTTTCTCTCTGTTGAATTTCTCTTGCTAAAAGACCTTTCATTTCTTATTTCTTTAATAAGAATATAAGCATAAAAATGGCCTCTTCGGCAACTAGCGTCCGTTGGGAAAATGTAATTCGTAAATAAGTCGGCAATAAAATTTTTTGAACATTCGATTAGACATTCCTAGAATTTGCACGCATTCGTATTTTCGGTTGCACGTTGGTGCCTGTGCACGCAATCGCAATATGTGTCATGATACATGTATTCAATTACGGTAAAAGGTATTTAATTTTTCATAAGAATATTTCAATCGATATCTATTTTACAATAGATACAAAACTTTGGCATCATATCTAGCCAATATAATCATGCGTTAATACACGAGCTAAACAAAAATTCGTTCCATCATTGTTTGATGATACACTTACATAGCTATTAAAGACGATATTGAATCACCTGTAATAAGTTATTTATTAGAAAATCTAGGAAATTGATAATCAGGTACACTTTGAATGAAATTTAATGAAAACAGAGCAATGAATCGATTTGCAGGATTTTTAAAGACTCTTATGTTGTGCATTATTGTAATATGAATAAAATTTGGAGTAATTTACTATTTGACCAATTCTACTTTATTTCTGTTTAATCGATATGACTTTATTATGCTTTACGCGACAGGAAACTTCAAATATTTAATCGACACGTTTGCTAACCAAGAATATAGTCTGTAACACATCTTTAAACAAATGCAATACAAACGTGTTCTTCGGTTACATTCGAAACGTGAACTTTGATCTTGATTCTAGCATATCCAATATTCAACAATCGCTATTGGATTGTAAACCACATTCATTAACCTACATTCGTTTGAAAACTTTAACATAATATGGAACTTAATACTTATAAAATATTTACATACTTAATGAAATTCAGTTGTTTTCGATTTTTCACTTCATCGTTATTTCGTACACATCCATTTGTAATTCAGATACTTTTCAAGATTTCTCTAAAATTTCCAAATTCCAAATTCGAAGATAAAATAAGTGACGAAACTGCTTTTATTCTGTGTTATTTATTTCTGCGATCGATTATATTATCTTACATTATTCATGAAAGTATCGGCTTTTTTGACATCCGAAACGCGATGAATATTTTTAATTTGAATACTCGCAAGTGCTTAATGTAAAAAATATTCTCATCTTCTTCGGCATTATTATCCTGCTTTAATATTGCAAAAGTCACTAAGAAACTCCAAATATTTTTAATCCGGTATCCACAGCCGATACAAATACAATACAAATCATCCTCAATCTTTAAGGTTAATTAATTAAAATACGTTTTCGTAAAACCATCGTAATGCTCAGCACGATCGCCTTCTTTCTTTCCAACATCCTCTCATCTATTATTAGAGTTGAGAAGCAACGTGGCTTTTTGACACGATTTTCGCAAACAGAATGCGCTATACCTAGACCTGCGCATGTAGGTGTGTACACAAAATACAAAAGTAGAAAAAGCGCGGGATGAAGGATAACATTGAAAACGAAGGTCGAGAAAGCTGCACTCGAGACTTTCTCCTGAAAAGGTCCTCGGTGACGGGTCTCGGTGACGACTACGAGAAAGAGATAGATGACTAGAGGGTGTTACTACTACTATTGCTGCTGGTGCACCGTTTTAATAACGCACGAGGCCAAATTGAAAAATTATCGCACCAAAGCAACGACGAGGACCAGTGCCAAAGGGGATTTGTTGTTTGGAGAGAGGGTGAACTTGGGTAGTCTGACGAAACCGACTGGGACAACTTCCTTCAAGATAATAATGGGCCCTTCTGTTGAAGCGGAGCGAGTGAGAGAAGTCGCTTCGGGGGCTCGAGGGGAAATCAGACTGTTCCGTTTTGAAAAGCACGATGTAACGTTTATCGCTCAGTTTTACAAATCACGGCATTATAACCGCAAAAAAGGAATAACAGAGCTTTGACTGGAAAAGGACTAATTATATTTTACTCAAACATTACAAGTTGAGTTAACTTCGGGATTTGAAAATTTCTTTAAAAATGTCATCACGCGGATACAGTGTAATTTATACATATATGCGTGTGCGTGCGTGCGCGCGGGTTGCTAATGAAAAAACAGTCAAATTTATTTTTTGTAATTAATTTATTGTTAAATTATTTGCATTTCACTTATTATAAAACGTAAAATTCTTGATATGAAATTAATGAACTTGGGAATTTGGTGGGCTGTAATTGAAACATTGCAATACAGTCAACAAGGAAAGCCAATCAAGATCGTAATGTTTAATACCGACATGAGTTGTTTGATCGGCAGATTTACACACTTTATATTCTAAATTTGAATATCACATTTTTTCCCCATAAGCAGCTTTCTCAACAATTCGAAATTCGAAACGGAATTTTAGGAACACGATTAATCCGGGCCATTTAATTTTCGACTAAATTCGAAATAACGACCGTTTGCGTTGACCTCGCATTCATCCTGTACTCCCCCATACGCAGGGAAAAAAGTCTTTTTCAAGTACAGCCCCAATTGCGCTTGCAGCAAAAATTAGCCGAAATACGAAGGGGCCGGAGGAAAAGGATTGACGTAAAGACGAGTAGAGGAGTTGCAAGAGACGAAAAGGAAGAGAAGCGTCTCGCGCTCTATCCTCCTTAAGTCAGGAGTAAACTCGTCGAAGAGAAAGAGAAAGAAAGAGAGAAACTAGAACGTCGAGGGTCTGATGGGCTGACGGCACGCGATCTACTCTCTTCGACTTCTGAGCCTTCGCCCTTTCCCCGGTCCCCGGAACCAACGACTTGCAAAGAGTTCGTGGGGTGGGAGTCCTGTGACTTATCGTCTGTAATTATTCGCCGTGGTAAAGAAAACGACCAACCGCCAGACGATCGGTTGCGCCTTTGCGCCTTTTTCTTTTTCGTCCTTTTGAACTTGCTATGTACATAAACGAGAGTCGATTTTTTTATTGGCTGACTATTATTAGTCTTTTTTCCTTGCCAAGTACGATAAAACAGCACAGAGGTTATCAGAATTCTGATCGTTTGTGGCTTCTCAAGCCATCGAATCTTGTTTGAATTTTTGTGCGCTAGTTTACGAAAATGCTATAATGCCTTGAAATTTATGATTTCTCGTAAAACGAATCACCCTACATCTATATAAGCCATCTTTTTAGGTTTTCCTTGTAATTAGAAAATTGCGGTATAAGATGCGGGAATGATCATCAAATGTGGCTTATGAAATAGAGCTGCGTTTGTGCCTCAAAATAAAATAATGCATATATACATATATATATATATATATATATATCTAAACTGACATATTTAACTTATAAATTTCTAAACTTGTTTCGTTATACATTAGCTGCATGTCTATTCATACACAAGTGTCTCATACGTAAATGAAACTGTTCATTTGCATTTACGATTATGCGTGTAATACGAATAATAGCGAGAATGACAATTAACGCTTTAGTAAATCTCAAAATAATTAATTGCCCGTGTGTTTCTGACAAATTTTCGATCCTTTTTCTTCGCTTAACGTACTTGTAAAATGGATAGACGGTGGATTAAAATTCCAGTACCAGGATAGTTATTCAATAATTCCACATTTTCCGTAGATAGATTATTGCTTCTTTTCCGTGCATATTATATTTTTAAGTCTTTTAAATTTTATTTCAAGTGAAGAATCGTATTAAAGTCAAGAATAATTAATCGTCGTGTTAAAATAAAGCTATTTATCTACGGACGCTTTATCAAATTCAACATATTCATAACTAAATATTATATGAATTTCATTTGAATGGATATTTAATATTGATATTTATGTTTCATAATATATTGCTCGATCTAATTATAGACTCGTATCGATCATATCGTTATAAAATTTTCAATAATATCCTAGTCTATAAACTCTGAATAATATTTTTTTAATTGAATATAAATATTTCAAAAATACTGATCTTGATATTTTTAATAATAGAAATATATACTTTTAACTTCTGAATAAAATATTGTGAAAATTTTAATGTGTATCTAAAGGTAAAATTGCGATTACTCAAAAAAATTACATAATCTTACTTAGCATTTTTCTATGTCGATTGTTTCTGAGAACGTAACTAAAATCTAATTTATACATCTGCCTTTAACGGTAAATTCGGTGAAAGTAATCGTATTTTCCTTTCCCGTCCCTTAGGATAATGAGATCGCGAATGTAAATGCGACGAGTAAAACGTCTTCTTAATAATTCTTTTTCTACGTTATCAGCGAGCAACGCGATCCGATCGATCGCGTATTATCGCGTCTCACTTTATTACTTATATTCATTTTCAGTTATTCTCCTTTTTTCATTTCGTATAGTTGATATATCTTTACGATGTTTCGAGACAATCGCTCTTACTCCTTCTCTCTCGTCTTTATGCAACTCCAGTCGTAAATATAACCCTTTCTCCACGTGTATTTTTAGAAACTTATGAGAAATCTGGAAGTTAACGACCTCAGCTTCGCTAAGAATCAAAATTATTTGAAGACACACGTTCGATTAGTAATGTATGAAGATATACGGAAAATCAGGACAAAAGCAAAACCTTTATTGGATTTCTATACTCGATTTAATTCAGTATTTAATTTCAGACGGATAAACGTTTTTTAAATTTCTTCTATTCTACGTAAAAGTCCGAAAATTTAATAGTAACTACGTTAACTCATACTCGTACACATTAAGCTCATCCGCTCTCTCACACCAAGCTTAAAAATCCCCACTGGATCAAGTACTTACAAATTTAACATTGGTCCTTTAATGGTGTAGTTATCTAAGTTGTCACACCAGTAATAAATAATTTATTACAATTTGTCATAAATTGTCATCGTGTGTTATAAGATTATTTTCTTTGTCGATCGCGTTCTTTTCCACTTAATACGCGTAAGAGTAGGAAATATTTAATATGGAATTTGCTCAGTACACTTGTACGTTCAAAGTATTTGAATAAAATTTAGTCAAATAACATCGGTAGGATCTGTTTACCGTGTACACGATCTTCGCTCAATATTTACGGCACTTATAAGTAACCCATCGAATTATCAATTTTTTTAGACTGGGTAATTTGTAAATTTGTAAACTCGATCGTAAGAAATGACAAAATCATTTTATGCCGTCTTATGAAATTCTTATTTTTATCGTTTGAAAATTAATTTCAGATGAACATTATCTTACGAATGAGTTTTCGTGCTACAACATGTATAAACAAGGTACATAAAATTCTTTTTTTTTTCATACGTCCGGTTTAAGGTAAAAGGAAATGGAAATCTTAATCCCACGTCCTTAGCTTACGAACAATCCCTATGAAAATGGAAAAGAAAACTAAAAGAGATTAAAACGCAAAAGAGTTTCCTTTTCAGGCTGAACAGACACGCTTGAGTTATTTCGATATCAGGACTTCATGGCCCATTAGGTACGTCGGTGGACGATTATTTCGTGGTTGAGACATGAGACAATACTTCGACAACACTGACCGCTCACTCGCATTCGTTTACCCCCCCTCTCTCTCTCTCTCTCTCCCCCCCCCTCCTACCCTGCCGCTCTTCTTTTCGTCTCGATGCAGCTCTTCAAAGCTTTCGCGATCGTCCCTCTTGTTTCTGTCCCCTTGCGCCTTTGTTTTTTCCACTGTGTCGCGCCACTTTTTCCCTCCTTTTTCGAGCGACGCGTCAAAACACAAAACCTACATGAATTCAACTTGAAATTGATATTGCGCAATTATCTCGACCTTTTACTCGACTTCACCGCGCTGATGGATTTTTCTGACGCGGGATATGTATTCTTGGGCTTGATGATGTCTGCTTTTGTACGATCACGTGGTCACTCGTTGTAATATAGAATCTTTCGACCGCTCATTTCCATTATTTTAAATATGTACGGTGAATCGGTGTATCTCCATTAGTCGACAAAGAGTTATTTAATTTATCAGGCTGCTATTGGTCATTCCACTTCTTTTCCATTAAATGTAACGCGCGAAGTTGCATTAAATACGCAGTGTATTATTAAGATCTGTAAGAAAAGTTTAAGTTTTTTATATGCTGAAATTTATTCTTCTAAACACTCTAAAGAATCGATAATAAACCATTATGGAAATGTGTTACTAGGAAGAATTCTAGTAAAACGACTTTTCATAACAATTTAATCACGCGTTAATGGCTATAAATACTTTTAAATGTAGCACGTTAAGGTTTCATTGTCAATTAGTTTCCTTGATTTCGCCTGCTACGAGAACTTTTACCAAAAATTGATTTGTGCTGTAATTTAGAAGACGAAGTATCTTTCTTTTCGATCTTTCCAATGTCTTTTTCGGACAACATTTATCATTTTATTTGTAAACGAGTACTTGGATTCTTTATTAAATCATTACATTTAATGAAGTAATGATATTTACTATCCTTGTGCATATATAAAGAGGGATTAGCGTGTATAACGCGAAGTGGCCTATAAGCTTATACCATATGGCTGCTAAAGCATGAAGTAATTCACAATAATATCCAAACTGTAGTATACACACGCACGCACGCACGCACGCACGCACACAAAAGCGCGCGCGCGCATAAGCACACACTCAAGAAGTAATTTGCTCGTTTCTTGGTCTTGTTTTTTACGCCAGGAATGATCATCCGAGCGTGGTGAACTAACAAGGTCCCCGAGGATAGTTTACACCCGATGTCCTACTAAATCCTTAGCAATACAGCTGGTGCACTCCTGTATTATATTATCTCGTGTACGAGAGCAAGTTGTTGCGGCTTTCATTGAGTTTACTTTAGCAAAAAGCAAGAGCCGTGATAGGTTTAGGGTACATTAATAAAGGCAGTTTTTCACATCTGTTTTAACTTCTATATATATATATATATATATATATATATATATTATATACATTTTGTATATAAATTAAGAGCAAATATTCGCTATTGACGGTATTTTTACGTACGTTCTAGAAAATACTGTACAAGTAAAGAATACACCTTTGGTTAATCTTCGATATCTGAAGGTAAATAATGGGTAAAATGTGTTTGCAAATTATGCAATTATACACAGTTTTTACAATTTACTTATTTGATTGAAATTTAGTCCAATGTGTTCACGAACGACGACACAAAATTACTCTTTCATATTATTCAGTATTACAGAAGACAGTTTACAATTTATCCTCCTTAATATCATCGTTATATTATTGTATAGAGATTTTTTGATTTTTTCCAATTCTTACGCGCAATGCCTGTTGAAGTGAGACTTACTTACTCATTTCAGTTTTTAAAATGTAGCTCCTCGTATACAATCTGTAATAATGATTCATTCAAATGAACTTGTGAATATCGAACTCTACTTCCGTCGTAAGTACTTATAACGCAAGTAAGCAGATATTGTTTCGTAATAAAAACTACCAATTTCTGTTACAAAGACGTTGCTAAACAAGCAAGTAGTCAATTCTGTGTTCAATTATTAGCTAAAGATTAGCTGTCCGAGATAATTAAAATATTTGGTATTACTTACATACGGTAATAAACATTTAAAAGGCAAAAGACATGTATTCAATCATTGATTGAATACATGTTTTTCTCAAATTTCTCGAAATTATAATTTCTGAAAATAAACATAAAAGTTGTCAGAACTTCAGGAGAACAAAGCAATATTCACGTAACGTCGTTCACGTGTTATTACCATCGATAATATTCCATATTCAACATACGGAGGAGTGTACTTGTGCTATACTTACATTTTCTCCTATGGTAATGTACATAAATATTAATTGTATAAATGATTATTTTATTTTCCATGCATACGCATAATACACGATATACAGCATTTATTCAAGATATTATTGACGTAAAATATTTAGCGAATCAAAGCGTAAATTCTATTTCATTCCGTACGGCACTGCACTAATTAAAATTCAGAATAATCTAAAAGTAGAATATATGCAACTCGCATTTTAAGATTTTCCTAAAACGAATGTTTTCTCGGACTTACGAACGCATTAATCTTTTAACGCAATGCAACTTATAATATTCGCTATTCTTCGGTTGCTCCAAATGTCCGAAAATCTAATTTACATGAAAAGGTGTTCACATCAATCTGCCAAACCGTAATAATTTTCACGGAATGACCAAAGATAACGATTTCTGTATTAGCGAGCTCCCCAAATCAATTGCTTATGCGAATATTGAATCAGTAATAAGGCGAAACCCAAAATCGTTGCTTATCCAAATTCAATCGCCACTCTCAACCACCGACAAAATCGTCCTGCAAAGTAAGCGCCCATTAAATGTGACGTCAACGCGCGCCCGACTCCATCGACTCTCGAGCGTCACACGAACTCTCACCTTCTCATTACGTAAAATATCGCACACTCGAGCAGTAGATCATTCCTCGAGGTTCTCCCAAGAACTCGAGAGAACGGCGACCCGTAACTTTGATCGGCCTGTCGCCTCTCCTTGGGGCTTCTCGCCATGGACGTGGGACGGGTTCACAGGACGATATTATTTGCCCGTGGAGTGTCAATGAGAAATGGCAGACATAGATCCTGCCACCGCGAAGTCAAGGAGGGGAACGTCGCGACGCCCTGGATGAGCCTGTGCCCATTTATATCAGGACTTATGTACTTGTGCTTCGTACGACTCGACTGTCAGTGTCGCACCTTTGCGAAGGATAAATAATGCGACGCGTAATAAATGTCAAATCGTCGAGCACTGGATCACTCGCACCTATCGCGATCCACGTAGTCCTTATTGTTCTTTCTCCCTTTTTCTTCCTTTTACGACAGTCTGCTTGAATTTGTTGACTTTGGCGGTAATGATGTACGATAATGTTACTCTTACTAATTGTATCCGGCAAATATTTGCAATTGAAACGGAGCTATAATATAATAAACTTTGATATGATTTATTTGAAATGCCAACGTAATGACATAAATGTATAATACCCTCGAAAACATCATACGTCGATCTTGAGTTCTTTGATAACCGTAATATCGAGTTAGTGTTGCTAATTTTTCAGTAATAAAAACTCTAATTTGTGAAATCGGAATAATGCGTTAAGTTGTATTCTTTACTTATTCTAAATTCAAGGATTTCTCTTTACATTTGATGCGTACATTTGATCTGTCAGAGTAATTTCCTTTTAAAAATCCGTCCTACGTAGAACAATAAACTTTCACTTTAGCGATAGAATAAGTTCAATTTCTTTCGAATACGCGTCTAATTTACGTTGTAAAATTACGAAATTATCGTCGATACTTCCAGTTAAAAAATGAAAATAAAATGAAAAAGACTCCCATTCCATTGGTACTTTATTGAGTTGTACTGCGCTGTGGATCAAAGTACCAATTTACTAATATTCTGCCTAAGCTGGACAAGATGTAATTTTTGTAGAACTCTATACGTGTACTCTACACGTTTCAAGAACATAAAAGTAAAGGTGAAAAGCCAAAAGGCAATGCATTCTTTGATTATTTTGAAAAGTTTGGAAAAATATTTGGAAATAATTAACGCCGAAATTCGAAGTTTCGGCTCCTCAACGAGTACCGAGTTTGTGCGTTGATTTCACAAGGTCGCAAACAACATTTTATCTCGGAACGTAAGGGTGTGCGATTATTAAGAATATAAGAAGCGCAAATTGAAAATGAGTTTCGAGTAATCGCTTGGTGACGCGATATTTGTTGCAGCCGCAACAAGAACAGTATGTAGAACTTTAGAATTAAATTATTTTCATGGGCTTTTCATTTGTCATTTGAATAAATTCAAAGAAAAATATCAAAATTTACGCTTGCTTTGATATGAAATCGAAAGGCTTGAAAAGTTATTATTAATTTATTCCATCTCATGCTGCGTTTGATCGTTTCGAAAACCGGAAAATTTTCCGTCATGCAATGCGTGGATCAGTTGCACGAGTGCGTACTTCAAAGTCGATGCCCACGCGCATCGATCATCAAATATTAAAAGCAATAAAAATATGTCGTTTCGCAATACGTGTACTAAATATAATGCGCGTACCGATGGATCGAGTATTCGACTGGAGGAGACGCGACAAAAATTCGTCGAGCATTCGTTTGCGCGAGCGCCAAGTTTATATAATTAAATCCTGACTATTTTTGAATTTCGATAAATTTACCACGCCGAGTGTGTACCAATTATAGCGGTACAACGCGCACGCGTGTATAGGAATCGGGCGAGCTTTAAGGTGCTAAGAAATAACCGAACACTTTGCCGTTCTCGAGACGCGTCGTCTGACACGACTCGACCTCATGATCGATCAACGTTAAATAATGTTACATCTGTTTCTTTCACGTCACACTCTCTACGTTGATCATGTATTTCTAATAACTACCGATAATTTGGTAAACATTTCTTGAAACCACCGATAATGATTCACAAGTAACTATTATCGTATCTCGCGAGCTGCACTAATGCCTATTTGTAATTCTATTTAGTGTAATCGCTCAGGGTAGTCGCAGATGTTAAATAAACTAGGAATATTATCGCAAGTTATCGTTAGTCGTTGTTTATTTTTAAGCGCCCTTTCGTTAAACTAATTAACGAAATCGATCAATGTATCCCTTTCTACTAGTGAAAATGTAATCAGGAAGCCTCGTTAAGTTGGCATCAGAGAGATAAGATCTTCTCGTACGATCGCATTGGGAGCTTCATCGCGGAAAGAGGACTTAAGAGCGACAAAGAATCTCCGATATGAGTTTCGCGTATCGTAAACGCCAACTACGAAGATCCTACTAACGCTTCATCGCGCGTCCAATTATGGCTCTCAGCCTTCGTACTCAAGTCATGCTCTTGATATTTACCGCAAAAAGATTCTTAAACGGTAAAGAAATTGCCCAGTCGCAGAAAATCCAAGACGCTTATCTTGTTATTCAATAGCGAGGTAGTGCTGCTTGTACAGAGAGCATTTCCTCGGGAGTGGCGATCTTTGTGCACCCCCGTACTCCCGTCTTCGGGGCTGGATTAGTGCGTTATCATCTCTGGCGCGGCGTGTAAGTGCCTCGATCGCAGCAGTCGCCCCTTGTAAGGCCAGACCAAACACCATCGCACACCGCAGCCTCTTCGTTGAAACCCTCGATGAAAACCCCTTTGTCAAGATGTGGGTATATATGTTCAAGCTCAGCTAGATAGATACACTCAGGCTCCGAGTCTGGGAGGACCTCGACTGTCGAATCACCTAGTCTTCGTAATTCTTCTAATTAATTTACGAAGACGAATGGCTACGAGTAAGGGAAAGTAAGAGACTGAGTGAGAGCGCGAGGGTTAAGGTGGCGGTGGTGGTGGTGGCGGTGGTGGTGGGGGGGGGGAGGAGGAGGAGGAGGAGGAGGAGGAGGAGGAGGAATAGTTACTTGGCCTACTATCTCAATTTACTTTACTGAAATTATAGTCATTTGTCTACTTTGTCAACTCGATGGGGCACTGAATCCATAAATGGATATCGCAGTTGTTACATACGTTCTACTAAATATGTAAAAAAGAGCGGCGTTTTTCCTACTTTAATTTAATAATCAAATAATTGTCAGGAAAGATGCACGATTCAAACTGAGAATAGATATCACAGTTGTAGGTTTCGTATCTTGAATTATTTATCGGTGCCTTCCAAACTCAATATCATTTGCCGCGAATTTGCTATTTTCTGAGCTCCTGTTCGACGATGTATCTCAAATTTTTTCATTTGACGAATAATCTATTCCTTCCTCGTTCTTTCGCCACACTTACGCACCTGCACATCTACATTTACAAACGAATTTGAAAACGAATTTGAAAACGAATTTGAAAACGAATTTGAATTTTGATTCATTGGAAGCAGCACTGAAGTTCCGCTAAAAAAGAAAGAAGTCGAGGAACGGCCTCATTTCTTGGCACAATATAATTGCAATTCGAGTAAACTCTCGTTCATTGGTTGCTACAGTTTATGTACATTCTACAACGATTACAGATAAGTAGACAATAGTAGATAAATAGATACTGTATTTACATGACCCATTGTATGCGTGGCCCAACGTACGTACACTCCCATTATTGATTGTTCAGGTCTCTCATTGCCTCGTACATTTTTCACTATTTTTTGGTCTTCGCTCTCAAGTTTGTACACAGAAATACGGATAACGACCGAGTGATAAATGGCTGTTGATATCGTGATACCGAATGGTCCCGGTTGTTAAATGCGAATTAGATTTATTTCCGACCTTATTCTGTGTTCATTCCGACATGCGCATCCACGCCGAATGACACACGCGGAATACCATCAATGGGCGTGTCGCGAGTATATTTGTAACGACTCCGATCGCTAATCATATGTTATCGCGCGATTAATGAAACACAATCTCTGTTTTGGAAACATTTTAGTCACCTCTCCTAATTGTGAAAATTGGGTATTTATCGCGACATTTTCTTTCAAAGCAACAACGTTTAACGTTCACTAATACACGTTATCCAGCAGATATTCCAAAATTCAACGTTCCACCACGTTATTAACACGTTATTATCTGCATTTGCTGAAGAGGTTTTGCCGTAGCCGCGTAAGAATTTAGCGTTAAACGCGTTATAAGAGTATTGCCGATGCACTGTCAAATCATTTATGCAGGCAAATTAAATATTACTAATTGAGCTAATTAATCAAAGCCGTGCACCGTCCTAATCATTGCGGGTCATCGTAGACGATGATCCGATACGCTGTTTATCATCGGTATTGAACGTCTCTTGGCATCTTCCTTGAATTAACAGTACCAAATCGAACGCGTTCGACCTCGTGAATCCGTAATGCGTGTGTTCGAAATATTGATAATGGATGGAAATAAATACAATGAGACATTTAAAAGGAATTGAACAACGCATCATTCCAGCTTTTTGTGGAGTTTCTAAAGTTGAGAATTTCATGAAACGACTCGACTGGATTCCTCGGCATGTAAATGAAATGGTTAAATCTTCTTCTAAAATAAAAATTTTATAATACAGTTA
Source organism: Wiebesia pumilae (assembly GCA_018907045.1). Lineage (NCBI taxonomy): Eukaryota > Metazoa > Arthropoda > Insecta > Hymenoptera > Agaonidae > Wiebesia > Wiebesia pumilae. The sequence continues at coordinate 1,649,909 of JACCHZ010000121.1, forward strand.
CACGAAGTACATAGATCGAAGCTCTTGAATATCAGATGACGTAATCCATTTTGCAGGATAACAAATTAATCTAATAAACTGCATAAGCCTGCCTACTGTTCTACGTCGTTCATTCACCGAAACAGTCATAAACATACGCGATGATTGCGGCGAATTCGCTAATGCTGTATCTCTTATCGACTCTAGAAGAAGAAGAAGCACGTCATCTCGGGCAAGACCATCCGCAACGAAACTTCGAACGGACAAGTGGACTTAAATACCTTACCGAATAAGAAAAGAAATTCAAAGGCGTGCCTCGTCGGTTACTGCTCATCCTCTCGAAAGAATGGAATAATTGACGATCGAGCTGACGTAATGGCCAGAAGAATAACATAAGATATCCCTTTTGAAAAGAAGCCGCTCGGTAATAACCGGTAATTCCGAGGACGTTTCGTGCTCACCTCGTCCAATAAACCAGCAGCAGGCAATAACCTGTTCTCGGGTCCGCGTCGCCTCTCGGAAAATCGCGAAACTCTTTCATAAATCGCGAGTCATAGATCGAACCTGAATAGAAAGCCCCAGGAGCCATTGGGGTAGCTCGTGCACCTCCTCCCAGTCCCAAGACCGAGAGAGAGCCAGAGCTCCGGGGGTACTTAGCGATCGGTTTAATACGAATTCAAGACGGTCGTTAGAAACGCGCCTTGCTCTATGTAGAAGGTGGTCAGGGCGGGGTTGAGGAATCCATAGATCGCAGAAGGGGTGGGTAAGAGTGAGCGGCGGAGAGGGTAACAATCAGCCGTAAATTATGGCCTCAATATCCATTGTGTACCCTGCTACAGGCGAGCCTAACCCCTAAAGTCTAGGGCCAAGACAACTCACACTCGGGTCGCGGTGAACCTCGAGACTAGAGCCAAGAGATATGTATATTAATGGGGCAATCTTACATAGTTTTGTTTACCTTGCCATTCTCTCGGCACACGAGTGCGCGCTCCGTCTCCCGCGTATACAATTACCGACTCTGGGCGCGGAGCTTCTCCTCGACGGGAACCCCTTTAACGGCGTATGCGTGTGCGTATGGTCGAGCTCCGCCGACTCGACTGTTTTCCAAGAGAAGCTCGACCGCCAGACGCGGAAACGAGTGGACTATCGCGTACGCCAACTTACTCTTGCTACGATATTTCAGGTTATTGATTTTATACTTTCTCTCTTTGGTATCGAACGCTGCTCTCTTTTCCTACTTTCTGTTGTTGGGTAAGTTTGAGTAACGGCGTGGCTGAGAGTATTGGATTATATTATTGTTTGCGAATGTGGCGACTTGATTCGATGCGACGACACCATCGAGAATCGCAACGAATGAAACAACCTTTTTCTCGTTCGGTATTGTGGGATATTCGATTCCTTCAACTGGTTACATTTTCCTACTTCCGTGGGCGTATACTTTTTAACACTTACAGAGATGTCAAATTAAAAATACATTCACCGTTCCTTCGAGGCAATTTATGTAACTCTTACGAACGCAAGTAATGCAGGTGTTTCCTTATATAGACTATTGGAACGCATCGTATTGGAACGTAATCCACTTCGTGTATAGGAAGTATTTCTTTCTTTTATATTTCTTTTATTTGTAGAATTTAAACTTAGGATTCGCTTAAATTCAAAAGAACGAAGATTGATGTACGTTCACTTTGTTTCTCTGTCTATCTTTCGATTAACCTTCTATAAATAACACTAGACACAATAATACCGTATGAATACCTGATAAAGGCTTATAAAAATAGCCTGCACTATGTCTTATCGAAGATATAATTCGGGAAAGAGTCATGAATTGCTTACTACTGTTGTAACATATTATAAAGATAAAACGAAGGAATGAGGAAAGAATGAGAATTACGTCAACCACGTGAACTACTTCTGTTGTTTTACCTTAGGACTGCATTTCAATTGCAGGTATATATTTCATAGATTGTAATTTTATAACCCTGACACGAGGGGAATTTATAAAAATGGTTTAAGGGTAAAAAATGTTTAATATTTCAATCATTTCGGGTAAATATTTAAATTGAAAATCGACTTTCACGTCATTGAGAATGTGCGCGAGGATGTGCGCAAATTCAATTTTATTTATCTTACGTGCGAATAAACTACGAATAATATTCCATTGCTTGCATAAATCGGAAGGTATTTCCTAAAATAATAAAATATAGAAATATAAATTTTCTAAAATTTTCTGACGTCGGCATTGAAAAGAAGAAGATAATTGAGTAAGTTTACGAATAACAAGCTGGTTATTCGTACGTTTAAGAGAAAAACGGTTTATTTTTCGTCTTTAAAGACTTTTTCCTCGGTACCTCAGTTATTATCGATTTTATTCAAACTTCTTGTTACGTGTGCATCTAAGCTATCAAGTCAAAAAGTCGGATTGCGTTTTATAGGATATTGTTAAGTATGAAAAACCAAAATTAATAATTCTAATTATTTAAGCAAATAACAAGGTTAGGTTCCCATTCGTAATTTTTCATTTCAAAGACGAGGGTGGAGGTTTAAAAAATTTAATTTACCATTCTTCTGTAAGCTACATTTGGCTCGCAATGGATATTAAAAATAGGACAATAACAGAAACTATTTGTCACTTAAACTATTTGTGGAAAGTCAAAGTTTCCACGAAGGTTACAAGAAATTAAGGATCATAAATTTGTAAGTTAGTGCACGGATATATTCGGGAGAGCAGTTAAAATTTCTCGATACTCCTAAAATCCATTCATGCCTCGATATCGCGATAAATATTTTGGCAATTTCGAATAAAATTGATCTAACATGTACGTGCATGGAATTAAGATTCGAAAATTATTGTCACAACTGAAATTTTGTAAGTAAGCTTGAATTTTAAATGAAAGAGAAAATATTTTCAACAACGAGACATTCGTAAGAAAAGTCTCAACGGAACGTCAGATTATTTACTATACAATAAATTAAAATTTCTATTATTTTTATTATTATTAGAAAAATTAATACGTGATAAATAAATCACTCGCGATGATTCGAAAGCCATAATTACCCAAAATTACAACAAGGATTTAGGCATCGTACATAATATTCAACTGTTTTTAATCTACAGATTGACGCTGCATTACAGCATCTATATTTGCAATGCTTGAACATTATGGCCGTCCACAATTGCTCGACAAAACAGAGAGGAATAGGCAAAGCGGAGAAGCGCGTTTCTGTCGTCAAAAGAGATTAACTCGTACTTTGTACCCCTACAATCTCCGCTCGTTCATATTTCCGATGAAATCGCAATTGTAACGGCAATTATCTTATTTCTACAGCTGATGTTACTCCTCTGCTATTTTCCTTCGTATGCCTCGATTTCGCGATACGCGGTATTGAAAAAGGGCAGAAGAAAGGTAGTAAATTAATCGCTGCCCATGACTCGAAAGCCGAATGCCGTCACATTTCTATCCACGTAAGCAAGTGTTGTCGCGCATTTTCTCTTCTGTTTGTAATCGTGTACGCTTTCGTTGTGAAATGACAAATTCGGTTGATAGATTTTCGATTTAAGCAGTTAATCCGATTGAACGCGTTGGAATGTAATAATTCACATCTCCAAATGCTGACGTTTTTCTACTCGGAATTTCGTCTTCGCGCGCCCGATCGCAATGGGAATTAACCCAAGGATCTTCGATACGCGCGAGCGAATTATGGTGATCATTATTACACGAACAATAATTCTGTTATTGTAAGCGAAGTCAACTAACGCTTTATTAATGAAATTATCGAACTGGGGAGGATTCACAAATAAACTGGGCACGTACGGTCAAGTGGGGGTGAAAAGGTGCGCGTTGCGCATACATTTCTGCATAAACGGAATCGCATCCCCGAGCCTCGCGATGATTCGGGAGGGATTCGTGAGGGATTCGTGAGGGACCCGCGAGGGATTCGTGAGGGATTCGTGAGGGATCCGCGAGGGATCCGCGAGGGATTCGCGAGGGATTCGCGAGGGATTCGCGAGGGATTGGCGAGGGATTCGTGACGTCCTACTAATGGCGAAATTCACTATCATTTATCACGCGATGAGTCGCGGTGCACGAGAATGAACACGTGTCGTGTGCAACGCAACGCTCGTGCACACATCTCCTTGTGTCGATATATTTGCACAGATAAAAGCTCGTGTGCCTCTTGCTTTCATGGCGTCTGGCCATAAAATACAAGGATAGACGGAGATTACGAAGGCAGGATCTTGGATCATTGCACGCAGCTTTCTTGAAGGTTTTTCGTAAGGTTTTTAGTTCGTTTTTCTTTTGATGCTGCTTTTGCCGTTGAAGATAGCGAGGGAATTAGATTACCAGCTCTAGGATCTGCCAGTGATAAACCGACTATTAAGACTTTGGTTATCCTTACAATTATTATCATAAAAATAGTAATTCCATTTCAGTTCACGGTATTCCATATCGTACTGTAATTAATCCACGTAGTTTAATAATCCCTCTTCTCTGGCAATTTGGCATGTGTGTGCCTCGTGAGATTATTTCACTGCTCGGAACATATTTTAATCGATGATTATCGTTTGAAAGCACTATAACACGAGATGAATTCAGATAATGCATCGTAGACCTTTTATACCGGTATGCGTAATATATCTTACACTTGAAATCGACTTCGACGTAATTTTAAGTCAATATTTTATCGAGTCTTGCTGAACTATTCTCTTCGTAATAAAAGCATCTCAGAGATAATACAGACATTCGTATATCTTACATCGGAGTAGCTAATAATAACTGAAAGAAGGGATCGATAGGCAGAGCTTATTTGAATTCTGCCTATAAGAAAAGTATACGGTTATGATTAATTCAAATGTTTCATTATCGTTGATTTAGGTACAATTTCGCATTTTATTCCGGTGACTTAAATTTTCCCAAGGCTAGACGCGTTTTCGATGATCTCGTAGACGGAATTTTAAACTAATCGTTCGCTACACCTCCTCGACGCTCCCATCGAACTTGGACTTGTCGCGCTAATTAATCGACTCATCCGTCGTACACATGTACTCGAGAAATTCACGATATTCGCAAAGCGATTCCAAGTTGATATGTGCCGACAATTACACCGAAACCGAGCAGAATTCCATTTGTCTAACGAGGCAGCGACCTAACGAAGACTCTCAAAATTGCGCGGGAGGAGCAATCAATATCCGCGCAGTCACGAGGATACGCGAATGTGGGCAAACAGCGCGTACGCAGTAACGAAGTCGAAAGGCGTCCCGTCGATGCCGAGGTACGACAAATGCGAGGGTGCCACCACTCTGTGTGAAAATGACGCGTGTGTAAGTGCGTGAGAAAGCGAGACAATGATGCACGGCGAGGAGATCCTCCTAAGAGGGCGAGGGAGTGAGAGGGAGGACGGTAAGAAATGGTGCAGCGCCTGGTTATGCGTGAAAAAATAAATACCAATGCACAAGGAAGGTAATCGTGATATCCTTTGTTTTTATCGATCGACGAGTACCTTCGAGGAAGCTTTCAAATTCGATAGATTAGCAAATACTTTGCAAATAATGTTTCTACCCCTCGCTTTGCGAGAAGTGTAAACGTGCACAGCGGAGTGCGCGCTTACACTCGATGTAAATTGTAAAATGTAAATTGTAAGCTCAAGTGGACGCGCGGTAAACTTGTGATAAAGAGTACCGAACGGTACCGTTGCATCGCCCGCGCAACGCCCTTAAATTGAAGCGAAAAGTAATCGCATGTACGCATATGATCAACTGGCCCTCGGTAATCGAATAAGAAACGCCGACAACCCCGACATCCCACTATAATTACGGAGCGAGTGTAGGCTCGCTCTCTGCGCGAGGGAAAATAGTTGTAAAAAGGGAAGCCGCTCGCAAGATTAAGAGAGAGAATGCCAGTGAAAATACGACTCGGCGCACCCTTGCGTATGCTCATCCGAGTCACGGCGGGGGATGCGGGGGTAGACGGCCGGACAAACAAAACCCTTGCTACTTCATTGCTAGCCTCCTGGCCAGACGCCTCCTGGCCATCGCCTTTCTCCCGACTCCTCCTCGCGTATCGTCATCTCTCCTCTCTTTGGATGCTCGTTAATTAGCGACTACTCGTGCGAGTCCGAGTAAATGGACACTTTTCGCGGACCAAGTTATCCGTCGCCAAGTCGCGCGACAGTCTATTCGCGGTGGAGTTTGCCGATGGAATATCGCACTGTCGAGTGGACGCTTTCGAGCTAATTGGGCGTCCTTTCGTTCGCTGGACAGGGAACTTTTATCGAGACTTTTCCCTCTCGTTAGCCGTAATGATTCGTCGTTTAGAGGTGCGGGGATGTGCATTAGGCGTTGGTGAAGGTTCACCCACGCACATTTTACGCGGGAATCTTTCTTCGTGCGGTTCTAATGTGCTTCTTCTATTGGCCTGATCAACCGTCACGCAATTGCAATGAAATCGACAAAGGAAAATTTTTGATTCGCGTATTAATGGTTCGGTGTGGCCGCTACGCAATACACATTGAATTTCTCACGTTGGTAAGCCAGAGAATTATAATAATAATGCAGAATAATGTGCGTCGCTGGGCTCCAATGCGTACGTTGAATGTTGGCTGCATTTGCGAGCTCAAACTGGATTTTCACTTTTATTTACTTGTGAAAGGTTGAAGCTATTGATTAAAAGAAAGGGAATTTTCTTGAGTCAACACTCGCACGGAGAAGGTGTGAATAATTGAGCTGCTCAACGTTTGTGGATAAGTTTATAAATTTAACTGTTAAGCGCTGTTTTTGAAAAATGCAGGCAAGAAAATCAATTTCTATAGCGAAAACTTGCACCTGTAAAGAAATATTACAGTTAATAAGTTTTATCAACATTTTTGCACAATTATTGATTATTCCTAATGTTTTACGAATGGATAGTCTTTTATCGTGTAAAGTGTGACGGCAAATTATGACATCTTGAATCGTATAGAGATATTTACATATAGATTATATTACATAATTCGTTTATCAATTTTGACTTTGTTTCGTTTCTGTTTCAGGTCAGTGATGCATTAATTATCAGCCACTGAGACATACTAACACACCCAGTTGTTGTGAGTTGAAGTATTTTAGCGCTTGCTTTCACAAAAATTTACGATAATCTTTATATGAATAATATTCATCGCTTGGTACCTTAAAATTAGAAAACACTTTGTCATTTTGAAGCTTACAAAATTGTTACAAGCTTAGGATTTATTGACGTCGTTTAAAACGTCATCAAAGAGGAAATAATTTTTGCAAAGCTTGCAACTGAAAGAAATACACGAGTACGTTACAAATTTATTAAATGCGCTTTTACAGAGGTCTTTTACTTTTATACACATTCGAACACAACTCTTCACAAATATCTTTCATTGTGGCAAATAATAATAGAAAACGAATGAATGTTAAAACAAAAGAGAAGTAAAGTAGCGTAGAAGCGAGAAATGAGAGCACAAGTGTACCTCGTATCGTAGCCAGTGCGCACCCGTTCGTTCTATAAAGTTGGCCAATCGGACGCACACAAGCATTAGTACATATTCCGCTAATTAAAATGTAACTGGAATTGAAACTCGGAGGTAAAGATGAGTGGAAAGAAAGCGATAGGGGGAGAGAGAGAGAGAGAGAGAGAGAGAGAGAGAGAGAGAGAGAGAGAGAGATACACGCATGATTTAAGCGCAAGTTTGCGAAGCGGTTTATGCCCTGACATTTCATCTTCGTCTATTTCTTTCTTTCGTTCTTTTTTCCTTTTAAGGAGATTTATTCAGTATTTCAAAGGTTGCTTAAAATTGTAGGAGCGTTTTAACGAAACTAGTTGCTACTATTTTAAATGTGGTTATGGAGCATTTACGATCGAACTCATCGCTCTTTTTGTATATCGATCGAACAATATAATAATGTCCAGTACGCTGTTCACATTTTATTAAAATACATATAAATTTATATCGGATTCTGTCGTTGATACAATTTTTGTTTATTGTTGATTTAGGAGGGAATTTTAAGTGCTTCGAGTTGTCAGGAAACTTTAAGATACCTACGCATTAACGAATATCATTCATTTTTAATAAGACTATTAAAGGCAAGAGCAAGAGAACTTAACATTTTTATAAACTAGAAACCTGGAATATTGAAATCGTCTTTTGACGATTTTTTATAAAATGACATTCCCTGTAACAATCAATGAGTTTTTTTAAAACGGTATTATAATATTTTATAAAGAATAACCGTAGAAAACAAGCAATCCCACCAACTCTCCAGACTCTCCAAATAGCAAAAGTGAACAAACCACTCTTCCTTGACTCGATGCGCTATTCTTCCACCTCCGTTCTTAATAAAATCAGCCTGTACGTCGGTTTCTATTGCAAAACTTCGCGTCGCGCTTCCCAGCGAGACCATGAGGGGGTGACGTCCTCGTAACTTATCGTTGGCTCGGCGCCGACGGATATACATATGCACTTTAATAACAAGTGGCCATAAAATAGTGCTCGCCGAGCCGGTATTAGCTTGATATTGTTTGCCCGCCCTTACGATTATGTATGAAACCGAATGAAAATATGAGGGCCCGGTGTCGAGGAAGCACCTTTTGCCGATGGATTGACTAAATATTATTGCATTCCTGTCCTAAGGGTTGTTTATCTATTGCTCGAGTGTTACGTGTGAATCTGGAGCTCAAGAAAATTGGTTATATTCCGGAGTAGTGGATTTTTTGCATACACAAGCGTTACTCCTTAACTATAACAAACTATAAGAACTGCATAAAAAGTGAGGATTGTGCGCAATTTCAATTTTAGAATCTTCAGAATTGTGGGATTATTAAAAAAGAAGAATATTCGATATTCGCATGAATAGCGTGAAACATTCGCTTTGACTTCCACAATGTGATATTTCTTGCATTTTCTGAATATCAGAATACGACGTGCTACTGTTTTACAAGAGCTTTTTTTAATTATCCTTGTATTTTCATTTTAACATAGGCGTGCGTTGGTTGAAGTGAAATACTTCAACGTTGCATTGAAAAATACTTTAAAATTTACTTTCGTATTATTTCCAACGGAGTGCTTTAAGAGTCTTTAAGAGACAGAGAATAGAAAATTTCTAAAAATAAATTTGAATCTTGCAAAATATTACGTATGGCATTGCAAATAGTACGAGCCCCTGATAAATATTTGCGAGTAAATACCGATAGCGAGAACAATATAGATATTACAAATCGAAAATACGCATCATTTAAATCAGATTCTAATCGTTAGATGTCCGTGAAAGCCTTGACATAACCTTGAATATTTTCCACTATTACTTTCCTAGAGGATTTTATTCTGAAATTAATTTATTTTTTGCGTCTTTTTATCGTATATTCGTTTCTCGCACCGTGAGGCCTGTTACAAAGCCAATTTATACTATATCCGAACGAATATCCGTAGTAATAGGAAAGGTTAAGAGAAAAGTGAAAAATTTATCACAATAGTTACCCATTCTATTATATAAATAAATATACATATATATATACCTGTTGAGTAATAACAACGTTAAATTATCGCAAGCGTGGACTTTCTTCAAGTTCAGCAAGGACACAAGAAATAATGGGAAATATTCACAGCAAATGATGAAATTAACTTCCTTTTGACATCTTTCTCTGTATTACGCTCAATTGTTCCTGGCCCCACTTCCCCTCGAATTGCAATAGCCAATTTCGGGAAAGAAAAGAGAGGGGAACCTCAGCGCTCGTGGATGAGCGAACGCACTCGCGATATTGCAGTTACGTTTATCGAGCTTGTTAATTGTTTTTCGAATTTATTTTTTGTGCGCGTAGTAGAGAGAAATGAACTTGCCTCTATAGCCCCATTCACTGATGGTGAAATTTAATTTGGCCGCTCCTGCATTTGCGCGATCGATTGGTTCTTTATCTTTCGTTTTATTTTTTTTCCTTTTTCGAGGGAGGGGGAAGGGAACTCATTTTCTTAAAGTTATTATGCACGGCTTCGTGCAATGAGTACTTTTCGTTATATACGGCAGCAAAAAGAAGCTAATTTCCGAGTAAGGATTTTGCCATCCTGCAGTATTATAAGACGAGAATATTTTTATTATAATTCCGAGTTCCATGCATTCTATTAAATTCAATGTGATATCGTAATTTATGTTGCAAAAGATACTGTCTAATTGTCTAGAGGGTCCTGGAAGCTCGAAAATTTAAGTTCTTTAATTATTTATGTTTGAAGAGAGAAATGAATTATTAGAGCAAATAAATTATAATTCACCGTTACCTTTTGTAGACTTTCATTTTACTTTAAACAATCGCAGATCTTATAAAGCTCGATTAATTTAAAAAAAAATTAAATATCGCACAGAGTATAAATAGTCTTATCTAAAATTGATAATACGTTCTAATAATTCTTCAAACCAGTGATATTAAAATTATGTTAAATGTTTAATTCGTTATTCGAAACATTTCTTGATTTAATTGATTAGGTAACTAAATACGAAGCTCTTATAGATAACAGGAGTTCTATTAGGTTTTTCTTCGATCAAATAGTTGAAGACATTAGACACTCGAGCAATATTTCTGTACGTCGCGTTACATTCCTAGTACAGCAATCATTTAACCTCAAGAAACTGTGTAAGATAATGTTTATGTAGAAGAAAAATGGCCAATACACCAGGCAATTAAAAGAATCGAGTCCTCCCTCTCTCTCTCTCTCTCTCTCTCTCTCTCTCTCTCTCTCACATTTTTATATTCAGGCAATCATCCGGCCATAAAACCGCAGATGACAATGCAGCCCTAGTATAATTTCCCGCTTAACAGCTACGAAATATTCGCCTCTCTCTCTCTCTCTCTCTCTCTCTCTCTCTGCTTTCTCTTCTTTTCACATCACATCTTTATTTGTATCGCTCGAGCTTCTGTCGATCCACTCAGCTCTTTCCATAAAGATTTTACGGCAATTTACCTTATAGGCATTATGAAGTTTTTCCCCTCCTGATGGCAGCTTTAAGGCAATTTCAAGCTGAGACCGTCGTTTCGGTATTTCGCAATTATTTAATGCACACACGATAATAAGATATCATTTTTGGAGATTTGTCTACGGCATTTATCGAGCAACACTTTCATCGTATTGCATCGAGGTGTTACGTTTAAACAAAAAATTGTGTCGAGAAAGCACTTAATTTCAGACTGCATTCGTTAATGTAAACAGCGACTCGAAAAATGGGTATAAGTTGAGATTTCATACTTAGTGATCCCTTACAGGTTTTGACATCACCACGTTCAGCTAATATTTTTATCGACTTTTCAAAACTTGCTCTCGCAAGGAGAAGTGGAAGAAACATGCCCGAACGAAAGTAAAATCGCCATGACATTTAAATGTAGAAAATATTCTCGTACTATCTTTTTATTACACCGAGCACCACAGTGGTGTTACCATTTATACTGATAATTATTCGTCGGTTAATCCGCGCGGAAATATAAAACGATTAATAGAGCCGAGCATCTAATATCTTTCATTAAAACGAGTACGCGCACAACACCGTTTTCTAACACCGTTTTCCACGAAGTATGAGAAAGAAAAAAGGTATGACACGAAGGAAAGTTAACTAAAAGCTACACTTGTGGTATTTCCTCCTCTCTGCTGCGGTACTTCCAACTCGTTTCTCAACAACCCCCATTCCTTAGCCTCTTCTTTTTCTCACTTATTTCGCGTTAATTCAGCCCTCAAGGCTGCTTACGGAGCTTTCTTTTTTCCCTCTCTCCTTCCCACTCACGTGCTGCAAAGTCGTTCTGGTTAAGCGGTCGAGGGGGCGGTGAACTCGGCAAAGAGGGCTGTAAATTCATTGACTGACGAAAATACCCCCTCGGAATTCCCAGAAGCCTCTTTATCCCTCTTCGGCAATGCTGCTGCCGTACCGATCTCACCCCCACTTTTTTCATTGGGTCGCGGTGCGATGCGTCGCGATGCCATGCGATGTGCCGCATAGCAAAAGCAAGAGCTTCGAATCAAAGTTATCTGTTGGGCTTTTTACGTAAATGAGTTTTTGCGCGGAAAACCTTATAAAATCTAATTTTCTCTTCGGAGCCTCTGTTATGTTGTTAAAATACACTTATATTTATGAGCGTATTTACATTCATTAAAGGAGCCTCGGCTAGTTTTTGTATTGCAGCATTTTAACGTCGCGTACATTTAAAGAATTGAAATTGGCGAAGCCGCTTTTATCGTATGGTATGTAATATACAAGTCTCTTGAATACACACTGATTCCTCCACAGACCGAAATGTTTGATTTCGCTTTATAAGGCTTAAGTTATGGAAATGAAAACGATACTCGAATAGACAAAACGTACGATTAAACAGTTAAATTATAAATTTTTAAGTTATTTATCAATCTGGAAAATTGTATTGTTGATTGTATTGTAACGCCAACGTAACGTTAATTAAATTAAATCGTGTCGCGTGAAAATTGACTTAGGAATTTTTTAAATCCGAGTTGTAAGAAAGGCTTTGTGTACAGAGAAAATTTTATGACCTCGTGTTACCTAACTGTTTGTACAGATTCTACAATTTTATCAGTCGCAATATAATTAGAACGACAAATATAGCTCTCGTTTTAAAATATCTCGATGGTGCTGATGTTACGATACTCTAGAAAGTTCTCGCAAACATGTCAATTTACGCCGGCGAATTTAGGTAGTATTTACGTAATAATCGCACGGAAGTATAGTTAGGCTCTTGTAAATACTGCAGTGCCGCAACGATTTTTCATTTAGACTCGGGTATGCCTCTTATTATTACAAGAGATTATCGAATTGGTTGCTTTTGTAAACTTTTTGCGCCGTGCGCGTGTGTGCGTGCGCGGACACGTAAATAAATCTATACGTTACTATACCTCCGTAAGCGTGACTAAAGGCACATATTCGATGAGTGTACCTTGTGAATAAATATGCACGTCTATCTGCGTTCGCGTATGGGTGCAATTGCATGATTTTGACGTTCGATGCACAACGATGGATGTGCCTTTTCATTTTCAAACGCGTATTGCCGTAATGGCAGATTAACACTCGGAACAATTAACAAATATTCCCTCCCTAAATTAATTACACAAATGTTTTCAAAGCGTAAACAATATCTGAATAATAAATTGTATTTGTTACGTTTAAGTGAACAGTTCGTATCGTCAAAGTTGTTTAATAATTTTATCGATGTCACTTTTATCAATGACAGGTGTCTCACGAAGCAGCAAATAAAACATGTGTCACTAATGATTTCGAGCTGCTCGAGTACGATAAGAAAGTGAGTCAATTAGATAATGTCATTACTAATTTATTCATACCGATCGAATTTTATTCAAAGCCAAATTTCTCCTCTAATGATTTCTCCTCGTACGATCCACAAATATCCTTTTGAGATACGTGTTCGCATTTCCAAGTAAAAATTCAAAGTTCTTATCTTTCGACGATAGCGCACCCTATTTATATTCACGTATCCTAATTGTAATAACAATTCTTATTCATATTGGTAATCGCAAAAGTTTATACGGCTGATGCGATGAATACTTTAGGCGCTTCCATCGGCAGCCACGATTCTCAAAGTCGCGTATTTAATGTTTACTGTTTAATCTTCACGAGATGCTTTGTAGCATACAGTAGCCACATACTGGGAGAAAACATACTTAAAGGGCTCGCTATCACGCATTTCACGATGAAATTCGTAACCGAATAGAAATATTTGTACAATTAAAAAGGAAACGGCGAAATATTTCGGTCGAACGATAACGAATCTCAACGGTTCGCGATAAAAAGTCCTTTTTCGGTATATTCGCTATCCAGGTGCTAAGAGAGGGGGCAGAATAAAGAGAAACGTAATTTTTGGATGGCCACAAGTGACTGGAAAAATCATAATTATCAGTGTGCATAAGCGGGCGGCCGTACGCGGAATATAAAAACTTAGAGCCCCATTTTCGCGTGTGCGCCTGTTAATTGAAAACTGCCGAAAAGCACAACTCCGCGAGAATTATTTCTATTCATTAGTGGGCGCCCACTGGGATGGAGAAAACTTTTTTTCTTCCTCTTTATCCGCTCTTCTATTTCGGTTCTCGCTTCGCTTTCCTTCCGTGTCCATTGCGTTGTATCTCGCGTCGCTTCGGTTGCGGCAAAGTTCTTTGTTCAAGGACACTCGCCTCTTCTATCGCGTTGCAATATTCGAGCTTGAATGGTTACGAGCGTGAAAAAATCAACCATTCTGCCTGCGCTGAATAATCTACTCGGAATGTTCCAATTGATACCGCATTTAGAAAGTGTAGAGTGCAGCTCGTAGCCGTTGGATATGTTACGTAAACCACGGGGGTAAATCTCGTTGAATAATCTCCCGCCGAACAATGTATAATTTCTACGACTGGAAAATCTACTACTCTTCGTCGCCTTCCGTATTTTTTCCTTCCCGACGCCTGCGGCTGTAATTGTGCAACATAAATACAATCCCTCGGCAGCGACGGCGTAATTTTTGGTCGCATAAGCTCAAAAGCTGCTCGACGACGGCGGCGCGAGCTTTTTATTTTGCCGAAAGCTCTCTGTGCCAAATCAATTTATGGCCGGACCGAGCCCTTCTCATTGTCGGAGTCGTCGCGTCTGTGATTAAATCCTTTAACCGCGTGAATCCACTGCTCCGCTCCATTGTTGTGACTGCGTCTAAGAAGATATACAAAAGCGAATTCGAACTTTGTCTATTAATTCATTTTTAATGGCGTTCTAAAGAGTCAAATTCATGACTGTTTTTCCGCTTGGCTGGGAAATTCATCGGAGATTAATTTTCAAAATACATTTCCAACAAGCGAGAGTTCTCTGTAAGACTTGGTGGCCATTCCACTGTTGCGATACTTAACGGCCGTTCTTTCGGACGATTTCTCGCCTGTGGGTGCAACAACGTCACATGCACTAACTCACTAGTGCACATTATTCTCCAGTAAGCGCTTTGATTTTCATTACGAGCCAAAGTTCGAATATTCTCTCGGGAGGAACGACGGGAAAATCAGCGGAGTGTACGCCTAAAGAGTTGCTTCTATCGATCGCACTAATAATGCAGAGATAGGATAGAAAAGTGTGGGCTTGTTTCTGGCATTGTTACTCTGTATCGAATCTTTGCAATTCTAATTAGAACGGAAATAACTCGACCCACTTTTCAAAGTCGTTTAACCTTTCGATCGATTGTATTCACTTTCAAATATAGAAATCAATCGAGATATCGGTCGTAATATTCGGCACACTCGTGACAACTCGACTCGTACGAGCGATTTATGTTCATCATATGCCAATGGCTTATCGACCTTGTACTTATCGGCCTTAATGATCAAGCGCACGTTGACAATTTCGAAGAAAAGCGCGAATTTCATATTCGTGTCGCTCGTGGAGAATCGGACCGAAACTCAGCTTCTCAATAATCGGTATAATTACATTTCACGAGAATGAACCCGTTACATCGACGCGCGTAACAACGTCGATGTAAAAAGGAGAGAACGAGGTCGCCAAGGGTACAGGGAAAGCCTTAAATTATGAAACGTCAGATATAGCGGTGACACTGGCTGGTGTACCAACGAAATGAAGCTATCAATACGTGGCGTCGGAGAGAATAAGAGAAAAGAAAAAGTCACTTACAGTCCCTGCGCCGATAATGGAAACCGATTTGTCAAGGAGCTTTTACATTTTACCGATGGATTTCAAGTATGTGTATATGCGTGATATCTCCGTCGTTCTATCCCTCAAGGGACTCTGGCGTCACTTTCGGACGGACGTGTCCTTCGCTGCTCGCCTCGGTAATTTACTCGGTTGATATTTTCCCCTTCGCTCCTCCGTACTCGGCCATCTCTCGATACACTTTATTTACCATTTTTTCTTAGCACTTGGAAGCGCTCGTTTTCCGAAAGCATTTGGCCGTTTGTACACGATACGCTTTTTAAACCGCATTCTTGTGGAATTTCGTCGAACGCCGTCTCGGTGGAATGCTTGCGCTCGAGTACTCCCAGTACTTGTTGATTCATTTCTGCAATTCCTCGGAGCACTTCCCCGACCCGATCTCCCGCTTCTAACGGCTCTTCCGTCGATCTCCATCGTCTTGTTGCGTGGAAAGCCTATCCTTTTTCCGCCGAAAGGAGACTGGGTGACGTCCCTTGCTTATAAAGCTCGGGCTGATAGAAATCTTGCGAAATGGCCGGGAGCAAGGGACAAATATTGCCAGGGATCACCGGACTTGAGCCGCGATTTATTTTCGGGGATTCGCAACAGTAGCGCGCGAAAGCGAAAAACCGCCGGACAACTGAAAGGGTAATTTGTTTGCTCTTCAGAAAAGACTTTTGTCGAAGGCGTTCGACTTTGGCTCGCTATGCTAAGCTGCGCGTGTGACGAAACGCATTTGTCGAATCGGTAATTTCGAATATTTCGCACAAGCAACAAGTTCAAATTGGATATTATTCATGGGAAGGCCAGAGCGCAATGCGCGTCAACTCGTTGAAGATCTCGTTAAAGAAGATGAAACTAGGTGAAAAGGAAACGAGCACGGGATACGAGCTGCTGCACGGATGATAACAACTGGACAAACAAAATTGTCCATATTCGCTGAATATTTAAATATATTCAGCGAAATATCGATGAGAGAGCACTCCTTAAGGCGCGAAAGATTAGTCGCAGCACAATGTACTCTTATTAACGATCTTCCACATGAAGGAAAATGGCGCCCATTTTCCTTATAACGCAGCAACTGATTTGAATTGAAAACTGCGAAAAGGGATATCCAGGAGGTACGTAATCAGAGCCTCCTCTCCTTCGAAAATTCTCCAAATATTTCGCTCGTTCTTTTGACTACCCTCTTATAATAACGCCGTCTCGTGCCCGCCAGCCTCCTCCCGCAATTACAATCGCCCGGGTAATGTCTCCTCTGGCACGCAATCGCGCGAACACGTCGCGGAGACAAAACGCAATCTCGCGCCTTGAAAAGAGAGACGGTGGTGCGTGTGCGTTGCATATGTCCTCGTGCGGCTCCTTTCCTTTTTTTAATCGGCCGCCGCATGCACGCAGCCAACTCGATGAGAAAGAGTGTCCGCGTGCACGTGTGTGGGAAAGAGAGGAGCGGAGGATGAAAGAGCGACAGTGTCGCGCGAACTCTTCTCTCTCTCTCGATTCTCCAAAAGAGATTTCGAGGAGGGATCGTCGTCAGATTTGAGTCCCGTTAGGCGTTGAATCGTGCGTGGAGGATTGCGTGGAGGATTGCGTGGAGGATTGCGTGGAGGATTGCGTGGAGGATTGCGTGGAGGATTTCACCGTCTGAAGCGGCAGTCAGACAGACGAGGCGGGCAAGGAATGAAAATAATAATATAGCCCTGGGCCACAGACGTCAGGCAGTCCGGAGGAAGGCGTTGGAAGGAGCGCGCGAGTACGCCAACGCGATCCCGTTTTCTCTCTGGGATTTGTCGTACGTAAGGCTTCGCGTCCTTCGCTCTCTCGCTCTCTCTCTCTCTCTCTCTCTCTCTCTCTCTCACACACTCACTCTCTCCGCTCGCGCTTTGTCTCCCGTATCTCTCCCTTTCCGGGGATGCGCACATTTTTAACAACTCCGACTGCATTAGAGGACGCGGTGGGCTATGTTACGCTAATGTTACGCTAACGCGGACTCGCGTCACTCGCAATTCCTACCGAACATTCAAATGGGAACCGAGTGATAAGCTCGAGATCGGTTTGTGCGACGCACCGTGAAAATGGATTATTTTTATTATTATCACCGTCATCATCACCGTTATCATCACCGGAAGCTGAAATTAACGCGACACGATTTTGTATGAACAATTTTTTGTATGAATATTTTGTGAAAGAGTCGAAACTAATCAATGCGTGAAATTTGTCATACGCTATCAATTGAGAAACGACCTTGAGCAACTGTTCCGTTTTAACGCGAGATAAGAACTGAAATAATTAACCGATTCGCTTTTCTTCTCCCTACGAACGACAGTCGTATCTTTGGGCGATGCTTCGCCCATAATAATATAACAAATAACACTTTTGATCGTAGCTTACGATTATTCGTGACTTTGCTCAAGAAACTATTTAACTTATCGCTCGCATTCGTTTCTTTATCTGTTTTGGGTGGCGCAGAAATAAGGGAAAGTAAAGGATCGCTTTATATCAGTCGCGTCTTTAGATGTACAACGCATGTGCGGCAAATAGTTATGGATACGCGTGCGTTCGCGAGCATCAAATTCGAAGAATAAAATTGCAATTTCTTACATTCTTGCTTGGATTGTAGAAACTCACGTTTCTAAATACATCGTGTATTTTTCGCGAATCCAATCGATGAGGCTCGGTGTTATTTAAGAGTAAGGTTCAACTGAAATTATTTATCGCAACGATCATCTTTTCAAAGCTTTATGTCACACCACGCGTACCAAGATTAACGGTTAATCACGTTCTAAGAACGTAACAGATGCTCCAATCTCAAATCACCCGCCCATTAGTGACATCTCGAGAAATCTGCCAATGTGTCGACGAAATACGGATATCGACGAGTCGTCCATCTTTTATTAACTGTTGTACATCTGCAGGATGTGAGCGCATAATAATCGCCGACACTTATTACCAATACCTCATAACTTATTTATAACTCGTCCGTCCATCCGATTTACGTCTCGTTTCAGAATAGTACTTGTGTCCGATTATTCGACTTTGAGGACCTAAGGGGAGGACATTTGGGCACCTAAGACTATTGACGTCAAAAGTCTTACGTTACGCGTCTTTCTCGATAAAAATTACAACTCGCGATGCCTAATTTTATGTTAATATTCGGATAACTCGCTAATTTAATCCTTGATGAATCACACAACTATTCTATCACATGGTAAAGCAAAGCTTATTAGGATCGACTTGAGGATTTACTCATTTGTTTCCAAGGGAAAGGTTAATGTAAAAATTATCGACCCAAAGCAAATGTTTTTTAAATACGAAATTATTATCGTCGGCAGTAATGTAATTCAGTAGTAAAATTTGTAAGTTTTTTTTATCTACCAAAGCCACATTTGCCGAGTACTTTATGGTCTACTATTGATTGCTAATATTCAATGCTTGAAATACGTATGCGCGTACTGTTCGAAACATCGACAGACAGAACCAGACTAATCAAGTAATCATAATCGGTTATTATCGTTCCACGCAACAACGGCTCGCGTACCGTCAAAAACTTCACCGGCGTCGCACGCACTCTGAACGCAAAAGCTCCGCTCTTGAAAAAGCATCGAGGAAGAAGAAAACGAAGGCAAACGCCAACGAAAACAAGAAAAAAACGAGCAAAAAATAATAGAGAAGAACGACGGCGGATGAAAGCGCGGCGAAAGAAAAGAGGGTGGAGGAGGGTGGCGGCGATTCGCGCATAAATGAATGTCTTTTGTCCTCGCACTCTTGCCGAAATCGGATATCAGTTTTAAACGGATTTTCCAGGCTTGGACGCTTAGTACACCACACGTACTCATACTCCTCCTCCATCCAGATACTTTTGTGTAAAATGCAACTGGGGTTGAAAAGGGGTAAGAGAAAACAAGAGAGCGCGCGAGGGTGCAGGAACTGGACGCGACGACGACCCCTACGACCACCCTTTCGAATATAGATCTATTATTGTGCCCCTTTCGCGAATCTTTCGCTTGTTTTAGCCTCTGGACTCCCTCGAGTTTGTTGCCCCAATACGGTAAACAACGGAATTGCGTTCGCGCATTTTTCTTTCCAAAGCTACGCGCATATCGACCGTTAAATTTAAGTGGGATTTCTACTCGCTACGAATCATTTGAATTATCGTTTGGATGATACACGACGTACGCTTAAGGTGTCGCGAGTATTTCTTCGTCGCACATCCATTCGAATCGAAAGATATACGTTCGGGTGTTTTCACGGGATGTTTTCAATTTTATTTCATAATTTCTCGTTTACTCGGCCAGCGAATGAGCTTGTCTCGAGGAAATTCATCTTTCATCGGAAAATTAATCCGAGGTTAAGGTTACTTGATACGATTCGCGTGTGTGATACATCGACGCTGTGGCCAACGGACATAACTTATTTGAAAGCAACGATTACCGAGCGTCGCTCTAATTCGTCTAAATCCAAGGGCGAAGTTCGATGCTCGCTTATATCTCGGAAAACCTATCTTGTCTCGAGAACCTCTATGAATCCCGAGAAGTCGTAGGAGTACCTGTGACATCCACCAGAGCCCTCCTCCATTCGACTATTAGGATCAACGAGCAACGCGGGCAATCGGTGTCTTTCCACCGATACGTGATACGTGATAGGTGATCTTTGGCCGATTTGGAAATCTTTTTTTCGAGGAAGAGTATTTCCCGACGCGTTGACTCGGGTAACATTTCTTTTGTGTACGATACGCGGCGCAAACCTTCGAGCGTAAAATTCCGGCGTTCCATCCGATGGGTAATCGCGCGTACCTACGAGCGAAGGCGGTAATATCGTGTACGAAGATGCAAGTCTAAAGCGCGTAGTGCTGGTAAGCACGCGATGACGTGATGGTATCGATTATCAAACAAATAATATTAGCGCTCCCTCGCTGGTTTCGCGGCCTGTATCGTTCCCC
The DNA here is from genome assembly GCA_018907045.1 of Wiebesia pumilae. Taxonomy (NCBI): domain Eukaryota; kingdom Metazoa; phylum Arthropoda; class Insecta; order Hymenoptera; family Agaonidae; genus Wiebesia; species Wiebesia pumilae. Next base: position 1,670,482 of record JACCHZ010000121.1, read on the forward strand.
TGCTTCTACGTACGCTTGTATGTGGGTGCACTGGAAATAATAGCGTGTACTTATGTCGAGGCGTTATAAATTATTTAAAAATTGTTTACGTTCGTGTGCAATGTTTAAATTCTAATGTTTATATGCGCTCGTGTATTTGCAGGGCACTTTTGTAATGGCGCTAAATGTGGCTTGGTTCGCGACTTTATTTTGTATCGGCTATAATTTTAAGTACTTGGGCTTGAGCAATCCACGGTATTTCGCTGAAATTACTATATTTTGTGTAATTCGACGTAAAAGACGTCGTAAGTGAAAACGCGGCACGAAAAACCTCGTTGACATTTCGAATGAACTATGAGATAAAGGTTAAAAGTTTCATCCGATTTTTCGATGAAAATATTGAGAAGCGAACAGCGAATTTTAATTATCGATTCGCGTACTGCATTCACGGCTGATTATAATTGCCTAATTCTACTTAACGCGCATCTTACGTAATTGCCGTTAAATGAACACAATTACAACTTTCTACTCGTAAGTAAATATACATTAGAAGTATACGGGATATAATTTTTATTGAAATACCGCGTTTTATCGACATGCGTTACATTCGCAAGTAATTACATCGTGTGGCTAGAAAACTCAACTATTGCATTAAAATTGTTTTAAACTTATTAACAATCGAACTAAATGTTTCGAATATACTAGATACGCGATTGCAATTTATATTCGCGAATATTCGAATCTTACGTGCACTCTACTGCTACGTACATCGTTCATTCGTTGCTTCAAATATTCTTAATTTCCCTTAAAGTATCGAAAAGGTACCGAATAATCAAGCCGCTCTTTCCATATATCTTGGATTATATTTCGCGTAATTATTACTCGCTCTCTCTCTCTCTCTCTCTCTTATTTATCTCTCTCACTCACTCACACACCCACCCACACACCCACACACACACACACACACACACACACCCTCTCTGTCTACCTCTTTCCAACTTAACTGACGTACTCTCGAAGAAAAAAAACCATCCTGTACTTACAAAAGCAAATATTTTTTGTAAGTTGTCCTTTATCCGACCGTTTTTATCGTCGATATGTCGATAATGCTGTTCTCTATCCCTTTCAAACGACAACAACAATAAATTCTACGTACATACGAAATAATCGCTAACGAAAGCACGGAAACTTTTGCCCAATACGGATACACACTCGTCCATATTTACACGATACACGACGGCCTCTACTTGTAAGGCGCGCATCCACTCGTCGTCGCACCCCTTGTCAGCGTCCGCCTCTTTACAAATATCCTATTGTATTGATCTGCAACCTTTGTTTGTGTACGCGTGCACGTACTCCCTTTGGTTCTTTTACCCCCGGTTCTCCCTTTGACGCCGCTTCTCTCCCATTTTACATTTTAGCCGCTCGGCGCTTCCGCGAAACAACTGCCGTGTGAAAAGCCAGTCTTTTCCGCTGAATTCTTTCCGTCTCTCTTTCTCGCGCACGCACACTCCCTCGCACACTTCTGCTCATTCTCCAGATAAATCGACGAGGCAGCCTCGAAGAGTCGACGGCGTGTATCATCGGCTTTTTGCGCGTCCAATACAGCGCGAACTTTGCATCGTCCCCGAGAAACCGGATGTTTAACGCGAGTCAAAGCTCCCTTTCTCTCCCTCTTCCGGTGTGCCTCGTTCCGTTACGCTTTGCATCTCGTCGATTATTGTGCTTCTTTTTCCCGTTTGTCGATTTCTTCCCGGCATTGCAAACGTGGATGCGATCGTTCTCGCGAGTTGCGAATTATCGACGACGTTCTTTGCTATTCTCCAGACGATGTGAACGATGGCTACGTGATTTCCTCGCAAACTCCATTTTCAAATGTCATTTTCACCGATCGTGCGAGGCTTCGTCCTCTCGAAGCTCTGCAAAGCTGTGGAATAGAAATTGCGATGAGTCGTTTAAAAAGACTCGACCAGTGCCCAACGAAAGAGTCGACGACAAAAGTGAATTTGATACAAATGATTAATCTCGACTCTTCCAGAATTTTCAAGAGTATCGCTCGCACGGATCCCCCGTGCTTTAACACAACGATTCTCGCGAATATTAATTTCGTGATTCGTTTGGTCACACTGACGTGGCCAATTAATTCTGACAAATCCTTTAATCAGCGAAACGAATATTAAGAAAAAGTTGAACCGCAGGACGCGGAACGACTAACGAACTAATCGAAAATCGCCGAACCGTCTTCTCGTCTGGCACGTCGGAGGGCGAACGCGAAAAAAGCGCCAGGTTTTCCGGACTACGTCGCACCGACGCGCCAAGGCACGCGGAAAACTGCGTCTACACAAGAACTCCGGGCCACTGGCAGACGGACAAAGAGTAAGAGAGAGAGTAAACAATCGACCCTCTACACTCCATCTCTGATTGCTAATGAATCCTAATGCTATTATACATGCAACGGCTAAAAAAAGAACTTACCTCCCAGGTCTCGGCCGCGTTCGTCCAGCCTCGGTGGCTGCATCATCCCGTTCCACGTTCTCCCGCCATCTACATTCTATTTGAAAGTGGAGCGAGTATACGCGTATGCATCCCGTTAATTTTAACGCGAACAAATACAGGCGGAGGGCCGTAAGATCAAATTTTTACGCGTACATCGTTGCATTACCTGGCGTTCGGGTAATTCGTCCTTGAGCTTCTTCCAAGAAAACGAGAGGTCGAGAGCGAGAAGCTGGCGCGTGCTCTTAATGCTGACATAATGCAAATACGCAAAATTAATCGAGGTTCGCGTACTTATAACGAACCTTGAAAGTAAGTCGACAGACGCGTGATCGCCAAGAGCTTTTTGACATCCCCGCGATTTAGGGATGGCGCGCGGTACTGCGCCTCTGCTCTCACACGCATGTATACTCCTCCAGGATGCAAAGAGTTGTGCAAACAGGAATTTACCGTCCGCGTCCGTGCTACTACGGTTACATGGACAGCGGACGGTTGGCGAGGGCGGAGGAAGAAGGGTGGTTGAGCATTATTGTACTGACGAATCTACAATGGAGGGGGAGAGAAAGGGCAAGTTTTACTACTCGCGGGTGTCGGGTACACTTCGTTAGTGTACCGTGAGTGGACACGTGAGTCTTTGCTTCTTTTTTCTCGTGACTCGACCTGCGTTTTTAGGCGACAATAACAGACCGGCGCTGCTCGTTATCTTGGTTCGCCTCGACTAGACGAACGATTTTTACGAAAGTTCGTAAGCACGTAAATATTGCTTTGGAAAGGTATTTGGGGTTGGATCGAGCTGCAGCATTCGGCTGATGACTTTACTCGCCGATTTTCACGAATCAACACTAGTTGCACAAATTGTACCTTTAACGGTCCTTTGCGAGTTACTTATTTCTTGTAAAAAAAAAAAAAAAAAAAAAAGTAATGCTGCAGCATTCAACGCGGCATTAAAAAAGTTGAAAGGGAGCAAATTCCCTTCGGCAGTTTCAGACGGAATTTTACAACGAAGTTTTTGTGAAAATCACGAATTGAAAACTAATGTAAAATAATAATACAAAATGGCAATAAAGATCAATTGAAGACACGATGTTTGCTTACAAGCAATGAGTAATTAAAAAAAGGAAAATCTCCCCGGCTTAACCAATTTTTCAAAGCGCTATTGCCGACAATTATACGGAATCGAAAATCAATATCTATCAAATTCTCCCTTTGTTTTTTCACTCTCCACTCAACCCATTATTTTTCCCCGAGTCTCACCCTCCACTACTCCAGTGTGCACACAGAGGATGCACGCTTGTAAATTACGAAGTGCATTCTTTGTAGAGGCGCGCGCTCACACGAATATAAGCACACGGGACGGAAAAGGAAAGTAGGTTGTGTACTCGACTTGGATGTTTGTCCTTATATCGCTCACTCTCCTTTATATATAAGGGTTGACGGGTGCTTTATTTTACAATCGCGCCAGGTGGAGTCTACCGACTCCACCTCTCTCCTTTTTGCCGTTCATTTTTTACTTACTGACGGTTTACAGTGACGACCCAGAGAAACAAAAATATAAAAGATGTACGTGTATTTAGAGCTGCAAACAAAGCTGGAAAAATTCTTAATCGCGCTAAGAATGAAACGAGGGTAACATTTCTTTCGGCAACCAAATATTTCACAAGGGCGATACTTAACAATTTATATCGATAGCCTTTAACGTTGAATAGTTGAAATAATTTTTTACAAGACTTATTCAAATTCGAGATCATGGAAAGATACCAAAAGTAACCGTAATAGCTGTTGCTGTATTAATTACCTACTGTTCCTGCGCTAACCGAACAATTGTAACAATTCGTGCATACATTTTTAAACTGTCGTGTGCTTTAAGGACAAGAAATTTGTGATGAAAGTCGCTTGTAATTATTTCCTCGTTGGAAGAAAATGTAAGTACGGCCGCATCACTTAAACGGTAAATGCAATATTGAAATTTTTTCAATTTCGAGCTCAATCGTGAAAGTAGAAGCGCATTACGGTGCATTTGAACAACGGATCAAACGCAATGTGCACCACTCGGTACTTTCTCGGGTGTGCGTGTCTGCACTCGACTTTCAGCGTCAGTGAAGGTGTCAACCTTCACTGACTCATCAATGCGTAAGCGATGCATTAATCTTTTACTCTTACCCCTCTCGCTCTCTTTCGTGCTTTCGTTTGCTAAAATAATAAACATGTAAATACTCTTCATAAAGAATAATAAAAAGAGAAACTGGGAAGGAGAAAAAAGAAAGTACCGTTTGGTCAAACGCTCTTTTGTCAACTGCACTCTTTTCCAATAATGCTTGCAATTTGCTTGACTATTTGCTAGGTTTGTGTAACGTCCAAGGATGTATGGATTTGCAGCGCCGTAGAATGTTGTTCGTAGATGAATTATGAAATGAAATTAGTAAATTAGTACTGGTGAAATAATTAAGTCATTGCAAGGATTGTCATTCGTTATATCTCTAATTAGGATAATATTTATTTTTCATCTACTTTGAAGAATCGGTCCAGAGCTGTAATATCGAGGGAACGTTACAATTTTCTCATTTCACTGGACTGTACCGATCTCGGGTTTACTTAGTTTTACTTTAAAATATCGAATAAGAAAGTCCAATCCATTAAAGTAGTTAATTTAACGATGGAATTAATCGACGGAAGAACATTTAATCAAATTAAGGCAAATTTTGAATTTCCCTCGTTGCAATAATTAAATGTACAAACGAACGAATCTCAATGCACTTAGACATTGTTCGAGTGAGCAGTTTGTCCTTTTCGAATTTATTCTAAATACATAGCGCGCGATACTTCAAATAATATCGAGTTGTAAAACATTAAATAAAAGTGCGTTAGTTTGTTTTTCCGTTGTAATATTTCATACATGTCCAAAAAAAGGAATTTCGTATAACTCAACTGGGAGCGTAAGTTTTTGTCCGCTGGCAAAAGTTTTAGTATTACGTTTTATCATAAATATTAAGGGGGTAATTTTGAACGTCAGATATTGAGAATCAGAGCTAACTGACGCTGTTGAAGATGGTTCCTTCATACTTTTGCATGATTTCTGTTGCTTGTACTTAAAGTTCAACGAGAGTAATAGTTGTTTGTATACGTGTAACAACGTAACGCGCACTTTAAGGATCGCGCACGCGTGCACAGGTGCAGCGAATGGGCAATTTGCGCACGAGGCGACGGAAAAACTTCCTTCCCCCTTTTCTTTGAAAAATTTCACCAGATGCGCAAAGAGCGTTTAACTATCTTTACACTTCCTTGACTGTTCCGATATTTTACAGCCATTGGTGGAACATGCCAACATTTATCCGTACGTATAGTCTTGTAAAATGTCATAATTCTTCATGCCGTGGACTTTGGTTTCGTAAGCACGAACTCGGGCTGATTCACATATTTCATTTGGTCAGTGTGAGGACGACCTTGATACATCCGACCATTACAATGGAAACGATTGCAGTCATCGCGAGGATAACAACATGTGACAACGCACCCTTTTATAAATAAGAATCAATTTTTAATTACAAACACAAGGTTTCGAAAGAGCCGACCTTACGGAAAGAAATACGAAATACGATAAGTACTTTTCTCATCGGTACGGCAGAATCAGCCCGAGGCCGTATACCCAAGAAAGAAAAGAAACTCGAGAATATTCGCGTCTACTCGCAATAAGGACAACGGCGCCGGAGATAATTTCTTGGCATTAAAAATGATATCGAAATAAAGACAGAGTAATAAAGAACAAGCCAAGCCATAGGGAAAAAGAAAGAGAAATAGCAGAGAACGCTCTCGTTTTTAAAGTGGGCGAGATAAAGTGGGCGGGCGGAGGGAGGAAGACAAGAGCAGGAAAGTTGGTGTATAAACAGAAGTTGCCTAAGTACATTACAAACTGTAATGGTGAATCAGGGCTTCTCTACTCTCGCGTATCTTCCACCTCCACCACCCCCTCGCATTTATTATGCTACACCGTTACAAGGAAATTGCGTTTTTCTAAGTGGCGCTTTTCTCTCTCGCGGATGCCTCGCGGCCAAGGCCAATTTCCTAGGGAGAAGAGCCAAAGAAAGGGGTCGTCGCTGCCCCGTTTCCCGCTTTATCGACACTCGTCTTTCTTTTGCGGCGAGAACGATAATCCTGCCTCTTTTTCCGCTCTCGTCTACTTCATTTTTGCGCGATATTGACTGCTGGCTATGCTCATCTTTCTTCAGAAGCGGCGACGGACAGTGCGAGAGAGATAGAGAGCACGAGAAAGGTTTCTCACTCCACGACGAGAATAAGCGGTAGCAGACGTTTCGTATGAAAAAAACAGCAGTATTATTTTTTAGCTTTGACGAAAAACGAAGATCAAGAGATCAAGATAATCCACTGCTTCGCTGTCAAAATTCTGGAAATATTCTCCGAGTTGTAATCGCTTACTTTTACTCGCTTTTACATTGATTCTTCATCAATGACAATATATAACAAGAATACGTTAGTCTATAGTCTATAGAAATCCATTTATGTGGCATGGTGTCCGTTATAAACTTTCGGAATTTCCCGAAATCCCCTAAAATCCCTTGGAATCTCATAATAACCAATATAGATCCTTTAAACTTTCAAAGCCGCTGGTATATTGTTAAAAAAAGCATCCCCCCGAAATTGTCAAAGATCAGCTAAAATATTCCGAGATTTTTCGTCTCAAAGTTCACTACTTGCAAACGAGTTCAAGGCGTTCGAAAATCTGCCCGATATCGACTTAAACAATTTTTTAAAAGTTGTTCAAAGTCCATCGCCCTAAGTATTTCCAGTTCTCCTTAAACGTCACTTTGCTCCGATCTAAATTACATCAAAAACTACCACCGCGTAAACTACCACCGTGTAATTTCCAGCTGAAATTACAGGCGCGCTTACGTCCTCGATTCGTAATACCGACGACGTTAACTTAAAATAAGTTCAAGCTCCGAAGCGCTCAACTTCGAGTTTGAATTAAATAAATAATAGCGATTAAAAAGGCAATTCATTATCCGTCGCTGGGACTAGTTACAAGCAACGCGGATCAAATGTTGCGGCATCGGGGAAAAAATTTAATTACACCAGCCGTGAACTGCGCGACACGTTCCTCGATCGTAAACAGCTTTGCCCTTTCCGGGTTGTACAGCGCCATGTAATACGCGCAAGGACTTTTTTAGCCCCGTTCGCGTGCGCACTTTTACTCCGCACGCTGAGCAAGGCTTTCCAATTAACTGCAAACGATAAAAATAAAGATCACGCCCAGTATAAACAATAATTTCACTCGACTCGTTTTTAAAGTCGACTTTCGCCGACTCGCGAGTGCGCCCCTAACGATTCGTATAAAGCAACAAGTTTCTTTTTTTCCGATCGTGGAATGCGAAGTGAATATTTCATTGGCTGGGATATTGAAATATAGATCAGAATATTGCCAACTTGATCCAAGTGTATTCCTTTTTTTCTGTTTTCCGCTTTAGTTAGTTTAAATATCCTTGGACGATTAATTAACAACTGCACTTGTTCAACTTACGAGCCGTAAATGCTGAGAAACTGTCTCATTACTTGCGTCGCCTCCTTATTTCGAACTTTAAATTCATCAGTTTTATCAATTTTATCAGTTATGTTGATTGATTACGACACGTCGGCATTCTTTTAATATCCGCGAAATGTTCGTCGAAGAAGTGTCGCTGCTTACTTTGTCCGAATTGACAAAAATTACTTCCCTTTATCGTTACATTTGGAAAATGCAAGGTTTTGGGAGATACAAGGCGAGTCTGTGAGGCGATACAATTGAATAGAATTGAATTTTTCATTATCAACGCGCTTTATCTACTTCTCCGTTATTTAATACACTAATCATGAGCAGAGTATCGGAGGTTAAAAGGAAAGAACGTATTTTTTACGGTCTATTAAGGTACTTACCTGATATAAATCATATAACCGTAAAAATAATTTTACAAGCTACGAAAGCATACTTCGGGATATCCCTCGGTATGCCTTAATGACGACGATTAAAAAGAGAGCCGTCGACGTGGCTAGAAGTGTATAAAACCCGACAATAACAATAATAACAATAATTCCATTAATTCCGCTGCCGACGGGGAAAAGGGCGGAGAGTTAAAAGCTGAGTCCGGATGAAAAGTTCGTCCACTTCGGCAATTGTGGCGAAAAACGCGGTGAGAGCTTGGTTTTAAAAAAAGGAAGAAGTATGAAAAAAGACCGCGGATCCGTTGTAAAGTTTAGACGCTCGGTTCATTAAGGGGGAGAGAAGAAAAAAACGGGGGGCGGGAGGGGGGGGGTAGTCAGAGAGAGAGAGAGAGAGAGCGAGAGAGAGCGAGGGAGCGAGGGAGCGAGGGAGCGAGGGAGTAAGCAGGCAAACGGGGGGAAACAACGGGAGGCTCGCCTGGCGCCCGGCTTCCGAAATCCCGAGGGGGTGTAATTGGCCTCGGGGATGTATATATACGTGTACATCCCATACACCTTGTGTGCGTATAGACCTTATCCCGAAATAACAACGTAGGACAAGTTATTCTTGCGAATCACGATTCGAATCGTCGAAAGTTACTTTTTCAGAGAAGATGTAAAGCGAGATGAAAACACTCGCGCTTGATTTCTTTTAGATTTATAAGCCCTTGCGAGTCGTAAGTCCGGGCACACATACGATGCGCTCGTGGCTCGTGAGAATATTACTCGCACTCTTGCAGCGGAAAATTATTTTTATCCTGCGAATTAGTTATGCATTAAATGGGCGTTGGAGTACAGCGAACAAATAAGTTGCGTACGCGAGGGAAAAAGCAAGGATTACGGTGTACCTTAGGAATTGTAGAATCTGAGCGATTATTCCGTTGCACTTAATGCGGATTCTGTAGAATTAAACATACATTAAGATAATCGATACTTTTATGTATTTATAAACTGCATAATGAAACGGCGCTATTGATTCTTTGGTTTAGCAGGCAACTGAAACTATTCGAATATACTAAAGAGTACAGCAACAAAATGTAATTATATACATCAGCATAAATATTGTTTAATTAAGTAAGCCTAGTAGTTTACCATACTAAATTATACTAAAATTATTCTCCTCGAATCGACAGAAATGCTTACTCAACTGTACACTCCGAAATTCATCCATCCACCAGCCTATTCAAAATCTACCCAAAGATCGACGCGACTAAATGAGTAAACAGCTCATACATACAATTCTCTCCCTATTCCTTATTCTCACTCGCTCGCTCTCTCTCACTCTCTCTCTCTCTCTCTCTCTCTCTCTCTCTCGCCCGCGCTCGCTCTCTCTCGCGCTCTCTCTCGCTCTCGGCGTGGAAATTCGTACAAGACACGCGGTAGAAAGGGAGGGAGCCTCCGTAATTTTTAAAGTGATCTGATTAAAGCCGCGCGTTGCTCCTTCTTTCTCCTTCTGCATTATAAATAGTTAGACACAAGCGTTATGCAGACCGGCACCGGTCGTATTTGATTGGAAGCGAGAGCAATCGTGCGGGCAATATGAAGGAGTAAGGAGGACAGAAAGATCAACACGTTGGTTAAATAATACGGAAGGCTCCCAACCGTAATTATCTCGGTCTCAGATTTTCTTGCTGCCACGCCTCGAGGCCGCAGCCACGACGGCAACGAGAGCGAATTGCCGGGAACGTCTCCACGAGCTGGAGATGTGGCTGTTGCTGAGTGTCCTAATGTGGATGTATGCCGCTCTTATAAATCGAAAACCAAACTCGTACAGTCTTTCTTCTGGTTACTCCTCGACGCGATCTTATCGTGTGGCATTAGGGGTATTGCATATTAATTTGTACTTTAGAGTAACCAAAGCACCCCGAGCTCTAATCTACGTAGGTGAAAGACACGACGTTAATTCTCCTATTGTCGGAATTAATTTCGTAAAATCTCGTATCTGCGAGTAAACTTCTTTTCGTTATTTCACGTCTAGCGATATTCAAATCGGCCGATTTCATTGATTGCATAATTACAAAAGTAACGATAGACGTGGAATACGAATTGAAGCGCGACTCTTTTCAAGTAAATAATAGATATAACGACGACTGATTAGATTACATTGCCGAATATGTATCGAGTTATTTAATTTCATCGATGACTCGTCACGATACACATAGTTTCATATGATTGTATAAGATAAAAGCTTTTAGCCAATGTGTACTTTAGCATTTTGTTACGTGTAAATAATTTCACTTAATATTCCATAAGATTAGAGGCACCGCAAAAATGTAGATAGACGTATGTAGATCGAGTGAAACTGTCGATTTTTCTACTTTGGTGTTTGATAGAAATACGGGAAATAAATTGAAAGGTTGTGATAAAATGTAACAACGCTTGCCGTCACTTGAGACCGGTAAGTATTAATCGTAGGCGCTGCCGGAAATTATCCGAGATTCACATTTATGATTATTTCCCGAGTCTATTTCACTGGAATATCATTCCAGTGTCCTTCGTAACGCGTCCCAACAAACTGATCGATGATTATAATACGATTAACGCCGAGGGTTGAAGGAAAATTAGATGGCGATAAAGATAACTTAGCAAGTTTCGCGATATCATCGTTTTACGCGATTGCATTCTTGAATTTATCGGTGTCGTAAAAGGATGGAAAAGGAACGCAGAAGGAGGAAAAGTCGAAAGAGTCAAGGGGAAGGAAGTTGGAACGAACGATGGGAGAAAGAAACAACCCTTCCGGGTATTATAAGCCAAGAGCTCGCTCTGTAGCGTTGGCAAACTCTTAATTGCAAATTGGCGAAATAATTGAAGCGATACTCGTAAAAATAGTTTCAAAAGTCGTAATTCGCTCGTAAAAACTTGCAGCGGCTGCGCGATGCATATTCGTACGCGGTAAACATTATTCATTAACAGAATTTACAATTCCAACGAAACCGACTTTTTCCATTAATTACATTGATTTGTTTTGCTTCTTCTTTCTCGTCTTACTCTTTTCTACGGTTAAACCTCAAACTTGCCCCTTTTCCCGCACTCGGGATCCCGAATCGTATTTCGGGACACCCGATATAATTCAAATACGAGCAGCGCAGAGGAGAACTTTATTAGTAGTTTCCTCCGTTATTCAATTTAAAAACTGCTTTATGTTCCGCTCGTTTCCACACGTGATAGCATTATTCTCGTGATTTACCGTGTATTTCGGTAATTGGAAATTAACGTACGCATACATTTTCAGCGACATTCCAACTGCGTTACTCGTTCAAAAAGGAGCGTTCAACGGAAAACTTTACCACTCTTATTAGCCTTAACTTGGAAATGTTATTGGGAACAATCCTTTCTATTTACTACGTGTCGCGTTAAAATACCAAAGATGCACACGCAACAATATAACTATACGGTGGCCTTTGGCCCGAACGTAATTTCCTTCAAACTCGTTTTTCAAACCGACTTTTATTAAAGGGAAGGCCACCGCAACGCCATTGCGCCACTGATGTTTATTCAAACCAATATTCAAGAAGCTTTAACAAAAGCTTTAAACAAACTTTCACATCTATCGGCTTTAATAACGCACCCGGGAAGAAAGTTCACCGTGCGTTGTTCAACAAAGTGAAAGAATCCCGAATAGAAGTGGACTGAACGGATACCGAAGAAAAATACGTCTCCATCCGCTGCACAGGCAGGATTTAAGTGAAAGCTTTAAACAACGTGCAGCTTCTTTTAGAGATAAGCGAGCTCGGATACGCCGAAGTAGATATCGCCGTTATCGGCTCGCATCGATGGCAGAATGGCGTGATTACCGACTATCAAGTAAATACCTCGGTATGCCGTCATTCTGCGCCATTGCTCCTGCCTCCTTCGCTCGACCTCGTCTAGCGATTCGACAACCTTTCGAACCTTCGAGTCTTCGGACTCGAATCGGGAGAAACCGAGCTGACGAACGAGAAAATACCATTGGAATCTTCTCGAACAACGAGTAACTCAGTGCCTAATGTAATTGCTGCAACAGTTCGACAAAGCGCTTACATTATTTCCGCGTTTGCTTACCTCCATTGAATTGCTTACGAATCGAATACTCCGGACAAATATCGGCCACGATTATTCTCCTCTTCGAACGCTTATAGTACCCGAGGTATTTTACCCTCCGTATTTTACCGAGTGTAGGTCGACTTACTTAAAACGAAAAAAAAAAAAGAAAAGAAAAGAAAAACCCGGAGAATACAGGGATGACGACTCGTTGCTTTATTTTACGAATGCAAATGGACAAAAGCATGGAGAAACACTCGTCGTCTCCTTAATTTAATCGGCGGTAGCGCCTCAATGAATAGAATCTACCGGCAAACAACTGGCTTACGTTATTTACACGAAACAGCTCACAATGAGAGTATTCGTTGCTAAACAAGAAACAAAGCACGCGCTGGTACTTGGCGCGCATCGTTTATAAACAGAATCTCGCGGCAAACATTTACTCGAGCGCAAGCGTTGCGCCTAATTAGAGGAACCAACTTGAGGGTGATACGCGCGTAGAAAGAGGTTGAAATGGGGACAAAGAGCGAGCGAGTGTAAAGGCGTGGGCGGGGGGAGGAGGGAAAATACGAGACAACGACAAGCGATTGAAAATAACCGCGTCCCAACGATGACGATGAAGCGAGCAATTTAAATGTACGTATCGATACCTGCCGTAACGCGTGCGATGCATTTTCACTCGAACGTACGCAACGACGTACACCAACAACAAATTTACGAAGACTTGATAAATCTGTAAACGCAGTGTGCAAGATTTAATTTGAATCGAAGCTTTCGCACGACCTACGTTTGGAAGCTACATATTTTAAAGGATACTTCGAAGAGAACGACGAGGAAGGCAATGGACTCTCTCTCTCTCTCTCTCTCTCTCTCTCTCTCTCTCTCTCTCTCTCCCACATTGTTAATGAAACGTTGACACTTATGAATTACGGCTGAGAATTAGGCAGTCGCGAAATTGTTAAGGCCATAAATTTAAAATGAAAAACACAGGGCAAAATAGCCGCGAGTGTTTGGAGTCATTCGACGATATTATTTCGGACATTGCAATTATCACGAAATTAACAGCACCAAACAGAGATCGATTTTAATAGGCGCGTTTATGCCCGCACACCCACACGCATTCAGTCGGAATTTCGAAGGAAGCAGAGCGACTCCCGAGCGGCGAATACCGTCCAAACCGTGGAAGAAGAGGGATTTTTTAGGGCGCTGTCGGGTGCATACATATAACCTGCCAAGCTGCCGTATTACACGAATGCATAATTGTAGCCCATAATGGGTAAGGGGCTGGTTTCGGCCCAACCAACAAATACACCTATAATTAAGCCCGTCGTACAGTCCACAACTCTTCGGCTCTCGCGAGACCGCATCCTTTTATTATTCCACGCTTCGCTACTCTTTCTCCACCACCCCCGCGCCCCTCACTCGCGCCGCCCAAGACCGAAAGTCCGCAGTTTCACCACCGTGAATCTCCCGCGAGGCTTAGTCCCCGTTATAGGCTACTGCAAAATATAAAGAAAACAAGATGGAGTTGACGACGCGTGCGTATGTTGAAGCCGCCACCTTGAGCGAGTTCTTATTTCATCGGGAAAATAAGTTTGTAGCTCTTGGAGCACCAAGTAATTAAATAAATCACTTTGAGGCAAACGCTTACAACGAAGAAGGTACGATTGCTTCTCGAAAACACTCTTGCGAATTTCATCAAGTTCAAATATTGCGAATTGTGAAAATCGGGTAAATCGTTTGCACTCCTTTCTCTTACGTAGAAATATGACAACATATCAGGATAGAATAACATTCCCAAAAATCAATAGGCCATCTACCGGTGCTGATGGATCAAAGCTTCAAATCGATATCATACGTTATTAAAGTGACAATTGCAGCAAAGATTAATCATTGGAAGGAAATGCGGCGAATAAGAGAAATTTTCTCTTATTGAAAACTTCTCTTATCGATTGAGAAAAGATAAAGGAAAATGGAGAGAGTCCCCTAACTAACAAAGACAGTGTCGAACGCAATGAGACTTTTCGTGATTGAGATTGTACGCTCTTCGCTTCAGCGCCTCTTACATCGCATAAATTAGTTTTTCTTTTGCTGTTTCATCGAGTCTCTTACCGATAGCGTATATTTAACCGACGTTGTCCGTGCATGAGCGCGGCTTTAATGAAATTGGTAAGGCGAGACTCTCTAGTAGCGTTTCTGTCCCTTTTCAAAGCAAAGAAATTTGGAAAAAGGTTGATTTGGAAAAGGAAGATGAGTGGAGAAGTAACGCGTTCTTGTGAGCGTTATCAAACTTTTGATATCGAACTATCGAAAATAATAACGAACAAAAACATGAGATTTATACTATAATTGTGATGAATAATTATCGGAATATCGTTGACCCTGATTAAATATTCAACGTGTGTGCACACTGGCAGCAACTTACACAGATGCGGAGTACTACAAGGGAATAATAATCGGTGAAAAATGAAAAAGGTCGTGAGTAAAATCGCGAAAGCTCCCCTCGTCGAATAAACGCCGATCCGTTATTGCATTACCATTTATCACCGATATTTTTTAATTACCTCAACGTACAAAGCCCGAGTAAATTTTCTGCAGCGTCGAGAAACGTAAGAAAAAAACGCGATTCTGCGCAATTACTTAGGTAACTAAAGAGAGCTAAGCTGACACTGACCGAAAATGGAATTTACACGCATTATTGTCAAACTGCAGTCTCGCGTTATGAAGCACAGTCCTCTGCCGTTAAACGGCCTCTTTGCGTAATACTCCTCGGGAATGAAGGGGCACGGTTGCAAATTCTTGCATTTGCAAATGCTCGATGCGCAGCGTTCGATCGTTACGTTTGAAATCCGAAGAAACTTCGATGCCTGCAGTTCCGCCCTCGTTGTCGCATAATCGAATATTCGAGGCCTGCGTGCATAAGCAAAGAAGAAGCACACGAGGCATGAACCCGCGAGAGGGGTAAAGGGGCGGGAAAAACAACGGCAGGAGCGTAATAACGAGCGCTACGGCCTCTAGTGAATCATCGGCAAATACCGAGTCTGGCCTCGATCGCGGCCCGCACTCACACCCTCCCCCAGGTGCATATTTATTGTTGGCCGAATCTCCTTTTAGCGACTCTTACGAGCGTGTACGCTGGTCTATAATTAGGACTTCGCTTAAATAATTTACCGCACCGCGGCTTTTCGCCTTTCGTGCACTCTGGCCGCGCGTCTATTATTGCGCCCAAAGCTTTTCGCGCCTGGCAAAGGAGTTGCTCGCGGATCCAAATTGCTTGCGCATATTTTGGATACGTGTGCGTAATTGGATGCCGAGATTTATAGGGCCCGTTCGTTGGGCGATCGTAGGGACGAGTGGGCAAAGGGCTGACGTTCGCGTCATAGGAGAGGAACAGCAGAAGAGCCTCGTACAAAGTGTCGTATAAAATCTTCTGGGATTCTTCGCAAACGCCACCGTTTTGCCTTCGTGTGCATTCGATGCGTTTTTATAAAAAGCCGCTCGAGTCTGTCGGCAAGTCTTACGTATCACAGCAACCGAGGGTCTAAAAGTCAACTCGTTAGAAAGTCATTTGCGGATAAGATAAGCGAATCGTCTCCTGGTGAATTCGTGCATTACACGAAATTGCAAACATTATTGCGCCCGTGTGATTAACGAAACGAAAGTTCAACCACCGACTGTCTGGACTAGCGACAGAAGCGCGATCGCAACGTCGGTTAACTTGACATCCTAATACCGCGTTTGCTTACGTTTGAAAGCTCATTCGCTCGTATCGCTTAACTTGTGCCCAACTTGCGCCGATCGTAATAATTACTGGCGAAACTTGGCTCGAGATTGTGCACAGACGACGGCTCTTGTTCTCCACGTCTCGGGAGAAATAAGGTGCTCAAGAAGGCTAACGAAACTCCCGAAAGCTCCACTTTTGGGGAAACTCGAGGGCCTTTTGTTAAACGTACATTTCACCGGTAAAAACGCGAATTCGCGTTTTTCAGATGGGTTTTTCGGATGGGTTCACGAGTAACAAATGGACAATTTCATAAGTAACGTCTAGTCGTAGACAAGTAAATGTACTAACTTGGACTAATTCGGATGAAAATTTTTGAGGTAAAGTATTATTATCTTTTCTGAACGACGAGTAACTGTTTTTGGCAAATTTTTACGACAGTGCGAAAATAAATGTACCTGTAATTATTTCAAACGTTCCCGTGATCGCCAACGTTCGGCATAAATTATATATATATATATATATATATATACGTTTCATTGAGCATTTCATAGCGTATGTAATTACAAAAACCGTTTACTACTAAAGTAAATTACATTTAAAACGTGTTACTTTTCCAAGTGGTCGAGGAACTGATTTCGTGCTTCAAATCCAATTAATGTACCATCGCTGCGTTATTTACTTTGTATCGTACGGCCAGAAAAAATCGGGTAGAAAAAATCATCGTAAAATACACGTACGCTATATACTTTGGACAACGAAAATTCCCTCGTTCTAAAAGTAATTTCGATTAATATATGATTTCATTAAGTACCATTTCATTGTACTTGGTTGAGAGTACGAACAAAAGAAATGTCAAAATAGTTTTCCGATCCGAGTGAATGATTCAGTAATCTTCTTTGTAATTCGCGTCTACGGTAACAAATAACTTGTAACAAAGATTCAATCTGTGAGTCGTAGTTTAACGGATGGAATTTTCAACGAATAAATCATTCGGTCTCTTATACTTGGCTGACAATCGCTGTATTTTCGATGTTCTGGCAAATGCAATAAATTGCAAATATACGCGTATAACGAGCACGTCCCTACGATAAAATAAATAATAAAACATTAAAATAAATATTATCATCTATAGGTTATGTTATAGGAAGGCATCGATTGAAAGCTCAACCCCGCTATAAAGGGCGAGAACTTTGCACGATCCCTTTCTACTTCACCTCAAAAATTCAAAGCAGAGAGGCTTGGAATCGCGCACTCACACGCGGGGGCGCGCGCGCACCCCCACGCACACACACACTTTAGCCACACGGCGTTCACCAGTTATCGGAGGCTTTTAAGGTAGTCCACATGCCTCGATTCGTATCGCGGCCTTTAAACGAGGTTTGGAAAGACGAGAGAAACAAGAAGAGCTCGAGCAGCAGGTTTTTCATTAAAATAGGAAGGAAGGAAGGGCGGAGGAGATGGTAACGAGGGAGAGATTCGAGCGGGGCTCTTGCGCTTCTTTTCTTTCCTTTGCAACCAAGGAGTTAGCAATTCGCTAACGTTGGCTTTCGCGGTATCGAACGCGCGTAGATAGGCTTCGATCAGAACTGCACGCGACACCATTCGTGAGCTTGCATACTTAAAAAGAGTTACGTCAAATAAGCTTTCGAGCTTTCGAGCTTTCGAGCTTTCGATCGAGTTATTTATCGACTTACTCCAAAGAGAAAGTTATCGCGTTGGGGCGAACGCGAACGAAGCAAATCGCCTTGCGGATCGATTGATCTTTACTCGATCGGCTTCCTTGGTAAGATTTTTTCCAATAACCGAGGCTCTATGTTTATTGTAACGAGAACTCGTAGCTTACATCTGCAGAAAGTATCGTTTCGCAAAAGATATCGAAGAGGTTGAACAACGAATATTAAGTTTAATTTACACTACTAAAATGAAAACGAAAAAATTTGAATTCGACTTTAAATTCAACATTTCGTAAGTGGTGCCAAGCAATTAATCTCCATGGGTTAAGGAGATATTACTCTCTAACAACTATCGACGAGTCCTTTATAAGAAAAGTCAAAGTGCAGCCTGGACGACAGTTGAGACCCGATGCAACGTGCAACGAAACGCGGCGCATCGCAATAGTTCCAAGTTAGCGAGTGTCATAATTCCGTTGTCGCGACGCTTTGGCCCCGCGAGAAAGCGAACGCAAATGCGAGTTAAAATCATAATAATAAGTGGAGATGCGTGCGTGCGTGCGTGCGTGCGTGCGTGCGTGCGTGCGTGCGGACGCAAATAACCCATGGCGCACGTTTCTTTCGCGTATTTTCGTCTCTTAGTGGTAATTTTATACTTGTGGAAGGTATAAAATTATATGGCTTTGAGTGTATTAACGTCGGCCTAGATTTATCGCTCGCGAGAGATTTTCCTTGAAAATTGGTTGCGTGTACGTGTTCCAGGAGCACTTTCAATTGATTATATTTCGATCGAGGAACATGCGCTATTTGAAAAAGTCACAATTGTGTTTTCTCATCTCATCGGAGATCCGCGATAGACGCTCGCCAAAGTAGAAACAACGCGTTCGCGTAACGTGTCGCGCCGTTGCGACTCGAAACCCAACGTCCTCGACCGTGAAAATAAATGCAAACAAAGACGCTCTAAGGACGGCAACCGAAGAATGCACCGGTTCTCGAGGCGAACTGCGCGCGACATTCCCAGGAGCGGAAATTTACGACGCCTAACCGCACGGTCGGCCTCGGACCAGCGCTGGTTTACCGTTTTACTTATTCCATGGTCGGTGGGGGAAGACGGAACTGGTCAGCAGCGAAGATACTTTGTGTATAAATTTCGACTAGTGCCACTGTGGTTTCGGCGTTTCCCTTTCCGAATCCGCGAGCGAAGCGAACGTGAATTAGGAGAGCGCGTGCGATGGTATTCGATGGAAATCGCTGTTGGTCGAGCGAACGGTTACGATTCCGTCTGGAGTTTGTCATAATACCCTTCGACTGGTGCTTCTCTAATTTTTAGACTACGTTTCACGTAATTGCGTTCTCCATTCGAACGTCTACAGGCGTATAAGCCTAGGTAACTAAAGGATAATAAAATAAGGTCTTTCACTCTCGACGAGAACGCGACGAGAGCGAAGAAATATATCGTCGGTGTTACAAAGTGAAATCTTGCGTGCTATCGGATTTAATAAAGCAAATGCAAGGGTGTGGTTTCGACTGCAGTCGATGTAGTTATTACCGATTACTGTTGCTCTGTTTTCTTATTCCTTCTTCCAGGGACTAGCTAAACTCCCTTAAACGTCCCATTCGAGCGAACCTTGAACATTGCTGTTTGAAATACGAAGATCCTACGTAAAACTCTACGAAAACTTATGAAACGCATCCTTCCTCGTCCACGCCTACGCGTTATACCTGGCGATACAGAATTTGCGTCACCGGCTTCAAAACAATCGATCGGAAAGCGCGGCGTTTAATTTTTTTTAATTAAGCTGTGCACCGCTTAAAGAGACTCGTTACATCCCTCGCGCATGCCTCGCGGAATTCGCGAATTTTCAAACTCCAAACCAGCGATTTAACGGCGAAAGCTCGTGCCACATGGCGCCCGATGATGCGCAAATAATACGGACGCCGTCAAGGAACTTTTGCCTTGCGAGGACTGAGAGACGCGGTTATTAGATGTTTAGAGGTCGGGACTCTCATTTTCCGCAAATGACGCGAATTCTTATCTTCGCGAACAAAGTACACAATATTACAAAATACGCAATAATTCCAAATATCTGTAAAGACTTTTGCGAAGCTTCGGATCGAGGTCGCGAGTAAAGAGACGCGCGTGCAATAGTCTGCTACACAAGCTTAATTATGAGAAAGGACGTAAAATTGTAGGAATAGATTCGAAAGCACGGCATTACAGTCGAATATTCCCAGAGCGGGAGATACGAAAATGATAATAAGATACCGTTGGCACGCCACGAACGGGAAAAAAGCGCGTAATTAATCACTGGCAGAAGACGTATTACGAGAAAAGTATCGGGTACATTATCTTTCATAAGAAAGTATACAGTGCGCACACATCGAATACTCAGCTTAGGCTGTTATTTATTATTTCGTGTACACGGGAGGATGAAGGAGGTCTCGTGCTCTAGCGCACTCTAGCGCATTAGCATTTTTTCGTTGTTTAAAAATGAAATATCCCCGGAGAAGGTGTATCTCCTCGTGTGCCTCTGATCTCCAAATAAGTGAGTCAGTTGTTCTCTGAATACTAAGAGCGTGAGCGCGAGGTCCACTAAGCCGTACCGAGTGAACGCGATACAGGAAGTGAAGTGTCCCTCGGGGTACTCCCGGAGGGAGTGAACGTCTTCGCGCCGATGCTCGCTCCGAGTGGAGTGAACATTCGCCTCGGTTACGTGTTAAGGATAACCGGGAGGAAGCACGGCGTTATCGAGCGTCTTGTAAACTAGTTCTAGACACGTAGGCGCCAAGTATTTTGAAGCTTCGCAACTAACTGGGAATACTCTTGCAGAACGGAGAATTTCACTGGTGCCTTTATTCCATATAGGGGCACGAGTAAATACGCTAATAAATGCGACAATTGTACGAAGAGTCTCTCGCTGAAGCGTAAGCTTGTCGTTGTGTAGCTACGACAACACGAAGGCATTCGCAATATTTCTTGCAGAATTTAAATGGACCATTGACGCATCCAATGTTCCCGAGTGCACGAGTACATCGTCGATACAAGAAGCGTCACTGCAATAAATCCAATGAAATACCGAGCCCCGAGTTTCCCGTTATTTCTTATTGCACGCTACCTACGAGAATATTAATATCCGGAATTAATTATTTTTTCTTTTTTTTTTTTCATCTTCTTTTTGTTATTATCGTTATCGCTGAAGAATTAGTACAACTATTAGCAACTGTCCCTAAGAATTTTTCTAAATAAGCCTCTCGTTTTCATGTGAATTCTAAATTAAATCTAATGAACTTGAAGCTTTTTCTTGTTTAAGTGGCCCAATTAACGAAATATTTCATGGTACTATAATAGCTAAATATCCATGTTAAAGCACGCAAACGTCGATGTGCTTTAATTTAATTAGTCAATGATAAACGTGAATTTATGATGAGAATAGTTGGAGTTCTGGCTGGAGTAACGAGTTGTAAAATTAATAATTTTAATTTCAAGTACTATAAGTTGTGCTTGAGCAAAATTTACGAATATCTATTTTCAATTATTTAAAATATTTAAATTAATTCATACGCGCAGTCGGTTATACTACAGAGCAGCCCTACGTTTGGCTTTTAACGGTAATAATCATGCGTTGTAATACAAGGAAATCTAATTAAATAAACGAGAGAATTAAAACTCCATAAAATCGTATTTTAATAAAACAATCGAATCAATTGAACAACGTAGTAAATCGAGTTTTCGCGCAACTGAAATGAAAATCGCGCTAAAAATGAGATTACGGACTACGTCTTGTAAACTAATTTGCTGGTCATAAAAATTAATTTCCAAAAATTAAATCTCACTGTCAACGGCTTTCGTTCACCAAAAATTCCAATACTCGCGAATTTTCATTGCATTCCCATGAACTACTTAAGGAAACTATTAACACGAGCGAAACCAATGGCTTATTAATCTTACTCGACTCAAATTTCAATTCGAAATCAATATTCCATGAATTTTCACCAACGATTTCAATTTCAAATATCTGGAACTCTGGATCTGTCCCTCGTCACAGTTGCCCCTAGGCGTGCATGAACTTGTTCTTTGATTCTTTTTGTCGACCCTCGTTGTGCCTTTGTCCATAAACGTATGAGAAATCAAGAAGCGCTCGTGCGAAAGAATTGGTCGAAACGTCGTGGAAAAAAAAGGAAAACTCTGTACACGCGGGCTAATTACGATGAAAACTTTGGTGTGAGACTCGTTGATGTTCTGGATCGATTGCCAATGCCTGTGTACCTTGAATTTTTAGCCTCTCGCCGATTAAATAACGCGATTCATCGCATTTTGCTTTCGCAAAAATTTATCTCGCGTGGGTTACGAGAAAATTTCTTAATTTATCGATCGTTCGATGATAACGATGTTAACTTTTTTAATTATGAAAATCCTTAGAATGCAAAAGGTTACGTCATTCGATAATTGCCCTGACACTTTCAAATATTCAGGCAGATAAATTCTTAAATCTCCTTTTACTCTTGACTGATTGATTTCAATTTCCGTTTCTTTACTACGTTTCAAACGGCACTTTTAAATATCTACAATACATAAGTAAAATACTGGAATAAAATCCTTATGAATCCAGTAATTGTATCCAGTACGAACAACCGTTTAGACAATTACTTCGTCATAATAGGCAACATTAATCTTGTCGGAAGATTTTGCCACTTACTGCTTCCGATAAAAAATGAAGATTCTTTAAAGCTCATTTTCCTCAATACCCTGCCCGAATATTTAAGCAAGTGCGACTGCTGATAAAAATAATATCCACTCGAAGGCCAATGTTCTTGTCGGGAAAATTTTGCACTGCATCGAGGTGGATTTCACGGCGTAATTTAGTCGAGAGCGACTGAATAAGGTATTTCTCGTGAATTTGGTATACGTCGTGACAAGTAGACGAGGATAAACCCAAGTCGCATCGTCTGCTTGGTGTACAATTCGCTAATCTCACTGTTAATCTTGATTTAATCCTTGACATGCTCTAAAGGAGCCATTAAATTGCCGTTTGCCTAACGGCCTTGAATGCGTATCCAACTAGAAGACACGAGACTTGTTTAGGGTAAGGACTCTAGGTACTAACGCTTTAAAAGTGATCGTTTGTTTCCCACTTAGTTGCTTGTAAACGACTACATCCACGCCTGGATTTCCTTGAATTAAATGAAATCATTACCGGTATGTTAACGAATATTTTCAACATTTCAATCAGATATTATTAATAACTTTGCAGATATTTATATTTTAGTGTTGAGATTAATCGCAGCAATTTGTGAGACACCTTCGAGTCTCGTGAATTTATCATTAAGTCTGAGCCAAATTACAGCTGCACATAATACACTATGTATACGAACAAATTTATTATTCAATTTTACTGTCATTAATTACCTCATGAATTTGGTTTCGCATACTTGCTTAGAATGTATATTTCATTGGCTCCTACTTCTTATACTGGTATTTAGTTTTTTGTGAATCAAGTTGCGATGGTATTAGGCTGCTTAATGCACAAGTAAATTGTCGGAAAACTTAATACATAGAACTCGGTATCAAATGTCCCTTAAACTCACCATTAATGTTCTATAATGAAGAAGTTGAAAAATCGTGAGAAATCGAAAATCCGCGTATACGTTTACCGAGAGATTTACCAGCTACGCTGTTTAACAAACGATTCTCACTGTGCAAATAAGGATAAACTGAAAATTATGACTATTTATCAAAACAAAACACGTTAAAAACACGAAAATCTCGAGAGCGCAATGATTTAAGTAGTCGTTAAAAGTTTCATAACCTGCTGTAATAAATTGATAGATAAAGTTCTTCGAGTATCCAGCTTTCAGCATTCCAACTATTACGTGCATGATCCTTGTAAAATCTCAATGACCTAAGAGACGGCGGCAGCACAAAATATCGAAAGAGAAATTTTCATTGTTGAAGAGGAGGAACGCGTTCTCCCGATAAAATGAGGAAGGAAGGTAATAGGACACCAGGAGGCCCGTAATAGTTCTCGACGAAGAAAGGCACTCGTTATTTATGCGGGAGCGGAGAAAATGAATAAAGAGGGCGTGAGTGGAATAACGAGGGGGGGGGGAGGAAGCGTACTCCGAAGTATCATATTTAATTTTTATTACATTAGAAGCTGTGTACGCGCACCAACGGCCGGGCGTCTTCGACCTGTACACGCGCTCACAGATACACACCCACACATACAGACGCAGAGCGAACGAGAAATATAAGAGGGGAAAGTAACGCGACTGGGCGCGGGCTGTATATGTAAATATGCCGTGATACATTGGATACTAGCTTATAAACACCCCATTTTTATTCGGCGAGCGTCTACGAGCATCCGCGGCACGATATGCCTACCTCCACGACGACCCCGGCCTCTTTCGACCTTTCCTCTGCTCCTTTTTAAATCCTTCACACAAACAGGCACATATCAACGATAATGCTCCAAGTCGCGCGTGTTGCACACGTATGTGCGTATGCGCGAGCCTCATGTAAATTGATAAGCACATTTTCATTGGACGTGCGATGGTTGTGCTCGTGTACGTGTGTCACGTGTAACGCGTGGCTGTACCTACGGTATGCGTGTATGAACACGTGCAACGATGAATTCCTATAGGTGTGTTAAATCATTACGAATTTGACCCACGAAAGTTTGCACACTATACACCGAACCTCAAATTCGTTGGAGTTACAAAATTAAGAACGAATACGCGAGTGTGTCGAACACCGCCGCTGTAACACAACCTAAAACAAGGTTAGACAGACTAAGGCTGGGCACATTATTTTTGCGTTTCTGTACAACATCACGTGCAGCGATATCGTTCCGAACCTAGAACAACACACCTTGCCAACTCCTACAGACTGTCGCATGGCTGTAACGCGATACACACACACACACACACACACACGCGCGCACGCACATACGCACATATATTTTTTGACAGGCTGGTGTCGATAGTTTGTTCTCGCATTCGGTTATTTCCCTCTTCGACACGTTTTTTATGGCTATACGCCACGCGTATTTATTATCTAAGTTTTACTCGTGCGTGGTGTGGGGAGGGTTCGGGGGGGGGGGAGAACGACCGATGCCGATGATTCTCTTTTCTTTTCATTTTTTTTATCTTCTCTTCCGAAGCCAGACTGTATAATTTTATGGTTCTCTCCTTTTAAAGGAGGATGTTGCAAAAATATACTCGTGCTTCTTTTTATTATGATGTATTTATGATTTCGTAATTTTAATGTTATTGCCCGATGCAATTGAATGATACATCTCGAGCTTTTACTTTATCTGCCATCACTGTCTCATGTAACAGATACTCGATTTACGGCTACTCATCTCATCGGCAAATCAATATTTCCTGTTGTTTAAACGTTAAACTTCTAAACAACATATTTACGAAATGACAAAAGTGCTTTAAACGCGAGATCAAATGAATTAGGAATAAATTAAAAATATTTTACGCTTCTAAGTGCTAGCTATTATGAATATTAGAAAAATTAATTTTTTAGTCGAGCGTCGTCTTGCTAAATAGCGTTAATTCGTATTTTTAATCGGCGTCTATCGAACCTCCGCTTTTGATTTGGCTGGACATTTTCATCTGCTTTGTACTTGGTATGCGCTGAAGAATTTGCGCTGATTATCCGTTAAATAATTCTACGAATTCTCTCCAACAATGCTTTAATGAATATAATATTCAAAATCCTGCCAATTATTAGCCAACTCGGACGGTTTAGGCAAATGTGTTTTAAGATAAAAGAAATGTCGATCGCGTATCACTTTTAACTGCATTAATTTAAGTCTTAGATTCGCTGCAAATATTGTTTGGAAACGGAATGTAAAATAAAAAGTCTTAGAAAATCAAATATTAGAGATCAATTGTAATTAAACACGATTGAACGGGACATTGGTTTATGAATGTTTCGTCCTTGAAGCACGATGTATTCGCTATTTTTGGACATTGACGTACATTACAGAAGGCGACGTATGGACTAATTCATTAACCCTCCGTCTTAATCTCAATCTCTTTGGAATGACTCTCGAACTTTAAATTTTTAAATGATTCTCGGAATATCTCTGATGCATTTGAAATTGCAATCGATCTTCATTTCGCTCTTTTCATTAGGATAACTTATTTTGTCAACAAAATGGTTTTCCTTGGCACAGTAAAATCTCATTGGATTTTACAAATTAAGTTCAACTTATGAACAACGCGATAACGCAACGTGCACTTACTCATCGCGAAACTTACTTTTACTTTACGAAATTTACTTGAAGATCGAAATTACAAGACATTCTCTAACAAAACAAAATTCTTTACTTTATTTAACGTTAAATTTAATATTTAAATTTTATTGATAACTTTTTGCAACACTGCAGTTGTATTTTTATAAGACATGAGGTAAAATTAAAAACAGGGGGTAACGATGTAATGGAAAAAATAGCGGAACTTTGTTATTTAACCCCTATTTAATTACTTATTTTGTTCTCGCAATGTGTCGCAATGCATCAAATCAATATCTGCGTTAAGTATCATTTCAGTTTATACTTTTGTAACCATCTGATATTTCGTCAATATATTTTTTTCAGTATGATTTTTTCAGTACTACAGATAAAAGTTTCAATTATCAACACTTGAATATTCGATATGAATACTACCGAAAGCACCTCTTATGACTATAGGTTTTATATAAATCCTAGTAAATCTGCTGTACATATAAAAGATAATTGAGTATTTAATTATTGCTTAATGTTACTTTAATCAAACCACTAACTTGAATAAAAACATAACTTGAATTCGCAATCTATTTGTCATTTCAAATAAAAATAAAAAATACCCTTTTACTTATTGCATTATGATACAAGATAAAGCATTTAGTTCCTCTATACGTTACCATAAACTTACATTAATGTTTAACGTTAACAAATGCTTTCAAGTTATTCAAAAATGTCGTGGCACGAGTCACTACTTCTTAACACGTGAAAAAAGAAACAACAAAATGAATATGCACACATAGATGATACGTTATTCTAACTATTAAAAAAAGTATCGATTATTTATGCGACGTACTGAAGATGAACGAGGAAAAAAAGTAGCAAGTGAAGATAATTTTAAGATCGACATATTTCGAGTAAACTTTATAGTAAGTACAATTAACGATTCCCTTGGTCAGTAATATCGCTCGAAATATATCCTTTAGAAAACCTTTTTATGAAACAGATGTCGCAAAAGAATTTGTAATTGGGAGTACGATATGAATTAGTTTAAAAATATCTGAGAGAATTCTCAATAATTTAATTATCGATGTCTAAGAGTTAAGGAACATTATTAATTTCGTTTTATTGGCTCATAATCGACTATAATCTACTTATCTTTTGAGGTTTTATTATATAAATTTGCTTATAAAGCAAACTAATTATATTCTACATATATATTGTAAGCTGCAAAAAAATGATAAAGGTTAATGTGCAAAAGACATCTTAGTACAGAATTTAATAAGCCAAGAATTAATTTTTTTCTTCGATAACTAAGATATTAAATCAACTTAAACTTTCAATGTTTTATGAAGATAAGGTTAGATTTTTTATTAATGCTTAAAACTCTTATCAAAAACAAAATGTCTACTTATTTACTTCAACATTTCTACGGAATTAAGGAGAAGTAAATATGAGAGCCAATTTTATCGTATTCACTCTATTATTCTTTATAACAATTAACAGATGAAAATTCAAGTAAGTAATACAAGTATAAACATAAATATTTACAGTAAAAATAAATTATTTTCAATGCGCCCCATCCTCGATGTAAGTTTTTCACCTATTTATTATCTTTAGAATATTTCTATATTATTATACTGTTTATTGATGATTCATTGGTTTATATATTGGTATGAGTCATATGTACATAACTATGTTATAAATGTACATATGCATATATATCAAACAGTACTTTGAACGAATCATGGATTTATTTTAACTACATCGAATTTACATTATTGAGTATATAAACTAATAATTGACTTAATTTCGGATTAAAAATAAGTAATTAATTAATTATTTATACTAGGAACAATTTTCGCTTGGTAACGAAAGGTTAGTTAAATGTATATAACGTATGAACATGAAAGGATTCTTATTAAATTCATATTGATTTAATTAATTATTGTACATTTCCATACAGAATATCAGTTATAATATTTTTCACTCTAGATTCCATAGCGAAGAAATGATTGTAACATTTTATATGTACACTATTTCTAGATGCAAGATACAATTGGTGTAACAAATTAATTACTCAATTACATAATTATTCCAAAATTATTTATGTATATTAAAAATACTAAATTTCACTTTATAATTTCGACTAAAATAAACCTTAAACAATCCTTATTAACATCTCTGCGTAGTACTAGTGCGTATTACTTAGTAACCCCCGTTAATACACATCATTAATTAAATTTTTTATCGTCACATAATTATACTATTTTCAATGGACATAAATAATTTATAAGAAGCCTTTAGAAGTACTGTAAATAATTTGAATTAACTATTTACGTAAATTATTTAAAATTAATTTAAATTAATTTAAAATATTTTCATTTTAATGAAAATAACAACTAAATTACATTTAGTTGTTATCGAATGAAAAAGGTATACATTACAGAATATTCAATGTAAAATTCACACGTGCTATTTTCAAACTTGTTACAATTTTAATATGTAAATCTACTTCACACTTATAAGATATTAATTAATGAACACTATTATTGATAATCAAAAATATTGGATATTAAAAATACCGTAATATTGGCGTATATTTAATGAACCAAACTTCACAATTTTTTATCTCTGAGGTACTGTTAAAAAATTTATTTGTCAAATAAAAATTGTCTATTCGCAGCTGCAAATTTTAAAGAAAAGTACATTTTATGTAATGTGTAATTAGTGAGTTTATTAATTAACTATTTTACATATTTCAAATAATGAATGTACTGAAAACAATACTAAATATTCTAAACTAGTCGAATTAATTATTTTAATTTAATTATATATTACAAATTTTTTTCATTTCATTTTCTTATTTATATATTCTACAATTTCCACCGTAGGCCTAAATTTATGACTTTACAGTCGACTTATTAACTAATACTAATTACTTTAACTCTGGACACTTACTATTTTTGCATGTTTTAATTATTTTATTTTTAAATGACTAAAGAATAAAATTTAATGATATTCTACCTTTGTATTTTATTGCGCTACAGCCTTTTATACTATTTTCATAGAAATACTGATTTCTCTTAAATTTATTTTATTTTTAATATTTAGAAAAAGATTTAAATGGAAATTTTCCTAGGCTAGTGACTAATTATCTTCGGGCCATTGTTAAAAACTGATCAGCAGATAGCATAAATAAATTTATAATTTAATACAATAAAAATATAGTAAAATCAATCGCGTGACAAACTAATAAAAAATAATTAAGAAATAACCTTGAAAATGGAAAGAGAATAGTCATTGAAAACTATGCTTACGTACACCAGTTTAAATAGATTGCGATTTTGTCAGAGTGCATGAATGTGAAAGTACAAAAGTTAATACAAAAAAGCTATGAGTTCGGTTACAAAAACTTAAACTGTACGTTCTGAAATTTGTTACTAAATATTGTTATTACAACTGACAGTGCCACCAAATAATAATTAGTATCTGCAAGGATAAGGAAGAACCTTATCTAGTCTGACTAATAAAAAAAATTGCAAACAAACATCGTAGCGTATATGAAACACCAATGAACAATTAATTGCACAATCAATAAATAATATTATAATTTCTTGCATTACATTATTTTTAAATAGTAAAATATAAATGTACTGTTTCTAAATTTTGTAAGACTGTTTAATATTTTCTGATATTAAGAATATCTTATCGTATAGCCCACTTTATGCTTGTAAATCCTAATTAATTTCTATCAGTTGTAGGACAATGTTCGAAATTTCGCAAATGTTATGTTAATGATTATGTAGCGCTAACCAACATAATTATATAATGTGCTTATTTTAAAAATTATAGATTAATTATGCCGAGCTTTAAGTATTAATGTTTAAGTATACAGCACGAGTGCCTTGGCTATCTCCAGTATCCTATCGAAATTAGTTAATCTATTTATTTATCTATTTATGATAAGGTAATAATGTTTCGAAATTCAGTATCAATTATATATAATATTCTTAAAATATTCATTCGATTTACACTCGTAGAAGTCACTATAATCTGAATTATATTTTATATTGATTGATAGTTACATGCCGACAAAATTAAATTACTCATTACATCGATAAATGTATTATTAAAAAAATGAAAGGAAATTCCTTTGAATAGCGTTTATCTTGTAATATATGTAATATATGCTCATATAAACTTCACATGTTTTACAATATAGGTTTATGTTTTAAAAATGTACCGAAAGATACTCATATTGTATTATGTAATTATTACGAATGTGAAATTAGTATTTAATATGAAGGGAGATTTATTGACAAGCATCCATTTAAATACTGTTTTAGTTTTCCGTTACTTTTTTTTCTTAATATCTTTCGTGAATTGTAATCATACTTATGCACTGAATTCCAGAAGTACCATAATTTAGTACACACGACATTTGCAAGTGAGTAATGAAAGTAAGCGTTTTGCTACCAAAGAGTAAAAGATTGGGAAAGGGCGATAATTGCTGAAGGTGAAAGTATAGACAGAAAATATTCATTATATGATAAAGATGATAAGAGCTACTTGTAAAAAAAATGTAAACTTGAGTCTTGTGTGACAAAGCGTTAGAATTCCAATGAATCGAAAAAATTACAGAGCAAAAAAACATTATTTTAATATTTTTCTCAACTTCTCATATGCAGTATCGAAGCTTCATCAGATTTTACAACTAGAAGTTCAAAATTACGCAGTTAGCTCACAACGTAGAAACTTTTTGAAATATTTCACATTGTTCAAAACATTATTTTAATTTATACATATATACATATATATATATATATATATATATACATATATGCATATATATATAAGAAAGAATCGAATGTAAAAGTATTTATAGATTCGATATTTTATAAACACAAGTGTGCTGTTCTTATTAGTATTACTATTTGTAGAAGTTGCTAATTTATTAAAATGGTTCTTAAAGAATATCATGAAATTTATGACATTATTCAAATGCTTTTAATTATCATATATATTATTCTTCGAATAGAACTAAATTGTATATAAATAAATATATATGAATTTTTTATAAGAAATTTAATTACTTTTATCGTATAATAGTATTATTACTATTGAATATTTTTATTAAATTAGATTGTTATTTCAGATTTTATTTTATAAAGGTCGTAATCATTACTGCAGTTATCAATTAATGTGTGAAGTAGCTTTTAATCAGAGAATACTCAATTGAAGGGACTCTTGGCTACAGTGAATATTTACAAAACCTTCTTACGTATTATTCACAGGCATGAAAAGTAATCGCTAGTGCTCATATTGCAAAGAAACTTAGCTCTGTTCCAGTAATTACTTCATAAAAATATAAATTAGACTCCTTTCTTACCGACTGTCGATAAATTAGCCGTTCCTCGTTCTTAACAAATATCATTAGGCTCTTTGCGTTCCTGCTCTTGGAATTGAGTAAGAGAATAATCCGTCATGAACAAAGTATACAAGCAAAAATACGGTTCTCATGGTATTAAATTAGCAAGGCTTATATAATTATTATCATATATGTACGCTGCATTTACCGTGGAATGTGCCGCTCCCTATACGATCGCGATTTTGTCGTCAAAATCTTTTCAAAATTTTACTCTGTTTTTTTGGCTCCTGATACCTTTTTACAACCTTGTATGCTTATATTTCACCAACAAGTTAACACGCTGTTAGTAGTACCAAATACTTTCGATTGATCACTACTATAATGTTGACATTATATTCGTACATAATATTAATCGACATAAAGAGAAATAAAAGATAACACTAAAATAATGCGTCCAAGTATGCCAACATTATAAACTTTTCCAAAAGCTTTTAAGTCTCTGAAAATATAAATTTACAGTTTGATAAGGATGCCTAGCCAAGTTTATTCAATAGAGTTCGAAATATTTTATTTTTAATACGTACCTAATTATTGTCCTCAACAAACTTCTTCACGTACATTAAATTAAAAATAAATCTGAAAAATCAAATAATACCTCTAAATTACAGTATACAAATGGAACTTCGTAAAAGTAACGAATGAAACTAATTATGCTCTTAAACAATTATATTTGCACACTGGTAATATACATTCATTAATTTTATAATCTTGTATTATATTTCTGCAAACATAACAAATACTAGAATTTATCTTACGTTTATAAAACATAATACGACATAAGAAATTAAGTCATTCGCAATTTACAACACCCCAATTGTATGTATCGTGAAGAATATTTTTAGCACTTATTCGTACGTAAAATTGCTAGGAAGTTTCGAGACATTTATGAAACAGCCAAACCTTTTATAAGATTTAGAAGGAAACGTTCATCTAAAATCCGATTAAAAAATGACCTTGAAAAATGTAGGCTCTTCTATTGAAGCGTTTCATCAAGATAAAGAATGATCTTTGTATTTATTTTTCTTAATCTTTATACTTGTTTTTCTGAACTTATTTACTATCTCGATTAATATTTTTTACTAATGCGTGCGTACTCGGTCTTCAAACTCGTTTTCGGTGTGTGTATAGTAAGTACATTTTAAAATTTCAATGTTTGCGGATCAATAGTAAACGACTGAACTATAATACGTCGTGTAGCACACGTGTAAGAACACGAGAGGTTGTTGACACTTTAAGTCAATCAATTTTAAAACTTGATTATTGAAAGTTTGTGGTTGACAATAAAAATCTGATCTTTCCCTTCTGTTTCGCATTTGCATTTACCAGCACATGAGGTATAAAATGAAGCAAATGGAAAATAAAACCTATAAATTCTTAAATACGTTCGACTAGATAAAAACTTTGAAATTTTCAAATCTTCAAAATTGATAAAACGCATTATGCGAAATGTTTTACGAATACAATTTTTCGAATTGTTTAGATCAATGCACGAAAGTCTTGTAACGTAACTTTCTCAATTTTTTAATAGTGCGTTTCAATAAATAGGAATAAAAGCTTCGATAAATAACTACTACAGATTACAAACACAACAATGAATATTTTTCGAAATACGTTTCATTGATAACTCAATTCCTTGTAAATGTAAGTCTGTTTTCCCATTAGCAGAATCTAAAGTAATTCTAATGTCACAAAATTTCGTAATTAATTACGATTACGTAACAATTAAGAGCAATTATCATTACTATTGATTACTTGGAATTATAGTAATTTAGAATTTTGGTAAAGAGCTTACGTTGATTATGGAGAAAAATATAAGATGAGTCACATTTAAATTGCATTTTTATTTTTACATCGGCATATTATTAATGAAAATGTATTTTCATTAGCTCCGTCATAATTATTTACACAATTATGTAAATAATACTTGCAACTGTTAAGTAATGATACGGAGGTATGATGTAATAATAATGTTTATATTTTCTATAAATAGTTGTTTTAATAAAATTCAGTCACGTCTATTTTTGAATACAATTTTTAGTGGCAGAAAATAAGTCATTTATACATTTCAGATTTTGTCTTTCAAACAAACTATTTCTTTTTTTCTTTCTTGAACTTTACTTAAAAAACTTATGGAACTTTCACGATTAGAATAATACTCCAGTTTCTAGATGAAATGTTTGTTTCTCTTATCTATTTACTTAACTGGTAAGAAGCGATGTATTAAAACTTATTATTAAAACCGCTAAAGATATATAGGTAAATATAAACTAAGTAGTGTGATAATAGAATTTTATTTAATATGTTTAATTGACATAATAATATTAATCTTGATAATGAATTTTAAGAAGTTTTAATGTTATTTTTAACGCGTAACGCTAGAACATTTCTATATCTAAAACGATATTCAATTATAAATGAAAACTTTATTGCCTTGCTCACCAATTAAATAGCAATAAATGAATAATTAATATCTGTACGTAGTTTTGAAACTTTTTTCTATAATTATCGTTCAGTTCCCAATGCATTTACATTAACGGAAGAACTTAAATTCACGGTCGGCACAAGATTTATCATTTTTATTAGACCATAATAATACAAAGAAAGGAAATGAACTTGAAGAACGTTTATGACAGGTGACTGACACGAGCGAATGGAATAATATTTCTTATTCCGTAAATTGAATTAGTCAAATATTCTTTATAGTTACACGTGGATTATAACAACTTGATGCTTCAAAATTTTAATTCCAAAAGAAGTCTCAACTCTAAAGAAATATCACCTTTCAGGTGACTGATACACAGTTAGTGCGTGACTTTTTTCCCTCGTTGGTTAAATGTGGAGCTCAAGATATTTCTCCACATAAATAATTTGCAGGGAATGTGCCATAAAAAAAAGTGTTCGCAACGATTTAGCATATACTTGAAATAATGGATACAGAAAACATTTATTTTACCCACGCACTAATTACAAATTTAACAATTAAGCCAATACTCGTTTTTAACGGTATAATTAATATACTTTGCGCCCGAATAGAACTTTTGTGCTCGCATTATTATCAACAAGACTGTTCAATTTCATGACTTTTATAAGAATGGGGGCTTATTATTTTCCCGAAAAACATAAATTTACATTTATTTTGTACGAAAACACGTACGATCTTATTTTAAAAATAAATATCACACCGTCGATATAATTTCAAGTTCAACGTTAACAAAAATTTGTCAATAAAATAAGGCCCCATTTAGTTATATTCGTCTAGATTTGCGTAGTTACACTTGACCTTCCGAATTGTGCTCCATCGGAAAAAAGTGTCCGCGGTAACATCTTAAAAGTGCCAAGTCGGAAATCGAAAACCCATCCATTACCAGAGCGGATTGAACCTTGACATTTTTCGAACCTGGATCAAATGATTAAAATTGCAGCACCTGGAGAACGAGACTTTGGATTTCTTTTGACGATGACGTTTTTCTCTTTCTTTCTCCATTTTCATTAATCTGCTCCCGTCGTTATGATTATGAGAGTCGAGAAAAAGAAAAGTATCACTGCAGAAATCGACTGAAAATGAGATTCCTCTAGTAGCGCTATAATAACTATACAAGACCGATGAAATTTGATTTGAGCACGTGAAATTTCTTCTCTTTAACTATTTCCTTAGCAAAGAGGTTTACGCGTGGAAATGCTTTCGTGAAATTTTTCGATTAAAAAGACGTTTGGTGATTTTACTGCAACGTCACCGAAGAGACTAATAAAGCAAATTTCTGTGTAAACTCCGAGCATAAGTACGCATGTAAAAAAATAATTGAAAAATCAAGCGAAGTACGTTGGGCAGCGTATAGCTATTTTATCGCTTAGTTACAGCAGTTACAGTCTCGTTACGAAGATGCCAATTTGTTCACAGTTACGAGACTTTATCAGTGCTCGAGTCCATTCGCTGATTCTGATCGAGGCACAAACGAGTTATAAAAAAAAAAAAAAAAAAAATCATCGGGAAGAAGTGTAGCACGCAAAAGGCATGAGCCAGAGATACGGAATGGGAAAGGTGAGACAAATGCAGGCACAGAAATGGAAAAGGAAACATTTCGATATGAGTTTTAGCCCACGTGAGCGTGAGAGAGAACTGGTTAGAAAGGGGAAAAAAAAAGGAATGGAGGTGGTGGCGAGTGGGGGAACGACTTCACGTGTATTCGAAGCGACGGTGCGCGGAGCGGAGCTCCGGCGAAACTTAACAAAACAATTTGTTCCAAAGCAAACAACGGCATCCGGTTTACTTGTGAATAAACAACATATTTATTTTTAGAGACGACGGTTCTCGCGCAGACCTCGACTCGCTGTTGCCTGCCACCGATCTATGCTCTCTCTCTCTCTCTCTCTCTCTCTCTCTCTTTCACTCTCTTTTTCCATCACTCATTTGAAGCAGGTTCATCGAGATAATAATTCAGTCACCGTGTAATATCCAGAAAAATTTACCAATCGTTTGGTACGGCTGTGCTACGATCTATAGTTTTGCGAATCACTTTTATTGAACTCTGTTTAACTTGAGGTGCTCTCATAAACGCTACTTTTCGTTGATAAATCATTAGTTTATTGCGAATATAACGTGCCATTTCATGTTTCGTAAAATTGCGTTACATGTTTAAATAAATTACTCGAATGCTTGAACAAATGTGGTAATTTTGGGCTCGCTCGCGTGCAGTGGGAGGATGACGAATTTTGATGCAAAAGTAAGGAATTATTCGGAAGTTCTCTATAAGTAAAATCTGCTTTAATATTTCATTTATATTTCTACGAGTGAAATGGAATGGTAAGGGATGACTTGTTACATGGTGTTGGTTTGCACCGATTTCGAGTACCACGCGTTCTTTTCCTTCGTGGTGGATTTATCCGGGACAACTTTTTAACGCGGGAGACCATTTTTGAATAGATTTGGTGCTCAAAATCGAGGGCTTTTGTAAGATAGACGAGAGGGAAAAGTTTGGCTTGATGTCGAACGCATCTGCGAATCTACCTGTAAAAATCGAAAGAATTTGTTTTGTCTTATTTCTACTTTTTCGGCTTTCGAACAAAACTGAGAAACTGATAATTATTTAGTGCCGTGCTCGATGATCTTTTGGAATTTTGCCATCGATGCGGAATTTTGTAAAAAGAGTGAAAATTTGCAGGCGAAGATTTAGTCGATTGTCAACTATGCGTCCTACCAAGTTCATGCTTATTCGAATTCAATGGCTTTTTCGGACGGCACATCGAAACCTACGGAATACCGTGAGCCTAGGTGATTAGGTAGAGGAGCGACTCGTCATTTTGTCATTTTTCGCATTTCGTTCAAAATGCACCGTTTTTTGTACCGTTTTTTGCACCGTTTTCCCTCACCTCCTTTTCTACATCGATTCGTCGTCGATTCGTCGTCGATTCGTCGTCGATTCGTCGTCGATTCGTCGTCGATTCGTCGTCGATTCGTCGTCGATTCGTCGTCGATTCGTCGTCGATTCGTCGTCGATTCGTCGTCGATTCGTCGTCGATTCGTCGTCGATTCGTCATCGATTCGTCATCGAAGAGAATCGAGGAGAGTCGACGGCAGCCGAAGTCGCTAACGTCGATTCCTTTTCACATTCTCATTCGCCGCGCTTGGAAACGTACAACGAGCAGCCGATTAACATAAGGAAGCCGCGGTAGTTATCGTTGATTGTCTTTTTGGCGGATCTTCGTTCCACTCGGTTACGCTGTTCCACTATCGCCGTTGGATATCTCAGTTACGTACATCTCCTTTCATTCTTACTGTTTGCGTACTAGGCAAGTATTCTAAGTCTTTGCAATTGTAGTTATTTCAGTGTTTGTTAACTTTAATCAGCTTAGCATACTCGAACAGTACGTACACGCGCGTATAAATATATAAATCTTTTTGCAATATTTTATATCGCCCTCTCTCTCTCTCTCTCTCTCTCTC
Source organism: Wiebesia pumilae (assembly GCA_018907045.1). Taxonomy (NCBI): domain Eukaryota; kingdom Metazoa; phylum Arthropoda; class Insecta; order Hymenoptera; family Agaonidae; genus Wiebesia; species Wiebesia pumilae. The sequence goes on from JACCHZ010000121.1 coordinate 1,707,944, forward strand.
TCTCTCTCTCTCTCTCTCTCTCTCTCTCAAAGCGTGTCTGTCCTTCGGTGTTGATAACCGAGCAGCGGGTACAACGTCACTTGAAGATCATTCTCCTCGTTGCTTTTCCTTTCAGAGTTTAAAAATTTACAAGGCTCAATAGCACAAAGAATAATGGTAAATAACGCGAAAAAGCCAGGAAGTCTCCTTTCATTATCTTTACTCCGATCCCTCCGGCGTAGGTAACTGTGCGTTGAAAAGGAAGTTATTACTCGTGTGGACTTTCACGCTACACTAGTATACGCGAGGGTAGGTTTCACTGGAATGGAGACTCATGAGTGGGCCTCTGATCATAACAGTCTTCGGTAAGACCATTCTGAAATAGAATTTCCATTGATCTCGGTCATAGTTCTGCAAGACCCGAGGCCTCGGGTAGGATTCAAACATCCATGTATCGGATATTAGATGCTTCCACAGCTGATAATATCACCCAGAGAACTAGAAGGCAAACGGAAAATACAGGGGGTGGTTGTCTCCAGCAACATGCAAGAGCGATAGAAAATTTGCAAACTAATCAAGCGATGAGCGAGAATATTTTTCAATCGCACCAATCGCTTCTAATGGATGCACAAACGATCGAAGAACTTTTACAAAGTTAAAATCATTTCAATAAACAGCTAACAAAGAGCGGCTTCGCGAAATTCGTATCCCACAAGTTTACGGCAACATACGTTCAAAGCAGTTTAATCGATCATGCACGATAAAAGCGCTTGGACGTCGTTGTGATTCAAATGCCGACTTGTTCTTGAGGCATTTAATACGTAAACAGCAAGGCCGTCCATTTTATCGCAACGTGAGAGATTTCATAGGTAAGAAGCGCATTTCGTAACTTTGGAAACATTTTGGGACGACTCTGTCTCCGAAGATATTAATTCGTGACAAAGTTCAAAAAAATTCCCTTTCGTTGCGTAATCACAGCTGAATCGTGCGACGCCAATTGAAAACCGCATGTGGCATGTTTTTACAATAGACATAATAGAGAAACGACAGTTCGAAATACCAATCTCCTCTTTGATGTTGGAAATCGTGTACTGCTCTTTTCAGATTACAATCCCTACCACGAAGCAATTTTTTTGCCATTTCTTACGCTTAGTTGCTAACAGAGTGATAATAACCTAATTCAAACTAACCAAGATGATTTTATATCCCAGGACAGGATATCCAAGTATTCATCCGAACGAAGACCTCGATCAGTCTGCGGTTTTTCAGTAAAATTTAAAATTTAGAAACAGAGAGACAGCGATAAATGTTGTAGCTCATTGAAACGAATTAATTTACAAAGTGCGAATAAAGGAGGAATATCGTTAAACGGGGATCTGCTATTTATCGCTATAATAAAATTGATACAGAGCTAGACATTTTCAAGATAAACGTATCCTTCGAAGATCTGACATCGATCTCATTGAAGAAGCAGCCTCGTTGGATCAAATCGATTTATTGCAACCGAAAAGTTGGGCAGCGATCCGACTATACATTCAGTCATTGTCGAACGCTTCCTTGCTTGGAAAAAAGCAGCTAATTTTCTCCATTTAAACGATGCTGAAGCTCTTGTCGCTGCTGATAGAGTAGTTGAATAATTCACAAAACTGCCACAAGCAAAGGCTAAGTATTGCAAGCTTTGAGCATTGCTTATTGAAAATTGAAATTAACTGACCTTTCGCGAGCTTTTTGCTTCGTTCCCCAATCGTTTCTCTAAAATCATTGTCATTGGCAAGTGCGATATGACATCCCGAAAGGAAGTCATAGGTCACTCGAAGTGGATGTTCCAGTTGATGCTCTTACGATAGTTTAGGACAATATTCTTCCACCAATCGTGAGAGGAGTAACCATGAATGACCATTGAGGAAAAGTGCTTTTATACTTTTGTCATTCGTCTTTTAGATAAGATCCGTACGTCTATTTAGATAAGCTCTTTTATTGGCAGTGTGCTGAACGTTGCACTCTAACGTATCGTTACTTTACAACTTATAAAATATTGATTCGGGGTGAATAACGATTTGTTGACTAAGTAGTATGTCATGTATTTTATTGAATTACCGTATTAAAGAGGGCTATGCTATTATGTTATCTCATCATCCACGTCATCAAGGGACGTTAACGTAGGTTTCACGTAGTTCCAGATCAAAGATCTGGAATCACCTATTTCCTATTGTTGCATTATTTATTTTCTCGGCCAATTATCGTATTACAGGATATTCCTTTTTATCGATACGATTCGACGATGGACAAATTTCCCACCAAGTTTTCGAAATAACTACATCAACTGCTTTCGTTTCGACAAAACGGTTGCACGAGTATTTGCATTTATTCGGATTTGGCATGGAAAGCGGTTATACGTCCATTTTAATTTCGTTAAGCTTAATTTGATATTATTTTCATAATTTCAGGAACCGCCGCCTGATGGTCGACGGCAACGCTCCTTTACCCTCAGATACGGTTACATTTCAATTAACTCTAACGACACTCAAGTCCCACGCATTTATAACCGAATTCGAAAAGAATTAAAGGTCTCTTTCGGGAGATCTCGCGAATCGGCGCAAATATTGCACACCGAAAGGACAAACGGTGCCAAATAATACGCGAAGCCATCCGTCGTATACACGCACGAGTTGTGCTGCTTATTCGAATCATCGGCATCTCAGTTTGAAGAAATACTTGGCACGCGTTTCGTACGTTTCGCATTTATGCGCTACGCTCTGCAGGAAATGTTCCAAATGCCGAAAGTACGAAACGAAAAAATTATTAAAAGTGTGTCCGATGAACGTAGGTCGACCGAATTAATCGAGGTAATTGATGATCGATCGGAGTTCGTTATTTAGTTTAAGAATTCTAATGTTAATGCATGCATGAAAAATCTTAACAAAAACCTTTATCAACTTTATCAACAAATTTCAAAATACAAATCAAGCAATTCAATCTTATTCCTATTCTTCTTATCTCGCTGGCATTGTTTTTATCGAAGTAACGATAGTCGGCGTACATTGGCGTATGCGATCGTTGCGGAAACTTTCAGACTCGGCAACTCTTGAAATTTATAACCGGTCGAGATGATACTTTCGGCTATAAATTAGTAGACTGCAAAAATGTAAAAAATGAAAAACATTTTATCCAATGGGAGCATATTTTAGACTAGTATTTCCGTCATTTTATAAAAAATTATAATCAAAAATGGAAAATGGAATTTTCGTTTTATTGAGCTGAATTGTCGCTTGACAATTTGGCAAATAAATGTGTATTAGAATAGCGCGCGCAGACGCACGCGCACACACACATTACGAAAATTGCGACTTCCACCGATAGCGACGTCAATCTTTGCCACGAGTTATTATCAATAGCTCCACAGCCACCGTAATCCTCATCCTTTTTGCATAAACAATTGACGGCAAGAAGAAGAAGAAGAAGAAGAAGAAGAAGAAGAAGAAGAAGCGCACGCGCGCCCACGTACGAATGCGTTTGTTCGCTCCCGAACAAACGCGGGTGGAACAACTTCACGGAACAAACTTCATCGAGTCATCAAAGGAGAGAAAAAAGTGCTCGATTTCGCTCCTCCGAAATCCCGCGCCGAAAGAGCACAAGTCGAGAGAGAAAAGTATTCGTACAACGGGCGATGACGTCACAGCCAAAGCGCACACGTGCGTTGTTCCCCGCGAGCGTTCGCCGCGTGGAAGTTGATTGTTTACCGACGCGTTTGCGCTTCGTCCACTTTTGTCTGAAATAGGTAAACGCGCCGCTTAAGCCTCCCGGCGACTCGACGCTCCTCTCGTCAAATATAGCGCCAGCATCGCACCTTCGAACTGCGTATTTAGTCATTCGTGATGTTTATTTTATATAATTCGGCTTCGCAATGACTCATTGGCCTTTTTTATATTACGTACTAGCGCTTGCTCGGGAGCCCTGCCTTTTTCGATAAAATATGAAAATTAAGTATGAAACTAATGAAAATATGTATTTCATCTGCGTTTCATCTGCGTTTCATCTGCGTTTCATCTGCGTTTCATCTGCGTTTCATCTGCGTTTCCCACCGCGAGATCCAACCTCCTGCTGAGGATGCGTAATTAGGCTTGATGTTCCGTCAGTCTCCAATAATGTCACATTTATTTCTTCGATGCGTAGTAATTCACGTTACTAACGTTGAAGAAACGGAAGTGAAGTCCGCGTATTTAGAATTACGTGTACGTACGTGTTCGCGCGTACGCGAAATTGACTCTTTTATCCAAAAACACCGTTTGCATACGTTTGCGTTCTTCGCCTATTACTTTTGTACTTTTTCTATTCACTGTCAAGGCCTGGAATCGATTATAACGTTCGTTTGTATGGATGATCTTGCGATGGTATGTACAGTGGTGTACTTTAATACGGTTGAAAAATGTTTACGCGTGGCGCACCCATATATCGAATACTTGGAAATTGTGCAAAATATTCTGTGCATCGATTCGTTTTTATTCGAAATCTTTAATGTCCCCGGTTCGAGTGAAATCTCTTTTTTTCTTCTTTCTTTTTTCTTTTTTTTTTTTTTTTTTTCTTCTTCTTCTTCTTCTTCTTCTTCTTCTTCTTCTTCTTCTTCTTCTTTCAACCGCTATTTAAATCTACTATTGGAATTTAATTTACTCGAGGAACGCCCAAATAATTAATAATTGCAATGTTCCAAAGCATCACGTGCTAACGCTTTAATTGCAATTTAATCTTTAGCGCAAAAGTTGAATGCGTTTTTAAAGTGCAATGACCGAGCGGCATTTTAAAGAGGTAATTTATTCTTTTTCAACAGCGTAACGTGTCTCGAGAAATAAATCCTCACACTGCTGTTATCGATAAATTTAATTCTGCATAATTGTAATTCTAATAAGTTTCACGAAAACAAAATTTCTTACGAATATCTAGTTTAAAGAATGAAAGTCAGATATGAAAATTTTCTAAATTAAATTCATACAAAAAGCCGTTTCTTATCAAACATTGAAAAAACCGGTTACTTGTCTTTTTTTGGTTCAATAAATAGAACAAATATGCTTTACCTTTATCTTGCGACAGATTTTAAAACAAGTAACCATATTCAGACAAATAAATTTTGAATCCTCTGTTCTTATGTGCTTAAGTTCCTCGATATTTAGCTATTCAAAAAGTGATTATTTTAGTTAAAAATTACCTTATCTTATCTGAATTCTATTCTTTAGAAGCAAAAGTAGTTTCCAGGCGGAAAGAAATGAAAAATAACCGTTTCAAATCCTGCGTGAATAGTATACAATTACGAAGCCAATAGACCAAACTTCAATACTTATGCGCGAAAAAAAAAAATTCTACCTAATACGGTTAAAATCAGAAAAATATAATAGGTAAGATTTCTAAATACGCGCGTTCCTATATACATAAGTATATAAAAGTATTCAACGAGTCCTACTAGATACGTCGTTTAACCAAACACGGTGACACTACGCAGATGTAGCACTTACACTATCGTGCGAGTATGACGACGCCGCTAACTCTGCTTTCCTTAATATTTTCCACGCTTTCGAAACTGACTCTTCACTAACGGACGAAATCCCTTTTCGTAATCGTACAAGTACAAAGGTGAAAGTGCTTGATTATTTATCACGAAGACGTCGTAATTAAAAGAGACTGCACCGATTAAAGACGACAAACAGTCAACGTCTTAACGAACGCACGTTAAGCGAGTCTGACGTTTTATAACATTCGTCGGGACCTAAACCGCGATGGAATAAATACGTTTCGTCTGTGCAGTCGCGTACGTCCCAGTAATTATGCGATAACGCAGCTAATCTCCAACCAAGCCACTGCATTTACGCGAATCGCCGCAGGACTTTGCATCTCCACACGAACGGGAAGAAAATCTGCAAACAAGTCGAATAAAAGCCGATGCACGTTTCCGGTCGCTCAAAGGGAAATGAACTTAAGCGTGTTTTGCGCGGTTGGTTCGGCGCACCGCAACCTAATTCGAAAGATAAGATAAGTCGTAAAATGCATGGCGCACACGCACCGTTACGATACTGTTTCCCTGTTTTATTGCTGTTTATCTCGGCATCTTTATCTCGCTTCTTGTGTTCCTTGGTTCGTCTTGCCTGCGGGGGCCGTCGTACTGCTACGAGATTTATCGCAAAATTCGATAGACCTTGCCAATTACCACTTTTCCGAGCCGCATGTCGGTTCTTCCCCTTTCTCGCGGAGGATTGCGCTCTCCTCTTGTGTGCGCAATTTGGGGGAACGATGTGCTTCTTTATGCGACATATTATTTTAATATCATTCGATCCGTAGACGTCATTTTATTGACGCGGAAATTTATAGAATTGCCAGTGCGCAATTTAATGCCAAGGCAAACTTACCTACCCTCGCTTTATTACAGCGCTGTCGCTTAAATTATTAAATCTGAAATATGTTTCCTAAATTCTTCCCGTCCTTAAATCAACGACAAAATAATTTTCGTACTTTTTCATTTGCAGCAAATTGGCAGCTGCACGTCTCTCGCACTCTCGGTACTCTCTCTCTCTCTCTATCTCTCTCTCTCTCTCTCTCTCTCTCGCGCGCGCGCGCGCGCGCTCGCTCCACTTTTCTGTTTTTCAACCTCAAATTAAACGCACAAGTTTCATAATTTTTGTGTGTTTACTTATGTTTTATATCCAAACACTTATCGACGTACAGTACATGTAGATTCCATTGTCGTTTACGTAAGTATTATTTGATCAAGTCTTCTATGTTAGGTAGAGCCGTATATTTTAATAAACAATAAAAACAAACGTGATACAATTTAAAATTCTTTAACATGGAATATTTTCATTTTGAACCATTTGATGCGCGATCATTGACCTTTCCAGTTTACTTAGCATCAATTCTAAAGAACTTTTATAATATTTTATAATATTTTTTTACAAGCTTGACAAAAAAACCATAAACGATTGTACTTAAAAATGTGTATTATGTTAATTCTTCTTTGCTAATTACTTTGACGACAGCCATTATGTTTAGCAGTGTATTTCACGTTGATATATAAATTATCTATAGACGAGTCGACATTGAACTCGGGATAAGCGTAGCGATTGTTAGAAACGCGAACAAACTTCGAAGCAAAGTGCCGCGTAATACGCGTCATATACTCGACCAGCCAGTATCACTACAATTATAATTACCACCATCGGAAGGATGCATTATGGCCGTTAACACGGAGATCCCCTTGACCAAATACGTTAAATCTCTACGTCCGAATCTCTACGATCTCTCGTACCCGATAAGATCGTTCCCGTTAAGGCGAATCGGCAGCGACGCAAAACTCACTTCAACGTACGCGATCATCGCATTCTTACACCAGAGCTAGATATTTCAAAGTAAAATGAAATTGCGTCGAGCTAATTGAATACATTTGAATTGTCGACTCTAGGCTCTGAGTGAGCTCCGTTTATTTGTATTCGTTACGCGTGCAGCTGCATCCCAAAATTATTTTTTAATTATTATTTCGCTAGAAATTACTTCAGCCAATTACCATACCAATAGCGAACCGCGATATTAAACCGCGAACGACAGCTCGGTTATTCCGCAAGGGATTATCGCTGTCTACGTTGCTGCACCTTCTTTAATAATTTAACGATAAAAAACTATTCGAGTCGTATTCAATGGTGAAACAATATTTGAACTGCTACGGTCGTAGATCGACTAATTAACTTTTGAAAATTGTACAACTCGAAACAAGGCTCCACATCTGCGGGAATAACGAGCAGCTATTGAAATTGTCCTAAAAAGCATGGAAGGGTATGCAGTACCGCTAGTACGCGAGCAGCAGCAAACGGTGAATTCGATCGAAATAAAGTCATTGCATAATTCAAATTCATGCGTTACAATGTATATTCGGAGAAGTATACGATGTTTATTCTCCAAGAGCAGAAAACACGCGTAAGACATATATAATCCGTATTCTTAAAACACGCTTATCGAAACATTGAACTCGTGCCGACTTACGCATTAGAGATTCGGTATGTGGCCTATAGCTCGTTCGACGAAAAGCTTAACGAGCTTTACTTTATTATTTCGAGTACGCCCACGTGCTCCGAACGTATTCAAAGGATTCGGAAAATATATCCTCCCCCTACGCGCGCTCTTGCTCTCGACGTGGAAACAAGCGTTGCGATTGCATCACGTTCGGAACTCGAGTAAAGTCGGCCTCAATTCAGAAATTTCCGTGAATAGCGGAGGCGTTACTTTTGCCAAAAGTCATCTTTAACGTCCTCGTCGTTCCTCTTGCTCGTTTGATTCACGAGTCGCATTTTATCGCTTAATGTACGGAATTATCGTCGAATTATATCAGTTAATGCGATTTGCACGGAACTTTTCCTCCGCCTATGAAAGCACGAGTCTTTTCATGTTAATTAAAACATTTTTCGGCTCCGTTTTTTTGTTTTCGTCTTGTTTTTTTCGATCGTTCGCTCCAAGCTACGTTTAATTTATACGTCGGAAAGTCGCGTCTCTACGTGCGCTGATTATGCAACCAAGTTGAACGTTTAAAATATATCAAGCGCGCATTGAAATAGTGATTTATTTAAACAACACTGAACTTTTGCAAATCCTCCAGAGTTCCCGTACGTTATCGTCTTTCTTGCAATTTATTGTAATCTTTATTTTATTTCGATTGGGTACCCTTGCGTGTCAAATGTTCCACGGCGTTAAATTAATTCGATGTTTCGCTACCTAAACTGTATCACGGTTTACGCTGTCAATCTTAGTTACTCGCATCATTTTGCACTTATTCTTTGCAACGGTACCTTTGACATTAGCACTCGAGATCGTCATCCGAATGTTTGGAATTGCGACGGACAGTCGGTGTGCAAAAACGATTTGAATAATTCCTTAAACTACAATCGGTAATTTCATTAAAATGAAAAGCCAAAGCTAAATGAATAAGCGGCAGATGAAACCGAAGAGTAATGCACTTAATCACTAATGCATCCGATGTAAAACGTATCTCCTGTTAAGGGAGAAGAATGAAGCACCGAAACGAACGTATGCACGCACATTTCGCTCGCGTACTTTTTCATTCGCTGTGAAAGTGGATTGCATTCGAATGAAGACCGCAGCACACGTCGGCGAAAAATAGCAGAATCGCAAAAAGTATACCTGCGTGACGTAGTGGCGGCTTTAGCGTGAAATGAACAGAAAAAAGTGAATACCACCACGAGAGAAGACGAAGCGTTCTCATTATATTGCGGTGATTTATGCGCGCGCCGGGAAGAGATTTTTCGGCTGGTGGGGAAGGACGCGAAAGTTAAAAGAAAAATAAGGCTTATGGGGTGTAAAGTTGAGAGACGGGAAAAGCTCCGAGTCGAATATACGTTTTATCGCTGGAATTTTCCCGGGCGTGGCTGGTACTCGAGCCTCCGACTGCGAAACGTTGTGTATTATTACTTGCTTCGAGTGAAAATCTTATTTCGTAAGCGAATCCGAGGGCGTCGATGTGGTCGATGTGGTCGATGTGGTCGATGTGTTCGATGTGTTGGATGTGTTGGATGTGTTCGACTCGCCTAAATATCGCTAAAATAAAAACATTCCCACTTTCGGTACGGGAAATGTACATTTCAAGGTACATTTCAAGGTACATTTCATGACAGAGAAGTTGATAAAGTTGAGAACGGGTACGCAAATATTTGCCGCGATAATACAATGCAAATGTAATTATAATAACGATATACACATAAACATTTTACCGCCTAAAATCCTGTGCTTTTTCATTGCTAATGAATATTAATTCATAATGGTTTTTGCTACAACGAGTTATACTCAACGAGCAAAAGCCCGAAAATGTTACAACAATAAATACTTACTTTGATGTAACATTTAACATTATTACACTATTTTAATGTGAATTGGAAACGTCTACTTTTAGAAAGGCTTTTTTCTAAACGTTTTCATAAAACGTATGCAACTTCCATACGACAGCAAAACAGCCCCGAGTTTCACGACTACTTGTACGGAAGCATGATTGAAAATTTATTAAAGTTAATTAGTTGACCGAATGATTGCGCACAATCCATTTGAAATATAATGTAAAATTAGATTCTCGTATTTTTATCGATTATATGGTTTTACAATCTCTCTAAACCTGTTATGTAAAGCAACTGTTTTAACTTTCAACACGATTACCAAATATTCTAAAGTCCTTTTTCGCGCGGGGAAGTTCAATTGTTCACTTGGTAAGAATAATTACGATTATCTCTGCGGCTAAAATGTAACATCCCGAAATTATTGAGTACGAAGCTTTCTTCGTTTGTTTTAAAAGAAAGGTAAGGTCTTTTCATATGAATCACACGTTTCCGATTGTGATACATTGTTTTCTGCATTGATATATCAATTATCATAAACTGTAGGCATTTTGAAAATAAAATTCACGATACTTTCACTTCCAAAGTATAAATCTGAACACTACACTCGTCGCTAAATATTTAAATACTTCATCCGATGAATTTATTCTTCCGCTTTATTATTTTTTCCAACAATGGGAAACACTGCAATTAAATTTGAATAAAAATACGATTAAAATTGTAAGATGTTTCTTAATTGAGTAATAAATATACGAAGTAATCATTTTCAAAACGTAGAATAAGAAACAACATTTTGCTTGTCGCTGTATGATACTGTAAAGCCTAATATGACAAGCTCATTAGAATTAACATCGTTTATTAAATTGTATAAAAACTTAGGTAATTCGACAATAATACAATAATACATTATGGCATTGAGAAAAATAATGATTTTTAAATTTTATACAAGCAAGCGTCAGAGACGCGAAATAAATAATAGGAAATATCAAGAAAGCCCCATGAATAACAATAACTGCATAATTTTCTGTGGAATAAAAGTGATATAATAGAAAAAGGAAATTGCACGACACACACGATATCTAGATTTTTCTAGAAAAGTAGAACCAAAGCTCAGTCAACCGAAAAAAGTCGATCTGAGGCACACGAAGTATCGGGCGTCCACTTATAGACGTTTAAATGAAACCGTATTGAGAGGGGAAGAGCGAGAGAGACAGAGAGACAGAGACAGAGACAGAGAGAGAGAGAGAGAGATAGAGAGAGAGAGAGAGAGAGAGAATGTAAAGGAAAGGCAAGAGACGCATAAAAAGCTTACACGAAAACGCGTTTAACCGAGCACATACACAATGCTATGGTCAAATATCTGAACAAATTTTCGAGAAAAGAATTCGAGGAACTTGCGAGTCGAGAGTATCAATGGAGAGGAAAAAATAAAAGTACGGTAAAGCAAAACGGAATAGTTGTTTTCACGTAAATGTACTTTTCGGTCTTGTCTTCCCTGGCATCCTTAATTGCTCAAATATCAAGTGCGATCTGTGTACTTTTCTTATGAGATGTTTGCTACTTGCACCATTCTGGTGGTCGCATTTCATAATCTCTCTTGACCCTTAAATTTCGTAAATTCGAGAATTCTTAAACCCAAGGTTTCAAGCTCTCAAGTCCTGAGATAATACCGGATCAATTAAACTGCAGGAGTTCCATTCGAAAGTGAACGGCTTGATCGATAAAGTGTGAATCTGTTTAAGTGTAACGCGTATTTTTGATAGAAAAGAAAGTTAATAAACTTTTTCGATAATTTCGATAATTTCGATAATTTCGATAATATCTAACCAGTAAAACGTATTTGTTACAGGGGCATATTGGCGATAGTCCATTCGACAACGGCTCCTGGGTGAAGGATCACTTTCAGTCAACTGCAGTTCCCTGGCAGGCAAATTTACGTGGCCACGGCCGAACGAACGTAAGTACTTTAACAGTCGTACACATTTTGCCACGGAATGTCTTCGAACCTTCAAGAGGCATCAATCGATCTGAGAAGTTTTTCCTTTAATAACAAGTACATTACCACCATCCGAATCGTTTCTACGAAACTTGACTTTTAATCCTATAATACGAATGAAGGGCATTTTTTCTAAAGCTGGGGTTAATTCAATCAATACTCGATAAACTTCCAAATAATTATTTATTTACGAAGGCAATTAGTTTTTCGTTTTTCAGTAATAAGATGACCAAACACAAGGAGACGATGTCGTCCTGGAAAGTATATCACCTGATTGCAAACAATTGCAAATGAAAAGAGTTTTAAAAGAAAGTCCACGTATATATACTAGTTCGGAAAAAATTCTCTCTTCTTCGCTAAATGCGAATCTAAGAACGATAAAGCGCCGAAAGCTGTTGCGGTCATTTAGGTAGCGATGAAATAGTGAGAGAGAGAGAGAGAGAGAGAGTGAGAGAGAGAGTGTGAGAGGGGGCAAAGGGCACTTAATCCTGTTTAATAGACTGTAAACGCATCGGGAATGGGGCAGTTTCACCCTGGCCGCTTGAAATTTAATGGACAGTCGATGCTAATTCCTCGGTATACTTAGCTTTTGCAACGTGCGAGCCAGAGGAAGACTCGCGAGGTCGTTATCGAGGTCGAGATGTGGATTCCACCGACGAACACAAAAACTGAGTGTGACGATAAAAATAATTGAAGAAAATTGTTTCTACGAACAATATCCGCGGCCAAAAATTATTTTTACTCTTATTATTATTCATCTTGTTGTCGTCCTTACCGTTGCCATGGACGTTATTTTAATTAGTGCCGCTATTATTCACGTTGTAATATTATTACTTACAAACGGTATGCAAATTTCTCACCTGCAAGATTATCTTATAGGCTGCGTACTATTAGTATAAAAATCTTCTTTTGCCTCGATAATTTGCCTCGATGTTCCGCGATATCGACTTCGCATTAACGCAAAAAGGGTATCATTTACACATTCGTACGAATGAATTTACGTTTATTTTATTCCGCGATTGTTGGTACGTCGTCTCCATAATTTTCCAAATCGCAGTTCCCGACGGCAATAAACGAGGTTATTAAAAACTTTAATACAATTTGCGACAGTATTTACCAAATCTATCTGTCAGAGCTGTGAGTAGAGGTAGAGGTAGAGTATGAAATTAACGTTAATTGTCGCTGAGTCCTACACCGAAGAGCGCCGTTCTTTTTGTCATTCGTGCACTTTCTACCGTTTTTCTTTTTAAGCGTTCCTTCACTGTAACAATAAAAGTGCCCAGGACTATCGCCAGCCGGGCGGAAAGAGCAAAAGGATAAGAATTTTGACGAGTCGTTCGATCTCGACAAAACAAAACGCGCTTTGCCTTTCTTTGCGGAAAACTTACGATTTCTTGTAAAAATTGTTTTTAAATTCAACGTATACGCAGGAATTTCAAATTTGCTGTCTTCGTACACCAAAATAAGGAATAATTACTTGCGACTTTTTCGTAATATTCTTCCTTTAATCCGAAGTGTAGCTTATATCTATATTGAGTAGAATACTTCATTGGTAACCGATGCATCTTCGAAAATTGTTGCTTAATAAGCTTTGTAAGAACAAACCAATAGAAGTAAAAGCTCACGGCTTCAGACTGTAATGTAATTTTGAAAAAATATATATTTAAGACACGGTATTTTTTGAAGTAGCGCAACTAAAACATGAACACCCATTATGTAGAAAAATGTATGACGCCGTGTACGTCGTCAGGTTGATAGAGTTAAAAAGTATTTGCAGCTCAATACCTAGTGGAAACTTATGAAATTCGAAGCTTTTTTCGAAGAGTAATGCGTAAGCAATTCTATTATCAACAGTTTTAGTGGCTTGTGTTAAGCAAATGAATTCTCTAACTTACTTACACGGTGATAACTGCTTATCGTTAAAATTGTTAAACCATTCGTCGTCGATAAACAAATATCATTTTCTAATAGTATTAAGTGCGGTACATTCTTGAATGTGTGATAATGTGAGAAACGCTTTCTTGAAAATAAAAATAAATGAGCTTCGATCGAAATTGCAATAATTGCGTAAATTCGATAATTCAACGCCGTATCGTAAAGTCTGAAATCTCTCGGCGGTGTGTTTTACTGCATTTTCTGATTTTTTAATGAAAAGTACTCGATGCTAGACGCGTTACGTAACAAAACTTCGCAGTGGAACGGATCCTGAGTACTGCGACTCCGCCGAGACTCAATGTTACCAAATGTTCGGTATAATAAAGGATAAAGTTAGCTTTGTTACCCTTTCTTCGCGATATTTACTTCCGGAAGAATGTGCTGTGCATTTTCTCTCTTCCCATGTACACACAGGTTTTATTTTCATTTAATTACAACTGGAGTCGCACCCGTTGTTTACATTATACCATCGCTCCAGTTTATAATTTGCTCCGTTGCTGGATTAGTTGGCTGCTTTTGAAAGCACGAGCCTTCGTCTTTGTTATAATTTAAGTTTTGTTCCACCGTTGAAATATTTATTTTCGCTGCGTGAAATTGGAAGGTTGATGTCTCTGGAAAGGAAAGGAGATTTCAATTTATTATAATATATAGACCGTCTTAAGAAATGTTTTGAATTCAAATTAGCAGACTTTACAAGTTATTAAGCAAACCGAAGGCTTTGATCGTTTTCCAAGAATGATTTATTTCAATGCTAGTATTAAGTATTCGTTTAATATTTTGGCTCTTCCGGCATTGAAACCGATTGAACGAGAAGCCTCCTTTCCATCCATTGATATCCACTGTTGCACTATTTCCATTTAAATTCCATATCATTTCCAGCGGGATTTCAAGAGTAAAAATTGTTGCTGCCTTTTTGCTCTTGCTCGTCGATTACTTACAATAGCGCATTTCAAATCGCTCGGGCGCAAAATGTATTTCCCAGCCGTTCGAAACATTTTTAAACGTTCCTCACACGATGTCAAGGAAGGCGCCGTGAAATACGCTTCAAAGATGTGGTGGAACGCGATGCCGAATACAGATGCAGAATAACATATTTCGGGCAATATTATTTATTAATCACACTTATTAATAAAGCTTGAGCGTTGAGTCGTGAAAGTAATGTAGAATATGTGACAATAACAATCGTTCTGCCAATTTTTAAATAAAAAGGAGATTAAAAATCAATATACGCCATTGTTTTTGGTGATTAGCACGTAAAAAATAAGACAGGAATCGAAGTTTGACGAATCTATCACGAACGCGGCTCTTGAATTATATCCCTCAATAATTATGATTGAAAGTTAAAGTAATGCGATATAACAATATTGGCATTGCAAGATTAAGCATGCGTTTATTGAAATTGAACGCGATTGTTACGTTTCACGCACGTTCAGATTCGACTGTTTGTAATTACGTTTGTACATTCAATATTAAAATAAAAAAAGACACTTGTCATGTAAAAATTCAAATCACGCAGAATATGTTATGTTATCCTTGCTAATTATATATATTAATAATATTTTTATTTTAATACGACACGTTTTACTCCCGTGAAGAGGACAAATATTATAATAAATTAAATACATATGTAATCTAATGCAATAATCAATATAATAATAAATGCCTTCAATAATAAATTTCGATGATAAGAGTGCTGTTGCATTCGGAGAAGAATGTCGTATACCGTACGTTCGGTATTTCCGTTGCATTGGCAAATTTGTCAATCAAGAAGAATTACTCTTCTTCAACGAGCGACGTTCCCTCGAGTGTTCGTAAAAGTCCTTTACGATACTTGCATCTCGGTACGTATAAAATGTGCATCAAGGGTTCCACAATAGCGCTATATCCGAGTTTGTGCGTTACTACACGGTATCCTTATCTCCAACGGACATTGACATCCATTTGCAAAAGCGAATAGGCTTTGCGACACTTTGGCCCTCCCGTATTTAGTCCTTTTACTTTTTCTCAAACTAGAAAGTTTTCGAGGGATCGAGTACGGAAATCTTTGAGTTCATTTTAATTTCGCACTCGGCGTCTACGAATTCCCGATGCTTTTAATTTTGAGAATGTATTAATTACACGCAATGTAAAAGCACTTTTATCGTGAAAATGGGGAAAAAAAGGAATCTTCCTCGATCGCCTGAAATACTGATCCGTATCTCGTTGGAGTATTTTACCGTCGATACTCTAGTTAAAATATTGCGGAAAAGATGACTTTATTAAGGCAATTCATATAATAGGAATAACGTTTATGACGAACGTAATTAAAAACACACGATCGTAGAACATGTATTTCATACAAAACGTACGAGTTATGTGCGCATAAAGTTGAGCAATCCCGTCATGCCCCACCTTCTCCACTCGACCCGTGCGACACGCGAGAGTTTCTGTTTATTAACCAGCAATACTACGTACGTGCGCGCGATAATAAAGAGTGACAAAGACGGAATGAAAAAGATAGAGGGAGAGGATGAGCGGGAGAGAGAGAGAGAGAGAGAGAGAGAGAGAGAAACAAGTATATTATCGCTCTCTGAAACGCTGACAAATGCGCACGTGCGTGTTCGCGAATCGAATCTCTTTTGCTTCCTCGGGTTCGGTGGTGTTTGCCTGTGTATTCTAACGACTCTTTGAAATTTTGGGTTTGCAATCTCCGACTAAATTTGAAAGTTCTTAGTCTAGTCTATCTGTTGAAGCTGCTTTTTCCTCTTACGATTAACCAAGATTAACCAAATACTCAGTATGAAAGAAAACACGTAAATGAAGCTTCTACCGTCGCTGTAGATAAACATTGCTTACTAAAATTACCTGAAAGTGTTTCCTTCTAATTATTCAAAATTCATACTTTTACATTTAATAGTTAAATGAATATTAAGCATGAACTTCGAGGACGTTATATCGCGTAATATAAAAGATCACTACACTCCACTTTGAAATTCGTGGGAAAAAAAAAAAAAAAAAAAAAAAAAAAAAAAAAAATCTTTATGTGCTTATTGCATTCCTCTGGATTAATTTCTTTTTAGCGTACGCGAAGGTCAAGTTCGCGTAAGACTTTTTAAAAAAAGTTGCTCTCGTTGGTTTAGCACCTTCTATCTCGTAATAAAAAGCAGTAATAACGATAAGAACAATAATCATACGAGATTTTCTCAACAATTAGAGAAAGTTAGATAATCTGTGAGAAATATTTGCATAAAGTTGCTGCAGTTTTATGTCTCGGAATCAAATGTTTTTTTAATGAATCGAATGTAATTTAAATGTATCGGGTATTCTGCAGTAATATCATCCGTTCGAAGCGTTTAATCATGGATTTATATACATTAAAATGCACGCAAAATAATTCCATTTCTCAATTGGCACAAATGTCATTCATTAATTTAAGTAGATGAGTGTACTTGTTATCTAATCGCTTGCGTATATCTTACTTTTTTGTTCAATTGTGCTGTATCTCAGAATTAGCTACAATTTCAATTAGTTGCATTTGCAACCGCGTGGAATTATTACTAGGAAAGATGCACGTGTACGAATGCGTCCGTGTATGCGTTTGAAAAAGTACCTTGTTTTTGCTCTTTAATAAAGAACATTTTACCGAATATTCTCAAAAAACGTGACTCTTTTCTCGAGATATTGAAATGACGAAATTATGTCCAATGTGAAGTCAGCCTTTCTGCTTGTAGCATACTTTTTTAACCTGCAAAACTAAAATGAAAATTAAGAGAAATAGCCTTCGAGGGTTATTCCCAGTAAATGGTTTATTAACCTAAAATCAACGTTAAATATATTTCAAACATGGAAAAGTAAGATGTAAAATTTTAAATCCAAAATGTTTGCATACTTCGAGTGTATTCGTTTGAATTTGTTTGATGAGCAGTATACTCTCGACAAAAACGATCACTAAACTCGGTTGTCTAAACTCGGTTGTCTAGTTTCTCGATAGTGCTTTCGAATAATATAACTTTTTTTAAATGCAGAAATATGTTCTACAGGTGCTCTTGCAATGTAATTGTTAAGGGAAAAAATGACTTTTGATGCGTTCTTTCGTTGAAAGACATTATTTAACAATATTTGAATCTTAGTGTTATCGAAGTTCAACGAATAACAACGCGTTGTTCAAAATATTTTTCAAAATTGGAGAATAAGAAACTTAATGATTGACTCTCCTAAAAGAATTACCTGTGTTAATATTTGTTTTATAAATATGCACGCATGTGTTGCGGCACGTGCATCAACCGCTGGATTCATCGCTCAACTTCACAGATTTATCGATGATTTACTTGGGTAAATGTAAAAATTTCAGTGAATATCGCGTAACTAATGAGGAGTCGCGTTTAGAAATCTGGTAAGTTTACTAATGCGAGAAATTCTGAACAAAATGCAGTCCAACATTTTTAATCAACTCTGAAACGTGCATTTATCCACATTTACGTTTAACAATTAATAGCGTTGAACGAATGAAAGTGCAAGAAAGTACAAGCAGAAGAAACATATTTATTATGAATTAGCTACGTGGGTCTCTATGTAGCCAATACTTCTGATTACGTTACATCTCGTTATTTAGCCTTAATAACAATTAAGGTGTGGTTCGATATCCGACGAACGCATAATACATAAAGTACGCTGCCTAAATTTTAGTTTAAATTCACGTCTTTATCGTTAAGTATTATTAGTCTGTGCTTTCGTGCTGTACATTAATCTTTCAGTTATATCCTTATTTCCTCGAGTAGAGTTTTATAAATAAAGTTCCTATACCTACGAAAAATTTTATTTGCGAACGAAAATAAAATGTCCAATGACGTTTAATCGCGATTAATCACTAGCCAATTACACGTAGAAGAATTGCGTAGGGAATAACCGATAAATTGATCAGCTAGACGAGTGCGCGCGCATACCTTTGCTCGCAAGTCCACGGTTAGAAGACACGAGACGTTCCTGATTACGGAAGTTTTCAACCTAGTGCATAATGTCATTAACGGTTTGCCGAATCTTAAATGAAGCGAAGCGACGGAGAAGGAGACGCGATATGATGGAGATGTAGCAGGTGCCGATCGATATCGCCTGTCTCGACTCAAAGTCTCGTAATCAGAGGTGCAACGTATAAGCTATCCACAATTATGCACAATCAAAATCATCTGATTCAATGTTATCTCGGTGTTAGTGTTAGTTTCGCTTTATCAGCAAATTGATTATTGGCTTTTTCAAGTTCTTTTAATTAATCGTGGCACTGTAGAAGCTACAATTACGTTACAGTTACGCATATTTTATTAGAATTTCGACATCATAGCAACATTGCCAATGAAATGCGATAGCGTGCGTGGAAAAACTTGTGTAAGTGTATCCTCGAAGTTTATCGAAAAACTTCGACAGTGTAACTAAGCATTAAGATGTCTGGACTTTGACCTCTACACCGATTTTCCAACTCTCGCTTTCTCTACTCTTGTCGAGAGGCGTTCGACTCTCTCTCTCTCTCTCTCTCTCTCTCTCGCTCTATCGTGTCTTCTCTTTAATGCTTTATAATTGTAATTAGATGCTTTGTTTCAACGTTAATAAAGTTATACACGATTTCGCGTTTAACAGGCTTATCAATTTTAATTAATTAAATTACGAATAGTCAGTTATTTGATAGTCCGAAAATAATTATTTATATCCGAGTTCACTATTTGTGAGAAAAATTGACCCTCTAGTGGTAAGATTTTCTAAGACTATTAATTCAACGGACCAAAAATACAAATTCAATTGCAAACTCAGGTTAAAAGTATCTATATCAGAGTAAATGTTTCATGAAATTCAAAAAGTTCCGTTTTGCCTAAAGGACTTTGGTACTGTAAATCATCAAAAAAATTCTCGGTGAGGTAAGATTTGTGTCCATTGAGATTGTGCTAACAATTGTTGCTCGATATTCCCTCGAAGATCACGAATAACGATATTCGACGCGACGAGCACGTCGTTTATTATTGGTTTCCTCGATTAAATAGAGTTTCAATGCACTGAATGAGTCGACTAAAATTCACAATATTAAATTCGGTAAATCATCATTGCAAGTCTAACCAACGAACTCGTATCGATCGGAACAAGGTTCCGATTCGGCAAATACGTAAATGTAAATAAAAAAAGTAAATAAATATTTAGTTGGTTTAACACTGGATTTAATCGTCAAGGTGCTACGGAGGTACGCACTAGGTAGCTGGCAACGTTTAAACGATCGAAATAAAATAAAAATCCTCTTTGTTGGGCGCCATCTCGAGGACGAACTCTGAAAACAGTAATAAAAACTCCAGGGCACGAGCACTTGGTATGCAAGGAGACCACCCATTCATCTCGCGATCTCCGGCAGCTCTCGGATATAAATTAACTTTTGTTTAGCATTCAATGCTAGGTGGAGGTTCGGAAGCCTTTCCAAAGGAAGGAAGGAGCAATACGTTGCAATTAATGTGGCCCGAAGCCAATTAAACATTAGCGATTTGCTTGAGCCAAAGGAATAGCCGTTGGGGGTTGAGGGACGAAAATCGTCTACGAAGCAAAGTAGCGGAGGTGAAATTTTCGAGGTGCGAGTTCGAAAGCACAATTCCCCACCCCCACCACCGCCTCCACCACCACCACCGCCACCACCCCCGTCCCCTCCCCGTCCAACGCCGTCGCCGATCGATCCAGCACCGAGAAGAATGGGTGAAAAGTTTCATAGTCTTCGTCTTCCTTCTTGTAGTTTGCGAATAATTCAAGGAAGTATGTTATAAACATTTTCGTTTTTCCCGAGGCAAAGTTTATCCACTTATATAATTATGACAATTATGACAAGTTTTTATATTTCCGGAAGGAAACTACTTGGAAGCGTATCATCGGAGAACGTAAACATTCGTAAATTCTGATAATTGTAACTTTGGCGAAAACGTCATCCCATTGACCAACAGGCCAACCAATTTTTATCCCCATTTGTCTATAAATCGGATAATTGGTAAATCGTAATTAACCGAAAATGATCACGTCGAAGTGAAAGAGCATTTCATTTCGAATGCACGTAGCCTGATTTTTTTACATTTTGAACGCGGATTGTGAATCGAGATTTATATCTCGAGTGGGCAAAAGTAGGTCTCACGCGCGTACCTTAGGCGCAGACTACGAACGACCCCACTAGTGAAGATTTTCCCTTTAGAGTCAGGGGTGGCCTCCCTTAAAACCCAAGCAAAGTACATTCGACCGCGATACGCTCGAATAGCTATCATACGTCCCCTCGAGAGACTGGGCCACTCGCACTAGGTCTTCGAGTTCCGACCGACTATTCGCTTTTCCACGTACACCCGCGACTCTTCGTACTCCGCTCCACCGTTGAAAATTCATTTCCTACATTTAAGGCGATTTGAAATATTTCGTTGAATGATGTAACGCCGGCCTTTTATTTCGTGCGCCCGATGAGTGCTGCTGGCGAACGGAATTATGCTCGTAACCAATTATGCTCGTACTTTGCATACAAATTGCATTTGTATTTATCGGTGATGTTTTATTGCACGCCGGAGTTTTGTGCGATGCGGTACGTAGTTGTCGAATGGCGTTGCTTGCGAACATATTAATCCGAATAATCCAATGCTTTACATTTGTAGAAAAAGATGGAAACTTTACCTGCTAAATTTCGCAAGATAAGCAGTGCCAAAGCCAAAGAGAAAGGGCTGTTATCGTTTTCAAACGGTTTTCAGACCTTTAATATCCAACGCGCAATCCGATAATTTTCTTTTATTTAGCGCGAAAGACCTCGTCTAAAACCCGAAGGACACATCGATCCTTCGTCATCATTCCGTTATTCTCGAAAGTCGCGCAGGCAAATCGATCGACTCGATTGCCATTAGAAGCGAATTAGACGATTGCGGTTGCGCCATCTTTACCGTCCTGAATAATTTCGGGAAATCTCGCGACCCCATAAATCTCCCGTTGCCCGACAGAACGGCGCATCATATCACCGTGGCAGCAACAGCGACATCGTCTAGCCGGCATCGAACTTTCCCTGATGTATACACAAGCACACAACACAACACGGTAAAGCACAACAAGTGGGAGAGGCAGGCGGCTTTCCCACCACCCCGATAGACGTGCAGCTTCTGCTTTTCACCCCCCATTCGAGCGCGGCGCGCGTCGCCCGCGACCACGTGCTGCCACGCGCCCCTCGCTCTCTCGCTCGCTCCGAACATCCGTCTCTCTCTAAACAAGCCTGTGTATATAAAGCCGTCCGTGCCACCCCCGCCACGCACCTTCCTGTTGCTTCGTACTTGTACACGTGGGGCCGATGCCGCTGCCGCTGCCGATGCCGCTGCCGTTACCGCCGCACCCCGTGTTTCATTCATCTAGTGGGCCGTGCACAGGATCCCTGATTTCCTTCCTCGAAACCCTTCGATCTTCGAGACCCTTTAAAGGAAATTCAGTCGTGCGCAAACCGGATCGCCTTGAACGATGTAGCGTCATTAGGGTCATTTTGCTCCGTGCTTTATTCGGAGTATTTACTTCGGAGTATCGCGTACTTTGAGATTGCACTTTGAGACTGGACTCCGGCAGGAAGTGCCTTTTTATTGGGAAGCGGTCGTGCATGTGTATGCAAGCGCAACATCTGACACGAATTTTCTAAAAGTAATAAGTTTTATGACTCATTACTACTGGCAATACTGGCAATCGTAAAGACTTTTTATCAACATTTTCAAATAGCGCAGTACTTGGAAAAGTCGGCTGGCAAATTCATTTTTTGTTAATTACGCTCGTAGCGGCAATGAAAAGTATGGGGAAAGGGATCTATTTCTAGATTTTGTGTAAAAAAATCGATGCCGACTTACGCATTTCACGCGCAGGTGGAAAATAATTATGGAATAACTTTTTACTTGTAATTTCGTAAGCTGTTTCGGGTATTTTATCACGGTAAAGTGTGACTACCGTGATGCGAACATTGTAAAAAGGCAAACTTGTATGTACTTCGATCAATTATCGGTTCAACTTTAAAATGATTTTTTCAAACTTTCGAATAAATTACAATTCAACGCGAGCTACGAATTTTGAAAATTCGCGAAATAGTCACCTACATTTACTAATAATGTAGTACATTGGATTTCGAAATATTTAATTAAAGTTGTTGGCTGAAAAATGTGCAGCAAAATTATGGTATGATAAAGTTTAAAATATGAATGGAATATCCATCCTGTATTCGTAAAACTCGGAAGAAGTTCGCAAATGTTCACTTACAGGCTACAAAGTTTTACTAGGAAAATAGTTTAAATTCTCGACATTTTCAGTAATATTACTACAATGTTATACGAAAACTGTAGCAAAATTTTTCTCGATATCTATGTAAACAGCCCGTAATCTCGCTATAAATCGCGTCTTATTAAAAACACCTCTGTTTCCAAGGTTTTGAGATTAAACCGCTATATTTCATTCTGCTGAAAATTTAGGAAAAAAATAATAAACTGTCATTTGGAAAAAGTCATTAACCTCCAAGAAGCAAACAATCTTGGCAGTCATCCAACACAAATCCAAGACAAATGTTAAATCCAGCTTGTTTGCACGAGTGAACTATGAGAGAACATTCTCGGCCAAGTTATACACAAATTCTGAAACTCTCTCTCTCTCTCTCTCTCTCTCTCTCTCTCTCTCTCTCTCTTTCTTTATCTCTTTCTCGCTAGCTTTATCTCTCGTCTACGCGGCGGTGAATATACGCGTGCATCTAACCCTGAACATGCAATCTTGCCGCCATGGCTTTAACTCCTTGCGCATATCCTTGTAAATAGATGTTTGAAACGTGGCTGTATAATGTCTACGAACTTCCTCCTCTACTATGTGCCTAACACTTAAGTAGTCGGCATCTTATCGACGTTACACGTGTAATAATTAGTATTCTAATGAAGTCGATCTCTCTCTCTCTCTCTCTCTCTCTCTCTCTCGCTCGCTCTCTCTCGCTCTCTGCAGTCTCTTTTTCTCCTCGTTTCACTCACGAGAATAGGTCAACAGAATTGCGCTCTCTCAGCACACGAGCCAGCTTTGAACATGTGTATGTTTGCCTTGTTAGTTTAGAAACGACGTGACGTACGGTTCATGTGATTTGAAGTTTCCATCGGTATTATTCTGATGATACAGCCGAATTGTACGTGCACTGGACTCCCGATTAGTTACTCAAGTTGACACTTGCAATACATCGGATACTTGTAAAATCTTCACGATTACATTTATTCAACGCAGTCCATAATCAGTACGAGGTTGCTGATTTCATTAAAGTTGGTTATATTATTTTACAAGTAACTTAAATATCAGATTAAAGTAGCGTTTTCATCTCGTAACAAAATTTAGCAAAACTTCCAAGTGATAATTGAAACTTGATCAATTTCAATTGATAATTTTAACTCGCACTCATTCAATTAGAAGAGTCGAATATTAACGGGAATTTAAAAACCAACACAATTTGTAGATTCGGTACATATCACGATGTACGCATTTACTCGTTTATAATTATTTTCTCCCAGCACATCGTTATCGTTGTTAATCAATTTATTCAATTACAAAAAATTAAAGGAAAATTTCGGCAAATGACTGATATTACAAGTGTACTACGTAGTATTACAATATTAAGATCATAAAAGCAAGAAACAACTTCTGCTTAAACAATTTTTACATGAATAGCCAAGTCACGTATTTTCTCTCGTGCGTGTACGTTGATCGTGGCAATGTAAGAACATTGCATTGTAAAAGACAATTCCCAGGACTCTTCTCTTCCCGGAGGTATCCAAACATTCGATATTCTAGCCTGACTTGGTCGTGAAATAATATCCATGGAAACCAAGGACTCCATGGATTCGAGGCTCCGATGCAGCTTGTACGCACATGTACATAGTCATACTGTACCTGTACGAGGAGACAAAGTTGCTCGAGAAGAAGCGCAATCGGTGTACAGTATAAGACATTGAAGAAGCGAGAAACGGAGAGATAGAGAGAGAACTCGCGAGCATTTATAAAGGCATAGGACACTAAAAATCCTTGACGAGAGCCATAAATTTCCTTTCACGATGTAAGATCCCCCTCCCCTCTCACTCACTCTCTCTCTCTCACACTCTCTCACACACTCTCTCTCACACTCTCTCTCTCTCTCTCTCTCGCATGGACACATTTGCTGCTCCTCTTCCAACGGTGAAAGTCGGAAGAGCGAGTCTTCGTGCTCTCTTGAAAGAGAAGGAAGGTGCATTCTGCATGCAACATCTGGAAAGAGCGAAAGAGAGGCAGAAAGTTAAGACAAAGGAAAGATGAAGAAGGAAAATGCGAGGGGAAAAGACAAAGACAGATGGACGAAGAAGGATGAGAGGAACAGAGAAGGTGTGGCTGGAGAAAAGAGGAGAAAGCATAAAAGCCAAAGGCACTCGCACATTCTCATCTCGTCCGCCTGCAACTGCATGAATAAACGCATGAAAAAGTGGAAAGAGGGGGGAGAGCGGAGATGCTGGTCACGTGAGTATAAAGGACACATCGAACAGCCGTATAAAGTGGGCGGACGATGGTCCTGGGATGCTTGGGATGCTTTCCTCCACAGCAGCATCGAGGAGAGGGAAAAGCACTCGACTTCTCCTCTTGCGCCCGCGTATTTCCTAACTTTGCCTGCATTTCTCCATGCAACTATCCTCTCGCACTCCGACTCCCACTTCTCCGATTCCTCCCTCTTCTGCACCTCAGCCTCCTCCGTCGCTACTTCCGCCGCTCTTCCCGCCACCTCGGTGATACTGTGTATGTGCCTACATATACCGTCGGTGATACGGGAGCGACTATTTCTATTCCACTGTCTTCCTCTAGAGCTTCCATGGCGCTTTTAGTGCTGCGCATTACCGACACTCGGAAAATTCAAGGGACTTTACGTGTTTTATTTTCTTTAGTCTTTTTCTACCTGTGTTGGTTCGGGGATGGAACGATGCGATTTTTCTCTTTTCGAGTTTGGAAAATATCGCGACCTTTCGTTGTTTGGCAAGTGCGCGGAGAATGTATAACGTTGGAGGCACCAATGCCGCTGGGATTATGAGTTCAGAATTGCAAAATACTTTTTACGTGACTCAAGTATAAATGATATTTTTTATCAAACTGTTTTATTTCTCGTTTCTAATGGTGGATTTAAATTCAAAGAGCTTCGACAATTTCAGAGCTTAATGATAAAAAAATATAAGCTCGGTAGAGCGAGCGGCTCCAAGCGAGGCTCTAAATTCGAATTTACAGCCTTAAAGGAGTTAAAGGAGTTAAAGGAGGCCAGTATTAACATTTTAATACTTACAACTATGAACATTCGACATTTGGAGTAGTATTGTTGAACAGCCGGGGAATTCGTAAGCTCTTCGGCAAAGAGAGAAATCGAGCACTGATGATTGTATCATTGAATATCAATGCCTAGGTGAAAGAAGTTTAAGACGAAATCGATAACGGTGTAAATATTTTTTAAATCATTTTTAAGTTTAAACCAGCTGAATAAATTCCAGATCTCTTATAGATTCGGATCGGCACCCGTTGTATTTTCCTGACTTCTCAAGCATTGATCATCCCACGAGCCACATCGAAACTAGAAAAATATATACATCAAACTTTTCAACATCCTCGTCGATAGTGCAATACCTCTTAAAGTATTTTATCAACATCTCCTGCGCAGCAGCACATCTCGACCATCCTCGTACTTTGAAGGAGTCTGCCAAGTTTGCATGCGCAACTAACGTACGCAACCCTTTCCTTCGTTCCTTATGTAAAAAAAAGAACAAAAAAACAAAAAAAAAACTACCACGGGCTACGTAATTTTAACTAATGTATCAGCAGTCGTGTTTACTGCTTCTCCCAGCGGTTTAAAAAAATTTCCTCAGCAACGTCGCTTTTCCAGAAACCGATGAAGACGCAGCATCTCCGGTACGCCAAGGTAGAAGTTCTCTCCCGCTCTCTCTCTCTCTCTCTCTCTCTCTCTCTCTGTGTGTGTGTGCGCGCGGGAACGCGCGCGCGCGCGCGCGTAGAGCAAGTGAGAGAGAGAGAGAGAGAGAGAGAGAGAGCGTAGGCGGACCTGAATCCTCGTCTCCGACTGGCGCGGCGGTAGGCGTGTCTTCGCGCCAGGTGCGAAGGTGCGCGCCCCCCGCGAATACTACGACGCGGCTACGAAGCAGCCCCGCCTTTTCACGACGTTCGTTGCTGTTGCTGCTGATGCTGCTGATGCTGTTCTGATGCTGTTGCTGCACACAACAAGACGTCGGCTTCATAGACGCGCGGGTTCATCCAGGGTTCAGAGCAGTGCAGTATGAACTGCTTACTCCCTGGTCTTCCGACTCTCCTCTTACCCCGAGGTTATATACCGACACAGCTCTGTGTCTTGCGCATGAACATGTATATAAAATATAAGGAGCGAGAAAGAGAGAGCGAGAGAGTGAGAGGGAGAGAGGGGTAGGTAAGTTAACGTTGTTCTCTTTGCCTCTGCCTCTTCCACTAGAAGCTCAACGCAACCGTTTCAGTTGTTCTCCCCACGGGAGTAATGTCAATGTCCTCTCTCTCTCTCTCTCTCTCTCTCTCTCTCTCTCTCTCTCTCTCTCTGTCCTCCGTGGATGCAAGAGCACTACTACCACCACCGTTTTCATTTCACTCTCTCTCTCGCTCTATTTCACTCTCTGTTTCTCGCGAAACGAACGTTTATAGTGCTGCTGCAGCCGAGATAAAGCGCGCCCCGGGTTGGTTGGTTGCTTACTCGAGGTTTTCTCAGTCTGGGTTGGCTGGCTGGCTCCTTGTAGTCTCTACCTCCAGCTTTTTCTGCACTTTCTATTGCTGCGCCGCTCTCCACTCTTTGGCACTTGACGTACGGCGTGCAGGATAACAACGATGCTGTTCGTTCCTTAGATGGAACTGTATATGTACATTCGCGTGCATGTGGCTGCATTCGTATATACAAATGTACGTGTACGGTATTCGCCGTCGAAAGGACTCGCAGCTTATATTCCCTCTATAGGTATATACGCGTTTGCATGATATTGATGTGTGCAGGCAAATATATGCTGCAGATATGCTAAAGCAGAGGATAAAAGTGGTCCACCGACGTTCTCGCTTGCCATCGTGGTAGAATGCATTAACGGTCGCTCTGCCTTGCTCTCTGAGTACGAATGATGAAGACGTAGAAGAGAGTAGCATCGGGAGTCACGTCAATCATCGTCGTCGTCGTCGTCGTCGTCGTCGTCGTCCTCGTTGTCGTCATCGCTGCGTTCTTCATCTGTTCTTAAATGTTTTTTCATGGACCAGAGGATACTTACTTATTCTACATCCACGTCCAATTTCCAATTTGGGTTATTGATTTTGTTTAATTAATTGCGAGTGATGCAAATTTGAATGCATTAACGTATTACGATCGTTAGGGCCGATTTTTTAATTTAACTACAACGCTGCTCGCAAAAATGCCTGTAATCTGTTTACGAATGCAGCACTTTGATTTGCGTAAAGGTAACGTACTGTATGAAACTAAGTTGAATAAATTTAGCACTAATGCTGAAGATCAATGAAAATGGGTTAGAGAGTTATAGAGTTATGAAAAAATAAGTCATACGTTCGTTGTGGGTGTTTCTTCGTAGGATAACGGAAGACCTCGCGACGAAATTTCCGATCACTCTATTAAAGGAGAGACGAAGAATCACGGCAACCCTACTTTTGATATCAATTTTGATTCAGCAATGAGCACATCTTGCATATTCACTCGACCCGCCAAACGTATTCCATTCCCGGATTGTTGGACTATAAACTCTTCTTCGCCACTGGCAGCTATTACGTTTCAAGCCGCCTAGCCGAGCCATCCTAAGCTATTACGACATCTGAGGGAAGAGTAGGAAGAGAAAGAGAAACATCACGAGAGAGAGAGAGAGAGAGAGAGAGAGAGAGAGAGAGAGCGAAGCTCAGACCAGTGTCGGGGGTGTTAGGTGAGGTGATGTATTGAGATCCCATTGTATCCACGGAATCCCCCAAGATTGCCAAACGACGGCCCCCGCACTCGTATAATACGTCGCCGCTATAAGCTAGACCGAGCTCCGGTTGCCCCTTCTTTGCCCCATCATTGCCCCTTCATTGCCCCTTCTTCCTGCTTCGTCTTTTGTTTTCTTCCGCTCAACACTGCCTTTATTTTTCTATTTGTTGCTACTCTTTTGTAATTTATGCCGGTGCTATTGTCTGATCCATGGAAATACGTGCTCTAAATTTATGATTTCTTTTTCTCGGTGCACGAAAAATTTGCGAATTGTTTCATTAATTTACAATCCCTGCTGGTACAATTACAACGATCGCTCTAATGTACGTCAAAATTTATGGATTATCACTCACGGTAGGCTACGGCGTAATTTCTGACTTGCTGATCAGTATTATGACATTTTGAAAATTATTCCTCCACTTCAGATAAGAGTATTTCATTGCCCGGGTAATTCGTTAAGATTAACAATTAGTAAATATTAAGGAACAACTATTTGGACAAACCTATGGAATGTAAAATATGTTCCCTATCGAAAGAAACTAAACCTGATTATCGTTTGCTAAATTCCAACACGAACGTACAATAATGCTGTTCAATAGTACAGCTACGCGTTTATTAATAACTTTATTAACGACATCAACGATCGGAAAGAGACGAACTTTCAGAATCACTCGTCCAAAGATCAGGTATACACGAAAGTACGCAATTTGAACAAGTCAAGATGTACGTATGGGAAATTTTAATAAAGATTCCGATACAAGTTCACGCGTCGACGTTTCGAGCCGAAGGAAAAAGAATAAGGGCAGAGGAGAAAGGAGGGAAGAGAAACTTTCACGCCAGATAACTCAGTGTCCTTCTTTTACTTTATTATCTTTTTATCTCCTACCACATCCACTCTCTCTCCCCCCCCCCACCCACCCACCACCACCACCCCAACCCTCCCCGTGTCTTTTACACTTTTCTGACCCTGCTTCGCCTCATCGCCGAGAGATATACACGACATTTTTTGCAAGCGTATGCAAATCCCGTCGCATGCGTGGCAAATATTCTCTCCGGGGGAGAGTAGGAGCAAGAGATGAGTAAGGAAGAGTCGAGGGATGAGACGTATACGTAGGGTGTCGACGGATGAAAGAGTGTCGGAGGGAGGAGTGAGAGAGAGAGAGAGAGAGAGAGAGAGAGAGAGAGTGAGAGAGAGAGAGTGAGAGAGAGAGAGAGCGAAATAGGCAAAAAGCGGTATCGGCGTCTTCTAGCCACTGACTTTTATATGGAAACTACGCCGCGTTGTCCGCTGGAATAACAGGCAATAACCGACCCTTTCTCTCCCTCACACGTGGCAAAAATATTCATTTGAGCGACAACATTTTTAACGGCTCTCGCCATTCTCCATTTTTGTTTGTCTAACAAGCGCCGAGCAAACGCCCGTTCGCTAACGCCTGCGTTGCCCATCCCGTTGACACTTTAATGGAAAGTAGGAGCTTGCGCACTGGGACAGATTTAGTCGAGTAATTCGCTTGACCCACATACATCTGGAGGGAAATTACGATTATCGGATTGCTCGTGTGCGTGCGCGTCACACGCTCCCAATCGAACGCCAAACTACAGCTATACGAATTGTCCCGATTAATCTCATCGAAGCTCGGCGTTTCATTCGTTTCGAAAAATGCGAATCCCGTCCCTTGCGAACCGACGGTTCCGAAAATACCGAGTAATAACAATGCGACCGTTGAGCGTCATCGATATGTAATACGCCGCAGACGGGAGAAGAAGAGAGAAGGAGCGATGGATGTCGGAGTTGTCGGGAAATTTAAAATGCACCGTCATCGGTGGTGGGGCGCTTGCGCGGGCAAATTCACCCGCGGTATCGTCGAATCAACGCAAGAGCGAAAATTGAATCTGCGCGCGGATTTTAATTGGCGGCTCGCCAGTGTATATCCAACGTTAAGCCGTCGAGCAAGTATAATAAGCACAAACACAGCAGTTGCGCGCGAGTATAAATGCGTATAAATGCCGTTCTCGTGCGCCTACGACAAATATTTGACGTCGTCGTGCGACAATTCGTATCCGATAAACGGGACATTATATTTGGCTGTAGTCATTGGTAGTTTCCGATGCTTTTATCGAACTTTCCCTTTTATTTTGTCGCGGATCGAGCGACGGCGTTCGTAGCGTCGTTTACATTATGAGAGTGCAAGCTCGTAAACAAGCAAAGATCGTCGCGATTACAAAAAATAAAGCTTACAACTGTCGAACGCCACTGACATCCAAGCACAAACTTATCGGGAAAATATTGGTTAATTTGAGAAGCAACCTATAGGCACGTACTCTACACATACACTATTTCAAGAGTCGCACGACGGTGATTATTCGGGAGGGAAATATTTGATGAAACCCAGCCTACCCTAGGACGAAACCTACCCCAAACCTACCCCAAACCTACTCGAAACCGAAATCTGTATTCTGCGAAAAAGCAAAGTCGAAGATGTAAGAAAATCGAGCGAAAAATCCCAGCAAGTACTTTCTCATCGAAGACACTCGTGCACTCGCGAGTTCCCGAAAGGGCCGATGAAAAAACTTCGAACAAAGAAGAAATGGGAAGGTAGTGGTGCGAAGCAACTGCTAAAGAAGGGTAAAAGTTCGGTGATACGCGCGCGGCTTTGAATTTTCACCCGGGCAAACTGTGTACAGGGTGGAAGGAAACAGGCGCGTGTGCCCGAGCGAAAAAAAGACGGAGGTGGCAGATCGGAAGCGAAAAGTCCCCGACGTTTATTGCGACTCCAGCCGGACTTTCTTGTTTATTCAGCGACTGTTGCTTCCTCGCCTCCTTCGATCCTGGCGCGTGTGTCAACTACAAAAAGAGGAACGGAGAAAGAAAGGGTCGGGTGGTTAGAGCGAGGGCCAGAAGGTGGGTGGGTGGGGGTGGCGGGGAGGAAACTCCCACCACCCAATCTTTCCTCTTACCACGAATCTTCTGCTCGCGTCTTCGTTACAGCTGTCTTGACTTACTTTTTCGAGATTCTCTTTTCACTCTCGCAGCAGCTTTCTCCCCGTTGGGTGAACTCGCGCCTCTTAAAAAACGCGGATGCTCCGCGATAACGATCCGTTACGTCGAGTCTGCGCATCTGGCTTGTAAGACTGCTAACTTGGCCGAAGCGGAACTTGACCGATCAAAGCTCGTGCGTCGAAATCTGGATTAATGGAAAGAAAGAGTGGAAATTTAAGTGGAAATTTACAGCGAACGGCGAAGGGCAATGAAACCGTCGCGTCGCTCCCGACGGTATCCTAACGAGCTCTCGGGGGATGAGAACCAGAAGAAGCTCTCTCGTCCACCGGTGAAGAATTCAAAAGCGTTTGTCGACGTGTACGAGCGCCGACGCGCCTCCAATGATATTCAGACGGCGAATTGCGAGGAGGACGTGGGCGAGGGTCTCGGATCTGGGATCTGCGGGTATAAAGTGAAAGATTCCATGGACCGACTCGTTACGTGCCCGGCATACTTTCAGCGCGAGAGGCGCGATGGTTCGATTCGCCGTGGATCCACTGATTCACAGTGAATACACACTGATTCGCACGGCTCCGAGTGTTTCACTCGTCGTATTGACAGCGGATGGAATTTATAACTCTGCATTATCGCGCTGCGAATGACGTCCTTTGGTCGCCGGGTTAACGGGATTATTTGCGCTATTTGAATTCAGAGTCGGCAAAACTCGAAGAAGAAGGAGTCCTGCTCGTGTCCTTGAGCGATCATTTTTAACGAATACGTGTGCCCGCTGCTGTTGAGTGCTGCTGTTGAGGAGGCAACGAGTCGCAATTAGCGAATAAGGGGATTCGGCGATAAGTACAGGTCTGCGTGCCACTGCTGGCATCGAGGAAGACGTTAACTTTCTATTTGTTCGGACGAGCGAAGAGCATTTAGCGCGCAGGGCACCCGAGCAGTTGGCGCGCAAACCAAGAAGCGGAGCCTCAATTGTAAGTTATTCGCGTCGATGGCTGAAAGGAAAACGATTTAGGCAATAATTTGACTTCTCTTCGACAGTCCGAACGATATTAACGATTAAACGGTTAGGAATAAAGTCAATGTAATTGAATTTACTCGTAGAGTAAAATTGCGGTTGAACTTTCACCTCGTTCGCGGTAAAATATTCCCTCAAAGGAATTGAGAAAGATAAGACATTCGAAATTCCCAACTTAGCTCGTACCAACCAAGCTCGTCACCGATGAGGAATATGCCTTCGTGCGTTACACGCGGTTCCCTAGTCTCCTATGGTTATGTGTGCGTACCTCTATGAAAATGAAAAGCCAATGCGAGTGTAAAAAATTTCTGCAAGTGCAAACGCGACTTCAAAATATCATCTCAAAGGCAATGAACTCTTACATTGTATTTTCCTCTTAATTTTCCTACGTAATATATACGTATGCTTAGCCTCTCCCTCCTCTCGCTCTGCGCATCGTCCATAATTTTTTCTCCGTATAACCGTCAAACGCTCTTTGCTTCTATACTGCGCCGAGGCGAAGGTCGGAAACGAAGTGCAGGCGGGCGTTTACAATTGGCACATGGAATTTAAAGAAGTCATGGGTTCAAGTCTCCTCCTCCCTCGATCTCTATAACGACGCGCGTTCGAGCCCTTATTCTTTTCTCTTCCTTCCAGCTCGCTGGAAATTTACATTTCCTCCTCTCCCTCTCCCTCCCTCTCCCTCGCGCTCACTCTCTCTCTCTCTCTCTCTCTCTCTCTCTCGCTACGAAACTGCCTGTTTATCCCGCTTTCTTTTAAAGAGCCTGCGAAGAAAGAAATGGAAGAAGGAAAAATCATCCCTTCCTCCTAGTGCTTTATTTCCTCGAGCCCGCAGCACCTCGAGTCAAGGGACGTTTCTTTCCCCCATTTAACGGGGCGAGATTACACTTCGCTGGCCGATAATCGAAAATATGCCGAGGAATAACTCGCAGAATCATTTGTTGAGAGGAAGAAAGAGGAAAAGGGACAGTTGCGCGCTGGAAAGTTAGCGCGAGATAAGCCATCGACGGCTGCGCTACTTCGTCTTGAATAGCGAAGCGAGGGTGGTTGGTTCTTCTTCGTTAAGAATTTCCTCTTACTTCTTGCTTGCTCTTTTTTCGATAATTAAATATTTATTTTCCACGGCAAGAGGATGGTTCGCTCCTGGCGTGTCGGGGATACAAATTTATATGACTGGCGCGATCGGTCTTTTATCCGCTTGAAATTTACTTCATTGGTACGTCTCGCTAACTTGTAATCTTTTGCCACGCAATGAAACTTCGGGGAACTGAGCTTGAGTACTTGCAACGCCTGTGTGCTCTGTTTAGCGGAATGATATGTTTGCATTACGCGATGATGTATTATTAAAATTTGCCCGTTGCAGTTCTTGCATTGCACGCGCGTGATAAACGTATGTTCGCAAATTAAGCGAAAGGCCGACTTTATTTATTTACGATTGAATACAAGTTTCATAAATTCGTAAACTGTAATTCAGAAGTACGGCTTTATCCTCAAGAATAGAAGCTGATGACTAATCAAAAAATGTTGAATCCCAGCGACGGTGGAGTAGGAAATTCATAGGAATTTTCAGCGATAAGTAACGGAAGAGTTTTGAACGTAAATGTTTGAATATTTATCGAGTGTTTATACATTTGCGCGAGTTGCAGGCGGTGCCGGGCATTATTGTGGAAACGAAAAATGTGTGCATTAAACTCATAGAACGATACTCCCGAGGAATGATTCCTCCGTATGTGCTCCTTTTATGGAGAAGCGTTGAATTTTTAATTAATTAGCGTACTCGTTGGAGAAAATCCGTTTGAAATTCGTTCTCGAGTCCTTTTTAATTTAGGTTCGTCAATTTCCGTGAGATTCCTGGCACTCCTGAAGTGCATGGCCTTTTTGCCTTGCATGGAGATACACACGCCTATATACGTATACCTTATTCGAAGAATTAAGGAGCCAAGACTCACCGCGAAACGAGCCAAAGGGATCAGCATTCGCGGCGAAAGGTAATCCCAATGGTAGATACGATTCCCGAAACCAGCGGGTAATTGACGCAATTTTTCCCCAGACGTGGCTTTAGAAGCACTTCCAGGGAAAAAAACTACCCCCACCGTTTGTACGGACGCGCGCGTACAGCGCAATTTTCTCCGACTTCTTCCTGTATCTTTTTTCCTGCTCCCAACCTTTCTTATTTAAGCCTTAACTCTCACGGCCTTCTCCTAAATTATCCGTTTCTATTGACTCATCTGACTTCTCGACACTCTAAATTTACTTCTTTCTGATTTTTACATCTCCCGTGAAAAACTACGACTGGCGGTCCCTCGATAACGATGCACTTACTTTTTAACAATGGGTCGTAAATTACTCTTTAGGTTTCGGTATTGTTTCATTAAGCGGTTATTGCCTACAGGCACATTCTTATCCGAATAATATCGCCTTGGACACAATTGAAAGTTGCATTAGCGCATTGATTAACCAAAGATATTTTTCAAAAAACATCAAAGACCACTTTCGCTTTCTATCTTTTTCTTTTATGTCTGCAGTATCATACGCGTAATAATACGATACGTGCTTCGAGACTGCCAGGGTGTGAGAACCTCAAGAACCTCACATAGGCATTTTAAGTAAATCTCTTTTAATGGCGAGGAACAGCTGACCACGCGTGAAATGTACGAAACGATCAGAAGGATCGATCTGAAAGGACGTAACTGATGCCGCTAGAATAGTTTCTCGCGTATTTTTTACTTTAAGCTGCAGTTTCAGAAAACGGAATTCCAATTTTTAGGTTTAAATTGTGATCGACCTGCTAAATAAATAAATAAATACACGTGGAAAAGTATAAGCATGTGAATATATATGACCTATACAGTAAACTTACGTAAACTTACGATTCGAGGCTTGCAAAGTATGAGGATACCAACCCAACAAAGGTATCATGGATCCTCAAGTCTGACCATCGAAGCTACTTAGAACAATTACTTAGTACAATTACTTAGTACAAATGGTTGGAGACGTCTTACGTACGCTGATTGTGCAATATTTATTATTTTATGAGAAGATGGTGATCGATGTTGGTTTGTTTACGGCTCTTTCCTTGTCTTTCGGAAACACCGATGACCAAGACAATATTTCATACCTTACGATAATGGAAAATTACGCTCAATAATGGGAACGCAATTATTTAATTTCTGAAACTTATCGATATAATTTTATATCCTGGTACTATATCAAGTACCAGGGCGTTTTAAGATAAAATCGATAGGAACTTTGTTATTAATTTTTCGTCGTTGCATTACGAGCAATGATATTTGGCCAATTAAATCCAATTGGTTTCGCCGAGTCAATTCCATACGAAAGGGAAATATCCCTCGAGTCCAACGTATTTTGCTATCCCCGTTTAACCCGCGGCTTACACGAGACACCTGATTATCATTGGAGCGCTCGCTCGATTGTACATCGTTATTACGCGTAGACGACGCAAAAGAAGCCGATTCTTGAAGTTTAGAGGACCGTGAGCTTCGCCTATCACTTCTCTCCTGATGCGTAAAAGCCATCGAAGAAAGATAGTTCTGAAAAATTCGTAAAAATGAGCCGAGCTGCGCGCTCGCCCGCTCGCGTGCAGTTACATCCCCATAAAACACCATTAACCACAACAGACAGGCCTTACAGCTACATGGAGAAAGGCGGGCGAAAAACGGGCGAAAAACGGGCGAAAAACGGGCGAAAAACGGGCGACGTCTGAGCGAACGGAAAAGGAAGAAATAAAAGGGCGCAAAGGGTGGGCTGCCTTGAAAAACGCAAGCGCCTGGTAATTATTCGGCGTAGGCTTGAAAAATTGCCGCATAATCCCGAAATCGATATACTCGTACCTCGCGGAAGAATGCGAGAGGAGGAGTGGGAAGAGGGAAGCTCTTGCGCCCCATGCACAGGTCGAAAGAAAGCCGGGAGATACTTTTCTTAGCGGACGATCTCGCGTTGGGGCGGAGGAGGAAAGGGGAGTAAGCGAAGCGAGGCGAAACGTGGGAGATAAAGGGCGGTCGGGTGTGAGGGTGTAATGTATCGATATCGTAATAAGGGAATGATTGGACGCGTTTTAGCGACTGGCGCGGGGTTGCTTCTACCACTGGGCCATTATTCATAGGTACGACGCGTCGGTTGAGCCTCTGTCGAGTGCCTCTGCCACGTCAACTCGTTTTATCAGCCATTTTTTAGGACCGTTTTATAACGCAATTATCGAAGATGCAGTTTCGAGTTAAAGATATTTGCACTTTTTATACGCTTTTTTCGGGCTGAATGCGCATGTGCGAGCGAAAGCTTTCTAGTTTTAGGCGTACAGTTAGATTTGTCTCGTATTTAGTTATCTCGAAGGGAACTCGCGGATCCTCGAAGCACGAAATCAACTGACAACTCCATCCATCGAGATCAGTTTTAAGTATTTGTATCGCGCTTACGCTTGGGAAAACGTGGATAAACCATTATACGTGTTTTTACACGTGCGCGGGTGCGCGAACTCGCAGTAATACGACGTCGTTCCGTTTTGGAGGTAAAAATTAATATTCGAGGTTAGTATAGAAGAAACCAATAGGCTTATAAAACGCTGGATTTAATGCACTGACGTCGCAATAAGAGAACCATTGAATGCGTCAGCGAGACCGCGGAAAGCGGTTGGAACATTATTCATGGGACTCGGCACGATGGATTGTAAAATATTTATTTTAAGGTCAGAGAAGGAAGCTATCACGACGATAAAGAATCGCTGATGTTGCGATATACCTGTGATCGCCCGTATCACGGTAAGCGAAAGCCCATAAAAAGAAAAGCTCGGGCATTTACGAATCCTTTCGGATCTTACAGATTGCGACTGTAGGTATTTTCATTTTCGTGCAGCTAAAGGA
The DNA here is from genome assembly GCA_018907045.1 of Wiebesia pumilae. NCBI lineage: Eukaryota > Metazoa > Arthropoda > Insecta > Hymenoptera > Agaonidae > Wiebesia > Wiebesia pumilae. The sequence goes on from JACCHZ010000121.1 coordinate 1,745,605, forward strand.
AAACAACGAACGGCTTTCATTGGGGATTGCATGGGTTAAGTTAGGCTATCGAGCGGACACTTGGAGTTGCAAACTCCTACTTTCTCTGTTGTTCTCGTTTACGTAAGATTCAGCAAACGGGCTTATATTGTTGCAATATGGCCTAATATCCTTTGACACGTAATTATGATTTTCGCTTTACGTCGCTTTATCTCGAGCTTAGGGGCTCGCTCTTTTTTGACGTCGCACAATTTATAAAGCTGCATTAGATTCTTCTCTCGTATTTGAAAAGAAAACGACGAGAAATAAATGAATGCTTCGACACCCACACAGAGCCACGCTCAAGCTCGTGTGTTCACGCAGGACAGAAAAAACGCTTCTATGATACATTACTCATCTTGGACTTTATTTCCAACACACGGGCAAACGCGCACAGACGTATAACCAGTGTCTTACTCACCCAGCTTCTTTTCGTCGACTATAAAATCGCGAGTAATCGCGAGGGTGGCGAAATGAATTTCGCGGGTTCGCATGTTGATAAAGTTTCGAGGGAAGTATATATTAGCTCGACTTAAGGCGACGCAATGGTTCTCATAGTGTGGCTTGCGATTTCGCTCGACGATATGAGTAATATGTCGTATCGTAAATCCTCGACATCGGCGTATACGCGTATCTGTAAGGTATCTGTTTTACGTGCACGTCTTGTGCTTTCAAGCAGGAAATCCGCGATCGAGTGTTTAGCATTGAACGATGTGCGATAATGCGTTAGTTTGTCCAGCGATGAATTACGTGTACACGTGCCTCTGACATATTCTTGCGATTAAATGTGCAATTTACGATTTACGATATAAGTCTTAGGTTAAAATCATTTCTTCTCTCGGATATGACTTTTAACGCGTCACTTAATAAACTTGGTCGCATAATTGAATTTTCTCTCTATCCGGCAGCGATGTGAAGCAGAAGCAGGCAGCGACTCTCGTACTAAAAATGGATTAACCTCCAGGGGATAAAAGAAAAGAAACTCTACTTAGGATAGAGAGAATTGTTTTTCCTTCGAAATGAATCATTTTCGTTACCCCGCGATTCTTATTCAATGCGATACAAACGAGCACTAATACCTCGAGGCTCGTTACGTACGCGCACACTAGTGCACGCTTTGCTCCCCGACCGCGTGGACGGTATCGAGCGTGAATATACTCGTCTGATTTAGCGATCGTAAGAGCAGTGAGACGAAAATAAGTGCGCTTGGAACCGTCGCCGAGATTATCGTTGCGAGAAAGCGAGTTGGTGAGGGGCGGCGGGACAGATATCCCCGACTGCCTCGAGAGCGTTTATCCCGCAAAGTAATGTCCCTTCGACTTTGTAGTAAGAAGAGCGGAAGAGGCGCAAGGTAGAAGAAACAGAGGGTGAGCTCTTTAAAATCGGCGTGAAACGCACCGCGCGCTCCGACCCTCGCCGCAAATTTTTATTCATTGACACTGTGCGGCCGAGGAAGCACCCACTCAGAAGCCAAAAGACGCGGTTGTGCTCGTGGCGACGAGACGGTCTCCTTTGCGGTTCGCATCTCGCCTGACCCTTTTCTTTTTGCTTCTCTAGCAGTCGACCTGACACGCGTAAGTGAGCGCGCGTCCTTGAACTCGGGGATCCCGCTAATTGGTCAAGCTGCTTTCGACTGTGACTTTTTCCTATGGGATTAGGAATCGTCAAACGTTGTGTTTAGAAAATTGACGCCGCTGATATTGTTTGTTGAAGTACCCGAAGAGTGGATAAACTGTAACTTTCCTTCAAAGGCATTAAATAACGTTCTCGAACTGAGCAATAATCAGCGATCGAAAGTTGGTGGATCGGAGCACCGCAATCGACCGCGTATTTTTCCATTGTATTTTTCGATCTTTTCATCTTAAAAAATAACCCTCGCAATAACAAATTGACTTGACTTATTAAGCACTTAGTAATACGGTATCCGATAACGCGTCGCGCGATTGCCACTGGCTGCGCTTTTGAATAATAAATACGAAGAAATCCGCGACATTAAGGATGGCGGTGTCGGTAATTTGGTATAAGTCGGCGCTCAAAAGTATTTGGCACGTATAAACTGCGTAAAGGAATAAGATAAAGAGGCGCGTCTACGATATCTCCTCGGGCACAAGGAAGGAGCATCGCAACAACATCAGCAGCCCGCGATAACACACCGTCGATTCTCGATCTTCTCGTACAACTGCTCCTTGCCACTTTTGCCTCCCTTGCTCTTGGATTCATCGACGATCGAACGAGGCAGGGGTTCGAAGCTCCGGAAAGGAAAAAGGAGAAAGCGGAGAGCGACTTCATAAATCACGCGTCCGAAGTCCTGGGGATTTGGCCCAAGATCCGAGCGTCTTACGCGTGAAACAGGAATTTTTACGGTCAGCAAGATTGTACTGTTATGCCACTGAATGTACTTACCAATTGCAATAGATAAATAAGAAGTAGCGCGATGTCGGGCTTATTTTTTCGTGCTCGAGGAATTTTGTTGGTCCTATAGTCAACCGATAATGGGGACAATGTTTTATCGATTATATCGGTGATGAAACGCGTCGAGTCCGGTTTTCAACGATAATAGGCGCACTAGAGCAATAGTATCGATAATTATTTCGCAGTAGTATCGACGACAAATTATTTCGTCATTGTTTCAGGTGCACTTTTGCTCATGAGCGCTGACGTTTCGCGATTATTCGCTATTTGCTCGAGGATATCGAGCACAGGCTCCTTCCAAATAGGAGTAATTGCCTGGTAAAGTCATCGTGCAAATGACGCGTATCGCGTATTGTTCTTCGGGCAGAATCAATTGATGAAAACATTCAAAGAGGCTAATCCCTTGGCTAAGCCCTAATCGACTTACAAAGTTACACGCACATACCAATACCGCTGTCGTGGCTTCGAGGCTTAACGCGCGCACTCCACGGTACTTTATTTATTCGCCCACCAAGGAAAACGGCGCTGTAAAGAAGTTCCTCCTCGTCTGGCAGGGCTGACCGTTCTCACAGTAAATATACAGGGTGATTTGCAACTTTGGGCGCGAGAAAATTCGGGGTGGCTGTTGGTCTTTCCTGACAAGGCACATGCCTGCCCAGCCTGATTCACGATGCTGCGGTAAATTTTTGCGGAATTTACAGCGGTTTCGCTGCGTCGACGCGTAGCAGCCATTTTAACAATAAGATATGTTTGCTGGCAGCGCGGCAACGGGACGAATATTTGCTCCATTATTGCGCGTATGCGCGGACATTGGCTGGGTTGGTTTACTGGGTCGATAATTTATGGTAATTGTAGGAGATGCGAAGGTTTTATCACGTTTATCACTTATTTTTATCACTCTTCGAGCACTTTCAGGCAACGCGGTATGCGAATAATTATCCAATTGACTTCGTATGGTTAATGCCCTTATCTCGCATCGTTGCTTTTTCTGCTCATATTCGACATCGGCATTCGAAGCTCAACGACATTTATGCCTACGTGAGTCGTTAAACAAGACACTGTTTCGAATTACTTGCCGTTTGAAACAGGCCAATGGATCTTGGTTAATTCCGTCGACTTGTGAATTTGGTATCGGAAGGTCGTTGCACAGTCTTCGGTACACACTGTTTTGTGGTGCTCGGTTCTCCGTTTTTCACCGAGTGTAATGATTCTTCGGTTGTGACGTTATCGCCAGATTCGTGGTCGTCGGATCGCTTAAATATTTCGAGCTACGTGTTGCGATTTTACTTCGAAACCGCAATTTTAATCGCAATTTGTACCATTTAGAGGAACTTTCTTAATTAGCCAATTAGTCGAAACGCCTAATTCGAACAGAAATTTGAACGATGATAAAAACGTAATTACAATTTATAAGAATTAGATTAATCGTCTCGCTATTCGGTAGAAAATTATACGAAATTACTGCCCATTAATAATGGAGAAATTTCTAAAATATTTATTAATTACTGGCTCTTTGCAACTGAAATTATACTGCGAATTCGATGATCCATCTTTGCTTTCTCCATTTGGAATTAAATATAAAAGGACTCCGAATAGGAAATATCCCGATTGAATTAAATTTTATTCGATAGAAAATCTGTCGATACTGTCAATTAGTTCACGTGAATTATGAATTTGACGAAATATCAATGCTTCACGGGAAAAAAGGAAATTTTGAAGGAAATAACTCGACTAACTTAAAAGCACTCGCGGAAATAATTGCGCTCGAATTTCGCGGCGCTCGATCATTTTCCTATAAAGGAGTATTTTGAAGATTCGAGAGGATAGAAGGAAGACTGGTCAGGCCGTTGACGGCCACTCGTTCATCATGTTCTGGATTTAGAAACGTTCGCTTGGTTGGTTATATCCCTCGGACATTTATGGACCTCAATCCGTAATAAATTCCAGTGCTTCGGCCGTAAAAAAGAAATTCGAAACGTACAAATTTTGCCGGTCGTCACCCTATAAATAATTGAAATTCTATGGGATTGAGAGGAAATCATATTAGTCTTTATGTGGGTTGAATTTATAAAAGAATTGTTAAATATTTATTGGGAAAGACAGCCATTAAATTACCTGTCTAGAAATAAAGAATGAATTTGCAATTTTCTTAAAAGTACATTGCCATTATACGAATATAGCATTAATGGCCGTTTACGATTATCTCGTAATAAATCAAAGTCCTGTATCGATCAGCACCATTTATAAAAATTGTTCTGGTCAGTTAACGTAATTAATCACGTATACATATATTCTGGATTAATAATATTTTTTAGTAAGAACGTGGCCAGCTATTTTTAATTGATTATCGTAAATAATTTACTTCAAATGAGGATACATTAACTTCTTGTATTTTTCGGGTCCAATGAACAATATCGCTCGTAAATCGTAAATCGTAAATCGTAAATCGTAAATCGTAAATCGTAAATCGTAAATCGTAAATCGTAAATCGTAAATCGTAAATTAATCGGTAATATCGCTAGTATTACCATACTGTAATATTGATTTTCACTCGTAATTACGTAAATAGAGAAGAAATAGATACATCCTGCAAGATCGATCTAAATTTCTACCGATTTCAAAAAATGTAAACGAACTTGTAAAATATTTACGAATTAATGATGCGTGAGCCGTAATCACCCAATCGGTGCTTAATAATGAAAGAAGGAATCACACAAACGTAACAAGCACAAACGAAATAGATTGTTATGAATATCGACACGTTGAGAGCAATTGAAACTTAAGAGAAATGATTCTGCGAAATCCAAATTTCGACTCCCGTATTATCAAGGACTCGTCGACGTGCGTAACGCACATCAAACGGCACGCACAAGCTGACAGGATGTAAAAAAGCCTTAGAAGAGTGGCTCGATCCAATCATCACGGTTACGAGGCACTGCGATATCTCACGCGGGAGATTACGAAACGACGGACTCCTGGTGATACGGCAAGAGACACTCGCCGACCTTTTGAGCCGCGCGCCTCCGACGCCGAAGGTCCCCGATAGCGCATACGCAACGCCTACAGATATGCAATAATGAGCTAATGTAGATAATAGGATTAGAGCCCCGACCGAGAATCTCCTTGTAATTGGCCGGTGAAAAGGCGAGCTTGGTTCCGCTAATACCGGGTCAAGTTCCCTTTCCAAAGACAACTTTACTGGACGCGCTTTATCGTTAAGCTTAAGAGGTTTATACGGAGCTTTGCGAAGCCAAGGACGCGCGACGCGAACCTTTGGAAGTATCGGCGATCGCTCTGATCTCTTTCCTCGAGGAAAGGAGGTTTTGCTGGCCCTTACCCCCTATCGTTCTCTTCCTCTTGGCACAGTTGTTGCCGAGTTGTCCCCGACGCTAAACGCGATTTTATACTCCGATTTGCTAGTCCCCAAAGAGAGCAGACAAATGGACAAAACAGCATCCTCGAACGAAGAAGCGGAAGAATATTTCAATTTGATTACACGGCAATGATGTATGCTTGAAATTTTGTTTCCTCTCTCGTTATCCATCTCGCTACTTACTACTTGCCTTTCGCCCGACAAGCTCTCGAAATAAAAACCAAACATTCGATTAAAATAACAGTCCGATAAATTTCGAATATCCAGTGGGACTTCATCTCTCTTCAACCCCTTGCGTCAATTCAACCTTTAGACGGACTTTCTTATCCGACTCTCGTCTCAGTGTCAGAGATTTTATTAAGATCCGAGCGACCTTAAGCTATAAATGCAAGGCGCCTTCGTCTGTAAAGGCTAACGCCCCCCTTTTCTCGTTTCTCGTGCAGGGATCGCGAGCTTTCCTCGATCACCGATGTCCACACCTCCGCCATAAGCCCGAGAAATCGTTACGACGTTCGGTTATCCAAACTCGTAACTGCCTGAGCGATCTCGGCCGATATCGAATAAAGGACAGATCGAAATAATGCTTCCGGAATACATAAAGATAACAACTAATTATTGCGCATCGCAAATGTAGCGTTCGGCGCAGCTTGGCATTCTTTCTTTTTCACCGTGGGTTATCGGGGTATCACGTCATTTCTCGAGGTGAACAACACGTCCGCTCCAAGATGGAAGGTCTCCCCTTATATAAATCCGTCATTGTTGTTTGTAACTTTGGTGCTCCTCGTCACCGAGCGCGTAAAAATTATTACATTGAATGATCCTCGATTGCTCGTACAACGGCGACCGATTCCACGGGCTTATCAGCGATAGCGTTCTAAATTATACGAGTGATGGACAGGTCGGCGGAAGCGTTGGATTTCCAACGAGTCTACGGACAAAAATAATCGCTCGCTTAGTTGCGCTCGTACCTCTTTCCAAACCCCAAAGAAAAGAGAAACAAGCGAGAGCGCGGGAGCGCATTAGCAAGAGCGTCTTAGGCTATCGGCTGCTGTCAACGCTTGTCGTCAGCCCTTAACGTTTCGTAGGTGGCGCGATTTCTTCTCGTGCTTACCCATAAGGCGGCCGGCGAGGGATGGGGAGGCGGGATGGGAGATACTAACGGTGGCAATCCGGTCAAATCTCCTCCACTATAAACGGCTAAACAAAGAGCTCCATTCTTTACGCCCGGCTTGGCTCGACACTGACCGACGTTCGCCCCACCCCCTGTACCGACACGCTGAGCCCTTATCGTCCGTTGTCCACGGCTCTCGGCATCATCCATCTAATTCGAGGCGTTGCCCGGACTTCGGTCCCGCTCTCTTTTTTTCTCGGCTGCTCGCAGATTTCGACGCCGAGTGCGGCTCCTTCCACAGATTTAGGACTTTCTTCGGGGCCGACAGCCCTTGCGCATCTTACACATACGCTCGGGACTCTTGGCTTCTTCGATACCCATCGACGTTCCAATTTTTTATGGACGCGTGAGATACGATTAAGCAGGCGCTGAGTTACGGCACTTACTTACAGCGTTGTTTATTGCGTTGTTTATTGCGTTTTTAGGCCGTTTTTAGGCCGTTTTTAGGCCGTTTTTTCCTCGGCTAAATACGCCTCGACCAACCGAAATGAATTGCCAAAGTATTTAAACGAAATGACTGCTGAAAGAAATTTCTCGTGCTCGATTTTTTTGTTGGTTCATCATCGATTTGTTATCATCGGTATTTTGCCACGTTCGAGGTTTCATTAAACGTAGTGCGTAACGTTGATTTCGGCTCGTGTCGTTGTTAGATTCGCAGCGCATCGTAGGCACTTTGTAAAGGATTCCCTTCTTTTTTTCCAACGTAATTATGCGAACGCGTGGGATAATAAATTTGACGCCGCTGGGCTACGAACATACTCCGATCGATGTACCTTCATCTGCAGCTATGGAAATAAAGGCTAGGCGACAAAGAGAAGTGCAATAAATAATAAAGCAGGTGCAATGTCATCAATCTCAATAAAAGTTTCCGCGTTTAATTCAATTCAACTCCTAATCAGTTTTAAACAAAAAAGCCCGAGGGGAGTTCTGGTTGTCGTTCGTACTCTTTCTTATTCGCTGTGTACATCCAGATATCGTGGTACATTCCCCTGGAAACTGGCTACGCGGGTAAGGGAAATAAGGGTCTCGTTCCTCTTTTTTCCTTTCTTAAGGAAAGCGAGAACAAAAAAGAACGAAGGAGGCGAAGCTGCTCGACTGTCCATAATAAAAGACATGCGCTGGATTAATGTCGCGCGCACAGACACTGTCTCGAATCCAATCAACATTACGCCCCAACAATAGGCAGCCAACCAATCGCCCTCTCGAAGCGCCCAATTCGATATTATCAACACGGCGACCCTCGATTAACTCGTCAACCAGCCTGTGACTACGATTCCAATACTTTCTTCCTCCCTCCCTTCCCTTCATCGCCTTCACGCTCGCTCCCGCTCCCGCTCCCGCTCCCGCTCGCTCTCTCTCTCTCTCTCCCTCTCCCTCTCTCTCTCTCTCTCTCGATCTCTAGCCTTTTTTATTACCTATATACTTGCTCATCTCCTCGTACTTTCTTACTTTTTCTTAAATAAAAAGATATTTAAAAAAATCGCTATTGACCTTTTCTTAAATATATAATCTTTTCGTGAACTTTTTATCGACTATAGCGCACGAGCGCCTTGTTTAATTCACGCTCGGTTTCCTATCTATACATTTATATTCTTACGGGATTTCTTCGAAGGACTTCTGACAATTTCACCGGTTGAATAATATGCATTCGTTATTTTTTTGAAATCTTAACTCGTGTCAATCTTTAGGTTAAGTCAAGACTGCAGGAAATATCTAGATGTTACGAAATATAAACGTGTAAGCATATTGATCTGATCGCCATTTAATAAATTTCACCCAATTTGTAGGAAATAAATTTTTACTTCCTCATACTTAGCGAATAATAAGTGTACAAGAGTTTTGGCTACTCAAGAAAAAACTGCCTCAAAATAATGATGCGACGTCGACACTGTCACCCAATTTAATGACAGAGGGAATCAGTCTTATACTGATTTCTTCTCCTACCCGCTGTTCCCTTTTTTACAAATCGAAAGTGCCTATTTACTTCTTCGGTCCCTTTCCTTTTCTAAAAGAAAATACAAAAGGTTTATATACCTTTACAAAAGGTTTATCCAGTATACCCGTAATAAGGTGCCGAACAGAAACATTTTTTAAAATAATCTTCCTGTTATTCAACTGAAATGATAATAATAATGTAATAATAATAATGGCAATATAATGTAAATAGAACTTATTATTGTTCGTAAGCAAGGTTTGATACTCGTCAATAAAGAGTATCGTATAAACACGAATGTAGCTCGCAATTACACAATGCAATATTTCACCGAAGTTTTATCACCTTGGTAAATACCGAATAAGACAAAGACTTCCAGTTTTCTTTTTAAAAAACTGAAACAACTTTGGATGAATTGTTACTTAAAAACCGCTTCATTTCGGTTCTAGTTATTTTTTATACTCAGGGAATCGAATACGAAACCCACAGATCTTAGTACGTTTTTACCTCTTGATTATCACTTGCATTAACCGATTATTATCATTATGTAAATGGTGCATCATTATATTATGTGCATTCTTGGACTAAAAGACTATAAAATGACGCGTTATTCTACATTATTTCCTTTAACACTGGACTAGCTTAGCCACACCAACAACAACAAGGTATTTACATTCATAAACTTTTCAGAAAAAATGTAAATTTACGAAAAGCACGCGGTAAATGTTCCCATTTTGTTTCTACCCTCGAATTACAAGTCTGCAGTTAAGCACACAGTTTGCTTTGAATCAAACAAAGAAATTACGTTTACTTCGCTATTATAACAAATGTACGCAAATTTACAGTCCAAAATAGGACGAGTTTAGTCAATCTCTTACCACGATTAGGATTAAAATAAATTCTGATACGCTGTGAATGTTAATTAGAATTTGCGCATACCGGTAAGAAGCCTGCCGTTGAAAAAGATCAACGTTGCGCGCTCGATTGCCAAAGAGCGCCACCTAGCAGCGAAAAATTGACCCCCTCTAGGAAATTGGCAGCGACTGGCAAAAGGGCTGGCAAAAGGCGTCCGTTGATTGCAGGAATGGCGAGCGAAGTAAGGGAAGCGGGTTCACAAAGGACTGCAAGTGTTTTACGAGGCCGGATAACGCGATGAAAGATGCGAACGGCAGCCAGTCATGTTTAAAGGTCCAGCACACCGCAGTGACCGCGGCACTGAGCGCCATGACCGATCCGTCCTCGATCTCGCTCACTTTTCTTCGCGCGCACAATGGCCGAGTGTGGGGGGCAAACGGTCGCGACCGTATCCCCGTAATATATCAGTTCCGTATTCTAATGTCTGGAGCGGTTGATCCGAAAAATGCCGACGCAGCAACGCAGGACTCGTGAACGTGTCAGTCGTGCAAGTTCACATGGCGCGTTCCTACTGCCTTAAACATCTTTGTCTCTCCCTCCTACTGGATCTCTCGCTCACCCCGGTTCGCTCTAAACGCGTGCATTTCCGTTAATAATTCACTTGTAACGCACAAATTGCGTTAGAAATAGCAAAATTCTCATATTTCTCTCGGATTAATGCCGTTGGACGTTTTGCGGTTGCATCGCGTTCGCGTACGTGTCGTGAAATTTCACACGACGAATAATTAGTTTTATATAATATGAAAAACAGTCGTACACCTCGCACTAGTATTTAATCGAGTATTTAGTAATGATTTCAAATATAAAACTCGAAAATAAAAGATAAAAAGGTAGTGCGTGAATAATTGTAAAAATAAATGATGTGAGCCCGGCATATTTTCAAGACATAAATCTCAATAAACACTCTGATGAAAAATGCATCTAGTCTTACTCACCACTCACGCAAACTAATAACAGATTGTCTATGGACGAAGTCTAATAATTACTTATCATGAATGCTGGAGTATCAAAACATATTTGTTCAAATACATTACGAGATGTGTTGCGAGTATTGTTGGCAAAATATGCGTGCATAATCTTTTGGAAAGAAATTTCAACGAAAGTTGCTGAAAAAATATTACGCTCCTAAAAATTTCTATTATCTATTCGTGTAATTAATAATATACTGTCAATATTAAATAAAATAAATATTTGACTTGTAATTCTTCTTTCGCTCAAAGAATCTATTATTATTAATACTATTCATACTTTTTTGTATTCAAACTCTTTTCAGTACAAGCCAAATAGAATTTCTCATCCGAAGAAACGTTTAAAGTTTCACGTACGTTCGTTTTTGCATATGTAAATAAAGAAGGTTATAGAATTTTTACAAGTTGATTGCTCTTATTATAAATTGTATTCCGTTTACGCTGGAATTGTTACAAATAAGAACGTTTAAGTGACTACTTCGAAGAATAAATTGAAGAAACAATTTTATCACAAAGTTCCCACATAATTTTCTTTCCATGTTAAATATTGAAACGGCCATGTGTCGGAATTTATGTTTTACATTATAAAAGTCTTATTTGCGCTCAGGTTGTTAAACCAGCGGAACGAGACTTTGCCAATTTTCTCAAGTGCATTATTGAGAAATTCAGCGTTTTCTCCACAACCTCATCCCTAGATAAGTAAGTTACAACTTACTTTAAGAGAACGATCTGAAAGACCTTGCATTTCGATATTAGCGTGAAATTATCAATCGTGGCGTGCAACGTTCAACGTGAAAAAACACACCAGCACGGATTACTCGCCAACTTTCCATGCTATAAGCGAGTACTTCGCAAAGAGTGATTTAAGCGCAATCCAAGACAACAAGCCCAAGATGAAGCCTACAGTCCATACAGGTACGCGAGGTAATAAGCGATTCGGTAACAACTGCATGTTGCGCAAGGAGACGATGGTCGAGTCTCGGTGCACCGACGATCGCAACGACAAAGACGTCGCAAGCAGGAAGGAGAAAGTCACCCGCGCCCATCCCGCGCGATCCTTTCTTCGTGGTGTTGAGCACAATTGCTCTAATCCCATGATACTCGTGTCGATCATTAGCGCAGACGCGCGCGCTTTCGACCGGATTCCGCTTATAAGCTTCGCGATAATATTGCCACGAGAAATTGCGATGCCAAGTGTCTTGAACCCTCTGGACATCTTTGGCACTTTGACGCTGATCGAGTCGCTCAGTATCGGAATAAATACGCGTTAAGTAGGAGTAGTGTATCCTTGCGATCAAAGCAACTCATAGGTGTATTAATTTACAAAGGCGACGAAGACAGATGAAAAGAGGTGATATGAGTTGCGATAGAATCAATAGATCGCCATTGGAGTAGATTCGCAATTCCTCTGTAACTTATATAAATGTAGCTTATAAATGTTAACGAATTAGAAGAAAAGCAGCATTCGTCACGTGCGATAGAAATAGAAACGTACGTATATTTGAGATCTCTCTGTGTTATATAAATAGAATATGCGTGCGTTTGATTTACACGATGTAGTTTAATATATCTTGCACGACTGGTGTCGTCTTCGGTGCTTTGGCGAACGAAATCCGAATAAAGTGTTATTTCCTTTAACGCGATCGTGTATTCGATGAAAATTACGTCAGCCATCGGGACGAACGCGCATGTGAAAATATTTTTTTCTTCCGGTATCGAACGAGCCTTCGCGTATAATATTTTATAATCCGCGGCGAACTGCGGAATAATTCAATCGACCGAATACACGGACGAGATTGATTGAAAATAATCTGCCATCGCTCTGCTTAATAGATAATACCCGCGTTCTATAATACCATAAATATTTTTATGAAAGAGGATTTATTCGTTTTGTTTTCAAAAAGTGGTATTAACAATGGGAAGGAATGAATGCTGCTCGCCGCATGAAACTAGGAACAAAAGTCCCCGGCTAATGAAATGTGCTCGAACGAATAAAATTATCTTATCTGTGATTGCGCGCGTAGCACTTTGTTTTTTAACAGCTAGTGAAAGAGCAAATTCTTAACAAGAACGCGGCTCTTTCGAGCGGAGTAAACAATAATACAATGACAAGGCGGTTAAACTTTGGTTAAACTCCGAAAGCTAACGCGACAATTCTAGGCGACTCTTTCGACTTTGCACGTCTTTCCGTTACAATTCAACAGTCGCTTTCGCGAGCTCAATTTGATATTTCAGGAAACGATGCTCCAAGAGAAAGAACTGCAAGTGCATCTAATCCAAAAGGAGCAAAAAGAGGCACGACCCGAGTAAGAAAAAAATGGTGTATAACGAGTGAAAAAGAGGGAAAAGCGAGGAAGTAAAGGAGAAGTTGCGGTGCTCGTTCGTTTTTTCTTCTCTCTCTCTCTCTCTCTCTCTCTCTCTCGTTCTCTCTCTCTCGTTCTCTCTCTCTCGTTCTCTCTCCTTCCCTGGATGCGCGGCACTCGCGCGTAATTTACTGCCGCTGAGTACTCGAGTCGACGCGCGCTTTTTTTAAATAGTTTTCGCCCGCCCGCGTTTAACAGCTAAGCGCCACTGTTTCCTTCTCTCTTTTTCCTGCATCTTCCTTCCTCGGGCGCTCGTCGAGCTTTGCAATAACAAGCGAGTCGCCGCCTAATTGTGATTTCTTCCTCTGTTTTTCCCTGGACAACTTTTCAACTTGGAGCACGTGGCGAAAAATAATTAGTCGCTCATCGATGCGTCACATTCCAGCAGGTCTAGCATTTAATAATACCACCGATTTCATAAGTCTCGTGCCATTAATTATAACCTTCTCCGTCGGTTGGGCTTATTTATTATTAACTTACAACAGTACTCGCAAATTAATACAAGATACCTGACCTCGTTATCAAAAAATCCCTCGGTCCCGTCCGCTTTTTTTTTTCTCTCCCTCTTGTCGTCGGCTCTTCCCACGCGCCCACGCACTTTCCTCTTCAACACCGCTGTCGGCGACTTTCTCTCTCGGGTTCTCAGATAAAAAATTAGCCCGAGAACTCGCGCAGGCGTTTCCACCTTAAATCATATATTTATCGCGACATTAATTCAACCCTTTTAGAGGCGGCATACCCCTTTTTTCCGCGCTCGGAGTTTCGGGACAGGAACCCCCATCTCCCCCGCCCCCGCCCCCCGCCCCCCGTCCCCGGCCCCCGGCCCCCCGTCTTTACCGGCTCGCCGCTAATTTCTCAGATTCAAGTATTTTTACGCTTGTGCAGGTTACACGCACGCATTCGCATACGCGACGACGGGCTTAAAGCCTTTCGTTTATTATTTAGAGGGGCAGCTTCCAACGCTGTAACAGCAAAGGCAAGGCGCACCGCCAAGCACTGATATTATAAAGAGGGATGAAAACGCGCAGGGGACGGAAAACGCTTACCCTTTTCACGTGACACGTAGTATTATCTGTTCTTACATTCTCGAGGTCCCGGCTACAATCCTTTTTCCTTCCTCCATTCATTTCCGCCTCGTTTATACCATCGGCATCTCGCTCGGATTTTGTTGGATTCCGTACCATTGGACGTTTACAAGCGCGAACGTGCAAATGCACAAAGAGTCGAAGATCGATAGACGTCGTGTCACTTGGTGCGCAACTTAGTCCTGTGCGATAAACGATAAACTCAGTTTATCGTATCTCGGCTTCGGTAACGCTATTGTCGTTATTATTATTGTACCGAGTAAATTAGTCCCCAAGGATTTGTAATCGTGGGGCTGACGAGGTGTGTAATGTACAATTTCTTCCACGTGCAAAAACACTTTCTTCTCATTTTTCTTCCCTCGCGTGCTTGGAAGCTGTCGTTATCGTCGTTTTTCACGCGCTGTCATGACTTCGAATAGAATTACAGCAACGCCAAACGTACATGTGCGTTCGCAAAATTCATTGAACTGCGGCGTAAGGGAGAATTAATTTGTCTTTTTCAGAACCGTGAGCACTGCGAGAATCATCATTGGGGTCTTATTTTTGTCGTTAATGTAATATCGGGTACTCGGCGAGTGTTGAAGTACTAAACTAGAGCATCGATGGACGAACGTCACTCTCTTATCGATGCTATCCTCGACTAAATCTAATTTTACAGTTTATTCGTCTGTCCCTTGATGCACTTTCCCCGCTACTGTTTCTTCATTTCTTCAGAAATTCTACATTTTCTACGTCGCTGTTTAGCAACGGTTGCACCTCGAAGTGTAGTTAAGCTTCAGAGTCGAGTGCGAACGATACCTTTCGGCAAACTGACTTTTATAAATATTTTGTAAATTATAAAATTGCTTCCAGGGTTATTTATCCTGTGGTAAATTGAAACTTCCGGGCCGAAAGAGGAGAGGTTAATTTATTCCCATATTTTTATTGCTCGCTCTATACATTTATGCGAGATCTCTTAGCGCCGCATAATAACTAGGGAATATGTCAGTGGGGAGCCTTTGTGCTCGTACACGCGGTACATTCGTTTACGCACGCACACTCTGTCTCACACACACGCACGCACGCACGCGCACACGCACACGCACGCGCACGCACGCACCGCCCCTCTATTGGACCCTCCTTATCCCGCCGTCGGTCTCTCTCGTTCTCATTCTATTTCGGGCCTCGATCATGAGAAAATACATCGATGTCACTGTATTTTCTTGCTCATTCTGCAAGCGATTTAGTGAAAAAGGAGAAGTGCAATAGCGCCTCTTGA
Organism: Wiebesia pumilae; assembly: GCA_018907045.1. Lineage (NCBI taxonomy): Eukaryota > Metazoa > Arthropoda > Insecta > Hymenoptera > Agaonidae > Wiebesia > Wiebesia pumilae. Next base: position 1,761,101 of record JACCHZ010000121.1, read on the forward strand.
AGGAGCGCGCATTCAATGGGCGTTTTCTTTGTGACTAATTGTTGCAGTGCCGAGTTGCCGCGTTAAGCTCCTTACGCGCGATTAACCTTCGTTGCGTTCCTGGGCTGGAAATTTTTCCTTCCACTCTTTTCTCCCTCGAGTTTGTTGCTCGAACGGCCAAACTAGACTTATGCCGTGATTTCGCTGCTACTGTTTCCTTGGCATAAATGTGTTTTCCTTTCTGCTTTCAATACGTGTCAAGTGCTCATCGTCCATCCGCGTATTCCAAATGCGTCCTATTGCTTTACGTCGTTATTTATTATTGCCGTTTTTCTTCCTTAATAATGTAATTTATATTATGAGGTAATATTTAACGCTTATATTTAAAGGTGACGGACCTTTCAAAACATTCTATTATCTCGTTGTAAAGCTTAATTCACAATGGCAATTCGTCGCAACTGTCGGAATCGTGTGAATTTTTAAATATCTTAATTCCGTTGGTTACATAAATTTGTTATTCCGAGAGCACCGTAGTGTTATGTCATATACATAACTACCAGGTTTCAATAAATTGAAGGCGTAGTTATTGTAAAGCCATGTCATCGATTAAAGTGGTATTTTGAGAGAAACCATTTTTATGTGTACCGAGTCGTGTGTACAATTGTTGCGCATACCTGCTACATTGATGGACAAAGATAAACTGTAGCGTTTGTAAGGTTGAGTAACCCGCATCTTTGTTACTCTGACAGGGTTCGCATTCACAATTCCTAAGAAATTCTTCCTAGTAAAAGATAGTCACCAACGCTCCATTGGTACCGTAGTGTAACCAGTACCCACATGTACCTGTTACCGTTCTAAGTAATGCAACGTTAATAAATTCTGTGTACAAGTCAGCGTGATAATTATGGTAGTTTTTATCACACTCGGATGCACTGAATTCTGGTAGAATTTAAAAAATATTCGTAATTTATAAATCCCGATATGATTTCTGGTGTACGCATTTACGCTGTCGTAATGTGAATCCGTTTACACAACAGCTATAATTGTCATTATGATAGTGCGAATAGTAATATTAATTTAAATACTGCACTTATGTCTCTGAAAAAGTGTTCATTGTAAAGAGCAAAACTGGGATTCCAAGTAAAGGTTGAAAAAAAAATGAAAGGGAGAGAGTGAGATCAGACGGAGGAGCGAGCGATGAAGGAAAGAGCAGGAAAAAGAGACAGAGCGCATTGGTTCTTTGATGGGCCGTTGTTTGTTTAATAAATACATATTTAGTACATATGCGCGAGAGCGACCGGCTGTGCAGAGTCGCTTCGAGTCCGCCTTCCTCTCTCTCTCTCTCTCTCTCTCTCTCTCTCTCTCTCACTCTCACTCTCTCACTCTCTCACTCTCTCTCTCTTCTCTCGTTGTTGTCATAGGACCGCGCGTTAAGCTGCTTCTTACCCTCCTTTCTCGTTCTCTCTCTCTCTCTCTCTCTCTCTCTCTCTCTCTCTCATTCACTCACGTCTTTCTCCGTTCGGCTCTGTACATTGTGTAACGAAAGGACCGAAGAGAATATTATGCCACGCTGTATACGCCTCTCGGTAAACGTTTTCTAGGCCTCTTTATTTGCTGTTGATCTCTTGACGAGAGAGAAACAGGAAGAACGGAGAGGGATAGACTGAGAGAGAATATCAGTACACGCGATGGAATATACACTTATCGGCACCTTTTCTCGCGTAAATACTTCCTAAACTTTTAATGAAAATTGTTTGTTTGTTTCCGCTTGTTACAGAGTTCATTATGGTCGATAACATAAAAAAAAAGAAAAAAAACCCGGTGATATTTCTTTCTACCTAGAACTATGATAATTACGCCTGGTTAAATATTAAAATATTAAAAAACAATTTTATCACGGCCGAGATTAAATACTACATTTGTTTTCAGCGATGACGTACAAAGGTGTTGTCCGTAAACACAAAGTATCGCAAATGTTTGCCTTGGTGTTTGTTAGACGTTTTACGGAAATGTTTGCGTCTTTTGTCGAAGAAAAATGATACCGACAGTTACCGTAGCAGCTACTAATAAATTATTTTCACGACTATAAGAAAAAAGTCGAATCAATGACGATAAAAATCGTACACCTTTTACAATGGCCCGCTATACCTGTTACCGTATTTATCGAAAAGATATTACGCGATTATCAACGAGCGTTAAGATAGAGCGGTGCGCTTAAGAGTAAAGCATAAATAAAGAGCAGCGTTGTTTCTCCAGTTCAACCGACCGAACCTCAAACGTTAAAAACTTAAAAGCTCGAAAGAAGTGAGATTCGTAAATAGGTAACCGAGCGAATGAAGTAATACAGGGTGGCACTTGAGAGGCTGGAGCAACTGAAAATAAGGCAATAGTGTATATTCCGAATAGTCTCGCGCGCTTCTTACAAGGATATAAATAACCCGTTTCACGAATAAACAGCCTGTACATGCCGTGCATTAGAAAATAACATCGACAGCCCTGTCCCTCACCGATCGAACGTTCCACGAAAGTTCGCTCCTCGTGTTTTTGCTTGCCCCTCTTTCCTCCAAAAAATTTCTGCTCCTCCTTCTGGCTTTTTCGGCCTTCATTTTTCTACAAACACGACTCTGCGGGCGAGTTGTTCCGGCAAACGTCAACCTTTTCTCGGTAAAGCCCCTCGCGAGGTCTGCTTAATCTCGATACACCAGCCGACAGCATCTCTGGCCGCTGCTCCGACGCCTCAAGTGCGCGTACTTTTGCACAGGCCTTTCGGGTAATGCGCGAGTCGTACCGCGAGTCGTACAGCGGGCTTTCGGTGGAGGACTTGAGTCCGAGAGGGTGAAGCAAGTGAAGCCGAGCGGCAGGACTGTGGTAGGGAATCGTGCGTGCCTGCACTTGACGACAACAATTATCATATGCCTAAAGATCAAATAGATCCGTTGAAAGCTGGTGGCTGTAACGTGATATCGTCATCGTCGTTAGTATTATTACCGTTGTTGTTGTTGTTGTTGCTGCTGCTGCTGCTGCTGCTGCTGCTGCTGCTGCTGCTGCTACACAACAACTATTACCATTGTGTAATACTCTAACGGAATATTTGCAAATGTACAGTGAATAATTGTACGTTAAAACACTTGTTATCTCAAAGAGCAAACAGAGAAGCATTTGTTAATTTGAATAGCTTGTCTTACGATATACACTATCGCAAATTTTAATATCTAAACACGAGTATCTATGCTTTTCCAAAGTAAAGTACTTTTTTTCATTTGTCGATTACTTAACGAATTTATACGCCTACATTTCGCAGAAATTATTTCCGAATCCTATATAAGCATAGGTGCACACGTTCGATGGCATTAAAACTCCGTTTATCCGTCATTATGTTATACACGGAGTTATTTTGTTCGACAAGAAGTGGCACTAGAGTGTCGCAGAAAATTAAGCGAAACGCGTCACTTATTTCCCGAGCGTTCGATTGGAAGCCGCCGCCCAATGGCCGCACAATGCCAACTCCATTTCGGAAATTAAGTTCTATAAAGGAACAACCGCAATTTCCTCGTAATGAAATCACGCGGCCAACTGCCTGCAACCCCTCTTTTGGTCCATTCGCACGTAAACGTGCAGCCAACGCATCTGCTGACTTACAGACGATCAGCTGTCCCCGGTTAGAATAAGCGACGAAGAGCGGTAACGCGGCCACGTCAAGTGCGGATATTTCGCATGGTTTGCGCTCGCTGAATCGGTCGCTCGATATTAATCGCGTTGGTCGAGCACCGCGATTGATCGATAGAGCAGCGAGTATTTAGCTCCATTGGCTTCCTTCCTTACGTGTACCGTCGTGCGCGCGTCGATTCGCATTTCGCGTTGGAGATGCACCACGTTCGAGGACAGCCCTCAAAGGGCTTCTTAACCTTCGGCCTTTGAGCGATCGAGCGTCGAAGGGAGAAACGAGTACAAGATGGCGCGATTCCTCTAGCGATGTACACATGCCAGCATCCGACGTGTCTAGCGCGGCTCTCTAGCGCAGTCATTGACGAGCCTCTGAAGAGCATAAAAAAGAAGAATGTAAGATGAGAGTGGAAACGGCGCGTATACGGACGCGTGTGCGAGCGCGCGTATGGGCGATCGTTGGTTGTGTGCGCGCCATGTGTGCGTAACCACTCGTTGGAAAGAAACGTAGAAGGGGCGACGAGCGCTGACGATACGTAGAAAGAGAAACAGCGAGAGCGCGCGAGCGAACGAGGGAGAAAAGGAAGGTTTCTTCTTGCGAGGGGGTTCGGCGGGCGGTGGGTCGGCGGGACGGGACGGGACGGGACGGGACGGGACGGGGGGGTGGTGGTGGTGGTGGTGGTGTTGGTGAGCGCACGCAAGAGGGGAAGGCTAAAAGCAGGCCTGTTGGTTGGTTTCAACGATATTTGTTTATATTTACACAATAAGCAACACAGCCCCACCGTTCCGTCCTTCTCTTGCCCGCGTAATATGCACACTTTCGCGCTCTCTCTCTCTCTCTCTCTCTCTCTCTCTCTCTCGCTCTCTCGCTCGCTCGCTCACTCGCTCCTTCCCGCGCTCGCTCACGCTCTTTCTTTCTCGTGGCGGTGGCAAGGCTCGACGACGTAGTGCGCGGCCGCTTTTGGTTGCTTAGTCCTCGTTACTCCGCCGCGGCGTTCGCTCGGCTCTCCTGTGCTATATGCCAGATAAAAGGCAAAAGATCTTCGATTTCTCGGTAATCAGAGAAAAGAAGCCGAAAGGGGAATTCGCGGGGGAATCGATCGTTTTTCAAACAGGACTTCTCCCGGCTTGTGGACGCAGCTTAACCCTGGACATGCAAATCACGTGACGCGGGTTGCGCGCGCAAGGTTCAAGTTTGTCGCGGGTTTTTTCGCGCGCGTGCAGTGGCCGAGGAGTTGAGCGTGTCGTTGATGCCGACGACGAAAAAGAAAATGCTTCCCGTACTGCATATTAGAACGAGGTGCAGTGTTGAGGAGGTTGAGTGCTGATCTATCGGATTCCGCAGTTGCTGCAATGTGTTATTTAGATGATAATTATTAGTGCTTCGAGGTACTGGAATTCCGTGCCTGTTATTCGATCGTACCGTTGAAAGCCTGTGATACCGTTCATGTCGTCGCTACTGATCAACGGTTCTTTTTATTTAAGTACGTGGCCATTGTGTTAAACATTCAAGGGCTAAGTTTACGTTGTCCTTTACTTGGCACGTCCTTTTTTCAGCTTCGTTGTTTTATCTTTTGTCTTCTTTCTGCTCTTTATCTGTCGTTATCTGTGCTTCGGCTACCGACACCATTACGACACCAATAATCAACCGCAATTGAACATTTTGGAAAATCCGTGGTGAAATTACTCGTCGTGCAGTCTTAGATAAAGAAATTCCGATAGCGTTTAGTTTTTCATCGCTCACGATTCTCAATACTAATCCGATACAATTGGCATGATAAATACGTCGTTTCTCTTTTTCATCGGAGTAATGGCATATTAAACGTGTATAAGCAGTAACAACTGCGCTTTATCGGACGGAATGTAATTTTAATTAATCGTCGCGTTAAACTCTCCTGGCGTTATATCTCCATGAGAAGCATCGTATCAATATCAATTGTGGATTAAAAATTTCTCAACGGTTTACAGTATCGTTATTTAAGTTCTGTTGTATTTTAGAGTAATTAGGTACAGATGAACGAAAAGTATGTCAAAAAGTATGTCCAACCGCTGGAATAACAATGATTTTTGTAATTTGCCATTTTTGTAAATTAACGTTTACAATACTTTCAGTCTATTTTCTTATAAATTGTAAGAAAAACAATTTATTAGGGCAAACATTTGTTAAATTACGCATGATTGCGTACAGTCATCTGTAGCCGCGTCAATTCAATATGAGTATGTATATATTCCCTTAGGTAATTAGAGCGGTTGAATAACGAACGTAGTTACGGAAAATTTTCAACGCACATCTTAGGTAGAAATTCTCATTACTTATACGAAATTCCTTGCACGAACATTGATTGTCTTTTGTTATTACACGGTATACCGAAGAATACGTTAAGTAGCTGCTGCCTATTGAGCAAAAAAACGTCTTAGAAATTATGCGCGTCTTTTATTATCGTAAGATTCTCTTATTCTCCTTTTCAAAACCTTGGTACGCTACACTGTAGAAAAATATTTTTTCTCTTTCCTCTGTCTCTCCACCTTTGTCGCGGGTGCGTAGTAGTCTCGCAAAAGTGCGAGTCTTCGAAAATAACCGTGAAATACTATTTTTTCGTTAGAACATTGCTCTACAAGTTCTAAGCCCCGTTAATGCATTGAAGTTCCGTCGGAAGTCTGAATTCGTTCAGTCTTGTTCTCTTTCTCCATAAGTATCTGGATATGCATGAGACGATGACCAGTGTAAGTGCCAAAATGTAAAAATGGTAATTTTTCCCTAGGATGATGGCATAATGGATCATGACACGGATGGAGACGGTGCAATCAACTTGTCAACGTCCCAGCGACCTTCTGCTTCGACAACCCCGAATGGCGATACCCCTACCTATGGTCAGGATCAACAGGAAAGCGACCAGGTATACACACTTTCCTTTTTCTTTTTTTACCTAGACTTTGGCATTTTATGACTTTTAAGCTTAAGGATTGCAAATAGTATTGTCTTTGATTCATTGTATTTTCTCCTCGATGTCATGAAGTTTTTATGAGATCGAATAGATTGAATACACCCAGAAGAGTAATTATTGTCAAATAATGAATATCATTAATTGGTATCTTATAATGCAGCAAAGAGTACAAGAATCATAAATTGTCCACAACGAATCAATAATTTCTTACAAGCTGGCAAACATTAAAATTCATCAGCTAATTGGGATAAGAAATCGGCTTGACTTTCAAAACCTATAACTAGTCTATGGAGTAAAATAAATGTCTCTTTTATTGTATTTAACGTAATCGATAATTAGACCTTCTTGAATGAAAAATCGTCGATGTGACTTTTTTCGACGAGGCTGATCTTTACAAAACTTGAATAGCACGTAAAATTAATGTTAGCGTATGAATATTTATTAAGTTTCAATTAGTATGGAGGTTAAACAAGAAGACGTGTCGCAAAAGAATTTTCTTCCCACTAGGATAACCAACAGAAGTTGGATAAAATTTAATTTAAATTTCGGAAATTTATTTTAATTAAACACCTCCGTAAATTACGTTAATATAACTAAATGTGGCAATTATTTGGAACCTAATTACGGCGAAAATTATTGTAAACACAGAAGGCAATATCCTGAATTTCAATTTGGAGCATCGCCTAACAGATTAGTTTTTAACTGTATTGTTCAGCCTATGACAAATTACGAATTTAGAAATGCATTTTAAAATGCAGTTGAATCGTTGAAAAAAATTGTTACACCCAAGCGACAAGTTTGAATTCAACTAAACGCCTGTAGTTTAGTAACGAGGGTTAAGGAATTTACAAACATATTTAAAAGTATGCCGATAACATTAATTGATTTGTTATTACTGTTTCCTTGGGTCATTTAATGCTGCGAGGTTACTAACAAAGCCTACCGTTTCACCCATTTACATTTTTTGATTTCTAACTTCGTATGTCAGACTCACTTCTAAGGGAGGAGTTTTCGCGTGTGCTTGTCAGAAAGCACATCTTATTTTCACAATACGGGGTGTGAAGGTAATGCATTGATTCGGTGGATTTATGAAAGGGCCGCCATTGTAGGCCGTTGATTACCGATCGATGATTTATAAAAGCATTTTTCGAACGATCGAGATCACTTATTGCACTGCATTTGACACGCGTTTTATCGCGTTTACGCGCCTCTGAGAGCCATTACAAATTTCCCGCGTAAAAGTCCTAAATTTTTAATGAACTTCCTAAAGCTTTTTCATCTCTTAGCCTGAGAAGCATTTAAAATTAGATACCCGACTAAAGCGAGGTAATCATCATGCACGAATTCCACCGGAAAAAAGCGAGCCGCGGTAATACCCGTATCCCAGATCTTGTATCGCAAAACGAAAAACTCGGTGTAAATCGATAATCGACTTTTTTATCCCTCCGGCTTTTCGCCGCTCTCTTTCTCTCGATTCGCGGCTTATGTATGCGCCACGGTAGTTTCGCCCCGTAAAATCGAGCTCCGCGATTTCAAATTCAATTCAAAGTCCTGTGGCGGCGGCGGCGGCGGCGACGGCGACGACGAGCGAGAAAACGCAATATACTCCACCTCAAGTGGGTGCGAGACTGGGAAAAAAAGAGCGCGCGGGGGAGAGACAAATGTTTTATGGCACCCTAAAGCGTGACCTTTTTCTTTTGCTTTCATTCGCACCTTTCTGCCTGGATAAAAAGGCGCCTCGCGTTTATGTGCATATCCGCGAGTGCAGCAACCGAAATCTTTGTAATATGTTGGAGCATATCATCCCGCGATAAAGGCGGCACATCCTTTACTCTCGGTCCATATGACGGGAATTCATTTAAATAGGCGCGAAAGTTTTATGGGTTACGCGAATGACCCTTTTTCTTATTCTAACGCGAGGGGTGTTTTAGAAAAATACGTACTTACTTTTGTGAATATTTCGCCGAAGCTCATATCGTTTGCCCGTAAAAAGATTCAGCGAAAAATAACGCATTATGCATAATTATCTCGATGTCATTCGTGATATCCGTGGTAACGGTGTAATAATCCTTGAAGCACGGCTGTTAAAGTTACGAGAACGGGATTTCTTTTTTCTTATTTATATTTATAAACTATTAGTTACAATTGGTCGGCTCTACTAGTAAAACCTGTGAGTTCGCTTTGCGAACAAATTCCTTTTGTTTCGCGTGCTTCTTTTAAGGGGTGTTTACGCTAATTGTTTCAATCAAACGGTTAACAGTCTTGTATCGCATTTTCATAATCGCCACAGAAAATATTCCCGCTACGTGTTACAATTTGAGATCAATAATTTGAGATTACGAACGTACGAAATCTGAAATTTTAATGCGATTTTCTTAAGACTTATTTTCCAGCTTAAACAATATTGCCTATCTTGGCGAATTCATTCAATTTATTTTTAAGTTCTCCGCCGAAAACATTATATCCCAACGAAAATAATTATCGCCTTTATCGATTTCTCCAGGCTTTCCAAGCTTTTAAAATTTTTTTAACTGGTACTCTTTGCAAGAGAGTCGTTATAACCAATTAATCGTTTTGCGTAGCCCAAATAAAATAAATGTCTTTCATGAGTTTCACGTGTGCACATTCATGTTTGACTGCGATTAATCGATTAATTGTCGCCTGCTCCTGTAAACGAAGAGAATATTGCTCAGGTTATTCAGGTTTCAATTTGACTTTTAACTCAGTCGTGTACAAAGGCCTGTAAAAGAACGACATGGGAACTCATATCTGGTCTAATTACGAGAGTAATCATATTTCTCAGATAATAGCTTTTTCAAAGATAGTTCATCCACGAGTGCTTATAGGCCCGTTATCATAGATTAATGCTTAACATAAAATGTATTAACCGCGCACGCGTGCTTCTAACGAAATACTCAGCTCCGGAATAATAGCAATTTAGCGAAATATAAATAGATCGAGACCAAGTATTGAAAGAAATATAAATTTCAGCAAGTTCAGGGAACCCTTTCTCAGCTTATCAAGCACTCGTTTTTCGTTCCAGCGGAGAAGAAACAACATTAAACACTGTATTAATTTACGTTCGAGGAGAATCACGCGCTCGTATCTTGCCTCCCTCGCGATGTTACGCATTTTTCCTCGCTGTAAACCTGAAATTAGAGACTTTGAGCAGCTGCCCGTCCTTCCCGTCCTTCTCGGTCACGAGTACGCAACACACTCAAACACGACACACGCACTTTCTATCAGTCATCCCTCGCACCACTCGGAATTCGACGTTATAATCAGCTGATCATACTTGGAATTACGCGTCGATCCGAGAGGCATATCAGTGATCCGTGTAGTTGTAAGCGCATCAACCTAGGGGTGTATACTGTTTCTCTTGCGCTTGCCTCTGCGATACTTTGTTACACGTGTCTGCAAGAATCTTATCTACCTTTCCTTTTGAGAATCGAGACTCTTTTTCTTTTTCTTAAAGTGCACCTCGGACGGAATGTGAGTCGCCCTCGATGAGAGTATTAATAGATGCGCACTCTTGCAATTTAGGAAACTAAACACGCGAGATACATTGTCCGTGTGCAGCTCGTAAGAACAAAGTTTCGATGTTATTAAAGAGACGGAAGAGATTCGCAGACCTTTCCAGTACTCGTTAAGTTCGAGAATTATAACTTAAATCTCGATACTTGAAGCTCGCAAATTAAGACTTTAATTCTTCAATTAAAAACTAATTTCAATTGAAAACTAAATAAAACGGATATTCCACACGATCAGGTTGAGAAAAAATAACAAGCATAAAGTGTGCCTACGTAAAAGGCGAATCTACGTGGAATGTGATACTCGCGACTTGAAGAAAAACTCTTTTGATAACTTATTAACGTTCTACATCGGGCTAAGAATGAAATGCCACGTAATGCACCCTCTACCGATTCCAATTTAGAAAAGGTACTTACGAACGTTAACAATTGTTATCGGTAACAAGGATGCGCGCCTTATCGAACTGCTAGTGCATAAGAAATAAAGAGAAAATGGCTTTTTGGAAACCGAAGCAGATGTCATTGCAAGAATTTCAGCCTTAAATTTAATATCGAGGATCCTTCGCGCAAAAGACTTTGTCGAAGATAGAAGATGGAGCAGCCGGATAACTGTTAATTAAAAAATCAGAATTTTTATTAGAGTGCCAGTTCGGTATAAATTTGTGCGATTCTAAAACAAGTCATTCGCATTAATTTAATTCCCCCAGTATTTCCAAAGATTGAGTTGACGCCACGGTACACGACAAGAAAGTAAATATTGCTTTTCTTTTACAAGCGGATTAAAAAAAAAAAAAAAAAAAAAAAACGAGTCTCTATTTAAAGGTGAAGCGCGACTCTGACCGAGTAAAATTGCGTTACTCGTCCTTATATATGCTGATACGTAGATCGTAAACAATTTTATATAAAGTAGTTACATCGACTGGCCTTTCGGTAAAGTATTTTGAGGTTACCCGGGCTTACAACGAAAATAATCTTGTAGGTAGTCGAGTGTTTGCAGTTATTTATAAACGCCACAAATCCAACATGAATTTTTAAGTCTAACCGGCGATCGGCAATTGATAATTCACCAATCGAACCTCGTACGAGCAAATAGTGACTCCTTCGTAAATTTGCAGTGTAGTCCAAGTACACCGTGGTTGAAACGCCTTGCAAAAGTCTACCGATAACCCGCGACAAACCACTGTCGTAACCCAAAACTGTGCGAACGGAATTTACCTCCATCTATCCTCTATTTTACGCACGCGCGCACTTGCTGTCCCATACGGTTACAAACTTGTATACGCACGGGCAAGTTTCTGTCCAAGCTCCTCCAAGATCAACTGCTTACAATTTAAAGGGGCAGCAGTGGTGGAACATCCGTGACCGTGACAGTCGGGCATCTACTATATTCTGCACGTGCGCAAACTCATGCTTCTAGTGCATATCATCGCGTGATCTTACTATTGGTACCGATGTCCGGCAAATTCTAATCGTGCTTCTAATTTGCACATTAGACTAATAATTATAAGTTAACCGAGGTAAAGGCAGGCTCTAAGGCCTAGCTTCTAGCGATAATTTAGTCGAATTATCGTGAAGTTAAAAAGCTTAAATGACATTTCGATGAAGTTTGAAAAAATAATGAATTATCTGCGTGCAAAACGGTAAAATGTCAAGTACCCGCATCAAATTTATTGACAAGCGGGATAAATTTAAGCTGCTCCAATTATTAAAATTATTGACCAAGGAGAAGAGGAAGAACAGCTGTGTATAGACTCCGTAGGCAATAACGAATGACGCTTCAAAAATTTCTTAGCGCAGGCGTTCGCCCTTTGCTTGATTCCTGCCAGTCTCGAGCTCTCGAAATCTCTCGTCATTAGCAACCCTGGTTTTGGCTATAAATGCGAGCGAGTTGCGAGCGCCCAGGCAGTTACCGAACGAAAATTCCCTCCGCGTAATTGAAAAAATTTCGTCGCTTCGAGAGCGAGAGAGAGAGAGAGAGAGAGAGAGAGAGAGAGAGAGAGAGAGAGAGAAGCAGCTGGTTGAGGCATAAAAATGCCGAGGTAATCCGCTACTCTTCGTAATCAAGCAGATACATTCATAACGCGAATTTTTCTTTTCTCCGTTTCATCCCGCGCTCTTTTGCTTTCTTTTGCTTTCTTTTGGGTGTTTCATGTGGAGTGCGCTATGAATTTTCATTTGATTCATCCCTTTAGTTTTTTGAAATTCGTATTTACCCACCGGTAACGGCTCATGAGCATCGCTCAACGGCTCGGGACACTCGAAGAACTTTTTCCCAATGTACCTGGAATAAAAAGTTGTCGCGATCCGAGTCTCCGTTAACCAAGTAGATTAGTTTAAATTTCAAAGTTTATGCGATTAAATAAAAATGAACGTTCAACTGAAATTTTAAGTTGGTTATTTCATCATTTGGAAAGCGCTTGCTTATTTATTTTCTAATAATTCACGTGTACGAAATGGGAATATTTTTATTGGTTAGAAGGTAATGCGTTGGCACCTCGTTACGTACAGAGTTAATAACGAAGAGAAGATCTTCCGAAAATATAGACCTGCTCTCTACTAGCAAAGAGTACACATCCTTCTGACTTTTTAGTATTAAAAAGTGCGTTCCGTAATGTATTGCAAATCTCTCAATCTCTCACTTTTTTTTATTCGCTAGGCAATTTCATATGCGCTAAAACTATTTATAATCGAGATCCTCGATGTTTATATACAAATGTGTACAAACACTTTCATCACGCATATTGTCCTTATTTATTACCGTTCGCTAATGGTTTATTTTCACGTAAGAAAATCTTCTTCGTGAAATAATATCGTTACTCCTTAAACACGTCGTTTCAGTAACCGACAAAAAAAAATATATATATATATATATATATATATATATATATATATAAAAAAAAAAAATAAATAAAGTCCGGTTTCTCAACACGGAACCTACTGAAAGCTTATTGAACTTTACCAGATACGTACATTTTGTAGACGAATGACGAATCTCCGTGTGCCCGATACCAACGAGTAAATATTCAATCTGAAAAGAGAACGAATAAAATATTTACGTACGTACCGGCTTGTTAATTAACGACCCAATTCAACAAAAATATGGACGAAAATATGGAATAGCACCTACGGATAATACGTAAGACTCGTCGTTCCAAAAGACTCATGTACACTCGACCAGCGAATGAAACGTCAACTGTTTACGCCCTCGGAGAGAGCGAGAGTGAGTTTACGAAGTTGGCGGGTCTGAATAATGAAGGCTAATCGTCCTTGTGCCAGTGTCAACCCAAGATACAACTCGCGCGCAAGTTGAGGGTATCAGTTCTGGGGTGTTACACGCAGTCCGGGTCGCGTCCAAATTGGATTTGCGTATATACATAGCCGTGGGAGATTTCCAAGATTCAATAATGCATCGGAGAGAAGGACTCGCCTGCGTTGTAACGCGGTACGTTTGAACTTTCAAACGGTAGCGCATGCCTACGCGTAGCAAAAAGTTTCGATTTGGATCCACGTTAATTTGTCTCTGGCATTATTTACAAATAGCGTATCGGTAGGTTGATAAATTCCAAAGAGAAGCTGACAGATCCTTGACAAGGCGCTTTTCTTTTATATTGTCTGGTCGTAGAAAAGGACGGAGATTAGGTTAAATTATTAAATTATTTTCGACTTTACAACCTGGAGTTTGCACTTTGTTGATTAATTTTCATTCGAAAAACCAGATGAAATTTCAAAGAGTTTTCCCCAATCGGATTGAAATCTCCGAAAGAAAGAAGTATTTTCGCAAGCCTTCCGACCCCCGTCATCCTCATTAGTCAAGAAGAATCACAAAAAGAGGCATCGACGCCGAATCGTTGACAAAATCGCGCACAAAATTTGGCTCCCCTCCGTTAGCTTCGCGTTGCATCTCTGCACCTGAAACAACTCGAGTGAGTGCGCGCGTGTCGTTAGCCTATTAAACTCCGAGTCGGTACCGACTTAACGTTCGTAACGTTTGTAAATCGCGTGTAAACATTGTGTCACCCGAGCGCACGCGAGATTTCGTTTCTTATCCTCGCAGGACCACCCGAGACAGTCGCATTCTTTTCCCTATTCGCGGGACAACTACAACTGCAGCGAGATTGAGCGACGTCCCTTATTGCGTTGCTGGTTTTGCGAAAGGGGATGGAATTTACTGAAAAGTGCGAGGCAGTTCGTCGGTCGAGCCAATGGATATACGCAATCAAGTCTGCTTACGGATAATACGATATCGGTGCTGCTTATTGAACGTTGAATTTGAAATATTTTTAGTGGTGGATGCGTGGTGTGCACTATTGGAAAGTGAATTTGATATTATCCGACGTATAATCTATCGGGAATTATTTTTCTTACGCTGAAAAAGTAAGTGTCTATTTTCGGATAGATAACATTACTCGATTTAAAAAATCTATACCACATCTTTCTCCAGTTGAAAGCGGTGAAGGAGAAAGAGAGAGAGAGAGAGAGAGGGAGAGGGAGAGGGAGAGGGAGAGAGAGAGAGAGAGAGGGAGAGAGAGAGAGAGAGAGGGAGAGAGTAGAAATACAAGTGTAATCACATGCCTACCCGTGCGTGTGTTCCTTTTTAACGTACACAATAAAAGTATGTTTACAATTCAAAGTAAATAAATGGTATGTAAAAACTGCTTATTACAATTCTTTTACTTAAATATTGTAGAAAACTAGAATTAAGCTAATATTAACATTAATCCAACCTTATAAGCCTATAATATTGTTCGACTCAAATATATGCCTTAAGGCAGGCACCATTACGTCAATATAAATTCTCTTTTCTTTAAGAATGCTATAGTTTTAATTTTGTTTAAGCACGTAGGCAAAGAAAATAAAAGAAAAAGGAAAACATTATTCTTACGATGCTCGACTTCTCTCGAAAGCCACGAACGTAGTTTAAAACTTTATTTTTATTTGCTCAAAAAATTTTACATAAGAAAATTCAGTACCGAGTTAGATACTTCGTAAAAAAAAAAGAAAGAAAAAAAGAAAGAAAAAAAGAAAGAAAAAAAGAAAATCACTCAGCGTTCGGAACGAGGGCTTTTCCAGACTTTTTGCAATTTCTCATGCTGTCGGTTGTACCGCACTCGTTGGCGCTTTTATACTAATTAACGCGCTTCGCATTACGGCATTACGGACGCAGACGTACCCAAGCCCGAGTTGTTTACAGGCCTCCACGCGATCTCGTAAATTTCGCGAGCGTAGAGCATGTAATAATCGTCGTACGTGCGCTTACAACCGCTGTGCATCGCATTATTGTCGCCTCTTGAAATATGCGTACTTACGCGTCTACTCTATTCCGGCGTTTCTTCCGACATAATGAATTGCGTTCGCGTCGTGTGGAGCGCTGCACCTTCTGTCACACTTATGTCTCTGCCTTATCTTTCACACGTCTCGTTATCTCCCGAGTAAGATAATGTTTTACATGCACGTGTGTACTGTCGGTATTAAATTCTCAGTTTCTATGTTCCGTGGCTTTCATTTCGTCTTTATTTTTCATTTCTTAAATTATTGCGCATCAAGCTACGAATAGAAGGGAGTTGGGGCTTTTCGAGCATTCGTAAATAAATCTAAGCACGTTTATAATTATTTCGGGTAAGTACGTTACGTAATTTACGTTTTTTACTTGAATCCACGCGAGTTTTTCAGTTGTGCGTCGACATCATCATCATCATCATCATCATCATCATCGTTGCTATTTTTATATCGTAAAACACCGCATGACGGATATTTGCTCGAATATAATTAGCACTAGTTTAAACAGGATCGCCCAAAAAGTGCAAATTTGCAGAGTAAACAGCGGATAAAAATTATTGAGTTCAGTTTTGTATCGCCTGGGCTTAAGTGTGGCTTACGTAAACCTGATTTTGCGCTCCGAATATTTTATCATCAACTTGAATCAATAATAAAAAAAAAAAACCCGATTCGTTTGAATGCGACGATTTTATTAGAACTTGTAACGAGTGGTTGATAAAGGCAAGCTATTGTTCAAGATCGATCGAAATCGAATTTTCAACGATTTCGATATGCTTAATTGTTCGAAATCATAAATGAAAGGCAGCGTCTCAATGAGGCGTGCAACTGAAATCGATACGAAATAAAAAGGATCAGTTCCCGTAAGCGCGTGCGGGTTAAATAGAATCAAACAGAAATCCTGTCGGATTAAAGTATAAAAAATTTAAATTTCCAAGTCAATCTCACAGGTTGAAAATTGCACACGCTAGTACTCAACAAATCCTTCGGGTTTGATTTACTCAAACGTATTTTACAACGAGTCCAATTGTAAAATTTTCACGAATCCTTGCCCACAGCGAGGCAACCCTCGCGTATTTTACTCGGATGAAACGAATAAGGGGAACTAGGAAACGCGTGCGTCTCGGGAATTTGAAGAAAAGAAAAGAGAGCTTCCTTTTGAGCGAAGGGACTCCCGCAACTCCGGTCTGCTTCGGTCTGCTTCGGTCTGCTTCGGTCTCTACTCGCACGGAGACACTGGGAACTTAATTAAAAGCACGCGAGATGATTATTTGCAGAGCCCCGCGTTCGCCCGTTTATTTTGGAAATTGCATCCCTTCCTATCCTGCCTGGACTCTAACGCCTTCCCTCCTCTCCTGCGCCGCAACTCTCGCGCTCTCTCTCTCTCTCTCTCTCTCTCTCTCTCTCTCTCTCTCGTGCCTTTTCTCACTCTATGTATCTATCTACTTATCCATCTATGTCAATCCGTTTATCTATCCATTTATCAATCTATCTATCTATCTCGAAGCAATGTCTCAAGCAACCTTTGTCCCTCTGTTTCCTGTACATCATACTTTCGTTATTTATCTTCGAGACCATATTTAGTCTTATTTCCTTGATGTTGAATATCTTACTCATTACTTTCACGTGGAAGAATGAGATCGACAATCCTCTTTAAAAAGGCTTTATTCACTCTGCATTACGGATGGACGAGCTAGATTGATTTATTAAAAGCAAAATCTTCCTTTTTCCTTTCCTTTTTCTAACGGTCACTTTTCGTCACTTTCGCAGGCTAACGCGCACGAACTCTGACTCGCAATTAGACTCGTTCCAATTGTATTCAGCTACGCTCGTGTACGCACGAGTACTACTGTCTTATACTGCATTTCATTGGCAATCTGACTACTTACTTTGTGGTTGTCGTTCGGATGTCGAGAGAACAATCGCGAGAACAGTTACGAAATGATGATTCCAAAATAATTGCCTTACGAATGAATGGTGTGTCAGGATCCTCGTATAAAGAGCATTTGCGCGATTATCTTTATTTGAAAAGTGATAAGTAACGGTTATGATTTTCAAAACGTGTACGTGGTTTTCTTTGGTGCATCGGCTTTTATGGTTAGAGAGGCAGCCGATGCTCTTGCCCCGATGAACAAAGCTCCAAGGGAGAATAATGGAATTTTATTAAGAGACAGTGCAAACACTCTAATGCATTTCTTTTTGTAAAATAAATATTATGCAAAGTTATAATATTAGCTTAGGTTAAGATTCGTTTTGGAAATATTTGAATATTTAATTGTTTCTTATTTAGATAGAAGCGCGTAAAATAACGTGGAGTGCTTCGATCGGTGGATTTTAGTATGTGCCCACTAGAAAAAGTAAAAAAAACGGCTGAAGAAAAGTAAAGTACTTTCGAAGAATTTTAAAAGTAAATCCCGATACCCGCTATCACGTTCGTTGGATGGTTGCGCGTACAACGTATCGCATCCGATGGGTAAGGTAATGCCGTGCAGCTGCGTTACCACCAACAACGCAGTCTTAATCCTGTGCAAGACTAGAAAATGGAATAAAGATCAGAGAGTAATGTATGCGATCAGGGGTAAGGCAAATCATAATATGCTGGATGAATGGGAAAGGAATGGGAAAGGAATGGATAGAGATGAATAGGTGCAGGTGATAGTAGAGTGTAAATAAAGAGTGGTGGTCCCGGACCTTTTATCGAGGGGAGAGGAATTAATTTTTCTCATGGTCGAGCGTACGAAAAAAGAAAAAACTGAGCTTAAAAAACGCGCATTTATCGGATGAATACACCCGTAACGAACGTTACGATCTCGTTCGAGCTAAAATAAGATAATTAATTTTTATGCCAAATCCCGTTTTTAACGCGCAATCGTTGCTCGTGCCGGCAAGTATTTGCTTTCGAACATTATTTATTATCAGCGATTTATCATCGCGTGCATTTAATGGACGCGAATCGAGGGACCGAATCGAGGGAATCTAAAGGTTTCGCCCGAGTAAAGGTTGCTTCCTTTAAATACTTTGTACATTAGGAAGAGCGCGTCGATCGAGTTTGATCGAGCGCCAGGAAGATCGAGTCAAAGTACTTGGAGGCGAGTACGGCATTCCCTTGAATCAGCATAACGACGAAGAACAAAGAGCAATACAGTGGTGAATAAGACACGCGGGATAAAAAGAGTGCGTGGGTACGTGGAGCGAAGGGAAGAGTCGTCATCGTGAGACAGTGAAAGACAACTCGAAAAGTTGAAGGCTGCTCGAGCCTTGGCGGTCGTAACGAAAAGAGAGATAGAGGTAGAGATGTGGGGAGGAAGTCGCTCGGTTGGTTGGGATGCGGCGAGCGGGGCCAAGCGCGTCGGCTAGAATAAACACATAAATGTTTTCTTTGTTCCTCTAAACTAAACAACTCCGCCGCGTGGAGGAATCTAAACAGCGCGGCGTACAGCGGAGCCCAGAGAACCCAAATTCAATTTGGTCGGTTGGGACTCTGTATAACCTTTTCTCTCTCCCTCACTCACTCACTCACTCTCTCTCTCTCTCTCTCTCTCTCTCTTGGTTATACACGAAAAGCTTTTAAGGAGAGACCGCGATGCAACTACTATTCAATATTTACCGGCGGAGATGAGGGAAAACTGGCTGCTGCAGTCGAGTGCAGCGCCGCCTGTTTTGTAGTCCTGCTGCCCGTTTTGTAAGGGAATAGTACTGGTCATCACTTAAATTTTATGGGTTTCAGTACGTCGAGCGGGGGATCAAGTAACCAGAAGAGCCAATATTTGGAAGTGCGATCTTCGCTTTCGTTTCAGCCTTCGTTTCGCTCGATCGTTAGACTCGCTACGCCCTTTTTACTTTCTTTCTTCCTTTCTTCCTTTCTTCCTTTCATTCTTTCATTCTTTCATTCTTTTATTCTGGTTTTTCGGCATTATTTTTGTTTTTCAGCTGATTGTCGATGTACAAGTGGTCTAGAAAAGCGCACCCAGCTGAATTAGTTGAGGCTATTCGAGTGGATGGGGTCAAACGTGAATATTACGAGGTCTCGTAGTTGCTAAAAATATCAGTGTTTGCGAGTGATTGCTTTTACGTTTAGCTTTCAAACTGATATTTTTTACGGACAGCGCTATATCTGTTGGTCTTATGATTATTGTCGCTCTGGCTGTTTTCAAAGTAATCGTGCGAAAGAACGGACTCAGGAAGGAATATAAATATTTTGCGAAATAATTTGTACGGCGTAATAACAATAAAGTCATTGTTTTCGCTCGAAGAATTAAAGCGATTGGCTTTTATTTGTATTTTGTTGAAAAGGCGTGCACGTATTGCATGGCTCGGCCAGAGATAATAACTTTTTAGTCGAGAGAGAGAGAGAGAGCTTATTTAAATTCAATCAAGTGCCTTTGCTTCCCTACGAAAAATACTTTTCCAATATTGGAAACTAATCACGGACGCACTTCGTTGTCGTTTGTCAAATGCAATCTCTGTACGGGAAACGTACGTCAACGTTACTTATCCTAAAAAGTGTCGATTGCCGTTAAGAGTTCTGCAGTTAGAAGATTAAAGAGAAAGTGCAATCGTGAAACGAAGAACATATTATCCAAGTAAAACAGCATAAATAAATCAACACACAACTACTCGTGTAAATATGCACGTATCAAAAAATGCCTGAAACAAACCTCTATACGCTTTATCGTCAACCACGTATTTTTCGAGACTTCCAAATATGAAATAAGATAACAAGACAAAATATGAGCAAGTGGATGAGAAAACAAAAAATTAATAAATAAATAAAAGGTGGGAGTGAAAGAAGAACATGCGCGCGAAAGCGATTGACATCAATGCATCGAGGCGTTTCTTATTTGTTCGTTTGAATTTTTATTGATAATATTAGTGAGCCAATAATATATATTCACTCACTCAACGCACGTGATTTCGTATACAAGCTCTTTAATTTTGTTCTCGACTCAAGAGTCGATAAAAAGAGATGGAACGAGAACAAACAGACAAGGAAGGAAGGTAAGGCACGAGTCCTGGTTATACGTATTCGTCATCCACGCACAGTCAAACCTCTTCTACTCGTATGAAATTTGAAATTAAATACGCGATCTTGTCTCTCTGCATAAGAGACGATCGTAAACTTAACACCTTCGAAATGTAATAATTAACGAGCTCTTTTTTTTTTTTTTTTTTGCTTTTTGCTTCTTGCTTTTTGGAACGAACGGTCACAGTAACCGTCCGTACAAAGTAATAGTGATCTTCGTGCAACCCGTAAAAAATAAAAAATTAATTTTACGCTGAAAGCGCGGATAATGCGCTTCATCGAAAACTAGATATCGATAAATGGATTAGTAGCTTTGTTACAGGCAAATACATTAGTTACCACTGGGATATTCAAATTTCTTATATAAGATAATTCCTTTTAACTAAAGCGAACAGTGTCGTTACTTAAGTAGTTGGTGTTATTAAACATAAATTAACTAATCGGTAATATACGATTACGTGTAAATAAGCGAAACTGTAGCACCAGCATTTTTATATGCGTATTAGTTTACGAATAATCACAATTTATACACTAATCGGTAGAACATATTTATTGGTTCCGGAATTGTGAAGTTCACGCGCATCTTTACATTAACGCAAAAATACGTAAAAGGTGTAGGTTCGAAAGAGTTAAAAGGCATTTACATGTACATTCATATGTTTTTCGACTGCAATTACCATTAGTTGTTATTCAAATTTTGTAAGCACCGATGTTCCTTCTTCAATCCGTCCAACTCCTGTCCAAGTCATAATTCATCCGTCATTGTAACGATTCATTTGATAATGCTCTGTTGACGTACAATTTAGGAATACGTCATGAAATACGATTCAGTAAGCTATTACAATGTTTGAATAACTGATAATCTTTTGAATACTTGAGCAATAACCGGATGAGATGCTCCATTAAATATGTGCAGTACGCAATTCAGAAATACACTTGCAGAATCCTCGATTTGCGTGGCATTTTGAAAGAGCTGAAAGTACGTAAGATATAAAAACAAAGAGAAGCCAGTTAACGCGAGCGAATAATAAAAAAAAGGCCAATCGGTTCGCGGAATATTCCTCTTTGATCGATGTCGAACCTCTCGCGCGCATCCCCATTATCTCTGGGCTTCGACGCACAGCTCAGCATTAGACACGTCAGTAGACTCTTCGTCTTTTCGTCTTGAACGCGTTATAATATCGTATCAAGAGACTGGTTTTGGTTCGCCGGTGAAAATGCAAGTCACGAGAACCAAGTCGACTTGTTCGGAGCGACTCGGAGCAGTTACGAAGCTTTGACTGTACTTACGCCGTGCTCTATTGGGTGTGTGTGCGTGCGTGCGCGCAAGTCTCGCATGATCTCATCATTAAAGTGTTTGTTTGCTCGAAAATAAATACACACGCACTGTGCGAACGAGCGTTGCCTTCGCCATCTGCCGACTAACATTCGGATTCAATGGCCGGGGGAGGAAAGGGTAGAGAGGAGACGACGTCCGATTCTTGTTTGCCAGGCCCCGACTCGTACTCTCTAATATTTTTACAGGCCAAAGCCTCTTTTTGTCTTTTTCTCTCCCGCGACTGCCGAACATTTATTAACGCGTTGCTTATATGGATTCTCGAAAGCATTGGCGCTCTCCTGTACACATGCGTATTTATGTATACGTCGCACACATGCATGCTCGAACTTATGCGATCAGCTGAATGTGTTGCCGAGAAAGACGAGAGTGCGTAAGAGAAAATAACGCGTTAAAGAGAAGGAGAATTCGCTCGGACGTCAATGACAGATTTACTTAATAAATGTCCGAAGTTGATCCGATTACTTACATCGCATACAAAAGCAACTTTATCGACCTTCGCGTTAATATTAATTTGCCGAATTTTTAAGCTACGTTGTGATGCTTGAGAATGTGCGCGTCATGAAATAATAATGAAAACGTCGAGGTTTCTGATGAAATTCGTGCAATTGTCCTGCAATTGTCCTGCAATTGTCCTGCAATTAACCGAGGATCCACGAATTACGGAATTTTTGTCGAGACGCGTTGATGCACTCTTAAGTTCAATTTTTCCTCCTTAAGCCTGTGATGATTGGCGATATTTTGATTTCGAAAGACTCGTTGATCTGCAAACGAATAGGAAACAGGCGGAAAAAGTACCGGTGCCTCGTTGAGAGCGCGTCTACGCAATTTAATTTAACGGGCAAAAGAGTCATTTCTCAAAACGATAATTCTCCACCTCCGGTCCCGCCAAAAAGAATACGTAAAACGAATAACGCGAATCAAGCGATGAAATGTACAAGGTATCTAACATACTTAGGAGCGTTGTAAAAAGCAAAAGGCAAGAACAAAAAATTGAATGGCAGCTTTATTCGGATGACGGAGGGCTTCAACAACATGCGCGAAGGGATGCGCAAGGGAAGGGGACGTGTACTCGGCCTGAACTCACAGGTCGAAATATGCGTAACAGATTAACTGAGAAGGGATTACATGCGTAGGTAGTTATTTGGGGAATACTCACCCTTGATTTTCCGTTGCTCGCGTTGCTCGCGCACTCGCTTTTCTCCGCGTGTATCGTACTTTTTTTTCCGCTTGCTGGAGAAAAAGGAACTCGAAGCGAGAAGAATTTTTATTTTACGCGATGCTCTTTGCTTTTGTTTAAGTACTCTCGACCCTGGCATCCTACCCTTTGTATAATACAAATAAGTACTTCCAGCCACTTTGCCTGGTAAAAATTATTCGCATGTCGCTAAACTATCGCAGGTATTGCTACTCTGGATTATCCGTGTTCTAATGTAATGCAGTGGAACGTACTCGAGCATATTTTCTCAATGCACGTGCGTAGTCCTTCTCGTCGTAATGAGTACATTTAACGATCGAGTTTGTATGGAACTGCGACCCTTTGAGGGCTGCGACAAAATGAGCGCATATTGCACAACGTGTACACAAAGCCCGAAATCATTCGGTTATTGCGATAGATTCGTTTTCTATATCGCGCGATTGAAAGATGCATTTAAATAAACCGAATGAGTTGAATAATTCCACTTCAACTTTATGCCTGCGTTTAAATGTTTAATCGGCTTTGCGTCACAGTAGATTAGTTATATTCATCTGCAAATGAAAAGCAATGGAACTCGATAAAAATATAAATGTCATCGTTTGCGGAAAACGTTATCAAATATTCATCCGATGAAAAGTCAAACGATACGAAAATAAGAATTTTATAATTTCAAATTGCTGCGTTAGAAGCTACGTTACGCGATATTTTTTGACGAAGCTGCTTTTCGTGGTTTCATCCTTTCAATCGAGAGAGATAAAAGTGACAAAAATGAAACACGTGGTGCACGATTTCGTCAGATTTAATATTTTTCCCGACCTTAATTATTCGTGGACTTGAATTTGAGTCAATTGGGTCACTGAAATTACCGTATTTAGATAAATTTCTTTCGATACGCAGCAACTGCAAGTCCTCATTTTCACAATGGAAAATATTCCATTATATAGAGTATCGTTGAATACTTCGATCGACTAATTCTAAGATCTTAATACTACGATACACCCTAATACTCGCTAAGGTATTTGTAAAATTCGCACACGCGCGCGCGCACACGCATATTTCGCATCCACGTGTCCGTGTTTACGAGCATACACGTATAATCATTTATAGAACATTTAACAGAGAAGAGAACGCGGACTTGTTACCGACGTTGATTGTGTAATTTCAATTTTAATTTTGGTATTGAAATTATTTTAACATTTAACCACGTTGGTAGACCGTTTTTAAAGCATCCTCTCTTTTTCCGTAGCAATTATCATTGTATTAATGCAACGCACGTAAAGGACTGTTACTGCCACAAGCGTAACTTTATTTCCAATTTTTATAATTGTTCTTATCTATTAACAGCTAATTAACCCCGGTGAAAGCTACTTTATCCTCGCGGAAAATAGTTGAACAAATACGAGTATCGAGTCATTCGTTGAAGCCAAAAAATCATTGAAATAAATATGTAAAGGTAATTAAACGTGGATGTCCTCGAGATACATCGTCCACCGCGTGGCCAAGTCCTTACGCGCGAGTCCTCGAGGGCTTTTGCAGCAGTGGTTCAGCGTACTAGAAATGTCCGCATACGAGTGGAGTCGTTAATTCGGTTTACGAGCGCCTATCAAGAATATGAAAGAGAATACGAACGAGCCGCGACACCTGCTGAAAAAAGAGGAAGACGCAGGAAAAAGAGCAAAGAAAGAGAGACGAGTGCCATCGCGGTGTAACGGCTAAGGTGAAACGGCCCTCTTCCCTCCTCTTCTTTTTCTCGTTTTTCCGCTCGTCAATTGCGGTTCGTTCTTTTTCTCGTTCTTCGGTTCATCGAGCGCTGCTGTTCATCGCTCGGACATTTCGCTCTTTGCATCAAGCCCAAAAGAGTATCGCGTTTCCCGTTACCCGTTCGCGAAAAGAAATTCATTTAATCCGAGAATACGCGAGACGTCCTTTCGCAGAATTTTTTACATCGCCCTTTTGCCCCCGTGGATAACGCGGGCACTTTTTCTTTTTTACTCCTTTTTGCACGGGTGTGCGTATACGAAGAAGGTTATGCGCGAGTTACATCTTTTGACGAATTGAATAAATTCCGAGCTTTTGTTTTATACGCCTTCTCGTTTATTCTCGCAATATGCCGCAGCGAGTCTACTTCCAGCGATTTTTCGGCTCCTAGTGGCCCTGGATACGCTTTCGGCGCATAATATTTAAAAATGCAGATGATGCGATACACCGAAAGAGAAGCCTTTTCTGCGAGTGGGTGTGCGAATGATAACTCGCGAACGCGAGAGCGTTAGCATTCAAACGCGAATAATCTTGGCGAAAGTGGATTCTTCATTTTACGCTTTTCCTAAAAATGAGAAATATGGTAAAACTGTTCAGGTTGTATTACGTATAACGGTGCAGACTACGAAGATGGATTTGCAAATAAATTTCTTATGGGTCAACTTAAATGCTGGGGAGTTCGCATTGGGTTTATCGTACTTTCTACTCAAGTATTTGGAAAGAAAAAAGCGAAACGCCCACTGCATTGATTATTTGTCGCGAGTGATCGTGTGTGGTTAAAAAAATATAAGATTGCTCTGGATGAACGAAGAAGTGCATTGAAAATACAAGTTTGCTTGAGCTTAGGATCCAGGTGCGCGAGAAAGTAGCATAAGAAGTGTCTTCGCGTTGATGAAAGAAACGTCAATCCTCATCATCTCGTGAATCCTTAAATACCTGGTAGGTTAAGTATGCAACTCTGAGGGAATTTATGAGGTTAATTCGGCTCGTGAATGCGAAAATTTCCGAAACTAGCAACGTTGAGGGACGCGAGACGCGTGCTGCAACAGCAGCAGCAACGACAACAACGACGACAACGACGACAACGACGACAACGACGACAACGACGACAACGACGACAACGACGACAACGACGACAACGACGACAACGACGACAACGACGACAACGACGACAACGACGACAACGACGACAACGACGACAACGACGACAACGACGACAACGACGACAACGACAACAACGAGAACAACGAGAACGAGAAAATAAGCAACGAACCTAGAGGAGCACTTTGAAACTCATGAGAGCTTTCGATTCCGGCATAACACTCGGGTCTCGTTTCTCGAATCGCAGACGCGCAACTTGACGCGTCGCGTTACGAACTCCGTCTCACAGCGAACGCGTGTCCAGGTAACAGAACCCCGCGGACGATTACACCGATGGCGGCTCTCACGGTATCGGCGCCTACTCTACCGAGAATCGGCTTTTTCGCCTGCTTTTTTCGTTTTGCTGAAACGGAACACAGTCCCCCGTTCGTCGTTTCGATGTTAGCTCTACGCGATTTCCAAACTCTTGTATCTCCTTGAAAGCGTATGAATGTGTGTATACAACTGCTATCTAATATTACTAGTGTCAAAATAATGCTTGCAGCAGCAGATATTTAAACGGCGAGTAATTCGAAAAGTCAATGTTTCATTTGACAGCAAAAAATATCTGAAACCCGAGTTCACTGATTTACGATATTTGAGTTTTCTCTTCGTTTATTTATAAACTGACAGCCTAAACCGACCGTTTAACCGAGAAAAGTCACCTTTCTTCCGAGTTCCGAGCGAAGAATTCGGACCATCAGTTGTCGCTAATTGCGATCGAGGTGCTGGAGTCGAGGATGTGGTGCCGCGTCGTGGAAATGACGAAAAGCTAACGCCAGAGTGACGGATTTTCCAAGTATCGAGCGTATAATGTTAGATGGATTGTTAGGTTCACGTGCCGGATTTACTTTTATTCGAATACCGATGCTCGTAAATAATGCCGTTACTAATATCACAATATCATGGCCAAAAATTGTGCCTTTACATTTTTCCAAACGAGACTATTGTCGAGCATTTTTACGCGACAATTGCCACTTCCTATTAATTTGGACATCCTGGTTCGATCAGTCTTCCGACAATTTCAATGCATATTTCGCGTTCGTACGTATTTCCAAACTAAATCTCCAACCGAAATCATTCAATGCCTCTGCTTTCGATTGCTTTCACCAACATTACTTGCAAATTCCTCGTTGCCTTACAAAATTTGAAACGAAAGAATGTTTCTGTGCAGGTGTCGCTTAGACAATTTAGTACGTCATTCAAACGACGTCCAAGCTGTGAAACTTGTGTCATTCGTTGGTGTCGGAATCTTCACTCGCGACTAATTTCATTGAACGACAGCTCCGTCCTCCCGAAGACCCTTAAAGTAAGTAACCGCGATCGCAATTTGGCCGTTACCGCGTTGTGTCCGTAAAAGACCGAGTTACGAGTAAGTTCACTTTATCTCGATAGTCCTCGGACGCGTTTCGTTACGCGTTTCCCAGCGAGCAACGATCGCTGAGAATTATATTATACAACGGCGATGGTTCGCTCTCTTCCAAGAGGCAACCGCGCCAGTACTCGGACGTTCAAGGATGTCACGCTCGCAACGTTTCGCTGCTGTAAACTAGAGCTCGCGAGTACGTGCCTAATCAGTCCGCTAATAACGATCTCGCGCCGGAATACGTCTCTTGGAAAAGCGTTTTTGTTATTTTGCTTTTGCAGGGCGACTGCGCGCGCATGAACCCGACAATACTAACAAAAATGATTTACGAATAGAGGAGTGTTTAAAAAATTTATGACCCACGAGCTGGCGATAGTAAAATATTCGCTTTTTTCCTTCTCCTCTTCTTTACGCGTGCTTTTGTCGCTTTAACGTTAAAGACGCACTTGTATGCACTTGTGGAAGAAGCGTCGTTTTTTTTTCCATTGATTTCCCAATGATCTTTTTTTCATTCGCGTGTTTTTTTCACGAACGATCTCACGTGAGTTGGATTGCTTGTTTTTCTCTTCCTCTATCAGGGATAAACTCTTTCGTCACTTCGAAATTCATTTTCTCTCGGAGGACGCTAATCGGACTCTGTCACTCGCGTTCGGAGTAATTCGTCTTGGTTTTACTAGTCGAATGCAACAATAACGTGAGAAAGAAGAACGACGCCGGACGAAAAATCAGTAGGTTTTTCATAGAGTGTGCTTTGGTTTTTTTCTGAATCAGCGAATAATCGGAACGGATAAGATTATCCTTAAGAAATACAATATTTAACATTGTGCTTGCGATTACTAAGTTCCGAGAAACTCGTTGCCAATGAATATGCACTATTACCACGGCTTTGAAAATACGGTAGGCGTCGGTTACGTGGACGTATCTGTCCAAGTTCCTGACTGGTTTCTCAACGATACTTCGTCGTTTATTGCCAAGGCCTACCGAGGAGAATAAGCGACGATTAGCCGGTAAATATTGTGCTGCTATCGTCCTTGTTCCGCAAGAGCCGCAAGATTAAATTCACACGATTAATTTAACTTTTTCATTTACGCGATCAAAGTTTCGAATGCATTTTTAGTGTACAAATTCTGAGAGAGAGAGAGAGAGAGAGAGAGAGAGAGAGAGAGAGAGAGAGAGAGAAACGACGTCGGAAAAGTTCCGGAACACTTTTACTTTTACCGTTCTTCGAACTTCATAAAAAGCCGCTCGTTGAAAAAGAAAAATCCTTTATTTTATCGCATAATAAGCCATGCTTATTCATGTAAAATTAACTCAATAACTTTATATCCCTGCACGAACCACAGCCACCACCTTTGCTCGACCTCGGACTATAAAACTCCTCCAGAGCCCCTTGAGCGACTAAGAAGACAGAGTCGGCCGAGGGGGTGTGGGACGGGGGTGAGAGAAGAAAAAAGGGCGAGCGCCGGGACGTCGACGCGCGCTCGCTGTACCTCGAAACGACGCTATCCATTATTGTGCTAAATTAGGAAAAGTTTTTCCGGTGCGGGCGCGACGAGGGCGAGCCTTGGCCACGCGCGCGGATCTTAAATTCATTTTACTTCCGGTCGGGTGATCTCCAAGAAAAGATCCGGAGCTATCTATCATCGGGCGTCTCGTGCGTCGGTCAGAAGTCTTTTATTTTTCACCCGCAGCTTCTTTTGCTGCTCCTCCTCGGTCTCTTGTTTTTGTCCTTAACAATTTTTCTGCAGCCGCGTGTCGGTGATTGTTTTTAATTTTCAAGGATCGTCTCCTTCCCTCCGCAATCAAACGTATGCATCGAACGAAGGAGGAAATTCTCGATTTATGCGGAGGGAAATTTCATTTGATATCGACACTAACGTTACGTTTATTGGGAACAAGCGAGAAATATCGTCTACCTACGTTGAACTAAAGGGACGTAAATACAGTTCTCCAATAATATATTTATGAGACTGATTCCGGTAAAGCAAGATGTGCAAAGTTTTTTTAATAAAACAGCGGTTGGATTTATGCTAAACAATTTGGGAATATCAAGTGGAAATATTTCAACCTTCGTTACACGTACCGCGTGCGCACGCGTACCAACATGAAGATGTTATCGAACAATTTTAGCGAGACTTTGTGTAAACGGTAACCTTATACGCAGCAGGTAGGGCTTAAAAGTAGGATCTTATATCGACAAGCCTTTACAAACGAGCCTGCGACGAAATCGGTGCACGCAGTCGATGATAGACTACGGAAATGTGAAATAATTAAATGTGCGCCTCGGAAGATGAATTTAATATCATCAATGTTGTCTTTTGTTGCAGGTACGTTACCGACATTATCACTTGGCTTGACGAACTCCGCCGCGTAAGTCCCACTACAGCAATTTTACAATCTCTATAAAATATAAAATTGTTGTACAATTTTACATGACTAATAATTCAATTTATCGAATAACACAATTTCAGGCACGGTCGTTCGTAAAATGCCTTGTAACGTTAATTTAATTTAATTTCCTCGTCCGTGAGCTGCACAGTTTGCAATTAATATCCGTGGGATGTAGGTGTGCGCATAAGCATGTGTACGTTTAGGCTCTTGGAATCGTCCACTTGGTGCACGAGCCAAGCAAGACTAATCCGTAAGAATAGAAGTATAAAGAAGGAAAATCGAGCCCGAGCATTTAGCATTTTCCCCAAAACAAATCGGAGTTGAGTTCGCAACTCGTACAACAACTTCATCCTTCCACCTCTTCCAGCGTAAATCTCAATTATCTCGTTCCTTTCAACCACGCGGAGTAAAAGAAAGAGTAGGGTACAAGCTCTCGAGAGATTTTCCTAATTGAGCAATAACATCAGCGCGTCTTGGCTTTTGCTTTCTCTATTTATATACACGAGTCCCGATTCTCTCTGCTGCGAAATCAGATTTCCTACCGACGCGCGAGCGGAGAAACCGCAGATAAACCGCAGAGAAACCGCAGAGAAACCGCAGAGAAACCGCAGAGAAACGACAGAGGAAAGAGACGAAAAAGCGCTCGCAGCTCATTACCTTCGCATTGTCATCGCATTACCTGCCTACAAAAAGGGGTTGCAAATGCCGTTCGGTGGTTTCCTCGGAAATTATCTGCACTGCGGAAGAGCCCTGGATAGGGGGATAAAATGAGAAAGAGATCCAGCTTTCTTGTAATAATACAAAAAAGGAAGAAGGACAGTAAGAAAAGTGTGGAAGAAAGGGGAACCTAAAATTATACCGTGGCCTCCTTTGTCCGGGGGTGACCGACGATAAGGCTGCAAAAAGAAGGAAATCCTAGTTCGGGACCTGAGGGAAGATAGACGGAGAGAGCGAGAGTGTGTGCACGAGAGTGGCGGCGGCGGAGGAGGAGGTGGCGGAGGGGGGGCGGGGCGGGGCGGGGCGGGAGAGAGAGAGAGAGAGAGAGAGAGAGTGAGAGCGCGGTATCGGGAAAGGGAGGAGAGAGCCAGAGGAACTAGACACAGGAGCACTTAACTGCCCGCTCCTGACAATGGAGTGGAGCTCTTCCGATCTCTCTGCATTATGACGTTCAGTGTCTCGAGGCCTATTCTACTCTCCATTGTCCGTGATCCTTGGAGGTTACTGGTTATACGGGAAGCAGGAGCAGCAGAGTACTTTCTTAACCTATAGGGAAAAACAGCCAAGTCTCCTACCGTCTAATTAGTTCTGGGTCGTTTGAAGGAATAAGGAGGGCATAAACAGGTTAAAGGCTATTGTGTGGAACGAGGCATCCGAGCTCCTTGACGCCTCTCGCTTTTCAGTTCGCTCTCTTTTTCCTTTATAAACTGCTGCCAAGTGTCAGATGTGACGGGAAATGCTATCCGATATGCCTACGCCTACGTAACCTACGCCACTATTGCGCTACTTGATAATTCGGATAAGACTATTTTTCGTCCACTTTATTCAAGGTCATTGTGTACGTAACGCTGAAAGCCGATTTTAGTCGATATTAGTACGTCAAACGTTAAGGCCGACAAGGGAAAGGAATATTAATTTTCAGTTTTATAAAATTTCCATAACGGTTTTCATAAGTTTCGTACAATCGTAACGGAGTCTCGTAATACATCGGCTACTTGGGTCGTAATGCACGGGCTTGTTGCAGAAATTAATGACAAAAGGAAAAGAACTGTCCTTTTTATTGGGCAAAGAAGTTTCGAAACAATCGAATGATATTAGTTTTGCAATGGTCCCACAACGGAAGGATTATCATTCGCGACGATATAAAAATATCCCATTCCTAGCTTTTGAAGGATCTTTTTAATAAGAGTCCGAGGGATATTTTACGATTTATGAAGATAAAGAGGGACTTTATTGTTGCTAGTAACTGGTAATTGAATTTCTTGAATAAAATGGCTTTTCGAAAAAATGGATTTTTTCGAAAAAAACCGTAACGACAACTGTCATCAGCTTCCGAGCAAAACTCGCATAAAATAAGAAGTCACGTTAAATTTCTCGCGATAATGAAACCGACAATCGATCTAATTGTCAAGCGCGAGAGAAAAGAACGTAGTTTCTTTAATTTCTTCTTCCCCGCCCCCTTCGAATACAGGATCATCGTCACGGCTCCGATAGGGAGGGCAGAAATTTCACTTCATAAATTACAATTCGATGTTCGCACCCTCGCCGACTATAATTATTATTTAATACATAATTAGGAATAACAAATTAAGGACGCCCGTCGTCGACGAGAAGAAAAATCGCACTCGAAGAACGGAGGAGCCAGGAAAAAATAAACGATGCCCGAGGATGGGAGTAGAAAAGGAAGGAGAGGAAAGACGAACGGCTTGTGGAAACTACTTCCAGGAAAGAAAAGAGGACGAATAAGAGGAAAAAAAGAATAGCCGCTGCTCGGGAGATGAAGAAAAGAAGGAAGTAAGTAGCAGCGGTAGTCGTAGTAGCAGTAACGCAGCGTTCGTTGCCTTGGGTAAGGAAGAGGAGGGCTGAAAGGGGGTTGAAAAAGACAGAGCCTGAGTGAAAGAGTGGAAAAACAGGACACTGCCGCTGCTCTACTCTAATATAAATGTCCCCGCTCGTGAAGCGAAACGGAGACATTCGCTAATTAAAAAACTTGAAAAATTAATACACATTTCTCTCTTTCTTTAGAAAAGTGAGCATATAGCATGGCGAGGTATAACTCCGCCCTTAATTTCTGGTATCTGATCAGCCATCTGTTCTCTGGGCATCGCGAACTAGAGAGAGCGAGCGAGAGAGAGAGAGAGAGAGAGAGAGAGAGAGAGAGAGAGAGAGTAGAAAAAGGATCGCGACTCGAGCGCACGTTTCACTGATCGCCGTCTCCGCTGTTTCGACCTTTCATTAGCTTTGACGCATGCGATTTGAATGCACTGACGGTGTTTGGTTTTTGTTACAATTTCCATTTCCGAGACTCGGAGGGTCTAATTAAGACACGAGGATTCATCAGGCTCGTACTTTCAGCGCTCAGATCGGAATCATTCGAATCATCTACCGCCTGATTATTATTTTAAACAGCGTCGGCGTAGTCACTATTAAGTAAAAACCCCGAATAAATCGAGCTCGTCTTTTCGATTCCAACTAAAAGCGTCTGAAAAAAGTCTGCGCAAAAAAAAGCCAAGATAAAGAAAAGAAAGAACAACAAACAGTGAAGAGGAAAAGTGCCGCTTTATTTGGCGGCAAACTTGTCAAGCGCGTAATGAACAGGAAGA
The DNA here is from genome assembly GCA_018907045.1 of Wiebesia pumilae. Classification (NCBI taxonomy): domain Eukaryota; kingdom Metazoa; phylum Arthropoda; class Insecta; order Hymenoptera; family Agaonidae; genus Wiebesia; species Wiebesia pumilae. The sequence continues at coordinate 1,794,024 of JACCHZ010000121.1, forward strand.
AGAGTATTTGAAGGGAATTGAGATTTGGAGACTCTCTCCCACTCCCACTCACTCTCTCTCTCTCTCTCTCTCTCTCTCTCTCAGCTTTTACCGATAAAGAGAATGAATTGACTCGTTCGTATTTATTGCTCGGTACTTGCGACTTTCTTCATCCCTCTCATCCGTCTCCTCTATATATGACAAACTCGTCAGCTTCGCTCCCCCTCTTCCCCCCCCCCGCCACCCAGCGCCTTACTCTTGCCCCCCATATCGCTGAGGCGCACACCCGCCCAAACAATAGCTCCCATATAATTGCTTTTATAGCTCACTGAACGCTAAATATTCCATACTTTTCCCACTGCCAAGGCTGTCGCGATTCCGCCACTCGTTCACCGGATCGTCAGTCAGCCGATTGGGTAAATACGTGCCTATCTCCCCCTCCCTTATTCTTCCAACCCTACCTCCCGCAAATCAGTTTCTTTTATTTCAAAGAGCTTTCGGGAAAGTTACTTATTTTAATATCGTTGAAAGCGATCTCAGCCGTACCGTACGCGTAAGAAATTATTGGTGTATCTTGTCTCTATTCAACAATTCGACTTTGTAAAATGGAATCTATTGAAATGCACAAACTTTCTTCGGCTCGAACCTCGTACGTATTATTAGGATTCCAGAGGTTATACTCGATCGTTCGACTCGAAGGAACGCAACACGAAAACCTCGATTGTAAACCTCTCGAAGGGTTATGCTAAAAATTTTCACAATCCGTTACCCCTTCGAATGTAGACGATGATTGTCAAATTGTGAACTCACTTCTTTATAATTTAGAAATAAATTACTTTAGAGGACGAGAACGTGTTTTCGTCCCAATTGGCAATTGATCCCACTTGGAACGGTAAATTACCGCTTGAGTCAACGGTCGATAAAATAACCAAAATTGGGTCACGTTTAAATTATAATTGTTAGCTAATAAGGGATAAACCAGGACGAAAATGCCTATTTAAACGAGGACGAGTGGTTATTTTTTACGCAATCCGAGGTTGGTGATTTCGGATGCTAGGTTTGATTTATCGTGTTACATTAGAGTCTTTTATGTAAAGAAATCGTTATACGTAATTTTTGCATAGCACGCAGAATGTGGGAGCTTATATCACCCACCACCATGGATAAGCTGTCCGAAAGTAGCTGTCGTCGCCGGCTACCCAACGTCTAGTAAAGGACCATTTGATGCAGGAACCGTGATGTCCTTTTGCCATCTCGCTCGTACACCTTACGTCGACAATACCGATGGACGCTGACCACCTAAGCCACTACTAGTGCTGCATCACGATCTTTCGAACTCGATAGCTCGATAGCTTGGAAAAAGAAATAAATGTAGGCAGCAAACGTTGGCAGTCGAATAATTTCTCTACTCTATTTCAGCGACAGCTGTTTTTGCTTGTCGTTTAATTTAAATGAACACAGCAGCGAATTCAGCAGAGTCGATATAAGTTTTCGAATAACCGAACCAATTCGGTTTTAATTCTTGAAACGAGAACCTCTGAACAATTCAGTCGGTGAACATTGTGCGCAGCTTCGAAATATTCTAATTTCGAGTAAATTTACGAATGGACGCGTGTTAAAAGTAATTTCCTAAACAATTTTCATTTATCGCTAAGCAAGTTGCGCGACACTGTCCTTTAACGCTCCCTTATCAAAAGCATTTGTCATCCGTTGAACAATCCGCTAAACTCTTGAAATGAACCCCATGATTCACTTAATTCAATAACTGTAAAATCTTCCCAATATACATAGTCCATAAACAACGGGACATGGGAGGGTGAACGGTAAAACGGATAAAGACAGAGAGAGTATCCCTTCGACCACGAACGCGGCTTTCCGGTCATTCCGACTTCTCCCTTTTCTACCCCGATAAACGCGATCAGCGTTAAACGGCAACGTCCGAACTTTGCGCCGGACTTTACTGTGTCTCTCCTATTCCTCGCTCCCTTTCCTGGTCGTACGAAGTCGTAATTTTCGCACCAACCGACGAAATCAGGCGCTTCTTTCACTTTCAGAGACGAAGCGCCGCTGGATTTTCCGGGAAATCAAACTTTATTGCTAAATACTAGCTGATCAGCAAATTTGCGCGGAAAACGAAGCGAGACCCTTGCACCCCTTCCCGCCGCGCACCGCAACATCCCATCTCTCTTTCTATCTCCGATAGTTCTCGTGCCCGAGCTGTCGACGTGATCCGTACGTGTCCGAGATCTCCAAATACCGAATATCCAAAGAGATCAATGTGTACGCGATATTGTTGAGAAGCGCAGCTTCATCACCAGTACCTGACTAATTACGATTCGATGTCTTGCGAATGCTCGATTATTTTATCAATAGTAGGAAACGCGCGGGTGATAATAATGAAGTTTCTCAAGACGATCTCTTGAGTCGCTATCGAAGGAAGCTGCGCTCATCGTCTGTGAATCTCGATAAAAAGCTTGTATCGAACATGTGATACGTACGTACTAGGAAACTGTGAACTCGGAATCGAAGAGGAATACGTATGTGATTAACCGCCGTGGGAGAAATAATTGTGGCAGGCGTCGCAATCGTTGTAAATCGCTACGAAAGCACAAGAACGAACGAACGCTTTCGTTTGCATCCTCGCAGAAACGACGTCGGAGTTGCTCGCGCAGCAGCCGCGGACTATACTCCAACGGACACCTTCCTCCCGACAATTAAGTCATGTTCACAATGGGAATTAAAAAGGCCGTCTGGGGTAGACCGCTGCTGACCGAGCCATTTGCTACTCCGCTGCAGCTGCACACCGGACTTGGTTCTCTCTCTCTCTCTCTCTCTCTCTCTCTCTCTCTCTCTCTCTTGTTATCCCTTATTTCTCAGTGAAGCTAAGAGCCAGGAAGCAGCGCGTCTAGCTGTGATTGAAGCATTACAGTTGGATTGTTATCCAATTCTCATGACGCGCAAGTTCCGCCTTTAACATTATGCCGTCTACCGTGGATGCGGTGTAAACATTAATTATAAATATAGTTTTATAAATATAATTTCACGGGTGCTTGGGTTTCTCGGCAGTCCAGAAAGCATTTCCAAACAATTGTGTAATAATTTGTTCGCAAACGTGGTTAGAAGTATGAAAGTTTTTTAACGATTTATACCGAGTTTTCAGGTAAAATAAGAAATGATTCTGCAGATTCTAGCATCCAGAGGAAAATGAAAGGAACCGAAGAGCGACAACGGGCGAGGACTTTAATCACCGCTATAGGTCCACCGGGTCCAATAAATCCCTACTTGCAGCTTCCGTCTCTGTGTCGCGCGGATTTTCCATTGGAACGCAAATTTTTTTTGACAAATCTCGCGACCATGATTGTCTCCTTCGTCTCCGACGCAGTGACAAACTGGAGGCAGGAGTGGAGCGGGAATATTCGGCTTCCTTTTTCGGGGAGATATCGCAGTGCCGTCTAGTGTCCTAATTAACGTCGACTTCGCCTCGGCGTGAAAAGGGTGAACAGAAAGAGAGAAAGACACGAAAACCACCATCGGAGTCATTCCCCCCCCCCTCTCTCTCTCTCTCTCTCGCTCTTACTTCCTCTTTCTTTCTCGTTACTCCTCCTTTCCTTTTAGTTTGACGATCGCTCACCTAACCCTTCCCTTCCTCTGCCGCGTTTATTTTTTCCCCCCACCCGGCTCCGGTCCTTTGAAAAATTCTCCACGAGTAGCAGACGCCGCCGCTGTTCGAGAGGGATGAAGATTAATTCGTTCCGTCTTAATCGTATCAAAGTTTGAGAGCCGACTCGGAAACGGCCGGCTGAACTCTTTCTCTCACACCCTCGCTTCTTTTATCCCCCTCCCCCGCCACTCCCGCCGGTGATTCTCGTCGCGGATCCGCGCCTTTGGTAACTTTTTACTTTTTAACCCCTCCGAGGCAAAAGCCGTGGGTAATCATATTTAATAATGTCTCCGGTATTTTTGCCCAGCTGTCAAAGTTCCGCGAAAAGTTCAACCGTTGCCGCGTTGAGCTCCAACGGAAAAAGGCTTGCGTGCTGGAATAGGACAAGTGCGCTGGAAAATGCACCGAAGGAATTCCAGGGATTTCCATTTCGTTTTCCTTTTAAGATTCGCTGTGATTGATTTTCCTGGCAGTTGAGTTTTTAATGAAAAGCGCCGCCGAACCGCGTGTTTGCCTGGGCTGGAATTAATTAATTAATTGGCAAATTATTCATTTTTATTTTTCAAGTAACCGATACACGTCAAATTCCAGTGGATTTGTATTTATTGCAACGAGGTGTCGGTAAGCCAAACGGCACGAGAAAAAGTCTCAGCCATTCGAAAGGATTCTAGTTTTTGTGTACTTCTTAATAATGTAAAGTCTCGATTTTGCTTCTGCATTTCCTGGCGCTCGCCTTAGTACTTCAGTACTTCGAGTGCGCGTCTGGGAAAAAGGAATAAGAAATAGAACTCAAGTGTCGAGCAGCGTTCTCGTTATTGTTGATAAAATACCTAAATACCTAGCGCGGAGGAGAGGAAACTTTCGTGTAATAATATTTAAATGTCTTTCGAGTCTTGGTCTCAACTTGACACAGATAAGCCTTGGAGGAAACATAAGGTTGGGGGGGCAAAGAAAAAGGAGAGGGGAGGGTGAGAAAAATGTTGAAGAACGGAGCTGGGAAAAAGGAATGAAAGGGAGCAAAAGTCAGAGGGCTCGAGGTGACAACCCTTTTTATTTAGGGGGCAAGTTCTCGACGGTAAGTTTGAGTAAATCCGATATTGCATCGAAGATATTCGTCTGAAGTCACGGGAATAAAATTCGACACAGTCTGGAGTTAACTTGGGCGAGTAAAAGAGTCCCTTTGACGCTCGTCTATATCTTTTGCGGGGATTTTATATTACTAAGCTTTTATTTGTAAAAGAAAAGGTGTTTCTGCTCCCGTCCTTCTTTTCCCCGCGAAAAACTTTTCAATTAGCAACGACCGCGCAATCAATGCAGTTATTTGAGTGCGTGTTTTGCAAAATATTCCTTGTAGATCGAAGCTTTTGAGATGCATTGGAAAAATGAATTTGAGGCAACCTTCGGTTTTGTCGCGCGGTTTCATATTTGTAATCAATGTAAAGTAAATTAATAGTACTTTTGCATGCGAGTGAGTTTGCTTATAATTGATAGAATAATGTTTTCGTGCATCGACAAGTATTTATTGAAGCGAAGTAAACAATTGTTCGATCGAATGAACCGCGACCTTTACTAATCAACGGTACAGTCAACAACTTGAATTACTCGACGTGGTAAATGAATAATTTTTTTGTAATCGTCAGCTGCATTATCTTATTGAAATAGACTTTCTCTCGCAGTCGCGAAAACGAGGGACTAAGATCATGGCAATTTGGAACGAAAGCTTCCCTACGCAAAGTTACGCTACCTCGTCTCTTTAATGCAATATCACCGTCTCATGCGTGCGATTTTTCATCGCGCGTTACGAAAAGCTTAAAAGTGAAACATCGACTTCTCCAATGGATTATATTTAAAATTAATCCGGTAAAAAAGAAAACGAGCGAAGCCGACAAGGAAAATCCGTTTTCTCGAGCAGTGGGGAAAATCCTAAATTCGCATAAACTCTCCGTGCCAGAGATCAGCTTTGCGCATTAAAGCCTCATCCTTCGAAAATGTGAAAACTCTTTTAAAAACGATGGCGTTTCGAAAAAAGACGAAATTTCAAGTATTAATGAAAAAAACACGAAAGGGAAACAAAAGAGCACGCGCAGGGAAATCCCGTGGAAATGCCTTACGGACCGCGTTGATATTATTTTTCTTTGTTCCTACTGCCCTTCTTTATTGTTATTTCGCTTCACTCCTGTACTTGCCCCCTCGCTCTACCTGACAGCGTTACCTTACGCCATTGTACGTGGCGCGCTTTCGGTCGGAGTCCGTACTCCTGTACTCTTTGAAAGATTTTTCGCAGTATTTTTTTCGCTTCTTTCCTTTCGATAATACCGCGAGTCGCGCAAATAACGCAATCGCGAGTGAGTGGAGCTCGGGTGCATTGTTATTTTGCGCCAAAAGAAAGACCGCGCGGCTGAAATTTATTCAACCAAGTGGTGTAGGTGTGCGCGCAAGTGTGCATCGGGCAATTTTATTCTCTTTCGGTGTAAGAGTACGAGCTTCCACGTATTGTTATTTCCTCGTAATTTATTTGCGAGCAGATTGCTAAATTAACCTTCGGATGTTGGAGAACCGTTTCACGTAATTGTATTAAAAACCGAGGTTTAAGATAGACTTTTCAGGTTTTCAGACTCTCGGAGACTAGCAAGACAATCACCCAGAACGAACATTAGAGATATTTTGTATTAAGAGCATGTAGGCGAAGAGCGGAAGGAGAAAGAAACGTGTTGCAACAGTTTATTTAGAAGCCGTTTGTATCAAAGTTGTCGGTTATTCGGTATTAATTGCACAATTGACTGACACGAATAAGCAACTGCTTTAACACACTAATGTTACTCGTTGGAAAATCTACGAGTATGAAGGGATACCGAAGTTGGCTAGAAATGATGTACGCGTACGTGCTTCCTGATAAATTTCCCTTTTCACGTAACTTCGTGATATTTCACGTCGTAGTAACAGATGCAGTCGGACACTCTTTGGAATGTCTAATCTGGAAAATTGTTAATTACTTGTCTATTGTTTGCGTAATATTGTTATCTCTCCCCCTGCGTTATTTTCAAATCACGGGCAACTGTCGCGTAAAGTTCACATATTTTCTTCTTGTAAAAGAATTTCAGTTACAGAATTCGTGCGCGTAATTGGAAATGGAAAACCATCGAATGGAGTTTCTTGAGCTACTTTTTGTTACAATATTACGAAGGAAAGGCAAAGTTAAAATGATTTCTTTTCGTGTTTCTGTCTTCAACTTTTGTACTTCTCGATACGTTCGCGAGAACGCAGTCACTGTCGTTCTTCACACGCGGGGAAACGATTTCGTGGGAAAGCTCCGTCTTTTCGTAAGGGCGCTACCATTCGAACAAAGGCGAGCTTTCGCCGATTGCCATCAACTCACGTCCACGTGGTGATTATTATCGCAGCTCGCTTGACTTTTCGCCCGATGAATGACTGAAAACTGTACTGCTTACTACTGCGACTGTAACAACTTACAGACCAATAAACGTTTCAGCCTTTTCCTCGGACTTTCTCAGGAGAGAAAGAGAAATTTCAAAGAACGAACGCTAGGTTACATCGTCGTCGACCTGTTGCAAGCGTAGTTTTAAAACGAGCTCAGCAAATAGAAGTTCCGCAATTAATAAAAAGAACGCATAAGTTTAAGAGCGGCATTTAAATATCAAAGTACTCAAAGCCAGTTCATTTACGTAACATTTATACAGAAATAAAAGACGAACGTTATTGAGAAAAAGCTGTTGTAAAGTTTTATAAATAAAGAGATGCATTTGTTTTAATACACGTTGGAACGACCACAGCTGAGTAAATTACGTATCTCCCAACTGCCAATGATACTGAATTTTTCAAGAGAAGTCAATAACGTCCTCCGTGAATTAATCGCTGTCACGAAGGATCCATTGCGTAAGCTCAGGTAATCTTGATGCTTCGCCGGTGGCGAATTTCCTTACGAGCTCCTTGTAAGCAGCTCCAGGCGAGAGTGAGTCGCTCCCCGGGGTTTTCGCGTGCAAGGAACGAGGCCCAATCTCAGGCGACCAATGAACGAGCAGAATTTTCGGCGTCGCGCCAGAACATTTAATTAAGTTTCGCTAGTCCGGATTGCTACTCCTATTTAACCTTTTACTGGGCGTGATGCGAGCGAGAAACCGGCTAGACTTGCATAAACTCTAATGTGAACTCTTCTCTCTCTCTCTCTCTCTCTCTCTCTCTCTCTCTCTCTCTCTCTCTCTTATTACCTGGGACTCCATCCGATTGATGATTAACATGGATCGGTAAGTTTTGATGTGTTCCCGGATAGTAATGTAATATTTGCCGAGGCTGAACGCGCAGTTGAACGTTTAAACTGGAGCCTCGGTATTCTTAATGCTGGCTGTTCCGCTAATTGCGGAAAATTGCCAGAATAATTCTTCCGAGTACGTAGAATAATATTGTTTATTTAATGGGATTCGCATCGTTGACAATTGTTGCGGGAGAAAGAAGGTTGATAAGATTCTTACAGTGTAAGGCTTTCTTACGCAAAGTAAAGTAATTTTAAATTAAAACGTGAATGTAAATGAACGATATCGCTCGCATCGCTTGTGCTTGAAATTTGATCGCCACCTAATATTCGTAAGAACGTCGTTGGAAAAGAGTCCGAAGGAATTTACCATTAGAAATTCTCATTTAATCAACATAATTCCAGTGCGACAAAAATTATTCCTTCTCGGCGCATTAGCGAAAGCTAATGCGCCTTACTCGTCTTAAAATAAATTAATTTTACAGAAAGAATCGTTTTCTGAATCAATGTACCCTAATATCCGATTACGTATTCATAAACGAGATTTTCGCGCTAATTAAAAAGTAATTTATGCTACGAAGAGAAAAGATCCAGTGAAAAGCTCGAGTGCAGGCCTGAAAACTTTTAGATCTCGACATTTTTGCCGAGAGCAATGAAATAACGAAAACAGATTAATCCCAGGAGCAGTGACAAGTTCGATAACCGCATCAACGCATCCGCACATCCACCCTTCGGAATAATCAAATGCACGTATACGATCTAAGGGAATAATATTTGCTCCAAGCTGGTTGCCTCTCATTAACTCGACGAAGACAGTGCGCCATTAACTCAGTTATACACACGCATAATACAAGCGTGCATAAGAAAGTGCCAGTACCGCTTCTCTCTTGTGCGAATCGCAAAATCGAGAAGCCGCTGCGCACTCGAGAACTAAGGAAGAAGGAAACTTAAACGTCACGGCACTGCAGTATGTTACTAAATGATCCTCCCAGCCCAGCTCGGCTATTATCTTTCCACCCTCTCTCTCTCTCTCTCTCGCCCCCTCGCGCTATCCTTCGTCGTCTCTGCTCTCTTCTTGTGCTCCGGAATACGCAATTTAATACTCAACCAATTACATGTACGAAATCTTGTTAGTCTCCGGGTTATACGGCTTTTGGGATGGCGTACCAAGCGTCGTGGATATGAGACACTTATACATACATAAACCCAAAGTATTTCTTCGACCAGGAGCGTCTTCTCTTCCTCTTTCTCTCTGGGGGTATGCTGGGAAAGACTACGTCCTGGTACCCTTTAGGGGGGTTGTCGGAAGCTCCTTCGACGTTTGATACTCGCTCGTAGCAGCAGACGTACAAACTTGTACGATTATGATACCCCGATTACAAGTATAAAACGTTATACTCTTACTTCCCCGTAGCTTTAACTCCTTCTCTTCTCCCTTTTCATGTATTCAAGGTTCTGACATTTTTCCTTTCTACTCCGACGCAGTCGTTCATTATTCACACTCGGATGTTTTGCTCGGCATTTCCTGTAATTTCGACGGAATATTCAAATACTCGCGCTGTCCTTTTATCCAAAACGTTTAAGCGTGCAATGATGTGCCTACAATATTGCTCGGAATAATGGTACAGTCCATCGGTTCAAGGGCAAAGTGTAAAGGCTCCGATAAGACGGGCACATTTGAAAGGGAAAATTAGGAAAAGGATAATATAATGGAAGAAATAAGAAAGAAAAGTATATAAGTTCATAAGTCTCCGAAATTGTGCTGAGACTTGGTCGAGGGTGACTCGTTAAAATCCCGAAGTGAGACGAGGTCCGAGAATCGGTACTAATCAATACGATGAGGCATTGCTTGGGGATTTTTGGTGCGCGTCTCTTCCATCGGCTTTAGAATTTTAGTCTTGGTGTGGTGCTCATCGTGACAGACTCGGGCGATGGGATTCGGATACGTAACTTTAAAATCTCCGAGTTCTGAATGAATTAGCTCGTTCGAAGCTTAAATTTTATATGAAGATTACCGATTTAAGTAAATGCTTATTCTGTGGATTCGAACGGAAGTGCATTTGGATGAAACTTGGTTGAACAGTCGGTGTTTCAATTAATAATAATAATAATAATAATAATAATAATAATAATAATAATAATAATAATAATAATAATAATAATAATAATAATAATAATAATAATAATAATAATAATAATAATAATAATAATAATAATTTGGATAAGAAGAATTATTAATGGGCAATATTATGTAATGGTCGGGCAACATCTCTCTTGTATCTCTGATAGTCTCGATAACACGCTAATAAAGCGAGAGTGGTTGAACCCAAAGCAAAGATGCAAAGAGATCTTGTTGAAAAGAACGATGAGAAATTGATCAACAAGTGATTGCAATTGTAAGAGAAGTTGTAGTCGCAGCAGTTTAAATTTGAAGTTGATCTACGTATGACATCCTTATATTCATGAGAATGAGAATATATGCAATTTGGATGACGAGAGCTCGAGCTGCATCTTTACTTTGTGATTCGCTTCGGGTAGGAGGAGAGAGAGGGAAAGAGTGTGTGTGTGTGCGTGCGTGCGTGCGCGTGTGCGCGCGCAGGAGTGTACTCGTTATTAGACGGGCGACCGAGGCTTCGTCTAGACGGGATTTATCAACTATTAAGCGATGCATTATCGCGTTCGGGTTACGTTTTCAGAAAGTCCGCTGCTCTCGCAAGCTCGAATGCAAATTGCCCCGGCCAAGAGCGCAAGGAGAGAAAAAAGGAGGAGAAGAAGGAAGGATAGAAGGAAGGAAGGAAGGAAGGAAGGAAGGAAGAAAACAGGCGCGCGCCTCGAGGGTGCATTCGCAGCGCGGCCGGGACAACATCGCTATTGAGGCGCTATTCTTTACACGACATCCCTCGGGCTTTCTCGTAGGAGTCGTTGGGGTTGGGACGAGGGGGAGATGCAACGAAAGTCACGTGGTGCGCCGACACGATCGCAGCAACTACTGTCCCTCTCGCTGTCGACATCAATTATTACGCGCTCGTCGTCTAGCGCCTCCGCTTTCCGTCCGCTTAAATATATGTATACATATATTTACGTGAGTGAGCGAGTGAGCGAGTGAGTGAGAGAGAGAGAGAGAGAGAGAGAGAGAGATTCACCCATATATACGTGCGTCTTATTCTCTCCAGAGCCAGACGACGTCTTGTTTGAGAGCGAGGTCGACCGCTTGGCAGCCAATTTTTTTCTTGCGCGTATCGCGCGTATTACAGTTGACCCTTTAACGCCCACATGTCAACCGAACGTGGATTCCTCTTTTTCTCCAAGAGCTTCTAAAATACTTTGGCTTTTTCAATGGAGCAATACGTCTTAAACTTCTTTATACGATTAATTTATAGAAAAGTTAAATAATCATACGATTTTTATAAGAATATTCCGTATGTCAACCGCGACCATTGCGTTTTAATACGAGTGTTATTCAACAGTATTTGAAACGCTTAACAAGTACTTTACTTTTAATTGTTTAGATTTAGAAATAAGTTGTACTGGAGAGAATCCAAAGTCCATTTCTGCGATTGTACACAAAGAAGAAAATTCATATTATTTTGCTTATAATTGCAGGACAATTAATTATGTACAGTGTATTATTTAAATGGATCTTAGGGGTATATTAGTCACTAATAACTAGTGGCAGAATAACTTCAAGTATTTGCATATTCCGAAAGTATCGGAATGATTAAATATTTATTAGTTATTATGTAATTATTTAAATGCAAATAGAATTTACGTATGTGTTTCAAGCGGTAAATACATGATTAATTAAATATTTGTCTGCATTGGAGTTTGGAAGATAACATTACCGAGTTATATTATTATTGATAGTATTATTTCAAAAGCAGAAAAATGTTGACATTCTTTTGTCCTCGGTCTTTGCTTTATAATATTAAATGTAATGATAGCAAATAAGTATTACCTTCGTTATACGTAATGTTACGCTCAGCGAATCGACGTTTACCGATAGATACCGAAATATCAATTATAATGAATTTAAACGTCATAACTTCGAATCCTAAATACTTAACCAGTAAAATCACGTTAACGTTAAAATGTATTGTTTATTGTCACTAATAACTACATTACTAATGCGAGATATTTCACTCTTTAGCAAGTATGTAAATTTTTTTTGTATGTAGAGAGCATAAAACACATTATAAAATATACTCAAAACATTCTCCTCGAGCAAATTCAATAATTCGACTGAAATTAATGGATAAAATGGAACGAACAATAAGAGTAGTTACAAGAGGTCGATTGCTCCTTGTCTATCGACAAAGTTACACCAACCATCGTTCCCCATTACCGATCATTCCCTACTTTTCTCTCTTATAATTATTTACATACTCAGAAGTACTTTATGTACAATTTTGTGTGCATTACATAATGATGTTGATCGTCGCACCGGATAACAATTACGTCTCCCGAAAAGTAAATGTTTAAGGTTATTTCGCGCAATGTTTCACCCCGAGGAACGACCAACATTTCCCATGGAATTCCCGAGCGTAAATTGTGCGACGTAGTCCCTTGCCTCCCTTGTATTACTTGATTTTGTAAGAAAAAGAGGGGCTTATCGCGTATGTTGTGCTCGATGATTACTGGCCCTTAACTTTTTCACGTAAAGCGTTTCAAGATTTTCGAACGAATGGCAGTTGAGATGTCCGTGAATTAATTCTGCAACATTGATTACGGATTTATACGCTCTATTGAAAATGCCTATAAAGATAATGAGCTTTGTTAAGTGATAAATTGTAGAAGGAAAGCTTTTTCAGCTCGGTAGCCTTCGTTATCTTTAAGTGTTAAAGAATATTGCGACGTCAGCGAGGGGTTTTATTTATAAGCTGCTGTGACTGGTTAAACGATTTGAAATACAATGAAATTAGGAGTTAAAATAAGGAGCTGCTAGTACGAAATGAACGCATATCGTTACCGATTTTTCTATTATGAATTAGTAAAGTTCCGTAATTCCTGTATTCCTCGTGTACATCGCACAGCATGTCACATTAAATTTTACCATCAAATGGTTAAACTACTTCCAACTGCGTGCTTTGCCTTCTATTTCAAGTCCTAGGTAACCAAGTCATTTTGCCGCACGTAAAAACGTAAAAATACCATTATTTATATATTCTCTCCTGCAACTAGCTTTCATTCGGTAGGTAGGAATCGATAAGAACAGTTGGTAAAAAAGAAAAAGGAATATTTGAGCGTAAGAATCGAAAGCACAAGCCGCCGCCACCGTCAGGCGGAGAAATGGAAGGAGAATCGATCCGGCCATTCAATGTCTTGACTTTATAGACGGCCATATATCATCGAGACTATCGCCGTGAAAATCTCGGAAACTTTCCGAGAGAGTTCTTGAAAGCTGTAGGCCAGAATCAACGAGAATCAACGAGAATCAACCAGAATCAAAGCGGGATCTTTTAAAGGTTTTCCCCGCTGTGGTGTAGAATAAGGAGCGAACGCAATTTCCTCTTGATCATCGTCGTTGCCTGGAGATTTTTCGCTGCGAGCTTAATGATTCGCGAACTCCGTACTTATTTTTAAGTGAAATCAGCTTCTAAGTCAGCTTCTAACGAAATAAAGGTTAGCCTGTAATTACGCGACGTTGAAATTATTCACCTCATTTGAGTGTGAAAGTCGGCGTGAACGTCGTCGGGCAAATCACGAGGAGAAATTTCGCCTCGTGAAAAACCGTTTGCGAATCGACGCAAGTCATTTTTAAGTACGCGGTTGAAGTTTAGCGAAAGGAAGCTTGAATTCCTCGGAGAAAGGAATAATACCGATTAATTACAATAACAAATTAACGCGTCGATAAGCGGAGGGAGCGATTCGTGCACGATTTTCAAAGGATTCGCGCTAAGACTGAATGTTATGCATTTTTGTAAAATACTTTTGATTACATCACCTCTCTTGCTTCGTGAAGTCGGTAAAAAAAATCTTTACTATTCAGTACTTGGTCACGTGAATTGTTTCGCTCCATCGCAGTCTCACATTACGGAAAGATGATCATTTTCCGAGTTGTGAAAAATAAAAAGTTAGATCTGTGCAATTTAGATGCAATTGCGTGCATAAAGACAGTTAAACTCGTCTCGAGCAATATCATTTTTATTGCGTGCGACACTAAATTTCAGTCTATTTAAACATACTCAAACAAAGTTCAATCATTTGGACTTTCCGATAACTTCCGATATCATCGTGTTTCCTTCCACGCAACCGATGAGAAGTCTTCATAAGCTAATTACCTGCAGAGAGGATCTACGACGATATAATGAGCGTAAAATAAGTTCCCCGAATTCTTTCGCCTAGGCTCTTCTCCTCTTGGTAACTAGACGAAAGCATTAGTTACAACAAACGGCGCAATCTACATTCCTACCATTACGCCAGGGTATAAAGGTATTTCAATAAATCGTCGCATAATAATTGATTCAACGGTACAAACAATATCAAGATGAAGATAACCGATGAATATGTAATGAACAGGGAATATCCGCCGTGACAACGGAGTCCAGTTTAATAGACTAAAACGTATAAAGTCGTGCAACTAAACACGAATTCACTGACCATAAACACAATGATTGCCCGTCTAAATCCCATACACGGGAATAAAATCCAGACACAGACCGCATCTCGGGACTCGTAAACATTACCGCGCACGCGAGACAACTGGAACTTAGGGTCGCGTCATCGATATCTACGCGTACGTGTGCAGACCCACACATTCGCCGGCCACGCTTTTTATTTGCGACTTCGGACCGCTAAAGCGTTAACCGAGAAATCGTAAAAGCAGGCATACGCGACGAGAGCAAAGATTTCGCTGCTCAGTCGCGGAGAATGAAAGTGTGCTGCGAGGGTGTGTGAGAAGATGCCCCCGAGTGAGAGAGACCAGTGGAGAGCAGAAGAGCAGAGGAATAAGAATAAATGCAGGGAAAACAATGGAAAGCATGGGGAAAAAAAGGAAGGAAAGCTCGCAGGGAGGAAGGGAATAATATAAGGAAAACGAGGGGGTGGCGAGTAACGACGAAAGAAACAAAGGGAAATAACGAAAGAGAGTTGGAACTGCTGACGCTGCAGCGGTCGCTCGACCACTGGTAATGGTTCAACGGGCGTTGTTCGTTCCTTAGGTTCCTTATGTCGCCTCGAGATATTGTTTAGGCTCTTGGACTGCTCCCCACACACCGATAGGCCTAAACCAACTCACCCTTTTATTCTCGACTCGTGATCGCGCGGATTTGCTCCGAGCTTTTCGAGCTTGCGCCGATCGTGGATGCGATATTCCGATATGCGTAAACTGTGTCAGTGAGGTGCTTTTGAACTCGAACCTCGACTCGATACGAGATCAGCGACAATTGTATAACTCGCGCAACTCGCGCAACTCGCGCAACTCGCGCAACTCACGTTAACGTTGATTTATCGTAGACTAATGATAGGCAAAATCGATACATTTACAAATACGTGAAATTCACCAGAAATACCCTACTTCCATAAATGCACACTTTCTTCGAATTTTATCACCGACTGTTTTTTATCACTGTCGAAGATCTCTCATTAATCTTTATGAATGCCTTACGATGCTTCAACATGCGATCTCTTCTATCATTATGACGTCTTGTTATCTCACTGATACTATAATGTGACAAATAATAACTCTGCGGTTGTCTCATGTTTATACGTATAGACGAAGGAAATTTTACGTCCGATGGTATGTAAAAAGATACATTTAATGCCTTTTAAAAGTTAAACGATCGTCTCGACGAACACGAAACGAAGTTTCAGATCGACTTCCATCCGAGGAATATGAAATTCCAAGTCAAAAAGCAATTACACTTGTTAAAGAGCTATAAAGTATCTCGTACACTGTTTTATAAAAACTATTCGATCGCAGAACGCGTTGCAGTTACTTTTGTATAAATAAAATCTTGCTACGGTGACTTTCAGCTAATTTACTGCATATATATTTTCAACGTAACGGAATAACGTCGTGACTGGAAAATTTACCACTTAAATTCTTTGGGAATCTACAAAATCGTATTTCATAACGCGATGCTGTCGGTTAAAATGTTCGTGCTGAACTTTGGATAAAAGATAAGGATAAATTAGCGAGAAATATAATTCAGTACGTATGACATTTGGTGATATCATCGAAGGACTATGTTTTGGAAATGCTATTGCAGCGCATCAGATGTAAATCAATATTTACACTCTTATTAACAACGCTATTATTCCTTAAAATTCATCGATTCGGGGAATGCAGCACAGGTTGACACTTCTTAAGAGAGTTCGAGGCGTCGCCAAAAGAGCAGAAATTGAAGGAATCTTAAAAAAACATCCAACAACTTTGAAGAACATACAATTATGACTAATAATTGCGTAAGACAATTATCAGTCGACACGGCGCCGACTAACCAAGGACCAAAGAAAGACTGAATCTCAAACCTTTTTGCACCGTCGCCACTTTCCCCCTCTGGCCCTGCTTTTCTTTGACAATTTCTTTTATCGGATCTCCTCTCGCTTCATTTGATGCGACGAGCTTTTTCGCAGCCGCATAAAGTGTCGATTCGTCGTCGTCCACCCGCCTTAATGGCTGCCAGTCAGTCCACTCGTCCTTATTGCAGACTTAATTACTGTCTGTCTGACTTTATCCAAGTTATAATGGCCGAGAAGTGCGCTTTGCTTGCTGCCTGCTGCTTTGTCATTATCTCTCGCTCTCGTACCCCCCCCCTCTCTCCCACTCTCTCTCACTCACTCACTCACTCTCACTCACTCTCTCTCTCTCTCTCTCTCTCTCTCTGCCCTTTCTTTTCCCTCTCTTTTTTTCAAACTCACGAGCGATGAGTTAGAGAAACATTCATAGACGGATAATTAGGCCGAAAGAGTACATAATAGTAAACGATAAAATGTAAAATTCATAGGTATTTTTTTCTTATAAAAAAAACCCCTAAGCCTATATCTAGCGGTTATTTTAATCTTATCCTCTTTTTATTAATGATATCTATTTGAATTTAGGTTTAATCTTTTATTTCTTAATCTTTAATCTTTTATTTATATTCAGCAAAGTGTAGGTTTAAGAAAAGCACTATTAATTTTAATTGCATCGTGGAAAATATTCATATAGAGTAATATACCATGACAACTACTTACCAATTGATTGAAACAAAAATTATCATTCACGACGAGGATACGTTTTCCTTCGAGAATGTTCTGTTACAAGGCGATAGTTCTATTAAAAACACTATTTTTCACCTCGAACATCGTTCCTCCGTTACTCATTCTATAGACGTACCTTCAAACATCGAAAAGAATAAAAAGAGCGAATTTAAGGGTCATATTTGCCATCGCCATGCAATATTTAGCGAAAGTCAACAGAAGATATTTCATTTCTCTTATACATATGTATAAGTATATCAAACTAAGTGAACCTTCTCTCCATTGAGGTTTCTTCGGAAGGCCAAGCAAACTCTTTTTTTTCTTTCTTTCTTTTTCTTTTCTTTTTCGTTCTAACATTTTCTCTCGCTCTCTTTGTCGTCCTCCGTCTCTGGTTCTTGTATAGTCCGACATCCTTTTTACCACGAGTCGATTCGTTAATAGAATAATAAATAGTTGCGTTTGTATTCGCATATATTTTTTGCGCGTTCTTCGTAAAAGGCTTCGACAAGTGGAGGTCCTGAGTAAACTTTGTTACGAAATGAAAAGGCCTGGTTGAAGCTCAAACTTGGCGATGACTATGACGGTTTTAGCAGTTGCTCGATGGCAATTGCTTGGATCTCGGGAGTGAAACTAAATTAATCGTCAGGATTGTTTTAACGTTTTTCTGTTTTCTATTGGTTTATTTATGTCGAGCTCGAGAAATCTCTCCGAAATTCATTACGCGTTTTGGAAAGAAGACTTGTTATATTTGGTATGGTGACAGACTAAAAACAAATGTATAAGCCGCATAGAAATAATAATCAGCAATGAAGTTACGATAAGTTTGTTACACTTTTTTTTCTCTATGCAATAAACTGTATTTGCTTTTAAAGTAACGATTATAAAAATAGGCAATTAACGAAGCATTTTACTTCGGTAAAAGAAACATTCTTAAAGTAAGATAATCTTCCTTTAATTCGAGAGCTAAAGCTAAATCTTTTCAAGGCATATGTGTTATCTCGACAATAATCCCCTCGATAAAAAGTAGTCCTTTTCCGAGCATAAAATTCGAGTTTCGCGTCATAAATTATTACAATATCTCGGGTCCAACTCAACATTTTTCGCAAATAATAAATTACATTTACCGAACGCTACACTGGATAAGAAAAATTTAAGGTTATGAAAAATAACCTTAAGAGAAAGACATTTAAGAGCACCGGGTAATCGATGAAAAGATTCGTTCCAAATTAACATCAAGTATTATACCGAAAGAAATATCTTTAGAATTTTTTTCTTCGATATCTTGGCTCTAGATTTTTTATTTTGTCGCGACTTTATTTCATCAGACGCAGATGCTTCTGTCGTTGAGCCTTAAAAATTTTCTTCTTGCGGTACTCGACGCGCACTCGGAATTAATATACTCTCCATTCGAATGATTTTCAACCAAAGTAAGCTCGCTGCCTGAATTACCTTAGCAACTACTTTCGACAGAAGTTAATCTAAATATTAAGAGATCTATTTATGAGCGAGACATTGGTCAAAATTAAAATTCCAGTCCCGGATAAAACCGTCCAACGTGCTCGTTCAGTCCGGCCCCAGAATCATTGAATTGTTCTAACGCATTTTACTCGAAGACGCACGCGCACACGTACATTTAGCATAAATTTACCGAAGCAACGTTAGAAAGTGAAATGGCAAAATGGAGGAAGACCGCGGAGATAAGCTATTCCACTCAAAGAGGTTCATCTTTTTCCCTTACGTTCGTTAGCGTTCTCGTCGAAATTCCCCACGTGAAAAGTCAAATCTCCTCCGCTTCGTGCAGAGCTTCTTCGCCCCCTATTCGGCATCGTAATTTCAAAGCGCACCCACTCATTTAATATCTCGCGCTTGTTCGTTGACACCGTCGAATAAAATATTCCGCGATTATGCCAAGGAAAATAGTTAGCCACGCGGTCACGCGGTATACAGTCGCATGTGTAAACACGGAAATTGAATCGCGAAACTTAGATCTTCTCGTAGCTTCTTCCCGACGTTTTTTGGTACATGGGAGCATGGTTAGAAGAAGAAATGGAAACGAAGAAGAGTTTCGTTAACATGACTTGTAGGTTTGCGGAAGCGTAATCGTTCTTACGGTTGTGGCAATAAGGAATTACTTGAAAGTGTTAAGCGTAAGTTTTATTAAACAGAAAAAAAAAAGAAATTATTTTTTAACTTTTCCAATTTCATACTGATATCGTTCGTAAAGCTAATTTGTTCTTGTAAATCCATCGTAGCACTGCCTTTATTAATATTGTTGTCGCTGACTCGATGACTTTAAGTTTAGTAAGTTGAGTTGCCGACTGTGATTTTTGCCATTGAATGTCTTCTGCCATTATAATATTGAGTTGCGATATCGGTATATACGAGGGATAGTAAAGACGTGGTCGTATTATGTGTGCAACTGAAAGTGTCTGTATGCGTAGGTGCGGGCTCAGGGATCCAGCTGAATCTGCACTTTTTCAGCCCCCGAAGTGTTGGCAATAAATATAAGAGGAAAAAGTTTGCGCGCGCCCACCTTTAGTCATTTTTTTTCTTTTTTTTATTTTTTCTATTCCTCGTTTCTTCGTCTACCGCTATCGCGATTTCTTCATACTCAAGTACCTTCATTTCTTCGTACCCAAGTACTATCTAGCGAATCATACGTAAGTTGATTTATTGCGCGTGGAAAATTCGTTGTGCCGTAACTGTGATAATCTACTCATAATGTATTAAACATAATTACGTGAATTGTTCTATCTCACGGTTATCCATACGCTGTAATAACAATTTTAACTTAAGCAACGGCCTTTCAACGTAAGATAAGCTCTTAAATTTCATCCAGATTATACAGTGTTATTGAGTAGTAGTAGCCTGGCCAACGGTATAATGGAATCCGAGATTCGATCCGATGCGTTTCGCCTTCATCGCCGAATTCACGTACGAAAATAACGTAAAAATTTCAATTTGTACAAAAGGAAATTAATCTTAATGACAAAGCGTGAGCAGGTGTTACAAAAAAGGCTAGGCTTCCAGTCATCTGACTTTTTCTACTCTTCTGCTCTTCAATTTACTACAAGCACGAAAATTTTCACTCGAAAGTAAGTAGATCCACTTTTACGGCCGCATAACATTCAAAGCCTTGGGAAAATACGATGAAAATATGCCGAATGATCGTCTGCTAAAAAATCCAAAAACTGCGAGTAGTGATAACGATTTCGAATCCAGTGTACCTGTCCAATTAGGTCTGTGTAAATGGCCGTATCATTGAACGGTATGAATCGATAAACGGTGAAATGGGCGAATCGCGCTCTTGCAGAAATTAATTTTCGCCAGGTGGAGGTTATATATTCGCAACTGAATCGTTGCAGCCGGATGTCATTCGTGCGAGGGGGAAACGCGAGGGGGAGTCGAGCTCACGACAAAACGGAGAGAGAAAACGCCTTCACGCGGACGAGCGAGAATCAAGAGGGAAAAGCGAGGCAGGAGGAGGAGGGGGGAGGAGGGGGAGGGGGAGGCATCGACCCACATGACGCCACGCGCACTCGAGACCAACTGCAAAAGGACCCAACTACGCTTTTGAAAACTACCATTGAGAATAATCCGCTTTATTTGGATGTAAATTTTGCGGTAACATTAAAAGCATCGAAGACACTTGAAATCTTACTACTTTATCGCGCCTCTTATTTACATTAATGTTAAAAGTGTACAGCTACGTGGATGAGGAGAAGTTCCTCATTAATTATAATAGATGAAAGTATAGAACGCTCTTCGTTCTGTCTGTCTCGGATTCTTATCGCTTGCTAATGTTCTATATACGCCTCTCAAATTTTCTATAATCTTTATATTTCAAATTCTGTATATAATACAGATAATTGAGTAACTTGTAACTTGTGATATGCGATTGTGGCTAGTTTGTATTTTCCGGAGCCATTTAAAACTCCGCATTGCAACTTTAATATTGTTCTTTTGATGAAAATCCAAATGTTCTTGATAAGTGTGCATGGTACTGGTTAACTATACACCATTAAACCAACAAAGTTAATTCGGAAATTTATGATCTCGGTTAAAAATATCTCAATTGACTACTACGAGATATCGCAGCGAATACACATGCATAAAATATACCTAGGAAATTCCAGACGGCGTATCACGAACGACGAAGAAGAAATTCTCAGCTGAGCAATAAAAGAGAGGGAGACGGAGATAAATCGTACCTCATGGCGGTAGCAATAGTGGAATCAAGAGAAAGATGCGTGTATATATAGCCATTCGCGCATATTTGATAGCAACTCGCCGAGAATAAGAGAGAGAGAGAGAGAGAGAGAGAGAGAGAGAGATAGTGAGAGTGAGAGAGGGGAGGGAGATATAGACAAGAGCTGCTCTGCTGCTGCTGCTGCTGCTGCTGCTGCAGGGGTAGGGAGATAAGGGTAACACACAGCGAGAGAATGAGAATGAAGGGACAGAGAGTAAACGAGACAGACGGAGAGAAAGAGAAAGAGAGAGAGAGAGAGACGTTTCCACTATTGATCATCGAGGCTCAGAGTGTAATGCTAATCATGCCCACTCCTTCCACCCGCACCCCCGCGCATTCACCTCCACCCTTAAACCATTGACTCGCTAGCTCTCGCTCGCCTCTTTTTAGAACGAAGCAGCAGCCCTACGGGGCTCGTGACACAGGAATGGGCGCGAGATATCGACACTGGCGTACAATCTTACCAGCGCCACCCTTTGAAAGAAAAAAAATCTCGTGACACGCGCTGGAATTCCTGTGGAAACGGCTTCTGTTGTTCTTACTCGTCTCTTGGTTGCCCATAATTTGTAACTCTGGGACACTCGTTGAGTTTCAGAGTCAATCGCGCCCTGAATAACTTGCACTTAGTCGCGAACGCGCAATGCAAGTCTGTATCAAGCAATGCATTACATCTAATCGGATCTTCGTACAGTAATGCTTAACGAAACACTTTGATATCTCGTCTTTTTGCTTGTGTACTGTATTTATCAGAGTCTGACTAATTAATCGAATTTTTCATATCTCAAGCAAAATACTTGGTTTCTCGAGAAGCACTTGTCAATTTCAGCGAAGTGGTACAACAAACTGTTTGGTAAAAAGGAAAAAAAAAAAAAAGGGAATTTCCGCGCTCGAGCGCAAAGTAAGCCGCATTAAACAAATGTAGTAATCTTATAAACAGGCCGCGGTGCTGCTAGACTTTCAGCAATATAATAATTACATCAGCATATCGGCAAACAAGCCAGTCAGCGTCCTTACCGCGGATTCCCTTACCATCATTGTTTCTTACCATCTCCGTCTCTCTCTCTCTCTCTCTCTCTCTCTCTCTCTCTCTCTCCCTCCCTCTCTACATATACACATATATCTATGTATATACATTTCAGCCTTTGTCTCTTTCTGTTCGGGACGACGATGGTTGCGTGGGCTATTTTCAGATTAAATAGAGGCGCGCGAGTAAGGAATTATCGGGAAAAGTTTCAGGGGCTGCTACCGTAATGTACACATTCGAAATTTTGAGGGTAGAGAGGATTTATACGAGAATTTCGGGTGGAATTGCGAGCGAGCATTTTTTTAGGGTACTGGACTTGTAGTAAAATTCAGTTTTATCAAAGAAGCGTGAAAACCTCTCACTACTAAATTGCTGATAAATTGAAATATTCTTGAGAACTTTAATGATTTATATAATCTGTCCTTTTAAATGCAGACTTTCGAAGAGTAAATAATTCATACGGTTATCACAGAAGCTCCTTTAAAATATCAATGGGACATTAGTTTGGCGAACATTTTTTTCTATAAAGGTTTTTTTAAGCTAATTTAACGAAAGGGGGCATGGCTTTAATACATTAATGCATCTTCAAGTAATTATTATTTGTAAAACAGTTCGTTACAATGTTGTTAAAATAATTATGCCTGAGTATGAATTTTATGTCGTAATATGGTCTTTGGAAGTATGAGTATTTTGAACGAGATTTTATCAATTTCACTCCTTTCCGATAAATTTAGGGGTAAGATGGTGGTGAGGCTTTTGCCTGGAAATCAAACAGTAGGTGTGGTCATCATTATACACTGTTCAATTTGTAATATTATAATATTTATTAGATCTACTTTAAAATTTAATAATCTTTTATATTTCAATATTCGTTTCGTAAAATTTGTCCTTTTCAATTTGTGACTGAGTTTCGCGACTATTCACCTCCTTCTCCTCCTCC
This sequence comes from Wiebesia pumilae, assembly GCA_018907045.1. Lineage (NCBI taxonomy): Eukaryota > Metazoa > Arthropoda > Insecta > Hymenoptera > Agaonidae > Wiebesia > Wiebesia pumilae. The sequence goes on from JACCHZ010000121.1 coordinate 1,817,324, forward strand.
TCGCCCCTCGCCGACCAATTATATCGATCTTCTTGACCCTGACAATTATGGATTTCGACGATGTTTACGCTATTGGCTTTTACTACTCGATCTTGTTTTTCTAGATAACTGTACTAGCGATAAAATTGTTGGTATTTTCATAAACGAATTTTCGGAAGATAAAGCAAATCTTAAAAAGTTAGATATTCCTATATCTATTAAAATACAGCTAAAATATGCATAAAATTTTCAACGGAATAAATATAAATAATGGTTTTGTATAAATTATTCCTAAAAGAATAATCTTCTTAAAACAAAAAAGATGTATTTAAACATTCACTGATATGCGCATCCGTAGGACTATCGTTGTAAAGTTTTTCATAAAAAATTAATTTTATCAACATTTTTTCCATTCAATTGTGCTACAGTACTTTTACATATAATTGAAAGTAATATTGTAATTACTGCATTTAAATGTTTGTAAATAGTTCTCGAAGAAGGTTAAATAACGGCGTTAATATTTCTTCGTGATTTATTTACTTTAAAAGTAATCACAAAAGCATTTTACAACTTGTATGAATAATTACTTTATAATCACAATATGTACTGCGATGTATTCGAAAATATTTAGCCATAGAGACATTCTCTAATACGACGGCAATATTTGTCACGCGAATCGCAGTCTGTAAATACTTTTCCTCGATGCACGCGTTGAAATGTAATGTTAACGTCACGTATGTAGTGCGCTATAATACTACGGATGCAACAGGTTTATTATTAGCTTGTATACACATACACTTTCGGAACTGGATTATTGTAGATTATCGTTGCATTGTCGCAGTATTATGTAGCTCATTGATGGAGTAGATAACGAGAATTTAAAGCAATGTTGTTTAAACGGAGCTGATTCATTATTACAGTAACGAGGTGAGCAGTCTTGCGAGCAGAATTCGACAAAGTCTCGTAAAAAGAAAAAAGAAATAATTACGTGGGCGAAATTATAAGTACTAGAAATGAGCGAGAATTAATAATCCGAAAGCAAATTTTGAAAATTCTTGATATCTCAATCACTGCATACGAAATAAGCGTATAGAATTAATATAACGATGTAGTTTTTATAACTTACGGCTTTATCTAGTAAAAGCTTCGAAAAGCTTCGAAAAGCTGATTTAAAAAATTCCTAAATTATTCACTATTTTGCGCTTCACTCGGACGGATAATTTCCTACCTATCGAAATTTCAAAACTTTCCTGCGCACTTTTACGCAAGTAAAAAATAATATTTGTGCAAAGGCTAGCTAAAAACATTGCGCTTCTAAACCGATGTATCGGCGTGAAAAAACTCAAAAATTGTTCAACGTATATCGACGACAGTGATGGTGTAGTTGTTTCTAAAATACAAATACAACGTGCAATTAGTCGCTCATCTTGAAATCATAAAGCGAACGATGTCATCGTCAAAAGAACGTAGAATCGAGCGGAAAATGATAATAGTAATCAGAGGTAAAAAGTTTTTTTTATAAACCGCACTGTAATATCTTGGAGAAGCGGTGACAGTGTAATGGCATACGCAAAATACTCGCGGCATAAAAGTCGTAGAAGCTGAGGGGCAGAGGAAGATGGAAAAGAAGCGCGATCTCGTCGCCAGAACAGTTTGATATCGTCGGATCAAGCGGGCATCGAACAGCGTAACGTTCGGTCTTGCGCACACTCTTTCGTTCGAGCACGTACACGTGCGCGCACACGCCGAAGGAGGAAAAGGCGCTTCCGAAGGAGCAGAGTAAGCCCCTAATTTCTTGCGGGGTAAAAGTTGCGCCCCGGTGGTAAGCATCTCTGTGCGAGGGTTGATCCGCGAAATAAAAAAAGGAGGAGAAATAGTGCGGGTCTCGTTTAAATGTACAGTCCCCGCATGCGGAAGTATTTAATGGAGCGTGTTCACCAAGTCGCATGGATGTTGTTTGTTAGTTGTTTTGTTTTTTTTTTTAATTAGGCATTCATCGACAGTTTATTATCTATCGTAAGAAACTGTAACTCTGAAACTAACATCTTTTTACGCGTGCAATGGCGTTTGAAAGTTTATTATCTTCGTGATTATTTAACCAATATACTATCTTGCCTGTTCGATCAATATTCCTACGTTATTTCTTTTTCCCTTTATAAATTTTCTCCACAGTTTTTACAATTTAAAACGGATACTTATTTTATAGGTGTAGATTAATTTTATCTTATGGCTCATAAGTTTGTTGTTTCGCGACGAAATACCAAATAGAGTTCGAACGTGTAAATCACCAAATATCCCAAATGGTATGCAAATATATATTTATTTATAGTACACTGTTATAAATAACTTTTATCGATTCATTGGGAAATATTTTTTAAAACTTTCGAATAATCACGGACGAATTTTCATTTTACGCAGAAAGATGAACGAGCGATTGAAACAACTAATAATGGATATTCAACAGCCTTTTATGAACTTGCAAAAGGTTTCGAGTTTAAATTGAGTGCAAATTTATCTTGACTTACCAATAATGAGTCCAGATAGAGCGAATTATTACTCAATTTTCATTAAGAAAGGGTTTTTTCTTGCCAAAGAATCGACTCGTACGTAAATATTTTCAAACGGTAGAGTTCCGCTGCTGTTGAACGTTGAACGCGCGCACGCGCGCACGCACGCACGCACGCACACACACAGAGAGAGAGAGAGAGAGAGAGAGAGAGAGAGAGAGAGAGAGAGAGAGAGAGAGAACATTTTAAACAGTTTATTTCTAGCTTAATTGCAAAAATCCGAAATTCGCTCAACAATGCTATTTCATAATTAATCGCCGAGAAAATTTATCAAGCCGAATACGCTGTTAATTGACACTAATTAAAAGGGTAACAGATATCCATTAGCGCAGCATGAATAATAAAGTGAACAAAAACTTGTGTTCTTTTTTGCACTAAGTATAAGGGTTAAATTAACTGTATATAATAGCAATAATTTTGCGCGAATAAGAATAATGTACTTGCGAATGTAATTATAAAGTTTCACGCGCAAAAAATTAGTATTTATAAAGCTTGAATTTGTATAAATGTGCGCCTCCTACTGCCAATAGTATTCGACGAAAGAGAGAAAAATTCCTCGTCTCTTCACCCCAAATCATGGAGCGTTTTTTCCGACCTGGACTGTACATCCAGCGCTTAGTCTTCGTATACAGGCAAAGCGGTGAGGGTGAGAGACTCTTTTGCGGAGTCAATCGCCGGGGCGCGACGAGGAGCTCGAGAGAGTTTATATTGGAAAGGAAGAGGAGAGCATCAACGGGAGCAGCAACGGGAGCAGCAACGGCAGCGACACTCGACAGAGTGAAACGTTTAAACTTTTTATGAGTTGGCGCGTCGCCGCTCGAGCGGAGAAATTTCAATTTTGCCCCGTTCCGCGACACTCCACCTTTTTCTACTTTTGTCTAGGGCCTTTAACGCCCCGCGAATTTCCGTCCCTCCGAGTCTCTTATACGCTCTTGTGTTCTTTCGCGCAACTCGAACTTTCGTCGGCTGTACCGCAGCGCTCCTTCGTCTTGGCCTTTTTAGACTGCGATTATCTCTTGTATCGAAAGAGCCGTTGTTATAACTTTTAGAAACCAGATCGGATAGATTTCTGGCGCTTGAGCTTCAGATTATTTCCGCGTGTTTTTGCTTTGTTTAGGCACAGGTTTTGAATGATAAATGAACTTTCGAGTATAGAATTATGCTTTCGTGCTTCTTAAATGCTACGTACGAGTTATGAAAGTCCGTTATCGTGACAAACTAATCAAACGCTGATAAATGTACATTTTGTACACGTACTTGTATAATAAAAATTCGTATAAAAGAATTTTCATTCTTTTGTTTACGAGCTATTGTATTTTTTTATTTAATTATTAATCTTGAGCAGGACTCGCGTGATCAGACTGAGGAGATAATTTTATCTTCTGGCCTCGTAATTTCTGTATATTCTAATTAAATGATACGTAATCGATGGAATGTTTATAATTTGTTGACAGCATTCTTTTCACTTATTCTCTCTGAAGCGCGTGAAGTGCTGTAAGTAATAACTTGTGTTGGCTACGACGACCACACGTATGAAAGTTATCCAACACGTATGTATAAGATCCGATTAAATGTCTACCTCAGTATATATTCAAAGTAAAATTACTAATTGTTAATAGATTCTTTTATCAAGCAATCCGTTCAATTTATATTTCCATATAATTATTATTGCTAACCTCTGAAAGAGTTAAATTTATTTCTCTGAATACCTCCTGATGACAAAATTAAACCTTTTTATTCTCAGTTTCTCCTTCATCGACAGTTTAATGTATAAAATATAATGGAAATATGGTTTCGAACGAATTAATAAGATTTATTATACATATCTAATTTCACCAAAAATTTCCTTTAATTATACGAGTAATAATCATTATCAAAATGTTCATAAAATAAAATGTATTATATCCTGCTGGATATTATATAATAATATAATATAATAAATAATATATTACAGTAATAAAACTGAGGAATTCGATATAAATAAAAATGTATTCAACAATTTTTATAGAAAATGTTTATACCTGTAATTGAAATACATTTAAAGTATGTGCCTTGAATATATGTTGCAAAAGTTTTACGTGTCGATAGGCAAATGATATTTATTTATAAAATAGCAGAAATACGATAAATATTTTTATAGATTTATATACTATATGTGAGTTATATTATGAGTTATTTTGGAATAATTTTATTTATCCTTCGTACATTCTCCACGATTTTCTAACTTTAATTATTATCTTACTCGTTACGCATACTTGAGTTGTGCGTAATCAAGTATTTCTGTGAAAAAATATTGCATATTGATACAAAAATGTATAACACTGTTATATTTAAAATGTGCATTCGCGTTAGGAAATATCTTCTGAAGAAATAAATTCATACTTCTTATTATGTACTCAAAATCAATCACTTTAATAATAACATTATAAAATTCAAAGTTAAATCAACCGAAAATTATGTTGTAATTGTTTAAGTAGCAATGGCCTTGTATGTAATTATATCTACTTTCTAAACTTTTGCGTTGTTGCATCAAGCCTTTGCATCAAGACTCGGATAAGTCGAATCGATCGTGTACATTGCTTTTAAAAGTAAAGAAATCACTATTGCATGTGCGTCCGATTCCACCACGATAATTTTCAATAGATTTTCAAAGGGAAGTGACTCTCTTTGCTACCCAGGACGCAGTCGCACGAGCTCTTAATGCAAAATGCAATTACTCGAAAAAGGACATTGACTGCGAATGAGTGAGACAAAGGGAGGGGCAGGATGAGAGAGTGGGAGGATAAGGAAAACGTAAGAAGAAAGTCGTTTCTACCACGTCCCCTCCAACCTGCTACCGCTTCATCCTTTTTTACTTCCATCCGTTCATAAAAGTCATAAAAGTCCTGATGAAGACGTCAATGAATATTTATCCGTTCCTGCTCCGTGCGGATATAAGAGAGATTCATTTTTCCCGTTAACTATTTATCTATCTAGCTCTGTCTTTCCCCCCCCCCTCCACACACCCCACCCCCCACCCCCACCCCCTCCGCCCCCTCTCACGCTCACTCACTCTCTCTCTCTCTCTCTCTCACTCACTCTCTCTGTTTATATATATTTATGTGCATGCTGTCCTTTTTGAATCGTGCAATAAATTGAATAGCACAAACTTACTTACTCGTGACAAAAAGATTGGAAACCTGGTTTCATCAGATACAATTCCGGTTAAATTGGAGGAATTTTCGATTGTATTGATTATTTATATCAGTCGTCTTTTGTATTTAACGATGCAAATTTTATTTCTAATAAAAATTCATTACGTATCTTTCGAATGAAAATTTGTGCAATACAGTCATAGATTTGATAAGAACATTTTGAAAATATTGTTGAACTCTTTGTCAGTACTCTGGTGAAAACTAACTGCCTTCGCACAAGTATATTTTACTTTTTTCAATAATCATTAATCTGCATTTTGAAATTCTGCGATAATTCAGATTCTAAATACTTTTTGCTAAAGTAACGTTATCTTTATTGATTTAGAAATTAAAAATTTTTTGATTAAAGTACACGCAATTAACCTTGGTTATATACTCATACCTATATACGCATACATTACTTTACAATAATACATCCTTCGATGTGTCGAAATCAATAGCGGCTATTGTAGTCACGAATTCGTTGACTTTTTCAGTATCAGTTTTATAAATCGATAGCTTTATTTGTAATGAAAGCTCTTTGAACTTTGGAAGACATTAAGGATTTTGTCAGTTTTTCCTTTTATTCAATGATCAGCTTCTATAATAATTATGAACGGTCAGATGCCTAATGTGCATTGATATTGCAGTTTTCTTTACAGCTATATTGAAATTCTATATTCGTATCTTTTCTTTAATAAACGTTCTCCCGTGTATCTTTTGTTAACTGTGTAATACGTTTATTGTCGGTTCGTTGCACAGTTGCAACTCTGTCTTTTTCTTGCGATATTTCTTTTATCGATCCGATTTAAATATCGATATATCTTTAATACCAATACACAAGCAAATATGCGTCCCTCGAAGAGTCAAGGCAACAAGTAGAAAACTCGACGGCTGATTAATACATACACATGGGAGATATTAAAAAATATAATCGACTTTAAAGGAAGATAGACGCTGCTTTACTATATATCGAAATAAAGTAGAAAATACATTTAGTCCGAACTCAACGTTGGCCTTTTTGTTATCATTATAAATAGTTGCGTTACGTTTTAAGTTAAAAATATTATCGAATCTACGCGTAAGCTCATTTATTCATGTAATAAACGTGTAACATAATTATTAGTCGGACCTCATCCAAATATAACTTATTATTCATACGGAGTGTCCGTTACCGATAAGTTATATTTATAAGTGCCATGCGAAAGCTTATGGGAAAACTATGGCGAAATAATGAGAAACGTGCAGAAAGCAGAGCAGAATTATCACGATATATGAGTGGTACCAAGCAACTTAAGCTCTCACTCTGAATACGTTGATACACGACTGAAATACATCAAAGAGGCAATATCGGATAGAAAGTGGAAAAAAATGTGTACCAAGAAAAATGCCACCTCGTACAATACTTGAGAGAAGGAGAAAAAGAGGGAAGAAAGAAAAAGAAAGATAGGTAGCGTCAGAGGGAGAGAGGAGGCGAGCGAGAGGGTGGCGGTTGGGGGAGAGAGGTGAACAACAAAAGACGTTTGTTATTGGGCAGCATTCGGAATTGTCTCTGTGTCGGCGGGCGTCCTTATTGGCCGATGCCGCCGCCTACCTTGCGCCCGCCACCGCTAGTCGCCACCCCCATTTTCCTAACACGCGCACTCCACCGCCACCCAACCCCCCCCCCGCCATCGCCATCGCCGTACCCCACCCCCGTCCACCCGCGCCTTTTATTTCACCCCTTTGCCGCTCCGCCGCCCGATTTTCCTAGCGTACACGGGTATGTATTGAGACGATGCGCGCGTTCGCGTTTTCTCTCCCTCCGGAGAAACCAGTATATATGGCGGCCGGTCTAACGGAAAGGTCGAGACGAGACACTGCTATCGGGATACTTTCTCGCTCTCCTCGTTCTCTCTTCTCGCGGATCTTCACTTTGCGTTTCTTCTTCATCCGCGGGCTTTCTCGTGCCCTGTCGACTCGGCGGCAGCTTATGGGGGAGCTTTTCCCATTTTCCTTTTTACTCCCATTCTCGGTGCTCTTCCTTCTACTTTTTATCCAAGATTTTTTTGCACTTGCGAGCATTCCCATCGTTTCTCGGTTTACCGTCTCTCTTTCCCGTTTGGCTCAAGTATTATTATTCCCGTGTCAAGTAAGCCATGTAAAATTTACACACGCGCATTTAAAAGCTTGAGTACACACACTCGTCACGCCGTTGGTGACAGTGCGGATATCGTTTCTGACAGCTGATTCCTTATGGATGCGATTGAAATGTAAGGTACGAGCCGATGCGTTAATCAAATTATCTTGTGATTCCGATAATTGCATCGTAACTTATTTCGAAACGGATTAAATATTTGAACGAGCTCTACGACCAAAACAGTGGATGCTACAAATTGCTCGGTCATAATTATAAATAATTATAAGCACAACGTTGTCCTAATATTAAATTGAATATAGAGAACGACAGCCATTTCGATGTAAAAGAGCCAAAGTAATGATAAATTACATCCCCGAATAAGAAACGTCGGGTGATCCATTACATCGATATCATGATCGGTCGATCCTTATTTTTGACGCGATAAGAAATATGGCTGTTTCGAGTGCCGCTTTCCACCATCAACCCCCGAGACGACTGTTCCGTCGCTTTTCCAAGTCAATCTAAATAACAGTCACGGGAGCCAATATTTCATTAGCTCTTCGGACGACCGAGTGAGTGAACTGCGAAAAGGTGGGAGAAATACATGACAGATAGAAAAGGGATAAAAGATAAAGAAAGAGAAAGCAACGAATCCAAGTCGATCATGTCGGCTGCCCCCACCACCGACTTCGCGTACATAAAACATCGACTTGCATGCTCGATACGAAGTAAAAGTGACGGTGGTACTAAATGGATGGATGGAATGTTTTATTTATATATGAAAAGGAATTAAATGTCCGAATTGTTTGGCTGATTGGCTGGAATAGTTAGAATTGACCCGATGCTCACTCTTTGTTTTATCAGTTACGATGTGTCAACTTTATCTGCCTTCCGAGTAGCGAAGAGTGTTGTCGGCAGAGCTTCCAAGCTTTTATTTAAATATGGAAAGTAAACGGAGATATGCGAAGAGATGTTCAGATAAGACGAGTTTTTATGCAGTTGTTGGTTGAAATCGTAGCGAATTGTTAACGAAACTCTACGTAAATAAGATTTTTCTTTAACACTAGATGTTATTAGTACAGATTGAAGGTTGGCAATATTGGGAATAATTGCTTTTATTATTTCCAACCTCGTAAATATGAATGTCTTGTAGCTGAAAAAGCTCACTTGATAATTCTTAATATTGAGCTAATATTAATAAGATAAGATCGATGTACTATCGATAAAAACAAGTGGTTCGATCAATTATTTAACGTAACTTCTTTTATTCGTGCTAAATTGAAAAATATTCTTTTCTGCTTTGTGTTTCAGGTAAATACTGATCTCGTAATAATGTCCTTTGCGTCGTAACATCAAAAATCCCGAGTAAGTAAGCAACTGTCAAACTGTCAAACTCAGTTCTGTATGATTGTCTTTGCAAATGTAACACTTTTTAAAGATCAATAACGGAGCCTGAAATAATTCTAGTACATTGATTCGATTTACAATTACAAATTGATGTGTCAAATGCAAAATCTCAAAATTATTTCAGAGCTTTGATAATTCTTTGTTGTTAATTATGTTTACGTTGAGTTTAAACTCCAAAGGTATCGAAGTTTATAAGTACAAGAAGCTTACATCTCTAATGAATACAATTATATACCAGATACCACATTAGGTTTAATTTCAATTTAGAGTTTTACTTATACTTTTAAATGCATCTCGGCATATGCATTATTAATCGACTCCGCATTTGCATAAATCTAATGCAATAATAATGCACAAAGTAATATTTCTGAAAATAGTTTAGATTAAACCATTTTAGGATAAAGACTTCATAAATCGAAAGCAATTTATAATAACGTTATTGACTTTAGACTTTATTCGAAATAGTTTAATTGCTCAATTTAATAATGTATCAAACTACGCTACTCATATCTAATGGGACTCATTATTTTTTAGTATAAAACTAAACGTATTTATGCCGAACAATTCAATTTCTTATTTTAATCATTTAATTTTTAAGATATACTTGTATAAAAGGATTTGTAAACTGCATTGAATTTAACGAAGAGCTGATCTGCATTTCCGTTAAATAAAGTTGTTAGGTTCGCGATACTTGTTCTATTTTTATGTACCACGCAAAGCTTAGGATATCGATGACTCTCCGCGTTAAAGCGTACAAGGGGTAAGAAGAAATAGAATATAGACATAATTCGATTTACGCTGCAATACGCACGCACACGCACGCGCGCGCGCGCACCCTTTTTTTATTTCACCCTATAATTTTCTATCAATACTTTACACGTATCCTATCTAGAAATGGCAAAGAAATGTTTGAAGCGATATGCTTCCTTCGTTCGCTTCTTAAGAAATCGAAGTGTAATTGCTACGGATCCGCGTGGGAAAGAAAGTACGGGATAAGTTGGAGAAAGCGAGGCAACGAGCCTCGCGGTTGGGAATTTGCTGGTAAAGGACAAGAAGCGCATAAACAAAAGGATCGATCGTAACACTGGAGCAGCAACGCAAATGTTGTCTTTTCCTGCAGCAGAGAGTAAGACAAGCGTGGAGTATCTTCGTGCTCTTGGGCCTTTGCGAAGTGGCATCGGCATTCAACGCGAAATCGAGAGCGAATAACGGGTGATCCGTGTCTATTTGAACCTGTGGCTTCTAGAAGAAGGGGAAGTCGGTTACAAGCGGCGAGACTGTCAAGTGAGCAAACTCCGTGAATTTTGGAACGAGCTTCTTAATCTTTTGAGATATAATGCTGATTATTTTTAAGCGTACGTCTTTTATTCCGATTATGAGCATTAAATACAGTGTGGGAGTACTGCATAACGATGTACGTAAAAAAGTAATAGCAAAGTCGCTCGGATTTCATCAAACAACAAAATAGTCTATACGAATGACTTATAGATGTAGTATTTTTCGTTGTAATCTTTTTCGTTGCTCGTATTCCATGCTACGAAAGGATATTTTCATGGAAGAAGTTGATAAGCTATTTGATTAAATGGGTGTTTAATAGAACGTTGATATCTATATATTGCAATTCTCGATGAGAATTCGTTTGAGAAAGTTTGGATGATTCTCCGAATAATTTGACAATATTGACGCGTAACATCCAATAACTGAAACATCTGATAAACTAGTCAAGGAAAAAAGATGAACCGAAAGAAAGAACCGCCGCGAAAGAAGCTCGAGAAAAAAGAGCAGTTGTCCTGTTCCTTCTCTACTGTAGCTCCGGAGGATATGTGCACTTCTCTCCCTCTCTCTCTCTCTCTCTCTCTCTCTCTCTCTCTCTCTCTGGCGAGCCATCGTTGTACCGTAGAGGAGAAGGATGAGGGCGTTGCGCCTCCGCTGACGCCGATCTCCCCACCAATGCCGACCAACCCATAAACCGCCCAACCCTACCACGTATACATAGCCTGTATTGCGGTTCTCCGCTGCACCGGGGTACCAACTCCATCCCCGTCGCCTGGAGAAAAGGTGGCGCATGTCCTCGCGTAGATGTACCTGAAGGTGGAGGTGCGGAGGGTGGATGAATTTGTTGCTTACGCGGAAAAGGAAGTGAGATGTGTCGTGGATGTCATAATGTTTTATCAACGATTAATGTTACGTAAGCGTCGTCGCGTATTTCTTCGTATATAGATATCGTGGCTTGTAATATGCACATTACGTCAGCAAGTCAAAGATCATGCACCGCTGCAACTCGGGAAATGATCGGGAATCATGATCGCCGAGTAGAATTCTTACGAAAGCTTCAAATTCACGAAAATAAATGTTTGCCTAGTACTACAAATGATACCTTAAACAGTTATTTGGCTATTGTTTGCTGATTAAAAAGCACGTTTTAAAGTTACTCGATCAGTATGAGAGTGAAGCGGGTATCTACGGTTTTTAAAAGTACAAATATTGTATTACAGTTACCCTAGTATTTTGTAAAATTCTTTTTCTTTATCCGGTTCAAGTGCGTATCGATAAAAATACAATTGTACAAATCCATACACAATAAGCCAGATAATAATTCTTATTTCATCGCAGGATCATCTAAGAAAAGTAGACGTTAAATATTTTAATACGCTTCTCTAGAATGAAATCAGTCGCGTTACAACTCCAAGTGTACATTTCCACAATGCAAATCTATATTTATCGATCGAGTACACGGTACTAATTTACTTAAGCTGAATTAAACTGAATTAAATAAATCCGTCTATGTAAAATTCAAATATATCGGCGAAATATCTTTTATTCGAGGGAAAAACAAGGGCTAACAAATTTGTGATTTATTCGTTAGTCAAAGTACCTTTTCTCGTGAATTGCGAGAGTAATTTCATCTCATTAAAGCGTATCGTTTTAACTATTTTTAATACATTTATCTTCTCAGGCAATTTTCGACATTTTTCTCAACATATGTAGATACCGCGATACCGCTAGATAAGACGAACGATTCTGATAAAGAAAGGAACTCGTCATATTTACATTTACGTGCCCCATTAAATATACGTAATTACAATAGATAATTAAAGGGTTTCTAGTTGCTTTCCTCAGATACAGTGGCGTGCGCAATACAAGCACGGACTTTAAACCGATTGAAAGAGGACCAGACAGATCGACGCGTCCCCTTATAAATGAGAATAGTGAAAATCACGAAGGGAACAATGTGCATATGATTTATAATAATCAGTAATGACTTAAAAAAATGGCTATGCAAGTGTTGCGGAAGACTGTAGCACCTCGGTAGTACAAAACAGGGAATACAGAGACTGGAAGGCTTAGTAGTGGCATACAAGGGGAAGTCACCGGTAGTAGTGCAGTATCACTCCGTCTTTCTCACTTGCCCCTTTTCATGCTCTTCTCCTTATCTGCCACCGCCGTCGCCGCCGCCGTCGCCGCCGCCGTCGCCGCTGCTGCTGCTGCTGCTGCTGCTGCTGCTAGTGCTAGTGCTGCTACCCCCGTAGGGTATCGAATGCGCGCGCACCGAACGCGTTCACCCGGTGCCACTGCTGCTTCTGCTGCATGCCATTGTATACGCTTAAATATTGCATTGTTGTCTTTAACGGGCCGCCCGTCGAGAGGAAAACAAGGCTTTGCTTCGTCTCCGGCCTCGGCACGTTCACGGAGGAAAGTGCCGCTTCTTACGTGACGGAGAGTGCGCGAGTGCACCTTTAGCGAGCAACCGAGGTGGAGGACCGAGAGAGAGTGAGAGAGAGAGAGAGAGAGAGCGAGAGAGAGAGGGAGTGAGAGAGAGAAGGGAGAGAGGAGGAAGAAAACGGCTGTTCGCGGAGGCTAACGTTCTTCCATTATAGGTAACGATTTTGCTTTACACGTACGCGATCCTCTTGAATTCGTCGTTGCATTTTCTGCAAGCGGATGGGATTTTTTTATCCACGAGCAGAGAGCGATTTCTATCGGTAGCATATTTAAATAATGACAATCCCTAGACAAGCTATGGATTTTTTAAAAATAATTCAAACGACTTTCGTCCGATCCTCGTGGTTTGGGATCATCGCTATTCGCCGATTTTAAATCGATGCCCAGCATCGTTGCTTAGGAAAAGTGGAATTACGCGAAATATCAACACTACTTGGGATTATTTATAAGTTTGCATAAAATAAGCGTATTCAACATTCGATAAACCAGCTAACATTATTTACGATGATTGTTGATTTAAAGTACGCGTGGTAACGAGTCTAGCCCGCACGTCCACCAAAAATCATTTAACATCCCGTCACTCTGTTTATTATTTGCGTATTATTTCATAAGCAATACTTTATTACTAATGGACAACGTCCACGAAGATGTACGATGTTTCATGACTTGTGCAGTCTTAACAAATCTCAGTAAAATATGCCCACGGAAGATTACGATAGCAGGTAATAAGAAGCGACGACTAATTCTACTTCTGATTAATTATCAATTTTACCCAATGCTATCTGCTATCGTACGATTTAATTCAAGCTGCAAGGATATAATTTAATAAAGGGAAAATATATCATCACCGTTATTGTTATTAATGACTAGCTATTGCGCCAGAACCGGTGTATCGTATCGATTCTCTTTGCATGTTCTCGTTCCATGTCTCGAAAAAGCGGCAACGATAATTAGTCGGACAAGAAGTAAAAATTGGTTCAACGAACTAAAGAAAAACAACGAGGACGGATGCGGATGCGGATGCAGACAAGGTCACTGTCGGATAATCGCTCACTTTCAATCGCTGGACCGATCCTCCTGCGTAGGAGTACTCTTGAAACGCGTCGACGAAAAGTACCAGCAGACGATCCCCGTGCGAACCTCGAGAACTCGCTCACGGCGATTGGGCCAATCAACCTAAAATTCGATGGGTCGCCAGCGCGAAAGCGGTGCATGAGATAAGATCGGTTCGACCAGAGGGTCCAAGTCCCAGGACGGGGGCTATACACGACGTAACGGATGCCCGGACGCGCGATGAGCGTCTGACGCGAGCGGCTGCTCGCTACTGCAGCGCGCAAGGCCGTTCCCCCGGCAGTGTCCAGCCCCTTCCCTCGGGGCTCCGCCACCCACGGCTCTCCCGGTGGGGGTGCGAGTACCGGCTGCAGCCCCCACCCGCCGAAGGCGAGCATCCCATCCCCTCCCGCCGCGGCTGGACGGGAACGGCGGCATCTCAACAACAAGTATTCCCCGCCACTCGCAGCGGCATCCGACACAACACAGCAAGTGTACCGCCCCGACACCTGCGCGATAGCCTCTCACTCTCTGTCACTCTCTCGGAGCTACACGGGCGATACGCCTCGCCTCCTCCTGCCCTCTCTCTCTCTCTCTCTCTCTCTCTCGCTCGCTCGCTCGCTCGCGCCGTTTGTTTCTCGCTGTTTAGTCTCTCGCGCGGGCTCTGAGAGCGCGAACACGCGCGCGCGCGCGCCTCCTCTGCATGTTCTCCTTTTTCGTAGCGGGCGAACGACAGCCGCGAGGGACGGAGGGGACACGCGGAGGAAAAGCGGCGGGCAGCTTTGCTCGCGTCTGGTGCCGAGCTCTGGTGCGCGACTACATTCGCGCTGCACGCGGCGGCGCGCCAAGATCTCGGGTGGTTTCACGGGGCTGCGACGCCGCTCGGCTTCCTTCGCTCTTCTCCTGCTCAACGTATGTATGTATGCATGTACGTGTATGACTGCCTGCATGTGCGCGCCTCCGTGCATGACCACACACGCAAGCGCTGTGCGCGCGCGCGTGTGTGTGGACGTGCACGCGTCCGTCTGCTTCTTGACTCTTTCTACTTGAGGGCCGTCGATCGCTCGGGGCGCCTCCCGCTCTCCCCCTAATTTCGTTGCGCGACTGATCAAAGAGACAGAGAAATACCTATGCACGAAGAGAGAGAGAGAGAGAGAGAGAGAGAGAGAGAGAGAAAGTGGAGACTCGACGTGTCCACTTTCTCCCTCTCCGCTTCTGCTCTCTTTTAGTGTGTGCGCGCGCGCTCGCTCGCTCGCACTCTTTCTGCTTCGTTCATTCAACGTCTCAGGATGAACACACGAGCGCATACACCCCTCGCATCCCGCTCTCTTTGCGACTACCCCCTCCCCCTCCCCCCACCCCCGCTTTCCACATAATTTTTTGGCACCGTACTTGCCTCCGTCTTTCGTTTTCCTCGAGACTTGCGCCTCTTGCGGTATCTTTTCCTAGTCCTTCTTAGTTTTTAACCACTTTTACATTTCCAAGTTCTTTGTCGACTTAAACCAACCCTCGTCCCCTTTTTTCGTGGCGCTTCATCGCTGTCTATCTAGTTCTTTGCGTCTATTAAATTTGCCTTTTTACATCTCGAGTATCATTTGTCGAATATTATTCTTTTTCAGTTGCCGCCGAACGTTCGTTCCATTGGTGCTACTTTATTTATTCTTGCCTTGTCGGTTGCAATTTTTCATCACCTGATTCCTTATAATTATTATTTTTTCAATGGACGTCGGTCCTTTTAACGAGTATCGAATTCATAACTATTTTCTTCTTTCCACTCGCATGTAACACTATTTCTTATTCATCGTGAATATTCTTTGTTCTCTCCTATACCGTACCTTATAGTACATTATTTTTTATTCCTTCGAAATTTCATGATTATTACAAAATTTATGCTTTATCGCGTAAAACTTAATATCAGTGTTCTTTATTTTACAGCTTCTTCGGTTTTTACTTGTATTTTTCATTTTCGTTTTTTCTTTTTCTTTTCTGGAGGAAAAAATTTATTCATACTTTTAAACAACGAATAAATCATACCAGCAACTTCCTCTAATATTCTATACTTCACGAGTTCCAAACCTTCTTTCTATATTTTATTTCTCTCTTTATAATTTATGTAAATTAAGATCACCGTGATATTATGAAAAGTTTTTTAAAAGTCGCTTTATCTTTCTATCGTAAAGTTTACACGTCACGATGATATTATTTTTCTTCTGTCTTCTGCACTCCAAAGCATTTTTCCTTAAGTCGTTGTCTTTCCTTCTCTTCCTTCTCTAACATGAACTCCAGCGATAATATCTCGCAATTTATTTCTCTCGTTGCTCATCTTACGGATTTTTATTTCCTCACCGCAACTTTCTTCATCCTTTAAAATATATCTTTCTTTTATAATTATATTTAGCACTAGTGGATTATGGAAGAGATTCAAGAAAAGTGATGTGATGTGACGTTTTGTTGTTTCCTTTTCGAAGAAAAAAGTGCGAAACAGTTTGAAAAGTGACTCGCTCTCTCTCTCTCTCTCTCTCTCTCTCTCTCTCTCTCTCTAGAACCTCGCTTTCCCCAACACGAAGTGACAACGTTATTTCGCGTTCCTGCAAGTGATCAAAGATTCCTCCTCATTAATTAATATGAATATCTTCAAGCGCATGATTTGTAAAGTTATCGAGTGATTTAATTTAAAGCGACGTAAATCTTAAAACTAATTAAAAAAATCTTTCTAAGAAAATAAAATGCAAAGTAGTTGGTTTATTAAATCATGATTTCTTACGAACAACCTCAAAAGTCGTTAGGACTCGTACTAATATCGCGGCAATCGAATTCGTATCGAAAAACAAATTATGCTTGTGACGACGGACGTCGAAGGTGAAAGCTTGTCTTCTATATTCTTCAGAGTTGATTTTGCGTTTAAAACTATATCTAATTGCATTCTAAAAAATATTCTAAATATATTGTAAAAGAAATACAACATTTTTAATAATTTGAGAAACATCCCTAATTGATTAAAATAACTTTTTAATTCACTTAACCGAATGAAATTAAGGGACCTTCATATTTAAGTAAATATGATACACGTAATAACCATAATTTTACAATTTTCAAAAGTAGCAGAGTATATTCGAAATTTTGTGAGAATCCTTTTGATTTTCTTTTGAATTCTTTGAATTCTCCTTTTGAATTTCTTCGTTAACGACTCGTTAAAAAGCTGAAAATTATAAAGACTTATTGCCTAGGTGTTTATAGAAGAAGAGGCAAAGAATATTCGAGAAAATATGCATTTATGAATTCACCGAGAAAATATTTCTCATTTGTGCGTCCATGCCGAGTAACTTAACCCGAATGCGTACATAATAAATACAGATATACAGAGGCTTAGTGTATAAATTGGTGTATACGAGACGTAGATAGTATTTTTTTAAGCACTCTTATTCAGGTTAAGCTAACTGACAGCCTCGTACATACCCAAACTATTTTCTATACGAAAAAATAATAGATGAGTATACAAAGTTCGTAATAGACTTCGTTTTCTTTTTTTTCGCATTTTTTCCGTTTTATTTGTCGTGACGCCTATTGTGACGTCAGGAAAGATATTTCGGCAGTAATAAGTGACAATAACGGGAGGCTCCACTTAAATTTTAATTTTCAAACAAATAATTCGTTCTTTTCAAACAATCTTTCCAAGCTTTCAAAGAAAAAAATCAACACATTCTTTTCAACAAGAAGGTTAACGGAACTTTACATCGATTTTTATGCAGCTCGAAATATTTTTCTAGTCCATTTAATATTAATATCCGTAACAAATACTAATTCTCATTTAATAACTTGATTGTCGATTTTCAATACAATTTTTAGAAACATAGTAATAATTTAATATTTATATTGCATTAAAAGTACGTTTGACGTTCTAAGCCAAATTTATTAAGAAATTATAAAAGTCTACAATGACAATTTCATTAAGGTTTTATAACAATTAATTGTGTCTTTTTTGAAAAAACGTAGTAATATACAGTACCACTGTGAGGAACTGATACAGTCGAAAAAGTTTGGATTGCTTGACAAAAGTAAATTTGTCTTGAAAAAATGTTTACGGATTTAATAACACTGTGGTTGTTACTAAAAGGAACGATAAGTTTACTTATGAAAATTATCGCCAATGATCAAATTTTAACTATCTTGAAATATTCTTCCCGCGTTTAAATTAATTTACCATTGTTGTATTATTTAATTAATTTACCAAAATTGTATTTATCTAAGCAATGGATACGTATAACGAAATCTTAGAATTATTAGAATTAAAATAATCGTTTGTGAAATGCTCGTATGCCACTAAAATTATAAAGAGAATGTAACTGTAATTTGCAAAAACAAAAATTGACCAACCGTTAAAACATTATTCCATGCACGAGGAAAACTTGTTTCAACATAATGCACATCGTTTCCAAAAATTTCGTATCAAATCCACGTCAAGATCTCCTAGCCAACCAAAATTAATTGCAGTACCTTCTTTTTTATTAGAAGACAGTAGAGTAATTACGTTGAGTAAAAATTAGACGCATAAAAGTAACATTCATTCGAAATATTTTTTTGAAATTATAGTAATTGAGAAATTTTTAAAATTGGCTGTCGCTATTATTCCTGTTATTGAATTATCGCCAAATTATCGGCACCGTAAGATAAGTGTTTGAATTTACACTGCTGCGTAAAAATTTTTTTCTTGTAATTCAGGAACGTGACCATCAAACTAAACAGAAAATTTAAATACGCTCAAGTATTACAACAAATGCAACTGCTGATTACTGATTACTAAAATGCTGACACATGCGAAAAAATAATTTAATTTGTTTAACCATTACATATTTCTAAATTCATTAAGAATCATTGGTGTCTATAAGAAAGAAAAAGAAAACTAAGTGACGCAAACACATAATTTTACAATTTACGTGTTTTCAAATTATCCTGGAATGGAACTTATGAAAAGAATTATATGGTATTTCAAGAGTTGAGAAACGAAATGCCAGTAATTTGTGCAAAAATGAAATCTTAAAGCAATGGTTAATAATTTACAAGGAAATAACTTTGAATTACGCCAATTCAACCAATTCTCTGTAAAGGAGTATAAATCCGTTTGCGTTTATCTAGACTGACACTAAAAATACATTGCATTTGTACTCGTAATATGTATTTTTAAGAAATACAAATAGTTATTTTAAAAATACCAAAGTCGAATAAGGTACTAATAAGCTTTTCATGACATTAACGTAAATTAAATGATAGATGATACCGCACCCGAAGCAAAATGACATTTTAATAGGACATTTTTAACCCGACAATAAGTTTATATTCATTAAATAATTTCGCAGTATTTCTGAATTAATAAATTTAGAAATTTTCATTGACAAAAAGTAAATCGACGAATCATAATGATAAAAGTCTTATTTTTTAAAAATACGCTTTCTTCATGAATCATGTAATGATATTATAAAATACTCTGCTGTGCGAATTATTGGTTTAATTAAAGTTTTATATTTACGAGAAGGAATTTTGAGTTCAATTTCAACAATAATAGAATACGCATGAATAATTTCTGCAGACGCAAATATTCAAATTATAACATCTATGTATTATAGCTATTGTTTATATTAGTTATTACTTGGTTTCAATGCTATTACGGATTCTAGTAACATTTCAATCGGAAAATAATAATTCTAAATTTAACACAACATATGAAACTTGTATCGTTATTTCCAAAATTTCGTTATTGTACAAAATAAATAAGAAAACAAACTTTGAAAAGAAAAAGAAAAAAGAAAATAGAAAATATCGTATTATAATTTCGGTATAATTTCTGTAACTGCGAAAGAGTTTCGATTAAATTTCGCTTTTCTCTTTTTCAAAATAATAAAAAAATAAGTTATACCTTAAACGATGTTAATGCTTTTCTGATTACTTTATTTCTAAAATAAACCTGCTGACACAGACATTTACATCATTCTTTCATTGTATCTAATTATATAATTTCCAATGTCTTATTTTTCAAATACTTTCGTATGTTAATTTTGCTTTTCCACTTTATAAGTTGAATAACATTTCAGTCCTTCCATTTGAAAAATGAATTGAACGTTGTGAATTTTTAAGAACATTTATTTTCGAATTTGAACCACTGAACCCCCTCAAGTATTTATAAATTTTCAGTAAAAAGATTCATTCCGATATATTTAGTTCAATAGAAGCAAAATGTTTGATTTTTCCCAATGACACATAAAGTAATATACTTCGTTACCTAATGCAGAAATTAAACATGTATATTCAGGTAATCGCCATACAAGTATGTTTTTGACCATCAAATGGATTTACAATTGAGTGCAATTGCAGAAATAGATAGATGAATTTCAAGAAAATGGGCCAGGAAGAAAGAGGAATGGGAGAGAGAGAGGAAGAAAGTGTCCATAATTTATTATTGCTAGGAGATTCGACAATACAAAACAATCCTTCGGTAACCAACGCGTTCCCATTCGTACTTTGAAGTTTACTGCAGTAGCAACTAGCAACCAAGTCCGAAATTAAAGGAATATGCTATTGCAGAATAATTAAAAATAATATTTCAACGTATCGCTTTTAAGTAAATGAACGAATGACAGATAATAATAAATTTTCAAGATTTTTAAACTTGAACTAACACAAAATTATAAGTTCAACTTTCATTATAAGATGAATACGTTAATGTTTAATTTATTTTTAAATGTAGAAACATCTATAATATATCGAGTTGTTATACGTTTTATAAATTGTATCGAATAATCGTGTAACGTGTTTTATACGTAAGCTTGTTAAGTAAGTACATTTTTAAGAAAATCAGTGAGTTAAACTTTCCATTTAGCGTGAAGCAGTAAATTGTAATTAAAGTTAAATTTTTATCATCAAGAAATAAGAACTGCATGGAAATCTTTCCGTCTACTTAAAAATTTACCTTCTATAGGTTCTAAGATGAAATCAATAAATGAAAAGAGTAATTATTATTTTTAAACTCTATTATAACTGGACAAACACGTGCAGAAAATTAAAGCTAATCGATCATCGTTTCGCGCACTATCTTTTATTTTATTTCAACAATCAGCCCCTTTTGTCAACAGAGGCACCTAGTCGTTCTACCTGCATTTGTTGACGTCCTTCTGCATCGATCCACCCAATTTCGCGCGATCCTACTTCTACTATACTTGTATCTGCAGTTACTTAGCTGACAGTTGCTGCACTAGTTAGAAATACACTTTGTAAGAAAACGTGTAATAAGTTCATTTTACGCATCTATTTGGATTTTTTATCTGACTTTCTATTAAACTAATAAACATAATATTTTAAAGGTTTCTACAAGGGAAAGTGGAATGATCATTGATAGAACGATTCGGCGAATGATTTTTCATATATTTAAATATATGAAAAATTTCTTCATAATCGTCTAGTTTAAAATTATAATAGATAATAATATTAAAAACCTGCTAAAACGGCGACATAAAGGGATTCGATAAAGGGAGATAGAAAAGATCAAGAAACCCTGTGACAATTTATCTATTTAGCGGACTTTTGTGTAATCGCGTTCATATTTATAGAGTATTGGACTAAAGACCAAATGTTCCTTGCACTGGGAAAGCGAATTAAATTTACATCCCTTTAATGCATAAAATTTAAAGAGTCCATGCGTTTAAAGACTTTCTAATCAGTACTGCGCAATGCAATATCATCGGTATCTTTATTTGTTGAAGTAGCAACTTGCATTTCTCGAACATTAACTTGGGGTGAGAATAATCGCGAAGTGAAAACTCGTACTATCCGCTGGTGCTCGTGTATGTAAAGGTATGTACAGCTTCATAATTGGGTGCAGGTAAACAGCTAAGCAATATAAAATTTAACACATTTCTGCAGGGAATTTCTCCTCGTTGTAAACATTCTTTTGCAAGCTTAAACGAAGTACTGTGTAATATGACATAAGAAAGGTGTACGTGTGCATCGCATTACGATTTCATGAAACTATTAGCCTCAAAAATCGGTTTTAATAATTGTAAGCTATTTAAATTCTCTGCAAAGTGACGATTACTCCCAAGAGTTTGCACGCTAGTAACGGTTAACCGGAAAAACTTTATTTTTTACGTCTTAATGTAAGATTTCTTTCGTTAAATAGTTTTTAATCAAGTTATTACGTTACATCGCTTAATCCAGTGGCCCTGACTCTTACGTAATTATCCTCTTAAATCATCTCGGTGATTTAATGTTTTGCAAATAATTCTTGTATTTATTTGTTTTCGAAAAGAAAAAACGTTGTTCATTTCATGGACTTCAAGCTAAATAAATTAAATTTATGTAAAACATCACCGCCTGGTTCAACGATATTGTTGCGGTGCGATCTAATGGTATACATTCACCTTGGCATAAAATTTAAACCTTTGCCTATATAATTAGACATAACCTTCGTAATTATTAATCGCCGTGTCGTAGACAGGATTAGGCGTACTTTCAGCCCGTCCGAATTATTGTACACGATCGTACCTTTTTTACGCCCAGATGCAATCTTAATATTTTATTTACATGTTTTATCTGTCCAGCTTATTAATTTTTTCCTCGTAAAATGTCTCCTTGCGCGAACGCATACGCGTTTTCCATTCCATCCGAACATCTTCCAGATGGAAAATGTTTTGATGATATATCGACGTTCGCGATATATAATCGTATACAGTCGGAGTTGAAGAAGGACTTGTCTCATAAAGTATCGGGCCATTTGTCACTGGAGTTTGTGACGAACAAGAGAAAAAAGATGGATATAGCGATAGAGTGAGGGAAGGGGAGAGTAGGAGCCTGGGGAATGGGAGAGACGGAGAAATAGAGAGAGAGAGAGAGAGAGAGAGTCGTGACTTATGCCGCGATTCGCTCCGCTTTCCTCATATGCGATACGCGACATTTTTAACCTCGAATGATTACGCGCGACGTATCTCTCGCCTAAAATATACCAGCAGGACACATTATTAAGACTTTGTTTAAGACGCGGCGACGGTGCCCAGGCAACCATTGACCCTATTTTGACCCTATTTCACAGTAACTGCGACCTCGTTTCTGTCGGACAGTAAAAAGTGTCTCACGCGTTCCTTTAGATGATGGAGAATCAGTCATTAATCCTCATCGTTAACTGCAATATTTTACTCTTGTTTTCTTCCAAACGAAATATCTCCTACGACGTCGATATTTAGTTTGAAAAAAATGACGAAGACGACCTTCTCGCATAAATATAAAGCACACTTGAGGGCAGAGAACGTTACAACGCCCAGAAGAGCAGAAAGTCTTCTGAGAGAGAGAGAGAGAGAGAGAGAGAGAGAGAGACGCTTAAATTTGGGATGCTAGAGCATCGACCGAGATAACGGATACCTGAAACAAACACTATCGCAGGATGTACGGGATTTAAGCGTCGCGTCGATATAACGGATCCTTCGACTCTCGTACATTTCGTTGTCTTCCATTTGTTCCTCCGTCGCGCGGATATAATCTTCGACGTTTGCCTCCCTCCTCCATTTTGCTCCTCACGCGGATGTACGCGCGAGGATCCCGAGAGCTGACTTTTATACCTGTTGGGATACATTGCAGGTATCGGCTCTAACTTTATTATTCCTCTCCTGCCAGTTATATTGATGGATCGATCGGAATTATGCAGATGTACGAGAGATTGGCGAACGAAGGAAAGGGGAATCGTGATCTGCGAGAAATAATGCGCTTACACGTGTCTTATCGATCGTACTTTTGAACCTTTTAATAATATTAATTACCACGGCTAACGCGTCACTGGCAGTCGCACGCTCATACCGTTCTTTATCATTTGCATTGTTTTATACGTCGCTGCCGTTGAAAATCCACTGGAATTGCGCGATATTTCCGTGAAAAGCTACAGCTTTGTATCTTCCAGCGAATCCACTCGACTCCAACGTACCATCGATGGTCAAAGTTCACAACACGAGCGAATAACGAGACGTACGATTCAAGCATCGACCAACGACACTTTTCGCCGATTAACTCGAGCTTGCAAGCGGCCGCCGACTTAAAAAGCGCCAAAGTCCCTTTGACGCGCGCTCGTCGGTATCTCGTCGGTATCTCGTCATCGCGCGTCATTGCGCGACCTCGCAACGAAGCGAGAGAGCGAGAGTCCAGCGCTGTTCACCGGAAACTGCCCGGAAACTGCTCTCCTATGCGGAACAGCGGCTTTCGTTAAGAATAATAGATGTGGGCGCGCGCCTGAAAAGCTCCGCGTCCGACTTCTTGTCGCGTCGCACGTCGCTCGTCGAGCTCTCGCTCTTTTTCCTCTCTTGGCCGCCCTCGTACAAAGACAACCGGGACTTTTCAAAGCCGCGATCTTTTCAAAGACGGACCTCGGACGTGGAGCGAGGCAAGAGCGAGGCGAGAGCGAGGCGAGAGCGAGGCATCGAGGTACCCAAGTGCCGAGGCTCCACTCGGTCAATAGTCGGTATCTTACGCGTAGGAAATAACGTTTACATGATTCACTTTGCGTCTGCGAATAATTCCAACTCGGACGACATCGACAAATCTTAGTTTCATGTGCAGCGGATCGGTTTTATCATTGTTAAACAAGGAAATTCCGTCGCTCGCAGTCTGTGACAGTGCTAGAGAAGTGCCTAATGGATTAAATATTTATTATGCGCTTTCGGAGATTCCTGTCTTTGTCGTTGTGCCTGCATTAGCTAGCGAAACATTAGCAAACTAAGTTGAGTAAAGTTATTCTCGGTTAGGATAAAATGAAAAAACAAGAGCAATACCGCTTCGTCTTATTGAATACCATTTACTTTTACTTCATTTCGAACGACCATTTATCCAATGCAACGAATGAATTTTGTCAGTCCAAAGCTTTGGCACACGAAGTATTTTGATCTTTTCGTACATTATGAAGCTTAAGCTGGACTTTAAGGAACGTATGATGGCATCGGATGAACTTACGGCAATAATGATAGAGAGGAATGTTCTTCTTGTTGGTCGGTTAATGTACCTCCCATTCGTGTGGATTGAAAATTACATCTTTGAAACAGACCGTTAACTTAACTCATCTAGATGGATAAAAATCCTTGTAGTAAAAGGCCAAAATTAAACAGCATTTGTTGTTGACCTAATTTTGTGACGTTGCCGACGCGATGATTTCGCGTCGGCGAAGCGCAGAATATCCAGCCAATTAATATTCAAGAGGCGATAAGTAAACGTACACCAGCGCATCTGGTGAAAAATCTTTTTTCCGTTCGCATACTTTCGAGAGCAGATTGAGCGATAAACAACGCTATAAACAACGCGATAAACGTGGTACTTTACGAAAATGGTTGAACCTCTGTATTTCGCGACCCAGCGCTCGATCCAGGAGCTTCCGAGGGAAGTAGCTTAGGTCGGTTTTCCGAATTCACCGTTACGTCTCGCACACCGACTGACCAATGGATTTCCAAATGGATTGACGCGGTACTACTGCGCGTCTACCAGAACGACTCTCACCCACACAAACGCAAGTGCGCAAGCGCGCTCGTACATAACCTCGGCGAGGGAGCGAGCGGCGCGGGGCGAAGGACGGTAAGGGGCGGGGTTGGGGGGGGGGTAGAAACGAAGGATATGCGAGCCGAAAAAAGACATGGAAAGGGCACGTAGGGTCGAGGACACGCGTGGGCGCGAAAATCGAAGTTGCGGTTGTTAGAGGGCGTCAGAGGGCGTCCAAATACATTTGTATCGCTCGTCTTTGATTTTCTTTTTCGTGAACGCGTTGACGAAGCACTTATTCTGACTCGTGTGAGTTAATCATCGAGTCTAAAGATGTAAAAATCACTCGACGTAAATCTGCATCTGTAGACACCGTTTCATCGTCAAGTGTTCGATTAATGCGAATTTACATCGTAAGCGCACATCCAGAAGAGCATTTAAATCAATGTACTGATACATCGGTAAAAACGATTTATCGAGTTCTCGCGTCATCGTTATTTACTTTAAACTTACGCTTTCACCACTTTACAAGTTCGAAAAGGCACGTAGTCTCGATGAATAATGATTTTAGCTCCAAACGCAACGATCGTAAACGCTACCGTTATCGATTATTTTCACGTAAAGTTAAAGTTTCTCGAGTTACTTTTCCAAAATACGCGCGATTGCTCTTGATCGTGTCTTATACGTCATCGCCTAATTGTATACTCTAGTTTTCCTAGTTATTAGCGCCATCCCCGATGGATATGAGCGTTCGACGCTTTAAAAAATTCCGAAGACTCGTACTTTTACGTGTAATATTACAATAATTGCGAGTGTGCTTATCGAGGTTCGCCTATTCGGTAGAAGCTTCAACGAAATCTCATTGTCAATGCGTTTCGATGCTTTTGGTAAAAGGTGGACCTTCGGTCTCGTTCGCAACTCCAGTTGGCCATTTCTGGATCTTCTCGAACAAAGGTCAATCAAGTAAATCTTGAAGTAAATCCAACGGGACTTAACAGTCCGCTCTCTTGCGCAGTAAACTTAACCCGTGACTCGTGCAACATCTTGCCCAACTCACAAAGCAAAATAAAAAGGTTATTGCGCGATATTTTGCACGCATCCCTTCGACGTTCGAATATCAATATAGACGATTGTCGCGTTATCCTGTCGTATCGATTGACCGTCCTTCTCTACTAGGAGCAACGTGGAGCAACGTGGAGCAACGTGGAGCAACGTGGAGCAACGTACAAGGAGGCGGCGGGACAAGGAAGAGGGATGGAGGTGCCGGGGGTCTGGCATGAATGCGTCCGTGAAAAAAAATTTAATATATCCAAATATATCACAGCAGCAGCAGGCGGCGATCGGCCATTCGAGAGTCCATAATACGATATGCAATGGCGAGCTGAAGAAACGTCCCCATCTCGCGCTCTCGGCCTTGTATTGGCACGGGCTTTTACTGATGACGCGTCCCCAGCAGATGTGTGTGGACATTATTCATTACCGTCCGGTCAGTCGGAGAGCGGAGACGATGCGCCCCATGCGCTGCTTATTTTTTCCTTTTTTCCTTTTTTACGTCGGCTTCGTCGGCTTCGTCGGCTTCGTCGGCCTGCCCGAGCCCAAGTACACTCGTAAGTCCGCGGAAGTGTGAAAAGCGGAAGAGTCCGCTTGGGCTTACGAGAGTGACGTCGACGCGCGTCAAACTTTCACGACTTTCGAGCGATCCTTCGAGTGGAAATTTACCTTCATCAACCTGTACACGATTAAATCGGTGTTGGCACGTTATTTCGCAAACGTCAACGTTTCTGCTCAATCTCTGCTCAATCTTCTGCTCAATCTGCTTAATAACGATCCCTCGGTACATCGAATCCTCGGTCGAAAAATGACATTCGCAAGTTTCGCAAGTTCCGAGGAAGTCCCACAAGTCCCATATGCCCACCTCTCCGATATGCAATAAGACATTGATCGATGATACGACGTCCTCGGAGTCCCAAAACCTAGTCGCAGCCACACTTCTCGTGGTAGGTAAAATGCAAAATATACGCGATAGCCCTTAAGTCCACCATAAATTAGGCAATTGGAAAAGTGGCGCATCCTCCGCTTGGAGGAACAAAAGGAGCGCTTTCTTTCGCAAAGAGCAGCATGAGGGCAACACATGTGCAAATAAAAATTATCGCCGTGCCCGTATATTCCGGCACGGATATGCGTGCTCTGTAACCTCCGTTCCTCCCCTCCACTTTCAATTTCGCACCCCTTCATCTACTCTGCGAGCCACTTGAGCGAAAGGGCGAACGACCGAGGGTCAAGCTACGCGTTTTTGCGTCGCTGTGCACCCGAGTCCGTCTTTCTCTTTTTCCACGTCTCTGCCAGTGCGCGTCTTCTCCTCGGATAGGCCCTTCTGCTTAACAAGAGGTCGCAAGAGAGCCCGAGGAACTCGTCCTCAACTCGTTCCTACTGGATCGAATGCTACCGATGCATCGACACTTTCGACTACTTACGTAAAGGGACAAGGAAAGTTAAAGGAAAAGTTAAAGGTACCGCCTTTAATCCGAGAGCATTGACAAATAACTCATTGTCTAACGTGCGTTACCTCTTAAAGCCTCGAAACGTTGCGATAAATTCAGCGATTAGTCTTCTCGAGTAGGCTCTAGTAGATGAACTTTTCGCCCGGAATGAAAAATCGAGTACGCGCCGTTGGCACATAACGTCCCCGTATATAAAATCGGACCCTCATTAACACATAATATACGCTAATCGCCTCGAAAATTTCACACAGTCGTTACCCTCTTCGAGCAGCCACTCACCCTCTCGGTTGCTTCCTCTATTTTTCGGATGTAAATCTTCGTTTCCACGTTTTGACGGAGAGCGATAAACTTCGATGTGGAGACAAATATAAATAATTATTAATTGTACGACATATCCTTCGTATATTCTTAATTTCGTTGGATATTATTTTAAATGCCCGCCACGAACGTTTGACTAAATCCACTGAAAGCGTCCGATCGTCCGTTGCCACTTCAACAATCCAACAAAAGACTTGGACTTCTTTTACAAACACACGCGTCACAGGAAGGTGCTATTAAACGAAGCGATAAGGAGAATATTGTACCGCGGTACGTTTTCCTGTAGGGATATCAATTACGGATAAAAGAAGTTAAGGATGGTAGAAGGGTATAAAATAGTAACGAGTGATTCGAACGATTTTGAGGAAATCACGCAAGAGGTGCCGGGCGAGGAGCGTCTTCGAGACAATCGGAAGCTTACAAGGATAATTTCGGATACAACGCGCTATAAAATTTCTGTATTCGCTGCATATTCGTAGGTTGGAGTAGGATAAAGAGAGAGAGAGAGAGAGAGAGAGAGAGAGAGAGAGAGAGAGAGCGTCTCGTACTGAACTGCTGCCATTAGCGGACCCGATTTGTTGTCGACTTATAGGGCCAAATTACTTACTATTACAGCAGATTTATTTCGCGTATTAACTGGAAATGGGCCGCGAACCCATTCCTACACGCCCACCCGTTCCTACATACTTCTCTATTAATTGCCGGTTCGCCTTCCATTTGACCTTCTACCCTTTTTCTCTCTCCTTCTCGCTTCACTCGCTCGCCCGCGCGTCTCCTTCTTGCTCGTCTCCAGGTTACATATTTCACTAGTACGACCCGACTATTTTTGCACGTATGCTCTCCGAATCCTGGGAGAAACTGTCCTGGACGAAACGCTTCTCCTACGCTTTCGGAACGGATACTCCGAGCCAATTTTCGTGCGTTTTAAGAGTAATCGCACGACAGCGTATTTCCCCATCTGTGAACGCTCTTTCCCGTAAATAATCAGATTAATACAACAGCTGATTTAGCAACGGCATCATTATTTATTTATAATTACAGTCTTGGCCTGGAGTATCGGGCAAACTTTTAATCGAAGCCAGATCGCTTCTGACAAGTTAATTATTGCGGTAAACGTAGATGCGTTCTCTTTTTTGGTAATTTTGGCATTCATTACCGCAGGGAAGAGTTATAAATGAATTTCATAAGAATAATAGTGATTGTCGATCTTTCGTAAGGGAATAAAGGCCGTTCGTTTGAATGCAGATCGGTTACCGATACGTAGTTCACTCGAAGGAGCCTTGCTAAAGCAGTAGCGCGTGCACGTAATTAATTTTAAGGAAGTGCCGATCTACGACTAGGAAATTATTAAATTCGTGGAAAAAGTGCATTTCCTATCGAATTACAAGAAGAGTAAGAGACTTTCTAAAAGATTCGGTTCTTCGGTGTAATTCTATGGAATTAGCAGCACTTGACAACAGCTGGATGTCGCTCATTTGAAAATGCACTAAAATTCTATTGGGTCGTTTGTTAGATCGCGAAATCAGGCAGGCAGATGAAAACGGAGAAAAGTAATTGTTTCTCGAATCAATCCGCAGTCGAAGTTCAGCCCGTAAGAGCAGTCGATAAAACGACCTTTTACCGTATAACGTCCAATGAAAAATGTAACCGCGATGCCCGTTCGCAATGAAAAAAAAACTGTACATCCTCTCGATATTCGAAAATTATTTATTAGTAATACACGAGCACGAGCAGAGAGTTGAGACTTCCTTTACATAGCGAACGCCTCGTAAAACATGTACCCGACGATATCCATTCGCACCGGACAAAACTGCTGCTGCCTTTCGGCTTCTTGATATTCTGGAAATATCTATTTATACCCGAGGCGCGCGCCCCCAAACTAACAGATACTCTCATCGGCAATCTAATAATGATAAAAAATAACGGCTCGCCAGGCAGTTTCCCTTCACCCGGACGTAATACAGTTACGAGGTAAAAAAGTCCGCGCGCGTAATCCATGTAGATGTGCGCGCGTATCGGCTGCATACAAACTGCCCTGCTTAGAAAATTCCAAAAAAAAAAGAAAAAAAAGAAAAAAAAGAAGAAAAAAAGAAAAAATGTTTCTCACTCGAGGAAATTCGAGACGAGGAGGAATGTACCTTCGGCATCACTTGTTGTGCGTACCCTTATACATCGACAGCTTATAACGACGATCGGACAATCTTTTCATATTAGGCTACCGATTTTCGTTACGCTCGCGGTTTATCGTGCGGATGAGACTTCGGGTGCTTTCCCATTGCGCATAAACAGACATTTTCTATGTAAAGTAGTTTATATGCGTGTAGATTTATTTCGGGATGTTGGAATTTTAAGAAGTGAATTTATGTTTATTGGTCTAGAAAGTTGAGACAAATAGCGTACAACGAGATGCCGAAGCAATCGTTAATCAATACGAATGTATTAAGACGAACGTTTGTAAATCCCAAGTACGAAATATGTAATTCTATCCCCATTTTGTTGCTAGGGGAAAGAAATTTGTAAAGTTTGCCTGTATGCGAATAAAACGAAACTTAATCGGTGTTTAACTCTTTATCAAATTATTTAGTTCGAGGTTGATAATTAACAGAATTGCCAGTAAATTCCTCGTCGGTATACTTCTTTCTAGTCAGAACGAAATTTCCGTTCAAGTTAAAATAAAAAATAATACAAAATGACGGACCTAGAGCAAGTTACGGTAAGACTACATCGCGAAATTAAACGCTAAATTTGGCCTCGAGTTTTCCCTTTTAATTCAAACAGATAAATTCGATTAATTCTTATTGTAGCATGGATTTTTATTATTCTCGTTAAAGAAACTTTTTATTAGTCATTTATATTTCGATACGTAAGAGAAAAATGTTTAAAAAATCGCCTATGTTTTCCAACGTCGCGCGAGTAAACTCGTGTCTAAAAATAAATATTTGTTTTCTCAATGGCGTTCTTTGTATATTTAAGACTCGTTTGCTCTTCGTTTATACAAATTTCTGTTTTTATGTCGTAATTTTTGAGTGCGAGAGAGATAGATAGATAGAGAGAGAGAGAGAGTGAGTGAGAGAGAGTGGGTGGGGGGGGGGGAGAGAGAGAAATACCTCATAGTCAAAGATGAGGAATCGTCGAGAGTCGTAAAAGTAATGGCCGCTGGTAAAGCCACACAAAGATGAAGGAATATTAGAAAAGCCAGACGTTAAAAAATAATAAGAAAAAAAAACTTCGAAAATTTTTGAAGCATATACAAACAAGACAAACGCGTTTAGTTTGTACAAATAATTCGCTTTACGCGCCGATGGAATTTTTGGTCTGTTGTGCAATAATAATGCGTATATGTTTATGCAAATTTTCGCGGTTTCTCATGTACAAAAGATTTTTTTTTTTACATTTGCTTTCTTCCGATAATATTATTTGTTTCGTAGTGATGCATAAATTGCAAACAAAAGATAATTCCGATACGCTGTAAATTGGGAAAATATTTTTATTTATCATTAGATATGAATTGGAATAATTACGCAGAACACTTTAATTCGATTGAAATTAGAAGATAAATATTATGAAATTTTCATTAGAAAACGCTTAGACCTAGCGAATTGTTTACTTATTTCCTAATCCTTGTGTTATAAACATTACATTGCTAATTTATTGACTTTGCTTGTGTTCCAGGTGAGCAAATGTATTACGAACGTATTCGCCTGATTTTTTGCACGACGCGGTAGGTGAGTTTGTATTGCTGCAAATTAATATGAATAAAATGAATAAAGGCTATCTTTGAGTAAAAGGATTAACTTCGAAATTAGATACAATTTGCATGCAATATATATATATATTATAAACGCCTTTTATACAATTAAATTATTTTCTCCAAATTTTCAACCGATTATAATAATGTGATCCAGTAGGCTTATCAAAGTAAATTTAAATTGAATTGAAATTTGTTTGACTTGAGTAATATTTGGTTACGATATATTTAACGAGCCGTATCACTGTTCGCAAATATTAAATAATTATAAGAAAAAAAATCGATTATAAGTTTCCAATCAAATTCATTTTTACCTTTATTTTACCCAGTTAAATAAGATTAATATCTTCCTTTTATTTGCCTATAAAATACATAAGATTTATTGTTTAAAATAGTGAACATTTTACCGACAGGATTTAAATTACTGGATGTATAAATCGAACACTGATACAGTGTCAGTGTTGAAAAATAGAAAATTCTATCAACTATTCCTCTTACTTCTTTATTGCTCATCCTATATTATTCTCTCGTACATTACTTCATAAAAGTATTATATATATGATTCCATAAGCAACCACATATCATATCATAAGAGATCGGATTTCGCAAAAGACACAAATCTGTGTGTGTGTGTGTGTGTGTGCGTGCGAGACGAGAGCATCGCGCTCGTAAAAGATCCAAATTGAATTGATAAAATCAATTGTCCATTTTACGATATCCCTATATCACAGCTCATATGTATACAAATATTCAATTGTATGTGCAGTGCCAAGAGAGAATCAGGAAAAACCAAGGGAAATACTATCTAATATATGCCGTCGAGTACGATAGACATCTTAACGTGAATTTTGTTTCTTCTTTCTGACAAGGCAATTACACCTCTTTCGCTCTTCTCTCTCGCTCTCTCTCTCTCGCTCTCTCTCTCTCTCTCTCTCTCTCTCTCTCTCCATGTGCGTGCGCGTGTGCGGTATGAACCAATGAACTTGTAAATCGAAGTACTAGCAACGTGCTCTCTTTTAATACCATGAAATACAGTATTATAATAACTTTACTGATTTATACATAACGAATTCAGTTTTGAAAGGGAAATTTCTTTTAAAATAACCATTTTTACCTAACATTTTTCTCCTTTATTTTGAAAATTTTTATCTATTCGACTATGTAATTCTTACAGAGCATTTTTCAGTTAATTTAAATGTTTTACGTGCAGAATATTCGACTACTTAGTATCTGAATAGATGAGTTAAGAAATTAATTTGAAAGTAAATAAGATTTTGTACTAGATATTTTTTCCGTTATCAGCGATTGCCAATTGTTATACGTGTAATTAAATGTACATCATGATGTATTTACATTAAGATTTTATAACCGATCGATGATAGATACGCTATACTTTAGCTTACAAAACCACAATTTTTATACTGACTTTTTTGCCTAAAATAATTGTGCAAACGAAAGTACACAGTTTAACATCCATATTTGCACGAAAGAAAAAGAAGTCGATATAAATTAAACGACTAATTGAAATATTTGTAATAATACATAAATTCTCACATACTGTGGTATTCATATAACTGATATAAGTTTTTCTGCTTTACCTATTATATCATAGCTTTTTTTACTCGATGTGATATCTTTAAACTACGTGTGAAGTGAGCAACTGTAAATGAAGTGCAATCATGTCGTGTGTTCTCTGTGTGTAGAATAAGTATAAGATACGCTTTCTTTATAATTAGTTTCACTGCGAAAACATTTATTAGAATAGAGGATCAATTTATAATCTAAAAGAGAATGAAAATATCCTCTTGAGCGTGTGTCAGCGGTTCTCGTTATTACTTCAAACTTCAATGGATTTCACAAAATTCACTAATAAATTGCTTGTAATCATTCAACCAAATCATACATGTAGAAATGCCGGCGAAACAACGTCCTTAACAACTGGATAGACGTGAAGCGATCACCTGATCCGCTTAGCGGAGTCACACGTAAAGTTTTACGTAGGGAAGCGATAAATAAGCCATAGTTGGAAGGGTGAAAAAGAAAAACTTCCCATCCCAGCTGAGAACAAAAGAAAGAGCATCACACCTCGTATAATCGATCGCGTCGCCTCTAATAGCTAACGAGAATACAGTGCAGGTATAAAAGCCAGAGAGACTCGCGATGTATTGTTTATTGCGAGTTCAATTGCTGCGCCAAGTGAGAATAAACGCCGATATTCGAAATTCCACGCGTTTTTATCGGCGATAATTTCAGGCCCGGAATCCTCGCGCGAAGCCATTCACGCGATGAAATCTTGTACATGTGTATTTCATATTGAAAACACACTCTTTCTCGTATCGTATATTATACAACTTTAACCGTTCCTCTGAAATTTCGCAAAATTTAAATCTTTATATTGCCATTCTCTGGAATTGTCCTGCGCTGTACAATAATAAGTTGTTGATCCTAATCTATCGGAATATTTAGACCCTGACGACTGAGATTTTCATATGCATTAACAATTTCTCCAAGTCTAAACGAAATGTTATTTTTCTTGATTTTTTGAAACTAGTAAAATGTTGGCACAAAGAGAATGTTCTTGTAATTCTTTAGCGTCTAAATCCTGTTTTGACTCTTAATATATAAGAAATTAACTTGTTACGTAAAACAGAATTATCTTATAACGGAATAGTAGGAAGCTGAGCGAGAGAGAGAGAGAGAGAGAGAGAGGAAATGGAAGGTGCGGAGGAAAAAAGGTATCGGGTGCGCCAACCGTTATTGTGAAAAAATGTTAAAACCATAGCGCTTTATAGCTGTACATTTTGCATCGAGGGTCGTCACTTTCGCACGCCACTCGAACAATAAACGATAAAACTTTAAAATATATTGCGCCCGCCTCGGGGGTGTCACGCCGGCATAAAGAATGTACTGGCAAGCGCATTATACGAAAAATATGATAATAACATTGCCGAATTCAGGCAAGACCTCCGCCAGTACGTCAAGCTCTAGACTAAGGATAGAATAAGCGTTTCTTGTTTCTGTATATCTTTTCGCGACTCGCGTACGTGGAATGTCTGGCAAGAAAAATTTAGCTCCGCTGGTGGTTCGAAGAGAGATTTCTTCTGATCTAAATGGTATCGGATTTAGCCGGGTATTGGCGCGAAGTCGCTGATGAAAATCAAAATGAGAATATCGTGGAACGTGATGCGACCCAACGTTTGATCGATGTATTTTGCGTAAATCGAGAATCTCCGTCATTGCGACGCGTTTGCGTTCTCTTGATACACGAACAAGGGTTACACTTTTAAATAACTTATCTGTAATTACCTTGAACTTCTAATTTGACCAACTTTAAGAGTTTTTACAGGACACTGGTATCTCGCTAGAAAGAAATAATAAGAAATAATAAGAAATAATAAGAAATAAAGAGGCATTGTCATCTGTTCCCTTAATTTATTCAGCTTTCAAGGGAATAAAAAATAAAATAAAAATAAAACCTTACGATGCAAGCGTTCGTTAAATTTGGCGACAAATGATATAAAAGAACGTTTACTCGTACAAGACGCAGAAAAGATTTAATCTTTTAAAAAATAAGTCAAAATATGTATTCGGATCAGTATTTGTTCAATGCATCTCATCCTTGTCCTCGTTAAATATTATTTTAGCATGCATACGAAATATGTACACGAATCATATGCAGTACAACAAACATTGGCAGACACGTACAATAAACGTAATGCCTTGTAAGAATCGTTACATGTAGCAGCTGATAAACATAGTTTTTTTTAGAATCTATCCTCCAAGCCACAATTGCCGAAACTTTTATTTACATGTTGTATATTTTCATCGACATAACTTGCAAGGAAAAATAATTTTACGAAGAAAAAATCGATTTCCGAAAAAAGAAAATTGCATTTTCAATGTTCGTCCTGGGACTATTTACCCCTCTCCCCCCCCCTGCCCCTTTGGAGCTCTCGATGTTCACCTTAAAATCAATATCACGACGAAAACATTCTTTTAATTTAATACGGTTACGAGGTTTTTTCGAGGTTTTTTCGAGGTTTTTTCAAGGTTTTTAATTTCTCTATTCGAAGCGGGGGTATCGTATTGATTATCGTAAAAGCGCTTTCTCGGTCTTCCTCCGCGGTGTTGTTAATAAACATAAAGCTCGTTTTGCTCGCCATTTGAAATGCAATTTAAATGCAATCCGCGTTATAATCAAACGCTTAACTAAACCACAAAAAATATTTCTAAAACAGTATTGAGGTTGTTCTTCTTAGATGAAGTCCTGGATCGAGGCTAAAGTGTGTTACCATTTGAAATTTCTGTTTGAGGTAGAAAAAATGTTTCTGCTTAGCTGTGGAGCTTCGGTAAACCTTGAGAAATCGCAAGCTCTCCTTTAATATACGGCAATAAATGTTTACTGTCTATGAGCTTTCGTTTAATCCTAGATCTTCGTTGTATAATCTTGAATTAGGTGACGTTGAAACGGCACATTGCACAACTCGAGTAATTGTTAATGTAAATTTAATGTTGTTTGGTGAAACGAGTGGCGAGTGAGTATTGTCCACAAACGGTGAAATAAAAAACGTATCAGTGATACGTCTGTTGCCCCGTTTTGCTTCGCTGGTAATTCGCCCTTTCGAAAATTTTTTCTCCATGCCTTCATCTCCATCCCTTTCTCTCCGAGCTACAGCTGCCGATTTTAACCCTTCATCTCCGCGGAGGTGGAGGAGAGTAGCTGCGTGAAAAATATTGGATAATTTTCCAAGTCAGAGGACTCGCCATTGCTCGAGCTTAATTGTATCATCAAGAACTCGTGGCAAAATCGGTATAAGAAAGTTGGGGTGGCGAAAAGAAAGAGCAAGAGTAAGAGTGTTTTAAGTAATACCGTACAATTTTTAACCGCAATCTCTTCTGGTACTCTTGTCGGAGCTTAATTTCAGTAG
The DNA here is from genome assembly GCA_018907045.1 of Wiebesia pumilae. NCBI lineage: Eukaryota > Metazoa > Arthropoda > Insecta > Hymenoptera > Agaonidae > Wiebesia > Wiebesia pumilae. The sequence continues at coordinate 1,854,330 of JACCHZ010000121.1, forward strand.
AGGATTCGTGAATCCGACGTGATTTTTCGCGCTTATAAATATTAATGAGATAGTAATATTTGTGTTGTATAAAATTTAGATACGAAATATTCTTGTTGATGGAGAATTAAAATTTCTCGTAGGGTAAAAAGAATGTCTGTACCTAATCAAATTTGTAGTGCTGAGAAGTCGTGTGAAATTTACTAGCAAGTAGAATTTAAGTATTACGCAAGCGACTCAACAGAGAAATTCAAATCGTAGAATTAACATTCGTTCGTTACGTATGGAAGGAAATGATTACGTACGATTAGTTTTTTTTTTTTTCTATAAATTTATTTTTAAACAATAATACCAAGGTCCTAAGTCTTATTTCGAGGACCATAATTAAATCATTTATTTCACCTTCATTTACGAAAAGAAAGATAACTCTCTGGGAAATAAATGTCTTGATCTTATTCTTATGTCTAATTCAGGGATTTGATTAACACGCCCAATCTAATTTATGTATTATCACTTACTATTCCCCGCGGTCAAAATATATACAATTCAAAATACCAATCTCTTCAGTATTGTAGAAACAAATATTACTCGTAGAGACGCATAAAGTCTTTCAAATTTCTTATAAAAACCACCATTGTAAGTGTTCAATAACGCAAATTCCGGCAATAAAATGTGACAATACAACAAGTATATATCTTTTGTATAATCGAACGAAACAAAAGTAAACGCTCAGCTGGAAAGAATTGTTGTTCGCGTCAATCCGCAATTGCGCATTTATTACTTTTACAAGCTTTTCTTTATCAGCCGCTCGAATAAGAGGGCGAGACTCGGTGTCACTGATCGTGCCACCCCTGGTCGGACCGATGGACCCGTGACGCGAATTAATCGACATCTCCGAAATCTCCATGATTCTCTGCTCGACAATGTAAAATGCGTGAGTACCGGCACAGAGGCTCGAGCGCGTGCAAACAAACGAAAATGGACTGCGAATATAAATACGAGTGTCGCTGTCGTTATCTCCGACGTTTCTCGAAGCATGTCCTCGTATGCCACGTCATGATCCGTAGCCGAGGGAAAGGCAGGTGTACACAAGGATATCCGTGGATTTAAGGACACTCCAGTCTGATTTGGCGGATTGTCCGCGTGAAACGAAATATTCATAAATGCGGAGACATTGTTTCACTTCCTTTTTGAAAATTCCGTTTTATTGCCTTTGTGTCCAAGTTCGTTCGAGAATCGAAGGATTCTCCGCAGCTGATTTATAATAAATGTGTCGTTTAATTCCTTTCAATTCACGACCATGAGATTTTATGTTTGCGTTGACGCTTAAGAGTACACACCATTAAAAACGCTGGGTTAATTACTTAACTTGTGGTCGGGATGACCAGAACACCAGCCTACCTGAACTACGTCGTAATTCGAGAAACTAAAATTCTCAAAAAGATGTCTCCAAGTTCAAAAAACCTTTCAATTTACCAAGCTTTTAATGGAATAAAAAACGCAGCGATGCGTTACGTTAGCGAAAAGCTGCGTTGCATTGCCGTAGTTTAATGTCGTTTTCAAGCTGCAAAATCATAAAAGTGGCACGTAAAAGACCACGCGTAAACCAACAACAAAGCTTGTAAAAAAAGAGAAAAAAAGAAGACGATTATCGTTCTAAATTTACAGGCGGCATCCTTGCATACTTTCAATACGGTAGAATCTTGTAAATAAAAGACTTGAAAATAAAATGCTAGACAAAATTAAAGAATAAATGTTTTACACGGTTATATCCTCATTAATCGACACCGGTAATTTCCATTGGAAATCTTTATTACACGAGCTTCGCGCTTCATCTTAATTTCCCTCATTTCATCTTCCGGAATCCGTTCGCGCGTACCTCAAGCGGGTGCGAAAGAGAAAAGTGGAGAGAGACAGAAATCCATAGCGAGACTCCATCAGTCGGAAATCCAGAAGCGGAGAAGAGCCTCTTCATAATTCAAACAGCCTCTAATTGATACTGAATTAGTAACGTCCGCGAAAGTAAAACACAACCTTCTTGTACCTGCAAGCTCGAAAAGGATAATTCCGCGAGAAGCTTCTCGCGATCTCGCGTATGTGCTTCTCGACCTTCGCGGTTCCACGCAAAGAAAATCTTGGAAATTCGTAAGAATCATTGTCAAAATACGTACGAATAATTACTTATACGTTGTTATTTTATATACTGTCATTTAGTATCCTGTTTTTGTTTCACGATCGAACGGTTCTTTCGTTATAATTAAAATGAGTTCTACGTCGTTGATAATATTAAGAATTTTACGTCAACGTACTTAGGTGCGCGTAATTAGTAGCTTTTAATCATTTTAATGATCCGCAAGTTTACAAAATGCAAGTTTAAAATTGCATGCAATGGATTAGACGTGCATAAAAATAGTAATATTTTATTTGTTAAAAATTTAAGTATCTAATTTAAGAAAATGAGTTATATTTCTCGTGTAATTTCAAAATCCTTAAGCACATCGTGTAAATCAAATCAAAGAAACCGAAAAAGAGGATTATTCAAAGACCAACGAAGGATGGGAGGCATGTAATGTAAAAAGGAAAGTTTTGGTAAAAGAAGAACAAGCTAAGCAGATGCACTACGAGAGAAAGTGCCGAGTAAAATTCTGTGCGTCTTCGGCTTAGGAAATTTTCTCGTTGAACAACGCGGGGAAAATAAGGTGAAGGAGAGCAACGCGCGTACGTCGGTAATTTTTCCCTCCATTTTTTCTTCCCGCTGTTTGGTTTTCATTAACGACTCGTAATCTACTGACCCCCGTTACTTCCTTTCTTCTTAACGAGGAGAAATTCTTCTCTGACAAACAAATCTATACTCTGAACTTTTCGTCATAATTTCTTCTCGAATCAACTCCTCGCGCTTCTTATTTCGGAGGTTACAAGAAACAAAATTTTTATCGTTCATTCCTTCGTACTAACCGAGCGTGTAAAATGCGCTACAATGAGTTACCATTGTAGTACCAGAAAAAGTTATCTGTCGCTGTTATAAAAGTAAACTCATTATGTGCCTAAGATAAAGTAAACGATCTTTCCATTTGAATTCGCAATTGTTTTTCATCACGTGAACCTTATTTTAATGCTGCACACGAGTGCAAAGTACATTTACAAGCTTGGAAAATTACACATGAATTTTTTTTCTAATTAATTTCGTTCCGTTTAAAAACGTAGCGTATTATATTCAAGAGCACTTTAAACTATTCGAAAATTTCCTATCCGAAATTCACGATGAAATTCACGAGAAAGGAAAACATCACTAATATCCAATCAAAGATGTATTTGAGATTTAAATGCAATTATAAAATGGCTTTTGAAAATTTTGCAATCCTCCGCGTAGGTTGAAAAGTTGCCTAGAACGACAGCTTTATACATTTATCGGCGCGTTGAGTTGTATTTAAAGGAATTTTTACACTAAAAAGTCCAATTCTATCGCGGAATTCTAGCCAGAATTCTAATGGCGCAGTATTCGAATAATCGAATTTTATCAGGGAACAATACTCCGAATCTTTCTTTTTTATCGGCTCTATTCGAACAGAAATCGGAAATGCTTTTTCATGAAAGTGTCTCTGAAGACATATAATCCTTTCCATTGGAAACCACTTGATGAAACTTTCTCGTATTTATGCGTCAGAAGAAAATCTCTATCTATTCGGATTATTCGCCCCTTCGTTATATCGCGCACCCAATTTCCAAATCATCCACGCGTACGGCGTTTGCAACATTAATCGCGATATTAACGATTCGCACGCTTCCGCTCCTTTCTCGTTACCTTTTTCGATGGAATAAAATGCCTACGAGCAGCACCTCCATCGTTAACTGTGTACATCGCCTGTGTACAATTATAGATGCGGGTGTGATTGGTTAGTCAGCTCCTCTCCCTCTCGACCGCGTTGTTGTTTTTTTCTTTTTCTTTTGCCGAAGGTTGCGCCGAGATGAAGGGAGGACTCGTTCAGTCGGTGGACGTCGATTCGTTGTTTTCTTTTTCGTACATCGTCGGTAGCTCGATCGTCGACGTATGGAAATCGAACATTTCAACGCGGAACGGACTTCGTATCAATTAGCACGATTTACTAACGAAATCCTCGGGAGTTGATCGCGTTGTTTGGCGACTGCTTTTTGCCGTGCGCTTCTCTAAGCCTCGATTTTCACATTTTAATTTTACCGCGTTGCTGAATAAATTTACAAAATTACCGACAAACGCATTAAAATGCTGTAATAGTGACTTTTTTAATTATCGCGGCATTAACCGTTTGCTTAACGCGGTGAATTATTATTCCAAGCCCTTATCGTAGTAACGTATCGTTTGTTGAAAACCTTCAAGGTGTACGTACTGGTGATTAATTACGAATGAAAAAACGAGAGAAACAATAAAAACAGGCAAGTTGTTAATTCGTTGATAATCCAAAGAGGCTAGGCATCCTCATAAATAAACAGGCAAAATTAAATTCAGATGAAAAAGTAGCTTCACAAATTCACGCCATTAGATGTCGCACACTGATACGGATAAGTAATAAATATATTCTCAAATATTCCCATAAATATACCCGCATTCGTATAAAATTTTCAACGCCTCCTATTAATTTCACAACTTAGAATTAATTTTATTCGTACTATCTAAGAGGCAGACTTTGCTTTATAAACGTTACGAGGTTTCTTAAATATCCCATTATCTTTAAACTTTATTCATCTACGAAATGTACTCTATGTTTTTTGAACGTTGTCTCTTCTTTCGAGAAATCAGATTTATTTACTATACTTGAAATATGCGCCAATAATCAATTCTTTGGATCTCAACACGAATGTAGATTTTTTAAATTTCACATTACCAGTGTATTAATATTAACATTTCAATAGTTCAATCTAACGAGATTTGGTGTTTATTTTCCTTCGTATTCGATTGCTGATTGAATTTCATGTAAAAAAATCGCTGTCCTTGGATGCTTTAGGACTTGCCGATAAATATTACTACAGATATTTGAAAGAATTTCGCTATTATATTTCGCTACAACAACAACATTTGAAATTAAATACGCATTATCAACTGCATGACTAAGTTAATATAAGCGTAAGTATGACTCGGTTAATATAGGTGTTTCCCTAAATAATGTCGTCGAACTCTCATCATTGTCTTGTATAATATATTCTCTCGGATATATTGTAAGATAAAAATAAAGGATCGGTTATTTTTCCCGATTCACGCCACTATCGTGAAATCCTTCTTACGAATAGGAAAAGCAGAAAACGAGAAAATGCTTTTCCTTTGTCACGCAACCTGCAGATATTAAAGATACGCAGTGACGAGCATCGATCAACTACAGCCACCGTCTATCCTTGGCATCCTGTGGATTTTCGTAATTAGTCGCGATGATTACAAGTCGACGGAAGCAGTTTTCTTTTTCCTTCTTTCTCAGTCTTTTTCAAAACAGTGGATTATTCGGTTATTATACTTTACAATCACACGAATGTTATGATTAAAGGCACATTATCGAATTATCTACAAATTTGAATGACCAAGATAATTAAATAGGAAACTAATAGTGAATTGTGAGAGATGTTAAAGTGTTCCAACTAAACGCGATTGCAGTCGCTTAATCAGAAAATGATGCACCAACATTTTTATCTTGAACATAGATAAGTATATTAAAGTTTCGAAGCGCTGGAAAGTGTAGCGTTAATAAAGAAGTTCCCTAAGTTGTTATGAGATTAAAAATATTTGCGTGTTCTAGTGATGGGGCATTTCAACTTATGATTATCTTCTTAGAGAAGGTGAAGATTTTCAGGGCAAATATTTCATTAGTTGAAATAAAAATTTGTAAATTATTTTTAAATCTAACTTACCTTTCATCGGTACGTCTTCTTGAAGTCGAGAAAGAAATTGTTTTTTAATTTTCACAGGGCATTAAAATTTCCAGTTCTATTACGTAATTCTTTTTATCGTCTTAATCGAATTGCATGGTGCATAACTGACAATCGTTTCTTAATCAATCTAGGAGCACAAGTTAAAAATAAGTTTGGCAATTCGCAAGATGATCAGCTTAAAGCACTAACTTAAATAAATATCTAAACATCCCTTTACTTTAAATCTACTTTCATTGGTAAAATAATATCTCTGCTGTACCGATCCATGTTTTAATATTAAGAATAATCGATGTTTTCCTTTTTTCTTTAACATCGAATAAATGATCGCGTGTGCATACGTGGAATATAACGTTGATACACAACGTATAAATACTAGTCGTTGAAATCAATAGTTAAAAAAAGTTAAAAAAAGGTTAAAGTCCCGTCGCTTTAAACATGCAAAAATAACGTGGAATAAACAAAGAGAAAGATAGCGGTATGATTTATCGATTAAAGATGATCGAGTCGACGTGATCGTCTTTCTAGCCGCACTGCGCAGAATGTAACGTGAACGATAAATAGACTTGCATTATTCGCCGGAAAATAAAGTCAGAAACCGTTTGAACTCCGGGAAATTCCCTTCGAAGCATCGAACCCGTCCACCGATGCCCCTTGCGCTTTGCTTTTATCCACAAGAAAAATAAGTCTCCAAAGAGAGTCGGGAATAGTCGCGCCCGCAAAAATAATATTCGCGGGGCGCGCGTCGAAGCCACTGTGGAATAATAATAAAAAGCGAATAATATAAAGGGAGTAATATTCGCGAATTCGTTATGTGTATCCTCAGCGCAGTGCGGCGCTTTCGAAGTCGCGCGAAAAACGAGGAGGAAGGGGAGATCTCGTCGGCTAATTTGTATTCCACATTTCTCCAGCTGACGACGTCGGCGTCGACGAGGAGGGTGGCAAGTACTTTCTCTCGCCCTCGCCTCCTCCTCTCTTTCGCTCCCTCGATGATAATGTATACACACACGCGCCTCCTATTCTCGTGGATAAGCGTGTCCTAGTACAGGGTGAACGTTGCCTATCGCTCAGTCACCGACACTTTGTAGCTTAGCCTCGAAGGAGATGAAATTCTTTTCTTCATAGATTGTCGAATATTGGTGCCTTTTCGCTTGTTCCTTAGTTTCGCTTCTTCCTACAGTTTGCGCAAGCCACGCATGCGTGTGTGCGTAATTGAAAAAAGCACGACTAGAGGAGCGCAAATCCTCTAGATGTTTCCCTCGACCTTTCGCTTTTGCCGCTGTTCGCGAGCATCGCGTAAAAATGAATTGTTGCTAATAAATAAAGCTGCGGTAGAAATTAATATATTTTTCTTTTTTTTTTTTTTTTTTTTCGATTTTCTCAATTATCTAGCCTAGCTCGTAAGAATCAAAAGTTGGGAAACGATTAGCATCTAAATTGAAACTGCACCAATCGCAACCGATTACGACTACCGATGTCGAATTGAAAGGTACGCAAATAAAGTACTAGTTTGTGCACGATGCTCGTGTACGATGCAATTTTCTCGTAACTAACGAACATTTGGAAGGCACTACCAATCAGGAATATTCGTTGGTAATACCGCGCGGACTACCAAACGTGTTCTTTCGATACCTCGGGAATATTTAGAATGTTTGAGTGTGAAATACTTGCACGGGTGATCGAGCAACGACACCTGACGCAACGAAAAAACGCAACAACCGCATGAAGGGACTAAAATGGAAGCCAGACAAGAGGCGAAAGAGAGGAGAAAATAGGGAGGAGAGGCGTCGGGGCGCAGTGGAGCGGCGCCTGATTATGCGAACGCATGGCTGGAGTGTAACGCGATTTAATATTAAAATATTATGACAAACGTCAACAGGAGCCGAAGGCGGGTACGCGCGACTGATTGGCCCCGCGATGCTCTGAATACGAGATTCAGAGCGACTCCACTCTCTCCTTTCCTCGTTCCCGAGCGCGAAGTTGCTGTCGAACCACTGATGAACTGCGGAAATCTTCTCCGTCGTTGGGCCCAAATATCGAAATACCACTTGTTTCATTGGTGGCGCACTTGCTTACTTTCAAATATCAAAGCGAAGAGGCCCCCACTACTTGAAAGTACTTGAAAGTACACTCGGTTACGTCAATACGACGGGGATGCGTGAAAAATTTTATTACAATGAGAACTAAGTCTTCGTACCTCGGTCGGTAACAAGTCGATCATTTCAGCAAGACGGATGAAAATTAAAGTACTTTAATAAGGGGGGCTCGTACTAACAAACCGAATTCCTGTGCTAAAGAAAGCTACGAGTACAGCTTAGTTTAGAGATTTTGAAAAACTCGCGAGCAAAACCTAGTTATCGCAATTTGTTGCTTCATTCCCAACACAACTTTTTTCCTACGAATTCGCCTTCATTCGCAAATTTTAAATTATAAGCTACTCGTTATTGTTACATTAAAAACACAAATGTTCCATGTATTTTGGCTGTTTACGTATTTTGGCTAAATCTAACAAAATATATTTTGTGAAAAATAGTTCGTTTTATTGCAGATCAATTTGCAATTCAAAGAGCAACTGAAAGACTGTAAATACTTTTATTGTTTGTTTGTTTATAAGAAAAATCACTAGGATACGTATTTTATGAGCAAAATAAAACAAGTTATATAATCTATCGGCAAAGAAAGCGCATATAATAAGATAATAGGTCTTACAAAATTAGATTTCATCACGTTATTCCAAATAGTGATATATTACAGTATTTTTCAAATTGTGATTTACACGATTACGGTACTTTGTGAATGCCAATGTTAAATTAAGCTGAATATCAAGCGACATTTAATGTTACTTTCAAAGATTGAAAATCAGATTTGAAACAAGTGCTTTTATATAAAATAAATATGATTTATCGGGTTCGAGAACGAATTCTCACATACTAATTAGATACAGTATAAATGTTGACTTACGTTTTACTTTATTTAGCAGCTTAGTAGTAATACCAGTTAATCTCGACAAAGTTCTTCATGGTTTTTGCGGTAATTCTTACAAAAGTATGTGCACGTTCCTAAATTACGTAAGAAATGCCTTTGCCGATTCGTTAACTATTATTAACCTGGAAAAATTGCAAAGTTGGGAAAAGCAAGTTATTTTTCATTTTTCAAATCGCCTTTGAACGCGATGGTTAAACAACAGTTTAACCATACGTAGTCTCATTCTTTAGATTAGGAAACGTAACGATTCGTCGACCGATGCTCTGTAGCTTTATCACGTGGCTGCGTTCGCTTGCATTATTTCTCCATCCTTACGAAAATAAACTGCGCGTGAAACGCAATCAACTCCGTACAACAAAAAGTCGCGTGCGCTTCATTTGCGCTCGGCACGAACGAAGCAGCCGCATTGAAGTCCCCGGGAATTTCCACGAAGTTGCAAATGTCGCTACACAGACAAACGGAAAGAAAAAAAAAACATTATCCTTGCCCGCGAGATTTCAATTCTTTTAAGTCCATTCGTCGTCCTCTTAATCCGTTGATTAATACCGCGGGGAAAGCGTAATTTCCGTCGCGACGGTCCCGAAGGAGATCCATTTTTCCATCTTTGATTGCAGACGCACTCCTTAGCTTAATTATTACCAGGGCTGGGCTTTTCCCTCTTTTCTTGTTTTTTTATTATGTGCGCTTCTTCCTACCGTACTTTGATACCAAATGCGCCAGATGCAAAAAGTTAATATTTTTTCTTGGCTGGCGGTGAAATTGCCAAGAAGTACAGCAAGAGATCAGAACGAAGACTGCTTGAACCGCTTTGAGTATTTCACCGTACGATATCGTATTACTACACATTCGGTATATAAAAATATCAAAAGAAGTGACTAAAAGCATTGTAATTTTAAAGTGCAGAACACGATTGATGCGACACATAGTCGCAATACTTGCACGTTTTTTATACAGACTGTTTAGTATTGCGTGCCAATGTTTGTAACAGAATAAATTATATTCGTATCGCTCGAATACCTTCTACGCGATTTTATATATTTTTGGTTAATTATTTTTAAGAGTTTGAGGTAGGTAAATAGGTTTCCTGTATTGATCGCTGCATTGGTCGGAAGTGGTTCGCTATGAAGATTGTCTATTTGTCTCATTAACCTTTCTTGGCGATTCTCCTAATTTCATGATACAAAAGAAAGGAGGCGAGTAAGAACTTTCGGTATATATACACACGAAGAAGAGGAATACGTCGCGTCGAGAGACGCGAAGCTAAAGTAGTTTAACGAAAAAGGAAAAAAGCGTCGCATAAGAGATCCTTCTTATCCAAAACCCTCAAGGACCATCGATACTACGAATAAGGAAAAGAGAGTAAGAGCGCTTGGTAAGAGTCTCCGAAGGCTTCTCCCTTTCAACGAAAGGTTAAATAAAGAGCCTGTTGTTGGCTGTTCAGATTTTCTTCATTGGGACTCAAAGCTGTATATAGTAGAGCCTGTCGCCCTTTTTTCATTTGAATCTCTTCCACGGCTTCTGTCATCTTAGACAGTGGCGATTTCTTTTTTTCACTTTCCCCCCTTTTCGCCTGTACTTTTCAACGACGAATGAGTTGGAACTTCGTAGCCTCTCGTACACTTGGAATTTTCACGAATTCCAGCGCGCATGTAACAGTTTACGTACCTTTTAACACTCTGGTTATCGTTGCTTTCTTGAGGTGTCGACCTACATGCCCATATATATTTAGCGTGGGTTCGACGAAAACGCGAAGTCGATTAAATATCACATCGGTAAGTCGGCGTTACTCCTTTAGGGAATAGGTGGTAAAAATGATATTTTTCTACATTTAAATTCCGGGCGAATAAAACTGCGTGGAATTAACATATTAACATTTTTTATTTTAAATAGGGAACATATTTCTTTCCACGAGGCATGCAATATCCACTCTAGGATCTTTCATTTTCTCCTCGTTTTTATTTGACCGTCTGTTTACTGTTTGGATTTATTCGATTCACCGATGGCTCAAAGTATCTTTCTTAGGGTTATATATACATGAAAGTATACTGTCAATATATTTCAGTACCTTTCCCGAGATGTTGACACTCGCCAAAAGATACACTACAAGCGGTACACACAAAATGAAGGAATGCCCGTTACGCGAATTGATATTTATAAAAAAATGTTCGCCACGTGTATCCGAAAATAAAAAGCTTTCCCTCTTTTCATTTCTGTGAAAATAAAGTGAAAATAAAGAGCGAGAGGTTCGTTTAAAGGAGTGTTGGTTGGACTTGAAGTAAAAGAATTTTATTAATTCTATATTTTGAAGAGGCCTGTATGAAACAATAATTTACCATTTAACATTTTTTAATTATTTTGAATTTGATTTAAGTCTATCCTTTCAGCGAGAAAATTGTTTCGATTGGTTCGAAAGGTTTAATCGAATCCTCTTTTGAAATTAAAAACTGGGGATTATATGAAGTGAGATCGATAAGTTTTAATCGTAATCGTATTTTATTTTTCCTCCACATTCGTTAAATTTGCTTGTTATTTTTTATAATCATGTGTAACGATCGAATGAAGTATTATGAAATGATCTTGAGAGAAACTTGAGAGTACATTTACACTTATCTATTACGGGATTAGAAAAGCTCAGCAATACTTTGTAAAAGTGAAAAATATAACACGAGATTTTAATGGAGTTCATCTCTTAGGAGTAGACGGTAAATAGAGTTATAGAGAAAAAAAAAGATGCTTATTTAATGTGTAAATCGTAATTAGCGCTAACAAATGAAACTGCTATCTTGAGAGTACATTACAAAACCTTGAATTTCAGTTATGTTAGTCTTCCATAAGTTTATACAAAAAGAAATAAAGTGGCATCTGTCATTGATAAGAAACTAGATATTTTTGTGGATTTGAATACTTCCACGTCATTTTTAAAATTAAAATTGCTAGCGGTATGATTATTATATCTCTTAATTTAGAAGGAATATTATCTGTATACCGTGGTTTATCTTATCCTTAGATTAGCCAATCCCGTTGAAGCAAATATTTATCGAATTTATAATAAATTGCGTAAATTTTATGTACATGATTATACGGTGAAAAATTAAATAAATAAACTTTTTTTTCTATTAGAGCAAGGGGCGCTCGAACCTTTTTTTCATCCGATTATTTTTTAAACGAATCGATAAAAATCCGAGAAATACCGAATCGAAAAAATGAAGCGTTCGATAATGAAAATTGATCTTCACGACGTCTTCCATTAGATTCCTTTTCGGTTCCTTATATCTTTAATATTTGAAAAATTGTTCCCTACGATAATCCCTACGATTCGCCTAATGAAAGTCAGCATAATTTAATTACACTTTGAAAAATACTCGTGACTATTTTTAAACGTAAAGTTTATGTAGATGTGTTTTAGGAGCCAAAGCTTTGTCCAAAATACGTGAGTTCTATTTGAAACGTAGAAAATTCTTAGAAAAGAGCCAAACATTGTCTAGCTTAAAATCAATATTTTCTAAGATAAAATTTTATATGTAAACAATGTAACGAAAAGGATTTTATAGAACAGAGTTTCAAGATGAGAAAGCTTCTACGATATTCTCCAGGACATGTTGGTTAAGCGATATTTACTTTTGGAATTTTTTGGCGCTTCTTAATGTTATATCTGTGACGTGGACATCGCACATTCGAATTCTAGCTCCTTTCGGCGACAAGAATTAATAATAAAGTGCAACATTACCGCCCTGTGCGTGAATTTAAAAAACACAGAATAGAGAGATGAAAAATATTTTGCTCTTACGAAAGTGCTCGTACGAAAAAGTACACTAATAGCGAAGCTTAGCCTTTATTGCTCGATTATCTTTCAACCGCTGCAAAAGAATCGTCGCTCCTTTTACGACTCTACGTTTGCTCAAAAATTTGTGCACAAGCGCACAAATGCTGGATTTTTCCTCCGTTTCCCTATTACTCCCATTCGCTCGTTTCAATGCCACGGTAATATTATAATTACACGTACCTTGTGACAACGCGGAAGAGCAACATTTATCGTTAATAAATAATTATTGAAAATACGTTTCTGGAGTTCTTGTGTAATAGGTTTAAAAAATCATCACCCAAAAATCATAACTATTGTTCTCTTATTTAGGAGCTTTAGGAGCTATCTAATCTGAGTATTCAAATGAATATTTGAATTTAAATTCTCGCATAGGCTTCCTTATCAAGCAACAGCACAAAAATCAAATAAAGAACATTCTCTCTTGATGCTTAACTCGCGAGCAGCTTCTATTCCATAATAAGCGTGTAATTCAATAATTTCTTCAAGCCAGAAACAAATAAATATGCCATTCATCCGCGATAGCTGTGCGACCTGCCAAGTTGTATAAACACAGTTGTTAAATACGAAGAGCGGATTTTTGACGCCATTCAAAAAATGGGAGGTGTCTTTTCGTATTGCTCGTGCCATTAAATAAGATCAATATTGTTTGCAACACACGAGCAATTATAGATTGATAAACCGTCAAGTCGTCACGAACTCGCCCGTGAACTTTGGTCTTGGATCGCGTTGTATGCATCAGAGTCGAAGACTCGACTGGTTTGAAGAAAACAGAGGTAAATTTATTTCCGTTGTCTTTTCAATTTTTTTTTTTTTTTTTTTTTTTTTTTTTTTTTTTTTAAATAGGTGTTAACTTCTTTATGGCCGTTGACCTCTGTTCGAAGGTCAGTAAAGGTAAATACGTTACCGAATGCCTTCTCACGGAATCACTCTCGAGTCTTCGTTATTCTAATGATCGACGTTGCAAAATGTTTTTCAAACGTGCCAATTGTTATCAAAAGCTGATCGTAAGTAAATTTTGATGAGAGAGAAAGACTAGATAAGAACGCCTTTGTATTTTCCGCACTTTCCACATTTGAATGTGGAATTGAATGATCTATGCAAATTAATAAATTCATTTTTTACCGAAGCATAAATCATCCACGAATAGGTTATGTACCTGTTTAAAGTTTTGCTTACGTAATATTGTAAGAAAATAATTTAAATACATTCTTTTCTGTAGCAAATTATACGAAGAACTTAAAAACTTAACGCAAAGCGTCATGTGCTTGTTATTTTTATGTAGGATTATTCCTTTTCAAAGTTATTCAAACGCTAATAAAATTAACATTATAATGGAACATTTGAGTCTACTTAATTTATTATTCAGGTACAAATACTTGGAGACAGAGTCAATGGCACGTTACATTTTATTATTCTGAATATTAAAAAGAAAATACAATACAACGAAAGTCATTATTTTAATGATAAAAATATATTGGAATATAAGTTGCTCGAAAGATCGCACTTTCATATAATTGATGATATGACGTAAAGGCGCAATGAAAAATATATTTACCTAAGTTAAAACTCTTAATAAAGTATTGAATATTAATAGTATTCCATATTCGTGAAAGATATTATTATTTGTTATTTCACTGTGTCGCTATTTTCACAACGTATTAAATAAAACAAAATAACGGCTTTTTTTTACAAAGACGTATCGCTGTATGCAATATTTTTGGTAAATATTGTTATAAAAGAAGTCAATAGGGATAAAATCGCTCATGCACGCAAGTTTCGTGTATTTCAATCGATTTTCATCATTTTAAGGACCAATTCTTATAATTGGTGTAATTAAAATTGGGCAAATATATTTAAAATGTTCAACTCGATGCCACTTGCATAATAAAATTGTTGATTTAGATGACTGATGTTCTCAATTTTCTCCCAATACATTTTATCCGCAAGAAAAAAGGAAAAGCAATAAGAACGAATGATATTTATTCGCAAAGGTAAAAACTATAATTTTATATTTTAATATATTTATAATAATTTGCATTATAATTTGCAATAATATGTTTTAAATATTCGTGGAATAAATTACAAACCTAATTTAAAAACTTTATGATTTTTTTAGAATTTGACAAATAATTCTATTACAGCGATACTTTATTTCTTTGAGTAATTTGATATCAAATACCGTTATTATTAATCTGTAAAAAGTTAAAAGGGACGTAAAAAATTGTTTATAAAGTAGATTGTCTTCACGAACAAGTATGAAGTTAGCGTTGGTCAAATCCCCTTTAATCCCTTTTACGTAATGTTTTTCGTTGTGCGTGTATTCTCTTCTCGTCCTTTCACCCTAAAAGAGACGAGAAAAGGGGAAAAGACCGATTCGTTCTTTTTCCAAGCCAAGGTCTTATGCTAATCTTATTTGTGTACAATTACGTATGTTTATAACATGCAAAGAAGTAATTTCTCACTCTCCCTCTCTCTCTCTCTCTCTCTCTCTCTCTCTCTCTCTCTCTTTCTGGGTTATCAGTGTTTAGTCAGGGCGCCCATTTTCTCTTTCAGGTGTGGAATAAGAGAAAAATTATAAGGGTTCTAGCATTATGCATACGACCAAAGAAACCGCGGAATATTTTCCAAAGATACAAAGGTTAACACTTACAAATTATCATGAAATCGTAACTTCATTATTATTTGTATTCGGAAAAATTTTAATTCTGCATATTTAAACATCTGTGTTTTGAACCATATTCTGGTTAATTAGTGCTCGAAACTTGTTGATATTTTCTTTTTAAATATAGTACTTTAACATAGGTTTTTCTCAACATTTATTCAGTCTTTGATCATTTTGATTAAATTTGAATAACGTAAGAGCAAACTCCATTCGAAACAGGTTGAAATTTGTTAAATAACTACAATGAAAATTTGATATTAATTCAAATGTAAATAACATGTACGAAGCATTTCTTATTTATTCTCAACCGATTAACAGGAAAACTAACTTTTCGTGGAAATGATTCTTTTTACGTTTGTTGTCATTGTTTACACATGACAGCGCATTTTCTAGAACATTATTTAACCTTACTAGTGAATTTCTAACGATTTTAAATCACATCGGTATATAAAATGATTTTATAAATTTAAGCTCTGAGTAAATTAAAACAATTGTTGGTATTCACAAGTAAATGATACGTCAGTTTTTATTACGTTTAAAATTTTTTTTGAAAAATGGTTAGAAATATCTACTGCATAGAATACCTGAGTCAACAGTGAGATATAAAAACATGAATACTTGCAATATTAACAATCGAAAGAGTCTGCTTCTAATCAGTGATCGGAAATCAGAAATAATGTACAGAAATATGTGATAATTTGTTATAGGCTAGGAGTCTTTACACAGCTTTAAAGCAGCAGCAGCAGCAGCAGCAGCAACAGCAGCAGCAACAGCAGTGCGAGTCTCGGTTAAGTCGCTGTCGTGAAAGGAAAAGCTCGAGTGGTCCTGACAACGTCAGCACCGAGCAGCAACAAGAACTCAGTATCGAGTATCAGAGCAATGGAAAGCTCAGTCCGAGCGGACACGCAGTGACAGCAGCAGCAGCATCCATGACCCAGCAAAAGCAGCCCCTCATTACCCAGCAGTCGCAGCAGCCAAGTTCCGGTGCGCCAGGACCTCAGCCTAGTCCACATCAGAGTCCTCAAGCTCCGCAGCGGTGAGGCACTTACTCCTTGCCCTATTTGCTTCCATTATTCAGAAAAGAAATAATAGAAAATCTACAGCACCGCAAAGTACACGAAACAAATTTAACATCTCCATTGACGGAAAAAGTCGTCAAAGTTTGCTCACTCATTTATTTGAGCATTTAGCTAGATTATCTATTCCTTCAAGTACAATATTTGGTGAACACACTTATGTTGAGCCTTGGCTTTAAACATGTTTGATGTTCCTACAAAGTTCTACATTTCTTTCATGTGCGCGTACGCTGTATCGTGTAATATCGTGAACTTGGAAAAAGTCGTACAGCTGCACGTAATCACACTTAAAATATGTACATTTTCTAACAATTTTATAGAATTAATTATGAAATATTTTAATTTCAAATACGCGTTCTTGTATGAAAATAAAGTTGTTCGCGTTTCCAATTCAATTATATTACAAAAAATTCTTATCGTTCACTACTGATTTTAATTGTTATCTCATTAAAAATTCTCAAGATACGTTTATTATATCGTAGAATTTGGACTCTCGTTACGCTTACATTTAAATATTATTATTGTTATGTTGAAAAAATTAAATTAATTGAACTTAATAAGCTAATAGTAATTTCATAATTTCATAAATCTACGTCAATATTATAGAGTAAATTAATCCGCGATGTAATAGTTGGTGTGTAAAAGAGACGTATATTTCTATAATATTTCGATTTTATTATTTATCTTTATAATGAATAAAATATATTTTAGTTTGGTATGATTCGAGGCATGATTTCATGATAATTAATTTTCACGTAGTATAGCTATTAAAAATTTTTTATTTTCCTCAATATCGAAGATTTCCAACTTTTATCGTTACAGCAAGAATATTTCATTTTTGATAATCAACGTCCTTCGTGAAATTTAATAGAATTATTTCATGAAATACACTGTGGCAGAGAGAAAGAGAAAGAGATAGAGAGAGAGAGAGAGAGAGAGAGATGTAATTTGTAATAAAGCTTTATATTTTTTAATAGCATCAATCATTATTAATGTCATATTAAAAATATAATATCAGACTCTTCTCTAATATTTTTAAAATATTAAATTTCGTAAAAATTATGTAGATAAAAATAGTTTGTCAAGTATCTGTTTATATAATTTTAATCAATTTTCAACATTTAAATTTACAAATTTAAATTAAAAATAATAAAATTAAAAATACATCATACTTAGCAATTAGAAAACTAGGCGCAAGCAATTGCATTACATAATCGGACAAAGTTCCAGCAGTTGCTCTATCTAAATCTCGTTAGTGTATAGTGAAAAATTATTTTTCCAGGGCGTCTCCGCCCGACCTTTCGCAAGGTCCACCAGGAGGGCCGCCCGGAGCTCCGCCACCGTCGTCTCAGACAACGGCTCAGATGATGCTCAGCCCGGTAAGCGGCCTGCACCAAATGCAACAAATCCTGCAGCAGCACATACTCAATCCAACGCAGCTGCAGTCCTTCATGCAGCAGCACTCGCTCTACATGCAGCAGCAGCAGCAGCAGCAGCAGCAGCAGCAGCAACAGCAACAGCAACAGCAACAGCAACAGCAACAGCATCATCAGGTGGATGAACAACACCTATGTCCTTTTCACCGTTTACCATTTGTCCAACATAAAACATAAGCAATTCCAACCGAATAAAATAAAAAGCGATATTGTCATTACCGTTAACTTATGATTTTTTCTTGATTTCAGGACTCTTCATCGGATCATGCATCGAATCCAGATAGATTTGGATATTTTTCCTCGCTGAAAACAGTAAGCCCCTTCAGAAGCCATTCTCGTTAATGAATCTATGTATTAACTGGTAAAAAAGTAATAAAATGTACAAACACGAATGAAAAATCTTCAGCACCAGCATCAACTAGCTGAATTAGGTCGGAAACAGCTAGAGCAGGCAATGCAGCAACTGCAGGAGCAACTACAATTGAACCTCATACAGCAGACGCATTTGCTACAGACTGCCGACAAAAAGAAAGCGTCAGCGCCACTTCAGCAACTCGCTCTTCAGCAACAGCAACTCATTCAGCAATTGCAAATCACACAGCGGCAGTATCTGCTACAGCAAGGTCTGGGATTACAGGCGCATAATCACTCCTCAGGTTCGAGTTTTAATAGCTCTTGTTTATTTCTGATTAAAAGATGGAATGAACAGGATGAACGAGGTTCGACACGAGATACGGTTTAATATCCTACAAAGATACATCGATATAGAATAGAAACTGAAAAGGCAATTTGCTATTTCTCCTAATTTTTTTAGCTAAAGTAAAGATTCGCGGACTACTTGCGTAACTACGAGAAGCCTCACTATTAAGCAACAATTTCAACAATTTTTAGAAAAGGTGAAATAGTGATACGATAATCGCCAACGTTACGTGCTGGTGTGATTCGTGTTTAACGAAGATTTCATTATTTAACGAAGTCCGAAATATTTTAAAATAGCGAATTGCCAATTAAATGCAACCGTGACGTTTAAAAATTTGTAGCTGATTCGATACTTATATTTCCTGAATAGATTTTAATTATCGTAAGTGATATTTAATGATATCTGATTGTTTACATTAAAAAGGTTTACCAACAGAAGCATTGCCAACATGGAAAACAGAACCATCGGAGAGTTCCGAGTCGCATGTGAATTCCAGTGCGTCAAAATCGAGTTCTGGGCTAAACGGTAAATTCAATCCCCCAATTTTCCAGATCGCGAACGCAATGAATAAGCATAGATCACTTCCAATGTTTAAGAATTTCTTCTTGATTTTACATTTCACTTCGCCTCGAACAACAATAATTTAGAGTCCGGCTGATGAGAATCAAGTATACGCGTTGTTGTTATTATTATTATTGTTGTTATTGTTATACGCTATAAAAATTTGACGTTGCGTTGATAAGACTTGCCGAGTGCTTGCGGTTCACTAGTAAGCGGTCACCACCGCGTTGAAGAAAACGATCGATTGGTGCCGTTTACCAAAATGCTCGCGTGTTTTACAATCCCCAAGAAAAAATGCTGAAACATTTTTATTGAAGAACGTAAAATTGCCGGGCGATTTATCGCAGGCCTTCTTAATTCACTAGTTTCAAATCGTCGCTCGGAAATCAACGGAACAGCACAGCTGGACGAGAAACCACTCGACACCTCCTGCAATGAAAAAATACAACACCCTCTTTACGGGCACGGGGTCTGTAAATGGCCGGGATGCGAGGCTGTCTGCGATGACTATCAAGCGTTCCTCAAGTAAATATATATAACCTGTCTTTTTTCATGTACTGGATTCTCTCCGAACCTTCGTCGCTTTTGTTTAATCGCGAAACTAGCAATAGATCTTACAATATCTTTAAATGCTGAAATTTAAATTTAAATTCACTCGATAAATTAGGACGTTGGAATAATACGCGTGGCATTAAAGTTCTGATGATTAAATGTCATTTACTGTGAAGTATTACGTAAACTGAAAATTAAAATTTTGCCTAATTCATCTTATGTAGGAGTAATTACAGAATTGGAAATTTCAAGTTTAGATACGTCAAATATACAAATACCAATACGGTATTTTATTAAACTTCTATTGCTGCAATTATTAAATAATTAAGGCTTCGATAGGCATTTTAAATTGTGATTTGATAGTTTTTGTCGAAGTGATGAAAAAGCAAACTTTGCCAGTGCTTAGTCGAATCATAGAATTAATATTCCACTTGACATATTTCAAGGTTTTATATACCGATCCAATTTCTGAATAAATTTATATTGAAACTGTATTTTGCTCGGCATTCGAAGCTTGAAATTCCTTTTTTTCTTTTTTTTCTTTTTTTTCAACTTCGCAAAACGAAACGCCAAACACCGTTAAGACGTCTGCTCTATAATTTACATTTTTTCTCATCTCAGCGCATCAGAATTAAGCCAACAAAGAGACAAGGGAACAAAGTCATTTGCGACATTTAAAAAATTAAATCGATACCTTCCCGTCGTTTCTCAATAAGCGACAGTTAGACCACCCCTACATTAAGATAAAAAACAAAAAGCATGTGTCAGCAAAATCGCCTTTGAATGCGCTTGCGCCCTTAACCCCATTAAACCAGAGCCTAGTAATCACGAGTGAACACAAACGCCTTAAAGTCTTCCTGTTTCTTCCTTCCTGTCTTTCCCTATCTCCATCCTCCCTCCTTTTCCCTCCATCAAACAAATTGTTGCTTAGAATTAAAAGGAAAAGGATAAGAGAAGGAAAAAATAAAGGAAAAATACAGAGAGAAAGACGCTAATTACCTTTATCTCATTAATATTCACGGCACTCGACCACATCGTTATGCTTCTCAGTGGAGGACAGACGAAAATCATTTCATCCCTTCCAGCTTGCTTTTCCCTCTTCTTCTTCGTTCGTCTCCATCTTCCAATCTCCCGCGCGAACAATCTGCTTTTCCAAGTACAAAGCCGCCAAGAGACGACAAGGGGATTATTAAAATAATTTCAACTCGTACTACAGCAGAGGACTGTCGTTTGGTCAATTTTTTAAGATTTTAAAAATGCATTTTAAAAACGCACTTGCAAATCCTGTTATGATAAAGGAAGAGTTGCTTGTGCGGTATTTTGTAATGAACGATGGATTTACCAAAGCCCTTCCTAAATACGTTTTGGATTTATTCCTCGAGGCCGTTAAAATTCTAATTTAATTATTGTCATTTGTTACCTTATAAAAGTAGAGGAGTTAGATCGGAAGGACTACCAGAAAATGGGATTTTCGTTTTTAGAATTTCGTAAATTTTTATCGCAACTTCTGTTCAGAAAGTAAAAAATAAAAGCAATTACTCAATACTCGAGGTTCGAATCGCCGTTAATGCTTTGACGTAAACGTGTTAAATTTAAATTTTCTAATAAGAAATTGAAGGAACCAGACGAAAGCGTTTGATTTAGTACTCTCGAGTATACTTGCACGGTTATTTAAAAACGAATCTTGACACACGAGGGGAACGTTTTTTTTTTTCTAAAATAAGATGCTGATTCGCTAGCTTTGTATGTACCTAAAATTAGGCAAAAGACCATTGTTCCTTAATAATTAATTAATGTCTGCACAAAGCCAAATCTTCCATATCGCTAAACGCTAATCGTGTAAATGAGTATATGTGATGCATTTGTTGCCGCAGACACTTAAATACGGAACACACGCTGGACGACAGGTCGACGGCACAAGCACGGGTGCAAATGCAGGTCGTTTCACAATTGGAGATCCAGCTTCAGAAGGAACGCGACAGGCTAACGGCGATGATGCATCACCTACACATGGCCAAGCAGATGGCATCACCAGAACCACCAAAGTCCTCGGAATCCTCGGTAATATCGTAGTGCCGATAAGATTGTTGTCTTATCGACATTTATGGCTAATTTACTTTATAGAACTCGAGTCGATGCATTCAAGTGCGACGAATTCTTAATAATTTCAACATTAGTATTTGAATTATTGCAATGTGAAAATATCTCTTTTCTTGCGGCAAGAAATGAATTGAAATGAACGTCGATTCTGTCGAATTATTAAGCACAGGTTGCGAGTTTTACTGTGATAAGTAGATTGTGTACAAATTGCTAATTAACTCGTTTTACTCAACTGTACATCAAGTGATTATAGAAACTTTTTTTATTTTATTCAACGATATTGCTCTATTGCGTTATTCATGATATTCGTACAAAATTACATAAACGCTAAGAGCCTCTTGGTGCAATTTCCCATAATTATTACTTTATCAAAAGCCAATGACTCTCCGTTAAGCCAAACTCGCCAATTCTGAAGCTTTTTTTACGACCTTTAATAAGTGATATATGTACTCGGTGTCTCCGCCAGAGTGAGAAAAAATTCGTCAACGCAGACTCGCTTCGTTTAATGAGCGACAAGTCGATAGACCTCAAGAAGTTCTTATAACTGTCAACATCGCGAAACGTTTTTGTTAATCCGTTTGACGAGTGATCACCGGGAGTTGATCCTAATCGAATGTGCGGCCCCATTTGTAAACGAAGCACACCGCGAACATGCTGTTCCAGAGCGCGTCAAGCATGCCGAAGCTCAATCTGTCGTCGGCACTGATGAGCCAACCACCCTCGAGCTTCGGGGGTGTCTCGCAGGTCTCGCCCGTGTCCATGTCCGCCCTCGTCTCTGCGGTAAGGTCGCCTGCGGGTGGTCAGCTGCCCCCGTCGTCGGGCGGCGCCCCAGGTCTACCTCCCGGCTTGACGAACATGTCCAACATGTCGGGCTTGCCGCCCATGCCCAACATGCCCGGGAGCATTCCTAATATGCCCAACATACCGAGCATGGCTGGACCCATACGCAGGAGGATCAGTGATAAGTCGACGCTGTCGCTCGCCGGAGGTGAGAATTTACGGATCTCCACGAGTTCTCTCAGTTCAATATCATTACTTTTATTTTTATTAACTTATTCGCGGTGCGCGATTTCAAAAGAAAGCTTAAAAAGAAATTTTCCTTACTTTGCTTTATTTGATTGCACTGTTTTCTTTGAACGGCATTTCAAGACGCTCGCGGTGTATCCTTGCCAAGACTCAGTTGTTGAATGTATTCATCCGGTAATCGATACTGATTTATTATCGAGTCTTACTTATTTAAATAACGAAAAGTGGGCAACAGTAGTTAATGCAATATATTCATATTTTGTATCTGTGATGTTGTTCACGTTCTGTAATATATCTGTCGCAGCGTACTTATGATTGTATTGTATCTTTATAAAAATCCTTTTTACGTATTTTCTTTTTATGAAAAATGCACGTACGTTTTTCGGGCAAATTTTCATGGAAATTTTCTGTAAAATCAATTTACGAGGTTGAGGTAACATTTTAAAACGAGCTCGGCATTTCGTTAGATCTGCGTGGATTTACGTAAATCGCGCATTCCAGGCAAACTTTCCATTTGTCTGTACTATAATTTTTATCAATCGTTGTCAGTACGTTCATAGTAGTTTGAGTGATATTCGAGAAAATGAAATTAACACCACTGGACTTGATAGCAAAAAGATTTTCATCTCCAATACCTTCTTACAGTAACACATTTCTTTAAATTCAACTCGACCACGTTGTCAATCGATGATAAAAACAGGAGCGAATATTTATAAAATGATGATGCGTAACTGTTACGAACGCTAAAAGGAGATTGTGCAATCATCTAAATCAAAATGTACTCTTATGAGTTTTTAATAATATTGTACTTAAGTAACGTAAATCGTATAATTTATCTTTAATTCCGCTATCATTAAAAATTGATATAACTTTACATAACGTATATAAAATGTTAACTCTTGCTGATTTCAGTTTATACAAGTGTTTGAAATATCTAGAGAGTAGTCAGTTTACTGAGATTATTTGTTATTCAGCAAAAATATATATGCAACAGCCCATTGTGTAAAATATGGAAAATAACGCGAACTTAGAAAAGATGGATCTAAATTGGATCTAAACTCATTGTATTATATCTGAATTTATAACTTGAATTGATTATAAGTAAAGTAATTATCGCATATATTTATGTACACGTACTAACAAATACATCACGAATATCTACTGTCTCTCGCTATCTCATTCATATGATATGACTTTTCAGTGTACTATCCTGTATTTTCGATTTTTTCATAATGTTTGTACTACCATTAAAACAATAGTTGACTTAAAACTTCAACGTACGTACGTAATTATCTTTTCTATCAGAATTTGTGATTTTCTATAACGCTACTATTGAGTAGAGAAAGAAAGAAAGAAAAAAAGAATATCGAACGAAATTGAAAACGAGAAAATACTATCCGTAGGACTATATGAGGAGGGCACTGTAAGGCGCAGAGTATCCGTCGATAGATCTGGAATAGATATTAACGAAGGTAACTTTAATTTCACGAGCAAAAGAAAAGCAAAAATAAAAAAAAAAACAAACAAACAACTTGATCTTACGATCTCTCAGCTTTGAAAATGCAGCCGCATGACACTCGATGACTTTCTACTTGTGCCATTTAAAAACTATAACGAAATATCGAACTCTTGTCGATAGTGCATTTTGAGACGTATTCCTTATAACGTAAGAAATAAAGCTTATTCGAGACATTTCCAAGGGCTTAAAGAGATCGAAAAGATCCACGAAGAAAGTTTTTTCTTCCTCATAGTTATTATTGAGAATGCACTTTACGGTCCTCTCTTGATCTTTCTCTATTTGTTCTGTGTACCTCTTCCGTGTGATTTGTGAACAAAGTGACAAATAACATGCGTGCACTAACGCGTCATTACTCTTGCAGAACTAATTCGATAAAACTGTGCCAAGATATTGCGTTCTCTAAATTTCTGAAATCTCCGACTGAAATTTCAGTCCACATAAAATGAAAATACGCCCACTAAATTTTAAATTGCTTCTATTGCTCCTCGCGTTTGCATGATTATCCGTTAAAAAAGAGGAAACGGAAACAAAGCACTGCCCATTGGAGTATGAACTCAGTTTAATTTGCGAGTGTACGTGTTCGTTGTTTGAGAATGAAATTTATCGTGTCAAAGATTTCGAGAGCACAAATCTGTATGTTCCAAGTGTCGACACCTTGTTGGCGCAGTTCAGTGCACATACGCTACGTAAATGAGACAAATTCGGATAAAAAAGAATTCCTTATATTTTTCTTAGCTAGTCGATTTCTTTGATTATTTTTCTACGCCAATATATGGTCAGGGTTGCAAACCGATTAGAGAAATGGGTGCAGTCAGTTGCTGCTGACTTTAGGCGATGGTCGAACAATATTTTTGTAATTTTATTGTTTTTAGATGAGCCTTTTGTTGTGAATTATGTATTTCACGGAGGATGCAGCGAAAGCACTTAGAGCCTGAGTATTTTTGTAAAAATACCGTGCGCAATTCTTAATTGGCTGCAATCGAAAGTAGTGCACGTCTAATTGTTGGATTAACAAGACATGAGCATCATCATGTAAATTATACTAACATCGGCAACAAAAATGTAGCTGCAATTATTGATGCAATTTCCATGTCAGAAGCAATTGGTATTGCTATGAAGAACAAGAAACCGTGTAGTTGAGAATCAAAGATAAACCATCATTGGACAATGGAACGCTCGTTATAAAACGTTAAAATCACGCAAAAATAATTGAAACAGATCATACCTTCCACGTTGCTCCGTTGCGCCGGAAATAGCAGAATGTATTTTGGAGGGGAGCAAATTGTTGCGCCGTCGTTCCGTAAAATCAGCGGCAGCCGATTGTTTTCGCATTTCGAAATCGGTTTGCAACCAGTTCTGACAGATTTTGGTACTCGGAAAGACTTACGATACAAGTCATACATATGCATACATGTACACGCATGCATACGGGTGCGCGTGCGTGCTGCGTGTGCATACGTATGCACGCCTATATGTACACATACGTAATTATCTATGCGCACAGACGCGCGCACGTACATACGTATATATATATATATATATGTATGTGTATAAATCTATCTCTATCTATATACGAAGGTACATGTGTGTGCGTGTGTGAGGCAAAAAACGTAGAGGAAAGACCTCACGATCGTTACGTAACCGTTTCTCTCATTTCTCCGTTTCTTTGTGTTGCCCGCCTCCCCCACCGTGTAGGGCTGCCCTACATGCTGGAGCGTGCTGGCCTAGACGTCCAACAAGGTACTGTCAACGTTTTCGTCATTACGTCTATCTATATGTGTTGCGCATACTGTTTCGTTTTAAAGCGGAAAGCCATTTTCTTGCATACGCTTAGCTTCATCCGCTTGCTTCCATCTTCCCCGATATACTGAAGGAAATTCATTGGCCGACAATGGACGCGTTGCGCACTTGGTATTGATGTATTATAATTCTTAGCGGGCTCTTTTTTTTTTAATTTAAAATTAAATGCAATTGTACGTCCCAATAGATTTTCATTCAGTATGTACGTTTGGAGAAAATTTGTTACGAAGAAAGGGAACACGAAAGAATACTCGCATCATTGCTAGCTTGTAAAAAAATGCACTATGATTGTTTTATTTTACGAATGCTTATTTTTTACATTTTTTCATTTGCTCTATGGAAAATCATGAACGTCTTGCAATATTTCAGTTTGATTGGAATGTTACGCAGCTTATTCATTCGAATGTCTTTGTTTTTATGAACGAATTGCTCTACGCGCTAAGTACATTCATTTGATGTTCAAAACTTGAATTTTATAAAGCACTTTGGTAAGATTCGATGAACCCAAAAATATGTAATTATTACGTGTGCATTACTGTTTGTGTACCTTTAAATTACATTTTTAACTTTTAACTAACATATATTAAAGAAGAGTTTCACTTTCCTTCCAGTGCCAGCCATACGTAAATATTATACGTGTATCTACACTTTACTTATCACTTGTAATAATCCTAGAGACAATTTCACCTGGAATAAAATCTTATTTTTGTGTATTTTTTGGCATCATTCGGCGTTAACCGAAAGACAAAAGAGAATATTGCAAGTGTAACATTGATTTTCTCCAGAACATCCACAGTTTGCTTATTATGTACATAAAAATGTTGTGTTTTTTGCCGTTTGCACACTTTTAATAGAGCAAGTACAAGTACAGGTTATCAGTTATACTAAAAGTACGATCGATTGACTTTTACAATAATAAAAATTATACAGAAAAATGTAAACATAATTTTCAGCTGAAGCTAATTAATTCGAGAATATTTATGCTTCTACTGACAATTCGAATGAACTTGTGAATAAAAATTACGAAGAAAATATTATCGCAGTACTTATAAATTTCTTTGCAATTACGACAGCAGTACTCGTATTGTAGTGTAAGTGAAATTTTACTCACTGGGATCCCTTTACATCGATGATTTTTGTAATTGTTGCTCTTAAATATAATGATTAAAAATACCACGTGTACTATAAGAACGTATGTAATTACTTTCAACTGAAAAGATAATATTTCTAATACGTATAATTTGCGAGCGACTCAGCAATGACGTCATTGTTCAAGTAGATGCAGCATCAAGGGATCGTAGACGATTAACAACGAGCTGCTTTTAAACCGCGGCAAATACTTATCAGACTGAGCTGCAGCGTGCGCAGTGCTTCAAGATTTTCAATACAAATAAATATACTTGTTTATTCATTTATAAAATACGGGCTTAAAATAAATAAATAATAATAATAGATAATAATAATAACTATCTTTGTTGCCTTGTTCCTTATACTCTAAATAAGAGCTTTCGCATAAAAATATCTCGTTTGTGCATATTATATCGTGCGTGTTTTCATTTCATCAACTATTCAAGAACGAATTTACTCTTCGTTTGCATTGATTATTCAACTTCAAAGCAAGACACCTTAAGCCGTTATAACGTTAGAGTAAAATTTCACTCGAAAGAATTTAATCTTCTGTACGCGAATGAATAATTCGAGATTTCTGTATCTACGAAATTCAATCGATCGGTACTCGTTTATTTATTAAGCAGTCGATTTATTCGTAACAAATTAGTTATTTATCCACTAAAATAAAGGCATGTACGTAATGAATAATAAATCGGAAACCGTGTATTCTTTGCAGAAATTCAGCGAAATAGGGATTTCTACAAAAATGCAGACGTTAGACCGCCGTTCACGTATGCATCATTGATACGCCAGGTAATTAAACTATTAGTGTACTTAGTACACGATGACGTCACATATTACTATTTAACGAACACCTTTATTGGTAAATTTACGTACGCACAAAAGATTTTTTCACGCCGCTGCTAACGGTATTTCCTGGTCTTATTATACAAATTAAAATATTATTTAAAATTTCACTCTACTTAAAGCACAGTCATTGTTTCGTGCGATAGCAGCCACATGTTTTATTTTAGTTATATTCTAATTTCACATATTTTATTTTTTCACTTAACGCATTGTAATACTAAAAAAAAAAATAAAGAAAAAGAAAAGAAAGAAAGAAAGAAAGAAAAAAAGAACCTTCATACAAGGCTACACGCTACTTTCATCGACTTTTACGGTTGTGTACCGTCACACAAACACAATTTCAAAAAAGTAAATCACGTTCTAACATAATTAATATATTTTTACAGGTCTGTAAAAGTATATACTAAACTATATTTTTAGAGTACAATCCGTCTCCAATCTCATCGTACTAAAAATCTATCCCTTCGCTTCCTCGAGAATGAGAAATCTTGAGAATTGTAAAGAAAGTGTTATTAACTCGTCTTTTTTTACAGTCCATCATCGAATCTCCGGACAAGCAATTGACGCTAAACGAGATATACAACTGGTTCCAAAATACATTCTGCTATTTCCGGCGCAACGCAGCAACGTGGAAGGTATGATCTGTTTCAATTTTTTTTTTTTTTTTAAAGCTGAAAAGTATTTTTTGCGGGCACTCAAAAGTTCAAGCAAATGCAAAGAAAAATCGAAATCTTACTCAATACTTTTTTCAGGAAAAGTAATCAATTTTATTTCGATTTTTAATCGATTTTTAAACTCGAGTGATTCATGGAATATTAATTTTTTCGCAATGAAAAACAGATGAGTAAACCGTATTGAAAGTTACGCACTTTAGTCAAATAGATCTGAGCAATTTGTTGCCTTCGTAAATATGAAATATTAATCATGGTTGCATTTCACTCGATCTCAAAGGTGCGGCTAAAATTCATTTGTGTTGCACATTTAAAAAATATGGATAAAGCTCACGAGGCTCGAAAATATAATGCAACAGGGCGATTAAAGAACGAAGAAACGAAATCGTAATCGTTCTCACGATTCACGCCTTGAAAAATAAAGCAATAAAATTTTCTAATTCGCACTCTGCGATTAAATCGCTATGAAAAGCATCAGTTGTCTTGTCGAATCCGCGTCGTTCATCTTATCTCGTATCACGATTCTCTTTTTGGGTACAATAATCAGGGTTTCCATATAACAAGTTTGGCTATTTAATGTGAAATGGAACTTCCTGCTAATCAACAGTTCGTCTTACAATTTCATCTTGCGTAAACGGTAATATAAATGCAAAATGCAAAGTGAGAGATAGTTACCTAACAAAGAAACGTCGAAACATAAGATTTTGCATTTGTGAAGTGAAGCATCCGATTATATCTGTGTGATAATATGCAAATATTGCCAAGAAATTAAGGCTCAAGTGTGCGGTTAAAATCAGTTCACCAATTGTAATTACTATTTTCACGAAAAGAAATACGCACGAGGCTAAAGTTTACAAAGTACTAAACATTCCTATAATTTAATTAGATATTAAAATTTTATGTATGCGTTACTTAACGGTACATCTTCGAGTATTGCAATCAACGATATAATACAGCATGCGCAACGTAATGCGGTATTATATACTTTACATTTTATTACATTGTTATATTGTACATTGTTCGCCGATTCCTTGGCATTACTGAACATTACGAAGAAGGATTTATCAATGAAATTTAGAACGAAATAACTGTTGATGAAATAGCCAAGCTGATATATGATTCAGGATCAAAAAGGGGCCTGAAAAAAAGTCAAACTTTGACGTCGATCTTTAAGAAGATGGGGGCGTCAGGAAAGAACGTTAGGCTCCTTCTCCTAACGTCCTTATTCGTATAATAGTTTGTAAATGTGTGCTCCTGTAAGAGCGAATTTTTCTCGTCTGCCAGAAAGCTTCGCATCGCATGGATTTGTGTTTACGAAAAAGCTCTTGAAATTCTGACGCAACGAAAAGGCAAAAGATAAGGTTTCTCTCTCGATTCTTCAAGGCAAGACTTGCAAGTGCAGCTGAGCAGATTCTTCAACGTCGGAAAGGAAAGAGGCCATCGGTGCAGCAGTACAACGAGCAGAGAACAACGTCTACAGTTTCCCTCCTCTTCCTTTATATATACAAATAAGCATACTTATATATTTATACGTGCATAAATATATACGTACGTACGTGTGTATGTATAAGAATATTTTTTTTGTGTCCCATTTTGTTATACAGCCACTAATCTTATGTTTATATCAGCCCTGCGGCATGAATTTGTTGTCGTTGCCCTTTAGTTTTAGTCACCTAGCTGTGCATTTTATTGACATGAGAATGCCACATATATCGTGCCTCTTTTATCATTCCTTATTTTTATCATTAATTATCTTTCTGTTCTGTTACCTGTTTACTTTATTATTTCATAATTTCATACACATTTTTATTATCTTAGTTGTTGAATATATATCTTATGCGACATTATGCGTAATATACTCAATACACACATCATCACTCATAATTATATAGATGATTATCACGTACGCACTTTTATTCTTTCGTTTAAGCAATTCTTTTAATTAAATACAATAATGTGTACGATAAGTGTTATTTTTGTTTCGATGAGAATATACCTGTACATTTATACAATTTAGACATTAGCTGTTTAATAATAATTAGATATTACGTTAAATGTCACCAAATTTACTTTACCTCTACACGTTTTTTGCCACTAATTTTCCGTTAGACGAGGAAGTATCATCAGTTGCATAATTGTACTACAAGACTACTCATTATTATCGTCTGTAAAATCTGTCAACGTAT
Organism: Wiebesia pumilae; assembly: GCA_018907045.1. Taxonomy (NCBI): domain Eukaryota; kingdom Metazoa; phylum Arthropoda; class Insecta; order Hymenoptera; family Agaonidae; genus Wiebesia; species Wiebesia pumilae. The sequence goes on from JACCHZ010000121.1 coordinate 1,885,272, forward strand.
ATATATATATATATATATATATATATATATATATATATATGCGTGTGTGTGCGTGTGTGCGCGCACATATATACGATTACGTATTTTCAAAATATGCACACGTTTAATCTTGAATTTTTTATGCACTTATTACTGCAGTAAGATACGAGTCTTATTTTATTTGCGTGTGATTTTTGCAGAGATTCGCGAAGTTTATTCTTGCTGACGAGCAAGAGTTTTAAATAGTACAACGGCAAAGGTACAATAAGTCGAAAACCACGATTCACAAATATCTTGAGTCGGCTATCTCAACTGCAAATGAAAAATTACTCGAGCGAAAGAAATTCAATGCACTCGAATAAGTCGACTTTCAAAATTGTTCAAACTTAAAAGATAACTTAAAAGATAAATAGTTTCGGTAACAAATTATTGTCCATATCTATTACGAAAAAGAAATGAGTATATGTAAATAAACGGTGATGTTTCCAAGTTTTTTAATATTACACAAGAACAGAGTTAAACAAATCGGCTTTCACTCATTATAACAAGTTGCCATCTCCAAAATATTAGTCGTGCGCTACTGGCATTGAAACTTATATCCAAAAATCAACGCACTAAACTCGCAAACTCATTCCCATAAATACCTTATTTCTATCTATCATTGTCTATCTAAATTTCCAGTTCTCGTCGCATTCTTTTTTCTACGGCACCTCGTCCGACGTCAAACGTTTTCTTTTTTATTCCCAACTTTCATTCGTTTTTATTTGAACGTGGAGTTCTTCTGATTTCAATTAATATTTTGAATGACGTCAAAGTTTCTTGTGAATAACAATCGAATTCGAAGTCCTGCAGATTTTCATTGCCGGTCGGTCAAGTGCGCGCCCTCGGATACGTTAGAAATACCACCCGGAAGATCCGATTTTTCTTTAAAGAGCGTGCAATAACAAAAATTAGCGACCGCGCATAATCGCATAATCGTAAGTACTGGTCGTAAGTGCGCCCCATTTATAACGAACATTCGCGCTCTCTAATGCAACATCGAAAGCAATTTTGTTCGCTGGAGCGTCGGGCAAAACCACGGGCTAAATGCACTCCTCTTGTTTTCGTTCGCTACTTCATTATCATTCGAAATTCAAGAGAAATTGTCGTTACTCGTAATGCTCACTCGGAATAGAACCGGAGTTTTCAATAAATTACCCAAGGCCTTGATCGCGCGCTATTTCAAAGGCTGTTAAAAGCGCGTCGCTGGACTCTGATATTCCCAGGAAACTTGGAAATCGTTGAAAGTATCAATCGAAGTCATTGCCAACCCACCGCAATCGTTATTATTATTTTATTAATTTTTGTTCTTTAACAATCCGACTGCCGCGGCAGAGTCGCGATTGAGTTGGGCTTAGTTAATTTGTTTGCGTTGCTTATTTAGTCTGTGTATTATTTTGTATAGAACGCAGTGCGACACAACCTGTCTCTCCACAAATGTTTCATGCGAGTCGAAAACGTGAAGGGGGCCGTATGGACGGTGGACGAAGTGGAGTTTTACAAGAGACGTCCTCAACGCGCTTGCAGCACGACTGGGTACGTTGGCCCCCCAACCACCCTCTACTAGTCTCCATCTCGACCCCCACCCCCCAAGAAAAAAAAAAAACAACTAAATCGCGCGTCTTTTTATATATATACATATATATACATATATATATATATATATATATATATATGTATATGTATATATTTATATATCTTTATGACTCTTATCAATATTTATATGATTAATATAGTAATTTTTCATTTTTTACCTTATTTACTTCTTGTGAAACTCTATTTTTATATATTATATTGCTCTCTCTCTCTCTCTTTCGCTCTCTCTCTCTCTTTCGCTCTCTCTCTCTCTCTCTATCTCTATCTCTCTTACACTCTCTCTCTTTTCTTACTCTCTCTCTCTCTCTCTCTCTCACTCGTACATACATATATAGAACATAAAGACACACGTACACGCACAAACACATTTACATACATATATATGTATGTATGTGTGTATGTTTACCTTTCTTAGCAAAGTTAAACAATTATGAACGATCGATGGTTTATCGCCTATAAGTAATCAACTATTTAAAGTCCATGCATCAGTCAAAGCTCATCGATACTCTGATTAAGCCATTATTTTATTACAACAATGTAACAGTCACGCACAATCAAATAATGACGCTACGCTGGTTTATCGCAAGACACAGTATCGATATAGTCGTTTCTCGATTATTAATTCACTTCGCAATCGATCGTACATAATCGTGCAGTTTAACACTTAACTCCTCTCTTTAAGGTGTATTTTTCGAATTTTTCTCTCATCATATTGTGTCACAAAGTTTTGAAAAATCCAGCCTCCCCTCCACATTTCTCATAAATGCCATACTCTGTTCTATGTCTTTCTCACTTTCTCGAAACATCGACTTCTTATCTCTCTTATTTTAATTACATAAAAGAATCCATTTTCATCCTCATTTTTATGTACTATAAGCTGCGATTGCGAAAAAAGCCCGATGGAACCAATAGTTGCACTTTAGCGATTATTTAAAGATGTTTTCTTTTTCGGCATCTTTAGCGCCTTGATTTCTATTTGACTTTTTTCTCTTTCGGATATCTAACACTACATGTTCTTAAAAATATATTCCTGTATATTCACCCTTGCTTATATGTATATACTTTATAAAACACATTTTCTATATTTAAAATTTATAGGCGCTTTTATCATCTGTTTACCTATTTATCTACATCTTTTTCTACATTATCTTTGTGTCTCTTTTTTCTTTAAGTAGTCCAATTTTTATTTATTCTGCTTTTTAATATATATATGTATACGTGCGTGTGTGTGTGTGTGTGTGCGCGCGTACGCGCGCGCGTGTGTGTGCGCGTACATGTCTGAATTTTTAAAAGTATTTTATATCTCTTTCATTTTACATACTTTTTCGTATATAATAGATATTTTATAAATTTTTCACATTTTATACATTTTTAACTTTTATATATACTTAGATTTATTCTCAAAATCTTTACATTTTCATCTTTTTTATATATCTCTACTTTTATACAGTGCAATGCGTAAAAATGCGTGCGAATTGAGTGTAAAGAGGCGCATATTTTACACATGTACGTCATTATCTTTTGTAATCATAATTCGTAATTTTACATTATCTATTTTTATCCTATCTATGTATGTGTGATATTGTCTTAGTGGTTTTACATATTGATCTTATACATTATCATTGGTAAATCTAGCTTTTTTCTCTTATAACTACTTTTAAGATTGTTCAATTGCTCAGATTCGATTACTACAATATATGATTGATATGTGTGTGAATTATCTTTCTTCGACACGGCAAATTTGGTATTACAGTATCTTATACATTCTTATATAGAGTTGGAAATATTTACGAAATTTTATTGCTTGTATCCTGTTTTGTTGTGTATATACTTATATATATTTCTTTTTTTTTTTTTTTTTTTTTTTTTGTGCATACTAGTCGCGAGTTTTGCGAGTCGAGGCGCCGAAAGGGAAAATTCGAGGCTGTTCGCTACGCTTATCTTTATATATGTGAGTGCGACTCTATGTATTATCCTGTTTATTGTCCAGCTTACATTTTCAACTTTGCAAAATACACTCGAACAATCTGGAATTTTCCGTTGCGGTTTGTTTGCGATATCACTAGATTTATTTACCTACATAAATGAATTTTTCAGAAGTTTGCGTTTATCTCTTGATTTGGAGCTTCTTTATTAATTTAATTTTGTAAGCCTTGAACTGCATTTTTATGTGACTTAAAAATTTGTCATTTCTTATTCTAGATTACATAGTTTTGACTGGTCATAATTTTCAAAAACGTAGTTAAGTCATAAAAGAATTCATTTTTTCAGCAAATAATTGTCCTAAATAGTTTGTCAACTGTTTTGATGAAACGATAGATAATTTTATATTTTTACGAGGAGTGGATTGTTTATTCTAAGCGTAAAATGCATGATCCGTTAACTGCTAATGGTATATTTAATATTAATTTTACTTTATTTTTTAAAAAAAGAGGTTGCTATTAATATTGTAGAATGAACGAAAATTATAAATCTAACATCTAAATATGCACTATAATTTATAATAAACATATTGTACCTGTGCTGATAGTAAATTATTTAATTTTATCTGCGTACTGACTGTCTAAATATTTATTTAGGTTGATGTTGTGTTGTTTGCCAAACGAAAATCTATAATTATAAATATTCCATAATTTAAATAACATTTACATAAATTAAGTATATCTAATCTAAACTTAAATAGATATTTAAATTAGTCGATTGAAAAACGTTTATTTAATTTTTATTGAGTGTTGAGTAAATGTAGATTTTTTTTATCGATGTTTATTTATTACGATGTTGAAGCATTTAAAAATAATACAATATTTCGATATTTTAATGTGTATTTTCAATATATCTTTAAATGCATACTAAGAGACTAATAAAAATTTCAGAGATTTTCATAATTTTGAGAACGGAAAGTTATGAATTTTTCAAAATAAAAAAATGTAAGTACAGAAACATTATAAGAGTATCAAAAAAACAACCCTTAACTTACAGTGTATTACATGTATCTACTTATTGCTAGTTACGCATGTATCTTAAGATTATTTGTTGGAAGTAAGACATGGCATATGCAGTATATAGAGAAATGTAGATACGTTATTTCACGATATGTCGTAGAAAAAGATCTTGCAAAATTATTGCGACTCGACTCGGCGAACAAACGACCCTGAAAAGCAGAAACACGAGTAAATTTAAGAAAGCTAGAGTGAAGGAGGTGCATCGTCCTCGTACCTCTATTATCCCCAAGTGTGAAAAGAGCACACATACATGCATACACATAATACAGATGCGTGGCGTGTGAGTGACATTTAGCAAAGGAAAGTCGTAGAGACGAGGAATTTGCCTAATAAGCATGCGGGCTTTGCAGCGACTAACAGTGCCTGTATCTCTATACATGCGTATTACTATCTCTTTCTGTGGAAATCTGTTTTTTTTTTCTGTTTCTTTTTTTTTCTTTTCGTTGTACTGTAAGTGTGTATTTATACAAATTAGATGTACGATTAACGAAATAAACAGAAACCAAAAGAATATGCAGCTAAAGGGAAAATTAAAAAAGAAAGACGAAGAGTCCTTAGGGGGATCTGAGCACACGATCATCGAGAGGCTCAAAGCTGAAGAATATCTCACGGAGAGGAAGCGTCTGCTTTTCCCTCATTTTCCATTTCTCTCTTTCTCTCAGATTCTCACTCTCTATTTATATTTAAAATTGTTCTCCGGTGTAAGTTTTAGCAAATCTTAAGCAGTAAATCGTACGAAAGTGCAATTTGCCAACAACAGCTTACAGATAAAATTAGGAGAGCAATTTCAGCACATGCAAATTGCCGTTCAATGATTTCGAACGTTGCGAGGCGGACAAATTTGTTATGAAACTTGACGATGTAGATGACTATTAACGAAAATTTGTAAAAACTTGCACCGATTCGATTAATAAGCATAACATGGAAAAGGAATTGAAAAAGAAAGAGAGAAATAACGAAAAAGAACAAAAAACGTCATATCGCTTACCTTAACGTCAATCGTAAGAGAATATAAACAGTTTCTAGTTTTTTTCATTTACAGTTTTTGCGAGCCACTTCCCTTCTTCCCCTTCATATAGAGTTTTACGAATCTCTTTGCATACTACTTGTCTCTGTATTTATTTTCACTATTTTTTCTCTCTTTCTCGCCTCTCAAACTCTGACACGAGGTTATGTATGCACGCACTCACACACTGTCAGAGAAAGAACAAAAAGCCAAAAACAGAGAAAATTGGGGAGGCATTTAGTTAAGTTCAGTTATGGGTCGGGTTTGCGAAAATGAAGGAGGTTACAAGAAATGAGTGAACAATGAATTATAAAAATTTAATTAAGTAACATGTATACGTTGAAAAGAAAGTTGCTTCCAAAGACATGAAATAATTGAATTTCAGCGCAAACGAGAGCGTAATTTGGGTTGACTGCACGAGACAATTATCGTTGCAGCGGTTCGGATAACCGTCCAATATCAATACCACCGTATGCATTTAGATCCGCGTGTTCGCCTTATTCGATCTCAGTCTCGTTATTTTATGCGGACCAATCGGAAAGCAATAGTTTCTATTTAAATAAATATTGCCTTGACTCGAGCTCATTTAGCACAGTAATCAAGCACTTTGAGAAATTACTTTCTTTTCCGTAACTACAGGTATATGAAGTAGTATAATTGAACAGTAGCACATAGTGAACGTCGCAATGGCAAGAGAAATAATTTTTTCCAGGGAAAGAAATTTAGCGACGATCAAAAAACAACAAACAACCTTTTGAACCTTTTTTGTACTCTCTTTTCTCTATTTCTTGGTGGTCTTTATCTGTGTATACAGAACGCGATCCGCACCAATCTATCGTTGCACAAGTGTTTTGTGCGCTATGAGGACGACTTCGGGTCATTCTGGATGGTGGACGACGCCGAGTTCGTAAAGCGGCGGCATCTGTCCCGCGGCCGCCCCAGGAAATATGACCCAACCCCATCACCCACTCCACCCCACCTCTCCGCACAGTAAGCACTACCACTATTATAGAAAATTCTGCGCTGCTGGCTGAAAAAACTAAAATAAAAAAATAATAATAAAAAAATAAAATAAAAAACGAAAGAACGAAATGAAAAAAATGAGAAAAAATTAAAAAAAAAAAATACAAATAAGACGTGTACCCGACGTAGTCCATCTTGCTGTCTATGTCTGCCTTGCCTAAAACTCTTATCTGTTACCCTGTCTCCATTTCTTTTCTGTGTCAGTACCTTTTATACAGTTGTCCCAGCCCCATTTTCGTTATTTTTCTTAAGTGTTCTTCAATTTATAATTTCTCTTTGTGCAAAACTCTTTTTAAGCTATGAAAAAGATTTCGTACCAAAGGAAAGGAAGTTATACTTTTCTTGTTCGGTAAAAGTTCAACAAACACATTGTCAATTTTATATGACGAGCTAATTGAAAATATTCTATAAAAGTGTAATTTTATCATTTTTGTATCATTAATTTGTTCAGTTGTCACTTTAATACTTGATCAATACTTAGCCTAAATTTATTAATTTTCATTGGCATTGCCCAATGGTCTTCTTTATTTACTTCATGAACTATAAACATATATTACTTTTTTATTATCATTGCTATTTTCACAGAGTCTGATGAAACTTATGACTTTCTTACTTTTTCAATAGCCCATATTTCTTTTTATAGTTGTCCGATATTTTCAATTTTACTTTGTTATTCTGTTATGTTTAGTTTTACTGTGTTATTCCCCGATACTTTGTTATCCTCTTTAGTTACTTTCTTTATTTTTTCGGAGAGGCTTGAGACAACTCGCACACATACCTGTCTACGTGAAAAATAAAACAAAACAATAAATTAAATATTCTTATTTTTCAAATAAACCGAAAGCTCTCTCTTTCTCTAATATTTCTAATAGTTATCGTTACTTTACAATGCATATATTTCCAAGTAATTATACGTTAAATATTTCTGTAAAAATGTGGTTATTTACTTGTGAAATTTAATTAATTTGGACTCGATCTCGATATTTTACAAACTAAAAGTAATATACGAAGCTTCGTTAATTGTGGAATCATAAAGAAAATTGCATACTCTGAAACGATGTTTTTAACATGCGATACATTTTTGCATAAATTATGTGACTGAAAATTGTAGATTAGTATCGTGCTTGCGCTTAAAGAACAAAAAAATTTGTTTAGAATCATTTATAAATAGAATAATGTTAATTACACACCGAAGTTTTCAAAAGAAATTTCCAACTATTTTAAAAGTAAATAAATTATTTAGTATGTAGCATCGTCACGTCCTTAATTACTCAGCGTACTTGTATCAAAATGAAAAATGAAAATGGAAAATCAACTCTCATAGCCTCTCCTGTTGAGCTTATTGACATATTATTCTGCGCAACAAATTTAATATAATGCTTCATTCTAAAATCGCGCAAAGACGCGCATTAGTGCCTAAAATCTATCATCTATGCGTGAAGACGCGCCGCATACGTGCGTGCTTGTATGGGAACATACGTGTATGCGTAGCTGCGTACATACGCGCACGCCCGCGCATCTTTGAACGCGACTACGCGTGTGCCTGCGTGAGAGCGAGCGAGCGTGCGTGCGTGCGTGCGTGCATGTGTTCACGCGCATGTATGTGTGAATTATCAAACTTTCGGATTAAGCATTATATTTATATACATCCCGCTCCTCAAAGATGCCAAACAATGACGCCAAACAATGCAAAAGTTTAAATATATACACACACGCATACATACATACATATACGTGTGTATGTGTGCATGTGTGCATTGATTTTCCTAGGTTACAATGAGTAGCTTGCTAATTGCTTCACTTATCCTACATTATTTATTTTCGTTTATTTTATGAATGTCCCCAACAAATATCTTCGACTGCATAGTAAAGCTATATATATATATACATATGATAGTAGGCTTCGCTGAAAGAAAAAAAAAAAAAAAAATGTAAACGCCTAAGCCCGCACATTTATATAATTCTCTAGCAAGAGAAGATTCGAAATACCATCCATTAAACGATCGGCTATCGTTGTGGGAAGCTTATATTACTGATTATTTTTATTCCTAATCCAATTGTTCCACCCTGTTAGTCGCTTGCATGATGATAGAGCAAGGAGAAATAAATTTCCGGAAGGAAGGTTACATCACACCTTCTTTTTCTCTATGTGGTCCTATATTATTTATTGTACCTAAGTGCTGCTTTTGGCTTAAAACTTGCTGCATTTGGAATTAACAGCGCTTGTGCTAGAAGTTGCGAAGCTCTGTTGCGCGCGTGTGTGTGCAAACGTGCGTATGTCTATTTGGTTTTCATTATCGTAACATTCTTTATTTTACTACAGTGGAATAATACTTTAATGAATTCTTGCGCATTGAAGTATGCACATTATCTTCGTTACAAAAGTCCATTGCAAGAAATGTATGCATTAATACGAAAAATTATCATAGCATTGAGAAAGTTAATGTTCAAACGAAATATTCTCATTCTAATTGATTCTCATGACGATTAGATACTTACCTAAGGAATATTTGATAGTGTGTTATTAAATTGATTAGAATAAATAAATTGTTCTTGCACACGTGGCTTAGGATTTATGTGTATAATACTTTTTTCGTAACTGTGATTAAATGTATTCTAAATTAAAAAAAAAGTTTCCTATTTGAAGAGTTAATATTTATTTCAAACTCGTTGGGCTTAAAATAATACGCAACATCTACTTGTGACAATTAAATATTTTATTTTATAAGAGTTTCCTTGCACCATCGAGTAAATTATATTACCTGAAAGTCAACTTTTTTATTCATTTTTCAAAAGTTTCTAGCAATAGCTTTATTTCGTATTTACAAAACAATACAAAGTATCATTTTATAGTAAATATTCATCACTGATCCAAGAAACAATGTGAGATATTTATGGCTTACTGTAACTTTGGATCATTTACAATATATTTCTATTCTACGCGTTTCATAGCAGATCTAATTAACATTAAGTAGCAACAAAGAACGGTCGAAAAATTTAATTTGCCCAGAAGTAAAAAGCACTTAGGTGTTATTATTTTTCTGTTATATTACTTGTGTGATTAATTACTTTTAAAAAGTTAATATTCCTGATTTTAAATATAATCTGAAAAGGCTTGAGATAAAACACCGATAAAACCTTAAATTCATTATTATGAAAAATTTGAACATTTCATCTATTTTTTCTTCAACATTTTTCGAGTGAATGTGATTGCAAGCGTTAAATAAAATTGCGCGGCCGTCGCATGCCGGGGCTTTATCAGCTTTTCATATGTCTGTGTTTGTGTCGAATAATTTTATAAGATCCGGTGCGTCCTGTTCGAGGTTCATCGCATCAAACTTACGTAAGATCGTCACCATTTTCGTCATCAGCACCTCAGGTATTACCACAAGGTTATACATATAATAATAGTGAACATAAAAATTTAAATTGTCTTTCATTTGTTATATTATAATGCATTCAATTTTTAACATTTTTCAATTATTAATTCTACATTTATTCACCTACATATATATATTTATGTAGTATTAGAGATTTAAATTAATTTTTTATAACTCTTTTTGAAATTTTTCTATATTATATCTCTTTTTACAATTCAACCATTTCATATCTTCTTTACAATTTATCTATTTTATATCTCTTGTTTCACCTGATCTATTTCATGCGTCTTATACTTCGTACTCTTTTACAATCTATCTTTGTCATTTCTTCTACTTCTTGAAGTGATATCAAAGTTTTATCCTAATCGTTGTTCTATTTTACAGACTAAATACTAGTGCAAAGAATTCTGATATAAAAACTAATAACTTCAATCGCTTGGTGTTCGAAATAAAGGAAAGCAAACTAAATTACGTATCAAAATTCCTTATAAAAACGACACTATTGTTTATAACATAATACGGATCATTTTCAAATTGGATTACAGGCTTTTGTAATAGAGTGCCTTATTCAATATTTTGTCTGTTCAATGGGACATTTAAGTAAGAATACAACTTTTATATCTCATCATTCAACGTACTCCATATTTCAGTTTCATAAACGGTCGCAGGGAAAACTTTTATTCCTCGCATGTCACTTTTTATTGCGTATCTTGCAAACCATTTGCATCTTCTATTCATTTTCACCAACGCACAATTTGTTTGCAAGAGTAAATCGTACTGCATATACTTGGTCACGTTTTGTGACAAAAGTATATTTAACAAGAACTCGGACGTAAAAAAAAACATTCAAAAGGACTAAACATCGATTGGAAAAACTATAAGGTAATCCAGGACCGTTTATAAACGATAAAACGGCTTCAAGTTTACGTAAAGATGAAAACATTTCATTTTTTAAATGCGTCAATTCAATTTTTATTAAAATTTTATTTAACTACTCGTATCATTTTAACGAATATATTCTTAACTGTATGTGACACATTTACGTTTAATTGTTTGTGAATTTTTTATCAGATCGTGTTAGTAAGAATGAAAAGCTATTAATTTATTACAGACGTTGCAAATTTTCACATAAAGGTGGTAATACGAAAAATATATAAAATGTATGTAACGTGTAAAAAAATTTGATCTCTAAATAATTTATGCACAGTTTAAATATATATACAGATGCATACAACACAGTCCTTGCATTGTATTATTAGAAAAAATTGTATAAACACTTTCAATGAATACGAATTAAGCATTTTAATAAACTCGAAGCTTCGGAGTATGATCTTTCAATTTCCTAATTTTCTATCACTTATTACTCAATTTGGTGCTGTCAATATACTGCGGAAATAAAAGATGAAATAGGTAAATGACTTTTATAAGAATTTTATACTACTTTCTAGAACTATTTTACTATTTAAAATTTTTCTAAATATATCTTCATTTTTTCACAACTATCTAATATTTTTATCTAGTATCTTGTCTTTTCTATACTTCTCTCTCTCTCTCTCTCTCTCTCTCCTCTTTTTTCTCTCTTTCTCAGTCTTTTTTAATATAGAACTTTAGACTTCTTTAACTTTATACTATAATATTAATACTTTTTACATATGTGTTTTTCTCTCTACTTTCTATCTTTTTATTATATTTTTATACTCATTACTCTATATTATTAACGTAGAAAAGCGTTAACACGTCGCTTTTTTTCATGTTTTATATATATATATACTTGTATACTCCTTTTTACCCCTTTTGAACCATATTATATATACTTTTTTATATTATATTAAATCTAATACACGATCACACGATAAAACATATTTATATCTTTGATAAGCACACCCACCCACACACGCGCGCACTACAATTTTTGTACACACCCCCACACCCACACACACACACACACACACACACACACACACACACACTTTTTTCCAGGAAAATAATAACATGCATGTAAATGCGCAAAACGCACACCTAACTAATAAATGTCTTAATTCTGTTTTGACATACCAGGGGTGTACCTTCAAAGAGTCCGACGCTTACGCATAGTCCAACTATGTACGGTGATGCTCTGAATGCGAATCTCCAGGTACCTATTTTATTGTTTATCTAAACCAAATCTTTTGTTATTAAATGGTATTATTAGGTTGGAATTCAAATTGAAAATTACGATTAAAAATATAATTTCTTTTCTCGCTTATGTACCTGCAAAATTACATATCGAGATTTTTATTCTGTCCGTATAGTGATATATTTCTTAAAAAGCATTTCTTCGTATTTCATATTTGTAATTAGCCGATATAGTCGGAGGCTGTTAATTCTAAATACTCTAACCTACTTGTACAAGAACGCACACGTGTGTAAGATTAATGAGTAATTTTCTTTTTTATCAAGTACGGTAATTTCATGTCCTTATATAACTGTATAAGCAAAGAATCAGAATACCTTCGCGTTATTGAGTCATTGCATACTATCTTAGAGTCAAGAAATATCCTTAGCTATTATGTTTTTCGCCTGCAACCTATTTTTTTTTCGTTCCTGGGATTACAATGAAATATCCCCAAGTTCATAGAAGTTCACTCGTTCGTGCCTTCGAATAAATCTGCGCAAAAGCGTAATTCGTCTCAAGGGTAGTTTTTTCATTTGTGAAAACTCAAGCAAAGTCATAAGTGGTCGCTTATTTGAGATATCTTGAAGTTATTTTTATATCTATTCAGTTTAACTTAGATTCGTGTAGCATTTGACGTTACTAGAAATAATATTTGATCGGTGAGTGAAATTTATTAGCACCTGCTTTTCAAAATCACATTCCCTGATTATCTTAAGCGGCTAACAGCAGCCAAATATTTCTTAAGCGAGCTGAAAACTTCGATACGGAATTCCGGATACGGAAAACGTGCTTAAAATTGTAATTCCAAGTGCAAATCACAAGCCTCGATACTGCATTTTGCATAAATTTATCGAAAAGCACTACTTTCATTAACACTGCGACGAATGGAATGAATTATTTATAAATATAAAAAATAAAACTATTAATTGTATTAAAAAAAAAATTCTAACTTATAATTAACACGTAACACGAGGTATGAATCAATTTGTATCGACGGTGTTAGTAGTTCAGTCATCGTACCTCTCTAAAAAAATAATCATCGTAGCTTTTACCAAAGTAATTATTTGCTTACATTTTCTTGAAAGAAAAAATGACTGTACCAGTAATACGTATACATATATTTGTTTTAAGCACCCGTTTCTCTTTACATTCAGATTTGTATACTTTTTAATATTTTAATACTAACTGTAAAATATCGATGAATTATTTAAAGTAACTCGTACTCTTTTTGCTCTGAATGGGTACTTCCAAATTTGTACTTGAATTCCTTTCAATTCTATACGCAAGTGTAAATGAAAAAGTCGAAATATGTTTCCAATTTAATTCAATGGAAAAAATCAGTTATTCGAGTACGTGTCAATAAGTCAATACATGCATTTACAAAATTTATATTCGGTCCATACTAAATTAAGTACATCTCAATTGTGATTGTTTATATCAATGATATAATTGCTTCCGTGCTCTTATTCTATCATCTACAGTAACCCCGATGCAAGAATCAATAAATGGTGATTACATTGACCTTGCGTTTTTCGCTATATTAATTATAATAATATAAAATATGAATTGTAGCTAATTATTTGGATGCTTTTTGAGTATTTCCAGGCTGCTCTCGGTGAATCGAATATGGGATTTCTTAACAACTCGATGTGTACGTCGACAGCAACGAGTCCAGATAAAGAACACACTCTACCCCACAATGATTTAATGTGAGTGCTTTTCCAATTGTAAGCGAATTAGCAGCTTTCTCTTAACTTTCTTATATTTATGCTTGGCTTTTTCTCTACCTGATCGTCAAATGAATTACCAACGAAACATTAACATATGAATGTAAGAGCGTCGAAATCTTATTGAATTCATATTTGGTTTAGATGACAAACATGAGTAAATCACGATTTTCTTATTATTATATTCGCTTGCATTCATTATTTCACTGTGTATTTACGAAATTTATGCCTAGACATAAAGAAAGAGAACTAAATAGAAAAAAAAGCTTTCATTATTTGAATCAAACCTGTTTTTACACTCGAAGATGCACAGTTGTTTTCCTGATATCAACGCGCGCGTGTGTGTGAACCGTATTAACAAATTTAACATCTGACTTTTAACAAGTAAACTTTCATGATCGCGCATGATAATTGCCGCTGCTCCTCAGAATTGAGATAAAAATATTACATTGAGATAATTACTATTAAAATAAATAATTTCGTAATAAATTACTATGTTTCAAAGTGAATTCCTGTTTTTCATAACTTGAAAAGTAGACGAAAATGGACGTATATATCATATAATCGATGTAAAATTTACAATTTTCAATAGCTGTAGTCAAGTAGAACAAGAATCATTGAACACCAATACTTTTGTAAACGTTAAAATCAATTAAAATCAATTATTAAGTAATAGCGATATTTATGTAACTTTAGAATTAGGTTATGCAGTTCCTCTACGTAAAAGCACGCTATCCTTATAATAATTTGACGTACAATTATTTTTACAATTTTCGCTAAAACGAATAGTACGCATTTCGACTTTAAGAATTTCCAAAGCTGGTATACAAGGAGCATTTTAATAGAATTTGAATAACAGCATGCAAATGTCTGTTATCCATCCTTTTCTAACATCAAACGTTTCTGTTATTTGTGGAGAATATAATCAGAAATAAGTGCAGTCGATGTAATGATCGAACAACAGTGGTATTCGTCAGAATGCTCTCGCAAATACCGCAAAGTTAAATAAAGAGAACGTAACCTAACGCTAATAACAAATGTAAATCAGTTCGCCGCTGGACGAATCTGGGATGCACATAAAGCAGGAGGGACAGAGTCCGGAAGGCGGTAAACTCTCGAGGCTGATAAAACGGGAACTGATGGAGGCGCCAGCGGAGCAAGATACGGAGGAAGAGACCTGCAACGACGACAGGGAGTACCCGGAGAGCCACGGGGGTCCCGACTCCGGCCCCGACGAAGACATGGCGGAGGATCTGTCCATGGCTCCAGAAATACTCGCGCCAGAGGATCACTGCGAAGCGTAGTCGCATCGATTTGGTGAGGCCAGAATCTGGCGTCAGAGGTGAGATCGCTTTTATTACTCTTTAGGAGAAAGCTTGAAATTATTAGTTTTGAAGTGTAATCGTAAGAGTGAGCTATCGAACTTACAACACTGTTGTTCTTCCGAGAGTATTCGCTTAATATTTTCTTAACGAAAATCTATCATATCGGTTATTCGTGCTTTGTTTCCTTAGACTCCGTTCATCGGTTTCAGCCATTTTCATTATATTTCAAAGGAGTTTAATAATATTGTCATTGACGTGATGATACTAGAATATTTCGCGACAATGTAACCTCGCGGTAGTTACGAAGCCTCAAAGTATCTGGGTTGAGGTTCTCGCGAAATAATAAAATTAAAATAAAAATACCGTAATCAATGGTAAATCTACGTATTTACAAAATTGCAATTTTTGAAGGTTCGCATGAAAAAGAATATTTTTCTTCCATTTGATTACGTACTTTCAATTTCTATCGATGTACGTAGAATTGAGATAAACAATTACCCGATTAAAGTATTTACCCCGTGTGAAATGAAAAAAAGGAGGTTATTCGGTTGATTTACAGTTTGTAATTTACATTAATTCGTGTAATTCTTCTCGAAATTTGAGTGTATATGTACATGAAATGAGAATGAGAAAATTAGTTATTAAAGTAAAGAATTGAAATTTTGCTACGTTATATTATAGCGTACGATTGTCACGAAGTATCAGTCGAGTGAGCCTTCTTTTTCTTTTTAACGAAATGATGTCGTGTACTTCTTAGCAACGACGGTAATATTTGGAAAGTTTTAAAAGAATGTTTTTCAGCACTGCTTTTCGGCTGCACGAAAGAGCGTTGGCATTTTCCTGGATGCGGAGAAACGCTTTTCCAATGCTAGTTGACGAAGAAACGCAAATGAAGGGTTTTCCTCGCACTGGAGAATAAAAGTCCCGCTCGTAATGCCGGAAGAATGAAGCTACTTGTTTTTCCTCCGGATTGTCGAAGTCCTAGCAAAAAATATGTCTATAATAGAACACAAATGCCGGAAGGGCGACTTACGCTTTTCCCGGAATTCATTCGCCATATCCATTGTATCGCAAACAACGACAAAGTAACACTTGTCACTTTTTAAAAAGGGAAAGGAAAAAAAGAAACATAGGAGACTGCGAAGCGGTTTTTCGCTGTGACAAACGTGCCGTGCCGAGGCGAAGAGATGCATAGAAGGAAACAGTGATGAATAGAGAGCAACGGTGCGATTTATCGATCCATATCTTTAATCAAGCAATTAAGAAAAACAACGATGTATATTCAACAAGAAAACAAATAATTTCGAGGAGCCTCATTCTCGTGTATATTGCGTATTTGATCGACGTGTATAGATAAGTGTGAGAAGAAAAGAAAACGGGAGCGCGTGCGAGTAAGAGAAAGAGAACGAATGAGTGAGCGAAAGAACGCGCAAAGCTTTCATTATTACACGATAGTCATTTTCTTATTTCTTTAGTTTTTCAAATTCTTTTATCCAGCACGCGAGTGTACATGTATATGTGTATGAAAGAGCTATATGATAATTCTAATATAATAATAATAATTATTATTATTATTATTATATTGATGATGATGATGATGATGATGATGATGATGATGATGATGATGATGATGATGATGATGATGATGATGATAATGATAATGATAATGATAATGATAATAATAATAATAATAATAATAATAATAATAATAACTACAATAATAATAACAACAACAATAACAATAATAACATTAATAATATTAATAATAATAAAAACAATAAATAATAGTTATAGAAATAATAATAATAGTAGTAGTAGTAATAGTGTAGTAGCAGTAGTAGCAGCAGCAGCAGCAGCAAGTAGTAGCAGTAGCAATAGTAGTAGCAGTAGCAGCAGCAGCAGCAGTAGTAGTAGTAGTAGTAACAATAATGATTACGTAGTCGCGAAGCGACGTTACCAAAAACTGTTAAAGTACGCGAGCGAGTGCGCGCGCGTGTGTGTATACATACTGCAAACAATTGTAGATAAATATTTGATAGGTGAGGAGAAATGAGGTTATAAAGGTTGATGAAATTACATTATAGGCACACGAATACCTTTTTGGTGCGACTTTTTATTACGTCTATATGTATATGGGATTCAAATCCAAAGAATTTTACTTTCTGTGTTATGATGACCTGCAAGCGAAAATAATTGTATGTGACTACGCCATTATAGGCGCGACAATTTGAGGACTGTTTATATATTATAAATATATGGTGGAACTACGTAAAACAGAGTTTTTGTAGTCTGCGATGCGAAATTAAAAAAGAGGCAGACTTTAAACAAGTTTGACTGAATTTAATTAATAAGCAATTTTGAGAAGTACACGTGTAACTTTGTAGTAGCTTTGAGAAAGAGGTTGACGTACCATTATATTGTACATATTCTTTGTGAAAGATTACCGGTATTAAATCAGTTTTTTATCTGAGTATTTAATTCGTCTTGCTCTTGAACTTAAAATAGCTGATTTTAGCGTCGAAATTGAAAACTTATTTTATCGATAAATTAAAATTAGTATACGTTTTTATCAACATAAATGAAGAATCATTATTAAAACTTTCGACAAATCGTATCAAAGTAAAAGCTATTCAAGATAAGAACTTCCATTTTTAATAGAATAATTTCTCCAAAATAATTTCTGTTGCTTTTAAAATAGTCTTTAAATAGTCTTTAACTTTAGTACTAATCTGTTCATTGTTAAGAACCAAAGTAGTTTGAAAAGGAATGTAAATTAATTTTCTAAAAAATTGAATTTTTATTAAAAATTTACAGTATATGCATCTTTATCAAAATTAATTCTTTTTAATTAAACTTGGTTAAACTTTATTCTGTATGCATATTTCCACTATTAGGTTCTCCGAAGTAATCTTAGAATTCCTAGGTTTTACGTCTGATGAGAATCAACTTCAAGATGGCAATCTTACAATTATTTATTTTATCATATCACGTATTAACATTTAATAACAAATTTTATGGCAGTACGTTAAAAGTCATATAAACTATTTTCTAAAATAGTATTTTAATGTGTAAAATATAAAGCTGAATTATTATTATTATTATTGTTGTTGAACGTTAAGTAAACGAAGGGGACGTTATTGTATTATGTTTAAATTACCTTGCATTATTGATATCATTAACGTTTGCTTTTAGACTAATATAATTTTATTTCGTTTCTCTAATATTCTAATCTATAAAATTTCAAATCATAAAAGCATTCTAAAATTAAATTCTATTCGTGCGTGCTTTTCTAAACCTAGGAATTCTCGAATTCGTTCTAAAGTCATAAAAAGCGGTTTTTTCTGTGTGAAAAAAGAACGCGCGAGCATCGCTAAATAGCACCTGAATAGTTTAAAGAAAATACGCATACTCGAGAGTAGTTTCGTATTCGTGCATACGAAGATACCTTGAAATGCGTTTTGTGTACGTAAGCGCGTTCTCTTTGCGCGCCTGAGTGAAAGAGAGTCGGAAAATAGCGAATAGATAGATATGCTGCGCAAAATGCTGCCGAGCGGATAAGAAATAAAATGAAAAATCGCGCTTGAGAAAAAAAAGATGCTAATAAAGACGTGATAATGGAAGGTGAAAAAAACATTTGGAACGACAAAAAAGAAAAGAACTCTGAAACTATTGCGAATAATGGCAGGATTATTTAACTTTCAATTCAAATGAATGGTATGAGAAAACTTATATGAGTAAATTAAATCACTACGTATGCACCCTACATAAATACACATATATACGTATACGTATAGGAATATAAGAAATTTAGCAGGCAAAAAATTCAGTACTCTCAATCCTCCTCCTTTTAAAAAAGTAAAGCATGAAAAAAACGAAGAAAAATAAAAAATAAAGTATTCCGTCAGCCCCCGTAAAATCTAAGCCTGTTTGGCCATTGCTTCGAGAAATCTGTTTAATTATACGCTTGTAATGAAGGTGGCCAATGAAATTCCGACCGAAAGCCACTTGCTAAATCCATGCACTACAGAAAATTTATTCGAAAGAGTTCCATATCTTATTTTCACATTCAATTTATCTTGTAATATCATATGTAAGGAATATCATTTTGATCATCCAGCGGTGTTTCGAGGAATTGCATAATTTATCATTTTTATGAATTGCTACGTTGCTTGTGGAATAAACTGTTAACGACCTTCTTAAATATCAAATGTATTTGCATTTCGTTTGAACTTGCTTTCTTTATTAGTAGATATTATCAATTTTTGTTATCAGTTATCATGTAAATGTAACATTGATTAGAACGTTTTTCTCAAAAGGAAAAATATAGAACTTTTTCTAATAATTTTTTCTTCGTGTAGCGAAGAGAACGTGAAATTTTCATTGTATCGCAAGGATAATGAAATATTTCTATAGTATTAACTAATGCACATGGCAAAAATCAAATTTCTGTCATGCGCTGACTAGGTAAGAAGAAAAACGTGAATTGAATTCTTTTAGAAGCATAGATTTAAAAAAATAAAAATAAAAATAATAAGATAAAGAAATTCAATGCTTTGCATTTGCAAGTTTTAATCAAAATTTTTTAACTGAACGAAGGACAAAAAAATCATGTACAATGTCTCGAGCAGATTTAAGTGAATTTTTAGTGAAGATTATACCTATCAATGTCCGGACGATAATCAGAAGTATCGCTGTACCAGTATACTCAAATGAGTGGAAGAAAGCCCACATTCGTTGACTATGAAGTTGTATGCAATCGACAGTACATAAAATGTACAATTTATAAAAGAAAATCATGTAATTCACTTACAAAATAAAAGAATTAAGGAATGTCGTAGTCGAAGTAATATAACATTCCAATTTTCTTTGTATCGTCGATATATAATATATTCACGAATTTTTATTCAAACTTTCAATTGCGAATAAAGAAGTACTTTGTTACGAAAAAAAAAAATATAATAATGCAGCACACGACAGTGTTTTAACACGTTAAGAAATATTTATTTCATAATCACAGATTTCTTATTTATATGCATTGCAAAGAAAGAAACAACGTATTTTTTCACGATCATTTGTAATTCTAGTTTTTACCTTTTTATATGAAATTATGAATATAATTAAAATAGAGACTTTAATTCAAGGGTTTTGATCTGAAATTTTCAGTGGAATCGTGTATTTTCTTTTTATCTTTAATGATGTTAAAATTTACTGTTGTTATTGTTAATATTGTATAGTATAGTTTGCTCAATTATCCTAGGTAAATTTATTTGTAAATCTACATGTAACTTTACATTGTTATATGCATTTATTACATATATTTCATATGTATTTGTACATAAATACTATTAATCAACTTGATATGTAAGTTATCAAAATTTCATAATTCATTTTGAATAAATTTAAAATATTGTATATAGTTATTCCTTTTCTGTAAAGGATTTAATAAATTTTAATCAATTTTACCTTAATCTTATAGTTTTAAATAAAAAATTAATATTCTAAGAAAAGTTAGATTAAAACCCTTGCTATGATTTGAGAAGAATCTGTCGATGTCATGCTTCGACTACGCAAAGTGTGATACTTGTATACTCTGCATCCCCTGATTACTACTGTAATTATATACCAGCCAGTCGAAGTACGAAAATAAAAGGTAGTTTTTCAAACATGCGCTTTTAGAATGTTAATTGAGAAAACCATAAATTAATATTTTCGTGCTTTGACTTTTTCACTGCAAAACAGCAAAAATAATAATAAAAAACTAATAAATAAAACATTGATTATTTATTTACAATATCTGATGAATGTTAACATAATTTGTTATCATCATACTGAAGAATGAAGGAAAAACATAAGAACAGACTAATTATTCTGTATTATTTATAAAATATTGCTGATGTAAATTGCATAGTTCATTCTATTTTCAGAAAAAGTAGAGCACTAAAAATATATATAATAACCACCTTATGAATTTATGTATTTTTGTAATCATATATGCTGAATACGTTATATTAGCATCCATCAGAGGATTTAAATAAAATTCAATTGTGCAGGATTTTTATGATTATTGAAGCAACAATGTACATCTCACATAGGATCAAATGAATTAAGAGAAAGAAAATGTTGAAGCTATGTTATATTGACCATTTACGTTGTTATGAAGCAAATCGAAGTAACGATTCAGTGCCATCTAGGCCCATTTTACATGTATTGCAATGCTCTTACTTTTAAGTATATGTATTGTGTAAAATGAATAATAAGGATTCGACACATAGAAGACTTTTCTGTAAATAGTTAATCGACGAGGCATTAGGTATTTACCTAAATATACGATTTACGAATGATACTGACTTGTAACATTTTCTTTTTACCCTCCAGGTTTTTTTCTTCTTTTCACAAGTAAAATGTATAATTCGTTTTCAGACTTAAAAAGAAATACTACATTTAAATCAAAAAAATTTAATTCATTGTAATGGTAAATCTATACAAATCACTCATTCATTTAGCAGAATATTATTGAAATAAAAGAAAAATACTAGTTATTTCACACCCTTAATGTAACGACAAAACAATTAAAATATTTAAATAAAATTAAACACAAATATTATTTGTAATATTCTCAAAGTAATATGAGTACTTGGTAATATTCTCAGAGAAATAAATTATTAATCGTTTAATTATTATATTAAGGGTATAATTACATATCAATTGATGAGTGCTTAAATTTTTTATATTTATAATAGAACAGTTAAGTTTACATCTACATCTTTAAATTTCTGTTATTCCTTAAGTAGATAAATTTTGAACTATTAAAAGCACGTACTTAAATCATTAATAATATAATTAATAAGTTACATGCTGCTTCTGTTAGCTGTTTAAAAATAAAACAAAATCACATATCAATTAATGATATTTTAGAAGTATACCAATAATTATTGGTGTAAATTACAATCTTCATAAATTGTACTTTTATAAAAGATTATTTTTTAGAATAATTCTATCAAATTATAGGTTGCATTAATGAAAATGATGTTACAGTTTATACTCTTAAAATAGTTGATGCAAATATAAACAATTAAAGAAAATTATTTATACATAATTGAAATGTGTAAATCTTTAATTTACATAAAAACTTATGCAAATTGTATCTTAACTTTTGGTCAGTATTGTCTAAAATTTCCTCGTCTAACAATTGGCTGCATTCTATTTGGTGGAGTAATAGAAATGTCCAAATAATCTCCTATTGTAAACC
The DNA here is from genome assembly GCA_018907045.1 of Wiebesia pumilae. Taxonomy (NCBI): domain Eukaryota; kingdom Metazoa; phylum Arthropoda; class Insecta; order Hymenoptera; family Agaonidae; genus Wiebesia; species Wiebesia pumilae. Next base: position 1,907,753 of record JACCHZ010000121.1, read on the forward strand.
TGTATTAAAATAAATCAATTTTCTTTATTTCGTAAAATATTTTGCTAAGCAAAATAGGTAAACTTTTCTTAAATATGTACCTCGCCTGAGCTAAAGTTTTGTTATCATCTGCACCCTTTTGTCCTGAACAAGTTACTCCAATTTCACGCATTCGATAACCAGAAGTTCTTTGCTCCGGTGTAACCAAAGAAAATTCAAAATATGTTCCTTTACTTCTAGCATCTGGATTTACTTCCTTAACTAATGCAGTAATTTCTCGTAAAGTAGCATCCATCCTGTACAATTATAATCTTCTTATAGTAAAAGGAAATTAGTACTTAAAAATCTTAACTAATGCTTTACCATCATTCGATGCTTTTTAAATTTTGAAGAATATAAAACATTGTTTATAATCGATATAAATATCAAAAGTATATATAATAAACTTGTAATTATAAATTACAAAAAATTTGCATCTTTTATCGGTAATTGTAAATTACAGTTTCAACTATTATCCATATATGAAATAAATTAATAAAAGGTATTTAAAAACTGATAATAATTACCAAGTATAAATTTGAAGTTCATTCGAGGGTACATTACCCCGAGTATATTCTACAATATTGTGATGTCGTCCAGTATTACAAAATACTCTCAAAAGAAGAGGACAGGTCTAAATTGACAAAAATGATTATAAAATAATAATTTGGAAAGTTTTACATTACAAACATTACTTTGAGAAAACTTAAAATTAAGGTTAGATTTTAAATCCTTTATAAGAACTCACCTTTTCTCTGTCCACTGGTTTTTCAGGAATTTGTTTTTCGTCTACTACCATCGATTCTACAGCAGATGTCATATTTACGTTATTTTTTAATAAATTACTTATCGATTAAGAACCTTAAAGTGTTTGGCTGCTCCACTATAAGCACGCTTAAGCCGGATTATATGCATGTGCATGCATGTAAATTTACAAACAATTTTAAGGCGAAAATTCATGAGACGATAAAATCATCGCGACAAATGGTCACATGACCCTTTGTATCCACTTAAGAATCTGTTTTTTCATGGAACATAATCGCAACTGTAGTGATAAATAAAGTATGTAAATATCAAATGTATAATTATTCGAAGATTTTACATATAAAATATATAGTTATAATATACAATACAATAGTCTACTTTTATAATGATTTGTATACCAACAGCTTAATGTGCCAAGTATTATAGTAAATGACATCTGAGATATAAATTGTTCACGTGCTGTTCTATAATAATTAATACAAAATTATACAAAAAAATTAAATTTAAAACGTAGAATTATTATACTAACTGTACTTAAAGTTAATACAAAATAAGAAAAAAAACTGTAAATAAGTTCTTTATTTTATAAATAAAAAACCTGAATATACGAATTCCGTGATCCATCTTTCATTCTGAGACTGTAATTATTTATTAAATAAATTATTTACATATATATAAATTTGTGTTGTTGTAAATAATTTATTTGCATTTATATTTTATGAGGCATCGCAAGATTTGCTCCAAAAGTGAAAAATTACGTGTGAATCTTATAAATCAAAATCTGTCCCACTGGGCAAGAAACACATTTCCGAATAACTGGACTATTTGCACTAAACTAGTCTAACTTCTTGCGTTTAATCAATCAACCATATGGTTTTGATAATTAAAATCTCCGAACTAATTAGTGTAAATTACAACCGATCAAAATTAAGTTTTAAATTTCTTATCTCCAAGAATTCATCTTCATCAACGAAAAGCCTTCTACACCACGTCAATTTGTTACTGGTGACTCTACAAAGATGAAGATCTACCTTCAAAAGATTTTTATTTCGAAAGCATAATAATAAAAGTGTATACAATTTTTTCAGCCCTTACTATTAATTATAACATTATTTTTTACAATCATTGATTAAATTCTATAAATATACAAATAATAAAAAACGATAACTACGATTAATTTTTAAGTACTTACTACTTTAGATTTCATATTGTTTCTTTTGCTAAAGTGACAATTGACGAACACATCAGCATCTATTAACGATATCGATTAACGAATTTTCCCTTTAAAAAATCTTTTTATTTATAATCTCTAAAACATCTTGTAATGAAAAATAGCATGTCATTGATTTAGATGTGGTGTTGAAATAATTTGGTTAACGATTAAAAGTTTAAATTAAAAAAAAAAAAAACAAAAAAAATCACTGCTGTGCAATGGTTTGTTAAATATTAAATAAACTTTAATTAAATATTAAAAACTTAGCTCGTAAGAAATATTTGAAAGTTATAAAAGTATAATTTTTGAAAAGAAAGTTACTTTAAAAGTATCAGTCATGTGCATTAATTAATCTCAACATTTCATTTATATAACTTGACAATTAAAATAGATTGATAAAATAGATGGATAACATACTTAATGTTTTTTATTAAAATTAAAAAATTTTTTCGGCTTTCCTCTTTTTTCATTCTGAATATGTATGTTTTCGTATAATTCATACAATGTAATAAGGTAACAATTCAATCATAATTGTAAAAACATTATATGGATACCTTTGAACATAATAAAAAAAATAATTAAAAATATGTTAAAAAAAAACCCGAAAGTGTAGAAAAAAATATATGAAAAATTATTGAATCACGACAAAATATTCGAAACATCTATGCTGTCTTATTTTAATACCATTTAGTGTAAATAAAAATATTCTATAAAAGGAACACGATTTTTATACTCTTCTACTATACAATTTTTCTTTTAAAGTCAATTTTTTTATCTATACTCTTAAATACTTTGAAAGATTTCTAAATATATTTACTGTCATTGTTTTAAACATATTTATTTAAACGTTTTTTTAAGGATTACAAAACAAAGTAATGTAACAAAGAAATAATTAATGGTGTACAAATAAATCACATCTCTAAATAACAGATAAATGCTCTACTACTCATTTATAAGAACAACAACGATATATTATTTAATAAGTATTTTTATAAGTATAAAATACTGTTCTATGTATTTATTTCTATGAATTCGATACTGTTTTGTAACTTACAATAAAATGTATTAAAAAAAACTTACTTAGTACTGATATACATGTAAGTATTTATACTATCAATTTAAAAAGATAAAATTCTAATTTTTTCAAAGATACTTCATAAACTCTGTAGAGAAATGCAGAAACCAATGTGTTTATCTGTATTTATTAATGGACATGCACCACATTATAGGCGTATAAATACTACGAATTGATAAAGCAGTACAACTTTCTTTGTAAAATAACGTGAAAACATTTTTATTATAAAAAGAAAAAAGCAATACAGCATAAATTAGGAAAATCAATTTCAATCGACTACTTAAACATTCAATAGAAGTATATGAGTGTCAAATGTTTTTATTCTTTTATTTAAGAGTTTTAAATTTAAAATAATAAATACTATTATGTAGAAAGAAATTTCTAAAAAAATGTTATCTTAAACAACTCAATCAAAAGATTATTCGAGAGATGTACATCAAGTAATAGTTTCCATTTATGAGAATTTTCAATTACGAAGTCGTTTAAGGCACCTTATCTAAAATCACATGCGCTAATCAGGTAACAATGACAATTTGAAAGTAGTGAATTTTTTCGCAGCTCAATAAATCGTTTATTTACAAATTCAAAATGTATCTGATATATGTAGTAAAAGAATAACTTATCAGTCGAATCGAGAGAAAGAAAAAGAAAGAAAAGATGATAATATCGATAGAAGATAGAAAACGAAGCGAGGGGAGAGTAAGAAACAACGGATAAGGAAGAAAATATTATGAATAATCTTGACTTAGCAACGTTGTACAACAAGATAATATCCACCACTATCGCATTCGCTAAATTACTCTAGATGCGCGTGCGTGTGTGTGTCGATATCTTCAACTGAAATTAATCTAAAACTGAGCAACAGATAATGTATCAATACCTCGCAGAACAAATTTTACACGTAAAACCCTAAAACTTACTTATCATTACTCGCATCTACATTTTAGATACGCCGCATTCGAATACGAACGCACAAACACGCACAAACACGCACAAACGCGCACAAACACGCACAATCGTACTCATCGAAATTTTTTCTGTAGGAATTAGGAATCGGGGTGATCGTTAAGCCTTACCACCCCTACTAACATCATAGAAATATAAATGAAAAGGATGCTTACTTCTGTGAAGGTATATTTGAACTTTGTTTTTTCCTAAAAAAATAAATTCCAATGGCTTTTCTATATCATTGCATTATTAGATCACAGAATTTTGTTAATTCATGGCTAATTATTCATTAATTTTTAACTTCCCAGTTTGCGCACCATATGCACATGCTGTATTGTTGAGAAAAACAATGAAGGATAAAAGTCAAAAGATCGAGAGCCTATAGAAATTACATTCCAGTAAAACTCGTATCGTAATAAGCAAAAACAACCAAGTACAGCATCAAACATACTAAGTCTGCGGTCGGCAACTCAGAACTTCGTAATCTCTATTATGTACATACAATATGTAGACTCGATGCAGCACGAATACACTGCACATACTAGGGAGTTCCGACGAACCTACGGTTTCAAAATCAGTCTCAGTGACACTCGAGAGGAGAAGGTAGGAGTATGTCGAGAATTTTTTTCCATCTTGTCGCACGCACAGATGTGATTTCTCCACGTTTTTTCTTCGTTATCAACTTGTGCTTCTGATTAAAAGATTTTGATGCTTAAGCATTTCGTAAATGGAAAAGAAGAGTCTGTGTTGCTACTACTCATTTTTTTGGAGCTACACCTTCACTTAACCTTTGACAAAAGTGCAAGCAAATTTTTCCTTTTCTATGGTAAGTTTAGTAACACCGTGAACGCTATCAATTATTAGAACTTAATCGATAATTCGATAAACAGCCATAAAAAACAGACAACCATTGAATTAGTGCTTTTTTTTTTTTTTTTTTTTTTTTTTTTTTTTTTTTTTTTTTCAAAAACTGTGCGCTCGGCAATCGAAGTATCGCTAAATTTGAAAATTATATCTAAAATTGCACACCAATTGATCCAATACCACATTAATTTAACTATGTTCTCAATTCTCTCCAAAATATAACGCTAACCTTAACTAATTGGAAATTGAACCCATGAAACCGCGTTATGTCTTAACTGCACTTTTTTATATTTCAAATTTATCATTTTATTTTACTAAGAGGGTATATTTATCAAATTTTTATACGCACGTGGAGAATGATGTAATCATTCTCTAACATTTTATACTAATTTTGTTGTTGTCGATATCTTGAAAATGAACAAATTAAATTTAATTATTTCCGAAGGATTTATCTTATTTTTTTACTTATATTCAAACATATAGAACAACATTGATTAATCGAAAAGTATGAGTTTATATCAAAATCATCAAAATCTGTTAAAATTATACAAGTAAAAAACTAATTGTCATTAAAAGCACGACAAGTTTAATTATTAAATTATAATATAAAAATTTTTATTAATCGAATACTTATATAAGAAAATTCGAAACATTTAAACATTCAAATTGATTAAATTATTATCAATTTGATTATTGCTATCTAAACATAACCTACTACATTATTTATAAAATGATCGTGTTTTAAATTGTCAGCAAAATGATTACAGAATACAAAGTAATTATTTTCAAAATTAATTATAAACCAATATCTTTGTACTTTCAAGATTTCAATTATGTATCTTTATAATCTGCTCTATTTTTATGTATAATTAACATTTTTAATGCTTAATATCTTTTTATTAATTATGGTAGAGATTTCTATTAATATTGGAAATTATTCTTATCAAATTATTGCTTTGCATAAATTTTTGTGTAAATGAAACAAGATAAGATACAGATAATAAAATATTTAATATTTAAAGCTTGTTTTGCTCTTTCATTTAAAGTATTTGAATATTTAATCAAATATATTAGTTAAATAAAATATACCAAGAAGCAATGAACTATAAAGTGTAAGTATGTGTCAAAGAATTAATTATCATGTTGTTTGTTTTAGGTTATGAAAAACACTTGGCATATCTTTATATCGTAACAGGCAATTAAAATGGTAAGCAAATTACCGCAAGAGTTTAGAAGATATAACCGAAATCGAAATCAGTTGAGACATATTTTTAAGGAAACTCAGCGTGTCCTCGAGGTTATAAATCTTGAGAATTTCTTTCCTGGAGGTATGTCAGTAATTAAATTGGGATTAAGAAATAATTATTACCCTTGATACAAAGATTAATCATTTAGACTCATTGATTCAACGGAATATTTTACCGAGGGGAAAGGCTTGTCAAAGATATGGTTCTCAATTGAGCACACACTTGTCTTAAAACTATTATTAGACTTTGATAATTATTATATATGAGTTCTGATAAATTCCATGTATTTTTTTATTTTTTATTTTTAAAGGTTAGGTAATATAAAAAACACCTACAAATTGTTTTTCAATGTTTTCTTTTTATATACATTATTACATATTATATTATAATAAAAAATTACTTTTATTTATCACGAATGACATTCAATTTATAATAGTTCTATGTATTTTTTAATATTTTTAATAGCTTTTATTTAATTATTGCTAATAATAATAATAATAACATATATCTTCAACATTTATTTATGATATGTAATGTACCTTTTTTTTTTTGCAGAAAATATTATTGATGAATTATTATCACCGTTAATTTATGACAAGATTACATATGTACTTGAAAACTGCCCTGCCATAGTTATTTTTGGGCAGAATACTAAAGCAAAAGCATCACTAGTCAATTATATATTATCAACTGATGTTCTGCCAGTTTGCACAGGTCAGTGGAGATGGATAAAAATTGCTTGTGGTCCAACAAATCATGTAAATCTCACCCTTGGCCTTGAATATGAAGTTGTAGAAAACTTACTGGCAAATGAGAAACCATGGGTTACTATTCCTACGGAAGACTTAATAGAATCAGGGAGTGTAGATCCAAACTGTCCAACTATACTTGAAATGAAATTAAATCAACCAGCACTGAAAGATGGTGTTCAAATATTTGTGGTTCCAGATTCAGGTTAGTAAAATTTATCAAAATTAAAATATATTGGATTCATAAAAGAAATTCTATAAATGTATAAATAACATGTAAATTTTTATAATATCAATAACAAGCCAATTTATTTCGAATTTTACCACTATTTCAATGTGTATATTTCTAACATTTAGCTAAATTATATTAATTTATCATTAAAATATAAATCAAATAATATCTTTATATATACATTATATTTAAGATCACTTATATATTTTGAAAAACAGAAGTGTTTCCATTATCCATTATTCATAATTTAGCAATTAATGTGAAAAATAAAAATACAGAAAATTTCAACAATTCCAATTTTATTGAGAATAATTAAGAAATACACGTGAAAATAATTATATATTTACTTTTTAAATAAATTAAATAAAAGTAGGAGTTTGTTATTACGAAAAAAAATAATTTAAATCCTAACATATTTAAATATTTTGTTATAATTAATAAAATACTAAATTAACGTTATTTTAAATTATAAATTTTTTTTTGAATTTTTATTTTTAGGTGCAGTACAGACACTGGCTAAAGGAGTGTTCAAAGTAATACCTATATTTCTCTATGCTTTAGGCGAACATCCTTTATCTAACGAAAATATGGAAGAATTAAAAAATTTAAAAGAAACCTATCCCTATAATCCAGTCCTATTTGTCTCTTCGTTAACGAATATAACCCTAAACAGTTTTGATGAAGATTTAACCAAGTCAGAGCAACATAGACTACGAAGTAAAATCGAATCTTGTGGATCAACCTCCATAAAGGAGATTTTCATAAGACTGACTTCTATACAGGATAACTCCACTAAATCAAGCTCTGCAGAATTAAATTGCGTAAAGGAAATTGACAATGGGCTGAATCTAGAGAAGATTAATTCGCTCGGCTTAACATGGCTTGATCAACTTACAGATTTGGGCTTCATGGGTGAGTCCATAGAAGTGGATCAAACCTTGTGGTTAACACACGAACAGTACACTCACTCCACTGATCTATTGGATTCACATAAAAATTTAGGTAAACGTTAAAATTATTAAAAAGAAAATTTTTCTCAATGCTAATGTTATATTAAATAACTATGAAGCTAAATACAATTAGATAATTATATAAATGTATAAATAAAAGTATTTATTTATTCAGAATTCACATTGTCACGTATATGTGACAGAAGGTCAGATTTTACACTACGATTATGATATGAGAGCGACTCAAATAAAGAACACGTAGGCATCGCGTAAACGAATGATCGCGAATCTTATTTCCGGTCTTGTAAATCCGCGTACTTTTTTTCGAGTCTTACTACAAAATAATATTTTATCCTTTAATTAAATTCGTGTGTTTGAATCATATTTTTGGTACATTGATTATTCGTGAAATTAATGCTAAAATTATGCTAGAATTACTTGGGATTATAATAAAAAATTACGAAAGTTGAACTTTTAAAAAAATATTAGTTACAAATTGTAACATTTTTTATAAAATGTTTGCTGTAATATTTCAAGCCATTTTTATACGTAGATGTGCAATATTACCTTCTTTGTAGAAAATTATTTGGATTTTTATTATGTAATAATTTAATAATGATATAATGTAAAATATTAGTCATTTTAAGTACTATAATTATCGATTCCATAGATGTATTAATTATAAATACTTTTATTTAATTGTTTAAGTAATTTTATTTAATTGTATTTGTTACCAACGAGACGTTAAATTTCGTTCAAAAATATAATACCATTATTAAGACTCCTTGTGCAAGGAAAATCTACAATAAGTTCTTAAGATTTACGTCAAATTGCAAACGTTAATTTTTGTTAGAAGCACACATTGTTCAGAAATGTGTACAGTATCAGTAACTAAATATTAATTAATATAATTAGTATAAGCTATATACGACTAGCAGATTCATTTATATAAAATAGAAATTATAAGAAGAGAATTATACAAATATATATTATTTTATTGCAGATCGAATCCTCTACTTTGTGCGCAACTGTTTACAAAATTATCTTGTAGATGTGAGCAACCACTTAAATGACGTGCATACGACCAGCCTACGAAAGTTCATACTTAGTGCTTTCGATATGGCGCGAGAAATTCAAATTACTCCTAAGCGAATACAATATGCTCAGCAGAAAGAGATTGAACTTTATGCGAATCTTATGAAGGTGGTCAATGCTAAACAGGAAGAACTCACTGAACTTATTCATAAGATCATTCAGGAGATGAAGGATGAAATTTTGCTAGCTCCGGATAACTTGAATCTCTATCACAATATTCCCTTCGACGATGAAGAAAGAGGCAAATGGTCAGCCACGGTGAGGGTAGCAACTACCGAGGTGCAAAGGCTAGTACTAACGAGATTAGGAGAACGAGTGGCCAAGCAATTAGCAACGTCGGTTAATTGTTTAAGAGATACATTTGTCGGCACGTTACAACGATGCCTGCTAAGTTTAGAGAAAAGCTATGACCATGATACTAGTCTTACGGGTAATATTCGTTTTTTATAATAATTTTTGCGCCATTTTAACGTTCGATTGAGAAAAATCACTTTAAAAGGGAAAATTAGTGTTAAACTTGTCGATTCGTATTTTTAATTGCAATTATTTTGTTTGCTAATTCGATTATACTGTTTGTGAAAAACGTATGATTAAGAAAACATTAACAGAATTATACCGTTCAACTCAATATGTGTCAAATATAATTGAAGGTTGCACAATGATTGTTGTAAAAAATTTATTTTTTTCTTTATCTTATTACCATAGTGTATAGGGTCTCAATTTCGTGATAATAATATTAATAACATATATATATATATATATATATATATATATATATATATATACACCGTTGAAATTGAAAGCAATTGATAGGTCTCAAATCAAATCCTCGCCTTAATTCCACAGCCAGCGATGCTCTGAAGCAAATACTTTCAGCAGCTTATAACGTGGAACTGCAAAACTCTTCACCCTCGCTCGTACATTCTTTCCTCGAGCGTATGCGCCAGCTATTTAAATCACTACCTCTGCCATGGGTACCCACGCCTATTCTTAACGCCTCCTGGAGGCGGAAGGCCGCTATAGATGTGCTTCACTCGCTAAGTGCCGCACGGCTCGCACGTACCATATCCACGCAATTCAGAGACAAGGTCAAGGCCTCGCACGACACCTTCCAATCAACCCTAAGGTCCCTCGAGAATCATTATTCGGGAAAACTCGAGAGAACCGAAGAACAAAGGATAGCTATCAGGAAGTATCATGCTCCAAGGCTAGCTAAGCTCGCCCTCGAATCCACCTCCATGAGTGATATGGTAAACATTTTTATATAAGAAAAGAATAAGAAACTATTCGCATGAATACTTCAATAGCGTCGTTACACAAAATTACCTTTAAGCACATTGGTGGAAGGGTGTGTTATTTTTTGTTGTGCACAAGGCAAAAGAATTTCTCAAATTTTTAATGGACAAAATTGTCATTTTCTGCTTGTTTTTTGATAAGAGCTGAGAGAAATCCTAAAAATGTGTATTTTAAAGTAATACTCTCAATCTGCTCAAATGGTAAACGAAAGCATCAAATTGACTCTGTTATAAAAACTTGAAATTAATAAAGATTTGTTCTGCATAGAATATAAGAAATAAACCCTTGACTTCCTCGAAGAGAAAACAACCGGAATACTTGCATGAAAAACGAATTTTGAACGGCAACGTCCTCGCTCTGAGCTAAAACAAACATTCCAGGTGAGATTCGGCATCCCTCACCAAGGGAAGGAGATTGGCCGTGGCCAGTATGGGGTGGTGTTCGCGTGCGACGGCTGGAGCGGGGCACCAGGACCGTGCGCCGTTAAATCGGTCGTGCCACCGGACGAGAAGCACTGGAACGACCTTGCGATGGAGTTTTATTACACGCGCTCGATACCCGACCACAAGCGCATCGTCAAACTCCGGGGCTCGGTCATCGACCACACCTACGGAGGTGCTTACGGTATGGGAGCCGCTGTGTTACTCATCACCGACCGCATGAGCAGAGATCTTTACTGTGGCATTCGATCGGGTTTGGGCTGGCTGGAACGTATTCAGATCGCCATCGACGTCCTTGAAGGCATCCGGTATCTTCACTCTCAGGTACGTGTACCTGCTTCTCCCGATACCTCTCAAGCTGACATATCATTCCCAGCGTACTGCATGCGATGTTTCGAAAGCTTGTGTTCCATAACGGCTTATTTAGAATTTTCATATTTCTATTATAAATGTATATTTTTTAATTATTCCACCACTTCGTTCGTTTGTTATTAAGAAAATTCAGTTAAAAATTTATCGATTATATTATTAATTACATTATTTATAATTGAAATTAAACGGAAGGTATTTTGTACGCCTGTTTCATTTGAATAAATATTGAATACTACAGAGGATTCGTACTATTTATCATATCAAAATGAAAATAATAAACTTGGCAAAAATTATTTTTAATGAATTTGAAATTACATGTAAATAAATACAAATACCTTCGGTTATTCTTATTCTTAATATTCGTACTGATAAAAGACACTGATAAAACCTGTAACATTTGCCAATTAAAGGCAAATTGTTTGTACGATTATATGTAGTGAAATGAAAAACGTCGATGGAACAACGGTATAAAATTTGATGTAGTAATAAGTAATCACAATTTATAGATTTTCGATTGCAACAAGAAGAATTTCAAATATTTTTCTTTGTCATAATTTGTGGTTAAAAATATCGTGAACGCATAAAAAAAGAAAGATTAAATAATCAGCAATGAAAAAGAGTATTTATTTTTGTAAAACTTCTCGAGCCTTTAAACATTTGATGTTAGACTGGAAAGTATTTCGATTTTAGCGAGTCCAAGAATTTATGAAATCTGAATCTACACGATTTAGCAGAAGTTGTCTTTGTGTCTGTTTTATTTTCAAATAAAAACTTGTAGGGCCTCGTGCACAGGGACATAAAACTGAAGAACGTGTTGCTGGACACGGAAAATCGAGCGAAACTAACGGACTTGGGGTTCTGTATAACGGAGGCAATGATGTCGGGCAGCATCGTCGGGACGCCGGTTCACATGGCCCCGGAACTTCTATCCGGTCATTACGACAGTAGCGTCGACGTTTACGCCTTTGGGATACTGTTTTGGTATATATGTGCCGGACATGTGAGGCTCCCCTATGCCTTCGAGCAGTTTCACAATAAGGAACAATTGTGGACAAGCGTTAGAAAAGGTACATTTAATTTTAATCAAACTCCTGTCATACTCGTTTTTTATTCTCGTGCAGGGAACCAATAATTGTTCCATTCAATGGAACATAATTATTAGGTACACTGTTAAGTATTTCATCGTGAATTGATTATTAATCATGAGAAAAAATGTTACAAAGCATCGTTAACAATTTTTGAGAGTGAAAAAAACTTTTATCGAACGTTGCATCCAATGAACTGTAATACTTTGAAAGAGCAATTCAAATCGACAACCATTTTCAGGCATAAGGCCGGAGCGGCTGGCTATTTTTGACGAAGAATGTTGGAATCTAATGGAGCAGTGCTGGGCAGGTGAACCATCGCGTCGACCGCTCCTGGGCGCCATTCTCCCTGTTCTCGAGTCAATACAATCCAAAGCCGAGCGCTGCCAAAAGTCTCAGCAACGCCATGACAGACACCCGGAATCCAGATCCGCATCGCCTCTCGAAAAGCCCGTTGACCCTCTGCCCAACGGCAAAACTATCCGCGGGAGCAGCAACAACAGCAGTTGCAACGTAAACAACAACAACGACAACGACAACCACAACAACAACAACAACAACAACAATAACAACGCTCTAACGTTGTTGGAGCCAAATAACCAGAGGGGTGAAGTAGCGCGTCCGCTGTTCGTGCCGAGTAGGCGTAAAAAACAAAATAACGCTGTCCTGCGCACTCCAAAACACCCGGGCTTTCACATGACTAACTTCTTTCACACGAGCGTTTGTTCAAATTTGTATATACAGATGCACGAATTTTATTGACACTTTCATTTTTTACTATTTCTACCTTACTATTACTACAACTGTTGCTTTTATTATTTTTATTACTATTATTATCATCGATCATCATCATCATCGTTATCGTTATCATCACCATCATCATCATCATCATCATCATCATCATCATCATCATCATCATCATCATCATCATCATCATCATTATTATTATTATTATTATTATTATTATTATTATTATTATCGTTATCATTATCATCATTATTATTGTTTACTTGCGATTGTTTTTATATTTTTTTGCGATCTTTTACGTTACTGGGATAGGAAACGTAGAGAAATTTTGTTATATGTCCCAAAGTTATTCGTTTATCTAAAATTCTTTATCCATTTCCTATTTTTTCTTAACAACTTTCTAGTGAAATTCACAAAAATAATTTCATCTTATATTAGAAAAATTATAGCTTCAAATTCACTTACACTCAAACAATATTTACATTTATATATAAACAGTGTAGCAGTTAGTAAGAATAAATAATATACTATCTAATGAATATGTTTTGACAATTTTGACTTTTTGAAAATGCTCCAGTGGCATTCTTTATAATTTATTAAATAAGTTAGCATTAATTTGCATACTATTGGTAAATTAAAAAAAAAACTATTTTAAAGAAAGTTTAAACTTCTGTTAACTTTAAATTCAACTATTTGAATAAAGATATAACAATAAAAATAATTGCTTGTCTTATACAATTATCAGTTAACCTAAAGATTTAAAAAACAATACAAAATCCATAATTCAACCACAAATTGAGAAAATTTAAGTGTCAGTAAAATAAAATATTTATCGAATCATACCATACGGTTAAAATACTTAGAAGATAAAACACCAAGATTTTTTTTTACTTACAAAGCATCTTATGAAAAAGAACTGAATTTTGATGTTTTATTTCTTAAATAGCATTAAAATTTACACTACATAAATAATTATAAATTTAACGGTAAAATTGACTCTATGTCTATGACACAAATATTAATTGATATTTAATTTATTTATATTAACTAAGATGGATTCTTTTTTGCTAACTCATTCTTCTGGTTTTTTTTTTTTTTTTTTTTAATTAAAATACTTTATTATTTATTTTGTTTGTATATTTTTCAATTATTTCTGCTTTAGATGCAAGATGCTTCTAGTTCTGATTGTGCACATTCATTACTTTTAAATTAAATATTTTCCCAATATTTTACTTTTTTTTAATATATCGATAAACAATAATACAAAATTGGTACTCTATATTATTAATTAAAATATTTTACTTTTACAATTGATAAAATGTAAAACACTTAAATTTAATAAATTAGAATTGATAAATTTAGACAAATAACTATGTAATCCTTGCTAAATAATTTTAGATTTTTAAATAGGATTTAAATCATAACTGCAAGCTCTTTAAACATTATAAAATCATAAGTAAAGACTTTTTCTATCGCATTAATATAAGTATATGTTTGTTTATTCAACCACATGTGCTAAAAATATTATCATCAGTATTCATTAAATACTAGTATTTTCTCATAAATTGATACCAATGACAAAATAAATTGCATAATTTATTGTATTTCTTGCGCAATACTAATAAATTTTTTCACATTTATTTATAGAAGCTTTGATTGCATAAAAAATATCGATGGTGCATAGTAATGAATTTATCGAACAAATGTATGTTGTTCTTGTTAAACACTTTACAGTATCTTTTTATATTTGTATAAAGTTTATGAGCATTTTTTTGTAAATCAAAACCTAATATATTAGATTATATAAAATACGTCAAGAGAAAATAGATATTATATTGTTAAAACAACATTATTGTTATGAAAAAAAAGCTTGTCGATATTTTTAGTTATCATCATGTTGCGGTGCTAACTGAAATACTAATGGACGACATGAAAGCGAGAGGCAAGCGCTAATTTGTAAATTTATACAGGTATATCTATGTTAAAAAAAATAATAAAAATTTTTAATCAGTTTTGTACTCGCTATTCGTCCATCGTATTCTTTTCCAGTCATTTTTTGCATGTGTTTGTGCTATTTTTGTAATTGTACTAAGTTAATATTAAGTTTAAAAAAAGTATCTTTTTGTATGTATAAGTATATGAATAATTTGTTTAACCTTAAATTTTATTTTAATAAAAGCCAGATTTTTGTGTATTATTACAGAAAATATCATTAAATTATATCCTTTGACTGTTTTTGATTGATTTCTAAGAGTTTGATTTCAATAAAATATGAATTTACTATTATATTAATTTATATAATTTACTATTAATAAACTATTAATTAAAAAACCGATATCCGTGTTTAATATTAAAGTAGTGTAAAATTAATAGATGATTTTTATCTTAATATGAAATTTATTTAGAATAACTACATACGTATAAGTAAACCAACTTATAACCACTTAAATTCAGCTCTGAAGTATAAGATATCAACAAATACAGTTATTCCAAATTTTTTTTTCAATTAAATTTCTTTTGTAGTGTTATCATTGAGAATTCCTTTATATTTTAATTTTAAAAACTACTAAATAATAAGCACATTTCTTGTTGAATTTTATGTTACATTTGTTACGTATTCTATGTATTTTATATACAGAAATTCTTAATTAATATTATATCCTATTAATTTAAAATTAAATTTTATTTTATTCAAATATTTTACTAAAATTATGAAATACAAAGTTAATTCTTTTTTCTTCTTTTCAGATTACCAAACTTACTCTATAAAGGAGAATAATCATCACTAAGAAATGGAAACCAATGACAGCAACAAATATATACTATTTATTTTTATAAAAAACAAGTAATCACTAAGACAGCTATATATAGTCACCTTTTAATATAAATATAAATTGTATTTGTATTGTAAAGTATGGTTTCAGTTCTGAAAACTGTTTTTGCAGTTTCATAATAATTTATTACAAGCAAATAATTACTTTCTTTACTTACGTTACATATAAAAATATATTTTTTTACATACGCAAAAGTTATAAATATTGTAAATACACAACAATGCTTAAAATTACAAATAAGTCTGTGATAGCTCAGTTAGATTGTAAATTCTGAGCCAAGTCAGTGAATTAATTATTGTGTAAAATCCTAGAGGACTGATTAGAATATTGAATTAAAAGGAAAAAAAAACTTTATATTTTTATAGTTTATTATCATGTTAAAAATCTATTTAAGTAGTAATATATATAATACATAAGCATATGAATAAATATTTTAGTCTTAAATAATCTGTTCAAGAATCATATTTCAATATCTAAAGTATGTTTTGCTTTTTCTAAATCATGTAGAAATTTATAAAATTGACTTAAATTCATCTCTGTAAAAATAGATTTTGTCTTGCCATCTTCATTATAAAGAAATCTCATTTGTAGGAAATTTTTTCCAACTTCATCAGTTCCGCTACTTGCTACGGTCACTAAAATGTATTATAAATTATTTTTTAATTAATATTATATTTTTTGACTTATTCTTATTTCATATTTTTCTCATACTTTGTACCATTTGTTATAAATAAAAAATTTCTTTTTAATTTTGAATGCCTTAACCATATTTTTTATACAAATAATGTACAAGTCGAATCTTTATAAGATATCAATTAATTAATGACAATATCATCCAATGGAACAAACAGTTCTTCGGAAGAAACTTACTAGACTTCATTAAAATTAAAATACTTTACCAGTTTAATTATATTTATCAGTTGATAGCTCTTATCAAATTTATTTATGTTACCAAACAATAATTAACACCAACATTTATAATTAAGTGTTGATAATTTGAACAAAATGTTTGAAAAACAAAATTATTTTATAACGCAAGCTACATTTAATATTTTTCAGAAACTTCTTTTATTTACTTTATTTAAAAAGTAATATATTTCGTGTAGCTTTGAAGTAGGTAACCTTTATATAAATACCTCCAAAACGCCAAGAAACATCAACAAATGTATTCACTGATAAATCTTCCATTTTTTAATTAAATAAACACTATCATAATGGTCTATCTTAGTTTTTAAACTCAATCATTGTTTAATTCTTTTCGTAAATAATTTTAGAATATATTACCAATGACTATCCGTCTAAAAAATTCATAAAAATTTAAGGTTATAATGTTATATACATACATGAGAATTGACCGAAATAATTACTTAGAAGAAAGGCTTAAATACGTTACTTAGAAGTTTACTTTTAATAAAATATTATAAAGAATTGTGATTATAATCAATCACGTATGTCAAAATTATGTATTTGTCATAAATTTTAACCATTTGAAAAAATCTGAGATCTACAATTGCTTTCTAAGAAATAATAAAAATAAAATAGTGATTAAACATTAGATTAATCAATTTTCATTTGACAATTAACATTTATACCAGATTTTTAAAATGAAATATCATATGCCGAAAATTAATAACAAATAAATGATTCAAAAGAAAGGTATAAGAGGTAAGTTGTAAAAAAGTTAGTGTCAACGATTTAATTGTATTTTTAACAATAATCCTTATTTTTTATTTTTTATTATTTTAATTTCAAATAGAAAAACAATTATGTTTACATAAACGTAATTTTTCAAATCTATAGATACATATATATGTTTATATATATATTTTATAAACATAAAACAAAATCAAAATGTAATAAATATTCTAATATAGAACATATTTTGTAAATATATAAAATAAAATGTGAACTCATAATTACAATTTTAAAAAAGAGAATATTTAGGATATATTTATTTTTTTATTACAGACTGTGGATATATTGAAGATAGAAACACTTAACTATCAACAATTGAACTTCATAATTCAAATAGAATTCAAATTAATTTTATCAAAATAATAATTTGTAAGGTGAAATGAATTCAAATTATATTAAGTCGTTAAAAAATATTTCATATTTTTGAATTATGTAACACCAAGTTAATTTAGTCTGTATAATGTACAAAAATTACTGTTATTATATTTAAGTTATTGATATAAACTTACTAGAAAAATGCTTAAAGAATATTTTCTACAAAACTGTGCCGAAGAACTTAAAGATATAATTAAAGATCCTGATGAATCTAAGTTCTTTCCCATTTATGTCGAGTAAGATAAATTTCCCATTATAAATATAAATATCATTTAATTTTCAATTAATTAGATTTGACCAATCATTACATGTTTGATGATTTAATAATAGTTTAATAATCATTTTCAGTTTTTTTATACTTTTTAATGATGATCCGGAAAAAGCAAATAAAATTATGAAACAACCAAGGCAATGTTTGCCATTATGTGATTCTTCAGCTATTGAAGCTCAAAAAGAACTTGCTGAACCAAATCAAATAGTGAAGAAACAGGTATTTACAAACTATTTTAAATTTTTGCAATATTTAAAAATTCAACTTTTATTCTACAAATTATTGAAAACTGTTAATAAATGATAATTATAATTATATAGATTCGAACAAGAATACATGGCATAACTAATAGAATTGATGAAACAGATATTGGACATTTAATTTTAATTACAGGTTTTGTAATTCGAATTTCACAACCATCAGCAATAATCATTGCTAAGCATTTATTATGTAAAAAGTGCAAACACATCACTATTATCAAAGTATATAACTAAAGTAATACTCTTATAAATTTCATAGTATTTTGTTTAATAATAGTTTTGTTGTTACTTAGTTAGAATGGGAAAGAGATAAATTTCCAGATGTAAGAGAATGTGAAGCATGTAAGAGAAAAACTTTACACCCAGAGACTTCATTACATCATAAAGAATATGTAGATTATCAAGAAATAAAAGTTCAAGTAAATGCATCAACTTCATAAAGTTACATTAGTTTTAAAATAATTAATATAAAATAGCTGTTACATTATCTAATACATAATGTATTTGAAATTACTTACAATTAAGTAAATCATCATTAATCAGTTTCATATATATATATATATATATATATATATATATATATATATTTATTTATTTATTTACTGAATACGTGTTACAGCCTAAGTATAAAAGCATTAATAATTAATGTTAACAATCCTCTGAAGTATAGTTAATATAATAAATTATTACATGGTAATAAACGTGCTAAATAATTGATTTATAATATTTTTATATAAATGAAATATGCATATATACTTAATAAGGGTAATTTTGTAATATGTTAAAATTAATTTTATTCTAGATTCATTTGTATATAGAAAAAATTTGTATACCTTTATTATCATTATTAATTTGTAAAAATCTAAATAATATTTCGATTCAATGTTACACATTGATAATGAAAAATATTTAATCTATATTTTACAAAGAAAAGCTTATTTAAAAATTCACGAATTATATCCATTAGAAGAAATCATGTTTAAAGCAATAAAATAACTCTATTTATTTATTTATTTATTTATTATAATTGACTAATGCTTTTAATAGGACAAATCTCAAAACAATAGCTGCAGTATGACAATGGCTGTACAAGTAATTTTACTTGAAGACTTAGTTGACAAATGCACATCAGGAGATCATGTTAATATTTGGTACATAGACAATTTCTTTTATAATAAAGAATATATTTGATAAAGTTAACCAAGAATTTGATTTATAAGTTATTAATTAATTTGATTAAAAGTGGTTTTTTAGTCAGAAAATGGGGAACTTTTGTTGAAGGTCAACGTCCTCTGTGTACAACATTTATGTTGGCCAATAGCTTATTGGTTCGAAAAAAAATTGCAGAATCAGAATTCTGTAAAAATGAAGTAACAAAGATTTTTAGCAATTACTGGAAAGACTATAAAGATAAACCTCTGGAAGGCAGAGATAATATTGTTGCATCAATATGTCCTCAAGTAAAAAAAAATTTCTGAACAAACTTTAAAAAGACTGTATATAAGATGTCGTAAAAATATTTGATAATTAAATTATTTTCAGTTGTATGGAATGTATTCCTTGAAATTAGCATTGGCTGTTGTTTTGGCTGGTGGTGTAGCAAAAGTTAACGCATCAGGTTTTTACTTTTTAAATTAAAAAATACTTGAATGTCACCAAATATATAAAATAATTAATTTTGTTCATGTTTTATAATAATAAATAAAGGAACAAAAGTAAGAGGTGATATACATTTACTGTTATGTGGTGATCCTGGTACTGGCAAATCTCAAATTCTTCGAACAGCATCAAATTTGGCAAATCGATCAGTTTTAACAACAGGAGTCGGAAGTACTGCTGCTGGTCTTACAGCTGCAGCCATTAAAGTAAGTTTTTTTTAAACATAAATCTATTATTATAATATAAAAACTCTTTAAGTAATTTTTTATTAAAAAACACCCTAAATAGTCGTTTTGCTTTATTATTATTATTATTATTATTATTATTATTATTATTATTATTATTATTATTATTATTATATAAAACGATATATATAGTCAATACTATTTATATTATTTTTCCTCGTGATTTTGTAAAAATTAACTTGTAAAAATATACTTGTGAAATGAAATAATAAAAAAAGAATTTGTATTTAAGTAAATGTTATTTCTTCGCATAATAGTTCAGAAATTCAATTAGAAACATCGTGTACAACAATTACGCTTAATTAAAATATTTTTAAAATATTTCGGTCGGTAAATAATATTTTCTATAAGTTTTTAGTGAAAATGTATATGACAAATATAAATTACATAAAAAAATTATGACCTTAATTTTTTAAGTTCGTAATCCTACAAATATAAATATTGAGAGGGTTCATATTGTTTTATAACTTCGATTTTGCATAGTAACATTATACAGTTTATTTAAATAATATATTAACTTTCAAACATTAGGTTAAACATAAAAATCAAAGTTTAACAACTTGCGTTTTAGGATTCGGATGGTTGGCATTTAGAAGCTGGAGCTTTAGTATTAGCTAATGGTGGTGTTTGCTGTATCGATGAACTAACAACAATGAGCACCAATGATATGGGATCTATTCATGAAGCAATGGAACAACAAACTATATCCATCGCGAAAGCTGGTTTGATCAGTACACTTAATTCTAAATGCACAGTGATTGCAGCTATAAATCCTGTTGGTGGTAGATTTGTGGATGGTGAAGAGGTAAAAATGAGAATTGGTGCTCCACTACTTTCCAGATTTGATCTTATTCTTTTTCTGAGGGACACTCATGATCCACAATGGGATGAATTGGTTTCAAGTCATATTCTTCAAAGTGCGATGCTTGATGGCGATTACCAAAACCAAATGTAAGTTTATGTAAGAATTTACAAATTATTTTGAACCCATTTGTAATGAAAGCAACTTCACACTGAAAAATTATTTGTTAATAATTTTTCAAATAAAACTGTATATAACAAGTTTATCCATAATTTTTCAGTAAAAGATAAAATTAAAGTATGATGTACTTGGATAATCTGTAACAATGCAAATTTAAATACATTTTTTAAATGTTTTAAATTACTTACATTGAAATTAAATACTTTTATATTAATCAATCCTTAATTTAAATATACCGTTTTCTCAATACGCGTAACTGAATCGTTTTAACATATTGCATTCCAATTAATTTAAGTTTTGCGCTGGTTAATATAATAACATTCTTTAAATAACTACATGCTTTTAATATAAGAATCTAGTACGTGATCCAATAATTTTGAATGTATGATTTCGATTTTGTAGAAATTTGGAGAATCATAAAAATTACTTTGGGTCTGAAAGCATGAAGAAAGAAGACACAAATCTCGACACTTCTTTGGAGAACACAGAAATGTAAGTTCTTTGATCAATAGTAATAATGAAAATAAGTTCTTAGTAAAATAAAACTATGCTTTTTTTATTTAACAAAATGTAATGGAACTTATTTATGATTCAATTTAATTTAAAATTAGTAAATATAGTACAAAATTTAGAATGATGTAAATAAGCATTGTTTATATATATAACTTATTAAATTTAAATTCTCTCATATCTCTTTTTAATTGTTCAACAATTCATAATTTTTGCGATGCTTGAAATTTTTGTATTCTCTGCATGTAAGTTCTTCGTGTACTTTCGCAATATCTTTAAAATTTTAGGAATTTTGTTGCTGTTGATTAATCCCTAATTTCACTAATAACTTCATTAAGACAGTTTAATTTAGAAATAAATAATAATAGTCTTATTTTATCTGACAATATAATACAATAATATAAGTAATTAGACGTTTTGTATTAAAAATACTTTGAATGTTACGTGTTACTGCAACTTAATTATTCAAACAATTTTAGAAATGATACAGATAATTTGTTCACTATAAAAACCAGCGGCTTGTGGAACGTTAAAACCTTGCGTGAGTATTTGGCGCATATACACACCTTTAAACCCTCCATGTCGAAAGAAGCTGAGAAGATCTTATGCGCAGTATTCTTGTATCATAGGCAAAGCTCTGATAGACAACAGGATCGAACGACCGTTCGCCTAATGGATAGCTTAGTCAGGTTTATCAACTTGTTTTTTGTTATAAAAAAAGTTTTATCTAATATATTATATTGAAAAACCTTGAAAAACCCATATATAAAATTTGCAGCAATTGCATTTGCAAAAATTAAAAATGTCTGAAAATAGCTTGCACGTTTAAAATTCATTGCTAATTATTTTTTATTATTTCATTGATCATGATTTTCAATTTTGATTTTTCTCTCGTTAACACTGATTAATAATCTTAATTAATAGAAAAAAGTATAGTTTTTTAAAGTAGCTAATGGTATTTTATACTAATACTTATTAAAAATAAAATAAATATAATATCAAGAAGCTGAATAATAGAAAAATATAAAATAAAATTTAAACTTCATAAAATAAAAATCCCTTTAAGAACTTCTTCATATAAAGAATATCTTTAGGAAACATGTTATATTAAAGATATAAAAAAAAGTTGGCGACTGATAATAAAGTTTAATTTTAGATTGTCAGAGGGACATGCTAAACTTATGTTTAGAACTGAGGTCCTTGTGATGGACGCAATTTTCGCTGCAGAGTTGATAAATTTGAGCAATGAAAAAGGCAAAGAAAGTTTTAAATTTCCTACCGATCCCATGTCTACGTACAAAAAGAACGGTATGAAATAAAATATACAAAATTGATTAAATACACAAGAATTAAATAAAATGTTCAAATATTAGTAACATTTTGAAAATATTTTAATGACTTTGACTTAGTTGAATACAAGAAAAAGAGATTTTTAGTATAATACATGGCAAATATTAGAGCCATAAAAAAATGTAAAAATTATTTATATTACAGGTGCTGAGCTACTCAGTATGCTTAATTTGGATGACCTTGTGGAACTTTTATGATAAAAAAACATAAACAATAATTAAATGTTTTAATTATGAATAGCATAATTATAGTTCTTTGAGGCATTCAAAAAAAGTAAGGTGAGTATATAATTTTAATTTACATATAATAAGAAATATTTTATAATTTATTTTTTAATTGTAAATTCAACAGCAAAAAATCAAACTTAAAGACTAAATTATTATTCCACTAATTTTGCAGCATTCATGTGATAATACTACAATATACATTTCCTTCAAATTTTCATAGAAGTTTTTTTTCTTAAATACTAAGGTATATACAACACAAAATATGGAATGCTGTTGTAATACGAGAAAACATGATTGTTTACAATTTAAATATTCGATTACAAAAAAACAATAATAATTGATATAATTTATAGAATTTTGTATAATATTAAAAATATTCAAAGGAGAGAAGAAGAGACAAAAACATACACACTACAAATATGTAGAATATATAATGCGCGTAAAACGTACAAGAGCAGTGAAATAAAACTCTTTACATTACGTTTTCTCGTCGCAACAGACAGACACACCTTTTCATTTTAGTGCACAAAATATCTATTCCATTTCTTTCTACATCAATATTTTCTTCTTGCAAATGTATTTTCACTTTGATGCACATATTTTTTTGCTTTTATCGATGTACACACTCACATTTAAGAGTAAATATATGCTGAAAAGAAAATATTTAATATAAATGAATGTTCACTTCATAACTCCTAATCAACAAGCAATAATAATAGAAATATAATAATACGTAATTATGATTTCATATGCATTACTTCATAAATAAAATACAAAATTTGAATTTAAGAGCTTATTCTATTTTAAAACGAAAAATTATAGTTAAAATGTAATATTATCTGTTTGGCGATATCAAAGAGCAAGAAAAATTTAATGAAATGATCAATTCTTTTTAGACATAATATTTATAACTTTTGATGTAGAAGTTCTTATATTAAATCAATATTGTTTTACTTTCATGAATAATAATTCCAATAAATGCGTATTTAGGTATATTAAAATATAAATTTTAATGATGAAATTTCTTTAAATACACATTTGTTCTAAAAAATTTTGATTATATATTTCAATTTCAAAACTGTTTAATTTACTAAGTTTGTTATAATTTTACAAAATTTTGAAATTAATGTAATACTTATATATGTATTATAAATATATATACAGAATTCGTCTAAAAAATCATCTTAAAAATAATTGCAATATTCTTAAATTCCTTGAATTTATCCTCTTACAGATGCACGTGATGTACCTTCTAAGTCAAACCTATTTATATATTATTCAAACTCGATTTTTAAAAAGTAAAAAATGACTCACTAGAATTTAAATTGTAATAATTACGAATTTTTTACTCTAAATGAGTGAATGTTGTACTTAAATAACTAGTATCCCAATATTAATTTTATATCCATTCAATTTACATACAAATTAAAAAGTTATCAAAAAAATATGATGAAAGATGTCTTTATGAAACTTTGAATAGAGCACTTCTTAGCGAATAACTACTATTACTTATTATTACATTTATAAAAATATTACTACCTCAAAGTTAGAGAATAAGATTATGACTTTTTAAAAATTATAAATACAATAAAAATACAAAGTTCAAAATCATAATTTTACCTTAAAAATAACGAAAACTACGTTAATACTGATATGTCATTAATAGAAGCTGAAACTCTCTAACTAAGAGCTTAAAAGGAATTTTTATTTCAATCGAATAAATTTTGACAAAAACCTGAAACAGCTGTTATTTCTTGCTTTCATCTGATCTCTCTCTCCCCGGTTTTTTTTAGTACACTAATAGCGCGGCTGCGTCATGTTATTGACTTGAGCACGAACGGCGGTTGCTGCAACGTTTGATGCAGCATTTTGCACATGCTCGCTTCCAAAGAACGTCGTAGTGAATTCATCCTGAGCTTTAGAGAAGCTGGAACCCGAGCTACGATAGATCCGGTGTACCTAAGCAAATTAAATTTATATCGAATATTTATAATTGTACAAATTTCTTGTTTACACTGAAAACTCACTGTATATGATAACTATTTTACGCCGAAAAATGCTTTGAAGTATAATATAATTTTATTTTTTATAAAATTACTTATTTTATTTACTTTATTTTTAATAAAATTATTGAGTCATCGACTCGCGAATTTATTGTATTTTTTGTTTACCGATAAAGGGAATCTCAAATTATAATTTTGACACACGCTTATCATTTATAATAAAACATTTCTAAAATAAAATGTCACAAACTTGGAATAAAATTTTGGCGTATTCTTAACTAAAATTTCGGTAAGAATAATGATATTCTTCTGATGTATACAAGTGTTTGGAATTTAAAGAAAACTGTAATGAAATTATACGCTTAAATTAACTTTGAACTACTTTTATTGTAAGTAATAATAAAAGATTTAGAAGGATATCTAACATATAAAATAATATTAAAGTAATGATTATCACTATTTAGATATATATTCTTAGATATGTATTTGTCATTGTTAAGAAATATTTTTACTTTCTAGTAAAAAATTTAGATAACGCATTTTAAAGTGAAGGAGAAGTTTCATAGAAAGTGCTTATTTATAATGCATAAACATTAAATTTATTTCTTTTTACCTTTGAGAGTAGTATAATATCACCAACTGCTGCTACAATAAATGTTATTGCAATAAGAAACAAAAGAGTGCCTACAAACTTATCTTTTGCTGACGATTGAAATGTTGAGATGGCTGTAATGATACCACTAAAATAGAAACATTATTATATAAAAAATATATTTATAAGCTTTAAAATAATATTTTTAAATTCAATCTTGCACTTTTACCATGTTCCACATCCAGGAATTCCAATACTTTGGACAACTGTTACTACTACTTGAAAAAAGAATACAAAGAAAAATACCATAAAGTTGAAGGAACTATCATCTCTGAGAAAAAAGAATAACCAATTTATTTTTTACATAATAAGATTTTTGTTCAATTTCATGCGTATTATATTTACATACTTGAATGCTTGATACGCTGGTCTAAACCAGCAGATAAATGAAAATGGCGTAAAGAGAATGAGATAAAGAATACCCAGTCCAAATATTGTGAAGTAACCGTAAGCCAACATCATGGCAAAGCCACCAACTACGTTTAATATTAATACCAATCCATGAACTAAAAAATATTTAAAAAATGAACAAATCAAAGTTTTGTCAAAAAAAAAAAAATCATAAAATTAATAAACTTAAAGTAACTTACATATCCATAAGTAATATAGTTGATGAACAATTTTCTGAAAATCAGTTTTTATTTCAACGTCAATATCTTGATAAAAACAAGGCTGTACACAACATTTTTCAGATAATGGTGGCCAATTGTTTCTCCTTGCTACAAATAAATATGTTTCAAAATAAACAGATAAATATTGTTTCAAAGTGTAAGAACTTTTTTTGTTCACTTACGATAATAATGTGTGTTGCTCATATCTTGTTCATTTCTTTTCCATGCCTCGTTTGGTGGTTGCTAAAATATGTAAAAATGGAATTATTAATTTCCAATTGTTTGGTAATATTTATTGCAAATTCAAGCTTATCCTTTGTTTGATTTTTCTGATATTTTAATATGGGTTTTACTTTACTTTATGATTTCATTACAATTAAATAATATATTAATACAGTATGTAATTTTAAGATAGTTATGTAAAATCACAAGCCCTTATCAATAACTACAAATTTTACAATTTGAATGAACTATATTTAAATATCTTAAATATAAACATTAAATAAAATCTAATTTGTTTCTTTGAAAAACAGATTTAACAATACGTACACTTGTGGGTGAGAAAATAGCACTGCTAGATGAAGGAATATTTTGCTGTGGACTACGAGAATAATTTGGCGGTGGAGCTTCCTGACTCGATGTTTGTAGCATCGCAGGCTGCTGCGCCGAAGTAGCTGTACCTCCATATATAGGAGGATTCGAGGCACCCCTAACTTGTGTGTTAGTTCCTCCTGGTTGGTCAGCAAATGGATTATAATCTTCGATTCCTCTGCTTGGAATTGAACTTGCTGCTTTGCGTACTGCTGGATCCTACAAAAAGTATGTATTGATTAATTATTAAATTTGATCCAGCACTAAGAACTGCCAATCTGTTGGTATATTATAAGCCAATAAATACAACGCAGAAAAATAATTATTAAAAAAATATTATAATTTCTCGCACCATTCTATGATATTTATTTTCAATTTAAATATTTTATATTTTCAAAATTGCACCTAACATGCATTTATAATGTAGACTTCGTTTCAATTATCTAATCAAATTTTATATTTTTATTTTAGAAAATTTTTATAAGCTTTTTACGAGTATTTGTACATTTTCTTCTACGAGCTTGTATAGGTATTTATACAAATATAAAATATACGTATTCATGTTTTTTAGAATAATTTTATCATTATAAGAATGAAATTTTCAATAATTATAACATTTTTTATATTACACAATAAATAGTTTTCAAAAAGAAAATCGTAAAAATTAAATTAAGAAAAATTTTAAGCTTTCAATGAATAATAGATTTTTAATTATGTTCTTTTAAGAATAATACATAAATTATACTTTATGAATAAATTTTTATGTACATAACTTATCAACTTTTCAAAAACAATAAAAACAATCACCATTACTATTATACATTTATATGTAATTTAAATACTTTGATGTCGATGATTGTTAATTAAAAAGGAATACAAAGCATACGTTGTTGGTGTGTTCTCAAAAGAAGTAAATATACAAATTATATTTTTCTGAAATACTGTTATAAAATTAGTAAAATACTAAGTTTAAACGTTTGATTTCATTGAATACATCAGAAAGTAAAAATGAGTTTTGTTTATTCTAGAACAAAATTTAATATTTTATGAATATAATTATAAAAACTAATAATTAACATTGGGCGCTGTAATAAACAATTTGTTACCGCTACAATTACATAAATAGTGCAAGTTTTTTCATTAACTACTTTCATACTTTTCACTAAACTTGTTTGAATTATTGAATTGTAACTCAAAAAAAAAAGTTGGCTCTCATAGAATTGACGTCTAGTGGTATTAAATAATGAAATAAAGAAATTTTACTACAAAAGTTGATTTTTTTCATAAGTATTAGAAACACTTCCAATGGAATATTAAAAGAGAACAGCGCAATTGCGCTGATTCTAAAACTCTATATACAAATTTCAAATGTACGTCGTATCGATAATTATCCAATTTTTACCAAGTATAAAGTGAAATAAAAAATTTGTAAATCATATAAAGCGCTTCTGCAGTTCTAACTGTGAAATGCCGTTGAGAAACCTAACCTGCGGTTTCATACAATATTCCAATCAACGGCCAGACCTTTTGGAAGCCCACGTATGGTATATTACGTCTTCTTATCGCAGCACCTAATTATGCGTACTTCAAACCACTTAATTATTATCATGGGCAATTGAAAATTCATCATTTGTAGCGTACGTACACGCGACATTAGCTTTTGCAAAAAAGTAAAACTCAACAGACCGTGGCTTAAAATTTGGATAATGGAAACTAGAATAAAGCGTAGAAATGTCATGGAAATGGGTGAGAAAAACTCACCGCGAAGGGATCGTTAACGTTGGGCTCGCCGAAGGGATTTTCGTCGAAGCCCGACATCTTGCTGCTGCTGATCGTCACCTCCTTGTCGGCGTCTCTTAGCTTATATTAACACGATTCGACTTCTGTCGTATTTACAATACGTGCTCAAGCTCTAAAAACCAGAGCATAAATATCCTCCTTGGCGCTCACGCACGCACACGCGCACACTTCTTTTTACCCAAAAAGACAAAAATACACGGCCCTCGGATTCATTGCTTATTCCCTTCTTTATTTTCCCACCTCGTACGACTCCTTTGCTCCTTTTTTCTGCTTCCTTGCGCACCACAGATGTACTCGCTTAAAGCCACAACCGTTCGCCACTCGAGGGCTTTAAATGTGTTTCCGCGTGCGCACGTACGTATGCAATGACAAGAAACTATATGCATAAACAATATTAATCAGTGCATTGTTGTAATATTGTACTGCCATTGCGCATGAGTTGATACGGTACATGACGCAGTGCTTGTATTATTTATAGTATATACATATATAATTATGGTGTACGTGTGTTGCGCGTGCGCTATATACAGCGTTTGTTAATGCGTACCCGGTGACAATATTCGTGTTCATAGATAAGCGGTGATTCGAACGTTAGACAATGTAATATATTTCACTACGTATGGATAATAGTTTATAGTTCGTTCGACGTACGCGTTGCTAAAAGAGAAAAGTACCATTATACTGTTTAGCGAATTAGTCGATAACAGAAACATCAATAATTAGATCTTAAGTTGTCTATTTTCACCGTACAATTTTAAAAAATTCGAAACGAAGAAGCTTTGTTACAAATTTTCATAGCTGATATCTTTTGAAGTGTTATTAATTGCATTCATTTGAAGCTGCAAGAAAAATTCCTTCCTATATGCGTTGATACCTATATACGTTATACCTTTTGAATAAATTCATAAGTTGATAAATATTTATAATGCTGTTGAAAAGCCAAGTTCTATCCAACAATATGATAAAGGTGGATACGCAAAGCGTCAAAGGCGCGATTCTACATTTATTCAATTTTTAGAGATCCCATGTATCACTGGTACACGCATAAATTCAACGCACTCCAGAATTAATAGAGAAAATATTACAAAGTGATATATTGGTTAATCATCCTGTCGAATTATTATTGTTAGGTAAGTCGCATTAATATCCGAGACACGTAATAATTCTAATTGCAAAGATGGAAGCGCGCGAGATTTTAAATCTCATTGCATTTAATGCATTTCTATAAGTAGTTTTTGTATTTCAAAATACGGCGATTTAATTTGAAAGTTTCGAGGATAATAAAACAAGGATGTTATGATACTGAGACTTTTCAAGCTTTAAATCTGGTGAACAGCTGAATCGACCTTCTGACGACGCTTTCGGCTATCGCATGGAAAATACGTAATTAAACAAACTAAGGATTAGATAAAATATGTAACTCTAATGAGAGGATCTAGAAACTCGTAAGTCATCATTTTAGTTGATTTATGAGTTCCATCGAACTCGACATTAACCCGAAAATTCATCCTTTATTATCTAGCGTAGGAGAGAAAATACGTAAAACATTTTTAAAATTAATGAAAAATAAATAATTTAATTGTCATTTTCATTTTGTTAATGGATAACAGAGAGAATTATAAATAATGATAGGAGCTTTTACATTACGTGTAAGGTAATCTTTGAATTATTTGGAAGTACATGGAAAAGCGAATGTGAGATCAGATATAAAGTGAAAATATCCATCAAACCTTTCGTTTAGTGAAATAGAATGCAAAATAAAGTATTCTATCATTTATCAATTTTTATTATCGACTATGTGAATAAAATATCGAAATTACACATTGTTAAAACGCTAATAAAAAAAAAAAAACAAAACATGAAAAGAACGTTATTTATTTTTATCTTATTTTATCTTATTGAGTAAAAAAAATCAATTATACTTTACTATTTACTTAAGTATTAAAAATGTGATAAGCTCAAAATTTACGTACTCCAGTTGATGTATTAAAAAAAGACTTTTTATTCTAATTAATGTTTCTTTAAATGTTATTAATAATCATTTATTTCAATGAAAATTATACTTACTTATTTTAGGAAAATTTTACTCTTCGTAATAAAACCTCAACCCGAGTAAAGGTTTGTTTAATGCGGTTGGTGAAAATATTCTTCTTTTATATAAATAACTATGTAATAAAATAATGATAATTACCTTGGTGTCAGTTTTGAAGATATTTACTTCTAAAATACCATGACTACTTTTTCTAACTGAAAAGTATAGTACATTATTAAACTATCATTACATGAAATGTGTAAATTAAGGGTTAGAGGCTTATGGATATAGTCATGATTAAGTGCTCGAAACATTACTATTTTTAATTACAAATTACTGTTGCAAATATTATTATTAATTTCAAGTGTTTGAGAAAAATAATAAACGATAATAGTATTAAATAAATAAGTGCCACTGTAATTGGAATAAAATTTATGAATAGTTATTACTTTTCTTACATCACTGTATTTTCTCTGTACTTGCTTATTTGTATTCTGAGCATCTATATTTAAATTAATTTTTATTATTAATATTTATATTTAATAATACATAAATAAGTTTTTAATTAGTTAGCAGTTATACAATTCCATAAGGGTTACAGAAATGATGATATTTGTTTTCATCGTATATTGCACTGTGTAAAAATAAGGATTTATAGGTCCTTTTAATTCCATGCCTGTTCCCTGTTTATCAACCTTGCGTTAACTCATTAAAAAAATTCTTATCTATGGAATACTAGGATTCTGCGAATACATTATTTGTGTAAAATTGATATATCCTATTATACATTTTAAGGAAAATTTACCATGCATAATTTCTTCTTAACGAAGTAAGTAGAACAACGATAATTGTTTTTCCACATGTGTAACAATTTTTTGAAAGAGCTGACACATATAATACACAAATAAATGTCCTCTAACACACTCGCAATATTTAATTGTTCCGTGTTCGTTAATTCGACTTTCACGATATATTTCATAATACTACATCGATGTGATTCATTTACATTTTGTCCAATAAAATATAAGATAA
This sequence comes from Wiebesia pumilae, assembly GCA_018907045.1. Lineage (NCBI taxonomy): Eukaryota > Metazoa > Arthropoda > Insecta > Hymenoptera > Agaonidae > Wiebesia > Wiebesia pumilae. The sequence continues at coordinate 1,939,978 of JACCHZ010000121.1, forward strand.
AATATGATTAGCGTTATTCTTTAAATCAATTGCAAAAAAGTTGATAACATTTAAATTTATTCATTCCAATAACACCCAGCAAAGTAAAGTAACCAGCAGCCCTATAATATTCATTTTATTTTATAACATGAAAAGTAAATAAAAAGTTCATGTATGTAAATATATAAATGCCTGGCCGCCCTGTAAATCATTTATTGAATAATAACCAACAAATTCTTATACATACCATGTGTTTTTCATTATTTTTAAACAAGTTAGTTTTTGAAATAAATTTTTATAACTTTTATAAATTACAGTAACTGCTAAATTACAATAGAAATATATAATTAACTGAATTGAATTATATCATACTACATAATATACTACAATAGAGTACTTTTACAGAGACCGAGCATCATATTACTGCAAACTTTACAAGATATTCTAAATTTATCAAAAATTCATAGGGTAATAATTATTTGGATTACAACTGTTCAGTAAGAAATACAATTCATACGATAATGTAGCTGAAATGTCAAAATCAATGAGTGGCTTTACATTTTAAACATATGCAATTCTTACTGTAGTAATTAATAATAGATTACTTTGAATAAATAACGTTTCTATATACATAGTTCTTTTTAGTTTTCATGAAATAATAAAAAATTAAGAAAATAGCGTAAGTTGTGTACAAAAACGAATAGAATTTTCAAGACATTACATGAAATAAAGAAGTCAATGATTAAAGACATATTTTTATTTCAAGAAACTATGGATTTAAACATTAATACTTGAGAGATTTATCAAGAATTGAACTGTAGTGAATTATTTGCAGATTTACCACAATATGTTAAAATAAATGAAAATTAATCCATCACTTAAAGTTTCTTATTCGATAAAGTTAACGTAATTTGAAATTAACGTTCACTGTGTAAAATACAAACAGATTCTTATTAACGTTCAGTAGAATGTTCTTTTATGAGAACATTCACTGCAAAAATTCACGCTCTAGGTGCAAAAATTTAATACAGCATCGTATGCAGAAAAAACGTTTGAAAACATTTATCAGTCCATGGAACAGTGACAAACAAATCATGAATTTGGTTCAATATTGGCATGCGAGCTTTTAAAGACACCCTGCTATCCATCGAAAATAAAACACAAAGAGATTCTTTACTCATGTCAAAGAAAGAAATTTAGATTTGAAAAATCGTTAAATCATTTACATATTTATTTCTCTTCCAAATGCCATTTCTCGTGCCTCTTCAATGTCCATTCCTAACTATTTAACATGTTAGTTAAATTAGTCATTAAATAGTTACAGATACTACCAGCCACGTTTCGGGGCCTTCAGTTTCTTTCGTTCACATTTGATACATCAATTCATTTTTCGCATTCTGTAGATTAAACAGACTGCAAAAAGCTAGGGAAAAAAAGCACAAAATATTTCACAAAGTCCAATAATCCCAAGCAATCGATTCGTTCACCACTCGACGGTATTTTCGTTACTGTCGTCGTGCTCGACTAACGCCATTCCACTCTGATGTAACTCGTGCAGCCTTTGGCTCTGTTTTTCATGATTGAGCTTGCGCCATTTTATCCGGCGATTCTGAAACCAGACTTTCACTTGAGCTTCCGTAAGACGTAGAGCGTGTGCCAGGTAAAGTCGTTCCGGTCCCACCTGGATACACCAAGTTAAAACGTAATGATCAGTGGCGGATATAATGCATGCGTTATATGTACTCAAGCCCGTGTATTACAAATACTTTCAACTTATTTTTAATAAAGACCTGTTATGTAAGAACCAATTAAAAATCACGTGGTTGAAAATGTGCTTTCGTGCAATTTGAAATGTTAACGCAAGCTTAGGAATTTTTAACGCTAAAGCTTAAAAATAACGAGGTCGAAGCGACGGTCTGACTTTTACTGCGTAATACACGACTCCGAGGACTAGATTAGATTAGACTAATTAAACTTTGAAATATTTCTTATTTTTATCGTTTTTTAAGAAAATAGTTTTGTGTAATTTTTCATTTATATCAAAATTCATGGTCTTGTACTTAATTGGTATACCTAGGTTATATATCGTCCCAATTTTCCAACTACACTGTAATTTTATATTAATTTCACTCGCATAGCAGGCGATTTAAAGCTCCGACAAATTTAATTCATTATTCGTAATCGATGCGTAAATTAGGATCTTCGTGTAGATTTTTTCATCTTACCATGTACTGTTGCCTAGCAAATTCTCCTTCCAAACGCTCGAGCTGTTCCGCGGTAAAAATTGTACGCACACGTTTGAGTTTGCCACCAGTTCCACCAACATTGTTACCGCTATTCGTCCCATTCGGACAAGATCCTGCCGTTAAGCTCTTGGTCGTGCCTTCGTGACCTAAAATCGTGCTTTTTAAAATATCATTACAGTTTTAGTCGTTGATTTTAAAGTTTTATTCAACCGATCATCGTCGTGGCACCGATTAGCATTGGTTACTAAATTTTGCCGTTGCAATGTTCGTCGTAGACGTTTTAACGCGTTTCTGATTATCTTGCCCAAACTAACACATTCGATCATTGCATCTTAATGAGACATCTTAAAGAGACCGTATAACTTGGTAGAGTTGTTATAAAAGAAATCTCTGCGCATCGTAATAAATAATTATTAAATGAGCCCAGAACGAACCTTGATGCTTCCTATAAGTGTGGTGACGCTGATGCTTATCCCTCTGACCGCCACCTCGGAGGCCGAGTATCGCGTCGATTGTGAAGGATTTGGCTTGCTGCTGGTTTTGATGCTGTTGCGTACCGCCATGCTGCATTTGCGTTATTTGCGTGATCGCGTGATGATGATGGGGATGGTGGTGTTGGTGGTGGTGGTGTTGGTGGTGGTGGTGGTGGTGGTGTTGTTGTTGCTGCTGCTGCTGCTGCTGCTGCTGCTGGTGCGAATGGTGAAACTGACCGGTTACCTGGCCAACGTCGTTAGTACCGCTACCCTGGAAGAACGAGTGCGCGTGCCTGAGACGCTCGAAGGCCATCGTTGCCTCGACCTGAACTGGTGCGTGTACTCGGGGTTGCATTTGTTGCAGGTTCTTCAGTTCCTCGGGCTCCAAGGTCGGTGAACCATCGCCTGCTAAGATAAAATATGCTTCATTGCTATCACCGTGAGACTTCTTTTTTTACTCGGTGAGAGAATTGTTCTCGTGGATTCAAATGACGTACGGATTACTTTGTGACTCGCCGAGTGCAACGAATATTTCTGTAACACTGATCATAGCCTATGCGACAGTACAATCTTTGCACGATAACGATTTTTCGCTTTAATTGTTCTTTATTCCATTAGTAACAATAGTTTAATAAATAAATGCGTGGATATAAGTGTATTGTCGATGAATTCATCCGATATAGTAGGTGAAAGAAATATAAATGTGAGATTGAAGGTATTATCTTACAGTTTCCTGCTTAACTAATAATTAATTGGAGTATCTTGTACGTTTATACTATTGAAATTAGTTTACGTCGATTAATATTGAATTTGTTCAATTAGTATTACTCAAAGCAAAACTTTTAACTTTCAAATATATTTTAAGTTGGTCATTTTAAATCTTATAACAAAATTTATCTAGCATATTACATAAATTTACCAAAGGAATTCTATATTGTATCATAGTTCTTAATGTAACACGATATTACTTTTATTAAGAATTTATCCCTTAAGCGTGGATTTAAAAGACTGAACAAATAATCATAAATAACATGTTCTATAAACAGTGAATATTTTTGAAAAATAGTACGGTGGCAAACAAAACTGAATAATATAATAGAAATGTGTTTTTACATTCTGTAATTAACCCGTTGTTTTCATATAGGTATTGTATATTTGTATACGAACCGTATACTATTATAAAATTTCAACGGCTAAGCAACTATTCTAACTATACTAGGTTCTATTTCTAACGTATAAGAAAATATCCTTTGATTTTTATATAATAAATAAAAGAAGATTATAAATTATCAATACTATATTAATAGATGATTTCTGTATTTCGGCCTGCAAATTATTCTATAGACTTTCATACTCTGGATGAATTGGTGATTAAATTCAACCTTTATCTTAATAGATGTAATTTCAGTGAATGTTTGAACTATTTTCCATTTCGTATGAAAATTTGAGAAGAAAGTTGGAAAGATCTACTTTACTTGTGCTAATTTTCTCTCGTCATCCCTCTATTTATCCGTAATCTTACCTTGTAACGGGGCTACCCTGAGCCTGTCGAGGGCGATGCTACCGATACGCGAGGCAAAGCCACCAAAGTCCTTAATCCGCTCGAGAGGCAGACCATAGGTCTTGATAAGCTCGAGGTCCTTGCCGGTAGTGGCTGTCCTTTCCAAGGCCGCGTGTAGACTCTTCTGTCGGATCTCACGAATCTCTCTGCAGAAGCTGTACATGGCCTCTTTTGGTCCATCCGATTCTTTGGTACTCCGGTATACAGCTCCCGTCGCCTCCTCTGGGCTCGTCTCCTTGTGCACTGCAAAAAGTACGGATCGTCCTGAATTTTTCCCCGAAACGACCACACGAGGATTGAAAAGCAGTCTTGAGTAATTACGTAGATAGGAATAGAGCCTGAGTTATTCGCAGTTATAAAATTTAAAAAGTTTTTGCGTTATCTTTATTTATTTTAATCTTCCACTTTTATAATCAATACATGCACCGATACTCTCTTAGTTAGTAATATCTTTTCTAGTAATGTGAACGTAATATAAATTAATATCAGTAAACCGTAAAATACTAATTTGAATTTTATTATAAATTTTTCTTGCAAAATTGACTGCAATTTAAGACAGTTCCAAATACAATAAGTATATCAATAAAAGAAGTAAATGAAAAGACTTATATATTTAAACTTTGTAACGAAATAAATTTTATTCGTGCTAATAAAATTCAGTATAGTAACATAATTATAAAATCTTAAAAGCTTTTCTTATTGACTAAATATTTACATGTAATTGTCTTATTACAAGCAACCCAAAGTCAATATCTCGTTGTAAAAAGTAAATTTTTTATAATTCAAAATTTCTTATTAATTCTTACACGCGAAGAAAATCTTAAGAGCATTGAGTGTTATTCGTTCAATGCAAATAGAATTATGTTGTAAAAGTATTTATCGGTATTCTTAGCGTTTGTTTTAGCGAAGAATCAATTACTTTAATACTTTGTGCTTGTTTTTATGTAACTTAAAAATTTCCAGAATATTAAAACTCTATTGATTATTTCGTTACTCGAGATTCTGCTTTAAATCGACCATTTTTCAACGATTCCTGTACGAACTCCTTTTAAAAAGATCTGATATACATAATGCAGGGAGTAGCTCTATGTTTTAGTTTTTAATTGAAAACATTTATTAGATTATTGGTAATATTTCTAAAATAGCCATAAATTTTTTAAGTTATCTGTATCGTAATGCTTTTCAGGTTCTAAAAGTGAAGCATGCCGTTTGTACTTAAAAATAATTAAAAGTCGTAGATAATTTGATCACAATTTTTATCGCTTATCCAGAAGAGTAACAGTTAGTGCTGCTCAAATTGTCTACCTTCGTTCTTTTGAATGGCGTAATCCTTAGGCTTATCCAACGCTATGGGAAGCTCCGTACCGTCGGCGAGTCTGCCTCCAACCATGGCCACGTCGTCGGACTTGGCAACGTCCATGAGCTCCTCGAAGTTCTTACAAGGATGGAAAGTCGGCAAGTGCACCAGTGACTCCGAGTGTCCGCTTGCACTACAACTGCTGTTGCTGCTGTTGCTGCTGCTGCTGCTGCTGCTGCTGCTGCTGTTGCTGCTGCTGCTGCTGCTGTTGCTGTTGCTGTTGCCCTCGGACAGATCCTCGGCCATCGTTGCGTGATCCACTAACAGCTCACTCGAGTTCATCTTTCTTTGCTCTGTACTTTTTATGATGGCACAACTTTTCGATCAGACTGCGCTCTTCGCCTGTCGCAATTTCCTCATACTTTCCGGCGGGCGAACGTTTCCTTGATCCTCTATCACTCGATTATACTTAACGCTATGAGACTGATTTTCATTTGTATTAGAGTGGATTAGTTACAAGCTTCTTCATTAATTCCGGAATAATGTGTATGTAATACTGTTAACGGTATACCGATGTACATTTAATAATTAAAGAAGAAAATTTGTGTGACTTTGGTGCATAATTTGGGTAAGTGACAAACGTTACGTAATTAAAAATTTACATTCCATATGATAATGTATTATATTTTATATAAATTTTAAAGATTTATGTATAGAGTTTAAAATTCTGCGATGAACTAAATAAATTAACCAAACTGTGTTCGAAGTGCAATTCTAAGTTAATTCTAATTATAATTTACTTTGATATGGCTCAAACAAATAATGCATGACTTATTCCAAAAATAATAGAAAATAGCAAATACGAAGATGAATTAAAAAGGTGCAGTATTGTTTGCGATTAAAAATTTATGTTTCTTTTATGAAGCTAATCAATTCGTAAAGTTTTCCTAAAATATTTAGTTTCGTCACAGCGCGTCTTACTTTTTGTCTAATTTTTTATATAAACCAAGAACTCTAGATGAAAGCCACGTATAAATTATAAATGACACGCAAATCTGCAAAATATCGTTTATTCGCGTTTACACATAAAGACATAGTTACGTTTTTTACACATATAATTCAAACACACGTATGAATGTATTAAGTCTAGTTCTAACATATTTTTGGCATTATAAATTGCTTTTGTCATAATAAAAATTAGAGATAAAAAAAAAAGAGGAAAATTTTCGAAAACAACTATAAAACTCTGCTTATTACTAATTTTTTATTAAGAGATAAAAAAAGATTTCAATATTATTATTTAGTCCTAACGAAAGAAAATCATTTTAGATGACAAAAACTAGTGTAATAAATTCTGTTTATATTATCGCAATATAAAAGCTCTTTTATCACTGAATTAGGTAAATATAAGTCATATAAGAGAAAAAAAGTTTACTGACCAGAATATCTTTACTGACTTTTGAAACGATAAAGATATTTTGTTATAATCTATTAGGAAAATTCAAAACAAGTCTAACTAAATTTTGAAAAAGATAATCATATTTGATCAGCTTATAAAAGACCCCTGGAGATAAAACCTACAGATGACTTGCACAACAACTTATATGGATGAGTCATTGTTTAAATTACAAAACATAAAATAACTGATATTTACATTGAAAGTTGATTTACAATTAAGTTAAATTCTGTAAAAATGTACATACTTTATAAAAAATAAATAAATTTTATTTCCGATTATGATTAATTCATAATCATAATCTAATTACAATAGCTGTTTTAAAAATGCGATATATATATATATACACCTATACATATATAATTTCAATGTGTTTAAGTTAATAAAAAATCAATCTCCTACTTTAAATAAAAATCACTTTAATTTTTTATTTATATTATAAATTATAACTATATTACATTTAATGAAATAAAAAATTTGATAAAATTACAACAATATCCGAATACGTCAGTTCCAATTAATTAACAAAGTTTTTTACGGCCTAAATTTAATAGTATATTAATATGCCGAGAAGACAACTTATAATTATACTCGATAAAAAACAACTTAATCTAACTTCACAATAGAGATTGATTTATGCTTCATGTAAAATTTAGTGCCTAATGGTAAAGCAACAATACCTCAAGTACAATCTTATTATATAATTGGTATTATAATGTGAATAGTAATTAGTTTGTTCCATAATCTCTTCATAGAGCAATAAAAATAGAAGTTAATTACGGATTAAAGGATGAATCAGTTACAATATAATTTGATTTTCTATCAAATATACGAATAATATTTATTTAAATTTCTCTTGTTGTTGAAAATTAATAATTAGCATGCTATTGATAACGAGTGAAAATAAAACGAAGTTTTTAATTACGAGTTATTACTATGCTTTATAAAATCTACGAAGTACATATTCACAAAAATTTAATTAATTATTATCTTTGAATCTTAATATTACAATTTTGGACTAAAATTCAAATCCTAATGAAAATAAAACCTTTTTACGTACAAAGTTTCTACTGCATTATCGTTATCTTTATTTCTTTTCGTTAATAAGTTTCTTCAATCAGAATTTTCACGTATAATTTTTCGGTACAACTGTGATGACTACTTTACAATTTCCATTTGCTTGTAAAAGAAAAACTTTGTTTAAAGTTAAGTTTTGAGATCAGATTTATCAGATCTAATAGTTTTAATTATGGCTTTAAAAGCACCTCGCATAATTAATTAAGATTTCTAATTATAAGACAACAGATACAACATAACAAAGTGAATTAATATGACAACATAAATGAAAGTAACATTTGTTTCATTATTCGGATAGACACAGTTACAAAATTATACGTAAAATTTAAGTAATTTACAGTTATTTACGATACAACAATAAAAGTTTAATTAAAAGTTTTACGCAATCGATAAAACTTTAGATTTCCGACCGAGATTCAAATGATTTATGAAGTTCATTTCAATGGTGAAAATTCACGATGTCAAATCGCGTAAATCACAATATCATTTTACATAAGAAAAATGATTTAAAAAAAAAAAAAAAAAAAAAAAAAAAAAAAAAAAAAAAAAAAAAACACTTTCAATATTCATGCATGAAAAAGCAATACCTCCTGTAAGGCTACGCATTGTTTTGGCTGGCTTTCCTAATTATTTCTACTCGCTTGAAAGTGATTGTCTTTTATACCGAGGGAATAAAATAATAAGGGAGAGTCAAACGTCGCCGGGAGCGCTCACAGTCACTCGACAAGTCTCGGAAAACTCGCGCGAACGTTCACCAGGACTCGCGGCGAATGCGTCCTCGAGGAAGTGGAGCGCGCGTCATCCCGCGAGAGGCAGCAGCACACACTGCCACGACTCGCGGCCTTCCGCACGCGCGACAAAAGATGGCTCATAGAGTCGCCGAGAATAATGATGTCAAGCGCCGCCGCAACGGCGTCGGCGCCTCGACGGCTGCACCCCGGAGCCGCCCGCTAATAATCCTTTGGGGAAACGCGCCCGCGCACACACAGGCGGGACCAATGGGCGAGCGTGAGACGAGTCACGGGACGGTCACTCCCATTTCTTTTCTCGCGTCGATGCTTATCCGGGCCTCTCGGCAAATTTATTTCCTTAGCTCGAGGAACGTTCCGCTCCAGAGAGCCGCGAGCGCTTTCGGTCTTTTCACTCCAACTCTAATGGAGCGCTCGTTGTGCTCGATGCGCTAGAGTGTGCCTACGTTCGTATTACTCCAAATTAGGAGACGTGAATTAGAACTTTTACTTCGAGGGTGTTAAATACCTCGTTTAAAATCGAAATCGAAGCCCTTGTTTGCACTGGGTTTACGTACAATTACATCGAACTCTCATAGCTCAAGTTACAGCTACGCATTCGTTTAAGTAATTTCCACTCGATTGTTGCCCACAAATAATTACGTCGATTCATTGTAAAATTCTTCATTTGTTACCAAGCTGTAAATAATATTATTACTTTTACGCGGCGAATGCTTAAAGCTCGATATATTTCCTGTAAATATGCATACGTGGAGTATAAGAAATCGAGTCGATTTGGTTACGATTACAAACGATTACACTTAGAAAGATAACGAAGATAATTTAGTTCTCGAGAATCCGCAGAAGCAACGCAATTTATGTTCCGAATTTGTTTTCCTTTTGCTGATAATCGCTCAGATTTCTCGGGATACGGTCCCGTCACGCTCACCGTACGCAACCGTCAATTGACTCTCGAATCCTCATCTCCAGCTCCTCGGCCGCGTCTCTTTGAAGTCCAGAAGTCCTTCCCCCGGCCTTGGGCTCGCCAACCCTAAATGGACCGCGTAATGCGCGGCGGTAGAGGCGCGGGCGGCTGGTCAATATTTTTTCTTTCGTCGTCGCACCCCACCCTCACCCTCGTGGCTGGTCGCGCCATTGGCCGGAGCATCGCGACGCCATCGGTCGACTACGACGACTTGCCACGCCTACTCCCGCGCAGCGTCAATCTCTACACGCGCATGTGTGAGTGCGACTCTGGGCTTATTTGCGGCGAGTGCGTTATGTGCGTGTTTTCTCTTCAGGGATAGGAGAGAGTGAGGGAGGGTGAACCGTTGGGTTCACCTGCGATACCTCTATATTTTATGCGTTTATATCGCGCGTGAATGCGCGAGCGTCGGAGAGAACACTTTGGGTTTACACTCGGAGCTCTTTGTTTCCGGATTGTATTCTTGGGATGCGTTGCATCCGAGCCTCATTTTCACGTTTGTTTAACAAGCAGAAGTCAAAAAATTGTTTCAACCATTATTGCATGAAGAATATTTTTCTAAAGGTTCGACTTTAATTCGTTTCAATTACGTTATAACATACGTACGTCTATGCAATGAGACTGTTTCGGTGTTTTTTTTTACGAAAATGTCGCATGGGTAGTCAATTAAAAAAGTTCCGGTGCTCTTCGCACGCATTAAGCGGAAAATTTAATATTTGGCAACGATATGATAGGACGATATTGTTTGTTGAGAATTACTACTCGGAGCAGCTGTTTTTATAATAATATATACAACTGAAATTAGTAGTAATTACTTTTGATAAATATTTCATTACAACTGGGAATACACGTACTTGTAAGCTCGAAAATATTGGCATTAGGTTGACCAGACTCTGATGCACCTTACGTCAAAATTATTTACTTGCTATTTGCGTTGTTAATTGTTTATTATTCAAACGTAAAAGATATATTACGATTGAATTAGGTTTTCGTGATTGTTCAAGTTATCACAAGTTCAAGTCTAAATTTTCGATTTTAATAGTAGCTTTCTACAATTTATACCTAATACGAAATATTTTATTTTAATAGTTTTTATTGGCCGTTCAATGTGGCATACTTGATATTCAAATTAATTTGTGAAAAATTTTTACGAATAGAGTATTAGCGGTACATTAAGTAATCGATGAACATCTATATTTTGCGTTACCGTCCCGAAAAGTACAGTATCAAGTGCCTATAATTAATTTCTAGAACTTTACAAGCATTCAAAAAACTTCTCTGAATCTAACTTTATAATAAACCATCCGTTTTCATATTCATGTATTTACTGGTAGATTTTACATTTTTTAATTATTTAGTACAGAAATTCTCCCCATTAATATTAAGTAACTGATCAGCGTCAGATTCGCAATATCGTTATAATTTCATTGCAATAGCGTAAGATCAGAAATTATGATTATTTTGATGGGATACTAATATAAGATTACAAAGACTTTTCTTGAAATAATTATCTCAAATTATTAACCGTGAACGCTTCTTTGAGCTAAAATCGTTGATAATGAACTCTTCTGATTTATTAAAAAAAACCTAACGCATCATTCTAGAAGGACAGATAGTGTATCGTACATCACAAATACTGATTTTGAAGACGATTATTACTACTTTTGTAAGATAAAGTATCATAATTTACGGCGATTCGATAAGAAGATAGAAAATTATGTGCACAGTACAAGTATTTATTAATTACCAACCTAATTTATGACTGCTTTTAAGCATTTATCGAATGCAACGTGCATAACTAATTAATTTAATTAATTAATTAATTAATTAATTAATAACAATAACAATAACAATAACAATAATAATAATAACAATAACAACTTTATTTAAACGAGCCGAGATATATTTCCTGACGAATTGATTTGTATTACTGAAATAATCATTCAGCGGAACTGTTGAATAATTTCCAAATGAATGAAACAAAATGAAATATCGCCGATCACTTATCAAGCGGCTCAAAGAAATTTCGATAATATCATCTCACATAATTAAATACTTCACTGTGCTTTTTTTTGCTCCATCTGATTCTACCGTGAAAAAAACAGATTTTCTCTTTAAGACTATCACCCTCTCCCTCTGTCGTGCCATGCATATACGCATTTCTCTCGAGGTATAGTACAGAAGCGGAAAGAAGATGTGCTTCGGGCGCATTGAAGCGCCCTAATTAAATAACCTTGTCGTCGTTAGTTGGCACCTAATTACCAAAGCGGGAACGTCTTAGATGCGGGATGACGTCGTTTCAGCAGGGTGTCACTGCGCGCGGTGAACACGTTCGCGTGCCTCTTAATCTCCCACTCCTCTTTCCACCCCCGCCCCTACACACATTTCCATCTCGTCTTATCTCTCTGTCTCACTTTATAATTACCCTTCTTGCTCAACTGCCTTTTATCATCGCTTCGATTCTTTCGAGAGTGCTTCACGTTTTTAACTGCAGGACAAAAATGTTTCTCTGCTTCGCGAATTTTCGTTCTAGAGCTTTTTTACTTTAAACCATTGACGTTATACTCACGCTGCATTAGACATTGACACACGAACTTATAAACCTTGACGCCGATATAAAGTGATATTTATGAATGAATTTACAAATCATGTCGCATGAGAAGTCATTGAGAATATTCTATAAGCTTCGAAACTAACCAGCAAAAGTAGCGAGTGTAATTGCTTTTCTCCTGTTGAAGTTGAAATAACATTTCACGAGAAATTTCATCGTAACTTAACAAACGATAATTGAGAAAAATACTAATATACACTCCTCCTTCCACCTCGACCCTACGATAAAGTTTTATAATTCAAAATGTATTTAATTTAATGCGCTACAACTTTGGGTAATCATAGCTAATAACTTAATAGTATAAGAATCGTCTTATTAAAGCAGCATCTTGGCAATTTGGCAACATACTTCCCTCTTTTCTACTCTTTTCACTTATTTACCCTTTTAAAATGATGTCGTCATATACGTAGAGAACGTTGTCAAGGAAGAGACAGCGATGCAGAGAGGGAGGCTTGAAACTTGAACTATGAGCTTCGTAAAAGCTTATTATCGACAGATTTCATTATCTATATCTGGAGAGAAAGAGAGAGAGAGAGAGAGGGAGAAAGATTGCAACCACGTTTGCCTTGAGACGCCTATTAGGGAACGAAGAAGGGGTAAATGGACGATTAAATCGAGCAAGAGCCGCAAAGGGTTGAAGGAAAGAGAAGCGTTCAAAGGATTGATATCCGCATAACAATTCAGGTATAACTAATACGAGTGCATGCATTTATCAGTTGATTGCACCTACGTATTTGAACTACAACTACAACTACACGAATGATAGGAATTATTTGGGATTTCATATTAAATACAGAAATTATTTGCTATATTGGGCAAATCGACTAAAGTCAAATTTTTAAATTTATTCACATACGAGTAAAAATCAATAGAAAAGCAGTGAAGTGATTTAATATTGTATTCGTATTTGTATATTTTACGACGACGCAGAATTTTCATTTACCGAGACAAAAATAAAATGAATTTCATCATTTTTCCCCTCAATTAAAATAGTATGCTATTTGAAAAAAGTAATGAATCTCATACATATGCGATTGAAATTATACAATGCTTAAAAAAAAACAATACGAATACTAATTTCGTGTATCGTGGGGCGGGGGGGGGAGAGAGAGAGAGAGAGAGAAAGAGAGAGATAATGAAAAACAGTATTTTATTATATGAAAATTTCAATGTATAATAGACTTATCTTATTTCACTTAAAAGTACTAGAAATAAATTGCAATATACAACGTAAATACCAAATAAAAAACATTAATTACTTATCATTAAATACTTCTGTTTTTACGAGTTTAGATACTTATTAGAATTCTCTTTCATTTATTGTTTTACATAAATCCAAGATTTTCTCCTTCTGAAGCAGATTTGATATATACAGCTAGAGTATGGAAAACCATTTAAATCATACAGATAAATATGACAAAATAATAGACGTGGTATATTTATATTAAAGCAGTGACCATAATTTTAAATCGGGTATAACAATTGTCGCTGTACCTAAATATACATGGAAATACTATTTATTTTCTTGTGAATTGTTTAATGTATATCTCGATGCAAATCGTGGATCTATTACGAAAGGTCTATCTAATTATTTTGCATTTTAAAAACTTTACCTTAGTATATCTTTTCTAATACGTACATGTGAACACACACACATATTATTAGACAATTGTTTCTAAATTAATGACTAATTTTCTTCGTGATTTATTTGCTTTGCCTAACGTTAGTTTGCTAGAGCCTGTATTTTAGTTTTTCAAGGCACATTAAAGAAAAAAAAAATACTATTACTTTATTGATAACTGTGACCTTTGAGCATCAAATGAAATATATTAAGTAGACGTTTAACGAATTTTGTACATATCACTTTGCAAACTGAGACCGTTTACGTATGTCAATACGTGTATCAATAAATTTAAATAAATCATTAAGTTAAATCTCCGTATTGAAAGAGATTGAATAGATTTTATTCTATGTATATACATTTAAAAACTATAATAATTACAATGCAGTTTAATACGTTTGATATTACGAAACAAAAATGTGAGGATCAATAAAGGGGCCTAATTATTACTAAAACAAGGTGCAGTAGTCAAGTATTAATGACCAAAGCATGGATGAAGTTCAACAAGAGTATTGAAACTCACAATCGCGCTGACACATGTGTACATATATAATGACCAATACATGCATATGAAGGGCTCCACTGATTTTATAATCGGATTAGCGCGGTACTGCGTTACATCCTCTTGTGTAATTTAACAATTTTCCGAGCACAAAATTATGAATGTAACGTATAGTTACAATGTAACGAGCCGAAAGCACTAAAACTACGCATTTATGCGTATTTGGACTTGACGCTAAACAACAATGTCTATTACTTTTAATTAATATAGAAAAAAAACAATATTATCATAAGCGTAAGTAATTATTTCTATAGCTTACGTATATCCGTGAAAGTAGATAATATGAAGTTTATCGATCGATTTGAAACACTTATGTGCAAGTAAATTTATGATAAGATTTATAACAATAATACGAAACTGTGTGCGATTTGCAGTTTAATTCTGAAAAATTAAGAACGAAGTTGTATTCTAAAGGTAATTATGTTTTATTCTAGTTTTTCTATTGTACATCAATTATGGCTTCATTTCAATTTATAAAAACTGTAGTATTCTACCAAGTTTATTTTTACTTAACGTTTTATTTACGAAATTAAGGGCCTCGTTATTCTGAAATGTACACATACGCATAGATTTATTGCTTTTAAGCATATCTCTTTGCATACCTTTCGATGTTATTGAGATAATTATACTCTGAAATCGGAATGATAGAAGAAATTAAATTGAAATTAAATTGAAATTAAATTGAAATTAAATTGAAATTAAATCGATATCTTCATTGAGTAATACAAAAATGGTGAAAGGGTTACTCTCTAAACATTAGATGTACAAATATACGGTCGTGAATTATTTACACGCTTACATAAGATGTAATGTGCGTTATGCCGTGTAATTTTTTATCCCAATTTTGTTCTTAGATTCGCAAGTCATAAATTTGCGGCACTAGAATTAATTTTAATTAAATTGGTATCTTGTTCGTCGTTTTAACACCCTCGAATTAAAAATAATAATATTGTAACATGGAATTAAGCGACATAACTACTGCATAATATAAATTCTTCTTAAGAGTGTATTTACCACATTATTTTAAAGCTAATAATCAAGTTTACGTTTGCCTTTTTAATATCTACTTGCAACATCAATTAAAGAAAATCATAAAGCTCAATTGTCTCACAATGCCTTTTACTCACTTTCCATTATTAGTAAGAGTTTTATCTCCAGCATTTGCTTTTTTTAAGGCGTAATTCAAAAGTTATCGTAAAAAAACCATTTATAGAATATTCCGTTTTTAAAGATTTTTAATACGATTGAATACAAATTTGTACTTAAATTTAAACGTTTTTTCTTTATTTTACGAGTGCAAAAGATAAAAACTAGTTCCTAGATTGATAAATATTACATTACGTTTACCTATAAAACTTATATAATAAAATGTATTCATTCGTATGCGAATTATGTATGTCAAATATACTGAAATGAAAGTTTAAAAAAAATGTTAAATATTTACTTTAATTCAGTTCGATTGACGCTTGATTGTAAGTCTGTAGCTAACAGTCTTTAACGAGATTATGAATATTTATCGTTTGAGTTTTCAATGTAGAAAAGGGTACTTTGTTTACAAGATGAATTAAAATTGCATAAGAACATATCTGTCAAATTTTGTGAAACTATATTTGTTCTTTTTTTTTTGCAATGTACTTTGTTATTTTTTCGTTTCTTATTGTTATTGTTATTTGGTGCTAATCTTTTCAGTATCGTAAAGTAAAATTACGAAATACTTAAAGTATAAATTAAGAAACACTTACAAGAGTACGCGAACGTTAAATTCATTAAATAGTTGAGTAATTCAAAACCCGCTATTTAATTCAACAAAAGACCGAGAGACCAGAGCGAGAATACGAAAGAAATCTCCCGTATAATAGACGACGTCACAACCTGGTGACGAGCTTCTAAAATGAACAATTAAATTTCAAGCCTTTGTAGGATACACCGTATATGTACATTACATTTTTATCTAGCATACGAAGGTATTTTTTTAATTAATTTAAAAGACGTCGTTTACGCTATTTTAAAGAGAACCGATTACATTTAATTTAAAACTTATAAAAACCAGCCAATTATTTTTTCAAAAGTTTCTTTCACAAAGAGATTTTAATGAAAAAGGCGCTTAATTAGGAATGATAATTTCAAATTTATGTTGTGTAACGATAATATGATTCTTCCTCAATCTGCCGAAAATTAATACATTATTGTTGAAGGTATTTCACTGTCAAAACTGTGAAAGTTATGTGTTTGAAAACGAGAAGTTCATGCGTCGATGCATTAAACATTCTACGCGATTTATCGAAAAGTACGCCTACTTGAAGGGCGAAGGTAGAGTTTTCATTGGCAATATCATTGTGAAATTTGTTTAAATATTGTTTTCATAAGAAATGACATCTCGTAAAAGGGAATTTCCCTCATAAAAGAAATTTATGCCTTCTGAAAGCAGATAAGTTTTAAAATATGAATAACGTAAAAAACGATTTCGTAATCTCGTTATTTTTAAGTACCATCTCGATGTTAAACAGTGTGTCTTTCAAGTTGTGGACATTATTGCAAAGAGCCGTTTAAATGCTTCACTTGGATTTCACTTGCATACGATGATATTGAATGAAATACTTGTACCTCGGCAGGGCTATACATCGAAAGCTCGAAACTTATTAAACCAGTAGAAAAGATACAAGAATTCCACACCAGGTCAATAACAAGTACGCACTGCCACCCTTGCGAAAAGAAACAAGAAAGGCAGCGCAAGGGATAAAGAATGAGGAGGAGATAGAAGAAATTAAGGGGCGCAAATAATGAACGAGCGACGTAAGGGGTATCGTCGCCTGTTTCTCTCCGTTGCTCTCCGTTGCTCTCCGTTGCTCTCCGTTGCTCTTCGTTTGTGACTCTTGATATACAGGAGACCAGCGGCAGTCACTTTAGACTGCTGGGTTAAGGGCTGGGGACACGGATGGGGCGAGGGAGAGGCCGGATCGGAACGCGGCGTCGCTGGCTTTGTTGTCGGTCGCTAATCCGTCTAATCTGCTCCAAATGAAATACTTGCGATTCTTCTAGCTCGTCTGATGACGTAGCTCGTGTCCCTCGTCCCCTCGGTCCCAAAAGACCGGGGGGTTGGGGGTGTTTCTATAGCGTCCGCGGCAAGGCACACACGTTAAGTAGCCGGGACATCGCGTGCTTGGGTCTCCGAGTTTGCGAATCGCCGCACCGATTTATGGGGGTTTGTTTTGCTCTATCGTCGAAAGAACGCGTTTTATTAGGGACAAACTTGCTCCCGGTATTTGACGAGCATTCTACTCTTCCGTCGAGGACCTTCGAGCGCACGAGGGGGACTTTTTCACGGCACGGACGATGCACTCTTGTTCGTTAATGCAATGTGTGCTTTTTTTATGGCTGCTGAAAATTCCGGTGTATCGCCTGCGACGGGATCTTTTATTTAAGCAAGGTAAGAAATAAAAACCCGGTCTCACTTGATCAATATTTCAGGGTTTTAAATAACCGCGACTCTCTTGCAAACTCTTGTCTTTTTCACGCACTGCTATTACGAGGTATACGAAATTACCCGATTGCAACCAACTGAAACACGGCTGTTGAAAATGTACGTGACGTCGGTTACGTGAACAATTAGATCCAAATTAACGCTGAAATCTACAAAGCACACAGCCATTAGATGCCACTCGTTAGCAACCCTATTATTTCAATATCTAATGAAGAGATTTAATGAAGTTTGCCAATTAACGATAATAGTCTGAAAACGCAATTACCTAGAACTTCACGTATTACGCTAGAAGCCGAATTTCATTCAATATTGGAAAATGCGAATGCCCTGGTAAAAGAGTAACGATTGAGCCCGTGTAAATATGTACGTCTGTAAAATTATCGATTAAATCAAATGAAAAAATTACCGCATTTTCTTAACCGAGCGCGACCGTAATACTTGCCATTAAAAATTATAATATCCGACAGTGAAAGAGTCGATTAGTTTAAAAGTTATCGAATGTCTAAAAATACTCTCTTCTATCATGCTAAATTAAATTAAGTATATACAAAATATTCCGTAATTTTATTTGAAATCATTAGAATCTAATAGAGATGCTCGTACATTATGAAGAATCAAAATTAATCAAAATTACAAGAAGTAATGCAATGTCTGTTGCAGAACTTACGTGAATTAAATTAAAAGTCGGTATGCAAAATGGCGGTTAATTTTCCACATAATGTCAAAATGTGTAATGTCAAAATTATACACAGTTAGAAATATGCCGTGTAGATTTTTTTTTTGCGCAATGGAGATTGGTTACATGAATGTTGAGTTGTAACATCACTGATACCGTAAGAATAAGCATTCTCGGGTGATCTGATAAATTATTCTGTACATCTGGACAAAGAATTAGGGCCAAGTAAAGTAGAAATGCCGGAAATGACGAAAGAAACAAATGAAACATTATAAGTGATGGATGATTCTGTGCACGTACAAATGTAGGTTATTTAATGCAAAATTAATGACATTTGGTTTATGGGTTATTCACATTTTATTAGACACATAGAAATTTGATGTACACTTCAATTGTATCAAGTAGTACGTATTATAAGATTAAATCGATGTAAAAATATAGTACCAAACTATAATATGGATTCTATATATGTACTTTTACATATCTACGATATGTAAAAGTATAATAAAAAATATCAAATAGTATAAAATGTAGAGGTATTTCTATATATATTCTAGATACATAGACGTACGATACTATACTGTAATATTTAACCGATATTAAAATATTGCGAATGATAAGATTAAAAAAAATATGCTCGTAATTTAAGCAAATTTTCATTTCAACACACGATAACTACCGGATATTAAACATTTTTGTTACACTTTATTATTTTTATGAATTTTCAGAGTTGTTGTAATAAAAAAATGCTTTTCGTTGTAGAGGTCGTTCGTCGTTTTCTCTGAAGAAATATTTTTTAATATATTTCAAATAAAATTTTTTATTTTACCTACAGTATGATCAAGGAATTAAACAATAAGATTTACGTGTTGTATTTTATAATTTATAAAATATTAAAAATTTAAATTACCTCTAAATTTACCAAAATATTCGTGGTCGCTTATTTTCATAAATTTTGAAATTAACATTAACAAAATAATTATTATAATCTAATAGAGCACAATTTGTGGTAGAGATTATAGAGTGAAAAGCACATTAATCAACCGGTGAGAAATAAATCTTAATTATGAAATTGTCGAAGTAAATCGGAATTAGCAAAATGTTAGCTTTGTGTTCTCTTGGTCGAAAGTTGTTGCGATATTGAAGCATAGTATAGATATTAGTATAATATCAACAAGAAGAGTCATATGTGACAATAGCAAGTAATGTTGGACTAGTTTTTCAAGTAAAATCAAATGGCTTATTGAACAAAAATTCATTTGTAACCGCTACCCCATGACTGCTTAAAATAAAGGAAAACGAATAAGAATAAGATTATAAACCGCCATAATAACTTTTTTATTAAACACCATGAAATTTCAACGAGCTCTTATCCCTTACATGCACACGTGATATCTACACACATAAACGTGCTCATAAAAACACAACAAAAGACTCATGAGCAGTTTTACGCGCACCCACTTTTCCTCGTTCGTTCTCTCTCTCTCTCTCTCTCTCTCTCTCTATCTCTTACTCTCGCTCCCTCAAGTCACTTTTTCCGAATTCAAATAATTTCAAGCTTCTACTTTCTCTCTCTCTCTCTCTCTCTCTCTCTCTCTCTGTCTCTCTCTCTGTCTCTCTCTCTCTCTCTCTGTCCTTGCCCTCGTGGAAAAGGGGAAAAGACCGACTACAATCGCTTCTGGCAAAAATGTTCATCAAGTGAAACGCAGAGCCCTCGCGTACAAGCATGTATAAAGTTATAAGAGAGTATAAATTAATAAGAGTTTTCATTGCGAAAGAAGGAGCGAGAGGGAAGGTAAAGGGAGGGAGATTATATTTACCGCACAGGAGGATAAAAGGAATAATATAAAAGAGAGAAATGTCCGCAAGTAGATTCGAGATAGAAGGCAGTGGGGTATTATAAATCATTCTTGCACCGGATTGGTGGAGGATAATTGTTAAAGCTTTTATTTCTTATGCTCTCAAAGTATGCGCCTGACGTCGAGTATTTTCTCTTTACAAGGGTTAGTTGCTTTGTGGTTTATTCGAATAGTTTACGTTATCTTGATGAATTGACTTGGGAATATGAAATTTAGTTGGACGGTGAAATCAATCGTCTGCTAAATATTCTGTTCCAGAGCTTTGCATTACGCTCGCGAGATGTGCGTATGGAATTTTCTTTATTCCCTGTTGCTATGTGCTTTTATTCGCCACTCGAGCATCCATGGCAATAAAGGTATGAGCTCGGTGTTGATCGTCTTTTTGTTTTCTTCTTCTCTTTCTTTATAATACCAAAATATTCGATGTGAAGAATAAAAGCTTATTGACTTTTTATTATTTACAATTTTTATTATTTACAATAAGATTTTTATATAAAGAAGGTCCATTCTTCTAAAGTGCAAAATACAAAATAAATCCACTTTTAATTATACAGATGGCTGAAATCAATTTTTCAGCTTTAAAGGCAGAGTAATAACGCATTGAATGTATTCATGCTGACGCGTTCGGAAGTTAAGAGTTCCAAAGTAAAGCTTTGAATAGTTATTAGGGGGACGTTTGCGTTTGTGCCTGTTCGAGCAAAGTACTTTGGGAATTGGTCAATTTGTCAATTTTTCATCTCCGTTTAATTTCCATGATCCTGCGTGTAAGCTATATTATACGCGAATGAGGTACATTTGAGTGGACCGATAAAAGTTGCTTCAGAATATCAGAAATCTCAACGAACGTCAGCAAATCGCATCTTACGAGAACTTTTATTACGCGCTTATAGCGAGTGAAAATGTGTTTGTCGTTGAAAGTGACGCAAACGTGGGCAAACATAAATAATTTCACGGGCATAAACTTGCAAGCTTAATTAAAAAAAAGAAAAGGAAAAGCTGCGCGAGGTAATGCGAATTATTACCGTCGAGATATATAAAGAGAAGAGAGATTAAATAATGGTCGAGCGAAATTGAGTTACGAAAAAATGAGTGAAAGAAGAGAAGGAGAAGGCGAGGTTGAGCACGAGAGAAATGTAGGAGACGTCGAGCGAGAGAGAGAGACAAAGAGGAAACGCTTCCCGTAGGAGGGAATTGAGATGTTTCCGAGCGCGGAGGTGGAGCCAGAGACCAGAGATTAAGCGAACCGACGGCGAATCATATTCGTCATGACCCCACCCCTTGGTCTTGGAGCTTTCGTGCTTTGACTCTCCTCGTTTGTGCAGGCGCGCGCATACACTGCCGGCAAAAAGTTTCGCGCTTCATTTCGCAAGTACGATTTTCCGAGGTTATTACACAGCTACACTACCTTACACTACCCACGATTTAGTGCAATTTTTTAGTTTTACGCAGTTCACGCCCGAATCTTGGCTCTCGCCTCTCGAACTGCAAGCTCTACATCGTCTAATTCCCATTATTTCTTTAATAATGAACGAAACATGGTACTCCGTTACAATTTTATCCATTTTTACGAGGTACATTCTTTTTATCTCGTGGGAACGTGAACTTTTTTCCCTAATATTGAGCTAGTAGTGCTATAAGAGTTGGCTCATACGGATTCTCGAGTTTGTCAAACAATTTTATCACTTATGATCATTATGACTCAATGTTTAAATTTAAACGGTCTTTTTTTACGACAAAGGAATTTATCATCAGAAAACACTAGTTTAACTTCAAGCAGGTGTCATCATAAAGACTGCATTTGAAGAATGTATTTCTAAAATAGTTCCGCGAATCATCATCATAATAATAATAATCGTAATACATCCTGGCAATGATGATAATTAATAGTGCCAATACTTTAATAATTCTTATCAGTCGTTAGTGATGTAATAATTGTAGACCGTTTTTAAGGTATTAGTATTCGTTGAGCAATTATGTAATTCGCTCGACTGTTTGTTATATAAAAAATCTTTCCTTTAACATTATATCACGTGTTCTGCGTGTATACTGTGTATTCTGCGTCAATACTGTGCAAATTACAAGTCCACAAATATCAGTGCGATAAAAATATCTTTCTACCGAATTATTATTTAATACTGACAATTACGTAAACTTCCTGCATAGCGTTAAAGCATGCCGAACGAGGTATTTTTTTTATAATAATAAATAATTTGTATAATAAATAATAATTACGCGAGGAGGCATCCGATAAGCAACCAATTATCAAAAATAACTTAATTTAATATATTACGGTTTTCATTTTTAAAACTGCAATCTCATTTCGTAAAATATAAAAAACTGATTTTACATGGACAATCAAATAAATGACAGTGATAAACGATTAGACATTTCAGAGAGAATATTTACTTACCAAAGTACGAACTGCAAAAAATTGGCATTATTCCTTTCACATTACTTGCCAATATTAATTTACAAACTTAGGTATTACATTATTTGTTATGCATTAGTCAACAAATTTTGTTAATTCCTTACTGTAATTAATATTAAGTGATTACAGATAGTGATAATTTTTTTTTTTTTTTTAAATCAAAATAATACCTTTCCGAATGAAAAAATTTCATTTATAATAATTCATTAGGTGCGTAAAGTAAACTTACGTAAAGCACTAAAACTGAAAATGTAATTGTAAATAAATCAATTCGATGATTTAAATTTTTATAATTTTTTAAAACAATCTTTTTTTGTTTCCGTTTTTTGCAAATTTTCAGCAGAATTGCAACGATAATTGTTCGTATGCCGTTTGTAGGTATCAAATAAGTAAAAAATCAATACGCAATTTACAATAACGACTTGATTATTAAAAAGAAAAACGACCTCGGAACAATTTAATTGTTTGCCTTTCGTGAATTTCGTGAAAGAAAAACTGAAATTCGTGAATTGGAAAGCACATAACTACCGTAAGGAATACTTTATAATACGAAGAACAGACGCGTCAATCAGTGCTAGATTATAATGCCAAAAGCTTTTGGATTTCAGTGTACGAGCTTTCGGGTGTACATGTAACGTACATACGCAATCATACAGGATGCGCAAGTACGTTAATTCGACCCATTCTAATCTTGAGATGGAGCACACGCAAGATTTCCTTTTTCCCCACCCTTTGCACCAGTTACTGACTGCCAGGAAAGCCGCGCTGTATCACGAGAGTGGGAAGGAGGAAAAGAGGATATAACCAGAAAGACGAAAGCTAATGGATACTCCCGGGGAAGCTCTTTGTGTCGTACGTGTAGAGAGATAGAGAGCTTGCACCAACATTGATTTTGCGCTCTACCCTTGGAAAAGCCTCGTGTACTTTTGTATTCCCCCCCCCCCACTCTCTCCCTCTCTCCCTCACTACTCTCTATCTCTTTATAGTTTTTTCTTTTACTTTATTGGGCTGCTGTACGCGTTCTTCCTTCGAGACTCGGAGGTTGGATATTTCCCTCTCTTTATCGCGAAGAGTTACGAGACACGAATGATATACTGATAATTAGAAAACTTACTTAAGGCGTAATTCGCTGGCGAAGACGTTCGAGGTCGATTATTAGCTTGAGCTCCATACACGCGCATAAATTTTTAGCGACGCCAAATTTTTTAAAGCTCTCGTGGCATTCAAGACTTTTTATGTTAATTTCCTTTCAAGCAAAGCTGTACGCTAGAAAACGAGTGAATAACAACGAGCTTGCAGAGTTTTTAATTAACAACGGCATTACACGTATAACGATTGGCTTAAGGAACGTCCGAAAATTTTTTAATCGAATTTTTTTTACATGCCCATAAGCCGCGAATATGAATACTTAACTTCGTTAATAGAGACTCCGATGAAGTTAAAGCTTCGGTTAAAATTTATAAATATTTACGTTTTTATATCAAATAAATGATCACTGGAAGGTAAAAATAAACCATAAACGTGTTATTCTTACTTTTATTCCTTTTCTTGATTTTAATTACAATTTTAATATTACGATATTTTACTTTTCACTATACGTAAAGACGTTTCAAAAATAAGTTTCAGAAAAATTTCTTTCAAAATTAGTGTTATTTTCAGTTTCTTGGTATTTCTGTTCGTCTGGATTTGATCTATACGCTGCTTTAATATTTCAAAAATTTTACAAATCGCACCCAACAAGTATACGAAGTTTTATTTCTCAAATATATCTGTCGAAATAATGAAGTTAGGTGCTTAAACTCTCTTTAGATTAAATTTAAATTCGCTTAACCCAAGTGATTGAATTGAGTGAAAAAATTATTTTACGTAAATCGCAAAGCTCGAGCTTTCTTATAATAATACTGATTCTCGTGAATATTTTTCATTTTCATTCCAATTGACTTTAAACACCAGAAAATTATTCAATCAAGCAAAACAGCTTTTCTGATAATATTTAAAAGTCGTTTAATGAAGTGACAAGTAATCTAAATGTGAACTTGGAGAAGACATTTTGTGTACAATAATATTGAAAATAATTTTTCCGACGTACCATCTTCTCGATCCCTGGATTTCAATTTCCCAATGGAAATCGCTAAGACTATTTTCTAATATTGTTTGTTCAAAAGTGTCACCTCGAGTGACAATGATTTTAAAAATACAGATCAAATACTATTTCTTTTGAAAATCACCTTTCATTAGGAACGTCAATCAAGAAGGTCCTTCCTGTTAAATAGTATATTGTATGGTTTACGAAGTCGTAAATACTTACGTAAAAGGACAAGTACCCGGAAATTTTCTAACTGGAAACACCCATAAAATAATGCTTTATATAAGCACGCGAGGGTAAAAAATTGAATTCTTACATAAACGGTATTTTCGTTTAACAAATGATTCTCGTTTTTAATTGTCGATTTACGTCACGCGTTAAGTCATTGAATAGATTTAATTTATAGCGGAGATTTGGAGCTTAAGCGTATGACTTGCGGCAAATTGAGCGTGATGACATTCTTACCTCGTACAATGGGATAAAAGAAAGGCGAAGGAATTGTGAAGAAATCGCGCTATTTTTTGCGGATTAGCAGAATCATTTCAACGATCGAAAGTGCAGACACGAGGCCACTCCAATTAATGCGCATAAAAGCCTCATTTTATTTTCCCCGTCGAGCCACAAGGAAAATAAAGAAAAATGAGAAGAAAAAAAAAAGAATCGGACGAAATATCGCCGACGATTGCAGAGGAATCGCTTATCGTTTTATCAACGCGTCCTCGAATTGGCCTCACCCCGCGCATCCCTTACGCAGCGCTGGAAAAAAGAAGAGAGGGAAAATTGAAGCCGCGCGCTCCGCCCTGACAATGCACATCCTCTCGTCGTCTCCGCGCGTTTTGAATTCCTGCGTTCGCATAACCACCCTTCGCATTCTCCCTCCCTATTCCCATTCCTCTGGCTCTCTCGCGCCGTACCTGCGCGCGCGACGTCAGAACGCGACGGAGTGATCCCGAATGGGGCGAGATCGAGTGGGGGGATGAAGTTAGGGGCGAGAGAAGCAAGGAGCCAGTGACTTTTATTGCACCGACTGATGTTATGAATGTGATGAATGCGCGGGGCGTAGCGACGTCGAACGACGTTCCCTTGCAGTCGAGCTCTTTAACCGCTCGCCGCTTGAAGCGCTCCACACGTGCAGCGTGTTTATATGTATTATGCTTTTTATGCCGCGGCGGCGGCTGGGGGTGGGGAAGGGGAAGGGAGACCCGTGGCATAGAAAAAAATGTTATTGATGTTCGTCGGCCGGAATGAGCAATTCCGATTTTTTTTTTCCCTTTTTTCCCATCTCCTTTTTGGGGCGAACACCGAGAGCGACGAGCCGCGCGGATATCTATCTTGTCATCGTTTGACGGCTCCCGACGCTTTTCCTTCCTTTTTTTTAATGCTCCCCGGCCACTTGTGTGCACCACGCGAATGATCGAGCGTAACTAATTGCGGATACGCGAGAGACTCGACGCGCGCACGCAGCAGGGACTTGGCCACCGAGGCTCGAGGAATTTTTCATTAAATAGGATACGATCGCTCTTGAGCTCAAATGCATATTCTGTTTTTTAATTTTTCCCCGGATATTGCAAGCAAGTAATTCGCGCAATCTTGTATTTATGCAAATTACATCCGCTTGTGCGACGTTTTAGAGGAGCGATTGCCATGAATTTTTGATTAAGTGCCTGCACTCGAAATTCGTTCGGCTGTAATTTTATCGCGATTAATAATAGGCTGATCCTTGTCTTCGCATTTATGCCAGCATGATTAATCCTATTAGGAACTAGGAATTGCTTACTTTGTCTCGAACATTCGCATCGCATTTATTGAGTTGAGCACTCTCCGAAGTTGAAGATGAATATAATTGCAGCCCAATGATTTCACCAATGATATTACCGAATCTAGCTCCTTTCGTACGAGAAAATACGCCGAGGAAAAAGGACTCGGACGTTTCTATCGTTTCGGTCGTTTCCAGCATACATAATTCATTCTCTTATTAAAAGTTGAAACGTAAATTTTATGTATTTAATTTGTTCAGCTTTCCGTTCAGTTATTCCAATTTATGAAAAGACTTTTGTAATATAATAATTTAACATATTTAGCCATCGCAGTTTCGAGCAAAACTGACCTCATATTGTATTCAAACTGTTTGGCAGCTGATGATGGATGAAGTTTGTCAAAAAATTGTAATGAGTCATGGAAGCGTAATTTTCGTCATCTAAAATGAGCTGGGCTTTCGGAAGAAGCCCATAGCTATATGAGTTTGACGTCAATTTAAAAAAAAAACTCGATATGTTTTCATTCATTGAAAGCCACTGAATCGTTATGAGGCAAAAAAACGCGTTCTAAACCGCAATCTCGTCCGTAACGAGACGCGATTTCTTTACTTTTGCGAAGTTATGTGGCGAGAAGCAATGCAGCGAGATGCTTGAAATCATTTATTTGTTTTTTGGAACGAAAAGGGAACTAAACTCTGCTAGAATATTTTCTACGTTTTTTTATTTCGAAAGATACAATTTCAATAGCACAATTCGGATCTTACGTCTATTCCAGCTTTAATTATTCCATCGGTGACAAAGCTCAGTCGCTCATAAGCTCACAATTAAGAGATGAATCCAACACGTATCGTGCTAGGTTATTTGTTTATTTGTTGTTTAAGGTATTTATCCTTATTTGTTTTCACATTCTTAGCAGAACTTTACAGTAACGCTTGAGACACTATGACAAATCATAAGGATCTTATGCCGTTGTGTATATAATAATGCTGTGATAAATGGTATTCACTCCATAATTTTCATTGTTCCATTTTCACTTTACTATGGATATTTGGAAAATTATTGTGGTAATTGTTCACAGCCAAGGCACTTACAAGATAGATACCGAATTAGATATAAAAGAATTATCATACAAATATACTCATATTAGATATTAATATTAAACTTAAATTTAAAAATTGCCAAATCCTATTCTCATCTAATGGATATAACACAGTTATAAATATTTAAATAAGTATATAATTGACACAAATTTGCGAACGTGTACAAACTAATTTTATACCACAATTTATAAAACGGTAAATAAACAATTGTGCAAATAATCCTTATGGTGTCTTCGTAAACATTTATTTTAAATCCGATTTTAAATGATAATTATGATGTTTAATTTATAATTACAATTAGTTCCTAAAGTTGTAATACTATTTTGATATATATTTCAGACTTACGATTTTCTTACATAAATATAATTTCATTTAATGTAAAATCTATATGATTTCATAATAGAATTTTGTTAGCAATTTAATAAATTCCTATTTGTATTTATTTCTGTTATGAAATATCGAATTATAATTTTAAGTACAAATCATTTTGACATTCTTCAATGGTATTTAATTGCTCTTTGAAAATACGAATGCAATATAAGCATTTTATACTTTTCTAATATATCTAAATGTCTATTTAAAGTCAAATTATTAAAAGATGCACCTATATTAGCATTTTTAATTTATCATTTACATAAATTTTGATTTACGTATTTAACCAGGTAAATTAATAATGCGCTGTTTTTAAATATTTAGTGTTTATTTATTTGCAAAATAGGATATGAATCAGTACATGTTGACATTTCATTTTCAATTATTAACTAATTAATTAACTAAATATAATAAATACACTTGAAATATTAATTCATACGTTTAAAATGTACATGTAAATTTAAATTTTATGCTAAACGAATTTATTGAAAATTTAAATAACCGATCGAATTAGTTTATTAATTTCTTATATAAATTAATATAGAAAAATAAAAATTACACGAATATAATAAGTAATTTTTTAATATTCGGTAGTTACGATAATTTATGACTTCTTATTCAGAATAATAGAGATTCAATATTATACGCACAGACGCATTCACGTATGAATTGCTCGAAATTATATTTTTCCATTTTTATCAGATTGCTTTTCATTTTGTTGATATACGAAAAATACAACTATTTATTTATCCAAATATTACAATCTATTAAATTCTTATCATTACTCGATGGACCATGATTATTATTTTAAGCCGAATTTTCAGCTTGAGAATAGAGGCTGTAGTTTTATGATATAATGTACTATCTAAATAAATAATATCTTTTAATTGCTTAAAAATTGAGAAAACATTTTTTTAAAGTAAATTACACTCATGTTATAATAAAAATAAAACATATTGCAACAACTACAGAGATACATAGATTATCACCAAACTGTATCAACAAATTTAAAAAATTTTATTTTTGATTTATAAAATATTATAGGAAATTAATGGCACGGATTCTTATGAACTGCAAAAAGTAATGCCACGCTTACAATGGAAGTAATAAACTCAAAGAATAAAAAGGTCGATTATAACAATAATCATACATGAAATTTTAGTTTATCTAGTAGTAGTAGTAAATAAATAAATTATATTAAATGTGTTAATTATAATAGAGATTAACTAAATTATAATTGAGATTGACTACAACTTAAAACAAAGTTATACATTTTTACCTCTTTTTCATTATGGTTTGAGATGTATACCTTAAGATTTAATAAGCAAAGTTAATTTGTTTTTATGATACAACTTAAAAATTTGTCGCAATTGAATTAACAGCAACAGAAATCGTAAGTAAAGATAAAACTGTATAAGTTGAAATTGATTAAAATTAGATCATGAGAATGACAATATAAACACTCGTAAAAAATCGTTGTTAATTTTTGCTAATATAGATTCTACTTAAACAATATGCATTTGAAACGAAACGAGGAAACAAGGAAACAAGGAAACAAGGAAAATTTTGTTAGAAAAATTCTTTTTCATCCCATCAATAAGTCAGTGAATCTTGTTTATGACAACGTACAATAAAAGTTAAAATTGTTATGAATTAGATAGTCTAAGAGTGACGCAAAATTGAAAAATGAAACGAATCAAATCAAACAGTTTCAACACGAAAATCAGATAATGAAATACTGTTGGTCGTAGCAAGATAATATAAAAATTAGCTCAGGAAAGTTAGTCTAATTTTAATAGAGAAAAGTAACGGTCTAATACTGGTTAGATGCAAAAATTTTCTAAACAAACATCAGGTAGTACCATAAATGGTAATCCAATTGGATCTTATAGTATATATACATGAGTATATACATATATTTACAAAGAATTATCTTTTACGCTAAGTGTTTTTTCTACTAATTGCTTATTAATTTTCTCAGTTTTTGAATTAGTTTCACCTTTTTTGCTTTTCCTTTCTTTTTTCCTTCTAATAAACAAAGCTAACAATTTCAATATGTACATTTACATACTTAATGTTTACCGTGGAATTAACGAAGTTACGAATTCTTAAAAATTTAATGCATTGGTCATTCTATATTAAAATTAAACATCTTGACTTCTCATTTAAAATTTCACATAATTTTACCGAAATGTTTATAAAACCTTTACGGTTTTTAATTTTTAATTATACAAGGCTAGCATCAGACATTTTAAAAAATAAATAGGACATTCTTGCAGTAAATCTAGAGTTAAACCATTTATATTTAGATTAGTATAAAACTTATTTATATAGTTAGAATAAAATAACGAATGAAAGTGCAAAAGAATTAGCTTTGAAAAGCCTTGCGAAAAGCAGCGAAGCTTCAAGAGTATCTTGCCTCTCATCTCAAAGCTCGTGGTCGAAATCTGTTGAGCCTGCTAATATTGTAATGTTTTCAAATAATTGATACACTGTTTGACATGATGATCGAACGAGAACATGTTATTGAATTCCTTGCTGCAATACTTGCAACAATATTGGAAGTTTGCAAAGAGTGTGGAATGTATGCTCTGAATGTGTCGAGTCAAGCTAAATTTTGATCTTGTTCTAAACTCGCAGTGAGCGCATTTAAAACGGGGCTCAACTCCACAGAAGTACCGCTCGTGTCTCCTCAGAGTTTCTCTTATGGTGAACAATTTTCCACACTTCTCACACGAGAAGAGATTGATAAAGTTGTTTAGGTGTTTGCGCTTTATGTGTAATCGAAGACCCCTATCGTAGGTCGTTTTGAAAGGGCACGAATTACATTGTAAATATGGCTGCTTTCCACATATTTTTCCATGCTTATTTAGATCAAGTGTGGAAGCGTACCGTCTGGCACATTTGAAACACTGATAAATCTTCTCGTTGTGATTTCTTATTACGTGGATACGAAGTCGATCGTACGAATTCTTTTCCAAGTCGCATTTCTTGCATTTATATTTCATTGGCATTGTACAATTGTCGCACATGTAATTAGAATCCGGAATCCTAGACTTCTTGCATATGAAGCAAAAAGCATCGATGCTTTTTCGTATACCTACGTTAATAAATGTTAGATCTTAAGTTCTATTTAACCGTAGTTTATTGGAAATTAGAGTATAAATTTCATTAGCTTCTACTTAAATTCTACTCAACTTTTATTACCGTATATTTGCAAATGTTTCTGAGGCTAATTTTTAAAATCTATTTTAAAATATTTAATAAATCGTGATGAAATTAACATTTTACGTTTTCAACGAATAAACGTTAAATTGATGTTAAACTACGTGAAAAAACAATAGAGTTATTTGGTCTTAAATCACTTGAAACAAAGGCAACAGAAATAAAAACATTTGGGTTTGCCTTTGTAAAGTACTGGGTATTTTTCTTTGTAATAATTAAATTTGCTATTAACTAAAGACTATTTTAAAAATTAACAACTTACTATTCTCGAATGATAACTGCATAATATCTTTTGCATCTTTGGGCAAACTTTTCGGTTTACTTCCTGAAAAAAATAACATAAAATTACGTTTATTACAGTTTTAGAAATAAAACCATAAATTTCATGATTACATGCTTGAAATAGATAAATCGGATATCTAAAATGCGATGATATCTACGAGTTATAAAATCTAAACTCAACCATAATGTTTTCAAATCTACAGATAATTTTGATATAGATTAATATTTATGCAAATAACAGGAAATATATGTGTTTTCAATAGAATAGAGTTAAAATATATAAGAATAATTCGAATATCCAAGTATAGAAAAAATTAGATAAGCTAAGCTGTGATTTGCGTAAAATTAAATGTAATATACAAAAATTAATTCAAAGAACACATTTTCAACAGAAATTTTTTTAAGGAAGTTAAAAAATCTTGCGCATAAAAAGTACGATATAAGTAATTTGTAATAAACTTATTGGAAATTGGATAAAATTATTAATTTATCATTAACTCAACAAGTATATATTTATATGGTACTAGAACTTGCCGATTACATCGATATTTTGTATTTGTACAAAATAAGTACTAAATTTGTACTAAAAAAATACTTTTCAATAAGTTGAAAAGAGTTAAATCATTTCTAAATGATTTAAGTGTAGATAAGTACAGCTAAGCTTCATCCAAAAGATGTTTTATACATTATTGTAATGTAATAAATTACACGTAGATCAAAATGCTACTTTGAATGAGGTAATCATTCAAATCATGTTGAATTGAAATTAACATAAACTTGAATGATAATAATTTAATAAATGAATACTCCAATCAATATTAAAAAAAAAAAAAGAAAATTTGAAAACAATATGTTACTAAAATTACAACTTTTTTCAAAATTTGTATTCTATTTTCAAACATTTTTAATTCTTTTAATCACTTTAAATCGAATATTACTAAAAAAAACCATTAAAATACTTAATGATATAATGTGAACAACGTACAATTTTTCTAACTAAATTATACAAGTATTCCATAGTTTACAAAATGCAAAGTTCTTTAAATAACCACTGGTAGAATTTTTTTTTAACGCAACTTAATGAAAAGTGTTTTACCTATTATCTTGATATCGTCATCATCCAAATCCATAAATGGTACCACCTCATTATTCAGCACATGCTGTTGCATATGCATCTTGATAGATGATCTGTGTTTCGTTTTGAAAGAACAGAATTTGCAGAAGAGATTCGCCTCCTTTCCACAGTACTTTTCATGCTTGATCCTAGACCTACGCAACTTAAAACTACGGCCACACATTTTCGAACATGGCTCGAAATCCTCTGGATTTATGTCCAAGTGCTTACACGAAATGTGATGTTGGAGATGTGATTTGTATAAAGCGATGTAGTCACACATGGTGCATTGTATGACCTCTTGCTGAAGGCATCTACCCTGAAAGTGCTTCTTTACTCGAAAGGACGTAACATAATGCTTGTCGCATTTTTTGCAGTGGATCATTAACTTAACGTTACAATGGTCGCACTCCTTCGTGTAAGTTGTTGATATGCTATCGTACTTTTCCCCACACTTTCTGCAATACATTATAATAAAATTTGGTATACCTGTAAAAGAAATAATATTTTTTATTTTAGAATTTTGTTCAAATTTTTAAGACTTTAAATTTAATCAATTTTGACAAAGGATAGACATGTCAATCTATTAAAAGCAGATAGAAACTTACAAACTAATGATCTTGATACTGGGAATGACTGCTTTGGTTTTTTAGCTGAAATAAAAAATTTGATATTAAATTTAATTGAGTCAATTGTATGATAGCTGAATCTATTTCTTAAAAGAATTTTGCGTACCGGGTGGTGTTATTTTATTGGGAATTAATTCATTGTTAGTTTGTGAATCATCCTTCATATTAATATTACGATTCTTATCGATCTGTTTATAATTGCACATTTCTAAATCAATATTGCTGTTTATATTCACTGTTGCCCTACACTTGTACCAATGCTTTTGAAACTCGAATTTTCCTTTATAAATTCCTCCACATTTTGAACATTCTAATGGGACATCCAAAAGACAATTTTTCGGATATTTTCCATCTATATAATAATATATTTTTCATTAATCGATGAATACAATAATGGTAATAAATAATTTCTTTATTATTTTTTAAATGTAATATTTAATGTTTAGAATAATATATAAAATTTATTTTTATGTATTGGACATTTAAAAATGGATACATTTTATTTCAGCCTGATTAAATAGTTAACTTTAATGTAAGAATGAAGTTAACACGCGGTACAAAAATTATAACTTATTTTTTTTATATTTTTATAGATTTAGTTAACCAACAAATTTAGTTATATTTTGAATATGCTATCTATAATTTTTGGTTAGTTATTTTAAATACCTCTGAAAACTTCGTTAAATCTTAGTTCTTACATTAAGTATAAACAATAACCGAATATCCCATTAGATTTGAAAACAGAAAAGGCATAATAGAATATTACAAGCTACATGTTTGTAATTTTCAACTCACTTAATGAATAAATTTGAAAGTCTTGATCATAATTATGACCATTAATTGAATCACTGTTTTCTCTTGTTGATAATAGCGTCTGTTCTAACATAGCCAGAGTATGATTGTTTTTATTGTCAACAGTTTGATTTGGTGAATTTTGGCTATGATTAAATATTACACTGTTATCTTCTACAATGGTTATACTATCATCTGTTATTACAAACAAATGAAATTTAAATAAGACAACAATGATACAACTAAATAATCTGAACTATCTTACATACCAGAATCATCCGAAATATATAGTAGCTCAGGTGCTTTATCTAAATAAGTACTAATATTCTGATTAGATTCTTGGTTAATTTCAAATAAGCTGTTTTCTATAAAATAAAAATTATTTCTATAGTAATTATTACTTTGTATAGTAAAAAGTATCAAAAAAGAAATAAAATATAATTAAAAACGAAATGAAAACATTGAAAATCTTTATAATCACCATCGTTTATTTTGTTTACATTAGATTCTTTTAAGTGAATTAAGGGGTCTTGATCAATTCTATCGTTCACAAAGTCAGCTGAAATTGAAATTAAAATTATCTTTCTTTCTTAAAACTGCATTTATATTAATAATTATTTCTTTGCAAATGTCTTTTATACCTATCGATTTAGACGACGTATCATAAATATTATTTTCATTATCTGAGCATTCTGTAATTGATATATCATCTTTTAATTTTACTTCAGCTGTAAGTCAAATAATCAACAATAATTATTTTAATAATATAAGATTGTAATTTCCGATTACTGGTCATCGAAAAATTACCTTTTACACAAAAGATTATGTAAAGACATATTTTTCATTTACATAAAAATGAAATTAAACTTAGCAGTTAATTAAAAGCTACATTTTATAAAATAATTTACCTTTACAATCATGAAATTCTATATCATTGATAATTACATTATCGTTATTGACTTTAATCCTTTTATCATCTGTAATTAAAAATATTTATTATAAACTTATTTCATTATACAACGACTGAATAATAATAATAATAAAACCGTATTTTAGTCATTTGTGTACATACCATTTTCTGTATTAATTATAATATCTTTAGGACTATTTAAATATAATACATTATTCCTCATTTCTTCTATTTTTTCTTCAAAAAACGAATATTCTTTAATTAAAGAATTATTACTGGTAATATTGGTGTTTATATCATCTATCAGTTGAATAAGAATAAAAAAAGTATATTCAATTAAATTAAAAGTAAATTCAAAACTACTCATTTATAATAAGATATTTAAATAAATATACCTGAATTTATAAGTATTATTGGCTCAAGAAGTTCAAAGTCTTTGCTTCTTTTAATTTCTATTTCCATGGAAAAGTCTTCTTCATTAATTATTTGGTACTTAATATCAGTTACAATATCATCTATAATCATGAATAAATGAACAAACTTTTAAATAAGGAAACATCATTGTTCACAGATATTTTACTTATTTAACATTTGCTATGTATAGTATTATTGAAACAGAATCAAAATAGCTGAAATATTACAGATCTAACTATTTTCATTTACTGCTTCATAAATTTCTTTTTTACTAGCAAAATAAACATACTTTTATCAATTAAATAATTAATTTTATGCTTATTTATAATTTTATTAAATAAAATTTCAATTTAATATTACTCAATTGAATTAAAATTTACAATATTTACTACACTAACATTTTCTGTGCTTTTGAATATTATCAAAATTATTATGTAGTATCTGTTTTATAACATAATAGTTTTGCATTAAATGATCTTGTTTTTAATTCTAGTCATATTCACTTATTTGTAAAATTCAAAAATGTTTGATATTATATTATTATCTATATTAAGAATAATTAATTAATTTCATTAATTTTATATTACCATCATAATTTTGGTCAAGTTCTCTAATACTATCACTAATTATTGTGTTATTTTTTATTTTAAAATTAAATGAACGTTCATTAGTAGTTTTTGTGTTGATATTTTTTATTAATCCAGGATCTAAAATAAAAATCGTACAATTATCATAAAATAAACAATTAATAAAAATATTCTTAAATACAAACCAATAGAAACAGAATTTTGTTCGTGCAATATTTGTTTAAAAGCAACATGCTTATTTCTAAATGAACTATCATCATCAGATATCTGATCATTTTTAAGAAATTCATGCACTGTATGTTCAATGGGCTCTTCATTATTTTTAATGAATTTCTTTTCTAAAACATAATAATTTTAAATCAACTTATTATTCTAAAATGATCTTTATTTTTAACCGAATTATACGTAAATTATAAGTGAAATTAAATTATATGTTTAACAAAAATAATGATAATAGTTGATAAATAGAAAATCAATTGAAATACTAAAGATATCCTTAAAAAAATTCTCAATTCAATACATTTTTAAAGAAATATTTATAATTAATACTTAACAGTAAAAATAATTAATATTTTTACTGCATCTGAAACATAAAAATGTAGTAACAATAACAATAATTATTTTTATAATACTTACCAGAACTAGATTGAATTTTAGTTTCATTGTATATTTTGTTTGAATTTTTTTGTGATTCATCATCAACTTCAATTTTGATTGTTACTTTATCATCTGTTATATAATGAAAATATATTTAGATTATAAATTCATAGCGAATAAAAATACTTTATAAAAAAAATGTTAAGTACACATTTACAAACCAGAACTTTCAGGTTTATCCAAAATTGTAACTTCTGCTTTGTTAAAAGGCTTTGATTTTAAACTTTTAAGTGATAACCTTTCTAAAAGAACTTTTTAAAAAATATTATATTAAATCAATATTTCATAAGTTTTATATAGTATATTTGTACTGTTTGATTATGTTGCAATACTTACCTATTGGTGATGAAATACATATGTTATTTTTCATCCTACTTGGCAAAGGATTTTTTTTTCCCATTTTGATTTTACCTTTAATTCAAAGCAAATGGTTTAATAAATTTCTACAATTTTATACATTATTTAAAAAAGGTTACATTATGTAATAGACAATTTATTAGAAACTCTTACAAAATTATTGAAAATATTAAAATATAAAGGATAAACAATATAAAAAAAAAATTTTTTTTTTTTTAAATATTAATGTTAATCAAACAAATAAATTTATAACTTTATGATATTAAAATAATTACCCAAATTTGAAGAAATCTTATCGTTTTCAGTTTGCTTTAATCTTATCAAGTTATTGTCTAAGTTTCTAGATCTTAAGTTAATCATTCTTTTCTCTACAAGACAATTATTCACAATTAAGTTGAATTTTAAATATTAAAATATATAAAAGTTGTTAACATTAATTTTAACGATAATTTTGTATTACATAGAATTTAAGGTAATCATATACGTATGGTACAATGTCCAATAGAATAAACTTTCATTTGCAACTAAAAATGAAACTTCTAAATAACTATTTTTTATTTACTCAATAAATCAACATAAAAATGTACATATATTTTTTTATTTGTACTTTATTTATTTTGCTAAATTCTTTATTTATTGTTAATTTGATTAGCGTCATATTTTACAATTTTCAATTTATAGTTAGTTTATGACAAATTTTTACATAAAAAAATAGTGCATAGGACTTGATAAGTGCTGCTTCTTATAATAATTAATTTACGATTATAAATTTGAATAAAAAATGCCATAATTTAAACAATTTTTGAAAAGAACACAGCAAATGATTGATTAAATATCAAATATAGATTATCATATTTATTTCTATTTTTAATAAAGCGCTATCGTTGCTAAAAAAAAGTTCTCCGTATAAACCAGTTCATTTAGTTTTTAGAAAATAAATTAAATACTCGATACATAACCTTAATAATAAGTTTAGACTTACAGATGCTTTAAATGTACAACATATCATTTAAATATTACCGAATTATCTTAAATATACTTAATTCTTAATTTGCATAGATAATATACCTTAGAATAACATATATTTTCTAAATTAAAACGGTATATAGATTCACGTGCACTATTCTGACAAATCAAAATCACATCAACAACGAAGTTGGCATTAAAATACTGGTAATATAAGAGATAAAAAATCATTGAGCACTGGTTAAAACTATAAACACTGGATAAAACAAGTTTGGCGTTCGATGGCTCTGCTGCATTTTAGCAGTTTCACCTCGGCCGCTCACTTATCCATCGAGTGTCCAACTATTCAGTCGTCTTTATTCATCCAATAGCTTGCAAATACACTTTATACACAGAATAAATTCCCTTTTTATTTACTGAATCTTCACAGTGGGCGTGTTATCGCCCTAGTAATACATGTACGGCAATACCATTTACAAATGAAAATAAATAATTATTGTATTATCCGAAATTGCTTCAGTTTTCTTTAATTATGCTTAGTTTTAATAAAAAAATATTTTTATAGTGTACGAATGATGAACCGAGGGCTTGTAATATTAGGGAAATTATCGTATGGCCCTTGAAGGAAATTATTTAGCGTATGCGCTTTCTCATTTATGCCTAATAACGCAGGTAGTGTTCTAGAAATTAATCTGTAATTTGTAATTATAAGAAAAAATTTAGTAATGCAATAATCAAAAATTCGCGTGCGTCGAATAAGTAATCAGAAAACTAGGGGATGGCGTTATTAGACGAGTGGCTTCGCTTGTGCAGAAAAGATGGCGAAACGGCGCACCATTCAAAAACTAATGGCAAAAATAAAAATTAAATATTAGGAAGTTGTATTATAATTAAAAGCGGGCAGTGTGAACCAGGAATTACGGGGACAGTGAGATACTTAATGATTTATATGTATTATTAATCGATACGCGAGCGGAAGCATTCCGAAATATTAGCCAAACGTACATAACATGTGCCTAGGCATTAAAATGTGCTAATAACGTAATTGATATGCTAAGAATTTTTATATTAATTTTGAGTAAATTCAGGATAATAATACTATAATTATAATATAAAGTACCTTTTAATGCAGTTAGGAAAATAATTTCATTCTTGGAATCATTACATGTAATAAAAATATGATCAATTTGTTTATTAACTGAGTAATTACATTTTATAATTGTTCAGATATTGACGATAATTACTAATTGCTTAGCATTAAATATATAAACGAATTTTTACTAAATGTTAAGTAGCTTACTTTTTAAATTATGAGACAATATATATAAAATACCTTTTAGTCTGTTTATTTATTCAATTATAAACCCAAACAGAAATGTTACATTTGCTTATTCTTTTTAATTATTATTTATATTTATATGATTCTACCATTAGATGAATTACAGTATCAAGTGAAAATCATGATTAGATTTTTGTCTTCTTTTATCTTAAATCGTCATGAACAAATATTAACATTCGTTTGAATAGCTTATAAAATTATTATCAAATAATTACGTCCATTTAGTTCCTTAAAAGAAATAAAATCCTCTTATTTAGTTATTTATATAAAAACAAAGATTGTAACGACAGCACGATTATTATCAGCTGTGCGAGAATTAAGATAACGAAGATGAAAGTTAGTTTAGTGCGCATATTTCCCATATTCTTTCCTTTACACATGCGCCAAACTTCTCTTCGCACTCTCTTCCTAATTTTTATTCTTTACTTCAATGCCTGATACTTGTAAGCCAAGTCCATTGGAAAATCGATTAAGTTCGTAGCGATAGAAATTTGTTCATCTTTGATTTGCCAAACCAAAGATAAAAAATTCTATGTAATAAAAATGTTTGAACACTTTAAAGGCATTATCCACGAAAATAAAACGAGTTTTTTAAAATAATCAAGCACTTCTATCTTGCAATAATTCATTATTTTCTATGACTAAATTTGTACAATATCACTAAAATGTTATTACTCGTTATTACATAAATCAACATAGATAAAATGTTATCTAGGATAGAATGTTAGATCGTTAATAAAAACGCAATTTAAATAATAAATTTAAATCGCATTATCATTGATTTTTTCATTTTATAAATACGTATTAAAAAAATTACTTTATACAAATTATTACTTTGTAGTCAAATATTACATAACATTATATTATATATTATATAATATTATATTATATATATATATATAAATGATACAACAATTATTAAATTATTATCTAAGCAAAGATTATTTTTTTTCTGTAGGTTCAATTAGTTGATATTTTTCTGTACTACCACCAAATTCTTTTAATTCGTTGACCAATTCTTGAGGATTTATTTTTCGTGAAATTGTTAAAGTTCTCTGATTTTTTGGACCATAACTTTGTGATTTAAGTCCAATTTGCTTAGCAATTTGATGAATCATAGCTCTTTCTTCGTTATTAAAACATGGAGAAAATACTAAATCAGACGTTGTCATTATATCACCTTGCATATAATTTTGTAACATTTCCTGACATTTTTTCTTGAATACATGCATATTATATAATCCAGGTTTAAGTCCCAGACCCTCTCTTGTCATTTGTTGTTGAACTTGTACAGGTTCTGTAATACCTTGAGATGACTTTCCTAGCCCACCACCTGACCAACCCATCAATTTCATCATCTTCGAACCAATGTTATCATTACTAAGGGTATCAGAATTTGATTCAGATGACTCTTGCTGGATCCCTAAATCTTCAGTAATAGTTGGAGTTAAATTTTTAGTAACCTTAATTGTGTAATAGATTTTTTGCATTTTCTGAAGAGCTATTGCCGATGCTTCTTTTTTAGCTGCCTTCTGAGTAGCTGCTACAGTTTCGGACACTTTATGTTTGTTGAAAAATAAACTACACGAATAATTGTCATTAATTTTGTCATACTTCCAATCTATGTCAATATCATAACTATTAGCAGCTCTAGATATTATGCTTTGAGGCGTGTCATTCAAATATTCAAATAAAACAACATCTTCAGAATTAGTTCGTTGAGTTGTGTCTGTTTTTTTTCTTTTTATTTGTGAATTCTGCTGCATGGTTGAATCATGTTTTCTTTTAGAATTTGTACACTCTGGTTGAAGATTTTTACTTGACGATTGTTCAGCATTTTCTGGTTTTGAAGATGGATTAGATTTAAATTGTCCTGAAATAAAATTTGTATACAATACGAAAATTCGTTCCAAATAATTCTATATTAACTTACAATTTCTTGTTGTACCTTTGGCTTTAGAAAGAGCTGCGTCAGAAGCCTTAACAAAAGTTCTTTTTAATCTATTTTTGTGTTTTTCTCTGTATTCTTCTATAATTTCTTTGGATAAGTCTGAAATTGTCTTCATTGTTTTTCGAGGATACTTGCATCCCAAGAACTCAACATTAGTGAAAACTTGAGCAAGACACAAAAGCTCATCTATTTCAAACTTATCTCGATGAGCTAATAAGAATTTGCGACGTAGTTCCCAGTGTTCATCACACTCGTGTTCAATTTTAAATTGATCGATATTAAATTCATGAATAGAACTCATTATCAATCTTTTAATAAATTTTAATTCAAGGTTTTAGTAATACTTTTAATTTTATACCTTTCATGCACATTGAATTGTAAAAATACCTCAATCAAATTTAATTTAATGCAACTAAAAAATATTCTTTAAATTAATTGAATTATTTCAATTTAAAAGTTACAGAAATTCAGAGCTTAATATTTTTTTTAACTATGGTATTTCTATTTTATGATTTTTAACATAATTTTATGGTAAACACTACATATCTGTTAGGTTAAACTTGTTCTTTTGTGTACGTAGTGTAGCGAGCGGTGAAAATCCGCGTTTCGCGAATATTATTAAATTTAAGCGCGCGTGACTTTAAAGAATTTAGAGGTAGTACCGTAATAAGTAATAAGTATTACAACGAAGTAAAAACGTAACGATTTAACAAATGATAAAATCGGAAAAAAATCCACGCACTATACGCATATCTAGAACAAGGAGATTAAAGCTTTGTAAGATTGAAACAGCATCAAGTTTGAGCCTTGACCCCTAATAAAAAGCAATTAACATCATTTGCACAGGCTTAAGCTTACGAAGGTCTATGGATACTTACTCGTTCAAGGAAGTAAGAAGCTAGTCAAAATCCATGGAACAACTCAGGGTCCTGCACTTTCTGTTAGTTAATTTATTCTAACCTTCTACTTTACATTTACAAACCAAACATTGTTTCTTATTATTTAAATACAAATCCTATAATAAGACTCTATAATCTTTATGGCATGATAACATTTGTATTTTGTGTTGTAATGTGTATTATTTTTTAGGGTATTTTAAAATAGTTTATTGCTTACTAAAAGCACAATTCATGTAATATTAGAAGAGAATCAAGTGAAAGCAATAAAAAGAACAGCTTGGCGTTTGAATAATTTCAATCAAGTTAAACGAGCAATTTTTATAAAGAACCTATAGTCGTGTATAATGTTGCTTTGTAAAACTCTTTATGATGCAACGTTTTCAGAAGTGTAAACTATGTAACGTATCTGATTAAACGCTTCATTATAGAAAATAAACGATCTCTTATTATTTGATAATAGAGATCGATAAGTTGTTAACGAAAAGAATATACTTATTTCTTAAAATAAATTAAATACTTTAAACATTGCTTTTTCAGACTAACGCATATAAAAAGTTAAAGTTTTAAAACAGCGCTCTACGCTGATAAAATATATATTAATTAGCATTGGCTGCCAACATTCTAATATCTAGGCTAAAAATTTTCAGCGAAGTACAGTTATTTCACAGAAAAATTCACGCACAAAGTGAAATGCAAGTCAAAATGACAAACCCAAAAATTTTACAATTTACTAAAGGAATTCAGTTTGTTAACACCATATTCCGTTAGCTTCGCTTGAATCGTATACTTGAACGCATCATCATTTTCATTCGAGCTTGAAATACTGAATTTAAAGATTTTCCTTACTTTCAAATACGTATAAATATAAGACGTCTAGGATTCAATGTTCCACTGTTCCCTGAACCCGAGCTTTGGTACGTACGAATACACTAGTTTGGTAACTTGGAATTTATCCGTATAAAAAAAAAAACGCTATACATATACAATGTGCGATCAAAATATCTAGTTATCATTTTGTAATTAGTTTTGTTTGTAATATGAAGTCAGATGACTGGTGAACATCATGTTAGTTTACAAATATTTATCTCTAATGGGCATTTTAAGCACAAATGTTGCTTTTAAATATTTTTGAAAAACATATATTAACTATAAGGTTTATTGGTAACTTAAGCAAGTCATATACTTTTTAGCAATAACTTGAATGGTGAGTTAAATAAAAGATTTTTAATGAGTGTGAACATTGACAAATAATCATATTTAATTTATTTCTTAAAGAATTGTCTTTAATAGTTCGTACAAACTTTATCGTTAAGTTTCCTTCTTTTACTTTGTTTGCAGATAAAAGAATTTTTTTTAAATAAACACTCATAGAAGATGACCACATATTCTAAAACAATAAGTTCGCCTATAGGTAAGTGATTTTTTACATGAAATTTTGTTTAATAATTAAGCATTAAGAGATTGTGTGCTAATATAAAATATCATTTCAGTTATTTTAGAAAAACTTCCAATAAACTTTGAACAATGCTCTTATATTAAAGAAGAAATCATGATTTCAGATATATCTGATCATTCTGGTTTGTATATATTAAAACTTTTTCAAAATTTAACGACAACTTTACATTAACAGTTTCACTTTAACATTACAGATAATGAATTGAGGCATAAAAGTAATAATAACATGAAGCTGAAAAAAACAAGACACAGATTAATGAATAAAAAAAAGAGTTATAAAAATGCAAAAATTTGTTCAACTACAGGTAATTTTGTAATATACAAACTTAAAATCATTTATAGATTATAAATTTTAATGAAACTTAATTTTTACTTAAATATATCATAAATATCATTGTTTCAATAATAGATAAGCTAATTCGAGTAAATAATGATAATTTAATCTCTAAAAATACAAAAAATAAATTGCAAAAATTACAAAAAGTACATAAAAGGACTGACACGGATTCAAATTCAGGTAAATCATAATATATTTATTTGAAATTTAATTTTATAATTTTGTCTGTATTAAACCTAAAACATAAAACCCATTTTTTAATACAATCTGTGTATAAATTAGAGTTTTCTAAGTACAAACATCAATTTATTAATAATCATAAAATATTATTAGAGTTTACAAAATATTAAAGTATTTTTAATATTCCAGTCGTGTACTAAAATTCATTTGCCATAGTGTATAAATGTTTTTAAGTGTTTACACTGCACTATTTCATTTGCAATTCATACAAAATATTGTAATAATAAAAAAAAAAAAT
The DNA here is from genome assembly GCA_018907045.1 of Wiebesia pumilae. Classification (NCBI taxonomy): domain Eukaryota; kingdom Metazoa; phylum Arthropoda; class Insecta; order Hymenoptera; family Agaonidae; genus Wiebesia; species Wiebesia pumilae. The sequence continues at coordinate 1,984,725 of JACCHZ010000121.1, forward strand.
TTACTTCTAAATTTTAGATTTACACAAACTTGGAATGCATAAATTCTTATCGAACCAAAATAGATATCCAAATAATATGAAATCACCAATAGGTAACAAGAGTTTTCATATAAAATCATAAATTTAGATTTATTATGAAAGTTCTAATACATATAATTTCTAAATATTATTCTTTCAATATTTTTGAAAAGTTGTTTTAGAAAGGCTCTCCATCAAACTTGAACAAAATTTATTAATTGACGACGAAAAGAAATTTCCTTATATGACTAATTTTTCTGGTAAGTATATCATTGAAAATAAATTCATATACTAAAATTTGGCACAAATTAATAAAAACGTTTTTGTTTAAAAGAATGTTTTAAATGTAAAATATTATAATAGTTTCGATATTTTACAGTAAAAGTAATAAGTAAATAAAAACATGTTTTATAAATTAAAACTATGCTGGCATATAGAAACAATTAATCAAGCTTTTATATATTTATATATTCTAAAAAATAACACAACATATGAAAGTTCATTTAATGAAATTAAAAAATATCAATTTAACTTAACAAATAAGACTAGATACATTACCATAAGTATTTCTAACATACTAGTGTTGAAACTAATTCTTTTAATAATTTTTATTTTATAGATAACAACAATCTCAATATAATTGAAAATCATAAATTAATTATGAATAAATGTTCATCTAATGAGACAAGAACTCAAGAAAGTAATAAAGTAGAAAAAAATAATAGTATAAAAATAAAAAATGAAATAGATGAACCAATAAACGATGACATAAATTCTGGTTGTAGTATAATAATATTTATTGATTTATATTTATTTTGTATGATCTAAAATAAATAATATTTTTTATATTGTAGATCATAAAGAATCGGATATTATTGAAAATAATATATTAGATGAAGAATACTTAATTAATAAAATAAAAATAGAAAGCAATGAAACTGATTTATTATTAAATGAAAATCAAATGCCTGAACTGATAATGATTAAAAAATGTTCAGGTAATTACAAATACATAATTTTTTAATTATATAATTTTTGTGAATAGAAATTCAAATATATTAAAATGAAATCATTAATGTGAAGTAATTTAATATAATATTTAATTTTCAATTTCAGATTATGATGAAGATAATATTTCAACTGAAAATACTGATAATGAAGAATATTCATCTAAGCAAATAAAAGTTGAAGAGAAAGAAGATAACTTACTGTACGCTAGCAATATCTGCGAACAGATATATGACAAAAATTCTGGTAGTGTATATATAACAGTATATACATAATTTAATAATAAATTTATTTACTTGACTTGATGTAATTTACGTTAAAAATTTTTAATTCTTATTTAAATTAAATTTCAGTTTATGAAATGATAGATAATGATGATATGACTGATGAAATTGTTTCTAATAATTCAAAGAATAATCAAAATAAATCGATTAGTTTAAAAGAAGCTTGTGAACAGATGTCAATCGATGGAAATTCGGGTAATTATTTTTTATGTCGTAAAAAATGAATATAATTCTGTACATAATATTTATTTATGAATTTCATTTTGTAAAGCCTTTAATACAAATTACTTAAATATTTTCAGACTTATTTGAATCTCGAGAAAATTTTAATCATTTTAGCATTCATTTTTCCGATATTTCTCTGTTGCTGAATATTCCTGATAATTCTGGTATCTATAATTTTACTAAATATTAATATTTAAATTTTATCGTTACATTTTTATCATTTGTGTAGATCACGAAGTATTAGGTAATGTCATTAATAATCCAATGATTGAAGAAAATAAAAGTTTGTTTAAGTATATCAATGAAAGTGGAAATAAAATTACAATAGGTTTGAATCAGCAATCATACGAATCAGTAGAAAAACAAATTTCATATAGCTGTAAAGGTAATTTTAATTCACAAATTATCAAATAGCATAAGAGTTTAGTAACTTAATAGTGTAGAAGTTATATCATTATTAAAAATAAAAGAAAATATTTTAAATCTTTGAATTTCACAAAAATATACCAAAGGCAAAAAAGTTAATAATTTTGCATAATGTTTCAAATCAAATTGTTTCATCGTTAACAAGTATTACAGTAAATTATTTATTACAGGTTCAAAAATGAAATTATTCATGGAAAAATGTGTCAAATGCAATAGAATTCAAAAACGAATAGATGATAAAATTTCGTCTAGATGTAATATTTGTGAAGCAAACGTGTATTACGAATGCTTAATCTGCAGGAGCCATTACAAATATCCGGCTGGTATTTATAATCACATAAGCTTAAAGCATACTAATCAAGATTCTGCAAAACCTGTTAAATGTCAGAGGTGTGATTTAGAATTTAAAGCAGAACGTAATATGAAAGAGCACTTAAGATATTGTAAGGTGCTGCCTTATTTGAAATGCGAATTTTGTTCTCTGATGGCCAAACGCAAAAACTGTCTTAGAAAACATATAAGAATGAAGCATCAAAATGATATTAAAGCGAAGGATATCGAAAAACTTTTACAAAAAATTGTAGAAAATTCAAAAGAATTGAAAGGTATGAAATCTTATGTTTTTATATAAAAATTATTCAATAAAAATAGTGTAATTTATTGTACTACAGATCAAGCTATAAAAATGGCCGAAACTATATATGGAGGTTGTAGTTCATCTCGAGTCGAACCATTTCGTAAGTATTATTATTTTTCAGTAAAAAATGTATCATCTTAGTTATTATATAAAAAATTAGTCTTAAATTTAATTTTATTTATACTTAATCAAAGGAATTATTACTAGTTGAATAGAAGTTCGTAAAAATTAAAAAATTTGCAATTTATATATTTCTAAACGGTTAATTTTTGTGTTCCATTCTCGTTAAATTTAAATTTTGTATATAAAAAAAGAACAATTTAATTTGAAATATTCTAAACATGAGCCTGTAAAATTAAAAACGTTGGTATCAAATTTGTAACTTAAGATTTTAATCCAAAAATTATAGAAAATAAATTATTATTTACGTCGTCCTTAATAGCACATTATAAAAATAAAAGTAATTCTTTTTATAAAATGTTGTACTCTAAAAAAGTTTGAAATGACAAAACATTTGTCGATATTTCCTTATAAGAGATGAATTTAAAAGACTAAGTTTAGAAAGGGATTCTTTAAATTAAAAGAAAATTGTACATTTAATTATATAAAAAAATTTTACGAATAAAGTATTGAAATTGAAATTTTCCTGCAGAATCAAATCAAATTTATAATTGAATATTAAAAACATACTTTCAAATTTTAAACAATAATCAATATTTAATATTTAATTATGGCAACCATGTCGTGCATTGGATTGAAAATCGTTTAAAAATTATTATTGAAACTGAAGATATCATGTCTGAAATTTTATTTCTTACGACTAGTTTTAGCTTATAAACAGCTAAAACTGTAAACTTAGCTTATAGTAATTATAATGTTTTGTTAAAACGTGTAAAATAACGTTGTAATTAATTGCGCTATTTCGTAGCAATCACAAATCACATTAAGCTGTACTGCAACAGATGTAAGGGGACGTTTAAGAAGCTATTGGGTATCGATCAGCGAAGTTGCAGAATATGTGGAGCACAACTGTTCATGCAATGCATGAAATGCGACAGCATTTACAAATTTCGCAGCAGTATGTCCTTACACCTGAGGAGCAAATGCGTTTTGAGCGATAATCTCGCGTTTCATTGCGACAAATGTGATTACATTACCTTTACCAAACCTAGGCTTAAGCGGCATATATACCGCAGGCATACATACATCGATCCAAAGGACTACTTCAACTGTTCTAATTGTGATAGGAAATTTAAATTGAAAGAAGATCTTCGAAATCACAGTTTAAAATGCGAGCGCTTGCAATGGTCTAACTGCAACTTTTGCCCCTATAAAACAAATTGCAAAGAGAATCTAAAAATGCATGTAAAGTATTACCATTCCTTGGAGGGGATATTCGAGGAAAAAAGGCACACCGAATCTAACACTAAAAGTATAAAAATATCGTTTTAATTATTAAAAATTACAAGAATAGTTATGGAATGTTTCTTCTAAAATATTTACGATATTTAAGAAACGTGTGTTGAAGCGTGTGTTGAAACATTCTGCAAAGTACGCAAAGCAAGTAAAGACGTTTGCTTCTAGTAAGAAGCGCGTAAAATATTTTAGAAAACATTTTAAACATTTTTTAGGATAAAATATTTTTTTAAAAAATACTAACACCAATGTTTTCCTTTTTTAACTTACGTTACGTAATACTTTATAATCAAAGAATATAATCCTACCTTTATTCTGACATATTTGAATATATTGAAAACGAATACTGCGACATAAATTTAAAGTTTCTCCAAAAATAGTTGTTTGGTAATAAATATTCCATTTTTGAAGAAAAAAAAGTATCTATTTAGCCATTGATATTGTTTTTGTCGTTGTTAGATGATTTTAGAATGATTTAAAAAAATTTCTTAATTTCCTACAATTTTTAATGACTCATATAAAATATATTTACTTATTTAGAATTTCGTATTGTAAAATGTTAATTTCGCAGCTTTTCATATTCATCGCATTGCTGCTTCGCCATTGTTTGTAAAGCATTTTATGCCATTGCTTATAAACCCTTTAAAAGTAATAATGTTTTCTAAATGTTTTTTACGGTGAGAGTGTAAATTTGATTTTTTATGGATATTTGTTGAATGTTACAGTGTTGCAGAAGAAACATTATATAAGCATATTAATATAATTCTTCATGACATATAATGATTAAATCAAATAATTCTTTTAATTCTACAGTTGTGGCAGACTCAATAATCGCCTACTGCTCGAACTGCAATCTACACACTAATGCCATTGAAAAGGTCACCAAGTGTCAAGTCTGCAAAACACCAGTCGTCTACCGTTGCAAAAGATGTAGCCTGCAGAAGCAAAAATACGTGCTATTACGCATCCACGTAATTCGAAATCACGGCGAAAAAATTTATCGGTGCCCCAACGGCTGTGGACACTCTTTCGCCTATTTGTACGACTATCGGCAGCACATCAGATTGTGTGGTAAGAAACCACACCTCCACTGTGACCGATGCCCATTCAAGACCAAGTACAAGCACACCTTCTTACAACATAAGCAACGCAATTGTATTGGATCGTTTACTCCTCTTCGCAAGAAAAAAGTTTTGTCACGCTGTTACAATTGCGGCAAAGTTTTTAAAAACAAAGCTTATCTGCTGCGTCATGCCAATTTCTGCGGTAAACCGACGTCGTTCTTGTTCTGCGATCATTGCAGTTTTAGAACTTTTGTAAAACATATTTTGGTAAATCACATTCAATCGAAACATGCCGCCCGATTGTTCAGGGGTATTAACGCCTTTCATTGCGAAAATTGCACTAAAGTTTTCAAAAACTATTTCGTGTACAGCAGGCATATCGAAGATTGTCGTTGCCGTGAAAAGAAAGTCTGAATTTTATTCGAGTTAATATGTATAGTGCAACCTTTTTTTATTAGTTTTTTCAAACATTCATTAAAAATATAGGTTTCTAGGTTACAGTCAACCAAAACGTAAACAAATATTTATATATAGAATAAAAAATATAGGTTTTTCTTTTAATTTCTATTGTTAAGTATCAAATACTTCCAATGATAAACTTTGATAATCTCCATAATTACTTTTACTTATTTGTAAGCAATTTTATGTAAAGTACTTAAAATATATGCACGCTTTAATTTATTTTATAGTTTTAAAAAGAAATATCATGATTATTCAATAAGTTAACATGTATTACATTTTTATTTTTACACATAAAAATTCATTTTACGAATAATTTTGTATCATTTTGTTTTGGGCATATTTATTTATTTGAAAAATTTGTCAAAATGAAAAAATATTCATTTAATGTCGATTTCATATTTATAATATTAATATAAATAACATTTTTTCGTACGTGTTTACTCAAAAAGTACAGAATAATTAATTTTATTAAAAAAAACAATATTGAGGATTAAACAAATTTACTCATAAGCAAAATTTGATCCAAATATGTGGGCACTTTTAAAAACAAATTTAAGTGATTGAATGAGTATAGTTAAGCTGAATAATAAAGGGCATTTATCTGGAAATTATGATGCTTCTTAGATACTAATTAAATATTTCAAAAGAAACTGATTCAACAAAAAGATTTAAAAAAAAAAAACCAACATTAATTTTATTTACTTTTTAATTATTTTATGGAATCTAAGTAAATAAATTTATGCAAAATTATTTTTGAAATCTGTCTATTACAAAATTTAGTCATATTTTACGTTTATATAGTTTTTCTTTACATCTATTTTTAAACACAGATTTATCGTTTTCATATAATCATCCATAGATATTAAAAATATAATATATATTTCATTTCACAGTGCATATTTTTCCATTTTATTTACATTAAAAAATAAACGTATTGTTATATTTGTTATAAATTGCGTATTCTGTAAGTATTAAGATATTTTTTCGATGTACCATTCTTAAAATATTTAGTCATTGTACTTTAATGTAGGAAATGTATTGCACCATTTTGTTTAAATATACTATATTATTTACTATATACTATATAATTAAGTTTTAAGTTATTAAATTGTATCTTTCTCTTCAGAGTACTAGAAAATCCTAACAAATTGTACTTTAACTAATTATTTAGTTGTATGAAAAGATGCTTTCATTATAAATACTATAAATATTATTCGATTAATAAAGAACAGAGTTGTTCCATCTTTTTGAAACGTAAATAATTACTTTAGTTAGTGCAATATTCTTATTTAAATTATGCTTTTCTATATCTAAATATATTGAATTCTATCCAATTTCTCGTAGTAAGACTATTTGTATTTAATATATCTTGAGCAAGTAGAAATTAATACTCGAATAACTTTTGCTAACTCTTTCATCTTACATTATATCATTATTATAAAGATATTAATAATTTGATTGATTTAAATTTTTTATACTCGTTAGCAATAGTCTTTAATTGGAATAAATAAATAAAACTTGAGCAATTATCCATTTTTTAATGTAGTGTGACTTTGTTAAGGAAAGATAAAACCTAAACAAGTTAATAGACATGTTATTTTTAGAGTATATTTTAAATACTTTATTTTTAATTCTAATTTATTTTAATCGTAAAGACTAATTTTTTTCGAAAAATAAAACGAAAACTTGATGTTAGTTAACAGCCTGTTAAAAATGTAAATATTCTGTCATAATCTATGAAATTCATAGATTATGCATATTTTTAGTTTAATTCTTTATTCTGTATTCTGTATTCTACAGTAAATGTCACAGCAATCACATAAATCACATGTAAATAGAGCATGGAATAAAATGTTACCATATATTAAAAAGAACTTTATATTATTATAACTCGTATCATTTGATAATAAATTTATAAGATGTATATATTCAAAGATTTTAAGTATTATATAATTTATGACTATTAATTTTAATATGATAATTTGAATGACTGTTCTTCGGATCAATATTATCAATTTGTTTATACAATTGTAATTACTGATTATTAAATAAATCGACTTTCTACTATCAACTTATAAAAATAGTTGCGAATATAAAAACCTATATGATTCTAGACAGATGGTGGGAAATAATTTTAATAAATAAAATTAAATGAAGCCATCTAAGTAGAAAAGAAGTGTACAAAGATAGGACAGTCTTCAATAAATATTTTTATACAAGAGCATAAATAAGACATACAGATATTGTTTTAAAGTAAAAATTAAAAGATGAGATAATTTTACGGTTGAATAAATTTACATAGTTTCATAATGCACTTCACAATAAATATAGAAAGAATATCGATTCATTACACCATGAAAAACAAAAACGAAAAATTCGGATTGGAATAAATTTTTAAATTGATAATAAATTAAAAAAGGATTTTTATACATGTATTAAAAAAAGGCATAAGAATAACAACCTTACAACCTTTTAAAATATAAAGATAGTTGTAAAATAGTTAATTTTTTATACTTATAATACTTTTTATGCAGTAAGATACTTATTTATTTATTTAATCAGAAAAATAAGTTTTTTTTTAATGCGTTAAATATGGGCTAATGAAAACATCGATATACTTTACCGGTAAGGATTTTCTGAACAATAAATTGAAAAATAATTAGAAGATTATAAAAACTCGTAAGTTTTTAAAATACCCCTCGTGAAATTATATATATATATATATATATATTCAAATAAAATAAACTGAAATGAAATAATATAATTTTCTAAAAGCTTTTTGGTAACTTGGTCTTATATATAATATACAGATGATGTCATAAAAATGGAGTTTAATTCTTTATTTATCCATTGCAAGATTATTTTTTGCAAATATTTTATCACGTTAAAAGGATTATTAAATTATAGTGCTTTTAAGATATTTTTCACTTGTGCATCTTAAAAGTTACAATATTCTTTTGAAACTGTTTATTATAAATCATGGTTACCAAAATACTAATATTACATAAAAATTAAATTAACACAAGAAATCACGCAAAAAATCACGATCACACAATAAATGCAAAATACTTACTTTTAGTCCACACTTATAGAATAACGATGAGTCAACTGTCAGGTCAACGCTAAGAACAATGCAAGAAATGTTGAAACATATTTTATTTACAGTAATCATATATAATTATATTTTTACAGTTAATATGCTTTATACATTTATACCGAATATAGTGAAACATTTTGATAAAACAATAAATCTACGTAAATATATGTTAAAAAATATAAAAATAAGACTCTTCTGATACGGAAAAATTAAGCGACTTGCGTGAGAGTGATAAATCAGTTTTCGTATGCCAGATCGATGTAAAATGAAAATTTAATAGTTTATTAACAGATACATAGGAGTAGGTCCGATTCTTCGTGCGCGTGAAAAGCATATAATGCACATGAAAAAAGAATACATGTCAAAATTATTTGAAATTAATTAATGGTTATCATTTGACAAAGTCATTGAATAATCATTTCTTTGAATAATCATTGTAAATGTCGTTTAAAGAAAGTACAATATATGTAATTCTACGTTAGAAGAAGTCGGCGTATTTTATAATTCTTTCGAGCAGTTTTTCTCGTCAACAAATTTTTTCTTAAAAATAAATAATTATATAAAAATTATACGATTGGAAAACACAATTTTTATTTTTCTAAAATCATTATTTACCTGAAAATAAAATTTTTATACGAATTTTGCGTTTTTGTGTTTCATGGTGTAATGAACACTTAATTGTACAACAGTTTATTGATAAAATTAATTGGAAAAGTCATTGAATTACATATAACAACTATTTAAACTGAAAAAATGAACTAAGTTAAAATATTGTAATGATAAATTATCAACAATAAATATATTTTGCGTAATGAATATTAATATTTAATAGAATTAATAGCTTTAATGAAAATGCAAGAATTGTACTATACATTTTAAAAAATTGCTAAGATTTTATAAATTGATGATATTACATAAAAATGCATATGCAGAATTATTTGTAAAATATAGTTCATTTAATTTATAAAAGTACATGATTATCTACATGGAATGACTTACATTTTAGAATGCATATAAGTTCATATAAAATTGGCTAGTCTTAAATACAATGATTGTAAAGTTCTGATATACATACGGTATAAAAATAACATTTCTTTTAATTATAAAGTAGTTAATTAATCCTAAAAACTTCTAGGACTTAATTTTCATGCGATAATAGAAAAAAAGCCATGTATTCACGAATAATATAATTATAAGAGATTTAGTATTCTAGAGGAATTGAAAACTTTCACTGAGTTTTCAAATATGATTATATGCAACATTGCTTCATTTCCAAAAATATAATATTTAACTTGCACTTGCAATTAATAATAAGGGTATCTCTTGCAAAAATTTGTAATTTTTTATGAAAATAAATTTACATTAGAGTTCTTAAATTGATTATAAACCTAACTTAGTCACATTTCTATGTAAAATTGACTATTTTAAATAGTACAAAAATATCACATTTACATTGTGGATACAAATAGCTTCAGTTTAAACATTTAAGTGGTTTTCAATTTACTAATATATCTCATAAAATAATGAGCTTTGTATCCTGTATATCTTAATTAGCCGGGTAAAACTAAATTTAATTTAACCAAACATACAAAGTAATAGGTGTAGGTATAAAATTATTATTTTATATTTCGAAATAATCATATTAATATCATTACTTTCATTATAATAAATTAAGATCGTATTCTGACTTTTATCATAGAGTAAAAAATATTTGTTTTAACGTTAGTTGTAACCGTAATTCGGAGATTATAATATTTACAAGATATTTCAGTCTTTAAATCTGTAATATACAGTATTTGTATAACTACTTAATAACCGTTTAACTTATTGTTTCATTTACTTCTGATGCCAATAAATAACATTTTCGAATGCGACTGTACTATAATAGTTGATAGAAAATGCAATATAATTTTGTTACCTTATACCTAATAAAATTAATTTGTTAATAATATGTAAGTGTTATAATTTTAAGAAAATAGAGGACAGTCTTTTTCATTAGCTGAACTACTATTATTAACTATCGAAGTTACATTAAAATTTGTCAATGAAGTACTTTTTTATTCGAAGTATTTCTCATAATTAAAAAAGTCTTGCGTTAATATTCTGTAAAATACATTAGTTACTAATATAAAAATCTGTAATTAATACAAAATTTATTGTATTAATTACGTAAAAGCTCAGCATTTTACAGAATTGAAAAAGAAAATAGTTATATATATCTGAAATTGGTAATAATAAAATTCCACTAACATCTTTTTCAGAGACGTATTTTGAATATCATTTTCTTCGAAATTTACAAATTGTGCTTAAATCTGTACAGTTATTTCGCTTGAAAATCGCACGTGTAAATCACAATAACTCTTCTTAATGTGCAAAAATGTAATATTAAACACATATCTTGTTAAAAAGAGCGATAATAACAATTATGATGTACCAAAGAATATATATCTGGTACTGTGGATAATGGTAGACAAGAAAAGACGCTTACAATTTGTACATAGCAAGTAGCTGACGGACTAGATGAACACTCACCGATGACTAGTTACGTTCCGACGATTCCCTTCTTGAATTTTTGATAATATAAGAGATTAATATCGTTCTCACTGATGTGTCAATATAAATAAACTCTTAATTATGTAAATCTATCATTGAATGTAAATTTATTAGAGTAATTTATTGGTGTAAGCTCGATATGGCGTACGTAATACGCTTTGAAGATCGGAATAGCATATCTGTTCAATAAAATTGTCGATAAAAGATTTTCATATCTTCAAATATTATAGACTTTTTATATTTTTAAAATTTATATTATAAGTTTTCAAAAGTTTACAAAAAAAAGTTTAATTTATCCTCTCTACGGCATTTTATCTTTAAGTTAATTCAAATACAAATACAACAATGCAAATTGCGAAGAAATACTTAAATATTTTAAAAAAGAAATATTTCAAAATAACTATGAAAAGTCCTTCTCTATAGAATTCTCAGCTGGAATTGTATTTGATTTTCCGTTTGAGAAATTAGATTTTTAACACTTAGACGGTAAAACGTAATTAAAAATTTGTAAATGTTTATTAATTTTGACAACATTTTATTCTTTATTTTAGTTTGTAAATAATTTCCCATAGTAGTATGGTATCACGAGATAATGTTTTCAACTTTTATGCAAAAACACGAAAACTGACATAATAATCAACAAAATAAACTTTTCAAATGATCCTTATTTTAAAGATAATTATTTTTTTTTAATAAATATTTTGTTACTACTTAGTCTACTTTGCATTAATTTTTATCGTCAGTGCTTTTTCTTTCAGTTTAACCAACGTCATCATTTCTGAAACAGTGGCAAATCCATTTTGTTCAAAAAACCTCATAGCATCATTCAAACCACTCATAGCCTCGGTGGCTGATAAAGTTTTATTTTCTTCACACATGTTTTCCGCATCTGCAAAAGTTTAAATCGAATGAGACGAATTTTTACCACTTAGTGTAACTTTGGTAGAAGCAAAGCTAACAGAAATGGCATTGAAGTTTAATTTGCTAATTCCATTAAATATTACTGTTATATCATTTGTCAAATTATTTCACATATCGCAATCCACTTTTACCTCGATAAAAACTGATCGAATTGCACATCTTTATTTATTTATGTTTTATCTTTACAGGAATTTATAATTATTTTTTAAAAAAATTAGAGCACAATTATCACCGTTGCTGATCATCTATCATTTGGAAATAATATAAAAAATGTAAATAATGTCAAAACAAGGCAATTATTAGATATAACACTTTCTGATTTATTTCTTAATTATGATAAATAAGTTAGTATATAACTGAAGTCGAGAAAAATAGTTTTCATCCGTTTTAATAATCGAGAAAAATTGGTGATAAAATAAAAACTTTGATTTTCGTATATTTACTTGTAGAAGTCACATTAACTTCTTGAATTCATAAAGTCAAATTTACATCTAATTACATAACTTTCATTTCTTCAATAAATTCAATAAATGTGTCGCGACCAATGTTTTTTAAATCGAATAATTTACACGACCGTTACATTTAATAAACAAAAGTACGAAAGATTAACTAAACAAATCCACGTAAAAAATATAATAACCTCTTACCAGAAAGTAATACAACTAAGCAGTTAATATCGAATTGCAGGTTCATATGAAATTTCAGTTTAAAAATGTAAAAAACATTTTTCGTTTTATATTATTTTACGTGCTTTTCGAACGCTGATCTTTACTCACATTTACATTAGCTAATATATTTCCTTTGGACTTATTGGTGACAATAATTTATAACTTTGAAGTTAAAATATTTTTTGAAAATTTTGAATCAATCGACAAAAAAATAGTTGGATAAGGACAGATAACCAAACTAGAAACTCGATGTTTTAAATTTAAAAATTCTTTCTTAATTCTTTGATATGCGCCTTACTATTAATAAACTATTTTGTATGTTTTAGTGAAAATATTATGGCAACAATGTTTTCTATTTCTTGTCCAATGCTATGTGAGTAATGTTATATTTAATGATAAGTACCAATGTTATGTATAAATACAGCTGTGTACATACTGAAAAGAAATGTTGCCAGTAAAACATTGAAATGCGTTATTGATACTATTTATAGCTATTTAATTGTTTTCACATCGAAAATTATCTACTTCAGGTGTCTATTTTAGAAATAAGTTTTTTGGACCTTTTTTGTCACATTTAAAACTATATATATTAAACTATCAATTAAATTATTTTTTAAAATTTTCACACTTTAGAATTTATAATGAATTCGATAGTCAATATTGGAATCGTGATTAAAATAACGAGTTTTTTTCCTTATTAATACATTTACATAGATTTAAACTTTTAGAATCTTATATATATATATATTGAATAACGATGAAAATTTTCAAATTTTATGCAATGTTACTCTTGACAAATTGGTTTTGAATCGATGTAATTTAATTTTCTTCTTCTTCAATTTTTACTCTTTAGACTACAGTATCAGAAAATTACCTGTCTATTTTTGCTGTAAAACTGTAGGGCTACAAATATTGGTAAATATTCGATTTAGAAATATTATGAAATTTCTATTGAAGGAAATTAGAATAATTTAACTCATAATCTTAGTTGCGAATAAACTTTGAAATTTGATAAGAACCTGAAAATTGATATAATCCGAGCTTACTTTAAGAGACAATTTCATTTCGTTATTTAATTCAAGTAATGTAATACACCTAATATTTATAAAATTAAAAAGAAATTAAGTAGACTACTCCGTAAGTTGTTTATAGAATTTTATCTTATTTTTGTATTTAATACGAATCAAGTTAGTAGAATATTAACTTTTTTCCACCAGACAGTCTTAAATAAAAGTTCATGAATGAAAGAAAAAATAGTTTTACCGTCAACTAAATCTTCATTCGAATCTTTAACGACAATTTCAATAATATGATTGTCTATCGATATCGTAGAAGTCTCATAGTTTTCTGCAATCCACTTGGCCACTTCATCTTCATTTATGTCCCTGTATTCACTTATTCGCCTTAAGCTCTCGAAAATGACGAAAGCACTAACTTCTTGCAAATCGTCGTTAAGTTTACGATTCTCGTCATTGTCCACTAAAAACTTTTTCCAGCATTTCACAATCGTTGACGGCTTGACTTCATCCCAAGCGTTACTAATCCAATAAATGAAGTCTCGCAGGTTAATTCTCTGTAAATGACAGGACATGCTTTCACCGTCGTTCTCAGCACTAATAATAGATCTCAGAAGCTTGTGTTCGTAGTTCAACTTGACACTTTGCAAGATCTCGTTATCCAACGGCCCAATGATCAAACTTAAATTATGCAGTATCAGATGTATTTGCAATTCACTGGTTGCGCGATTTTGAAATGCATCTGAAGGCACGTTTTCGGCAATGAGAATTGCTTTTAGTGGGAGGTTTCGCGTTTTCAAAAAATCGGCAACACGCGGCGTGAATTCATTATCGAACCACTCGTTCATAATGTCAGTGTCCATCCAAAGAGTGGTCTGATGAGAATAGAAAACTGGAAGGCTATTTTGTAGATTGACAAGTGTCGTTGACTTTACCGATTTGCCGAGCACAACGAGCGGCAACTTGAAACTACCGTCTGCATTGCTGCACGACATAATCGTTATCCGATCTCCAGGGAATCTCCTGTTTGGTAATGATTTGTAGTTCAATACAGTTTTGTCACACTTGAATATCTGACATCGCAGTAAAGATTCATCCTCAATTGCATTCCTCAACGTCGTTGTCAGCTGATTAACTGCATTGTCTTCGATCGGTTTATGCTCTTCGTTAAACATGAGGTCAGGTAAGCCGTACTTCCTCTTCCAGTTGCCGAACCAGTCACTACTCGCAGTGAAGTTTTCTTTCCCACCTAGCAGCTTATTTAGCTCTAAAGCTTTTTCTAAATAAATTATAATATTTTTCTTCGTTAATTTACAAACGTTTTATACAATGATGAAGACGTATTCTTTAGAGAAATATATCGAACTTTATAGAAAATTGAGATCCGTGGATGGTAAAAAGTTTTAACTCATTCATTACCGTTTAGAATTGAATTTGTTGATAAAAAAAAATTAATTCAAAAAGCAAATTACGATAAAATTGAGCGATGACTTTCTTCGAAGAAGTTGCACTCGAGTACCTAAATATCTGCGATAAAAAATAGTAATAGCATGAATATCTCGATTAATCTATCAGAGGAAAATTCAATTTATTCTAAACATTCTTCAATTGAGACTTGAATAAGAAAGACAAAACAAATAAGTACTTGGATTTGTCATTGGACTCGGGACTTAGGCCAATATGCCAAAATAAAGGTTTTACATAACGTTTTATACGTAAAAGAAAATCGGACCACGAAATTACGAATATTTGCATCTAAAATTGAAAAGATTTCAATGACTATTTTTGATATGTAACTAATTTGAAATATCTATATCTGTGTATATATATATATATATATATATATAGACTTCATTTTTTATTTCACTTTTGAAAAAGAGTCTTCTCTTACAGCAAACATATTGCAGTATTCGTTCGTGGGATAATATCCATCAGGGGGAGTAAAAAGTTTTTGTAAACAATTCCTTGAGAAATGTAAATTAGAGAGAGAGAGAGAGAGAGAGAGAGAGAGAGAGAGAGAGAGAAGTTAACGTTAGAAAGACTGAAAGCGCGTTTGTGAGTCTCTTCTGAATAACGTTCGCTTGCAACGAAAGGGTGAAAAGTATCGAGAAATCGCGTGCGATGGCACCGAAGCTTTTCACGCGCTCGTAAATATTTGTAAGAAGCGCATACCTCTTAGCATGAGACCTGAAAGCTGAACATTTTGCTGCTTGCACCGATTGTACCACGCGATTAACGCTTCACCTACGTAAGGATTATCGTCGGCGCGAAGCTTCTTGCGATTCGCGTTCTCGTCGTGCAATGCACCGCGTATCTTCTGCTCGTCGTGTACCCATCTTCGCAAAGTGCTTTCGCCAATTCCGTACTCTTTGCGCACCTCGGCTTTCGCTCGACCAAATTTCACGTCGTCCAACACTCTCACCTTTTCTTGCAAGGAAAAATTTTTTATCCTTCTCTTAGCTGCGAGCAAAAAGTAAAAAGCGAACTGCATTGATACAGAGATTGTAGTTTTTATCTCTTACGAATACTAACCAGAATTATCGCTCACGTTTCCTAGTTGGGGGAATGAAAATTCGCCTTTAAGGTATATTTGTTCAAATCCCACAGAATCGATTTCTGCAATTTTAATTTTACTGTATTATGAAAGCAGTTAATCGCAAAGTCAAAGAAAATACTTTTTTACGATATTCTGGTCATTACCGGAATTTAAATAAACAGCCTCTTGTTCATTTGTTTCGTTAAGGTTATTAGAACAGAACAGTTCATTGTCATCTGTAATTTAAAGAGGATAATCATTGCTTAACAGTCCAACAAATTATTAATTGCAATTTATAAGAATGTACGAACCAGAATAGGTGGACATGATGATTTACTATTTAATGTATGATTACTGATCAATATCAAATTAAGCGACTCTCTGTAATAATTATAATCCAATCTAGATGTGATTGAAATGGCATGTTTAAAAAATAGGTTTGATATTCATTAAATTTAAGCTTTCCCTATCATTGATTCTATAAACTTTTAATGTATCTATGTAAAATAAAGCCAATAATTACGACAATGTTTACTGTGCCCCACTTTCGAGTTTTACATTAGCATTAATGGATTTAACAAATTTAGGATTTTCAATAATTATATTAAATTAGATATTAACGTTTACTCTTTTTCTTTCCCATTAACATAATCTTTTATTATTGAAATAGGTGTTAAAACCGCTATATTTTAATAGACGCTTACTGGATGACCCAAATTCACTACCCAATACACTATTTAATTGTACATCGTTTGTGTTTAATAGGGATATTAAGGCAGAGGATTTATGTATAAAATACAAGGTGGAAATCTTTGCAATTGTGCCCGAATAATTCAATATAAGTTTTAAGCTGCATCGATTTTTATTTTCCATTATTTATAATGCTAAAAGAAAAATGTTTTTTGGAGTTCTTTTTATTATTATAACTTAATATATAAAATCCTCTTTTTCAGATCTGATTCAATTAAAAAACAGGTTTCCGTATAAAATTAGTAATAATTGCTATTGTAAGTTAGTCTATTCCTACTTATTTTCAATACAAATGTTTCTCTAAGGGTGTACTTTTTCATTTAATTTTCTCACTTTACATAGAAATCAAATTTCCACTAACTTCATTTAAACGATCGATTAATTTAAGATGTAAGGAAAATAACAAATTTTTTGTACTGTAGGAACACGCAACTATTTGGAGATAATGAAATTATCGTAATATACATGTATACATTAAGTTTTCAGTTTTTTTGGCTCTTTGCCTGTTGGAAATCACCAAGTAAGTATCATCAGCTACATACGTACAGACATACGGCTTATGTTATTATTACTTTTGACGACGGTTTTAAAATTAATCTCTTACTCTTAGCAAATTAATTCGTTTTAATTCCAATTGTATAAATCCTATTATATAATACTCTTTTCCATTAAGATTAATTTTTTGCGTGTGCTTACGTGTGTAACGTGTTTACGGAAAAAAAAAAAAAAAAAAAATTAAAACAAATTTAAAGCCTAATTTATTTCTTTGATAACGTGGCTATTTACGTACAATCTAAAGCTGACAAGAGTCATACTTACTAAAAATATTATGTGTAACAAATTACAAACAATTCTGCACATAACATTTTCATAACTATAGTTCAACTTACTATAGAATTTAATTTTTTATATATTTAGAAACGGTATTTATTTAAAAATATTTTATAATTTTCAAATTTATAAATAATAATTAAAATTTATATCATAAAAATCCATATAAGCCAATTTAAATGTAATTTATAAAGTTATCATAAACTATCACTTAACTAGTATTAGAATACAGCAAAGTCAGTATTTCTTATGGTAGTTAATATATGATGTCTTTTAACTTGAGATTCATTTTTCATTTGTATGTGACAAAATTTAAATTTATGAAAAATAATGAAATTTGATTTTAAGCATTACAGTTTTCAATAATAGTGTAAATACATCAACTTATAATATAAACATTGTCCAAATGTGAAGTTTTATAATTAGGCAAACAAAATTTTCTTCTTTAAATATAATAACTTACAATATTTTATTATCTTATAAGTAATATTTACATATATATAAATAATCAATTTTAGGTAAGTTAATAATATATATTTTATAAGATATTTATTTTAATATTTAAATACATTAAATATTACAAACTGATTTATGTAATGGCATTATCAATTAAAAATAAAGTACATGATATATGAATACATATTAAAATATTAGAAGATAAGTTATAACAATTTATTTATATGTACATGTTTAAAAAATTTTATGAAAAAATATACAATTGAAAATAGCACTTACCCGAATAAATGTAATTAAGTAGCATAATGTTGAAGTTTATAAGGTGTTAATATGTATTAGATCATCATATACATAACAAAACAATTTTACTTTATTGTTTCTAAATAAACTTTATAATAAATGCCTCATTTAAGAAAAATTATCATTACTATCTTAACATCTGTGCATAGTTACAAATAACCTATAAATTTATATTCTGTTTCAATTGATGAAATAGATTTTAAATAAATGTATTGAAATAAAAATAAAAAATTGAGAACAATCGATAATACTTATATTTAATATTAACAGTAATCGCATAAAAAAAATAAATAAAAACGTATAAATTAAATGATTTTTAACACGAAGCGTGACGTTTACTTTTTTCTAATAAATAATTATTAGAGTATTTAAATTCTTTAAGAGTTTCATTTTTATAAACAAAATTATTTACGATTTATATACTCATCTTTCTCAATATTCCACAAGAAATATTAATTGAATAACACAGTACAGCAAAATCACAGATTCATTGTTGTAGTCGTTTGATATACAGTACTATGTATAATACATGCACATATATAAAGAAGTAAACAAACGCAACACGCAATAATACATCATGGTGGACTGGTCATATATAGTTGTCATCAGCATGTGTATTTTTTTCAATAAAATTTTTATAAGTTCTTAATGTGCCTACTATAACTTTACGCATACATTCAAGAAATGCAAGTCAATTTAATCTTGAATGTAAAAACTGTCTCATTAAATAAATATAACTAGTTGTTTTAAAAAAATTCTTACGTTTGTGTTTGGTGTTTTTTATGCTACTTTTTTTTACTATTAATACTATTATTCATTAAAATCACAAGATGCTCGGTGTACTACGAAAATCAAAAGAATAATGTATTTAGAGGTTGTAAAATGAATATCAGAATTAAAGTTAAATTCTTAAGATATTCTAACCTTGTATCAATTTTTTAAAAACCCATTACATTATCATTTTACAAATTTTTTTCTAAGCTAGAGAAAACCATACGTAACTAGACTTAATAATATTTAAAAACATCTTTTTTATTTTTACTTTAATTAAAGAAATTTGAAATAATTGTATAATTATTTAAAATTATTCAAATGTAATTGTATAATTTTTATATAAATAAAAATTGTAATTATTGCATAGTAGAAATTGAATTGTTATATCATTTTATAAAATATTACAAAATTTTATTAGAATTATCACAGTCATAAATTAGTCATTGCTAATAACAGTAATACATCCAGTAGTTTTAAAAGTAATCATTTCATTATCATTTGTTACGACCTAAGAGTCTACTAGTATTATGTTCTGTTTAAACTTATATCCGCAAATGAAAAATATAGAAAGTATTTTTGATTAAATAGAAGCAACTTTAGAATATGTTTCTATTGTTCAATAATTGTGTTACCATTAATTGATTCTTCATTCGCATCCTTGATGATCATTTTGATTAGTTAGTAATCTGATATTCCCATCTAAGTCCCATTATTTATCTACTATTTGAATATATCTTCTCAAACCTGTACTTATTTTAAAATTTTTAAAATTATACACTTTTTATTTATATATTTATCTCTTAAAAATCAACTTAGGCTATACTATTTTACAGTTACATACATACTATATTTAATACTACACATAAAAATCAACTATACTCCTTATTAATCTAATTAATTGCATAGATGACTAAAATACTCAATTATATTCTCATAATTACCCTCAACATCTACGATGGAGCTCAGCAATTTCTATTAATGTACAATTAAATTTTTTTTATTTTATAAAATGCTTTGATACTTGGATTTAACTATTAGGAATCATTTTAACAGTAAAAGTTTTGCCTTTAAGAACTTCCTCGTCTACATAATGAACTTTTATTGATATTGTTAATTAGCACATCATTTCAATGCAAAATTTTTGCAATGGCACTAAAGCATCTGCAATGTATAAGCAACAATACGAAGTCTTAATTCACCTTGGTGCTTCAAAATTTCTTGAAATTTCCAATTTGAAGCAAAAATATTGTCTAGCACTAATGCTTTTGCGTTTTTCGAGTTTTTTACATTTTTTATTAATAACCAGCTTATCTGTCTGTTTTAAAATATATTTTCATTGCATAAAAAATAGGAATTAAAATGTAAAAAAAAGTTTACAAAAATATTAAATAAATTTATTGCCGTAATTAAAACAATTTTTTAATTAATATTTTCAGTCTATTAGCTAAAATATTTGCTCCTTTATGAGTGTAGAAATTTACATAAATTATACATAATAGTGGTAATTTAATACGATAATAACAAAATGAAATTGTAAGAATTATGTCCACAATTTATAATTATATTTTTAAATTTTATGCAATCAAATTTATTCAAATCAAACAGGTTTTCACAAATTCTTTTAGAAATAAAATAATCCGATAAGATAGCCTTACAAGTCTGTACAGTTCAAAAATAAAGAATTAAAAAAACCTACATAAAAATAATTCAGTTTTTGTATTAAGATTACGCAGATTTGATTTTGGTATTTACTTTTATAGTCTGCTGTATTAGAACTGGTTGATTAAAAAATAGATTTATGAAAAATTTAGAGCATCTGAATGTCTTTAAACAAATGGTACTTGTTATTTGATAATAATAAAAATGATTTTTCAATTCTATATTATTGAAAAAATGCATTTTTTTCTTGATCTAATGCATGCAATTGTTTTGTCTGTTACGTATCCTTTTTGAAAGTACGTGCAAGAGATTCATCGTTATTAACTTTGATTAAGCTAATAAACATTGCTTTGTAAAAGTACAGATTGCATAATTTTCCTAAAATTGTATTTTTTATAGGTTTTAACTTTTAATCTACTGATTTTCATATCGTCGAATATTTTTTTTTTTAAAGAAAAACATTTTTAATTTTATCATACTTTTATAAATATTATGAAACTTGTTACAATTCTGGTTACTTTTTATTAATGTTAAAATAATTTACATTTTTTAATATATATACGTAATAATATTTAATAATTATATATTTAATAATCTACATTGAATATCAATAATACTAATAGTGTCAGACCGTATTATAAGATTTTAAAATAATTGGATAAGTTTGACGATAATATTTCCTCAGAATAATTGTTCATTATTGTAATTTCTAATATGAAGTTTTCCTAGTTGCTTGATTAGAGTAAAGAATAATGTAAATATGTCGGTGTAATATTTTTTTTAAATTAAAAACTTGAAATTAGTTGGGCCAGATTAACTAATTTATAACTATAAACTGATAACTTATAAATTTAAACTGATATTTATTTTAGAATTTACAATAACTTAATGCAATCTTTAATAATTTTTTTATTATACATATACAATAAAGACACTGAGTTTCCATTGGTTATAATTTATTTTCAATATAATTTATATAAATAAATTATTATTTATAAATGAAGAGAATACCTATGATGCCATTGATTATTGACATTGATTATTACAGACATGTAACATGTGCTTCACTAATTTCTAGTAATGTTTTTAAATTGATGTTTTACTCCCTCTGTCTTCCTTTACACTTAGGAGACATAAGAGACATGTAAGTGAATATCAAATGATTGTTCAAATATGTAGAAAAAGAGTGGGAGAACGTTTATTAGCTACGTCTTACATTTAACTAAAGCATTTATTTTAATAAAATACAGATTCTTATTGAACGGAACATTTTGAATTCGATGGAGTATACTCAGAATTAGTTAGCGCACATGTAATGAACTGCATGTAGGAGTAAACTCTGGTATATACGTCGGGTTCACCTAGAGCACATGGATTTACAAAGGAAGCAATACCTACGATTTCTCCGTTATTAATCAATCCTATACCGCTATCACCCTGAAAGATTTATAAAGAGGAAGATTATTTAAACTAGTTTATTTTTCAATCAATAAAACGGCTGAATTTAACGTGCAAATAGCATTTAATAAACCCAGTAACGCGCCAAGAGAATTTAATATTATTCCATTTAAATTGAAATTGGATGCGAAAGTGTACGAAAATTTAAAAGTTAGCGGTACATTTTTAAAATACTTATATTTCTACGTAACTTGTAAGCAGGTCATGCGCATGTATTACGCCATCCAGTTAATGGAATTGTACTTAAAAATGCGGTGAAAACTATCGTTATAAATTTTAACCACATTATGCAATCTAATTCATAAATCTTTAGATCCGAACTAACAGAAGATTTATACAATGTTGAGCAACGTATTTAAGCAATAAAAGCTGTACAGGTTCAAGGAAATCATTCGGATAAAATTATTATTTATTTAAGAACACAAAGATAAACTTACATATTTTTTGTTCTCATTCAAATGTGGAACACAACTTTATTACATTTCTTTGTTAATGTTAATATCTTACGTAAATCTGCGAAATAAGATTTTTTTTAATTTCGACAAAATAGGAGCACCTATTTTTTGGTTACATCTCCAGGGTCCTTAGGAATGCATTAGATATTTGTCACGTCAGACCGCAATATGAATTTACAGAATGCTAATGTTCACCAGCAATAAGAAATTCTAAATAAAAATATATTTCCAACTCTGTAGGACTTTCATTTGCCGCTCTCTCTCTCTCTCTCTCTCTCTCTCTCTCTCTCTCTCTCTCTCTCGACGTCTTAATTGTTTATTATACACAGATTTAAAGAATTATATCAATGACGTCTTGATAAAAGCGGTTTGATAAAAAGCAGTTAATCAAAATAAGGAAGATTATTTGTGTACTTATTTTAAATAATAATTAATTATTGTTCAGTTACTGGCAGCGAGTGTATTTTGATACTCACGTAACATGCACCGATTCCTAATTTTCTTAATGCACACAGCTGATCGCTGTAAATAATAAATGGCATCACAAGCGAGCACTCTAAATTGCTAAGAATCCTCATATCAGCTTTTTGCAATATTTCAGGATAATTGAACTCCGAACTGGATATTGATCCCCAACCACTGATTAAACCAAGGCTATTCATGTTAGGATTTTTACTCGGAAGTCTTATTTTATTTTGAAATTCGTTGAAAACGATGCTTTTGTCAAGCTGAAAAATAAATTGATCTATATTGATCTTTCTCAAGGAGTTTAGTTGATCAATGACGTACACCAATAACATATCATGAGTTCTATATTTTTTTTTTATAAGAATTCGGCTTCTTTGAATTCGTGATGGCTTATAAACATTATTGCTACGATTGAATTGACCGTCAGTGAAGACATTCATAAATTATCAAGATTCGGTAAACAATTGTAATACAGAATTTGAATAATCTTTAGTTCGTAATGTTAAGTAACAATAATGTCAACGATTATTGCGATCTCTGACGATAAATCGATCAATTTATCGCAATATTTGCCTTGTCAGTGAATATATCAAAGTATTTTAAGAATAAAATTTAAAATGATTATTATTAATGACAGATGTATTAAAAAAAAAAAAACAACTGCAATGTATATACAATAAAAAATCGTGACGTTTTACTTTCTTTATCATTCGAAAGGATAATGTTGTTAGAAATATATGCTGCTATTTAGCTATTTTTCTCTGTTGATTTATCTGCATTACGCGTTAAGTTGCGCTATTATTCAGTAAATCATATTTTTAAATCGATAACTAGTTGCAATTTATCATTTGCTCAATTGTAAGTTAATATTTATTACAAAAAGATATCTATGCTTTTTTTTGACTCTTTGAAACTGAAAGGACTTTATTTGATCACGTGTTTAAATAAATTAGAGTCATACTTTTTCTTTTTCTTTTAGAAATCCGAAAATATTATACTACTTCAACTTTTGTAAAATAACGTAATACTGTTTTTTTTTTTTTTTTTTTTCTGTTCTTCTTCTTCTCTAAATGAGTTATATACAATACGAAGAACGTAATGTACATATATTATAGTAATATAAAGTTGAAATTATTTAATATATTAGTGTGCCATTGATAAGCATATTTACGCTTATGATGAACACAATTCAAAATTTACCTTGAAAAATCTTGTTTTCTTATTCTGTACGTGTTTGCGATTACCATTAGAATTTACACGTTGAAAATTATTTTGAAAAAAATGAAAAAAAAATAGGAATAAAACTGTACAAAAATATACACTCAAATAAGTACTATTTTTAAAATTTTATATAAATACGACACCGATGAGTAAAAAAAACTGCTTGTGATCAGTGGTATTCTACAAATGGTATTTTAACATAATGTTCGAAAATGTTTTTTTAACGTAACCATAGATTAATATATAAAATGAAAATAATCCGTAATACCAGGACAACACTAATGTCGTGGTGTAACATTTTACTAATTCTGTGTTCCTCGGTATATTTTGGATGTGTTGTAAAGTTCACGATACCAAAATCGTTGTGATCGGTAATCTTGAAGAAGCTGCTTCCTGTATAAACCCTAATAAGCGAGTGGTGGTATTCGGTCAAACAGTGGGCAGCCGTAAGTATATGTAGATTAGTAATTATTGAACCGCCGCAAATATGTAATCCAGTGCTGATCAATTTAAACGAGACCGCATGTGGGAACTCCCTTATATCGGCAGGTTGGCCGCCGATGATTCTTACGTTCCTGCCAAAAACAACTGTAGAAACTTTTTATTGCAGATTAAAATGTAAAATAGAATGTCAAGCGTTGCCTAAGAAAGATAATTGATTTTTAGGTTTTAATCTTTAAACTGTTATTTCATTTTATCGCAAAGGTAATGTAATCGAGGATTGTAAACTGCTTTATATCTCTTCCGATATTATTTAATACTTTGCTTCTTTTTCATAAAGATATCGAAGAGTAGGATTTAAGACCCACACATAATCAAATGGGCTATATAATATATGGCTTACTTCGGATGGATAAATTCTATATTTAAAACAGCAAATGAAGTAGTTCCAGACATGCTTATGCTTCTGCAATGATTCTGAAACCTAGGTTTCCTAATGGTCATACTTCTGAAGTATTATTCGATATTCATCGAATACTAGCAACAACAAATATTGAATAGTTCGAAGAATAAATGGGTATTCGCGTCTTTTTAAGACAATTTGGATGAAACGTGAAATAGGACATTAGGACATTATTCGATCTATTTTCATGCCAAATATACAGATGAATGTTTGTAATTCCGAAATCTAAAAGCAATGTTTTCTTCGGAAAATAATTTTTTTATAACTTAATAATAATACGCATTACTAAAATTATGGAGATTATCTATAATTTTAATTAATGAATTAATTGAAATAATTAATTTATTTGTAATAGTTTATTATTCATACTATATACATAGTTATCAATGTTTTAGAAATTTATTTACTTACTTCCACACGTTCTAAGGTATTTAATATGTATAATGTCTTTTGAATATTTTAACTTACGCAAGTTTCTTCATTTAAATATGTATGTAAAACATGTGTAATTCAAACTTTAGATTCGTATTTTAACAACCGAAAATTTACGTATTTTAATTTATTTATAAAATAAATAATATATTAACTTAAATTTCGTTAACGGATTTTTAATAATTTTTTAAATTATTGATGTAATTTCATTTAATATAAGTATTTAGTATCACTTTTTAAACGATAACTTTTCAGAAAGTAGCTAACATTATTAATATTTTTAATATTAATATATATCATTAGGAGAAGCAATTATTATCTTTTAAAGAACTAACTTTTATGAACTTTTGATTACAATTTTATTCTTAATATAATATCTGCTTTATGCAGAAAATAATTCAATGTTATTAGTTTTATTTAAATATTCGAACCGTAATGGTTAGCTTTTGAATAAAAGGCTTTGAGTGCTAAATTTTGGCATTTTTTTCATACTCATCGAAATAATATTTTGTAACTCTTTGAATAAAACGTTATTTCGTGAATTATTGTTTAATATGTTTAATTGTTTAATTTATTTCGTGAATTTATTGTTTAATATGAAAATTTGTATTGCGTATTATATAAAAGAGTACTATTCAACGAAAACAGAAAACGAATTCATCAATTTAATGACATTCTTTTAGCAAAAAATTTACTTTTTATTTTAAAACGTTAATTCTACTTACCAGTACATAATGCTATATGTACACTAATCACTAACTTAAAACTCATTTTATCATCTTCTTTTGATTAGTGAATATTAACGCTTTCTTAAATCTTTTATATGGATTTACTCAATTGATACTATACGTTGAGATAACATATATTAATCTAACACATGTACTCTATTATTTCACTTATTATTTCACTAACATCGCTTTTATTAAATTTATACACCTTATTATTATTATATCTCGAACAAAAGTTAATTAACATTATTGCACGCTTTATCTCGTTCTAACTTACAAATACAATGTACTTTTTGCCAAAACTAACCGACTTACATTTTAAAAGAGATAATATCAATTAAAATTTAGATTTATAATCAAACATAAAAATACTTTGTAGAAGTTTGAAGTTAAAAACAAATTATTAACAATTCTATTAACGTATGTGTAACGTAGAGCACGATTTCGCATTTAGTGCTATTAATAAAGCTGTAGAAAATATTTTTTAAGGAATTGACTGTAAATTATAAATGTATACGTTTGTTTGATTTATTAAATTAATATTATAACAGGTTTTATTTAACAAAAGAATAATAAGTAAATAAAAGATTTTTATTCTGTAGGGTAAATTTATTATCTAAAGCATAATAATAGTTAATTCATTTAGTATAACAGCGTATAACATACTTTTTTATCACATGAATGTTTTTTTTATTCAAATGATAATGTGAAAAATGTATTGACAGCTTTGCAAGTCTCTGATATGAAATATTAACAACATTTTTCTTACCACATTCATACGTAAATATTGGCACTTTTAATAGTAGCCGATATCCACATATTTTTCTGTTTGGTTCGTTCTGCTATTATTTGCAGCATCTATCTGGATTAATAACACATACATTACCATACCCTCAACAGTCATATATTTATATAATTATAAGGTATGAACCTATTTTTATGCAGTTGATATGAAAATATAATGTATAAAGGTGCATTTATAGATATAGTTTCTTGTTTATATAGATGCACAAGGAACAAGAATTTCATTTTTTAATTAACTTTTAATAGAGTGAAATATTATTTTATTGTTTTTAATTTTGTCCGTCTTCAGGGAGTTTATTTTATTAAATGCCACTCTTTTCTCCTTGCTTTTTAAAATAAGTGTGGCGTCTAAAACTTGGTAAACTTCGATGGATAAATTAATCGATATTAAAGGATCTTATATACAAAATCAATTGAGATTTAAAAATTTGAAAAATAAGCATATAAAAAAGAATGTTTCGTTATTTTCAAGCAAACTTATCAACTGTCAGATTATCTCAACTACAATTAATTTAGAAATTTCTTTCACACTTATAAGATAATTTGCATTAAATACTAGAAAAATAAAACTCACTGATTTCACATTTATTTTGTTATTTATATTTATATCTATTAATTTTATCAATATGTCGAACTATTATTTGCGTGTATATATATATATATATATATATATATATACATACGTGTGTGTATGTATATAAAATGCTCAAAAAAGTTAATATTTTATTTTGTGTAAAAAAATGATAAAAAGATTAGCAATATACCAATTCAATATTAGTTTAACTAAATTTTTGATAATATTAATTCAAAGGAGCATAATTATTGAAAATAATTAAAAATTTTTATTTTTAAAAATTAGAAATAATCAGAATAACATAGCAACAAAAACACAGATAGTGAAACAATTAAATAAAAATTCTATTTATAAAAATGGACTAGGAAACTTATTACAAAATTTCGCGAAAGATTGAGAAATTCAGGTATGTATCGTGTAAAGAAATAGATATAATAAAAAAGAAATATTAAAATAGGAAAAGTATAACGTAATTTAAATAAATTAATAAAAACCAATAAAAACGATAAGAAAACACTAATTTCACACATAATAAATACTTTTCTATAAATAATAATAACAGCAATAACACAAAAGCGTCTCTGTTAACTTTAAGGTTTGAAGTATTATTATAATATTAATTAATACATAAATACATAATCTCTCTATTTATAAACATTTGTATCTTACTAATTAAAATTAATTAAAAAATTTTAAATATTTTAAAAAGATAACTAAATAATAATATTAATAATAATAGTAAGGACATAGTAGTAATATTTTTGTTGTCTTGCAACTTCTATTTCTAGCTAATACTAAAAAAATTACCAGTATGATAATAATGTTGATAAATAAGGTGTCTGACGTTTAAGATACATAATTATTATTCATTAAGGATTAAAAAAGTCTTATTGTACGCAACTTCGTATGACGATATGTCACATTTTATGTACAAATATTTGTATATATGTATATATATATATATATATATATTTATAGGATTACATATTTATAATGGTAATCGTTAATATGTATTTGCTTAAATTTATTCGTAATTTTTAAAGTAATTTTGCAGTTATTTTGAAACAACACCCCCAACTATATTGGTAAATATCTTATTTATTACTACCGAGAAAATACAAATATTTTTCTGTAATTAATAATAGAAGACTATTTCACTATTCGAAATAATTTACTCAAGATCAATACATAATTGTATTCGCATTTTAATACAAAGTAATAGTACAAAGTAGTAATCCATAAATGCAAAAATATTACGCTTCAATAAATAAATATCCAATTTTTTAAAAAATTTTCATTTTATTTCTCTGATATATTTTTGTAATTAGTGATATTGCAAGGAAATTTATTTGTTATATGAATTTAAACATACCAATATAAAATTCCCATTAAATATTTTTAGAATTATTTTATGTTTATTTATTCATTTACTATTAAATCGCATTTAATATAAAATTAATAATAATAGTTACTTATAAAGAGCATAATCGAATAAGGTAATTTTAATAAAAGATATCACGAATAACGAAATTAAACATTTACTAATCAGTATATCTTTGATCAAATATAAATATTGTAAAGAGATTATGACAGATTATACGCAGAAGAATGTATAAAGTTAAAAATCAGGAATTTTAAATCTAGAGTATATTAGTAAAATAAATATTCGTAAACCGATTATTCACAAACGCATGCCTGCACGTACACATACACTCACGTTAATCTACGTAGGACGCGACTGAATTCTAATAACGAAATAAGTCATTTGAGGTATAAATTAACTTTAATATTTTAAAAAATTCTTTATCTAATTCATGTAACGTAATATTATATATGTGTGTATATGTATATCATAATGTTCACGTATGAGCTAAAAAATTTACACAAAAAATTATACAGATTCTTATTCTAATATATAAATTATCATAAAATATTCCGAATGATGTTGAAAATAGTTTTAAACATCTTTTAAGTTATGTATTTAATAAACTGCGAAATATTACACAGAATATTAGGAATCAAGTATAATTTGTTTAACATACATTCAAAATCAGCGCAAGAAAAATTGTTAACCAAACGGTTTTTATTTTATTAGCTCTTGTATTTTTATAAAATATGACACCTTGGGAATTTTGAAGTGGACAATATTGATTTAATAAAATCCAAGTAGGAGTAAATTCTAGTGTATATGTCCGGCGTTTCATTCATGGAACACATATCAATGAAAGAAGAAATACCAACAAGTTCTCCATTGTAAACTAACGGTGATCCGCTGTCACCCTATAAGATAATAAACGTCACATTATTACATTAATTTTGCGAAATTGTTCAGGTAACTAAATTTTTGGTTTTGAGTGAATTTATTAAAACATGTTCGAATTGAGATTAAAATTTCAATATAATACCAAGTAAATAAAAGATGATTGTAAGCGATGGAAGCTTTTAATACTATTCAGGATATGAATTTTTTTTAAATTTAAGGAAACACGTTGGATATATAATTGTACAATTTCCAAAAATATATATCACTGAAGTGTTACTAATTTTCAATAATTATTTAAACAATTATTAATGTCGACCAATAAGCTATTTATTTTACACCAATTATATATATATATATATTCCAATTCTTATCACTCACATTCATTATATTACATAAAAGAATCATAATAGGATCTAATTCTAAAAATTATTTGATTAAGTGTGATTTATTTAAATTAATATTTTCAATAACATGCATTAATTCTATAAAATAATTTTAATATTTTGTACAAACTTACAAAACATAGTCCCACTTCCGTTCTATTAAATGTACACAGTTGTTCATCATTAAAAGGAAATGGAAGTTTTTCCGAACACTCGGAATTATCTAGTATATTTGTTGTGGCTTTTTGCAACGTCTTAGCAAAAACTAGTTCTGTACGAGAAATTCTTCCCCAACCACTGATTATGGCATCGTTAACAGCGCCAATATTTTTGGTTGGAAGATTTATTTTATTTTGGAGTTCATTAAATCTAATGCATTTATTAAGCTGTAAAAGTAAAATTTATTTATCTTAGAAAACATTGTTGAATGAAAGCAAACTATTTTTAAAAAATTAATTAAAATTAAGCGATTAAAATGTTTGAACTATTTTTATGAAGATTTTTAATTTGAAAAAGTAATCCTTAAATAATTAATGCAAATAGTATATTAAATCTACAATGATATCCAATTGTATTTCAAAAAGCAATATTTTGTTTTTCCAATGGTGGCTTTTATTTATGGTTTCGAAGACTGCTTATAGAAATTGCGAACAATGATTTTGCATGTATTATACCAGTGATTTAAGTACTCGTTTAAAATATGTTGATAAAAAATTTAATGCAAGCATTATTCCAGACATAACATAGCGACCATGAGACGATATTTTTATGACGCTATGTAATAAATAATCAATAGATGGATTATGAAAATGCCATCACGTATCAAAAGTACTCGAAAAATAAGGTGGTTCGATGACTATTTTTTTTAGATGATAAGTAGGGGGAAACATTCGATTGAACAATCGTCAATGCTTCTACTCTTCCTACCACATTAATAATAAATTTAGAATTTATTATATTAAACTATTTCTTTCAAAGCTGCTTTTCAGATATATGTCTTGTAATAAAGATAAAATTGCATTTTTAAATGCCTTTGTATGGGAAAAATCAAGATAGAACAAAGCGATGAAAATATCAAAATATTAGACATAACGACGAAGAGACAAAATCGTATTTGAATTAGATGATAACGTAAAAAAAAAGTTCTAATTACGTTCTAATCTAGTTTCCAATCGGTGACACGGACGTTGATAAAAAGGATATGTATTTTAACGTACAAACTGTTGTAATAAAAATAAATTAGAAGATTTACGACAATGTGTTATTTAAAGCAGAGTTGGAAATAGTTGGGATATCCGGTCATTGAACATCAAGTGCCGTTGATTAGTGAAATTCTGATAGAATTCATTTTGTTATAATTTGGGAGTTATTACAGCAATTTTGTCAGATTATAAATGAATAGTATAACAATTTACAGGGCGTTTTAGTTGCCGAATTCAACAACGTGGTCATTAAAAGTACGAATTTCAAATAGATGACGTTTAGAAATACAATTAAATTTTCCACAAGTTGACAATAATCAGTACAGATTTTCAGAAGAAAAACAAAAGTACATTATATATGAAGGAATATAGGAAATTTAGAATGAGGTAAAACTAAAAGATTATCATTTTTACTAAAAATCTAATACCGTTTAAAAAATATCTTACTATTCGGAAATGTACTAATCCAAATTATAAATTAAATGCTGATATTGAAAAAATGCAATTATTAACTTAAAAGATGACGATAGATGTAACAGTACTGTCAATTGTGTAACGTCAATCGGTATAAATTTGAGGAGGCAACATTTTCCAGGCAGTTTTAATTTAGTACAAAATAAAAAAAGTAATTTATTTGAGAATACCAATTAGTTTGCTGAAATGACAGAGACATTATCTTGATAAAATCTTTAGCACTCATAAATCATAATTTGAAGGAGACGAGTATAAAATAGAGAGAATATATAATATATAAAAAATAATAGAGCTGAACAAGTTATCAACCAATTAATCAACCAATGAATAAAGTACGAAGAATTAGCAGTTATTTTGAAAATACCGATAAAATAGCGATGTCATGCTGTAACATTGATGTCTGTTTAATTTCGCCAGTGAATTCGGGATGAGTAATAATTTCGAAGACTCTGTAAGCTTGTTCTGTGGGGATTCTCAGAGTATCACTTCCAATAACGATTTTCACTTCAAAGTTGTAATAATTTGCTACGCAATGAGCTGCTGTAACGATGTGCCAATTGCTAATAATTACACCGCTACATCTGTTCGTTTCATCTTCAAATGTTCCTATCGATACCAAATACGGAAACTCTTTTAAATCGGCATCACTACCTCCAAATATTCTTACGTTTTTGCTAAAGACGCCTGAAAAAAAAATTATAATTATTTACGTATAAGATTACTCTGCGGTGTATTATTGTAGACCTCTGTACAACATTTAAATATTTAAAAAGTTGGAAATTTCTAAATTTTCAATTGTCATCGAAGTTTATTATTGATAGATAAGTGATTTATGACCAGTAATAAGACAATTCATTGCTTTCGTGAAGTAACTATTTATTTACAGTTTACACTTACTAAATATTGCCCATTAATTATCAATTAAAAAAACAACGATATTTCGATGAAACGTAATATTTTAAATCACAACTTATCGATCTGTTTATGCATTTAATAATTACTCTCTTCACAAATGCTTCATGAAATTGCGTAATTTTAATATGTAGAAAAAGTGGAAGAAGATACTTTAAGTTATGAAAATATTACGAGTGTCGTGTGCAGGTATAAAACAGTCAAAAAACACAATTTTTTTTAAATTGATAGCCAAGTGAATTGAATAACATAATAAATTTAATAACATTTTTTAAATTTGGAATCATCGCGTTTTGTGCAAGTATTAAGACTGCATGACAAAATCTGTTAAAATCTGTGAAATACCTGTTAAAATGAAACTAGATACGATCTTTTTTCTTCTAAAAATTATTTTTGTTCATACATATTGTTTTGCTGAGCGAGTCATTTATAGAAAAAAGTTATTATTGCGAGAAAAAGATTTTTAAAACTGTCGTTTTGTTTGGTATTCTGCCTGCGCATGCTTATGCAAAATTTTATTCTCAATTTCTTACTGCTGTTTGAATATTAAATTACATTAAAAGTTGGCTTTTCGAGTATAAAATAATTAATGCACTTGTGGTCAGATATTTTATTTTACTATTAAGAAGAGAAAAATACACTTATTCAACTGTATTTTACAAGTAACAATTAATTACTATACTTACCAAAACCAAGTGTTACACATAAAGAAATCACTATTTGAAAATTCATTTTTGGCTCTTGTCGAAGAATACGTGAAAGTTGAAAGCCGATCGAATCTTTTATATATAGATTCACTGTATTGTTTACTCAGATGACAAGTAATTTTTCTATTATCCATGAAAATTCTTCATAGCATATATTTATGTAAGTATATAGAAAAGGAGCTATAATAATCATAATTATCATATGTATTACAGTGCTATATTAAAAATACATTGCAAATAAGTGACGCGCGTTATTCTAGTGAGTTAATATTTACACGAATGAATTTTGAAACTTCGAGATTTTTGTCAATCTGCGAATAACATTTAATCTAATAATCTTTTGTGATTTAAGATATTCGAAAACAAATTGTTACAAAATTAACGTGTTATATATTTTTTAAAAGTATCGCAAGTACGTATATTAATTATAATACAGTTTCAGATATGACAGCAACTTTTACGTTAAAATATTTTCTCTCTTTCTTTTTATTATTATTCATCTTACGAGGATAGTTTGCTAGAGACATTTTCATCGGATACACATTTAGTGGTATGAATTTTATGAAGTCAACACGTACTGCGATATACAATAGAAACTAATTTAATCTTCTATTTGATATCAAGTGACTACTAAAATAAATATTTAATACGAGTCTATCATTAATAGTGAACGAAGGAAAAGATAATTTAATCAACATAATTAAAGAAGATAAAAAAAAACATCTTTCTCGTAAAATTGTCAATGTGGTATCCTCTACAAATGCGTACGAGTTTCATTTGTAGTATTTTAATTGCAGAATGTTATCTTGCTTTTATTAATCATGCATCCTGCTCTTTTGTTCGTAATTGTTTACTTTCAATTAATGCTACTGCACGTATTACTACCGCAACTATTTGCTCTTGTTGCGCAACAGCCGTTGATCTTATGGCCACTTATGGTATCGTTAATTCCTCTTATCACTACGAATTTTCATCCTGGATGAGCTTTACGATAAGGATTTTGATTTCTTCGCAGTTCCTTTACGTCTTGCACCTGACGAAAATTATAAGAACTTTTATTTTTCCCCGATTCTTTTTGATGACTTTGGAGGTTCTTTTTACATCGTTTAAAAGCCTAAGATCATTTATATTACACGCGCGTCAACTCAACAGAATTGTTTTACCATAACAGCATGATTAGCCCCCAACATACTTTCTAAACCTGTTGGTCCTATTTACTCTCTTCGTACATACACGCGGTGGAGGAAACTTCGAGGAAAATTCCTTAAATCTTACTATTAACAAGTCAATCAAACGCGAGATGATCTATTTCAATATATCCTACGTAATTCTTTTGCACTGTCTCTCGTATTCTACTTCGCAATGTAAAACCTTGTCCTTGCGATATTATTCCTTTCAAAACAAATCAATTGCTGCAAATCGCATTTTTTCATTTCATCTTCATTTCAACTCACTACTATAATATGAGAACACGTTTAATAACTAAAATCTATCTTTTCATAAACGTACATTTGATCATCGCAGAGAGATCTTGATTCCTAGGGAATAATATTGCAACAATCAATAATTGTCACGCGTACATACATAATTGTTTATTGAATTATTTAATTTTAAAAATTTTAAAATATTTAAAACGAGCGGTATTGCCACAAAGTTATTTCGCAACGTGAAATGTTAAATTAACTCAACAATGATTAATATTTGTAAATGTTTAATATGCTAAGGTAAAATAAAAAAGAAAAGTTCAAAGCAAATATTTGTAACAGGTGAGTACATATATATTGTAATCCCATATTTCTTCATCATTAATCAGAATTCAACGAGGATCAACATCGTAACCGATTCTTCCAAGCACTTGGAAGATTTAATTCAACTGCAAATGTAAATACATTTGATAATTTTATTGGCACAATTTATTTAATTTATCAGCAGACTTTCACCTTTCAGAGATTTCAAGAAATAAATCGTCTGCTTTAAAGAAACAGTTTCTTCCCCCAAAATGTCGTAATGCGAATAATCGTACAACAAAATCAAATTTCTTCAGCCAATAAATCTACATTTCCATGCTTAAGGATCATCCTCGAACGTCAATCGCTGAAGATCACTCCTACACGAGTGATGATAATATTGCAAATATTTTACGCTACGGAACATCCAAGTGAACGTGTACTTTAGTTCTTAAAAGTTTCTAAAGTTTTAACGCGTAACAGTTGGAATTTCCATGGCTACGATGGAAGTAAGAGCCTTATAATTACTTATGAAACGAATAAACTCATTTCCACCGAAATTATATCAGTATTATTCCACATTTAATGCAGTGTCGCTAATTAAGGGTATAAAGAATAGTTCCTGTCCAAAAGTAACAGTTTTGATTGTTGAATAAATTCTGAGTAATAAATAAATAAAATAACGTAAAACATCAGAGTATGCAAGAGTATACTCTGCATGTTTATAATAGATTTATAAATGATTTCCAATAATCGTAAGAGTACAGATGAATTGTACATAATATTAGGAGTCATTCTCTTATTAAGTACATTTTGTTAAAGTAGCACTTTCGATTTTTCAGTGTGGAGAGAGCTATGCAACTCTGCATAGATATATTTTAATAAAAATAAAAGTTTTTTTTCTGTATACACAACTCTTTCTTCTGTTTTTACATTGTATTTAGTGGTATTTAGGATTATGAAGTGTCTATTTCCTTTCTCCCTCTCTCTCTCTCTCTCTCTCTCTCTCTCTCTCTCTCTCTCTTTAAATTTTGTCATGCACTTTTCATTAGCTCATGCATCTAAAAAGTTCTCCATTTTTCTCCATCGATAAAAATTTATACAAAATGTAAATTAAGTACAATTTTGTACAGTAAAATAAAATTATATTTTATTAAATTTCAACTTAAAAATTTAGGCTCATAATATTATGAAGGTCCACGCTGAAACTTTTCAAAGTTTTGAATATTGTTTAATTCTTTTTAGCACACTGCAGCCATATATATAATTTATCCATGTAAAATAAATCTTTCCAAACAAATGATCTTGACAAACTGATGACTTCAGAGCTTATGTCTGTATTCACTTAGTAAGTTAACCATTTTCATCTATTGCAACCAAGATTTAATAAATATTTTTAGTATACCGTAATAATAGCAATATCGTGGTGATGTTCAACTCTCACTTGACGTTCTCCAGTAAATTTGGGATGCATTTTGATGAATCTTGTCCTATAACCTGTTATTGTCGATGTACGTAATGAAGTACTTCCAATAAAAGCTCTGGCTAAGAAATAATCGTATTTATACGATTATTTATAATAATTGCTAATGATTGCACCACCACAAAAATGCTGTTCATTACTCATTAATCCTAATGACACGGTATATGGATAATCTGCCATATTTGCATTAAAGCCACCTAAGATCCTCGGACTCTTACCCAAAATACTTAAACATATTTTACTGTATTACTATTTGCAATGTTATTTTATAAACTCTTTTACTTGTTTTTGAGAAAATTTCGTTTGGAAAAAATAAGGCTTGTATGCATTGATTCTTTATTATTTAGTTAGAAATATGATGACTTGAAAAAAGTTCATTTACTAAGGTAAACTTCATGTGAAATGATTTCACAAGAAATTTCCTCGATTATCATAAACCATTAGCACTATTTTGTAACATACGATTTCTTTATTACGTTTATTACAAATGTAATATAAAAAATTGAGTGACCTCAATGACGAACACTTATTAAAGTAATTTGTTTTTAATTTGTCAATACTCATTTTTTATTAACTTGATATTTCCTTGTATAAATAAATATGTCGGAATGGTGATACTCATTTTTTCGAAAGTAACAAGTATAAGTATGTGAAAATAATAAAAGAAATCATATGGTTATATTTGAAAAAACTATTCTTCGACATTTGATATTTATTCGAAATTTATAATTTGAAATGTAAATTTCACAGCAAGGGAACCTATAATTTTATATTTTTGAAAATCTAATTTTAGGAGCCAAAGTATCAATCTACTTAAATTTTAAAGTAGTTCTGTTAACAACCAAAAAAGTTACTCGACAAAAATCGTACTCTTTTTGATACTTCCGTTTACTTAATTAAAAGACAGAATTAATACACAAATATTAAATTACAAATTAGTGTGTTAGAATTTAATTTTAAGCTTTTTTCTTCAATTCTTTCAAAACTCATTTTAACTCATTAAGTCTGTTGGAAAATCCACATCTGGAGAATATTATTCACTCGTGTCTTTTTTCAATATTTTTACTATTTAATAGTTTTTCTTAATACTTCTCTGAATTTTAAAAATATGAAAAGTTCAAGTTGATTTAATTCAAATATAAAGCTTGTGAAGTTTTTCAATATTGGAGAAAGATTTTAAACTCGAAAAAGTGTTTGAAAAATACTTTCGAGTAGCAAATTATTCCAAAAAGAAAAATAATAACGAGAAGTTAAAAAAAATTAATTACATGAGTTTGTTAAACACAGAATACATTATATAATTTATCTAACTCTAACTCATTAATCTGTCCTTATATTAATTATCTATTCTCAGCTTTTAACTTCTTACAAGAATGTGTATTAATTAAAGGCGCAGGGATAAATATATTTACAATATAAATTATTCAATGATTGAATTGAAAATTATGTAAAATTAGATATAAGATTTGATGAGAAACTTGAATTTATTTTAATGTACGAAGTTAATAAGTAATCATCTATTCTACAATTAAACAATTAATATAACTTACACGTGGTTAGAATAAGACAGAAACACATCGCCAACTGGTAAGACATTTTGATATTTGTCAGTAAGGTAAAGGATGTTAAAATGTTACCGAATGTGTTACATGGGCTCAATTTATTGGTATCTACGGTAACAGGTGTTTGCTCCTGCTTTAATTACAGTTATATTTCATAATAATAATTGCCCAGATAACATTTACCAAGATTATTACACATTACACATCGTTATTGATTCAAAAATATGCATTTTACTACAAATAAATTAAAATATGCTAAACACACGATTTGAATTGATATTTACATTCCAAGTCAAATATACGTATAAATTTCTGGAATTTTCTACCTTTTGGTATTATGATTTCATCACCGCAAATATTAATCTAATATTTTGTAATCGATAATATAATAGCCTTTTCTCTTAGAAATTATATAAGTCAGTGTAAAATCATTTAGTTATTTATATATTAAATATTTTTTTATTGCTCCTACCTTCTATAAATTACTGATTTAGAGTCATCAGACATAATATTTTTAATAAATAATTTTTAAAAGATATGGGCATAAAGGAAAATCAATCATTTTAAAATGTACTAATAATCAGAAACTCAACTAATAAAGATTTTCGACGTATTGTTTTATATTTTTTAGTTAATGGAGATGCCAAATTGTGTACCTTCGATTTAGTACGCATTTTTTTAGTGTTCAGTAATATTTTGAAATATTTCGACGACATTAACGTTGGTGTCTCTGATTATACAAGAAAAATAATTTATGATTTTTTTGCAAGCCTACAAGTTTAAAAGCTCCGTGATAGTTTTTGGATCTTTGAAAGAAAGAAATATGAAATTTAAAAGTAATTTTATTACCATATTTCTCACTTGGTAGAATTTAATATGCTACGTCAATGTTTTACATTTTTGTACTATGCCGAAGATACTAAGTATCTTAAGTTATTGTAATATATAACTGTGAGTACTTTTAGATTTAATATAATTTGCGTTGCTTGGACAACTTTCGCCTCTCAACTAGTCGCATGCTTCCGGTTCCTTGCGAGTTACTGATCTTCAGATGCTTCAACGGTTTATTATCCTGATTGTTGATGTAACTGATCACTCAAGAATGTTCCGAAAGTGCTTGTTACTTTTTGAACATTCGTCTCGCTCAGACAGTGTTCGTCGATTTGGATGTGATTATGAGGGACTGCATCTCTAAAATTAACGGAAAATTTGTAAACTATTCAATTGTTCTTAAAAGATTTGTGATGATTTTTTACATGTTCTTCTATAGTGTATATTTATACCCACGCGCACATATAAATTTGCTAATAAACAGATAACCCTATAATAATTTTAATAGTTTTTTTTAAGACACGGATGAATTTATGCTATACTTATACAATAAAAATTAATTTGTTATTCTATTTCTTTACTAATGAGAATATGTCAATAATATTGATACTAATAATAGAGAAGCATTTCATGAAAAATCTGCGATTCGTCGATGTTTTATATATGTATATATGTATGTGTGGTTAAACTGTGGTTAAGTATATTTATATATACGTTTAACCACATGCGTGGCTTAAAAAAATAGGGAGATTTGCGCATACAAAATAATAGGGTTGAAATCTGTCGATTAGTTCTCATTTTTCATCATTTATTTATTTAAATCTTGCTAAATTATAATAATCAAAAGCCTCACTTGTCGAACATTTTGTTTCGTTACTTTGCTACTTATATTTTAGTTAACATAACTAATATATTTAGCTGTTGCTAATTGTATCAATTTTCAAATATAATTACATGGTAATGCGTTGTTTGTATCTTTCTGAGAAATCATACATTTATTTCTTTACAGTCCTAAGTATTAGTACAAGGAATCAATTTTGAAATTGTTAATACAGTTCTGATAAATTCCAAATGGAAATATACGCTTGTATACACATCAGGTATTCCTGTGCCACAAGGACGAACGAATGAACTAATACCAACAAGTTCACCATTGCGAACTAATGGTGATCCGCTGTCGCCCTGAAAGATTATTAAATATAACTATTAAAACGATTCATGAAAAATATAAGAAACGATTAAATAAAATAAGTAATATATATATATATATATATATATATATATATATATATATATATCATGTTTATTAAAAAGATTAATTTCATAGTATTTATTATGGAAACAATTTTTTGATATAAAAATATTAACCAGATGTTTAAATTACCAATTTTTTAATAAAACTGAGATCATTGTAATGAATAGTTAATCTCTCAATTTCTTAGAATTAATACATCTCGGTTATTATATAATTTTAATATGCCTTTTCTTGCCAATAGAATAACGAGTTAAGAGAAGCGAAGGAACGTCAAAGGCAATAAAACGATACACATTAAAATTTATAAATTATATAGGTATTAAAAAGAAAATCGTCATATTGGTGGTAGCTATGTTCTTTTTATCTTAATGATTTATTTCACTCTAATTTCGTATCTAATTTAATATAAGGAATTTTAGTTTCCCGAATGCAGTATTTGTTCAGTACATTTTATGTGCTTCATATCGTTTCATTTTAAGAATTGCGTTGTATATTTTAATATAATAATACAAATGCATTTCGTGAATTTAAAATGATTGCATACACTCGCAAAAGCGGTGAGTATATATGAATATGCCGCCATAAAATTAAGCAAATCGGAAGAATGAAACGAACTGGAAGTGTAAACCTAATGTTTAGAACTTAATGAGCTAGGATAATGTGAATTTGCATTTGCGTCAATGTTACTGGTTTCAGAAAAACCAAAGAAAGCTGGCAGCACCCCGACAAGAATAAAATAATTTGAGCGTGATGTCGATGAAAAGGAGATGGAAAGATGAATAAGAAACGAACTTTAAAAGAACTCAACCTCCCCCTTTCGTCCCCACAGCCACCTCTTACGCACAATTACCAAGCCGTCTTAATTACCACGGCGCATTTATGATGGAGAAACCTCGGTCCCACTTTTCCTGGCGCGTGTCACTCCGGTACCCTTGCACTGGGTGACTCATTATGAGTAACCCTTTTTGGCCCAAACCCGCACGACGCGGTGATCTCGAATCGTCGTGAAAATCGATGCGCGTCAAACAGCGAGGAAACCCCGGCCCACTCTTTCCGGCACGCGCCAATGTTACCACATCAGGCTCTAAGATTAAAAAAAGAATGAATAATAAGCGAGCATAAAATAAGCTCTTTGTTTACGATTGTAAATACGGCGCGCATTGGAATCTAGAAGGATTTCCTCGTTTCAAATTTCAAAAGGTAATTTATCGAACTGATATGTAATAAAAGTTGTTCGTAAAAACTTACGAAACATGTACCGACTCCTATTCTCTGAAAGCCACACACGTGTTCTTCTTTAACTGATTTCGGAAGAACTTTTTGACACTCGGAAAACGTAATAATTCTCATAGAAGCTTTTTGTAATGTCTCAGCAAGCTTATTGGCCGTAACATCGGTTACTCCCCAACCACTAACTACGCCGTTACTTTCAGTCGTTACATCTTCTGTTGGAAGGTTTATTTTATTTTTAAATTCATTGAACTGAATATATCGATCTAGCTGTAAAAATCAATGTGTAAAAATTTCGTTATCTTGGAATGTTTAAGAATTGAAACGTATTACTTTGTAACATCTTGTATTACATTATCATTTGAGTATAATTTAAGAGTCGATTGAATGATCCATTCGAAACCAAAAATTCGAATAACTTCTGTAAGACAGAGGTAATTTCTCTAACTTTTTAATATCTCTAATAAATGTATTTAAAGTACCAGAATTACTGCAATGTCGTTACGTGCCGCCGATCGACTGTTTGAATCTCCTACATATTTTGGATGCATCGCTATAGTCATTATCCCGTAAGCTTCTTCCGAGGACGTTTGTAAAGTACTGCTTCCCATGTAAATCCTGATTAAACTGTGCGTGCGTTCTTTAACGCAATGACCTGCCGTAATGACGTGCCAATTGGAAATAATTGCACCGCCACAAAAAATGTGGTTAGTGTTTAACGCTTTAAGCGACACCGAATATGGAAAATCTTTTATATCCGCATTTTCACCGCCGACGATCCTCGCAGATTTACTAAGAATACCTGAAAATATTTCAATAACCTTAAACGCGTAATATTATTATTGTAAACCTTTTGGTATACTTGGTGGTACCTGCGTGTGTATGTGTGCGCGAAAAATTAAAAAGAAAAGATTTTTTCTTCTAGTTTTTTTACAGGCTGAGCAAAATTTTCCTACTACTAGTAATATCCCACGA
Organism: Wiebesia pumilae; assembly: GCA_018907045.1. Lineage (NCBI taxonomy): Eukaryota > Metazoa > Arthropoda > Insecta > Hymenoptera > Agaonidae > Wiebesia > Wiebesia pumilae. Next base: position 2,027,874 of record JACCHZ010000121.1, read on the forward strand.
ATTCTTCTAAATGCTGATAATTGAAATTGAAACACATGTCAAAAGTTCGTTTAATTTAAGATCTGCTTATGATTACATATGGTAAACATATGTAGGAGTAAGATTTGGAAAGGTTACATGGATTTTCATCCGCATTTTTGAATTACAATAAATAAAGTCATAAATAAAGTAGGATATTATCCTAAATATTAACACACTTACTACACGTAGAATATATAAAAGATATTAGGCAATGTATTGATTGGAAATAATATTGGAAAATATTACTGAAACTTACCAGCAATTTCTGATAAACAGAAGCAAACTATTAATTGTGATCTCATTTGTAGGTAAATTAGTATATATTTGTATGTTATCTAAAATATTGTAAAAATAACTCATTTGAATGCTAGGAAAAAACATTATTATTATCTTTAATATGTTTATGAATCTCCTTTTTAATAGGTATTTATTTATTATATTATAACACGAGAGAATATTGGTTTCGATTGTCGTATTATATATATATATATATATATATATATATATATATATATATAATCAATAAGTACGTACATATTTTAAAAATAGTGAAGATTAATATTGAATTGAAAATAAACGTACAAACTCCTTTTTCGTATATAGCTTTTATTTAATCAAATAATTACTTTTCACGGTTTCTTTATATAAAAATTTTATAACAAATAATCGCTTATACTATTAAAATATTTATTTTATTTTATAAATATGAAATTCTTTAATATTTTGAACGTTCATTTGAATAATAAATTGATTTTCTAAATGTACACTTTCCAAAATATCTAAATCAATTAGCGTATTTTATTAAATAGACTTCTATTAATAAGAACTGTACTTAATACATATGCTTTAAACCTTTGAAAGTTAACTAACTAGATGGAATGACTAACAAAAACTTAAATAGTTTTGGACGCCTTATATACTAAACAACTGAGTATATATATAACTAATATCAAATATTATGCTATCGGTCTTTCTAAATAATGAAACAGCGAAATATTTTTATACATCTCACATGAATCAATAATGTTATTTAGAATGGTAATCTATCAAGTACGTAAGCCTCGACATTATATTTACGTTGAAGATATACATTACATTTTATTACTATAAATAACTCTAAAATAAAGCTTAGTACGTCCTTAAGCTGTAAGATATAACATACATGATTTATTTAAAATTTATTAAACATTAGGAAAATATGTATCATTTTGTTGCATAGATTACAAAACTTATCGATCAATATCGTAAAATTCATAAATTAATTCATTGACAATTAATGTCCTTTTTTCTCATTTTTTGTTATTTAGATTAAAAGTATAGGAATTAAAAAGCATCTGTTTTATTATAAAATGTGTCGTAAATGCACATATAGATTTATATATCCTTTGTATAAGTTTTGGTTGCTTTGTTAACCATCCCGTACGAGTTTTCTTCTCCAAACCTTTTTCCCTTAAAAAGATTTACTTGTGATCCTCGAAAAATCTTTTTTCATCTTTAAAGGGTGAAAAAATAAAGCAAAGAGAAAAGAGATGTTTTTAATATTAAAAGTTCTAATGAATATTCGAGATAACAAGTGAGACTGATAACCTATCCGAAGAAAAGATTTAAAAATGTAAATACCAGATATACATGGTGAGGTAATTCTGACCTGTAGTAATTTAAAAATCTTCCAAAATAATTAAAGATCTAGGTAAAAGGATCACGATACTTAACCCCGTAGCTTTTAGAAGAATACAATTTGAAAACGCATATCCTATAAATATAAAGCTTAATTGGTAAAAAATTGTGCGATTTCGATATATGGTTAAAATATTATTAACATAAATCTAACGACTATCCTGGGTTTAGCTAGTAAGCCGTGTAATTGGCCTTTGTGTAAGCTCTGATCAAGAAATTACGATACAATTTATTCTAGAATTTATCCTAAGAAACAAATTGAAGAACATGGCAAATTTATGAAGATATTTTTATTCAGAGATAAGCCCTTATAACTTAAAAATTCGCACGTTAAATAAATATGAGTGTTATGTTTTCCGATAATTTATACCCTTGAAAAGATTCATTACGCTTAGTACCCATCGGTATACTCACATTACAAGTATATCGAGGAAGATAAATTTCAATTTCTGATGATCTTTTTCTTATATGGAAAATGATCTAGATGGACCATTAAATGGCTATAAACGTCAAATTTGAACATTTCTAACGTTTAAACTCGGATATAAGTACTATCGAATTAACTACACTGTTTATTCGAGTTGCATGTCTGATCGCTGTAAGATGAAATTACAATTTTTTTACGTAAAAATATTATTACTATTTAATATTTATAGGAGGCCTATAATAAGAAGACACTTGAAAATATATTACAGCAATCCGTATAACAAAATTATAAAAGTAGCAAACATCGAAGCTTTGTACAAAATTAAATCAATCAATTTTATAACTATTTGCATAAAGTTTAAATTTTAAGTATGCGCTTTTTAGATGATATTTTTGAAACTTTCGATATAAGCAAGATACGACGATTGAAGAATAAAATCCATTAAAAAGTTACAACATTCTCAAGAGAAATATAAATGAATTTTCAACGATAAAATTGGTGTAATATATAGAACTTATAGGTAGATAATATTTATTTAAAAACACAGATTTATACACTTTACCTCGTAATATTTTAATTAATCTGCAAGTATATGGCAAATTACTAAATAATATGAAACAAATCAAAATATTCTTATAAGCTTTGTAGAAAATATAAAAACGAATTCAATGAAACAAAATTCTTACCTGTAATAAAAGCATTAATTTAGCTTTCCAATATTCTTCCGTATTCCAGAGGTGTTACAGTACTTCTAAACATATACACCATGTTATTATTAATTATTATTAATCGTGTATTTATTTAAGTCAAGTAAAAAAACATACGATATATTTTCAACTTAATTCTGTGTGTAGTTTAGTATGTACATAAATTATGACAGACATTATATCTGAAAATTCAATTATCCAAATGACATTGTATTACACAAGATAGATATTTTGAATTGTAAATATCTTTCAAAATAACGTCGAATAAATTTTCATACAATATATGTACCGTGCAATTCGATAATGCATCTACGATGTTGGTTTACAATAATCAACAATTATTTCTGAACTGTACGTTTTAGATTTATTAAATAGTTATCTATAAAGAAATATATTTAATTAGTGACAGATGTTAATGTACAAAATTATTTTTTAAGTATATCCCTCGTTAAAAATAATTCTCGACGTGTTGTTTAAGCTTTTGATATATGTAATAATATGTTAATGACTGAATAATAATAACATATTTTTTAATCAATACCAATTGTATCATCGATTATATATAGCTGTAACATTTCATATGTTTATATAAGTATTCGAGATATTGACACAAAATAAAATCTTGTTATGTAACAAAATATTAAACTATATTTTCGACAGTACGTCACTTGTTTAAATACACACCTTATTTTTTTTAATTACCGAGTGATAAAAATAATATAAGTATAAAGCAAATAAAATGATTTGTCATCCCTCTAGAATCAAATAGAATATCAATAGAATATCAATGTTAAGATATTTTATCGATTTATTCAACTATTTAAAAATCGATTTATATGTTAATGATTATTAAGAATGTACGAGAACTAAATATTATACACATTTGCGTGGCCCACATTAATTATTTGTTCGATATCTATATCTCCAAGATTTCTGACGGATGAAACTAAATGGAACTTACGGTACATAATTATTTATATGTTGTTTTGTGTCATTTCGACGTTATACAAAAGTACCGTAATTAAAAATCTCAAGGAATTCGTAAACCTGAGAAAATTAAAGTATTTTTCTTTATAGGCAGCTGAGATCATTTGAATTTTTTAATCTCCACGAATAACTGTTTTATCGAAAATTACTGATTTTTCAAACAACTGTGTAACTTCATTTTATTTAAATCTGTATTTTTTAAATTTCTGATCAGTTTACTGAAAATACGTAAAACGAGAAACGACTATAAACATTTAATTTACGTACAATTTGCGTCATTAATTAAATACAGTAAATGAACATAAATGCTTGCAATTAAGACTGTTGGATGAGCTGTGTTTAACGCCATTGAGTTACCCTTTAAATTTAGAAAATTTTTGATTGAATAATTATCACTTTCTACAATATAGTGAAGAATATTTTATATAAATTTACTACCGTAGAATATAACAAAAAATGAATAATCTTGGCTAAAATAAATTTTAATAAAGTAATTTTTAAAACATGTAATTACAAATTATTGCTTGTCTTTTTCTTAAATTTACCTTTTATTTAAATATCTACCTTCACATTACCTTCCATCCCCATCATTCATTAGTAATTTTAATAAAGAATACATTTCAATTTATGTGAAAGTGTTACTTATTGGATATTACAATAATAATTGAATATTACCACAGATCTAAGAAAATATATTTATGATATTTGTACCATTTATTTAAAAAAATTGTATATACCAGCAATGCTACGAAGGATTAGCAATACTACGAGGAAAATTTTATGAATATTGCAAAAACTTAATACGGAATAAGATTGACTTTCTGTCCACAAAACTGTTTGAAAACGAGTTTCACAACGAGACAATTTAAGATCTATATATACAAGATAGTTCTAACAACATGAGCAAAGAAGGAAAAAGGGAAATAAAACAACAACATAAAGCAATACTAAAGTACATTGAAAGCCATTGCAGATTCTGTGAAAAGAATGAGAATTAAATTGATAACGCCTTTATGAATGGGACTCATTACGAATGGGATCTGTACGATAAGAAAACGATATGGTAAGCCAATCCCTCTCTAAAAGATTTATTAAAGTATTAATACTGGTAAATATTATTATTATTGTTTAAGTAGTTATGAAGTTTATACAAAGCATGTTAATTTTTTGTTACTATTTTGTAACTAATCGGTTAGTTAAAGAAAACTTATCAATTTTTAAATTAATGTAAATCTATAACATCATTGTTATAAAACTATTTTACATATGCACGTGAAAAACAATAAAATAAAATAAGTAATAGTAATAAGAAATACAGGTAAAGGAAACTCTTAAAAATAATCGCCAACCCGTACAAATTCATGATCACACTTATGTATGAATGCGAAGATAATATAGCGCTTAGGTTCTGCGGTAGAGACTTGGCAGCCACAGCTAAGATAATACAAAACTACGTAAGAAGTACTAAAGAATATATCAATAAAGAAACAATTTCATGCTTCTGTCAATATTTTTACATATGTAAATTATGTATGCAAATGAAAAAAAATCTGCAATCGCATAAATCAATAGAGTGATTTGCAATAGAATATACGTACACTACAAGCGTAAGCACGTACTTATACAAATAATTACAAAATAATTTATTAAGAAAAATTAAAATACGAAAAAACTACATTAACAACGCTATAATTAATAAAGATAAACTAGGAAAACGGGAAATAACTACATTATTTAAAATAATACATTATTTTGTAACGATTCGGTCGACACGCACACTCAGCATTAAAATTTCAATCTTTCGTTATCTAAGCACAACCTCTAAGATGGTACCTCAACTTGTGGAAAATTATGTACTCGATCAGATTCGAAAATGGCAATTCTGTTGGCGTCGTCGTAAGTACCGGGGACACCATCAACTATAAAAATACAGCACAACTCTTCTGCCCAAGATGTGACAAGGATGAAGTATTAACCAGTATCTAACATCCTCGAGATCAGAGAAAGGAGAACAGGATCCCCAAAACTCCGCTTGGAAAACCCCTTAAGACAAACGTCCCTACACTAAGCATAATAGGTGGCCCGAGATTCAGAACTTTGGATTAGGAATGTCCATGAAGTATGAGAAATTGCAATTGAACGTAATATAAGAGGATTCTGAACCCATAACTTAAAGTACAGTTTCAAATTCAATGCCAAGACTGTCATGAGGGTGATAAAACTAAGATCTACATTAAGAAGCGATGAGTTGATGATTTAACAATTGGTTATCGAAGAAGTGCTTCCAAAAGTGCATGGATTTTACAATTCGTTGTATTGCAAAGTTTGCAAAGAGTCTGGATTAAGAAGTCGTGAGAAAGCTGACTAGACCTCTACCATATCTATCGTGTCAAAGGTAAAACTCTGTTAAGAGCAAAGGATAAAGCAAGACTTTTCTTATTAGCAACTCTGTATTGCTCAACATTTGAGAAGGTGAGGCAGTCTGAATCATACACACTGACTGCGCTCATGGGTCACGAATACATTTGTCGTTGTTGAATTACTGCTGCAAGGCACACGATTAGAAGGCACAAGTACAAAAACCCATGAATAAGACAAAAGATCCGTCCATCGGGAATGAGCAAATGTGAGCAATAAGTGGATCGTTGCGACTGTTTTAACAAAATAAAAAAGAAAGTTATTTGAAAAAATAGTAATTGACAGATCAGTAGTCGAAAGATTTATTGCTCAAAAATAAATTGTAAAATGACTGAATAATTGTAATGTACAAAACTTGTAAGAAATTATCTTAAAAAACAAACAGATTTAAAATTCATAATTAATATCATTATTTTCTGGATAAGATATTTCAAGGATTCCTCTTGCTCATCGGATCATCAAATTACAGAAATTTTTACTTTATATACGTTTCGACATTGATTTGTACACCAATGAAAGAAATTGTACAGCTAACATGATAATAATAGTACAACTCGTATCATGATGTCATCTGACACAAGAGGAAGTTTTTCTCGTAGGTTGGAAAATGAGTACATTCATTTTCAAGGTATTGAGAACTTAGGATTATCACTAATAAACAATACAGCTTCTCTTATTATCTTCGTTTCCAAGGTTCATGTTGTGAAAAGCGCGTTTAGGAAAACTTCGCAGCAAGTGATTCAACTTCCTCCAGAATCCCAGCATATTCGAACAATCATTCATTCTTTACAACATTGCATCATTTCACTGAAAAGGAACCAGATATATACCATGGTTTAAAAATAAATAATAATAATTAAATAAGTTGGAATAAGTTTAGTCCATAAGATAATATAACATTGAATACACCCGTCATAAGCATTTGATGTGTGACAAGGCATGGTTTAAAATTATGGTAAAACTGTGATTACTGATTTGCGAATAATAGTCACACATTATTATAAACATAACTTTTATGATATAAACGATTTCGTCTCTATATTAAATAATCGCGACAAGCGATTCTTCACGAAATTTGATATTCGCCATCTGTGAGTCGCAAGTGGAATCATCGTTTCGCAATTGCGCCTCGCTAATACGGTAAGTATAACGTGAACTGCCTGAAGACGTAAATTTAGTAAATTTCTATTAGAATATAATTTAACCTTCACTCATTAGTTTTCTTTTTATTTAAAATTAAAGTATAATTTAAGGATATATTAAATTTATTTAATATATTATTAGCTTCGTTATACCTTACAAATTAAAAAACTATACCATGATAAATATTGAAACGATGTAGGTTTATATAAAATATGCACTGGTAATTCAAAAAAATGCTCAACTCAATCATTTTTATATAATTTTTTAAATGAAAAATGAAAACACAAATAATGCATGATGTAGAGCATTCCTAATAAATTTGTTTCTCGTAATTTTCAGTTTCAATTGAATATTATTTACATCAAACATTGTTAAAATTGTATATATAACTTATACTTGCATATACTTAACTTCAATATATATAATATAGTAATAGCACGTACGTTTTCTTTTGCATGGTTTTTTTGGTCAACTATCTTCAAAATAGGTTAGGTCAGATATTACTCTTTTGATCAGGTAGTTGCAATTGATAATTGATTTGTTAAAAAAAGGTATCATAATTTGTCTCATAATATTGCTTATAATAATTAAAGAAAGAAGGACAAATCTAACATTTACAATGAATAAAACACCTTTATCTTGGGAAAAAGCAAAATATCGATTTTCAATATTAATTAATTCAGTTGGCGACGAAGAAAAACAAGATTTTATTTCCTCTGTATGCAGAGAACTGATTCCTAATAACAGCATTAATGATTATGGTAATGTAATATAGACCTTGGTAAATGTAATAACTATATATTTAAAAATTATATTTTTTATATAAAATTTTTTTATTTACATCTTAGATCTAATGAGTCTGAAGAAAAAGTAAAGAAATTTTTAATAATTCAATAGCCAGATTAAATACAATAGTTGATCATAAAAAGAAAAGAGTTCTTATAGATTTTATGCCATTGTCATAAAAGATTGTATCCTCTGCAATTGAAGTAAGAATGGTTATTATTTTGTTAATGACATTTTGGCTGCATTAAATTTAAATAAATTTTTATAATAATTATGACTCTTCTATACTTAGCAGTACATGTGTATGAACGGTATATGTAGATAAATTTGTGTATCATGGAGAAGATATTGAAAAATTAGTTAAAATAACAAGTTAAAAGGGAATTATAAAACTTGCGAATCAAAAATACCAAACTACTATGTAAGAATATAAATTTAAAAGAATCTTTAGTTTTATTTACTTTCAAATTTTAATAATTTTTTTCTACTGCAGTATTTATATCCTTTTTATGTCAAAAAATTCTTTTTTAATACTCGATCACCTGAACTGAAAAAAAGTTTCGGCTGCAGCTTGAGTTTCATTCTGAATCGAGTAAGTATTTATGTTCAATTATCAATATAAATTGCATTAGAAGAGAATCAAATATTAAATACCATAATAAAGAAATAATTAAAATAATAATGAACAAATTGTAGAAAAATTCATAAAACCTATTTTTTATTCCCAATATATTCAAAAAATATTTTCAACAAAGTAACATTGTGTCTTTTTTTACAGAAATATATAATCAAAGGAACTTAAAAGTATGAATAATGTAGATTTAGATAATGATTTAGAAAATTTAAATGATAGAACGAATATATTTTTTGCATTTTAACAAACAATAGATAATTTTCAGGCATACATGTTTATTAATGCATCACGCATTCTCGAAGTTGAAATAAACAAAGATCTTTGCAAATTGCAAAATAACGCTGTGTGCAAATATACCATAAAAGATCAAAGAGAAATTTAAAAAGGAAAGGTAGAAGAAGCTGAAAATGTTAAATTGATAGATATGAAAATAATCCACAATTTCTGTGTATTTTATGCTTTAAAAAAGAAATATGTTCAAATTAGCAGTTTTTGAAACATCCTATCAAGAGTGAAGCTTTTTTAATATCATGGCCACACTTACAAGCAAGTTTTAAAACTTTCAACAATGGATTAATTTTAAATGACTGGGTAGAACCTTATAATTTATAATTTATAATGTAAAGAAACAAATCATTTTAACGCGAAGAGTATATATTTTATGAAACTACTGTATGATAAAATATTCATACTAAAAAAGAAAATTTTATTTTATAATTTTTCACATTTATCAATTAAATATGAACTTATGAACATTGACAAAAACGATAAATTGATAGATATGAAAATAATCCACAATTTCTGTGTATTTTATGCTTTAAAAAAGAAATATGTTCAAATTAGCAGTTTTTGAAACATCCTATCAAGAGTGAAGCTTTTTTAATATCATGGCCACACTTACAAGCAAGTTTTAAAACTTTCAACAATGGAATAATTTTAAATGACTGGGTAGAACCTTATAATTTATAATTTATAATGTAAAGAAACAAATCATTTTAACGCGAAGAGTATATATTTTATGAAACTACTGTATGATAAAATATTCATACTAAAAAAGAAAATTTTATTTTATAATTTTTCACATTTATCAATTAAATATGAACTTATGAACATTGACAAAAACGACATTAAGCTTTTGACAATTGCGATTAATTTTAAGTATACAATTAAGAATTAATATTGTAATAAGTATATAATATTGTAAATGTATTAATCTTTTTCAAAGATATTTACATAAATGATTTAACTCGATGTTAAGACATGAAGTATTATTTAGTATTATTTATTTAAAGACGGAAATATAGTAAATTAAATCAAAGTTTGTCATAGAAATATTTAATGACATCCAACTAAGTTTTTTATCCATTAAACTCAACGGAATTTCTTTTACTCTACACGTTCTTGTAAGATACAAAATCATTAACGAATTAAAACGAATTTGCATAAATTTGTTTATCTATATTTGGCAATAAAAATAAACAAAAACAAAATTTATTTTGATTTGCACAACATTCTATTCATACTTTGTAGTATTTTTATCTAAAATTTTATAAAACTGGAAATAAGTTCTTCAATAGTATTAGAAAAAGTAATAAATAATGACAAATAAGAAGATGTAAAAGTTGTGTGAAAAAGTTAAATTTTCTTGTGTCACTGTTTAGTATCTTATCAGTATTATAGCACATTGATAAAAGTAGGGTTTTCATTTGCCCTAAATTTTTCTTAATTACTTTTATCAATTGCTTTAATAATGATAAATTCAAATGGAAGACTATTTTACGATTATGAACATAGAAACATTCAATGCTATGTCCAATAATATATTGTAAATAGTTCCCACAAGTACGGCACTATACTTTTATTGCCGATCTAAAAGGTTTTGTGAATAAATCAATTGACAAGTCATAAAAACTTTCATCGGATGGTTAATTGTTGGATCACGTGAAAGGATAATTGCAGAGATTCACTCGGAAATATTAAACTTGTAACTAAAATTATAATTCACCGAAGTTCAATACTAAATCCATTTCCTTGAAGTATCGGAATATTTTAGTTGATTTTACGCGAAGAAATTCTTCAAACTAAATGCAAATGAAATTAAAAAGAAATGAAATCATGATCTATTATTCGTTCTCGTTTAATTCTGAATACACGAACACTAATGCACGTGCAATCGCAATTGAAATGTTGGGAACAACTAAAAATGCAAGAAACTCGTTATTGAGCGAAAGAAGCTTTGTAAAGTAGAGTTCATTGTGCTCGAACGTAGTTGTGTGAGGTAATTCGAAGCTTAAAACAATAATAACTCGATAAGCCAAGGTATCCGTTAAACGTTAACGTTATACTTTTAAAAACGAAGCATCGACAGAACACAATACGGGTTGTATAAAAATTTCGTCTCATTGTTATTATTTGGAAAGAGGACGCTTGCACTTTGACCCTTTGTTAAAAGAATATTCGCTAAACACCATCGAGTTTTGCTGACTTTTACAAAGCCACGCGAGTGCCTTTATGAAAAAATGAAGTCGCGTGTGCCATCGCGATGATTTACGAAAGAGTTGAAAATACAGAATCTAAATGCGAGACGAAGAGACAGTATCTGATCTCGATAGAGTGTGCACCTGTAGCTCGGCTTGAAAGGAGCCTAAATAACAGTTTTCGAGGGATTCGTTAACGACTTCCGGGTAGAATGTGGCACTCTAGAACGCGTGCGTCGAACGGGAGATGGTCTTGTTTTTCGTCGATTTTTTTCTCTTCTTTCTCGAGGAGCGTACGCACGTAGAAACCCGGAGAGACTCGACTTTGGAGTCTCAGTCGCTCGCAGTTATCGCTGGCAGTTAGTCGCTGTCGTTCGCGCGACTCATACTCTTTTTTTCATGATGTTTCGCACTCGGTACCCACGCACCACAGACAGTGACAGGACGCGTCGGCGGTCTTATCGAGCTTGAGACTAAGAGTTATTGTGCTTCGCGGTGTGATTTCGTTCTCTGGTCGCCGATGTTGTGCTTTACGTTTGCGTAAGGACAGTGATAGATTTTTCATGTACGTATGGAGGATGAGTTGTATTCCACTTTGGGATCAGTACGGTTCTTTCTCCAAGCTTGCACTCGGAAACATTTTTTCGTTCTACCTGGGACGTTTTCACGATCAAAATGAAGTGCTTGCATTTACTTACTTTGTAAAGGCCGAAGTTTTTCCGAGTGCATAGCTTTCATGCTCGTTTCTTTAACGAGTGTGCATTTAGGGCGTGTTTGAGCGAGAGCGAAATAAATCCATTCTCCTTTGGTTTTTAAATTAAAGAAAATTAAATTTTTTAACATGTTCGATCCATTTGCCGCGAGTTATCTTTCGTTATAGCTTCGTGTATGATTTACACGTTCAATTGATAAAATGTTTTGAAATTTCACTGCAAAGGAACGTGGCTTGATAAAAGGATATAGTTCGCGCATAGATGGAAATTTTCGCCTCTTATTTATTTGCTCGTTTATAAAAATATTTTGAAATATAACAAAAATAGTCGCGTCCTTTTAACTACAATCAACACTTTTTACACAAGTCGATACTATAAACTGAAATGCCCTCGACGTAAGAATGTTTATCGATAAAATACATAAAGTAATTATAACTTAAACGGTATTTTTCGCAATAATTTTCCTTGCATGAAAGCGATTCAATTTCCATCCGCTAATTGTACTTTGTACACATATGAATATTTAGAATTTCTTGACCGTATTCTCCGTTAAGTTTCAGCCTTGTACGATAAAAATTGACACTACTGGAAATAAGTTGGAACATAAATTATTCCATTTACGGTACATTGCTTCATTTGTCTATAACTAGAATTCAACATAAAACTCCAATTACAAGGTATACGCGTTTTTATAAGGGCAGCTAACGACTTTATTTAAAAAAAAAAAAAAAAAAAAAAAAAAAAAAAAAAAAAAAAAAAAACAACCTTTTACAAAAGTCTAATGGTTATCTCATTTGGTTACCTTGAAATTTAATTATATGTTTTATTCGATTAGGGCTGAATCAGCATGATAATATTGAAATTATTCCTCCCGACAGTTCGAGTTTCTATTAATAATTGCCTGTGTAATAAAAATACATAGGAGTCGCAAAGGTGTAACAGAATATTTATCAAGATTTGCCTCCCATGTGATATCGTATTATGTTAATTGACTTTTACCTTTACATAATTTATTTTAACGTCAGTATTGTCTCAGGATATTAAATATAAAGTATCGAATGGAAAAGGAAATGGAGCGTAATTCTGAAATAAAAGATAAAAAAATATGTTTTTCTTAAAGCAATACTCTTTAAATCACGTATTCCGTATTATCTCTTATTAGAATAACTAAATTTGTTACTTTGACGATGCATAAGACGTTTCTAAAATATACGATTGTCTCGAAATGAATTCTTTGGACACTTTTTCTATTAAGTGCAACAAAAGCAGACGTAAATTTCAAACAAAAATCCCTTTCATGGTAGATGCTCATTAAACTTCATTAAAGAATAAATTGAATAATGAAAAAAACAGTACGATTCAAAGCAGTTTTTTCAAGATTTATAAGATGGGTAGAAGCAATAATTATTTAAAATACAAGTAAACGCGTCGACGCGAGAAGTGCTTTCAAGAAATAGTAAGAATAGTAACCAATTAATCGTGCTTATAATTCTGTGCTTTACAGGTAAGTTGAACGCGATTGAACGTCTAGTGATTATGAACTTGTTAAATTAAAAATTAAAAGAGTATAAAGAGCAAATTAATAATCTTTTCGATTTTAACGTGTAAAGTAATTTTAAAAACGTGAGATAAGTTTCAATGTTCATCATAAATAATGTCTATTTCTTCTAACACGTACTTTTTTGTACAAATATTAAAATAAAGTATGGCGATAGCAATGCAGGCCATTACACTTAACTCGAGTATACCAAACTTGAGAATACCGTTTTGGATACATTGAGCCAAATGCAATTGGTGGCGTGAATAAAGCACCAACAATAAACGAGTACATGACTCTTTTTCTCAAGTTGATCGTAATTTCGTGCTACTTCGCTTAGAACTTCACAATTTAAAAACTGAGAAATACGCACGTTCTTCGAATTAAAAATGATGGATCTCTAAAAATCGGGCTAAGTGAAAAAATAATGCAACGTTTTTGCAGTTTATTAAAGTCGAAGCTGAAAAATGGCGATGTAAAGGCTCCACAAGAGGCACAATGTGCGAATAATCAAGTCGGGTAAAATTAATGAAAGCAACGACGTCTCCGTAAATATTTAACAATAAGGCGATTAAATCACAATAAAAAATGGCACTGATCGTTAACGGTGCATTGTTGGGGTTCGCCAGGTCTTCGATAGAAGAACTTCGACGAAAGAAAGAAAGGCTTGATGTAACGCAAAGACGTTGAGCGTGCATTGGTTGTATGTAGCGCAATCGATTGCAGAGCGCAGGATTGCGGATGAAGTTCGTAATGAATGCGCGCGTCTATGACGCGAATCCGTCCGGCGACTCGGGAGAGTCGATCTTGCATGTGCTTTTTTTGCAAGAGCCGGAGTGCGTCGGACGATCAGCAGCTATAGTTACGTAAATGCCGTCGATCGATAGTGAGATGATGGATGGTCGTTAGTCTGCGCGCGGTTCGCCGGAAAATTAGGAAATGCGGAGGACTCGCGCGAGTCGACAAATTGTGAAGCCCGCGTAAGTTCCGATGCACCTTTTTCCTCTTCTTCCGTCCGACGTTCTTTAGATCGCGAGTTTGGCTACTTTGGCAACTTTGGCGACTTTGGCGGAGCTTAGCGAGCTCAATGTTTCTTCGGATTTCCAACTCTTCTCAATAGTTTCAATTTAAAACGGTATTCCAATTTCAATAAAGCGCTCGGACATTCCGTGCTAAATGGAGTGAAAAACAATAGATCAAGTCGCTGTGCACGAGTGTGTACGTACGTCACTGCGTGCTTTTTTGAGTAATAACTTACGCAAGATGAATTGTAAGCGATATTACGCGAATGTAGTTTTAATGCAAATATATATTTATACTTATGAGAATTTAAATTGTGCCGCTGTTCGTTACGCCATTTATGAAATAAAATAGCTACAGAAAAGTTATTTCAGTGGTTTTCAGTTGTGCAGTCAACGTAAGTGGAACCTTTACTTGGGAAATCTTTTATTTTTTAAGAGATGTGTTTTGCGTGTCTTCTTGGTAATGGTAACATTGAAAATAATTTCGAATGGCATTTTTACTTATAAAAATACGATCTTCGGCAAACGAAACGTAAATATTTTTAAGGAAATACGATGAATTCGGTGTTTCGAGAGAGAGAGAGTGTGTGCGTGCGTGTGCGTGCGCGTGCGCGCGCGCTCGTGTATTGATAAATGCAACGGCAACAAGTAAGCCCATAGATTAATCATAATTAACATCTGCGTAACGGATACAGAGACTTTATTTAGAGGTAAAAATGAGCTTCCAGTGGAGTAGTCAAAGCAAACCTTTAAACAATTGAATGCTTTGCATTGCGAAGTGAATACGCCGAAAATGACGAAACTAAAATAAATTGCTTGCTTTAAAAATTATGACTGGGGATGCTTTTTCAATTAAATAGATAATTTATTTAGGTATTCAAGCGCTATCTCTGATTGATGTTCAATGAGTTTCCGTGTGTTATTTCTAACTTATTCACAAAATCCAATCCATTTTGTTAGAAGGTATTTGTAAAAGCAATCCGAGTGTTACTAAGTTGATGTCGAGTTAGCAAACCACACCTTAAAAATCATGAACAAAATATTAATATGGTAATGAAATAAATCCTAGATTGCTTTTCAGCATAAATTACGTCTATATCATTAACACGCAGTGTCTCGACATCTTAGCGAAATCTTAGTACAATACCATATACGCATCAATTTTGTGGATTTAATTGCAAAACATCAACGAAAAAATACTACGTATCAACTTAAGATCAAGTACGTACTCATTTAAAAATTTTCATGCATGTTTATTTTGTACCATCTCAGATAACTTTGCTTTCGTATTCTTTTTAAAAATGTGATTCGGATCAACTTGGATACCCAAAAATTTTTGAAAATTTAAGACCAATAAAGTTCAGTTAATTTTCCAATGCAAATATTTACTTGCCAAGAGTGATTTCTAGGCTTTCTTTGTCAATTCTAATTTTAAAGGTACTCTCATAGTTATTCAGCGATATTTTGAAAATGATTTCAACGCTACATTCATTTCCTTACCTTTTCGAAATTATAATACGTTGGTTTTTATCTTGACTTTTTGGCATTGTACTAAAATTATTTAAAAAGATCCGAATACGATACTATAATCCTTTGAATATTTGTAACAACAGTTTGTAATAATTCAAAGGCTTCTAGAACTTTTCTTTTTAAGAATTAAATTATTTAATTCGAGATAATTAAAAGGCTTGCATAAAGATACTTGCATTTACATTTTGTTTTCTACGTACTTAAAAAGCTCACTTGAAAGCTTAAGGAATGTCATTTATTTACGAAGAAACTTTTTCTATCTTTTAAATGGTACTTGATGTTTTACCTTTTCATTCGAGCAATTCTTTTGAACCAAATGAACTATTCAATAATATTAATTGGTAATATCTATCAGGTAAATTGGAAATATCACATAAATATTAATTTCTGGTTTGATTTTTCTCAAACTATGTATTCGTGACATTATTTAATTGTTTAACGATTCATTGTGATTTTTACAAGCTTTGCGTTTCAAAATTAATTGTTTTACCTTTAGAAATTTCGCACTTGAGCTTGGATTTGCATCGGAAGCATTGCACTTATATATATATTAAAGAAAATTTGTCGGATGTAATATAATTATTTACATAATTAATTTCTTTTCAGTTAAAATTTTAACTGCTTTATGATCTGTAAATCTTTACCTAAATCTTCAAAGGCTGTGTAAATTAATTGGAATTGAATTTTAAGTATTTTGTTTTACTCATTATACTGATCTAATTCTCTGAAAAGTAGAACATAAAAACTAATTTTTTTTTTAAAGATGATTGCTAACTTATAAGCTAAGCTTCGGGTATTTTCTGTTCGAAAATAACGTCTTCAAATTTAAGATTCTTTTTAAATAGATCATTTAACCGTATAAAATTAAATCTTTTTCTGCAGAAAGAACGGAATAAAATGAGTAATGAAGCTTTTATATATAAATAAGCCAACTACTACCTAGAATAAAAGCATAATCTTAGCTTTAAGCAAGTTCCTTAACAAAGTACTTATAGTATTGAACAAAGCAGTTGTTTCAAATGGACAAAGTAAATCACAAAGGTATTTAAAATAACATTATTGACATTTGTTTACGTGGTTGTACGTGAATGTTATTTCGTCACACTTAGTTTCATTATATTTTATGACTGATCGTCATAATTGCGGTTTAATGCGTATACTTAGACTTTATAAGCTTATATGGTTTCTTGATTATTCCGTTTAAGTAGATATTGTTTATTAATGTATAATGATGTATATAAATTTTTAGTTAGTCCATTGAGATAATGTTTCTTGGCATTTTAGAGGAAGAAAAAAACAGTCAATAATCATAGATTAATTTTGAAGCTTATTTTTATTTGTAATATATTTATTCAAGTTTCAAACTATGAATTAATTGTACTGAAATACAGAGAGTTTCCTATAAGGTAACGTGAATCCATAAGATATAATAGCTAAATACGTAATAAATATTCTTTGTGTGCAAATATTTATTATATATGTTTATTCGTAATAAATATGCAAACATAGGAAAATATATTTTGACGAATATTTTACGTACGTGAATGGAATTCGCTAAATTTAATGTGAAAACTGGAAATAGACGTTTATACTCGATGTTATTATCATTATGTTACAGCGGAATCGGTTAAACAAATAGCTATTACTTATAACCATAAATTTCTGTTGAATCATTACACTTTATTGTTTACTTTGTTAACATTCGATTTTATGATTTCGTATTTGGGGTTAAACTAAAATACATTAAAAATCAATATATGTATACATTTATTGACGTAGGACAAATTTTATTAAGTACTTAGCGTACATTTCGAATGATTTGCTTTACTTTTTATCATCGATGTACTAATTCATTAATCTAAAAAGAGCGTCAAAAGATTGCGCATTTTTTCATTTTCTTCTAGAAGTTTTAATATTTTCCAAGCGGGTTACTATTACTTTCTTTTAACGCAACTACACTTACATACGAATGAATTTATTAAAAAAAGCGTGTACTCTTCCTTTAATGTTTTTTGAAAGTATTACATTAAGGTGTCATTACATTGAGGTTTTAGTCAACAATTACCTAGATAATGGATAGAAAAGGAAGGAAATCCTCTCAAAATCGGATAAATTCGGTATTTCTCTAAGAAATAACAACGATATTGGTGACTAAGTGTCTGATGGTTAACTATGACTCAATTTAACTATCGTCGTTTCAAAAATCTTAATTCTTAGATTATGCAGTGAAAGAGCCTTCAATAGTTTGTTAATAAATTAAAAAAATAATTTCTAGAGTATTATCTTATACAATACAACCTTTACTGCTTGTTATTATTTCGAGATACTTAAACTCGTGAACTTTTTTATTTAACGATTTCAAGTGCATAATTCTACGTTATCGAAAAATTATACATGACATCTAAATTATAGAATTTGTGTGAATTATTTGATAATGTGTACTATATCGGCTTTAATTCTATATTCCGCATTGGAGATGACTAACTAGTAAGACTTCAGATAGAACATAATAATATGTAGTAATCTAATTTATTACAATTTTCAAAGATTAGCTCGATAATTGACTTTCGGGCTCATTAGGTGTAATGTTTTACTTTGAAGGGTGCAATAAAAGTTTTTTAAAAGGAAATTTATTTAATACGAATTCCAGAGATTATATTACGTTAAATTCTGTGTCCCACATTTCTAAAGGTTTGGAAAATATTATTATGACATTGGTGGCGAACTGGCGGCGCTAAAATCAATAAATAATGCTACGTGAGTTCTAATAGCCTTAGTCTCAAAGCTAAACTAATTTGATATAGAAGAAGGCCTGTGCACATATAAATTTGATGAAATAAAGCTGACGAGGTGAAGCCTCAATGTTGAAAGCGTAAAATTATCGAGTTTGCCGCGTCGTATAAAAGGATAACTACAGCACGTGGTTGAGTTTGACGCTTGCATTACCTTTAAATCTGTTTTGATGCATCAAAGTAATGAGGGTGGATTGATACGAGCTTGATCCATACCAATATATGTTCACTGTTTCCATACGTCTAAGCTTGGATTATCTCAGAGTTTACCGACAAACACAAATTAGATGATTTTATAAATGATAGAATAACACTTTTGTTGTTAAATAAATCATTCGAGCCATTAAGCACTGTAATTATTCGTAATTATTCGTAATTATTCGTAATTATTCGTAATTATTCGTAATTATTCGTAATTATTCGCACTTAATATTCTGAATTCTCGTTTAGAAAAGGGTAACGACTATTGGTAAGGAAACTTTTGACTAACATAAAATTTGTAATTTTCTTGTAAAAGCTTGTAAACGTCAAAAAAATGAAAATTACTGGATAAAAATAAAGAATTAAATATACTTCTATTATTTATAACGATTGAGTACGAAATGATCGGTAAGATTATGTCTATGCAAATAACATTGACGCAAGAATTAAATCTGTTTCGTTGTGATTAAAACAAAATTTTTCAGCCTTTTTTCTCGAATGATTCGGGCCACTTTAAGGATACACATCGAGAACTCTTTTAATACTTTGATCTTTAAATAATCACGGAAAAGTACCTTAAAATAAAACTATCGCAAATCGAGAGACGTAATTTTCTTTAATCCTTAACTTCGCTGACACGCAGTATCGAGTAAATTAATCTGGAATTTTGAGTCTAACATCTTTAATGCGTTAAAAGAAAAAATGAATCTATATATAAATGTGAATTTCGTAACTTAACAATAGTCCGATTGTAATAGCGTTGATAAGAGAAACTTACATAATTCGTTAAAGTAAAAACTCACTGCATAAGAGTTTCCTTAATTATTCCGAATATATCCGAAACTCCGATTTTTTTAACAAAAATGTCGCTGATAATATATTCCTGCAAATTCTATTTAAAAGGCTAATGTTCATTATGACCAGATATATACAGCGCACGATCCACATTTTGGAAATATTTAGCAATTTAAATAAAGTTTGTAAAGCGGGCTCTGCACGTATGAAGAGAGCAACGATGTAAGGTAAGCACGTAATAATGTATAAATGACAAATAGCGAGTTTGTAATCGTCTATCTGGGACAGTTGGAATGAGGAGACTCCAAGTTTGTCTGCGATATAGTCCTTGTGCCTGACATTGACCCCATTCAATTGGCAATCGGTATACGTATATATTTTTTAGCTTTTTTTTCTGTAAAAATATCTACATCGCTTCGGTCTATAATATACTTTCGTCTCGATTTATCAGATTGATACACAGCAAATGCAGCTTTCGTAAACGTAATCAACCCAAATCAAATATACCTCCGTTTCCTTTATTACTCGTATTTTCTTTCACTATAACTTTCGGTCTTTGCTCTTCTTCTCCTTCGCTTTTATTCACGTTATAGATATTTCAATTCACACGTGACTTCAAGCTCCTTTTGATTCACTTTTTATTCGCAATTTTACGCGTGAGAACATTCTTTCGCCAAGTGCATTTTTCAGATAGATATTTTTATATCCGGCAATATTTTTATATTTTTCTTTTTTGTTATCTTTCACGAAAGCTCAAGCGACAGAATCTGAGCTTATAATGAATATTTAGGAATTAGAATTCTTTCATTTTCACAAAGTAATTAGCAATCAGGGAGGAGTACAACCAAAAGTTTGTTTTACGAATAATACTACCGTTTTTGCATTGAACAAGAGTTTTTCATTACTCTTTTGGATAATATTGAAATAACAGATTTAGTATTCGTTTTCAGTTTGTTCGCAATGAATTTTATCAAATCAAATAAGCATTTAAATATGGCCTAAAGTACCTATAGGTATCCATTAAAAATCTAATAAAAATCATCGTACATTATAAAAAATATTTCAACGGCATATCTTGCTAAAAAATTAGTCAATACTGGAGTCATATAGTAAAAATAAGTCCGCATTAGCCTATTTATAATATCTCCTCAATATAACATGTACGTCTAAATATGTATACATGTGTAGAATATGTGTTATTATGAATTTTTTGGAAAAAAATCTTAAAATAAGATTTTTACTCTGAAAAACAAAATTTCGACACTTAAATAAACATCATGAAATTTTTACAAAAATGTATTTAACGATTCTCTCTCTCTCTCTCTCTCTCTCTCTCTCTCTCTCTCCCTCTTTCTGTCACTAAAAATACATTAGACGAACGTTTGTCGTTAAAAATGACGGATTGCTATGTTCAATAAATAATCATAAATTATTGAAAATATTGTAAACGTAAATGATCTTGTATACGTGCATATAGTGCGTCTTTCTGCAATGGTAGAGTAAGGTTTTGACTTGTAAATTTTCTTTTATGATATTATGTATTTTGTTGAGTTTCTCTTGTGTATTTTTTCTGTTTTAACTTGTTACGTTTACAAGAAATATAAAAATACGAAATAAAGTCATCGCGACGGTCATAACAGAGAGAAAACAAAAAAAGCCGACCTCGTCATGAAAAAGAGTCAGACAAAGACTTGCCAAACATGTGTCTGTTACTTCGATTGTATGAACCTAATTTTATATTAGACCGGAAGTTTCTTTTTGGAACAACAGAGTAGTACATCACCATTTTTACATCTCTTGCTCTTCACAGTTTCGCAATCGAATACAAATTATGGAAATAATTTAATACGCGTGAGCTGCTGTAAAAAAATGTATATTCAACGGTATCATTTAATAATATACAAAAAAAATTAATCCAATTTTTGCGACAAATTTTCCTTTTTATGTAATCACTTTTTAATCTATTTAATTGTTTTCTCATTATAATGTTATGTAATTATAATTATCACAAACAATAAGAATGCTTACTGCCTAATAAATTGTAAAAAATCATTTTGAAGCGAATTACTTCTATAAACAATTATTTCTATTAACAAAAATTAGCTCGAAGATATATTTTGCTAACGAATTAATTATGTTTCAATACTATAGTAAGTCTTGCTTCTAAACAAAATCATTACTTACGTTGAAATTATTTTTTTCATCTTTCCTTACAATAATTTAATTTACTTGGCATATTATAGATTAATCAGTTACAAATAGTTCATTGAATTTCTATTGAAAATACCTTAAAAAATCTACGCATCTATGTAAATACAATTTTAATTCTGGACGTATCAATAACTACTTATCGTAATATATTTAAAAAATAATATATTATTTATAAAATGATGGACAAAGTCCCAACATGCCGATCTATAAATGCGAATAATATACAAGAAGACTTAAGAGACTTCAATTCAATAATAGGGTAAATCATACCAGTATAATATAAAGTGTATAAATATAAAAGGAATAAAACATTTCGGCGTGTAAATATATCGCGTCAATTCCGTATCAGAAAAGAAAAACGCTTATTGATAACTCATATTGGCCGATTAAACTAGTATAATTAGCTGATTCACATAATTACGTTGAACATGCTGATTAGATTTTTCATCGTTCGAAATAGGAATTTGTTTTAAAAAGAATATAAAATATACCAAAGTTGAAATTTTTTTAAAAATATTCTATTTTAAAGAATCTGATCAATTTTTTGACAAACGTAAACTTTGCAAGTGAAAAACCGGTCTAATTAAATTTATCGTATATGTAGAACTGTCGATTAATAATATTATTCATATAAAAATATCATTATATATTAGCATTATCATTATAAATTATCATTTTTGGTAATTTTTAACCAAATGTATCGCTATAAATTTAGAGTTTATTCATTTATTTAACATTATTAGATAAAACAAAACTGTACTTTATCCATCCTTTTATGTTGAAATTAAAATAATTATATTAGTATTTGATAGAGAGATAAATAAATACTTAAATAGTAATTTAAAAAAATACAAGTTAACTAAATAATAATCTATGAATGTCAATTTTCTTATTAATGTTTTATGTGCATTCTACTTTTTTATCACTTTTAAGTTAATTAATCCTATTAAAAACGAATATAATATGAATAAAAAGTCTTTCTATAGTATACTAGGTATGTATTATTTTTGAAAAGTTGAAAGCTTGAAATCTGTATCATTTGAAGTGTAGGTTTTTGTTTAAGAATAGCGAAAGATTAGTAATAGAAGTTTCTATTCGTCCAATTGGTAACTTACAAAGCAAAAACTAAAATTTTAACAACGTCTGTATTGTTTCTAAACAAAGTAAATTTTAAATTCATTGTTTAACATAAATTCTTAAACAATATTATAGAGAAGTTTTTTTAAAATTGACTATAATTTTAACATTAAATTTCATAAATCACTTATCAGAAAATACATTTATTGACATAAATTATTTTATTTAATAAAAATATTGGCGACTATATAAGTATGTTGAAGATAAATGGCGATAAGGAACATAGTTGGTCAATCTATGTCTTCTTTTAAGTAGAATCATCTTACAGCTTTTTAAGTTCGATGAAAGTATTATAAACAGTATATATTTGTAGACTTTGCAGATAAGTAATACGTCAGACACGCCCTAATTAATTCGATGCGTATATGCATGTATGTAAAGACCATTTTCGTGCAGGCATTTATTTTCCCACCAGGGGGCAGCACCTCCAAACTACTGCCGTTATGCATTTCCCAAAAACAACAAAATTTATATGCGACTAGAACATATAAATACTATTCTCAATTACCTTTCATCCATAACTCCTAAATCCTCAAAAAAACCGGGATTACCTTCTGAATTAGACTCAGGCCTTCAATCGTCGCTTGAAAATAACTCTAATCCAGACGTCCAAACCCTAGCCCTTAACATCTTTAAAATAACGGCTATGTACCTAAGGACCTGCTCCCAGGCTACTTAGGTCCCTTATCCGTGTTTCGCATGCGCAAACCGCTGCAAAAAGTGAGTTTAGACACTAAGCTCCTCTCAATCACACTTACTTACTTACTTTACAACCACTTTCTCTCCTTCATCACAACCCTTTCTCTCGGATTCTACGACCACCCTCTAGGTCGAACAAGGGAACAATAACCTCTAGGTTGGTGTCCTCTAGCGTGGGCGTGTTGAAGTCGGTAGACTTGTAAATCATACACAAGCACCGTGGCCTTCAGTCCACTACACAAAATGGTGGGATGGGTGTCTTCTGAAGATTTCCCGCATTAAAAGAAAAAAAAAAACACAATTACTTCATAGTGTTTAAGTGAAGACCAAACTACAGAGCATTACTAATAAAAACATCGCGTTCTGTAAATAAGACACATTACCTTTTTTTAATTATTAATAATACCTTTGTCACTTGTTTATGAATTGAAAGTTTAAAGTATTTTTTATAGTTTTGTAAACACCAAATATTCGTCACATTGAAAAATGTAAGTAATAGCCTGTATCATTATTTAGATTTGTATTATTTGAATATAACAATTGACACTCACCAATAAAGCTTCTATATAATTAAAAATAGTTTGCGTGAATCATTCATTCTTGAACGCTGAGAATACAATCGATTTCTTGTCGAAACATTTTCGATTTCAGGCATGAAAGCGAAAATCCAAGTGTCTTTGCAATCTGTATAGTTAATACTTGCTTACATTATACAGATTGAAAGTAAATTTGGTTTAAGTAATCGTCTAAGTAATAGTTGGATTTTTGGTATTACATTACATCTACGAAAATATAAATAAATCGATATTAAATTCGCATTTAAAAATCCGCAAATTTTCATCATATAGTTTAGATAACAATCATGAGTTAGGATTTCATTTCAAGGACTTAAATATTTGCCGAGTACATTAAAATTTTTTCATGAATTATTATGCCATCTATATTGCTTGAAAAAATCCGAAATTATGCTTTTTATTTTTTATGCATCACATGATAATTTTGTATCCCCTTGTAATGAAAATTATTTTACTCAATATTGAATTTATCTATTTAACATTAAAGGATTGCGTTGTTATATTAAAAGAGTATCCATTTTCTTTGGCTCAGACACTATACATTTTTTAAATGTTTAAATTATCCAACTGATGCGTGCTTACTTTAATTATTATGAAACTAATTTTATGGAAATAAAAATTTATCACATCAACGGCATAAGAACAGAATTATATATTCCGTGCCAAATCCATCCACGATATTTGCTTTTAACCTACTTCTTTAAATTTCAACACTTTTTCCAATGAAAACATTTTTTAATGACAAAAAAGATCTTTACAGTATCGGAAAAATGTTTATTTACAAAGAATGTCAAATATTTCGATAATTTGAATCTTTTCACCTACTCGATCAAGAGGGTTCTTTTTTCATATAATATCAGTGGCTTCTTATTTTAGAAGCAAAGATTTTATAAAATCTTTCGACTAGAAGCCTAAAGAATATTCCTGACATTAACGATAACGTGCGGTTGCACTGTATTCGGTTTATAAATTGCTGAATTAACACCCAACTTATTTACATCTAAAAGAAATTTAGAATATCTGCATATATCATTTGAAGTAAATAATTATTATTTTTAAATATTACTTTTTAAAATACTAGATCACAAACTATCAATCAATATGCGGCTGATGATCCAATAACGTCAGCTTAACGTTAGCAGCCTTTGTCTTATTCACCCTTATATTAGCAGCTTCAATGCTTTTGTACTGATCCAATTTAAGGAAGGATAAATATACAAAGTGACTGCCGTTTCGTCTTCCTCTGCTTGGATACTTCATCAGTATCAAATAAATAAAGTAAGAAGCTTATGCAGTGCATTCAGGCTTAAATTATCAATGCTGCAGAGCAGAAGTTTAGTATTTCTGCGAAATTCAGAAAATGCTTGCTATAAAATCTGTTATAACCACTATTTTCTGAAAACCTTAAGACTCACAATAACTTATAATAGTTAAGTGTGAAGCTTTTAAATGTTTTAAGAATAAGAACTAATTGTTTTCTACGTATATTAAAAGGCTAAGCTTTGTTTTTGTGTGTAATACGTACATCGCATGTCAAAAGTATCGTTATAAATTGGATTTTAATTTGAGAATAAGTAACAAAAAAGCTACTGTATTATTTGCACTATGTGACGAAAAACTTATCAAGGTGTAATAAGAATTTTTATCCACATTATTTCATGTTACTATTATTTTTCTTAATATTTTATTGCAGAGCGACTTGTCGCAATAGTTATTTAACGTACAAAACTCATTGAGGCTATTTATTTTCTCCTAATCTTTATATACAAAAGGTCTTGGTTTGTTGTCAAAAAGAACATTCAAAATGGCAAGTTAGTCAGATCGTTCCTAAGAGCAAAGAAAATTAATTAACAGTACTTTAAATAAGCCTCGTTGGTATAAAAATATTAAAAAGGAAACGTTATTTAACACCATTAATGTTCATTTTAGAGTTTGTGAAGATATAAAAATATCTCATTACCTTCGTATGCAACTACTCTGGAACTGAAATTGGATTCTTGAGTAAAATGCATAGTAAGGCACTAATACTTTGTAAAATAAAAGACAATAAGCACTAGAATTTCGCATGACCAAATAATTATACATCTTCAAATCACAGACGTAAAATGGAATATTCGAACTTCATACTTCTCTTGTGCTTATCTATCATATGGAAATGGCACAAATGAAAGGTACAGGAGATGCACAGTAAGTGCATCTGAAAAGTGGGCGTAATACCTTAGCTTAAGAACATCTGGATGAAGTAAATTCACGTTAAGAAACGTGAATTCACGTTTGTACTGATTCGGTAATTTGGCGACGAAGTGACGACAATATCGATGACAAAAGCGAAATAAAACGGCTCAAGTGGCTTCTGACAAGATAATAGCAGGATTCGACATAACGCCGACAAGGATAGACACGGCAGGCAATTTATATATTACAAAAATCAATTGATGATATATCATACTCAAATGTAGAGTCTCCCTTTCGTTTGCGTTAGCGCCTCTTGTTAAACGAGTAGCTTTTGCGCACTAACCCTGCTGATGTCATAATTGTATTGTAAGGTGTTGATGCACGAATCAATGATTCTTAATTTTCTTTCAAACGAAGTACGTACGTCGATAAAATTAAGAATTTAATCATTTTTAAGTATTTGAACGTACCATTCTCAACTTTAAACATCCATCTTGAACTTTCAAAAAACATATCTGATTAAAAACTAAAATGTAACATTGATAAATTATATATATATATATATATATATATATATATATATATATATATATATATATATATATGTTCTCTTTTTTATTGAAATTTAGTGTGCTACATTATTTAGTTATTATTCTAAATCTTTTAAATTAGATGCATATAAAACTGAAATTCGTGTTTCTGAAAATTAGAGAAAATCGTAATAAATTGTGTCTATTTGCTTTGATACGATTTCTTTATCAATTTTACAAAGTTGACGTTCCAAAAATTATATTTATAGTTTACATGCTCGCTTTATGTGCAAATATACATTTTTACCTCTCATACTTCCCTGATATCACACGTTTTAAAAGCATAAAAATAGCATTTAATTTTTCATTACAGTTTTTTAGAAACTGCAATGATATACTTTAACGATTACGCGCTTTTACCTTGAAACAATTACCTTTCACGTTAGACACATTATATGAAAATATCATGTAATAATTTTACTAAATTCATATAAGTTTAACTCTAACAATAACATATTATATTTTTTATAAATGCTCAAGCATTTATTTGCGTATAGCGCATCAAATAATTATTTCTAAATTCAGAATCAATCGATGTCTTACAATACAACTTTTTTCCCATTGAAATACATTATTTACAGATATATTTAAGCGATGCATTAGGAATTTCAGATGAAACCTCAAACTGAATAATAAATCTAAGCTAATATTTTCCATTGAAAGAATTGTATATTACATTTTTGCGCAATCTACACTAGATAATATTTTTTTTAGAGACCTTGAAAAACATCGGTTGCTGAAAAAACATATTTATACAGCAGGTTATGAAATCAAATTGAAAAATCTTATATTGTTGTGTAAATAAAAACTGATTGAACGAAATTTTTGAAATTCTTTATGCGATTACATTAAATATTACACATCGAATGAAAAGGCGGGTGTACATTATATCATAAAACAAAACAATATCGAGGCATAGTTTTCAAAAGCCATTTAAAGCACGCACACGTTTATTTGAACATACCTCGTTTATTTTTGTTGTTGATGTTATTATTTGTCGATGGTAGTTTAAAATTTATTATCTCGTTTATTCAAGATGTCACTTGTATCCGTTTTATATCAAATCCATTGGCTATACTTGATCATATGCTCTTTTCTTGAAATTTAAGTTATTTTATACTAGAATTCATAAATAGGAGACACAAATTTAATAAAAAATTATAAAATTATAAATTTTATTTATCAGTTTTAATCGTACAGTTGATACAATGGAGTCGTTTTATTATCGACTTTGGAAACAAATGTTTTCTCTTTGATCATCAAATTCTTTGCTTAAATTGAAAAGAAATTTTTGTTTTAGGTAAATTCAGCATAAATATAATATGTCAGTGAATTGTGCAACAGAATATATATTGCATTTGCATCAGGTAACCAACTTTGGAAGTGCACAAATAACTTTTTTTCATTTAAATTTTTCCACTTAATGTAAATATGACAGTGTAATGCAAATTTTCTTCTTACTTATTACAAAGGACAAAACTTAATTCAATGAAAA
This sequence comes from Wiebesia pumilae, assembly GCA_018907045.1. Lineage (NCBI taxonomy): Eukaryota > Metazoa > Arthropoda > Insecta > Hymenoptera > Agaonidae > Wiebesia > Wiebesia pumilae. The sequence goes on from JACCHZ010000121.1 coordinate 2,056,623, forward strand.
TAAATAAAACATTTTTTTTTTTAAATAAAACAAGTCTTATAAAAATTATACAATAATAATTTTAATAATAGTTTCAATGTACAGTACTATAATGCAATCATTCTAATTGTAAAATTCATATACATTGAAGATATATTAAAATGTAAATAAATTATTTCCAGTTAATTTATGAATTAAAAATAAAAAATTTGATTAACGCGATAAAACGTTTTATATTGAGCAATTATTGTCACGCTAATTTATTATGCTAATTTATCCCGAAAGAAAATTTATCAGTTTAAAAATAAAGCTTTCAGTACTCATACACAAATACTTAGACTGTTTATTAATTACTTAATATTATTAATTTTGAAACTGTTTTAATCAAGATAACTTCTTAAGATTTGTTCTTCCTAGTTTTTGACTTCCTATCATTTCAATGATTTTAGAATCGTAATACAGATAATTCTTGTTTATTTAACTATTAAAAAAAGTCCTAAACATAACGCATTTATATTAAAACTTGTAATAGCCCTGTTTGCATTAGACTTATAAACGTCATTACTTAAAATGCGTTAGTAAGCACTATTTCATAAGTTAGAACTAGAAATGCACAAGAAACGTGCAGTTTTAACTACGAAACAAGATTAATTCGCTATTTCCATATTAAAAAATATATCCAACATAGGCTAAGTAGAGTTATTTTTAATAAAGAGAAATATAAGGGTATACGCATCTAATAAATCTGTGTAACATTATCTATTTCAGTTACTCCAAATGTGTTAATCCTTTTTACTTATTTTTTCAACATCACCCCTCAACTACTTTAATTTCACATTTCGCAACGACGTTGAAATAAATCAATAAATAATATTTATCGACTTTCATAAATATTCATAGATTAGGATTATTTTTCATAAACTGGAAAAATATCCTAATTTTATAAATTATAATTTGTTGCTTACTGAATATTCTAAATTAAGCAATTAATTATTGGCCTCGCGCATAAAAAATTACATTGGTTACCATTTTTATTTAATTTTTAAATTACATTGAAAAAAACGTTGTCTAACATGCATAAACTTGAGTAATGCGTGAAACTCTTGTTATTGAACTTGTTTCTGTGTGTTCAGTGATCTTTTAAGACTCCTAGTGTAGAAATGTCAAGTTAACCAACGTCATTGAATACTCTTTAATTAGAAGATTACTTGCTAGGTTAGTACGAAATAAACTATTTTAAGCAATCCGATAAAAAAGTTGCTGTATCGAAGTTCTTACCTGCGCAAAAAAAGAAGTTCCCAAACGATCCCTATCCTATAAACAATGGTTTCACGGCTACCGCTATTATCGTATCCTCAATTAAAAGTGAAATAATGCGTGCTGAGAATAGTGCGATTCTACATGTCCTTTAACGGTGTTTACAAGAATTTGATGTATTATTAAGCGAAGGAAAAATTGCATTAAAATCTATAGTTCGTATCGTAATATCTGAAATACAAAAGTTTTTTTTATAATAATATAATATTAATTCATCTTTTTTTCTGTCATTTTCTACATTTTCAGTCGTAATAATAAAGGAATGCTTTATTTCAGTATGCAATAAAGTTTTGCAAAAAGAGTTATCAATAATATTTGAGATACAAATTCCAATATACTGTATTCAATGTAACAGGCTTCACTTTGTTGAAACTTGTGAGATGTTTCATACATTTAATGATTCAGTAAGAAATTAGTAAGTAAAATCAATGAAAACCGTTCAATGTTTCACTTAAATGAAACAAAGTCATATAAAAAATATGCTTAAGCTATCAATTAGAAAACATTTCAATCTAATGATTTTTTGGAGTTACTATGCTCCCCCCCCCCCTCTCTCTCTCTCTCTCTCTAACTTGTAATCGCGCGCACGTCCACGGTTAACTGCAATTACAACTGGAACCAATCCGTGTGTAATCGCTACCATACTTTCGACAAATCTTCCATTTACGAAATGATTTTTCGATCCGATAAACGGAAAGCCCGTTTACAACCTATAGCGACTCATTTCCAGCGTGAAAAGGCACTTGGACTGCATCTGCGTACAGCGGCGCAAGAAAAGAAACCCTAGCACGATATTATCAGTGTACAATAGACGCATGCGTGTAAATACGCACGCGCGCACGAAACGTCGGCGGCACGAGCCAATTCCACTCAATCGAAACTTGTTTCTTTGGAGGAGCTGCGCCTGTCTCTGACGCACGCGTGACGTCAATCGGATAAGCAAGAAAACGTTGCATACCTTTTAACGCGAATGCTTCCGACTGTTCCCTCGCCTAAGACTTCTCCCCACCCTTCCCTTCGTCAAACACTCGGTCGTAACTTAAGATACTCTTTCATTCTCCCTCTACCCCGTCCACAAGCGGCAGCATAAGAACTTGTTACTTTGGAGCGCATGAACCTGCATATAATACACCTATTAGTCAAATGCCATTCGAAAGCAGGTTTAAAAGGATACTCGCAAAATGAATTCCCAATGAAATATTGTGTCCGTGCGTGTCTGTACGTGCATATGTACACGTGCACACGTGTACTTCTTGTTGCGTTTCGCGCAATGAAAGAGCGATAAGTATGACGAACGAGTTCAAAGATAATGTCTGGTTAGATAAATTAGTTAATTCTTACATTAGGTGATGTAAATTAAAAGAATTTAATTCTTTTAATTATTCGTCGGTGCTCTTTGCTATTATAAAGTGGATACAATATTATGGGGATAAGAAACAAAAAATTTGAATTTTTGTTAAACTGTTTAATTCAGGATGAAAAATAGCTAATAATTGCCCTTCTATAATTCACAAGATAAATAATGTAGAAAGTTAAGCGAGTTAATCGTTCAAAATTTATTAAGAATGCGTTAGAACTTGTTTTCGCCTAATAAAATTATGTGTCTAATAGCCAATATCGTAAATAGATGCCCTTTAACTTGTTAAAATGCTATTTTCGTAATATTAACATTAAACTACCTATTTAATAAGACCTTCAACTAGTATTCAGGCGATACACTAAATGATATTATTAGAAAACGTATCCATCTTTATTATACATTTCGTTTTGTATATATGCATACGTACATGCATAATTAGAATACAGGGACACGGTTAAAACGAAAATTAAAAAAATTAAATTAAAAGGCAATAAATAATTGCCATTTATTCCAGTTATCCTCCAAGTTATTTATATTTCGTATTACATTTTTTGACGGCCATAGAATGAACTTTTTTTTTTTTTTTTTTTTTTTTTTTTTTTTTTTTTTTTTTTTTATCAAAGTAGTGCTGCTCTCAAAATGTTAAGTAAGCTAATATAATTTTTAGATATATTTAAGCAAATTTTATGACCTTTATACTAAGCTTTTTTGCATTTTAGAATGTATGCAAGACGAAATTTAAGACTTTTTTCAGTACTTATAAAAGTAATGTCGAGTACTTTTTAGAAAATGAATAAGTGCAGTTGAATCAATCAAGGAATAATTACAGCTCTAGATTTTCATTTTAATAAAATAATCCTGGAGTTTGAAGATTCAAAAGTAAAATTTAACGTACAATTTAACGACTTTTAGCGCACGTCTTATTTTTAGAAATTTTTTGAAAAAGTATGCAAAATCGACCTTCACCGCACGGCCTGTTATATAGATTATATAGCAATAAACGGCTGTAATTAAACATTATTACATTATTAAAAGATCGAGGTATCACTCTGATATCTAATTTATAGCTAAAGTTGATTACTACTTAAGGTTTCAACCTCAGCGAGTTTTAGCTCTTTCTAAAAGTAATACTGGAAGAAAAACTTATTTCTAAAACATACCTTAATGGCAATCTTAGTGGAACTGATTACTCTAAGTATAGCTGCCAACCAAGTTGCTTTAAAATGCAAATCATCCAATAAAGCATTAAAATTGATGTTATTTAATTTTAATATTTCAATATACGAAATTGTATCTTGAATTGCTTGAGGCACTGTATCCTAGAAAGTTGACAATGTATATGAAATTATTATTTTTTTAAATTATACAGTATCGGGTTGTTTTCTAATTTCTTAAATGACACTTATCGTGTAAAAACAATATTTATTACCTTAACATTTTAGAAAACTGGTTAAATCACAGTTGATTAATATATTAATCTACGATGAGATGAACATCTATTTTCATAAAAATTATAACCTGGGAATCTGTTAAATATGCCATTACGAATTTTAAATTATCATTTTGAATTCAGAATGATAAAATCCACGTAGTGGACCGCGATTAAGAAGTTTCTTGGGCTAATCGTTACTAAATAATAAAATTATACTAATCGTTACTACAAGGATAAATTTGACTATAAATTCGTAATAAAGAAACATTCCGGATACAAAGTCTCAAAGAAGCACATTACATTATCTTACATTCTCCCTTTATCGTTTACAAACAATAATAATTATTATAATTATAATTATAGTATAGAATTACCGTGAAGAGGTTTTAGTGGAAAAAATTTATATCATTTTAAACATTAAAATAATTAAATATTAATGCAAAATTAAACGAACATTGATCAACAACTGTAGCAATTATCTTAAATATGACGTGAAATGAAATAAATGGTATTTAAACATAAGTATTGCTTTGTACTCGTGTGATAAAACCGTACAACATGTATTAAAAATAATTTTATTCTCATTGTATGATTGACAGATGTCCACGTGTAATATATTTTTGGAAAACATGTTTTTCAATATCGAATATTCCTGGAATAAAGGATTTTAGGATATTATCGGGCCTTACAGCCAAGCATAAGAAAACGTATTTTAAAACAGACTCAGTAAATATTGATATTTTTAAGAATATTTCCTCTCGGCGCTTGTAGTTTAATAGGTTCTTATGTGCCAATCTATATTCAGCTAATTTTATTTTATGAAAATGTGTAATCGAAAAATAAGTTATCAAGTCAATGATGTTCGCCCATTTTAGAAATTTACAGTCTGGGGATGGATTCAATACTATTTAATGGCGAAATAATGCCAGTCTTTAAAAATAAATGTAATAAGTTATGGTATAAGGCTTTAATTTCTATATACATTTTTTACAAGATACAGTCAAAAATTCGAAATTAATCTTAATATCTTTTCGTCGGAAGCTGTAACAGAATTTTAGGAGATTAATCCTACGTCAATTTTTTAACAAATATCGTACCAATACATTGTATTCAGTACTATCCGAACTTATAAATTTAAATTATCTTACGATATACTTGCCGAATTTCTTCCTTTTCTTTTTTATACAATTTAGAGTTACAAATATGAAACATCGTCGTAGAATACTAATTTTAATTTAATTTTATCAATTATTAATAGTAATATCATTAAATTATATGATTGATTAATGTGTTTAAAAAAAACTATATCCTTATGTAACTAAGTTAGTAAAGCATACATTTCCATTATTCTAAGGTTTAATTTAGTAGCCCACCACTGTCTTCAACATATGATAATACAATTTTTGTAATAAGAATTGCATCTGTTTTTACGTATAATTTAAAGAGTTTGAATAAATACGTATGTTTTCGAGGTAAAAAAATGAATAAAATATGTTTATTTGAAACCAATGGTTGTCTTGAATTTATTAAATTAGGTAATCAATTATTTAATATTTTCAATGATTTATTTTCTTTGCGTATTTTTTCCTAAATATAACACAAGTAATTTGCAGTAGTGAAGTGCAATATTAATCCAACGAAACTACTTTTAAATTTTTCTACGTTAGCTTAAAAATCCTCTCTTAAAAAATATAATTTCCAAATTGCTACTTAGGAGTAGATTTATTCATCATTCATTAGGAAAAGTGTATTCTTCATTTCTTGTCAGTCGACGTTCAAGAAATTAAAGGTCATTTCTAAATATCGTTTCGGTTGTGATTTAAAATAATAAAAAAATCTCTCTAATTTTTGAAATGTAAGATATGCATATTTGTAAAATTAAGATTTATACCGAAATAAGTCCTTACAGGCGTTTAATTTTTAATTAGCGTATGCGAATATTTATTAAATAAAAAGTAATATCTAATGGAAATGAAATTTCAATTGTTTATCTGTTATTTAAATTTTATATAAATTGTAACCAACAGTTTCAAAGATATTATTATGATTATAATCATTCGAAAAAGAAAATTGTGAATTATTTCGTAAAAGTATAACAAATATAAATATAATTTTATTAAGATTAATGAATTTAGCTCATTATTTAGCTCATCATCTATTATTTTTTTTAATATAATTTACTGATTAGTTAAAAACTAATGTATTTTTTTAAATACTGACTTTTGGAATAGTTGCAGCGGACTAAATTATATTCTTTGATGATTTCAGAGTAAAACACTCACGAGTGTTTATTATAAAGTGCATTATATCGAAAAATTTTATATCTACACGTTAAAATACCTGCATATTCCATTAATATATATATATTACTCATTCGGTTAAAATTCAACATTTGATTTATCTGAATCTCTGAGCAGTGCATTACATCTTTTCCGTATAACTTTTTTCACTTAGTACCAATGTAATCATAAGAATTAATTTCTCAATGTAGTTTTAGCAGTGTATTAACCACAGTGATTTACGATAGATTCCCGAATAATTAACGACAAATTTTATTTAATTATTTCAATGAACTCATAATTATTTGTGATACGAAATACGAATATATGCAGCAGTCTTTCGCCTTTCTTATAAAGTATTTAGAAGTTTTTTTCAGAAAGATATTTTACTTAAATGTTAATTACAAATTTTAGTGAAAAAAAATAATAATGCAAAAAACTTTCATTTTTTTTTTTTTTTTAAACGTTGTCTGCTTTGTCCGAGATTTAATTATATCACAGTACAAATTAATATAAAAAATAAGACTTTTTCTCGCAGTAACACATTATAATACAATTTTCTGGTATGGAAACAAAGTATTTCATCATATAATGAATATAATTCGAAATTGTATACTTATAAATATAATCATATTGTTAATGAAACGGAGATGTTAAAATAATTTCATCCATTCGGTATCGTATCTATTGAATCATCATAAACATTTTACTACCAGATACTGCGATTAAATTAGCAATGAAAAGTCAATGTTACTCTCAAATTATTCAGAAAAAGATATAGCACTTATAGCGAAAGATAAAATAAAGAGATTCAGATATTTATTTAAACTTTGTGACAGAAATTTGTTGTCATCTGCTGCAGGATAATTAATTCCGATAATTAATTCACGTGTAAATTGATTCATTTTTATTTAAAAAAGAATCATTTTATCAAGTGTAAAAAGGCATTCATCGGATATTTCATAATAAAGGCTTGTATTTTTTCTTAATTACAAGTGCGTGAGAATTATTTTTGAGCATTACTAATCCAAATATTTATAAAATTAAGAAAGAATTTCAAATAAATTCCATACTTCTACTCTTCAATAAATTTAAAAACGATCTATAATTATTTTATTTCATAAATTTTATTCTTTTTCTAATTTTGCATAACTATTGCATAATGTGTCAAGAACATGTTTTCAGTAAGTGTTTGTAAAGAAGTATTTATCATATTTATGAATATATTATTATGTAAATTTCACGATGTCACATGAAAATATATGAAAAAATATATTTTGACTTTCAAAACTATTCAAAATTAATTTGTACCGATAACAAGAGATTGCTATCCGTTTTACAAATTCAACTTAATCTTTGTATTTTTATTCTATTTTTTGCGGATACTATCTTCTAAATCTACATGTTGATTAAGTTCGATTTCTTTAGAATTTCATCGCTTCGACTTAGTCTTACTTAAAAGTACTTCATAGATTCTTAAGATGACAAATAATCAGATCTACAAATGTAATTTCCAAAAGTGTAACGCGAACTCGTGCTTGTTTTATGTTATATTCGCGTGTGTTTATCAGCTTAAGTAATCAAGCTCCAATTCTTGTAAAAAATAGGCGTTAACAACTCTCAGATTTTATGTAATTTTGTATCGAACACCCATTTATCGAAGTTTAGTGATTCCTCAATTGTTACGATGATTTATAATATTGTTTTACTGTCGTTTGTAAATCCAGCCTCGAAAGTACACAGAGTAACGTTGCGCGGTTAATGTCTAATAATGAAATACGGGCACAAGCACATTTTTTCTAATTTATTTCGCCAAGTATTAGAGGCCTGACCGAAATTAAGATGAGTCGAGGAGCGCCAACGTGACATTGGCTACATATATATATATATATATATATATATATATATATATACACTTTCATAAGAAACGAACGCGATGCAACACTTGACATAAAAAAATGTCCGAACTTTCTATTCCGTGTTCGTTCGCTCCGAGGCTCACTCCAATTGTATTACGGTACAAGCTTTAAGATGGTGTTTTTTGTTTCGGGGTCGATTTAAACTCCGTCCGCTACCGATGAGGCTAAATAACTAGATAATACAAGAGCATACGTTTTGCGAATTTTTAATAACATGCGAGAAACTTTTAATAACATTTTTTAATCTTTAGCTGGGAATATCGTCGACGAAATGAATTCACACTATCTTTGTGCTTATATAATTGTGAGTTATATCACCTTTATCATTTTTATGTCTGCATTTTTACTCTTATACATCGCAATATCGCAATAACCAATTATCGACTTGACTAGATGCTTGTAATTAATTTTAGCTGTTTAATTAAATTAGCATCTCATACACGAACTACAACTACAACTGAGTTCTTTGGTTTTACTGATTTATTGTTATCGAGTGGTTCTTTCATAACAATTTACAAGTCAATTTTGAACATCAACTAAATACTTTTAGCATAACTACTACTCAAGTTTATTTCTTATTAATTAATATTAATAATATAAATTCATATCCTCTCATAAGCCATTTATTGACTAAACGTAATACTTGTTTGATCCCTATATCCTAGAATCCATTTCGAGAAGCACACACAGGCAACTATATATGTATATGCATATAATTTTTGTGGTAAAACTAACGTATACCTAATTAAATAAACAACTACAAATTGCATATTTCCTCGTTACAGTGCTGTCTAATACTATTTCATCAAGAAACTTACGACACGTAGATAAATAAAATATAAAGGAATACCGAAGCAAATAATTTGTTTAATTTCAAGTTACAATTTCCAGTCATGTATGTAACTTATATAATATCGAGTAATAAAAAAATTTCAAGTTTAAAACAATTCCAAGTCCACAAATTAGGCTATCAAAATAGATAAAATGCTATTTGCTAAACGAATCCCACAATGCGATAAATACGCCAATTTATTTCCGTACGACTGCGCATCAAAACAGATGAAACCTCGCAATAATACGGGAGAATCTTGACATGCAATTTATTTCTTATAAGAAAATATGCTTCGGGCTTGGAGCTGAATTTTCGCGCTGTGCCTCCACGATGAAATTAATGTGCATATTTTAAGTCGCGAGCGAACGCCAAGGAGAAGAGTCGAGTTTCGTAATTTCATCCCAGATGGTTTTATGACTGCGTTGTTCACTCTTTCCGTTGCACGCATCAGCACAATAACGGACGTAACACTTCTATGTAGCACATTTTTTTTTTTGTCGTTTTCAATGGAATTTTCGAACTGAGTATCGATCCGTCGATCGACTGTTCTCCGAAGGACAGGATGTACGGCGAAACTGTGGATAGTGTTTTCGAAGCAACTTCCAGTCAGATTTAAGTAGTTTTCAAAGATAACGACTTTATTCGCGTACAGTGACAAATAGGTAAACCTTATGCGGAATAACGCACGTAAGTGTTATCTTTGAATGTATAACCCTTTGTACGTATTTAAACAGAATTATGGTAATTCTCGACACGTTTAACGCGTTCGAACGAAGGGCGTTTTGCGTTCGTATCGTGAGATAATCATCATTTGTTCATAATCTCTTTTACGCGTTTGTCAAACTCTTGTCAGTAGCTTCGCGCGGATAATGTGTAATTTTATGAATCACTGCAAACGCAGAAAGCAATAAACATCGAAAATTCAATCCACCTCGCGTGTTTTCTTTCAAAATTGTCGTGGCTTTTATTTCGTAACCACAATAACTCACGAGCCGTTGGCTGTTGCAATATATTAAAGTATCAAATGTCCACGAGTGACTTAATTTACTCGGCATTTCTTTTGAGTTACACCAGTTTCATTAGCAGCTTCAGGTACTTAACGATCAACAATGATTTTTGCTAAATTTTCTTCGCTCTAAGATGATTCAACCAAAAGTCTTTGCATCAGCTGTAACCCACTCGTTTTATATCGTGCTTGACTCGGAAAAATATATACTTTTTAGCAATATTTTCCGATCACTTTTTACGAGCAATTATCATTACTATTAGTAGGCCATTTTAAAGGAGAAGTACTACCATTTCGTGTAATCGATCGCAACATTGAATATTTTGAAACTAATGCTTTCAATCAATTGGAGCAGTTGTATCCATTGTAAGCAATTTATTAAATTGTTAAAATTGTCAAGCTGCAATTCAAAGTGATCGTAAAGTTAAGTATACGCAACTGCACCCATACGAATACGACTAATTTCTTGAGTCGACGGTTGACTAATATGAAGTAAATACATTAAATAAGTGCGTAATTTTGTAAGCTTTTGTACCTTTCTCATTCAGGATACATTAGCATTTGTATCAGCGAAGCAGTTACGAAGTTTAGATCACACTTGCGCAACTCATTGGAACGAGATTCGTTAAAATAGTATAAAATGTAATAATATTTAACAATAAAGTATCGAAGAACTTTGTTATTTTCCGATGAGAAAAATATGCTTACGGCAACGACTGCGTGCCTTTAAATTAGAAAATACCTTTCTGGTTGGAAACTGCAAAACTTAAAAGAGATATTGATCTACAGAAGTATTTTGCGCGCGCGGAAACGTTATTCAGATAATTACGTCATCGAAAAAAACGGTAATTTCGAATTCCCGAGGACTTTTCGCGATTTCTCGTTACGTACATTGTGCACAAGCGACCGATTGTCGCGCGATCTTTACTTCAAGAAACGTGAGTTAACAAAGTGACTTTTTCCAATGTACTGTATGCGTACCTATGCGTTAATAACCGAGATGCAAACGAAGCAATAAATTACATGCAAAGGTTTTTTCACGAAGAAGAATAATAATAACAGTGCGTCGATAAAAAAAAGTAATCGCTTCAACTATGTCAAGTGCACTGGCGTTGCAATTGACTCGAGGCAACAATAAAACGCGAGACGAGAAAAGGAAAGCCAAAAGAAATTCAAAAACAAAAGAGCCAGCCTTCTCACCAAGCCAAAACAGCAGCGACGAAAGCCAACGAGGATTAACGGCAATAAAAGAGTAAAAAACGAGAGAAAAAAGAAACACCAGCAAAAGAGTTTCTAAAATAATTTGCGGTATTTGCGTTTTCTCCGAAGTCCACTTGCACGCGTCTATGCGCCCTCGGGCTTTCGGGTTTGTACACGCGGTGTGGAAACAACACACGACGACACAACACAACAACAATAATAATAGTAGATAGGGGCCGTCGACTTGGCGAGTGTAGTGGCGCGCTTTGCCGTTGGATGAACTCGTGAGAGAGCGAGAGGGGGAGGGAGGGAGGGAGGGAGGGAGAGAGAGAGAGAGAGAGAGAGAGAGAGAGGGAGAGAAGACGCTCGCACTCGACGGTACACGGCGATATTAGACTCTCCTACGATGTCTCGTGGCTCATCCGTTCGGTTCGTTTACGAGCGAAAGGGCTAACGCGACTGAGAGAACAACCGGAGAACCCAGTGGATGGATTTGTCTTCGATTCCGCGATTCGTTCGACTCAGTTGAAAGTATGTCGTAGCAGTGGAGTGCGCGCAAATATAGGTTAAGAAGACGCGGGCGTTGTTGACGGTGTTTTTCGAGTGACAGGCAAATGCTGTTGGTATGTTGGTTTACAGTTACGCGAAGGGCTTTCCGTTTTATAGGTTAGATTAAGGACGATTTACCACGTATTTTAGATTTTTCTCCAGGCCGCTCAAATTCACGCCTCTGGTGCTCGTGTATATTAATGAATAATGCGTTGCGCTCGAGGACACGCCAAGAGATTATTTATTTACTAATTCAGGTATAGTAAATAACTTTATTAAATTACTCAGTCGTATCGCTGTATTTGACTTGCGCATATTTACATTTGCGTTTGACGTAAGTGAAAGCGTAATACACCGCGAGTTATCACTATTATTCAAACGCACGCGAAAGTTGACGGGATTTTGTAATTAATGCTTTTACAACGTCGAATGATTGTGACACTTCAGAAATCTGCATTTACGCTGGATCGACAACCCTTTGAAGCAATTTTTGGAAAAGGCTCGCGCACTTTGGAGGCAGCGGTTGATTTGAGATATATTTACGCGTGATTAAAAGATCGTCGCAGGGACACATGCTTAACGTCGAGCAAAAGCTAAATCTAGGTTAAAAGAGAAGCTGAAAGCGTGAAATTCTACGTACGCGTCGACGTAAATGTCATTTGTTTAGTAGTGCTGCCTCGGGTTCTGAACTCCGTATTGACAGCTTTCAAGATAAATGCGAATCACTTTGTTTGGCATGACAGCGAGGAATGATGAATTTAATGCAATATAGACGGAACTTGTTTAATCCCTTCTATACTTTCATCAAAAAGTTCCGTAGACATTTGAAATTGCGTTGTGTGCACATGCGTAACAATCCTGAAAACGTTTCAAAGTTGTCGATCTCTTCCGACTCGTTTGAACTTCTTTTACTTCTGATATTTAATGAAAACCGGTATTGTAAATGGTTTGCAAAAAATGACAATTTCATTCCCGGTAATAAAGTATCGGCCTGTGAAACTCTATCACTGCGAAAGAAACGAAAATGTCGAGTACGTTCTTAGTACCGAACCAAAAACGCATACAGTGACGTTCATAAAACTCTAAAGTCCACGCATAGATAATAAAACAGTGATAAATCACTAAACGGATATCTTGTGAATGGTTTTTTTTTCTATAGAGTATGAGATAAATCGGAATAGAGAGATATAGAGAGAAGTTCAAGGAGTAATGATTCTGAAAATGGTATCGAGTGTCAAGAAAATAATTGACGTTACTACGAACGTTACCTTTCGCATTTTCAATGCCTATTGAAAAATATTATGCAAATTATGCGCATCTTCGCCTAGATCGCCAGTCGAAGCATTTCAGCTTAGCTTTAGCTTCTCAATGGAAGCGAACGAGTCGAAGCATTTCAGCTCGGTTTCACCAACAACCTACCGAGCGAACTCGCGTATCTATATTATCTGCTATAAAACAAATCGCCGAAGCTAATCAAGCGTCAGCACAACACAATCTCTCGGCGTTGATATTGAAGAACACGAAGGTAAGATCGAGTGCGTTATTTTAAAGCGAAACGAAGACACGTGATTTTTAAACTTTTCCAAAATTCATGTTTAATTTAACTTGGACCTACTATCTAAGTCGTTAAAAAGAAATTTCATTCTTAACGATTTCGTTAAGAATGAAATGGCAACGTTGTGGGTAATGTATAGAGTGAATCTTTTCTACGATTTCACGCTTGTTTGTAAAGGAAATTGTCACGACGCGCATTTACATTTTACTTTAATGAAGATACATTTTACAATGTAGCTTTTTATTCTTCAAAACCGTATATTTGTATCAGAATTTTTTGAAGAACTCAATTATGTCCTTTATTTTATTGTGTTTTGAGTTTCTGTTTTATCTACTAGTCTACCAGCATAGATGGAAGATTCTTTTGGAAGAGTTTTGAAATTATCACGATAATAATGACAATATAAGTGTGACAAATATAAAAAATATAGGTAGACTGTAAAAAGATGTTAATGTAATCTCTATGTTCTTTCAAATGATTCAATAAAGGTTTTTCAACGATATTAACTGTATACCTTATTTACTTCTTTAATTTTCCGTATGCGGTAGTGTAAGTTGTTTTTGAAAATGACAATATTGCATTTTCGAAATCTTTTTCAAATTATTCCTCAGTCCACGTGTTTTACTCTGACGTAGATGCCTGCAATAGAAACCATTTTTTTACTCGACGAATACTTTGCAATTGCATATCTGATCGATCGATCGATGAAAATTAGGTCAAGAAAGTCGATTACCATGCATTTAATGTAATCTGTGCGAAAGCAATTTTTTTTATTCTACCTCACTGATTTTTACTGTAACGAATTTTATTCAACGTAAGAGAAATCACAGTTACTCTTGTATCTCGTGTACGTAATGCGAAGACGATGAGAGTGAAATTACCGTTGTAACACAAGAGAACTACAACCTCTTGTATCCTTACGATCGATATCCATCCTTTTCGCATACATTCTTAAAATATCGCTTTAGTTCACAGATAAAATTAACGAATAAAACGAGAAACGACGTGTGCTTCTTTCTAATCGCGGAAAATCCTTTTACAGTATTCTCATTGGCAAGGTTGCAGTCTAGATCGTGGAATGAAATGGAATTAAGAAAATGAAAGTAGTGCGTCGTCGTCTTGTCTGATCAATGAAAAGTGTCGCAAATTATACTCGTCATGAAATCGAAAAATGAAAGAGTGGAGGTGCTCGGAGAGGGTGACGATCTAAGCAGTCCATCCGTCGATGCTCAAGAAGCGTACGACGAATTCAATTCGAAAAACGCCGTGATGACGATGCCGATCGTTGTCGCGAGATCAGCTAATAAGAGTCCACTGAGTGACGAGGGAATCGAGCCGGACTCCGAAAGGAAAACGGGATCGGTCTCGAGGTGCTGGAGCATAGATTCAGCTGTGACGTGTGAGGAAGATTACGGACATACGATAAGGAGGCAGAAACATAGGGTCACCAGATGTTGCAGCTCGGATAGCGCAGTTCTTAGCGACGATGATCAAAACAAGGGTAAGCTTATGCGATATTGAATTTTCTTGAAGTAAAAACTATGTCTTATGACGTTTCCCACTTGAAGAAGTTTAAGTAGATATATTTAACTAGATATATTTTCAACACAAGTAATTCGGTATTCCGTGACTTAACTGTAGATAAGTGTGAGAATCGAGTATTGAGTAGGCTTTATTAACGTACACATCGATCAGAACAATCCAATTTACCGAGCTAACGAGCAATCGCGTAATGCAAGGAGTACGACGCACGTGAAAACTGGATCGGAAACTGAAATCAATTTATCTATTGGTTAAAACCCATTGTGTGTAGATTGAAATTGTTGTATGTGCATAAAAGTATTTTGATATCCTATTAGAAGGGGTACGCGTTTTATATGGTAAATTAAACTTTTCATTGCAGAAAAATCGTCCCTAAAATCGTTTCAACTATTAGCATAAGGAGGTAATGAAAATATCGATTGTAGTAAAGAAAACTTTTAAATATTTTTATCAAAACCTTGTTGTTGCGTGCTGAAGAATTGAATACACGGTAGATCTTGATAGATTCATTAAAATACTTTTATCAGTCTTTTAAATTTGTTATATGAATTCAGAAATCCATTGCCTCGTTAAAAGATGAACGTAGGATTCTCGATTTTATGCTTAATATGTTTATCTTGCGACTAATCGATAATATTTTCCAATTTTCTTTTTGGTTTGCCGTTGGAAAGAATCTATTGTAGTAGTTTATCCGAACTGAGATTCTTATTATTTAATCTTATAGAATATAGCGTTAATTTATTTAAATGAATACTTTTTTTAATTTCTGTGAATAATATTGCTAGGGTATAAAATAATTCGCATATATTTATTTTATGATATTTATTCACTATTTTATTAAATGCTTCTCTTCTTTCTGAGAATTGTATAAAGTTAGTATTTCCTTTCCTGACAGTCTATTTCGCCGAAATATATATTAATAATCTTTAACGTATAGAGCTTTGATGATAAAACCTAAAAATAGCATTTCATAACAAATTGATAGCAGTGAAATACTTGTATAATTGTTACAAAATGTATGATATCAATTTTTAAAAGCTCAAAAGATAATTAATTTCCAACAATTTCAATATGTATATGTGTGTGTGTGTGTGTGTGTGTGTGTGTGTGTGTGTGTGTGTGTATATATATATATATATGGTTTTTTTTTCTTCTTTATTACATCTAATAGAGATACTTTTCTGAAATTTAAACGCTATTATTAATCTTTCTCTAGATCATTAGTTAATCAATTGTATTGTCATGTAGTTGATCTCTGAAATACAAATGTTTCTTTAAAATGAGATTCTTTTGTATAAAATTTGGTACTATAAATTATCTGATTATCTACTTTAGTGTGATATTTTGAAACGTTTGGTAGTTTCTTAAAATAGTTTCTACGTTCACTAAGTAGATCATTTATTTCTGATTCTGTGTTTTAGGTTTCTAATCGTCCTTAACTCGATTCACGTTGAAAACCTTTTCTCTTATGTCTATGTATTCGCAAATTTTATTCTAGTTATTAATATCTTGCATCTCAAAGCTGCAGTTTTTCACGTTCTTTGCATACTTTAAAAAACTCAACTATTTTCTAATTCTAAAATCTCTTTTTAACGCTAGTTCACCTTTAAGAGTCAGTTTTTCTTGCTGACTCCGATATTTTTCACGTTCAGCAAAGTTACGCGTAATTTATCACTTTATTAAGTATCTAAGAGTTTATCAAGTACTTTAAGTGGAATACGTATGTCTAATCCTCGCCGAATTTACAGTATTCTCACGTTGGTAGGCAGAAAAAGTTATTTTGTTACATTGTTACCGTTAGTTGTCGCTTGTGTCAGGACATGTTTGTAAGGACGATCCGAATAAAAAATGACTCGTAGCTTTTTTTTAACTACATTCAAGTAACTGCATCTACAGTTTATCGTGCCTCTGTATATAATATTTATTACTTTTTCTTCGTGAATTACTATAATTTATAATAACAAAAATCTTTATATTAAAAATATATCTTATTATTTGTTTTACAAACGGTCTTAGTTAAATGCTTCATTACAATCTAAAAACGATGAAATAATTTTAATAATTCCATTCTCATGGATTATAAAATTAGTGTATTTGATATAAAGTAGATGTTGAAGTATGAATACAGTTTCAGTTCTTTTTTTGAATAATACTCTTATTTCTTATAATTCAACAGACGTTTATCGTATGGACATTTTATCGTTTCTCTAGGTTTTTCCTTCTTACTTTTTTTCGTGAGGAAAATCGACGAGTGGGACATTTAATCGAAATATATATATATATATATATATATATATATATCTCTTTTGAAATAGTTAAATTCTTTACGATATTTAGAATACTCGATTCTTCGTCGCGTTGCAGGTCGCGGAACTTTTTCTAACTTGGAGAAAAATTGATAAAGCAGGCGTTATGACACTGCAGCAGAAGGTAAAAGTCCAATTGTAAAAAATGATTTTAACATTCGTAGGTGACAGCGTTGAGAGCGAGTCGAGCGATGGTAGACCAAGATATTGGCGGACCCCAAGCGTCGTCGTAAGTGATTATTCCGATTACTCGTACTTCGATGAAAGATTCGAACGCAGTGACTCGGAACTTGAGAAGCTCGAAAGCAATAGTGCCAGTCCTAGCCAAGCCAGTAGCTGCTCGTGTCTCGACTGCGACGAGGTTAGAGACTTTCAGGATCTTTCCCCGAGCCTCGAGAATCATGTGATCCAGGTATGCAGACACCGTCGACACTCGGATTCGTGCTGCCTGTGCATCAGACCTATAAACCCAAGTATTTCAAGGTACTCCATTAAAGTTACGTTGCTTTTAATTAATATTAAGTGATTTATCTCATCGTGAGGTAATCGCTGGCAATTCATTCGCGATTAGATTTTGTAAATCTTTTTCATGGACAGCATTATTATAGTGATTATTATCGTACACACATTTCAAAAACATACTTATATTCAGCGAATAAAATTAATCGATTTAAGGTGTAACTTGGATATGCAATATTAAAACAAAATTTTCAAAGAATATTTTCAATTGTTCGATCGCATTCAATTAGGATATTTATCTTGTATCTCAAGTACACCCTCTTAAGCGTTTTTAATATTATTCCTCAAATTTCATTTTAAATTTGCACAAACGTATACGTGCACATAATTAGTTTATTGAAAGCAAGAAAACTTAGAACAAAAGGAATCTAATTTCTCAATAATAGGAATTTATTTAAATTACTTCGTTTAAATTATTATACTCATTTTATGTTTTTTCACGATAATACTTTTCGCGATAGTTAATATTATTAATTTTATACCGATCGCTCACTGCGCGTAACTTAATTTTGATAACGTAATAAAAAAAATATTTTCTAAAAATATTTGGTAAACTTGTCGTTGCTGATAATAAGAATTTCAATAAACTACCAAAAATTGGGAAAATTGATTAAAAATTTGTTTCACCCATATCGTCTATAGATATTATAATAATTTTTCATTTCATTTTTATTGCGAAAACTACAAAAACTTTCATCGTATTACTTCAGGACTGTTTAACATTTAAACACTCTTAAATGACAAATTTAAAAGGCAAATTTACTTTATTACATTTATAGTATATTTTGAATCATTCTTTTCTATAATTAAAATAATATCGTAGTAAATTAACATTGAATTGAATCAAGTTATCAAGTTTAAAATCCGTAAAAATACCTTACATGCTGCAATTGCGTTCTAACGAACTAAGCTCCTTTTATGAACTGAAATTCTTTATTTTTGAGCATTTGATTGATTAAAAGTCAAATTGAACGATAGTGGAAGAAAAGAAATTTATGTTTCTCTCAAATTCTATTTTGTATGCATATAATGAATATAGTAACGTACATGTGTACAAAAACATAGCTATACGTAGTATTTATTAGTGATGAGACGGTGATCTAATATTAAAATATGATACCAAATTTTTATCGTTAATAATAACGAGTGCTAACGAGAATATCAATAGGACCAACAATTATTGTTATCTTATCAAAAGAATATTTCAAAGTTTCTTTTGCGAGTGATCATAAATTACTTTTTTAAATATGAATACGTTCAACGAATTTATTGTAAACGATGGAGAGGAGATCATTATTAAAACAATCTTAATTGACAAATTACTTTCTTGCAACAAGGCTTTTATTTTTTGATGCTACGATCTCGGTAAATTATTTGGAAAAAATTATATATTAAATTATTGTTTGAAATCGTCGAATAAGAAAAGCACGCAGTCATGGGTACACGCATTATTGTTCACGTTATAAACTTTTCCATTTTGCAATAAATTTTGACTAAATTCAACGACAAATTTTAATTATTAACCGCTCGTAGGCAGTGACGAATGTGCAAAAAAAAATTAGAACATTATCTATTCGTTTGCAGTAGACACGTAAACGACGGTGGCAACAGGCGAAACTCGTGCCTGGCATCCTCTCATCCATATTATACCAAATTGTCCACCGGCTATGAGGAATCATCTAGGACGTTAGAAGCAAAAGAGAAGACAACGCCGACGACGACGACGACGACGACATTCGAACTCCTTGACATTCCTCCATCCCGTAAGATCTCGGACTGCTCGACGATCTCAAGCCTGAGTAGCGACGATTTCGAGGTCACCGAACTGCAGCCGATAAAACACGCTTCTGTGAGTTTTCCCACGTATGCATTTACTTGGTTCAAAATTATAAAGGCGCGCTCCGTACGACTGCGCCATCTGACAACATTTGAGAAAAATGTCAATGTTGATCCTGCGAGACTTTTAGTCGGTACGACAGGTTCCTTCCTGCACCCGTTACTCTTCAAGATCAATTTTGTTCTCGTCCTTAGCGTTGGATGATTAATAGGTTTCACGTTTTAATACCTCATTATGATTCCTATATTAAATATTTGTCAATAATAAACTTTTATGAGCTGCCCACTTGCCCACAATATACTTTATCGCGACATAAAGCTTACGTTAATTTTACATTTTAATCAGCAAAGTTTATTTATTCGGAACAATATTATCATACAATATGTGCTCGGATTTGGAAATTTCCGGATGAATTTTCAATACTTAAAGAAATAATCAGATTAAGTGTCGACGAATATAATAGTTGAAAATATGAATAGATAATTAAAATGCAAAAGACTGGCTATTAATTGAAATAATTATGGGAATTTTCAATTATTAACGCAACTACTCCATAATTGTGGAATAATTTTATCAAATCACAAAAAACATAGAAATTCAACGTAATGCGGATTAAATTGATTCTTGTGATCAACGAGTTTAATTTAATTAATAAGAATTACAGTGAATATTTTATTATTGTATGGCGTTACATAATTACGCGAATTAACTGTAAGTTTACAGATATATTTAATTAGTCAGTTTCACGTAAGTATTATGAGACTAAGAAACGTAATTTTATGAAGTTTTAGGAAGTTTTGCGAAGTAGAGAGTATATTGTTTTTTTATCGTTTTTATTCCTTTTGAACGAGGACATTACAAGGAATTTCTGAAAAAGTATAAATCTGAAATTCTTTATTAAAGATTGACGTTGTTCCTTTCTCAGAGCTTAGAAATGAAATATCCATAAAACAAGAGACGAACGTAGTTCGTACCTCATTGTAGTACATAATTATAAAAAAGTATTCTATCACTCTTCATCTAAAGGAGAAAAAGATCACCAACCCAAAAGGTGGAAGCAGAAAAGCAATTTTAAACATCAGCAAAACAAACTTCCCGATACACGTGCTTATAAGCAGCTTATAACAACTAATGCTCGATCTTCCACTTTCCTAAGAAGAGAAGAAAAATCACCACACGGTCAAACTCTTTCAACTTTGCACGAGCACAATTAATCAGAGAAACGTGAGCGTCGATTGAATTAATACGCAAAGAGACTATTTGCGTGCGTATACGTCTGAACACATGGTCTGTTAGGATATACAATTACGTGCTATCGTAGGAGACGGGGGCTCTTGTTTATTTATTTCTCTTCTAAGATTATGTCTAAATTATTTTTAACTAGAAAAAGAGAGTCTCGGATTTTTTCCCCCATGGATTATTATTTTTTAGATTGATTTCTATGTTAGGCTTGAGTACTTAAAATAACAATGATTCGGAGAGAAGAGAAATAAAAGATTTCTATTAATTTAAAGATTTTCAAATATATTAATTTTTTAAAAAAATTATTATTTTTCGGTTTATTTACATCATATTCGTTATAGTCTGTTAAAATTGAAATAAAATTAGTCTTTATTTGTATTACCATCGTATTATTGCTCGAGTGAAACCATTGCGAGCTTGAATATACTATATTAGTGTAAAATAATTGTAGAAGATCATTTATCGCTGTAAGTTTTTAAATAAATCATTCGAATTAAAACTAAAAATTAGAAAAACAAATTAGTCGCTACACAGTTTACAACTGTTATTTGCGTATCTGAGAAGAAGCTTTTATAACTTTCGTACTGTAACTTAAATTCGATATGCGTATTATGTTTTTATAAAATTACGCAATTTTATCGTTGTTGAAAGTTGGAATACACGCTCTCGTGTAAAATAATGTATGTCACGTGTATGAAATACCTGACATGAAGTGACACACATTTGATGGCTAGCTTAATGCATTAGAGTAATTTCAACGGAATCAAGACAAGTTACTTTGAATAAGTATTTTACTAAATATTGCTGCAGAGACAAATTGATATTAAGAACTATTTAGCAAGCAACTACGTTAATTAAAGTATCAAATGACATTAGTGCATGATGGAGGTATTAAAAAAGTTGCGGTATTACTTGAAAGGTCATCATTTTTAGAGGTAATAGTGCACAAAATTTAATATGACAACTCATATTACTTATATAATAGTACTACTGCATAATAAAAACTTGTAATAAAGAATTTTTTAGAGTTTCTATGATATAACGATATACCAATCTATTTTATTATCTGCACGTTAGAGAGTATAAATTCATATTACATATTTCTTTTGAAAATTGTAGCGACTTTGTAGTTCATTATTTAATAATGATAAATTAATTAAACTGAAATAATTTAAGATATTGATTAGAAATTGAGTTTTATTCAATGCAGATCATACATTAGCTACAATGTTTATGTATCGCATTGACGTCACTAATAATAAGACTATTATTCAGCATAGATATGTACATACTGTTACAATGCAAAGAGTAAATTTATCCGTATTTTCAATTATTTTTGTACCGTCCGAACGTATGCGAGTAAAAAGTAGTTGTGCATTGTGCGTTAATGTTTAGACGCACATTACTCCAGACCAGTGTTTGGTTATTTATTATTATTTTTGTATATAATTAAAATTCTTAAACTTTTACCGTTACTGCTTTTGCCTTTTCTTTAGTTTCTGGTAATTGTCATTTCTGTATGGACTGACGCATCTTCGAATCGATCAATCTAATTACCTTCAAACAATATGCCTCTTCATGCGATCTTATCTTTGCCAACGTAATTCTAAAAATATTTCTATCTATTCGTATAATAAAATGTGGTCGTGAACCATCCTTATTGTATAAAATTGATTTAAATAATTCGTACAAATTATTCTCTTTGCATTATATCGTTGCAAGTAAATGCATTAATATGCTTTTCATAGGTGTTTGACCACTTTTTTTCGTGATAAAACATTTTTGTAATTGTTTCAGAAAAACAATTTTCGGAATTCACACTTTACATTAAGTACCGAAAAATCAAAATATTATTTATTACTGATTTTAATGGATTATTTTTATGTGAGTTAATGTATTGATTGAAATACTTAAAATAAAAGATTGTGAAAAACCAAATTTTTACATTTACAACATTACGAAAAGATTATATAAGGAAAAAAGTAAATACGATGCTTCTTATTTGCAATAATAATTGATAATAGAAAGCGTTATATTTATTTAGTATAATTACATTATAAAAAAAATTGAACGACGACATCAACGTACGCATAATATCAGGGAGCACAATTTAAAGACAATTGAACTCGTGTATAGTTCATCAAAACACCGATAATAAATACGCCTTTTTTATTATTCCGACGAAAATAAAAGTAAAAATAAAAATAAAAGGGAATGAAGCTGTTTTTACGATCCACATTTTCTTAGTCATTTATTATTATGTTCATGTGCATTCGCGCACGCCTTTCTATTTATAAGCTATTTTCAAATAAAAAATTCGTAAAAGATTCGCGTAAAGCAAAAAAAGATACCTTGTACGCACACACGCGCACACGTATGTATTTTTTAATTTGTTTTTCATGTACAGTAATTGTATTACTATAAATGAAATAAGTAAAGTTAAGAATATAATTCTTTTTGTTGTGTAATATTGAGTAAGATTATAAATTTTACATAATTGTAAATATCATTACTTTTTATTTTGTGTAATATATTTTAGTATTTATAGAATTTTAACCTGCCGAACTTACTTTTATTTCTCGTTATTTTACGTTAATAATCTAACGTACTTTATAGGAATCGAGTCCTATGAAATTGTATCGAGCACAACGTTTTCTTTTGTTTCTAACATTAACTCATAATTCATAATATACCCTTGACCCAGTGAAGATACGTAGATCGTGGCGATATTTGTGCGCATGTGCATCCTTTTCATCCGAGATCTAACCTTGACGGCTTATTCACACAAAAGAAATAAGCAAGAAGAGGGATGAATATTCACTTAGAAGGTACAAGCTAGGGGCTAAATAAGTACAAAGAAGGATAAAATGCCATGCAGGATAAAATGAATTTCCTAAACTTCTGCAGGAAAAGTATAACAGTCTAGTCCGAACGTCCAGAAATCAGAAGCTTATGCTGAAAACAAGAATTTAAGATTTCTTATTCGCAAAATATTCCCACAATTAATTTCCATGCCCTAGTCTGCGTAATTACATATTAAATATTGCACTATTCCTTGTATCTCAATTCGTTTCTTCAGTTCCTTGTTACACGTCTGTACTAAATACAGTGATCTCATTTTGTATCGAAAATAAATATCTACTTTATCTTAATCGATCGATTACATCGAGGATTAAGTTTCTTCTGAATAATGTTCTAATACTATAAATTAATTCTATCAGTATTTACCTGCTCACCGTAGTATTATTTTGTGAATTATGTTCTATATTAATATGTTTTTTTATCGAAATATAACTTACTCAAGGTCATTGTTTTCAAATTCTATTCTTAACGACCATTAGATTAACTTTTATTTCCAAGTTATATATTGAAAATTGTTTCGACGTTTCTTTTAGTGGCAATAAACCAGTTCGTGTAATCGCGAACGAAAGTTCACAATTTGCAAAAATAATGTTCCTCCGTGTTTACCTATAAATAATAATAGAGTACTTTGATACAATGCTTTTGTAGATTGAAGGATTGAAACGTAAATGTAGTAGACAAGTAATTGGAGTTAACTTTTGTTTCCAAAAGTTTTAGTATTTATTACCCAACAGGGGCAAATTATTACAGTTTCATGAAGAGGCGGTTTCATAAAATCCTCTGGAAGTGAGTTTTAAATTTCGATAGCCGAGGTCAAGAACTGTGAGGCGAAAAATATTAATAAACGATGCAAAACTAAAACAAAATTTGAAATGACGATCGTCTGAACACTACACGTGCTGCAGTGATTCTGAATATTAAGACTATAAAATCGATCATCAAGAACGTTTCTCGCACTTCCGACTGCTTCTCGCGTTCGTTGTTTTCCCTCGTAAAACACTGCTAAGGACTCATAAAAGAGGCGAGTACCGAGCTTGGGCATTCTGAAAGTCATGCGCACTTACTCGATTGCGCGAGCTCTTAAGTAACAGTTCATCCGCTGCTTGATCAATGATCTAGCTTCGATCCTATTTCATCGGCGTTTAGACGCGAATGACTTTTATGGCGATTACTCAGCTGCTATGGTTACGTTGTTTATTTTTATTTTTTTTTTATTTTGGCGCGTACGATTGGAACCTTGCCTAAAATGATTTTTCGCATTGAACGCAGATCGTCGTTATTTTAAGTATCATTCGAAATACGAAAATTAAGGAGATTGATATCGATATGAATGAGGTGATGATTTGGATTTGATTATTGCATTTGGATAAGTTTATTTTATTGATTATTTAACGGAGATATTTTTCTTCTGGATGTAAGTTATTTGTCTTCGTTTCGAATTTTCGAATGTTGTGTTCGAAGATAGAGGAGCATTTTTGTCGTAATAAGATAATAGATTTCCGGCTGAATCTTTACTACTTACGTGTAAGTACTTCAAACCGTAAATATTGAAACATCAATCGGATAATATACACAAGCACGCGGTGATTCGATAAAAATACAAAATTATATACAAAATCATGCATAACTATATCTCTATATCTACATGTGATTGTAACGATTGTAACTAGTGGGTGTTTTGCGTTGGACCAATCAACCTTATTGATACGTTGAAATGCAATAAAATAAAAGAATACTTAAAATCTACGTAACTAAATGTAGTATTCAAATTATTATGCCTGATGTTAAAGTTACCGTTTCGGTATTCCTTCGATTCTATGTATTCGAAGTTACACAAAACCGTAGGTTGCTGGAATGATGCCTGTATATAGAACATAAAAATCTAAGCTCATTAATAATTAATGCATTAGCTTTGCTTGATCAGAGATAGTCTTTAACTAGACAGTCTTTGTATTATTTTATACACTCGATTGTAAAGTTGCATTTCGTATGTATTAATTTAAGAAGGTTTTTATTAGGTTTTTATTACCAAGAAATTATTTTAAGAGATAAATTTAAATGAAGTTTTCCGTTATCTCGCTGTATGTTAATACGCGTTATTATTCCGAACGTCTCGTCAAAATACATTTTTCTTCCATTATTTCAAAATTATAGATGACCAGGGAATATCTTTTGATAACTGCAATTGTAGCCTTTGCGTAATCGAGTTATGAATACAAATGAAAGAATCAAATGGAAAAAATAAGATAAAATATAATAGGAAGCTCCTAAGAATACCTGCATTTCAGTCCTTCAAATGGAATCTCATCTTGTGGATAATGTATTTTTTTGCGTTATTATAAAAGTAATCAAAAGTAATCAAAAGTAATCAAAATTAATCAAAATTAATCAAAATTAATCAAAATTAATCGCGCTTCTTAAACTTTTGAACGAGCAATCATTTGATATTAAAAACAATTGATTATTTCCTTAATAAATTACAATCTTAAACAAAAGGAATACAAGCAATGTACTGCATTGAAAAAATAGCGGAAAAAAAAAATGGAAAAATGGAAAGAAGCCTTGTAAACGCGAACGTATGTAATTCACACAATTTTTTTGCTTGTGAAATTTAAACAAAGAGAAAATAAAGAGAGCGCGCAAAATCTGAATAATGTAATTATAAAATGTGAAAGGTGTAACTATGTGCGTGTAAGCGCAGGAATGCAATTACGCATGCATAAGTATATTAATCTTTCACATTACAAATTATATTATTATCAAGATTTCAAACCAAATCGTAAATAATAAATTAATCAATGAATCCAAATTATTTTAATTATAAGGAATTTAATTAAATTTAAAATATTTTTCATTTTATAATAATTGCATTTGGATATTTGACGAGGTTTTGTTGACTTGAATTTTGAATCTATTCTATTGATTTATAATCATCATGTGTAGCTGAACATATACAGTATTACGTAAAACTGTCAAATTGAAAATTGTATTTCCTTTATACACGTTGTGCATGATTTCGCCTCTTTTAAATTGGTTTGAAACGTTATCAATCTAATACTCTCTGATGTATAAATTCAATCGAAGTAGAAATTACGTAAAATTATATAAAAAATGTTTGCTAATTTAATTATCCTATCTTTTGTACACATTCTTTGTCTTTAATTGAAAATCCTTTAAACTTGACAAGTTGTACGTAAGTTGTCACTCAACAAGCAAGAATTTACAATATTTACTGCCAAACTTTCCTCCATCTCCTCCTTAAAAAAACCTTACGATTCAGACATAAATTTTGAAGTTGCAATTTATAGAGAGATTCATCCACCAGTTACCATCACACGTCTTCATCTATACAATATCTTTTACTATTTAAGTATAAACTACGCTCGATCAAATTCCTACAGTCGCCACTAGTGTCAAATTACACCGTGAAAAATAATCTGAAACAATTATCCGATAGATAAACAAATAACCAAAAAGGGCACGTTTATTTTTTTCTTTTTTTTCAGCTCGAAATACACTCTAAAAGATAGCGATCCCGAGGGTTTAAAAAATTGCAGAAGTGTAATCGGTAGCGAATGATCGCAATCTCTGCTGACTCTGCAAATACGAAGATATACCGTATTATGTATTAAGAAATTCAGTTGAATTTCTCTTTTTATTTATAAATCAATACAATGCAAGCGACTTTATTCACCCGTTCCGTAGCGAGAAGTGTATGCAAAGTCTTATATCATTGAATCATTAATATCCCTCGAAAATTATTTTGATGAGAGTTTAAAATAATATATGTTTCTCATAAATTATTCGAATTATTCAGTTTGATAATTTTTTTCTACTATATTAATTTGTACAGCAACTAGAATGATAGCAATTATTTGTATATCTGGCCAGTACTCGACCAATAATGATGATTTATTCATGATAATCGATTAAACGTGTTAAAACTTAATAATGTTAGTAGGTAGTGATTCTGAAATTACATTAGTTATTATCGTATCGCATTACATTAGACTCGCCGCCTGTGTGATATTCAAAGAGTCTTAATAACTTTTATATATGAACTTACTTTAATCGGGGATAAATGTTCACAGCTTACGTTAGTAATTGCTGTTGATTTTCAGCTTAGAGTGAAAATACTTTCAAATTGCATCCTTCTTTAGACCAAGTTTTCTTATATAATTAATTATAATTTTCTAGAACGTCCAATGCGTACACGATGAAAGACAAATATATACCGTTGTATCTTTAAGTTGTTCAAAGTTCAAAGTTATTAATGCAATAAATAACGAATACTTTTTTATTGAAAACATTGGTTATTTATCCGCCGTTTCTAGTACGTATTTCTTCCGTACGAATATATAAAATAATGTGCTTTATCAAATAATGTGATGTACATTCAATGGCTAACAGAACAGAGAAGAAAAGCTTTAAATGCTTCAAAGCCTAAGACTGACGAGAATGTTCCTTTTGCAGGCTGCTTCCATCAATAATAAACACTGAAAATATATCAAAAAATTTACACTACAAGTTTATCATCTACAATTAAACTTTGAAATCGTTAAAAAAGAATGTTAGATATTATTAGCGATGACAGCTTTTCGTAATATAGTAACGTAATGCAAATTTCCAATAAATCTGCCCTCAGTCATTACGAACGATTTCTGTTGGTATTATTTTATAGTCTATTTTTTATGCGCAAATAGTTTATCAACTATTTGGTGCATTATTAAGTGAACCTACCAAAAATCTTATACCTTGTACGTGGGGTAAAAATCCAGCTCATACGGTTGGCAACATTTTATGAGATAAAAATAACTCATGGGGTCATGCAAACTCAAGGTTAGCATTCGATTGCCGTTACTATTTTCACCATAATGCTGAAAACATTAATAAATTAGTTTCTATCGTAAAATAGAGTAGAACAAAGGAATATCAAGATTCGCGTTCGATCGCTGTCCCCCTTTATTATTGTTCAATATTTAAAATGTTCAATTTGCCTTTATCGTATCCCATTACTACACGGCTGAATTCGAGCTTTTCATGTTAATTTCTGAGGCTTAAAAGTAAGCTTAATAATTCATGCAGCCAAGTCGACTTAAACTACTATAAAATTGAAACTTAGTAAATCTGTCGAATAATTGACGACGATATTTTTTAAAATAATTTTTCGAATAAAAATTCTTTCATAAAGTGCATTATTTCTCATGATTAATATTTTTCGTCTAATTTTAAATTTAACCGCAATTATAAAACTTTG
Source organism: Wiebesia pumilae (assembly GCA_018907045.1). Lineage (NCBI taxonomy): Eukaryota > Metazoa > Arthropoda > Insecta > Hymenoptera > Agaonidae > Wiebesia > Wiebesia pumilae. Next base: position 2,085,616 of record JACCHZ010000121.1, read on the forward strand.
AAATAATAAGATATTTATAAGAATAAAAGTTCTGCACCTCCATCGTGTACATTTTACAGTGGGACAATAATTTTATAGCTTAACTGTGCTTCACGCAAATTGTTTTCACGTATTTATCAATAGCTCGTCATGCTATTATTTTTATTGTACTTTCCATAGCTATAACAATTTGTTGTCATCGTAATTGTTCCAGTTTAGAGAGCGAGCTTTTTACCAACAAAGATTGGTAAAATAATAGGTAACGCATACAATGAAATACGATCGAGTGAACATCAGCGAATTAATATTTCAAGCCACATTTATTTTGCAGACTCTGGCTTACTCTTTATATGGCTTAATGTTTTTTCGTTATTTATTCATTGTCGTTCTTTTTCCTTCCCCGTAACTCTTATCACCTGCAACTGTCTCGAATGTCTCTAATTCGTAATACATGTAAACCAGAGTATATATATTTTTATTGTGATTCAAATTATGTAATTGGATAAATGCTCTGGTCGGACAACGAAGTGCTTTTTTATTATTCCTCTCATACATTTGTAGCATTATAATACGTTAAGTTGGCTTATGAGAGGTTGTGGTGAAAAAGTAGTTTCAAATTTAAATAGAATCAGGAGCAAAAAATACCATCTCGTCAAAGCATTTTCGATAGGATCGCATGACGAAAAGTGTAAAGAGGATGGCGCTTTAATATCCCTATGGACTGTATCTGGCAATTGGTTATTCACGCATGTACGTCACACATGTCGTTTAGATCGTTAGAATATGGTGCGAAATATGGTTAACAATACTGTTTTATTACTTATGCATTGTCAAGGAAAAATGTTACAAATTGATGAAATATTCAGATTACACGTACTTTTTTTTATTCAGAGCTATTTGTTGTTACTATAATTCAATATAACACTATTAACAAGTTTGTCCTGTGGAATTGCTCGCAAATTTGGCAAATTAAAATTTGCCAAAAGTTAAAATTATCAATAATCATCGTGACGAAGTTTTATACAGAAATCGGAGGATCAAGTATTGTCTTATTTGGTTATAAATAAAGGAATTGTAACAAAAATTTGTGACCTCGTACTATTGCGAGGCTTAAGATTACGTTACCTGCTAAATTTGCTTCGAATTACGTAATCTGAGACGATAATTGGAAAAATTTGATGAACTATGCGCACATTCGTTAGTTGTCTGTGAATTTGAAAGTTTGTTCACTTTATAAAACGTATGAATAAATTCAAATATTGCCGGCGCGTAAGAATTAGCCACTAGGATGGCTTTATTACTGAATTCAACACAATTTCACATTTCTAATATCAGTGCATATTTTCAGTCTCGCAGAAGAAAAAGTATGCTGGTAACATCGGTAGGAAACTTGTTGAAATAGTTCTGTCAAACCGAAGGTTACCCACTCTTTTCTAATAGTTTCATAGTTTTAAAAATCATTAACTATGGGAAGTTTAAAGCGATTCAAAGTTTAACGACGAAGCTTCTTTAAACTTACGTTTGATAATAATATTTCGCGTTTCGAGTTGCCGAAAAGTTACGGACTGCCGTATAATCACTAAATAAATTTATTATTTCCACGCTTTCGTAAGGTATTTGGAAATGCCCCTTTGTACGAGGTTCGCAGTCGCGCAGCTGTGATTGCTAAAACTCTTTACCTATAGTCATTTCCGATATTGATATTGAAAAAGAATAAGCTTCCTAGCCTTACGATAAAATAAATAACAAAGATAAAACGTTGGGGAACTGTTGTGAAATATCCAGCAATGGTTAGCAGAAGCTCCGGCTCCATCGGACGGACGGATTCGTCAAATATCCTCGGACTTTCACGGCTACGAAATCCCACGTAACGCATGAGACTTTGATCGCCGGGACTTTCGATATCGCGACGGCGAATAAAAGTAAAGCACCTCGGAAATAAATATTTGATTTGTCCGAAAATATCAGAAGCAAATCAAGGGAGAAGATAAATGTCGTGAAAAAATAAAAGCACTTCGGAGCCTCGCGCTCGCGGCGAATCGCCTAAGACTCCCCGATTCCTCGTCAAGCGCCGCCGTCGCGACGCTCGTGAGCCTCGACGATCCGCAGTTCAGTCCGGAAAGCCGCGGCGTGGCTACGTTCTCTAGTACTTGTCCCCGGAGTAATGACAGCGAGACGGAAGCGTCGACGCGAGCGCGCCTTTACCTACGTTTCCCAGTCCCCGAGCAGTGAAATCGCATCGGTGCACACGACAGTTTTTTTGTGTCCAAGCTTCTGAGGAATTATTATCGAGTTTGTGGATTCGTTTTTTCCTTTTTTTTTTTCTTTTTTTTTTATCCGAGCACTGTAGCATTGGAGTCTAGTGGAGCATGTTTGCACACGTTATGCATGAGTGTAGTTCACGCCGTTCTGACGCCTAAATAATTCCCTCTGATTTCTCTCTCTCTCTCTCTCTCTCTCTCTCTCTCTCTCTTTCTTTTTTCGTTTTCTTTTTAAATTCACGTGAAAACGCTTTGGGCATCCCTAATAATAGCGATCGAACTACGATTTGGAGACGAAAGCGTAATAATAAGGGATTGGAGGAGAATTTTGAATTTCGGTGTATCGTATTCTAATAAATATACGCGGTGCGATGTTAAAATTTAAAATAACAATGTTTGTCCCTACTATTGGAGAAATGGTTAGGTAATTTGAAAGATCGCCAAGTTCTGATTCACAATCTTCTAGTATAAGAGTCATTTGATACAATGTTTTTAAAAGATATTAGAATTCTTTATTATCTTCATTTAGTCGGCGGTATTTCATTTATTTTTCGAGGACAAGTTTTATTCTTTTTCACGTCGAGGAGAGATTGGCCGATTGGAATTCACGAACTTACGATAAAAGTAAATAAATCATTACCGAGAAGGATAAAAATAAAAATTATTAAGAATTCGACAATGATCTTCCTACTCTTATTCTCGGATATTCGTCATTTTTACACCATAAACAGACCGACCTCTCGAAATTTAACAACACCAGCGTTTCCTTCGCATTACGGAATCATTCATTTTTGTTCCTCTTACGCACTTTGATGCTTTCCTCGGCGGAAGTGTCGTTTGATTCATTGTGTTCATGCGCGTACATGTCTGCGTATACGACAAAAATAATCTGTGAAAAGTGGTATTTTGTGGCGTAAGCTAACGTAAGTACGTGGATACGTCAGGAAGAAATAAAGCTATACCCCAAGGAATACGTCGCTCGTATTCTCGAGGAAAGCAAAAGCTTTTCCTGTATTTTGACAATATTTCATTCGGATCGTTATCTTTTATTTACGTCTAGTGTAGAATCTTCGTAATGCAACGCAGACAAAATTACAATTGCGTTTTTCACCAACGCCACTATTCGGAACGATCCAAGTTAACGTGAAAAATTTTATGAATTAAGAATTCCAACTTGACGCTATTCCGAGGATGAAAACTCGGTACAATGGATAATATTGTTTTTTTTTTTTTTTTTTTTTTTTTAATGCAATAATTACGATTCCACTTTCGTGGCGAATCTACTACACTTCATGCTCTACTACACTTCAAGCTGTTGTACACCTTGCAACGCGTATATATCGTTGTAAAATATAGGTTTAGAAAAAAATCGACAATTCCTAATGAACTACTAATTGCCACAAACTGAAGAAGATTCCTCTGTAACGCGAAAAAGGAGGGGAAAAAAGGACGATAAAATGGACGGGGAAAGCAAATGCGCGAATTCGCGATGTCCAAAGTCGAACCCGATCGCGACTACATCCCCAATTACGCCGACCCTCAACCTCATGGAACAGCTTCTTCTGGCCAAAATGGAGAAGCACAGTATTAGCCACGGGGAAGAGGAGCAGAATCTGCAATTAAGCGAGGATCAGCGACGAGCCAAGTCCAAGAATACGCTACTGAGGACGGATTCGATGGACAGCCAGACAAGCGTCAGCACTTTTAATTCGCTACTATCGAATGACTCGGGATCCGGCAGTAATCGTTATTGTAGGTGCGATGATTGTCTACTCGGAATCGTCGACAGATATGAGCAAACTCACTCTAGTCCTGGACGAAAGAAGGTAATCATCGCTCGATTTACTTGCCGAATTCGCGGGTATACGTATTGAGAATTATCGAAGATCCGTTCGGATGGCCACAGAATGGCCACGGAAAATTAGATAATATTGCGTTATTCTTAAGGTCCACGCGAACGTTTGCGATAAGCATTAGTCACTTTTCACTTGCTTTTGAAAATTAGGTAATCGTACTCACCGAGGAAAAATCGGAAAATAAGCGACCGTCGAGTATTCGTCTAATAGCGCTGACGTTATGTACTCGAACGGCAAATTTGATGGCTTAGAATGGTTTTTAAATTTAGAATGAAAAAGGAAAATCATTCTCGGAAGTTTTGTATTTCCAGTACTAAAAGTGTAATCTTTAATTCGATACAACTCCATGAATAAGGTCATACGAAATTTTCATTATCCCTTAGAATTACGTACACTGTGAATTTGTTACGTTAAAAAGCAAGATTCTTGATGATCGCTACGAGCAATTTACGAGATAATTACAAAAAGTAAAGTATTTCAAGAATTTCATAGCGAAGTTTAACTTTGATTCAGCCAGAGGTATATTCTTTTCATTCGACGCTTAATATTTTCAATTCTGTTTTTTTGGACATTTGAACGAATAATTTTATTTAAATACAAAAAAAAAAATGGATCGATTTACGTAAGCTAGTAGTTTTTGCATTTTGTATATGTTGAAATTGCCGTAATATAAACTTATTTAAGTTTTTAATGTATCAAATTTTAATTTAATGTAATAATCTGTCAAAAATTTGCAAGAAACAATCGTGTAAATTAACAATCTGAAAGAAAGTAATATTTATAGTACATATAGACAATTACAAATAATTATCAGGAGGTTTAATTACAAATTTCTTCATTGCAACAACTTAAATATAATTGCGTAATTAAATTCCATTGATGTATATTAGTATACATGAATACACCAATACTAAATGTTTGAGACCAATTACAAGGAGCGAAGCGCCAGACTAAACTTTTCCTCGAGTATTTATTATAATATTGTGTTAAAACTACTATTTTTCAGTTCATGATTTCTGGATTTACAAAGCAACGTAAGCGTTTCAAAATTAATATTTATAATTTGGATATAATCGTTTATCTTAATGTTAATCGCGCCCAGTAGTCGTGTGAATCATTTTAAAGTAAGAACTCGCAATAATTACAAAAAATAGCAAATAACTTGCCGAACTTTTTAAATCAACTTTCAATCTTCGTATGCTTAAAACACGTAGTCTTAATAACTCTTCTAAGCTTTTTCGTATACCATGCACATTATATCATAACCTTATCTAATACGATGACTTTGTATTTTAAAAGAAAAACGAAAGTTTATTATACAATCTATCAATCGATGCTTAAATGCATTTTTGAACCTCTACTGGTATGCAGGTCTGATCGGTGAACCAGTTTCGGACGATTAGAACACGGTTTCTTTAGAAATAACGTCATTTAGCTACGTTAAGTCAAATTAAAATGGTGGCTTTATTAAACGATGTTTTAAATAATCGCAAAGAATTTTTTAAACAAAGTCAAAAGATTTTCAATCGAGCTGCGTTATAAATAACTTCGACTTTACGGGTAATTTTCAGTTCGTGTTTTCCTTAATTTATCCATTGATCCTTGATAATTGTTAATTGTTCACCTCAAATTATGTGATCGATCCATAAATAAATTTAGCTTTCGTGGCATAAAGTCAAAACTGTACAATAAGGATCATAAATTACTCTCATAAATCACCTGGTTGAATTACTTATAAATTACTTATATCAAATTTAATATTAATTTAGACGAAATGTAAAAATTGCTTTTTGGCTTTATTGTCACCTTTCTGGTTCCCCAGTGGTGTCAATAATCGGTTCAAATTTCAAAATGGATATCATCCAAAGGGAGCTGATTAAAAAGAAACCGAGTCTTGAGGTCGTGAACTGACGCTTGTTACTTGGCCAAGAAGTTCGTTAACGTAATCGTCGATCGGTTGCAGCTAAAGTTGCGATCTACATCTTTCTTTTTTCTTAATCTTTTCTCGCACTGATTTGGTCAGTTGAAATTAAAAGAAAATTATTTTTATTTTAAGTACCGTTATTGTTATTCTTAAGTGGTAGATTAATTGCTTTTAAATCGAAAGCAACGTAATCCAAGCACTCGAAAATAAGGTTAAAGTTTTTTATTTATCCTAATAACTGTCAGACGCGTTATAATTTCAGGTCAGTCATTTTTATTAACCTCGTCTTGTGCATTTTTTCAAAATAAATAAATCAAGCAAGCACTTCATTATCAGTAGTTTAATCCTAATTTATTCCTAGTAAATTCAAGAGCACGTCTTGATGAGCAGACTTGACAATAAGAGTTGAAATCGTAGCTCTAGAGATTTTATTTAAAATCGCAATAAAGCAAGCCCTCTAAATTTTTAAAATAATGTCACGGAGCATTAACTTTACGAACGGCGTTTTTGTCAATAGGTTTGACACTCGGAAACCCTCGCGAAGAATCATCTCGGCTTCGTGCCAATTTTCTCAGAGCACTCCCGACTTCTACGGGATCTCCAATAGCGGCAAGAAGAAGCATACGACGAACTGAAAGTTGAAAATGTTATGCATCGGATATAAAATAAATCGTGAGAGAGAATTCGATTGCTTTACAGTCGTGAGATACGCGAACGAGATTTGCCCCCTCGGCTGTGCTCAGATGTACGTTGCTCAATTCCCCTGCATCAATTAGTCTCTCGCTCTCATTTCATTAGTGTATAGGAGGAGAGCACGTGTCCTTGCTGTGCCATAACTCGCGCGCACATAACGGCGCAGGCGTGTCCTCGCCATGAGAATCCTAACTTTTTTCTCTCGCCGTTTAATATTTCAATCGGAAGAAATTTGCGTTTCACTTTCACTCGAGTAAAAGTATATTCTCTACGTATATTTTCAATCAATCACCATCTCTCTCTCCCATCATCTTCTCGAAACTGTTTACCGTTGCGCAAAAGGTGTAAATAATGAATCAATCGCGGTGTCACTTCTAAAATTTGCACTTCATTGAAAGAAACATTTTCGTTTAATTGACTCTTTAACGTAAACATACTGCATTCAAAGTTTGACACCGCAACGCGAGAATAAACATGAACTGGAAAATGAGTACAACTGGTGACAAATAGTCGGCTATCGGTTGACCATTGCTATTCGCAACACCTACAAAGATGTCACGAGAGCATATATCCGATTACGAGAGAGAGAGAGAGAGAGAGAGAGAGAGAGAGAGAGAGAGAGAGAGAGAGTATCCCTGCATTTACGATAGCGCTACGATGATCTGGAAAGTTTTCGAAAACATTTGAAAAGCACTTGTTCTCGTTCCTTTCCTATCCATGGATAATACATAACCGAATATCTCTCTGTACTCGAACGTTTTTAGAGCAGTTGCTCCATCAATTTAAGGAAAGTAGACTTGAGCAACCTGCGTGGTAAAGATATGTTTTTAGTGAAAAATCGAACCGCATTATACGATTATAAGTTTAAACCGAGGAAGTTTTACAGTTACGAAATCGAGACAATTAACTACACTTTTCATTACATTTAAGATTTTATCAGGAGCTAAACTCTACCGTGAATCCAGAGCTCTGACGTCAAACAATTGACTTTCCTTGGCTCGTATAGCCTGTACTTCCCTTGACTACTGTGGTACTGTATTTCCAAACGCCATCGACGTTTCTTGATAAAAATCTATATTTTTGAGTGTGTCCAAGCGATTCTCACTGCCTCTTTTATGAAGAGTATCGAGGATCCGTCGCAGAAATATCCTCGACTAAATCGGTGAAGAACTTGTGTATGGGGTTCTGAAGCACGTCTTTATTATACTTAATATCTTTGCGGATACCCTGACTCATTTAATAACGCTAATTGATTCGTATCTATGTACTGCATCATTCGCGACAGATAGAAACTCGCTGAGGTGTAATTACCAAAGTTCCGAATCCGATAGAACCAAACGACAACTTTATTGCAATGATCTGTTTTATTTGCATATACGTATGCATGTATGAGCTGGAGCTGACTTATAAATGTTGGTACATTGAGGCTTAATTCTGTATCGTTTGTCCTAGCCTCCCTGACTTGCTGATTTTGTAAGCAACTTTCCAATATTACTTTTGTAATTAAACACAAGCCGTTTGATCCATACGTGCCTACATAAAATGTATCGTATGTAATTATAATCTTCCTAAGACGCAATTCTATAATGTGAGCTTTTCAAATGCTGTCAGATCTTGAACCATTCAAAAATTTTCAAGAGTTGGCGATCTTATAGTTAAAATAAACGGTATTGAGTTAGAAAATTGTAGACTTAGAAATGTAGTTTCTTTGTCGAATTTACGGGGCGAATGTCTGTATCTGACTTTATGAAGTTTAGAGTGGTATTGATTTCCAAAAATATGCTACAAGTATCGCGCTTGTCAATGACTTCGATTGTCTTTACTCTCGACAATGTACTCTTTGCGGTTTATTAGAAATCTCTTTATTAGAAGCCTCTGTTCAGAAATTTACCAAACATATTCCCATTGTTAATAGCAATCACGGTCTCGAGTCGAGGTCGCTACAAGTATAATATAAGTGTAAGGATGAAAATACCGTTCTAAATGTATTTGTGTATAAATATTTTATAATATCGGATTTACTAGATGATTTTAGAAATTCCATACAGTTTACGAAATCATTGCGTTCTTATGTATCACTTAAATTGTCAATCCATACCTTTTAAATTGTACATAATAAATTGTACGTTGAAAATCAGCATCGATAGGACGATAAGTCTTTTTTAAATTAAACTTGCACCGGGTGTGAAGGGCAACGAATAACATAATTCGAGAAATCACGAATTTTCAAATAACTGTTTACCTCACAAACTGCACGTGTAATAAGCTTGGAATATTACTTAAACGACAACATTAGATCAGGTATGTTAAGTGAATGTATTTGCTAAATTACGTGGGTAATTTGATAAGTTCCGGCGTTACGTAGAGCTGTCACTTCTATGCTAAGTTTTTCCACAAGGGCACGTAATTGCGTCCTTAATTAGGTTATTATGAAAGTTTCGAGCGACTGCGTTACCTCCTGTAGTTCCGGTATGAAATCCCTGCAGAGATTCAAGGTTTATAGCACATCGAACCGCCATCGCAAGTATGACAATTTCATTCGAGTGCTCGAGTCAATTGTGTTGCTGTACACGTTGCTGTACAGCCTCACGTGTTGAATGGAAAAAGAGACGTATCGAGGAGATAATTATCCGTGCGACTGAATAAACGACATAGCAACACGAATTCGACAATCGGAGATAATTAACCAAATGACGCACGCGATCAATCTCGCGTATTTCTTTTACATATATATCCTCGTGATTACGTGAAATCGAAAACTAATGGCAATTGTGCGCGCATTGTAATTGTCCTCGAGGCTACTTATCGAATCTTCACAATGATTCTCGATCAATAGCTGCTGTAGCATCGCGATGGGACCACGGAGCTTACACGATCTTGTAAGAAATGTCTGCAAAATACTTATTATAAACTACCCAGAAAAGACACAGCGATGATGACTCACTGTGTTAGCGCACAAATTTTACTGTATTCTGAATCTAATCAAAGTTAACCTACTAATTAAGGTAAAAATGATTGCACGAAAGATTTAGTTTTATTGCTGTATGCATAATTGCTGGTAAATAATTTTATGAATCTAATAATTAAAGTTTCAATTTACGGTCATATCGATCAAACCTCGTAGACCGGCGTCGGTGGCTAGAAAAAGACTGTTCGCAAGAACTGGGTAAATTACACAAATAAAGCAAGAAACATTCGTTGAAAAATTGCAAAGGCACGATAAATTTCGCGTGGCATAATAATGATCTGCCAACGTCACCCGAGATCATTTTCCCACAACGACGTTTCGTCCACGTAATCCAGCCCTCGCCGAGATATAAATATTAACTCGGCAGCAGGTCTACGCGCGTTTATGACGGTTTGCGAAATGAAATGTCGCCCGCGCGCATTAAAAGGAATTTTTCCATAAGTCGCCTACCGAATCACGAGAAAAAGAAACGTAGAAACGTCGCTTATACGCGTGCGCACCATTTCGCCAGAATGTAATACTTCCCGGACGGCATTCGAGAAATGCGGGCACGCGAACAACCGAGTTTGTACGTTTCGATCTGTAATTACAGAGCACTGGTGAGAAGAAAAAGATATATTGTACAATTTAATCATCGCCGTTAATCAGTGTTGTAGTTCGTTTACGTGCGACGCTTTAATCGCCGCCTGAAACGCCTACTACCATACTTTAGCAGGTGCTTTATTAGTTGAGTCCTCGATCAATATGTAGATCACAAATTTGGACTCAGGGAAGCACTGGATTTAGTCGTTTTTTCTAGATAATTGCGCTAAATCCTGCAACCGACTGTCACTTTTCCACCCATTTTTCTCCCCATTTTTCTCATATTGGATAATGATAAATTAACAATTGTACACACTTATCAATCGAAGTTAACTAATATTAATGTTTATTAATAATTCACTGTTCAAGTGGAAAATGCGCGTTATTTATTCAATATAAACTTGTGACGTGCAAAATACCCTTGACTGGAGTGTTTTTTTAATTCAATTATTCTTTCGTTTTCTTGTTGAAATAAGATTATCACATGTCAGAGTTCTTTCTATTCCGTACGGCATGTAACGAAATTGAGTATTTTACGTAATCTCTTTCGTACGTAAACGATTAATAATTAATTAAACGTTATCCCACGTAGACCATAATTTCACGAATTCTGTTAGTTTGCACGCGCAAAATAAATGATAGCGAGGCCAATTCGTGCGCTAAACAGTCGGTACGATACCCATTGAAGATGTGTATCCGATTTGCAGAAGTTCAAAACTTATCCAATGAGTGGCGCGCAGCTCGCGATCGTCCAAATCTCCCAAGCGTAACGCGTGCATCAACGTGCACACATATTCAACGTAATCTTTTGATCGCGTGTATTTTGAAAAATCATATCGGCTTTTACGCTTTGAATAAGTTCGTTTGCGCAGTTGGTACAGCAGATCGCGTTGATACTTGCGTTCGCCTTTAAGTAGGAAAATCGGAGAAAATGAATCCGATGCGCTGGAAATTAAGTAATTCTATCTTCACGAGATACTCAAAGTTACTTTTAAATTATTTATATTTCAATGTTGGTGGCAAACTTGCGAGAGTAAAATAACGATGTAAAATTGGCCTCTACGATATCAGTTTTTATTTCGCATTATTCCCGCACGCATGGAGTTGTCTTTCGTTGGCAATTGTTTGTCTAACTTAATGTTAAAGTGGGACTGTCGCGTGCGCCCTAATTTTTTTCGCTAGAGTACAGTGTAACTAGCTCTCGGAGTATTAAAATTAGCTTATAAGGAATCCTAGATAAAGAAAATGAAAAAATAATAAATTTAAACGCGATATTTAAGCACATAGCTGTTTCTTAACGCTAAACTTTCGGTTTAATTGCATTACCTGAACTTTTCTCATTTCTTTTTTGATATAATTTTCGTGTCTTTTGTGCTTATTGTTTTACCAGTCGATAATGCTTGTAGTCGTATTCAAGGTTAAGTCTCATTATACACACATGCGTGAACACACGCATGCATACGCGCATGTCATAAAAGAAAGTATAAATATATTTTGCGCAAACAAACCTTATATTCTTATTTTCTTTTTATTTTTGCATTAAACGAATTTTATTAGCAGTGTTTTAATTATAGATTTTTATTTTCATCTGGAGACTCCCTTGAAAGTAAAACCTAATATCTTTTTGAGCATTTTTTAATTTGTGTATGTATTTCCAATAAAGGCCAAGTGTTCAAAATGTCACGTTTTATATTATTTTTATACGAAGAATTAAAAGGAAGCAACAATGCGAGTTTTTACATTTTCAAATGCATTGTTCGGTAAGTCATTATTCGCACAATTATCAGACTTAATGGCCTTTTAGAGCAGTAGGGTATTAACAAATTTTCCATGAAAAAAAAAAGAAAAAAAATAATATGAATAAATTCATAAATAATCGAAACACATAAATATTATCTTTGATGGGTGAAGTAATTTATAAATGCCAACAAAATTACAAAGAATGTTGCAGTAGGAGCTGCACAAGTAAAATGGCTGTAATTTGATTTTCATCGGTGATCAAAGTTCAATAGTATCTTCACCAAAACACCTCTAAACGTTCTTTAACATTTTCTGAACTCTACTTGTATTTAACTTTAGAAGCGTAAATATTTTTACTCGTTTTTTAATAATATATGCAACGCTAATAAGTTCATTACAATAGTTTATGCGTTTGAGTGGCTGAAAGTGGGTTTATCTTGACGAAAAATTGGATGCATGTCGGTCTATATAAATGAGTAATGGCGGTTGATAAATTACGGCATGTCGCAAAACAGAAAAAGGGACTAAGAGTTTAAAAGATACGCCGCGATCGTAAAAAGTGCAGCACATTTTTGACACGTTTTATCTGACGAAATTACGACGATGGAAACGAGGAAACGAGGAAACGAGGAAACGCACTTTGAGTAAGGAGTTACGTATTAAATAACCTCACGCAACGGTTGACTACCGGCAATTATAAAAGGCTACGTAAAATCTGTACATGTGCGAGTATATATATATATATATATATATATATATAAAGTATGTATAAGGAGATGTGGCAGAACATCTATCACGATGAAGTATTATAAAATCAGTGAATCATTCTTTTAATGGTGATATATGAGCAAGTTGTGTAAATTAATTGTAAGTTCAAATTATTATTAACTGCTTCAATTGCATTTAATTTCATTCGGATTTTTTCTACGTGAAACTTACGTATTTTGCCAGTACATTCGTACAAATTCTACTTTGTGTTTTCATATATTTTAAAAAGTAAAAAATACTCTGCGCTGATTGTTTCTATAAATATTAATATCGTTTTCTCCCCAAATATATAGTAGTTAGTTAATTCTAATTTTATTCAAGCAACCTAAATTGGATTGAATAATTATGTAAACAACTTTTAAAATTCTTTGTGAGCTTGACATGATAAATATAGGCACCAATCATTGACTTCTAAGTATTTAAGATCTTAATTACTCTTAAAGGCATCCTTTCTTATGAGGATCACGTTTTTATGCTTTTATTTAATGGTCATTCTCGAGTTATTCGCTATTGCGCAGGTGAAAATATGTATACTTTTTAAAATAAAATAATTACAACCTGATCCATCCGTAATACGTAACCTTCCTTTTTCTCACTTTTCGGTACATCGAAAACCTATCTTCTGAATTTAAACTAAATTTAAGTATACATACGTATACATAAATCATGCACGGATTATGTAAGAATCCGAGCTGCTGTTTTACGCGCAGTTTTCTTGAGACATATAAAAATATTGATATCCAGATAAAATTAATTACGTTAAATGTAGCTTGTGAATGCAGCTTGTATTTTAGAACTTTATTACGCGTAAAGAATAAATGTATTGCAAATAAAATTAATTATTCAACATTAAAGGAAAAAAGTGATGTAATTAAATAAGGAATTAGCGGTAGAAACATCATTTAAAAGGCAATTAAGGATATGTGCGAGCTTTTATATAAGCAACGGTAAAGTTTGCCTTTCATTCGATTAGTAGAATTAGCATCTCAAGATGCTAAAATATTACGAATACGACATATATTTTAGGAAAATTTGTTTCCTCCGTTTTGAGTACTTTTCCACATACTTGTTTCAAACGCATAGAGGAATATCGGTTCATTGATATTAGATAAATCGACAATTTCCTTTCTAGAATAATGGTCTCAGCCCTGTCAAAATGACAAAACAGCCATATAACTTATGTAAAAGAAAAAGGCATTTAGCCGTAAATTAGATTCGCGTAATGAGCTTGGAAAAAATGTTTCCGTTAAAAATCAGGTAAATATATTTACAATATTTGAAATATGTACCATTATTGTGACAGTTACGAGCATTGAGAAATGAAAATGTACTAATTGATGGAGTAAAACGAATAGGATCGAGCCCTATAATAACATCCACAAAATATAAGGTTTCTTTTACCAGAAAAAGAGAAAAAAAGGTAGGAAATTCGGATAAAAATACATAAACGAGGTTTACAAGTTTAACGATCAAGGGTGATTATCTTTGTAATTGAATTTTTGGAAAGTAACGTTACACGTGCCTACAGCATATCGTATGTGCGTTTGTATAATCCTTCCCTTATACCTGGTGTAATTAAAAACAATTTATTGATATCGAAAGGTAAAAATATTCTTAAATTTATTATATAATTGTAGATCATCATATTTTATTCAGGCTTAACGTCAAAATTTGCTCTTTAAAATTGAACGATTTTGAGAACAGAGTTTCGTTCACCACTTTTACTATTCAAAAAATCTGTTTTTGAATACTGTTAAAATCTGTTGAATTCCGAATTGGATCCGTAAGTACACATAACGTTCTCCGTAACAGCGTGACATATTTTATAAACGTTTGAGGCGAAACGAAAGTGCAAGAAAATATCTTAACTGATTTCAACAAGACTAATAAATTATACTTCGCACTGCTATATTTCACCGGCGAACGCGTTTCGTAAGTAAATGCCTTTCTTTACAAGTCGTAAAATTCGTAGAAAATGAATTTTCACACGAGCCGACCGCTTTCGTCGTGTTCGATGCCCTGATTTCGCATCTATACGCGAAGGATCCCCAATACGAGAACGAGATTTTACCTTTTTCGGTGATTGCGCGCTTCCCAAAACGTTTCCGAATGATAAAGACTGTGGAAATTGACGCGCCAAAGTACGACAACTGTCCGCCCTGTTAAGACTTAACAGCGTTTATTGGTGGTTATTTAAAAGGAAGTCTCCTTAGTTTACCATCTGAATATCTGAATTTAGAGTTAGCTAGAACTTGTTGGAAAATCTACGTAAGTACTCGTCCTGATTATTGTTAAACATCCCCTTTCGATCGACGAATAGAATACCGACGAAAATAATTACCAATTGAAAAACAATGTTTATCTTTCTTAAACATCGATTATAACAAGTCCGATTATTATTTACATATCTTAACTTGAAAAACATCTCACAACGGTAAAGTAATATTTCCAGAAGATTAAAATTACCAAGGAGAAAAATACAATATAATTACTGTTTATAAAATGCTCTATTAATAACTTGGCTACGGTCATTATGCTGATAATGTTAGCGTATTGATTCAACGCCAAAATTTTGGTAAATACTAGTAAGCGTCAGTCCGTGCGTCAATGAGATACGAAATTCTTACTATACCCTTCATATCAGCTACTTATCTAAAAAAATAAGTGAAACTTGATTTAAATGATAACGCGTTCAGATGGAATATTTGAATAATAACGCTGTAGCGCACTCGTATAATACTCGCGTTAATTATCACTCCTGTTCTGACGCATTTTGTTTCCGCGCGATGAATAATTTGCTATTCTGTTCTTACGTTAACGCGCTATACGAAGATCGTATAATTATATCGGAAATACGATACCAGGAATGATGAAATAAAAAAACACCGGCAGGTTTTCACTACCGAGACGATGATTCAGTTGATATTTTCTTTTAATATTAAACAAAATTTAAAAATAACAACTTGGAAGCGCGTTTATCTTTTCAACGTATTGTACTCCGTTGAATTGTCAAATATTTATCCTAATTTACGTACTTGACTCGATTCTTGAACAATTGCATTATGCGCGTAAATAATTTCATACTCTTCTGATAAGAGAAATTTTGTAATAAAATTTTGATTTAAAATTTAATAGATCGGCAATTTTAAAATATCGGCACCTTGGCGCAGCGATTGCATAATCTGCAAGATATTCGATTAGGAAATGTCGTAAATTATTTCTAATTGCACCTTCGTATTTGAAACAAGTATTCAAAAATTGTATGTTGAATTCCATAACGAGCATAAAGAGTATTACTTAGATTATTATGGTTAATGGAGTTGTCGCATTAAATTTTGAATTTTCAAAAGTAATTATCATTTGTATAACGTTATACTTAGGGCTAAAGACGTGCGGCTACGCAGTAGTGGAAATCTTATCAGATGCTATGTAATAAATAATGAGATTCGAGTAAGCGCTTTTTTAAATTAGCACAGCTCAATTATATATTCCAAGACTACTCGTATGTAAATCTTGATAAATATTGAAATATTCGGAAATGGGTAGAAACGTTTCATATTCTTCGATTGCTTCAATTACTCAAAGCTCTAATTTACAGGTTTCATTATGAATTAACGTAATAAATTATCTCAAATTTAAGTATAATTAAATATTAATTTATAAGAACGAAGAGCGAAGTAGATTTCGTTTTTCTTTTCGTTTCTTTTCGTTTCTTTTCGTTTCTTTTCGTTTCTTTTCGTTTCTTTTCGTTTCTTTTTTGACATTCTTCTTAATCTGCAGTTCATTGACGATCAAACTTCGAATTCTAAATCACGACAAGTCCAGGCAAAGATTAAAGATCAGGGAAATAGACAAACATATTGGTCCTTCTCTGAAAATAGAGAATTTTGGACATCCTCTGACTCGCATGTCTAAGCGTCCAAGCTCATGTATATTATTTACAAAGGCAATCCATAGCTAACCTATACCAAATGGCTGTGTAGGATGTTTAGATTGCCCAACGAGGATTACCTGACCGAAAAGATGAGAACCTCGACATTGCTCTTTCATCTCTCAAGTTCAGCCTCTTTGCAACATGCATAAACCTTACTTGAAACTTTACTTGTGTTGCTTGTTCTCCTAAGAGAATCCCGTAGTGTAGTTTCATTGAAAGTTACGTTTTTTCACGAAAGGTACGATTATCCCTACGAAGTGTTATGCAAATATTCAATAGCGTTGAATTTTGAACTCTTCCCCAGCATCCGAATGTAAATCAAGTAATTGACAATCTATAAAACCATTATTTCAAATTATTCATAAACTTACTTTAAGGCACTCGTGGTGGCACGCTAATTAAATGTCTATATATCGCGCCATCGATGCGTTGTCGATAACAGCGGTAAAAATTAACAGACACAAGAAATATATTATTATGAATTATGCGTAGATTAGCATTTGATGTATTCTTCGTAATTTATGCAACAACATTGATGTATTAAATTATCGCGAAAGTTTGATAAAAATTCAAATATTACTAGCATATATGAATAATATTTGAATGCACTTGAATTACTTGATAAACATACTTTTCATAAAGGTAATGATATTGATTACGGATAATGCAAAACATTAATATAACTACAATTCTAAATACGTTAAAACTTGCAACATATATGAATGTATCTTTAAAATATTTCACTGTCTATAAGTTAATTATTAAAGAAGGTTAGTAGATCATCTTCGAAGGGATCATACATATATATGTGTGTATATATCTTTTAACAATAATGTGGTACTAAGAATGGTACCACTATTGTCTTTTCTAAGACCAAATTGTTGACGAGTCAGAAAAACAGATAAGCATCTCGTGTTAAAATACCGCGCACGACGCTTCATTTAGCGATGGAACACTTGCAAAATAAGTGTATCGATGACATCTGAAAATCAGCAGTATTTCTACACCTGTATATACAATTATATTGTAAATAAAATAAATACTACAGAACTTAAACCTAATTCCATGGGCATTCCATACAAAGATAATTATTAAAATGTTAATTTATAATGTATTAACGCGAATGACTAATCACGTATAATCATTTACTTATGCTAATATATATATATATATATATATATATATATATATATATCAATTACATATTAGTATAAGTATTATTTTAATGATATTCGTTTAAGCAAGCGATCAAATAATATAATTGACCGAAACGTTGGATGTGATTGGCAAAATATATCAAAATAATAATTAATTCAGCAATCATAAAATTAGATTGTAATAATAATGTCGAAAGAAACAGGGAATCAATTACAACGTTTACAAAATAATTACTCGAGTAGAATCGAAGTGTTTTCACAAAAGTATTTTTACTAAATAATAGGTAAAACTTAATCAAATGCGTCTTTCTCCATCTTCAAATTCAACGGTTTCGATATGAAAGTGAGTGTACGTGTACGTACATACACTTGCGAAACACTGCCTGAGTCTTCAGCTATGTCAATGCAAAGCTTCGAGTCGTTGCTAGTATTACAATTTATGCAAAATCCCACTTATCGTTAATGTGGTCTACACTGTGGTCTACACTGTGGTCTACACTGTGGTCTATGTTCGATGGTAAGATTATGAAAAATTACGTCTTCGGCGCTCAACCCACAAACTCTCTGTTTTAATCTCTTTCACATTCTGAGACAGAGCTGATTCTTTTTTTTTCTAAGCAGTTTGTTTTCTTACTTTGCACTGCAGATTTAAATTCGCATCAAGAAGTAACGATACAAGCGTTTTATTTTTAGTGACGGTCCGCCTAAATATCTAATTTATATTTTAAATTTAGCCATGAATTTCTTGCTGACTAATGTCTTTTGCATTGATTTAGACAACTATTACATTTTTGTCCGTAATGATTATACATATTCTAAACATAAAGATTAACAGTCAATGTCTCACAAAAAATCCCTTCTTTCCGATATTCAGTTCGAAAATTTATATCTACGTGTACTTAATCGTACAACGTTTACGTCGATTAATATCGAAGAAATAATTTTGGTCGCATGAATTTATGGAGGTTCAAATAATTACCATTAATGGAATTTCTTAATTCTAGTTACATCGAGAAATGATGCAATCTATAACTTATGGAGTTAAACTGCGTGATTTTTATATGTCTTAAATTTTAAATAATAATAATTTATTTGGAGTTAACTCCCCGACTCGAATGCTTTAGTAATACTTAATAGAATTTGATAAATTCTTAAAATTGTTTTCTATCTAATTAAAAAAGTTATCTAAAATATGTTGAAATTTATGTTAACATTAAATTTTAGGGTAATGTAGGTTAATTTATTTTTAAAACATATAAGTGTAATATTCTTGTGAAAAACATTCACATTGTCAAAGGCTTTTGTACACTTAAAATAAATTTTAAATTAAAAAAGTAGTTCGTACGAATCTTTCGCTCTTAATACTTTTACGTTGGTGGCGTATTAAATAAAATGGGAATAATGGCATATACCATAATATTAAAATAGCATAAATAATATTTTTATCAATGGTACAAATAGAGTAAAAAATGTTTAGTTGCGAATTATTCCAATACTCCAATTGTCATCTTTTATCTTTTATTTACCATGAGTTTTTGCGTCGTTATGAATGCAAAATAAAGAATTTCTCTTTAAATGAGCAACTAAGTACCCTAGACAAAACGGTTGTGCGTGACTGCTTTCGTTCGAGAAATTAAACAGTTACGCGTTTTACTCCCGTTAGATTTTTGTATGAGAAGTTCAACAATTTCACTTTGGTCAGTGATGCTTACTTCTCATTAAAGCAGTCATTGTATTATAGTTGTTACTATTATATAGCGAAATTTCAAATTTCTCTATAATTTATATAGATATAAAAGTATAATAATTGAATAAGACAGTTGAGAATTCCTTTTTACGCAATTCAAATTATAAATTAAAATATATCTTTGACTGAAAATGGATCATTGAAATGATGTTAAAATATATCGTTAAAAACGGAATCGTACAATAATGTAGAGCAGAAAATTGAAAGCGCAGTTTTATAATATATTTATATACTCGTCGAGTTTTATCACATAAAATTCATTTATGTAGTGCCTGAATATATCAAGATGTATCACGATAAAAGTGACGTCATTTAGTGGTGTATTTTTGAGGAAGAGAATATATTTTATGAAAACGGCAAGGTGGAAGGCGTTAAAAGTTTAACTTTTTAACGAGTTTATAATACTAGCTTAAAATTGCTGTACATTATAATTACGAAAAAATTACGAAAAAGTCATTATTTAGATACGCGTAATTTATTTATATGACTGGTGATTTCTTTAATTATTAGTTTTTACCGAAAGTTCATATCATGAAATTCACAATCATAATGAATTGCATAAATTTTATAAAGAAATGTTTCAAGCGCAACGTTTTCCTGTTTTTCTGTTAAAGTATTAAATAATGATATACTAAGAAGTGTAAAATCGGAAATTGAAAATTATTTAATAAAATTGTAAAATCAAAGTTAAAAATTTGTATTCTCATTAGAAATCAGTCTCGAGTATCACAAAATAGTGACGAATTGTGCAGTAATTAAATTATAAGTACATCAATATCGGATCCTCAATCAACGCATATTAAAGCGCTTAAAATTATTCCAAAATAAAAATCGTAAATAATACTTAGTAATTATAAAGTAAAATATGGTGATAAAATTGATGATATGATCTATAATTTTAAATACAGTGTACTTTTTGTATTATATCAGTTGATACGTGTATTTCTTAATTAATAAATAATAAATCTTATTTTATAACCAAGGTTATATACTCAATTATATACTGAAACTTCGACTGTATAAATTATAAGGTTTTATCCACAATTTATCCATTATAAAACGTTAAGGCAATTTAGTAAGTTTTTTTTAAGTCTTTTTTTTTTATAATGTGATTACACGTTAGCTAATGATGACACCGTCTATTATTTCTTTTTGTAATTCGCTTCTGTACCTATAAAAATTATAAACCCAGTTCAGGTTAAATTATTTTTACTTTTGTTTTAATCAGAGATTGTAAACCAATTAAAAATTATAACTTCATTGGTTGCTCGCACATATTTGTCCCGTACGAGGACTATAAAAATTTAGTTTTTAACTTTTCACGACAGTTTATCGCATTTACATACAAATTATCTTTAAAAGCTATCTGATAAAAGAACTGTACATCTTTTATATTTATTGCTTGTATTGCGTTTGATTGATCGTATAATACTGTATCATTAAAAATCATTACTGATCATCATGATGATGCTGTTTATCTTAATTTATTAATTCAACAAGAGATTTGAGATAATGATACTTTGCTTGATATATTCTCTGATTTTTCATGTCGAAATAAATACCGAAAACAGCTTATTTAATCCATTCGATGTATTACGTTTTGATAATGTTTTTTTTTTTTTTTTTTTTCCAGGTTCAACGTATATTATATCATAAACTTTTACAGTATCATTTACCAATAAAATTAGTCTAAAGCGCTTCACGCATCAAAAAAAGAAACTATTAAACTGTCGTTAAAAGTACACCAGTACCTTGAATGAGCAATAATTCACTTGATGAAGCTTTATCAAAAAGTTACGAGCACCACAATGAATAGCGCGCATAGAAATCAAAGATGTGCGTTGAAACCTTTGTCTTTTTTATTGCTTTACAAACGTCAGTAAAATGTTAAACGATTGTTTTATTCTTTGAATTGTATTGATGAGTAATATGTTTCACGTGATTATTGCAAAGGGGGAAAAAATTGAAGATATTTCTCTAAACTTTGAAACTTTGGGATAACTAATGATACAGTCATACGCACGTATGAGTTTTGTTGCTCGTAATCAATCAGCGATGAATGCAAATAAATCTTGAAAAGAGTCTTTCCAATTTACGTTATAGAATTCGTACCTTCACAATTATAACTTTTGTTATATTGTGAATTTTTTAAGAATTGATTTCAAGCTTAACTTAAATAATTATTTTTAATCTTATATCGTTAATTTTTATATTGAATAAGAGTACAAACGATTGAAGAAAAATATTACGTGCGAGAACTTTTGGTTAAGATTTGCATGGACGTTTGAACAATTTACAATATCGATAAACGGGACTGATGTATCACTTACTACGTCAAACTAGTTGTACTGTAAATTGTGTAAATAAAGTATAACCTTTGAACATTTCACAACTGTGATTTAATGACTCTGCAATATCTGCAATATCTGCTTTAATTTCACGTACGTGAATTATGATAGTTTACTCGATTATTTGCATTTGCAAACCATCAAAAGCTATTTAAAATAATTTTATTAATAAAAGACAAGTGTTTTATACGTAACATAAACTTTAAAAGTAAAAGTATTTATCATCTTACGTATGAAATTGTGGTAATGTTGATAACGTTTGTTAATTTTTAATAAACATTTCTTGCGGACAGTAAAATGAATAATAACTTGAAATATATATTGATTCAGGGTATCATCCTCGATTATTAAGTATTATTTTACTCAATTGTTCAAATTTTGCTTACGCGTAGCTAATGTTTAAATAGCTTTAAATGTTTATTAAACATAATTTAGATTTTTCCAAGATCAATATTTTTTTTTTGTTCACTTTAAACGTACAGACATGTAAACGCGTAAACTTAGAGTTGATTAGAATTAATATAAGCTAATAAAATATGCGTAATGATGATGAAACATACGATGACTCATAATTAAAATCAAAACAAAAAACGTAAGCACTGCTTAAATCTATATTACTTAAAATATATATTATTTTAAGAAATTGCATATTACTGGATCTCGATCTGCGCACTACACTGATAAGTATTTGAATTATTTTGTTTACCGGACAAAAACAATCGAATTGAAAAAACATTTCTCTTTCGCTTAAACTGTTTAACCCATTTACGTGAAACGAAACTAATAGTACGATCATTGAGACAACTCCGAAGTTATGACCCAGTATTTTTATTATAACACGAGGCAATAATAAAGTGATATTAAGTGCGAAATGCGTGCCACGATATTGCAACAGTTTACATAAACCGTTGATACTCAAAATGTTGTAATATTTTCAATTCCTGCATAAAAGAACTGTGTGTATCTTCAGAAAATTAGTTTCACTTCCTCTGTTCTACATTATTGTCGATCGAGAGCCACGTGAAGAGGAAGCGAAGTCGTTTTAAGGTTCTTGAAGACGAAGAAAGTGTAACGATAAACAAGAGACTCAGAGGTACGTTGAAAGTCATCGAAAGAAGATGGGCAGGTTATTCCTCGGGCGTTATGCAACGGCTAATCAACGATGGCAGAGCGAAAACATATCAATGCCACGTGAACTCTACCTCCAAAATTGAAGCTGCGCCGCGAAAACGAGAAGAAGCGAAAATAAAGGAAACCGATCGCTCGGAGAGAGAAGACGAAACTCGGTTGACTCGGTCGGTTGACTCGGTCATACACATCGTACAATAAACAGATACGATAATCAGCGTGTCGACGCTCGAAGCCAACGAGACGTGATCGACGACGGTGGCACTCGCGTCATCGTCTCTCCTTTTTGTCATTAACGACGGCTGACGATCGCGTCGCCGCAAACGTCGTCTCCGAGTCGGGGGCAACTGTCAGCGTGTTACCGAGTGTTCGTCATGCGCTGCAACTGAACTCTCGATTTCCAGAAAAATGCACTGGTTCGGTTGGAGGGCTTCGTTTCGAACTCGTACCTTCAACGTGTGAATGCCGATGTAGCGAAAATCGGAAAATTCCGAATGATGCGTCGTAGACGTTGGAAGAACTACGTGTCGGTACTGAAGCGTAAATCGCTGTACCGAACAACCGAGGGAAATTTCTTTTACATCATCCGAGGCGGAAAGTGTGCCGACGAGTGACTGGTTGATATCGCGCGCAGTCCTGGGTTCCTTGATTGCTGTTGAACAACGCATAATCACGATCGGCATGTATACAATTCGTAATTCGTCGATTCCTGCAAATTCTACGAAATTCTTTTCTGTTTATTACGCGCACTTTATTTCGAACCGAATGAGAAATGAACATGATACGTATCATCTTCAGAGGAAACACGCCTGTATCAAATGACATTGTTGTAACGCATAGTATATTCGATATAAAGTAGGTTTTACGCTTCTAGCACATATTACCTGAACATGTAATTACACTTTTTCTCATAAGCGTAAACACGCGCTCGTAATAGTTTCAACGAGTATCATTCGGTCTGAATCATTAAGCACATTTAAGAACATGTTTTATTCGCACATAAGACCAATTCATAGAATCGGCGCGAAATCATTTCGCTCTTACTGCCTAATCGATAAGATAAGAAAAAAGAAAAAAACGAATATCGCCTCGATTAATCTGTCCCGTTCTATATATCGAAGAGCAAATCTAAATATAACGTGATATTTTAATTAAACCGATAGTAGTTTCGTTCAAAACCAGTGAAACTAAAAATAAGCGAAACTTAATAAAGAGCGTTCGAATGCAATCTCGAGTCTTTCGTCCGCTCAAAGTTCACTGGATTCACCAGTTGAACCGATAACTTTCTCACGAGTGCCGCTACACGCCAACCTTTTCCTTGAATAACGTCACAGCCAAATAAATCAAATAAATCAATCGAATGACGAGCGTTGCGAATGACGAGCCTTCCTGGCAATCACGAACTTCACGTGAGACGCGCGCGCTACCGAACTCGAACGAACGGGAGAAAAAAATCGAGCGATCGGTCCACCGAGGCAAGGATGTTAGACCGAGCGTTGGGAAATTTCCATGGGCCCGGCAACCCCTGCCTACTTGTCATTCCCGGCGAGGTTCATTCCCCGGAGCGCGTCGTTGGCGCCCGCTACGTCCCCTCTCCGCTCCTTCTCCCTCGTCTCGGCGAATAAAAAGTGGCACACGCGGTCGCTCTCGAGTTTGCTCGCGCGCTTTCGTGGGTGGCAGAAGGAAGCGGAGCCGCGGCTGCAGTCGCACGTCGCGTCTCGCTCAGCGCGATTCGCCGTTCACCCCGACGAGCAACTAACTCCAAGTGAACGCTCTGCCTCGAGTGCAGCACGGTTTTGTGAAAGTGGCGCGTATATGCATTCGAGTGGAAAATGTGGCAAACGATGACATTGGGAACTTCTTTTTAAATCGAGAGGGAAAAACTGAGCAGATCGACGAATTCGGCAAAGCATTGCGTTGCTCCTGCTTGTGTCCTTCGAAAGCCTGCAATTTTAATCCTGGCTCCAGTAAACCCTTTATTTCCTGGATTGACAAAGAAATTCCGACCGTATGTTCATTCTCTAGAGATACTCTTGTTTAAGAATATCCAAAGTATTTTACGAGTTCCTTGTGGATGCGAAATCTCCAGCGACCAGATGGAGTACAAATTCTGAAAGCTCGAGTGGATGACGAAAACATTTCGCGAATTGTAACGCGAATATATAATAATCCTATATCTCTTGGAATACGGAGATACGATGTTTCTCTACACTTCGATAATATTACTTCTAATATTACTGTAACGAAAGAAAAAGCCGATGCGATTAAAGGCTTGAGGAGGAACAAGTGGAATTATCGAGTGATTTGTTTTCGTTTTGAAGGAAAAAAATGTTCAGCATCGCTTTCTTTGGACCGTGGACTTGGTGAGGCAAACGGCAACGGTGAACCAAATCACTTGACCCTTATTAAAGCCAATCATCGCAACCATTCGATAAATGACGCTGAGAGCATATGAATCCTTGATCTGTTTGTTCGATTTCACACAGGAACAATAAGCCTGTTTTGCAAAAGTAAAGGTGAAAAAAGTGAGCGAACGGCTTCCTCGTACGGATTGAATATTTGAACCTACGAAAATCCAATTTCCTTTGAAAATTTCAAGTTCGATAAGCGAACGTTCATTAAATACAACTGATGAATTAAAGTAAACGCAAAGTCTTGAGTAAATAGACTTACAAGCGCTTTCAAGCTATAAGTACTATGTAATCTGAAGAACAAACATAGATAACGCAAAAAATCAAGTACAAAGCGAATAAAAACACTCTTAATCTCGCCGTAGCCTAGAAAGCGAATGGTCCTGATTGATATTGAATAAAAATAGATCCAGTGTAACAACCGTTGCCTCGTTCAACTTGATAAAGCAGCGGATATTTTTGTCGGGACGAAATCCTTTGATTTCCGGTGCATTTCGATATCTCATAACCTCAAACAGACAGACAAGCGATAAAATGCAGGAAGTAACGCGCGAGCGAGTGATTCCAAAAATCGTCTGCACTCGCGCCAGTTTCTGCGATGACGAGCTAGACAATATCAACAACAACAACAACAACAACAACAACAACAACAACAACAACAACAACAACAGTAGTAGTAGTAGTAGTAGTTGCGACTCGAAAAAGATGAGCAACAGCAGTAGCATCGCGCGGCAGAAAAAAATCGCGCGCACTCGTGTGCGCCGCAATTCGCGAAGACTGACTTTGTCGACCTCGGAGTGCAAGCGTTCCTCGTCATCTTCGAGGAGTCCCTCGCCGACGTGCCTGACGATGCGTAACCAGGGTAGCTCGGACGTATCCAACGACGAGGAGGCGAACAATCTAAACAACTACCGCGAGGCATCCGGATATAAGCAGTACTTGGAGCTGCTCGATGTGCCCGATTTTTTCTGGAACAACGTCGAGTGGAGCGAACCCAGTGGCGACGATCTCAGCTCGGAGTGGGACTCGGATCAGAGTTTAAGGGGTGACAAAATCACCGACGACGAGGAGATCGAAAACGGGCCCGTGACTGGGAAGGTACGCAACCATTCGCTTATCCGGCGGTTGCCTCGATGAAGTCGCAGCAGTCGAGATTTCATAAATAAATAATAGTTTGGATTACTAGCGATAAGATGAAAATCTAGGAGTGTGACGTTGGGAAAGTGGCAAAACGAGCGCTCTTTCTTTCTCAATTAGAAGCTGATTACGCAGAAATTTAAAAAAGAAGTACACGCTCGGCTAAAATCTGTAAATTGTAATTACATTAAATGCTGTCTTATTTGTTGCCTTGAAGAATAGTAATTCAAGAATCAAAAGAATTAGCAGCCGCTTTGGTAATATCGCAAAATAATACTCCCACTTATATTTGAAACCAAAATGCTTGTATACCAAATAATTTAACGTAACCGGCTTATGCAGTCGGAAATATTACTTGAACATTGCTAGAAAAAGCTTAAAATTAGTTTAACGCTTGAATCGTAGTGAGGGATTCGTATATAAGCAACATTAAAGAGATAAAATGTAACTCCGCTTTCAAATATTTCGCTAAACCATATAATAATATAAGTGCATCCTCATCTCATCCAGTTTTATGAAGTTTGCAATAAAAAAAATCACCGAGAATGGAGGATATGTACTGTTTAAGTAAATCAACATACGAAAGTCTTTCTCAATTAACAGCGCATCAAAAGGAATGTAAAAACGATTACATTCGCATCGCACTCGGTCGCGTGCACTCCGTAGAGTTTTAGGCAAGTTTTTGTTTTTTCAATTTCAAGATTGCCGGCATTTAAAATTCCATGTCTATAAGACTGCTCGTGGACTTCGCTTTAAAATCAAATTATTTTACTTTCCATATGTTATCTGAATTTTGAAGCGCGTTCAAATAATTAGTAAAATTACAGTCGTAAAAAAAATGGTGGTCTAAAAAATCTGAAAGTTAAATGTGAAATACGATTGTGATCGATGTTGCATTTGATATTTTTCAGAGTTCTGGATGGAGAAAATTAAGAAACATCGTGCATTGGACGCCATTTTTTCAAACGTACAAGAAACAACGATATCCATGGGTAAGTTTCTTTTCTTTTTCCTTTTTTTCTTTCTTTTCCCCTTCAGTTTCTTTTCAGTTCATGCCTTGAAATTCGTCAAAATCGTTCCTTTTCCTCCGACCAAAAATCACTTTGCGCGGATGTATTTTCTTCTTTTGTAAGGAATGTTCGATAGTTTAAGGGTCCGCGTTGTTGACGAAAAGGATGGTACGCGAAAAAGCGACGCGTGTAATATTATTTTAACTCTGCTGCATAATTCAGGCTCTCGAGTGAAATTACGAGTCAAAAACGACGTTTCTTGCGACGACCTCGCGAGATCCAAGATAAAACCGGCTCTTGTTCGCAGGTTCAGTTAGCGGGTCACCAAGGTAACTTTCGCGCGGGTCCGATGCCCGGTACCATCCTCAAGAAGCTCTGCCCACAGGAGGAGGCGTGTTTCCAGTTGCTCATGCACGACGTCCTCAGACCTTTCGTTCCCGAGTACAAAGGCGTGCTCGACGTGAGGGAACTCGAGGTGAGATGATTTTTAACAGGAATATTCGAGTGAGGACTTTTGAGGAGGGGACGATGCGCGATCTGATTTTCAATTAATGTCGTATTAAAATTGTTTTTCATTCGGCGCTTTAATCGCTCGATCGCCAAGAAACAGACCAGTGCCTGTTTCTTTGTGGGCTCGACATTTTCTTGACTTTCTTTATTTAATGAATGACTTGGCTGCATTTACTTTAAGTGCATTAAAAAACTCGAACGCCTTCGATCTCGACGCGTAATATCCTACATCGATATTTTTAAATTGCCAGTGCTCCGAATATTTAATCGCGCTCTTTTTCACAAGGGGCGGTACAGTCATTGTCAACCTATTTACCTGTTGACCAGTTATCCTGATGGGATAACGATGGTCATTTTCGACACCTTTGCGAATGGAATTTGGAATTTGCCTTCCTTTATCATACTTACTCGTAAAGTTAAAGTTAGTTCGGCGATTTACTTATTTATTCAAAATATCCTTTATCATAAAAGTCCGGATAAGCGATTCAACTGCAATTTTCTAGAGTGGACAACATTGTACGTACAATTTCATGCTTTCTTTTTTAAATTCAAATATTATCCATAAACGCGTGGAAGAGTTTTTGCGCAATTTAATTAACGTGAACGATATAGAATAATAAAATTAAGGGAATTCTAATGCGAGAAGAATAATTGTATTGCATCTTAAATTCAGAAAATTATCAGTTATGAATATTAAACGTATTATCCACAAATACACGTATAATCGCACACGAGCATGTATATATGCGTAGTCAAGGTTCAACAAATGTCATGAAAAAGTGCTTTAAAAACCTAAAGATAATAGAAAAATATGGAAGGAAAAAAGATAAAGTGAACGCAGTTATGTGTGTCGAGAAAAAAGATATATTTTTTAATTTAAAATATCGCTTATAAGGTTATGAAATAAATTACAAATATATTTTAATATCATATAATTATACTTATCTGAAATATTTTTAAATACTCTTTGGAAAAAATATGAAATTAGTTGGCACTGCGTAATCAAATTTATTATTTTAGAAAACATTTCCTATTTCCAGTGTTGAAATTAATCGTATTATTTGAACGGTGTTGGAAATCATAAATATACAAAACAAATTTAATAGGTCAAAATCAATAACAATGTGTGAACTTTCGATGAAATATTGGTGTGTGTGGCGGTGGGGATGGGGTGGCGAGAAAGAAAAGAAAAAAAAACTCCTAAGAAACTCTAAATTTGGTTACTATTGCGTGTGAAAAACATTCTACGAAAAATAACGAAGCGAATGGGTATTGTTAATGATTGTAAGTTAATTTAATTCTTAAAATATATTACGCCAACTCAGTTTCTTAAGAGGTCAGACAGTTTCTTTTAATATCATTAAGTGTAAACAAACGTGGACAAACAGTAATAAAATCATTATGGTAATAATAATTTATACTTGCTACGGTAATACTTATACTTTATATAATCAATTATCGATTGAAATATTCTTAAATGTAAATCTTTCTTTATATATCATTGTAATACCTATACACTGCAGACTGATTCGTTTCATTCGGTTTCTTTTTTTCTTTCTATTTTTATAAAGTTGACTTTGAACCAATAACAATCACGTATCTGGGAAGTTTCGAATTAAATTCGAATTAATGCTTACAAAAAAAGTTTTATTAAACCATCTGAAGATGTTGATGTGTTCATTATCATGTCGTATTTATAGTGTTAGATATACATGATACACAGTTGATGTCAATTTGTAAAATTTTACTATTTGTATTACTATTTTTATTCTTAAAATATGTCTAAGTAACTGATAAGTAAAGGAAAATAAAGTTACTGCGTATAATATCAGTTTTCATGCACAACAATCGAAATTTATTGTTTAGTAATAGTTTTTTTAATTATGAAAAGTTAATAATATATTTTGAGCGACAGTGTCAATGTACACGCTTTGTTTGTTTTTCTTCATCGAAACTTTCGATTTGCTTACTCCTTAACCTTGATACAATTAATTATGATTTAAGCGATTCGTGAACATTTGTATAAGAGTATGGATCAGTAACACTGAAATTTAAAATACTTGGAAATGTATGCTTCTATCGCGTCATCGCTTCGTTTTTAAACGAGTCTTATAAAAATATCCGCGTGTAAAGGTTAAAAACTAATTAACGAATTAATTAACAAATTACAAATTCAACGGATAATTGATGAAATCTTTATCAGCTCTAAGAAAAGACATTTCGACTGGATTTTGAAAAATTTTGAATCTTCCTTGCACGTTTGCATTAACCAATCAGAAAAGTCAAGCTTTCGATCATCTCCAAGATTCCTCGATACATATAATTTACGTACTTGAATGAGGATCTCTTCGTATTTTTAGGACCGAGGAAAAACCGAAGCGAACAATCGTACCGACGGTATTCTAGCGAATAACATTGAAGCGACAAACGACAAAGAGGAGCACAAAGGTGCGATCGTCGCTTCATACTTGCAGCTTCAGGATCTCCTCGGCGAGTTTGAGCAGCCCTGCGTCATGGATTGCAAAATCGGCGTCAGGACTTACCTCGAGTCCGAGCTCGCCAAAGCTAAGGAACGGCCTAAGGTAACGATCATCTCATTCGATTGGTAAAAGATCGTTTGCTCTCTCACCGGTTGAGATTAACATTTCAGTTTCAAGTACTTGGCCACCAAGTATCACGACCTTATCGAGAAAATAAATAACTAAACAATGGATTTTTGTAAAAACTACTACTTATTATACAATAACGACATGAAAAATTCACCAACCGCTCTGCTTGTTACAGCTGCGCAAGGACATGTACGAGAAGATGGTGCAGGTGGATCCAAGCGCGCCGAACGCCGAGGAGCGTCGACTCCAGGGTGTGACGAAGCCGAGGTACATGGTATGGCGGGAAACGATATCCAGCACAGCGACGCTTGGCTTCCGCGTCGAGGGTATGAAGCTTGTACACGGCGGTTCTTCCAAGGACTTCAAAACGACGCGGACCAAGGAACAAGTTCGTTAATTTTACATTTGTTTATTTCGACCTCTTCCCTACCTCTAACGTTATCAAAGATAATAATATTTTAAGCAGTGGACTTTCGAAATGCCAATAAACGAATTTCCAGAGTTTTGCAGTTTTTTACTCAAAACAATATTCTTTACAAACTCGATATAAAATATTCAATTCTACTTGTCGGTAGAGAACAATTAGTCCATTCATCGTGATTACGGCATCCGATATAATCAAGAGTAATTTAGAAAGCTGCGATTAATTGACTTTATTTCAGCTTTAGTCAGACTGAAAATTTCACTGATCGATAGTCCGCTGGTTAAATTAAAAGAATTAATTTACACGTACGCAACGAAACTTCAATTGTCCTTACGCTAAAACGCTCTGTTATGTAAAAGTCAATCAGCATTCGATTCAATTGTTTCACTACACAAGTTCTTTCGTTTTCCTGTAAAATTGACTCGATAGATGAAATTGTTTCCATTTAGCTCTTTGCAATCGAATGTAAATCTCGATTAATACGAGTATTGAGATTTAATATGAAAGAATTTAACCTTTGATACATATTGCATTAAATATCGATTACGCTTGAAAGACTGATATTTGCAAGTAAACGGATGCCCATTTGAGCCTACAACTTCTTATTTTTAACTTGATTTCATTACAATCGGAAAAACTTGGACAGTTAATGTATTGGAAGTATTCTTCGTAAAGGTTTGCAATTTATTTAATCAATATCCACGTGCAATAATCTTCAAGCAGTGAAATACTAATGTGATCGATTTTTTCCTACACATTCGAAAGAGATTTCCATCGTTAAGAACGTATTAATTTGATTTTCTAATGAAAAATCTTGGTTTCCAGGTAATGGAGGCGCTGCAACGCTTCGTGGAGGGCTATCCACATGCGATTCCAAAGTATCTCCAGCGACTGAAGACGATCCGCGCGAGCCTCAAGGTCTCTCCGTTTTTCGCGTCGCACGAGGTCGTGGGTTCGTCGTTGCTTTTTGTCCACGACGCGAAGAACGCGGGCATCTGGATGATCGACTTCGCGAAAACGCTGCCGTTGCCGCAACATCTGCCGCGCATCAGGCATGACGCTGACTGGCAGGTCGGCAACCACGAGGACGGATACCTCATCGGGGTCAACAATCTCATCGACATCTTCGAGGAGATCAAGGAATGGGGGCCTGACGCCCAGTGACTGCTTCTTCCTACGTATCGCGAAGGATGCTTAATTGAATTCGAATTTTTTTTTTTAGAACGCGAGATACTCGAATACGGTCAGGTACAGTCTTATTGAAAAACTGCAGGAGTCGCTCGTACACGGAAGGAGATTTTTTTTATTTTGTCGGCGCTTGTATCGAGGCTGACGATGCACTATCCGGTTTTATACTTTCCTTATTTCCGACGCTTTCTCAACTCTAGATGGTGAAAGTGAAAAATGATGAGTCAAACTGCCTTAATATGTAATATAAATTCACTTTATTTTTCTGTTATTCATTTCGCGTTTTCGTCGTTCGATGTCGTACAAACGACTCGTTACTTGCCTTCCCGCGACAAAATCCGCATTACAATCCATAAACGTAATTAATTTAAGCAGACTTTACTACTGTGGATTTAATCAAACGCCTATTATCTTGAGATTGATATTTGATAATTTGATTGAACTTACGAGTCAAAGATGAACTACCTGGGATTTCTAATTTATCGTTAGACGCAAAAATTTGCCCGAACACTATTAGTTTTAAATTCACGTATAGGGTCGCTTTAATACATATTTATTTGAATTCATTATATTTCCTTTCAGTATGGAATTAATCGATTGTATTTACATGAGAGACAAATTTAATAAGAGCCTGCTGTGTGAGATTGCACGTATGTGTGTACGTATGCATGTGTTATGTATAAACAAACATAAGGTAAAAGAAGTACTGGTAGACGAATACTGAGTCCTAGTATTTGAATACCTACATAATTAATTGTATATTTTATTTAGAATCATGATTAATGTATGAAATGAAACAAATTATAATAATTGGGCAAATAAGCTATTACGTTTAAGTTGCCTGAGGTCGAGACACCTTTCATTACTAGTATTTTTACCTTGTACATGTTGTAAGTTTTTACGAGCGTAGCGAGAAATTATAATTTTGTTGCGAATGATCGATTGCTTAGAATTCAGGTATATCAACAAGCTGAGAATATTAATAACAAATTTTATTTAAAATTAAAATATTGTCTCGCTCGATAAAAGGGCTTGTTTTGATACTTGTCTCGAACAATAATTTATTTACACGAAAAAAGATAAAATGAAATAAAAAAGAAAATAAAAAGAATTAAAATTATTTTTTTTAACTGCCATTATTGCGGAAACTCAAATATCACGATTAACCATTCACGTAATTTCATCGTAAAATAACTACGACGGTTAATTTTAGTATTTGATTTTCTCTCTCTCTCTCTCTCTCTCTCTCGATCGCTTATAAACTTTTTAATATAGAAAAACTGCTTCATCGAATTATAGTAATTTCTACGAGAAATAATTTATATGCATAAAAGATATTATAACCTAGGAGTAGAGAAACAATTAATTCAATAAAATCGATTACTCACTACGCTTGTAACGAATAATTTTAGAAAAGCTATTTTGCTTGCTAATTTTATCTATTAATTTATTCGTAATGACGTTACAAAAGTATTTTTTGGTGCTCATGTATGGCGGTAATTCGTGATAGGTACAGTGCTTATCAATCTTCGAGATTGGTTTCTTTACTAAAATCGAAACTAAAAAAGAAACAAAGAAAATAAACAAAGTGTAATGTTCAGAGACGACGAAGATTGAAGCGCACTTATTGCAATTACTAAACAAAACATACCAAAGACACGACAGCGATGTTATTTTCGTAGCTGTTTCGAGAGTGAAAGTATAGATGATTTTTAGCTTAACGAAGGAAGTTTTTATAGGATTAAGAAGTTTCAAATTAATTTAAATAACGAATTTATCGAAAGTAACTTTTTATTTATGTATATGAATTAGAAATATTGCAGCATCCCCTCAAATGTGAGTGCCTTTGTATTTAAATTGTATTTCTCACAGTTTATATGTACTCAAGAGCATCTGTAAATAGTCGCATATTTTTAAATGAGCATTTTTTCATCATTCACACTGTCGATAAACTATTATTTAAATCGTTGCTATTATCGAGGTTACAAGAATTTTACAAGAACTATAAGTAATAAATAAGTGTAAAAGAGAAAAGTGGGTTTCGTCACTGCAAAACATTATCTTCTTTTTTATACGATTAGTCAAATAAATAAATGCGTAATTAAATTTTCTATACAATGAGTGTTCGTTCGATAGGCTAAAAATAATTTAAACGAAATAAAAATTTATTTACATATATTTTTGACGAATAAAAACACAGATATTTAATGTATTAAAAGTATCAAATGTGGATTCGCTGATAAAAATCTGCCGTTACGTTTACATTTACCTTTCTTCAAATATCCTGCTACATCGCTAAATGCTTTGAAAATTCACAACAGTCGTATTTTTTATTATCTTTTTACCATTTACAAAAAATGTTTCGTTAATAAAAAAATTAAACGATCTTTATCATGTACAGAAGGGTGCTTTTTTAATTTCTTTGAAATTTTATACACGAAACGAGGTTCTGAGAAAACATCGGTACAAATATTTCTTTGAAATTGAAACTATCCATTATAACATTTTATTCATACAAATAATTATTAACACTGTTCGATCTCGATATTCTCAAGATCTATACGTATATACTTAATTATACAGAGAAACCACGCGCACTTTCATGTATGCGTTCGTTCACTTTCACAAAGTTTTCATCGTTGCAATCACACACCAACACTGCACACTTTTTTGAAAAATAAAAATAAAAAAAAAATAAAATAAAATAAGTGCAGTTGTTCATCGATTAGTACTCAGCCCGAGAAATCTATGTACACTGAAAACTTTATTGTTAATGCTGACGAAGTATTTTGTCACAGTTTTGGTATAAATTATTATTAAGTGAAATTTTTTAAAAAATCATAAATGATGGTAACACTTTGTAGTAATGAAAAAAGACTTTATCTGTTTTAATTGCTTATGATTTGCAATGAATTTCAATAAGTGGTGAATTCTTTTGAATTTATTCTTATAAATCTAAAATTGTTAATAACTTGTTTCATACATTTGGAGATTTGGGTCCTAAAAATCTCGCCTTTATTCATGAATCGTTATAACTTTCTACATATGTACATATTATTCTTTTTATAACTATTTATGATACTTAATTTAGACTTTATAATTTAATATACTATTCTTATAAATAACGTTTTACTTGTTTTAATTAAAACAAATCGACAGTAACTTTAAAATATTTTGCTACGTAATCTATGTTGTATCTCCTTTAAAAAGATACCATTTTTAATGTCTCAAAAGAACTTTCATTTGACATTTTTCTAAGTGTTTTATTTCAATATTATATATTTTTGAAAAGTTATAAAATTTTAATTAGAATTATCTTAACATGTTCGGATATAATAATAGTAAGGGTTACATCTTTATTTATTCAAAATAACAAGATTCTTCGAGATTTCGAGGATCCATAAATGTATACATCACAGTAGAGCATAAAACGATTTCCTTTTAGTACTTAATTGAAAATATACACAGAGAAAAATATTTATTCAATTTAACTACTTGTTACTAATTTTAATATTCATTTTAATGAAGAGACCCTTACTATTAAACAAAGCTAGAATGACTATGTATAAAGTAACTTACACTAAGCGTATTGTCAGTCCCTACAAAATGGTTAGTCAATTGAATAATAGGTCCTTTAGTACACAATTCCTGATTTAATGACAAAATCGTTTTTACAATGCCTGGAGTGTCACCGCGTGAACGGCTTAGCAATCGCCTTTGCAAAGGAGAACAAAACACAAGCGTGAGTCAAAATCTCGGCTTCGTCACTTTTCACCACAAGATGATAAACACTTCGCCAGCAACCGTAACAAAATAAAAAGAATATAATTTTCCCCACAAAAACATTAGTCCATCATCACTGTGATCCACCGAAGGAGTTGTTCCTCGCGTTCTGTATTTGCTGCTGGGCATTTTGCTGCTGCTGCTGCTGCTGCTGCTGCTGTTGCTGCTGCTGTTGCTGCTGCTGCACAACGACGTTCGACTGGCCCGTTTGTCCTATGGTCGTGGGTGCGAGAACCCTCGCGTATACCGCAGCCCCTGTCGTCTTTAAACCCGCGGGTGTTGGTATGACCTTGAGTCCATGCAGGGTCTTGATGTTGAGCAGCTGACTGGGCAATATGATCGGCTGTTGCTGCTGTTGCTGTTGCTGCAGCCCAGCCTGGCCTACGCTCGTAGTCTGTTTACCGAGGACGACGTTGCCACCAGGACCCACATTCACACCCACGCTCTTACCGCCGGCGCTGCTCGCGAGAACGATGGGCTTACCCGCGAGTTGCGCCGTCACCATGCGCACCGTCTGCTGGGTACCACCTTGTTGCTGGGCCTGGGCTGACTGCGAGCTCACGATTATTTTTTGTTGACCCGAGCCTGTCTGAGCCTGCGTCACAACCTGAAAGCGTTTTTATTCGTAGTTTCGCGTCTTTGCCAAGGAGAGCAGAAAAACAAAACAGCATTGTTCAAGAATTTTCAATACAATTCGTCATTTTTTTCATATTTTGTTTAGGTAATGAAAAATTCAACATAGAATGTTAATACGATGTCATTCTCGGGAAGCTATCTCGAGTTTCAAGGGCAAGAACCTTATAATTAAAAGACTTATGATTACACAATACGATGAATCGGCATACCTGGTACTGAGTTTGTATAACCTTATTGCCCTGGCGAGCGAGTTGATTTGCGTGTGCAGCCGTAGTCGTGAGCTTTAGTCCCTTTTGAGCCAAGAGGCTCTCCACGGAAATAAGCTGTCCTGTGCCAGCGCTCGTGAGTACCTTGGCGAGAACTTTCTGCTGCTGCTGCTGCTGTTGTTGCTGCTGCTGTTGCTGCTGCTGTTGCTGAGGCGACTGTTGTATCTGCACCGCGATTGGCTTGCCGCCTATTTGCGCTATTATCCTCTGCATACCCGAACTCTGTAGACTCTGCTGCTGCTGCTGCTGCTGCTGCTGTTGCTGTTGTTGCTGTTGCTGCTGTTGCTGCTGAGCCGTGCCGACGACGCGCTGCTGGACTTGGGTCTGGCTCTGCTGGCCCTGTTGACCCTGGGTCTGAGAGACCGAGGCTGAAGGCGATTGCTTAATGAAGATCGTCTGCCCTTGTAGACCGTGACCCGTCAGCAGAGACTTTATTTGTCCAGAACTCACTGTAAATTACTTCCTGTTAGTTGAGCTTGCATTTGTGCAATGAATATTTTAATAGCAATAAAATATTGCTATTAAAAAATACCTGCTGAAAAAATCCTTTCTATCCAAACAATGGCATCGAAATTTTTTTAAGTGAAATATCATGAGCAATTCCGCAGTGTCACTATAATTAGCAAAGTCTGTACCCTCGGACAAACGTCGTTAATATACTCTTAATTGAATAAAGAATGTTTTATCTTGCTAACGTATAAAAATTTGAATTATGCATATAATTCCACGCTGAAGAATTTCATGATTGTAAAATATTAAGGATCTCGGTATTCGAAAGTGTAAGTATAAGTATTGACATTTAGCGTATGAATTTCTCAGTCACTCGAAGGTTGATTAAACAATAAGAAAATACAAATGCGATTTTGATTACGGATTAAAGCGAAAGGATGAAAATAACTACTTTCCAATTGAACAAAAAAACAATAAAATTTCGCGATCCACAGACCTAATTTGATCTGCGAAGCTAGTAACGTCTTTCCGGGAAGAACGTGCTGCTGTTGCTGCGTCTGTTGCTGCTTGAGATTCGACGTCTGGAGTACGCTCTTGCCCGCTTGCGTGTTTAGCACAGTCTGCTGTTGTTGCTGTTGCTGTTGCTGCTGTTGAGCCTGACTCTGTATAACCTTGGCGGCGCCGGGGAATATCGTGGCAACGCTCGTGGCCGAGGTCCCGGTCGGCTGGGCTGACTGGAGTACCGAGTGTCCGGACAAGCGGATCGTCTGCAGACCCGCCGAGGTCGACACTTGGATCTGGTGGTGCGGGAAGTGCTGCTGGTTCGACTGAAGTAAGCTCTGGGCATTGCTCGACTTTACCACTGCTACAGGTTTCATGCTCATGTTGCCCGTCACCTTCTTTGCGGCTGATGGGCTCGAGAGGGACGAGGTTAAATTGCTCATGCTGGTCATACTACTAAGTTCTGGGCACGTGAAATGGAAACTTTTGATTAGCTTTCCAACGATGAATGAAAAATCACGTAAAATTGCTGATTTATAACTAAATTATTGTACATTTTTCATATTATATTTCGATAAAGTGCTTCAACATGTCACAGCTAAAAGCTAAAATTTTCAAGTAAGGGTATCGAAAATTTCGTACGTATTAATTTTTAAAAATGGTATAACACGTAGTACGACTTTTAAATATTATACTTTATAAATTTTAGAATAAAAGCGATTAACATTAAAAATGTACTTTTGATAGCCAACTTAACTTAAATGAAAATATGTCTTAAAGATTATTTAATCATTTTTCATAGATTTCGTAGATTACGTACTTCAAGATTAATGAGAGAAATCTAATAACTAGTGAAATTTAATGACACAAGGCATTTAAAATAAATAATATGTATTTTGGAGCAACGGATATTTAATTATAAAAGTGATAAATTGAGCTTTGAGATAGCAAACGATATTTAGATCAAATGAAATATAATATTTGTGATGACACAGCTATACTCGTTTTTATGAACGTAAAGAAAGTATTTCAGTTTATGCTTCATTATTATTGTAAGTTTGTAATTCGCGAATAAAAATTATTCTACAATCAATAACCAGGAAAAGAGAATTATGAAATTAAAAAGTACCATCTACATATTAAAACAAAACTTATCATTGATAATACATTTTACAGGTATTAAGTGAAATTCTAATTGATTTCTTCTTTAATCCAATCAAAAATATTGCAATTAATCCAACAGTCATGTTACATCAGATTTCAAACGAATACGCTGAGCTCGATCTCACCGAAATCGGCTCCAAACAAAGCATTCATAATCGAGAAGTTAAAAAAGCAGGACAAAATAAAGAAAGTGCCAACGTATCGTACCCCTAGCTGAGCTAATGGTCAGTTGTGCCTTAGGTTCGATCGCGGTGGTGATGACGTTGACGGGGCAATCTTTCTCGGCGATCGAAATCGTGTTCATAGTCAGTGTTGTAGCCGAGGAAGGTAATAGCGAAGAGCCGCTGACCGTGGAGATGCTACTCGTCGCCGGGGTAGGTACATTCGTCGGTGTACCACTGCTGATTGGCACGTTTATGCTCATCGGCACCGAGGATGTTGGTGTTGCAACGACGTGACCCAGCGAGGACTGTTGCTGCTGTTGCTGCTGCTGTTGTTGTACGACGGCAGCCAACTGATCGGATGTGGAAACAGACTGATCGACCGCGGTAATGATTTTCTCGTCCAGTTTCTTCGGAAGCTCCTTTCTGCGAATAATAAAAGAAGGCAACTTATTAGATTAATTTTCGGCTCGATTAATTTTCTTTTATTTATCTAGAACAGTACAACTGCTCTAAGATTTGATTCGTGTTGACCAATAATAAATAATAAAAATCTAATTAAAAAATAATATTTCGTTTTACTTCGAAATAAAATTTACTTATCGTTCGTGATTAATTAATATAACAGTATACAGCATTCAAAGTGAATATTATCTTGGTATCGTTCAACTTGTTTGATAAAAAGTTTGAGTTTTATATAAATCAAAATATATATGATGTTTACGTATTATTAAAATTTGAGTACAATACATTATGACTACACACATATATATACAATATAACGTAACTAAATTTAAGTTAATGCTATCAGAATAAATGAATATTAAATGAAATAAGTTTTTGAATAGAAACGATTTATTTTCTATTACTAATTTCTATACTTAATTAATTTACCTGTGCATGTGGATTAACTTTATTCTAATGATGTTCTATGAGATTAAATAATATATTATAAAATTAACGGATAATAATTTAAAAAGTCCATACCTTGTAAGACTAGGTGTTGTTTGTACTGCAATTTTCTTGTCTTTTTTCAGTGTTGCTTCCTTCACAATAGTTGTAATTTGTTCCTTTACACTTACAATTTTATGCGTAGATTGCATTGCCTTACTTCTCGAAGCTCCACTTGAACTTTTCTTATTTTTAGGTACACCTTGCAGTTGTTGATGATACATTTCTTTAAAGAGAAAACTCATATCAACAAATATATTTATAAACTATAATTTAAAAATTAATTGATATTCATGATATAAGAAAGTCACTAGTGTCTACTGTAGAAATATTATTTACGAATTAATAATGTATCAAGTGTTCAAAACACAATGCAAGTTTAATTCAAAATAATATTTCTGACTTATATACATGGTTTATATTTTAATTTTTAAATTGATTATAGCATGAACATTCATCTATATTTGATATAGACATATAATGATTAAATATTTTAGTTGGTTAATGGATTAAAACGTATGTTGCTATTTATGGATTTGAATTTTCATAATACGTTGTTTTCGCATAATTCGTGATCTGAAAAATATATGTAGCAGTTGCAAACGATTAATCTTGTGGAAATACGTACGTAGTAATACATTTATTTAAAAGAAATTAATAAAGTTTAACCACCTTTAGAAAGCTACTTATTCTTTAATATTTAATTACGTATATGATAATATGCCCACACACACATTTATATATTAAAATTGAACTTTGAGAGACTAATTTTTTAATAATATATGTTTATGCTGTTCACAATTAACCAATACTTATGCTCTAATTTAAATACGTAAAATATTATGTACAATGTTAAAGTACGTTTAGCACAAATTCTAAAATAAATTCATTCTATAATGAGATGTATGTTCAGAACGTATCTACTAATAATCGAAATTTTTAATTCTCTGCACTAATAATATGTATATATGTACTTTTTAACTTTAATCACTAATCTGGATGCAGCTTGATCTAAAAACCATAATAAAAATATTAAAATGTTATACAATCATTTGCAAACTTGATCGATGAATATTTAAGTAATAGCAATATTTTGATGCCAGATTATACATTTAAGAATTTTTACAATAAATAACAGCAAACAATATTAAAATTTGAGTCTGTTGGCCTCTTACCGAACTCCGACTCAGATCGAGCTCGATGCAAATAAAGCCATTCCTTCCTCTTCGGATAATATCGGACACATGGATCGTTTTCATAATGAAGCCTATCGAGAGCTCCAGAAACGACCGAGTTCAAGTTGCCTTCCTTGTCATTATTGAAGATGTCCTCCTGAATGTACTGCGAATCCTTGAGTAGCTGACAAATGTCAGCGCGCGTGCCCTCGCCATTTGGAAGCCTTGCGGTCGCGTCCCGCACGAGCGCCAGGATTGTTACGAAATTTGGCCGGTCGGGAACAAGAAGTGAATGTCCACGTGCTTTCGTAAGCCCTGAACCTGAATTAGCAGCCAATTCACATTTTAACCAATTCGATACGATAATCGGTACGATTGAAACTTTCAGTATTCATGCAAAAAGGAAATAACATTAATGTAAAGCTAGCATTTAAATGCTAGCTTTCTGTCTAGCCATCGGGAACAAATAATAAATTTCGATAGAGTTCTGTCAGTTGCTAATTATACTTAACTAATTATAAACGAGTCTAAATAAACGTATACTATTAATTCTTTTATAGGCTTTATAAGAAAATATAAGCTCTATAAATATCTATAAATATCACGCGTAATTTTGATTACTAACCTAAGCAATCCTCTCACTAAGTCATCAATTTGAAATACTCGCCTGCATTGTGCTGGTAGATGCCCTTGACTGGACCGACTACGGACGCGTAACCGTGCATCCTGTAGGTGAAGGCCTTGTGAGGGGCCGCGTAACGCATACGCTCTTGTCTGCGGAACTCCTCGCGCTCTTCGAGTGTCGAAGGTCTCACCTTCCAGTCTGTGGGCCAAAGGGCCTTAGGAGGCTCCCACTCGGGCAGGGAACTTACCGCTACTCCGTCGGTCGTGAGACCATCCGCCGGGAGAGCCGCATCCGTAGATACGGTCATCACCTCAAGGTTGTTTACGTTCGCGACACTCAACTGCTGCTGTGATTGCTGGGGCTGTTGGGACTGTTGGGACTGTTGCTTCTGGGAAATCGAGGACATCGGTGTCGGTGGCTTCGGCGGTACCAGTGAGTCTCTAAAGAGATAAGCCATTTTTTAAATTATTTCAGTTGTTCAGAGTAATACAGGAATATTTTAATAAATCGCAACACAGGATTATATAAAATTAATCGTAATATTTTTTAGTTAAATAAATTCTAAATCAAATTATTATCCACTGAAAAAGAATTTTTTTCCTCTACATAATAAAAGATAATCGTTCTTAGATGAATGTATCATAAAATTGGATTAATATTTAAGTTGTTAAATATATTAATTGAATGGTGTATACCTTCCTTATTATAATTTCTACTTTGTTCTAATATTTCGTGTTTAGTTTTATAACGATGAAAAACACATCGTACTTAATAATTATCCAAATACTTTTCACGTACTTATAATTTGTTTCTTACTTGTAAAGCAAAAATTTGGTGCATAGCATTGATAAACGAGAATCTGAATCTCTTCCGGCGCCAATCCATGCATAAATTCCACGTCCTTTATTTTCAAGATAGGGTACAAGTTCATGATCTCCATCTAGAAGTTGATCCTGTGGATAAACTAACTCTCCAGCAAGGAAACCTAAGGCTAGTGGTACTAAAGCTGGCCATGAAGACACTAAGGAATACCTATTAAAAAATTATGAAAAATAATTAAATGCCTTTTCTCTAAATAACATAACATTTAATATACAAAAAGTTTAATTCATATTTTTGTTTATTGTTAAATGACCATTGTAACTAACATCGTGTTGTATAGAATATTTCAATGAAATTGAATAAAAATGACAATATTAATTTTTAATGTATAAATTACCAATCGTTTAAAGGGGAGATTGGATTGTCCTGCCATAATATAACAGCATCTTTCATTTCTGTTCGATTCATGCGGTATTCTCCTTTCGATAAGAAAGCATCTCTTATTAACGAGAAGAAACACGAATGAGTTTCTTGCATAAGTTCATCACCGTTCATTACAATATCTTCCACAATGGAATCTGCCATTTCTTTTTCTGGTATAGTGATGACATTGTCGCCTTCGCATCTGAAATAAAATTAATAATATCAAGGTTATCATAGAAAATATTAAATGGATCATTTTTTTTTTAAATAAAGCTAATTAATTAAATAATGAACTATAACAATATAAACATAATTACGAAGAAATGGTTATTGTAAGCATTGTATACAATTACAATCAGATTATTAAATTAATCAATTTTAAAAATCTATTGACAAAGTGCGCTTGCGTTTCTCCGTGAAAAATTTTTTATTCTACATAAAATGCAACGAAATTTCTCAGTAAGTGTTAATTCCGACACGTTTGCAAAATGTCAGTTAATAAAAACCCATATAATTATCAAAAATATTGATTTGCAATAAGTTATTTTAAACTATGCGCAAAAATCGATATTCTTCATTTAAATAAATTCTACAAATGTGAATTTGAACAAGAAATTGGATTCATTACTTTGATAAATAAATATTATATTTTTAAATATAGATTTCTTTACTTGAATAAATAACTGACTTGTTAGAAAACAAAAAACAAATTTTGTCCAGAAATTGAATAAATGTATTGTAGTAGTCCAAAATTTATATACTACCAATAGGCTTAGTAGTAAAAATCAATCGCATATACTTTTAAGAGGAAAAGTTCTCTTAAAAAACAAGAACATGCGAGCATAAAGGCACACAACTCACTTTACATCTCCGAGAATGTCTATACCATCGTCCAACTGAATCGGCAATTGCATCATGTCAATGCTGTCGAGATCGAGCTCTTTCTTATCTATCTCCTCTTCTACCTCCATTGATATCGGTACCGAAACCGGAATTTCCTCGCTAACAATTATATTATTTTCAACCTTGATATCAGGATCGTAATCCAAGTCTTCGATTTCCTCTTTGATCTCTGCTGTGGATACTGGTGAGGACATTTCATTATGAACAGACTCTGGATCGCTACAAAAACAATTCATTTTTAATTAATTTTATTATATAATAATATAATAAATTTCATAT
This sequence comes from Wiebesia pumilae, assembly GCA_018907045.1. Lineage (NCBI taxonomy): Eukaryota > Metazoa > Arthropoda > Insecta > Hymenoptera > Agaonidae > Wiebesia > Wiebesia pumilae. The sequence continues at coordinate 2,130,129 of JACCHZ010000121.1, forward strand.
CTTTGTGAAAGTAACAAAATTAATTAGTTTTCTTATTGCTCATTTTATTACATCCTCTGAAATATGTGCTAAAATTAAGAAGTGACAAATTTGAGCTTTAACGTAATGTTTCAAAAGTCCAATAAAACAAGGAAATCCTTACTCATCCATAATCGTTGGTGGTGGTTGTGCAGCGGGTGGCTCGATTTCGTACTTTTGCTCCATGGTCTCGATGGGCTCGTGCTTGACTATGTGCTCTGCTGCTAGGAGACACGCAGGAGGTTTTTTATCGGGCTGCTCGATGACGCTGTGCTTAAGCTCGTCCGCGCTGTGGATCGAATAGTCGCCGCTCGTGTGACTATTTGTGTCGCTCTCCAGTTTCACCGGTGTCGTGCTTGATTTTATTGGCGTCGACTGTTGTTGCTGATACTGTTGTTGATATTGCTGCTGAAGCTGCTGCTGTTGCTGCTCCATTTTGATACGTTTCTTCGTGGCGGGGATACGTGGTGAAATCGTCAGCTTGTGCTTCTGGCCGAGTTGCGCTCGTTGCATCAAGTCCGATAACGCGATCCCTTGCGTATTAAGCTCTGGATGTGTCTGCGAATGCGAGGAATAATCATCATTTTCAACTGCAGCGTTATATTTATAAACGTATTAAATATTTAGTACGTATTAAAACTCTTATTCCAAATTAATGTAAAACTAATAGGTACGTACAATGTTGCAAACTCTCTTCGTTCATTTAATGTAATTTTAGTATTTATAATACATTTAAATTCATTATGGTGAACATTTTATTATATTATAAATATAGATATTTAAAAACGAAAACGAGTATTTGTTATTTTTTGCTTGGGTTATTAATAAAAGTTATTCCTTAAGCTTAGAATGTAAATTTCTATCTAAAATGGTAATTAATACTAGGTGCTGCAAATTTGGTATTGTTTCATTTTTCAATTGTTATTAAGAATTTAATAACTTATAAAACGAATAATTATTACAATAAATAACGAGATACATATATTTCTTAAATGGACACATCTTATTGAAAAATTTTAATAAATAAATAAATAAAACAAATTTTTAAAAAATTGTGCTCCTCTACTCTCAGTTTTATTATTACGAAATTTCACAAAATATTTCAATTAATGTTCAATTATTAATTATAATGCATTTTCTTGATTGTAAAAAAAAAGGCAAAACCGGTTTCTTATAAAACCCAAACTGTTCCCAAGAATTTTTAATACAATTAACAATAGTATTGACTCCATTAATTGATTTAAGTACATAACTAAAGTACAAAATTAACCTTTTTAAAAACTCATAACTACAAAATAAAGCATCGTTCTTGAAAACGAAAATACACGCAACAGTTGCTATCATGACTAATAAAGACAATAAAATGAAGGTCGTGTCTTACATCTCTTCGCGTTCTTCGTTTCTTATGCGCGATCAGCATTGCCCTATAGGACTCCTCGCTTGGCTCTGATCTTAAATTAATCATTGCTAGACTCGTCCCAACACCTACTCCTCCACATTCGGTTCCAACCCTCTGCAGTGTGGAGTACACAGGCCTTATCGCGTCATCTTCGGGCCTGGAAAAATATGCAAGAGAGTAAGCATGGCACAAAATTTATTGTTTGCTTCGTCTATATCAAGATTTTCACGAGAAATAGTTGTTATATCAAAGTTTAAGGTACAGCAGCTTATTTCAGAATTTTTAGCTGATACAGTTTCCCTAGGAAGGTGCATTATTTTTAATAAAAAAAAGAAAAAGATAAAATTTCCGTTTATAAGCAACTTCTGAATATTTAAAACAAAATTTAACTTTTCAAATTGGAGAAAGATTGAAAGTGCACGATTCAAGTTCATCCAAAGTACTATTTTACTGACTTTACTGTCGAGTTGTCTAATCGAATTTAATATGTATTTACTAAAATACGTGGGCTTAGATTCAGATATTAAATATCTGAATATGGTCAACTTTCATCATAACTGTATTCAACTTTCTTAAAAAAATTATTATTATTCTAATTATTCTAATTATTAAATGTTATAAATATATTTATTTTTCACTTAAATATATTCTTTCGATGATTTCTGTTCTTTTATTGCATTCAATATTCTAAAATTGATTATCAAAAATAATATTTAAAATTTTATTATCATTATTGAAGTAACTTTTTGATAAATTTTTATGAAAATAGAATTTAATTAAGTAAGTTTTAAGAAATAGATTGTAACAACTTTTAAAATTATTATTCGACTTGGAAAAATAGTGTCAATATTACAAGAACATTACAAATTCATAACAATTTTTAATTATTTTTACACTTATAATATATATGAGATGCATTTTTGAACATTATCTAATTTTGAAATGAAAATAAAAAATATTCAATACTTATGAAATAATAACTTCAATATCGTTCAAAGGTGTTGTAAGTTGACATTTTATGTCTTAATATTCAAGGATATCAGATTTACGCATTCTATTAAGTAATAAAAGTGATGTCATTTCATAAATACTTGTATTTATATCAGTATGTAATAATTGAGAAACATTGAAGTGCTTAATAAAATTTATTTTTGATCTGTTATTTCAGCGCTTCTAAATTTATTTGTTAAATAAAATAAAATTTTGCTCGATCATTGTATCAATGATCACTTTTGAAAAATGATTTAAAATGATAATAAAATTTAATATATAGCACTTAATTAAGAAAAAATGAAGATAATTTTTGTGCAATTACTAAAATATGCAAATCATGTTCAGATATATTGATTTTATATTATATTATTTGGGTGTGAAAATTGGGAACTCACGTGAGATGCATCGCTCTCGTCGGCAAAAGGAGCTGTTGCTGTTGCTGTTGTTGTAGCTGTTGTTGCTGCTGCTGCTGCGCAACCTGAGCGGCCCGCTTCTTTCTGCGTTGCTGTTGTAGAAGTTGAAGCTGTTGTTGGAGTTTACCACCTGTGCTCGCCTGCGCCGGGGTCATGAGACAACTACTACTGCCATCTTCGTCATCAGATTGAGAATCCGAGGCCGTAAAGCGAGAGGTCGTGCCTAGTTCGGCGTTTATCGCGTTTAGTTCCTCTGTGTAGCGCAATTGCGTTCGTTCCTCCACTACAACATAAAAAACATATCGTTCTATTAAGAATACAAATTTTCTCTTACATTCTGGTAAGAGATGACAGATACTTTTTTCTTTTCAACCTTACCGGAATAACTTCTCTAAGAGTATTTTTTACTTCATAGAAGAATTTACTTCACTGTTTACTCCAATATATATAAAATTTGAAGAGTTAAATCTTTTAATACAACTGTCTAATTTTATACTTTTAAATACGCAATGTGCAAATAACTGATACAATATTATTGATTTAAAAATCGATAAAGTAAGTACTGTTAGGAAATATAAAATTTAAGAAACCAAGGCATAATTTGTTTTGATACTTTTATGCTGGTATTGAAATACCAATAAGAATTCCTGCTTTGCATGTACAATTTTTTATAAATATTACGTAGTTAACAGATATATAAAAACGTAAATTTCTATAGTTACTTAAAATTATAAATAATGTAATACTGTTTGATGATAATAATTAATTTATATTAAAAATATTATTTTATGATGGAAGGCTTATTTTTTAATAATCACCTAATGCAGGTTTTGGTTTTCTCCATTGTAACTTTGATATCGTTCTATGCGATGGTTGACTAAAGCCTTGTTTGTATGCATTTGATAATAAACTTTCTCTTGACTTAAGAAGTTGACCTGCAAGTTCATAGGTTCGCTTCCGTTCTTCAAACAAAAGTTTTCTTTTTTGAGCTTTTTTAACTAGAGTACGCATTCGTTTAATGTCAGGTCTGAAGTGTCCAGCAGAAAGATGCTTGTGAAAATCATCTATTGGAGTAACGCCAAATCTAAAATAATAAATAAATCGAGAATGTAAGTAAATTTTTCATTTTAGCGCTTCAATAAAGTAATAAAGAATACGACACTTTTTAGCAATAATCAAGTCTAATTGAAGGCTTTAGATTTTTCCCAAAACTTATTTTACATAATATACAAATTATGTACTTAACTGACCTATGAGTTTCTCTCTGAAAAAGCATATCCAGAGTTTTATCCAACTCAGCCTCGATATTGCAATCTTTTGGAAATGTTGGTAAGTAACTGTACAAGGACTCTTTTTGACTTTCACTCAAGCATTCATCCCAGAATCTTGGATAATCAAGCATTTCCTTAAAAATAGATGTATGTTCACAAAGATCTTGAGGAAGCTTAACTTTTGTTCCACCAGCCATACATGTTTCCCACCTCTAAATATAAAACATGAAAATAAAATCTTATGATATATACATCTTAACTAACTAATATTATTTTTAGCACTTGCCTCCTCTGGATGTTCGCTCGTGTCATTTTCCTCTTCGTCTTCCTCCACAGAACTTTGACTGTCTGAGCTACTTGTAGCTTGTTCATCTGCACTTTCTTCACCGCTATCCGTTGTAGTACTACTGCCACTACTATTACTGCTAGTCTCTGTACCAGAGCCTTGCGATAACTCCTCATCCTCATCCTCTTCAGCTCCAGAATCACCATTAACAGAACACTCGTCAATCTTGAAGAAACGTTAATAATAACGTAATTACGCAAATAAAACAACGTATTTATAAGAAGAAAAAAAAGAAGATAATTTGAATATATTCGCTTCTACATAAGTTACATGCATTAAATGTGCGCTTTTAACATTAAATTTTCATGTTAGTGTAGGCATTAAAGCCATAGTTTTGTACTATTATATAATTTTAATTTTTTAAAATTAATATATATGAAAAAAAGCTTGGAAAGAAGCTTGGAAAATATACAGGAAGTAAATTAAGTTAAACTTCTATACATGTATACGTGTGTAAATACACATTCGTATCCATGCCTACATACGGGTATGTATGTATGGATGTAATATGGAAGAAAATATATATTCACGTGTGTATGCATGCGTGTGGCTGAAAATATATTTAAATATTATCAAAACAGTCATCAAGTCTTTATAAAAAGTACAAAAATATAAATCTATTTTGTAGAGCGTTAAACATTTGCACAAACACACGACTACTTCAAAGCTATAATTATACAATTATTTTAATCAATACAGAGTAACTCAGGTATACTTCAAAATGAAAAATATCCACATTCGCAGTTGTGAAATGGCTGTTTTTTACAATTAATGTTTACATGTGAAAGAAAACCAATGTTCTTGATCGGTCTGTAAACATTTACATAAATTTCAAAACTCGCTTATTAAGCATTTGCAGAGATGTACTAACCTAGCATACTTTCTATGAAAATTATAAAACGAAAGCCACAGACAAACGTACACTTAAAAAATAATACATTCCTAGGGTAAGATAATCGTTATTAAAACTTATAACTTGATCAGTAGCTAAAATACAGCGTGCCGTCCTAACCTCCATGACGTGGGCTCTTAGTTTTTCTCTCCTTCGACGATTAATATAACTTTAAAATCCTGGAATGAGATTAGCTAGGAAAACGGACAAAATGAAAGCTCCTCTCTTGTCTTGTATTCGAAAAGAAGCAAATCGTCCGCCGTACCCTCGTTTTTATATATATCGATCGTATTATTATATTAGGTAATCTCCGAGCAGTCTGTCACAGGGTTGCGGCGACTGCAGACGATGATAACAATTGTCCCTCTTCTCCTTACAGTGCAACGCGACGATATTGAATCGTACTCGTGGTCGGCCGCCAATAACTCGTTCCTCATGGCATCTGTGAATGTATCTCGAGTTTTTCTGCGCTCTTTAAAATACGTCCCACGATACGCGAGCAAAGGAAAGATCGGACCGCCGACGCGATCGCGCGCCGCGCGCGATTATTTATACGCAATGTACACATGTATATCTATACATATAATATAACTCGGTGTACTCTCGATCCTTACTTTACTCTTTTTTTTACGTACGTCTGTCTCTCTTGTTGCCTATCGTGGTTTTTTTACAAGAGCGAGAAAGGAAATTAGTTGCCCTTTCTTACGGTAGATGGATTACTAAAAAACGCGGAAAATTCATACACCAATAGATATTTCAACAGATCGTTATCTAAAATGTCATTGTTATCTTGATTGTTATCTCTATTAATGATGAGTAATAATGTGCAAGGACTTTTAAAAAGTCACGACTTGGTATAAAATAAGATAATGTAAATCAGTTGGTTTGTTTTTTATTTTTTTTTTTCGTAACAAAAATTGATGGGAAAATTCTATGGAAAAGTTTATTATTTTTAAACATAATATTTAAAACTTGATTCGAATTAATCGAGTTGTTTTTCATTTGTGAGGAAGTGTGTATTTGTTTATTTACGTGTAATAAATAATATAATTGTTATTACTTGCTTTTGTAATGAACAAAATGCACTTTTTAATAATTTCACTTCTAATCCGTATTTTTTGTAAATAACAGTGACAGATTCATTTTGTGCTATAATCTTTTACAGCACTTAAATATTATTTTATCAGAGATAAGTTTTCAATCGACTTAAATTGTATTTCTCTCATTTCTTTTGTGACTTCAATTACTAATTTTACTGCATTTAAATTTATAACAAGACGTACAAATTTAACGACAAAATTTGAATAAAAATATTTAATTACCTTTTTATCGAAAATAAAAAAATCTCAAATGCACCTTAAAATATATGTAGATTTAAATAAAGACAAAGTTTCATTAAAATCAATACTTATTACATCAAAATATTATACCTTTATTATTGATATAAACATTATACAATATGTTACAAGCATATGCGTATACTTATTTATATGTATGCATGCAGGTATTATATAAAAATATAAATATAAATATATATATATGTATATATATACGTGCATACATAACATATATATAATATGTATCATTTTTTCTATTCTATTTTTCGTGTAAATTACATTATTTTTAAAGCTAATACACTCTTTGTGCAGTAAAATTCGAAAAATCTTTCCAATAATACAGTCAGGTATATATCATGGGCAGATTATTACTATTTATTTCTTAAGTGTTGAATAGTATACATATACAATTGTGTTATTAGTCATAGTAGTTGTAAAAATTCTGAGAAAATTTTCACCAAGAAAACATTCATTCTCAAATGACATGAATGAAGGAAGAAAAAATTTGTATGGTTTGCAAAAAATATTTTTGCAAAAAGTTATCGTCTTTTCAAGTCTCGGTTATCTCAGTGGTCACTCCCTGGTGTATCTCAACAAGGCACGTTTGAAATATAATTCATTTACATACATGCATTCAATCTCTGGTGAACAAGTTGAAAGCAGTTATACCAGTGATTATCTTACTTGGTCATTTTAATAAAAAAAAGAGATTTTTCTTTATTTGTGTCATACTTTGTAAATATTATTTTGTTTTTATCTTTATATTTACATTCTTAGAAAATAACTCATTGTCCAGTCATTTATTCAATATATTTCGTACAATTTGCTTCATTAAATAGATAAGATGGGACGCAAAACGAACATTAATGTAGTTGCTATATTTAAAAATTGCAATATTTTATATAACATTTTTTCAATTTTCAATGCGATAAATATATTAATCAATAAATTTAAATATCACTTGTAAAATTCACGCATTAAAACGGTATTTGCTACTTTTTTCAATTTAAGAATTAGTTTTAATAAACAAAACATTTTTCTTCAAACCAAAAATTTTTTTCCTATTATAACAGTTTTCTTAAAAAGTTTAAAGAATTATTTCTTTTTCTATATTGTCTTAATAAATCATTTTTTTTTAATAGAAATATGTAATCTTTTTGTTTATAATTTTTATACTTTTCTTACATTTTCAAGGAATGAGCTAGACGCTTATAACTCGGTATGTACTGTATACTAAGCTGTAGCAATTGTAATAATTTTAAACAATTGTAGAAGAAAGTTGACATAGTTAAAGAAAAGCTCTTTGTTTTCAATTAACTAGTAAGCTCAGCTGGTTAAACGCTTTTACATTAAGAAAGAACTTATCTTCGAATCTTATCTTTTCGCTCAACGAAATCAAAGAGTCAGTGTCAATATAGAAAAATATAAAACATTAAAAATTCCTTTAGCCAAAAATCATCACAGACATATCTATTACTTTCGCCATCTTCTGAATACGACAGACACAAAAATTCTTTATCTTGTTACAATATATTGTATTAGATACATTTAAGCTATATAAATATCATAAATATACATTTACACTTATGCATTAGTGGCCTTAATGCTATGTCAACGCGAGTCTATCATCTCTCTGCGGTAGAATCGTCAATCGAAGTAATTATAGTCCAAAATTTTACAAAGGCAAATCTAGCATCCTATTTTTCTACAACTTTGATTTTTGCTATCTACTTAAACATCTTTGAAGCATTACAAGATATTGAACTAATCAATGTCTTACATAAGATAAAATGACATTTGCTAAAGAAACAACGGAACAATATCATCTAAACAAATTATTTTTAATTGCCTAAACATAAATTAACAAAGACAATTTAATTTTATTTTATTTTATCATAAATAAGCATTAATAATTTCATAAGATTGATAAAAGAAAAGTTGCTTGAGTAAATAGCAAAAATAGAATTTTCCATATTGTAGGATTTCAGTATCCACTTAAAACCAATTAAATTGTACATCATATATATATTTGTATACTCGTGAAATTTTAGTATATTCATCATATAAAATATTTTTCGGAGTATATAAGCACTTCAGTTATGAGTCATTGAGACTCCGATCCACGATTCTATTTTATAAAAAGATCCAACGACTCCCTCTTCTTTTCAACTTGTGCATGCTGTTTAAAAAAATAATAAACTGTTCATAATTTCAAACACACGAAATGCAATTTTATTTATAATTTTATTTATAATTTATACGTGCTAGTGTTGGAAAAAAACAATTATATCTTCACTGTGACACAACTCGTTATGCCAATAAAAATACTTATAGATAAGTATTTTAAAAAAGAAGATATAAATAATTTATTCATTGTTTAAAAAATATTTAAGTTATTCTTACAAATTACATTTCAGTTTCATTAAGTTTAAATTAATATAAAATACTCAAATATTCTATATTAATGACATAATAATTTTCATTTTCAAATACTTATGATACTTTTAAAAAGAATATAATCGTGTACATGAACTTATGAACAAGGCACAGGTTTATCGTACATACTAATCTACGTGCAGATAAGTTTCTACATTTTGATTATATCGTCGTATATTCGTTGACAAAATAAAAGAACTAATAAACGAATGAAAAAAAATCATAATACTGCACCTATTATTTTTATGTACATACACACCAGACTGAAACGAGTGGTGCACTCGTAGTTGAAAAAACAGTCCCTCCCTTACTTTCTCTGTATGGAAGTCATCGTGTGTTCTCGATTTCTTTTTTCTTACGTAATAATTATCAGAAGTCGATTTTATTTTTTAAACATTGATTGAATATTAAACATATAAAACTAATTAATTAGCGCTATCATTATATTAAGAGTATGAACAGTAATGTTTATAAACAGTAGCGAAAAAGGTTTAAACAAAGAGAGAGAGAGAGAGAGAGAGAGAGAGAGAGAGAGAGAGAGAGAGAAGTAAAATCGAAATCTGTTCCACACGTTATGGATTCACGACTTGGTTAACTTCGTGCGATTAGCAGCGACTGTTGCTAAACAAGCCAGAGCTTCGAGATCTGGCGATGCACACCATGCTGCAAAAAATTAATGTTTTTAATAAAATATTAAGAAAACATAAATAAAGATTACGTGAAAAAAAATTACGATAAATTCTGAAATTTTTTTAATTCTTATTAAAAAAAACTTCATTAAACATTTAGAAAATATCAATAAATTTTCCAAACCAACAGCAATATGACAGTCATATTTTTTTTTTGACACATTTTTTCATTTATTAAGAATTAATATTTCTTTCAGACTTACATATAAAATCAAATTTAAATGCCAAGTTTATGATGTTTATTGTACCCTTTACGTGCAATTCTATTATGCACCAGATTAATTCAAATTGTTTTAATACATTTGATTATAGTATTAGGTGAATATTGAGTAATTATTTTGTATAATTCAGACTTTAAAAGTTTTTTTTCACATTCACCCTAATTTAGCAACTTTATAATTATAATTTTATAAAAGCTACTTACATTTACTGGGTCCTTGTTCTTCATTAATGATTGGCGAATCGATTGTTAACGTATTTCTCGTGATACTTTGTTTTCGCGCTTTTCTTTTCTGACTACCAACTAAAAGCGATTTCTCTGTTTCCTTTTGCAATTCTGTATTTCTATCAAGTTCCAAATAACTTTCGCAATAAAGTTTTTTTGAAGAGCCTCCAACCTTCTGTAAAATTTTCTTCTTCTTTGTTCTTTGTTGTTTTTTCATGGCCTGGAATTCTTCTAAACTCAAAGATGGTAGTGCTTCGATTTTCATTTCGAGATTAAAGTCCCTAAGTTAGAATAAATATAATTTTAATATACAAGAGAAACTATCGAAAAATATTACGAGTTTAGAAAATTTACGTAAGAAGATACAAATTTATATAAGAAAATTGTGTATGATATAATTTGCATTAAATTAAACAACGCAGAAGAAAAATTTTTATAAACGACCATAATAATAACCGTTATAAACAATTCTTTAAATTATATAGATACTTATTTTCTCAAAACTGAAATTAAAGGTATTATTTTACTTTTTAGAAATAAATATTTATACTTATTATTACATATACAGTTTTCTCAATATTAATGATAAAATATTATAAAAAATTTAGAAACTCATCTGAAATCAATTAGGAAAGATTTTTGTTTCTTAAAACAAAATATCAAATATCGTAGAATTGTGAAGAAAATTTCAAACAGCATAAGAATGCTCTAATTTAATTTTGCAATTTTTGTTAACTGTGTCGCATTTGAAATTAGAAAATTGTATTAAATGAATTAATAAAATCGTATCTTACTCGGCCTTAAACCTTTTACGTGACATCCATGCAATATGTCTTTCACATCCTTCAGTCTCAGTTTCTTCAGGTTTTGAAGCTTCTAAATTACCCTCAGCGCTATAAAAATATTAATATACAGCCATAATTTTAAGAAAATTTATACACATGATATTTTTTAATATTTGAGGTTTACAAGTCTCTATAAATAATAATTTATTTGAATGAGTTTTAAATATATATTTTCAGATACATTGGAAATAGAGGTATGTGAATTATAATGATGTATTGGTATTTATTAATTAAATAGAAGATATATCTGTATAATTTAAAATTTTTGTTACTTAATGAAATACTTTAGAAATATAAATCACACGACAAAGATAAAATTATCAATATACCCTTCAACCAGATGTTCTAAATCACCACGAGAGCTTGTCCCCTCACTACTCAAGGAATCTGTTTTTTCACTGACGTTTGAGGAAATCGAATTTCTTCTTTCTCTATTATGTTGATCAATACTGTAAGCATAAATCATTATGAAATAATAATTCGAGAATTGGTTTTAATAAATTGATAATGTACCTTGGTAATCCAGAAAGTCGACGTTGTTTCGCTTGATGAGTCAATTGATCAGCTAAGAACTTTTGATATCGCAAACCTTTGCAAGTTCTTTCAACTCGAAATTCACTATCTTCAACCGAAGTATCATCAATGTAATTGTGAGGTTCATCATGCTCATCTTCTACTTTCTGAAAAAAAAAAAAAACAAATATTAAATTAAAACAAACAAGGACATATTAAAATTTCCGGACTGCTGTGGACTATTTTATGTTCATTATTTAAATGCATATTTATTAAGTCTAAAAAAATTTCTGTTCAATGATAACAGTTTTTTAAGGGTAAGAAATGAAACAAAATATATTTACTGTAAGATGGTGGTTATTGTTATTTGACTCTGTTCTGCTCTTTTGATTTACAAATAAAGCAGCTTTGCAATCGTCTTTTGTTTCAGTTGAAATGGGTGATTCAGAATAACGTTTTTTAGGTGGTTTGGGAACTTCACGAATGTCATTACCCATATCTTCAAAGCCAGAATTATTAGTAGATGACTGAAAACCTTGAACCTTTACTTTTTGTGGAGTAAATAAAGAACTTAGCCCCCCTATTTGAGATTCATCAGCTAGTTTTCCAGGTTGTATAGAATCTTCATCCAGTTTAGCTAAGTCTGAAGAAAAATAATCACTTTTGATTATTTCCGAGCTACTGTCACATTGCACAGAGTCTGGCTTTTTATTTGATGGCCTTGTATTTAATGTCCGAAGTGGAGGAGCTGGTAATTTGTACCATTTAAAATCTGGATTAGCATTCAAAAATGCGTCTTTGTACTGAAAAAAATTTAAAACATAAAATTAACAATAAATACTATTAATTATTAAGATTGTATAGTTGTTATATAGTTGTTAAGATTATGTATGATCCATTCAACTATAAAATGTAGAAAATTAGAACACGAACCTATAATAATTGTTATTGCATTCTACATTTATTAACAATTATGAAAAATATATTCTACTGTCGTAGCCCATTGGTCATCCGAATAGATGAACGAATACGTGAGCGAGAATAAACTTCCTCAAAAGACAGTTTATTCAAAACAAAATATGATTTAGTCATAAATCCATCAGAAAAAAAATATTATTTTATATGTGTTACTGAAAAAAAACTTTAAATTTGTAACTCCAGTGTTTTATGTTCTAATGTAACATATTTAAAATGAACATAAATTTCGGTAATATAAGAAATATAAAACTATGTTACATACAAATATTAAATGAAATGAAATATCGTGTAAATTACCTCTTGAGCTAAGTTTGTGTATGCACGCTTTTGCTCGGTGGAAAGCATAGCCCACCATTCACCAAGAACCCTTGTAACCGCCCGATTTTCTAAATGAGGAAAACCGGAACGTACGGAAGCTCGATGCCGCTTGCAGAAAATAAGGAAAGCATTCATGGGCCTTCTTGCATGATGTGCAGGTTCATGCTCATCCTCCTCTTCCTGTATTGGATTTCATAAACACATTGAGACAATAATATTTCGTATCGTATCAAAGATCTCGTATTTAATAATTAGAATCCAGGGGAACAGTACGTACTCTTGTTACATAATATTTTCAATCGCATTAACTTTATTGATTTAATTGATTGCAATATATCATCAATATATTCTCTTAATTACAAAATTAAATGATTAGTTTCCATCTTTGGAAATAATTTCGATATGAAATGACTTGAATAAGAACATAAGTAGTTGTATTTAAAATTTATTCATATGTAATTTAATGAAATATCTAATATTTATGGTAATGTGAGAAAAAATTTAGAATACTATGATGTATAACAAAATATATCCAAAATATCAGTGCTTGAATATTTGAAATAATTGTACATTCAACTTTCACTCTTATAGATTTTAAATTTCACTATATTTAATGAAAGTTAATTAATATATTTAATTAATTGTAATTGAATTAAATATTTATTTAATTGTAATTCAACATTCACCAATTTAAAAAAAGAAATCTATGATGATTACATTAAACGCATATATAAGTTAAATAACATACAATTCCTATGATTCATTTATTAAAATAAAGATCTTGAAAAATCTGTACATCTTTATTGAATTTGATCTTTTTATCAATAATGATGACAATTGGAAGTATAATTGTAGAATCAAATATGATGAATTTAATCTTAAATAGACTTTTGCAGCTCACAAGTAGATAACACAGTTTGTACGTTCAAATCAATATTGATTTTACCTAGCTAATTGTAAATACTAATTAAAATGAATTATTAATATATGTATGTATGTATGTATATGTATATGTATGTATGTATATATATATATATATGTATATATATATATATATATATTAATATGGAAATTTATTGATTTATAAATTAACAACATCACCGTACAATTTATATATTTATAAATCAGAGTTATATTTAATTTCGATATATCATAAATAAACAATGAGCATAGGGGACATTCTTTGACAAGGAATCATTAGCACTTTTATCAAAGGGAAAAAGAAAATACATAAAATTTTTTGTTGTAACTCCTAAAAATGAGCATTTTATTATTACACTTTGAACTATTCGTTATTAAATAAATGTCAGTTGGATATAACGTTTAGAATGAAAATACTTCGAATTTAAACGAGCGTTAAAAAAATGACTTGCACAAAAAGAAGCTAACAAAGACGCTATTGAATTAAAACAACGGTTAGCTAACATAAGAATTTCTGAAAAGTCGATCATAAAAATTCCCGTTATTAGTTTCTTTAATGAAAAAGTAAAGAGGAATAGAACTGTGTAACAATTTTATCTTACGTATTTCGTGTACATTCACTTGTAAAAATGAAAAAAGTGATTGTCGTTATCAAGAAAAATGTATAGCTAAAATGACGAAAAACTTGTCCGTAAACAGAGAAATGAACTTTTCCAGAGAAATGAAATTCTTTTAATGAAAAATCTCGTTACGGAAAGTGTCGCAATATATGTAGTCGAGAAGGGAAGAAGAAACCATTTTGATCGCGCAACAGACAGAAAATAGACAGAGATAGAGAGTGAAAAAGTACGTTTACTCATTCTACTGCCGAAAAAAAAACAACTAAACGGAACGTCCTTAAAATAAGACTGAAAAAGATAAGAAGAAGAAAGAGAAAAACAGCAGACCAATAATGGCTACGAGTGAATTCGCGTACTTTTCTTGTAAATCTGCCAATTGTTACTTTGACAGCTGTTTATCTCTTTCTCTCTCTCTCACCGCGATGTAAACACAATATCATCGTCACATAATTAAAAGACTGACAATCTTGTGCATACACCTACAGGGGTATGAAATCGAAAGTAAAGAGAGTCGAACAAAGCCATATTTTTCTTCTTTGTATAAACGACCTTGATTCTGAAAAAAAAATAAAAGATGACAAGCACAACTTCAACTTCGCACCCCACGAGGAAAATGTCAACGCGTGAGTCAAAATTTCTCTTAAAATACGAAAAGAAATTATAAAAATAACAAAAAGTCTCTGGTGCAGACTTACAAAAAAATGTTGTTTGACAACGTAAGGGGATAAAATCATGAAATATCATCGAATCATGCTGTTATATTTGCCCTATTCCAACACAATATGAAAGCGACGGCTTTTGCAGAAAAAGACATTATAAAAACAGAGCTACTTACTTTCTGCTGATGCTCGTTGGCAGCCATATTCCGTGCGCACTATATGTTTAGTGTTGTATATATATGTATTCATATATGCATATGTACATGTATATATATATACCTAAATAATATATATATATATATATATATATATATATATATATATGTTTATACACTTATGTGTATCCACTTATTTACGTATATATATGTATGTATGTATGTATGTATGTATGTATGTATGTATGTGTATATATATATACGCACTCATAGGCCCACGATCCTCTATCTTCTACTTTGAAAAATCACTCAAGCAAATTGATCGAATATAATAAAAGTTAAAGAAAAAACGGTCTGACTCTATCATTGCGATTTCCAATACAAACTTCCTTCTCCCTTTTCTGCGCGCATGTATAATGCGCACAACAACATACACACCCGTGAAAAAGATCTTTCTCCCCGATAACTTGGTTTCTATACTTTACAGCTGTTCGTGTGTTTGGCTGATGTTGTCCAACTCTCTCGCTCCCCCCTCTCACTCTCGCTCGCACTCATTCTCTCTCTCTCTCTCTCTCTCGCTCTTTTTTGTTTTCCCATCTTTTTCTATTTTTTTTTTCGAATAAACTTACAAACCGTGTATAACAAAAAAAGAGCGAGCAATAATAACTTTTGACTTCATTCGAGGATATTTTTTCCGATTTGTGGTAGAATTTTGCGATTGAAGCGAAGCAATTTTCTTTTACAAAACATCCTACAAAATTTCTCAAGTACATTGGGTATCGTGCAACACAGTCAAGATCGCCATCGGCGCAAACGTCATCGATGCAACCCACCTAATAACGTCACTTCTTTTCTTACTCCTCATTTTCCCTTTTCAAAATTTAAGCGAAAACTTATAATGTCCTTTCGCGAAAACTGAAAGGAATCAAGACTTTAGTTACGTTCATAATTATTTATACGAAATAAGTTAGTCGACATTCATTATAATCGTAAGGTTCTTTAAATTTGGCGCCTGATGCACTAAAAATATGTTCTCGTATATATTCGCATTAGTTAAGTCACGTAACGGGTAGTCAAAACTCGTGTTTCGCGAATATTCTAAGGCTTAAGAGCGCGAGATTTTAAAGTATTTTACAATCAGTATTTTAATAAAAAATACAACGAAGAAGGACACAACGGTATAATAAATAATATAAGAGGAAGAAAACCCTTGCAAGATCGAAATTGCCTCAAATTTGACCTTCGACCAGTCGCACTCGTTCACTCTTTAATGATCGGAGATTAACGATCGTTGCTCGAACATCTTTTGAACAGGATTAATTAAGCTTATGAAGAAATACGGATATTTGTCACCCAAGGAAGTGAGAACCAGGTAAGAATCCGTCAAACAGCTTAAAACCTTCTATGTGCCATTAGCCACCTTAACTGTAACTCATAATTTATTCTACCTTCTAATTTACTGAACATTGTTTCTTATTATTTAAATAAAAAAAAACTCTGAAATCATCGTTTCCAATGGGATTCACAAGAAATCTACATACACGCACACAAAATTCTATGAGATTGCCGATATTTTCTAATTCTTTTACAGTTGATGTATTAACATCGAGACATATTATTTATCCATATAAGTTTTCGAATTTATAATATAAAATTACGCAAATAAGTAAGGAGTTATGTAAGTAGTAAGAAAAATTACATTCATAGTATACCACTTCAAGAAATTAAAATTCCGAAAATCTATGCGCATTTATTTAGCAACAAGATATTCATGAAAATTTGAGATGCAGAATTACATAATCGTACACGTTGATAAAATTTTGACAAAATAAATTAATTAAAGCGGTAATTTAAAAAATTAATTGACACTTTTAGGGGGACCAATTATAGTTATTGAACTATCTGTTATTAAAATCTTACTTCTTCAAAAATTATAAATTATTTAATTATAAATCACATTCGAGTTTATTTCTGTATTATTTAACTTTAAGTAGCTTCTCTATATTACATCGTTTTTAAAGGTACTGTAATTTTTCTTAGAATGCATTTAATAACATTTATCGGGATGAACATACAAAATTATGAAAATGAATAAGAATTTCGCAAAAAGACGATTTGTATTTAAGTGAAAACTCTCTATATTTTTTTTATATGTTTCTTTAATACCTAATAGTAATTTAAATCATAAAATATTTTTGAATGCGTCATTTTAATGTTTTATCAGTTTAGTTGAAATTTCAATTTTACATTAAAATACTAGGAACAACGCGTAACCGTAAAGATTTGAATACGCAATTTTGTTCGCATATTAATCGTGTGATATTTGATTAATTACTATATATTATTGGTTCTTAATGTTTTTACTTTAAAATAGCGATTTTTAAGCAAACAATTTATACAGTTCGATATACAATGCATAATCTCCATTTGGGTAATAAACTATTTCTTTTCCGTTAGTGTACAAAATTGGCATTTTAATACGATAGAACAAAAACTTAACCGTACGTTATTTACATTTTATTCTTGCAATTTAAAGAATTTAAAATGAAAATCAGTAATCATTTCAGCTCAAATGATTTATCCGAGAGAATTATTTTTATTCTTGTAAGTTAATAAAATAACCACATAAACGTATAATAAATAATAAATCTGGTGCTCTTGTAGAATTTAATCATTCAATTAAATTTATATCAATATAAATTTATATTGATACAAACGGATGTTTATTATTTATTTATACTCGTTAGATTTTTCATATTTGAAATATATATTTATCTAATATCGGTTATAATATTGAAATTCGTGCTATGTACATGTATTGAATACGTGTGGACAATTCTACGAAATCATTAGGCTTCTGGATTAATTTACTTGGTAGTGGACTTTAATACCAGCAAAAAATTAAATAAAATATGAAACTAAAAGCTTGTAATGAATATTTGCCAGTCAGACTGTTAACAAACTTTGATTACGCCATTTGTTTAAACAATATTCGTAATTTTAGTTGAAATTTATTTTGATAATTAAGTTAATTTTTTAAGATTATTCATATTATAAGTGACTAGTGTTCAAAAAATGCAACTTATAAAAAGATACAAATAATAAATTTCCATTTTTAAATATTCAATTGATTCAGTTTTACTTTTGTTTAAGGATAGTTTTCTTACCGATTTTATACGTTATAAGAAATGATGATCGAACGATTGTTGTTTTCAAAATGGAATCGTGCAATTTTTTAAAATGCGGTTTAAAACATTTTTCAAACATGTCTCCAGTTCTCGTATCTTGATAAAAATTCTGATATCTTAATTCTAAAATAATAAGAAATCAATTGCTTTTTTTTGGTCTCATTTACATAATTGAAAGTTAAAAATATTTTTTTGCTTGATTTAAGCAGCGTTTTATGTAATAAAAATCTAATCAATCAAACATTTTTACAGATTTTTTACCTGTTGAAATTTTAAGTTGATCTAATACTTAAAAAAGCACTTCTTCAATCTTCTCTGGTGTAACTTATAAGAGATATCATTGGCAATTATATTGATAGGAAAACGTTGTATTATCCAAGTAATAACTTAAAAACAGTATTAAAGGAAACTTAATGATTTTATTATTTTTATTCTTAGTTTTACTATTATATAAGATTTAAGACATTTCAAATTTTTGATGATGATTTGCTAGGAATATTATCAAAATATGATGAAAATTAGTCATTGAATAATTATAGAATTACTATTAGCTCCGTATTGTCTTTAGTTAAATTATGTTATCTGTAAAATTCAAGCATTTAAAATTATCTTAAATTATCCCATAGAGATGAAAAGTAAATTTTAAGTTTCTTTTTAAAATAAAAATATTTTCATTACATAATTACATAATTATGATGTGTAATTATATATGATAAATATTGATATAAAAAGTAAAATTTCTGAGCTTAATTTATGTATTTGTAGCGAGTTAAATAAATTATACAAATAATGCCTCTCATAGAATGCAATCTTTTTTCATCATTAAATGTTATACATCTAAGGAGTCCTTTTTTATTTTAGAGATGTAAAACATAAAACATTTTTATAATATTTGTTTTGCGTTATAGATTAGAGCTGCATAGTTCTATAAGAAAACGAAAATGTTTTTAACAGTTCTTTAAAATAATAAACAGAAACTTCAGAAGGGTTTTGTTTAAAATCTTTACAACTTTTAAAAATAATAAAATTTGTGTGAATCTAAAAGTAAAATAGAACGCTTATTTAAGCAGAGGTTTCGAGATATTTTAAAAATGACAAATTATTAAATGAGCCTTTAATTAAGACTAACTGGGAGATGTACACAATCTCTACCAGAGACTCATTTTAGTTATTATCTTTAATTTATATACAATTCATTTAGGTAGTAATTTTTTTTTCACTGATCAAAAAATTGTTTTCAGTGTTTAGAATAATATATCATCATCACCCTCATCAAGCATATTAGCAACATCTCCTCTTATATCATCTCTTCCAGAAGCAATCATTTCCCGTCTAAGTGCTTCAACCTGTCAAAAATCATATAACATCAACAATAATTTTCATTACTACTTACTCGTTTGTTCAATATGATAAGACATTGTGCTAAATTAAATCTTTATTTTCTATGAAATATACTATTAAGACTATATTTTTTATAGAGATATCAAGTAATTAATATATTTTTTAACGTATGTATATGTACCTTAGCTTTAGCCTGCTTTTTCTTGTCCTGTATCTTTTTCAGACGATAGAATTCTTCTCTCTCAAGCTCATCTAATTCAGAGATAATATATGCCAGTGTCCTTTCAATCCTTGGAATGATAACATGTTCTATAGCATTAACTCGACGATTTGTGATTTTGATAACTTCATCTAAAGTGACAAAACTTGTCTGTAATGAAGCCAACTCTACCAATAGTGTTACTGCCTTCTGGTAATTTTTCTTCAATTTGGCCAATTGTTGACCACCTCTGGCTAAACCAGCTAATTCATATGTATCAGTTCCGTCTTGATACGACTCAAATACTGGAAGATTCACTCCTGCTACATTGTCTTTCTTTGATCGAATTTTTATTTGTGCCTTTGTAACATTCTGCAATACAACCTGGTTGAAATCGCCTGTAGCAAACTTTGCTTCTGCCAATGAAAAAGCTGCTTCCTTCATTACTTCCCCCATTAGTGTTTTTGTCTAAATATTAAGACATTGATTATTATTACTATTATGTTATTACCATTAAATATTATTACACATACATTGTAACACCATTTTTATAGTATTTACGTACTAAAGAATTTAATGAATTATAAGTAAATTATTGACATTTTCATTTTCATATACTAATATAAAGCTTTGGTTTGGTTAAACAAATTAATAAATAATAAATTACTTATTAATAAAAAAATGAATATTTAGATAAATCTCTAATTATATTTTACTATGTTTATATAAGATGCATTAAATACTTAAATAGGAAACTTATAATTAAATAATAAAATTTACACACCGCAATAATTTTTCCTAAAATCATTCTAAAACGCATTTGTAGAGCATCAGCTTTTTTCTTGAGTAAGCCGTGCCCTTTTTGTGCACCTGCTAACCGAGACTTCATCAACATTTGAGCTCTATAACAATCACTTATTAGAATACATGCTCACCTGATTAAAATTAATATAATTACAATGTCAGTCAATTATTGCTGTAGTTACTCCACAAATAGTGGAGTATGTGTAATATTAGAAAATTATCACCTTTTCATTTTTCAGAAAAAAAAATACTTTTGTCGTTTAAAATTTCCCTATCATAAAGTCACGGGGCAAAGTTAAATTGCACGGGAATTATATATTTTCTCAAAGTGGGGTTACACCCATTTTTTCAGCTCCAAAAATCGACTCAAAAATATCTTGTTGAATAAGAAAATTTATGCATAAACAGTTAATAATATTTGTAAAATGTTTGTGCATACTTCTTGATACGATCTTCGTAAATACTTACCCCCGAGAGGGAAAAATAGGCAGTTTATCTTTTCCTGACATGTTCTCTAGCACAGGTAACAGGAATAAATTTGATCAGCTGACTTTCGATGGACCGGAACGTTAATTTAGCTGAGAGAAATGAAATTATCGGAAACGAACCACAAAACCGCGAAACGATGTCAAATTTTCGAATTAGAAATATAATCAAATTTGCTATTTTAGATTAAGTTTATACGATTCAATTATACATTATAAATGCATTATACATAAATAGTTATATTTAAAAATTTATGTACATAAACGCTTCAAAATAAGATAAAATATGCATTTTAATAACAAAGAATATTTCTACTATAAATTAAACTGTCCAGGTTTTAAAATTTGTCTTATGTTTAAATTTATCCTGGCTTCAGAAATATAAGTTTTGACTTTTAACCAATCTTCATTATTTAACAAAGAACTATGCGTCGAATCCCATGATTGAAATTCTTCGGTTAATATTTTTGGCACTCCATGATATCTCAATCTGGAACTCCCTGACATTATAAGAATATCACCACTACGTAAAAATATTGCATCAGCTGAATCTTCTTGCTTATGTCCACCAATCAAAAATATTGCAGTTTGACCAAAGCTTATCGAGACAAGAGGAGCCTCGAGAAAAATTTCTGAGTAGTCTTTATGACCGGCTAAAGTCGAGTTCATATTATAATAGTTAATAATTCCAGCTTGAGCTTTGAATTCATGAAAATCAAAGACATTTGCAATGAATTCGACTAGTTCTTTTATATCATTTGGCATTTCAGATTTCAAATCTTCTGAATAGTACTTTGTATTCCAATTGTGATGATATCCCAAAGTTGCCCATCGTAATTTAACCGTTAAATCTTTGTTTGGTTGTCCCCTTTATTAAAATACTTAATGTTAATCTTAAAGTTAAAGTTAATCTACTTATATCTTTTAACATATGAAAATTATAAAATTTAATGTTCACCCAAAACAAGCGTCCCACCAGTCTTCATTATCGTTTAATAAGCCATGCGCATCGATATTTAAAATACTTGGTTTCCTGGTATATTCTTTTAAACACTTGACGATCCATTCTTGTTGTCCCATTACGGTAAATGGATTTTGTATTAAAATTAATCCTAAAATAGTAACTGCTTCTTAAAAGCTACTTCGAAATATAATTCAAATATGTAATTTACGTAGTTATGAAATTTACCTGGTATGTTAATGAATTCATAAACATTCCACTCTTTTATAGATTTCAGTCCTAAATCTTTTCCCAAATCTTTTTCATATTTATTGGAAATCGTCATTTTTCTAACCTAAAAAGTACGTAATAATAAATAACCTTAATATCGCCAATAAAAGTTTAAACAACTTACGGCTTGATTTTCAGACTTTTTGACATCTATTACATTTTCTAAATCGGGTGGAGGCTTTCGTGATTTGTAATACTTAAAAGTGTCTTTGAACATCTTGAAACTATAATTTAAATTAATCGAAACGTACAATAATAATATCATTTTATACGTATTAATGATTTGAACACAGGATAACTGAAGGATTCAAATTTATCATTGTTAAATCTTTTATTTAAGCCCAAAATTTAAATCTAAATTTGTATTTTAGATGCATTCGTGTCACTCAGAACGTAACATGTGCACACAGTCAGTCAACATAGAGATTAAAGGAGTAAACTCATGGAGCGATAAAATAGCTGCGACTGGTAGTCATTACGCGAACTTTATTCCTCCCTCGTGCGAATATCGCTTATTAGTTATCTAATATTTATCTAACATTTTGCAATCAAGGTTAATAAAAAAAGTGATTAGACCAAAGTTGAATGAAATACTTTAAAATGTATTAATATTCTTAAATGAATAGGGCGAGAGGAATTTCAACACGAATTGGTTGTGTTCGAAACAACGTATCGAATAACAAAATTGTTTTAGCAATAAGTATATGCAATTGTATAAATTAGTCTCCTTTGTCACGTGCTACCTCGCATAAAGAAATAGACATGTTATAGAAATTAGAATTACTTTGAAGAATATTACGTACGCAGTAGACAACAAAAAAGCATTATGAATATTAATTAAACTTTTTGTTGAAAACTAGGTTTCGGAGACTTAAATATCATATGTAATTTCAATTTTCTGTTTATACATATTGTCTGAAATAATTAATTAAGTAAAGCAGACGTAAGAGTAAACTAAGGAGATGAAAAGATTGCAATTAAGTACTCAATTATTCATTTAACAGAGAAACGTTTATTTACAATACTATTACTCTACAATTGGCGCGCATGTTTGTTTACGTCATTCGTACTGCATTTGGATTCTTGTTTTTAATGCTTCGCCAACCACTGCCAATCAGCCATCAGCCTAATCAATACTCGTTCTCTCTGTGTGAACAATTTTCAAACGAAAATCTTGATATGCCTTTAACAAGCTATTGATGCTTTTGGAAGCCTGAACGCAAGTAACTGATCCTTGAGCTGGTTTTGCTCGAGTTTTCTCACCTGGAGAAATACATTCGTATCATTGATAAAGTGTTAGATAGACTTGGTCGTAATGTTTGATTCTCCTCTTTAGTTGCCTGTGAGCGAGAGGACTACAATTAATAAATTAGCAATTTTTGCACGAACTTTTTACCAAAGTGATATTGCCATTTTAAGATAATTTTTTCACAGAGACATTGGAAGGAGGGTTTGATTAATTGCGAAAAGCATACATAGAAATATATATATATATATATAATTTATTCGTAAGCGCAAGGAACGGAATGCGTATACTCTTCTCAAGATTCTCCAAAGAAACGAAATGTCTTTTCAGAGGAAGAAAATGCAAAGCTATGAGCAAACTCGACAGAGGTGTTCTTATAATATCGTCTTTTATTTATAATTTATGGTACCCGAAAGTAAATAGTGTTTGGCGATCGTCTTCAGGATTGCTAGATAAGGGAGAACTGAGAGTGTGATAAAATATCCTGTCCACTCGCCAATATGCCGAAATATTTCCAAATATTCAAATAGAAGACTTGAAAATTTCGCGAGAGTTCTGAACAGTTGATAATCGATAGAAGTTGGTCGAATTGCATAAAGATTTGGTGGTTAATTGTTTGAGTCGTTGTTTTGCTAAACTTTTGCAAGACACTCACAGCAGGGAATAGATTTTCTCGATTTTCGAGAGATTTTGTCTCATAAAGAAGGTAAATAGCTGACATTTAGCTCTCCGTTAATTTCTTATTCGTCATCGTATTGGGTTTCTGTAAAGAATTCTAGACCAGGTAAAGGGAAAGCCATCGCGAAAGCTTTTCAGTATTTTCCTCTCAATTTGTGACTTTAATAATTAATAAGAATATTTCTTTCGCACACGTTCTTAAAATGGCGTGTATTTACTGGCTCTGACAGAGGATATAGACGGTGCACGAATCTAATCTGCTGATCTAAATTGGCTCGCGCGTTGATGTACAAAGTACAAGAACCGAACTGTAGACATGGATAAAACGATAATGCGATCGGAGATGAAGGGGGTCTTAAAAAGCGGCTTTGGTAACGTCTAATTATTTATTAAGAAAAATTAATTTTAAACTTCGTCGTTAAACTTAATATCGAGATAACGCTGGTTCTTTTAGATCTTTCATTTCAAATGAAAATCTTTTATTTAAACTGGCTAGATCGTGCTGAATTCTTGAATCTAATCCAAAACATCCCAAATCCAACAAAAATGGAATTTTGGAGTGCGAACCAAAAAGAAAAGAGGATGCTAAATTTACATTTGTCAAATAAAATTACGAAATACAATTTGCATAACGCAGCATGTGCTTTAATTGACGATAGTAGTTGAAAAGCAGTTCTCGAATCTTCAAAGAGGTGGACCTCTGCTATTCTCTTAGCGTCTGCAATATACGCATCTGTCCTTGGACAGGACTTACCGATTTAAAGGTGAATACATTGCCTAGATGGTTGATTTAGCTACCCATCAGGTTTAAACCTTAAAGTGACTCAGCTGATTGCACCAGTGACTATTTTGATGCTCGAAGATTCTTTTCTATTTTATCCTACTTATCGTTATATCCTTGTTTTATTATTCGTACAACCATTTTACATACAATACTTGCGGAACGCGGACACATAACTGCACCCTAAATCACAAATCTACGCACTAACTGTTTCTTCTGGATAGATTATCGTGAATGCGCTTAATTCGAGAAAGTAGAAGAGATGAAGCACAATGAGTATTATTTCTGCTTTATAGTTGATGCTCAGAAGGAAGTCACGACTTCCTTATACTCACTTGTGCGTCCCATGAGATGTATTTTTGCATCAATTCAATAGTCATAAATCAATATACAGGCAATTGAAATGTTGCCAGTATCACTAAAAAGTTTCATTCGGATTTGTCAAGTTCCAAAGTTCTGAAAATGATTTGTGAAACCGCTTTACGTTATATTGGTCCAATTGGAAAATTCACAAAATAAAACCTTCACTTATAGTAGATAATCATACAACGTTTTGCTCAATGGAACACTAATTAGCATTAAACACGTGAAATGCAACGATGCCCTCAGCAATAAAATTCCAATGTTAGCGTTGTCGACTGGAGTTGCTATTTCACATTATGTACTTAGAATAAAATGCGATTATCAAAAATAAAAAATACATTACATTACACATTTTTGCATTTATATTTGTATAGAGTGTATTATTTTTATCAGAAAAAAAAAAAAAAAAAATTAAGTATACGTCGTTTCGTACTTTTGTAATATATTTGTAATTTTTACATTTTCTATTTATTTAAAAAAAACTGTCACATTTCTATATTTTCCCGTTTAGAAGTTTTTTGAAAATGACAAAATCAAAGCTAAATATTTCATACCGATACATACATATAATATGCACAATATCCTTTCTATATTATATTATTTTTCTTAAGAATAGAAGGATTAAAAACATTTTTCTTTAAATGCTTTGATAAAATATAGAATATTATTATGTACGTACAGACAAATTATCGATAGTTTCTTATTCTCTATCTAATGACTGAAATGTAAATTTATGTACATATTTTTCTTTTAATATTTTTAAAGATATTGAATATATATATACTTTGAATATATGCTTCTTAAATATTTTTACAAAAGTATTTAAATGTTTTAAAATGACTGAAAAGAAATTTAACGAAACTTAGTAAAAATAGCAATGTTTAAAAATTGTTTGAGAAACGCTATTTTACACATAAATATCAAATCAAATTTTTGTTTAATATGTTAATTAGATATTTAAAGACAAATTTAAATATAAATTTGTCTTTGAAAAAATATCCGATGCTTTTAAAAGTCATACAATATTACAAAACACATTTGGGAAAATATTCATTACAATTAGAACAATAATTAATTTCTTTGTACGAGTCAATGTATTAATTACGCTGAAGTAGTAAAAAATTCGTAACGGTGAACCAACAAAACTTTTTAACGTAATATTCATGTAGTGAATTAATGTTCATACTCGTATGATAAATGAGATAAATGATTTATGTTTCTTGTTTAATGTTATGTATTATATGGAAATTCATTTTACAATTAATTCCAACTAGTACTAGGATATAAAAGTACTAGTTCACTTTACGAGTTGAAAGCTTGAACTAAATCTCGAATTACATTATTACATTTGTATTGTATCATATTATTTTTATTATATTTCTAAAAGCTATGGAATAATTATGAATCGTGTGACGTGAAATGACTTGTTTTCCAAAACAGTGATTTTTGAACGAAAAAAAAATATTAATAAATATTTCATAACGCATTGCGTTTAAAATGCATAATGTGACGCAGATTATAATAAATCTGTGTTTTAGCCGTGATTCGAATTATAAAATTTTCTTCACCTAATAAAGTAAATTAACTTAAAAAAAAAAAAAAATTTTTCAAATAGAAATATTTAGCACGAAACATTTATGCATGATATTAACGGCGCATAAGCCGATATATGTACAAATTTATAATAAAAAATGTCGACACTGATTCTGTTAACTCAAAGTACTATAAAAAGATATTATGCACATATTTTTTATTAAATTTTTTATATCAGTATTAAACTTCAATATATTAAATTACTTGCGATTCGGTACGTAACGATTTGTATACCAAATCGTTTACACGGATTAATTAATTTTCACGATAACGACATTGTTTTCTAGATTAAGAGTTTATAGAGTTGACGTTAATGAATTAAAAATTCGACTGAATTAAGTAAAATAAATCAGATACAATTTTTACGTTACAATTAGTAAATGTACTTATGACTCATTATATCCTTTTCACTTTAAATCACAATTCACAAAGAAGAAATTTTTATTCGTAAACAAATAAATTCTTTTATTCAACTGTACATCCTCCACATACCATTCTAAATATTCTGATCATTGTTCGAGTGAATTTTTGCTTCAAATAAGTAAAATTTCTCTTTTAATTTTCTACGTACACACGCGTGTATACGTGCATATCAAGGAATTCATCTAATGACGAATACACGAGACTTATGACTTTACAAACACTGACGTGCAATATTTTCATATTGCATATTAATGCGGTATACGAAACATAAAATAATGACGCTCTGTGTGTGACAGTTGTAAAACTACATGTTTAAAATAACTGGACACGTCATCTCTTAAATGAAAAACTGTTTCACGTTCAACTAGCTGGAAAGCAGCCAAATATTGAAATTTTGTTTTTGAAGTTGAACATGTAACTATTGAACATGTGCTTAATGAAATATTTAGGAGATAATAACCGCTAACAGTTTTTAAAAGAACATTCCACGTAAAAAACAAAAATTAAATAAAATACTTGAAAGTGATCAGTCTAAGGTATGTTTTACAGATTTTATATCGATCTTTATATTTTACAAATACTCGATGAAAGTCAAACGAAGTTTTTTATGCTTACAAGTGAACTTTAATAAATCTAGATTCTTTAAGAAAATCATACGTCGTTACAAATAGATAATTCAGTTTTCAAAACAAGCATAGAAAAATGAGTGTAATTGTGGTATTTAAATTTATATTTAGAAATTGAGGAATTTATGCACTTAATTCTAATGCATATAAATCTAATACATATACTCACTTCGTAATTCTTACGTGATTGGTCTTTCAAAATTCTTAGGATTAAATGTTCTTTAAAATTATCCAAGTCTTACTTTAGGAAAAAAGTAATTTCACTTGTATCGAATATGATCGTAAAATTGTACGCGTATTACACAAAAGATAAAAAGGTAAAATCAGTTCAGACTTAATGGATAATATGCGATCATAATCCACTATATAAAAGTGAAATAATTTTTCAAGAACTTATTCATCCGATTGCCAATCGAATTATAAACACTATTTAATCAATCCGATAACCCATTCGTGAAAAAGTAATATTCATTTATTTCCCAAAGCCTAATAAATATAAATAATATGTTTGCAACAGCGTTTATGGTGTTAAGAAATGCTTTGCTTATGCTTGCACATAAATTACGCATTGCTGTCAAGATCTAAATCGAGTAGAAGACAAAGCATATGGATCACAAGTGATTATAACATTATTTCTCACCCTTTCTCTTCTATTAAGATACATTTTGTATTTAATGAATAATTTCTCGTTGATCTAGACATTGATTTATCTGAACTTTTTCAACGAATTGACTTAACAAAACTTCAACAAAAGTACTTACATATTTTCAAAGTGCATAAATATCGGTGTATTGCTAAGTCTAAATACACTTTTTTCTCCTTCATATCTGTGAGTATCGATTTTTTGTCAAGAATTTTGTTAAGAAAATGCAACATTAGGCAGTACACGCGTAAAAAATATAGAAAACAAAGACGAAAAGGAACTGCACGGATTGTATTTTATCAAAACGCAAGTTAATCAATTAATTGATTAAAAAGCTAATCTTGTCGTAGTTTTGCAAAAATATCTTAAAATTGTGATAAATTGTGAGCATCGCCTTCGCGTTGCTTCGTTAAACTTTCAATGCGCGTTCACTGTTTCTCTCAGTAATGGATTTATTATTTATCGACCACAGCAGCCTTTTAATAGCAATTCAGTAATAATTCTAATTTCTTTCAAGTTTTCTCGTATTGGCTCAATTCGTCTTTTCCTCCCGATGACATATTAGTAGCCGCTCAACTCGTTCCCAGATTTTTAATTCGAGAACTAAGAAACTAATCTTTAAATTCCACTTGAAGCAACGGCTTCAATAAGATGCCATTAGTTCAGATGTTCCATGATTCTCGAGCAGTTTTACGTCTGCTGGAAATGCGACTTACTTCTCATTGAAATGCGATCTACTACGACTCGCTTAAGCCACATTTCAATGTAAAATTCATTTCCCAATTCGTGTTCGCAAACCGCGCGAGTTATATCAATCTTCTCCAAATTCGAATATCAAACGCAGTAGATCATTTCTCATGGCTCACCGAGCTGCACAATTATCTGAGATATTGTCGATACAGGCCGATACACCCGGTTTTGAATATTTAAACAATCGCGCACCTATTATCGACCGAAGTGATTGCACGTACATGTCGCACAGCCGGAGTACTCGTAAAGATTGCTCCCGAGTGCAACTGTAGGCGTAGGCCAAGTACCTTCGACCGCAACTGAATTTGTCGAGAGAAGAACCAACCGACTCTGCAGTTTCCTTTCTACGTCATTCCTCAATGTAAATATTCAGCAAACGAACGTCCGAGAGAGGATAAACACAAGGATAAAAGTACGTAAGTACGTTAGGTCTCTAGACGATCTAGACGATCTAGACGATCTCTAGACTTGCACAGGCAATTGCAAGGTTCCGCGAGGTAAGTGTCGCGGAAATGAATAGCAACGAAAGATCATTCACGAGCGCAAATCGGCAGAGCCACTCGAGCCAGACGAACGTCCGGAGCATCGCTGAATCGCCCACGAGGAGAAGAAGCCCCGGTGCTCTTTAAGCATGCGCTGCACGTATCGAGGCTCGCGCTCTCCGAACAATTGCACGCGCAAATTCTCGGGATCGCCGCGCTAAATCTCCCGATTAAAATTGCGCGAGAGTCGGCCTCCCGCGCTATTAATTTACGCGCTCGTTCCGCGAGCTTTCGAAAAGCCTTGAGGCATCGAGAGCCGTCGTAAATAACGGCGCCACTCGGTGTATGTAAATCCACGGGACGACTTACGCCGAATGATGCTGATTAAGGGCAGCCAGAGGCGCAATTCACTCCTTCTTAAAAATTCATAATAGACGATTCGCGCGGTGCGACTGCGCTTGCGAAACGCGACTTTATTGTAATATTGATAATTTTACATTGTTCAGATGTCGGCCGGGTCGAACGGTACGCGTACGATGTGACAATACGTGTGATACGTCCAAGGCCTCGAGAGCCTGGCCGTAACTCTCCGTTGGTCTTTTGTGCAATCCGTATGTAAATACGCACTTTGCTCCGATGCGAAAGAAATTCAAAGGAATTTCTTGGAGGGTACGTCAGAGGGAACTGCAGGTGCTCGAACTCCCTCGCGGATTTTGATTACCTTTGCTTTTTGGGTACTCGAATGCATGCGCGCAAAAGTACCCTCTGGAGTATTTCGCTAAAGTCCACGGAGAGGAGATCGAGTCGCTGATCGCCGAACTGGAGTGAAGTCATTGAGGCCTTCGGTGCATTTATACGGATTAGAAACAGAGCGACTAAGCGTTAAAAAAATTTTAATTAAATTATCCAGTCAGTTTTTAAATGTTTCGATCTTGTTCGCAGTTTTCATTTTTGAAAGCTTTTGACAAACATTCGTTTACACGTACAGCTTTTTCATGATATGCGAATTAAGCGTTATTGCGCGGCTGAAGTTATTGTTGCACAAAAATATCTTTATTCTTTTTCGTCGAGTTTTTTTGAATAGTAAATTTCCACTTTGCATAAACTTTGGTTACCGACCTTACCCATCCAATAGAAAAGTGCTCTCCCTCTCTCTCGACGTTCTTCTGGCAATTCTATTAAATTACGATTAACTTTCTGAAATTGTAAACGGTATGTAAGAATGCACTTCAAAGGTTTAAAAACGTCGATTTCCAATTTATAAGACACATTGTTGAAGTGCACTAAACGTTGATTCAACGGGCTGCAAAACATTCGTTTAATCAAAGGGACTACGATCCAGTGGGATAATTTAGTCATGCAATAATGAAGGCTATTGTGCATCAGGTATAAAATACCAATCGCTCAATGGAACAAACAAGAACAAAACGACGTTCACGGCTCAATTTGGCACGTTTTTCCCTCGTTCCTATCTCCTAATAAATTTTCGTTACGAGCGCTCGGTTAAGAAAAATTCAATTCTCACCTCAAGGTATAACCTACTTACGCATAAATACTTTAGAATTAAGATAAGAGCGCTTTGTTGAACGAGAGCGTTTGAGCGTATTGCAGTGCAATAATTAGATAGTCGCGTAAAATTCAGAAGAACGAAACTAAGGCAGTTGAGCTTGGCTGGATCATTGAAAGGCGTAACAACGATTGAACCGCGCTAAGCGCGTCAAGCAATTATTTATCAAATTACCGATTCGTTCACGACGAGTTGAAAATAAAAAAAGCAATTACCATTGCCGCGATTGTATAAAATTCCCTTTTCGTTCGCGGATGACCGACGACGCGACAAATCGACCATTACTCGGGCGCTAATTCACGCGACGCCATTATCCGAAGGCGATTGCGCGTACGGAAAGTTTAGTCACGGCCGATGGACGCACGAGTCGAGGGTTGGGCCCCCAGGCATCCTTTCCTCTCTCTCTCTCTCTCTCTCGCTCTCTCTCTCGCTCTCTCTCGCTCTCTCTCTCGCTCTCTCTCTCTCTCTCTCTCTCTCTCTCGACTTATGCGCACCGGAGAGTCGAGCTCGATAACTAAAGTGATAACCACGCTCGAATTTGGCCGCGCTTGGACTTTTTCGAGATTTCCATCCTCGGCAGGAGATGGAACGAGTCGCTCTGTAACTTTTAGCGAATTTTTTTTAGCGAAATCGCACTCCTCGCCAATCGTAGGCGTATTCGCATCGTTCGCGAGCGGCGTTGAAAATCTCGATCGCAATCTCTCTTTGCATCGGGCCGTGCACCTTCAACCAAAAGAGAACTAAATCGGTTTCATTCCCGAATTTCAAGCTTAATTAATAATTTCTGTGATTAGGCTGCACCTCGCGGAAAGCCGCACGAGCGCAATCTCTTTTTGAAAATGCGTTGTCCAAGAGGAGATAAACGTGGAAAAGGTTTCTTCTGTAGCAACGGCTTTAAATTATATCAATCGACTTTTTCCGCGGTAGATATTACGTTCTAATTTGTTCAAGTATGATGTAACGCTGATTCTAAATGTATTTTTCGAACGAGTCGACCAACGTTCCGAAGCATTTTTTATCGTCGCAAATCGATCACGCACATATATCCGTTATACCGTTTTTTCATTTATTACTTCAGCGCAAAAAACTTAAGTTTATTCGATGATTTTCTTCGAAGCGAACGGACAACCATTAAATCCTTCCGAACGTTGACTCTTCCGAAACGCTAATTGGCCCTTATCAACCCCTTAAAACGAGCAAATAAATAAATGAAATTATAAGCTCCGTAGTCGGAGGATATATAAATGTTTAATTAGCGAGGAATTGTACAACGATAAATACTTTATATTAAATCGGGCTGTAGCAAAAGCTCAGATGAAATCAATCGTTTCTCCTCGAAAGTTAAAACAGTATTTAGAAGCTTACCAAAGCATTATTACCAGCGTAAGAGCCCATCGTTGTTGATTTTCTCCTTGTTCTACCGAAACTAATAAAACCCGCAAATAATTGCTTTACTCGCGCGATACTCATCGATCGTTTTATGAATATCGATTTAATCAATTTAGAAAAATTGCAGATAATATCAGTACACATACTCAAGACGTAGCGACGTGACAGTTTTTCATCATGATGTTGCGCGCGTGTGCCTAAGTACTTACACGTGCTTTCTCTCCCGCGATGTCTGGATTTCTCTCCCTTCCTCTACTCTGATGCTGCTCCTCCGTATAAATGCCAATTATATAAAATGTGCATTCCACGTGAAATCCCATCTCTTTTCGTCGGTATTTATGTATTTCAACGAACGATCGCGAAGGTTTCGTAAGTAAGTACTTGCACGCGCACATTATTAACCAATGCTTTGATAAAATAATAATCCAACTTTTAAATAGTAATAAAGCATATGGTACTAAATCACTGCTGCAGTGGCTGCCACTCGCAGCGATTTTTTTTAAAGAGAGAAAAACTTTAAGATCCTTTTGCGAAAGCTTATGAAGGCAAGTTACGAGTATTATCCGTCGACGATAATAGCTGAAAATGCAGTGTTTAATACTGGCTAATTAAAAATATGACGGTAATAACTGTTACGGCAATAATAATTAGATATTATATCCCGCCGCTATAAATTAGAAATAAAATTGAAAATCGTTTTACTATTTGTAATTAAGACTTAATGAGACATAAAATAACGAGTACAATGATATTTGAAGCTAATATTAATGCACAAAGCTTAAAAATTCTCTTAAACGTAAGACAACTATATTGCAAATATTTCTTGTAGAGTGCGAGCGAGTGACTTTAAGTGATATTAAAGAGTTTAAGAAAATATCCCCATTTAACGCATTGCCTACCGATACGAGATATAACATTTGAGTTTCTACAGTAGCGAACACGAAACAAGTACGAAATTCTAGAAAAGCACCACTTGTTACCGAGCGCATTATTAAAGATGTCAATGAGGTCACTCGATTTCTACATACGTTTAATGGCCGTAGATTAATTACTTTTGCAATAATAACAAAAGCTGCGCTATTAAATACATATTTCAAGAGCGCAATGGTTGCCAAAGTCAATTCGTAAAAAATTCTCTCCGAGTTGGCGTCAAATGTCGCCCATTCATATCTAATCAACCCACTGAGATTTATCAGCTAAGCTGCACTGAGAATTAACCACAACGTAACTAAAGACGCTCTAAGTATTCTTCAAAGACACGAGAGAGTTTTGAGTTAAGAAAAAGTCGCATTAAATGTTAAATGATTAAAAATTCCTGACAAAATTAGTCGAGTAATTTTTTCACGTGTTTACGGCCTCGTAATAATATTCGTCAAGCGTCTTACGAATACTTTATTAATGGCTCTTAACAGCGCCTTTAACATACTTTCGTGTAGTACTTCCTACACCGAGTCATCTCGAAGGAGTTTGAAAGTTTTCCATTAATCAAACCACTTGCTCGGCATACAAAGTAAAAAGCGAGCATAGGTTTTATCTAAATCGACGTATTTCTATTAATTATGCGGATTATGCGGAAAACTTGATGTCGCGAGCGAAGAAGTGCTACGGTCTTTTAAACAGAAACGTTTCTACGTTAACGCGTTTATCCAAGGATTCCTAGTGAATTATATCACGAGCAAACATTTTTTACGTTTCACTTCGCACTGTGAACTCTCTTTCTATCGCTACAGGTCAACCTCGACAAAGTATAACTTTAGGGAAATGCATTCAAAGCACCAATTGTCGTGTAACCAAATCATCGCGTACGACATCAAACACGCGTTTGTAAACATGTGGCCGGTATTATAATTGGCATTGCGTGTTTTTTAATTTGTTCGTAATCAGAATTTTGGTAAATCTGTAATGAAAGCGCGCATTACGGAATATTTATGGATGCGCGAAGTAGTCGACGAGAAGCTGAAAATCATTGTGAACGTACCCAGCGAGTTGTAGTAGCGTTAATTTTTATTCTTCTTACTTTGACAGGCTTTAAAAGACGCAAAGGAATCGCGCAGTGTAGAAATATGAAGGACTTATGAAATCGTGGCTCTTACTTTAATTCCGTACCGCGAGAAAACGAACGATCAGTCGAGTGCAACGAGGGATACGTTACGCGTACGATGGAAAAGGTTACAAAAATAAAGATTCAATGAATCGCGTTGTTCCACTTTGCTTCTCTCGCTCTTCCTCTCCATTCCTCTCAATGCTCTCATCGCTCTCTTTTAATTCGCGCATTTTGCACACTGCAGTTTCATCTCCGCGATTGCACGGTGAAAATGTAGATCGATGTACCAGATACCGATGCGCAACATGC
Source organism: Wiebesia pumilae (assembly GCA_018907045.1). NCBI lineage: Eukaryota > Metazoa > Arthropoda > Insecta > Hymenoptera > Agaonidae > Wiebesia > Wiebesia pumilae. Next base: position 2,165,519 of record JACCHZ010000121.1, read on the forward strand.
ACGATGACGTACGAAGCTCTTCCGCGTAAACCGAGTGAAAATAAACGTTAAGGAAATTAAGCGCCGAGGCAACGAACTCGATCTAACAACTAACCGAACGTCGCAATAAAAGCGACTAAGGCGTTCCGCAAAAATCCAAAGACCCAGAGACCGGTTTATTAGATGCACGTGTCGCGGATGGGACGTGACGAGCATTCCTCCGGCAGAAGTTCAGCCGCGTTCGAAACTCCCGCGCGTCCAGGTCCAGGTCGTGCCCATACCGATCGGCGCGACGGATCCTCGCGCAGCCTCGGGTCGCCTCGGGTCGCCTCGGCTGTGCGCCGCGACGCGTCGACACGTCCAGCCAATGGGCGTCGGGCGCGCTGACGACAGTCGCTAAAAATAGCCGGGCGTCCGCGCGAGGGCCACCCGGACGATCTAGGCCGCGGATCGGCGGCAGCTTTAGTCGCGCGCCGGCAGCCGAGGCGAGTGGAGAGGAGCGCTACCAGGAACGGCAACGCAGCAGCAGCGGCAGCAGCAGCGGCGGCAGCAGGAGCAGCAGGAGCGCGTAGTCGCCGTCATCCGGTAAACGCGCGCGTACAGCCGAGGAGGCATCGATCGCACGTGCGCTCCCCACCTGGAGGCCCGGGATGGGCGCGTTCGCGGAGTGAGACGGGAGTGCGCGGACCCCTCAGGACCCCTCATCGTCGAGCGGACACGAGGCGTCCGAGGAGCAGCAGCGGAGGCAGCGGAGGCAGCGGAGGCAGCGGAGGCGCACGGTTTGTTTATCGATTCGCTCTTGCTGTATGCGTGCGACTTCTCCAAGTGACACCCGCGGGATTCTTCAATCGAGTGCGCGGATCGCGACTCCCGAGCTGACCGGAGTACGAGGCTGCGCTATCGGTTCCCTCTCCTCCGGGGAACATTGAAATAGCCCTTGCCTTTGATTTGCCTACAGATACATCTGCGCAGTTGCTATTTTTAATTTTGTAAATATAAACACACCGCTTGTACTTAAAAGAAATTATTAGTTCGACGATTTGATTGACGTCGACGCCGAGTTTTAGACTCGATCGTTTAACGAGGCGCCACACCTGCGGCATTTATTGCCGTATTAAACACGGGAATTTTCTTTAACGGACATTTTCTCGACAATTTTACGAGCTGCTCTCGCATTCTGGTAAATCATCGACGTCTGCGATCCGTTGCAGCATTGGTGGAGCTGGTGGAGCTGTGAATTGTTCCAGGATTAACTCTCGGTTTCGCGTGTTTCGATCGGTAGCTAATCCGGTTCTCCGTTTGGCCAAGTGCTTTATCGAACGCAGTCCGGACGCTAAAATCGGTGCTAAAATTCGCTACATTCCGTTTGGTTACGAGCGAACGTCCATGCGAATGCTTTCGTAGTTTCGTTAAAGCGTGTCGAGTGGTTCGAGTGGCGTTGCTGAAACATTTCTCGTCGTTTACTCAACGCGTACTTTTTTATTTTGAAAGCGTACGTTCGCGTCGAGTATCGGCATCTCATTAGTTTCCAGAGTGATTTACATCCCACGAGGGCCTTTGGTGAAATGACTAGTGAAAACAGCCGATCCTTGGGATTTACCTCTTGATACCGCGAAACTATCGCGCAAATGAGAAACGCGCACGTGTTTTAAATGAAACTCGCGAGGCATTTAAACATCGTCACATCGTCTTCGAGCGCTTTTCGATTCATAATTTGAAATCCCGTTGGCCGGCATAACCAAGGTGCTTAACGCGCGCAACGAGGCGCAAGCAAGGATTTTTCAACTTAGGAATTCTGCCAAAGGACTCGGCAGAGAAGTAACACATTTTTAAAAAGCTTCGATCGAGTGCTCGTGCGTCTCTCGAAGGGTAGGCATGAAATGTGACATGCGTTACGCTGGAGGATACTCGTAACACACGGTACAAGTCCGATGTATTTGCAATTTTTCATTTTTTTCTTTTTAAAAGCGATTATAACGTTTTGAAGAAAAGATAAGATAAAGGCACCAATGGCGAAACGCATTCCATTATCGGGATAAATGCCATTACTTAACTTCGTATTGCAGTTTGCAATTTGTATTTAATATTAGCATCTTCACTTATAACTTATTTACATAATTCATTTAATCGTATTGAGCGGTTAAAGAATTGGTCACGTAATAAGTACCTCTCGCAATATATCCCCCGATAGCAGCCTCATTATTTCGCAGTTCGATTAAAACGTTTGCGACAAAAATATTTTCCGTTATTAAGAGTACGCTATTGTGTTAAAAGGCATTTTTACGTGGCTGCATAAAAGCGGTGCTTTGAGTACAATGAATTTTTTACTTCAGCCGATAATTTATGCACTCTGCACAAGTAAAGCAGTACTATGTTTTACGCTTATTTAATGTTTATTTAATCGACTCGAAGCGCTCTCGTATCGAAGGAATAGTCTCCGATCCTTTTTGCTCCTCAACGCAATGCGAACGGGAGATTTCGTAGTGTTTTCGTAGTGTTATCTTTCGAATTTTGCCGGACATTCTCGAGCCGCGGAGAAATCCAAGAGAAATTTGACACAACCTTTGTTTCGGCTTCGCGCGAAAACAAAGGCCAGAAACGTCTTTCGACTCGTTCGATTTAACGGACCTTCCAACGAATCCATCGTAAAAGCATCCACGCGTTACGGAAGTCCAGAGGATGGTTCGTCAGTCAGGCCGTTGCGTAAGACTCGAACAAACCTCCTCGCGGTTGTGAAAACTCGTGTTTTTCCCCGAGGGCGGTGTTCCTCGAAGGAGCGCGGAAGTGCAGAAGGAAATGCAGTCGGCGCCGGTACAGCTGCGCTTAATAGCCCGGAACACCTGCGTTGGCCAAATCTGCGGGACCGAGTACTTCGGCTGGACCTTTTGTACGCCGGTGCCTCGGGTTAACGCGTTCCTTTGTCTTGCGCGCGTTACCGTCGTCGCGAGGAAAGCGAACTCGGGTGCTTGGACGTTTTCCCTCCTCTCGATGCGTTTTGTTCTTACAGTCGTGTGTGTCGCTGTCACTTTCTTTCTGGTCCTCGTAACGCGTGGCGCGGTCAAGCGAACACTCTTATCAATCAGTGAGAAACCCGGGAGAAAAAATTAACCCGAAGCAGAATTTATGCACTTTTTCCGTCGATTCGCAAAGCCAGCAAAAGCCAGTAACAAGCGAGATAGGCGAGACCTTGAACTTGCGTTAGATATCGCTTCCGGAAACTGAATTTCCCATTTAATATTTCCAATTACTTCCAATGGAGATACGTTCGTTTTCTCGTAAAAACAGCGAGTCGATCCATAGGAAGCGTTTCGTTGAAAATAATAAACTGTATTGAACACCGAGCGATTGCGAGCAACGGATTAACCGTAAGCTTAATTATGCAACGAGAAAGATATTCCTTTTTCTCGATATTTCGAACGACCTTATCTCATCGACGAGTGCGAACGAGAAAACGCAAGTAAGGTGCAATTGCCTCTAAAAAAAATTGTATCGACAACGTATCCGGCTTTGAGTAAATCACCCGTGGGTGGAACCTTTTAATATAACGAAGAGTCTTTTTTTATTATTTTGTTGACTTTGGCAACGGGTGTGTTCCACTAACGTTTACACGAGGTTAATAATTGCGGGAGATAAAGGTCTCGGGGTGGCGGTGGTGGGGTGGGGGGAGAAGAAAACTTCGTGTAACTCTCGACGTAAAAGCAACGAAAATGTTGTTAAAGTCGATATGGTTTCTCGCTCGTCGCGTGAGCGTTTTGCGTGAGAAAAATCGATGAATGCTTCTTGCGCACATGTCGGAACTTTTTTGCCTACCGACGTCGAATTGTACGGCACGCGCTTTCAATGTACGTGTACAAATGGACACGGGCAGGCAGATGCACGAAGGCTTCTCGTTGGTCGCTCGTTTCAAGGACACGCGTAGTTGAACGCCATGCGACTGTGCGTGTGCATCCGCGTGTGCACAGTGTATTTAAAAGCAAAACAAGCGAGTACCCCGGGCGTCATTTTGCGCTCGTCTCTTCGATTTGATTTTCTTCATTTTCCTTTGATCGCTGACCGTGATTATTGGCCCGAGTTCCGATAATTTCAGCTAAGGCTTTTAGCTCTGGTACGCCCGAAACGAATGCGATGGCTTCGGAGCTTTAACTTATTATATTTCACCGTAAATGTCGGAATTAAACTGCCGTTCTCAGAATTTTAATACGAGAAGTTTATCGTGGGGTCATGGTTAAAAGAATGTGCATAATTTAATCATTTTTATGTATTCTTCTCATGCAAGAATATCGTTTCGAGAATACGGCGCTTCTGTACGAACACGAACTACGTTTTAGACCAAGCGAACCTTCTCCATGTCTAATTACTTTCGTACTCGTAGCGTAGCCTTGTCTTTTTTAACGTTTCGCATGTAGAAGAAGGTAGTATATATTATAAATAAATTGACAAAAGCACCCTCGCGAACTTTGCGAAGGTATGATCGTCTTGTTCCTTATCGCTTGGGAAACTTTTCCGCGAGATCGCAAATCTTCGTGAAATCAATGACGATAATTTTCCGTGCTTACAAGTTTAAATTATTTCGCGTGTTAATGCATCTTTAAGCGAAAAAAATGTGGAATAAAAGCGCCTTGTATAATTTTAGTTATTTGTTTTGCTATGAAAATAGCCAATTTCAATCATTTTCAGCCGTCTGATGAATTATTTACGAAGCTACGCGATAAATTGCACAACTGAACAAATTGTATTTTTGTATTAATCAACGTCGTGGACATAAAATATGCACAACATTTTACATAAAAACCAATTGGCTTTAAGTACAAATGAAAAATTGATGTTACGCGTGAAATGTGTAATTTGAATTAATTGATTTACGCTCTCGTACAAAATATGAATTTAAATTGTTAAGATGTTAACTATAGGAAACAATAATAATGTACGGTCACGACAATAATGAGGCGTTGATAAAAGTGAACAAAGTTTCTTCCATCTAGGGGTAGAGCGCAAATAGAAAAACAGCGCATTCTAAAGATCATACGATTAATTTATAATTACCTTAAAGAATAGGACTGATAGTTATTAATTTTTCGAATAAATATTTTAACATTGACGGCTAAAAGAATTTCTTGGAAAATATCTGCTTCATGAATATTCAGTTTGCGCTAGAAAATAAATTACATTTATTATAGATCGCATGCAAAATGTTCTTCATAAAAAACAAAATTTATTTCGTTTTCATACGTGAAGTAGCTTTACCATTTTACTATTCAACTTATTAATAACAACCGTAGCAATCTTACGCGCGAATATTTCTCAAAAAGGCTCTCTAAATTCTACGTAATATATTTTGAAAGATTAGCTGCATTTTTTTCTTTACTACGAATCTACAGACGTTTATGCATACTTAATATAATTGTTTAATTCCATATGCACAGGATATTTACATCTTTTCGTTTCCATTGAGGAAAAATTAATGCATTCGAATAATGGAAATCTGTATTTTAGCTGAAATCTATAAATTACGACATCGCAGAATGAAAATAAACGCTAAATCTGAAAAGCACATTTCGTTCTTTCTACATATTTTTATTTCTACTGTGACTCAATCGCAGCTTGAAAATTACTAACTTCGTAATATCTTAATATATTTTAAAAACTGAATTCGAACAATTACAAAGGAAAAAAGGAAAAGTTACGAAGCTTTAAAGAACAAAAAAAAAAAAAAAAAAAAAAAAAAAAAAAAAAAAAAACAAGTACATAAACGATACTTATAGGCTTCTAAATAAACATTGTAAGCTGAAGCTTCGGTAGCCATCGCAAAACATTATTCGATAACTTATCACCTTGAATGCATACGTTATTTTAATGACAGATCGACTCGATGTAAAATTAACATTATTTTCATAAAAATTGTAAACACTATTCATCGGAGCGGAGTTTTATTTGTTTGAATTTATTTTTGAAATTAAAAAAAAATAACGCTCGTATTCATGAGATGATTACGCATTTCTCGTAAATACGTAATCTTAAGCACGAAATATTAGTTTTTTAAACGAAGTTCGCGAAGGAAAGTAAGACACTCGGTACAAAAAGTATTAAGTTTCATTCGCACGACGTGTTTTTATGTTTTCTCTCGAGTGATAACTCCAATTATTACAAATGTTTGCAAAATGTTGACGATACTAATTTGTCGGAACGGCGGTAATTGAATGGAAAAAAAGAATAATAATAATAATAAGAATAATAATAATAATAATAATAATAATAATAATAATAATAATAATATGAAATAAAACAATAAATCTCTCGTTTTATTTATAAAAACAAATCATATTTTCCTCTTAATGATGTACGAGGACGTACATCAATTCAAGGACGTACCTAAAACTCGTATAGGCTAAAACGTAATCATTTAAACGACAAAGTATCCGATCTATTATCGAGTAATTAGTTTGTTTTATCAGCAAGGAACTTTGCTTGTGAACAGGTTAACTTGAGACCGCGTCGTACGCATTGTTCTTCGATTTTCGGGTACGCGATACGAAATCGAATCGAAATTCGAAAAAAGACGCCTAGGCTACATAACGCCTTTCGCGCGTTATGTCTCGCGATATCATAAACTGGCATAAGGACAGAATCCCTATTTTATCCGACGTCTTGTCGTATTTGACTGCCGGAGGCGAAATTTATACAGCTCTTGCCGAAAACGAATTTCGCTTTATGTATTTTTCTTTTCTTGTCATGATACAGCAGACATAAAAGAAAGAAATAAAAGAGCGCCAAGTCCTCGAACTCGTAGACGGGGAAAGAAGACGCATCGTGACCTTACCGATGTATCTTATCTACGATCAGTAGTCAATAGAAGTTGTTAACTTTATTCAGAAAGCAATGATGCATTCGGGAAAAGGCATTTATCGAATGTGGATGAACGAATTGAGACAGGCATTGGAGTATCGTAAAAAAATCTCAATAGACCACTTTTATTTTCAGGAAAAGTACAAAATGAATTAAAAGCAGGAGTTTATTAAGGTGACTGACAAACCGGCTCCGGGTATATCTTTTTATAAATATATTTTTCGTCGCGGATTTAACGTTGTACCAGATGGATTTAGAATTTAGATGATCGAAAATTTCAGATAATTAATTATACAAATCGTATGAAGGATCGCGTCTTAATAAAGCAGTAAAAGTGTAATGGGACTTTTTATGTGAAAATGTCTTTCTCAATTTTCCATAAACAAACGTCATTTTATTATCTTATTTTTAATCACAGCCTAATTAATAATAATGGTCTCCTTGATTCTGGCTTATAGTCGTCTGTCTCTGAATTTTATGAATAACATCGGTTAACGTTAATATAAGAGAGCAACGTCATTTTATTTTACGAATCACTGCATCACAAAAGCTCATTGCATAATTTTTCGATTTAAAAACTAATGAAACATAATTATTTCTTCCAAAAGTATAAGGCCTTAAGTGAACATAAATTTGGCCACGTTTGGCCACATTTGGCCAAAAGAAAATGGCTCTTCTACTTTACGCAACTTTTATTGTTATTATCTAGCTCCGTGTGTACTGGTACGTTTCAACGCAAATTGCACACAAAAATGTATGTTCCGTACTTAAATTTGCTTTTCATTCCCCAGTTCGAACAATTGCGCGCGACCTTAATTACCGATTGCGCAAACTTAAACATCTTTATTAACCTTCAAATTGTACATTAACATCGTATGAACGTATCTTCAAGAGTTTATCTTCTTCTTTTTAATGTGCGATCGAGGCTCCGAGGCCTCTTCTGGTTCTTTATCTTGTATCATTCCCTTGAATAGCAGCTAGAAAATATTTATTGCATATATTTATTCGCCATGAAAAGATAAATAAATACCAATTAAGATCGTTGATCAGTTGCGCGTTTTTTCTTAAGTAGTATTAAAGGTTAATATTACTTTAAATTGTTATTGATATTTAATTTTCTCAAAGTCAGAAAAATATTAATGTAGCTATTAATGTTTCCACTTATAAGTAATTATATTCTCGGTCACGCTTCGGTATTTCAGAACAAAACGCACTTCTCTATATTTTTTGCACATCGTTAGAAGCTGAAAGAAGAAAACGCTTATTATTCTGCATTACTAATTCTGAAAATTATGAACGAAATTTTCAGTTTCGTGCAAAAATACGAGAAAATTAATTTCATCACTGTGGTAAATAACGGGAACGTTTGGTCATCCCTCTCCATTAAGCAATATAAATGTACTCGCTATAGTGCCGCGCTCACTGTCAAACGAGTCTTTTTGTTAAACAAAAAATACATGCCCAAAGTTACAGCCCTGTTGTTGTGTTCTATGGGTTGAGTGCGCCATGGAAAAACAAAGGAATCGACGAAAGTCCACCGAATAACGAAGGTATCCTCAGAATCTCGGCATTCGAAAACCATCGAGGGATAGCCCAAGCATGTGTGGGCCGAGGTTCGAAGAGAAACAAAGAGGAGTGTATGCGTTACCTAACCTTGTTTCTCTTTTCTTTTTTCTCAAACTTTCCGCGTGACCTTAAAGGCCTTCCAGCACAGTATTCGACTTTCGAAATCCCCGTTCGTTAAAACAGCCGAATATTCCTCCTCCTTGGTTTTTATTCCATGACGCGCTCGTGCCGTTGCTTAAGAATTTGATCACTGCAGCCGACTTATTCATTTTCAATTTAGGATTCTGGTAAATGTATGTAAGGTATCACGTATGTAAGGTAGAACATATGGAATTCTGGGTACGTCAGTCTTTCGTATGACTTAATCCTGTTTCTTCGCTAACGCATGTGTCCTCCTCGAGAACCTAAATAGGTACGGACTATTTATGACCCGAACGAGAGGTTGAAAATTCTGTACGGAGTTAACTCATACTTCTAGAACGAAGGCCTGTAAGATCGAACTCCAGGTACGGAGTTTCATCTGCAGGGACGAGAAAAATGTCTTGCCCGAAACTATTTCTCATAACTATAAGGCTCGGCGAATAAAATAGGCGGAAATGTATCCGCGGCAACGAATTTTAGATTATAGGGCTTAAAAAATGGTACTTCCACGTTAATCGGCTTAGTCTCACCCAGTTCTTAACGATATTAAACGTAATTTTAATAAAACAAATAATACGTTCTTCCGAGCATTAAATTCTGTCTTAAGTAAATATTGTTAGTTTTATAGAGACACGAGCTACGGAATTTCTCTTGAATGATACGACCTGAGAGCGATAATTTATAGTAAGATTTTGAAGAAGATGTAGAACTTTAAAAGCAAATCCATTTCGTTAAAAAGTGTAATACTTTTAGTTTAATTTCTTAACAGCTTGATAATACTTAGTTTAGGATAAAAGAAAAGGTTATGCGACTACTCTGTTCGTGTTATTTGTACAAGTTTTTCCGAATTTTCGTTCGATACAACATAAAATTACGAAACAATTTTGTTATTTACAACTATGGTTGTTTTTATCATTTCTATGAGTAAAGGTAATGTTTGGAGAAAAATTGGGAAAGATTGATTGATTTGGTATTTATTATGATGTATTGGTAAAGGAATTTCTGTATTCTAGAAATGGAAAACTTTATTTGAATGAAAGATGTACATTGAATTATAAAGCCATTGGGATTCTTTACAAAAATAAAAAATGTGACATATTTAAAGAAAAACAGCTGACCGTATGATAAAGCCTTCGAAGCACGATAAAAATAGATAGGATTGTAGCATTTTTAAAAATTTGCAGAGAAAATAGAAAAGTAAATGATTCGTAATACCGATTAGTTTTATAATCATAATAATGTAATAGAATATGTGTAAGGATTCATGAGTGGTATAATGTATCGAATCAACGGACGGATTGTTAACGATTACTTAGATCGACTTTACCCTTCGTGTAATTAAGTAATAAAGCGTAGAGTCTAACTTATACCGTAAAATACATGCGACTTGACCGCGAAATTAAAGTCTGAAGAAGATGGCATTGACTATCCAAATGTCATAATCGAATAAAAATGCTGTAATATACAACATTCCAAAGTCAGATGTATCGACAAACTAAGAATATATTTAATAATGATGATAATAATAATAATAATAATAATAATAATGATAATAATAATAATAATAATAATAATATAATAATATGATATAATAATACTAATAATGACAGTAAAAAAAATATTATTTACAGTTCTTGTTAAATCAATGATTTTTAATTAATTATTATCATCGTGTTTATTATTGATATTATTTTTGTCCAACTTGAAATTTCATCTCATGTACGATAAGAATCATATTCTGTTGCATGATATTTCTACATATATATTGCTTTTTTACTCGTAATTCTGGCTTTATATTCCAAGCATCCTTATCTATTCGCATAAATGAATTAAATCGTTCCCAAACTCTCACGATTGTATTTCATTTTGTTTTCAAATATTCTTAATTTATCTACTTTATATCGGCGTATACTTTTCCTAAAAGTTTATCGGCAATTTTGTTATTATACGTATAACGTACAAATATTCCAGTCTTCGATTTACTAATACAGTCGTTGACGCCTATCATTTCATATTTTCTCTGTTTAGATTTATTTTTCTTTGAATAATCTTCTTAGCTGCTGTTTGATCAGTGTGCTCAAACTACGAATCTAAACCGTCAATATAAATCTTTTTGCTTTGCTTACATCCATTTGCTACTCTATTCCACCTTCTATCTGCTTGTCTTTTCTTAAATGTGTACTAAATTATTCGATGGAATACATTTTTAAATTTTCATCTACTAATATTTTCTACTCAAACTCCGTTCTCACTGTAATTAAAAATAGTTTCTATTTGTTCTTGACCAATTTGTTACAATTTCTCTAACCGAATGGCTCCTCTTCTTAAACTCCATAATTATGCCATATTATCTAATAGTTATAGGTTTTTGCTTATATTTCTAATATTTGCTCTTTGGGTTTTTACTGCGCTGAGGCTACTCTCACCGACAACCTGTTATTATATCAGGGGTGACTCTTGCAACAAAATTCGGGTGGAAACTCGTAATAAGTCGAAAGTAACGAAAGGCCCCCTCCCCACCGCCCCCCTCCCCCCGCCGCCGTTGTCATATTTATTTCTACGAAAGTCAAAATATTAATCAATACGTTCGATTTATGAGGTATTACTCGAGTACTTGCAGAATTATTCAATTTCTAAGTAATTACTTCTTCGATACGTGTAATTAATTCGGCTGCACTTTCGTCGGCGTTGCGGTTCGATTGTCTGATAATTCGCAAGAGTAATAAATACTCGTCGCTGCTAGGATTTTTCATAAAGAATGTAGATTCAATTAGCAGTGTTGTTTTCATCGTATTTCATTTCGATGTGAGATTTTTATGAACGCTTAGTAACTTATCAAAATTGTTTTACCACGTGTTAAAAAAACCATTTGTATGCGTTATTAAAATGTCGTTCTTATCTCGCATCAGATTTTATTATTTTTAGTCATTCTGTTTAACATTTTATTTTCTTGCATTTTTTCATTCGCGGCACTTGACTAACACCCAACCAGTACCTTCGCCAATACTAGAATATTTTACTCACACCATTTCATCTTTATCAATGCGAGCTATTATTTTACATTTGGATCGTTCGGTTTTACGATTCTTATCAAACTCACAGGTCAGTTATTTTTATTTTCATAATATTATTTTCATAATGCTGCCGAATTTCTTTATTTCTCGTATTTCTTGTATTATCCGAGCTTACGACCGTTTCGAATCGATTGCAAATTTCAACTCGATACTGATAATTTTATTAAAAATTTTTCTCGAGTTTACTCACAATTTACTTATTTATTGTTTTTTTTTTTTGTCGTTTCAATATCAATTTGATATCTTTTTTCAAAACTCTACAATACTCAAAACAATTCAACGTCTAGAATGCCTAGCTTATGACTCACAACGAGTACGAGTTATTTTTGCATTAATAACGATAGGAGAATAATGAATAATAGAAAAAAATTGTCCATCATTAGGATTAATTTACAAAAATGTATACTGTGACTCCGATTGGACAATTAATAAAGCAATTACTTGTAATTACTCGGTCTTGAAAAAAAGTAGAAAGCTTTGTGACTGTCGGCGGCAATTATAGGAGAAGTTAAAATATACCTTAGGATCATAGTTGGTGAGATATATGAAACAAAACGCGCAGTGTACACTCGTACGGATGCGATTCGTGCAAAACCGGTTTTCTGTCACTCGATTCTTTTTTTCTTCCAGACGAATATGAATTTGAATTTTGCAAAAATTCACGACTCGCCCGCGCCTATCGCCATTATCATGCGATTCTGGTTTTGCTCTTCAGCTAATCCTGGGATACGAGTTTTGTAGATTTTCTGTAGTTGCCTCGTCAAACAACAGCTTTCTTCATTATTATTTGAATAAAATTTATTTACGAGTTCGATGAGTTCGGTACACGTAAATTTCTTCTGTATTTGCATAAATCTTGGATACATCTACGTCTTTTACCTGTAACGAACTCTCGTGACAAATAAGGGTCGTTTTTGAAAATTGCAAAAAATGTTAAGTATTGCTATTATCCGGTAAAGTGGACTATAGCGTAAGAGAACAAATATTATATTTAACAAAATAATTGGACTTGAGAAAGGTATTTTCTACGTTACGACATTTATCATATTCGCGAAGCGTAAAATAAATTGAACTACAAATGAATATAACAAGCAAAGGTTCGCTTTAAGTTCTTCGTCTGAAATTCACAGGCAATAAATTAAATAAAGTCATCATCCAAAGTCACTGACAATTGTAATTTACGGCATTTCCAAATTGAACCCCATTAGTCTAAATTATTTATTGTTCATCAATCACAGTTCGTTACAATTTAATTCGATTCTTAACTGTTTCCAAATACAAAATCATTATTTTTCTCCTCAATTCTCAATATAGTCCACTGATAAACGTAATTAATTAGTATTTGTCCCTTGAATAAAAACGCTTACTCACCCTTTAATCTGAAAAATTTTGCCCAATAGTAGATGCACACGATATGAATCTTTAAGTTATCCGTTCATCGATCGAAGAACTTTATTTCATAATTAAGAGAAAATTGCGTGAATCTAAACGATCTTTCACCGTTATTGAAATGTTATAATGTCCTCTTACATTCTCTATAATTTAAAAGAATACTATTAATCCATTTACAGCAATTCTTACGTAATCGTATGTTATTAGAGTGTTGTAGATAAATGATAGTAATTTTCATTTAGCTACCATTTTGCGGTTTAATACTAAAGTCGGTACTTTGCACTCATCTCATTATATTTTTAAATAGGTCACAATTATTTTAAATTGCACGATAATTGTGTCCAAATTGTGCAGTGTATAAATATTGTACTGTAAAAGTATACATGCAGATATTTAATACGAGTGTTTTTAATTTTTCTTGATGCAAATGTTGATATTAATAATCAATGATGAATTGTTGATTTAGTACGTAAGTGTTGATGAATCTTGGACTCGAATAAGTGTAACTTACTGAATAGCGTGTATTTAATAAGTGTTACGACAAAACACTCGACACTAATATAATCGTAAACAGATTTCGAAGCAATAATCATTATATTAACATATAATAATCGTAGGTTTTCGGGTAAAAAAGGTAAAAAGAATCGTGTAACAATAACCATAAAAAGGGGGGATTAACTTTCGGCAAATTTTTTAAGTAACTCCATTTAAAGTAGTATTGATCATGAAAAAATGAGTAATCGATCAATTTTTTGTATTCGATAAGATCAAGGTAGTAAATTTTTATCTCCTCGCGTCTTTGTTATCGAATGTGTTTGTATAAAAAAAAAAAAAAAAAAAAAAAAAAAGAGAGAGAGAAAAATTGAAATGAATAATTGTACTTATCATATTACTCATTTTCAAAGAAATTCGCTTGTCAGAAAACTCAGGAAAAAATAATAAAAATACGCGTTCAGTCGCCATTTATGATCACCTTAAAACTGAGTAATTTTTATCCGGTAATCGCATTTATTAGTAGGAATAATATTTAAAGAAATTTCAAAATGCACAGTTGAAAATGAGATTTAATTCTAAGAACGATTTCATTGATCGAATAACTCATTATGAACATTAAAAGAGGATTTTTGTATTGTTTCTTCTTCCTATACACTCAGGATTAATAAACGAACGAACGATAGAATTCGACGAGGCGTAATTGAGCGTTATTCCGGTCATTCATATACGAGGCTATAAAAGAGATCATACACACGTATATAAATAAGAATACAAATTTTATACGCTATATACGATTGCTTAAATGCAAGGGATAAACAATGCATTTTCAAGCGAATTAAAAAAATCCCAAGAGAGGAGGTTTAAGAGTTCTTTTTATATTTCCAGTAATCGTGTAAGAAATCTAGAACATAATTAGGCTAATGATTTCCTTTCATCCAGGATTTAAGCATTATTCATACTTGGCTTGAGACTCAATTGATGCTAAACTTAATAATAAAAACTGCATACAGTGCAGAGCGCTTTCATCGAGATAAAGATGATATTATATATTTTTTGTACATTTGAAAACGTACATTCGTGTTTTCATATTTTGGAACTTCAGCGGAATCCTTGGAACACGGCTTATTTCATAATTGCATAGCAATTAACTAATCCGTTAATAATTACTAGGTACTTGGAAATAAGTATTTAAAAATTGTTGATCTCTTAAAATGATTATATCGTATACTTTCAATTTTCAAAGATAAAAGTGATCTTCTCTTCTTTGAGAAATCGTTAGTATTCCTTTTTTTTTTCCTTTTCGTTGAATGTTCTTCTAATATTAATTATTTTTTATCACTTAACATGTGTGCCAGTTTCCACGTCAGGATATATTTCAAATTCGTTGACTCCGAAAACTAATGTTTTACTGTTGCCAAGTTTTATATAATGTCCAGATTATTACCATTTACAGTGATTAAACTTTTGGCGTATTGTACCAAAAGAAAGTAATTACGAAATAATCTAATTAAATGGGCAATCGTTTAATTATAGATTGTGATCCAAGTACAAATATTTCCTACCCTTAACTTAAAGTTTACCTTTGCACTTATTCCAAATTCGTTTTCTGTCAGATATTTATTAGATTTTAGAAATGAATAAACAAGCGTATAGATACATGTTATAGAACATATCAAATAATTTTGAACCTCCAAAGTTTTAAAGACTTTTTTCGCCAGCGCAGTTGGAAAACAAATTTCTTTCGTAAGTGAATGCTTAACGTAATTATATAATCGGATTAATGTTCTTAAGGTGTTAACAGTTAGGTCACTTATCCTATAACTTAAAGCGCGTGAGAAAGATACAATAAAAGCGTACGAGAGAAATAGAAACGAGAAAGAAACAGAGACACGGTCACATGGACGCCAAGGAAATGGGAAATATCGTTATACGCACACAACAATAATACGATTATGCGAGTCTCCTCGTTACCGTGAAGTTAAACTACTGACACCACGTTGTAGGCCATGACCGTCTCTCTCTCTCTCTCTCTCTCTCTCTCTCTCTCTGTCTCTCTTTCTCTGCCTTTCCTTTTCATAAACTTCCCACGACTTTTCCGTGGCACAAGTGTGACGACGCTTCTCTTATTTTTCCTCGCTCTTACGGTATTATCGCAAGATTTTAAATCGACCTTCTACCAAAATACAAGATTTTGAAACTTTGTCAAAAGTTCGTACGATCTCCTTCTTTATTTTGTTGTTTAATATGGACGCTAAAACTGCTAAATAAGCTTTATTTATACTTTTAGAGGATATACGGGGCAAAGGAAATCTTAGATGGTTTGTTAATTATTTTCACGAATGCAGTAGACACTTGCAAGAGTCGTAGGACCCAATGATTTTTTTCGGTGTATAAGGAAGAGTAAAATCAATATCATTAGGTATTCGTCAGATTTATGCGTAAGAAAGTTTCGAAGAGTTTACGCAACATTTTATGTTTTATTGCATGATTATCCGAGTAAAAAATCCCGAGATATTTATTATACAATAATGTAATTCGATATTTTAACCGAACAGTAACATTAAAGAAAAGCTTTTGACAGCAACGAATTGGATCATCTTTTATCGTTAATTATTTGTTTGTTTACTTTGTTATTTCTCGTTGCACTTGTATGCCTTTGCATTTTTACAAAACTATTGTTACGTTAAAATTCTACGCTTCTCGAAACAACGAACATATTTCTTTTTTATTCCAGACCTTTTTAATCTTGAGGCCGTCAATTTTCTTTTCTTTTTTTCATGCCTTAATGTAATAAAATTTCACGTAGGAACTTCATCGTTATTAACTGTATTATTTTCTTAAGATGCTGAAGAAATGTTGCAATTCTTTTTGAACCAAGTTTTGCGCCTTGAAGACCTTCTCAAATGAATTCAATGGCAATGTCTGAAGCAACGCATACTCCTGTATTAAGTATAAGTAAATAGTATAGAAACGAATATATGTTTTTAATTACCAAATTCTTTATGCGTATTTATAGTGTTTGACTTTTGTGAAATCGTGATATGATGAACGGAGAACCAAATATAATAAGTCGTGCTTTCGCGATTCAATAACAGATTCATTAAAACTTCGGCATTGTTTACTTGTCTTTTTAGCATCGTCAGCTGCTTAAGAGGAGGAATTTCTTGCGTACCTTATTTTATAGCGATTAATTATCAAATATTTTTTGGAGGCAATTGCTTTGCAATATCAATAACGTTATTTTGAAATTCTTGCAAATAGCTAATTACTTCATTAAATTTTCAATGCTTGGCAAGATGTTGGGTCTACATTTGTGATAATATATGCGAGATAATTTATTTAGAGGTACGTCTTTGTGTTTACTAATCGCGTTAGAATCCTTTACTTAATCTACGTGTAGTTTTGATCTGTACAGCGACAGAAAATGTTTCAAAATTGAAAACTCGCTTAATTATTCATAATACTCTAATTAATAAATATTTTGATACGCGACGACAAGTTTTCGATAACATCGGTTAGTTATCATTTTTATTACAAGGCTGTGCATTTGCGTTCGGTTATAGTGTTACGCGAGACTGAGATTTCTTTTCGTTTATTAAGACCACTAAGGTACCAAGAATAATGATTCATTTGAAAAAATGTGTATACGTGAAAAATTTTCAAATAAAATTTATCGCATAATTCATTGTAATTCTGTACGAATTCACTACGACGAAGTCGTATCAATTATTATGACGTATGAATAATTACGAAATTTCATTATGAACATGAATCGCAACCAGCATTAATAATTATATACACATCATACACGTGTAGTAAACAAAAATTATTTATTATTATCAAAGACTATAGCAATGTTTACAAAAACTTATTATCACGGCTAATCGTAATTTTAATATACTAAATAACACAATGGTTAGTTTTACTTTTATAAGCCTTTTAACCAAGTTTGTGTAAATGAGATACCTAGATTAACTGCCCGTAAATGTATTTTACATTAGTCATTGTAAGATCCGCGAATAAACGCGTATAGATAAATAAATTTTCAAACGTTGATAAGATTGTACGGGCAGTTGAGGTTTCATTGATGATTTTTTTATGGAAAAATTTTATTTCTCCAAACTAACAGCATTCGAAATCGAGATTTCTTATATTCCTTGTACAGTCCCGTGTAAGATATATTATTATCTGTAACATAAATTCAACCAGTTTGAAATTTTACAATCGTTGCAGACATATAAACAAAAAGAAGCAGTCGGATATTTTATTATAGATAATAAATCATAAGTGCAAGGAGTAAGCTGTAAAAATGAGGAGTAATGCGATATGCTCTAGTGATTATATAAACGTTGATCTCCTCAACGTGCCATTCCTATCGACACGCTCAACTCTATCGGAGAGTCATAAACACTATTTTACAATTTGACAATCGAACCCTGTCTCGGGATTATCGTCACGCTTAAGCTGCGTAGCTTCTTTCTCCTCTCGGCAGCTTTTTATGTAATGTCGATGCCGAAAACAGAACGAACGAGGCCCTCGATGAACAAATTCTAGCAACGACATACGTTGGTAGTGGTAGGTTCTTCTGTACTCAATTGTTCCTTTGTTGTTCGTGTCCAATGTGCGGTAGTACATTACTGTTGCGAAATCGACAAATTTCCATGTGACTTAATTAGAAACATCAATAGTCTTAATGAGGTTGAACGGCAAACTTGACATTTTACTTCTAACGTAATGCCCAAGTCTATTATCTTTTCATTAAACAACGTATCCTTCTCTCGAGGAGAAACTTATTTAAACGCGTGAACCGTCGCCGTGCACCGATAGACACTTATTTGCTGTTTCAGCAAATACTTTTAGTTGTAATGCCATCCACGTGTATTTACTCGCAATAAAAGCTTTTGCTTTCTCAGCTAATGAGTTTGACTAAAATTATTTACTCGTAGTGCGAACTATTACTGTACCTTACAGTGCAAGTTTACGATTTTCTTTTATAATGGTCAACTTAGAGCGACTGGAAAATGGTTGGCGCTTTAATCGCTAAAAATTCAGCAACAATACCTTCACGTACGAGTTGAAAATTACCGAATACGTTGATAGGCATCGCTATAAGACATGGGAAACTATGTCTGCTTTGTTTGTTAGGTGTGAGATTTAGGACGCTGCTAAAATTGCAAGTGATCGAGTTACTTGCTTTATTGAATAATGCGGTTATTCGTCGAAAAGTAAAAGTCGCAGCTCTAGAAATGAACAGTGCACGCCGGTAATTGTAGAAAAATAAAATTCTTTGGAGACGACGAACGATCTCTTTTATTAATATATCAATTTCTCGTGCCTCGAATTTAAATTAATTGACGTTTTATTTGCAATAAAAAATAACAGATACTTGCTCTACTCCTTCCAACCTCTCCTTGTTTTCCATTTAATTATTCCAAATACCTCGGACATGCGAGAATGCTATTTTGTGCAAATTTTATCATATTGCTGCTTGATATCGTTAATAGTCAAACTCTGAATTTTCGCGTTCATCGTACGCGCACGAACACAACTGGGTAAGTGCGCGCGCGTAAGAACGCGTACGTAAATGTTGATGCGAATGAATTAGCGAAAAAAGTGCTAAACGCGAGAGTAAAGTACTTTACTTTCTTAACGTATGTTTGCCTCCGACATCCTACTCCTTTTCGTTGAACAGAAAATAATAAAACCAACGCGAATATCCGCGTCCGACTGTGCTTTGGACTGTGGGGTGCAGGGGAAGTGCGTTAAAATGGAGAACGAGCGCCTTATTACATAAATTCGTTGCATTAAAGCAATCATGTCGACGCTCGGGTTGAAAAGACGCACGTGTTTGACAGGCCTAACTCACTTTTCTGCGACTGTCGGTTGTAATGGCGGACGCTAAACGGGAGACACGACAACGAGCCGAGAAAAAGTGAGAAAGCAAAAGAGACGGGGAGCGAATAGTGGGAGAAGAATGAAAGATGTACGGAGGCGACGATTTTGCCATGACTTTTACTTTTTTCTCCTCTCGCTACACATTCTGCCTCCGTTCGAGGAGTTATTCAACGCTACCGTAATAATCTCAATTTTCCGCGGGAACGCAGTCCTGGCAGCGATGTTCCGCTCGGGACGAGTGAGATTGATTTACCGGCGATTGTTCCGACTGAGCCTTTGGAAATAAATAACGCCACTTTTTACGGGGAGCTCACTCCAATTTGACCAATTTGACAATTGGACGATGCTTTACGATTGAGATATTGATATAGAGAGTGGACTAGTTTGCAGGCGCTTATCCTGCTCGGTGTATGAACGTCGGATGCCGTGAGAAAAATGTCATCGTTGCGGTAATTCACTCGGCTTTTTCGCTCGATTAGTTAGTAGCGATTGTAGCGACGATAAAGGATCGCTGCGTCAGAAGGGCTTAACACGTGTTTTCGTCCGAAAGAGCGGAATGTAAATAATATCGCGGTATTGCGCAACGCCGCTCGCATTTAACGGAATGTGCATCGTGAAAATCTGTTTTTATGCTCGTCTTTTAACGTTCGAATAAATTCCGGTGCCGCGATGTAAAGGAGAATGAAATGCGCAGGGAGCGCCAGCTCTTTGAGATATTTGTATACGTAGGCGAGCCTTGGGAATAAATAAAAGCGGATCCGATAAAAGGAGAGTTTAATGGCAGATTTCGATGCCGAAAATGAAACGTTCGATTACGCTTGTGCCGCGCGTACCTGTACAAAGTACGTTATCCCAGGCGCAGTGAAGGACACAGCCGTCGAGATAAAAGTGACAGTTTTCAAGCCGAACTTCTTCTAGCGCTCGCGATTGTGCATTTTAATTCTTCTTCGTAAATTCCAGGCGTGCACGCGCGGCAACAGGGGGGCGCCACACGTCCATTGTACCCGCAGCCGCTCCTATTTTTTCTCTCAATTTATAAAAATAATCGACATCGAGCCGAGCACTCGAGCGTCTCTCGTGAGCGCACGCAAGCGTGATTTACACCTTGATACGACAAAAGAATCATTCGATCCAAGATAAAATCCATCGATCAAAGAGAGTCAGCGTAGCATCGCGCTGCTGACCTTCCACGTAACTTCTCTCTTCTCTTCTCCACTCCGCCTCCGCCTCCGCCGTCGTCGTCGCCGTCGCCGTCGCCGTCGCCGTCGCCCCCTCCACTGCCACCCCCGTCGTACACCGCGCCGCACGCATTTTATATAAATCATAATCACTCGCCGCGGACGCCCGAGAGGAAAAGAGCGCGTGGCTCAGTGTGGGTGTCGCGGGTGTCGCGGGTGTCGCGGGTGTCGGGTATCGGGGCTCGGTTTTCTTACCTCTTTCCTATTGATTATTAATCGCGAGGATTGCGCGCGAGTGCGCCCGATCAACAAGGACGAGCTCGTGCTCCAGAGTGGGCTCCGCTGGCTGATTTTTTCCGAAGGTCACTCGGTGGCGCTGCTGCTTTTCTTTTTTTCATAACTCGCGACTGCGCTCGTACGTGCGCGCGTTAATAATCGGCTCGTAGCTTCGGTGAGTTC
Organism: Wiebesia pumilae; assembly: GCA_018907045.1. Classification (NCBI taxonomy): domain Eukaryota; kingdom Metazoa; phylum Arthropoda; class Insecta; order Hymenoptera; family Agaonidae; genus Wiebesia; species Wiebesia pumilae. The sequence continues at coordinate 2,186,541 of JACCHZ010000121.1, forward strand.
GCCGGCTGAACAATTGCCGCGCTGGCAGAAGCTTTAGCTTTTCTCCGTATCAATCGCGTAATTACGATCGAGCGTATCGCGTTACGCGCCCGGATATTATATCGACTTGGGTGGACGCCGCGAGAGTCGATGATTCGGGGGCAGCCACATTCGAATTTTCGCTCGACCTTCCTCCCGGGGATTCCCCCTTTTTCCACGCCGCCCAGATGCGGGCGGAATTCAACGTTAATCTCTATTAGCCGAAGTCCTCGAAGCTTGGAGGCACATCCGACGGCGGCCTCGAGGTGCTGGTACATTACGTACTGGTACGTGGCCGTCGTACGGGAGGAAACGCCGAGTCTGCCAGACTAAACATCGCTGCTCTCGATTGATTCCCCATCGATCCCCCTCCGCTTTTGCTTTCATCGTACTTTATTCCTCGCGCGAGAAAGCCGAGGAATCTTGAGTGATTCCGAGCGTTCCTCGCTTCTTTTTCCATCGCGAAATTACGTTGATGGCTTTCGCCTTTTGTTCGAAGCTCGTCTCTTCAGAAACCGAAGATCATCGGGCCCGGAATCGTTATTTGGGCCGATGCCCGATCGAATTAGGCCACGGTTTGTAATCGTCGGTCGATGAACATTGGACATACTCATTTGTAATGCACGAAATAAGTAACCTCGGTTTCCAAGGGGTAAAGCGTTTTGACGAATCGAGGAAAAATTAGCGTTGCACGTACGTCGTTCCGTTTGTCGGTAGTAACCACGTGAAAATGTATCAACTGCTATCTTTTGCACTTGTATCCGTAAATAATCCTTCGCGTAGACATGGTCATTAAGACGAAGCGCATTCGAAGCTCGTCGTCGGTGATTGTTTGCAAAAAATTGTAAATCGTTTAATTGTAAAATTACAATCGTACCTAAGGACGTCTGCATCGGTATTATTAAAGGCTGATTTCGTTTTCACAGTCTATTCCATGTTCTCGTAGGATGCGCGTCCTCGCAAAGAAGACGAAATTTTTCTTCGTTTTAATAAGCTCTGAAGATCGAATTGGAAACGGTACCGCCTTACATCCTCGCTCGTCTTAACTACACGCACGTGTAAGTATTCTTAGTCAAAGCCTCCATTAATGACGGGTTACTCCCTTGGCAGGCAGGCTGACCCTCGCGTACATTCCGATTACGGGCAAATGGATTTTAATTAATTTTTAGGAGAAAGACTTGGGAGAAGTGGAGACGACCCAACGAGAAAACGCTCGGAAATTGGTGCGCGAAAGTGGCGGAGAAAACGCCGCTAATAATAAGTGCCAAGAGAGCGGGAGCTGCTGCATCCGCTCACCTTTCGCGCGCAAACGCAGGTTTGGCAGAAAAACTAGCCAATTTTATCACTCGAACGGCGAGCGTGGCGAGCGTGGCGAGTGCTGTAAAAATTAAGCGAGCGTTCGATCGAAAGAGGAAGAGAACGAGCGAAAAAAACAATGCATCAACCGCGTAGAAGAGCGAGAGAAAAGTCCTTGAACCGACTCGCGGCGCTAATGGGCCGGGAACCGAGACTGTGGTTGCATTGTGCGCAGGGCAGGAAGCATAAATTTGACTCGAGCGCCAAATGTCCGGGGCGCGGGAGGGAGGAGTGCGGTGGTCGTGCTGGTGGTGGTGGTGGTCGTCGGTTCCCGCTGAGGCCACTGGCTAAGGAAGGCAGAGCCAGAAACGGACGGACAGGCTCGAGCTGATTCGTACGCCGAGAAAAATTGCTGCCTCCATTAGCGGTGGAGAAGAAGAAGCTTCCATGGTTGCACGAGGAATGTTTCCGATTGCTTTTTTTCTGCGCCCACTCGCTACGACCGGTGTTTCTCTTTCTGGACAAATGGAGCTGCGCGACCTTTTCTTCGTGCGTTCGCTCGACGTAATTATTATACAAGCACATTTTCTTTTATCCGGCGTTCCGTGGCAGTGAGAATAGAAAACTACTCCTCGCTTTAGCCTGACATTATTTGGGGATATTTCTGTTATACCGGTAAATCATCGCTAGTGTGAGCTCGAAAGAAAAGCCGAAGCCAGTACGCGCGGATTACGTTACCACCGCGAACGTTTCGTCCGCGCATGTGCACGCTTTTGCTAATAAAGAATACTTGTAATTAATAAAATCACGCATCGACAATGAATATAATGAATTGATCCTCCGAGGAAGCCCTCGATTTCCTTCGAGCGTTCGGTGAGTTGTCGAACGAAGGAGAAACGCATGCACCCTTGCTTTGACGAATTAATTGTCTTTATTAAAAAGTGAGTACCTTGGCCTAATCGCGTTCTAGTCGGTATTGAGCAATGTTTTCATAAGCCATTTGGTCGATTCAAGGCAACCTTACATCACTGAAACACGACCTTCGAATCTACGGTGCATCGGGAACCAGTGAATCGCGCTCGTCCAGAAAGGCTCGAAATTCATCTTCGAAACGTGCAAAAGCGTAACAGCGACGTTGATTCGCTGTTGTTGAGCGGCGAGTCTTCGATAACTCCGTGAATCGTTTTTATTTCAATTGTAGGGTGCGCGCGCGCTCCGATGGTCTTCGGTTTCACCAGAAGCATTTCGAAACGTGTCCGTGGAAAAGAGAGAAGTTACGCTCCTGTGCGTTCGGTAACGTAATGACCTTTTATCCGACATACGCGTCGAGTACCGGGTTATTGGATTTTCCTAATTGCCAGGGGAATATATTCCCAGAGCGATCCACGACTAGTCAATTGTCAATCGGCTAAAAACAGGCAGCCGGCGGAGTGAGTGTTTGTTGCGCCGAGAGGCATGAAAATAGACGCGAAATGAATTATTGTGCAACCGATGCGAGAGCCACGCATAAAGTAGACAAGCGCGCATCTTTAGCGTGAAATATCGCGTGAAGGCCTAACTAGGCTGATGGAGGACTTCGGGGAAAAGTCTGGTTGATGGGCCAATTTGCCAAATTTTCCCGGTCGACTCGGGGGAAATTCGGGGGAAATTCGGGGGAAATTCGGGGAAACCCCTCAGTCTCGGAACTTCAATATTGATGCCCGCAACAAAGTATACGCGAGAACGCTCCTTCAAAAATATATTGCCTCTTCGTGATCGCTTGCGGCTGCATTCGCCTTTCGACATTATTGCAAAAGAGATTTTAGTTACGGCAGGGCTCGCCTAACCAACCTCGGACATTAACTACTCGACGTATCTCTTATTCGCGTCGTGATTTGAAATTGAAGAGTAGATGCTGCAAGACTGAATTTCTCTCCGGTTACCGGTACAATGAGCAACAAATTCTACCGAGTGGCCTAAATTAAACGGAATTCACAACGGTGGCGTTATCCAAGGCTACCGATACTTTCTACGATCTTCTCGTAAGCTTACGTACACCGGCGTTTCCTCGATGATTTTTAATAACGCGTTCAAAATTATAGTAAGATTTATTCAAATCAAGTTGCAACCTCAAATAAATTCTGAGGTTGTCGGGTCTGCAATCGGTTATCGGGATCTAATTTAAGCCTAAGCTGCACGAGAGTACAACTAAGAGTCAATTTTCAATCGCTTACTTATGTTTCGTATACTTATAGCGAACTTTAATTGGAATTGAGTTTTTTTTTATGGAAAAATTCGATAGAACGACGCGGTAGCTTTTGCTTACGGCTGCACGAGTTTCACGTTTGCGAAATGCAAAGCTGAAAGAACCTTAAAGACGAAGTGTTTAAAGGGGTGAACCGAAAGGATAGAGGGATGAACGTCTTTCGATTTTTGTCTTTCTCTTATGTTTCTTGTTTTCCGACTTACTAGTGCTTATGAATATTTAGAAGCTTCTGCGCAGGTTATATAACCGTAACAGTTTCACGTAATTATACTATCAACCAAAGTACTCAAATTTTATCCTAAAACTAGTGAACTTAAAATTTGGAGGCTTCAAGCAATAGATAATGCTACAGATTGCTATTTTAAGACAAAGGAGAACTTTGGATAAATGTGCAAAGAGGGTTGCACTTGGTTAATTATACATTTTTTAGACATGAAAGCTACAAGCAAATGCTATTTAATAAACATTACTCAACTAAAAGCAATTTTTATTACCTCATAATGAGTTTCTTTAGTATAAATTTAGATAAGAAACGCACTATGGCATAACGACAAACATAAAAACCTTTTACTGTGAATTAATAATTTCAACTCAATTAAAAGTAATAAAAAGTGCTCAACGATGACTAGGAATCCTCCGACACTGTAGAAATAATTTACGTTCTTGTCTATTTTTAGATTTCTTCCAACCTCGAGGCTTCTAGACTACATTGTTACACAAAAAATCGATTCTCTTGATTATTATAAGCACCTGTTGCGCTGATCGAGAATAGTGAATAAATGAAAAACACCTCGAGATCGAAGAAAAGACGAGCGCTCGAATGTGACAGAGCGAACGCGTGTTTATTTTCATTCGGTGCTTCCGTACTCTTTTGGCTTATCGTAGGAAGATGGACTTACATTTCTTTGCATGACAACGACGTCTCACCTTTTGCACGATTATCGAACTTTGCGAGAGGAATCGCGGACGATCTGATCATTGCGAGTTCATAAATTGCAAATATTAAACAAGCCGTACAGTGCGTTCCCTTCGAAAATAGCGAGTTTACAAATTTTCCTTGTAACAAAACTAATAAATTACTAGCAATACGTGAAATGGTATTTTCTTTTTATAGACAACTGAAACTTCCTAGATATCGTTGCGAGCTGAGCATAATGAAAGAAATCATTTTAATTTATATTATTCGTGCTTTTATTTTAGTGGGAATTCACTCGACAACAAGGCTGCTTTTAATAATATTTTTTGTCGTGCTATCTATAGATTTGGTATTAATTAGCGGATACTAACGTAATGACGAAAGTTGATGAATGTTCCAAATATTTCTAAACAAACGTCTTCTTTAATGACTCTACCTTTTATGCGAGTATTGATTTACTTCGATTTGTCGAATAAAACAATTCGGTCACGGCAAGAAAATGTCTTAAAGTACATTCGTGTGTGTGTGTGCGTGTGCGTATTACCACTTTATATCGAAACATTGATAATATAACTATTTCTTAATTTATGGAAAATACAAAAAATAAGTAAACTTTGCTATTTTATGATTTTCGCGTCATATTCTCTTGGAATTATTTTTATCAGTGGTTTACTTCGTGCAGTTCTGTTTATCAGTTTTATTTACTTAAGGCACTTACCCATCCCGTAAGCTTCATAGTCAAATATCTTAAAATTCATAGCAAACTAGTTCACCGATACGTATTTTAAGCCGTTTCTTCGTATGATTATTAAAAGAAATAGCTTATTTAAAAGCCGCTACATTTCAACATTTATAAATCATACTGTACCGAAATTTTTCCTTAATCTGCATCTGGCTTTGTTTATTTGTAAGCAGAAATTAACGAGTACAAGAAGACATTGTAGGTTTAACGGAGATCCATTTTCATTAGCACCTGTACAAAAGAGTATATACCGTTAGAAAATAAATCACTATTTAGTGTCGTTCTTCACAATCTCTGATAATTTTGTCACGAGTGACTAATCTAATATAATTATTCGATACCTAATATAAAGTTTATCGATAGGCAAAGGGATCGTATCAAGTAGACTCATTAAATTCCAATTTATAACCACTGCGAAAGAATGATATTACAAATAATTTAAAAGTCATTTGCGTTAATTAATTGGTAAAAATTTTACACTCCAATGACGTTGCTTTACAATATCGTTACAATCTTACGTTAAGATCATAAAGACATATTGGTTTAACTAAAATAAACTGCGTAATCACGTATTGATTCTAATGAATAAATAAATCAATTTTTAATATGTACTCGTCGTACACGTCAATCCTATGATTTGAACACTTTGATTTTGATGGTACAATAAGGTTAACAATTTTTTTGAATTATTAACTGCGATAATATCTAAAAAAAGCCGTTGATCAAAATTTCTTAAATGTACCATCGAGCCGAGCACAGTAATCGACAGAAATTTACGAGAGAGTTAGTGTAAGTGCTCCAATGCTGACACGATAACGTAGCTGCAGCTTATAAGTGAATGTACAAATAATGTATTTTGGAATTACAACCGATGCGATAATAATGTGATATTGAAAAGTCAAACTCGCTCTTCATAAAATACGCCCGTTAGTGATATCAGTAATGCTTGAATGAGGAGAAACTATTGCTCAATTGGTATTTGCATTACTGCACCAACAAGTATGCAGTACTATTTACTTGATAATTACTAATCGCTTAAGAGCTCTAGACTTTTGTGCCCTTGGAATAGAACGTCGTATGCAGTTTAACGAGATAACCGCCATAACTAACCTATATTTCCAAATTCACGCAATAATAAAAGTTTCCCCGACAAATTTGATTATCATCGGGTTAAGCGGCGGCGCTTCCTCCTACTCCTCTCCCCCCCCCCGCGCGCCGCTCCCGCGCCGCCCACCGCTTTCCCATTAGAAACTATTCGGTTATCAAGATCCCAACCTCTCGCGATGATTCAACTTTCGAAACGCGCAGAGCCACCGACACCTCGATAAGCGGAAAACGAATGCAGCAGTTGGTTACCGAGGAGCGCAATAACGTCGACACCTAACCTCAAAGCTAAAATGGAAAAAGGGGACAAAACCCAGTGGCTCGGCTCCGCGAGTCACAAGTCCCCGGGTGCGGACCCGGAGACCGACCGGGAGGGGAGAGCATCCGCTCCTCTCCGCGTAGCAGACGCTCAACGCGACCGAGAGTGAAAATTGGGTCAACGCGGCGACACGAGTCCTTTGTCTAATTCCGACGGCCGACGGCGCCGCGGCCGCGCTCTTGTTTTCATTTTCTTGTCCCCCGAGTTGCCTCGCGCCGTCGCAGGAGATCGTCGAGGTTTCGTTGGAGGTTTCGTTGGAGGTTTTCCCTATCGGACGGATGCGTGATTTTTCGGTCACGCGCTCACTGGCGCGAGCTCCGCTACTCTTTGATCGTGCTAATCAAGCATGAAACCGAAGCAACGCGAGTTATCACTTACCGCGGTTACATCCACATGCGCCTTCCTCCTCAAGTGCACTGGGCTATCGAACCGAGTTGCCCTATAATAATAAATTAACGGCCGATCATTAAACAGCGGAGACAATGAGAATTCGATAACGCGCGACGCGCGCATCTCGGTTGTCTTTCTTTCGTTGTTTTTCGTTGGTGCGCGTTGTCTAATCATGCGGAATAAGGCGCGGGATGCGCTCTCGACTTTAAAACGACTTTCCAGGCAAACCTCAAGTTTTGTCGAACTCCTCCGGATACGCAACGCCGATGTTCTCGTTAAAAAATACGTACGACCTCGATCGAGTGATTAAGATTTGTTTTCGAATGCTTGCCTCGTTGGAGAGTTTTGCGTTTGGTGGTACCACGACGAATTTTCAACGTTGATGAAACTGAACATTTCAAGATATTTTGCGTTTGTGGATTTCGTGCTCGATGATACCTCATTGTAATAGCTTTATTTCCCGATGCACCGAGTGCATTTACGAATGCATGGACAATAGCTTGGGAAAGGCTCTCTTTAAAATTCTTTTGCGAAGTAATAAATAACGCGATTCTAATGGCGAAACTTTGACGCAAAGTAAAATCTCTTAATGATACGTGATCGTTCAATCGTGGACTACGGAGTTCCACGTTCTTCCAAGTGCGCATTAAAGCTCGGCGGATCACTCGGCGAACGACCAAATGAAGCTCATCAAACAGAAAACTAAGCGAACTTTTCCTCTCGCCATTCGAACGAAAGAAAAGCTGCGGTTCTCGGCTGCAGACCGACGCATAATTTCCTCACTGGCTCGCGAGCGAAAGCCTACACGTACGAGGATTATGGAAAAATCTGACAACTCGACTCTAAAGAAGCGATCTCTCGCTCTTTCAGACTCGGACTCGGGGTGTAGCACCGAGGCGGAAGATGCGAGGAAGCTCCAAGAGGCCGATTCAAGGGTAAACACGAGCGAGCTGGACATGTACAACCTGAACGTGAACATGAACCCGAATCCGGGCGCAGCCGCGGGTCTACTGAGTGTCGCTGCCGCCGAGGCGACGCCCAGGACGCCCGAGATCGTCAACAGCCTCATCGCCATGACGAACCCCTTCGACGGCTTCTCCGCCGGGGAGCGAAGCCGCGACCGGACGGACTCGACCAGCAGTGGTGAACCCAGTCCTCCCAGCATTCAGCACACCTGCAGCCAACTCATCAAGGAAGGTACGCGTACAGTCGTGCGAATTCCTTTTCGTATCGGGATAATAACCTTTCGGAGTGCAACGATTGCGCTCCGCGTGCTTTTTTTTCGTTTTTTTTTATTTTTCTTTGTTTATAAAAAGAGCTTCTCTCGTCGGTGCGGGTCTTCTTGCGCGAAAAACAGCTCTTGCTTTCGCGGTGCTAATAATATTGTTTTACGAGCTGCATTACTCTAAATACCAATTTTGATTGCTCTCGACGAAATGTTCGTAGTTTTGGAAAGCTATAGCTGGCTTAGAGTTAGTCTGATTTTTGTTGGTCCGATAAAAGTGTTGTTCTTCCAGAAGGACTAAAAATAAATCATGCTCAAGGAAATAGTTAAATATTTCAATTGGTCTCGTGAAAAAAGAAAACATTTTCATTGTTCTCGCGATTCTCTCTTTACTCTGAATAAAACGCAAAAATACCGTTTGACATTGCTAAATTTGAATCATTCTTTTGAAAGATTAGTGAGCAATATAATTAAACGAGTTCCCAAAGGCTGCAATATCTTCGTATTATACGAAAGATTAAATACGTTGGCTTACGAAGGAGAATTTAATATCTAAAGTATACCTCCCGGAGACTAAATAAATTATCGATAATTGAGATAACGAATACCTTGTCCAAATCACTATTGAACTAAAATATAGTTTGTTTGTTTGTTTGTTTGTTTGTTTGTTTTTTTTTTTTTTTTTTTTTTTAATCTTTTTGATGAGTTTAGTAAGGTAAATAATAAGAGGAAGTCTCGTTCGAAAATTTTTTTATTGTCTTTCAAAGATAAATATTACATTGTACAACGTCGTACGAGATACGAATGACATTTTTGAATTTTTTTTTTAAATTTTTCGCATTCTCAATAATTACTTCACGATTTCAAACTTTTCAATCACGAGTGAAAAAGAATTTTCAATAATTACTCTTTCGTAGTACAATATTATTGTACTTGCTTGTTCTCTGTCCGTTACTGGTAGTCACGATAAAAAAATAATATTCTTCAAAATAATTCAGTATTTGTTTCGCAAAGCTAAACCTACATAATTAGAGTAACATCGAAACAATAATCATAAGCGTTTCCCCTTTGTTTGTCAAACGTATCATAGCGTGGAAGAAAAAAAATAAAATGCTAATTAATAAACGAGAGAGAGAGAGAGAGAGAGAGATGTAAAACCCAGGCCGCACTACTACTATTCATAGCCTGCAGAAGCGCGCATAATCGTAATACATGCACGGGAACACCATGCGACGAGTATTAGTGGAAAATAAAAAATGTGTTTTTCTTTCTTCGCGGCGCAGAGCCGACGCTTAATCTCGAGTCTATTCATTTTCATGTTAATGCAGAGAAACTCGCCGTCGCTGTCGCGACGCTTGTTACATTAAACGCATGAATATTCACGGAAACGTATGTGCAAGGAGATTGGCTGTGACAGAGCGTAGCACAGTTGGCTTGACTATTTTCTCTGAATTCGTCCGAATTTTTCGACCAAATTGCACCTCACGCCTTGGCTATGGTCGGTTGTTCGTTGGAATTGAAAAATCCGACCGTGCGTCTGGCGATTTTGTGTTCTTCTCTCTCTCTCTCTCTCTCTCGCGCGCACACACGCACGCACGCACGCACGCACACTTTCAATGCGTTTGCAGGCTTGAAGCTGACGCTGCAGACGAAAAGACGAGCGAACGGGAGCACCGATGATGGCAAAAAGAGAACGAGGAAAGAGGATGGAAGCGCCGACGATGAGGAAGACGACGAGTCCAGCAACAGCAAAACCAGCAACGGGGTAAGTCGCGGAATTCCAGAAATCGTCCTAATGTTCTAATTTTCGTTATCTTTTTTACGAGAGCGCGCGTAATGTGTTGCACTTGAAAATAATTTCTGTACATAGCAAACTCTTTTCCTCGACTTGGAGCGTGTAACGCGATTTCCTAGATTTAAAATTAAACGCAGAATGCGGCGTTAAAATTTAACGGATTTTCAACGTTATACAAACGATAAATTTCAAATGCTGTGATCTCATACCTCGAGCGTTTTTGTCCTTCTCTGATCGCGTTTTTCGAAATTTATTGTAACTACTGGCAATATAAACACCTTAAATCCTTTGCGTCTTCGGTTTATTTATTAATATTGCCATTATAAAATCATGGAAACGAATTCCTCAGGATCTTTCAATATCTAAATTTAGTCCCTATGAAAATCAATTCTTAATGTTTGCTTTCGATTGATGCGATTACTTGGTTAATCTGTTTAATAACGTCAATATGGGCAAAGCAAATTCGTTTGCTTATTCGTAATCGAAGATATTCAAAGACGTTGAAATGAATTCAGCATTAACCGTAAGAATATTTTTACATCGAAGCAGAGATCGTAGAACATTGTTTTTCTTCGACAATCGACAAGCTTTTAAAGTTACTTAGTGCGCTTACTAACCGTCAGTATGTCCCAGCAATATATTAATACGTTATATCTTTGAGTTTTGATCGAAACATCGTTTATAAATAGATAATATTTTCTTGTACTGATCTTTTAAAGACGCTTTTTTTTATCCGTCATTTGCAACTTCAAATAAAAACAAACTCTGCTATTTTTGATACAAATTAAATGTCTTGCGATATTCAATCATTTCGATCATTTCACAACGATCGAAACATAGGTAATACTATCTTTGAACTCAAATGCTTCAAAACCGCGATTGGTACGCTTCTGCAGTTATTATTAATCCAAACATCTGCACATCATAAATGACCTTAATTCTAGGTCGACTGTACAACTTGCATAAATCTTATTTCGTAATTCCTTTCAGAGAAAGAAAAGCTAATCACCGCGTAATATTCTCGGATAAAAAGGATCTATTTTCGTTAAAATTAATTAATGCTTAATATGCCTGATACTTGATGAAAAATGAACCAAAAACATTTAGTAGTAAAATAACAGAAGTAGTAAAGTAAAAAAATCCTATTCATTGCTCTATTGCATTGTAAATCTTAAATAACTAGTTGCGACAAGTTCACGTACCTTTTACTACAATCTCTATTCTATTGTACGGTATTTTCAATACATTTATTAGAAATACCTTAACGATTCTATTGCAAAATTTGAACTACAAATTATAGGAATGAAATTAATATGCTCACTCAATATTAACATTTAAAATAAATTCCAACTCGTCGTTTTTAAAACAAAGATTGACTATGTTATTGACATGCAATACTCTACTTAATCTGAACGTTAAATTGTTCTGACGAAATAAAATAAATATACATATTATTTGTATTATTTGAACAGCTGAATTTTTAGTATTACGCTTAAGCATAAGTTAATAACTGTAAGTGTGACGTATAAATTGGAGTTTTTAAATGTAAAAAAAGAGACCATTCGTTCGGACATTTTTAACCGTGCTTTCATAAATACAAGAAGTATTGAAAGAGCGCGTAAGGAAGTTACATTAAATTTTATTAACGATGATGAAGTGTTGCATGTTTTTCATAATTGACATTTGACTAATTACATTTAACTAATATCGATTCAAGTATGTATCGCGCAGTCAAAAGAAAGGGAACAGACATGTTTCGTAAATTGATAATTAAATTTTTCTTTATGTTTGTTTAAAGAAAATTGAAAATATCTAAAACTTTCTGTGATTAGTCGACTGTTACTATCAGTTAATGGCGTGAGTTACACGTTAATTCGTGTACTTGGTAATTGAAATGAGAATAAAAAAAAAAAAAAAGCAACTAACATTTATAACGAAAGATCCTAGTAATAAGCAATGTAATAACTTAATTTTTATATTACGTTCGTAAAATTCATATTTACGAGGTTTTAGCCACCAACTTGGCTGTTTGATGACACCAAATTCGTTCGAATGTTTTAAGAAGGTACGATTTTATATATTACTTTGTATGTTTGTGATTTTATTATGCTTCTTCTATTACTTAAATGGAAAATGTATTGTCTGTTCCCTTTAATTATTAACTTGATGGTTATTGAAATAAAAGAAACCAAAATCAATGTTTTTCACATTCAAAGCTTGTTGATTTTTATTCATCGTTCATATTTTAAAATATAAAGTATATTTTACATTTATATATTTTTTCTCACAATGTTTTATAACTTATAGATAGAAACCGAATTGAAACTTTAATTATCTTGTTGTTGCATAAATTTTGTCGAAAATGATTTAGGCGCCATTAATATAAATTCTAAAATTATCATCTGATGCATTTATATTAAAATTTTATCAACAGACTGGTAATTTTAATGAAATCGATTTTCTACTTTTTAAAAGTGTTGATATATAAATGAATTTTAGAAGTATTTCAAAATATAAAAAAAGACATTTGCCTTCGAGTATTATGTATAAAATTTTATTACGATGAATAAAGCTTTTATACACTTAATTTCATTAGTGACATATTTTATTAAGGATTATTAGTTGGTAGAAAAATATTAATTCGTACTTGTATACATTGGTATGCATGTATACATAATTTTATGACAGTCTGTCATCTCACGAGTTGCATTTTTATTTTACTTTTTTAACTTGAACATTAACGAGTCTCGATTAATGATCAGCGATTTCATAGAGGCATATATATTTATAAATGAGCATATTTTTATTGATTACGTTTCAATTATTGAACCACAAGGACAAATGTACCATGATGCACTTTTAACAACAAAATTCAAGAAAAATTATTAATGACGGCATGTATAAAATATAATTAACTTAACTAAAGATACGGATTCTTAAAAACGATAAGCCAGCAATCGCTTCAGAATTAAAACGAAATCAATGCAGCCGTACATTTATGTGGAAATAAAAGTTTATATTCACTCTAATATTCATCACCTCGTATTATTGCACATTCGTATATTATTTTTGCAAGGAGTTATAAAAGTAGTCTTTTTTCTTTTTGACGATTGCAAAACGTTATCAATGTAGAACCTATGATTTCCGTAATTTTCTCTTTGATTCCTTTGATTCGTCGAAGATATTTCTTTTTACTAAAATGCTATCAATGTCCGATAAAAAAAAAAAAAAAAAAAAAAAAAAAAAAAAAAAAAATGAGAAAGACTTGTCCCCAATATTGACGCTAATGTCGGTACGTACAAACGCGCCTTTGACTGATTATTGCCGCCCGACGTCGGAGATCATCGCGACTCACAAGAAAAATGTGACCTAAATATAAAACAAGAATTCGAACGTACGGAGATATGTAAAAGCTCTTTAGATGAAAGTCTATTTAATATTTGATTATACTTTTAGATGCAATAATAGGTAGACGAAACAATTGGGCGAAGCTTTTATGCGTTATAGCCAACTTAATAAATTTCGATCTGTTTTGAGTAAAAAAAATAAATAATATTCGACAAATATCGGTACATTTAGGCTCAACTGTCCAAAAAAAGCCACTCGAAAAAATTGTTTTCCCGGTTCAATTTCTCTATAAAACAAGGAGTGACGAGTAAGCCTTGCATAATATTAAAAAACTAACGAGGATTTAATTGAAAAATAAATTGTTAAAACTTGACTAATGCTCCTTTGCAATTCGCTGGACAATTCAACAAATTTGGAAGTCGGATTAAGTACCGACAGCGCGTAGTCGATAAAATTGTAACTAGTAAAATAACTGTGCTTTCCCAGCTGACTCCGGAGGACGAGGAACGCAGACGACGACGACGGGAGCGTAACAAGATCGCGGCAACCAAATGCCGACTGAAGAAGCGCGAGAAAACGGTGATACTTGTCCAGGAGTCTGAGACTCTTGAGACACAGAATCACGAGCTCAAGTCCCAGATCCAGGAACTGGAGACGCAACGGCGCAGGCTCGTCGACATGCTTAATCTCCACGGGCCAACCTGTCTGAAACAGCCCGCACACGCTGTAAGCAGCCATTTTTTCTTGATTCGTCTAATATTATTGCGGCCGGCCGCTAGGCGGCTTACTGGAGCCGGTCGTTTCTGCAGTAGACTAAATCCCGTCTAAATCTAACCTCAACTTTTCCAAGTCATTCAAGTTCTTTAAGCATCCAATTTCACAGTCGCGTGCTGTAAATACCCGCACTTCAGATTGTTTATTACAGATTTGAAAGATGTAGGCCGTAGATTAGCGTCGCCAATAAAAAATATTTATTCGAAAATTTACGAGTTAGTTGGGGGGAAAAGTAAGTTTATATTTAAATGATTTCGTCGATGAAATGGCAACGGTAGCTTATCTTTCTTTTAACTATGTATTTGTGTTATTCTGTATAAACGACTCCCTTTTTTTAAAGCTCTAAATACTGGTGGGTGTTCGTTGATGCTGCGCGATAACATTGATGGAAAATATTTTGAAATAATACTCTTCCGGTTGTTAAACTTTTATCCTCGCTATTCAAGAATTCAAATAGTTTTGTTCGTTTAACTCGTACGTCATTAGACGCTGTTCCGTGTGGTTCGGTATTGTTCTGTCAAGTGTCAATTCTGCCACGAATTCGACACTAAATATTAACTTTATATTAACATTAAACCCGACGAATCAAACCTGCTGCTGGATATTAATGCTTAATAATATTGGTGCTTAAAGAATCTACTTTTTCTGTTCAATTCAAAGCTTTTCAATTATTTTGCATACTTAGTGCATATATTCAAATGAAATTCGGAGATCTTCTTTATAACACATAAAAATCAGTCGATATCCGTAGTTCTTGCTAATAATGGGAAATAATATTTAGATATTTAAATATTCAATTGCGAACTGTATTCGAATGGAAATAATAATTGTCTTAAAATATACATGTGAAATGAATTTTATTTTTCGATGGTGCAGATGATTATTTCGTCATTTAACGGAGCTCGTATAATTCCAAGTTCTAAGCTTCGAAGATATAATATTTAATATTTAGTACTTGTACCTTGAAACAATATGTCAAAAATTGCGGTAGATCGTGTCGACATTTCCAAGTATTATAGTTACTCTTATTTATGGAGTTTATTTGCAATGCGCTAGGAAAGTTAATAATGAATATATAAAAAGAAAAAACTGAAAGCTGTTGTTTTTATAATTAAATAATAATTACCAGTGTATTGTGTTACATCTGTTTGCATAAATGTTACTACAAGTCCTCGAATAAAATTAGCTTTTATTTATTAATATTATTGAAATATACTGAAAGTAACAAGGAAGAAGTGGAACCAATTGATTAATAATGGCAACATTTATTTTTATTACAAAATGTCTTGAATTAAAAATAAGCGTACGATGTAAACAATATAAGCACATTAGATCAATGGTTTGAAGGTTGAATAAATATAAAAATAAAAATAACTTCCCATTATGATATTCTGAATTTATCATTCGATAAGAAAGGGATATGCTGTAATATGTTAGTGTTCTTTTTTAAATGTAAAATCGGAAAAATTCTCGTTTGTATGAATTATAATTTCAGCAATTTAAAAGCTTTTTACATACTGATTATTGACTGATTTTTAAATTTGTACAATATTCATAGTATTCTTTTATCACTTGAATTGAGCAAAGCGGGGGTATCAATTTAAGCTCTGTATAGATAAATATGTATTTTAAGAATAAAGCTAATAAAGCATAATTTCTTCTACTAAAACACAGCCTACACCGAATATGTAAATTTACTTTATGAAGAATTATGTAAGAGAAATTAAATAATAATGTATTTGATCATTCGTCGGTAGAAAATTTCCACAGCTTTGCTAAATATCTAATATCAATTCTAAAAATATCATTCCCGTGAGTTTCAACACTTGAGAAAGATAAGATTTCGCGCGAAAAAATGACATTTCTCATATAGCTAATATTTCAAAAAATTCTGCAACAAATTTCTTCCCCATAAAGCTGCACAATAAAGTACACGTTATTATCTCGAGTTAGCATGGAATAAACCCTTCACTGCCCACGAAACGTGTCCTTGCGTATTATCGAAAAACCGAGTCCTACAAAAGCCGTGCATATTTCAGCAGGACGCGCCGTACCAGCAATTCGCTGATCCTGTGGCGCAGTTGCCGAATTATCAAGAGAACTTCGTGCCAGGTGTTGAGCAAAGTGGCCTCCAAAGCCACAACGACTGCAGTGTCCTTTCGGATTATGGGCCAGTGAAAGTCGAGGGCTTCGAGGCCGTCGCCCAGGACTTTTTTCGGCAGGGCAGCCCTTACGCGACGACGACGACGACGACGACGGGGTCGGCCAACACCGACACCAGCTGCACCGTTTAATAATATCGTCTGTCGTTTCGTGTGCACGAGAATTCTGGATGGATTCGTTTTAACAGCTTGAAAGTGGCTTTTCCATGAGTTTTCAAGGAATGTCGAACTTATGAAAACTTTAAAAGGAAATACTGCCGAATTGCGATGAGACATTGTAAAATGCTTTTAAGTTGAGAGAATTCATCGAATTAATGTGGAAGGAGAGAAGGACTTTTACTCAAGAATGTACGTTGAATTCCAAAAGATTGCTAAAAAAATTTCTCATTTTTTTCTGATGTACATGAAAGTTCTTTATATCTTAATATGAAGTACGAAGATACGAGTTTCTGAAAGAATTTAAATCTTTATGGATTCTTTGTGAAAATAATTGTATGTGAAACTGCTTTATCTCGTTTCTTGGTTTGATGCATTGAGAGTTGACGTGATTCAGTTTAAAACGATTTTATTGTTTCGATAAATATTCGAGCAGAAGCGTAGCTCATGAAGAAAACTTTATTCGAATATCTTGTTTTTAGGGATTCTTCAAGATCTCGGTCAAATTTTTCAAAATTCATTCCATAATCATCAGAGTCTAATTTTTTCACGATCAGATAAGAACTAATCTTTTAGATTACTAAAAAGTAATTTCATACTAATAAGTAGTATCACATTCCAATGTCTTCTTCACTGATAATTAACCATTCTTTTATAATTAGCTTTTACTTATAAATACTATAATTGGTACTGATGTATATAAGGAGGCATACATTTAGAGTATGAAAATTTCTTCTTATATTTTAGATGACTTTTCTCCAAATGTGAGGAAAAGATTTAAATTAATAAGACATATACATTAATTTTTTCATAACAACGATCCATTATATCTCGTTGCAATCCAAATGAAAACAATGTTTTGAAATATAATATTAAAATACAATATTAAAATATACGACAATAAAATGTCAGAAATTCGTGTTAAACATATCTATTGCATATTTTTTGTACTTATGAGTTTGAAAAAGGTCTACCAGATAGTTTCTTCTTACAATTTATCAAGGAATTTTGTTAATTACTTCGTGTAATTGTTTCACATGAAGATGGTTCATAAATCGAAAAAATGCATCAAACCGAATCTCGAGTAAATTATTAAAAAATTGTAAATATCAAGAGCATGTTCGACAGAGTATGAATGTTTTTTTTTTTTATTATTATTGAAGCGCGTACGTTACAACTTAGCAAAACAATGATAATCAAAACGAAATTAATGCTAACATGTACCCTTAAACAGAAGAACTCAAGTCGAGAAAAACTCTTTTTAGGTTGTAGCATTGCGAGGAAAAGATGAATTTGAGCAACTAGATTCGCTTATTTACTTTTATGAGTTTGCGAAACTCTATATTAATGCTGACGTGGACATATATGTATACGTAGCTAATATGTAAAAACAGCGAAGCTGCAATGATTTAAAATTAAAAAAAAATTTTTACATAATTACATATAATTCAACAAATGTGTAAAATTTTTATTATATTTATAATTCTTATAAATTCGTAAACATGCGTGGTATACATAAATTAAAACATGCACGTAAGCTTTCATTAAAACGTAAAACAAATATAATAAACAAATATACATTATTATTATTATATGTAATTACATAATTGATTTATGATAATCTTCTACTTGGCACGGTGAAAAGATTTTCGCATTCCATATTTGAAAAAGAAACACTAGGAAGAATTATCGTGGTGAAGCTTATAAGCAATCATAGGTAATATTTACGTACAAAAAGTTCCATATACGAAACCGAATAAAAAATAAGAAATGTATAAAAACTCCACCTTATAAGAAGTATTTAAAATTATTGCACTGGAAGCAAACATAAAAAGTATTATTTTGATTTTAGTTCTTTTTATTTAGTATCTATTTTTAAGTATTAAACTTATTAACTGAATATCGAAATTATGCTTGTATCTAAATTATGATCTTTAGACAAAATCTTATAATTGAACAAGATTTCTTTATCGTAGTATGATTCATAGGAGTATTTTTAACGATGCAAGATATCTAATATACTCACTTAAAAGGGTACATTATTAGAATTATTTAATTTTTAATATAGTTGAGTGTATTAAAATGCATTCGATTGGAATTTTATTTCCCTAATAATGAATGACGTGTCATTTAAGCTTATTAGAAATTTATTTAAAGTAAAACACTTGTTTTTTTTTTTTTTTTTTTTTTTTTTTTTTTTTTAAATATTGGTTGGAAAATATCTATTCTGCCTATGAATGCTTAGAGCGACTTTTCTACGGCGGTATAGCTTTAACTTAGAATGCTTTTTGAAAGCTATTCGGATGTTCTTATATTCTCGCGATTCGCACTTGATTCTATCACACATTTTTTCTCCGTTTTCCTAAGCGAGTCCTTGTAACTTGCATATTGGAACTCGAAGAGCTTACATTTTTCAATTCTCAAGAGCGGGAGAAAAAATAACGAAAAGAAAAAAAAAACGATAAATCGTGAGTCTTCGTTGTGTCATTAATTTAGCAGTCAATTCGTATCTAACGCATGCATGTCTTCCATTCTATTTTAATACACTATCGATGCTGCAGACGAGTGAATTATACTTTTAGACATTCCTTTTTTTCTTGAATCTGTGCCGGGAAAAAGTTTATTAATGCATATAATACGTACATTGATTGTTTTTGTCACATAATTATAGATAATAGCGCATGACTGTATGTTACGTGTTTATTCAGTGCCATCAATTTTTTAATCTAACATTTAAAAATTTTAAATGAATACTATTATGCAGAAAATTAACGTTCGCTTTAGGAGTGAGTAGATCTTACCCGTAGACATTACCTGTAATAAGAAGAACATTTATGCACATAAAATTTTTCCTGGTAATTATATGTACTGTAACATTCTCGAAGCCTTAAAAAACGAAGATTTATATGCGCACGTGCAAGCGTAGCATCGAACTGCCAATTTCTTGCAGTTTCGTCAATTTAAGAATTTAATTTTTAAGCACATATAAATATAAATTACGATTTTTTACACAGCTATTATAATTTATAAAAGAAAGAGAGAAGTGTTTGCCAGTTAAATCATATTTTTTTACGTTTTAAAATTACGAAAGAGCTTTATCAAATCGCGTACTTCGCAGGCGAATACCGCAAGGATATTCTTTTTCTAGTTCGATGAAGAAATAAGTAAAATATGCAAAAAATATATAGACTCATAAATAATAAAAAGAATTTTTATACACTGTTGATATCGTATTTTCATAAGGAAATAACGAAATGTTTTATTATATGCATATTTCACAAGTTTTTCATCCAGATATTAAGCGTAACGTCCATTTACATATATAAAAGAATATGCTAAGCGCTGCTACTTGTTCAAAGAAATGCTTATATTGCATAATTGATATTTAATTGTGTATGTTATGTAAGTACGAATACTTAAAATACATTTATAGAATATACGAGACATATAAGCAAATGTTATGATCGATCAATGAAACCCTTAAAAACTATACAACGTTGACACGTGTTTAAATTTTAAGTCCATACGAAAGTATATTATACCATAGTTAAATGAAATGTCTATAGATGTCTCATTTGGGGGATACATGGCTCCTTATCATAAAGTTTATTACATTGCTGTTCTCAAAACAATAACAACCAGTTACTATAATTAGATGCTTTAAAATAAAGTAGTTATAAAATTATAAAATTGTTGAAAAGCTGAAAAATGAAACAATCATGTATCGAGCAATGTATCTCCAAAACTAAATGCCATAACTTAAAAGTTTTACCAATGCGTAGAAAAAGTTCTAGTGAATGATGTACACCGAAGTGTAATTCACTTTTCTCTCGGTGAGAAAAGTGAATTCAAATTTCCGTGCACGTGCCTTAAATAATAAAACACTCAATTCTCACGATTTTCTTTTATCTCAAAAAGATAATAACTGTGAGAAGCTGAAATATATATTTTAACCAGCTGTGCTTAAAATGAAAACATATATTTTTTAATATATACATAGATATATTTTTCAAGTAATTTCAATAAAACGTACATGGTAATGAGACTTCTACGAGCTCTACAATAAATAGTTATTATTATAATGACATACCTCAACGTAACTTAGAAGCAGTTACCTATTATAAAATGCGTTTGCGACTGATTGATAACCGTTTACCTATTGTGATTCATGTTTTTCATTTTGACATGTTAAATTTTCTTTTAAAAAAACCAAATCTTTAAAAAGATATGTTAATTTTGATAGAGAAAAGATTTATTCATAAATACCAGTTGATGAAAACCAGTGTTCATATTAAAAAGAAAATGTAATTTTCGTTGATAAAGAAACATACAAAAATGTATTATTTTTATTCATAAAATATTATACAATTTTGATTATAAAATTTTGCTCTGATACATTTCTAAGTGCAAAATTCTATTCTTCATCCTCTATTTTATACAGGCCACAAACTTTGTTTGCTGGAACAGCTTTATCTGAAAAAAAGACCATTAAACTTATATCATTTATAAGCATTATTTATGTAGTCTATATAAAAATTGATTAAAAGTAAAAGAAAAATCATTTTCAAACCGCACCCATTAAGCATCATTACTTCAACGAATTAAATATCTATATCTTAAGCCTTTCGATATAATATTATTAATTTTACTTCTACCTAAAATAAGAATAAATAAAAAATAAACTTGTAATTCGCTTATAAATAACTTCCATACTCTTATTTAATGAAACTTAATGCTGTAACAATGTGAAAATTATGCTACTTAAGTTCAAAGTGATTACTCTGTTCATCCTAATAAATTTTTATACTTGGGTATAAAAAATAATGTTTATCATTTATCTGTTTTCAGTTGGTAACATATATTTCTTTTTTATTTAATTTTAACGTTTCTATCGATATTTTCATTTTTATAAAACTAACGTTACATACATAAAACTCGCATGAAATATTTCAAAATTTCATTATTTAAGAAAAATAAGAATGCTACTGTACAAAAATTTTCTCTCGACGTTGAATAGAATTTTTATTTAATTCCAATATCGTAGAAACAGTTACCATAATTTAACGGTAACATTTTAATTCTTCTACAAGCCAACCCTCTTAGTCAACCATATCGTTCATATTCTTGGGAAATAATGTTATTAATATTTCATTGTTAATATTATACCATTTGTAGTAATTAAGAGATATAATCAATAACTTAAAAATGGACTTAAAAAATCAAAATAACAGCCTAGTAATAGTGAATTCAAATGACCTATCATCTTGGGATAAGGAAGATTCAAATTATTCATAATGCGAATAAACTCATCGAGAGGTTTTGTTAGTCTAGGATTCAGCTGACGCTCCTCGGCGACGGTCGTCACTGTTCTCCCAAAGTAATCGTGGGCCGGATAGAGCTTGAAGTTATTCGGCAGCTTGAAGATCACCGAGTGCACCGACTTGTATAGAGTCTCCGCTGATCCTCCCTGTAAAGGTTTCACTTCATTAACGAGCGAATCTCGGCAACAAAATGAGTGCTTTTCCGCTATTGCAATTCTTATTCTTTATCTTTGATGAATGCAAACGAAGAAAATTATCAGTCAATTATTAATTCGATTCAATGCACAGAGTCAAGATGTAGAAGACATTTTTTATACCGCATACGGCTTTTAAAAGACATTTACAGTCTCCAATAATAAGGGCTTCTTTTACCGGATAGAATAACGGTATTCGGCTGTTAGCGAGGATGCAAACTGATTAAAAATATCCTTTAGAAACAGAAATCTGTATATTATAATATCTTTACAGAATTCAAAAAAATTACCGTATGAATTACCTTCTCAGCCCCTATATAACGATAAAATTGATATGATATAAAAAAATAATAAGTATTAATGTAATAGACGAGATTTATATCACAAACGCATACATATGTAAGGACGTAAGTACCTGAAAATCCGTTCTGCCACATCCTCGTATTAGTAAAGTATCGCCCGTAAATGCAATTCCCTGCTCTTCGCAAACGTACGTCATGCAACCTACGCAAAATAATTATATTTTTCCTGCTAGTGACAAGCATTGAAATTAAATATTGTATGAATATTCCAATTTTTAAAAGGAACGTCAAATAAATCGATTCCGCCTCAAAAAATACGTTCGTCGAGAGAACGAGTTCCTCGAATTCTTTTCATTACATTTTTATCGAGTCGACTTTCACGCCGATTCGATAAAAAGGAATAAAAAGACTTTTTTTTAGAGAAAAGTAAACTGTAAGTGCTCGTATTACATACGATTGTTCTCGTAAATAGTCGTATGCTTAACGATGTTGCTAAACCTACACGTATACGTGGATTATCATTGGAAGAATAAGAGAAGAAAAAAATAAACCGCCTCAGCGCATCAGGACTTGTGTCCTTATTTGTCGATCCGACGCTCAAATAAAATCGCTTGATTAACGGAAAACCGTGTGCGTTTCCACGTACACCTTACGCACGCGCACACACACGTGCGTTCACGCCCACGCAGTCATGCACACACAAGAATAGAGGAAAATAACATTTCTTTACAACTGATTATGCATTAAATTTGTGATTTACATAAGCGCACGCACATGTTCGTGTGTTTATATTTAAGCGCTGACACTGGCACGTACAATAATAATAAGCGCCGTTAAGGAAGAAATTCACGTTTGGAAATGTATTTAAAATAAAACATACGTAAATTCTTAATATAATTAATGCCTGAAATTAACCGAGAACATTATTAAAACATAAAGCGTATTCGAGACTATAAATAATTTAAAGGAAATTTATTGGCTTACCACTGGTGTGTCCAGGCGTTGGAAAAGCTTTCAAACAATGTCTGCCGAATTTCACTCGATCTCCCGGGTTTAACAATATATCCGCCTGTGCATTACTAGTTTTTGATATTATCGATTTCGAACCAGGCAGAAGCTTTTTCAATTTTCCAGTACCTGTTATATGGTCGGCATGCATGTGCGTGTTCACTAATTGTTATATGAAACACTTGTAAAATACTTTTTCGACTAATCCTTAAAAATATTGATTAAATAGTGTGCTATACCAATGGTGAAAAATATATAGTTATTTAGGTTTAGGTTTGTTTTGTACGGGCATACACACGCGCGCTTTCCAAGGGAATAATTAATTACAATGATTATTCGCGCGAAGAGTGGCTATGAAATTTTTTCTTTTAAACGTAAACGCTTACTATTAAAAACGTTCTACAGTTTTATGCAGTTTTATATTAGGTGAAAATAACGGTAAGGCTAGAGTTACTGCTTTACTAAAGTGAAACGTTATACTTTATTCTGTTATACTGTTTTCTGGTCGTTTTGCATCCTGAGAAAATCTTACTTCTTGATAAAAAATCTACACATTTATAAATATGCGCTACATAAGTATGTATAATCAACAGAGTACGAATGCTTTCTTTGCATTATAACTGTCATTAATATGAAGCAACTGTTTTTGGCGGAATAAATAACAATCTATTATATGCACAAATTTCTTATCTTCTGTAAGAATTCTAGGCATCTTCTGTATTTCTGTAGCTTTGAATACTTATTTCAGGTCTCGAGCATAATGGATAATTTAACTCTTTTCATGTGCTTAATATTAGAAAAATATTAAATATAGATGAATGTTTAAATAATGTTAACTGTAATATGCATGGAAATAAAACACAAATACTCGTCAATTTCTATTCGTTAAAATAAATATTTGCGGTACCGCTTACTCTCCTTAATTTTAGATTTTCAGAAATATGAAATATCAACTGGAAAATTCAGTGCTTTACAAACAAGTATTACAAAGAGATTATCGGATTGAAATCACTGCCGGAACCTATTAAAAATTCGTATCACAATGCATATTGAAAAAATGAAAAGCTTCTACAATTGAATTACAATCAACTTGAATTGAAAGGATAAGAAAAATTACAAATACTGTTAACTTTAAAACCGCGAGTTTTCGATGTTATTTAATTGGTTTAAGGCTTGAACGTGCAATAACTCTAAAAATCACAACTTTGAAACAATTTCATATTAGCTATAGAGCCTATAATCAAATATCTATACATTAATAATTAAGTTTAAGAATTAATTTGATAAATGTTCCTAATGTGACTTACTAGCATACTTTAAGTTCAGACCTAATTCTTTTATGATTTTCGAATCTCTCTCAGCCCATTCTACAACTGGATCGATTAAGATTGAGTCTTTGGTGACGACGTCAGCCAATAAATATGTATAAGTCGATGATACTGGATCAAAAAACTAAAATAATAAATATTTAAGCCTATGATTATGTAGAATATTAAAGGTAGACTTTAATATTACTTAATAATGCAACTGCTCGCATTTATTTCTATAGGCTACCTCAAATTTTAAATAATTTCAAATTTTAATATTCTGCAATACACTGATTTACATTAAAAAAACTAATTCAACTAGAAAGGTCTAATCTTATCATAGATTCGGCATTATCGATTGTTGGTAAAAAGGATTGTTATTCAATAATAATTACGACAACAACAATAATAATATTAATAATAATAACAACAATGATAATAATAACGACGAGGATGATGATGATTGTGATGGTGATAATGATAATGATAATGATAATGATAATAGTAATCTAACCTCTCATACGTGAAAAAAGTAAGAACAAAATAAGCAAACTTAGGATACCTTTAAAGCGTGTATGTTTATTTTTAATTAACGAAAGTAAAACATTTGTAAACAACATTTAAAGGCAACAATTTCATTGAAGGAAATGAATTTAATTATTAAAGTAAGCAATTTTAACATGCATACGTATTACACAAATACAAATCAATCATTTTCTGTATTTTGTTTTCATTTTTTTTTTTTTTTGTTTTTATTTTTATCGTTGGAATTACCTGTCTGAACAATAAATCTGAGGATTGGCTCACACCTTTGGTGACAATAGAATAATGTTTCGATGTTAAATTGTATAATTGCGAAAACATTATCTTGAAAAATATTTAAAATAATTAAAATAAAGGTAAAAAATTGTTTTATCCGATAATTGAAAACACGTTCTAAAAATCGCGACACTAAAATACGTAAAGACGAACATACATAAGCCAAGCGAATAATACCATGTCAACAAAATACTGTTCACAAGATGATTCTATCTCAAATGAATAAAGCATCTACTCTATTAAAATTCTTTAGATACTTCACGAGTGATTTACATTATGGGCTATATTTTTGTTATTGACTTGAATTGGAACGCGAAACAATAATCGTTGATTGATATTTATATAATAATATTAGTCCAGTTTCAAATTAGTATTAAAAAATATTGCAAAAACCCTTGTTATTGTTATTGTACGTGAATTATCATCTAATTTTTAATTTATGTCAACCATTGCTCTTTATTGACATTACATTATTTTTTATAGATTTCAACGTTTAGAGACAATTGAAAAATTATTTCATAAAAAAATTTCTTACTAACGCAAATAATTATCAAGTATAGGTAGTAAACAGGAAAAGGAGCGAACTGGTGGGTTATCGAAATAGAGAATAAAAGAAAAATTCATTTTTCTTTTACGTTGCTTGTGAGGTACTTAATCTTCTTTATAATTCAATTTTTTAAAATAAGTTTAATGCATTTCTCTTTTTTAATAAAACTAAAAAACTACTCGGTAGTTTAATATAAGGTTTACAGTATCATTAAAATTAATAAAAAAAATATCTTATGCGCAAACAATATCATTTACAATAATTTAAAGACCATTAACTTCGTGTATTTAAACATTATTAAACATTAGTACTTCACAAAATATGTATAAATAATAACCAATAAATGTCAACATTATTCTTTTGATAGTACAACGCAATACAATCTTATTGTGCAAAATGATGAACAGTTGCATTTTGACACAATTAAAAAATTTATTATTAAACTATATTTAGAATTATTTCGTATTTTTATTTTATTTCTTTTTTTGTATCCTTCGGTGTCCCCATCATTATGAAATTAAAAATTTGCATAACTTGTAATTGTAATATACAAATTTTGGATCTGACACAATATTAATTATGCGTACTTTTGGTCAAATGCCCATATAACTGCAAAGTATAAATGCACCACTAATGCTTGAAACTATGAAAATGAGAAACAGCCAGAATGGTAATGCATCTAAAAAATATAGAAATTTGAAACCTACAAAAATAATCCTACTTACAAATGTGAGATATTGTAAATTCATTTTTCTAATTGCTTAAATTGCACAAGATTCTAGGCGTTAAATGATATTAAATCATCATAAAGATCAATTGATTATTATTGAAAAATTATTATATTTTAATATAGGAAAATCATTTATAATAAGATTTTCTTATATTTCATCAAATTCTAGGAGCGAAATAAAACTATCTTAATCAATTATAAAATTATTTAACTTACGTCTGTACGGTACGTTATGGATACAGATTTTATTATCGATGGAACAACTAATAACAGCAGCTTCAGAGTTGCTAGTAATGGCTGGTCCATCATGTTTAGTTGGCAAGAATTCCAAATTTGTGATAAACATATTGTGCGCACCAGGCACATGTAGTACTCTTTGTAGGCTAAAAGCTATAAACATATCTACAGTACCGGAGGACATTGTGCCAACGGCTACAAACTTCCCATCATCGGAGACAGCCAGCTCCGACAAATTTTCTTTATAAGTCACTAATTTCTCAACTGTTTCCATTTCTACATTCCATTGTTGCAGAAAACCAAAGTGAATCTTACCCCTATTCCTCTTGTCTCTTGCAGGGAGTGAATTCGAGAGTGTAAAAAGTTGCTGCTGACTTGTAGAGTTTCCCACCAATGTATTACGAAAGCGACACCTTTTAAAAATAGATTTTTCACCATCTCTAGGGAACCATATTAACTCCTTATTTTTCAAGCCACTCATTACTTCCCAAATTATCAATTTACCATCCTTTGCTACTGTAGCAACTTGTTTTCCTGTTGGACTAAAGTCAATATCGTCAATTTCTGTAACATGACCTTTTAAATCATGAAGTTTGATAATTTGAGGGAATTGCCATAGGCGTACATATCCATCCGTTCCTCCAGTTGCCATTACATTTCCATTGGGACTTATTCTTATAACTCTTTGTACAGGTTGTACATCTCTATGGAAAGAATAACATACTTGTATATTTATTAAATGTTTCAAAATAAAATAAAACGTACAAGATCGTCTGAATATAAGTCTTTGGAACAAAAATTTTTATTTTTATATTCAACTTCAGAAATTAAATATATTATTTTTTTTTTCAAAAAACTTTCAGTTTTACAGAAATTTGTCAATTACTAAGAATCTACTCAAACTATTAGAATTTCAAATCTCTTTTTAATATATCAATTGGCTTACCCAAAGTCTGTTTGTACGCAGTCTGCAGGTTTAATTATAAGTTGTAACTTTTTATGTTTTGTTTTCAATTCTTCATCTTTAATATCTTCAATATTTTCTCTCTTTATTTTAATTTCTTCTTTCTTTTCACTTTTTCTTCTTTGCCTAAAATCTTCTCTATTTGGGAAACTGGACTTCCTCAGAATTTCCCCATTTTCAGTGGCAACTACCTTTGCTTGTATATTATATAACTGACAGTGGCTTTCTTGACCTGCAACTAGCCACATTCTTTTTCCATCATTATGCGTTGCACTGTTCATAACAACATTAGGTCCAGTTTCATAACGCGTGACTTCTTCAGCAACAAACTGTATCCCATCGTGAGATAATTCGAATATTTCCTAAGGTAATAAAAATTATTAACACTCATATTGTCACATTGCTTAGTAATTTTGCAAGATTTAAGACTTTTGTTAAACATTATTATTTACAAAATTGACCTTAATAAAAAAAAAGTAAAGAAACGTTCGCATTGTAATGTTAACAAAACTCTGTAAAAACGATGCGCTAAACATAAAATTTTCCATTGTTTACATAGTACAAAATATATAATAATTTGTATAAATTTCTTAACTTAAGCGAATCTTTACAGAATATTGAAAATTTAATTGAACTTTTGATATTTATTTGAATGAAATAGCAAGTTAAGTAATGAAACATTAATATTTATCAAAAGCATAAAAACAGTCTCGAAGAGGGCAGAGTCAATGTGTTTGTTCAAACGTTTACTTAATTTGCAATTTGTAATTATTGCTTAAAAAAGTTATTTAAGAATATTTAATACATATTCATCCTAATCCAAAATCATCATTCGGATCAGCAATGGCCCAGACTTAGAATGAGTAAATTTAAAGGTATGCAAATTAGAAAAGGAAAAGGGCACATACAAATCCATTGGCAACACCTGTTCTCGAAGAGCCACCACCGCCACCGACGAGAACGTGTCTGCTTGTAAGCATCTGCAGCGTATAGGGAGGAAAGTTGACTTTGGCTAAGAGGCCATCCTTTCTACGTCTCCACGACATAATCGTTGCCTTGAGTTACTTTCCTTATTCTTGGCTTTTGGGTGACTTGTCGAGGATGTTTGTCACGTTGTTGCTTCTGCCTCCTGGACGCTCATGCCGCCGATACATGACTGGGCAGTAGACGCACACCTCCTTAGATTACACATGTGCGCGCGCGCACACTTCGGCAAAAGGAAAGCTAAATGTAATATGAACTACATGTCCGTAAAATTGCGCGCTCGTGGTAATTGGTGTGCGTTCAAAGTAAAAGGCCTTGTATTGGATTGCCACATATGCCGCAATGAAATTTTCCGGAGTAGGTAAATTGACACGAGGAATGACGATACAATGTAGGTTATGTTTTCCACAGACTGACCGGTCAGCTCCACTGTACTTCTTCCTCGGAGACTTAATTCCAGAACGAAAAAAATATATATTACATATGACATCGGTGTATATTTCGGTTATCTTGCGCTAATTGTACGGACAACAGCTGTTTGCATTAATAAAAGTTCATACGAATAATGGCATCATTAATAAATATTGAAAGATATGATTTGTTTTTGTTTTAAATGAATAGAAATTATTTTTTATAATGTGCATACGTGATTAGAGATGACTGAACGTTACAATTGGATAAATAATGGTTTCTACAAGTATTTTTAAATTTGAAATTTAGTCACAACATTCGAGCGTCAAAGATTTTTGACTTGTCACGTTTCTGCACAATCTCCAACTTATAGTATATTTTGTTCATATTTTATTCCACGTAGTTTCTATTCATTCGTTCATCAATTGTGTATTTATAAAACGAGATTCAAATTTTATTAGTATACTACGCTAAACGCAAATACAACAATTTAAGAGATAATTTTATAGCTAAATACTTAACCAAAATTTAATATTTTAACGAATAACATAGCAAATAATTGGAGTACTCGAAGAATTATTCAATAAACGATGAAAATACAATTACAAACGTTTTTATTGCATAACTTAAATGTAATTAAATTAGTATGATTTTCTAATTTAGGCTCAACAGAAAGTAATCGATTTATCAACGCTATATCAGATAAGCGTATTGATTAATTAATTTAAAATTAATACAATGGAGACCAAGGCTGTAATTATTTCTGGAGAAGCTTCGGAATCCGATGACGAATCTATTAATATAAAAACGGGAATTCCATTTCCTTTACTTTTGGCATCTAATTCTTGTGGGACTATGATCCAAGGAGAAGCAAAAGAATCCGATGAAGAAAATAATAGTATAAGCAGTGCGAGTTATGTTAATACGACTACTTGTTCTTATGTAGATGTAAAAGAACGTAAAAGTAAGAGAACTAATGTTAAATATAATAGTTTACTGCACAAGAAATTGCGTGAATGCAATAAATCATTTGACAGGGACATTCAAGATCTGTTGAACAGTACAATTTCAAATGCAGTGGAAGAATTAACAGACACCAACAAACAGCTTTTAAAGAGTGAATTGGTATTACAAGAAACTGTTTCCAAATTTCAAGCTGCTTCGACGCAGTTTGAAAATACATTAAATTCTTTAAATAGAATTTTAGAAGAAGATTATCTTCAAACGGTTAAACTGTGATATATTAAACTAAATCTATCATTAATAGAGAGAGGATAAATTCAAATCTGTACAAAAATTTGTGTATTTATTTATTTATATTCTATTTGAATATAATTTGAAATGAATCTATTTAAAGAATAAGTAAATTACTAATTATTTAAAAAAATGGTTTTACCCAGTTTTTAAAGTGTACAATAAAAGACTACTTTTTATAAAATTAATACATATTTATTGCATATTACTTATTTTAAGTGATTAAATTTTATTATATTATAATTTACATATGTATATAAAATTGAATATTATCATAATTCATAAATTATAAAAATATTGTCTATCTTTGTGTTTAAACAAACTGATTTATTTTCCCCATAAGAGAATGTCAGAACCGTTTGCTGCCAGAAAATTATTTTTATTTGGATGAACTCCTATAGAAATAATAGGATGGTTAGATGATTTTTCGTCAGATAAATACATCATAATTTTTCGTGATATTAAATCCCACACCCATATTCGTCCATCAGTAGAGCCAGAAAGCACCATAGTATCATCATAGTTAACGCTAGATTCAAGACAAAAGTCACTTTTAAGCAAACCTTCATATTCTCCTAGAAGTTCACCGGTATCTTTATCAATTAATTTAATGATTCCATCTGCACAACTTACTACAATACAATGATTATCTTTAGTAAAACTAGCACAAGTAATAATTTCTCCCATGCAATCGGTTACTAAACTTCCTACACGAATATCGTATCTTCTCACTTTAGTGTCGTAAGATGCAGTAAGTATTTCATGATCGGAAACTCTAACGGACGATATAGAATCTTTGGCATCTGGAAGAACTTGTATGGGTGTCATAGTTTTTGCTCGTATATCCCACAACATAACTGAATTATCTTGTGAACCTGAAATTATCATTGTAGACATCTCGTTGAATCGTACCGTTGTTACGGTTCCTGTATGGCATCTTAATCTACGTATAGGTGTTCCAGCAATAACGTCCCATATTATAACAGACTTATCAACACTACAAGATGCTATTTGACTCTGATCGCACGATGAGCAGGCATCCATGACTTCGTTCGCATGACCTGCATATGTCTTCAATAATACACTCTTGTATGGATTCCATAATTTAACTTTTTTATTAGAACCACTAGTTATACAATAAGCTCCATCCTCGCTAAATCGTACTGATCTAATAGCTCCTTGATTACAGTATATACGCGATATAAGGATGTACTCTTCGCTCATTTTTTAAATTATATTTACTGTAATGGAATACCTAAATTAAATGAAATGTAATTTTTGTTTTTTACCAGAAAAACTTAAAACTATTTAAAACATTTTATTAACATAGTTAGCTAGTTTGCTTTTACTCACTAATACATGTTTTGAAAATAATTACGGATCACTTAATAACAAATAAGTTTAATAGAATTCATAATATTACAAAACTTATTTTACATTTAATATAATTCATTAAGCATAAAGCCGCTTATAAAACTTAGGCTTTGCCTCAATGCTTCATATGTTAATATCATGCACGCAGAACACATACATTATATTGTAGGAATTTAGGTTAAGTTTGGGTAAAATAAACAAATTCTCTACTTAGTAATACAAGTCTTTATTGTCACTCGAGAGTATGATATTCAACACGCGACAAAGGAGAGAGACAGAAAGATCGACGTCAACGCCACTTGAATTTGTAATGTGTGAGCATTTTTATGTCTCGTGTCTTATCACAGAAAAAACAAACCCTTCTAGCGTCTTCTAGTGCAATATCTGACTCTGTTAACAAAAAAGTTACTATTTAATATTTATCTTAAATATTTTATAAAAAGTTTGAATGTCAACGGATTAACTGAGCGTACAACCTGACCAAACTGCGGCCAGACCGGAGACTGTTCGGCGTTTAATTATAAATATATAAGTTTCTTATTTACCTAATTGAATCAGTAGCTGCCCGTGAAGCCTGTATCGGTTGTGTGAACTATTTTCGCATGACGCTGTTTATAAGAAAAGGTTTATGATGTACAATTTTTAATATAACGCAACGAAGCAATTTAAATTAAGAAATTCTCGCAAGAAAGGTCGCTTTCACTTTCACCCATCCGCATCCTAATTCCACACTACACACTAATGATACCGTGTGCTTTGGTCGCACTAGCTGGCAAAGTAACGTCAAAGTATTTTAAATTTAAAGCGACGTAAATATTAAATATTTCACGACACTTTTTCAACTTGTCCTCGGTGAATAAAATAACTCTGTCACTGATGTCGGTGCACTTGAACACACAAAATGATTAGAGACCGTTTCTTGCGTTTAAAATAAAATTTGCAAGAGACTGTGAGAAACGCTGTATACCAAGCAATATTTGTACACGGACTGACGCTTATCTCGTTGAATTCTAATGGTCAATGTTTCTTCTATAATGAAGAACCCCCATGTACGTATATAAACTGTATGTACCACTATTGTGATTACGGCGTGTTTTTCTATCTGCTTCCCGCGTTTACTGCTTATACCTACAATAGTTCCTAGCGTTTCGAAACTTCTCGATTCAATTTTATTTTTCGCATTATTTATTTACTCTTAAATTCAGTTGATTGATTGCTGACACATTGTTACACGCGATTCATTTATGCACAATCTGTTTCGACACTCAAACGTTCTAACAAATCAGCGTACACTCGAGATAATGATCTTTATCGATTTATTTGTGCATCTCCCTCACTTAACCTTCTGCAATTGCATATACGGTTGACTAACAGTATAAACAATAAAAAACATAAATTGCCAAAACTGCATAAATTTAATTTAAATGAAAATATAATTGTTTAACCGCCTCAGCAACTTCTGGCTATATCATTTTTTTATATAATAAGCCATCATTTTGCCTTCTGGCAATTTACGTACAGTTTTTGCAAGCCATAAGTGATATAAAAACGAAATCGCCAGAACTGCACTTTATCTTTAAAATTTAAACAATTTTTCTACAACTCTGCCGACTTTTGGCAATAATTTTACACGATTTCTACAGTAAATACTATAACTACGCAAAATTTCAGAGCTGCACTCGAAGATTTTATTTTCAATAAAAAAAAACGTATCCACCCACCCACGCTTCCCTCACCGGGAGAGACTTTTGGCTATGGCGCTATGTGTTCGTAATCCATAACGAAGGGTTTTTATATACAAATTTTCACTGCACCTTATCATTTTTAATTTTCCAAGCTCTTAGACTATCTTGCATTGTCGCTGCGGCTTATGTCTTTTAGTTCGATGAGATCCTTCTCTGCATTGATGTAGATTGTTGGTTTAGAGGAACGTTTTATGAATCTTGTCTGATCGTGGGCTATGAGCTACAACTGTATAGAACTAATTTGAGAGTAATCGTGTTCGACTGAAGGAAGTGTTGAAGTTGTAGGCTCTATCATCGAAATTCGATGATAGAGCCTCTCTGATTACATGTTTTATCGAGACCATGACTAGGGGAGTAATGGAATTCCTTTTGATGACGGATTACAGGATTTTATACATACACGAATACCAGTATACGGTTACGAAAGTTTTCTGTTTAACGTTCCGATGCAAAAAGATACGAGTACTTTTGACTGCTCAGTAAAGTGAATAAGGTCAATTAGGTAAGAGTTACTTTAGAATAAATTTAAAGAATGACACTTCAATTGCCACCTTGGATAGTTTATCAACACTTCTGAATAGGGTTATTTTACTCCATATCAGTTTCATCAAACCATCGTCTGGGCCATGCAGTAGTTGATAAGTAATCTATTCATAAAGATGAGAAACGGCATCCTACATCAAATTGCAAATAATGTAGAAATTCGGTTTGACTATTAGGCAAAGAACTAAAACTCCCTACATCTAGCTCTAACGATGAATGTGAATTTTATTTTTATATCCGATACCGTGTGTTGGAATAAAAAGTCCATAATGCACGTAGCGACACATTCAAATTAAAATATCACTAAACCATATGTATTTTAAATTGCATGGTGTACAACAACCAACGCGAGTAGATGTTGTGCGACCTATTACAAAACCCTGTAGCGAACGAAAGCAATACGGAGTTCCATATGAATAGACATTGAAATTAGGGACCTTTGGTCATGATACACGGTGTATAACAAGAATTTAGATAAAGAGTTTACGTGACTTCTTACCAAATCCCGTAGAGAATGTGAACGTTACGGGATTCACATATCTCTTTTCACAACAGTAAGCTCAATCTATGTAAGAAATTGATGTTGAGGTTAGGAGCCTCTGGTCGAGAGATATGGTGTACTCGCACACCTACAGAGAATACCGATGCTATGAGACAATTAGGGAAAAGAGGGACACAGTCCTGAATGTGTCCTCACCCTGAATCCAAGCCGAGGAAAATCACGTGTAAAGCATATGGATCTTCCGACAGTACGCGCACAAGTTTTTCCATTTTCACTCGACATAGTTAATGCATAAAAAAAAAAACAGACAGAATAAGGGAAGGACATCACCATCCATCATGGCTGGAAAGAAGCCGTACACGCTACGAAGAAGTGTGCGCGGAGAAAGTTGATAAGATGGCAGTCCTCTAGGAACGCTGAGGTCCTTTTCTCCCAAGAACTGCTACGCTTTCATCGGGTAGCTTGAACGAACTGATCGAGCGATCGATTGAGCTTTCAAAGTTTCTCACGTTTTCAAGAGATTTTAAGGGCTTCGACTGCGACATGCTTTAGCAGCATTCTTACAATAATTTAAATTTGCAAGAGACGAAATTGCTGCATAATATCAGTTGATGTATTTAGTGATTTTTTCAAAGCATTGATCACAAAAATCTTATTATCGTCAATAATTATAATTTATTTGCGTATGACAAATGAATGTAGAATATATTTTCGTACATCTGCTGAAATAATCAAATATTGTTATTATTAGTTTTAGTTGCATAGGAATAAAACACATATTTTATTTTTTGAATTGTGATTGTACATTCTATAAAACTAGGAATTTCTTTACACGATACGATTTCACTTTTGATATAAAAATATCGCGAGTGTCTTGACAATTTGATCCGATAATTTTGTCAGAGAGTAAGATGTGAAAGTTATTCATGTTCTTATTTATTTTTTATTTAAATAAACTTTGCTTCGTTCTTCACTTAGATCAATAAAACTATCAATGAAACGGTATATCGATATATCTTTAATTATAGCGATTTAATACGCCTATGCTGGAAAATTATTCAGTTTTAATTGTATAATAGTTATGAATTATTTTAATTAAAGAGAATCATCACATTTGCATTAACGTAATCTGTATTACTACTTTATTAAATTGACTTAAAATGACAGAATTTTCGATAGTAAACATTAAAACTTAATGTTTTTTTTTTTTAAAGTAAAATTGCACATGCCAAGCTCAACAAAGTAAAAAATAGTTACGTATTGTAGATAGATTTTGTAAGAATCACATATTTTGTTTTATCCAAGAAAATTTGAAATGTTAGTTTTTTAAATTATTATATGTCTACAATATAAACGTACTAGCTTCAAAAATACAATGATTATTAAAACAATATATCAGATGTAACTGCATATAACAGATGTATGTATCACGTACATACCTACTTGTCTAACCTATAAACTTTGCAAAAATATTTTACGAATTATGCGTTTAAATGAATTTTCTTATCAATCATAAAAAATATTTACAAAATTTTATATTTTCCAAGATTTTCTCATGTAATTGTAGAAAATAAATGATAAATAAACAATTTATAGTTGTTTTTTTATTAATCATATTTTTTCAATATCTTCAATTTTTCACTTGTTCTTTTGTTCGATTGTTAATTGGATAAGAATCATTAATAAGAACTAATTTTTTCGATAATTCTTTTAATAGCATAAATTTAAAACTACCACTCGCGACTTCTATTGGCTCGTTTTGATCATGTGATACACGATTGGCAACTGACTGCGCCACATTGACACACACATCGTATATAATTGTTTTTCAAGGCAGCATTAGCGGATAACCTTTATATAATTGTTAGTAGATTGTGAGCTATTGTAAAAGATGTAGATTTAAATCGATCACTACGTTGTAATTACCATACAATAATTACTATTTTCAACGCTGGTTCTAATTATCGTCAATATCTCAGTGCGCTATCGCTAAAGAACGAAAAGACGCTATTCGTATATGTGCTCATGAAGTGCAAACGGTTATTGCATCCATAAGACCGGAGTTCCTTATGTTCTTGTTGCATTCTAATTCGGAAAAAGAATTATCCACGTACGTAAAAACAAAACTTTTATTTATACCGTTACATGATAATATTTTGATGAAATTTAATTTTAACCGATTTCGACCAAAAGAAAATTAAACTAATATGAAAGCTTACCAAGCACTTATATTTACAATGTTTAATGAAAGTACCTTTAGTATTAAGAAAAGTCTGAGAAAAAAGAAAACAAACTGGTCTTTCCAACTTAAAATTGGTCATTCCTGTTGTTAAGGTCAACTTTTAATTTAAGAGTTCCAGTATGCACGTAGTTATTACTTTTGAGCATCAATCATTAGTATTTTTACTAGTATTATATTGAAATAATGCGTTTTACTATAAAATAATTTCATACGGTACATACGATACATACAAAAACAGTGGTTTCCATGGTTTTTCTTAATTACTTTAAGACTGGACATTTTAATTGAAATTTATCATTCTATATATTTTGATATAAAGATATAAATATGAAATATTATAATAGTACAATAAATTTTATTTTTTTGAACAGATAAATCACAATGTCGGATTCGGAAGGAAGTGTATATTCAGATAATGAAAGTGAACGAGGCGGTAGAACGGGAGGTGGTAGTGACAGTGAAAATCATTCTATTAGATCTGGGAATGCTAGTGATATTGGAAGTGTAGCTGGAAGTCCAGCAAGATCGAGATCAAGATCACGTAGTCTTTCGAGAAGCAGGAGTCGTTCTGTGACTTCTAGATCCAGAAGTCGTTCAAGATTTAGATCTGGCTCAAGATCTAGATCAAGATCCAAATCCAGATCTAGGTCAAGATCTAGGTCTCGTTCAGGCTCTCGTTCTGGGTGAATATACATTTTTTAATTAAATTGGTTATATTTTATGAATTTCGATAAAGAAAGAACATAATCTTTATAGATCTGCAAGAGATGACGAAGCAGAAGAAGTTAACTCTGAAGAAGAGCCAGAACCAGAGGAAGAACCTGAAGGTAAATATGAATGAAAATACTCATGGATCATTTATTAAAATATTTTAATCGACACTCATTTTTATTAAAGGTGAAGATTTAGACGAATATGATGATGAAGAAGATGACGAAGACGATGACAGACCTAGAAAGAAGAAAAGGAAGAAGGGACAGGTTTATGATTTTATTATTCAAGAGGCTGAAGTTGATGATGAACCAGAAGATGATGAAGAGTGGGAAGAAGGTGCTCAAGAAATTGGAATTGTTGGCAATGAAGTTGACGAAATTGGTCTTACTGCTAGAGAAATTGAAGGCAGAAGAAGAGGAACAAATCTCTGGGAGTAAGTGATAAAAATTAATCGTAAAAACTAGTAATTATTTCTCAATAAATTTTAAATATCTTTTTTATTAGTTCTCAAAAAGAAGATGAAATGGAGGAATATTTTAAAAATAAATATGCTCATGAGTCAGCAGCAGCTCATCGTTTTGGAGATGGTGGTGAAGAAATGAACGATGAAATTACACAACAAACTTTACTTCCTGGTGTGAAGGATCCAAATTTGTGGATGGTGAAATGTCGTATTGGAGAAGAAAAAAATACTATACTTCTTTTAATGAGAAAATTTCTAACGTATCAATTTTCTGGTACGCAATTTTATATCTAACATACTTACTAAATATATTATAAATGCGTATAAAATTACTAATTTTTTCAAACTGTTTTTTTTTAATAAATGGCTAATGTCATAATAATGTTCTTTAATAACATTAAAATAACTGTATAAGCAAATTTATTAAAATTTAATTAATATTTGTGTGTGTGTGTAAAAAGTATAAAGAATTTTTTGTAAAGATTATATCCTTTTATATGTAATGTTTTGTAATGTTTTGAAAAATTAAAAGATTTTCGAAGGTTTCGAATGATTAATCGATTAAGAGTTACGCATTTCCAATATATTGAATGCTTACTAATTATCTTACTTATTTGTAATGAATAGGTGAACCATTACAAATAAAATCTGTCGTCGCACCGGAAGGAGTGAAGGGCTACATTTATATTGAGGCCTATAAGCAACCTCACGTTAAGGCCGCAATTGAGAATATAGGTAACTTAAGAATGGGTATATGGAAGCAACAGATGGTGCCCATTAAAGAAATGACGGACATTCTCCGAGTGGTAAAAGAACAAACTGGTCTAAGGGCTAAACAGTGGGTGAGATTGAAGCGAGGAATTTATAAAGACGATATCGCTCAAGTAGATTATGTAGACTTAGCACAAAATCAAGTACACCTGAAATTATTACCAAGAATTGATTACACGAGGCCTCGTGGTGCCTTAAGAACGGCACAGAGCGAGTCCGAAGCCATGAAAAGGAAAAAAAAAAGGAGGCCACCAGCGAAACCCTTTGATCCAGAGGCTATTCGAGCCATAGGTGGTGAAGTTACCAGCGATGGTGATTTTTTGATTTTTGAAGGAAATCGATATAGTCGTAAAGGGTTTGTATTAATAAATATTTTGAATTTTTCATAATTCAAAAAGTTTAAGCTACTTAAGATTTTTATTTATCTATTATTTTTGTAAATTTTAACATATAATTCAATTAGATAGAAAAGAAAATGGTATTAGAAAGTTAGTCTCGTAGTAAAATATTATTGATAAGAAGATAACAAGCAAGTCAAACAATTCTAATTAAATTTTTCTGAGATGAAACAAGTGAAGTGTAATATGTATATTATTAAGTTCAGTATTTTATTATACTTTAATTAATCAACCTTTTCTGTAATTTAATCTTTAGTTACAAAGTTGATTCTATATTAGGATCTATTTCGAATACCTAAACGTTTTAAAAAATAAACATAATTTAAACTAATTATTTTTATTTC
The DNA here is from genome assembly GCA_018907045.1 of Wiebesia pumilae. Lineage (NCBI taxonomy): Eukaryota > Metazoa > Arthropoda > Insecta > Hymenoptera > Agaonidae > Wiebesia > Wiebesia pumilae. Next base: position 2,226,205 of record JACCHZ010000121.1, read on the forward strand.
CTTATCAAATTTTACTTCTCATTAAATATTGCAATTTAAATTTATTTACGTATTTAAAGCAATAAAAACACAAATAATTAGTATAATACGATTAAAAACCTTTGAACTGGTGAAAAAATTGAAGTCAAATACAAAAGTTAATTAACTTGTGAATTTTCAGATTTTTGTACAAAAATTTTACGACGAGCGCTATAATAGCGGAGGGTGTAAAACCTACTCTATCCGAACTTGAAAAATTCGAAGAGGCACCCGAGGGCGTTGACATCGAACTAAGCGGACTTCCGGTTACCGGAGTTTCTGCCGGAAAGGAAGACCAAACCGTGACGCATACATTTAGTACCGGTGACAATGTCGAAGTATGCGAAGGTGAATTAATGAACCTACAGGGTAAAATCGTATCGATCGATGGCAATATGATCATGGTGATGCCTAAGCATGAAGAGCTGAAAGAGGCTCTTGAATTCCAAGCTGGCGAATTGAGGAAATACTTTACAATGGGCGATCACGTTAAAGTAAGAATAATTCTTTGAAATCATGATTTTGGTTTTTAAAATTGCATTGAAATAGTTATTGAAATAGAACGTAATTTTACTCATTGTTTTTAAGCTTAAGCATACTGATTATCAATTTAATGAAACGTGGATAACATTAATAATAGATTGTGTTTCATTTATATGAAATTTCATTTCATCAGTCTGGAATCACTTTTTCGTAATTACATTTAAATGTATATAATTTTAAAAATCCAGAACAATTTATTTAAAATAAATTAAACTCAAAATATAAATTTATAAATAACATTATCATTTTTTTCCAAATTAGCAATCTAGAAAATTTTTCAGTTCACTACTCCATCAACACAACACAAATTAGTCAATAATGTCACTTTTCTTTTACGATTTCGATATATATTCTAAATTTTCTGGGTTAAACCATATAAAAACGTAGCTTATATTACAAAAATAAGTTTCTTTGTAGGTTACACATGTATTTTTAATTTTTATTTTTGTGAACGATAAGTACATTTTTGAAAATAAACTCGTCAAATTCAGTTTTAAACGAATAAGTAAATGTATCGTTGCAGGTGGTAGCAGGCAGATACGAGGGCGACACGGGTTTAATCGTACGAGTCGAGCAGAATAGGGTAGTCCTTTTCTCAGATTTGTCGATGCACGAGCTCGAAGTCCTACCCCGTGACTTACAGCTTTGCTCGGACATGGCCACCGGTGTCGACAGTCTTGGGCAGTTTCAGTGGGGCGACCTCGTACAGATCGATCCCCAGACGGTAGGCGTTATTGTACGCCTCGAACGTGAAAATTTCCACGTTCTATCGATGCATGGCAAAGTCGTCGAAGCGAGGCCTCAGGGTCTCACTAAACGTAAAGAAAACAGAAACACCGTGGCCCTGGACTCACAACAAAATACAATTCAGAAAAAGGACATTGTTAAGGTAGCTTCCAGTTCTCTTTCTCTCTCAGTGTACGAGACTTTTAATTTTACTCTAGAACGTAAAATAATATTTCAGTATGTCTATAATTCTAGTTCAAAATATTAGTTTGCTATTTACGATTGATCTTTATTTTATAGTTTAATATATATATATATATATATATATATAAAATAATAAAATATTTAGTAAAATATTCGGTTCAGAAACTTAAAAAGTATTCATGATTTACGTTATTATCTTATTTATTGTACCTGATACCACTACTACTATTAGATACGGCGGATATACATAACCGATCCTAGGCATCTAAATTAGACATTCCATCTATGATTCGTCCGTAGTTGGCGAGGGAATAATTATCTCTTCAGATTATCTGTCGTTTAGCTTTGATCCAAGCATGGATGTAATTACACCAAATATAACGGAATAATTAAAAAAAATTTTACTCTTCGTTTCCAAAATATATTTTGTTTAGGTGGTTGATGGTCCGCATTCCGGCAGAGGTGGAGAGATAAAACATCTGTATAGAAGCTTTGCATTCCTACACTCAAGGATGTTCATTGATAATGGTGGAATCTTCGTTTGTAAAACAAGACATTTGCAACTTGCTGGCGGTAATAAAGCTAACGTAGTGTCCTCCATGTCACCAATGATCACTGGATTTATGTCACCGAGAATTGCGTCGCCCATGCATCCAAGCGGGTAAATTAAAAGAAATTGTCGTAAAGTTAATGTTGCAAAATTTGTATTGTTATTATTTACCACATTAGTACATTATTGTTAATATTTAGTTATATTTTTGTAATAATCAATCGTAAATATATCATATCGTATTAATAACAATAACGAAACTTTCACTGTTATCCTTTAGTGGTAGGGGCGGTGGTGGTGTAGGTGGAGGAGGAGGAGGAGGAGGTGGACGCGGGCGTGGCCGAGGCACTGGAGCTCGACGCGATCGCGACCTAATCGGTACCACGATCAAGATAACGGGTGGCCCTTACAAAGGTAACGTTGGCATCGTCAAGGATGCAACGGAGACTACAGCTCGAGTAGAGCTGCACTCGACCTGCCAAACGATCTCGGTCGACCGCTCCCACATCGCAAACGTTGGTGTGCCAACTAAAGACGGCAGTTTCAGCAGCTACAGCCGCACCCCGGCTTATGCAGCGGGTAGCCAAACTCCGATGTACTCCGGTGGTAAAACGCCAATGCACGGTTCGCAGACGCCTATGTACGAGAGTGAGTATTTTTTAGTTTGTCGCATAACGATGCGTGGTTCTAATGATTCTTAAAATGGAAGGCATCAAGAGTCGAAAACTTATTTTAATTACATTTTATAATTTACTCAATGAATATGTATTTATTTTTTGTAAAGTTTTACAAAACAGTTGTACTAAGTGATTTGATTTGTAAGATGTGCAGAATATTATTATTCATGAAGTTCGAACTGATTTGAAATTATACAAGATAGCAGAATGTTTCAAAAAAATAACTATTTAATCCTTCGATTATTACATCTATAATCAATCTCAAGTTATAAATAATTCTTACATATCTTTCTTTTATTAATCATCGAATGAAATATCTCAACATTAGATTCTTTCAAGAATCTACAAAGCTATTAAATTTGTATTAAAAATACAAGCTTGAAACGAGATCATACGTTATTTGAAACAGTCGAGCAAACCATACCTGTTTTTCTTTCAGCGGGTTCACGTACGCCTCATTACGGCTCGATGACACCGTCGCATGACGCAGGCTCCCGCACTCCTGGCCAGTCGGGCGCTTGGGATCCGACTGTCACCAACACTCCAGCTCGCACGAGCGACTTCGACGGTTACAATATCGAAGATGGCGGCTCGCCTGGCTACGCTCCCGGTTATCCTTCGGGTGGGCCGTTTACGCCTCAAACGCCTGGCACGATGTACGGCTCCGAGCAGAGCTTCGGCCCCTATCAGCCAAGTCCAAGTCCCGTGGCGAGTGCTACTGCTAGCCCTAGCCCCGCTGCTTATGGAAGTACACCATCGCCGGCGGGCACCGGCTACACGACCAGTCCACACGGGGCCTTCGCCTCGCCTTCACCCATGGGTTACAGTCCGATGACTCCAGGTGAGTTTTATTAATTTAGCATGTAACGAAGATTCTGAAAGAGGTAACTATACCTTGTGTGTGCACTTGAATTGTATGAAAATCGCGTGGTGAACAGTCATAAGGGATAGGTAAAAATTTAAGCATATTTTATCTCGATGTACAAATATAAAATTATAAATGATTATCAACAATTGTAGAAGATGTTTTGGTTAGATCTTTCATTTATATTTTTTCTCACTTGTAATAATTGTTTGAGAAATTAAGATTTTATAACAGGCACGTATAAGTCATACTTATGCGTACATGAAACTTTTATTCATTAGATCTTGCTACAATAGAAAAGACACAACGATTAATAAACGATCTTATTAAATGCGTTATGCATTTTTATTAGTTACTTGCTGAGTATTTAGTATTGATAAATTGATATCTGTAAAAAAAAAATTTACGAATAATGCTGATTATAGTGTTAGAATTAGTGTTGTCTTTTCGTATAATGCATTACTTTCGTAGTTCTTTATAGTTTTGTAAATATATATAATACCATAAAAATCTTTAAATGTAAACATTAAAAATGCAAATATGTTTGTGTATTTATTAAAAAAAGAAAAATCACGAATTAGCTGCAGTGCAATAAAAATAAAATTATTTTTAAAATATATTTTTTATAATACAAATTGTATTCTTCTTTATTTTGAAGTCATTTTAATAAGTAAATCTTTATAATCGATGAGATTGCCAAAGAATATTTTTATCTAAATAAAATTATTACTATCTATATTATAAAGAACATCAGATATTTATTAAAGAAACAAACTTGAGCTTTAAGTCATTAACTTGGCTTCTTTATCTAAACCATTAAAAGTGTTTACTGTACATAAGTAAGTGAATTGATAATTCGTACGATTTTCATAAAACAAATAATAAAATAAACGTTGATAAAAAACGATCGAAAAGTCTTCCTTAAATTAATGTAGATGTTAAATATTTTCTGAAAATAATCCCTTTTTAAAACTTATTTTTGATACTCTAAAGATCATTGTTATAAATTTTTCATAAAAATCTTACGAATCAATGTAATTTCATCCTTAGTGCTAATTTTAAAGAGGAATACTAATTTTAATTGAATTTTATATCTCATTCAATGACAAATATTTTCGATTTTTTTTTCGCGTTGAAAAAAAATACAAATTTCAAAGCTGATTTCCAAATATAACTTTTTGTTTAAATAAAAGCGAAAAAAATTTAACAGAACTGTTAAATTAATTCTAGATCTACATTGAATATCTATATCAGTTTAGGAAGAACCAATGTAACAAATTAACTAAAAGTTTTCTAAAAAAAAATGTATTTATATATTTAAAAAGTTGCTAAAGAATTTGTGTTAAGTTTTAGTCAAAACAAATAAAAATGTGAGATTGTTCGAGTAAGCTATTCAGTGAATTTCACGAAACATTAATTGTTACAATTTACTTAATTTCTACTTTTTTATTAATATATTTGTACTCTTCACAGATAAAAAATCGTGTCTTAATATTTGCAAACAAATATAATTTACCTACGGCTATTTTATAAAAATTCATGAAATTAAATGAAATGTTTGTAAATTTTTAATAGAGTAAACATTTATATTATTGGAAATTATTATTATCTGTTTTACTGAATTATAGTTACAAGATTAATATGAACAACAGCTTGTTTCATTCTTTTCTTAATTGATTCTTTATTGACGGAAAGCATATTAAAATAATTTAAATATTTGTACAGGAACTGCTAGTAGTCCATATAATCCACAAACACCAGGATCGAATATGGATGCTGGTCATGGTTCTGGGGTATTTGGCTCTGAATGGCATACAACAGATATTGAAGTTCGTGTGAGAGATTCTAATCAAGATGCAGATCTAGCTGGACAGCAAGGTTACATCACAACAATCACGGTAAAAAATTCAGCTTTATAGTAAAATGAATGTTTTACATTTTGCTTCATCTTTGATTTAGCATTTGAATTTACAATTATGAATTTACGGTCAATTTTCGCGTGTGGCATCTAAAAATTATTTGATTATAAAAAGGCATTTAAATAATCAACTTTCTGTGATTAAAATCGAATAAAAAGCATTGAAGCGTGATACAAAGTTATTATATCATATAATTTTTATAGGGTGGAATGTGCACAGTATTTTTGCCTCGTGAGGATAGATCTGTAAATATTCTATGTGATCAGCTGGAACCTGTTGTTCCATCGCAAAACGATAGAGTAAAAGTCATCATCGGAGAAGATCGAGAATCTGTTGGCACACTTTTATCGATTGATAATCAAGAGGGTGTATTTAAATCCAATGCCGGAGAAGTGAAAATGTTGCAGTTGCGATTCTTATGTAAAATGAGATCTCCTTAAAGAGTTGATATCTTATAATTAAATCACACAAGGGGAGATTTTATTATTGTTGTAAGATAATACAATTGTATATTTTAAAATGAATACGCCGTAACAGATATGTTGAACTAATGCTCGAGTTTATGTCAATGTTTATATAGTAATTGTACAATGTATTTATGACTTTTCATGCATCAACCTTTTTTTAAGAGTTTGATTTCGTTCGAATCGTTTAGTTACGTATTTTAACCAAGTATCCTTCTGTTTTTCAATCAGGTGACATTAAAATACATTGAAAAATTGTAATTTAGCATTTGATATTTTCCTAATTCCTAAAAAATATAAAAGCGTTTCTATTCTTGTTAAAAATGAAAAAAAGTAACTATTGGCATACTATATTTATATCATGTAATTCTGTATACAAAAAAATAGATTATCCTTCTGATGGTACGTATTATCTTTTAGTATTTGTAATATGAAATATAACATAATTTTTAAGAATGCATATGTAATGTTTATACATGTTTTAAGAGCAGGGCGACGTTTAAAAGTGATGTGTTTCTCGCCTTGTGATGGAGATAGCGCCACCATATAAAAACAATTTTGGAAGTTTACATTAGCGCTTGCATCGCTCCATGATAAGAATAAAATGCATATTCACGAAAATAGTTTACACTTGGAACACTTATTTAATTTTCTTCTGGTTTTTTCAAGTCTACAAATATACGTCAGAATCGCGTCAGTTTACTTAATCGTTTGAAACGTAGAAGTAAAGTGAAGGGACAAATCGGAATTCTAACCTTGCGAAGAAAATGTCAAACATGTAACATATTACAGTGTAATACCGACGGTTCTGTCGTGAAATTTGCGAAAGTAGTGACGCATGCGCAGTTAATTTGCGCATTGTTTTATTCTTTGCTTTCTCTTTCGGTGAATTAAGTTGTGCATGATCCGGGCAATCATAATCGGTATTCAACAATATATCATCTGATAATACAAAAAAGTTGGTAAGTCGATTAGGCATTCTTCTAATGGATGAATACATGAAACTTGAAACCTTTTACATTATAATATTGTATACATGCTTCCGCTCATTCATTATAGATTACAGTTGCATTTATATAATCATAATTTTTGTGCAATGAATTGTGCGATTCAGTAAGCTATTATCTAATATACAAAAGGATATTTTTATCATAAATAATATTTAAACGATAAATTCGTGTATCAATACAAATCGTGATCAATAATTAAATATACATTTTACTTTGCATTTATATAAATCATTTTTTTCGAATCCTACGGTGTACTAAATTTTTGTTTTTTGTTTTGTATTTTATTTTAATGTTAAGATTCAATCATATCTACAACGCAAATAAAATATACTAAAACGGTATTTTACGAAACGCATAGAGATTTGAATATTATTAAATTTAGAAGAATCTATTAAGATTCTTGAGCATTCTATATAAAAATTGATAAAAATTGATAAAAATTAATTTCATTACCATTTCATTTTGTATTTTTCTAAAATTAAATTCAGAAAAGATTAAAAATATATACTGTTCAATAATATGATTGCAACATCGTACTTGACTTAGATATGATTACATCATTCATTTTTTTATGTATTTGTAACTGTGTAATATTGTGAAAAGAAAATTGTACTTACAATTGAACCTAAGAACTCCGAAAACAGTTTTTAATTACGATAAAGGTATTTTTCATTTTTCTACGTAGACGTTGATACGGATCCTTAACTTATAAGATATGCAACCACAGACATAAGTAGATTGAATTCATTAAATTATGCCGAGGTATTATTTGAAGGATATTTGAAAATTGGCAATAGAAGTTATTTCGAATTCAATATTTATTTATAAGAATTCATAAGGTTTATCTATTACTTTAAGTTTCTGCTAATTAATGGTAAGGGAGAAAATGAAGTAGTATATGTAGAACGTAATAACGAAGCATTTCAGAGGACAAATAAAATAATAAAATTTTTAATTTTATTACTCGTTAAAAATGAAATTCTTATTCAGTATATACTGAATTACAATCCCAATGTACTTAAATTAAACATTATTATTAATAGCAGCTTTTCTTTTACGATTTCTTTTACAATTTTTAAAATTCAAATAAACTTTATTGAAGTACGTTTTTATGTACAACAATATAACGCTGAGCTAATTAAATCCATTCAAAGCGTCTATTAACTTCACGGCTTGATCATATTTATTTTAACCGAATTGCTAAAATCGAAATGTTTCGATTTTATTATAAACTATTCGATATTAATAGCAATTCTTCAGTGTATATATATAGTGATATAATAAGAAAATAAAATGTTTAGAGCATTTCTAAATTTTTAATTTTCAGTTTAAAAATATATATGATCACTGAATTAAATTTTATTTTACTTATTACACATGATACGTGATTTTGAATTAATTATTTCTAGTATTAGTTTCGTAATCATCAATAAAAACTTTCTTTCAATAATCTATTTATATCTAATATTTTCTTAAATCTTACTTTAATGTTAAAATACGTTTATATAAGAAAACTTATTCACATGGTAAAAATCGATATAATTTAATTTATTTATTAATTGATCATCATTGCAATGAAGACATTTTTTTATTAAATGTTTGCAATATAATATAATGTCTAGTGACTCGATTATCCAATTGAATTTCTTTTTCATAAACGTCTGTAATTTTCATTTTTATTTTAACTTAATAAAAACGAGTATAATGATAAGGATGATAGGAGAATAGGTAAAGAAAAACAAATAAATTCATTGAATATTCTTGAATCATTCGTTTATTCACGCAAACAATAATAGATTTTTTAGATATCCGTGTGATCGATATGATACGAGTTATACATAATGTATATATATAAATAGCTATAATTTATTAAATTTATTTTAATCAAATAGGATATTACTCCTTCTGTTCCCTCATAAAATTTTCATTTTTTTTTTTAAAGATTTCCTACAAGTTTTCGCTCGGGCCGTTCATTATACATGCATAAAACAATATATATATATATATATATATATATATATATATATATATATATATACACACACATATATATATCATTCATAATTAATTTTTTTATCAATATGTTTTTTGTCTTCACTGTTGTATGTTGTTTTTATTTATTTTTTAGTTTCTCATTAAAATTATTGAATAATAATAGGAAATAATAAGAGAAAAAAACAGGAAAAGCGATACGAGCGCTCATACTTTTGTTATATATAGTCAGCTATTATTTTAAAAAGTAGAATTTAAAAGAACGTTACAATAATCGGTCAGAGTTACATAGATTCATTATGTACACACATCATTTCACGGTTATTTATTTTTATTTATTCTTTTTCTTTTAATGCGAAAAAGGCGCTCGCCAAAGGAAGAAAACGTTGCTTCCGAGAAACCGTTTGAATTTTTCGAAATTTCAAAACATTCCAAAGGCTTATCGTCTGCGTTTCGCCGTTAAAATTCGACGTCGTTATGAAAAAATAAAGATATCATCACACTTGCACAATACCCAGCATTATAAATAAATACAAATAATATTAATAATCATATAATAATAATAATAATAATAATAATAATAATAATAATAATAATAGTAATAAAAATAATAAAAACAAAATACAAACTGTCGATTCCCCGCGACAAGAATCGTAAGATATACGTGTACGTATATTCTCGACGTTGGCATTTATTTAATTTCTTTTTTTTTTCTTTTGTATATTACGTATAAGTTTTAATATAGTAATGTACGAAAAAAAAAAACGAATTGCGAAGAAGATAAGATGTTGGACACGATGAAATAAGATCACTGATTTTCTTCATCGTATGGCATTCGCATTTTTTTCTTTTTGTAAATTATACATTCATATTTTATACTGTGTATTGGAATACAATATTCGTACGTTACCAATTTTATGTAAAGGAAGGCAGAATCATTTGCCTCTTTTTTTTTTTCTTTAATTTACGAAGGGGAAAAAGAGACGACGGAAGGTTAGTGGATTTTTAGGTTTCGAAGGAGCTCATGCGGTCAATTAAATTCTGCTTTTTGTACTTGAGAAAAAATTATTATGCGATTGAGCATTTTTGCAACGATATTTAACGGAACTGTAACACTGAAGAGTATAAATAAGAATATTAAGCTATTACAGATTTCGATAATAGATAAAGACATTTTTATGCTGTTATTTCTTATTTTAAATTAACACTAAAAAAAGTGAGTATAAAAAAAGTATTCTGTATGATATTTTAACTATTTTTACTCGCGGATATTTTCTTCTATAATGATAAACATGCATTTACATCGAAAAACGAATTGACACTTACGGAACAAACTTATCAACTTGGTAATTTATTAATAAATTTGTTTAAAGCAATAACATTTTTTTCAATGTATGTTAAAAAGTTTTTAAAATAATTTACTTAAATTTAAATTCATAAAAAAATGAATAATTTTAATTCAAGTTTACAAAAAATAAATAACTAGCAATAAGGTCCCCTCAGCATTACTTAAGAAGAGGATCGTTGTTGGATCTCTATGTAAAATTAAAAAAAATGCAGGGCTGCGTTTCTTAAAGAAACAACTTTTCAATACTGATTTTGGAATGGTCCGTTATACTCTCCATTTCTTTCTTTCTCCATCTCACTCTGTTCCATTCTCTCTGTCTCTGTCTCTCTCTCTCTCTCTCTCTCTCGTTCCCTCGCATTCTTTCTCTCAGTTTCTCCCCTTTTTTACCTTTTTACTCGTCCATTCAATATACGTAAACGCACGCGCGCGTGTACACACATGTGCAAACATCCACACACAATCGTATAGTTATACGTGCTTATGTAGGCATAGAAAAATTATCATTTACAAGACTTTTTCGCATTCTAATCGCTTCTTTTCATTTATGTTAAGCAGGCAAACCCATACCTATTCTGCTATCTTCCCACCTAGTTGCGCACAAATTCACGCCAACGTACGTACATACGTACGCACGCATAAATTCATATCTACAGTATGCAATTACATTTATCGAAAACTAGTGTTTTCAAATTTCTTCTTCTTCTTCTTCTTCTTCTTCTTCTTCTTCTTCTCCTCCTCCTCCTCCTTCTTCTTCTCCTCCTCCTTCTTCTTCAAATCGATACACAACTATATGCACACACCGCGTGTGTGTGCTTGCGAAAAACTCTTGAAATTTAGAATTTTTATGTCGGTCATAATCAAGTATCTTTCTTACTTTTGTCCTTTGCTGTTTCGAAAACATTCATATATGCGATTTGAAAGTAACTTAATATAATACTCGCTGTGTAGGCTAAATATTCACGAAGCTCATGAAAAAATAAATACTACACGTAAATACCAGATACGGGCGAATGCGTCCGCACACAACGTCAAGGCGTCTTAACGAAATTTTACAGTTTTCGTAAAATTTAAAAGCATCTTGTTATCGTACTTTTTGAAAACTATTTTCCGTAACCGGTGGAAATATTTTCCCGAGGAGTTAAACAATTTCATTGTAAAATTTTTCGAATGGCGCTCGCTCTGTTTCTGTAAATACGTATTTACATTTATAAATTATATTCCAAAAAGTATTCCATAGCGTAATTAAAATATGCGAGACAGAGGAAATAAAATATCGAAAGTGTCAATAAATAGTGAGAATTTATGAAACTGTTAAAAATGTAAAACGTTACTCATTAACAACTGTGAAGGAATAGATGCAAGACGCGAAAAAAACGATGTCACGTATTAATAGCCAATAAGAAACAATTTTCCTTACAAGTGCAAAAAGCTTAATCATTTGTACAGGCTAAAAACTCGAGAATTCATTTGCACTAGTCCCACTCTAAGTATTTATTTTTATCGATTTCCTCCATCAATTTCTAAAATTTTCTTATCGCATAAGCACCTCCACCAACAACAAGCACACGTCTCAAACAAAACTGCACAAAAGTATCAAAGATCTCATCGACTTCATTTTGAAAATTTCGCAACTTGTCGGCAATTTATATCTCGTTTCCAATGCGAAGCGATAATTCGAAAGGAAAAATTTGCCAAAAATAAAAAAGGAAAAAAACGTCCCGAAATCCAGTCGGCGTACGTTTCGCCATACCGAACCATCTCATTAATTAATACAATGGCAATATTATTTATGAGAATAATATAATTTTAATAATAATAATTAGGATAATAAAAGTAGTAGTTGTTATGCGAATGTAAATACGCTACGTATATATTTACATACAGCGCATACAACAGTAATAGCAATAGCAGTAATAGTAGCAATAATAGCAATAATAATAGTTGTAGTGGTGGTAGTAGTGGTAGTAGTAGTAACAGTAGTAGTAGTAGTAACAGTAGTAGTAGTAGTAGTAGTAGTAGTAGTAGTAGTAGTAGTAGTAGTAGTAGTAGTAGTAGTAGTAGTAGTAGTAGTAGTTGTTGTTGTTGTTGTTGTTGTAGCAGCAGCATTAATAATAGAGATAATAAAAATTCGTAATAATAATTATTAATAATTAATAAACGGGCTGTGTACAATGAAGCGCCTCGTCTGTAAATCTGTGCACTGCACACGCGCGCGGATATTTTCATCGACTAGAATTTGTGTTTATGGGATGCATGTGACTACTGCTCTTATCGCTCTCATTCCTCCATGTTCATTTTCTCACTTCGATTTCAAAGATAAGCAGATGGATTTGCCGCGCGTTACTCCCGACGCTGCTACAACTGCCATCTTTACTCTAACTGCGATTAAATAATCGAGCCGCTGCATAATACAAAATTTCTTTTTCCTTGCGAAAAAAAGTTGTCGGGTGTTCGTTACCTTTCGTACGCGAAAATTCGCCCCTTCGCTACCGATCTTCCTTTGCGGTTACGAAAATAGTTCCGTCAACTGCAACTATCTTAATTATCATTGAGAATCAAGAAGCAAAATACTTTATTATTCCCCTTTTTTTTTTCGTACACGAAAGATAAAAGAAAGTACACTCTCATTTGATTCCTTTTCACGAACAATTACGAGCCGCTGAAACTCCACTTGATCACCTTTATAGACGGAAAATTTACGCGCCTCACGAGTCCCAGTTAGTTTTATCGGAATTCGCGTGGCTTTGCACGTAAGAAGTTTGCACGTAATTGTACGGAAAGCTACAACAATCTTATACGCGAGCGCAATTGCTCGCGTGTATCGAAGTTTTGCCTATTCCGGTAGACAGTGATTATTACACTAACGGCAATAGCGCTTGAACTCAGCAGTGATAAAAAAGAAATCTCAATTTTCCGTCTACAAAGAACGTACTGCACACGTTTGAATTCGTACCTGTAAGATTCTTTCCTCCCCCCCCCCCAACCACTTCGTTTAAAAATAATAATTCCACCTCCTTAATCGCTGATGGTCCCCCTGCGCTTGTGTTTTTCCTAACCGATATCACCCGTTTCCTCGTCCTATCAATCCTTTTTCTTAACCTACCAAGTACTTGTCTCTTTCGCCATCCCTCGTCTCTTTCCCTCTCGCTCTCGCTCTCGCTCTCGCTCTCTCTCTCGCTCTCTCTCTCTCTCTCTCCCCCTCTCGTCGGTCTTGTTTCTTCATCCATCCTTCTCTTTCGCTCTCCTACTCTCTTTCGCCATTTTTTCGTCAGTCTCCCAGGGCTTTATTTCTTGCGGCCAAGGTACTCGGCTATCTCTTGGAACTTTTCCTTTTCGTCCTCAAGCAACAGCGCTTGGATGCAGCTCGTAAAGTATTCGCTGCCGAAGCAGTTCTGCCTGTTGGACGGTAAATGAAAATAGCCGAAATTAGAAAAGCAAATTTTTTTGGGTCGATGTGGCTCTCGTAAATTTCGTAAACGTTCGAGAGCAGAACTGGCGTCTTTCGACAGCACGAGACAAGGCGTATGTATCCTTTAAAAATATATCTTTCGTGAGATATTTAACGTAAAGAAAAATTAGTATTCAGTCTCCGTCTGTACGTTAATCAGTGATAAGTGCTCGTATTTTCCTTTTTCACGTTGCGGTGCGCTTTTGACTTCCTGACAATTACACCAAATGTCGTCGCATGACAACTTGCAGGCAACACTTTTCCCGCGTTTTCTCGCGTTTTACCAAAGCTACAATCGCAATAAAATGAAAGATTTACGAGCATTCATTAACCTCAAATTAATCCACGAGCAATTTAAGAATAGCCAGAAATTAAAAATTACGTTGATGGTAAAGTAGTGGCTCTTGACTTTTTATTATGTTCGTTACAGCATTAAGAGTTTGCAATGGAAAAAAAATTACAGTGGAACTTGAATTTGCCATACATTATCGTATTAAATAACGCTGAGCCTACTTCACGCTTTTATAAGCACGTATCTATTGCCTTTTTTTCTACAAAAATAGTCTATTTATATCTTGTAAACAACGTCATTAAATATATGTCAAGGCTAAAATCAAATGCATATATCATTTTTGTGAAACTATGTATTTCAATAACGACTTGGGAAAATATGTTTTTAACAACATACGTCTTCTCTCTGGTATCATGCATAGAAACATATTATTCGTAAAAGATCTTGTTAATTGGGTATTAAGTGGATATCGTATTGTTAGTCTGAAAGAAAAAAATGTGATTCTTTCGCCACTGCAAAGACAGCCTAAAAATACTTCATCTCGGTTAAAATAAAGAAAAAAATTCAGATTATCTCCTTGGATGAAAAAATCAGAGCATCAGAATATTCCAAAAAATATTAATGGCTGTCATTGAAATAAATCTTGTCAAAAATCGTCAAAAAATGTATAAAAAAGTGCGTACATCGTACAAAAACACTCCAATGCAAAAATACGTATAGCAATAGGGAATTCCGTATATACATTCAAAAATACATAGTATATACCTCAGCTGGATATTCATAATTGGAGTCGATTACGGATTAAATACGGAATTACCTAAATTGTATTATAAGGCCTCGGAATCTTGAAGCAAGTGGCCATTAAGTAATACTACGTTGTGCAAAATTAAATAAAATGTCGCGAGAAATTATATTACCAAGTGAAATGACGATTACAAATGAGGAGTGTCGAAGAATTGTGGATTTTATGAAAGTTAAGGAGGAGCTATACCGTAAAATTTATTCGCGATTTTGTTTTACAATAATATTGACATGTAAAATTCCGAACCTTTCCAATATAGGAACATTAACCTTTCCAAGTAGTAAGTGGCACATCATCCTACTTAAAATAATCTAATAAGTCCATTTCATTCTATAAAAATATATTTCAAATATCAATATTTAAGAAAAAAATCTTTCAACTTTTCCCCCTTTGCGGTTACACAGTATGAACCTCGATTTAAACGAGAAAATCTTTTTTACAAGCTTCTTATGTATGTTGCGTACACGTTTCAACAAAAACCGTTATATATTTTTTAGAAATTTCGAAAGTACCAAGCGTTCTATAAAATTATGAGCCGCTGTAAGTGTGTGCGCGAGTGTGCGCGAGTGTGCGCGCGCGCGCGTGTGCGACATAAATAAGATATTCTCCCTAAGTCTATTTAACGGCTAAAGGATGCCTTAAGTAACATCGAACGGTGGATAAGTAATTTCTTATAAACTCATTTTCCTGCAAATCTTCCAAAATTTCAAAGTGAACGTGGAAGAAAACTTCAAAACGCCTTAAAATATCGTACGAGTGTAGCTTCGCCGCTATTATTTAGCGAACGCAATCATCTCAATCATCTCGTAAAAGAATTAGTCGGATGATAAAGAAATAAGAAGGAAAGAAAAAGAAAAAAAGAAGGAAAGAAAGAAAAAGGACAACCAAAAAACGATCATTAATAAGGTGACAAAAGAGGATTATAAAAGAAAAAGAAGACGAAAATCATAAAAATAATAATAAAAAAGCACCTAAACCCCAGGATCGGCCCCGTGGAGTTGCTTGATAGATGTTTGGATCCATTCCATTTCGTCCTGCAGCAACAGTACGTCTAGGCAGCCCTTAAAGTAGTCCGACGTAAAACAGTTCTTTCTGAAAATTTCCAGCCAACATTGACTCGTCTGTTTCTCTCTTTGTTTCGCGTTTTATTCTTTTCTCATTTTAAACTCTGCCTTCAATTGTGCAACGTTTCATTTGCAATTTACAACTATCTTCTTAAGCGGATAATCAAGCGTAACGTAACAGCATGTGGCTGCTACATACGTATAAAATCATGCCCGCGGAAAATTATACTTTTTTACCTCTAAAGAGTACTACGTATTTACACTTTACTCGCCTTACACTTATATACAAGTCAGTTAACGTACATTTGCAAAACCTTAGGATTTTTCTTTTATATGCGTTAACATTACAGAAACAGAAATGTTTCCCTACATCTTGAAGACTTTGCCTGTAGTAAATATACTGCCTGGAAACAATGCATTAATTAGAGAATCATTAAATTTAATACTAAGTGCAAGGAAATAATAATTAAAGCAACGTTTCAACGATAATCGGTCCAAGCATCGATTGGCATAGCGGGCTTTTATTATCTAAATAAACGCGATCGTGAATTCTTACACACAATACTCGATGACTCGCGGAAAAAGAGAAAAGTAAAAAGGATCGGCGCGATCGTGCGCCTAGAGTACAAAAATAGAAGCAATAATATCACGAGAGAAATAGCGGATCATAGATCCAGAATCAGAATGTCTCGAATGGTGTACGCGTTCGAGTCCTTTCGAAAGTCCCGCGCTGTGAAAGAGGCTCTACACGCAATCTCGCTCTCTCTCTCTCTCTCTCTCTCTCTCTCTCGCTCGCTCTCCCTATCTAAGAAAGATAATTTTAGATCTCTACTCTCGCGATAAAAACAGGTGAATTATACTCTCTTAAAGCCGGGACTTGCGCGAGCGCGCAGGTAATAACGGATGTACGTTCGCCTGCTGTGTACTTGTTGTATACTATATACAACGCAGGCGGCTCTGGCAAAAGGCAGCGGCAGCCGCGGATGCTATAAATAGAAGAGAAATCTCACAGTTTCGATACGCGTGCCGAGTTTGGCGAGAACACCAGTGCGCGCAACTACTCTTCCGCGTATTTGCTAAAAATGCTTTTGTCTTGTACGCGCATACTTGCACTTACGGCGTGCATATGTCGCTCTTAACGGCGTTGGCGTAAGTGGCCTTTTGTCAACTACGTCACACGCGCACTTTCAGCCATCGCGTTCGCGTAATTAGATCGATGGGTAATAGTTTCTGCCTTATTTTTGCAATTTTACGATTTCTTAAGTTCTCGCGTGGTTTACTTGCCGTTCGTTTCCTCTCGCGATGATGATATTTCGTTCCGTCACAGCCAATCGTACACGATATTGTTTTCTTTTTCTTTTTTTTTTATATATATTCCCTACCGCTCGCCTACCGTCCACTAATAAACGGACTCGGCTGTTTTCTTCTTCTCGCCTCCTACACCTTACGCGTTCCCGTTGCTTTTTATGCGATGAACTTTACAGCTGAGTGCGTTATTTTAGAAAAGTACGTTACCGCGATCGAAGAATACCGAACAATCGTATCCGCATGCGTGCCTGTTAAATAAACTTTTCCATCGCAAACCGCAAGAAGCTTTGGTGAAGAAGTTCCGAAGTTCCGTAAGCTACGGTAAGGAAGAAAAAAATCCGGCTTCGATTACTCGTAATTCCACTCGTTCTAATTAACGATCGATCTCATTAACGTACGCGTAAAATTTACGTAAATCTTCAGAATTCTAACCCTCGCTTTACCGTCATCCTCCTTACACAATCAACGACGTGTAATTTCGTAAGAACGTTACGAGTTTGCAAACGCTTTGAAGCTCGCCGATTTCGAAACACCGATAAAAAATCGATACATCGAAGGTTCATCATAAGAGGCTCGCCACACTCTCTCTCACTCTCTCTCTCACTCTCTCTCTCTCTCTCTCTCTCTCTCTCTCTCTCTCTCTATACATGTACATGTCCAACATCAAAGTGCATGAGAAACATTGCAAATGGAAGCGCGAGATAATCGAGTGCACGATTGTGAAAAAAGGGAAGACACCGGCTCGTTACCTGCAGAGCGTATGGAGCTGGGGCTCGCGGAACAGATTGTAGCAGTCCTCGCAGATGCGGTCAAGCCTCGCGAACAAGCTCTTGTCGTACACGCCCTTGCACTGGATGTCCATGAAGGAGCGCTTGCTGAATGGGTGGCCCATGAGGGCGCCGGCGTCGGCGATGCCGAGACACGAGGTGAACAGCAGCAGCGTCATCGACCAGGCCAACACGGACAGGAGGGACGACGAGGTGCTGCCGGTCGACCACACGGCCGAGGCAGGACAATTATCGATGCCGCTGCTGCTGCTCCTGCTCCTGCTGATGCTGCACCTCCCGCTGCTCGCTGACCTCGTGAACGAGGCCCTCAGCGACTGCGACCTGGACATAGACCTGCAGAGAACCACCACGGCCTTCACAGTCGCTGCAGCGCACGGATTTCGCGTTTCCTGACGGTGCATCATCTGCAAACAGAACGATCGTGCTTCCCATTAGCTGCTGACTTTTCGTAATCCACGAGATAACAGCCCTACTTATTTTAGTGCGATATTTGTATAGTACCATTGGAGAAACTCGAATTTCATTGTATATGTACCGCGCGAGAATCGCCATCTGCTGTTTTCCTGAATTTCGAAAAAATAAATAAATGTATACTCTTTGCTGATGATCTCTATCGGAAAAAACGGCGACGAGTACAGTACGAGTGAAGCGGAGTCGATGAATACGATTCATCGATTCCCTCGAACAAATTTGTATCCATCAGATGCCGTTAAAACCAATTTTACGCATAAGTTACGTTTGACGAATAATCGCGCGAGAGTAAACCTTCTGGTATAATGAATAATGTTTCTGATATAGCATTCGGTTACAATATACAGTGTAGCGCTATCGCAAGCGCAATTCTATTTTTAATTTATCCTTTTCTTTCTTCTCACTGCTGATACTGTCCAGAATCGATTGTTTTGCCAAATTTTATCAGCTCGTAGTTGATAACGCCCAAATTAATGCGTAACACTTGTGATAAATGTTGCGAGGTTTCAGTAACGTAACTTTGAAACACTATCCACTACGCATAACTATTTAAAATTTTGAAAGCAAACTTGTTTATAAATTATCGTTGTAAGAAAGTTTGTGTGTCGCAGCGTCTCGTTTTATCTTTCGGGACGAGTACATTTGGGAATCAACGATTTGTTGTCGGAATTTTATCCAACTATTCCATGCAAAGCAGTAGAATTTTTTGATGATCAAGCTTTGCGTTACTTGCGTTACTAATGTCGCACTTTCGCGTTCATCGCAAGTCATTTAAAAAGCCAGTGTACACGAAAGTACGTGTCGGTAACGTTGAGTATGCATTATTGACCATTTATAATTTACCCTTTGATACCCCGTAACGTAGCAGGTGGAGCTTTTCAATTGATTTTTTTTGCCAAGACGCATCATTAGCTGCTGCATTGTTAGATGTCTGCATTAAGTACAGATAGTGCATACTTTTTAAATTTCTAAAAAAAACACGTTTCAATTTAGGAAAAAATGTAGGCTTTATACGTGTTTTATGTCTTATTCCGTTTAGTAACGGCGCTTGATTCAACTCAGCGACTTAATAATCATCCGACGATGAACTGAATTTATGCTGTTAATTCAGTTATTACGAATCGATGATTATTAAATGAGTAACGCTTTTCGTATAAAAGAGCGAGTGCGTATAAATTGAAAAAAATTTGTCGGCAAACGTTATCGAGTCCGACGCTGCATCCTCGGTAATAAGTGAAACAAGTTAATTAAAAGACTTTCTAGTTCGTCGTTGTTGCTCCTTCGCGTCTCTCTAGACTTGAATCACCGATTTCAGGATTAAAGCGCAAAATTCTGTTCGTCGGTATTCGTTCGACTGTAAATAAATGATCCATTCGATCATTGCGTACGATGCGAATAACTGTCAATCTTCTCTAAGGCGTTTTGCGACAACATTTACTAACTCCTAATGGGAGGACGGTGTGGGAGCCAATTTCGTTAGGGTAAGGTTTATTGTATCCGTGTATTGCAAGCAATAGGTACGGAATAAAAGCAATCGAGAGGTTCGCGTTACGCTGGAAAATGAATACGCAATAAAGTAGAAATCACATACGACATGGAAAGACTTAAATCCAGAATGCGATAGGTCGAGTCGGAGTCAAAATTAGGACGTTTCTTACGTTAGGGTTTTTCAAGCTTTGCGAATACTCGGCAACCCATTAAGTCGTGGACATTGTCGATGACGTACGTATCGTAGGATATATAGAAGCCCAAGAACAGAGCCGACAGCCAAGCAGACGAAGACGATCGTCGAGAAACGACGAGAGAAATGACGAAATCGGTCGGTTGACACGTCGTACAAAAAGGGTATAAATCACCACGTTCATTAGAAGAGGCCCATCTCACGCTTTCGGGCCAAAGTGTAAAAGGGTCGGAGCAGCGCGTGGGCCGAAGAAAGATACAGAGAAACGGCCAAGATACTTATAAATATACCGGCTTTCATGAGAGGCATAACGGATGAGGATGTAAAACAGCTCCTAACCAGTCGCACGCTCGATTTACTCGCCTTCTCTCTTGCCTCTGCGTGAATGGACCACACGCAGCATCAGCATCAGCAGCAGCAGCGGCGGTGGCGGCAAAACGTCGGAGGCCCCCACCTGTAATCGCCTCCTCAACCCCGACAACTTCATTAACCAGGACCTTCTCTCCGTCTCGGTTATCCCCCTCGATTCCTCGTCTCGTTTCTCTCGTTTCTCTCGTTTCTCTCGTTTCTCTCGTTTCTCTCGTTTCTCTCGTTTCTCTCGTTTCTCTCGTTTCCACCGCGCCCTATCAACCGCTCCCATTTACTCCGTCTTTTTTCTTCCTTTCCGCTTCTTTCTCTCGCAGGGCATAATCGCCGTCGTCTTCGTCGCTCCCGGGTGGGATCTTATTTTTAGCCGGGGTCGACGCTGATTCCCAGAAATTTTTCTTTTTTTCCTCGTTCGACGAGGAGGCAAAAGCCAGCGCAAGGTAAAGCCAGAGGAGCCAACGAGCGGAAAGAGTCTCGATTCTTTTGGTCCACACCGTGAGCGAACGAGTAAGACGCGGATGCTGGATCGCGTCAACTGTTTTGTTTACCAAACGCGTCCAAGGATGCTCTTTATTCAAATTTTCAACCACTATTTCCATTCCCGCACTCGTGGAGGCTGCCTGCCGTACAATCCACTCGATTCGATCGGTACCTTCGCAACGCGTAATCTGCATTCTCACGCAGGAGCGCAATTTCTTTGAAGGAGCAAAGGAGTAAAACTCGCTGCTGCTGCTGCTGCTGTTGCTGCTTCAGCCTCGTCTCGAGGAATTTCAGCGCGCCTCTTTCATTTGGAGAATAGAGCGCTAATAGAAGAGAACTAACTCATTCGTTCCTCGGATGCGCGCGTTAAACGCGTTTAAATAAATTCCCGCCGATTGCCTTCACCAACCATTTCATAATCCTTGGATTTTATAATCCGAGGGCTCCCGCGATAATGCGCTTTTTAACATTCTTTTCAACGCTCCTCGAAGGAAGAGCCGATCGAACCCCGCGCCGCTCTACGTCGCGCGACAATTGCGAAATCGGGCAACCAAAAGGACTTGGGTTGGAGCAGCGCAGCCACCCAAGGAAAGGATCGGCAAATGAAAAAAGGAAACTCGTAATTATCGTAAGGCGGCGCACAGGCAACGCATTAATGAAAAAAAGGGAAACAACGAGCGCGGATGGAGTGGGGAGCCGAGCGCGCGGCGCGCGGTGCGCGGTGCGCCTTTACGCGCAGCCGTTTATAAATGCGCGCGTGCGTGTGCACCAAGGGGGCATGTGTGCGCGCGGCCCAAGCTTGTGTGCGCGTATTTACGTGGGCGCACGTGCGCGCGCGCGCGTCGAAGGCCGCAAGAGGGAAGGGCGACACGGGAGAGCGCACGAAGAAAAAGTCAGAACGCGGGGACCGGTTGCAGGCGCGCTCGGCCCGTTCTCGCGACAGGTGAGGTCTTTTCTCCTCAGGTGCGCAATCTGTAAATCTCCTCGGCGAGTCAGAAAAAGCCACGCGCGCGAAACTCGTACGCGAGCCTTCGCGGGACTTTCCCAGAGAGCAGCGGAGTCGAGGCGCACGAGCGATCGCTCCTTCGATCGCTCCTTCGATATCGCAGCCGCGTTGTTTGCTTTCGGCCCGTTCCTTCGATCGTTCCTTCGATCGTTCGTTAGCTGCCCTGGGAGGGGCTCGGACGAACGTCTTCGCCTCGGCCCTCGGCTCTTCCTTGCCGCTTGTTCGTTCTACAACATTCAACGAGGATGTCGCGCGCTCTGGATGAAAAGGAGCCCGAACCACCTGTCCTCTCGAGTTTCCTAACGCGATGCTGCCATCTCCATATGAAACTGGAGCCATTACCATCGAAAACCATCGAAAACCATCGAAAACCATCGAAAACCATCGAAAACCATCGAAAACCATCGAAATGCAAAGGAAAGTGTCCAGGCTGTCGAGTGCACTCGGGATGTGCATCGCTTCCGCTTCACCCGCCTCCCACATCCGTTAGAGCGGGCGTCGATCGGACGATTATCTCGAAATCAAGGTGGAATAATTCTCGGCCGCTTATTTTTCCTCGGGGCCGCGGTCAACCCTTTGATTGGCGAGATCTGGACGCGCGGACTAAATATAGAATCGCCTTGCGAACCGCCTCGCGACAGCGTAGATGCGCCGAGAAATTGTTGCACGCACGCGAAGCCCCGAGGTTTGAGCACGACCGCGTACTCTGCTGCATTGTTTTGGCTACAAAGTCCGAGGCCTGAAATTTTTATTGCGCGTATAACGCGAATCGCGATAATATTTCGCTTCGTTTGCTCGTTATTGCCCTAAATTCCGTTGGAGCCGCCCCTTTTCGCCGCTTCGCCCACGCCGATGTAACACCTCGAGCACCTTCTTTTGGGAAGGATTAATTTGCGCGTCGTTTGGAAAGAGTACGAGCATTGCGGTACCTTACCTGTCGATGAACGACAGGTTTATGTTTAGGTTAGGTGCAATTGCACGTTTAAGCGACATTGATCGAACAACGTGTGATCGATATAATTGCAAGAGTACAATGGGATATTATATTTCTCATCTTATAATGCTCTCGTTATAATACCGTGTATCGCATTATTGTCGGAGAGTTAAGTTACGCGATACGGTTGACAGAGAGGTACCAACAAATATTTACCGCGCTAACCACAACCAAACGAACGAACGTATAAGGATAAGCCCTTGGGTTATTATCTTGAATGATCGTTCCGACGCTAACTACGTGGTGTAACGCGATGAACAAAGGTGAGAAAAATGTGCCGTGGCTAGGATTTTATCTCGCGCGATAAAAACCGTCTATCATCCGCGTGAGAAATGCAAGACATTCTGACAAAGTTCGCTGTACCAGTGAGCAACCATAAAGTGTCGAAGTTCTGGTGGTGAGATTCGATACTTAATCGTCGGTGATTAGGAATTTTGGAATGCCGACAGGGTTATTGAGCTCGCAACGTACACTTAGGAATTTTTTCCACTGGATACTGTTTTTGTGGCAACGAGTTAGGTAATGATAGAGCACACTTTTATGCCTGCACATTGTGTTTCAATTTTTCACGCGCTGTCGTTGCGTAATTTCTGGAACGTTCTGCTCAAAAGTGAGTTTCTTTATGCGGAAAAATGTAAATAGTCGCTTATCGGTTTCCAGAGAGAAAACAGGTACTCGAATACATTTGCTCGATAGCTACTTGAACCTTTATCGTGAGTTATATTTTGGATAATCCGCATATCGATGCAGAAATCAACTTTCAATCGCGATTAAAAATATATCCTTGTCGGGGGAATTAACGTTTGTGCAATACCAACGTGTAATAAACGCGAAAGACTTTGAAAATACGGTATCGGGCTAATTAGCGATATTTTACCAAGTGCTTGAAAACGTACATCCAAGAGATCGTGCATTCGCGATGAGTCGTGATGGATCGTGAAGCTTGATACTTTTAATACGAATACGCCGTTCGCTTGCGCATAAATCAAAAAGGAGGCTATAAATCGATGCGCGCAAGATTGGCGCATTTTCAAGTTCATTCGTCATATTCCAGAACATAGAGCGCGTACACGCGAACATCCTGGGCCTGAGTGTCGTAACGGGAGCAAAAAGTCGGTCCTCGAGTCGAATGAGCGGAGAAAACAAGAAGACAATTAATTAACTATATAGGCACACATTCTCTCCGAGTTACTTGCAACTGAAAGTACGTGGTAATTATTGGCGAAGACTATAAATAGTCTCGAGGACAAAGAGATTAAGAGGGTGGAGGAGATAGGAATCGGAAGAAGAAGAGCGGCGGTGTGTATAATCGTCAGAGATGGATATCTCTGTACTTACTCGCCAGGTGGTCCTTCGCCAACCGGACGGATGACTCAATCGTGAGAAGGAGTTGCCTGACTGCTAGAGAGAGAGAGAGAGAGAGAGAGAGAGAGAGAGAGAGAGAGAGAGAGAGTGGGAGAAAAGGAGCCAAGCGACGGGGAGGAGGGAGAGATAATAAAAATTGCGGGAGGTGGGGGTAACTCGCGAGTGTACGCGTAAAGATGTGGCGAACGAATCTGCGCAAGATCGTTTTACAAAATTTAGCGGACCACTATGACTATCGTCCGTTCGATCCAATTGTGACGCGAAATGCATGACTTATCCACCATCCCCCCTTCGAGCAAATTCTACATCCCATTTTTACGTAAAAGAGCGACATCATCGATCGAGGTAAGAGATGCGTCCCGTTATTCGAGCCGTACAAATTTATTGCCTTGTAATTACATTGTCCGATGCTCCAAAAATAATGATCAAAGACAACTCGCAATTCCCTTTTTTCGTTTATATTTATCTTGTATTTCACGATTGTCATCAAATATGTTCAAGCTATTTCTATCGCGCTACGCACTCGTTATAAATAAGCATTTTCATCGAGTTATTCGGTATTTCCTTGTACAGCCTTATACTTAATGATGATTAACCAATTATACGACTCCCCTGCTAAGCTTTTTCTTAGTTGGAATCATATCGTTCGCACATGCGAGCAAATCTGAATATTCGAAGAAGAAAGAAATCTAGTTAAACAATCGTCGCTCTGCCCGACTAATGCATACGATGGCAATGGTGACTCGAAACCATTATAAGAGAGGCGAAAGAGAGTAGAAAATCCAAACGAAGGAAAGGTAAGCGAGAAAACCAAGATTGTAAGAGCGAACGGGATAAATGGGTTGGGGGGGGGGAGGAGGAGGAGGAGGAGGAGGAGGAGGCAATTAAAGGGTGGGTGGGTTCTTATAATTAGGCGTTAGGCTCCCGTCGAAAGAAGCGAGGAAATAAAAGGCAAATGTTTTGCGTACGAAGGCGGAGCAAACTGAGCAAATGAAATAAATCAAATGGTAACAAGTGCGCGAGACCCAAAGAAAAATCGAACGTGACTTTATATCCTTTTTCTTTTCTTAACGAATAGATGCTGCAACTGATGAATTATTTTAATTTTTGCCTTTTAAAACTCCTTCTCGAGCTTAACTAAAATTAAAGAAGAAAATCTAGTTTTGCGCAATTTTTAAACGAAAGGTGAAGTACAAATTATTTTGTGACGTACGCTTGTGTCGTGTCTTTTAATGTTAAGACGGAAAAATTAGATTTACGTAGATGTACGAACAATGGTATAAGTCTTATGCTCTTGAGGAAAGGCTTGTTTTTAAATATGCTTAGTCCGAATACATAATTCATGACAGGAAATCCCAAACTTAATTCATATCTTCGATTTTAAATGTCATCATTGTATGACTAATTATAAAGCTGTGTGTTACAAATTGCAGCAGGAAAATCCATAAAGTCGTTGGAATGATCGAAATTGATTTAATTGTCGATAAAACCGAAACGATTATCTTTCTGTAAATTCTCATCACATTCGTGTTCTCTGTTTATTTCAATGTACTTACGCCACTCTATCTTTATAACGGCAGTTGATTAGTCGCCATAAATGTACAAGCTTTAATGTAAATAGAAAGTGACGCCTGTTTCTCTAATTGCAATGGAATCTTTAAAACAACGTAATAAAAATGTAATGTGTAAAGTAGATGCTTGTGCATGCGCATACACAGAGATAATACCTCGGTATTTTCCGAAAATCAAACGTAAGGTTGATTACTTCTATGATTACGTCTAAGCGCAAATGCATATTCATGAAATTTATTGCACGATGTTTCCTAGGAAAAAAACAAATAAAATATTTGCACCAAGTTGATCGTGTTTCTGCGAATGCAGCCGAAAAATTTTACGTATCACAACGTCGCGCAGATAATTCGTTGGTACTATCAATGTGCAGATTACAACAAACGAACGTATGTATTTTTAGTTGCTTCCCACGATCTCGTAATTGTTTTGAAAGATCATGACGTTCATTCATACGCATACGTGTAGTTGAGTACGATACGCACAAACGCGCACATGTCAATACGCATGGGTAGACGTAGCACACGCACTCACGTATCATGCGACCAGGGCTATTTTTATACGATATTGTTGTCTCGATCATTGCGTATCGGTGATTAATGACCTCGAAAAGTTAAGAGTTGCTGACTCCCATTGGGCTGTTGGTCAATAATGGCTTTAACGTATTTCGCTTCGTTTTCGTGCGCGCGCGCGTGCGTGTGTGTGTGGAAGAGTCGCGAGCAAGGGACAAAATTCAATTAATGCGTTAATCTTTGAACGACGATTTGTGAATGGCGGTTGGCGTGTTGCGTAACGCGTATGAATTTACGACGCGGGCGTATAACCTTAACATTCAACGACTCGCGGTTCCTTTTATTGGCCAAACGCAATTTTAACTTCGATTAGGACTTTATCGCTCGGAGAAGATTAGTGCCTGATAATCGCTTTCAATTCGCTCCTCTGTATCCGTTATTGGTTTTTAAACGGCTAGTGCTTTTGATAAATTTCGAGCACATTTAGAATTTTCTGTAAAACGCCCAATTACGAAATATCCCGATAATATGGGAAACTGCGAAAAAAGATGCGAAAATAGAATAATTCCTTTTCATCGAGTATGATTTTAGGCCTGTTTTCGTATAAAGGTGTAGCATTATCGAAAAGTACTCACGTTTCTTCCGCTGTGTCACTTAACTTTACGTTAACGATCTAAGCAAAGGCGACAAATATTCCGTAATATCTTTCAAACTGCATCGAATGGTATAAAGATACATTATTCTAACGAGAAAGTATGTTACGTTCGTGCACGATCACGTTCCAGCGACAATAAATTTGCACGTTATTAAAGGAAGGGCCGTAAAATGGTTTTACAATGAATTGTACTCGAAAATTTATAAAGAAATATATTATAAAAATCCGCTAAAATATAGGGGATTTATAGTAAATAAATAGTTTAAGGCAACTGATATACGCTGTTAGGAAGACATAAATGATTATTGGTTGTTACAACACGAGGATCGTAATTCGATTTTTCAAGACGATGACGATGACGATTGTAATTATTCGACTAGTCAATATGGGGCATCTCCAGTGTACAAAGAAAAAACGTCAACACTAGTCATAAATAAAAGATTATTATTGAAGAAAAACTATTTGATACCGATATGCTGAATTAAAATAAGCAACGCAATAGGATAGAATCAGCTCTAAATTTAAGTAACCACGTGAGAATTGCCACAAATACACACACGTCAATCGTGTGTAAAACTCCCGCGACTGATAAGAAGCGGGAAAGAAGAAATCTCAGCGGTTCTCCCAACTCACGCGTATCGAGATACCTATGTGTTTGTCGACCCATTTGTGAAAGATAAATAAAGCCGTCGTGCGTGTGAGGTGGAACGAGTAGGAATGAAAGGGGTGCCGAAACGTCGAGAAATAATAATAAGGGCTCGGAAGATCATTAGCTTCTCGGGCCAATCGCAAGCCCATGAGTTACGATGACTTTATATTTACATTTGCAAACATTGCTTCATTATTTTCATACTTTACGGTAATCGTCAATTTCATTTTATATTCGATTTATGCTATGATACGCATTTAATTTATTGTGCATTAAATTAATAATTGATGTTTATGAAACTGGTTGGGAAAAGATCTCAAGTGTATTTTGAGCAGAAATCTGAGTGAATTTCTTATAAGTATAGTAAGCGTCTCTCAAAATACGTTGAACGCGCCGTAATAAATTTCGCTTGCATTATTCGTTTTTGAACCTCGTACGCTAATAGCTAATAATTAAATTTAATTGCGTACATATTTTTCACGTTCGCTTATGCCAATTATTTTACAGGTAATTCTTACACAAGTCACAGTAACAGAAACGAGCAACCTGTATATCTTTAATTAACGTGTACAACATTTTTTTTTTCTTTTTTTTTTCTTTTTTTTTTTTTTATTAACTGCATAAATTACGTCTAATCGTACGAGCCACATTTTCAGCAAGATTTACGTTATTAATATGCCATAAATATTTATTCGAATTTACTATGATTTCCGTGCAATTATAATAATGAAATTAAATACTGGTGATTATTTTGTAGATGTACTCGTAATATTGCTTACATAATCCGTACGTATTAAATTTTTGATTTGAAACGCGCTTGTAAGCTCCAAAGGTCAAAGTCGAGAGATAGTGTGTGTGTGTGTGTGTGTGTGTGTGAGAGAGAGAGAGAGAGAGAGAGAAGTTGCGGCAATGCAAAATGTCGTCTAGCGGAAGCAAAAG
The DNA here is from genome assembly GCA_018907045.1 of Wiebesia pumilae. Lineage (NCBI taxonomy): Eukaryota > Metazoa > Arthropoda > Insecta > Hymenoptera > Agaonidae > Wiebesia > Wiebesia pumilae. The sequence continues at coordinate 2,254,910 of JACCHZ010000121.1, forward strand.
TCGCGGTTCGTTCGATCACTTTTTTAGGTGCCGCAACTCTTCTCGTCGTATAGTTAATAAGCAGGCAAACGGAAAATGTGTAAATGGAAAAAGATCGAACGAGGCACAAGTCGGGAAAAAAGTGGGTGCGTGAGAGTTAGAGAGTGAGAGAGAGAGAGAGAGAGAGAGAGAGAGTGAGAGAGAGTGAGAGAGAGAGAGAGCGAGCGAGCGAGGGGGGGGGGTGTGGAAGGAGAAGAAACCGCAACGCAAATAGAAAAGAAGCCAAATGACGTCAATGGGTGGCGGTAATTATATAAGATCGGACACATCCATTAGCGCGCGCGTTAACTTTATTAAATGCTAAACGATTCCCGCGGAGCGATTAATATTTTCCGTTTCATCTCGATCCACTTTTTTTATTTCGTTTTCGAGTTGTGCCTCCCTTGCCTTCCTTCACTGCTGGCTTACTTCGTTCGATCTGGGCCAAATTAAATATTATACCTTCGTCTTGTGCGAGACTCGATCGTCTCGACTTGGATCAGTTGCAATCGATGGACGGATCTCTCTAACGTTTTAAACGTGTACCATTGCAGAGGCTGTTTTTCCATTTCAGTTGCAAATTCGATATAACAACAGCCTTCGAGGTATCGGTTCGTTGTGGCATTTGTAAACTGCGACGACTTTGTTCTCTCTCTCTCTCTCTCTCTCTCTCTCTCTCTCTCTCTCTCAATTTACGAATGCACTTATCGAAGATAATTGTACACTTTATATTAGTCCGAAAGTAAATTTATCGTTATTGAATGCAGGTGGCGTTGAAAATATCAGAGAAGCGAATTTCATTTTCCAAATTTCATTTTACATACTCAATACAAACTTGTTAATTTGGATTATTACAGGAAATTCTATTGCAGCCCTGAGCCTCAAATATATTTATACGTGATGCAACATTGACCTCTCGAATGGAAATTAATTTCATTAATAAACTCGTTCCACGAATCATTTTTGCATAAAAAGCAGCCTTCTTTCAGTTTCTCCGATTAATAGCATTGCGATATTCCCCGTGATAATATCGATTCCTACGTTACAACAGTTAACGCGAATGCCAATGTCGTACGTTTTTACTCAAGCAAAAGTGATACTTAATCGCAGTGTCACAATTCCGAGTATCACACTCGGAAGAGATCTTTCCCAATCCCATCGCTCGGTATAAGCAAAGGAAATCTTTAAGGATATTGCTGAAAGAGTAGAGTAGAATTTAAGGAGAAATCAAGGCGCGCTGTCTTCTTTCGTTCATTCGGGTCGAGCGCACGTCATCGACGAAGGTTCTTAACGGGCGTTGAGCGCAAGGAAGCAGAGTCACGGAGAAGTGAAGAATTTCGTTGGTATGCATAATTGGCAGCCGCGTGCAGAAGATGCGTGACGGTCAATGCGTATAAAAGTGCGCTCGCTTTTTCCGCGGGCGGTGCGTTTCGTTATAACGACGACGCTTACACCGAGGGGAAAGGAAAACGGCACTTGCGCTGTGCTCTTTCGCCTTTAGGTTCAGCCAAGGCGAGTGAGACGATCGATGGACGCAGTCAAGGAAAGCTAAAATAAGCGCCTGCGCTTCTCCGAGTGCCGGTCAATTTATCCAGTTCTCGCCCGAGCCAAAAGTGCCAATAACCCAAGCGTCGAAAACCTCGGGCTCTCCTCCCCCGGTCACCCGCGGAAAAATAAAGGTTCGCGGAGATTCTCAACATTTTCATCTTGAAAGCGATCGAGGCGTTGAGCGGTGGGGCTCGGCTTTATATTTGCATTGATAAAAGTATCGGCGACAGCCGCTCGTCGTGGCTATTTCGAGAGAATTCGTCCTTGGTTCGATTGTACGTGCGCTTATATTTATATGAAATGCATTCGTGCGTATACGTGTTAAAAACGAGGCTCAGCGCGTATGTGCGTCGGGCTCCAATAAAGGATGTTAATGTTTACCTGGAGGAGTGATCGTTCTCTTCCCTCCCCTCCCCGCCCCGCCGCCGCCGCCGCCGCCACCCCCACCAACCCCCCCCCCCCACCCACCCCCTCCCGCGGCCCGCCGCCGCTCGCGCTGTACTTTGGATTGTTATCTTTCTCGGGACATGTTGCAGCTGCACATTGCCGCGGAGATAACATTCCTGAGGTCGGCGTCTTTCCGAACGGTGGTTACGACGTCGTTGCGCGCATGTGCCCGTGCATGCGTGCGCATAGGCGCGCGCACGCGTGTATGCGTGTGCACTCTTAATTTCTTTTCCGTCGGCTTAGTGGAGCCACGGAAATTTTCACGCAGGGAAACTTTACTTCGGTAGAACCGCGCCGATTTACGTATGTTGGGACGTACGTTCTCTTGACAGACGCACACGCACGAATACAGCGTGAATTGCAAATTTTCAACAAATTAGTTTTATCAGTATCTCTCAAAACTTTGATGAATAAATGTAATTTCGAAGTCGTTACTGCACGTCGCACACGTCAAATTTTCCATTTCATAAATTATTCAAGAAAGCTTATCCGCTCGATGCATCGATAATCGAGTAAAAATTAATACGCTTAGATTACGCTCGGAATGAATTGTAAAATCGCACAGCTTCCATTATCTATCAGAGAAATATCTATTGTCTTATATTGTCGATGTAGAAGCGTATCGTAATTCCTCAATGAACGCGAATAATTAATTTTGAAATGAAACGAGTGCTTATTATCTAACTATTAGACTCGATTAGTTGCCAACGTGAATTAACATTCACGGGGGTAATGACTGGCAAAAGCGATTTTGAGTCACTTAACAGTGTGCATTAACAATATCTTCCAACGTAGATTACACGTACCTACACAATTAATTGTGAAAGTAGCCTCGGTGCATAAATTAAACTTTTACGCCTTTGAGCGCTTATTTTAAGATACGAACAATTGCAGAAGCCATTTGAGAAAATAATTATCCCGTATGCCCTCGAAGGTTTGCTGTTTTCTAAAGCGTGTAATACCTTCGAGCCGCGGCTAATCTAAAACTGTGCAAAACCAATGTTTACACGCCATCACGAATCGTTGTAATATTTGCACACGAGAAGAGGAGTCAGTCGATGAAGAATCGGTAAGCCGCAAACCAAAGAATCCCGAATAATGATGTGACGGTGTAGTTTGAAAATTTAGGCAAAGCGTATTATAAATATGTCATCAACCGCTTCCAAGAAATCATGACTAAGATAAAATGTATAAAAATTAACGGATGAATAATCTAAGACGAGGCATCTATATATAACCGTCAGAAATCGGTCGATAGCATCTTTCCGTATAATCATCCATCCACCACATACTATTACAATCACTATCGCGCTACAATCCGAGCCAGAAACAGTAAAAATTCACTGATTCATAGCTTACAGCTGCTGACGTAATCAATGAAAATAGTCGATAGATTGGACTTTCGGTAAAAATACGATTTATATTTAGACTAACGAGCAAGATCGCATTTTGCGTTCGAATAAGTAGGCGTGCTCGGCGGAATCAAATTCAAGCGTATCACAGAAGAATATGTAACGAATGAATTCCCGTGGGAAAAGGAGCATCCAATCGATGGCCCGATGATTGATCGTACCATTGCCGAGTTTTTCTTTTTATAAGAACGTGGAAATTTCCAACGACGTGCCCACGGAAAAAGTGTCTTCTCTAGCACCGGAATTGTCATATTTATTTGCAAGAATTACAAGAACCCTTGCCAGCCGACTATTTTCACTTCAAATTTATTCGTTAATTATTAACGCGTTGCAAAAGATTCGTTGCTGCGGATTTCATCATTCTGCATACCGAAGGGCTATTTCAGCTGATATAATATGCAGCTGCCGAATTTAATTTCTGTAAATAAGTGTGAGCGCGAACGATTTAACTTAAGGAAAGTCGTGAGTTTTCTCGTACTCGGATTAATGAATTATACAATTTGCACCGATCAAATTTAATGGTACGTGCTTTCCTCATCAACGCGGCTTCTTTTTCTTCGAAATCCCCGTCTAACTCGAAGCCGGATATAAAGTGCAAAATGTAGGAAAAATTCCTATAACGTCAATTCGAAAATTCATCAAAAGATGCTCGTACGTCCTTTTCCTCGTCTATCCGTTCATACCAACTTAATATCGCTTTCAAACGTACAAATAATAATTATCCACTATGCTTCTCGAGGAAATAAGCGACTGGTGGGCTGGAAAAAAAAGAAACGAAATATCATAGCTTGGCTCTTCAAAGCCTACTCGGAAATTGTGAAAATGTGGAGGTTCGTTACAAGTTTTCGTTTCCGCATTTAAACTCCGACACTGAGACACGAAATCTTACTTTCATCGTGCACACGGAAATTAATCGGCTCCTAGAGATTGCGAGCAGCTCCGAGAGCTAATTGCCACATGCAATTCAGTGGATGCAAAGTCGTGTGGAGAACGTCGCCGATGACAAAACGCCCGAGTAAGACTTTCGTTCCTGGAACAAGGACAAAACTTTGCAATCGAAGGAAGAGAGATCGACGGGTCGATTATCCGATTATCCGTGCAGTGGCGGAATGCGCGCAAAGAAAGGATCGCTAGGGCCCTGTGAGCGTGGAAAAGTGTCCGGCTGCCGGCGTGAAAAGCGAGGCGCGTTTGGCGACTTGACCGCGTGCAGCGGACGGCAAACGTCCACCCATTCGAATTTCCGAGAGCGCGTGTAACGGCAGCGGCTCCAGGCCATTTTCGCCGATTAGTCAGCGGCCGATGTCGCCTCGTCCAACGGCTAATGACTCGCCGCCACGCGACACCGTTCGAGTCTCGGGAAAGCGAAGGCGGAGGCGCATGCGCACCCGAGTCCTCGCGTTCAACGTCCTCTCGTGCGCGTCCGCATCGCGATCGACGTTATGACACGGGGAGGAGCGCCGAGGTTTCGTGGCCTTTTTCCCTCGTTTCTCCTCGTGCGAGCCGCGCGCAGAGGCCTCGACGAAGGTGTCGGGATGGCGTCGGGATGGCGTCGGGATGGCGTCGGAAAGGTGCCGGTAAGGTGCCGCTCTGACGCAATGCGGGGTGTGTCAGTTTTCTCGAGGCTCAGCAAGATGTCCTTGAAAGACGAAAACCACGAGATAACGAGATTGACTAATAATATTAAACTGGCAATGCTACCGGCTTATCTTTTAAGGCTACTGCTGGCTGATTATCGTTATTTTAAACGATGTCCGGCACTTGCGGTTACTTTTTGCGTGCTTATCGAAAAAGCCGCTCGGTTTCTCCTCGTTAGCGATGGAATCGTCTCGAAGGGGTGCTTTTCCTTCCGCACCCCTGACCTACATTGCGAGGAGCATCGATATCGGTGACCGAATCAATATCGTATATCTTCGATATACGAACGACCCTTAAAACCGCGCAAATCCATATTAACGGCTCGACACGTATTTTTCCCCATTTCGAGAGAGTCGTTGCACAGCAGTGGCGTAGGATTTACGCATCCCCTTTGCGTGATAAATGGAAACGACTCGCACGATTCAAGGCTAACGAGAGTCGACGCGAACGCGGATACGTGCGCGCGACACCACTACGAGGACAACGACAAGAACGGCGGTAGCGGTGGCACACCTGTTAAGCATTCCATCACGAATGCCTTGGTCGTCGTCGTCGGCGTCGTCGTCGGCGTCGTCGTCGGCGTCGTCGTCGGCGTCGTCGTTATTGCCGTTGTCTGCTGAAGCATCAACCGTGTGCCCGACGCGAATGCGCTAGTACCTCTTGCATTTTTTCGCACTTGGTTCTTATGCTCGAGGCTGATGAATTGTAATTGCATTTGAAAACTAGGGAATTAGTTGATCCATGGCTTTGCAAACGTTGTAAGCTGCTTGAGATACATTTTTCTTGGCAATTCTTTTTCTTCTTCTGCTACTTGAGCAAAGATGAAATTAACGCGAATTAATTCCTCTTGACATTTACTCGCTTTTAAGTAACACGTTGACAAGTAATAAGGAGAGAAATTCCTCGCTCTTGGTCGCATAACTCTTCGCTTCAAGAAAGTAAATATATTAAAAGAAAGCAGCTCGTGAACTCTTACGGAAAAAGAATGTGCAGACGGTGCCGCGTGCGCGTGTAGATGAAAGTTCACGTGCAGTCCTCGCTGCCAACGATACTTTCAGAATTATCAGCCTGACGCACTTCAACGCCATGCACGCGTACTCCTGTTTAATACATTATGAAAATATACGAATATGAATTCGGTTGCTCGAGTGCACGTTGTTCTCGAAATATCGGGGATCTTAGATGATCGAAGGTCGATACTGTATCACTTGTAGCTTTCAGTCTTAGAAAATTTGAAAATAATATCTCAGCGAATAATCGCTTACGTAACTAATCATTTTATCCGAGAACCCAAGTTTCACGTCCGTCCGTCCGTCCGAGACGCGAGAGATTTAAAGATACTATGTAGATAAAATGCCAGAATCGTGGCTGCTCAATCGCACATCTAGAGAAGTCCTATGGATTATGTAATGTAATACATATGCGAGCCTGTATAATTAACAAATTTTGAGGACTGATTAGTTGTGGGTACTGTACTTCGACTGTGTTCGACGCTCAATTTTTGCTCAAGTTAATATCAAGGGAAATTGCGCTGTCCGAGTATTTTTATCGTTTGCTTGTACGTAACACTCGCCGCGTTTCTTGTTTTTACGTAAAATCTAGACAAATATTTTGATTATACAAGGATAAATTTAGCGCACTTTCAGCTTTAGTACAGCGTTAGATGGTAAATATTTAGCTTTGAGAATTGCTAAGACGGCCAAGCAATTTTAAGCCAAACACTTTAACCGGACATTCTTATTTAAAAAGTAGAAAAATTGCTGAAAAATTCCAATCGCGTTAATTTATTTAAGGAATATTTATCTTGCGAAAAATAACGATATCGAACACCAAATTTTATTAGTTCTTTTTGCAATTTAATCCATAACTACAGTGTCGTAACGAAGGAAAATGTAATTTCTTCTTTATAAAAAACAATTGTTTGACTCTGTATAATATTGTTTTCATTCGTTAGCAACATCAAAGTTTTACTCCAAGCTTATAAATGAAGCGTAAGCTGATGTAACTGAAATAAAAGCCCATTTGGCGCAAATGTTATTTCACTTAAAATTGCCTTCCCTCCCAAGGCAAACTTGCGTTCGCGATTAAGGACAGAAATTCGTCGAGAGTAGAAGAAAGTACTTTCTATCAAGGCTATGAGCTATAAATTTACCGAGTCGTTAGGTTTTTTTTTTTTCTTTTTCAAGGACCAAACAAAATCCAACTACATCCAACGAGGAGTTTCTCTTTTTCCCGTAACGCAACAATCGTTTCACCATTTGGGATAAATTCCTCGTTTCATTTGGTTGTACTCAAAAGTCACATCCCCAAAATCAATGCGTAGAAAAAGCTTATTTTAAAATAGCGCAACGAATAAAATGTTTTTTCGCACAAAGGCACGCTAATCGTATCTTAAGCATCCTCACGTAAGCATTCTGCCCAATTACAACCCAACACTTTTACATACAGTGAGCAACGATTTTAACCAAAACTTGTAAATTCATCGAATAATCCGATAACGAGGTTATTAAGTTGTTAACCGCTTCTTGCATTACTCGACTCGAGAACAGTGCACACAAGCATCAATCGCCGTTCGCATTCAATACGAGTCTTCTTGCCGGAGTTTTTGCCGGGGTTATTGCTAGGCTTTTCATTGAATTCCAGCTGTCTACAATGTGAAAGTAAATCATACTAACTACGGGGCAACGAGCATCGAACAAACGGATGGTCTGAACTTTCTTAAAACTCGCGCGCGAGTTAATTCGCGCAGCTTTTCGAGTTATACATCAGGAGCGACGGGGAAGACCGTGAAGAAAAAGAGGCGCTCGAACACGCGCGCATCCCCATTCAACTACATTAGGCACGCATGAAGCATGCACACACATGCACAGGCTCGAGTGGGTTCACGGTCCCGCACAGTTGAGCCTCTGTTTTTACTACGCCAGATATAAAACGAGAGTTGTATTATGGAAGAGTCCCGGGTCTCAAGTGTAACTCGGCGCGGCGGCGACGGCAGCGGAGGCGGACGGCAAAAACTTTATTTTAGCAGGAAGGCTTGAGAAAATGCGACCGGCTCGCGGACAGATCGGCGAGCCTCGAGGCCTTTCCCAGCTGATTCTGAGGGAAATGCGGTCCCCCGCTCGCCTCGACTGCCACTCGGTTAATCGGGGAGCGTCGGTTAATCGGCATTCCCGATAACGATACCGCCTCGGCTTCGTGGCGACTTAACCTATGCACCTACCTTTCAAAGGACTTTATTTCTTTCCTCTTTAACGGCGAAATAGCGGGCCGCGTGCGTTTAATACAAGAGAACGAAAAAAGAACGGAAAAATGAGGGGCAAAAGGGGACGGGGCGGGGGAGCTGGTGGGGGGTAAAGTGGGAAAAAAAGAGTAAAGGGAGGAAGAAAGAAAAAAAGGCGAAACCGGTGCAGGCGGTGTCTCGCGGTGTAACTGTACATCGACTACTTACTTTGGAGCAACAAATTATAGGCTTGAAATTTAAAGAATAATACAGCGCAAGACCAAAGCACTATTTCTAAAAAGATATCCGATACATCGGTGCAATCTAACTAGGATTCCCAACAAATTGGAATATCTTTCCCGATTGTACGGCGCGGTAGAGTCGACAAACCGAAAGTGATGTAAAAAGCGTTCACATTGCAAGGTTCGAGAATCGCTTCGACCAATAACCGTGATACTGATTTGGCAGAACTGGCAACGGTTAGAGAAGGAAGGAACGCCCGAAGGCAACGATGCTCCTCGGGAGGATAGACATTTGATAATCGTATTGCAGTGACGTCACAATAGCAAAGCGACAGAACGACGACGCGACAGCAAAACCTTAACCTCTAAAAATTTTTGATAATCGCGGTCACTCGAGAAAGATGATAATGTGGGAGTGCGCATGGTAATAGTTAGATGGAAAAAAAATAATGTTTAACAATATACCCGTCAATTAGAGATCACACTGGACCACTGGGAAAATGGCATTACATGCTCGAGAACTTAAAATTTCTGCACAGCCTCAACATTCAAAGCACTGAATGCACCTCGGCACTATCAACGCCACTTGACCGAAAGGAAAAAAATCGTTACGGTGTCGCTCGAGGCAGCGCGTTCCGATACAATCGCCGACTACATCGGTGACAAAAAGCGTTAACCGGGCCAACATCGGGACCCAGTGCAAAAGCTCGCCGAGCGCTGTTACGGCGATTCTCTAGCAGAGGACGCGCGCCGCGTACAAAAGTCGCAAGAGTCGCAAGAGTCGCGCGATTCGCGGCGGAGGGAAAAAAAAGAAAAGAACGAGAGAGAGAGAGAGAGAGAGAGAGAGAGAGAGAGAGAGAGAGAGAGAGGAAAAAAAGAGCAAGAGCGAGGCGGAGAAAGAAGCAGCGCCGACGACTGCACAATCATCGAGAGCGACTCGCGCGCCTGTAGACGTAGACCGCGAGTTATGTAGGGCAGACGAGCTTCTGCGCGCGGGAGAGAGAGAGAGAGAGAGAGAGAGAGAGAGAGAGAGAGAACGCGTTTCGAGCGTCGCCCTCTTTCTATGTCTTTCTTGTACTGCGTCGCTCTGCTCGGCGATGAACGCGATGAACGCGATGAACTTCTGTTTTACAATGTGCCGCTGCTGTTCGCGTACGCGCCGACAGTCGTGGGCCGAAGGTGACGACAGCGCACCGGTAAACGTCGCGGTGCTGCCCGGGAACGGCCAGCGAGTGCAATTGGGGAGAGAAGGTGCGAATCGCCGCATCCGGTTGGCGTTACGTAAAGCCACGTAAAGCCACGTAAAGCCACGTAAAGCCACGTAAAGCCACGTAAAGCCAGGTAAAGCCAGGTAAAGCCAGGTAAAGCCAGGTGAAGCCAGGTGAAGCCAGGTGAAGCCGAGCGAAGGCCCGAAGGACGAAAGAGTCGGTGTACCCGGTGAAAAGTCGTCGCTCGGGCCGCTAATCGAGGCTCGGCTACGAAGGACTCCTCCAGCTCTCCTCTCGCTACGAAACGACTCGGTTTAGCGGCAAGAGCTCGCGCGAGGCGGAGGAGTGGCGTGACTCGTGCGCTCGCTGGTGTATCTCCGTCTTCGTCTCTCGGCGATGTGCTTCAAAAGCGGGGAACTCGCGCGAGGCGGTGACGAGCGAGCGGAGCGAGTCCCGAGCGACCGGCAGACAGCTTGGCGTCCTGCGCGTATGCTGGGCCTCTCTCTCTCTCTCTCTCTCTCTCGCTCTCTCGCTCTCTCTCTCTCGCTCTCTCTCGCTCTCTCTCGCTCGTGAGAAAAACCGAGTGGCGGCGATGATGAGCGTCCTCGCACACACACACACACACACCCCCCCGCACTCGTGCGCGTTCCTGCTACTCGGGTACGCGGAGGTTTTCGGGAGATTCCCCAGCTAATTGGGCGTATACGTCGTCGCCGCGGATTTCGAAATTTATTCGCCTCCCTTGCCTCCTCTCATTCCTCCTTGCATCCGCGCATTCGTGCATTCGTAATATAACCGAGAAACAGCTCGATCCGGGAAATGTCGATAAATACAAGTCGTCGATACCCGTTCGTTGGAAGACACACGTAATTAGAAAAAGATGCGCCTTTCGACTTGACGTCCGATATTGCTAAATGAGCTGCTCTTACGGCATCCTCGAGCGATAAGCAAACAGCTGGGGAAGCTTGCGTCTGGAATCTTGTGATTCTCGCGGTCGCGTATTAGCGAAAAATATTTATCGCCCGATCGAGTACCCGAGACGTAAATTTTCGCTGTTTAAAGAAGGAGAGCTTAACGCGTGGCTGAGGGAGGTAGCGAGTTTTGAAATTTTCGACGCAACGGTTTACTTTCCAAACCACCGGATCTTTTCATCATACTTCATTGCGATCGAACGATTTCCGAGTGTCTCTTACAGAATACTCTCGCAACGGCAAAATATTCTCTTCGGAGCGTTCGAAAATAAAGTTTCGCTAGACTCTGCCCGTCAATAGAAATTTCCAACGAAATTTTCGAACGCTCTTCTCGCCTTAAGTATCGTCGCTTGGAAACGAGGGCGAAACTCCTCTAGAGCGGCTTCCGATAAAAATCGCGTTTCGCTAACCTCGATTCCTCGGGTTTAATAGAGATCGTAATAACGAAGGAATGGATGCTCGCGTTGTTGGGGCGAGTCACGAAATAACGTCGTCACGCCTGTATTATTCCGTTAGAACGGAAACGTCGGCTTAATTTGCCGTTGCCTTGGTCCGGCGCGTGAAAATATCGCCCGAAAGCCCTGGATTATATTTGCAGCGCTGCCTTTATCCTCGGGAGCGCGCGGTACATCTTGACGTCCGCGATGCTCCCGTCGAGGGCGTTTACGCGTTTACGCGTTTACGCGGATCTCGCGACTTTTCTGCGAATGCTCGAGGCGCTCGCAGCTGACGCAATTTTCGCATCCATTTCGCGGCGCAGATTTATTTGGAGTGAACATACGTACCGATGGCCTCGATGGACTCGACCTTCAAAAACGCTACGCCAATATATACTACCGCCTAAATAACTCGGGCTCTAGTCGCGAAGGCGATGCGAAAATACCATCGAGCTCGAAATCAAGCCTACGCTTTTTCTTTCCTCTCCTGCAGCTCACTTTCGCGGCAAAATTATCACTACGCATAGGTAAAATCCGCAGGTACCGACCTGAATGCCTGAGGCTCTTTTGTTCATCCTCTTTGTTTTCCCTTTGCCTCGCGAAACTTGGACTTTTACGGAAGCCGTTGCGCCTGTAACGGTACGAAGTCGCGCTCTTTGAAAATGTCGAGGGTGAGTTGTTGTTCGCCCTTAAAGCGCTTCCCCATTGATCCTATTCATTCGCGAAAGTTCTTCCGTACGCGCGCGATCGCGTAATTATTAGCGACGAAAGCCTGGACATTATCGCACGCGGTGCAAACGTAATATTGTAATGGTGAAAATTTTATTAATTTCACAGTGACGCAACGATCGCGGTCGGCTCGACTTCTGTTGCCTACCGGCGAACAGAAAGGGAAAATCATTCGGCCGAGTGCGCACGTTTACATAAATCCTTAATAGCGCACTTATGCTATGGAAATTCGATTTCCATCGTCCACTTCTCTCGTACACCGAGGAGAGAGATTCCTCACAAGCACACGTCACGATTCCCAAAGTTAGCTTTTTATCGAGTCGCCGGGACTCTTCGCTTTCCCAAGTCACTTTTCCCGTAATTTCGCGATCGAGATTGTCGGAAAATTCCTTCGGAACTTGGACGAGTTGTCGATGCCGTCGACGACGCGCGTCAGCTCAAGGGTTTGCCCGGGCGGGCACGGGAGCGATCGACGAGGGATCAACGGTAGGTTCAAGGAAGCGTTATATCGGCGTCCTTGGGTCGGTTCGTGATCCGAGCGCGGCACACGGCCAACGCGCGATCAAAAAAAAGAGAAAGAGGAACAGACGAAGTGGAAACAAGACCGGCCAAGAGGCGGAGGAACTGCCTTGATCGCGGTCACGACGCTGTTGCAGGGTTCGCGTGGGGCGGAGAGGGGACAGCGAAAAATACCGTGGACATATCCTTTTTTCGATGTTGGGACCACGTCACGAGAACGTACGTACGCGAGCTAAAAGGGCACGAGAGAAATGCTCAACGGAGGCGGATGAAAGTGACATCGACTGTCGTCGTGTTTACACTCGGGGACTAGGTTTTTTTTCATGCAGAATCGAGCTCTTCTACGGAAATCCTACCGATACCGTGGAGATGATACAAGGGTATTCAACGATATATTTGTTCGCGAGGTGAAAGTGCTTACGTATTCGGTCGTGCCTTTTGACCTTTTCATCCTCAGTTGAAAGAGAAAGGATTCTTTCGTTGCAATTGCGAGTACTGCGTACATCGTGCACTGGATTTTTCAGATGGATAGAATCGAGCTCGTTGATAAAGCACGTCTTTGGACGAATCCAAGGACTTCAATGCGGAAGGATTCAACTGCAAAGCCACCTCTTGATGCCGGATGAACCATTTCACGAATAGAGCGTTTCCGCATCAATGCATCGACGTAGTTCGACAACGAACGCGTAATTAGGTGTCATCGAAGAAAAAGCACGCGGTTCGAATGAGAGCGATCGTTATTACGCTTTTCAGACTTTACGCGCCACAAGAACGTCCATTTACTTTCCAATTAAACGCGAGCTTACTTTACAATGCAGCGCGAAAGAAACACTCAGCTCTTAGAATTCAGCTCACTGCGATATAATTCAAGCCAAGTTTCATTCGAATTTGCATTCGGCGTTTTAATTAACATTAAGTCTATCTAAAACAACGACCTACATCCCACGAGGTACATTAAATAATGCAATATAATTTTGTAAATTATCCGCAACCCAACCACAAGTAGTACAATGTTGCTGGCCTTATCGGAACTTATTTATATTCCACGATAACCTCGATGCTTTCTTGGCCGTTGATTTTCAGTTTTCTAGACTTTGTGCAATTCTAAATACGAACGATCAATGTTGCAAACTGTCGATTAAATCACTTAATTTCACGATTTCTCACGTGGCATTTTAAGGAAGGTTCGGCCAGCGCTTCTTTCAATGCACGGCTCTCGCGGTCTGCACGTTAAATTAAAGATAACGAGGGCAAGTATCATTTAATATTATAGGTAATCGAATATAATCCGCCGGTGTCGGTTGCTTTGCTCGTGACGAGTGAAGTAACCAATGGATGTATTACGATAATTTCAGTAAGTACCTGCGAGATGGCATTTAGCTGCACGCCGTCCCGAGTAATGCAAAGGAAAAGAAACGCTTTTGGTTTGTTCGGTTCGACAAAGAAGCGTCGCCTTAAGTAATGACGAATGCGAGACCGCGTTCATAAGTTCATAAGGATACGCGCGATAAACTTTGCTCGCTCTTCAAGCCTTACTTTCCGCTATTAAAACAGCGCCGCACGAACCCACGAAGGAGTTGAGCGTTGACGATTCAAACGATCGACCGGGCTTCTCGGTTTTTTTTTCGGTAATCTTTCATCGTTGATTATTTCGCCGGTACAACACTAGCCACAACCTGACTATCGTTGCGCTCGCGTTACGTAAGAAGGGAAGAAGGAACGCGTACCGCGGGGAAACGGTCACCGAGCGTTGAAGCATCGGCGGATCCATCGATCGCTTTTACTTTGCCTCGGCGGTTCTCGCCTTACAGTTTTCCCCGCGAGTACTTTGCGGCTTCTCGTATTTCACGGCACGTGTTCCACTCGTTACTCGCACGCGCACGCGTACGCGCGTACGCAGATTTTTCCTTTCGGTAACGACGATTTTCCCGATCACGGCGCTGGTTATGCAACACTGCGGCAACGTTCGAGAGGTCGACCAGTTCTGTGCACTTGAGAAAAGCCGCTATCGATTATTATTCTGCACTTCTCTGGAGCTTATCAGCCGAGGAAGCGAGTGCGAGGTGTAAAGCTCCTCAAGGATGAACAACCGTCGAACGCTCCCCGAGTCCGATCCTTCCCCTTCGTTATCCTTATTTCGCGTTTGCTCTCGTGTCGTTGGTAAACTCCAAGGAGCAATCGATAATGTAGCCAGAAGAAAAACCGACACTGCCGCGACGCGCCCTTTCAAATTTCCAAATCAAAGTCTCAGTCTACGAACTTTGCCCGCGGCTCGACATTACGAGCAAGCGATCCGCATTAATTCGCAGCCTAATCGTTAGAACGCGTACATTTTGTAAAGCGGAACGTCGTTGAGCTCGTTGCGAAATGTAAATTATCGGTATAATTATCGCGGGGAATCAGAAGTCGGTTTCCCAGGCAATTTTCTCACTTTAATCGACAAGTTAAGCTTCGACCGTTAACTACGTTTACCAGCTCATTAAAATACCACGACGACCTTCTTACTCCCTGTTTTCCCCTTTTCTTTCTCGCTACAGTATTATTGCGATAAACGACACGGGAGTGTAACGTTGCGCATTTCGCCATTGAGCCAACAAGTAATGTCAATACCATTGGGCACGAGCTACGATCGCATTCATCGATACGCGAACGCGTAACCTCGAATTTCTTAAAGCTGCGAGAGGAAGAGCAAAAAAGAACGTCCGCCGCCTGATATTACCTTGAGGAAATAACCGATGCTCGTCGGAAGAGGCGGAAAATCGCTCGATGCAGCTTGAACAAGTAATGCCGGCATTTGCATCGCGCGCGGACAAACCTCGGAATCCTCTATGTTTTTACCATTCTATTTACGCTGCGGAAACTATTTTCTTCACGAGGAATCTCCTCGTGAGATACATTATTATATATTCCTTGCGATTATTCGTGCAAGATGTAGGACTCGAGTGCGCGAAAAGGCGACGCGCGCGATCCCTTAATATTTAGAACGAATATTTGGAAAGTGCGAACGACGAAGTTAACCCGACCGAAACCGTCGGGGATTTTCACTCTCGCCGCTGTTCGCTATCGCTCCCGTCCGCATAGCTTCCGGTCATCATCGATCCGAGATCCGCTAGGTTAAGGTCGAGGGCGACTTTCACCAGACGCTAACGAAGACGGGCTGCGAGGGTGGAGTGTACGTGCGCCACAGGTGGCAGAGGAGCTCCTCCCTCGCGATTCTTCTACGCACGCCCGGGAGCAGCATCGAGCCCCATTGTGTACCCCTGGCGCCTATCCCCAAGCGGGGGCGTACCACCTCGGTCCTCTCGCAAACCGGGGCGTCGGCAGCTCTCGCGTTAACGAACCCTCCCCCGCTTAGCCCGAGGTCCTGCTCAGCGATAAATGCTCGCTCATCGAGATCGAGAGGTACGCCCGAACTGCGCGTCGAACTGCGCGTCGAACTGCGCGTCGAACTGCGCGTCGAACTGCGCGTCGAACTGCGGGTGAGTCGTAAGGTCCTGGTGGAGCAGCGATTAAAACCGAAGGAACCCAAGTTGGTCGTGCATCGGCGATCGCTCGATAAGAGCGTCTCCTCGAGCACGTGGCGCTCGGCGATTCTAATCGCGACTCCTTCTTCTTTTTCCGCTGATCAGGCGCGGAACTTCGCTCCCCGAGGATGCGTCGCGCCACCGATGTTTTCGAGTATCGAAATAGAATGCCGAGTGTTCGCTGCCCTCGGCTACGGTCGAGCGTCCGGATAACGATCGGGACAGCGACCGGTTGCGCCGCGAGGTTCGCGATCGAGGCAACTCGATCAGCGGCTAGCAACGCGACGAGTGCTCGAGATCCTCGAGGAGATTTCCAGGTGGACGAAGACGTGCCCTCGGACGCGCAACTCGGGCGTCGGGTGCGAGAGTTCGCCGTGAGCGTCGCGGCGTAGCTTCGGCATCACCCGAGAGATCGTGCCATGGCCAAAGATCCTCTTTCAATGGCTTCTAAAGATAGACGAGTCTAACTTCTCCTCTCGCGTCGCGCTGCCTTTCGCCTTACTTTCCTTTAGCCCGATTTATCGATTGCCTTCTCGCTCGCGCGCATCGCTCGAATTTCTTTTCGCGAGGCCGTCGCCACCGCCTCTCGGCTTCGCTTCCAAAATCATCCCGTCTACCTTCGGCGACGACGCGGAGCGATCGTAGCCTCGCTCGGCAGCTACGTACGAGAGCGTACGCGGTAATAAAGAGATCGGCGCTAAAGGTTGGAACTTTTATTGATTTTATCCTGATTGGCCCGAGTGGTGCGCGTTCCGATCAACCGATCAACGAGATCCGGGAGACTAGTCGGAACATTTAAATGATGTAATAGGTGAAAATATGAAGTTATACAGCCACGCGTGTAACGAATACATTCCGGCCGTCACTAGCGCGTGACTCATCCGTTCTAACGCTGTCCTTTCGAGCTTTAAGCGGAAGAAATAACGCGCGTAAACCTTTCCACGAGATTTTCAGGCCGTTTTCGACGAGTGTTACACGCGGAATATTCGTTCCAAGCGTAATCCAAGCGTTCCAAGTCCAAGGATAATCGCGAATTCGTTAGGCGAACATCACGCGCTCGTGATCCCTTAGCCTTACCGAATTCAGCCGCTTACCGAAGAAATTCGCCAATGAAATATTTCAGGAGGAATAATATATTATTCGAGGAAATTGCGCTCCTGCAGCGGAAACTCGTTAAAGAATTACATAAATCACGAGATAAACTAGCGCAAATATCTCATGAAAAGTCGCTTGAAAAATGGTGGTTGCCTTAGAGATGTAATTTCGTGCGCAATTTATTAGCTGACTAATACAATTTGCAAAATGCCCAAGTTAATAGAATTGACGGCTGGCGATAAATAAACAAACGAGCGCAATATTTGAGTTGAGTCTACGTTTATTTATACCATAAATTTCGGAGAGCGGAATTTAGCCGTTTCGGACTGAATTTCACCGCGAGATTAATAGCGAGTTTTAGAACGAATTTGTAAGGTTGTGCAAGCGACAAATTGCGGCAACGGTTATCGAAGACGAATAGTTATCTCCGCGTTACATGCAAACGTTACTCCAACGTGATGTAAAACTTGTGGCAAACCGATAACTCAACTCGAATCTCAATTTTCCTGCACTATAATGTGAAATGTCGTAATTATTTTTAACCCACGGATTTTCATTGGATTATGCGGTATTCGCGTTAGGCGTTTGGCGAATATTCCAAAATAGCCGCGCGCAAGGACTTTTGGGAAGAAGAGAAACGAAGCCGAGCGCAAAAGGTGATAGTAATAAGAAATTTCAATATTTCGAAATATAGATCTTGTCGTAAAAAATTACATCGAGAGTAACGCTACGAGTTTTGAGCTTTTCAGATAGATAGTCGCCTCTTTATCTAGTTGCTCGACAAAGAAAAATAAAAGCCGACGTATCTTATGGGAATGCGCACGTACCTACGTACGTATGAAGCAACGAGAGTTTGAAATAATTTTATTGCACCATTTATGGAGACGAAGCCGCCCGATGTAACAACGAGAAGATACATTTTCGTACAACGCACGTAAAAATGTGCTCCAAGAACGTCGAGTCGAAGGCTCCCGCCAAGCGAATTATCACTTCGTAATTGAGCCTTTACAATTAAAACGATTTCGAGCGGCGACGACTAACGCCTTCCAATTTATTGTCCACAGGATAATACTCCGAAGAAATTCCTGTGAGCCTGCATTCATTCATAGCAAACGTTACATCGTGCTCTACGACTGTGCGCTCGAGCGGACGTTCGATTCGCCTTCCTCTCTCTCTCTCTCTCTCTCTCTCGCGGTGCAATTCTCCCTTAGGCTTTGCCTCCCCCGAAGCGAGCGCCGAGAAATAACAAAATTCCCTTGCAGATCGCCGTGGGAGAGGCCGAGAATCTACGCGCCGAGGAATCTACGCGCGTCATCGGCTCGAGGCGTCGGTTTACGTATCCTCGGGAGAACCGCGCCGATATAGATCTCCTCTCCCTTATCCGTCCCGGGTGGCGTCCTGCATTCCAGCGCAATTTTCGCCGCTGCGGCCATTCGTCGTGGCGATTCGATGTGCGCGATTGCATCCCCGTGAGATACGTGAGCGCCGACCGCGGCTTCTAAAAATAGCCGAGCTGTCGCCCTTGCAGAAAGAAGAAATAAACGGGTCGCGAGGGCTTAAGTTTACGCGCGCGCGCGCGTTCCCACCCACCCCCCTCCTCCTCCTCCTCCTCCTCCTCCGCCGCCGCCTCTTTAAGAAAGGATAATGCTGCCGCGTTCCATCCTTGCTCGGGCTTAAGTCAATAAATTTACGCTCCCGATCTCGACGACGACGACGACGACGACGACGACGACGACGACGACGACGACGACGAGTCACGCCTCCGACTTTTTTCAATTTAACCGCACGCGAGAGATTATCTTTCATTTTTAGCGGAATCGCCAACTCGGGTTGCACATTCGACTCCATTAGAAAACACCCTTGTCACCGTGGAGCAAACGCATTTATTAAATAAGAAGCCTCTTCAAAGGCGACTTTTGAATAATTATCGTTGCCGACATTCGTTCAATATCAGTCCTTGAGCTTGAGCTAAAAGAAATTTTTTACGAAGGTTACTGGTAATTGTAAATTCCAAGTTTCGCCTCTTCGTAAACCAGACGGATTCGAGCTTTATTTGTAGCTTTCAACGGTGACTTAAAAGACGCGCGGTGTACTTTACTTCGAATGAAGGTGTCTCTCTCTTTCTCCGTCTCGGAAGGAGTAAGGAACAATAACGAGAATGTACAGACCGGTGACGTCACAGGCGGTGTATCGAAACCTAAGAAAGACACGTCCTTTGAATAATTGCGATTCGTATATTCTCCTAATAGTTCCTGTAAACGAGCGATTCGTCACCGAGATATTACCGCGTATACCGCGCCTTTTACCAACATCGCTCCTATCACTTTGGCCGTAGGTGCGTAATGGAATTTAAAAATTTAAAAGCCAGTGCTCTTACATAACGCAACAAGTGTCGTGCATTCGACATTACGACGGAAACGTACGATTTTTAAGCAGTTGCGCCCGCAAATGCACGAGCCTCTTCTAGTCGGTAATAACGTTATCCGCTCAACTGGCTTTCAGTTGTTTAATCCTCAGGCGAGATTTCATTGTTTTGCTCGTTAGCAATTACTCGTAACTGCTGAATTTCCGTTAATCGAGTGAGATCGCTCGAGGGCAAGGACGCGAGCCTGGTAGTGCGATGCCAGATGATTTTGCGCCTGCGACGAAAATGATCGTTACTCGGTATGAGAATTCGAATAATTTCCAGGCTTTCACTCCAGTGAACGAGCCCACTCTTGACGAAGCGTTGTACGCACTTTTGGCTAATAGTAACGCGCTCGTGTAAGGCAGACGAAGTAGTCCGATCGCCACCTCAGATCGACACACCGTCGATCGAGTCGCTCCGGGTAATTTACGATCGTCACCGTTAAAGCGCTACCTATTCTCCGGAGTTCGGGGAACAACGTGGAAGTGAAGCGGCTTCGATGGAGCGAGGAAGGTGCGTAGCTCTGGTGCTTGGAGGGTAACTGGCGCAGAATTTGTAGCTGCGACTTGCAGCATCGGTCTATCGCTCGACTTTGGCACGTATTATTCGAAACGATCGGGCGTTAAAGGAATTAACGCGAGTATGCGAGTGTTGTCGGGTATTCGAGTGGTAATCCGACGCTGGTGTACACAAACGCGTGCCCGACTTTTTTCAACTTTTTGACATTCGTGGCCGCGTGTTTGTTTATATCGCCGGTGGTGCGACGCTTTTTCGACGAAATCTCCTGCGAGGAAAGCGAACGACGGGCGGCTTTCCGGAAAATCGTGCGGCTCTTTGTGCCCTATCATCATTCGTAGTCATGTGTTAGCTCACGTGGGACGATTTTCATTTTGTTCGCTCGGTGGGGAAAATTTTGTCGCGGCGATCGCGTTCAACGATCGCTTCCCTTCTGCTCACGAACTTCAACGACCTACGCTACGAGTATTTCGGCATCTATCTGGAAACGCTCGAATATCCCAATCTCAGGCGTGCTCTATTACATCTATTACGTCACGTACAAATACGTTACAAATTCCAACGCAGGGAGATGGAATTTTGAGAAAAGTGAGCCGTTGCTCTTTCACGACATTCGTGAAATTATTTACCTACACCACGGCTGGAATTCACAGCTTTCAGCGGCTAATCTTATCGGAGCATTGAAGCTTATTGAATAAGTTACGAGCGAATGCGTCCCGATCGTACCATCGAAACAACTCGGTTCCGAAACACTTTTCATTCGTAGTAGCGGTGTAAATATTTATTCGCGATATTTATTCGCGATATTTATTCGCGATATTTATTCGCGCATCCGATGGCCATTCCCTCTCATGCGCGTGTATTTCAAAAAGGAGGAAAATGAAGGAAAGCGAATATTGTCGAGATTCGGTGCACTGATCAGCTGACGACAGGTGAACACTTACTTTTTCTTTCTTTCTCTTCTCGTCGCGTTTCTCTGTGCAAAAGTAGTAGGCAGTGGTGTAGCCGCGAGAAGATCCTTCTCAGTTGCAGGTGGGATTCACAAAAAAACGTGCCGGTATATTCATACACACATACAGAGTATGTCTATCTGTATAAAGAAAAAATACACGCCCATGTATACGAGCTTACAAATGGGTGCGCACGCGTGCGCGTGCGTGCGTGTGTGCGTGCGTGCGCGTGCGCGCGTGTGCATATGTGCTGCTCGTGCGTGTGCCGGCTGTATGGGGTGGGCGTGCGCGTGTGCGTGTGCGTTTACGCGCCACCGTCGACCTTCAGGCCGCTCTTCTTCTCTACTACTTCTTCGTCACGGTTCACTGACTTCCGGTGTCCCCAACACAAAATACGTGTGCCTGTATATGCGTACGCATACGGATGCAAATGTCCACATATGCGCGAGTAGGTATGCACTTATATGTACGTGCGTATGCACGCGCGCACATGTGCATCCATCCTTGCATACACGCGTACGCGCACACAGAGCTCGGTCTACGTCTGGCCGCGTGCGTGCGTGCGTGCGTGCGTGCGTGCGTGCGTGCGTGCGTGCGTGTCAGTATCCGTAGAAAGAGGTAGGTAGGATCGTGTCTAGTTGCGCGTACACAGGTGTACGGCTCGTCACTTCGGATAAGAGCACTCGTCGGCGGAAAAACAAAAAAAGCTTTTCCGAATTGAACTCGCGCAAAAAACTTCTCCTCGAGTACGATGACACGTCTAGTCGCGTCTAGAGACACCGTCGACGCAGCGACGACGTCGGCGATATTGTTTATTTACTTTGAACGCGTACGAAGTTCGATAAAAAGGAATCGGAAGACCGAGGGATACCAACGACGGGCACCGTAAACAACTGCAGCGCGGTGGTTATGCGGCGGTGGGGGTAACGGGCGAAAAAGCGCGCGAACTTATTCAAAATTGTTACACATGCGCACGTGTGCGTGTATACGTATGGAAAGCCTTGCGTGATATATGTGTACCTGTTCGTGTGTGTACAGAGAGAAAAGAGATGCGTCTCTCGTGAAGGTTCGGACTAACATTAACTAGCGCGGAGTGCAGTCGCTTATAATATGGCTGAGGCGCTAACCAATCGCCGCTCGCGACTTGCCGCCTGCCTTCTAAAGCCCCCCACCACATCAGAGCCGCCGCCGCCGCCGCCGCCGCCACCACCGGCTTCCCCCACCCCACCCCACTCCACCCCGGCCCAGCCCAGCCCAGCCCCCCGCCGCCGCCCGCCACTCAATCCACCAAGCGCTCTCTCTCGCTCTCTCGCGCTCTCTCGCGCTCTCTCTCGCTCTCTCTTACCGTCTCCCACCGGTTTAGCTTTAACGCAGCAGCAGCAGCAGCGGAGCAGAGTCAGAAATCCTCGATATATTTAAATGTATAGCGGCGACTTGTTCTCCCTTCTACAAGTGCCTTTTCTTGCATATGTGTAGTCGCATTTGATGTACGTACGATGGAGAACGAGAGAGAGAGAGAGAGAGAGAGAGAGAGAGAGAGAGAGAGAGAGACCCCCTGCGTCTTATTCTCCAGATCGCGCGCGTAGCGGCGGCGGCCGTTTCTTCTTTTTAAGCTCTGGCGGCTCCTCTACGCTCCCTCTCTCTCTCTCTCTCCTCTCCTCTTTTGCCTTCCCGACTCCTTCTTCTCGCTCTCTCGCTCCTCTCCTTTGGTTTCGCTCCTCGTCGTCTTTCTTTTTCCTTTAGTGGTGGCTTTTCTGTGCATGTGTGTTCGTGCTGTTGCCGGTGCCGCCGATGCCGCCGGTCTCTTTGACGATCTCGTTAAGTTTCTTCCTCCTTTTGCTGGACTTTTTTCAAGCTGAAAAGCAGCTCTTTTTCTTTTGGATTTATCGATGGTGTAGTACAAGAGCGAAATAACAGAGAGAGAGAGAGAGAGAGAGAGAGAGAGAGAGAGCGCGCGCGCGCAAAAGTGAACGAGAAAGAAAGGGAAAGAGAAGTTGCCTATACTTCGCTTTTGTGTATTTTGCTTTTTCAACTTCCTTCGTGAATGAAAATATATTTACTCCTTTTGGAAATTTAATTCTTATGGAAGACATTTTCGAACAAATGGTCTCCTGAAAATATTCTCTTCACCGAGAATCAAATTAAACAGCTCTTTCAATTTATATCGAAATCCACGTGTAAATTAAGCCAATTTATTGGCAAATCTAACAAACCATTTTTCAATTTCCATCGACAAAGTAGAAATCCTGATTAACGGGCTTGAAAACTCTTTAAAAACTTTACGTAATTTATATACTTTCAGAACAAGCAGGTGACTTTTATAGCAGTTTTCAGTTTAATACTTACCCGAGGCATACAAATAGATGCACTTGCAGGTGCCCGAATGTACACAAGAGACGTAAATGACACTTATGGCTAAATAAATTTATCCGTTGAAAATCAAATACCTAGTGCACAGTGCACGTACTGACTTTATATTTCCTTGTGAAAATTTCAAAAAATTTTTACATTTCTCTTCCGAAGGAAAAAATCTCGAGATGTAAAAAGTCTTTTAACGCGGTTCATTCGGGAATTCTCATTGGAACGATTAAGCCTTTGTTTCGGTGTGTAGTAGGTGCATAGACATCGTCATGAATTATAAATATGTTGCATCGATACTTTGTCGTTTGCGTGACACTCTTATGTGGAATTTTTATTTCACGAAAATCTAGTAAATTTAATAAATCGAATTTTAGTCCGTCACTTCGTTAAATTTCAATGATAATGATTTTACGTAAGTCGTGCCTTATCGTGACTTTTTTGTAAATTGACTTCCTTTCCGTACGTTACTATTATTGTCAACCGATCGAGGATCTCGTACGTTATTCAAGCGCACAGAGTTAAATCGTCATTTATTTCTTAATTCTTTTATCTACCGACCACGAACGACTATGAAGCTTTATAAAATTTCATGGTAATTCAAATACCGTACTTTTGCGTAGATGCAACGTTTAATTGCATTCGTCTAAAATTTAAAGGTATATACAATGAGAGAAAGCAGCAGTCTTTTCCTTTCTCGGTTTTACACGGAAAGAAATTTAGAAAAGTGTAGAAAATTTCAGTACAAAAGCACGTACATTTATAAGAGAATTTCGCATTTTACTTTACCTAAGTAAAGCATCGGAACAATGCACACGGATTCTTTAGCTACGTTGGATATACTTGAAACGTTTCTGCGGTACAATACGAGCAATTAACGCTTGAAATAAACGTGTGCTTATCACAAGCTTCAATTGCAGAAAGAAGTTCAGGCACGACTTACGCCTAAGTACAAATTTGTTTTGATCATTGTTCCATTCGTAACATTAACCATTGGTAATATTTTATTCCGATAAAGAATTAACGCGTTTGAAATTTTCTTATCCTTTTGCCGTTCTTCTAACTTAGAATTTCACTTTCGTATTTGTATTCTTTACAATTACTGATGAAAAGAACCTTTAAACTCGTGTACGTTAGCCACGATAAGCACGAATACATCCGGATGATCGATCGTTCGATATTTACTTGAGCATTTTTATACGAATCCGAATGCCAACGCACTCTATCATTTCAGATGCTTTTAATTTACATTTTCAATGGAGACCGCCGAATCGGTACTCAAGATCCTCGACGTTAATCGACAATCAAATTACAATTTGATCGTCGGTAATTTAACGGCTTAATAAATAAGTACGAAAATACGTATGTTTTAACGGCGTGACACTGTCAAGCAACGTGCCAATTATACAACCTTGGGATAACATATAGAACCTAGGCTTACCACACAGCGTTAAAATTTTCTCACTATCGGTCCCTTAACACCATCTTCTTTTCAGCGTGGAATTTTTAAGCCTTGAAATTGCTTCGCTTCGACGTTAATCCTTCCGTTGCGTTTGCCTACGTAATAATCGACCGTTCAATTGTAATTGCCGGTTTGTCGTCGTCGCGTTCCTTCCTTTTTCCCGCCACTTATTGGAGGCGCGCTATGTAATTTTCTCTCTCTCTCTCTCTCTCTCTCTCTCTCTCTCCCTCCCTCTCTCTCTCTCTCCCTCTCTCTCTCCCTCTCTCGCACGGGTGGAAAAGAGTAAGCGTTCTAAAAGTATACGCGCATACTTCTCGCGATCGTCGGAGGGATCGAGATGCAACGCAACGCGCGTTCGATTCATTATCACCGGTGTCGGAACTTGCCAAGAATGCTCGTTTCTTTTTCTTCCTCTGTTGCTACGAGAAGAAGGAAGTCCGCAGCTTGCTAAAGTCTCCTAATCATTCTCTCAACTTTTGAGAATTTGCGATAATTGTAAAATCAAAAGTTAAGAGGTCTCAACTTTTACAAGAACTTTCATACCCGTGATCGATCCTTGCCACTACACGTCATACATTACGCCTCAACATTACGACCCAACTTTCCCGTAATTCTAGGTTGTACTCTTAACGGCTCTGTCGCAGTTACAGCAAGAGCAAATATCGAGTACATTTGCTTATGGTGTTGTCGCGTCGCGCAACATTCTACCGTTACACCGAGTTAACGTGTTTTTACGAAAAAAACGATATTTTCCGAAAATATCGACCCCTTGCCTCAGGGAGGGGACTTAGAAAATTTTGCGTTTGGTCGAAAAGGGGGATCTTGAAGGAAAAATCTTGATGGAATTCGTGGTATTTACAGACCCGTTTTTCATTCATACGCAGACTCGTGAGAAATTATTTCAAATTAGAACTCGGCGGTGAAGACACACGTGTCACTCGAAAATGCACGAACAAATATGTTTTCCATTCTTCTACAAATACGTAACAACGTGCTCACTGTTAAGTTTTTGGCTGCTGATTTAAAAGTAATATTTCAATGCGTTATGCTAGCTTACGAAGTTCATGCCAAGACATAGCTTAGTATTTTAAAGGAAACGGAAAGAAGATTTCTAGACTTGATAAAAAACTGAAGCGCGCGCGCGCGTGCGTGCGTGTATTGAAATAAAACGAATATCCTGCTTTCTTCGATTCGACCCAACACTCGTCCGTTTCCTTCCATTGCGAGGCAACTCGAAATAGAATCAGGTTAACCTACAGCCTCGCGTTATCTCACTATTTCATCAGCCAATAAAGAGAATCACCATCTCGGATCACCTGCGCTAATAACTCCCGAGAAGTCATTAGAACGAAATGAGAATCTGACGTCACAGGCAATGTCGGGTCTCAAAGGTGAAAGCCTCGCCTCCTACAGGCGGGCGCGTAAATTTTTCCACTTTGATCGCGGATGAAAGTCGCCGTTTCAATGGTCCACAGTCGCACCGATGGAAAAGAAATATCGGCCTTGCCGGTTAC
Source organism: Wiebesia pumilae (assembly GCA_018907045.1). Lineage (NCBI taxonomy): Eukaryota > Metazoa > Arthropoda > Insecta > Hymenoptera > Agaonidae > Wiebesia > Wiebesia pumilae. The sequence continues at coordinate 2,281,122 of JACCHZ010000121.1, forward strand.
CCAATCGATTCTCTCCCCCTCCCCCTCCGCGACTTTTGCACCGTGATCCGCGAAACGCGAACACCCTGGCTTTTGTTCGGGCGCCACTAGCGCGAACTCGCAGAGTTATTGCATGACACCGGACAAGCGTTCGGTGTCCGACGGCACATCCTGCAGCGGCAACGTTTACCTCGGGACCAGCGACGACGCGTTCTTCCAACTCTGCTGCTCATCGACTAAAATAGTCCTTTATTATCCTTAAAGCAGCAACGATTTGCATGCGGCCGAATTAACGCCGTCGAGACTGACAATTCAAATGTAAAACTGACATTTTTTCCACCTTGGTTACAGATGCTCATGCGCCTAATTGTAGTGTGTAATATACAAGACAAAAGACAATTTGAATGTATCAGAACCAGCATTGTGGAAGCGGTTATTCTCGTGTCAGGCGCACACCGACAAAAAACTCCGACACTCGTACAATCCGCATGAATGAAAAATTAAACACTTTCCTCTTCTCGTTAAGAGAAGTACTTTAAAGTAAGTTAGGATTTCAATAGTCAATTTCTCGCTGTGACAGGTTTACCTGGTGTCGCAAAGTACCTTATTATACGCGCAAGAAATTTAATTATCAACCAAGATAATTAGCCGTTGTTTTCATTTTCATTTCTTGACTCTGTTATCACGTAGATTTGCATGAAATTTAAACCAGGTTGTTCAGTCGCTATAATTACAAGTTAAACAAATTAATTGTCAGGATGCTTTGTAACTGAGTAGATTGCAATGTGAAAAGATACGCAATTGATACAAAAGATTTCAGAGAAATGAAACTATTGCAAAACGTTACGTCGGTATATAACGTCTAAGTGACTCTGCACATTAATTAGCATAAGTCTTTTATCTACACGTGAAAGAAAATTAGAAAAAATAAATTTGAAATTTAAAATTTTATAATTTTATTACATGTCATCGTAGAAACATGTAAATCGAACGTCCAATTCTATGATTCTGATTATTCACGATCTCCAAGCCTTCTTATAATTAATAATATAGTACTTCAAACTTTTAGCCACTACGTTTCGTAGTTGTGTGCGTTCAAGTTTCAGCCGCGATTTTTATCGCAATCTAATTATTAATTAATTAGGAAGTATTTTGACTTTTAAGTTTTCCAGTCGCAACGTAAGATCATAGTCGTTTGGCTTTGGTACAATAGTTTGTATAAAGAATCAGCGATAAAAGTTGTTTTTTTTTTTTTTTTTTTTTTTTTTTTTTTTTTTTTTTTTTTTTTTTCAAAGTTTAAAACGACGCCAAACATTACGCCAAACATCAAATCGCACAAATTTAATCCCACGCAAAATCTAATGCAATAAATCAGTGACAAGATGCTGGTATTATATATTCAAATACGCAATTATTTTAAAATCAACACGTGTTGGCTAGTTACATTAATGATTTATTTAGGCCGATCATCGTCATTTTTTGTGCCCCGTTAATGCACAATTTGTTCGTTGAAATCGTCGTGGTAATACACGCTACTTACTAGGAATAGCGCGACTTTTTGGCAGAATGTTGGCACGTGGTAAATTAAATTTGAAATTGTTGTTGCTTTAGTACCGTAAATTAAAAATGCTCCTTCCCTCTGGCTGCGATAATACTTAAACGAGACATAATGTAAATATATTAATTACCGATGAGAAAAATTACCGATTAAGCGATCGAAGCTTAGTCAACTTTCCGAGAAAATTAACAGTGCCTATATTAAGGAAATAACAATTCCGTTATAAATTTGAATGAATAATTACCGTTGTTGGACAATTTCTTACGCGTGGAAATAAAATTAATCCTCAAATTATTCTGAATTACTTTTCCGTGGAATTAATAACTGAATTCCTTTGCTTTAGCTAATCATCGATGAAAAATGCATTGACAAACTTAATCTATAAAGTGAGCTCAATTAATTAGCGCATGCACGCTGGACAAGAAATCTCAATCAGCTGAATTAATGCAACTTTAACTAGTTCAATAAAGGTAGAGCCATGTTCTTTAGAATTTATTTTCATTTAATTGTGAAATAAATTTCTATTCGCTTTAAAATTCAACGCGGATTTGACGATTTACGCGCTTCTCCTTCACATTGAAATATTCCCATAGCAGTTATAATAATGAGTCGGAGTAAACGTAGTAATGTACAACGAAAAAATACAAATACATCAACTTGAAAATGAATATCACAAAGTACATTCATTTCCTTTATAATCGAGAAACGTATTTTTACTACTAAGATTTTTCATCGAACGGAACAACAATGTACTACTCGTCTAAATTTTTAGGTCAAGCAGCGTCGTGTTACGGTAATCATTTCATTCTCAATAAAGGCTTGTTCGAATATACCAAAGTAAGAATCCTTTATTTCTCAATATGCTAATGCACCAAAAGAAAAGTTTGGAATCCGATCAGAGCTTACGCTCTGCTAATTCTTATAATTACAGCAGAACTGATTGAGATTGACCAGACACATAAATTCCAAAACAGATTTCGAATTACAGGACAAAGTATCTGGCATTTATCGGATAATTAACGGGATTTAAAGATAAAAGCTCGTAAATGTCGTAGATGCATCGAAGACTCGAAGATGAAGAGGGAGAGCTGAATCTCATACGAAGAAAGACGGCCAAAAAAACGCTTATTCTTAGAGTAGCGATATATGCAGACATTGCACGTTCATAGTTCGATGTGCCGATTATCATCTGCGTATGCATTGGACTTAATGGCGGCGCTTGTATGAGTGAGCGAGCGACTGCCGTAACGCGAGAAAACGATGTCGTAACGTAAAAATTGACCTATTTCATCCTGAATCGCAAGAGCGAGCGAACGAGCGATCGCTCGCTCGCTCGCTCGTTGTACTTTTGAATGTGCACCTAGTTACTCTGCACTTGCTATACTCTCCCGATACTGTCGTCATCCTTTTCACCGTTTGCCTGCTCTGGACTATTTTAGTCGTAGTGCAGCTAAAGTGCGCACTCTGTGTGCATAAGGTATCGCCGTTGAAAAAGAATCTCCCGAGAATTCACTGTGAATTGCGTAAAGATTTTTCTTGTTGTTGTTGTTGTTGTTGTTTTTTTTTTTTTTTTTTTTTTTTTTTTTTTTTTTTTTTTTTTTTTTTTTTATACGAAAGTAGAATACAAAAGTAGAAGAGTTGTACTTGCTTCTCTAGGATAATCAAGTCTCGTTTCCACTAGTTGTTAATGGGGGAAATTCTACTCGCGAAACTAGCATTGAGACGTAGTTGGCTAATTTGCTTCAATCCGTTCAGTTATAAAGCATATTTTTGTAATATTCTGGCTTTTGTAATCTTTCAACTGTAGCATGCGATGATAACAAGGCAGTACATTACAATGATCGACAGTGACAAATGTTTTCGTCAAAAGGACGCTTTTCCTCCCTTATCCAGGGAGACTATTCCTTGCGTTCTAGTCAATCAATTCTTCACTAGTCGTTCACGAGTCATAAAAGATTGTTGTACCTCCTGAAATTTCGAGCATAAAGAATATTGTTTTAAAAAGCAACGACTCACAGCGCAGTTTTGTTTAGCATCGAGAGAAAGTGAGACTGCTACAAGAAGCTCTGACATCGTGATTTTCAGAATAGGAATTTCAGCTTCTTCAGAACTTTCTACGGTAAAATTTATGTAAGACGTTCAGCTTCTGCCATTTCTTTTACTAAACTCAATTTATCAGACTCGAGAAAATTTCAGCTTTTCCTCGCACGTAAAGACGAGGTTGTGTTGTTCTTGTTCTGTTGTTCCGAGATGATGTGGCATGAATATTGCTGAATGACTGATTAATTTAGGTGCAGTTAATGCGATATCGTTTCGGTAATAGTAAGAGAAACCAAATAACAGAGCTTTTAACTGTAAAATCATAAAATGTCGCACTGAATTAGAATACATTCAGCATGTTACGACTAAGAGTCGTACGAATGTTAGAGCATCGTTAATATAATTTCTCTTCTGTTCTCTTTCTACTGCTGTCATATAAATAATAAACGCGTATAAACTGATCATTACACTTAACGCTGATAATATCGTTAAGAATACATTATTAACGTGGATTATTAAAATTTGCCTCTTGCGGATCCGTACGAAACGCTATCCCGTACGGATGAACATACTTTAGAGAAATTTGTACGAATGTAAATTGCTTTGATATAGTTGAATAAGTTAATAATGTGGTTACATACCTAAATATGACGTCCATCGAAAGAAAAAATATGCAAATATTTTAAATTGCATAATCTAGTCTTATGGCATTAGTATTCAAATATTCAATAAGTAATTAAATGTCTCATTGTTTTGAATCGATAAAGTTCCTTTTTCAAATAAATCATGTAATTGCCGGGTAATAAATATCTGATTTTATTCGTGTTTTATTTTTGTTCCGTAACCTTAAAATGCCATTGCCTACTACGTTACAACAACTAATTATTTCCAAAATACAATTTGTTCTTTTGCGAGTCAGGTAGTTTTTACCTAACTCGCGGGAAATGATGCTGTACCGTATACAACGTGTGTACTACATCATCTATCTTATGAAAATTCAACTAACGTACCCGGTAATTATTGGGATGCAGTGATTATTGAATAATGAAAAAGAGAAAACGTACACGTCGCAGTGTTTCAAATTGAAGAAAATGTAATATTTTTTAGATTACGTAGAAATTAAGACGCCGTATTTTAATTTATAAATTTGTTCAGAAATAAATGCTTTCAACGCGAATTTGTGAATTTAATAATAAAAAACTTGCGACTCATCAAGCGATTCATCACGACCGTATTTTTTTATACAATGTACAAAAAGCTTAGTCGAGAGATTGGTAAAGTGATTCTGCGAAGCCTTTTTTCTCTCATGACAATTATTCCGGTACATCAAAGAACAATTAAATCAAAGGTACCGTTGACCACGAAATCCATGAATTACATTTCCGTGCGTTTTGTAATTAACTGAAAATATCTTTGGAATTATTTGTAATAGTGCGCGCATCATAATAAACGTGATCTTTAAGACATTACTTTATAAAAGTATTTGTAATAATATTTCCTTTTGAGTCTCTGATTAATTAAGTCCCGGTAATTTTAAAGATGAAATTATCGAGGTGTCAACTTGAAAACTAAGTTTACCGAAGTCGCAGCGCGTTGAAAGTGTTTAAAATGTAACTAATGTACCGAATTGCAACAACAACAAAAGAATCCATCCGAATCAATTGTAATATTAAATTTGAGTCGAATGTATCAAAATGACTGGGATATCAATTGCCTTTTTGAAATATGCAACTGTGTTGCATGCAAAAGTATTGCAAAATAAATTTCGCTAAAGTATATAGCCCATGAACTCTGATGCACAAGAATGTAATCCGAATGTTCCGAACACCGCTCGGAAATTAGTATAAGATGGTTCGATTAGTATAAAATGGCTATCAATGGAAATCAATTACATTCAAGGTCTTCTCGCAGTGCTTTAGCAAATGAAACACCAACGAAGTACCGGTATTATCGACAAAATACTAGTTCCGTTTATTGCAACAATGAAAGTGTCAGAGACAAGCGAATTAAGTTTCTTTTTCGAATTCTAGTCGAATTCTACCGCGCCTTCGACCCAATAATAGAAAAAAATCAACGACCTTATTGGTTTATGCGCGAAAAGGGCAGTACAAACAACGTCGCATGTTATCGGCTAACGCCTGTCTTCGGTTGACAAGAGTTCATTCATTTTTCCCATCGACGATATCGACATTTTGGCGAGATACACTCCCACGACGACGTTTGCAGAAAATTTGTTTTGCATGAGCCACTCGAGGGCTCGGTTACAAAAACGATCTGACGTCATCGCTGTACCTCGTTGACGATCCGCTGCGCGCGAGCAATTACGTGCATCGCGTAGACGTTCGTGCGAGTGCGTACGCGAACTGCGAGCGAAACACCCGTCAATTCGTTTGCGTGCATCTTTACTCTCGGGTGAAGCGGAGGTTCTTTTATTTTTCCATTTGCAAGCGCGACTAACGTTTGAGCGACGTTTGCGCGTCAGTTTGCCGATCGGCACTCGAGAGAAACTCGCGATTCATGCAAAAACAAACGCTTGGTTTATTGAATGTCCCAGTTGTCGTATTTGCTTTGCACGCTGGGAAATGCACTTTGATCGCTTTATAAAAGACGGTGTGTATGTGCGCGCATCGTCTGACGGAGATGATGGAGGCACTTTGATGGAATTTGCGTATCGTCGTCAATTGCCGACTTTCCAAATCGTCTATTGCACGAGTGTAGGGTGTTTGTTGTGAAATCGAATCGCGCGTCTTCGATGTGAGATACGAATCTGATAAACGTTATTCTTTGTCGCCGAAATGATTATCGAACGAAGGGGTGGTTCTCCTGATAAATATTTCCCTTGATCTGCGTCTGCTGCTGCAAACGTCAATTATTGATGTTTTAAATTTTTCATTTCTTTACTTAAAATTTATATACGGACGTTAATCGTCTGACAATGTTAAATGAAATTTGTAAAATTCAAGTGCATTTAGAAATGTAAATAATATTGAATAAATTTGAATAAATTTGAATAAATTTCAATAAATTTGAATAAATTTCAATAAATTTGAATAAATTTCAATAAATTTGAATATTCCGAAACTAAAGTTGGAGTAAAGAAGACTCGGTTGAATATCTTCGTATTACGAAACAAGTCATTAATTTTTTTCTTTATATTAATATTAATAGACGTTCCTTTTTATTGTAGTTTAAAAATACTTAAATTAATATCACACATACGCGCGCGCGCGCACAAAATTTAAATTTAATTTTCATAAAAATCACGTTCTCAAGACTTGCGTAAAACCATTAAGAAGCTGTAAAAAGCTTATTTTGCGTCGAGGTAAGGATCGAAATACCAATGGTTGTGTATTAAAATAAGAAAACTTGTCGTAAGAAATGATTAAGTTGTATGCGGAAAATGTTTAGCTCTTATTTTCATCGATGCTTTCGATGAAAAATAAGAAAGACGATCGATGCAATGGCTTCTCAAAGTGTAATAAAAATGATACAAAGTACAAATATGCCTGCCATTATAAAATCAAATTATGCTATTATTACGAAACTAATGAGCTTTTGGCGAAATAGTTTTTTACGAATTTCAATTGATCGAGGTAGTTTCCTGCGAGGAACACCTCCTTATTTCCGTCGGAGAATCACTCATCGATGTAAAGTGATACCAAAGGATGAAAAATATGTCAATCGCTTGACGTTGGACTCGTCAACTTATATCGTTATATCGCGCTGCATTCGACATTCGCGCGCGTGCGACACTAATTAAAACGTACTTGACGAGCGACTGCCACACCACTCAATTATAAATTAACTTTCACGTACAGTCAGTCGTACAATGTCGCTTTAATGATATTCAGCACGAGTAAAGGAAACGGAGTAGCAGTACACATTTTGCGTAAAGCTTTAGCGCAACTTTATTCCTTTTAACCTCCTGACAATAGTGTCGCCTTAATGGAATGTTACTAGCTACTGGTAACATTACAGTGGATTTGTTTCATCGAATACTATTGTCCACGAGTAATAATTGCCGAATATTTTGAGCACAATACAGAAAGCCCAGAGTTGGAAACGTCTTCTTTCGTTGCCATCGAAGTAGCCTAGTATTTTATTACAAAGCTACTCTGATAAGTTACTGGCGTTTAGCTTGTAATTTACACGTAACAAGCAGTTACGTGTTTCCCAAATTTTGCCAATATCTGGACTCTGATTTCATCTTTCCAAGGTATTATTCATGATATTCCGAATATAACGGTGATCTATTAATATTCGTTTAGTTTTTAGAATATAATACCGCCGATCAGAAATTATTCAATGAAACTTGGATCCTCGTTAAATCGGCGTTTAATCGGTCCAGTATTTTTCATTAAATACGACAATATAATCGTCTCAAAAGCGTGGAAATTCAAAATTATTCAGCGGTAAAGTAATAAAACCGTAACTATGTAAGTACTTACGCTTACTTAAATAATTGGTTCGGAGTCAATAAACATTGTTTATCAATCCGCGATTGCACTCTATTTAATTATACTCGTGCATTAATGTCCACCGTTCGTATAAGATTAAATTTTCTTAAAAAATTTGTCGGACGTGAATTCAAGGAATAATTAACGTTCCGCTAATCTTTCGTACCCTGATACTTTCAGTATTATTATAGATCAGAAATTATTCAATGAAACTTGGATCCTCGTTAAATCGGCGTTTAATCGGTCCAGTATTTTTCATTAAATACGACAATATAATCGTCTCAAAAGCGTGGAAATTCAAAATTATTCAGCGGTAAAGTAATAAAACCGTAACTATGTAAGTACTTACGCTTACTTAAATAATTGGTTCGGAGTCAATAAACATTGTTTATCAATCCGCGATTGCACTCTATTTAATTATACTCGTGCATTAATGTCCACCGTTCGTATAAGATTAAATTTTCTTAAAAAATTTGTCGGACGTGAATTCAAGGAATAATTAACGTTCCGCTAATCTTTCGTACCCTGATACTTTCAGTATCCGTACATAAACTTAACGTCAATTTATCGCGGAGGAAAAGGCGCTACACGTCGACTTGTGACGTCATAAAGCACGTACATCCCGTGCACGGGATCAGCGTCTACGACGATTTTTTTATTGGCGATAATTAACAATTGATCGAGTGAGCGCGCGTCTCTACCGTAGCCGATACAACACTGACAACCTGACTTTCGACCTTGACGCCATTCATTAAACTCAACCAGTCGGCTACTGTCCATTCTTATCCAGTTGCCATGCATTTTGATAAAAATACTAGTTATCTTCGGTATATTTGTCTAATTGTTCTCTACTTATTTATTTTTCGTTCCTTGTTCTAAACAGTTACTCGAAGCGGCGGTTTCGTTTAGCAGATAACGAAGTTTGTTCTGTGCTTCTCTAGACATCGGAATGTCCGTATTTTACGGAAGATCTATTTTCAATTAGTATCTCTTCGAAAGTTCTCATTTTTAATATATTGCGTTGCTGCATCGACTTTGAATGAGTGCTCTGGGGGGATAGTTTGTAAAATGTATAATTTACCGTGCAACTTTCGCAAATCATTTAAAGGAATAATTTGGAAGTGAGTCGTAGCAAAAGCAAGAAAGTCCTTGCCCTTATGACTAATAAAGAATGCATTCTATTTTCCCTACGGGCATTTACAATAGTTGCAATAAAATACTTGCAATTGTGCCCCATGACACTAACAGTCAACAATTAGTTAGTTATAGTAATGGTTTATGAAATAACGCGTGCTTGTAATTTATCCGAAATCTTTGGTTTAGTGGAGTGGTTCAGAAATAAGTTCGCATTTATGAAGAAAGAAGCCCTGAATTTACACACTAAAGTAATTGAGTTCTCACGCAAACAAAAATTCTGTTGTTTTGTTTCGATATGGGCAAAACCAAATTGTTATCTGTCTTGTATGTGGATAGAAGATTGCGTTGTTTGTCTGTGTATTCATTCGGCGCGTTTGTTTTAATACACTTATGTAAGGGTATGGAATTGTCACCGAGAACGAAATTTATCTTAAACTCTCGACAGTTTAAAATGGACAAATCACTTTTACGTACGCTAGTTCAATTACTTTAAAAAGATGGCAGCTGTACGTTTTTAAAAATATTCAATAAATATCTTTGCATATTTTATAGAATTGCATAAGAGAACAGTAGGATTCCTAGAGGTACGAACTTTATCGTAGGTGAATTTTTTTAACTAGTGCAATCATCTTTTAAGATTTCGAAAGCGTTTTCCTTGAAACCTGGTTTTCCAGCTTCCTGAGCAAATTATCTCAAAACCTATAAAGTGAATCTTTCTAATGTGGCGAGTATTTATTTCAGATAAAGAGTCTCATCTTATTTCGAACTTTTCTTCTTCTCATTATTTAACTTTTATTTTACAAATGTGAACTCGCGCTGATTTCTCGATAATTTAAACCATACTTTAAGCGGTCGTTATTTACTTTTAAATGTACACTTTTCTAAATCCAATAATTACAACGCAGTTTAATTTTATTATAAAAGAATTTTTCCAAGAAAATGTTTTCATTTGCTTCCCTATTACGTACAATTTTCTTCGGTTAAGGATTTTGTAAAATAAAAGCAGAAACATCGCTTCAGTGTTGTTAATAATACTTTACAATCTTGCTGACTTGCAGCCCATTACATTCTGCATAATTACTAATACCAGATAATTATGCAAGTATATTGTTCATATAAAATAGTCACTTTAGTATTCTTTAACATGTCAGAGCATTGCACCTACTGCGTACACTCAAAAGTTTTCCTCGCAGTCCGACGAGGAAAAAAAAAATAGTTAAAGCAGATATATTTAAGCAATGAGGCTTAAATTATTCCCTCATTGAATTTGCGCTAATGATGGAATACTTGGTATATTTTGGATAAGTAATAGTTAATAAATACTTTTCTTATCGCGTGCACGAAAAAACTACGAAAATAATAGTATAAGAAATTTTTTCACAATTATTTGCATATTTAATCAATTCTTCATGATTTTGATATTCAATTTCCAAGACGATAGATGTAATTATTCTTATTTATTTACAAAAACGAGAAAACTATTTTCTTGATCGCGTTTTACGATAAGTCAATTCTTTTCTAATATATGATTAAACATCTGTGTTAGGGTACCGAATCAGTGGAAGAACCGAAAGTTGAAAGAACGAGATGAAATTAATCGAAAAATTGCACACTTGTTATTTTGTAGATCAAGAAAATTGTATTACTTGAAAAAAACGTCAAGATATTTCACGCAAAGATAATTTTATTGTAAATTAATACCAATGAATTTAACTTATCATTGATATTTTCCTAACTTATCAGCACAATATTTTTGCAAAATAAATGACTAAATTTACAATTAATCTAGCTTTGCAATGTCTTGAATAATATTCATTAAAATGAGTACAATTGTTGTTGCTTATTAAACAGAATTGGTCGTGGAGACGACTGAGCAATAAATTATACGGTATAAATTAGTTGAATCTAAAGCTTGCGTTTCACTGCGTTTAGTTTCGAGTGAATTAAATTGGAATACACCTTTTTGAATATCAAGCTAAAATAGTTGGGGAACGCACTATTGGGAATCACACTATAGCTCCGAACCTCGATAAAACCGAATTAAATTAAGATAAAATGAATGAAATGCAATATTGTACGTGAAAATAAAAAAATTGCAAAGCATATTGTACTACCTCCAGAGCATTGGAATATTTAATTTTTCTTTATAGTCATATTTTTCCGCAAGTTATTAAATTTCACATTTTATCATCTCTTAATATACAGAGACTCGCTTTATGAGAATTTTTCGGATGTGCTCAGAAAATGCTTAACTTCATTACTATTCTACGATCAAGAATAATATTGTCTAAAATTAAAAAATAAGAAAGAAAAAAAAAAGATAGAAAGACCGAAGCGGAATTTAATGATACTAGAATCATTATCAACGATTTATCCGTCCAAATATGGAAATGGTATTTTCTAGTGATACAAAGAGAATAATTTACCTACTGAAAGTAGGGATCTAGCAATATCAATGAAAATGAAGGAGGATTTAATACGACAGGACTTTCGGCAATCTGACGGAATATTCGCTTTATACAAATGAAGCACGCGTACGCGTGTTAGTGTAGAATAGGTTCAGCGTAACGTACAGTAACGTTTACGTCCAAGTGTGAAAGATCGCGACGATTTTTATTAAAAATCCTCCGGTCGATGTAAATATTCGATTTGTAAATATAAAAAGCCGACAACAGATCGAAACGGTCACACGACTTACCCAACAGTCGGAGATGCTGCACCTTCCTGTCCCAGGCGAGTCGCGAAAAAGCTCTCCCTCCTTCCTCTTCTCTCTCTCTCTCTCTCTCTCTCTCTCTCTCTCTCTCTCTCTCACCGACATACGCACGCGCACCCACACACCCAGCCGATCCCCCCTGAAAGCAAAAGTCTCCGCTGGTCAGTCTTCGTTGCCAGTTACGCGCGCAGCACACATTGCTGCTGAATACGCAGGCGTATGTGAAACGACGAATGCAATACACAGAGCAACAGCCCGACAAATGTTCAGCCGTTCTCGCTTTCGAAGCTCACGTAGCAGATCATGAACTTGGGTTCGCGGCGCCCCGTCATAACTACGGCTCATCGATGTATCATCTGCTAGGCTCTTCAATCACTCTCGTCATTATTCTCGCCAAGAATTTTGCCAAGAATTTTGCCAAGAATTTTGCCAAGAATTTTGCCAAGAATTTTGCCAAGAATTTTGCGCCTCCTCGCTATCTTCTTAATTGAAACAACTCAACCTCACACTCAATTTCACGATTCCAATAGAATTGCTAATTCTGTGCTACCGCGTGCGAGCTTTGAATCCCGTTTAGATGCCAAGTCGTTTATCGCGCAGAGGATGATTTTTCACGATCTACACCCGGAGCAACTCTGCGATTGTGAACGTACTGCCTTAACAGGCAGGTGCTACGATCTCAATTCGGCGTGTATTCATCATGTACGCCAACGATAAAACCGGTCGCATTCGAAAGATCCGCCGCTCGGTCGTTGCGTTGGGCACCGATGAGTTAACTGCTTTCGTTAACCAAATATCCAAGGCACATTAGCCACAATTTTCATATTCCGCCTAGGAGTTTCGATTGAAAGTTCAAGTTTTCGCCATAGTCATTGCCAGTCTTTTACTTTTTCTTACTTGTACATAAGTGCACACTTAAGAAACAAGAGCAACTCTTGCGCATCTTCTTTTTTCACTCTTACGTCGATTAAAAGGCTTTTTAGTGCTCGCGCATCGCCGTGACTCACATCTGTTATTATTTAAGTTGAGCATTAAACAAAGTTAAATTATTACGTTCTAAGAAGCGTATTGTGCGCGTACGCGCAAGTATACTTGAAAAATGCATAAATTACCGAGCGTAAGTACGAGCAACGTGTTCTTTATTTAACTGATACAAAATAAATACATTTCGAAAAACAAGCGATTCCTCTGTCGTACTTTTTGCATCGAAACTTCATGTATCTTTTTCAAGCGCATTCCTTTGTTCAAAGTGATTCAGTTGCGACTAGCTGTAACCAATTGAAAAAATGCGTATAAACCCGCGTTACATACACACGTACTCTTGCGCGCATCGCGCCTTTAACTTTTCAACTATTTTTATTATTTCGAGCGGATACGAAGGTTATTATATCGACACACACGCGTTTCTCCGTTTCGCAGTTTCGCTTTTACAATTAAAAGTACGCATTCTCGATCGCTGACTCGCGGTTCACTCGCAGAGTCTAGAGCAACGAGGCTGCGGTCTTTTCTGCTTTTGTCGTTGCACTCGCACCGACTTTTAGGAATTCATTTACGTCCGAATTACGTAACTGCATTCCGTAGGAAGGCCCCACAGTCGATACTCCTCGACGAGATTCTTCCAATCCACTTTGGTCCATCTAAATTCGATAAAATTACGTCGGCGCGACGATCAACTATTTCTTTACGCAATCCACCTAAGAAATTACCAAACGTCGCACCACCAAATTGGCCATTAGGCCAATTATCGTGTCTTATCTCACGACTGCCGCGGCTGTTCCCGAACAGAAGACACCCACATTAATTAAAAACAAACAAAAGAGAAAGGAGGAGGAGGTGGAGGAGGTGGAGGAGGTGGAGGAGGAGGAGGAGGAGAGAGTCGATCGGTGCGTGGCACTGCGAGGGCGGCCAACAAAGACGGAATAACGAGGCTGACGCTGCGTGCGAAAGCAACTCTTCGGACCGATGAGTACGCGCATTCGTGTGCAAGCGTGTGTTGGACTATCGGGTTGATGAGTTAATGCTCGTATCCGTGCCAGTCGGTCTGCTGCCGCGCGATGCCTGAATCGTACCGATCCGCCGTCGCACGCATACCCACACACTCACGCAGCTCGCACTACCTCGAGCGGCCCGATTTTCTCACGCCTTTCAACGGCGAACACATTTACGTCGATGGACGTGCACCGATGCAGATCGTTCGTAAATTCCTCGCAGTCGCTGCCCTTATCATCCGATTTAACCACTGCGAGCGCTACGTCTTGCAAGCTTCAGGTGTCGTCGCATTGCCATCGCCGAGATTTACGAGACGCTCGCGAGCCCCTCGATCCTGTGCTTTGCAGCAGCAGGTGGATCAAAGGATGATCTCGCGATCCTTATCGAGCGTTCACCGAGCGTTCACCGAGCGTTCACCGAGCGTTCACCGAGCGTTCACCGAGCGAGGCAACCATCGTAGTTGACGAAAATCGGCGTACTTCTGGAGCCAACCTCCGAGCACTCGCGAAACTGTCCTTGATGTATAACCAGGACTCGAGGCAGTTCGATGAGGAGAGTTGCGCAATAAAGCGTCCCTAGCAGCTTGTACGTGTCGCATCGACTGACGGGACGCTACGAACGACTCTACGTAGGGGGTTCCTCGTCGACCATCTAAATGATACCAGACCTCCGTTTCTCTCTCCCTCTGTTGTTCTTTTGGTCGTGCTGTAGCCGCTGGTTCTGTGTTCTCGTGGTGAGTACACCCAAGAGACCGTGGGTGTACGAGTGCGCAGGTACGGTTAAAGCACTAACCGAGACCCTCCTCTATTTGACTCAGCGAGCGTCATTCATCGCCCGTTCGCCCGTTCGCCCGTTCGCCCGTTCGCCCGTTCGCCCGTTCGCCCGTTCGCCCGTTCGCCCGTTCGCAAGCAGTCGACGCTCGGTTTTGACGCTTGTCCGGTTCTCTTTCTCCCTGTGGTTGCGAGCGGATTCTGCCTTTTCTCTCTGCCCTTTTTCTCCTCGTCGTTCGTTACGGCAATATTCAAGCGCGCACGATGATACAACATTATGCTGATTCGTATTAGGAAGGAGCACTAAAGTATTATTGCAAGTGGTTTGAATGATTTAATTGTGGACCGCGCATGAGTGCGTAGAATAATTCGTTTATTGCCGCGGTAATTTAATATTGACATTGATACGGAACGAGTTCTGTTCTTGTTTGAGCATCGGATTAATTAATTTTAATCGCGAATTACCGGACCATTAGAGATTTATTTGCTCGGCACGAGGAAGTCGTAGCCAATGATCTACTCTCGAATATGAGCTCTTTAGCAGGAGACATAGGAGCAATTGCCCAATATCGTTACTGGACCATTATTGTAACGACGCCGGAACAATTAAATATATCGTTTGTATCTTTATAAGAGGGAGTCTGATTGCAGGATTTATCTTAACGAAAATTTACCGATTTTTCAATTGCGCGATCGTGTTAAATTGCTCGAGTTAAAATAATTCGTTAACGAAGCGCAAGGTAAATATAACGCGAGTCGCGGGGGTCGAGTGTTTAATCGAATGCGCATCGATGTCCTAGAGTTTATTCATTCGATTGCGTTTCAACATTTCTCTTCATTAGCGTGCGCTTATGCGTCGTGTATCCGATTTCTCAGAATAATGTACTTTAAGAACTTTAAAGAAGCCGATGCTCGACTTTTTCCTTAGCGTTCAACCAAGACTACGAGGAAAGCATAATTTTTTAATCATTCGACTTTGGAGTATTACTTTTAATAATAAATTAATCGCTCGCGATAAATTACTATTCTTTTATCTACTAATACGTCCGGCACGTAATCTTCGAGTTTCCTTTGTTTTATTTTTAATTCGTTTAAATTGAATTTGCTGCGAATAATTGCACCCGTTAATTGGTTGGAAATCAGCGATATTTCGCGTCCGAACAAATCGCGATTTATTCAAGTTTTCATTCGTTCGTTCTCTTTTTCGTTTAGATGATTTATTCATCGGCTTTCAAGATTTCACCGATCTCCTTCGAATATTTAAAAATATTCCTATTTTAAATTATTAGTTATTCTTGTTCGTAGATGTGGTAACCGAGAGATTTTTGTGCTAGTTGTGTGTGATAACTTGGTAACTCGCGCTGTAAGAACTTATTTTCATTATATTTTCACGAAATAAATTGCAATGCGCCTGCGTATGAGTACGCGGTGCGATATGTGTATATTTGAATGTCGGACTCTGTCAGAAGTATTACATAAATACATTTCAATATTATTTTTGCACATTGTTTTTCTACTCCAATTCGTGAAGGCAGAGTGTGCGTGGCTTTTCGTATATTCTTGGTTGATTTATTCCTTAACCAAATTAAATTCTAATTTATTAATTTTCATTCGAAGCCATAAAGTCAGAAATAGACGATCTGCTTGGAAAATTAATAAGTGTCTCTTTCAAAATATTAAATACTGAATAATTGTATAGGTACATTCTTATAACAGTATTAGCTGTAATATATACGTCCTTTTTGATTTCGTTACCTCTTTTAGAAGGCTCCCAAATTGTAGACAAATCATCAAATTGACGTATAAAACATTTTGGAATGACAACAATGCTCGTGTACAGTCTTGTATGATCTTGTGCACCAACTATTTACAGATCTTATGAGATCTGTGCAAAGTAAAATGTACGAAGAAAATAAATTAGAATACGGGAGTAAACACACAGTCTTAGAAGTGACTTTCAAGAACTTATTTCAATGAATCATAACTGTAAAAATAGATGAAGGATATACAGTTTGGCTGTAAGTGTTAACATTTCGCAGATAATACTATAAATATACTTGGGCATTTGTTCTTTTTTTCCTTTAAAGTGTCACATTTCACATCGATAAATAACTGCTGGCATTATGCGTGAATTGTACGACAACAGCCGACAACTTCGGCCTCATTAAAGAATATTTCAAGTGCTATTTTATTCGAATCATTGCGGGAGCGCTAAAGATAATTACAATTTATATCGTACATACTGTAATTAGGCTTTTCATGAAAGCTGTAGCACGCGCATCTTGCATAAGAAGCTACACCAATGACTCTATAGTCATAAGCTACCTAATAAAAGACAAAACTTTTCCCAATTGCCATTTCTCTGTTTCCTTCATCACTTAATCCATTTATTCGACCAAAATTATTTTCCACTACTCGCTCGAAAGTTCGTGTTTCAAGCTCGAGATTCACCGACCGGGGCTACAAAAAGCGAGAGGCAGCTGGAGAAAGTGCGATAATACGTCCGCGAGAATCGAGTGCGCAGTCCTCGTATCATAAACCCTTAAAAGCGTCAACTCGTGTCTCCCACGCTCGAGTAGGTGATAAGAATCGCTGAAAATCGGCGAGGGAAAGGCCGCCTCCTTCTGCTACGTGCTCTATAAATAAGAATCGCAGTCGCCGGGGTACGCGAGCGGTTGTGGATCGCTCGCGACGATAATTAACCGGGAGAGTTCACGCGTGACTTCCGCTACGAGTGTCAGCGAGACAGAGAGAGAGAGAGAGAGAGAGAGAGAGAGAGAGAGAGAGAGACGACTTTTTGAAAATAAATAACCGATTGGAGAGAAGATCCACCGCGAAAGACGAGCAACGTTGCTCTGAGTTTTCTTTAACGAATCGCCATTTTCCAATCAAATACGAAAGTGTGCGAATACACGTTGCGATGAGGAGGGATTACACAGATTAAACCGCCGAGAGAAGAGAAACCGTCCGAGAATACGTAACGCCATGGAGAAAGGGTTTCGGTATTTTCATAACGGGCCGGAGGGGAAACCTTCTGGCAATTTTCAGGAAGGAAACTCTAATGCGATCGCATGTCTCTGTGCCTGCTGCATTCAATTGCACATTTCATGGCGCGATTCTTGTCAATGAACGGCATCGTTTGCTCGATATACTTTCTTCTCGTTAATCTTTACTTTGCGCATGTTCGAGAACGATTATTGGTAGATTATCGAAATTTCGGGAAAAGTACCCCAAGCTTTTAACGTCGAATCAAAGTGATTTGTTTGAGAATAAGAATTAGAGTTCCGACGGGAATAATTCCGACTTTGTCAACAGGTTGATCGTTCAATGACACTTTATTGCTTCTTTTCTCGGTGAGAACTCGGTGAGAAAAAGTGGTCCTGCTCAAATAATCAATCGTCGATCTTTTTCAACTGTGCAGTATCCTAAGAGAAATCGGAATTTCATGTTTTATATCATCGGACTACGTTTGAATTATCTCAATTCAATTCATTAACACTTGTAGCATTTATAAAAACGAAAGCGTTGAAATATAAAACAAAACATAAATTTTGAGTAATGCAGATTTTTATACAAATAATAGTAATGAGAACGTTAGATCCAAGCCTATTTTATCGAGAATCAAAATTGTAAAAGAGAGGTGAGAAAGTTTGGTCTCAGATTTTGAACATTTCGTTTGGAAATTTAAAAGCGGTAATATATACGTACTTCGAAACATAGATTTAACTAAAGATTATTTAAAAAGCCTTTCTTAAATGAACCGCATTTGTGAGGCTGAAGACTTATCGGATTTTTTTATCGATACAAAGAGTTAAGATTCTCAGTAGAATAAAATCTTATAGAATAAGATTTAGATTAGATTTAGATCTTATAGAATAAAGATAGAATAAATATAGAATAAAATATAGAATATAGAATTTCTTTAGATTTAGATCTTATAGAATAAAATCTTATAGAATAAGATTTTATTATTAGAATAAAATTCGAATAAGAATCACCACGAGAAAATGTTGCTGAGGAATTTCGCTATCCGGGGTACAGAGATTCTTCTTTGGTACTCTGCATCTGTTTCAGGTGTTTCAAGAAAGGCAAACGGATGGATGGATAAACAATTATTCGGATAAAGTTATGTGCACATACGTTAACTGCGGTATACATATTGACAGCGTCGGTTGAATTATTTAAATAATTAATTCCACAAAAAATGAATTACTTAATGCTCAAGTATTTTATTTATAATTGTATGTGGCTAATAAGTTCAGTCACTCGCTCATTTATAATTGATAATACATATTTAAGCCTTACTTTTTTCTTAGACTCAATGAGTGGCTTTTTTTTTCTTTATTAGGTGCCTGAATAAGTATAAACGGTACAAATTTGAACTTTCGAATTTCTATTTTAAAAGAAACTTCTATTGTTATAGATAAGGCAAATATGTTGCCATACATTTTGCAAATATATTGCTTCAGGGTTTAACAGAGCTTACACGAAACGTCGTGTAAACTATTATTGTAAAAATTAATTTTATTGCACAGATCCTGTCGTGCCAGTATGATTTGTCCACTTTAAAAAAGATTCCTTTCATTAATAGATAATACACAATAGCCAATTAAGGTTTGACCGGATATTAGAAAATTATGATGAGTTTAAATCACGTAATCTAATGCTAAACCAGATGTTTTAAATAGATCAAGATATCGTAGTAATGACAAAAAATTGTTTTGGAAAATTATTGAATTATAGAATTCTTTAATTGCAATAACTGCTTATATGTAAATGTTCTTGCGATCCGCCGTTTTCATAAATAGAACGTCCTAGAACAATTTGATGTTCATAAAAGATTGAACGTAGCTTTTAGTTAAATAACGGTTTGAGTGAATTGGAAACGAGCGTGTAACAATTACTTTTGTTGTTTTCGTAGGTGTTACTGACGTCTAAACGTCTGTAACTACGAGACACTGTTTTCTATTATCTGATATAAAATCTGAGAATAAAAAGTTCTTTTTCTTTAAATTTCTGTCATTGGTAAAGAGGAAATCACTTTCCAACTTTCATAAAAAAACATTTCGAAATATATTACAAGCACAGTTTTGCTTTTTATGGCTAATATAAGAAAACTAATATTTTTTTCCATAAGATTCAATTCGCGTATTTGTAAATTAATAACGACACTTTCAAGACTGAAAAATCGGTAATTTGATGGAATTATTGTTCACGTGTAAAATATTAGATTGTTCTTTAAAATTATAAAATAATTTTTAACCTTATTGCGCGTCGGATTCATGTAGACGAAAAAAATATTTTATCAAGCATGTTATTTCTACAATGAAAACTAAACTTTCAAATTGACAAGCGAAATGTAATTAGGATATCGTATAAAAATGTAAGTTGTCAACTACTTAAACTACTGTGTAATGAAGAAGGACGTACAGTATAACCTTTGATAAATTAATAAAAATAATTACTTTTTAAATAAATTTCTATAGGATCAAGGATAACGAAGATTAAGTATCGAACAGTAATTGCATTAGTTTTCCAAAAGGATTTACAAACACTGCTTACAATAGAGATATAATTAGGGCAGTCTATTGACATAAGTTTTTTCCAACATTTTGTAAAATTGACAAGAGACGTTTCCAACGAGCTTGACTACATTAATTACAGCTTTGAAAGAAACTAAGAGATGAAAACTGATTCAACTACCTTCTGAATCGGCAAGCGATGTAAAAGGGAAATATAAAAAGTTAAGCTAGATCGACAGTTCTACGTGCCGTGATGTCGAATGATTTTGAAAAAAAGGAAACGATTGTCCCGATATCTTCGATCTAACATCGTGATCGCTAGTTTCTAGTAGGGATGAATGCATTAATTACGGTCTATTCTGAGGAGTCAATCAGTGATGCACGTGCGAGTGTGTAATAATAACGAATGAGGAAGATCAGCATAACTGTAAAAAAGTAAGTGCATAACCGATTAAGTGATAGAGCGAGTGTCAAAGAGTACAATAGTTAAACACCAGTCGAGAAACACAAATTGCAACGGCTCCGGATACTTTGAGCTTGATTACGAATGTCTTGTGCTAAGTTACTCAACTTCGATTAATATTAAATGTATGTTACTTTCTGACTTTCGAATCAAATTTAAATTCATTTGATACTTATGAAAGAATAATTTGATCAAATGAGATCATTTTCTCGGACGAATCTTATTTTGCGTTTCTCTTAGCCTTGTAAAAGTCCTTATTTTCAGAATTTTAATTGTATCGCATGACCTCAAGAACGTTTTGGATCAGAAAAGCGATTTCCAAAACTTAACGAGTAGGGTACATTTAGGGAATGTGGCATCATTGGAAATTGAGTAAACCTAATACATAAGGTAAATATAAAGAGACTGAAATATACTACAAGATACCCAAGTCGTTATGTAATATATAAATAAGGATGAGGTTCACTCGCAATTTAAATTCCTTTCCTCTGCATTCCATTTGTAATTCCAATGACGACAATTTTGATAATAATGCGTCCACTTTCCGGTATAATTGTGGATTAGGAAAGAATTAACTCTTAAACGTAGGCTATTGAAGAAAAAATTTGTTAACGTCAATTCGTAAAAAATATCGATGGTTTAAAAAAGTGCAACGCTGATATTAATCAAAATGATTACCTAACGTAACTCAGTTTCAATTAATTTTTCATTAAGTTTCAATCAAAGAAGAATTGATCGTTATTTCGTGAAAACGAAATTGCGCAATAATTTGTAAATTTCAATTAGAGCCCGCAAAAAGGTATTTAATAGAAGTTATTTCAAACGTGTTATAATTTTTTTCTTTCTAGCTCACACGAGTTTTTCCACAACTTCATTATCAATGGTATTTTGTACGATCTCGTAAAATCTAACATCAATACATATAAGCTTTTAAATTTCTTAAAAATAATTCTTATAAATCTCTAAATATTATACTGGGTATTTCTATGAAAAAATCCAAATGTACGAGAAATTTTTAGATCTGAAGCGTTGAAAGGGTTGTTAAACCTACCTCGCAGAGGTGTTGTCGGTTAGTAAGATGCAAATAGCGAACTAGTCCACGTAGACGTCGACGAGGCACTTGCTTCCACGACGGCGATAAGAAGAGAGTCAAACTAAGGTGTCGGTCAAAAAGTGAGAACTATGGGAGACTGAGCGCAAAGGGTGCGAAAGAGAAAGGGAGAAATAAAGGTTGAGATAGAAAGGGAGGGATTGACAGTCAGCACGCGTAGACTAACTCACTGGGGTGGCTTATGGACTTGTGATCTGGGCGCCTCGACGTCCGGCGTCTAATATACCGTCGGTGAGTGACGTGAGGCGTCATACTGTCGCAGGTACCGCCCCACCGCCGCCTTTTTTTCTCTCCCTTGGCTCTTTTAGAAGAGGAGAAAGAGGAGAAGAGCGAAACAAACGGAGAAATAGGGAAAGAAAGTTTTTCCACTCTATTCGTTCCACTCTCTATTACTACTTCCTTCTCATGCGCCACATCTCTTGCTACGGCTTTTCCCGGCACGCGCTTATATCACTTTAAGCGTGTCTGAGTGCAAATATCACTGATTCTCGGCCTCAGCGAAAGGGAGATTCACTCGTATTTTAGTGTGTCAGAAAAATTTCAACATCAAAATGGGTACTATTCGAGCGAAGTTTAAATTAGCATTTATTTTCATTATTGTTATTTCTTTTTAACGCGATAGGAATCTGTATTTATCGTAAATCTGCACGATTTACGAGCTAGAGAAGAATTACTCCGTTAAACGATTAAATTTCATTTATATCTTAATCTCTCGATTCGATGGATTAAAAATTATTATTCGATGACGTGCTTGGAATTTACTCGTCAATACGTCGACGCTTAAAAAGCTCGCAACCAAATTTAAAAAGGAAGCGAACCTCGTAATAAAATCGACCAAAGACAGTTCCATCCATTCCATCCATGTGTGGCGAGCGATGTTTCCATTTGTGAGAAAAAGTTGTGCAGAGCAGCCACAAGTATTGGCATCTGACTCGAGCTTAAAAATGTCTCTCTCTCTCTCTCTCTCTCTCTCTCTCTCTCTCTCTCTCTAAATCACATAGTCTACATCTCATTAAACAAAGTAGGGCAATGATTATCTTGCTGCATTGTGGTACACGGACTGATTATTCCTGCCGCGTCGTAAGTACCTAATACGCGTTATATATTTTTCCTCGTCCTCGAGCGCATTTCCTAAGGGATTCCTCGCTCTGTCGCGCCACTGCGACTAGTCGCTCCCCCCTCCGTCCAAGCTCTTCCTCGACCTCGAGTAGACCCTCTTCTCAGCCTAATTGTATCGCAGACGACGTAGCTGGCACAAGTGGAGCCTATAATCTTCGTAATAAGCAGCCACTGGTATGGTGCCGGCCTTCCTCGCCCGCTATCTCGAGGAAGTCTTCGTGTCGCCTTGCCGAGAATACATGCAAATTACGCACCCGCATAAGATGAAATAGAAGCTCTTTCATGTTTATTTACATCACGGTTCTTTCGATGTAGCTCGAAGGATATCCGAACTATTTCTGTTCATATTTCGGACAATAAGATTTAATTAAATAAGTAGGCTAAAAATGGAGAAAAATAGGGTAGCGCTATTTAAGTTCTATTTTTCTACATACATTTTTCTCCCTTCGTGAAAATCCTCTTTGAGCGCGCGTTTGTGCTAGGGTTGAAAGTTTTTTCAGTCGCTAACAACTTTATAACAAATTTCAAAGTCCTTCGTGTCACACCGACAGTTTCTAGAGCACCACAAGCACAACACAAGCACGGCCTGTTGACGTTCATGTACGAGGCTGCGCAAACGGTGTTGCAAAACACCGTGAAAAAGTTATTTCGTGCACATTTCAAATACCCAGAGCGTGTTTAACTATATTCCGCGTTTATAAGAAATCAGAATACAGTATCGACTAATTTGTTCTTTAAACAAGATGTCTGACTAAATCCTAAGAATGCTACTGCTGCAAGTGTCCCACTGCTTTATAAAAATACCTAAAATTATCAATCGATCTTACTTATTTTCAACGAGACTGTGTCAGATAAAGGGCATATTCTCAGAGCACCAGTGAAAAATCACATTCGGAATGATCATGAAATTCGAGTTAAAAGACACCAAGAAGATAATAAATCTATAAAACTAAGTCGGATGAATTTTAATTCCCAGTAACTTTAACTTCATAGAACTAGTATTGATTACATTTCGGTATTACAGTTTGAAAATTGGTTTACGATAGTCATCGCTGCATCATCAGCTGTGTCATTACTAATTTTAAAAATACAACTTTTCGTAGCAGTGTGCACGAGAAGAATGAGAAATCACTCTATTGCACACGATTACGCATGACTATGTTCGGAAATCAAATTTTCGATAAATTTGTAAAAAATTGGTAAAGAATGTAAACGGTACAACAAATCAAAATGAAAAATGGAGCAGTTTCACTTAGATTTCTTTCAACGTGCTCAACTCCAAGTGTAAGAATGATGGTCATCCCTCTACAATAAAGATGCTGTACCTGCTTTTGCGGTAACGTTTTTCCAAGTCTCTGAAGATCTCCTTCGTGATCCTCAAATGTACTCGTGTACCGTGAGTGAGTATCGCTTTCATCGGTGACTGATTAATCCACTCGGGAAGATTGTACTCGTATTACGGAAGTTCGTTTCCCCTTTCTCCTCTAAAGGTTATTTTCGGCCTCGTAAACATTATTATGCAAATTATACCAAGGAAAGTCTAACGAGCATTCACAGATCAGAAATATGCACACGTGCTAACTCTTAGCGAATAAAAGCGTTATAAAAGTTAAGAAATTTCTGGAAATGTCAAAGTTATGACGATTGGGAGGCATTCAACGTTTGGTTATTGCGTTATTGGTTATCCTTAAACTCGACTTTCCCTTCCAAATTAACTATTAAATTAAGTTATTATTACATTTACTTTGAAATCAATAAGGGTATGAGACATACAATTTAAGTGTGTCCCAACACTCGTCAATTTCTAACCGAGAAATATTTCTCGTAATTAAGAAAGACTATTAATTGTATATTTATGAAATCTTTGATAATATAATAGTTTCAGTGAATGTTTTCGTGCAAGAGGTATTGTCGAAGAAATATAGCCTGTATTTATTAAAAAGATGCTCATAACTTTCCACGTTGCTTATATTGAAATAACGCAAAACATATTTAAGCATAAATCCATGCTATTAATGTGATACATTTTGCTAGTGATAATTTGATATTTCGCCTAATTCGCGTAATTACCGATCAGTATTAGTCAATAGCGAGTCCCACGAAACCGAAATCAAGTCGTTGAATTGAAGCGATCGTTGGCTGCATTGTAAATGTTGATTACTTCGCGATCACAGTATTTGAGTTTCATAACTCGAGAACTTAAACATCTGAGAAGCTCGGATTGAATTAATTACAAGTCGGGGATACCGAGGTCTGCATTTTACAAGTGCAAATACCCAATAAATTATTGCATCAATGCTGCATCGTAATCAATCTGCGGGGTAAATCGTCGATAAATTCACGTGGTTGTTGAGCAGTCGACTGTCGAGGGTAGAACACATCTAGATCAAAAGCACTCGGTCGGAGAAACGTTATACGCAGTACACGTTTTATATATATATATATATATATATATATATATATATATATATGTACACACAATTTTCCGATACGCCGACTTTCCCCACGTGCGTC
Organism: Wiebesia pumilae; assembly: GCA_018907045.1. Taxonomy (NCBI): domain Eukaryota; kingdom Metazoa; phylum Arthropoda; class Insecta; order Hymenoptera; family Agaonidae; genus Wiebesia; species Wiebesia pumilae. The sequence continues at coordinate 2,306,494 of JACCHZ010000121.1, forward strand.
AGCGAGATGTACGCGTGCTTGCTCTCTTTATTTTTAGAAATACCTTTCTCTATTCGTACCGAATTGGTTCATCATTCGGGAGGCGAAATCAGACGATGACAGGCGCGTCGTTGTTTGCATGTCGTGGTTCGAGCGAATAAAGGGGGAGCGATTTCTAAAAGAGAAAAAAAAGTGTATGCGATGTACGGGAATACGCGAGTGTGTCGAGCTAATCAGAGGTCAAAGAGGATTGAAGCCTTTTGTCGTGCACGCGCGTACGTTTGCTTACGTGGGGGCAGACGCGCGCGTATAAGTGCACGTGTTTAAGGTGCGCTCGCACACGAGGACAAGCGTGTGCGTGTGCGCGAGGTAACGCATGCTCGTTTGTTTTGCCTTTTTCTTCGTCGGACTGATTACAGAGAGAAAAGTTCTCCTTACGAATCGGACTCGATTTTCCTCGTATCTGTCTTTCTGCATCGTTTGACGATATAAAAATGCGATAAATTTGCCGCGACTCTCATTTATTCATTGCTACGCGGCTAGTGAGTAAATCCTCTGAATAGAAGCCTATCGAGACTTTCGTTTTGTCGTACTAAAATAGCATTCTGTTGGATTAGTGAGCAATAGGAGAAATTGTGATTCTTAATTTTTGCGTAATGTAAATTAGTGCCTCGTTTTAATAGTCACTTGACAATCATCGCTTGTATTATAAGTAGGAAATAATGAAATTTGTACGGATACTTTTATGTGGTACGTGAATTCGTACAATTGCGACGATAACGTTTGCGGTTCTTGTATTTTTTACTCAGTTGACTTTTAATTGATTCCGATGAATTCGTTAACAGTTAATAAATCATAATTCCTTCTTAGATATTTCAGATTTTGTTATTAAATTATGTACTATAAATAATCAAGATTATGATGTCTCATTGGATAGAGTTGAAAAAACAGTTTACTATGGAAAGCCTAATATTATTGCTCTCTTGCGGTTTCGTAAAATATTTATTTTCAAAGAAATTCAATTAAACCTTTTATAAAATTCCTCAAATAGGCAGTAAAAAATAATAACTTTAAGCGTCTAAACATTATACTTAGATATTGTATGCAATGTCTTACAATATCTTACATCTTACGTTCCAAGTTACTTCTATATAATCATAAGATCTCAATTAATTTCTATTATTTTCGAACTTCCGTACTGCCTGATATATCAGAAACTGATATTTAGACACGACGTACGTTTTATAAAAATAATACAGGAAATCGAAAGATGTAATAGTGATCTACTGATAAATTCTAAATTGCCAATTTAGTTTAGTTTTTCCATGGCAGCAGTTATTAGCCGATTATTTTTTATTAAATAAGGTTTTCTAATTTTTCTCATCTTTACGCGAAGTAAGTTGGTTTCGCTTTATTGACCAAGTTAATTTGTTGATAATGATGCTCGCTTTGATGGACGAAATCCTTGACCGGACAATGTCACGATTATCATTTTATCTGCTAATATACTTTCATAATAATCGTTGTAAAAGCAAAGTTGTTCTTTTTGTTAAGTTAATACGGAATAACCGTCGCTGATGCTCAGGAGACCCGCGCTATGAAAGTTCACGTATACTCGTACGTGCGTCATTTGTATATAATTCTAGAAATAGACTGACATAAGTAAATCTTAAGGATTATTTATGATATGCAGCAAGTTTATGTTACATATTTTATAATCGGGCCAAACGGATGAACATCTATTTGCGTTTAAAAAAATTTCAGCACAATTACTCTTCTAAAAATATTTTGATTTATTGTTACGGTACAATAATTCCAAAGGAAAATTAATAAGGAAAAGAATGTTACGTGTATGAATAATAACAATTTAAGTTTAAACTGTTAATTCGTGATGCAAGTCAAGTATCAATACTAATTTAATTGCTTGCTTATACTTGGGTACGTAAGGTTGTTAAATATAATTATACATTGCTCGTATAAAATTAAAAATTATTCAAAGATCGGTGGTCTGATTTTCGGTTAAATATGTTGCTACTTAAATTAAAAGCTCGTACTTGCCTACACGCGTGCGTACGTTTATGTATGGGTGTGCGCGTGTGCGCGCGCGCATTATTACGAATATTAGCGTCTAATTTATTTCACGTAACGTATATCTTATTTCAAGTTGCCAGATACACTAAAATGAGTTAAAATACAAAAATTACAGTTAAATGAAAACACATTTAATCATAAATAAAACGAACCGTAACGTTAATTAATGAAACAACGATATATTTTTTGATGCAGACGAAGATTATCCCATATCACACGAGTACACCAATACAGTTATAGTAATTGGTTTAAATAAGCAGTTGAAACGTTATAAAGAATGAAATGCAAAATATACAAATTATTGAATTGTAACAATACTCGATTGAGTGCACGTATGTATATACCACACTAAATTATTTTTCCATCTTATGTAACGCCTGGGGTTATAAACACGTACGTACATTTATGTAATTCGCCAATGGAAATTCAATTATAGATTTATATTAAATTATAATTCCAGTGCATGATAAGTTTACGATTTGCTACCGCAAAATAAACCAGACTGTTTGCATTTTTTATTTACTAGAGTAATGTATAATTTGGTCTCTTATAAACATCGAGAAATTTCCAGAAGATCGGCCGTCCAAAATACACAAAATTTCATCGAGCAACTATAGCCAAGCAATAAAAACACGAAAACAATACCGAATATAAAGTTATCGATGGGATTACTCGGAATATTTTAGAGCTTAAGCATCGTAATTGCGCTTCGATCCTTGCGTCGAATTTTCCGATTATTTTTTATGTCACATCCGCCAAGGTCTCCGGGAACTCGTGAATGCCACATACACATAGTATACAAGTATGTATGCATTTAAGCATACATACATACATTGCGCGCTTAGAATCGCGATGATGTAGAAATTCGGTGCACGTATACTAGATATCGCCGTTTTTCAATTCTCCGCACACACGGAACGTTGTTGCATGCCGGAGACATTGGAAACGTACATGTTTCTGCCGTCAAGGAAACCGTGCCAGGTACAGAGCTTAGCGCGCAAATACTGTAAGTCAGGTCTTGTATTACACGCGCTGCACATGATTTATGAAAAATTATTTATGAAAAATTGCCTCGATCGCACGTATAGGATAACTTTTGTACGGAGAAGCAAGATTTTCTTTCCGAGCACTCGCACGATTGGAATATTCGTGTGCGCGTGGAAAAGCCTTTTAACACTTTCTTTCGTTCAGCGTGGGCTTACTTCAGCATTCTCATGCCTTTCCTCGAAATTCGTCGTTTACGAAGGATGATTTTTACACCGTTTTCAGCGATGCGATAGAATTATACGAATATAAATACGAAGATCGGTCGGTTCGAAGCTAATGCGTAAATAAACCTAGAGAAATCCTGTTCAAGTCTAGCGAAATCCAAAGCGCGCATGTACGCGATTGATGCACGCTCACAGAATAACACCGATGTAAAATCGATGTAAAGCGTCACGTTGAAAGAAAAACAGGAACGCTACAGAATTACGAAAGAACCATTGCTTAGAAAGGTATAAATCACAGAGAAGATTCGTGTCTCGTAGCAAAGTTCACGGGAAATGCGCCGAAAATAGAAAGTGCCAGTTTCGCTAGCACACAATATCGAAAGATAATTTACGCGCGCATGCATGTGCTCGTGCGCACACACCCGCGTCAACGATGCAGCGGCGAATAGCCAGTTTTCCATAAGCCCTTGGAATTCCACCACCCGATTTACCTTCCCAAGCCCCACCTTGACGACTTGCTTTTGCGACTGATGGTACGTCGACGTGCAACGCCACGTCGACATCACGGCGATTCGGATTACGTTTCTTCCTTTTCATTTTCACGGATATGACTTGTCAATCGGTCCTCGATATTGTAAATACGTTGCAGGATCGAGCGACTTTTGTGCGTTATTAGCGTGGAGTTTTATTGTAGCGTGTAGTCAACAAATTGCGAGACCATGTGCTCCCTGTGTATTACATTTACTGCCTCTGTAAATGTAACGACGACACGGTGCTGTTGCCTCTTATTGGATTCTCGCGACTACGCGACTTTGACATTGTCGAGTTAGAAAATTCAATTATTACTTATTTATGAAATCTCGATAACATTCGTTTTTTATTTCCCTGCTGACCTCTGAATTAACCGAAGCTCAATCTACTAACGCAAAGCCTGTTTTCTACGACTACGTTTCCAAGATTTATCCGATTAATAATAATACTTTTTTCCTACTGACTTTTTAGCATTATTACCGATTACAGTTATTTTTCCAGAGGCGACTTGACGTTAAGTAGGTACTCAACCGGATCTCGGAATAAACGTTCCTAGTTGCGATCCGGTATTTACCTTCTCGCTCGATGTAGAAATTAAAAATTAAAAAAGAAATTGAAGAGACTGTCCTCTGAAATACCAGTAGGTGCCGTTTTTTGAATTTACGCTTAAATAGCGCCAGTCATGGCCTGGCGCTATTTAAGCGTAAATGTACCGGGAAAACTGGCACAACGCGCTCATCGCTATTGAAAATCTTCCATTACCGTCGGCGAAAAGTCCGCGTATAGCTCGCATATTAAGCGTTTCGCAAAAATAAAGAAGAATTTCTCTCGGAAGACTCGAGGAGAGATAGAGCTGGAGCTGGAGCTGGAGCTAGAGAGAGAGAGAGAGAGAGAGAGAGAGAGAGAGAGAGAGACTCCTTAGCATTCAGCGCTTGAGTAGAGAGGGGAAGAGTCGAGGACGACGTTCACGTGCACAGCTGCACCAGCTCGCTACTTTTATTTCGCAGTGCGCCGATGCCACGCTGTCTAGCTGCGACTAGCTGCGACTAGCTGCACTCGCCTCTCTCTCTCTCTCTCTCTCTCTCTCTGCCATCAACTTTTTAGCTTCTTTGACATTCCCTCGCGTATGCGCGCAGCGTTTGTCTGCCAGCCGGTTTGCGCTGGGCGATTTCTTTCATTCTTGGGGCTCTCGCACACTTTTACATTGCTCGAGGGCGAACTGCGCACTGCTGGACAAAATTTGCCCGATGGATGATTTTGTAGTCCCGTACTAAAACTAGATATGAATATTCGCCTCCATCGAGCAATTACGTAATTCTACGCGGATGACAATTTCTATCTTACATAATAATTACGCGAATCTGAGTGAGAAGAAATTGTTTCATCTGTGTAATAACTTGTCCAATAAGTTTAAATTTGAGTTGACGCGAGTTATGCGTAATTTTCCAAGAAAATTCTTCAATTAGTGCCTCTATTTTTTGTATTTTTTGAATCGTGGAAATACCTAGTCTACGACAATTGATAAAAAATGCACAGAGATGCAAGATGATTTATTTCCGTTTCAAGAAATTAATTGCACATCCTAATAAATAAATAAACGGGTGCACAAAGTTTCCAATTTAAGGAAGAACGGAAATTAATGCTCTGTACTTGAGTATTCGCTATATTTTTAATAATGTTCACTTTGTAACGCAAGCCGTGCGCGTTATTCTTACATTGTAAATCGCTCTATCGCTTTATCCGAAAATATGAAAATCAAAAGGTTAATAACGTGGACTTCGTATAAGCGTTGTTTTACATAATTATTCAGTCTCCGGTAGAATATCGTCGACAAGAGTCGCTAAAGGTATAACATAATTTGTATCGATGGAAGCGGCTCGAAAAATTTCTAAGCTGGAACACACGTAATTGGCAGAATTTTCATTCGTATCCTGCTACGCGCGCCTCCCATAAATCCCACCTTCAAGTACGTTTATCGCATACTTCACACTTGACGCGAAATTAACCTCGCGAACCCGCGCAATTCATAACTTTACGAGACTCGTCTCTCTCTTATTGTTATTTCGGCTTCGGCGTCTTTACGCGACGACAATTCCAGCCTGAATTTTTTTAGCCCAAGTTTCGTATTATGAATTAAAGTATCATTGGCAGAAAAGCAGAAGCAGAATGGTTCACTTGCATGAGATACGTACAATTGCGTACATTTTTTTCTTCGAGAAGAGAAAAAATGATCCAATTGTAATGGAGTAAATTAGACACTGGAAGAAGACATAATTTTCAAGTTGACCAGTTAACCGACGAGTTGACCGACGTAAAATGTAGCCAAGAAGCTGCACATCGAGCAGTTAGTCTGTGAATTCGCCGGAGAGATGAAGAGATTACAGTGGAAGAGTATCGTTATTATTGAACTCGAGCGCTGTGCACCGCGACTTCCCGACGATTCCCCTTTCGCGTGAAAATCCTCCGGCCTTGTTCTGGAGTTGGAGTGAAATTTCACTCCGCGAGCCCGATTCCGCGGAGGAAAATACTGGTTTCCGATCCCGCGGAGCTTCTCGACCATCATCCGTCCGCTCGGTTCTTACGCTCTTCCTCCTCGTTCCCCACTCCAACGACACACGGCCAATCCTCTCGAGCTCTTGCTTTTTCGCTCGTTAAGGCGCCGCCGCTCGTCCGCTTCTCGGTACGCGAGGGATAAGCATCGCGCGACTCGCACCTACGGCGCGCCCATTGTGCAAAAGCGTGCCAAAGATGACAATGCTCTATGTGTTTGTGCGCGAGGCGAATGCGAGGTGCGTCTCAGCGCTCGGTTGAACGCACTCTGGGGGACTTTGTCGACGGGGGCTCGCTCCGTTAATTCGGAGTGAAGTTTCCGCGAAGCATCGAGCAAGCCGAAGAGCGACGAGTGTTTCTGCGGGGTGTTTCGAGGGGAGATTCAGCGCAGGTAGTTTCGTGGCCCTGATTTTATCCTTGAGGTAGTTCTCGGGTGATGGAGAGAAGGCAGCGGGATGTGCAAAGGCAGATCGTCCTTCCTTTATTACGTATCTCGCTCTGGAGGTACAACGAGGAATGCACCAAGACATTACTGGGCGATTGCTGCCGATGATAAACCAGTTGTAAGCAGTTTTATAACCGATCTTCCCTTTCATTTCCATTCGACGTTAAATCTTCGAGTAGTCGTGTCTCGATATTTACTTTTGAAGTATAAAGCTGCGCTCGGCGCTCGAACTGATGAAACCCAAACGTATTCCGTATGTAAATAAGCAGGTTCTTTAACTTCTCCGTGTTCTTGTCTCGGATCGATCGCATTGCTGTGATTTCGTACTTGCATACGTTTGCAAAAGTAAGAAAAAGTAAGACTTTCTTTGATCGCGCGCGCGCGCGCGCGCACACACATCGAGAGATTGTCATTTTAAAGAGACTGTCGAATATAAAGCATTTGAGCAAATGTTTCACTGCTAATTATTACAATTAGGTTTAAAACTCTACGAATCTTGGGCTTACGTAAATTACCCACAAAATGTAAGGAATTACAGATTTTAATGCGATCTCTCACCGTATATCGAGCAAATCTCGTGCAAATGCCAGAAGAGAAAACTTTCATGATTGTTTTTGTATTTTGCGATTGTGCGAGCGTTAACTTGCAGTGTAGTCCGAGGAAATTAATGAACTTGAATTTTAGATGTGTTCGCTGAAAAACGTTGATCGGTTTGCAGGCTCTTTAACAATGTCAAAGGTCTAACATTCAACTTGTTTTTTAATGAAAAACTACACCTCTGAATAAAGTTTATTGCCTCTATTTTTTTCTCTTCTTTTATTGGGATAATACATCTTTACGATCAGCTGTGGAGATATAATTTTTCACTAAAATAACGTACATTGGCATTAAGATAGCTCGTACGTCAAGTACCGTAGCCTACGAGATCAAATTTCGAGCGCTAGGTTTCATCTTTAAATAACAAAAAACACCTTTCAAAGCCTCGTTAAAATTTATGATGTGGAGATTTGAACCCTTGCTGTTAGACTAAACTTAAATATTAAAAGAAATCGCTTTCCTATCGCGGACAATTTAACGAAAGAGCCTTAATTAAAAACAGGATACGTCGTTCGATTATAAGATAGAGTTTACGGTGCTTTTCTTTTACAAATTTGAAATTGTTTCCTTTTTAGTAAGAACGCGGTACTCTTATTTTGAAAAATATTACACAAATGCGTATCACCATCATTATGAATTTCCACCAGCCAATTTTTACACGAGCACAATCCAATTCATTAGAATTAAAGTGAAACTTCGTTACCACGGAGTTCGAATAAATTTATTCTATCGAGTCATTGAATTCGATTATAAAAATTAATTTGTAAAAACCTTAGAGTTATACTTCGCTCTAAGAAAGTAAAAGCATTTCCTAATAAAAAGAGGATTTCAATTTTTAAATGCCCAAAAATGTGAAAATCGATCCTTGCTTCATTTTGCACTTAATTTCATAATTGCACTTAAGCTCTCGTAACTTAAATTTTAGGTATACGCCATTTAAAATAAAAATTAAATACACACATTACGTGTTTTAGCTAATGCTCAGTGGGGAAAGTATTTAGTAAAATATTATGCGTTTCTCGAATCGTAATTGAAACTCTGCGACAAAGAGGTAACCAGACCAAGTGAGAATAAAAATATTAATTTGCTAAAAGAAACGTACAAAAGAAGCACCTTAGTGAACCGCCTGACTAAACACGACGTCCTACTACTCATGAAACCTAGCTTGGAAGGCAAATTTAGTATCTTAAATTCTTATCCCACGCAGATACTATTAATTAATGATAATCATTTCATCAACGATTAATCAAATTTAACCGATTGACTCGAAATTAAAAGGAAATCGCCATTTATCGGTTTTTAATGTAAAAGCATGGCTTAAAGGGGTCGCATTACAAAATAACATGCATTAAGGTATGCAAAACATTCGTAAAACGGGATACTTAAAATTGAAATTCTTTTCAAATTTCACGCGTGCTTTCACCTTAAATGCAGGCATTAATAATTTAGAAGCGTTTCAGTGTAAATTCGCACTCCAATCCGCGAAACTGTTACGATGAAATATTTAGATTTTATTAATTTAACCGTAATTTATGCAAATTTTCTAATTTCGCATTAAAATACGTAGTTATGATAAGTAAGGCAAATCAGCCATTAACTATATATCCTTCGCGTGGTAATTTAATCTCGTAACAAGCTTGGCAGTGGAACTGCAGTAACTTTGGAATTAAACTGGAGAATAAGAAGTGAAATTTCACCCCGAATGGTCTACAAATATTCTTTCCGGCGATAGATGCTCAAGCTAAGATGAATCTTTGCTCGCAGAAAGAGAGCGAGTGTCGACATTATCTGGAGTATCGGTGTGCAATCGTATATGAAAAAGCTGCACCGCGGAATAAAGCTTCAATTCAAATATTCAAATGATCGAAAGCATTGGCTTATTAAATAAAAGCGCATTTACTAGAGTCTGACCTTTGAGTAGATATTTATATACATAGAAAGTCGCGATTGTTTGTGGATATGCTTACTCCACTGGCATCGTAAGACATTTACTTCACTGTCACTCAAAGTCCAGCGAAGATACTCCATAGAACTGACATACATTACGTCGTGAATTTTTCAAATAGTGACGTTCCAGATAGTCTGTGATATCACTGGATGTGGATATCCGAGGTTTCGAACAACGGCGTATATTTCGCTCGCTCGAAAGCCTGTAAATTGTATTTATAAATTTTATTCACTGGCCATTCACAGCCAGGATTAATTGTAATTTTCGAAAAACTCGCCGAAACCTCAGCGGACGCACGAAAAGTCCTTTGGGCCGTGATAATTCGCCGCGCTATTCATAGAAAGTGCTGCGAAGTGTGCGAAGTGTGCGAGCGACGTCCTCTTGTCGCACAGAGAGTTTATATGCGCGAGCGATCGGCCCGAGGGAGGCGAGAGGGGATCAGAGACAGCGCCTTCGAGTCTCGGTCGTCCTCGATCGGCACACAGACTCTGGAATATACCCGTAGACCGAGGGCGAGGTGCCAAGCGGTCTACCGACGCGTGGAGGCAAAAACTAGTCCAACGACCAGCCGTCGTGCGTCGCTTGGGATCGGACTCGTTTTATCGCGCGTGAAAAATCCTCGCCGCATTTATCGGGAGCGCAAAACCAAGAGGACGAGCTCCTGAATAAATTGCGGTGATTAGCGCGGAGCCTCCTCCTCCTCCTCCTCCTCCTCCTCCTCCTCGCCCTTCTTCAATCATTATCGTTCGCTCCTCGCCGATCTTTTCTTGCGCATCCCGAGAATGCGAGAAACGGCTCGCGCCTATGATGAATATCCTACCTATTAATGCACCTGTCCTTTTACTTTTTATTTCTGGGAATACTTCGAGTCCTTGGCGTCGTGTGCTGGGTGCTTTAAATTTGAAAGCGAGTTTGAAGAAATCGGAGGTGAAACTGTTGTGAATCCGATATTCGATTGGGCTTTTTTGATCGTCGTGAAAGGAAACTTCGCGGACTTCGTTTCAATATGATTCTGCTATTGGTTGATTGGTTCGTGAACTATTGCTTTTTCGTAAATTTTCTCATTAACCTGCAGAGTTCGAATGCGGAACTCGAATTTGGAAATTTTTTTATTTCCAAACGCGATGCACTACATGCTTTCGTTAACTTGTTTATTCTGATTTTGTGGCATAATTCGGTTGCAGTCGCTAGAAAGTATTATTGCTTGAACGACATTGAAAGGACAACATCGGCTTCTTAAATTTACGATATGCATACAGGCATACGTATATACTCATTCGATAGACCTTTATAAATTTGGAAATGCGATTAATTCGAGAAGCATAGGCACTTTATAGATAAGTATTCGGACAAACGCTTACGTTATATGTAACTTGTGATGTATTAAAACTTGAGAATATACTTCTGTAATAAGAGTACTTACAGTTTTTCAATAGTTACGTATTTCTTTAATGGATGTTTAAAGTAATATAAAATGTTTTTTAAATATTACTTTTATTCGTCCCAGTGATTCATATATTAACAAATAACTTATGTATCACTCGTGGCTTTTCTCAAATTATAATTATATTATAAGAATTGGCCATTCCTTATAGTGCAACTTATAATATGCACGTGAAAATAAGGATTTGTAAAAAAACTGTTATACCAGTTTCTTCGTTACTTTACAATATTATTAATTCCGTCGGAAGAAACATCCTTTCCCGGGATCGGAATATTTTCTTTTTTCTTACAAATATCTCATCGTTCTCACGTAGATACCTCTATTAATAATAAATGATCGAAAAGTATTTCCAAAGGTAGTTTGAAATAAAAAACAGTTTCACTTTTGTTGAACGTAAAGTTAAATTTTAGAAGACTGTGCGTAGAATTGCGTAAAAACGCCATGGTTGCTTTGGTGTAAGTGCAAAGCGCGTGCAACGTTTTGTGCAACGGTATTCATTTTTAAAGAAATTCAAACACACATTTAACGAATTTTCCTTCGTTTGATCTAACGAACAAAAGGAATTTAAACGGCTTATTAACCTTTTGCTCGTAATCGGTTTTACGAGCTGCTTAACGTTTTCATTTCAATCAAAATCGATGGCTTTATCGCTCAAAGTACAATCGATAACTGGTATAATTCAATGATTGTTCTTTTAATAATTAAGAATGTATTTTAATATTATACGTACTGTTAGTGTTAAGTGTGTGAGAATGAAGAGTACATTTTACGTCGAAGCGTAGATAAATTAAATTTACGCAGAAATAAATGCAGTTATATAATTGAATTTTTGCATCATCTAGTTTATGGCACATCTCTCAAGTTTTAGACCATTTTTACTATTATTCTGAAAAAGATGTAACGCTTTTAATACTCGTTAAATCATGATCCTTGCATAAGAAACTTGCAACTCTTTATTTTTTGACAAAGGTGACGCTTTCTAAGTTATAAATATTTTAGTACCGTAGTTTTTCAATCAAACCATAATTAATAATTATGATTTTACTTGCATCCACGATGCATTAATCGTTTGAATATCGTTCCTTTCGAGTTTCCTGCTTCCCTTCAAGCTGAGAAACATTTTTCTTGCAACATTATGCCGTATGAATGCACTATAATTGTTCATGGTTTTCGACACCTTGAACAAGATCTCGCATGCGAAATTGGCGAACTTCCACCAAGTGCCGATACGCTACGTAAAGGCGCAACAGATACGCACAACTGCGCGGTTTATTCATGTACAATGCATACAAATGTAAGGGGATCCTTCCATCAGGGCTGTCGTGTGGAATCGGCCACTACCGCTTGCCGCGGTTGAAACGCATATTGTCTCGTTCGAGGCAATATTGATGCATAAGCTTGTATCCAATAGAGAGAGAGAGAGAGAGAGAGAGAGAGAGAGAGAGAGAGAGAGAGAGAGAGAGGTAAGTGTATGAGGTAGAAATAACACAACCTGGCCTTCCTCGGTTACCACGCAATATCGGTTAGTACCAGCATCATTGTGTGACTGTTATTTTTAGTTTAGTGGTAATTATTAGCAAGAACGAATCTCGTGCCCTTAACTCAATTAATGTATACACTCTTAATGAGAGTTAATTTGTATTATATATTCGAAATTATTGAACCTTTTATTCAGTTTCAATTAACGAATGAAATATTGCTCTGCGTGCGTGTAAGTTATAACTGTCAAACATATTCCTTAGTTAAAGAAGTAAATAGGAAAAAGTAATTTTGGTCGTCTGAAGATTTTAGTTTTATAAACAACCACTCGAGCAAATTTAGACGGAACAACTTTATGTCATACCGAATCAGTTGGCGTCTCTTTAAAAATTGTGACTTTTTACATTTCATATGATTTAGTAAACATGAGAAATAGTCGATTGTACGTAGAGATTTGCTGAGCGTCGCACGAATCAATAGTAGATATTGTAATTAGAAATCAATTATAACTTAAAGTCGATGTACTCAAAATAGAAGGTTTCTTCTTTTCACAGAAATTCAGTAATATCAAATTGTATTTATTTTTTAGACTTAATTAATTTCTAAGGAACAGTCGCATAAGGATTGCGTTGATTTTTGCAGTAAATTACCGAATTAATTAATTTACCCGCACCTTCGAAATTTTATTCTTTTGCCACTTCCTCTTAGGTAGTACATTAATTTATCATCAAAGATTAAAAATGTTAAGGTACTCACTCTCACTAGTGAGCTATATTTAATTTAGAAAACTGACTTCAGAGGAAGTTGTTATATATTATCTTCGCGAACAAAAATTAGTTCTTACAAAGTGACGTAATTCAAAGAATGAAAAGTGTATTATATTGGGCAAGAATTACGATATCCAAAGATATTTTACTCCAAACAAAATAAATCAATTACCTTTTGAAGTCCGAAGAGTATAAAATTACTTCTCTTGATAAAAATCAATCCAGTCTTTAGTATACTCAAAGACTTTTACTTAATCTAAATACGTGACTATTGACAATTTTTAAGTCTCAAGTCTCAAGCTATTCGAGCGAATAATTTAATTTCAAGTGGGAATAAATTATTATGCAAAGATTCTATCGAAGAAAGATAATGCACTGTTCACGTAATATTAAGTAAAAATGAAGTGGAAAAACAAAATTAGTCGCCAATTCGAGTGACATTACAGTTGCTTTATTCTCTTGAGAAGGACATTTCAGTGCGTTCATCTTGAATATTTTAAAATTTCTCCTCAACATTCTGGCATTGTCCCGTGTTATTAAAGAGCGGAATAAAAAAAGTAAATAAATAAATAAATAAATAACGACAACCAAACGCTACTTGCTAAATTATAGTAAGCTCAAACAGCCACTAGCATTTCGAATGTCTCGGACTCGACATCGTTTAAAATGTAAATTCGCGTGTGAGTATCACGAGTGCGGAGGATGTCGCGCGATATCTGCGCACTTACGCATACTAAGGAGTCACTGCAGAGCGATTCTCGAGGGAAAAAAGCATTTTTTTCTAGTGGCGTAAAAAAGGAAAGAACGTGGCTGAAACCGTGATACGATAAAGAAATCAAAAACCTATTTATAACAGGTTACAGTGAGTGAGCGCGAAAGAGAAACGACGGTCGTTATCGAAATTTACGAGATTGCAAAGAGCGTATTAAAGCGACGATTAAAATACGATCGGAGATTAAATATTTATGTACGCTCGAAGATAAATTACGACGCTGTTGCGACTAGATCAATTTAAAATAATAATTATGCGACCCATTGTTGTTGGATTTTCACGTAGTTGTAAGCGCGAATGATTCAGAGAGCAATTCTAATTGCTCAACGTACTTTCTTGTGATTATGAAGACAACAAGCACAGGCGACATTCCCCTACGATGTCACTTACGAGCAAATCATCCTCCAAATATATCTTCTAATCGAAATAAAAAAAACTCCGTAGAACTTTCTAGCTTATTTCTGAGTGTATCCGCTAATTGCTTCGATTAAATTTATTTCAAAACGGAAAAAAGGTTTTATTTACATCGTCATATATTAACGCTCGCAAAAATAATAATGATGAAAAACAGAATGTAGTAAGAAAGAAGTTGAAGGGAGCTCTTTATTATATCATTTTGAATAAATACCGTTGTCATTAGCTCGAAATATCTCTCGAAAGAATAACTAGTTTCTTATAAAGATGCAAAATATAAGAAACGACAAATTTATATTATTTTTAACAAATATTCGAAAATATTGTAAGCCTCCTAAAGATTACAGAATCTCAAAGATGTAAATGTTGTATTGAAAGTAGTATTGAATAATTACGCCATACATATCGTATTTGTTTTAATACGCGACCTCACTTCTATCAAATTATTAGCGATATTGTATTATTGAATTCCTGATTGTACGATTAACTTCCTTTCGGGTTTGTGTCGTCACTAGAACCCAAAGCTGTATTAATTAAAAACTATTTATACACGACTGTCGGCGTTACTGTCTTTATTTTTTCAACTACTTGAGCTATTTGAGCTATTTATTCTTTGTACATTCGTTATTACTATTAATGTAAATGTGTTTAAAGGATAAATTTCGTCGCTGTTCTTGGTCACTTGAACGGTCACTAATACACATGAATTGAGCTTAATTTAAAAATAGATATTTCCCATTAAAGTTACTCATCAAGTAGTTCAGTATTCGTTGCATTAATTGAATTTCTAACAGATAAGATTTTAGTCTCGTATCGTCAAAATTTATCTCTACATCCTTTTAAACTGTGTAAACTTGTAACATCGTAAATGCAGTAAAATAGGTTACGGCAGAATATATAATAATCTTTCAAACTTTCATTATAATGTAATTACTTCCCTTCAATGCGATTCAAAGTTTCGAATACAAAATTCATATAATCACAAGATTTATTTACTATATAAGTAAACAAATAAGAAGTGAAATTCGATTAAATTTACAATCTGAATAATACTGTATTACATTGAATGATCAGTTAGGCAGATTTTTACATTTGCAGTTAATTTTCAAAAAGGAATTATTACGAAGTTATATTTATAAGATTTAGACAACAATAATTTTGCAACTGTATTGCGTAAGTAGTAAATTTATTTCTCTGCGTGTGTACAATCAACGATTATGAAACTGAAGGGGGTTTAATAGTCTTAAATACGAAAATTTCCTTATGTTGAGAATATCTTTTCGTTGAGTAAACTTTATACTCTTGGTCATATTAATAGACATTTTATTCCTTACGCAAACAAAAATTCACGAAAATTTAAATATTATTCGATACCGAAGGTATATCGCGCAGTTTTATCAGTTTACCTGTAAAAGTAAAAAAACATAAAAAATACAAGAATACTACTCATAACTTTATGTAGGATTTGTCACGTACAGTTATCTATTGATTTATTAACATCTGTTAATTCATTGATAAATTTTCTATGCTGCTGATCACTAATCTACGCCAACGCTGAATAGAGCATGATGTAAGGTAGAAGTTAGATTTTGATAAAGATCCTGATAGGATTTATCTCGTTCGTTTTTTCGAGGACCAATTTTTACTTTTCTCTAGTTTTAAATTACGAGGACATTAAAGATTTCAAATCACGCGTGCAATCTGATTGAAAATACAATTAAGTAACTTTAAAGAAATGCACTAAAATAATTTGTATTTTACATTATCCAATCTGATTGGAATCTATTAAAGTTTATTGATTTTTACAACTTATTTTACTTCAGTTGTCGGATAAGAACTATTAACAGGATTTTTACGAGGTTTTAATGAAAGTACCATAAGACATTCCTGCTTGGCATAGGCACAATCAAGTGTGAAAACAATTTTATATAAAAAGAAAGTCTGTAGGAAGGGAAAAAGAAATCGCATGAATTTTCTCGTTTTCTCGTTTATCAGTGACTCGGTTCACGCACAGAAATGTAGAATTCTCTACGATTTGCTCTAGTTCGCACATGTACCATAAAGATAATAGTGATTTAATACAATCGGATAACTGTATTTTTGTACTATAAAAGACATCCATCTTCAGCTTTCAATTGCCTATCGTAATAAACTAATTATAAATCAATTAGCCAGGAATAAGCTAATTTTAAAATAACTATATTAAATGAAATCCACAACAATCCAGACTTATTTCAATGTTAGCGTTTACTAAAAGTTCACGAATGCGAATTTAATTACTTCGTTTACCAGATGTTCAATGTATGTCGAGCTAGGAATCCACAACTTATTTCCAAACGTCATTCTACATAAGACAATAATTCAGTACCAAAATAGACGAAGCTGTAAAATCAGTAAGTAATTAGTAAATTACTTGAAAATAATCTAACGACTTATTTTGCGATTAAAGATCGTCAGTTTTACATCACGAAATTACCGAATAGATAAAATATACGTACATATATATATATATATATATATTTCATAAATTAATGTTACGAAAGATCAAAATCTGAGACTCACTGAAACGCGTGTGTATTTTTAAAAAATCACTACGATCGAGCTTAAATCCTGTCAATATCAATCTAATAAACTCTAGCTGGTTAAACGAATAGTTTACTGATGAAATTGATGAATGAGTAACCAATAACTGACTAAAGTTTCATCTAATAAAATCTAGTCAACAAGTGAGATCATATGTATCTATTAAAATTATTTAGTGCAAATATTACTTTTGGATCGGGAAATGATAAGACTTCGCTGTGTGCGCGTTTCATGCAAGTATCCACTTACGGATAAGACATTAAAAAGGCTATTTCCAAGAAATTAACGTCGAAATAGGAATTTCTTAAATATATTTTAATGGATTCTTACTAAATAGGAATAGCATCTTACCTACGTACTTACAATATCTGCGTATTTCTATTTGCGTTTCGAAACGTGCACACTACCGGAATAACATATGAGAATTTTCTTACACAGTCATTTCATACATTATGCCAATCTTGTATTATTTATATAAATGCTTAAAGAGTTGCACTACACGTTAAGTAATAATTTAAAATCCCTCCTTACAAAATGTTCACCCACGCTTGTACGTACGAAATCCATTATCTCTTACGCACGCCAATATCAGTAAATCTATAAAAAAAAAAGCAAGATGCATGTATGAATTATGCATTATAACAAGGACATAATATGTAACAGTGATCGCGATAAATCAGCAGTGGCAGCGCCTTTTCTCCTTATGTATTATAGATAAATTCTCGTGCGGTGTTCATAAAAAATGGACTGCATAAGACATTCGTCGTTCAAATTAAACTCTCCAGAGTTGAAGGACTCGTGTACATCGACAAGACTTGAATATTACAGCTTTACAGATATGCATATATAGCACTGCGATTTTCCGAACTCCTTAATTGTGAAAACACAGGTCTTATATTTATATGTTCTCCTCCTCCTCGTCATCGTCGTCGTCGTCGTCGTCGTCGTCGTGGTCGTCGTCGTGGTCGTCGTCGTGGTCGTCGTCCACTTCTCGAAGCGTTAAGAGTCAACTCGAGTGTACAGACAACCACGACAGCTTTATTTATGACGTTTTTAGCGTGCTAGTGCTTCGATGCGCGTCATTGATGAGTAAGTAAATAAAACGGCTCGAGCGCGCACTGCTGTGATTGTGAAATATGCGTATTGAGACACTTCTTTTTTACCCTTACGAACTTGGCACTCGTGAAAAAAGATGGGGAAAAGAAAGGAGAGGTCGCTGAGAAAAGTATATGATTATTTTAGAAATGAATATGAATGCGCGATGACATTTACTTATGAAACACTGATTTCATGGTGAACCTAATTGAAGGAAAACACGTTTTATCGTTTCAATGTTCATAATGATGATCTATTGGCCAAAAAAGTAAAAGTGGACAGATCTCATAGTTTGAACTATTTCAGTATTACAATATATAACAATATTATTTGAATTTTATTCATATCTAGCATTTGTCACCGTATTGTTGAATTTTCTACCGCCGCTCCATTCATGAAACGAATTGACCTTTCTTAATTAGTCCGGAGCTAATTATTTCATTGTAAGAAAAGTGTGAAATTAATTCTCTTAATGTGCATAGAAATCAAGAATAAAATTTAATTCCTTTGAATCTTAGCTAGTGTAAATTACAATGAATTTTAATAAAATATTTTTACAGTAAATAAAGTTTCTGTGCAATTTTAATAAGATAGTTTTATTATAATGAAGAAATATGCCTTTTCTAACGCGATATATTGAATTCGGAAGATCTCCTTATGTAATCGTACTGAACTGATTTTTGCTTCTCTTGCGATTAAGAGGTATTACTTATTTTATTAATTATAAATTTCAATAGGTATTGTTCAATAGTGACTCCATTGGGCATTTATATGTGTAAAATTTTACCTAAAACATGTATCTGTTATAGCACATTAATTTTCTTTATTATTATTTAATCAATTCATTTTAATTATTAGTAGTTCAGTGGTGGAATCAATTAAAGATAATAACTTATTGCTGATAATAATTATTATTTAGAAGATAATATATTGAGAGCTTAACAGTTTCACATTTACTAAGAGATACGACCTACAGAAATACTCTTATGGCTTTATAGTAAATATGTAAGAACATATGACTACGAGTCCATGACTTTTATATTTATGTTGTATTTTGCAATAAGAACTGACAATGAACAGGGAGTTTGAAATAGTTATTGTAATTATGAAAAGTAGTAACCCAATTAATTTAGATAGTAATTCGAGTTATATAAAGTTATAAATAATCCTTTCGTCACTTTAAATCTATTATTATCAGTCCATTATTCGGAATTTATTATGAATTATCGATTATAAAATAATAATACTACATATTTCTTATTAGATTTTATTTTATTCGTTTGCATGAACTAATTCTAAATTTAAATTTACAATGTAAACATAAATTAAACCATCCGAAAAATAGATTTGCTTATAAGCAAAAATTAATTTTATTTTATTAACTGTGCAACGAAATTAATTACCAGTCGATATTTTATAAACAAGAATTTTTCAGAGAAAATCAGAAAATTACAGATTACGCTTCAATATAATGGAATGAAATAAACTTTTCGAAATCATAGTGTTCTTATAGTTTCTTGTCTTATAATTGAAATGAAATCTATTACGCCACTTCAATCAATGCATGACATCAGTAATATTTTCGTGTATGCAATTTATTGTAATATTAATGCGTATACTACGTATTGATACTAAAAGGTCGTGGATTCTTCTAAGCTCTATTACATAATCCATTGAACGGATTCATTGGGCGAACTCGTCCGACTTTTCCTTGTTTTGAATTTGTAATGCTAAGATAATAAAAAAAGTGATGATATAATTTTCAAAATTCAATAATTTTTCCGATTTTCAATATTACAATTTGTGTAATTATGTGAAATCATTTGTTGCGAATTAAAATGCACTTTGATTTTTTTTTAAAAAAATTGAAAACTTTAAAGCGCGCATGTTATCGATTTTTTGAAAATTTTCACTAAATGTTACCAACGCGAATAAAAATATGCCAATGGTTTATATTTACAGCAGTTAATATATATTGCTTTTTTTTCAACGCACTACATAATAGATTTAACTTTTTTTTATTATTTTATTAAACTGTTTATTAGTTATTTACATTTTGTAAAAAACGTAAGAATTATGAAATTCAATTTTTCTTGAAGGGCCAACGAAAGTGACACAAGGAAAAACATTTTTATACCGAATTCAAAAGCAAAGATATTTATAAAAACGGTTTATGCTTTGAGTACGTGCTTTCATTCTAACCACCTCGAGCACTTCCTCAGTATTGTCGGAGATTAAAAAGAACACATTATAACTTTTAACTACGGTAGTACACGTAAAGCAAATTTGTTCTATTCTTGTCGGTCTTACCGGTCTTGACTTACTCTACTTATACCCAAGCATTCTACATTACATTTGGTATCGTACCGACAAAATAATAAATGTTGTACTAAAATATAAAACTTGCCGTGTCTAAACAAGGACTAATCTTATTAAAAGCTATTATTATTGGTAAACCCACTAATATTTAGATATTATTGCGTATTTCTCTATGTTTCGCCGTATAATGCTTATTTTTATATTTTATTTGTAATTTGCAATTCTTTTGAAAAAAGAATTGCAAATTAAACAAAGTATTAGAAAAATTTTTTCGCACTAGTGCGAAATTCAATATGTTACGTCTGACTGTATAATTAACGACGCGAATAAATTCTTTCTCTAGAAATTTTTGGTTCGCGCACACATAAATTCGCGGATCTAGAATACGAATCACTCGTGCCAATAAACTGGTTATTTACTCTTTTCATTCTCTCCTCTTCTAGCGTAACATCATATCTTAAGGCGGATTTTTGCTCCTCGTCATCCTCGACATTACATACTAACGCATGGTGTGACATTATAATTAAAAGTCAAGTTGCAAGTCATTCTCTCTCGTCCTGGTATCGAGTATTTTATTCTTGTTTTATCATTTCTGATAGGTTGACGCTTATGACTCACGATCACAACTACCAGTACTTGAATTATCCTCAAAATTTTTTCTGTAATATTACGTAAAAGACGAAATTGCAAAAGTTAAAGTTGTATGTGAAAAAATGTGAAAAAATTACCCCCACTCTTAGAATGTCAATTTAAAGTAGAAAAACAATAATAAAAGGATGAGTTTTGGGTTGATATCTTAACCCTCTTCAAAACAAGAATATTTCGCAAAATGTCGAGAACTAAAAAATTACTAGCAATAATTTAAATAATATATAAGTTCAATACTTGTGATTTATTACGTCTACATTAGTATGATTAGAGAAGATTGCGCATGTTGCTGTCTATGAATTATAATATCATTTGGTAAACTATCATCTTTTTAATAAAATGCGTTATTATAATATTCTTTTTATTTATGAATCAGTTTCATTCGAATACATTTAAAAGTAATGAACCTTAAAATAAGAGAAAGGTTGATTAGTTAAAATTCTTAAAGGTATTTGATTTCTTAGTTCGATTACATTATAAAAGAAATAAATTGTGATATAGTGCAATGAGTTTCACAAGAGCTTATAAATTTTGTCGTTAAAAGCACTTGCTACTGTTGTCAATTGATATCTGGGCTAAAGAGAAAGATAGAAATTTACACTGTACAGTACCATAAGTCATTATTATTATCAATGTATTATATATGATGTAATATATAATTGTAAGTGCTATTTCGCAATTTATGACATTATAAAGCTGGTCGGCACGTGACACGATACGTACTAGATAACATTTTTTATCTTAAAAATTATAAAAATTAAAATGCTTTTCTATTGGAAAAAATGTTGAACGTTTAAAATGGAAATCATTCAACCTGAGACAATGTATCTAATGTAAGAAAAAAGAGAGATAATGTAGATAACGAATCGCTGCTTAAGAAATATTCTGATATCAATTTTTTTTGTCACATTTTGTAAAAAAATACCAGATTATGAAAAATACAGTAAGATCAAAAACTTCCGATAACGTATTTTCAAATGAAAAGATATAATATTCGAAGCAAACAAGCTTTTTTCAAATTAATCAATAATAATTTTTTTACCTTCTGTCGACTCATCTAATCAACTTGTGTGTACCCGAGTTAAAGGGCTAATTTCGTTTACAATATTTCTAAATTGAAATGTCCATTCGCGTGGAAGTCTTATGAATTTAATTAAAATCTATTGCATTCCATAAATATCAACTGGCAAAATACCCCCACTATTTCACAAATGTGACCTACGAGTATATATATTACTTCTAAGGCGTACAGGAAATGAACAAATCTTAATCGAATAACAAGTATTAAATGACTTTTTAAATAAAAATATCTGATTGTGTTTCCGTACGATGTACTGAAAAGCTTTAAATCATTCAGAAGTGTAATTATTCCGTTTTTAAAATGAATAAATGGTCGCTTCAATAAATAATTTAATAATGAAAATTGATAGATGTGTCACTACTACATTTTATTTTTCTATCTGTGCAAGTGAAGGGCACGAGGATAACGGTAAATTGCGATCATTGATTCGTCGCTGGATTCACATCGCAGGATCTCACGGTTACTTCATCCAGCCCAAATAAGTGTCCCTAGATGATCCTAGATGATTTCATAGAGGAAATCAAGGGTGTAGGGGTTTCAAAATTGAAATTCTACTGCGCTAACTTGTTCAATGATGTAATTATGTCGTTGTACCAGAACTAAACTCTTTACCAATTCAAGTACAGTACTGGAACATTCAGAGCTGGTGATGTTGTGCTTAAAAGAATGTTCAAATGGAAAGCATTAATTGCCAATAAAGTTAACGACGTTGCAATCATCTTGCCAGCGGCCATGTGGAAATATGTCTATAGGATTCTTCTCTAATCGACTCAAAGAATCTATCCTTTGGTGAAATAGTCAAGAAGAATGGTCAAGCTCACTCCATAACTTTAAGACTAATCTCGAAATGAAGCTCTTTAAACTTCGTTATAATTGCATCACTGAAGAAGGAGAGATTGGCTCACCAAAGGTATAATTACTTTCCTCCTGTGGGATGAATTTTGTGTTTATTGGGATATACATACGTTGGATTACTAATAGGAAACTGAAGTTTCAAAATAGACGGATTCGTTGGCTTTCGTCAGTAGAAACGAACCATGGACGACTCAATATTCTGACGATGGTCTTTTATTTTTCATGTTATTTTAACCGTAATGGTAATTGTTTAAATCACGTTCCCTCGATATTCTAGCGATTGACGCATTGTTATACTTTCTACAGAGCGCTTAGTTTTGCTGACTCTTGAATAAAAAAACAATGATTTTTCAATTACAATTAAAATATTCATTTTGACATTTTCTATTAAGTACGCGTAAATTCCATAATTAATAGCATCTCGTACGTTTTATTAAACACAAAGGCGCGTGCTATAAATATTCTCTAAAGGTTTAAACAGGATTTATACTTTTTATTTAGTTCCGTATGCTTGTAAAGATTTACTACAATTTAATTTAATATAATCTGTGTAATATTAAAAGCTGCACCGAAAACCTTTGTTCTATTTCGTCACTTCATATTATCAGTTACACAATTTATATCCGCATTTAATTAGATATTCAATTAAAATATTAATTTTATATTTTAATGTACTAGAAAAACATTTAAAGTTAAAATTTGTGGTGCATCTTTCCTGTAATGAAAAAAAATTTATAAGAAAATTAGAGAACTAATAATGGCACTAAATATAATTATATAATTTACGTGCACTAGAAATATAAGAATATGTATTTGGTAATTTTATAAAGTTCGGCCACATTCCCATCACTTTAACTTATATCATTATTATTATTTTCGCCTAATCAATTGCAATTGATTTTTCAAAATTATTTTCTACCATCAATTCACAATAGAAAGAGTCGTTGAGCAAAAAGGCTTGTGAGAAAATTTCTGAATCCACTAGGAATCTACGATATTTTAAGGATTATATCAGGAATTCCCTCTCACTTTATAACGAGAAAATATGTGACAGCAAGCACTTGATATCTACAGCTTCGAAAAACCCCGAGAACTTAATCTGCTCTGTTAGAAGCGAGAACGTAGTGGTGGTAGTGTAACGTCGACATAAATTGAGAGAATTGATGGCATCCAATGGAGATCGAACGTTTTGATTATTGACGCACCACTCTTCTCTTTTTATTTTTCATTTATTTTTTTCACTTCATTGCAGGTTAATGGGAGTTGCCTCACGTGACCATGTTGGTGACGTTTTGCCTCTTCGGATCAATCGATCTATTTTGTATTTTATCTGTACTATACACACACGCTAATACGATGCGGACTTTGCGATTATAATGCAGCAACAGCTTAAACTTAACTTCGTTTGGAAAATCCAAGAATTATTTTCCTGTTTAAACTATTTCAAGTAATGGAATACAATAGTGTTATTATTTATTGAAGCACTCTTTTATGATTAAATTTCGGCTGAAAAATTGCGATTAAAAAATTGCGATTGTACACAATTTAAATTTATCACTATCGCAGGCGTGATATAAACTTAACCAGTTCCTGAATAAGAGACGAGTATTTCCTTTATTGCTTGCGCATTAATTCAATACTTAAGTTTTATATAAATAATTTCCACGGGCTGATTCTAATAACTGCAAGTTTACAGATGCTTTACATTCTATTCATTATATATATATATATATATATATATACAATTTAGTGGGAGAAATTTTGTAAGAAATATGGATATCAAGAGATATCAACTTGCAAATATTCCCAAATTTCCAAGAAAACTGCAGTACGTACTGTACTTTTTGAAGGAACGTTGAAAATTTTCTCGGAGAATTGTGTTTCGTAATGTATTAACTCGGTACGAATAAAACACCGATTCAAATAAAATATTGCTTTAGAAACGATTCTTAGATTCGGTTATAAATTATTTTACAAATAGTTACGTCATCGTATCTGCAATCGAAACCTTTAGATTTTCATAGCGAAAGGTTCTGATAGTTGACAAAATCTTGGTAGACAAAAGGTCGAGCAAATCGTGAAATAATAAAGATAAGCACAAGTATGATAACATTTTCTTTAATACCTAATACCAAAGCAAAGAGCAAAAACACTCACCAGTAAGTTTATAATAATAAACACCTAACAGAAGTTCATGCTTTTCAGTGTCGGTGTAAATCTTAATCCGCGATGGAAGGCAATCCTCGATGCGTTCTTGTGTCACACACCACGAGCAAAACGAGTCAAGCTGACGCCTACGGTATCTCGGGCATCTTCCTCTCGGACGATTGGATTCTGACTCACGGGACTTTGTTCTCGCCCAACTTCATTGAACCATATACACACGACATTTTCAACTTTCTCGCCGATGTTCAAGCGGACATCGAGTGGGACTTGGTAGATGTGCCGCGGCAATTGACCGAAAACATGAAATTGCAGTTGCAGTACAATCGAATTGTCGACGTTGGCGATGAGGCCACAAGGTAAACAGTAATTTTTCATTTTTCAAATCTAATGATTTCCGTTGATTTATCGAGTATGTATTACACGGCTTGATCCGTTCAAAGTTATCATTAAACATACAGCTTTATGATAAGCGCCAACGTATGGTTAGCTGCTGGTGAAAAAGACTTTTTTACGTAACATGGAAATTAATAGATTTTTTACTCTACTTACATTATTTCCAATAAATCTAATCGTAGCTATTATCGCCACGAATGATTTATATTCGAAAGTTAGCATTTCGTAATGCACTTTTCATATTTTTTCATTAAACGTCGTTAAATGCATAGTCACAACTCGAAGACATAACTGTCAATCGTAATATCTAATATCGATTATCGATATTCTTTTAACTTCATAAATAACGTATAACGGCAAACAATAAATAATATCGTTGAATAATATCTTTTTTATCAAATGTTATAATAATATGCCGATAATGCGCAATCTAACGAAATAAATAGTGGATAACGTTTAAAGTGGCTTATAAAGAAAAAAAAACGAAAAAAAAAAAAGGAAAAAAATGTCTAAAAATGTGGTATTACCTGAAAACACAATAAATATGTAATCTTCTTAATAAAATAACTTGGCGAGATAGAAATTAAATATTATTTATAAATCCATGATTTGGTGATTTGAAGATCGAGGATTATTACAGTTTTCAGAAGATTTTTATTGAACATTCATACATAAATAAACGTAAGGTTTCTATAAATTTATGACTCGACTCGCGTGTTTCTCGTAGTTCAATTCCTGACGTTTCAGTTAAGGTTTACAGCTGCAATACATCGAAATAAACTTGCATCCGACTGTTCGATGCTTTTGATGGTGACTTATTCAGCGTCAATTGAACGCGAATTTACCGTATTTTAAAACTAGAATCTGCAAAGACATTATAAAATCTGTTGAAAAAGTTTCGTAAGATGTGCTTAATTATATTTGGAGTTTTGAAAAATGCCAAGCCGATAAGCGATGTTCAACATTAATTATAGTTAGAGAAGAGAAGAAATATCTTCACTCTTATGAAATTTTTATTTTTATCTCTATGATTCTTAATGAATCTTACAGAGAAGTTTCACTCGAGATTTATAAAAATGTGAGTAACAATTTTTGTGATTATCGCTTTAAAGCGTTTATTTGCAAATCATTTATAAATTTCATCCTTGGTAAAATTTATTAACTTTTCTATGCGTTTAAATTTCATAAATATTTCACGCAATATCTTTTCTGCATTGAACGAAGTAAATTGAAATACATGACAACTCACGTTTCTGTAATAAATAGAAAAGACTCTCGTTACATGCAGTTATGTATATATATATATATATATACATGCGCGGGTGTTTATAATATTTGAAATATCAAATAATATCATTGGACGATGAATAATAAAACGTAGGTGACTCCGATTAAAGTCCGATTAATCAGTTGTAAAACATTTGCAAAAACATAGAAAACATACGTAATAATATTTGTGAATGCAGAGGATTGCAACGGGTGGCAATTGAGGAGAAAAAGTGCTCGTTGCGCGCTATATGGCGATGCTCCTTACTGTACAAAACCTTCAATGATTTGCTCACGTGGAACTTCGAGAAGGCCGACAAGTACGACAGATCGTTGCTGTCGATTTTCTTGCTACTAAAGGTCGAGACCGGAGCTAAAATCGGGAAGGATGACGCTACGGAGGGCAGAAAAGTTTTAAGGTACGACTATAATATTTTGAGTGCGCAAAAACTAAAACAACTCCGAATAAACTTGATAAGCTACAGTAGCTTATATATCGATGGCTTTTGTCTAAAAATTTGGACTTTTTAACGCGTAACGTCGAGGGCTTCGATTACCTTTTATTAGACTATTTTACAATTTACAAAAACCAAATGGAATTTTTTTTATTTCAAGTTCGCAGACATCATTTAACGCACCACCTTCGATAAAATACTAAAAATTGCCACGCGTTATGTCTCTAAGTGATCGAGCAATAAAAACTTTCTTTATCAAGTACCGTAAACAAGGAAGTGTTTACGAAACAATTGTAATTTTTGTTCTGAAAAATACTCGATCAGTTTTTTGTTGAAATTGTTCCAAGAGAAGTTCGTTAAAAATCTATTTATAGCACACAAGCCGTTCGTCTTCGATAAAGCATCGCTCTGTGCGCTAATTCTCGAGCATCTAGAAAAATCTCTTCTTCGAAATCTGCGTCAGTTTATTTTGAAATATTCGCACAATCGCATTGATCGACGCCTTATTGTTTTTTCTCTTGAAACGAGACTACCGAGGAAGCAGTGCTAATTTCTATCGCACCGAGGAGCGCTAACGTTAGCGTGTATTCCGTTCTTCTCGGTGCGTACGCGATAAATGCCAAATTGAAATTGACGGTAATTACTTGCACCAAAGCAGTTTAATCGAAGGCATCGTGATTTTTGTTCGCGCGTTATCTCGCGAGTAATTGAATTAATTTACGTTTATTTCAATCTGTTATACTACTAAACTAAGTTCGAGCGTATCGCAACAGTTTGTAACACAAGACGAAAATTCCAAACGAATCCAGCAACGATTCCAGCAACGATTCCAGCAACGACCTTTTCGTTTGTGCCGCAGCGACTTTTACGTCAGACAATTCGGAGGGAAGTCGAGAGGCGCTCCCTTGACCCGAGGAACACCCGTAGAGATCGAGGCTGCTCCGTTTGGCAACGCCGTCTTCCTGGAGTCTATCTCGCGGGGCGTCGTGAGCAACGTCTTCGGCGAGATGGGCTGCGTCATCCTCACCGACGCCAACGCCGTCCCCGGCTGCGAGGGTGCGCCCCTGTTCGCTCATCGCAAACCGTTGAGTATTCACTTTCCGCGAGGGACGGGGTATTGATTTATGTCGGTTATGATTTGCGATCGCACTTGGTGGAGCACACGCGCTCGGTTACAAGGATGACGTCCTTGATCTGTCTCGCTGGCCTCAAAGTGGACTCTTTTCCGATCGTCATGTTTTTCTAGATCGTGCGAGGAAACTAAGTTGAGTCCGAATTTCAATCGGACTAATAATAATCACCGTTAAATGCACAATTTTGGTAAAGACTATTTTCTGCAAGGCTGGCGACGACATAGAGGAATTCGTTAACATCGGCATTACTCGTGTCCCCGGTGCGTTTCGCGTGTATGGCGATTATTATAACGAATTTATTATAAAAAAAGAAATTTCAGCCCTTGTATATTTCAAAGTAATTCCGTGAATTTCTTCTGGGCCAAAAGCAATTTGTAAATCATCATTTTTTCCACTGGTGAAAATACACTTGTTTACCGCGTTACTCAAAGTCATGCGTTACTCGAATTCCTTTTGCAAATTCTTCAAGCAATTCTCGCTAAATCGTGTTTTCATCGAACGCGTTTCGTTTAATCAAGCGATCATGAGAGTCGGTGTTGCCGATGAATAAATTGTAGGAGAAGCGTTTGTACGCAGGTAATAGACTGGGATATTAAAATGTCACAGTGGCAACCGCTCGAAATGTCCGATAAATAAATCTGGAAAAATTGTTATCCTTTTTTTATCGTATTCCTACATTACGGTCGACGATCGATCATTAGCCTTTAATAGCTTTTTAATGACCTCGGCATTAAAGCCTCCTATTCGCAGACTCGCCGAAAAGCCAAAAGTTTTATCTCTCTCTCTCTCTCTCTCTCTCTCTCTCTCTCCCTCTCTCTCTAATAATAATCGTAAAAGTTCGCTGCGCTTTTTGCTCGCTCTGTTTCGGGCATTTACGAGGTCCGTTTGCTCCAGGGCAGCGCGTAGCTCTGCAATCCGGGCACCGCAATAAGATAAAACTTTCATGAACTTTTAACAACTCGGGGATTTCGCGAATTGAGACAACCGACGCGGAATGAATATGGAAAGGGCGAGTTAGGACTCGCGGGGGTCATATAAGGCCATTTAAAAAGAAGCTCTAAAAGGAAAAAGGCAATTTAATGTATATCCCACGACAGGAAGGGCAGGAGGCAAATTTGCGGGCTGGTGATCGCGCCTTTAAGTTGGTGCCGCGGCGAGTGGGTCGATTACACGTTCGCCGCGAATTTACAACCTTGTCTGGAGGAGGTACTGCAAGTGCCGGATACAAGCCCGAGCGTCGCCTTAACGAGTCCTGGCAGCGGTGGAGCCAAGAGGACGGGGCCACTCCTACCAGGTGAAACGATGATTATCACGAGCACTCGCTCGAACGGCCTTTTCCTTTGGTGCAAAACCCACGACTGCACGACCTTCCTATGACGCGTCTTTCACAATTTCACCCAAGGAAAATCCAGCCCCTTCGAGATCTTTTTCGTAGATTTTAGAAGGACACCGTTAGCGTGAGGAGAATGTGCAAGATGAATCTTGCACTAATTTCCGCGTTTGATAGTGCGAAAATATTCCTTACGAGATCATGTTTCGGACCAAGTGGATAGGATATAAAAGTAAAATTTTATAAAAATCACGAGATCGATTATAAAATCTAACGAGTAATACGAAGGTGATTTTAATTCGATAAAATTCGATAAAAGGTAATTCCGAAACAATTTGAAAGCTCAAACCATATATATATATATGATATAATTGTGCTTGTACGCAATCCGTGTTCAAATTTGACATTTATTATTTAGAATTCGCGTGCTTTACATAGGCTAGAGAAAAAAATCGAATAAATGCAGTTTACGAATAATTATTAACTCGAATGTAATCTGATATACTGTATTACTTTTATCAGAGCTTCGGAATATTATAAATTTGTGTAGTTTCTTACAAAAAGTTTTTAATTGAGTATGTTACGACGAATAATATACGCAATAATACACGAAAATCAGGTTCACCAGAATCTTCATCTATTAAAAGTATTGATATTTAAAAAGATAAAAAATTTTCCAATTTTTTTCAATTATAACAGCTTTTAAGGAATAAGTTTAACGCGCGCGCGTTCACGCACACACACATTTTATACCGAAGAATGAAATGTATTTGATTATTTAAAATACAACGAGTAACTACGATGATTTTGGCATTTCTCAATTAATTTTTAACATTTCTTTATAAAATATCTTATGAAAATTTAGAAGACAATAGTAAAGTTTGACATCTCAAATTCAAGCGAATTTATGTGAACAAGTGTTGAATAATTGTAAAAAATTATATACTTTTCTTCAGCTATATCCGAGTGCTTTATAAAAAGAGAGTTATAAAAGAGCATTAACCTTTCAACTTTTCCTATTATTTTTCAGTATTCAGCACGCTAAATTGTTGTATAATCATTAAACATTAAAATATCAATTGTAACAGTCAGTAGATGATGTACGTGATCAGTCAGGCAATAGGCGTACGGACGTTAATATCAAGAAGATAAGTCATTAAACTATGGAAATATAATAATCTATAATTGTAAATATCTGTTCAATTTGGATTTTTTTGTTTAGCAAATAATTTCGTATTTCAAAGAAAACACGATACTCGAACTGTTACGGGTTAAGTTACGGTACTCAGTTAAGTTTCAGTTAAGCTTTTGAAATTATGTTGAACTTACTTATAAAAAGAAAACAATAATAAGGGCTTTCAAGAATAATTTCGTACAAACACGTGACCAATTAAACAATCTAGCAAATAGATATCAGTGTATCGCATCACTGTAATACTAAATTTCAATCAAATTTATTAAATCCATAATTTCTTACACCATAACTTCCTTCAACTAAATTTTGAAAAAGTTCCGCATTGAAAGCTTTTCTCGACGCGCCAATTGTTAAAAAATTACAGATTTATTAGACAGAAGCGTTGTCGTAATCAAGAACGACTCAGGTTGGGGCACCGGAGTTGTCGTCGACGTTCCCACCGGAACCATCCTTACCTGTTCACACGTCGTTCGCAAGGTCAGTTACTCATACACCCATAAATTCATTGATTTGGCTTTCTAATGAACGCGTGCATTTGTGTGAAATATTATATTTGCTTACATTTGTGTGAAAAATTACAAAATTACAAAATTACAAAATTGAAAAATTAGTGCGTGCTTATCTTAAAGAACACATCAACGTTCGAATAATACAACTAGTGAGACGTAGTTTTTTACGGTTAAAATAGAGCAAGACTAAGATACGTTATTCATGTCGATACTTCGAGTGTAAGTGTAAGTGGTTCCTCGACCACGTAATAATATTAATCATCACTTGTACTATTCGAATATAATTTGCACCGAGACTTTCACCTCATAATTATTGAACTTCTTTAAATTTTTTTCGACGCGTAACCTATACACTATGGCAGCCCTTGTCTTTCAACGATATCCCGGCATGCCGGGCATGACTAATTTGAAAATTCTGCTCATTTTTCCGCCACAGGCACTAGGCAGTCGAGTGAAGATCACGCTGCTCAACGATAACAATGAGGTCGAGAAGAAGAAGGAAAAGGATGAGGCGTGGGCGCGACTGGCCTACAGGACACGCGACGGTTTTCCCTACGACGTGGCGGTCCTCAGGATGGAGCGGCATCGCTACGACCTAAGAGCCTTACCACTTGCGTCATGGGTTCCTACAAAAGGTACGTTACCAAAGGTGCTTTGTACGTAGTTCTCGAAGGGGATTCCTCGTAGAGGAGCGGAAATCACTTTTACATACGTTATGTTCCTTTAGATACAAGAGCAAAGTAACGAAAACTGATACTGTATCTCTACTCTATCAACTAACACAAATCAAATCGAAAAAGACACAAAGTACGATTTGTTTGGTTTAAATTTATTGATGATAAAGGTAGCGGTAATGTATACGTACACGTAAGCTTATATAATTAATGACGAGTTTTTAATGATGTAAGCAAGTCATCGCTAAAATGTACCTTGTAATACTGAAAAAGAAATAATAGGTAAACTTTCAAAAGTTTCATCAATTGAAATATCAATGACTCTGGTCTTCGAAGTTTTCAAACAAATGACTAGAGCTTACAAATCAACTTTGAACGACGAAGAATTGTATAGAATATAAATTTAGATGCTCGCCTTAAATTGTTCAATTACACGTTCACTGTAATTTGTAATTTTAGGTTTACTTGTTGAAAAAGGATCTTGAGTTTATCAGGAAAAAGGCGACTATATTCTTTTGTCGCATTTCTTTTTATCGAATTAACTAGTAATTTTTATAATATTTTTCAATTTCAATTATAATTCATTCTTTTTACAATAGTCTATATAATCCGAATGAACTTCAAGTGAAAATAAAATAAAATAAAATAAAATAAATTATTATTAAACTATAATTGTTAATACGTTTTGGTCTAATATAAATGAAATCGCTTGTATTTTATTAAGTTCAACGTTATCTATTCAGATAAATATTCGTCCAAGATATAACTCTATCAATGTTAAGTCGAGTGATAGCATTGCGTTTTTACAAACTGCTAGAAAGTTTAAAATACCACTTTCGTAATTATGAAAATTACTTGAATAATAGATAATAAAGGGTCTACATGTCGATTTTAAACTTCCTTGTTCGTTACCCTCTAAATAATTAAGAAGGAAGTAATTCTCGTGTAAATAAATGGTGTTGCCTTTGTTACACTTCAACGTAAAAAAGTAATGTTCGTTATTAATATGAACAAGTACAATTCATTCGCCCTTTCATTTTTATATTAATGAATCATATATATGTATATGTATATATATATTACAAGTTTAAGATGAATCCTTATACGAAACTTATTATAATAATGTTTGCATGTGTACATATGTATAATATAAATTTCAATAACTTGTCGTGTTTAAAAAGCTTGAAAATTTCGTCTCAGAAAGTACATCTGCTTTCGAATAAAAAGAAAAATGTATAAAAACGATGTCGAGATCAATGGGGCGTTCTAAAAAAAAACAGAACAGCGTCAGATTCAATTCCCTCGACGATGAGCTCATTGTCACATCATTCATTGTTTATCATTTGATGTTCATTGAGAGCGGGAAGAACATATAGACGCAATGCGCGAAGAAATTGAAAAGAAAAAGAACCGTGAAGAGGAAATAGATACATAGAGAAATTGACCAGCGTATAAGGCCTTACGTACGAATGATGGTTTAATTGAAAACTCGAAGGACTGCACATTATTACTGCTATCGATAATCACCCACACTGTGTATCATTGATAAAAACTTATTTGTCGTAGCTTGAAATTCGCTTTATTTGATATAATTCATTTTTCATCGTAAATACGTTAATTGCGCGCGCGCGTGTGTATTACTTTATCTTCTGTAGGTTAAGTTGATTTATTTACAATATTTGTTTGAATTTCGATAATTGTACTATTGTAAAATTTATTACTTAAGGAGCTTAACATTCATGTCTGATAAATTATAGATAAAATAAATCAAACTATGGGAAATTGATAAATAGTTGAGCTTGAAACAAAATATGTATAGGCAATTTAATCTCGAATTTAAATAATTCTATTCAAGTATTTTATAAACTTGCAAAACGTATGTATTTAATAAAATCGTAGCTTATAATGTAGTTTATATGATAAAGGAAATCTTCGAGTCGTAAAATATGTTTGGTTGCGTTATCTGTGGTATTTGTTGAAATAAAAGGAATATCTTAGAAACTTAGCTACTGTAATATTGTTATAGTCGACAAGCACATATTGCTACTTACTGTCGTATTTTTCATTTATTATCAGTTACGTTTAATCAAAAATAATTACTCTCTACGAAAATTCAATGACTTTTTTGTATTATAGTTCTACAATTGTCTATTGATTTATTAAATAATCGAAAAGACTAATTAATTACAGACCACTTATATTTTTGCATAGTTGCATGCAGCACTAAAGTCGCAAATAAATTTATTTTAATTAAAACCGTAAATATTATCATTACCCTAAAACATGCACAAAATATTTCAGTTACAAGAATTATTTAACGTAAGACAATTGTTTTCCAAACTTCATCATCTGCAGATATATTAACTGAAAATATACGGGACTCTGAAAAAGAGTCCTTATTTTATTTCTTTTTGTTATCATGCAAAAAAAAAAAAAAAAAAAAAAAAAAAAAAAAAAAAAAAAAAACTAAAAAGGATTTTCTTACGCCGATTGATGCACATATCAGAATATTTATGTTCAAGTACGGATTACAACTATTTGTTCTATTTACTTAAATTGTAAATTCGGATACTTTTCACCATTATTTTTGCACCATTAGTACTATTATACTCTGATTAACAATGTTTCAGGTCTTATTTATATTAAACCAAGTACGCTCAATTATGATCATTAAAGTTACGTTTCCTCAATAATTTCTATAAATTTATTTGTACTCCGCGTGATCCTTATAATTTGTTAATCGATCATTATAGTGTATAAATATTATATAATATATACTTTAAAATAAATAAATATTAAATTTTATTATTTTAAATAAATATTATAAATAAAATAAAATAATAAATAAAATGAGTATATGAATAAATATACTTTAAAAAATCACGAATGAAAGAAAACATTTTCAAATTATTATTCTCAAATTATGCGTGAGAAAAATTTAAAAATTCACGTCGAAGATTTTTATACCACTTATTTGTTTTCAAAACTTGGGGATTACGATTCAAGTGAATAGCAAAAAGTAAGCATACAAGCATTTAAATATCATTATGTATCGTTATATTGCTGAGGATAAAAGAATTAATTAATTAATTAATAATAACCCAGAAGATGTCAGAAAGCTCACGATTAAGGAGTGTTTGGCGAACTTATATTTATTTTCTGTTCTGCTCTCACTTTTCAGAATCGCAACAAATTTCGCTCGATATGTGTCTCGATAACTCAATTGGAGGATACAATAATTTGATGATTATCACTGTTACAATGAACTCCCTGCTTTTAAAACAAAATGAGTTTGCGCTACTAAATTAATGGTAGCACACCACTTCAAATAACTGTTATTACATGTGTCTAAACATATCTGTTAAATTATTTACACATTTGCCGCGGTCAAAGCTATTTACAATCATTATTCGTTCAGTTGTTAAAAGAGAATGAAATTTTTTTCAAAGGAAATTTGTGCATGCGAGGAAAAACTCAAAACTTAAGTTCTGCAATTGTGGTTTACGTAAAATTGATGTTGCGCACTTCAAAGTTGGTTATTAATTTCAGCTAAGATTAGTCTGAATCCGATTATTGTATGAAAGAATGGAAACCGCTTGTTACAGATATTCCATATTAGCTATATTTTTCCGTCGCGCTTATTTATCAATGTACTTTTTACAAACAAGCTAATTTTACTTATTTGAGAAATTTTTCAAAAATACCAATTTTTCAAGGATATAAGCTAAGCAAGCAGTATTAGTAATTTACCAGCAAGTAATTGATTCTTGTTTTGTCCATTCTAAATGTATCAACTAGCTAAAGTTTTTCCCACTGCGTGCGATCATTTTTTGAAAGAGACTAATTAAGCTTACTTACGCGACAGTTATTATTTTGCAGTACTTTTCAAATAATATAATCATGCGAAAAAAATAAAATTTCGTTCTGGAAAACGCTAATAAAATCATTTTCTCTTTCTTGGAATTCCATTTTTTCAGCTCGTCTACGCAATGGTTCTCAATCCGCGTTTCATCAACAGTGTTAAACAAAATTGATTGTATTGTCACAAAATATGTTGAATTATTTCTTAGAAACATTGATTCGAATGTGTTTTACATCCGTTGTCAGCAAATGGGTTACGCGTTAAATAATAAGCCATTTTCAATGCACATAAACTTACATAAGATGCGATAGTACAATAACTGAGCTGAATCTAAATTTAAAGAGCTGTTGACGTTTTTACATCGACAACTGAATTCGGCAACTTAATCGCCTAATCAAATAAAAGCCTTCGTATATAGTTTTCCGAGCTACCGATTTGCTTTACTATCAATTTTAGCGAAATCCAAGCCCGATCTCTCGGTTAGTACCTTAGCTCCAACGAATTATTTCTACGAACTTTCTTTCTACGTAGATCGGCAATTTAATGTCACGTTTAATTATCCACAGGCTCAATGGTAATGGCGGTCGGTTTCCCGTTTTTCGCCACGGTACCCGCCAGTTACAGTCGTGGTGTCATCTCACGGTACACCAACTGCATGTTACAAACAACTTGTTGTGTGCAAAGCGGTGCAAGCGGTGGTCCAGTCGTTAGCTGCGCCACAGGTGAGATGCTGGGCCTGATCGTCTCGAATGCTGTCTCGGCTAATGACTCGGGCGCTCTTTATCCGAGGTTCAATATGTCCGTGCCTTCGACAGTTATCAGAGAGCCACTGTTGAGGTACATCAGCACTGGTGGTACGTACAGATCTTCGCTTTTTAACAGTGTGCAAGTGTCAGCGATTGGTGAAAAATAGTCAAACTCAAATGCATGTTTTTTTTTCTTTCGAACGACGCTCGCGGTTTTCAGTAGACTTTATTTTTTAAAACTTGGAGGTTAATCACTGTCTCTGACCAACAATTTTCTTACTTCGTTTCACTTGATATCATGGTTGGTACGCAAATATGAAATTCGAATCAAATCATGCGCGTGATTTGATTTGAATGTTTCTTCATCCTGACGTAGTGTCGCTGCATGTATAAAATGCAGCCTGATGAGGAAATAAGTAAAGGATATTGCTATTTTCCTAATTAAATTTTACACGTTATATTTATTATTTGCGTACGTATACCGCTTATGTAAGTCTGAACGATTTAGCTGTGCTAGAAATTTGGAATGTAGTGCATATCTATCGGATTAAAATACTCTTTCCGGTATTTCCTACTTTTGTGGGAATTCAACATTCTTTGAGCACTTTATCTTCAAACACTTCAAATTCTTATATTTTATAGAAATTTTGATAGTACTGTAGTTTCAAAATCCTGTAAATAGATTTGTCCGATAATAATTGGTATTCTGATTGGTTTTTCGTAATTATTAATTGCTATTATATCGATATGCTCTTAATTCGATTCTAACCTATGAATTTAATCATGCGTTATAAAACAAAATTGAATAATAAAGGTAATTTTCTAATTATTGTGAGAAAAGATTTTCATATTTTTAATTTGCTTGACCACTACGAAAGAAATGCTCGAATATGTGGAAAAGGCTTATTTCTCATTTTCAACTAGAATTCATATCAATATTATAAATACGAGCGGCTTGGTTTCTCTAATTACACCTGTATTTCATTACTGATAAGTCGATGATGAACTTTAAAAATTTTCCTTTTTTCTACAATGGCTATGAATATTTGATCGCCTGCATACTTGTTAGATTGAAATATTAATGATCTGTAATGATGTCTTATGCTTCATAGTAATACTAGTAAATAAAATAACAAATGGGAAAATGTCGTTGTTAATGATTTTAATGGAAATTTACTCTATTTATATGTCATAATAAATAACTTTTATTACACAATTTAGACAGTATTATGAGTTCTTTAACTATTTTTCCATTCGAATACTCGACACTTTCATTCTTTTGCTAGTCGATGCATGAAATTCTGTTTTCCACGTGTTATTTTATAGATTTCGAAACTCAAGTAGCGTCTTTCGTGATATTTCCATAGATTTTTCTATATTTTTAACGTTTAATAATTTGTTTATGCACTTTTTTTTAAAATAATTATTACATTTTTCTAGTTAGATGGCTTTTTAATAGGTAGATTTTTATTACTTCGTATTCATAATTATTGTAAATATCCTTTGCGTCATCTAGGATTGAAAACTCATTATAGATCTTTGCTTGATATTTCATCCTCTTTGCCATTTCGTTAAGTTTCTTCGCGACAAATCCATCTACGGAAATAATTTGCTACATCTGTGTATTTGCAATAAATGTTTATTACAGCTATTAAGTAATGAATAGAATAATGAATAGAATAGTAATAAACGAAACCATTTGTCTTTTATATATCAAAAAGTTTCACCTGAATGTATATAAATATAAAATTCTTGAGATTCAAATATATTATTATTGAACAATTATTAATACGAGTAAATTAATTTATAATGTAATTTATAATTGGAAAAATGTGGTTATCCAGTTCCTATTAACTTCGTTTGTATTTATTTTTAATTTCACCGTAAAGACCATCTTTCATGTTTTTTTCTCTTTGTCGTTTGGGGAACGATGCAACATTTGCAAGTGTGCTTATTTCAATTGTAATAATGATTTTTATAAAGACCACAAATAAGATTTGGCACTGGTAAAGGTATTTAAATTTTCCAATAAAAATATTACATTATATTTCTTAGCTCTTTGTTAGAAATGAAATGTTATTAAGTTTATAATTAAAATGCAAAAATGAAAGATTCGTTTTAAATAATAAAGCAACTCGTTAAAATTGAAAAACTTATAGCTTTATCATCGCAAATTTAACCTCTTTGTTTTTTAACATTATTTTTCTATTTATTAATTGGCTTCTTCCAAATAATGTTAATTTATTTCGCTACTATAAAGTATAATTATTCAAGGTTAATTGTTAAGTTGCCGCATCGATATCACGATTTTCACAATTGCACAATAAATACGATGTGCTTATCTGTCTCACTTATAATATTTCAAAATATATCTATTAAACCGTGAATATTTTAGAAGCACTATTGTATATTTATTTACTTTTTTGACGCGGAAATTTACTTTTGGAATATTTCCTTTCGAAGAAATCCACGATCATTATGCGTAATTTATTCAGATCACTTAAGTATTACAGCCTCATTACGACTACACCTTATCTCACACACACTTCTAAAAGACCTTTTTTCTTTCAGCGACTCGAAGGTGTAAGCTGATAATGACTGATTAGGTCAAAGTATTGTCCTTTTAACTTTATATATATTAAGCACAGTTGTGTATTATAAGGACACTGACAATGTATCATAAATTTTCTTTTACAAAAGATAAAGTATTTTTCAAATGAGAGTTATCGACACGAGTGCTCTCCGGGTTGAAGGTCGGTCTTAATTATAAGAGATTAACTACGAGGGGAAGATGTTAGCTGACTAATCAGTAATTTAGCCCATTATATTATAATCCTTGAACGATAATAATCAAAATTTAGACATCTGATAGGCTAAGCCAATTGTCGATGCCCTTAATCACTTGACATATGCTGTTCATGTAATTCTGTAAGGTCCTTAGTTTGCATTTGTCACTGCACACTCTTTTCAAAAATTAACAGGTATAGAGATGTTCCATTGACTCCATTTTAGAAGGTAACCGACTTTTTAATAACATGTGAGCTAATTTACCAGACGCCAGAGCTTCTTTTCCCTCGGATTGGATACTTTAATTTTACAATCTACAGAGAGTTTTTGACTTTTTCAAAGATTCTTCTTCCGCGCTTGTGTATAGACAAGATCACACGAAAACAGCTTTATCCAACAGGATGTACAGGATTTCACTCCAAATGAGTTTCTCCGCACGGGACGATTCGCCTTTTCGTTTCAGTTCAATTTCAGTTCCTATATGTTTCTAAATGTTTCTATATGTTTCTAAAAAAAAGGATATTGATCAATATTACAATATTACAATATAACCACTCGTATTCAATTATTTGATACAGGATTCATAAATATCTATGTAATTTTATAATTACACGAGCAGGGAGCTTTATCATTTTTACAAATTAAAAAACATGAGACTAAAAAATAGTATTTGAAGAACTTTATAAATTAAACTATTTAAAAATTAATCGAATAACGTGTTGTTTCGCAATACTTTCTAATGATTTAGAAGGTACTTGCTAGAGGCTTGAATATAAATTTGAAAAAAGTTTCCTCGCTTAAAATAATTAATTCGTGTACATTATTACGTTAAAAGGTTCATTATTTTAAAATTATTAAAATGTTTCAATGAGTCATTCAAAACTAAATTATTGTTGACTCTTTTAACAATTATAATGAAATATTAAGACAAGTTTTAATGAATTTCAGATGTCAAATACCTAGAAAGTCTTTCAAGTACCGATCCAATGATTCAAGAAACATGGAATTTTTACTTGACTCCTCGATCAAAGATGTAATTGTTATGGAGAAAAAAATTTCTTCCTTTACACAAAACATATCATTAATTCTCGTTTACGGTCTCGTTTAGTCTATATATATATATATATATATATATATATATATATATATATATTTGTAATATTGTAAGCAATGCTAGCAATAGCAACAAGAAGTTAAAAAGATTTTATTTATCTAATTATATGTTAGATATTGTACTGTAAACATCATTGAATACGTACTTGGTATGGCGGACATTATTTTAATAAAGATTGAATGAGTTGCTTGTACACTTTTTTATTTCAATTTAATTCATTTTATAGTAACCAATTTATATTTTTCCTACATTTTTCATTTACGGTCTATCTTTTTTTAATTATTAGACTAATAACGAACAAAAATGCGTCGACATTATATTCAAGTAGATGAATCGTATCCTCATTTTATCGATGAAAGTCAACGTTCAAATAAAATAATTATTTAATATTTTAGACGACGTACAATTCATAAATATTTCACATGAAATATATGATATTTGCAGTAGTTGCCTATAAAATTAGTCGAACATGACCAATTATACCTGAATAAATACATCTAAGAATTATGTATGAAAAAGCCTACAAACATGGACAAAGTTGTTTGAAAAATATTCAACGATAAATTAATAAAATTATCGTCTTCAACTACTATTCGGCAGACGTAAAAATATATGAAATATCTAAATGTAACTCTGCCAAATATAGCAGAAAAGCTTAATCTCCCATTCGCAAGGTATTATTAAATATAACAAGCCTATTTAAAAAACAAAAATTAATGACTATGCGTATAGTGAAAAACATTTTTGAATGTAGAGCTGTAAGTAAAGATGAATTTACCTTCCCTGCATAAAAGGCCATCATTCCTTGTATATAAATCACTATCATTATTAATAGTAATTACATTGGTAGCAGCAAAACTAAAAGAAAAAATGACTATTGAAACTTCACAATAAGTAAGCTAAACATATAGCAAACATGAAATTATAATACGTTGTTATAAATGAGAAAGAATCCGATAAGAAATGCATTCTAAAAAAAATAGTATCTGTAGTATCTTTTCCAATTGATAATCAATGAAAAAAGTATTACTTATGTTCAAGTTTAAATTAAATAATTTAGAAAAGAAAAGGCAACTCTCTATAAAGCAACAGAAAATGTAGAAAAAGTTTTTAAAAACTATTATTCGCTTTATAGAAGGTTTAGTAGAGTTGCGCATCTATTATCAAAGAAGATCCATCAAAATATGGTATATATTATGTATGATTGAATGTGAATAAAATAAACTTTTTATATGCTATATTGTTATATTTTAAAAATCCAAATCCAGTTTGATGATTTAAAGTTCTATTAAAAGCACTGATAAAATACTCAATAATGCACGAACATGTATCGTGTGTAGTCTAAATATGAAATAATATGTATGAGATCCAACATTAGTTAAGACTATAATTTCATAAATTATTCTTTATGTATGTAAACTTTCTTCAATCGAACAGAGTACCACTATTTCTTCTTCTGTTGGCAGCCTTGTGAATTAAAGAACTTTATAATTCATCTGGATCTCTTAACAACGAAATTTGTAATTTTATACGAAATCTAATAGCGATTATCTGATACACTTGCGGAGCTTATAATAATCTTTAAAATACTCACCTTTTACACATTTTTTCTTTTTAAATTATTTAGGTATTTTTTTAAAGAGGTCGTGCATAAACTTTTAATGTCTGTGTGTGTGTGTGTGTGTGTGTGTGTGTGTGTGTGTGTGTGTGTGTGTGTGTGTAGATATTAAATTCTATAAATGTGTATATAAATAAAAATATATCTCTCAGTTTTTTAAATAAGATGTTACACATTTGTAGTAATACGTTATGTTTTAATTTTTATTTTTTCAAAGACAAACATTCTACAAAAATAGAAAATTATACAATTACAATATTTTCTTTCAAAGGAAATCGTTGAAAAAAGTGGACGATTTGGATTAATTTTATTTGGAGAGCGATTGTAAACGAAATATTATTGAATCGTAATCATTTAAAATTATGCTTCATTAGTTTCATTTCGCATAATGTACGAACTTTTTTTAAAAATAGTACAGTAACATATCGCTTAGAAATATTTAAACTTTAATTTTATTATAGAATAGAAGACAAAAAGTCATTAAATATTATTTAATTCTATTACTTCGATTTTTATTTATTTGGTTTATTGACCACACCAATATTTATTGACATTTAAAATAATTGAAATGTCGTAAGAAAATTCGTTAGTATTTCAAAGAACTACGAAAATTCATTTACAATTGACAATTCTTCATCGCTCGACGATATACTTTACTTCTGATTAATACATAAACACCTTGAGAATATTTTCATTAAAAATTCATTTTCGAATAATCAAAATTCCAATTCGCTTATGAAATTATTAAATACATATAAATAACACATGCAGCTTTAATAAGTAGCATTACTGCAATTTAGTCTCTCTACTACTCTTATAATGAACATATTTTTCAATTTCTTAATAAATTCTAGATAAGCTTTAAATAAATTGCCTTATTTTTAAAATAAGAACTTTAATTTAAGTGACATAATTATAAATTAAAAAGTATATGTAGATTTTTCAATACAAAAAAAAACAGTTTAGCAATAATAGTACATCTTAATACAAATTGCGTTTATGTATTATTTACTTTTTTTAACTTATATACAAACATTGCTTTAACGATAATTTTTTACTTTCACTTTTAAATTATAAGTCTTTATTGTTTCAGATAATCCCAGAAATAAGGGAATAATTTTGTCGTGGGGATTTATTCTTTTATTATTGCTAAAAAAAGAAAAATCAGTGAAAATATTATCACTCGAATTGTACATTAGGCGGTTTATAAGAATTTTTGCCTAGAATCGCATCCTATACTATAAATTTTAAGAACCATATAAGTTGCTCTTCATTTATTGTTTACTAAGAGAAATAAAATAAAAGAGTGCATATAAAAAAATATAAACAAAAGACTACGGGACGGAGTCAAATTTGAGACACTAATTTAGCACTGAGAAAAAATTGTTTAGATGACACGATTTTTCAATTTTTAAGAACAAAATATTGTAAACAAATCTCTTTCGTTACAATAAGTTTAATCACTATACGTACATATATAAGCGTTCAAGGAAAATTCCTTTAAAAAATAAATTCAACTGCAAAGAAATTATATTTTTCGATTATACAATGTATAATGTATCGACGGTTAGCCTATGAGTAAATATACAATCATAAGAATCGTTAATAAAAATTAATTGACATGGAAAATTTTATTATTACTAGTTACAACGAAGTTCATATTACCAGTAGTTGTTTATTGAAATTTTTTCTCAGTGCACTAAAAATAAATTCAAATGAATATTTTATCTTCAATACGTTAAATTACACATAATACGTTCTTCCTATTTTTTGCTTAAAAAATTAAATTTTCAAATTATATATATAAAAAATATATGAAGTATTACATCATTTTACAAACATTTCATTACCATGCTATTATTAAAACGAATCTCTTTAAATTATGGACATGTAAATGATAGATTTTTATATAATATTTTTATTATAATCCTAAGTCTTATTTATAGCACATCTCGGGTTCACAAAATTAATAATAATTATAATATTTATCATTATACCG
This sequence comes from Wiebesia pumilae, assembly GCA_018907045.1. Classification (NCBI taxonomy): domain Eukaryota; kingdom Metazoa; phylum Arthropoda; class Insecta; order Hymenoptera; family Agaonidae; genus Wiebesia; species Wiebesia pumilae. The sequence goes on from JACCHZ010000121.1 coordinate 2,350,550, forward strand.
ACTTTTTATAAGTGTTTATATTTCAAATACATTGGACACTAAAGTAAACTCGAAAATTTTATTCGAAATTGTAAAAAAAGAATAGAAAACTTTTTTAAAATATTCTCTTAACTTTTTGCTTGACGTACATGCGTGTACACATGCATATATACATAAATCAAATAACATACCTCCGAAAACTTACTTCTCTGACGACTAGAATCGTTAGAGGATTTTTTTATATTACTTCGCACATTCTTTAAGAACCGAGAAAAACCCTTAAAAACTGACATTTATAATTTGTTCTTTTTAATGCAAATGTATTACTACGTATTACTATATATACAATCATTTTAGTTTACCAAAAATTTCATCCTTTTTAAAATCATTTTTTCTGCTCGACTACTGATTGGATTAGTATGTATGTAATGAAAAAAATATGAAATATAAAGTAAATTTTCTCAAGTAAATAGTATTGAAAATATAGAAATACAGTAAAATATCGTATAATTTAGTAATGAATACGATCAGGTTATGTGAATATTGGTTTAACTTACAAAGCTAGTATCCCTAAAAATAAAGTAAATTCCCGTTTAGCTATGAAAATATTTATATTTAATTAATAGTAAATGTGTAGGATAGCTTTATATCATTTATACCTAATAAATATAGATTTTGTAGGATAGTCATAACTGGCACGTTATTTTATAAAAATTTTCTAATATTATACTAAAATGTCTTTTCAATTTCATATGAAAATCTATTTTTATCCTCAGGCTCCTTCAGATTAAATATTAAATAACAAAGAATAATTTAAAAGCTATTTAAATTCATAAGAGTCTAAATTTACATCTTTTACGTTACGTTTCTACAATTACATAAAATTTCACGCGAATACATTAAAATATTCCATTCCAAAAACTTATTATGAAAATCATAAATTTTTACAATTTCATAAGTCATTTTTCTTTTGTTATTATTGTTCTAGGCTTTGTAAAATAACCGCTAAGATCATTACGACTAATATGCCAATTATTGTTAATATCAATAGAGCTAGTTTCTTTATTATAGTCTTACTACTCGATTGTTAAGACAGTTAGTTAAAAATGGAAATTTTACATTCACTTAAAAAAAGAAATTTCGGTACGCGAAGGATAAATATGTATCCGATGAATCAGTTTTGAAGAAAGTTCATTCTATTTAAAAACAATGTCATTTGAGACTGCCGCTAGCTATAGAAAAGTTGAAGATCTTCTAATCCTCTTGAATAATGTTCCATTAGCCAGAGATGAAAAGAAAACATCCGGTAACCGCGAAAGTGGATCATCATCCACGTGACTCGCGTTTTTTATTGTTGATAGCCGTTCGCTTCTTTCTGATGTTGCTGTATTTCTTGGGTGCTGATGTCTATGCTGTAGCCGGTGATGCTGTCTGGACTCTGGAGTGACGCGGCATACAATGGATTCACTGGCGTCGAGTTGACATCAAACTGCGTCGAGTCGTAAACGCTGTGATTCTGCAAGCAGAAAAGAGGGAAATCTTTCGTTTTTTGCGTCGATTTTTCGTTTCATGGATGTCTGTGCATTTACTTATAATTCATTCCAGAAAATACTGTGACACGTCAAAATAACGCTATATTAATTTACACTTATTCTGAAATTTGCTATTATCTCAACTTTATTTATATACGATCGAAATAGCAACATTTTGAATTGTTACAGTATTAAAATAGCAATGTGGTAATGCACAGTTATTAACATTCTTCTCTACTCTTTAAATAGCCTATTAAAGCGATTGTAGTAATAATTAGGTCTGCAAGTTCTTTTAAATTCAAAGTTCTTGTTAGTGCGGTTTCGTTCGCATAGGAGTTTCTGTATTATCACTTTTTTGAATAATTTTATTAATTCTTTCAAAGTCACTCGTCGCTAAAGACTGTTTTATGCAAGATTCTTAATTAATTAAGTGATTTTTTGTTTTCACCAGTGCATAAGTTTCAAATTAAACTTTATTTCTCGTGAAAAAAAAAACTATCAATTTAACATATAACTTTCATGCATGCATTTATTCATGGTTTGCTCAAAATAATTTATTCAAATTTGTATAATTTCAAACAATTATCATAATAAACAGTACTGAGATTTGATAAGAAATTTTTACGAATGAAATAAAAAAACGTTGTCATTATGCAAGTAATTGAAATTTACTTAATTATCTTGCTCTGATAAAAAAAATACAATATGTACATAGAAAATAATCCTGCATATATGAACAAAGGTTTTAAACGAATTATTACTGTGTTACACCAACAACTGCCTTGATTGAGCTTTAAATAAATAAAACAAATCACAGTTACTGGAATAAGAAATATTTAATCGAAAAAATCGACGTTAGCCTAAATATGTACATATAACTGAAAAATTGGGGCAAGGATTATAGAACTTTAAAAGAAAATCACTTCGTAACTTTGAAAATGGTCGAACGTCATTTCTAATGACGAATTATCGTTCAACGCACTGTTGTCCAAACACTTTTTTGGCCGACACATCTCTGTGACGTAATAAAAACTGTTTATTCGATCTTGAGTTAATTTTGTCTTTTAAATCTTCAGTTTTATTACGTTTTCACAACGTATTTTCTTGTTAAATTCTTTGATTCAACTGCTTCCTTAATAGCGTACGTAAAATTGCAAAATTCGAAACAGTCATTGTAATTACTTCTTTTAATGATTAAACAGTGTAGATACATTGTTTTATTGTACGAAGTACCTATTTTTTAATATAAAAACTTAGTAATTGCAGAAACAGTTAATTAATTCTTATTAATAGCATGATTACTATATGTATTATCAAGCTTGAGCTGATTTAATTAATTTAATTCTTTGATAAATACTCACGTAATTAAAGTGTTTCTTTACATTATTTTATTACAACTTAATTAATTATGCGGTAATATTATATCAAAACAATTTTCTGAAATAAATTATTACTCGTACAGAAAGCAAGTAAATCCATTATTTTTAAATTAGCTGCACTTTAATCATTTGATTTTTATTAATAATTACAATAAACATTAATTTTATTCAAATTTACCGTTTAAATCATAATAATTAATTAAAAATTAAAATTTATTTATCATTAGTTAATTTTGATGCCCATGTTATAATCTATGAGTTTATAGGTAGAATTTCAATAGCACAGATTCATTTATTCAAGTACATAGCGACTTAAGTCAAACTACGATCGAATGAAATATTTTGTAAACATTTATAAGTATTTCTAAAATGTGCCTTATAACAAGCGTTAATTTATAAGAGAATACACTTTTCATTCAATATTTTTAATTTAAAATTTTTTTCGTTTTCTAAAACTCTTTTCCACTGAAAGCATTCTGGTAGTCTATGAATAGTATTGAAAATAAAAATTCAAAATATAGAATAGTCAATTTTGTTTGTTTTAAGTTAATAAAAGCGCGATAAATAATAATTAAAAACCGATTATTAAGAGTAACAAAAAATCTATCTTATAAATCTATTTCCTCAAACCTTGTGATTTTTGTGAAAAACTGTATCCAAGACAGGTGGTAACTATCACATATTATTAATAGACATCAGTAATTACACGTTTAACACAAAAGAAAAATATGTTTTTATTAAATTCTAACCACAAAATTTGTTTAATAATTCGCAATAAAATTAATGACTTTAATCCGTTTTTTCTACTTCTACTTTATGTATTCAGTCATGCATTTCAGGATCACAAGAACCAATAACATTTGATATAAAAAAGACCTTGCAACAAGTATTTCTCAAAAAAGGTTTTATTTGAATAAATATTCGAGTGCTCAATTTTACCTTAATAAATGTTCGAATATTTAATATTTTGTACATGTTATAAAAATGGTTTTCCACTCTCATATTACAATAAAAATTATTAGAAAATCAAATTATGTATATCTTTTTGAACTTTCAGTTATAAGAAATTTGTTTAAATATTTAGGCATTGATAACTACAATAGCAGGTAGAAGGATCGTCTCGAACAATGCAATTTTACTTACAAACATTACTCGCGTACGATAGACTAGAATTTTAAAAATTATAAAACAACGGAATCTAAAAAAAATATAACACTACTCGGATCCACTTTGTCATTTTTTAAAAATAACTCATAGCGCTTCACTCCGAGAGGACGAGGAAGACGACGACTCCTTTGACTTTGGTGGAAGCATCGTCACCTCTAGATCATTATCATCATCCTCATCACTACCACTGTTCCGCATCTGGCTCAAGTACTCGCTCAGACCAATGGCTGATTTCTTTTCCTCGATCTTTTCTACACGACCTTCGTTACGGTCGAGAAAATTGTGCAAACTACTTTCGAGCTTCGTTGAATCCGACGACGTCTCTTTTCTAACGGCTACGAGATTACTACCACTTGTGCTCGCTATCGCCAGACTCTGTTCACTTTTATTTCCTATAATTAGCATACTGTCACTTTTATTTTCACTAGAAGATAAGAGATTAGCTTTGCTATTGTTGCTTCTCGGCTTAAAAATAAATTTGCTGGCGGTGCTAGGAGAGAGTAACAAATTTGATACGCTAGCAGCGTCTTCCTTGCTTCCTTGTTTAGCACGCGGGGATAAACTTAGTATTCTTAAATCCGGGGCGCTCGTTTGGATATTCAGTCGTGAAGCAGGATGTAATCGTCTTTGTGCGGAATAATCAGGGCAGAGTAGAGTCGTGTGTGATGAACTGCCGGCTAATCTCGCGGTGGCGGATTTGGGGTTTGGTTTCATTAGGCACTGGAAATGAAAAATTGGAGCGTGAAAACACGGGGTATGGACCTGGTATATGTAATCGCTGTCCGTCTTCAAGGAGGAGAAGCTCTGCTGGTGTGGTAAGGAAACCGTGTCCTCGTCCATCGCATCGTCCACCTGGGCCTTGTAGGAGAACATTATCGACGGCTGCGACACTCTGGAAAAACGTATTTTGTCATTATCGTTATTATACTTGCAATGATAATTATTATTATTACACTACCGCCGCCGCCGCCACCACCACCACCGCTACTACATTATCATTATTTCTTAATAGTTTAAGTAAGAATGTAGGAATTGGTTTTTATTAGTTTTTTATTTATATCCTACGATTTTGTGATTAAGCTGACTTTCAGGTTGTTCTTTTATCATCAAGTAACCAAATAACAATCAACTTTCTCGAAAATTAAATTACTAAATTATATCAATTTTTATTATAAATTTTTGAAAATCTGTTTTTCCTTACTCTAAATATAATCATTATATGTACTTAGCCCTACATTACTTCCGATAAAGTTCAAGTACTCAATAAAACCATCTGCTGAATAAGACTTTTGTCATTTATGAAAAGTTTTGCTTTTAATCTATAAAATTTTTATAATATAAAATATTTTAATTTTCAATAAATCATCGATATCAATACAATACGCAATTTCTTGAAATTAAATTTTCTATTCGAGTACTGTAATATTTATTAAATACATTTTTTTAATTTATGCAATTGTTCTCTTTTAAACAAATCAATACGATATTATTTATAAGTGAAGAAAGAAATAATTCCCATTAGTAAATAAAAGGCTCAGCTTGAATCGCTTTAATTTTATTAACTTGTTCACACAGTACCTATATTATATAAACATCCTGGTAAACTTTCTTCATTTCTAATTATTCAATTAGTCGCTTTTTGATTATTTACCCTTACATTATACGCAATTGCTTAATACTCCAATTTGTATTTATAATGGCACTTTAAATTAGATAATAAACTTGTAAATTCATGAAATATAATTTATTATCATTCGTTATAAATATTGTAATAGAAATTAATAATTTTTAAAAATTATACTGTTATCGCATTTCTAGAAAAAAAAAAATATTTATAAGAGTTGAAAGCAATTAAGTATAAAAAGGGAGAAAAGCATTAAAAAATTATTAAACATTGAAGCGTTACTTATTAAACGTTTTACTTTTTACATCAATGCATTTGTGTTTAATTTCTGAAGATTGATTATAAAACAAAATTATTTTTCACAATAATAAGGTTTTTCTAAAAAAATCACAAGTTAAGAACATCAAAGAGCCATGTTAATGTTTAAATATCTTTTTATTAGCGATAAGTGAATTTTATTTTGAATTTACATGCAAATCGAAATAAAGTATAGAACTGACGAAAACCAAAAGTAAACGAAAACCAAAGCTTTTGCAAATATAAACACACAACCACATATCCTACATAAAGTGAACAATTAGTCATTAGCACAAGTATTACAAAAATTAATATATTTTCAATAAGCACTACTTAATCAATTACGTTTGTACAAGTACATCCTTATTTAAATGATATTTTCAAAAATTTATATTATTATACAATTTTAGTAATTAATATTAATATAATTTTTAATTTTATTTATTACAATTTAGGTATACAATAACATTTTCATTATGCTTAATGTATAAATATTTAAAATACGTCATGAATATACACTGAATATCTATGATTTATATACAAATAAATTAATTATATCCTACAAAAATTCAATAAATTTCATAATTTAAATCTACAATAAATAAGAAATTTTATACATTTCTTACACATTGAGATAGTGAAATAAACAAGTAAATTATTTTGAATTCTTAATAAGGTTGTAATAAACAAGTTTAACATTCTTAAATTTTAAATATGAACTTTAAAATTAAAAGATACAATTTAAAAACGGTGATTATTTAAATTTCTTTTGATATATTTAAAAAGTTTTACGAAATTAAAAACAACCACAATAACATTTTTTAACTCACCCTAAGAATTCTGTAAGGAACGTATGATATACCAAAGGCGTAAACAGTGTCAAGTACATTATAGCAGTTAAATCAACTACACATAATCCTGCAGGATTTTGGGTATAGTTCAGTAAGCCAGCTCCTATTGATTGAACTAAATCCAATGTTGCAAGAAGACTGGTGTATACATAAAAACCTTTACGAGCTAAAATAAAAGTAAATATCATGAGAATAACTTATTAATTATTAAACTGTAATTTTTGAGAAACTACGAAGATCCTTCATATGTTTAATTAATATTAATAAAAAAATAAAAAATGAAACATTAATAAGGCTTTATATAATTAATTTAAGTACAAATCTTCCATGCCTTTTTTTTAATACACATAATTATAATATTAAAGTTGTAAAAATTTATAGATTATACAAAATTAATGTTATCGCCATATTACTCGATGAAAATTTATTAAAATGAACTCACTAGGAAGAGGAAGTCTTTCTCGTAATTTTGTACATGGTAGAATTAGTATAAATACATATATCTGAAAATGTATAATAACAATTTCCAATTAAATATGCTTTTAGAACTTAATAAAATAAAATAAATTATATATTCACCGTTGTAAAAGCTATACTACTGCAAAACCAGAACATCATTCCACCATGACCAAAAACATAAAAATCTCTGCTTGGTATATGAAACGTGTCATCAGGCAAAACTAATTCAAGAGTCCCTTGAGTTATTGTATAAACCAGTGCTATAAAAGACGTTGCTAACAAAACTCTACGTATGCTTGAACGACTGTCTAAATGACCTAGAATTTATCGGTAAATTCTAAATGTATAGATTTATTCATCATAATTATTATAAAGGATCAATTCTAAAACAAGGTTGTTATTTTATTTAAAAAATGAAATAAATTATAAAAAATTCTTTTGTCTAGATAAATCATAATCTAAATTAATTTAACTGTTTTGTTATTAGACAACAAGCTATGTACTATATTATCTACAACTACTTACAGTATGTATTAATAAATTGATAAGATTAATAATTTACCGAAATAGAATGAAATAAAAATTAATGTTTTAATATTATACGTTGCGCGAAGTAAAGGTTTATTTAAGAATAAACATATTTGGCTCACTTAATAGTAAGTTAAACTTTAATTATTAATTATCAACTAAAAAATGCACACAAAGTATAACTTACACAGAGTAAATTTCAATTAATTGCTTGAATTTGTATAAATGATAAATAAATAGTTAAAACTAAATTAAAATCAATTACACTTGTTTAAAATTAATCCTTTATTTAAATTAGAAAAAACTATTTGAAAAATTTTTACCAAAAGCAAGGCCAAAAATGACAACACTCATTTCTGTGGACAACAAGAAAAATCTGACTGTGACCCATAACACTTTATCCGCTTTACCACCAACACTTGCGGCTGCATTAATTGTCATTGATACTATACATCGAATAACTGATATCACAACACTACAAATAACAAGGCCATAAAATGCCAAATATATAGGGCTACTTGTTGCTCTGAGTTTGAGTCTAGCTCGATTAAATCGTACAGCAATAAATAGAAGAAATAGAAGATTCGGTATTAAAATTATCACGTCCCATATTCGTACTCTATAATGAAAGACAGATAAAAGTTTAGTTTCTTTCGCTTATATTTAAAAGAACTTAGAAATGATATTACAAAAAATTTTTTTTTAACAATATATTTTATATAAAATAATAACCTAGAATCTCTTATTTCCTTGTATAATATTAATTTACAAAAGTGATCCTCATTATGAACCGTGGAACTTATATTAGGATCTGTCGTTGTACTCAAGTCTCTGATCTGCCTCCAACCTTCAGAGACTTCAAGGTCTCCATCTCCATACATCTTGAATACTTTTTTCTGATGCTTCTAAGCACTCTCATCGCATGATATCTTTGAATTTTACTATTAAATAAATAAAGATAACATTATTTTTTCATAATAAATGTTATTAATATATATATTGAAAAATATATAAATACAATGTATATATAAATATTTTCTATTAGTAGTGAATGAAAAGATATATCTTTTAATTAACACAAACTGAAAATTAGAACGATAGAATACGAAAAAAAATAATTAAAATATAATTTTAATTAAAACAGATTAGCAACATATATAATATATTCATGTCTTGTATTGTTACCTTACTTTAAAACAAATTATTTTTAGAAAACTTTGATTTTAATTATAAGAGAAAAATATGAATATTTAATTTCAGAAATTAACATTCAATTGTTTGATTTAACATAAATTTTGATTTGTAAAAGCATATAATTAATGTTAAGAATTTATAAAATCTAAAAGATACCAAAATTAATGATGGTGTATTTATTTCTTGAAAAATATCTAATCTTATAAGTAATTATAATTTTATAAAGAGAATCATAAATGCAAAAGGTATAATTTCTGCAGATTGTGCACGTCAACAAACTTTAAGTAGTCAACAAACTTGTTTAGGTAAATATATTTACAATTATTTATGAGTCCTTCTATAGTATTGGAATCATTAATTTGTTTTAATACATTACATTCAGAATCGATTGTTTTATATATTTTAAAATTATTTGGTCGAGTATAATTAAAAGGTATGACCTTTACTCCGTCAATACGTTTTCTAAACATTTATAAAACTACTTATTTTATGTAAATATTATCCACGAAATAAACAAATATCAAATCAATAACAAGATTGTTCAATGAAAAAGTATTTATCTTGTTAACAAGAAATAATAAAAGAAATATTTATATAGAACAAACAAAAGAGGGACACTACTGTCATAACCTAAAAAACGACTCACTGTAATAATTATGGCAGAAAATTAAGTTCATACAAAAATAGGGTAAAAATAACTATCGCTGTTCTAACTGGTAGAAAAGAAACGATGTGAAGCAATTGTCTCGATGACGTGCGTCAACAAACAAAATGCATTGAAGAAACATAGATAAAAGATGCAGAGGACAATGGAAAAATCGATGAGTCTGCGCGTCCAAATCTTTACAATGTCTCACCTGTCCCTCTTTCTTGTCTTTCACTTCTAAATGCGACTTCGCACTTGAAGGTTGAACGACAACTTTGTGCTTGGTACCTCTTCTGCGCCAAAAATAAATACTCCAGAACGTGTATTTCACGGCAATAATGAATATACACAAGCGAATACTCGGAGACATTGCATTTCTTTCATATCTCGTAGCTCGAAGTTGATACTTTGTAATTAACGATTCCAATTTCCAATATTCGGAAGTCTATGATTTTGTTCATTGCCAATTACCAAAGGATTTAATAACTAGATCTGGTGATTTTTGCGTTGGTCATCACAGCGACCAACGTTTCAAGCCGTTAAATTTCCTAACCGAACATTTATGTATTAACCTTGAAAAACGTTCGTAATAAACTTTTTATTAAAAATTGCTTTGCCTGAAAAAATGAAATAAAAAACCAAAGATGTCCACGTTATGGAAATTGAGTTTTAGATTTTGCAATAATGAAAGCTAAATCGTTGTTTACTTATTATCCGTCGACCGCGTACATCCAGAATACTTTAAAATTATTGTATACAAAATAAAAGATAAATTGATCTAATCTGCAAATTTCATCGCTGATTCAACTGCGTTACATGACCTTATTTCGAGAATTGGAACATCGAACGCGAACTACGTAAAAAATGCGTAAAACGAAGGTACAATAAGAAAAAATGGTTTCTTTTCCTAAATGTAGATTAAAAAGAAATTACATGGACAGTTTCATTGTAAACAGACCCGTTTGAAAAATGTATTTTGAAGCTAATGGTTGTCTCGTTGACGTACAATATTTCTCATTTACGCATGCGCAGTATTTTTCATTGTGTAAAATGTGCTTTTAATAGATTTCTTTTATAATAAATGTAGTGTTTTTAACAAATTCTCGGGAAAGTGCAGTTTTTAAAATGAAAATTGTAATAGCATCTACGTTACTTGTCTAAGTATCGGCTTTTATAAGTACGATGAAACGAGAATGTTAATTTATTTTTTGTTCAAGGAATAAAAAGAACGGAGTGCTGTAATAAAGGTATTTTTGGTGGGTTCAATCGAATATGCATGTACGTATTTTTTTTTTTTTTTTTTTTTTTTTTTTTTAATGAAAATAAATGATCGGCAGTCAGGCGCAGTGGTGACAATACGAATTCCTTTATGAAAGCATATATTTTTATTATTAAAATTAATTAAAGTGAATTAAAAAATTCATCAAGTGGATAATTATTCTAGAAAATGAGTGAAAACTTATTTCAATTCCATTGAATCTTTTCCAACGATATATCCTCGAGAAAACATTTTCATCTATCACACCCTCGTTATAAATATTTATACAATCCCAAATACCTATTGTTTATGCATTAAATATGTATAAATCTTACTTTTTTTTAATATTTTCCACTTTGAAATAGTTGATTTAGATCTCTGCGATTGAGAATTATATTCGAATTTTCAATAAGTTTCGACATTAATGTTCTAATGCTTTTACATTATTGTTCTTTAAAGAACAAATAAAAAAATGTTGAACCATGTCAGTATCTAACGCTATAATCTCATCTTTAATTTCAGACTTTATTATAAACCTCTTCTCGACTTTTATATCTACTGATGGAAACCATTTGTACGATCTTATTTTAGATTGCATAAAATTTATTAATTCTTATATTATAAATAATAATATATATATATTGAAAATAAATTTAATAACAAGTAAGTCATTTATTTTTCTTTCGACTTGATTCATTCTCTTCTATAAAAGGTAAGATGTACCACTTGCAAATTTTAAAAAAATAAAAAGTTCAATGCTGAATTTTCTCTTTACCTACTGGCATCTCTTATTGCATATCTTTGTCGTAATATTTTTCGAAAGCAAACTACCACGATATAGCGTAAGATCCTCATAATTAAATTATCCGCCGCAGAAATTTTCGAACGCATGCGCAATCTATTATGCATTAACTTCATCGGTATTACAAATAAGAAGAAACGTAATCGGTTACAGCTAACTCTTACAGTGTACTCTTGCAATTATTCAAGTATAATTGTAAAATTCATTAAACATAATCGATTGTACAATCTTGATGTATGATTTTGATTTTCATAAAACTTTTGTACCTACTGAGCAATTTAACAAATGCATTTTTCATAATCGCAACTGAATATTACACATATTCCCATTTACAATTTCAACCTTTGCGCAGACGACTTTCTTTCCATATCCAGATGATATTGGAATTAGGTAAGGTAAATTATTTCGTCTTCATAAATTATTACTTAAATTGTTAGATTTACTGCAAATACGACAATAAATTTTGTTTTATTTTTAGCGTGTATTGTTGACTTGACATCATAGCTTTTTTGACGTCATTTGAATCACTCCTGTGATCCACTTCATTGTTATTAGTTACTATTCTCTAAAAAATATTAATAATAGAAAAACTATTTTTATGTAAGGACATTTTTTTTTTTTATACAAGGAAATGTGCTTCGGTTACAAGTATCAAAATTACGTATTTTCTTTAATCCACGAGTATCGTACTCGACGTACGACCTTGAATAATGTAATCAGAGTATGCTCCAGTTTTTTAAGATTAAGATTAATAATACTTACTTTCAGGAATATATCTGAGAGTTTTTACGTGTATTTCACTTTTCTCTGCTTTCCTAACTTTTCGATTTACCGATAAAGATTAATCTCTGAGGTACGATGTTCTACTATCATTATTTTCCGACTTGACCGTCACCTTGTTAACGTTATTTTTCTCATACACGCGTTACTGCACTTGCATTAAGTTTGAAATTTCGTAGCACAGAGTGAAAACATAAATATCTATTAATTAAGAGATTAATACTCGAAAGTTTTAATTGAAATATTTTTAAAGCGAATTACAATTCTACTATTCCCAATAGTAGAATTAATTAATAATAATGAAGAACGGTAATTGGCAATTAATTTCTGATTAACATATTTAGAAATTAGTGATTTTGTTACTTGATTATGTTTATGTAAAACTGTGTTTTAATTTATTTATTACTAGAAAAATTCGTTTCTAGGTAGAAAAATATTTGAATTTATTATTATAACAAGATAACTGTGACAGTAATTTACATGCAGATGCTAAACCAAAGTAGATTATCATATCTTTCGGATACGCATGTATAAAAACTTTCAATTCCAATTTGATAAAACAGGAATTATACACTTTGCAGCTTCCGTTTCAATTTATTACTTGAATTTTGTAATTCATATTATTAATAAGAGAACTTTTATGCAAAAGTGCTGGGCAGCGTTAATTTTAATAGAAAAATGATGGAAATAGGTATGTGTCCTAATTCGATTAAATTTAAATCTTCTTTATGTCTTTCACGCCATTGAGGATTTTTGCACATATTTCAACAGTTCGAACTATCGGTAACAAAGATAAAGATGACAAAGCACCACTGCACTTTACAGTTTCATCCGATGATAAAAGTATTAATTTAGCTGATATTAATAATGATAAGATCGACAACTTTACGACACCACATGTGCCCATTGAATCTGAAAACGAAGAATGTATCCAAGTGCTATTGGATTATGATGCAACGATAAATGCAAGTGACACAGCTGGCAAAACGTCACTGCATTCGGTATTTTGCGAAGATGATCACGACGAAAGAAAAATGTTGAAATTCGTGAAATTAATGTTGAGCCGAAGAATCGGTGCTCTAGTATGCATTACACGTATACACATATTAAATTTGATGTAAATGCTTAATTAATTTTCGTTATTTTAATTTTTCTAAGGCTCTACTGAACAACTACACAAACTATGGTGAAACTACGCTGCACTATGCAGTTAAAAGTGGCAGTGAGGAACTGGTTAAGCTACTTTTACAATACGGAGCGAATGTTAATGCAAGGAATAGAGACGGAAAGAGTTCTCTGCATTTCGCTATTGAGCGGAATAACGTAAAAATTGCCAGACTATTATTGAAAAATGGAGTTCGAGTGAATGATAAAACGTATCAATGTTCAACTGCTTTACACGAGGCAGTGAAACTTCGATCAGAAGCAAGCGTTGAGTTACTTCTCGATCACGAAGCTGAAGTCAACGCGAATGACATTTATGGCAATACGCCTCTACATCTGGCGGCTCAATTAAGTTACTTGGATCAAAATAAAATGTATCAAATAATTAAACATCTTCTGGGCAAAGGAGCTAATGTTAATGATTGCACAAAGTCTGGAGAATCTGCTTTTCACTGTGCAATAATCAACGGCAACGAAAGGTTAGTCAGACTTTTTCTGAAATATGGAGCCAATGTAAATAGGAAAAATTACGACGGAAAAAGTCCTTTGCATTTAGCCGTACAATACAGCAACAAAAACATAGTAAAATTGTTGTTAGACAGAGAAGCTGAAATAAATAACACGACAAACGATGGAAAATTAGCTCTTCATATTGCGATATCAGTAGAAGATGAATCTATGATAAAAATGCTTCTTGAGCACGATGTAGATGTCAATGTTATTGACAAAAGTGGTAAGACTCCGCTCTCTTTGGCCTTTGAATTAGCCCACATGCGAAGTATATATAATCCGTGGACTGGATTTTATTCGATTAATTCTGAAATCAAATGCAATGATAATATTTTTGAATTATTGTTAAAGTACGTAGCTAAGTTAAGTTGCGTGTGCAAGGAAAACCTGAGAATAATAAATAGTAATGAGGAGTTGAAGCTATTTTATAAAAATTGTCAAATAGAATTGTCAAAAATGAAAAGGAATAAATTGTGCGACCGTATTTCTATGTACAAAATCTTGACGAAAGATATTAACGCGGTTGTAATTTACGCTAGAAACGAACATTTGCTAAAAGCTTTCAAATCAGATTTGTACGCTGAGGGATTTCCTATTTATTACGAAACACTGAAAGAACGATTTTATAAAGCAAAAAATAGAAGAGAATTATTAGAATCTTCATCAATGACGCTTAGGTGGCTTATTAAACCTTTCTCTTTGCCAGAAATAGTTAGTAATGAAATCGTTGGTCATTTGACAATAGAAGATTTGATTAATTTAAAAAATTGTGGAATATCTACAGGGAATACTTACATTTGATAATGCAGTTCATTTTAGTATGTAAAATTTTAAGAATTTTAAGACTACTCACGTTCTCTTTTTCATTGGAAGTATTCTGTTATATTATGCGTAATTTATTATTTTATATCATTATTTTCTCTTCTCTATTTTTAAGATTTCAAATCTCTTTCAATTTATATATTTTAATTATTTCATTCATTTATTTATCATTAATCCAATCTGTACCGGGAGCATGCGATCCTTTTCTACTAAATAATAGAGCCCTTAATTGTTTTACATTGTAGATATAAAATACATAATATAATTATATTATGATTTAGATTTTAACTGATTAAATATGCCTAATCGTTTGAAATGATTAATGAAATTTCGCGCGCGCGCGCGCGCGTGTGTAAATATGTACAATATCAGAAATGTAAGTATATTTCTTAATGTAATTTCATAAAGAACATCTTAAAAGAATGAAACATTATTCAGAGGATGTAATTAAAGAACTTACGTCTTTTCTTGAAATTTACATTATGACCTCAAAAAAAATAAATTGCATCATGCTTGCGTCGGCTGAATAAATTATAAATCAAACGTGAACTATTAAAAGTTTGGAAATTATTTAAGAAACTTAAAAAAAATTTGTATTAATTATATAAATAAAATATACATTGTTTCATACGGAATTACTTTTTCACGAGCAATATTTTTTTAGTAATTGTTTTTATTTTAGTTTTTATTATCGATCAGTTTTTAAACTGATGTTTTAAAAAGATTTTATTTCCTCATGAAACTGACTACATTGCTGTGATGTCTCGAATATTTATTTTGTTTAATAAATATTAATATTTTCATTTTTTAATGTAATATTTTTCATTTAAAAGACCCCAAATAACACGAACACCTTTTTCGTATGTAAAAGAAGTTTGTAAAATGTTTCAATTGAGGTACATTATAAGTGATTGTATCTTATTTCGTATCACGCGCAAAGATTTAATATTTAACATTGGAAATATTATCCCAATTATAAAAATTATTTATAATTTAATACATTAAGAAAGTAAACTGAATTCCATCGTAACGAATGCAGATTAACACTGTAAATTTTCCGTTAAAAGTCCTTATTAATAAATAATTACTGTTAAATAATTGCTGATTTGTTAAGTAGAAATGTCGAATAAGTCAATTTTTTGTTATTGTTATCAATATTTTCGTATTTTTAATTAATGAACGTCATCCCACTTTTTTATTGTTAGTTATTGTCGTATCTCAAATTTATTAAATGATGCAGAATATTTCATATCCTTTTATATTTTATCAGAACGTATTGATGTTTCCACGTTCAAAAGTCATTCGATAAATGAAAAAGAGTATTATTCTTTTACGATTTACCGCATTGTCTTTCATTTCTACATCGATTTCACGTTTATTAAAGAAATTATTTTTTTGAAACTCAGCAACAGTATATTAATGAATTAAATTGCGCGTTTTAAATGATTAGTTATTGTATATTACGAAAAGGCTTTCACCACCGCGTATCACATATCGATGACGAAAGAAAGTTTCGAATTAAACTGCGTATTCGGGAACCGTTATTCATTGTTTTATTAATTTTAAAATTCTTTTGCTTTATAATTGTTATTAATTGCACTCTGAAATTTATACCAAAATTGTCTAAGAGTGTAAGCACACAAGTATTTACATATAAACTGCCTTACTTAAGGTAAGTGGTTTAGAAATTTTTAATCTATTTAATTTTGCCAATAATAAGTCTCTTATATATTTTCTGCTTGTGACTACATGTGACGACGTCCACGAATTTGCACTAAAAGTCGTTTAAAAGTCGTCCTCTATATCTAGAGGAGTCAAGGCCCATTGATACGATTTATAGAGAAAGATTATTTTTCACTCAACTAGTGTTTACCTTTTAATAAAGTTTTTATAAATAGCAAGATACTCTTTTTTTTTTTTTTTTTTTTTTTTTTTTTTTTTTTTTTTTTTTTTTATACAACTTCCAACGAGTATATTATCACAATTAAGTTAGTTTTGTCTCTTTTCTTAGATTCAATAGTTGCAGGAAGTTTTATTAACGGCCTTTGGCTTCGGACAAAGTCACAGTTCACACGTATTAAGTATCGCAAACATTTCTGTACTTTTGATCAACATAAATAAATCAATAATTAATCAATTGTTAATAGGTACATTGGTCGTTGCATAGTTTGTGGTTTGTGTATTTTTATTTAATAAAAAAATGAAAATGGTAATCGCGACAAAAGTTTGACAAATTTGCCGAGTACGACGATTATTAAGTCGAGTAGAAAGTATAAAATTGTTGTATTTAATTTAGATAAGGTAGGTCGTTGAGTTTAAATAGAGTACTTGGCTCGGCACCTGTACTGCACGCCCGTCTACATTAAACACTTTTTCTTTTTTAATTTTCTGTAATATTGATTTTAAAGTAATAAGGCCTTGGCGTTCGTTTGAACGGTACACGAGGTGTAAGCCTTGGAGGTAGGAAAAGCGACGCTTCGCTACGAAATAGATGAAAGACACTCGTAAGGTCCCGAGAGTGGAAACAGGCCTGGATATGCGCGCAAATGGATTTCAAGATTAACCAGGCACTCGTGTACGGATCCCACGACTGGTGTACTTAGGCAGCCAACGTTGGACGGAAGAAGTAGTACGGATGCACCGATAGACGCGCGATGGTGTGGGTACGTTGACGAATGCCAAGCTTTGCAGCTGACATCATAAATATGTATAGCTATACGGTCGTCTCGTTAACTTTGACCAGGTATTCATCTCTAAACTATTTTCTCGTTCGGGTGGAATATCTTTAATAATTTCAATGACGAATCTTGCGAGTGCTGACACTTCTTAAGTTTGCCGCTAAGGGAACTGGGAACTAGAAAAAAGCCTATTATATTTCACGGTCGTTAAACGTCGTTGCCGAAATGCGATCGTTCAACGTCCGCCGATTTCTAGAAGCGTACTCGTAAATTGCGATACAATACGCATCATTCTCACACACGCGCGCGCGCGCGCGCGAACGTGTCGATAGCGAGCTCGCGTACGTGAGCCCAACACAGGCTTGGCGGCTGGGCGATATTTGTGTACGCGAAGGCTATATAGCATCTACAGTCGTGTTTCTCGTTTTTCCTCGAGCGGTCGCGAGACTCGTCGTCACTCGGTAGTTAAGAGTTAGTCGCGTCGCGCACCGCGCTGTAGGCTAAATGGAGATGGAGTGAAAAAGCCATGAAGGGGGGCGTGAATAGTAATCCACAAGTGATATAAGACGAGGATAAATAGTGAAATATCGTCGAGCTTGTGGGTGGAAAGAGCGCAGTGTAAGAAAGAAAGGAGGGTTAGAACTAAGGGCAAGGTGGTGAATCGAACATAAAGCGCAGCGTAAGTCCGTGGACACGCTCCGATCTTCCTATTAATAGACACACACCTACGTCCATCTCTACGCTTTACTATACTATTTTACTATCTTTCCGCCTTGTTTCCGCCTTATTCTCTCAGTTACTCGCGTGTGCACGAATGCACGAAAAGTACGTGCTCGTAGGAGGCTTCGTTGTTGGTGCTGAGAACGTCGATAGAGTCCGCGTTGCCGCGTTTTTGCTTGCTTTTTTCCCTTTGTTGTTCTTTTTCGTTGCGCGCCGCGACCTCGCCTAGGGAAGTCGCGCGATATAGCGCGGAATTTTTAACTGACAACCGAATCGACCGAAGAAAACACGTACGAGTGTTTACTAGGTGCGCACGGTGTATTGTATAGCAATCGTGGGGGGATTCGACGAGGGCTGGGCGCGTAAAGGCCAGACATTTGACTGTTACGCGCAGCATTCGCGTACAGTTCGAAAATATTAGGCGTACTTGCGCTGTGCTTAACCTTTAACCCGAGGTTTTTCAACATTCTCGAGCCTAACGAGATGTTGGCGAGTCGAGGCGTCGACTGGTACCTGATCTAGTTCTCGGGAAACATCCGATCCTTCTGGTAGCTATACGATCCTTCATTATTTATTGGAATCTTACCGTATTTCGAATTTGTTGACAGGATGATATTGTAAATCATTTGCGAACAAATGACTTACTTTCATTTGATTACGCATACGTGTGCAAATATGTAGGTTAAAGCTTTATCGGTACCAAAAGTCAAATATATATCAAGAGTTCAGGGTTCCGCAATAATCTGTAATTATAAACTTTTCCCGAACTTTATTAACCACCCCGAATGATAATACTTAAGTCAATCATTTACGATTAAAGAGAACTATATCGAGCTCTTTAAATATTGTCGCGAGTTTTTAATTGTTCGTCCTATTATAAAGTATCTTTTGAGGTTACTTTTTATTCTAAAATACAAAACAACGAAAGCGTAAAACGCGTAAAAAGAATCTAAACTTTAAGCTCGTGTAATTTTTTTTCTTCTTCAAATTTTACGACTACGAGGTGCCGTTAGTTAAGAGTTCTTATCTTCCCCTGTCGTCCCTTCCCGTCGCGCCATTACGATATTACCGCCTTTGAGGGTGAGGCCGAAACGTATTTTTAGAGCAAACCCGACATCCAACTAACGTATATTATGCCTTTTTTCCCCCTTTTCGGTACAATTTACTCGTAATACAAAACTTCCATCGCGGATGGGAGAAATAGCTGATTTCTAACTGGTCCCTTTTATGTTCTGCACAGAATATAATAAAGTATGGAGAATGAACAGCAAAAGTACTATGAGCTGCGGAGTCGCAGTCGGTCCAGGTCAGAGACTCCACAGATTCTTAGTCAGACTGTTATAGAAAATGAAGTCTCGGATCATCATTATGAATTGAGAAATAAAAGTAGAGATAGGTCTATGACTCCAGGAGAAGTTAGCAGTAGTAGAAGATCATCTTCTAGATCTTTGTAAGATTTATGTGTATATTATTATTATTATTATTATTATTATTATTATTATTATTATTATTATTAACAAATTAATCAGGAAATGTGTGTTTTTTTTTTTTTTTTTTCCATTTAAATCAATGTTAAATCATTTATTACATAAGAAGAATTTATAATACGTGTTTACCTGTAATATTTATCTTGATCTTATTTTTATAATTAAATTTCTTTTTAATATAAATTTAATGCTTTTATTTATTGCTAAACGAATTTTAATTTAACAGTCGTTTCATTAAACATATATATAGAAATTTATTATTAAAATAGTACAATGGTAATGAATTTTAAAAGTGAATAATCAAATATCCATGTACATTATGTTAAAAATAAAATTATTTTTAAATCTATGATCGACGAAGTACTTTTTATAAATTTTTACCACCTGTGTAATATCTTGATGAATATATTCTATTTTAAGCTTTATTCTAATTTATTATTGTACTTATCATTTAACATCTGATAAGTGTTTTATCTGACTATTAGATTTTATTCGTCTTGTAAAATTATTCAAAGCCTATTGTTATATTATAATTTTTTATGTTTAAAATACGATAATTAAATAAACAATATCTATCGCCTTTTAGACCAAGTGGTGTGATAAAAGCACGTAACAAAATCATGGATAGTATTGTTGAACAAAAAGATACCTCGATGGTAGACGATAATTCTGACGTGCAGAACAGAGATTCAGAAAAACCAGCAATAGTTACCAAGAGTACTAGAAAAACGGAACGCCGCTCGGAACGTCAGAGGATTAAAAAACAAATTTTTGCCAATGGACAAAATGATATTAAGGATGATTCTTCGGATACAAAGTCCGAAACCAAGGAAAGGAAAAGAGAAAGCATTACTCCCAAGAGAATTATGACGAGTGATTACTCGTCAGAGGAAGGAGATAGGGAGGATGTTCCCAGCAGGCCAAGCTCTGCTTATGAGTTTTATAAGCAACATGGTGAATATTGGAAGTAAGTTTCTTTTATGTCAATTTTGTTCATTTAACTATAGTTTTGAAATAATATGTTCTCGTGGAAAAATAGTAACTGATATTTTCAAGTAGAATTCCTTTTCTTACTTTACATTTAAAGGTAGAAATTGATGTATTAAAACAATTTAATAATTATTTGACAATATTTTTCTATTTTTTATCTGTATATAATTATAATATTGCCCTATTCTGTATCGCTTAAACATAAGTACTTGTAATTATATGCATTCCTTGTTATTACGATAATTATTGCATTTTAGAGATTTTGTACTCTATATATATATATATATATATATACCCACAATTTGTAAATAATGAAAATTCTAATAAACAAAGTTTCTGAAACTACAATGTATGTTTCTGTTATCTATTGCTGAGCTTGATATGATTTGTTTCAATTAATTTATTTATAATTATCGCGATATAATCATTCATTTTCAAATAAAAATTTATAAAGTCTAAGAGGTTCACAGGAAAATTTATGATAATATTCATATTAACATATTGTATGCACTGTTATCACTTAAGACTATATCACTTTTTACTCTGTGATTTTTAAATTATATCCTCTTAGTGCCTTCCTAAATTTACAAAGCTAATTATGTAGAAATCTTCTATTATTTTTATATTTGTAATTTCTTTCTAGCTAAAATATTTGACTTTGTTAAAAAAAAGTCTAACTAATTTCATACAATAAAATAGCAGTATTAAATAAAACATTTGCATAAACTGTTCTTTGGTATTAAACAAAGGGAAAATACTGTTATTATTAATAAATTACTTTATTTATTTCAATTTGTCAATATATACTTGATTGGAACAAATAATAAATACTGAAAATGTGTATTGTAATAGAATTAATATTTACCTGTATTTCATTTTAGATTTTCTTTAAGATAATATTGGTATATTTAGTTGACAATAAATACGATCTTAAAAAAACAAATTTTTTTTAAAAAGTTATCTTTGATTTAAAAAGCTATAAGTTAAAAGGATTTTTACGTACAAATAAACAATCTCTTTTCATTAGTGGAGAACACTAAAATCCGTCCAAAATCATTAATTTAAACTATTTATTGTCTAATGGAGTTATAAACAAGATTTTATTAGAATTTAATAATTTTCTTAATATTTTGTAATTATTTCATTTTTAGTAATATTTACAGAATCTAAAAATTGACAATTCCCTTGTTTGTTTATTTATTTATTTAGTAATTTAGTTAATTTTGATAGCTTCGATTTAAGAAACTGTACATTTATATGATGATACGTATGACCTATTGTCATACGTATAAAAAAATTTTCTTTTTACTTAAGACGAAATAAAAATTTACAATTTAAAATTAATTTATTCAGCACGAAATTCGAAGTGTATAAAGATTCAGTGTTAAAATATTGTTCAGCGTAAAATGTATCATTTTGCACTCACACTATTTTTATCTATAATCATAAGTGATAAAATAATGCTTAAAATAATTATTCGACCTCTTTTATAATAAAAAGTTTATTGTTACAAAACAAATTTTAAAAAAGCTCCAGGAAAAGCGAATTTAATTTAAAATATTTCCTTGCTTATAAATAATATCTTGGAAATATTTCATTCGAATGTTCTGTAATTATTTATTAGTGTTTACAAACAGCGGCACTTCTCGAGACAATAGTTGACCTTTGCGTTCGGTTCGTCGTACTTACGAGCGACGAACTTCACCCTTGCCAAGCCATATAATATTTTCACGCGATTACGAGAATAATTGCCTTTTTACCATTAACAAAGAACATCGCCCTTGACATTTTTGCAGTAAGTTTCCAAAGACGGATTATACGTATTCGCAAGCTTCGACATGTCGTTACGAAGTAGCACCAGGCGTCATGGCTATACCTAACATGTCGCGGCGCTCCTTGCATTCGGACAATAGCTTCTTTGGTAATCAAACTTTGAATAGCCAAAGCATCAGTCAGTCTTCGAAAGAGAGCTACAACGAGAACAGCAACATGGACGAGATTCATCGAGACTTATCAGTAAGTTTTTTACTTGGCGTGGTCGATAACACTTGTTAACATTTGTGCATTTGTTAACGATGTTTTTAAATCTCTTCCTGATTTTAGATACATGTTCCATGTAAGCTATTTAATTTTTATTGTTTTATTGTGGCTGCCATTGAATCAATTTAGATAATACTTTAGATATTGAATAATTGAATAAGAAATATTTTTGAGTCCTCTTAATAAAATGTAAAGGAAAGAAATCATTTATTGGCTTGCTTCCATCAACTGTTATTCTTATACTTGATACTTGATAAAAATGTATTCAAATGCACGCTATCGCATAACAAAACCAAAAGATTAAAAAATGTACACGACATTTATCTAAATGTATTTAAAAATTTTCATGCTTTTTTTTTTTTTTTTTTTTTTTTATAAGTTAACAGTAATTCTTAGCTTTAGTATCTTCGATAATAATATTTGTTAAAAGGGTGTGCAATGATTTATGATTTTTGAGTTTTGATTGTTTTTTAAAAAAGAAAACATTAATTTCTAAAATTAATGTAAAATTAAATAATGAACACAATCCTAGCATTTAATTATTAGGAAATGTTTAAAAAAGTATGCGTTTTTAATGTTGATAAAGTTATAGTTTCTTAATTATTATTTTCATGGATTTTTTCAAAAATTAAGGTATTCCATTTTTAATTTCCATTAGTAATTAATAGTAATTTGTTTTAAATTTTATCAAGCTTATAAAATTTTTTTTAACACTTACAAAGTGGTTTTCTGCTTTGAGCTGTACAATATTTGCACAATGATATTTTCTTTAATGATTAAAAGCGATTGAAATTGTCTAAAATTTATTTTTAAAAAATCAAATAAAGCATTTATGTTATCATATACTTGATATTTATACAGCTTGATAGTTGTACTTAATATATTAGAAATGCTTGGAAAACAAAGTACTTCGATAGCTTCATCAAAATTAATTATAATTAAAATGTATGTATCGTGCATCTACATCATTCATTGTTTCTCGTATGTTTATATCAAAGGATCAATTTAAATTCATCATAAATGTTAATATTTTTATATTTTTATTAATACACTTGAATAACATGAAATATTTATAGGACATGGTTCCACAACTTTTACCGCATATTAGAGGCTCAGAAACTGCAGGACAGTCAGTTATTTATAAAAGGACGCATGTTGAATACACTACTCGACGTGAGTTTATTTATGACTCTGCAAAGGATAACCAAATCAATGAAAGGTTGGTTAAAATTAATTTAAATAAGAAAAATATAATTAAAAAGTTATTGCCAGAACAATTAATTTTATTATCATATAATGTAATAATTTCAAATATATCTAATAAAAAACTTAACTCTTTCTTGAAAATTTGTAAACATAATATTATGACTGATCAACTATAACATAAAATTAATGTAAAACTGTTTATTAGATAAAAAACTATTATTTACATTAAAAAATTGTATTATTAAATATGAATGCTGAAATTAGAAATTAATACACTTCTTACCATCTTAAATATACTTGTGTCTTATTACTGTATTTCGTAGACAAAATGTATTTAAATTTTTTTTTTTTTTTTTAATAATTTTGCAGATATGAATCATGGGCGAATCCTCTGTTGAATTCTCACAAAGCTAATCGTTATAGATCTGCAGCTAATATGGACTCTGATACAGAACTTGATGAAGCAATAGTATCGAATCACAGATATCAAATAAAAAATTCTCAAAGGTTCAGTAAATTCACTAGTCTCATCTCAACATGTTTCTTTGCGATACTGCATTTCATTACTTTTGGTCAGTTTAAAAAGCGAGAGTTTTCTACTACTAGTCATTATTATCGCCGTTATGAAGGTATATAATACGGCAATAATATACAAAACAAAATTAATAGTATAAGTTATATAATATTATTTAAAACATACAGTTAATCGTTTTTGTAACTTTATTTTTGTTTACATATTACAATAGTAATATATTATAATATAATTAGAATAATAATATTAATTTAAAATACGTAATTTTTATTTCTTATTTTATATATGGTAATTTTGATAATTAATTTGACAAACGAATTCTACAATATTTTCACATTTTTATAAAATAATAGTTTATTTTTCAGAATAGTTATTTTATTATTTTCTTTGTCAAAAAATTAATCTTGATAATAATAATAAAAAAATCTTACAATAACGTTTATTTTCAGAGACAAAATGGAGTAAGCTTCAACGACAGATTGATACTGTCATGCAACATATGTATTTATTACTTGTCAAAGTTATACTTCTTGACTCATGGTTACTTAGTAAAGCTTCCAAAGTTCGTCAACAAGCCCAAGGGCGACGTACAAAAATACTTTGGCTTGTACTTCTTCCATTTCTTCTCACCATTGGTAAATAAGTAAAGTTAAACTAAATAAATAAAGTAACTCAGGCACAATCAATTTCATTACTTTGAAATAGACAATTTTCATTTGTCATTTATTTGAAACATAATGAGCACGAAAACAAAAGTAGTAAATTGTTAAAGGTGTTATTGATTATATAATAAATCTAAATCTGAGTCTGTTTTAAAGTAAATAAAAAATGATAAGCTTGAGATAAAAATCAAATCGAAGGACTCCATATTATCTATAACAGTGAAAATAATGTTAAAATTTAAAATAACTTTAAAATTTTTAATTTTAAAATGAGCTGAATTGTATATTCAGTATTATAATCTAATAAATGTTTCCAAGAGAAGAATAGAAGGAGTCAAACTTATGATCAATTATAAAAGAGCAAACTTTAAAAAAAATAAACTTTAATACAGTATTAAAACTTATGCCATTTATTTTACAAAAACAAGATAAATCATTAAACTATATTATAATTATAACATATATGTTAAAAGTAAATTTATTTTATCTTTGATAAAGTAATTTACAGATATTTTTTTACAATATATACATGTCTATTATTCTTTTGGACTTAGTTCGGATCTCGTTCTACTTTTGTTTCAGGTGCTTACGTTGCACATAAGTATACTTTTACTTGTCTAGATTATTTGCGAAACGTTCACAAAAGTGTAAGCGAAACGACCAGTGACATCAATTTTTCATTTATTAATTATGAATTATTTTACAAGTACTTGTCAACTTTAAAAAATGTATCTTTCGCAAATTTCCCTACTGTGAATGTGTCTTTGCCATCTCTGCCAAATTTGGGCTGGGATTAGTCCTTTTGTTGTCTGCATTTATTTTCTTAATTTTTATCAATTAACAATATAAAATACTTCACAATTTTTAAAAATGATACTAACATTACCTTATACTATTATACTACAACCCAATTTGTCAAAACTATTTTTATTTTTGTCATTTTGCCAAAGAAATAGATCCATTAAATTCGATTGCCTTATTAACGCATTCTGATGACATTTTGAGCTTGTTTAAGCCAAATCATAATTTACTTGTAAGTGAGGAAGACGGGAATGTTTTTACATTTAACAAAGTAGCATTTATTAAGAAATACATACTATTCTGTGCTTGAATATAATCTTTTGCTAAATAATGTTCTATTAACATTAAAAAAAGCAATGCTTTTGCTTGTACGTTTTGTTATATGCATGTTATAATAATTGAAAAGTTTTCTAATTTGAAAATTGTTTGCGAAACAAATCACTGTGACAAAATATATTTATGTAGCATGCTTAATACAAATATCAAATGGTTTATAAATAATTGTTTTCTTAGAAATTCATTATAACTTACAAAGAATATTATTCTTTAACGTTATTATTATGAATTTTTTCATATAAGCTTTATCGTTTTATTTACATTTAGTTGTTGCCTTATGATACTGATTACTAAACAAAATCAAAAGCATAAACTTTAAGCACGTGTTATTGATTTTTTGAAGATGTGATCGAATATATTGTATCATGAGACTTAAAGAAATTTTCCTTATAATAAAAAAATGCAATAGTAGAGCTTTAATATTAAAGTACTATTTCATAACAAATGTGATATATAATGCAGGGAAAATTAATGCTTATAAAGGAATGAAAAAGGGTATTGGGTTATCATATTACGTTTTATAATATAAAGGGTTAAAGTCTATTAATTAAAGGAAACAAATTATACATTTTTAAAATAATCGTTCTGTTTTAATACTATAAATGATGTTTTTTCAAGAAAATAAGAAATATGAATAAATCAAACGAAATTAAATTGTATACTGAATATGAATAAAATTACAAGCATTAATGGATATCTTTATTCATGAAAATCGAAAAATTATAATTGTGCAATATTTTGCTTCTAAGTACATTAAGTAATACTTTATTTATATTTTGACTCTAACATTTGCATGTATTTACTAATCCAAGAGAATGGTGCGATTTATTAACATTTTAATTCTTAACAAAATTTTTATTGTCTCCTTTGTACTATGTTCGTTATTATTATTAATATAATTATTGTAATGATAATTATAATAATTAGCGTTGTTATTATTATTATTATTGTTCTATTATTAAATATTGAAAGACAGTTCCAGCCAATTTTGAAAATAAAAATAGTTTAGAAGCACGTTCACACTCGTTTTATGTAGAAGGAAGGGAGGCTTTTGAAAAGAGATACAACGTTTCGCAGCAAATTATTGTGGACATGTTAAAAGGCTATAATATTAATGGGAGAAGGATAGAGGGGAGTGTGTTATAATTTTTTAAAGTGGCGGCTTATAATCGAGAGGAAGGCTTGAACTCTGATTGTTTCTTGCGCGCATGGACTCGAGGCATTTAGCAATCGAAGCTGTGCTGCTTATCCCGGACGCCGGGTGAGTTACAAACTTCGTCTATCCTTCTCTCTCAAATATTAAAAAATGAAAAAACAAAGCATAAATATGTAATTATAAATGGACCTTGGCTTTGAGAACTAACACAAATATATACAATGCGAAAATATCAAGTTAAACCCAATGTGATTATAAAATGATATCTTTATCTGTTTGTTTTTTCTTTTTTCTTCTTATTTTGAGTTAGGATTCTAATTACATAGTAATATAGTTTTATTTGTTTTTTAAATACTAAGAATCTGATCTATCAACAAGTTTCGATATTTGTAATCTAAAAATAAGCGTTAGATGTATGAAAAATTATTGTTACGTAAATGATTTTATCAGTGTTAATGTTTTTTTTTGTATTCAAAGTAATATTCCAATCTAGTTTATTAATTAGACATTATAATATTCAAGCTCTTGATGAAATTATTCAATGAATTTTGGCTTTAATATTTGCAAGAGTTCTTATTATTTTTCAAAATTTGTAAATGAGTCTATGAATATCGTTATTTTGAAAGTCTTTTATTTAAATAAAAAACGTTAAAATCATCTGAATCATAGTATAGGAATATATGTTTGTTTTTTAAGGAACAACTGCTATTTTACGTAAAACATGCATGCATATGTGATAATATATTTTACAATATCACGTTATCATAATATAATTGCTAAACTGATATATTTTCTTCGGTGTTCGATTAAATAAAATGTATATGTGTGTGTATATATATATATATATATATATTATCGATATATAGTTCTTCAAATCTTTTAAATGAATAGGTATCAACGAATGAATATTAATATTATATAATATCTACTTTTTAAATATATTTTAATTCACACGTAAACACAATAGCTTTAAGTTCAAGATATAAAAATTATGAATTTTTTAAAAAATATTTTGTTGTAGATTTTTATAAAATAATAAACGAATTAGTGTATATGGAATCGAAGTATGCCAATTCATTTTGCTACTTATAATATATAAGTAAAATAAAATAATTCTTTTATAATCAACATATAAATTAAATTAGTTTTCACATCGCTGATTTTGTTTTCTCTTCTATTATATATAGGGTGTTGGTTCCTGCCATATATTTTGTCTGCCATTCCATTATCCCCTAAACAGATGCTATCTCCAATCAAAGAAGAAACACCAATAGTACAAAGTTACTCTCAAAATTTGAAGTCAAACCAAGAACTAAGGAATATTGTAAATCTCTTGATTAGTCGTGTTCAACATTTAGAGACTGTAAAAGCAGAACAATCAGTAAGTAACAGTATAAAAGTATTTTCTGTCTATTTTATCATTTTCTGTTTTAAATTATGACTTTTTACAAATATTAATCAAGTTATTAAATGTTATCAATTTCGGTTTAAATATTGTACTGAAGCTATTTTATGGCCTTTTTTTATTTACAGGAACATTTGTTAAATGTTACATTGGCTTTAGAAGAACTCAAACGTAGCGATAGTAACATATGGAAACATTATGATGTACGTCATGAAAAATATTTATTTGAAAATAAATACTTTAGTTGGAAATTCAATCACATGATTTTATAGGAAAAACTGCTGAATTTGGAGCAAGTATTGGAGGATCAAAGTATAAAGAAGGAAAAATGTAAGATCGAGGAGTTTGATCATTTAAGAGTCGAGTTTCAAACATTAAAGCAGCTTTACATGCAGCTGAAATCTTGCTGCGACACATCGCGCGTAATCAGCGGCGAAAATTTTCAAAAGCAGGCAGACAAGATTATTACTGGATATTTTGGAAACTCTATTTCAAAGGAAGACGTTGTCAGGACATTTCAAACTATCAACCAGAAGCATCAGCATCAAGATATTCAAAAATCCAATAAAGTGGAAGTGTCTAATTCTGAAATGAGTCAACAGTCAAATGCTGACGTTAAAATACGTAACATTATTCTCGAAATGTTGAAGATCTATGATGCCGATAAGACTGGTCGAGTTGACTATGCTTTAGAATCTGCAGGTAAGACTTCATAGAAATAATAATAAACTCATTTTTTTTTAGTATTTTATTTTGTAACAATATAATTCATTTGCGTATACATGTGCGTTGATAAATCACATTATTTATAAAAGCCTAAAACAGTATATTATTCTATATTACTAAGATAAATGAAGTGATATAAAATGGCTTGAATTAAAGAATTAATTAAACTTTTTATTTTTATAAAGCAAAAATAATAATTAGAAGACTGATAATTATTTTATAGGAGGACACGTGATTAGTATTCGTTGCACCCAACAATACAATATAAAGACTAGAGTATTCACATTCTTTGGATTTCCGATACCTGACATCCATGACAGCAACGCTCCGCGTATTGTAATACAAGGCAATAAATTACAACCTGGCATGTGTTGGGCCTTCCAAGATTTCCCTGGTTATTTGCTGATTAAATTACGAAGTCAAATTTATGTGACGGGCTTTACAGTTGAGCATGCATCGAGATTTAATCTACCCAATGGAGAGATGAAGAGTGCACCAAGGAAATTTAATGTTTGGGTAAGAAGCACGAGTAATGTTGGTAGTACTGTTTTATAATTACTATCACTTGAAAATTTCGCTGGAAATTTGCTCGGTCATCAGTACCTTTTTTGTAACTATAAAATCTGAAAACATGTATATGTATCGTACAAGAATGTCTAACTTCTTAAGCACTGTTAGTTTTCAAAATATATTTATTTATAGATGTTTGTTAGTTTACATTTACAAAATGTTATAATAAGTTTACAAGAAGGTTAACACGATAAAGGTGCCGCAAACAATATTGTGATAAAATCCTTTGAAAGATTTTTAGTACTTGTTTTAATTATAAATGTTAATAAAATTGCAGGGATTAAGAGGAGAAAATGATTTGGAACCCGTAATGTTCGGAGAGTATGAATTCTTAAATTCAGATGAAAACTTACAATATTTTCCAGTTCAAGTAAGTTTAATTTTTATTTTTCATAACTTTCACAAAAGTTTTTAATATCTCATTTTTTCCAATAATAAAAATATTCGATAGAACTCTGAATATCTCTGTTTTTATCCAGTATAGTCGATTTTAAATTGTTGCTTGGGTAACTGTTGTATATAATATTAAAATCAACTGAACAATTTTTTGAGAGTTATATTTCAGTCGAAAAAGTTTTTATTCGCAACTTTTACAGAATACGTCAATCACATCACCGTATGAATACGTTGAACTGAGAATCCACAGCAATCATGGACAGCTTGAGTACACGTGTCTCTACAGATTTCGGATTCACGGGAATCTTGCGTGATAACCCGTATTTATAAACCAAAATCTTTCTATAATAGCAGCGGTTCTCCAACAAATTAAAATAAGTACGATCAATGTCATCGATATCGCATGTGCCTTTAAATGAAATGTTGGCGAACTGAAAAAACTTAAACGCATAATATTTTTTACGCACCAATACGAAAGCAGATCTAAGTAAGCAAACTAAAAGATCTGAGTTAATGTAAAAAGTTAAAAGTTGGAAGAGTATTTTTGTATAAATATCTCTTAGTAATTATTACAAAATGCTGAGACTTCTCAAAGTTACCGACGGTCAAATATAAAAGTTGAAAAGACATTAATGTTGCTCATTGGTTCTTCATTATCGATTTTAGATTTTTTATTATTATTTATGTAATTTAGAATAGTTGATAATGGATCGAGAATGTGCAATGTTAATGATATTTTTTTCGCTTTGAGCGATTCTTAAAGCCGACGCAAGACAGTACAAATTGTAAAGACACTTACTAGTTATTAGCCTCTAAGTCACGCTTTTTGTAAAAAGATTCGTCGTTGAGTGATATGTTTTAACTAAGTAAGTTTATTCATATTTATAATGAAATAGTTAAGAGACAGCTTGCGGTATTGAGCAACATGCGAAGCATCACAGTAACATTTAATTGCGGAACGTTTTTGAATTTGATACCCATTGAAAAAGTGATTATTCGTAATTCTGATACAATGTGAAGAAATTGTTTTACTTACTAATGTCACAAAGGTAATGTTGGTAAAGATCAACATCTTGATATTAATGAGTAAATTTATCAAATTTCTTCATTAGGTAGTAATAATAGATTTTCACTTTCTTTGGTATTTTGATAATAATTTAGTTCAATTTAAGATATATTTAATAATACTGACATTACGAGTTTTAATTATTTTTAATGAATATTCAGACTTTTTCAGAATAAATTGAAACTATAATTATATCAAAATACAAAGAAATAATTACTACATATCAGAGTTTCATAATATTACACTTTAATATAGTTATTCACCATATTTTTACAAATTTCATTCAATAATTTTTAAAGTAAAAACGTTCGTCAATTTCATAATTTATTTCATATTTTACATAACATTTATCATGTCAATGATTTATTTGCATAATACATCGATTTAATACCATTTTTTTAGTTAAAAGGATTGTTTCCGATTTGAGTCATGAGCATGCTTCCTACTTTGTATATCGCGAAGAATTTTCGTTGCTTTAAATTCTTCGGTTGACTGACATTTTTATAAATTCGACATTATCGAACAAAAGGAGTTTTTCTGGAACACAATTCACTTAACGAGAAAAAATTAGATTGAACAATTATTGTTGTGTAGATTGTGAAGATAAATGTGTTGTAGCATGTTGAAGTTCGACAGGTAAACAGAAAGCCTTCCTTTTTCTACCCGAGTGTCGTGTATCTGCACGCTTCCTATTGAGAATAGAACAAAAATTTACAAATAAAGAATAAAAAACCACTATATTATATAAATTATTCTTTAAAAAACCAATATCAATAAAATTCCATTCCAAAAGTTCACTATTATTTTTATTATATTTTTATTTTAATAAAATACAATCTATTTAAAGAAATTATAAATGTTGACTTTATAATATATATGGAGAAATTAATAATAAAATTTAAAATTTATACGGATAAATTTAGTATATTATCGATCGAGTTGAAAACATTCAATACTTAACAGGTTGTGTCGGTAATTAAAAAAGTTGTATGTATTTCGATCGTGCGAGTGTTTACTAATGCTTAATTAAAAACAAATATTTAACTTAAATAATTTAGAAATTTAAATCATTTGGCATTTTGCAAGAATTATTGACATTTATAAAAAAACAACTTGAAACAGTTGGGTTTTTTCTTTAGGAATTCGCGTATAAAAAAAAAGAACGAAACTGATCATAACCTAATGCCATCATGCGTCTATACCGCCTTTTCGTTCGAGTTTATAAAACATTTATATATTTACCCTGTTTTTAAGATTATGGGCACATTCGATTAGAATATTGAAGATTCTTTCATTTCATTGATGAATTTACTAGAAATTCAATGAATAAAAGTAGTGATTCCAAATTATTCACTTATTTCAGATAACAGCAGTTTTGGTAAGTTATTTATACATTATTATTTATATTGTTTACTAGTAATTTAATATAATAAAAAGAGTAAAAATGAAAGAATGATTTTAAAAATTAGCTTATCATTAAGAACTCATTATTCGTTACAGTATGAATAATTGATAAATCGAGTTGAATTATTTTTAACAAAAATTTTCTTACGTATTAAATAATTTTTAAGCAATATTTATCAAAATTATTATGTGCCAATATAAACATTTTTATAAATTCTTAAGTATTAAATATCTTTAATAAGACATTAAATAAACGTATTTATGATATTATAAGAATATCTTAAAGTATACATTAAAATTTTTCTCTTATATTTCATTTGCACATTATTATTTAATACTAAAATTTTTAAATATTAGTTAACTTGAAACATGGGGACCAGAGCAGTCGCTGTAAGTTCATCCACAGGTGCAGTAGTTGTACCAGGTGAAACGAATCTTGCAGGAGTCCTAAGACTCTTAGAAGACTTAGCAAGACTTTCAGAAGACAAAGATTCGGCCGACATAGTTTTTTTACTTGGTAGAGAAGAAACTCCAATCTATGCACACTGGATAATCATGCAAGCCAGATGTAAAAACTTTACATCTGGAAAACGAATTGGCAGTGCTGGAAATCCATCTCCTATTAGAATGCCTCATGCTCATCCAGAAACCTTTCGTCAATTTATCCACTACATATACACTGGCAAAATAATGCTACAAGACAGTGGCATATTTGAAATGCTTGGTCTTGCACAAGAGTTAGGAGTCGAAGAATTGTGGCGAAGTTGCGAGGAACATGTATCTGTAACATTGAGTCCAAGCAATGCTTGTGCACTTTTAAGCGCTGCGCTTGATGCACAAGAACGAGTTTTGGGTGGTAAAGGGGTGTGTTCGTCTTTTATAGAGCGATGTTTTGCTTATATAGGAGAAAACGCCGTGGACACAGTAAAAACTAATGCATTCTTCAATTTGCCCAAGGATGCTGTAATAAAGCTTATATCTTCAGATTATTTAGGTTTAGAAGAAGAAGATGTGTGGAGGGCTGTCTTGAATTGGGCAAAGTATCAGGCAGGCGTGACTCAACCTACGCAACATTGGACGGAAGAGGAAAGAGCCAGAGTTTGTCAACATTTATCCGGAGTCATAAACCATGTACGGCTTCTTCTGATAGACAGTCAAGTTTTTGCAGAAGAAGTAGAACCCACAGGAGCTGTTCCTATTGAATTATCTCTGGAGAGGTACAGGTAAGCACGAATCACTTAATTACAAAATGCAAATATTTTTCTAAAAGAACTTTACGATTACAGCTACTAATGGTTTTAGAAACATGTTGCTTGTACAAATAATTGTGATAATAATAGTAATAATAATAAGTGCGAGTATCAAGGTGCAAATAAACAAAGTAGCAAATTTTTGTGAATCTTAAAAAAACTTTGTCGGCAAAATTCAATTAAAAATTCTCAAATTTAATGAAAATCGAAAAATCAGAGATTAACGTTTTTCCTTGCTTTAAATGCAATACTTGTTTACTATTGATTTTTTATTATACGACTATCGAAAGGGAGCAGACAACTACTTTTTGATTCTAAATATGCGTTTAGCTGGATATTCGATATTATACATGATTGGGAATATTAAGTATATATCTATCCCTTGTCATAGTATTTCATAACGTGGAAAAGTGTAAGGGGTATAAGTTTATAATCGATAAAAACTAGACTCATCAAATAGATTTTATTATAAAAAGCACGTTGTAGTTCAAGTACATTAATTAGACTATGGGTCTCCATGAAATACGCGAAATCTATTATTTCACTTTTGAGCAAATAATCGTGAAATCAAAAAAACTAGGTACGCAGCCCTCCCTAACAAACACACGGACATATGCTCGGACAAGCGGCTGCAGCCTCGTATCGGGCCTTTCCTCTTTCCAGGCTCTCAAATCCTCTCGAAAGACAAAATGGGTTTCCAACGGCTGCTCAACCAATGGTACGGAGTACCCAAGCAGTCTTGGCGTCTCATCTACCGAGCATCGAGCCACGGTTACGCAGCTTCTGCCTTCCATCGACATTGCGATGGAGCTGCTCCCACTTACGTCATTGTACTAGGTAAACCCATCGCTATCATAATATTTAATGGCTCTCATTTAATGGAACGTTGCTCGGCTCTATTCTCGAGTAGACCATGGCTACAAGTAGTTTAATCCGAGGGGCTATTGAAGTCTTTCATTAAAGTGAAGGTATTCTTCTTAGCACTCGTGACGTTCCTTAGATTGAAACATGTGATTCTCCATTGAAGTTGGAGCTATTTCGAATATTACATTTGATTTTACGGTTAATAATTTTCTTTGGAAAGTTTATATGGTAGAACATTGAGACCTTGAGACTTTTAAATTATTTTACTTTCCAAGACTTATTTATGTCTTATACAGATCTAAGAACGTATGCGTTAAGTTTTAGAGTAGAGTCGGTTAAAGCTTAGACAATAATTTGTATTACGTAAAGACGAATGAAATCTTGAAAATAGTTACAACTGTATTACTTATCTTTAACGAATACCTAATAACAGCTTATGAAGATTTCTTAAAAATACATCTAAAATAAAGTGATATCGCAGAAAAAGCTTTTCCTTTATATTCGAAACGGTCAATATTAAAGGGAAAGAAAATAGTAAGAAAATGTGACATCGAGTATAACAGTTATGCAGTTATGGACTGGAAATCATTTAAAAAAGGGTTAAGCACTTGTATTTAAATTTTTTAAATATCTTACATTAATGCTCTCGGCTAAAATAAGAAAAATTAATATTTTAATTCGCGAATTCAGTGAATTATTTGCCGACTTCGCTTTATTACTAAAATGGACATACTCGTTATATTTTTCGGATAAAAATATTTATTAATGTACAACTTACGTTCTATTTATAATATTTTCTAACGTATTAAGAACATCCTTTAGTTTCTAATATTTTTCATTAGAAAAAAACTTAAATCTCTTAAATTTTACAAAGCCCTGCTTACATTTTTATCGAGTATACCTTCCGTGCTGTATTGCTGAATTTTATTACAACCTAAAACAGATGTTATTGTGGTTTAAATATTAATTTTCTATATTTTGAAATAATTCGCAGTGGGATAAGAACGCAATCGTGCAATACTTTTTAGTCGTGTATGCGTATCGCCAATCTAATTTTACACTATCTTATGAAAAACGTGTTACGAAAAATTCAAACTGAAAACTTATTTTTAATTTCTTTCATATTTACGTCTGTGTTATTCAAAAAGTGCCAAAAAATTGCAGGTGTACGGTTTAAAATAATTAGTACACTTCTACGTATTTTGAAGGAAAAAACATACGCACACGCGTATGTATACATTAACAAGCCAAGTATAATGTATAATCAAAAGTATAGGTTACTTATAAAATTTAATGAATTAAGGAGAACAACGTTTGATTGTCGTGTTGAATTAGGGACGAGAGGTGAAATTTGCGGAGGTTTCAGCGACATACCCTGGGGTAAGACAAGTGCCAAAGGCCATCAGTACATTCCGTCCGAGAAGGCGTTTCTCTACACTTTGATAAACAATCAAGACATGCCCCCAACGAAGTACGACGTCGTGAAGAAGCCGTTCGCAATCTGCCACCATCCGGATATTGGTCCGATTTTTGGAGCTGGTGCGGACTTGCTGATATCGAGCAATTGTAACACCAACATGGATAGCTACAGCAATTTACCGCACAGTTACGACGGCGAATACGCGTCGAATTCAATACTCATGGGGGAGTATTATTTTTCGGTTGTCAATTACGAGGTGTTCACGTTGAGTAATTCGGGAACCAAGGCAAATCATTGACGTTTGTTGCGCATCGGTTGAGTGAAGAGTTGTTTACATTGTAAAGCCTTCAAAGATTATTGTAGAACACACCTAAAGTGCA
This sequence comes from Wiebesia pumilae, assembly GCA_018907045.1. NCBI lineage: Eukaryota > Metazoa > Arthropoda > Insecta > Hymenoptera > Agaonidae > Wiebesia > Wiebesia pumilae. The sequence continues at coordinate 2,387,631 of JACCHZ010000121.1, forward strand.
TTATTGACTTATTACTGGCTGTATGAACTGCAATTTCGATCCCCTGATCTTAACCCTTTGTGGTATCGTCATTATTATGCACTAATTTTCTTCAATAACGATTAACTAGTTGCAACAAGGTCCCTTTGTACAAATTTCATTAGGGCGTTAAAACGTACAGAAATTATTTGGAAACGCAAGTTCAGATAAGCAAGTAAATATTTCGTTTTTTAAATAACTGAAAAAGTTAAGCAATATTTAGTTAAGATATTTTAGGAGATTGCGAAATATGTTTATTTCTAAAGGTGTAAGTTTAATATTTTTTACATGTGATAGCAATTTTTTGAAGAAGTATAGGGTAACGAGCTTTTCATTTATTTTTATGTCATACAAATATAACCGTCAAATATAACCGGATTTGTAGTAATTGTCATGTTATTTGTTTATTTTTTAAAAAAATGTAACTGAAGTATAAGACTTTCCACAGGTACATAAAATAACTCTCATTTTGTTTTTACAAACTTTTACATGAAAATTTTGTCAATTTCATATTTTACTATCGATTGATCGGAATATACTTTGGAGATTAAATTACATTATATAAGATAATACTATAATAGTCTACATTGTAAAATAACGTACGTTTTATAGTACACGTTGAACATATACAAAAAAAATTTGTAATTACGTGAAAGCTATAATGTTAAGGCATTTTACTTATTCGTAAGTCCATCGAATTTTGTTGACGAAAAAAAATAATTTTAAAAGGATAAAGGAGTTGGAGGTCACATAAGCAGTATTATTGTGTAAGGTCTATTATGTATATTTATATTACATTATATATTTTATATACGGATGAAAATATATCCGATTTACTTATAAAATTAATTTTTATGATATAAGAAATAAAATCGATTTATCACTTTTTTTAAAAAAAAGGTTGTGTTATTATTTAGAAGGCTTTAGCAGTATTTAATATTTTTTGTAACTATTGAGTTATATTTAATGTTTAATATACTTGTTACGTATTTAATGAATTTCAGGTATTGATAGAACTTATGTTTTTTTAATTTGTACAACAGTATTTTTGCCGTTTTTTTTTTTTTATTTCTATTTTTCTTCTTAATTCTAATACTGCATTCAACTTTTTTGCTCTCTAGATTTTAAAATTGATAATACGTAATCGTAGCCCTTCAATTGAATTTGATTCCATGAGGTAAGGTAATAATTAAAAAAAACTTTTATTCTGTTATTTACCTGTTTTCACACTATTCATTGCAAATCTTAGCTCAATACTTAATTGCAATGATTAATAATACTATAAGAAAACATTGAGAAAAAAGTATCTGCGTTTTTATTTGCAAATATAAATAATTGTTTATTTTCAGTAAATCACAATTTGATGTCATGAAACAAAAGCATTATTTAATTCGTACAATATGTTTTCTCTGGCATAAAAATATTTACAAAAAATTATATATTTAATACTAGTTTAAATATCCTGTTCAATAATATAATGAAAAATCAACTTATATAAATATTAGAAATCAGGAAAATAGGATGGGTTACATAATTAAAATGATCGAATCCATGATTAAGAGAACATGTAGTACTTTTATTTATCCTCAATACTGTTAAATTTAATGAAATCGAAAGTTCTTTTCTCACAAGATATTACATCCTTGATGATTATAGTTTACAGCTATTAAATACGTTAAATTTATATTGATAAATTTATTTAAATAAATATTCTGAGCAGTAATAAATTGTTTGTTTAATGTACAGGTACAAGACGTTACAAATTGAATATTAGAGTTTTTAAATATGAATATTTTTGTAATTTATAAATTTGAGAAAATTTTGAATTTGAATTTGAATTAACATTGTTCGAATATTTATTTTAATATTTAAGATATCTTTTATATTACTTCAATTAATGAAAACACAGTTTTTAAAAAGGTCTCGATTTGAAATTTATCATTACTTATTAAGCAATATATCTGTGTATTTTCATATATATATATTATTTTATATTAATCCGTATTAATGTTTTGAATGAAAAAAATTTATTTTTAATCTTGAATGTTACGTAATATACAAAGTAAATTGACTGAAAATATTGTATATTTTACTAGTATTAAATAAAAATGTTAATAATAATAATATTCAAATCCAAATTTTAATTTTAATTATTAACTATAACACTGAGTTTTGTTTCTACAAACGATCAATATTTTTTATTCAATTTTCAAAAATTTTAAAAAAATTTGCTATAATTTCAACATAAAATTCGAGAATCAGGAATTTGTAATTTAATTAGTTTAGATTACGAATATATTGCTTAATAAATTAATGTTGTTGATAAAATATTGCTTATTCAATATGAATAGATGGTTACATTATATTTAGCTTACAAACACTCTACTAAACATACAGAATACTTAAATTCGAAAAGTTTGTTTATTAAATTTAAATAATTTTTAAGGTAAAAACTGGCATGTAATATATTTAATTTAAAAATTTTTGCCTTTTTAAATCATGAATTAAGCAACATGAAATAAAAATGTAATTTTATTGGTATCATGACTGCAATGATGTGAATTTCATTTATTAAAAAACCTTTTTCTTTTACATATATTTCAAAATTAAAAACTGTTACTTTAAAAGTATAAGATCACAGTAATTATATTAATGAATGTAAAGGGTTAACATTATTTCAAAAGAATAAAAACCTTTTAAATTAGAAGATAAACATCTCAGATTTATATTAAAAAACTGAAAATCATTTTAATTATATCGATAATGAATAAAAGTCTTAATTATGTTATCATGTTTTAAGTACATTAACAAACTGTAAGTTAAATGAAGAAACATTTCAGATGTAAGTTCTGGATTTCAGAAAGATAAATACAAGGCGTTAATGTAGTGTTAGAACTAGAACTTAATATGGATCATATTAGACTTAGTTCATTTGTGTATAATAAGTACCCTGGTTTGTTTGACGTGTCTAGGAGCTTTCATTCGGTAAAACAATTTAGCATTTCTACATTGTAGACGTGTATAAATTATTATTAATAATCTTTCTCTTTACAATTTACAAGCATCCAAACTGTTGTGCTCGTAAATGATTAAATAATGAAAAGGAAAAACTCGAAAATAAATTGCCTGCAAAATTAAAAATAAAAATTTTCAAAGGGTTAGTTACCGATGACTAATATTCTTTTAGTTACTCAAAATAAAGTTATAGTAAGAAACAGCTGTAGTTGAGTTTATAATTTTATTTAAATCAGATCATCCTCCAAAACCTTGTAATTAATTAACTTTAAACTTAAAGGCAAATATTTTTATACAATTACTAATTAAACTCTAATGGTTGACTTGAAAGGGTTCTATTTCTGTTTATTCTAAAAGCATTTTCGAAGAGTAAATAAATAAGGGTATTTGTAAAACCAATACAAACTAATGAAATATTTATAAAGTCTTCATTTTACGACAAGTTTATGAGCAATACAAATGAATGAGAAAAAATTATATATGAGGTGAAATACAGTTTACAAGATTTACTAAATATAAAAAAGAATCAGCTATTTATGTGATAAATGATAATGAAATATAACAGAAAACCATTACATATGATTAAAATATAGTTTACAGCATATATTAGGTTTCACGATATTTAATCATCTGATATTTTTTATAAAGTAATACAGTTGAACAACTGGTGTATAATACTTTATTATATTAAAATATATTTTTACAATGTTTAAGAAAATAATGCTGATTTAAACAAAAACCTAAATGAAGAGGTTAAAATATAACTAGTGCAATATTTTTATAATGAAAACCATAATTAAGCTGAATTTTATATCTTATTTTAACTAAATTATAAACAGTGGTAAAATTAAATGATTACAGATGCAATTAATCATTTTTTTTTAATTACAACTATTATTGTTTAAAAATTCGTCTACGTAATTCACTGATGTAAAAAAAAATGCATACAAACTTTTCCAATTCTTTATCACACATTAGTTTCATATTATAGAGATAGAAATGATTATTTTACCATAAGAGTTTATATGTCATTTATAGGCTTGTAATCTTTATATAAGCTAATTCGAATTCATGACACGGGAATTGATAATAGAAATAATAATAATGGTTTTAATAATTATTATGCCGTGGAATTATAAAGTAAATTCATGTTTTGTAAAAGCTTAGGCAAAATAAATTTGCAGTCATTCTAAATAAAATTATATAAAAGTAACGTTCAAGATAATCTTGAGAAATATTTTATTTTGTATGTGCTATCTTTCAAGAATTTTCATTTTTTTAAAAGTAGTTTTTCCCGAATATTATGCAATCGATCTTAAATAATTATTAAGCCATGCTCGCTGTTCAGCGTTGAGAAAATGGATGCATTTCTATTTTACCAACTTGAATTTAAACTTAATATCAGTTATTTATGCGAGTTATCACACAAGACTTTCATGAAGTATTTATAAATAATGTAAATCTGCTCTGTCGTTAACAAGAGACGGAAACAATTAACCAAAGTCCTGACCGTTTGAAAACTGACCTGGTGTTTTACCAATACAAAGCAAAAAAAGTGTGCTAACAAAAATGGGGTAGAGTGAATCGCGAGAAGCTCCGCTTTACATGGACGTCGGTGACCAGAAATTCATCTCCCTGTACTCCGAAGGTTTCGCCTGTAATAGATTGATTTGTATCGAGCCTTGGGTTATTTGCTTGGCACTCTCTGATTTTTCGTCCTTGCCAAAGTAAGTCAAATTCTGCGACGATATGGACTTTTTGCGGTTGAGTGCGCGTTGCGGTATCTGCTCCATTTGCTCATCCTCCTCCGCGATCTTCGGGGTTATGAGTTCGCGCGACTGCCCAAGGATGCTGCTCAACAACCAGCTGTTCCTGCCACGTTCACTGTTTTCCGGCACGAAAGCCCCCGTCAAGAAGCGATTGCCGTAAGCGCGCCGACGTGATTTCGGCGAACTGTCAGGTGTACCATTCGGTGATGCTATGGGCGTCACGGGCAGCGACTTGCTTCCCTTTCTCTGATGTTGCTATTGGGCATAATCGTGAAAATGTTAATTACGTATCGTTGGATTAATTTTGACGAGGTTTCGCAAAATTTGGTCATCGATATAAAATGCAATTAGAACGTCCAATTTCTAGATTCGACTTGCACCATCGTAGTGTCATTATCAGTGGTCTTTCAACTTTACCAAGGTTTATTGAATTTTGAAAAGTTTTCGATTTCTTTGTCAGTCGTATGTCATGTAAACGTCCGATAACTGACTTTAAGATGAACACAACACATTTTCCCCGACTTTCAATATTTTTCAGTGATAAAATTACTTTATGACATTATGCGATAAGATTGTGCAATTGCATTGCGTGATTTCGTAAAAGAAATTCTTGAATTTTAAAAATCTAATATAGAGGGTGCATTCAATTATTCAATAAACGTCGTGTGAAAAAATTACAAATAAAATCATTTGTAATTTTACTTAAGTGCATTAACTCCTTATATGTACTGATAGAATAAAGAAAATAATTTAAGATGACATATGATAAGTTATTCAGAAAAGAGCATAATCCTGAATCTGTTATTACTTCAGAAGTTGACTCGGCGACCTGATGTTTGGTACCGGTGGCGGCGGATGAAGTGTCTGAAGAGTTGGATTTGCCGAACTTAGACGACATTATTTGATTGGCTACGTGTACGATGGAGCGACTGCTCTCAGTAATTTTATCATTGCGAAATTCATCATCAGTGTGTTGTTTGGACTTCAACGTATTGGCAACTATGATCTTGGGCCCGTTTCCTAAAACGTAAACAGTTATAGAGCTCATCATTTTAACTTTTTCTACTTTTAGAAATAGGATCATTTTCATTTTACGAAGATACCCCAAATACTCGGTGTACATACGCAACTTACGCGTTAATCATGGATATTAATTTTATCATGACTTCAAATATGTGTTCTAAATTCGGTTGAGAATGTAATATTTCAGCTTCTGCTGCATATTGCGTGAAAGTTATCGATAATCGGCCGTCAAATGCTCTATTACTATTTAACACTCGATATTAATTTTGGTTGAAACGGTTTTATGTAACTCACATAACTATAATTAATGAGATTTTGAGAAATTTTGATAATTCGTTTAACATTTTATAATCAAATCCGCAACTTTGATTTTACCGCATAAACCTTGAATACCGAAGGATCAATTTTGTTTATCAAATTATTTATCATGCTAATTTACGATCTTATCACTTGAAACTTATATTTAATGTTTTATTGAGACTCATTATGTATATTTTGAATTTAGGCATTTGCATATTTAATATTACTTCACCGACGAAAGTGAGAATTTAATTTAATACTTTAATTCATTAGGCCATTTTTTAAGTAATGTTAAGTTAAAAAGTCAATAAATTATATCTATGTATTTGAGTACTGTATGAGTATGAGAAATGCCTTTATTAGGACTGTGTACTGAGTTGTCTACTGACCGAAAAGTTCTTTCATCAAATTTATTCGCACAATTTGGCGTTAACTGCATTTTAACTATTAGTAACTTAATTGTCGTGCACAAATTCGTATAAAATTATTGTCGTATAATTTATTATCTTAATAAGCGTCGTTTCTTACACGTGAACAGCGATACGGAAGTTCGATTGGTAATTGTTAGGGCGTTAATGAGGCGTTAAAAAATGAAACGAGGCACACCTTCATGTGTTGCGAGGGGTGTAAATTGCGAAGATAGTTGGTGTTTATTTAGGTCAATGAATCGGGCGTTTTTGTAGTTTGCAGCGTTGTTCTGGTCGGATAGTAGTTTAGTAGATGTTGATTCGTCTAATTCTATTTTATTACCGAAAAGTTTATTTATGGATTTGAAACGTTCGCTGTTGTTGCTCGTGGAAGAAGTTGTCGTATCTTCCTGTTTTGGATAACGAATGTAAAAGAAGTTGTCGTCGGCTGGAGGACTAAATGTACTGTCGGTATAGTCGAACCTACAACAAACGAAAGCATGACTTAAAGCTTTGTCTTCTGAAAGACTGTTATCAAAGTTGTTTTTTTTTTTTTTTTTTTTTTTTTTTTTTTTATTAAAGCATTATCACATAAGCACGAAAAATATCTCTCAAGGCTTACGCATTTTAATGCTGAGAAATTACGAAGAAATATTTTTTATGTAACTGTAACACATGAGCAAACAGGAATGTTTAATAAAAATTTTCTTAATTTATTAACAACAACGTTGAAAATTTGTAAAATCCAAAACGTTCGAAAGCTGAATCATCAAACAAGTAGCACATGTTTGTGGATTATGGGTTTCAATGGGATTTTAAAGGCTAATTTATAATATTTCATTTATAAGGTTGACTTTATGTTCACAACTCAGTCATAGGCAAATTTTGAATATTGTATTAGACCAACGTGAAAAATTGGAAAATTTGTAAATTCATGTGCTGGCAATAATAAGCTTCGTTTTTATATCATACGTGCACAATATAAAAAAGTGAAACAATTTGCTTTTGGATTAACAATTATTTTTCAATATTTTATATTTCCAGTCGACATTTGCTCATTTTAATTCAAGGCCAATTTCCTACTTTTATTTATCAATTGCATTTTTTTACCCAATAATTATGAAAATTATAAGAATCCGAAAAAAAACTCCGAGTTTCATTTAAATCAATGCAGTGCATAATTAATAATATTCTTTTAAATAAAAACTTTAAATAAAAGCGAAAAAAGAAATTGAAAATAGTTCGAAATTATAACTTTCTTGATTATTTATTTTATCTATAATTTTGACATTACTATGTTTATATAAAGTAGAACAAATTTCGCACATCGTTTGATTTCATTTAAAAAATAGAAATCAAATGCCGAGACCGCTTATCATAAATTTCTGTTAAAATATTTAGAATTTTAATTAGAGATTAATGTAAAAATTAAAGTACACAAGCAGGTGCTTGAAATTTTTCTATTTTTCAATAAGAACACGAGGTGTTGCTTATTATTTTTTCCATATTAGCCATTAAATATTAACTTACTTAATACCGTCGTCAGTTTTCAAACTGTACGATTCATTGGAATTAAAGTTTATCAATTTTATTTTGAAATGTAGTAAAGCAATAAAACCTCACACCTTACGGAAAAAAATATTTTACATAGCTTCAAATAGTTGTTTAAATACTTTTTCTATGCATTTCAATTCGATTATTCAAATCAGCCAATAAGACCAATGAGCGTACATAAATTATAGACAAGTTATTTGAAAGATATTGAACGCGGTATATTATTTTAAAGATCATCGCCCATAATTTATCAAACCTAAAATGACTATTATTATTTATTTGAAAATTTAAATCTTCTGATAATTTTTTTAATTTAGACTTATATTTTAAGGTCTGACTATAGTCCACGGTTAAATGTGAAAATTAGTTCCCACAACTCTTTAGATGCCTTTATTGGTTATACTATTGGTATAGCTACTATTTTCTCTGTACATATTTAAAAATAACAGAGGAGAAAATGTGCGTGAAGTGAGCAGACAAAAATCGATTATGTACTTACTTACAAATGTTGTCAACTGTAATAACGTATTTTTCAACTTTTTAATCTTTTGAAGTCGGAAGTATGCATTCGGTGTAATAACTGAATTATCTTAAATACTAATTTTAATCTGTTGCTTAAAACAGATTTCTTTCGTGGTATGAATAAGAAAAAATCATGCACATGCGTATACACTTTAACAATGTTAACTGTAAATATTAATTAAGTAACTTACACTGATTATAATTTTATTATAATTTAAGATTTGCAACATTGTAAAATACGTGTAAAGTAATATTTTAAGTACGTCTTGATATCTAAAGTAGCAAACTAAACGAATTTGAAATTAAGACTTCTTTACCGATGGTTATTTTGAAAAGTTGCATATTCTTTCATAAAGTCAAGCTTTTATTCAATTCATCCTGAATAAACACTTAGCCTTATTAACTAGTTTCAACGTACATCAACAAATAAATAATTAATCAGCAAAGTTAAAATGCGCCAGTTAAAATTAAATATTCTAACAAATGTTTATTCTAGGTACACGTAAGTAGCTTTTTTTAACTGTAGCTTTAATAATAAATATTCTAACCTCGTAAATGTTGTAATTCACATGTTCAGCATATGTTTCCTGCACATATGTTCGCCTTTTCTGTTAAATATATTAAATACCATCGGAAAGTATACAAAACAATCTTTTGGATGATGAAAAAAGTCCTTAAATTATTTCGATAGAGCTTCGAAAGTATGATGATAAATGCAAGCTCAAAAATAAAAATTGATATAAGCGATGGAAAAAATGATCTTGTAACATTAAAGAAATTATAGATTTTTTAAAACAATTTTTTGATTCTCTTTAGATACATTTTAAAAAGGAAAACACTTTTGTCTCAAATGCAATATAGTATACATCTACAAGATTCTAGTTATCACACACACACACACACACACACACACACACACACACACACACACACACACACACTAAGAATTAGTATAAAAGCAATAATTCTATAGCTTTGTAATAATAATAACATACGCGAACGGATTAAGATAGCTAAAAAATCATTACATCATGAAAAACTATCCGTTAGTATACTAGTTATACTACGAAGGAAGAAAATGCAAAATATCTAAGCATATTATTGATCTTATTACTCTTCCAATAGCCATTACTATCGCGATTTTTTAATACGTATTGTAATGTGAGCGAATGTACGAAGTGACTTCGAGCGCATTATACAATGAAATGATGAGGTGTTCTATGAATTAGTTTATCGTATTAAATTAGTAAAGTATGTTGAACAAAATTATTGCATGTAAAATAAATTAAAATAACAACATGAAATATCGACTTCATTACCAACTATTCTTAAATATATTAATTTCTTTTGAGTTCTTAACTGTTACGGAAAAGTTTATCATTTTTTCTTTAACGAGAACCTCGACTATCAAAAAGTTATTATTCTACGTAATCCGTAACAACTCGCACAGAATTCCATTCCGATTGTGGTATAGTAATTAATGCGGTGGAATGCAAAGGCTTGCACCCAGAAATCGTGATTAAGCTTCAACTTCCCAAGGCAAGTAGGATTTAGACAAACAAATAGTGAAGCAATCAAAATGTAAGAGACTCGGTGAAGTTTTTAGACCACTCGATAAACTTCCTATTACAAAAGAACGAACGTTAATTAAATTTTTACACCAATTAAAAAGAAGATGCTCGTTTTTCTATCGCATTTACTGGTGGTAGTAGTCGTTGCATAAAGTCAGAGTGTGAGTCGCGAGTTGAATAAGAGAAAATCGAAGAACATAAAAGTATCACGATATATACTATATATCACACACAACAACCTTCCGTGAAATTAACGAACACCAAATGCAGTTAATAAATAATCGAAGTGTGAGCACTTTATTATCCCGATTCTCGTCCTTGTACTCGTGGTATTTCAGTATCTCCATTAACACGGATTAGCGTTTGAAAGACAATAAAAGATGCAAATATCACGCATGTAAGAATATTAATTGTGCAATTGTAAAGATTCAGCTGTAGATCGATTTTATTCGAATGCAAAAATTTTCACTGCGAATTTGTAATCACTTTAATGAAATCTCTAGATTTATTTTTAGAAAAAAAAAGAAAAGAAAAGAAAAATTATTGGATAACCTATTTTGAATTTTAAAGCTTTTAAGATATTAAATTCGTAATCTACCATCGAAAAGATCCGGAGGTTCAAGGTTCTTAAAAGAATAACAAAATTAAGGAGTCAGAAATATTTGCATTAAAAAGTGCAGAAAAAATGCTTACACTTCAATTACAGATGCTCATGCAAATTCAAATGTCACATAATAATTGCCGATTGTTTAAAATTAATTTTTTCACCGTAGAATATGCGACAAACGAATAAGGCGATAGCGTCATCCAAAATTAAAATAATTCTATGGGCGTATGCTACAAGGGTTAATTAATTTCCATACCGTCGAGTTAAATAAATATTATTTCTTTAAAAACTGCAAAAAAAAAAAAAAAAAAAAAAAAAAAAAAAAAAAAAAAAAAAAGAGTTGAGTATATATAATTAGTTTCTTTACATTAAAATAGATTCGACTGCTCGTTACAGACGCGCAATAGATATTGGTATTATAAAATCTGATATATAAAACCTTCGCGTGTAAAAATAGTTTTTAACTCATCTTAAAATTTATACGTTTCTTTAGCGCTAGACATTTCAACGTTTATGAACGATTATTAATAATTAATTCGATAGATGCACTTAATTTATTAGTTGATGTCTAAAAGAATTCTTCAAATGCATCGACGTACAATTTGCCTTTATCGTCTTGTTAAGTTATCATTAGAATTGTGCCAAATATTTTCTTAGTTGCTGCAAACCTCAATTTATCGTGAGAATCAGTTTACCACAAGGGCAATAAAATATTGAGAAATGCACGTGTCACGTGTATTACAAATCAAACAATCGAAGGACACTTGAAGTAGTTCTCAAACCTCTACATAGATATTTGCACACAAATTAAATGCATCCCATCCAAATTTTGTCGCAGAGACAACAGCGACCAATAATTATCACGTGGAAACAAAGGATTTGCTATATTAAACAAATAACGGATTTTATTGCGAAAAGAGCTCGTTGCACAAATAGTCTGCTAATTCAGTCATCCACGAGGCATTTTTAATTAGTTAACACAAACGTAAACCTCGCTGACTTTGCCAAAGTGGGGGGGGGGGAAAAAAAACCAACAACAAAAAAAGATAAAAAAGAAAAACATAAAACAATACCAAAAAACACGAATAGATCAAGAAGAAGAATTCTTTTTAGCACAGACTTTTCCGCCCTTGCACTCTTCATTTAACAACCTCGTAATGCTACTAAATTAGGCCTCTAAGTCAAAGATAAATCAGGAAGGAAATCGGTAATAATTTAATAATTGACCAGCCAATGAACTGCGCGATAGCAGCGCGCCTCTTTCGCATTGCACGATAATTGTTCGACAGAGAAGACACCGAGCAGGAAGAGGAAAGAAAAACAAAGGCACACGTGCGAGTGTCTCGCACCAGGAGGAGGTATTTAATCGCAGTTTGGAAGACGCGGCCACGCGCGCGTTCACCTAAAAATAAAAGGAATCGCGATCTCGTGAGCCGTCGAAATGAAAAAACCACGTTTCGTCGCTCCTCTTTCGTTAAGAGTCAAACGTATGCGCCTTTTTCATCGACGCCGTTCGCATTTTGCTTTAACAATCGACCCGATCGCCGGAATTCACTAGATTTAAATTGATTAACACGCGTTATTCCGCTTACCATAAGCAGCTCTTATTCTGCACTTACAAAAATTATACTAACGCCAAAAGTTCACCGCGATAAATTAATACTCACTTTATTCTCAAGAGCAAGCATTGGGTCCATAAATGATTTTACTCCATTTAATTTTCAATTTAAAGATTTTCAGTTATTTTTGTCGATTCTAAAATTAACAACTCGAGATATTCATAAATAGAATTAACAAAATCACGGTTACATAAATATGCTTATTTTATGACTGTTGTAAACACTTGTAATCAAAGAGTACCATCAATTACATTATAAATGCTTTTACTCCTACATATTACTGCAAAATCCTTGAATATATTTTTGTATTTAGAGGATATTGTCGTTTCGTTTATTCAATTTTTTTTTTATTACACTACGAAAATATTCTGAGATCAATACATACCACGTATCTTTCATAAAATTCAACGATATACACCACGTTCGTTATGTAAGGATCAAAATCTGTATTTGCAGTACTTTGATACTAGCTGAGTACTGATACAAATATCAATCGAACGAATTCGTTAATTTTTCTGTCGTATGCGCGTATTTGTTGTACGTTTAGAGAAATTATAATCTGCTTTAACGACTTATAACTCGGTAATTATACGTTACTTTGAGCATTGTACATCCATTGTACATCGATACCCATGCGTATGTAATATCCACGAGGAAAATGAATTAGACTCAAAACATAAATAATGTATTACCGATCAAGTTTAGTATTTTCGTGCAACAATGCGCTCACACCGTGCATATATTTTTCAAAGCATAAATTTAAATTAAATCAAATAATTGTACGTATGCGTCAGCGTGTGGTTATTGGGCCATTGGAGAGGTAATACGCGATTGAATGACTGGAGTTCAATGCGTCTTTAGTAACATTCGTGTAGTAAATAGTGACGTATATTTTATCATTGATGCAGCCTTATCATTTTATCTCTCATGGAATCCAATTAAATTTCGTATGCTATTTACGTAATATTTTACTCACTCCTTAATATCTCAAGTATATAATATGTATATGTGTGCGCGCGCGCACGTGTGTTACTTCATATATGTGTATATTCAGAATTATTGTAATTAATTACAAAAACGAAATAATTGTCACTAAATTCTTCAGCAGCTATTGCATATTTGTTAAATGTGCTATTGCATACAAAATCCTAAGTTCAAGATCTTACTTGCATTTACTTGTCTAATTCATACAGAATGTATTAGACTTGTTTTTCGAGAAATATAATGCACAAATGTTAGTTAATTCGAATCAAAAGTTACATCAATAAATTTAAATAAATTCTATGTATGCAGAAGCCTGTACGCGTAGATTATTTTTATCGCTCCAAACCTTCAATACCATCGTTAAAATATTTTATACAATGTTAGAATATGTTTTTCTTACCACAAAAGACTTCTTTGATTTCAATTAGTTATGAATATTTTAATGATATATTACGTTATTATACAATATTATTAAATGAATGACTTCATTTGTTAGTTATATCATTGGTTATAACAACAACCAATTATATTTCGCTTTATCACTATTACTCTAGAGCTTAAATCACTTGAATTTATGATTAATATAACTAAAACGGTTTCTAGCATTGATGCTGCAACAGTTTGCTGCAAAGTAAGCAATTAAAATCTGTGCAGTGTAAGTTTTATTTTATACTTCGTATACTTATATATAAGCCATGCAGTCTGTTTGTTATAAATTTAATCAATCTTCCAAGAAATTAAATTAATAATGTGTTTCGTCTCAATTTAAATTAAATAATTTATTATCTGCATTTCAATTCAGAATATCTTATTTTACTGCAAATTTCATTTACCGATGGACATAACATTTCCCCATAATTTTTCTACATTTAAAAGTACTGTTCGCGAATTGTATACTAGCGTGTTCGCTTATTTATTATAAAACACACGGAATTAATAATTCAAGAAATTCTAAAAATTCCGAAAATAAATCAAGCTGTACAAGATATTATCTAATATATGTATATACATAAACTTTTGTTGCGATTAACAATACAATACGTATATTTTTAATAATTTTAAATTATTTCTTCTGTGACACATATTTCAGATTTTGCGCTAATTATCCGTTTTCAACGAAGAAAGTAGTTCAAAGGAAAATCCTTTAAACCTTTAATGTAAATGTAATATTAAAAATTGGTACTATTCATGAAGAATAAAAGGATTTTAAAATCTTTTATGGTAGCTCTACTTTACTCAATTAGCGCTTAATAAATATTCAAATATTACAATATTTCATGTTTTTATTTTAAAACTGAAAATTAATTCATTTGAATCGAGCAAAATATGTCTGCTGATAGTAAAAGTGTTTATTTAAAATTCGGTTGATATAAGAAAACACAAAGACTCATGATCATGACCGTCTAACACATTTCTGTAAATTCGTTTAAAAGCAATTTTAACTTGTGCGCAAATAGCACACTTAAATTAATATAAATTTAAATATCGAATTTTGAAATATTTTTGCAGAACAAAAGAAGTTTTATCTACATAATGCGCGCTGTTTTATTAACGCAGCCTCTTTAGCGACTTTTAAAGGGTTTAAATGTGTGTCATTCGGCTTCTTCATAAATTTTCTTTGTAGCGATACAAGTTTCATGATTCACTCGTTTGAAATAGTATTAAAAGTGTTTTAGATACTGCTTATCTTATTTAACCATTACGTGCATTTCGGATTTGACACAAACAATCCACAAGTTTTGAATACTTAAACTTTCTTGTTTTAGCACTTTTAAATATTACTCGAATATTCGGTAATTTTTAAACTATGCCTTAAAGTCGAACTATCAGAACGAAGCATCTAATTTAAAGACTATCTTTGTTCATCGTAAAATAGTTATGCTAATCGTGTATTCTTTTTAACTACTGAGAAGCGAATGAATACCCAAAAGTAAAGGTTAATTACTTTAAGAATTTTCATATGAAGAAATCTGTATTTTAACGATCGCGGCAATAATCTTCCTTTAAACATGATTATATAAAAATTTCTTTTTCACTCTTTATCAGATTTATCATTTATACTCGACAATAATAATTAGCCTTAGATAACATTTTTTATGGCACGTTGTTTAAATCTTTTAAATGGTAAATAAAAATTATATATTCTTGAAGTAAATATTAAATCAATGAGTCATGATTTTATAGTTTGCTCCATAAAATACGTTACCGATGATTATTAAACATTCTTCAACTAAAAACTTGGAAACATCGTTAGAATAATGCTTTAAAATATTAAATAAAATGAAAATACATTCATGAACGGAAAATATTTTAAAAAATATGATTTAAAGTCTTATTGTATTTGTCATAACATTATTAAGTAAAACAATGAAATACACGTGTTCTTTACAAAATAAAACACCAAAATATAAAGTGATAAAAATCAACTAAAAAGAATCAACAATGTATTTATGAAAATCATGAAAATTTTTCATTTGAATTTTACATGTACTTGCAAATATTAAATATATCTAGTCGACTATAAAACGCTTTTCCGAGTCCTTCCTCGATTGAAAAAAAAATCTAATATAATCACTATATACATGTGAGTATGGCGATTATCACACACGTGCATTTCAATATCTTCTCATGTAAGAAAACTGCACATCAAGTCTTGTAGGTTACAAGGATCATGAACGCGAAAGAAAGGAAATAAAAAGACAACATTTTCTTTTTCATTCTTGTACTGTGGAGTGTTTGTACTTTATAATTAACTACATGAAATTAAACCATGTAAAATGAATTCATATGTAATTTGATCATATGATTTTTAAACGAATAAGCATGTTTTTACAAATAATTAATTTTAATATGCATTGTGAAACATGCTTGATTTATAAAGTAGTATTTTTAATGCTAACTGAAGAAGCATAATAGACATGATAATTGTCGCAGTTTTTAAGAGAAATATTTTTAAATGCACCTAAGGAAATAAGAGAAACCTTTATTTGTTTTTATTTTTGCATTATATATGGTCAGATGACATTGCAGGTTATCAAATATGTTTAAATACACATAAGGATTTTATAACGGTTTAATCACTTCTAACTTTCTTCGCGTACATTTTTTTTACTATTTTGTAACGTTGTGTATGCAGTTTCCAAAATAATCGAAAACATAAATAATTTTAACTTCTTCATATTATTTAAAATATTAAATAAATTACTTTTCTACCATTCTCCCTATTAAAGAATTTTAGTTAAAAGTAAAGACATAATTCTCCACTACTTTATTTCACAACATCTTTTCTTTAAAATATCGATCTTCGTTTTTTAAATAACATTTTCACTGTAATTTATATAAATTATAAGAACTCTGATTTTTACTATAAAAAAAGGAAGTCTAAGTTACTAATAAGACAGACGATTTTATTTCATACATTAATTTTGTTGACTCTAATATTTGTCACTGACTAGATAAGTAACATTTAGAAATTCATAGCAATTAATTTTCTATTTACAGATTTTTTCACTATTATAGTAAACACATTAAACATACTAAAGGTCATGGTATTATTGTTCGAAAGACTGATTAAGCATATAAAAGGTATGACATATTGAAGTTTATTACAGAAAATATACTTCTTCTTGAGAAATAACAATCTTATCTACTATTAAAAGAAAAAGATATTTCTATATGAATAATGGGTTGTTAATTTTGATATAGTTAAGTAATAAAAAAGCATTGTTAATTTTGAATTGATGATCATGTTATGATGAAAATGTTTGCAATTAACTAATTAATAATCGAAGACAATTAGATATAAAGTTTATTAAGTACCCAGTTATCTTATTATTTCCAACCATAATTATCATAAATACCTGGAATCTACTTTTCCTTTCATCCACTGAGGCAAAAATGTGGCTTCTCCAATAGATCTGTCGGTTGGTCGTGTGGATCCCATTTTTTTTTTATTTTTAAATCACTATTTTTAATATAAATACTTTTTTAAAAGTAAAACTGACTGCCACAGAATATTTACAAACGTGAAGAGGATTATAGAAATAATAGATTATTACGGTGTGGTTAAATATTTATCTCCTGGCCTTCTTACTAAATGTATGCTTCCTAGGAGTATGAGTTCGACACCATTCTACCGATCTAAAATCACAAGTGAGAGACATAAATTTGTTTAGAGCATTTAAAAAAATAATTAGTTACTACTTTATTAAAGTATTTTTATTAATTTTGATAAGATGTAATTTAAAATTGTTTATCCAAAGATTTAAATGTTGTTTATGACTCAGTAAATAGAAATTTAAACAAATAACAATTATTTTTCATAAAACTTTTATTCAAAGATCCTTATTTAATTATCATAGCTGCGTATATATTTAGACATTTGATATAAAATTATAATATTTGTTATCTACAATAATTCCAGATTGTAACAATTTTATAATACTTTCAAGCTGTACTATAACTTCATTTATCTAAACTAATTAAGCTTATAAACTTACAATCTATATTATAATTACAAGGCTCTACCATTATTTCATAATTTGCAATGATAGCTGTTGAAACATTTTATTATTTATTAGCATCTATTTGTTTCTTATTTTTATATTTTAAAACGTTTGAAAAAATGATGGAAAGTCATGTTCATAATTAAAGCAAATATTCTGGACTGGCTTGTATGAAAACTTTTTTATTAATATTAACGGATGACTCTGTAAACTAAAAAAATCTATTTAAATCTTAAAAAAGGCATGCAACTATTTTCTGAATCGTATAATAAAAATTAACAACTCTAATGAATACATTTAAAAGATAACTGACATTATCATTTTTATTTCTGTCTCTTATGTAATATGATTTGTCAACTATACGCCTGTCCACATTTAATAACAGCATTATAATTAAAATTTTTGGAATATTTTCAGAAATATAATACTTATATGTTATAATGAAATATCGCTCGATTATTATAAAGTTCACTTGATGGTACAATGATTACTATGAAAGTGGTCTGAATATTATGAAGAAACAAGCTTGAACTTGACACAAATACTAAAGCGTATTAAAGAGTAATATTTAATATCAGATTGAGCAATGCTAATTTTGTAAGAGTTAAAAAACGCTGTAAAATGCTTCAAAGCAAAAGGCAGAACAAGGAGTGCGACGCACGTATGGCCGATGCTCAATAATTAAAAGTCAGATCGTGCTTATATCTAATCCAATATTATAACAATACACACCCGAATTTTTCTGCAGGTTGTGGAATTTTTGAAAAGAGCCCCCATAATTTATGCCTGAACGAAGCTAAACCAATCGACCGTACTGACCTATGTCCGCAAAACTACCCAATTACTTAGACACTAAATTGCGCCACCACCGCTTCGTTGGTGTAAGTCCGTCGTCGCTACTCCGTTTGAGACTTTTAGATAATAATTTCCAACTTTCCAAGATGCCGAGTCAACTCAATTAGCCAATCACCGTTGAGTTTTAAGTTGCAGAAAATACGCTGACATGCTATTGGTCAGATGACGGCGTTCCACATATCATTTTATAGCCGAGCGATTTTTTAAAGATGCTCTACAAATAGATAGTTTTCGCTTTTTGCTGTTTTGCTGCTCAATACTCTTATTGCTGATTTTGTATAGCTTGAAAGATTGCCGAACACGAGTGCTAATGAAAGAAAAGCAGCAATCGCTTAAGGAACTTATATTGTGCGATAACTAATAGGGTCTTTGACGGTTACAAACTGAACATTCTCTGACCGTCAGCCGCCTCGTCAATACCTACGATTAGTGCTGTTCCATTTTTTAAAATACCACTTTCTTTTTTATTAAGGTTGCATAATCAAATGTTTTACATATTACTAAAATAATGTATACGTTTGGATTTTTAATTACAAATCATAATACGCAAATTCAGAGATTAAAAGAGAAATCGCTTATTCAATGTCAAAAAGTTGGCCAAGTTTCGATCGTTACGAATCTATCGGATTTTCCCAGAAACATGACTTACGGGTATTAAGCGTCGGAGGGGAAGAATAAAAATTAGGAAGAGAGTGCGAAGAGAAGTTTGGCGCATGTTGTAAAGGAAAGCATATGGGAAATATGCGCACTAAAGCTAACTTTCATCTTCGTTATCTTAATTCTCGCACAGCTGATAATAATCGTGCTGTCGTTACAATCTTTGTTTTTATATAAATAACTAAATAAGAGGATTTTATTTCTTTTAAGGAACTAAATGGACGTAATTATTTGATAACAATTTTACAAGCTATTCGAACGAATGTTAATATTTGTTCATGACGATTTGAGATAAAAGAAGACAGAAAATTATGAAAATTAATTCATTTAATAATGGCATCGTGTCAACATAATTAATAGTTGAATTTTGTAAATTAAAGTAAAAGCAAAATATGATTCTATCTAATTTTATCAAGTTTGTTGTATTTAAATCATACTAATTATTCAACGTCACGATTAGTGTTCTTTCACGCTTATGTTTCGGTGTATTTTAAACTATACATTGATAGGCAGAGAAATCGAATGAAATGCATTAATTATAAATAATTTAACAAATTTATTATGTTCATGATTTATGGTATCTGAGGAATTAATGGAAATATTAAAAATATATATAGTCATTTGTGAAATAATTCAGATTGCAATACGTATAATAAACATAATAAAGTAAAACATAGAAATTACAAATTATTGCACGTTATGCCAACTATTTTGTAAAATGTACATCAGTGCGGTTTTCACTTATAATATGAAAACATCTTGTAATTTGGTTATGTGAATTATTTTACATTATTAACGTAATATGTTGCAACTGAAATATAATTGGTATGTAGTTCTGATTAAGATAAAAAATATACAATAACAAGTTTATTACATTTTCAACATTTTATCGATACATTTAATACTTATTTTATTAACATTACACACACACACACACACACACACACATATATTATATTTTATAAAATTGTACGTCTAATTATAATGCTGCATAATAAAAGAACAAAATTAATTAAAACTATTCAAATTATCTATTAATAATTTGTAAGCAGAAATACACTTATAGATAGGACTACAAGATAGAAATACAAGATTATACTAAAATATAAAAGCATTTTGAATATATATAATAAAAATATAATACAGATATAATATAGTTTTAAAATAAATATAAAAACAGAGTAAATATAGGAATAATAATAGAACTAATATAATACAATAAATATAGTCATAAAATGTAAGTAATATATTAAGACATGATATAATAATAAACTTTAATAATAAATTAGATATTAAAAAGTTCTTTAATTTCCAGTTTTTTATAAGATTTTTGCTTCAAGCTTTCTTAATCCTATTATTATCCGATATTGTAACAAATTTGTAGTACTAGTGTAATGATTTATCATTTCAGTAAAAAGAATCAAAAGATTTCTTTAATGTTAAACAATTTCATCATAATTGATAAAGATCTCAAGTTAACAATTTACAATTTTCGTAAAATATTTTATTGGCCTCGTTGAAAAAATTATATCGTAAATAATTTCATTGAAATGCAAATACTGTTTAAAAAATATATATATATATATATAATTCGCTAAAGATGTATTCGAATTTTTCATGGAATTTTTGAATTTATATCAACGATACCAGTGGCCTCGACTGAAAAGTACATTTCTATTATTTTATTGAAATCTTTTAATTCAGCGAAATCATTCAAACAATGGCTTACCCAATGATTCTATACTATTCACTGATTTTTTATAACAAACATTTGTTTTGGTTGCTAGTATCTTATCATTATTTATGTAAATAATAATAATCTCTACACTTTACCAGCTGGATTAGCATTCAAACCACGTTTTCCACGAACTTTATATGAGCATGTTTCTATATTTTCAAATGTTATTAATTAATTTGAAAAGCTATTTCATCTAATACATTGCAAAGTTATAAATAACATTTTTAGTTCAGATCAGTTTCTGAATATTTATAATATTTATAATAATAATTCTGAATATTTATAATAATCTCGATAAGTTATGTTTCTTATAAGAATCAAAATATACTAATAGCATTTACTTACTTTCTTAAAAGCTATTTTAAGAAACTTAGATAAGATATAACCATTATAGTTCAATATTTTATTAAAATTTGGTTTATTGTATTTCAGTACAATAAGAATTATTTGTTCATTTTCTTATTAATATTTAAGAACAGTTGTGCTGAAAATGTGTGACGTTTTCATTTAAATTAAAAATAATCAAAGTAATTCTTCTATTATATATTATAAAGTATTTATTTATAATTTAATTTTTAATAATTTTATTATCTATATTATTCTTTATAATTAGATTAATAGATTCAATTTTAAAAAATGTTAATATTTATGAATAGATTTTATACGTAATTTTGACGATGCGTTAATATCAGTTACTTTACAAGAATTCTAGATACTTTTTTCAGTTAGTACTTTTATTTATAAATACTATATTAAGAAAAGAAATATTAGTTTATAAATGTATTAGAAATTATTGTACCATTAGATTTAAAGTTTCACAAAATATAAAGAAAGCGCATAGAGATTTATGCAATGAAAACTATTAAAATCGGTAAATGGGAGAAAAAACAAATTCCTTTAGTGAATTTGTATAAGAAGTCATTCTTTTAAAAACTTATTTTTACTGTGTTTTCAGAAGAAATAAATTTACGCATTTTTTATTACATTAGAATATATAAGATACAAAAGAATAAACTTGCACATCAATGAACATAGAAGTAGACATGGTTGGCATGATGGTCCATCTCTCCGTCTTCGTTTTATATCATGAGATTTTGTTCCTTCGAATTCTCGCTCATCGGTATTTATTGTTCTGAGAAATGTCCATTTGTGTTCCCCTTCTCTTCAACTTTATACCCTTCCCCTGAGCTTCTACGTACCCGAAAGTTAAGTTTGTATAAAAATCCGGCAGAGGCAGCAGCGCATTACTTGTAGCAATAATTGTCGGCTTCGCGAAATTTCTTTTCCTTTCTGGTAAAATTATGTGTGTAGCGAGCAGATTTTGTAGAATTTTTTAAGAATTAGAAGTAGTAGCGAATGTAAAACTGCTATAATTAATAATTTTTGTTACTGATGATTTTTTTACGTAATTTTTGTAATGTGATATAAACTCCGCTTTAATAATACACATAAAGTTAATTTACAACCTTTTAATATATGAGCATTTGTAAATTATTAAATCAGCCAAATATCGCGTAAAATATACATCAAAATTAGGTAATTTTTAATGATGTCACGAGGATTTAAAAATTATAGAAATATCTACTTAATTTATGCAATTATTTTCGTTTTCAGTCAGAAAATATTTAACTCTTGCATGTAGTTTTCTTAGGAATATCGATCATTGTGGTAATTTAACATTAACAAGAATTTTCAATGAATTTAACGAAAATTTCAATCTTGCGTGATTTTATTATATACGTAAATTTTTAATTAAATTTTGAATTAAAGTCGGAGAAAGTATGTTTATTCATTATAATATAAGATAAATAACAAGTAGAAGAGTGATATTATTATCACGTACGTAATGTCTAATTATTAAGGATGTTAAAAAATAAAATATTCGAAAAAGTATTTACGCCGTAAAAGAATCTTCTTATCAATTAAAATTGGTATTGAAGAAGTTTCATATGATTTTATATTTAAATTTGTTAATAAAAGATTTTTTGAGTTAAATTTATGATTTAATTTATAAAACTAAAGCTTATACAGTTGATAATATTCTCATGTTTTATAAATCAATTTTATTTTATTCTACATATATAGTAAAAAATATATAGACCTCGTAAATACAATCTATAATTCAAAAAATACACTCGGAATATATATCACGCTTTTTTAACGTTGATTTTAAAGTTAGAATTTCGATATTATAATTCACGTAGTATTAAATAATATATTGCAAATATAAAATCTAATCTTAGTCTGTAATACGTATTAAAAACTACTTAGATAGTTTTTGCAACAAGAAAAATGGATTTCGAGATGTTGAAATCAAATTTATAAATTGTAAGCAGTTCTTTTTGGTTACATAGGCCTATTTAGTGAAAAACGACAGTGAGTGAGAGAGAGAGAGAGAGAGTGTGTGTTTCAGGTACACGTGTGATGTGCATCTTGTCTTACGTTTGAGATTTCACTTTGAATAAATAAATTAACATGGGAAAAATAAAAAAGTTAAAACGTAAAAAGAAGTTCCGGGTAAATATTAATAGGAAAAGACTTAGAAATAAGTTAAGGAAGCTTCCAAATATTGAATGGTAAGTCGATATGTACACATGTTTGTTTATTTTCCTAAATTACAAATTGGTACATTTGTTTTATTTGTCATATAATAATTTTCAAAATTGTGAATTAGCATAGTAAATTAATATTATTTATTATAGTAAACAGATTAAAGAAGCATGGAGCTTAAAACAGTCAACTATTAGTAATTTAACGCAAATGGGTCTAGCGATTGATCCAAATAAGGTTTTGAAAGTTCCAGATATAAAACGTAATATGTTTAAGGTTACAAAAAAGAGCGACAAAAATGTCGATGTAGAGACTGTTAAAAAACGAAAAAGTAAAAAATTACAAATAGCACGAACTTTGGAAGAAGAAGCAAAGTATCCAAGGGCTAGATTATTTCGTTTACCTCAGAATGAAGTACAATTTGTTACATATATGATAGATAAATATGGAGAAGATTATAAGGTAAGTATTGACAATTTATTTTCTTACAAGATGACATCGATTAAAATACATATTTTTATTTTTTTATTAGGCCATGGTCAGAGATCGCAAGAATTATAATCAATTAACTTGGCATCAAATAAAAAGGAAAGTAGACAAATTTAAAAGTATTCCTGAACAATATGCTGAATATTTAGTGAAGAAAGGAGAAATTATTTTAGATGATCCAACTCCTTTAAAGAAAATTAAACCATCTGTTCAAGAACCAATAAATATAAAAACAAATTCAAAACGATCAAAAAGAAAAAAGAAGAAACTCAGTCTTATAGAGTCAATTTGGCAAGAAGAAACCATTGATAATAATGAATTAATTAAGGACAATACAGATCTGGAAAAATATAATATTATAAATAATGAAACAAGCAGTGAAAATAAATTACAATTGTTTTCGGATAATGAGAACGAGAGTAATGATAATGATGTAAGCAGCAGTGAAGATGAGAATTCTGTTAATGTTGAATAAATCAATTCATTAAAACTAAGGTGTTAGTTAACTTATGGTAATCCAAATAACAAACTAAAAATTTTAATATCAGATAAGTGTAATGTAAAAATTTATTCTAAGTTATATTGCTCAGTAATATTAATTAAAAAACTTTTACATCTTATATGAAAAACGTAGATTTTTCTTATACTAATAGTATATATTTTTAGAAATAAATTAAGTTCATAACATAAAATATTAAAAAATATATTTTTATGTTATTTACATAATTATTTTTAAGTTTTATCTTTAATATTTACAGTAACAGCACCATACAATTTTCTTGCTTCTGATACTAAATGCATTACGCTATTTGAAGCTTTAATATAATAATTTTCTATGTAATTTGTGCTGTTTGATTCACTTTCATCTAAATAGTATCTATAAAAGTAAAAATACATGTAAGTATTTGGTGATATTAAGTTAAATATGGATTTTATTCTATACTTGCCTATAATTAACCATTATACCGCAACTGCTTGCCATTCCTCTTGGTGAAAGATCTGCCAACCAATTTAGCCTCCACATAACAGCTCCATTTCGCAGGTGAAAATTAGCTAATGAAAGAAATTTTAAAAATTAAACTGTAATGGTTATCATAATCAATACTCTAAAATTTAAATAACAATTCTTATCAATAAGTGATTAAAATAATGATTAATTACTTACCAACACTATTCAAACAATAATTTCTTCGTTTTTCTTGGAATAAATACCAAGCACAAGAACGCAACAATGGCTCTTTTAGAGTAGCTGTCAGTTTCTCATCTTTTGGCCAAAAAGCATTATTGAAAATTCTTTTTAAATCTAAGTATAAATTTTTTGTTGTAGTAGTTGCTTGAACATAGTCTAAATCCAATTTAATAGACTGTTGTTCACTTTTAGTAAAAACAGTATTAATATCTATAGATATGAACAGTATATACAATATTTATTTTTATTTAATATAATAATTTTATAGTTACTAAACGCAATTTAATAAATTTTTTTTAATAAGACTAGATTGATTAAAAATTATACCCCTTTTCATTTGATCTAGAAGCCATAATCGAAAATTTGGTATAGGCGATAAACTTGAGAGTTGATCTATCATTGGAAATTCTGAAGTTATCTGCTTGGCTACTTCTTTTATTAAATAATTTCCCAGTTCAATACCCTTGAAAGAAACAATTAAACAATATACTTTTGAAATAATCAATTATTTGAATAAAAAAATCTGTACTTGAAGACCTGGTTGAGTTGAAGCTATAGAATAAAAAATAGCTGCTTTAATTTTAGTTTTATCCTCTTCTACATGTTCTCTCATTGGCATTATCTTTCCAAGTATTCTGTATTCTGCTTCTTGAATGCCTTTTACACTATCTATGGAATTTTACTTTTTAAAACAAAGTATAAATTAGATATCTTTATTCAATATATAAATAATTTACCTGGTATAATATCGCATAATGCCGTGTGTAAAACAACTACTGGCTCCCTGGGCATAGACGGATGAGTAAATATGAAACATCTTCTGTAAGGTCCAACGCGTTTTTTCAAATCTGCCCAATTTCGGACAGGATGAATAGCTTCATAATCTGAAATCTATAAAAATACTTTCCTTAGTATACTTAATTATTGTCTAAAAATATAACTAAGATTACCTTCTGTAGAATATCACATGAACTTTGCCAGGTAATACGTTTAACTTTCATAAATCCTATTGAAAACCATAAAAATAATAGATCCTTTAGAGTTCCATCCATTTGCACAAGAGTAATAATATCTTTCGAGTCTTTTACAGATTGGTTTATTAAATCCTAAAAATGAATGTTAACAAATAAATCACGATTTTGGTATATTATTTAAAAATATTCATAAAAACCTACTAAAACATTTGCTCTCAAATCTACCAGAAACTTTACTCCATACTCTAGTCTTCCAATTCGTATGAAGAGCCAATGATACGGTGGTGTGAGAGCATCTTTGAATGCTCGTTCTCGTAAAATTAGCTGATTCAGATTATTTACCTGAAATGTTTTAGTTAAATCCAAGTTTAATGAAAAAAAAAAATGTTTCAAGTTCAATAAATCTTGTTTAGTAACCTGATTATTAGATAATTTAATTGCAAGCTGACATATCTTCTCATGATCCACTGCATATTTAGAGGCAATTGATGACAAAAATTTTAGTTTTTCATCTTTAATAAGTTTATTGTAATGCAAGCATAGAGATTCCACTTTTGTCTAGAAGAAATAATTTAAATAAATATTTTTTGTCTAAATATATAGCAGAAATTTATAAATTGTGATAAACAAATATTTTTGATCTCATATAAAAAATACTGGTAATTAAAAAGAAATAAAGTATTTTACTATCAATTTTTCTTAATTGTATTTATAATTAAAATTGAAAACAATTCTATTACAACAAATTAAAAATGTTATATACTTCAATGACCCAACTGCTGGTTTTTTTGGTTTTAAAGTTGATAATCTCTTCTAATTTATTATTAATACAAGTTTCTTCAATTACAGCACTAGTTTTTTGTCTTATATTTGCTTTATTGTTAAACAAATAAAAAAAAATGCACCGTCGAAGATGACTACTCGAATGAAAAATTGAAACCAATGATTTCATAATGAAAAGTGCAAATAAAAAATTTTGTTACCTGTAATTTCAACAATGTGAATTTATTACATTTATTTGATTGCTCAATATTTATAATAAATTTAATATTACCACTTTGAATAAAAGAAAACGTTTAAAAATTTATTTAATTACTATGTTTAATTTAATTTAATTTAAGTTAAATTTAATGAACTCATTTAACAATAACTATAGATAATATTAACTTATTACTTCTTGAAACATAAAAAAGAACTCTAATTTGTTATGCCATTTATTGAAAATAAAAAGATTTTTGTAGTTCAAGAAATTGCTTAATTACTATACATTCATAATATATTCAATGTCGACATTTTAATAAGCAATGTTAACAAATAATAATTCAGTAAATATAAAGCAATAAAGGAAGTTTCAAAACTATGTTAAAATTATTCTAATATAAAAACAAACAACCCTTATTATAAAAAGGAATTAAAATTCAGTCTGCATGGCTTGTATGTACACAAAAGTTAGGTAAAAATTTAAACCATTTTACAGTGCTAATAGGTTTGTCATTCTTTTTAAATTCAACACGCTTTATAAAAAATAAGTGAGATTTGCCGAGTTGGTAGTGCGTATGTCCCATCAACAAATCTTTGACGTCACGTTAGTCTGATCTTTTCATTGGCTCTGAACATTAATTTCAATTTCCGTAAATAATTTTTAAAAGTAAAACAATAATAAAATAAAAAATTAATTAAATCATTATATCGCGAAGAAAATTGCAGGTATCATATAACTTCGGATGTACAACTTATAATTACGATCTTGTTTTCATAGGTAATAATGCTTAAAATTCTCATAATTTAGAAACATTTTCATAAAAAATAGATAATTATATTTAACTATGTATTAAATATGAATTGAAAAGTGTTCATCCAGCGTGCAATTGATTGTACAATTTGTATTCGGCTTCAATCTCTTTGAAAATTAAAAAAATTAGTCTATACCTTAATATAATGAAGCTGTGCGTTCATTATATCTCGTTGTGTACGTGTATTTTGTAAAAAGTAAAGAACATGTTTTCGCGATGTAGCACAGTGATTTAATTAATTTTTTATTTTACTATTGTTTTACTTTTGGAAATTATTTTAAGAAAGGAAAATTAATGCTCAGAACCAATGGGAGAATCTGATTAACGTGACGTCAAAGACTTTCTGAAGCGAACATATACACCATCAACGTAGCAAATCTCAATAATTTTTTATAAAGCGCGTTGAATTTAAAGAGAAAGACAAATCTGCAGCACTGTAAAATGGTTACGTAAATCATGTGAATATACAAGCCATATCGATTCAGTTTTTCTTTCTTTTTATACTCGAATAACTTTAACATATTTTTAAATTTCTTTTATTGCTTCATATTTACTGAATTAATATTTGTCAATATTACTTATATTATTAATGTACAGTAAGCGAGAAAGTACTTGAACTACGAAAGTGTTTTAATTTTCAATAAATAACAACAAATTACTAGGATTATAGAAGTTGTTTTTGACATTCCAAGAAGTATGCAAAAAGTTAATGTTATTTTTACTGATATTTTTACTGATTTGACATATGTATAATTTGTAACCTATATATACATGTATAATAATAATAGTAATAATAATTATAATAAAAGTATGATTGTGCAATTATTTATCGCGATGATTTTATCGCTCTATAAGTTTTCTTTCTTAAAATAGTAAATCACGTGAAATTGAAATTCAAGGGTACAGAAGGTAACTGATTACAACATTCAGTTTCGTTTCTACAGGCAAATTTGTAGTGTTTTTCGAACCCCACCTTATTTGATTTGACCTTAAGTATCTAAACGTATAAAAAACGTTAGAAATACGGAGTAGACAACCGGCAACAGTCGGTCACTGTTGTGATCATTTTTAGAGTATATTATGTAAAACCAGTAATCTAGCGTTAAACGTATTTAAAAATAAAAAAGTAATAGAAACAGTAGATCAGATGTAACACTTTTTTTAATAAATATAGAAGTAATTATTCAATTGCATAACATTTTGTTACAATTTTGTACTAAAAAAGAGTCACGTCTAGTCAAGAGTCACAGTATTTCAGTACGTAAGTACGTAAAAGAACGAACAATAATAGATGTGTGTAGTAAACAAAGCAAAATAAATACTTATTTATCGATAAAAATTGAGTTTATTGAGATATGGTACCTTTTCATTTTACTGAATTTCAGGCTTTGATTCAATGAGCATAATCAATCTTTTTTCATAATTAATTGAATCGCTTTCTATTGACAATGGTTGGCGATTTTTCAGAACCAGGTTACTATCATGCTATATCTGGTGCATCCAGCGGATGCCTTACGAGGTTCCTCTGTCAACCTTTAGATGTGGTTAAAATTAGGTTTCAGGTAACGTCGCTATTTTGTACATATAAAAAATAAAGATAATAATAGGCAGCTCACGTACATAAGAAATTGGAAACTCGTGTTTTTATTTGTGAGTAATTGTACGATAATAACAAGACCGTTAAAATTGTATTTTCATATTCGGTATACTGATAGTTTAATGCACGTATGGATTTGACGCCAATCATGATGTAAAATTCAAAAGCGACTATTTATTACGATGAAATTTCATTCGATGTTCACGTATTTAAAAGAAAAGTCTGGAAAAGTATTCGAAAGTTTTTGGCATGTCACGTATTATTGTGAAATATCTAATAAACTATTTTTTGTTTTCAGTATGAGAACGCGTAAAATGATTTTGCAACAGTAGCATTTTGAACAAATGAAAATTAATACATCGATTTTTCAAATATCTTTTAGATAATTTAAAATGTATGATCACTTTTGTTTTGAAAATATAAGAATGTATTTAAATTATTAAAAATTAACCTAAAAAGCCGCACTTGATATTCAAATTTCTCAGAGAACAGTTTTCTTTATTGTATCATTTTGGAATTGTGCATAAATTTTTAAAGTAGTATCAATTTTGATAATTTGCAGATAAATGTAGGTTATATATATTTGGATTTAAACTAAATTATTTTCTCGCCATATAATTTGAAATAATATGTATTTAAATTTTTTATTTATTTAATTATAAAATTAGTTTTCAGATAAATAAGTTACAAACTAAAAAAACAATGTGATATTTTCTTCGAAGAAATTTCCTATTATTTTGCTTGTATTTGTTCTATGATATATCATACATATCTTTAATTTACAGTTGCAAGTTGAACCGATAAGAAAAAATTCTTTAGGTAAATATCATTCGATGAAACAAACCTTTCTTATGATCACAAAAGAAGAAGGTATTTATGCACTTTGGAAAGGTCATGTACCAGCTCAAGTATTGTCTATTATATATGGAACATGTCAAGTACGAATCATAATATATGAAACTTGGTTAAAAATTATTTGTTAATGAACAAATTACCTTTTTATTATAGTTTTATATGTATAGCATTATTAATCAACATTTGACTAGATTTGGCTTCTTAAATGATAAAACAAAATCAATGCATTTATTGAGTGGGGCTTTAGCTGGTTCTTTTGCTACTTTTGTTGCTCTTCCTTTGGATATTATACGAACCCGATTAATTGCACAATCGTCTCAATATCGAGCATATAAGGGAACTATACATTCTTGTATGTGAGTAACTTCATTAATTTTCTATATTTTGGTGAATATTTATCAGATGTACTCATTCGATTATTATTATTATTATTATTATTATTATTATTATTATTATTATTATTATTATTATTATTATTTTCACATAATTAAAAATAAGTAATTAATATATTTGTAGGATAATTTACAAGACAGAATCAATAAGAGGTTTTTATCGTGGAATGCTACCTGCATTAATCCAAATTGCACCTCATACAGGTTTACAGTTTTGGATGTATGAATTAATGAAGCAAATCAACTTTTTTCCACCTATTAAACTAGAAGGTTTTGTAAGTAACTTGTGATTTAAATTTCTTAATGTAAAGTTCCGTTTTATTTGATATTTGAAAATGAAAATTTGATGATTTTTCAGAAATCAGTAGCCAAAGTATTACATAGTTTGTAAATATTTTTCTCAAATTCTACAATTATAAATTTTGAAATAATTTTTTAAAAATTGTGTAATATAGTACAAGAAATTTATTTATAAATAATTATTATATTTTGATAAAGTAATCTATTTGTTTTTTATTATGTTAATTATCAGTTGTCAGACAGTTCAGTTTTGCTTAAAAAACGTTAAATTTTCAAATCTTAATAGCAAAATATAAATTTCATGAAGCTTACATTTTTAATAAATATTTATAATACAAAGGTGTAGAATTACATTTTATCGGTTTCAGGCTTATCACAAAAGAGTAGGTGTCATGAACACCTTAGTTGCTGGCTCTCTAGCAGGTCTGGTGGCAAAAACTATACTTTATCCTCTTGATTTAGCTAAGAAACGCTTACAGATTCAAGGATTTGAGAAAGGTAGAATAGGTTTTGGTGGATTTTTTCATTGCAATGGCCTGAAAAATTGTTTAGAATTAACCGTGAAGAAAGAAGGTTTACCAGGTCTTTTTAAAGGTTTAGGTCCAAGTGTATCTAAAGCTGCTTTAACAACTGCGTTGCAATTTACATTTTATGAGCAAATTTTGCAATTCATACGTAATTCGAATGACAAAAAGTGATTATTTCTTCAAAAAAATTATTTCATTATTATTATGAAAGAATAAGCAATATTCTGTTTGAAGTTGTAAATATAATAATAACACTAATCTATTATTATTTTATTATTTGATGTATTTATTTAATAATTAGTGTTATTGATGTTTTTTAATAACAATGAAAAATTTATTTCATTAATTATATCTGTTTATTAAAAAGATTTATATAAGATGTTCCAAGTACAATTTGTAATACAATTTTGTACTTTTCTCGTATGTATAATGTGAATCTAAAAATCATTGGAATTATGTCACTTGATAAATATTTTTGTATAGATAGTTTTTTTATATGTAAAGTAATAAAAATATAATTTATATAAAATAAAAACTATATTTATAAGAATATAATGATTATTTTTTACTCAAATAAAATAATTTTTAAACGCGAACAATTAATATATTATAAGTATTATTCATAATATGAAATTCTTTTTATTATGAATAGTAAAAAATGTAAATGTAGTTATAAATTCTTGAATTACAACAACACGATCTTTTCCATTCAAAATTAATGGAATGTATAGGTAAATTAAGATTTTAAAAACCATTGCAATAAATGTTTTTATGACTTGAAAACTTAAATATTTCAAAAATTATGTTAATTTAATGCAATTAATTATTTACCGTCTAACGTAGAAATATATAGATACAATTAAATTCTGTATATATATACACATATACACATTTATTTATTTAATGTTTCATGCTATATAATATAAATAATGTACATGGATTTAAAAATTAAATAATTCATTCGTATAAAACGATTAGACGTTAATAATAACGTGCATTATAAGTTAATTGCGGACCTGAATTTAACAATTTAAAATACAAATCCCTCTGAAAAATATTTATTAATCGACAAAGATTAAATTATTCAAATTTATGAATAAAATAAGGATATAAACGAAATTAAAAGTAAATGTTATTTAGGATAAACTGTCTCGTAATGCGTAAAGAACGTTGCTTGTAAAATACATTGAAAGGAAGGGATTTAATTCGTGCAATAGGTGTGGGCGTCGAGGGCTCGATCGCATGCTTATCTTGAAAAATTCTTTGAAAAGTGGTACTTTCTACTTCAGCTCTCGACGATCCTTATTAGCCGCTTCAGAATCAAAAAATCTGCGGCTCCTCGAGATTCGCTGGAGCATTGAAAAATCTCTCGGAGGCAATTAAAAAAAAAAGGAGAAACGGTCCATTCTAGGTACGTTCCTGGGCGTCCTTAAGCGGGCGGTTTAAAAAGAAGCCAATCGTCGTTGTGCCGGCATCCACTTTACGTTAAAATCTCCTTACAGCCCTGATCGGAGCGGATTCGTCCGATTTCGCCCGACTGCCGGCGACGCCGCGTCCATTTTGCCCGGAATAAGCTAGAGATCCCGCCTCGTCGACGCCGTTGAAAGCTATTCCCCTTCGCAGTAAGTTCTTCAATAATCTAGACGCTTTATTGCACTTGTTACACGTACGCACGACGCAGTGTAGTCACGTTCTCGTAGATAGGTATATTTTTTTTTTATAAAACATTAATTTGTCCGTTTGCGTTTATTGTTTGTTGCTTTCCGAAACCTGATACAGGTGTTTCGTATGTTATTTTGTGCGCTTTGAAGGAAAAACAGCCAGGGGCATCAGAAAAGCGCGCCATTGGATTTTCTTTCATTAGGTTTGTTCGATGATTTTTGTTATGTACGTGCCTGTATTGTAGCCGCTTTGTGTGGATGGCGTGTGTGTCCACTACGCGTGGGGCTCTTAAGGTTTTGTCTACAGTTCAAATTTCCTCGTGTACTCGAATATTCCCCGTAACTCCATGTGCTTTTCTTCAATCATTGAAATTTGAAAATTCAGTACTTTATGTACTTCGTATATGCTCCACTCTGTAAGACTAAATTATATGTACTTTCAATCTTTGCCGTAATTGGAAAAAAAAAAAAAAAAAAAAAAAAAAATCGTTTTATTTATCTTTTTTTATTATAAAAAAAGATTTTACAAATTATATTATATTTTAGAAACTTTCAAAACTATTCCAAGGCAAAGATATCAATATCAATATCAAGCACATTATCTGAAAAACAACAGAGTAATTCATGGATAATTAATAATACATATTATTAGATATTTATATTTTTTCAAAGAAAATTGTATTATTGATTAGAAAATTTAAATTTAATTTTCTAAGCTTGGAGTACTTAGAATTTTGTTAATACTTTTAAAAATATTTTACACCTGTTAATTTAAAAAGACACGAGAAGGATTTTTAAATGTAGAAATTAATTCAAAATTAATTTATAAGATGTTTTTCTGAATTGTAAGAAAGACTGATCAGTATGTATAATTTTAATTAATCAGAAAAATTTTATTGTTTTTAGTATTATCACTATAACAGTAAAATAACACGTTTGGTTTAGTTATACAAGTTTTGTATTCCTTTATGATAGATCTGCTCTTGCGTAGTTTTTACAGTGGAAAGTTGAGCGTTGTCAAAGTGTTGCGCATACTGAGATCAAGAAGATGGCAGATTTGCAGGGGGTGACTGTAACGCAGGATGCATTATCCGTGTCTCAGTTGGAGCTTGGTGGTAATCCCAATGCCCTTGCGCTTCGTAGGCCTTTTGATCCGGCTGCTCATGACCTGGACGCAACCTTCCGCTTGACGCGGTTCGCCGACTTAAAAGGATGAGGGTGCAAGGTCCCTCAGGAGATTCTTGGTAAACTCCTTGAGGGACTGCAGGCTGATGATGGTGGTGCCCAGGATCATGAGCATGCCCACTTCATGCACATGGCTACGCCACGCATCGGTACGTTTATTCTTTTGTTTGGTATTTGATTTTAAAGATTTTAAACTTATTAAAGTATACTTAATATAACATAGTAATTTCATATCATCGTTTAAATAAAGATAGTAGTACGAGGAATTTTATAGAAATTATTCAATGTATTAATTCTTTATAACAAATTTATTTTTATTTTTTAAATTGTTAATTCTAATGTATGTGAAAACATCCACAACTTTAAGGAATTAAAAAGAATATTTTATTTAAAAATTAACACTTAAATTTTGTATGTATTTTTTATATACTCTTATAAATTAAGTAAATATTCAAAATTACTTTGTAAAAGCAGTAGAGTTATATAGTTACAATTAAACTAATATCATGAGTTAATGTCAATGTAAAATATAAAATCAGAATTTTTGGAAATTAAAAAGAAACTTTCATTGATTATTTAAGATAGATATTAAGTATTATGTTAAAAAGTAAGTTTTCTTTTCATATTTTAAAATAATTTTTTACTTTTAGGTATTGGTATGGATTCCTCTGTAACTCCACTGAGACACGGTGGACTTAGTTTAGTACAAACAACAGACTTTTTCTATCCACTTGTTGATGATCCATATATGATGGGTGAGTCAAAATAAAAAATAAAAAGTTTATAATTGTAATCTTATAAACAATATCAACATTTATTAATAAAATTAATTCAACATATTTTTATAGAATATTGTATTGTACATTATAACTTTATGGCTTTCTAACATTATTATTAATTTAATGATCACTGGAAATTTATAGTAAC
Source organism: Wiebesia pumilae (assembly GCA_018907045.1). Taxonomy (NCBI): domain Eukaryota; kingdom Metazoa; phylum Arthropoda; class Insecta; order Hymenoptera; family Agaonidae; genus Wiebesia; species Wiebesia pumilae. The sequence continues at coordinate 2,423,214 of JACCHZ010000121.1, forward strand.
AGATAATAATTGTAAATTAATAATTTATTTATACTTGAAATATTTTTTAAAAAATTGATATCTTTCCAGGTAAAATTGCTTGTGCAAATGTAGTTAGTGATCTTTATGCTATGGGTGTAACGGAATGCGATAATATGCTGATGTTGTTGGGAGTAAGTACGAAAATGACTGAGAAGGAAAGAGATGTTGTTGTTCCATTGATAATGAGGGGGTTTAAAGATTCTGCACTGGAAGCTGGTACAACAGTGACTGGTGGACAAACGGTAGTGAACCCGTGGTGTACCATTGGGGGTGTTGCTACAACAGTCTGTCAACCAAACGAATACATAGTGTAAGTGTGTTTTGCAGTTTTCGTTTAAATAGATATTAATGTGTATTTTGAAGATATTTTTATAATTCTAAATAAAAATTGTAATGTTAAACTGAAAGAATATCAATGTCAGCACATCATTATTTGTTTCTCTTAGCATGTGTTATCATTTATAATATCAGTGTATTGTAGGAATGACTAAATTTTTGTTCTTCTGAAATTCGCGATTTAATTTATCTTTTTTAAATCCCTCAGTGACTTGGTATGAATTGTTATTTAATATAATAGATCCATTTAAAAAAGAAGAAAGCTTGTTAATTATACTTCTCTAATTTGAAATCTTTAAATATTAGTACTTGTTATATGTGCATTGTCTTATTAGAATTAGATGAATGAAAAAACTATAATATTTCATTAATAAATAAATATTAACACATTTTTCCGTAATTACTTTCACTTAATATATTCATAGTCCAGATAACGCAGTGGTGGGAGATGTATTGGTACTAACAAAACCCCTTGGTACACAAGTTGCCGTCAATGCACATCAGTGGCTGGATCAACCGGATCGTTGGAATCGCATAAAACTTGTTGTTAGTGAGGATGACGTTCGCAAGGCCTATCAACGTGCAATGGATAGTATGGCTAGATTAAATAGAATAGGTTGGTAATGTATTTTAACATTTTTAGCAAAATTAAATAGTTTATATTCAAAAATTTTCGAAACAGTGAATTCTTTATTTATCGAATTACTAAGATATATATATATATATAAGTAGCAATATTAGTAAAACTTAGCAATCTAAACATTGCTAAATTTAAATTTTGAGATGAAGAAGAAATTAATTGTCTTGATTTCTTTACATGTGTCTGAATTTCTGTATAAAATCTTAATCGATTAGCGACAAGTTTCAAGATGTTGAAATTAATACATTTAACAAATATTCTGTAAAATAAAGCAGTATTATGCAGAACTGAAAGGATAATTATTTTATCGATGGTAATTAAGTCAGTTTTTTAGTTTTATGAATACATCCTAATAAAACTAATTATTTAAAAATTTCTATTTATATTTATACTCTTGTATAAATATGTAAATTAATGTAAATTTTAATGTTTGCAGCCGCACGTCTAATGCACAAGTACAACGCGCACGGTGCCACTGATGTAACGGGTTTCGGACTTTTAGGTCATGCTCAAAATTTAGCCAAGCATCAAAAGAACGAGGTATCCTTCGTTATTCACAACCTCCCGGTTATTGCCAAGATGGCTGCTGTCGCAAAAGCATGTGGTAATATGTTCCAACTTTTGCAAGGACACTCTGCTGAGACAAGTGGTGGACTCCTGATTTGTCTACCTCGAGAGCAGGTTTGATATATTTTTGTTGTTGTTAAGAAAAAATTATGCCGATAAGGTAAAATGGAATATTTATAGCTGTTACGTTTTCGTAATAAATGATGAGAATAATATATTATTAATTCCCTGTACGATTTTACAGATTGTTAAATGTATGTTATTAGGTAATTTAGGAAAATATGAAAACATTACTGAAAATACTGCAAGGGACAACAAAATTTTAAGTATGTTATAGAATTTTATTGAAGATATAAATGATTAATTTTAAGAAAAATTCAAATGTATTTTATTATGACGTGATTAAATTTTGTCAACGAAGTAAACTTATTATAAAATATTATATTTTCATATTAATTTTTTGGAATTAATAATTTGTTGTACTCCAAACGAAATTCTAAACCATAAGTAATATCATTATTACAGATATTATCTGTTTCTATCCAAAACTATTCTAAAAATTATGAAGTTGGTAATTGTTGAACGTATTATTTGAAAATTAAATATAGATAAAGATGATGCCTTTCGTTTATTGTTATTTAGTAAAATAATTCTTGAAAAGATAATAATTAGCTAATAAATAATTTTCAGTTTTGTATATGCATGTCTGAATCTCTGTCCTGTATGTACATTAAATATTTGGAAACATTATCGATTTTCGAGTATGTATAAACATAAATTATCAGTACAGTGCTTTTAGAAACTTAAAAAGTCTTTTCAAATTTATTACGTTGGAAAATGTTTACAAGAAATATGTACACTTGTTATTAATAATATGTGAACTAATTAGTATTAAAAGCATCGAATAATATATTTTTATCTGTAGGCTGCGGCGTATTGCAAAGACATTGAAAAGCAAGAAGGTTATCAAGCCTGGATTATTGGTATCGTTGAGAAGGGTAATCGCTCGGCTCGAATAATCGACAAGCCCCGAGTAATCGAGGTTCCAGCAAAAGAAAAGGATGGAGAGCTCTGGTAATCAAAGAAAAAAACAAGACAGCTAAACCATTCCCGTGTGAAGAAAAAAGGAAGCTTTATGTTTATTCTTCCCTTTTAAAGTTTTACATTTATAATATACAATTGTAAGCAATTGTTCCTTCTTTGTTCGGTTTCTTTATATTTCACACACATTCACACACACACACACACACACACACACACACACACACACACACACACACACACACACACACACACACGTATGTAAAATAAAATACAAAAGTTATCAAAAAGTTCTTTGATAATATTTTATGAAATTGGCCGTTATTGCTGTATTGTCAAAATCAGAAACATTCTAGTTTTTCAGTGACTCTTCTTTCCTTCTTTTTGTTACGACTTGTAACTGTTTATGCATTGCATGTAGTACATAAGGATACAGATTTTTTATCGCAAAAACATTGTCTGATGTTTATTATAGAAAAAATTTAGTGGAGAAGAAAGTGGAAAGTAAATAAGAACGTTATTAATTCCTGGGTCTTCCTGTCATGTTTGTATATCAAGCTCAGCAGAAGTATAGTTTTACAGTAAAGAATGCATGTTTAATTGTAAAAAAAACTAGAAATTAAATTAAAAAGACGAAATTCTTCCGTGCAAGGCAAATTGATATTTGATTGATTTGAATTCTAATTTAAATGATGTGAGAAGAACAATGCGTTAAATATGAAGTAAAAAAATATATTTGTTATATATAATTAAGCTTTATGAAATCTAGTTTTATGTAAGCAAATGTACATTTTTACATATCGCTTATCATTGAAAGATGACAATTCGAATTTTAAATAATTATTTCTTTGTAATTATTTTCCATTAATTTTACTGTCTGTAAATTCACGTTGAGATTTGTAAAGCAGGTGGACCTAGATCCTAACGTTGTATTAGTTTTTCATATGAATAAAATGCTACTTTGTCAATAATTTTTGTTTTTTTTTTTTTTTTTGTTTTTATTTCCTATATTAGATCATAGAATCCTTTTAATTATTGAAAAAATATTTACACTATAGTAAAAATAAAATCGTTGTGCTTATGAGTGTTATCGTTTTATAATTATTATTATTTACTACGTATTTCTTATTCTTTTACAAAATTAAAAAAGAAAACTTCGTAAGGAGGATGTATTACCATAGACATAATCGTAATCGTCATTTTGTTAAATTACGCGAAGAAATGTTCCTATCATCAGTATTTTAGAAGACTAATATTCTCGAATTGTAATTTAAATACTACTAAAGGGAAAGACTGAAATAAAAAATGTGAAATTACTAATAAATGAATGGTACAGCTGTATCAAAACAAATAAACTTAATTATTAAAGCTTTCAATTTTTTAAATTTTAATAGGGATTTATCGATCCTGCCCATCTATTTCAACTATGAGTGCTATTACTGGAAAATCTACGATATTTTATGATTTGAAGGAAATGCTGCACTTGTATCTAAATATATTGTTCTTTAAGATAATTTTTATACACGCGCTTTAATGTTTCCGATTGAATTATTCGCGCTCTTTTATTAAATCTCGATTTAATATGGTGTTTACGACGGTCCAATTTAACGTACACGCGTGAATCGTGAATTATTTTGAAGTGAAATTACGTACTACATTCATTCGCCGCAATGCGTAAGCAAAGTATAAATTTGGAATTCTTTTGACTGATCAACTGGGTTTTTTTTTCAGTAAAACAGATGCGTTAGTTGCATCGGAATATCACTGTAAGAAATACAACTTAGAACGTACAACGAAATAATAGAATCGAAATCGGATCTTCTAACCTCGAAATTTTAACATATTTGATAATTCTGTTGCTGTTAGAATTAAATATTGTTTTAACTAAAATCTGCGTGGTTTTCTTAAAAAATTTGTTAGAGCATATGCATTCTACAGATTTTTGACATGTACTTTCATTTTTAGCTGATATACGATTTTAGTGTCTTCCAGATGGAGCTTAGATCTTGAAGGCGATTTTCAGAAGCCGTTCGATCTTCTGGTTTTAAGCTTTATGCTTTTTTCTTTTTGATGAGATAAGGAACTTAGAAACTTGTAGAATACAGTAATTATATTCGCTTCTAGACGTTACAGTAGAAACAGTTGAATTGTCAATTTGTATTCGATTCATTAATATTTAGCACCGAAAACATTAGAAAATCGCAGTAAGTAACGAGCATTGAGAACATTTAACAAATATTGATAACGATAGTCTTGTATGGAACAACAACTACATATGGAACAATAGCTTTTAAATTAATCGACTAATTGTCGTGTAATCTGATCATAATATAATTCTATTATAATGTTTTCGTAATTATTTATTTTAAATATGCAGAAATAATTGTCACTCTACTGTAACTACTTAATTAAACATTTAAAGGACAAATTTAGAAAAAATGGAATTTTTTGCCATACATATTTGGTCGCGATTAAATTAAGATGTGCAAAAAATATTATTTATAATATTTATATTGAAGGAGATTTATTTGAATATTTTATTGAAAGTGGTTTTTCAAACATTTATTTGCTAAGATACGCTTGAAAAGGAGAACACAAAAATCATTTTTATATAAAGAATTTGATGTAAGCAATATAATTTAATCATGAATATAACAGTGGATAAAAAATTGATATTTTGATATTTATAATGATTTTATTATAAATGATTTTATTTACAAATTAATAATAATAACGGAGAACGTACGTATCGACAGTTTGATTATCGTTATAGTATTTTGGTGAAAATGTAAATTTCATTGTAACTTGCGATTTTTTCTTTTTTTTTCTTTTTTTTTTTGCAAGTAAATAAAAGTTTGTTGTAACTGCACGAATAGAATAAGGTAAATTAGTTCTAGGATAATCGCTAGAGGTGGGATGAAACTTCAAGGGTTAAAAAGAATTTCACGTATGCATTCGATCGAAATCGCTGGGCTGGTCATACTTGTGATTGCATGGTGCATAAATTATTGCATCCTTCATTATAATTCATCGGCGAAATATTATTTTCGTATTGTTTTCGTCACTGACGTTTATCATTTTTCTGTCTGTTTTTGTATTCATTGCTTGTAGGTTTCGTTTAATTTTTGCAAATGCATGAAATTGTTATTTTGTTAAATTTAATCTCGAACACTGAAGTCGATTCAATCCTCACTTTAACCGATCAAATTTAAGCGAAAGGGTTTGTACACGCGCAGTTTAGAATAACAGTATTCGAGATCCGACTTATTCTTGTTGTTTAGTTTTCAAGTGCTCATTATCATTTTAATATATTTTATTATTTTATTATTTGCATTTATACAGCAGCAAAAGACATGCATAATACTAAGTATTTCCAATAAATACGATGCTTTCATGGAGATATTTAAACTGTTTCCGCCTAATTTAATAACATTAAATTTTATTCTTCATAATTGTGTTTCGGCTTTAAGTATTTTCTTTCGCATACTTTAGTTAACTTGTCTGAAACAAGTAATGACCAAATAATCACTAATGTATAATTTTTTAAAAATATTTTTGAAATAATAACTTTGAAAATTTCTAATGTTGGTTCGAATATTGATACAGTGATATTTTATAATATTTTTAAAGTAAAGATGTTGATTAATTTAATGCATCAATTGAATGCTGTTGAGATGTAGTTGGTTAATAGATTTTTAATGTATACAGACCAATGAAATTCTTTAAATGGAAGATATATATTTGATTTTTTAATGAAATCCATTTAAAGCGTAATAAAGGTTTGTTCTATTTTCAAACGACATTATAAATCTCGGCAATTAACATCATTGTGGACCATTAAAGATAGAAAAAAACATTTGCACAAAGATTTTCACATTAGATGTCTTTAGTGTCTTCTTTATCATTTAATGTTTTTGACTTTTCACTTCGATAAGAATTGTATATTCGTAACACATTGTTGATTATTACTTCCACGAATATTAGGCTTTCATTCTATCATCCACCTTCGGTAGTGTTTAAGCTTGGTGAATGCCAATTGTTCGGGGGTTTAGATACTATTTATTAATAAGTAGTGTTCTGGAAGGTATCGCAAGTTTAGAAATATCTACAATGATGCTTCTTATACTAATTGGTCAAACAATAAAAGTATCGTAAATTATAATGCGACAATATTAACAGTTGTTGCAGTTATTTAGATAAAGTTAATCTTCAGAGATATTATTCAAAATTATATTTAATATCTTGAAAAAGCCTCAAACAGTTGCTTTTAGTGATACTGCATGCTAAATTTTGTTATGATGGAAGAGACGTAGTACGTGTCTGAGTTTCAATAAACAAAGTATCAATTTTATTTTTAGCAACAGATGAGCTAAATATTTTAAATGGCTTGAAAAGTATATATACTTTGCCGTACTTAATAATGTGCAAGAATTTAAAAGTATTTTAGCAATAATTAGTTTTCATTAAAATAAATGTTTAAGCACTGCTAAAATAAAAGCTTTTATACTTTAGCCATTTAAATATCGAATGTTAATAGTGTTATTGTCTTCGAAGTAACGGCTAATATAACATTCTAAAGCACGTTTATTTTTTGATACAACATTTGTCATTAGCTCCTTCTGCCAGTGTAGAAGAATTACTAACAATTATCAATCATATAAAATGTTTCTTTAGACCTAATTCGTTCCATTAAAAATATACAAGCATATGTATATCTTTAATAAAGTATATATAAAAGATGTAAAAAATATTTGTTCTCGTAACGTTGTTAGTCTTATCGCGCTACGAAATTATAAAGTGCTTAGCTAAGAAAAATGTGTTTGTCGGTGATCTTTGAAATAAAAGGAAGGAAAAAAAAAGAGCTCTTGTTAAAAACAAACATTTCCTCCGGCGAACGTCACTTTAAAATGTTGAAAGTTTCGAAATTAGAAATATTGTGCTCGAACTCGGAAAAATGAAAGTCTTTCAAGTCTCTTGGCAAACCGAAAACACAATAGTGCTCTCCATTACGGATGTTTCATCCCTATCTCTTTTCTCTCCCGATGAAGTTCGGGCAGCGCCATATCGCCCGAGTAGCGATGCTTACGTCATTTCATACAGAGGTGACGTAAATTTCAACGAGCGCAGTTACATTTGTACGGCGCAAGCGATTGGACGATTGCGTCTGTCGTTGGTTTTTATTTTCCCTTTTTTTTCTTTTTTTTTTTTTGTGCCGAATACGAGAAACCGGTAAGCACTTCTGCTGTGAAATATATTCAGTGAAAATTTTATTTTATTTTACGGTAACATATTTCACTACTGCGTCATGGTAAACACGAGTCTTTAATCGACTATTTATTAATCATATAACAGTGCATTAGTGTACAATATTCGTTAGATTTTCCGTATAAGATTTAGACTCTTTTATTATTTTGAACTTGAAAATTCGTTCTCCCGTCTCTCTGTTACTTGATCTATTGAGTTCAGATTTCGGAAAGTGATGTAAAATTTTATATTTCTATTGAAATTAAGAAATCGGTACGAGTGGTATATTAGTTATTTTACAATTAAATGAGTATCTATCTTGATGTACGAATATCGTCATAGTTCAAGAGTTCAACAACTAACATTGATTTTGAAAAAATAATAAACTTATATTACAACGATCTTTGTAATATTTTCATTGTGCGATATTTAGTTTTTAGTTTAAATATCGTGTGTGTTATATCTTTGTATGAAATCATTAATTTATTACTCGAGAAACAAAATTCTTTTAATCAGTAAAACGAAAATTTTTAATTTATAGTTAAATATTGATTTTATGATCGATTTGTCGATTTTAAAAGATAAAAGACTTGTAAAAGTTATACTATGCAATGAATTTTTATCACGTTACTTCATTATAAATTTCCAAACTATTTAAATAAGCTTAAAATTGTCGATGTTAAAATTTAAAATTATAGAACTGCGAGAATACGAAACTTTATTTTTAATTTTTAATTTTAATAATTATCGAAAAAGTACATTACAAAATTGCATTCAAGCTACTACTACTATTATTATCATTATCATCATCATCATCATCATCATCATCATCATCATCATCATAATTATTATTCATGTAAATTAAAATGTTAATAAATACCGTATCTTTGTTTGAAATATTGTCTAGAATGTGATTATGATAAAGGAATTGCGGATAAACGATAAGGCGGAATTAATTTCTCAACAACATCAGTACAATCATTTTCGTTCTCATTTGATGGCGTCTAGGCAAATAATTCCACTTTCCTTAAGTTAGTCATCTCACTCGTTAAAGTTTTACGTACTCGATTCTAGATTGAAGCAAATTTAATTCAAGAATTCAATTAGCACGTGTTTATGTTTACGGCTATTACTTACGGGTTTTCCAGCAAGTCTTTCATCACTTGAATTGTATTGTACAAATAAAAATGAAATTTGTCTGCTAAATATAAATTCAGCTTATTATTATATATAAATATCGTTGTAAATTATTCCTCAATGCAAAGGAAAATGTTTTACGGTTAAAAAATGAGATCTACTTAAAAATGTACAGTGTAAAGCTACTCCAACGTATTTTTCTCATCCAATTGTATTTATTCGTTAATAATTATGCAGTAAATATAATCACGAGTGAATTAGTAAGCGTTGATAAATGCTCAATTTTGCAAAGTATTGATTACTTTTTTATCGTGTGCTTGAGGTTTATGATTTTAATCTCAGGATTTATTTTAACATCGCTTCGATTAAATCGGATAAATACAGAAATGCGTGAAATGGCATTCAAAGATCTCAAATACCTTGAAAGCCGCTCAAAAACGACATTCTGTAAATATTTAAAAATAAGATTTTGTTTCCTTTCAAATAAAATCTCTTCTATTATGGCCAAATTATGCAAATGTTCAACCAAATTATACGACTTTTTCACTCTACCATATTGTTTTTTAAAAACAGCTTCGGTAAAGAATTTTATTATCAATAGCGTGATTAAGATTTGGCAAGAGAGAAGTCGTGTATAATTAAGACGTGAGACAAGATAAATTATATAAAAATATACTGGTTCCAGTTGATTGGTAAAAGTTTTGATTTTGGGATAATTGAAGTTTGTATGAAGAAAATTACTAAGGCCTTGAAATCTAAATGAAATTTACTTAATTTACTTACTGAATTTTGAAACTTGGAAGAAGTCTATAATAATATGGTATTTATTAATGTTCTCTTAAACTATACGAATAATTCTGTACATTACTATTGAACTTTCGCTAATAATTTAAGAAAAATGCATACATAAATATATATAAATTCCTTTTTAATTTGATTCAGAATCCATTTTTGTTGAAATTGCTCTTTATTTAGGGGAAAACCTAAATATATGCAACATTTTTCATCCTTTTCGACTGTTATTTATCGCAAAATTAAAATCTACTCTAAAATTTATTAAAGTCATCCATAAAAAGTAAGTCACAAGCTAGTATGTCAACATTTTTTGCAAAGGTCATTTATGGAGTACATTTTATATAAAATAATAAACTTGGTTAACAAATATGTAATTTATTCTTTATTTAAATAGACATTTTGCTTCGAGTATTTAATTAACATTAGACATACTCAGAAACCACAGCGATATTGAAATTGCAGCTTGTGCACTCTTAACGAACGACAATAACTTTTATAATCGCAATTAGTTGGCAGAAACATCGTGTTTCTCTAGAAAAAGAACAGTTATCTTATGTTACGAAGATCGGAGAATAATCCCGAGGAGAACGAAATTAAGGATCGATGCAATGGTAGCGTTATCGAATCGCTTAAGCAGAGCCGCTAAGGAGGCTTTTAAGGCTGTGATATTGGGTGCACCAGGTTCCGGTAAGGGTACCATATCATTCCGGATTGTCAAGCAGTTTAATGTTAGTCATGTATCTAGCGGCGATAAGCTTAGGTTCCACATCGCCAATAAGACCGGTAAGTTCACGTACGAATCGGTAAGAAAAAATCTGTTGCATTTCAGCGATTATCCGACAAAGAGTAGCAAATACGCGTTTAGTCAAATAATGCAAAGTTTTTAAAGGATAACTTAATGTAAGTAAGATTCTAATTCATTCAACCTGTTCGTCGAAGTTGCTCACTCAAAGTTTGGAAATTAAATTAAATTTCTTTAAGGATTCGCATATTCTTTTAAATAAATAGAAGCCTTCCGTGTTTTCTTTATAATATTTTAATTAAAACACCGTTTACCCTCATTGATTCGTTGTTACTTCCAACCATTAATTGAATTTGATGAGTGGGCTCTTACTAATCAATTTCATCGCTTATTCTGTTTGCCACTGTTACTGAATCGTATCAGTTTTATTAAGCGTCTTTAAATGTTTTGCCTTTTGTTTAATTCAATGCAATTTGCCCATTCTGCGAATTTTCATTATTGAAAGAAGTCACCGAGAGCCGTAGCAACACCTTAGTTAACATTAATCGAGTTGAAGTCTTAGTCAGTATACGTTCATTAGGATTCATTAATATTTTGAATTTTTTCTATCCCCATTAGAACTCGGTAAACAAGTACAGGCATATTTGGAATCAGGGGGTCTTGTGCCAGACGATACAATGATAGCTCTTATAAACGAAGAGATCAAAGCTATTGGTAGTCAGAATTGGCTTTTAGATGGTGAGTTCTTTTAAATTCTTATTTTTCTGTTACGTATCTTTCAACTGAATCTTTTTCCGTTTGTTCGGGCTAAAGAATTTAATTTAAAGAAATTTAAAGAAATTTAAAGGAAATATTTCATAATAGTTATTTACTTTTGTTCTTATCGATATTTTTTATTTGGATAAGAATTTATGTATTGAATAAAATGGGTCTCTGTCGTCATTTGACAGGTAAAAGATTTTTGGTATTATCATTATGCACTCTTATGCATTTAGAGCACATTCTGTATTAAATTCGTATTCGAACATAATTTTCTAATGTATAAGCTTTATTTGCGAATGCCAATTTTGTCATTACGACTATCAGTTGGCTCGATTAATTTGATTTGTTTTGTTGTTTATTCGCATAGGATTTCCGAGAACTGTTGCACAAGCCGAGGCACTGCAGAAAATCCATCCAGTGTCTTTAGTGATCAACGTTGACGTACCCGATTCCGTGATCGTAGATAGAATTAAAAATCGTTGGATACATCCGCCCAGTGGTAGAGTTTACAATGTCGGATTCAATGATCCAAAAGTACTGGTGAGAATAAAAGTGCTCTATTCAGCAATTGAAAGCTCGCGAAACATTGTGAAAGCTATCATAACTACGAGGAGCGCTTCTTTATTTATTTATGCATGTTTATTATTTATTTATGCATGCGTTTGGCGAAATTACAAGTATAAGCCGTTATAAATTGTTAAAGATGCTATTGAACCGGATATGGAAAATTTGCTTATAATAAAATATTTTTTTAATAAATTTGTCATAAGAAATATAGAATATTGAATATCCTTAATTTGATGAGCAGCTTTTGAAACTCTTAGTGTAAGTTATATCATGATAATGAAATAATAGAAACGAAAGTGACAATAAAATTGAAATGTTCAAGCAGCCGCGAAAAACGAGTGCAAAACAAAAAATAATTGTTCATTTTAATGCCGCTCTTAAGAAAATTTAAAGGATTCGAAACAATATGATAGGGATATCTGAAAAGTATGAAAGTTGCGCTTAAGAAAAATTCGCATTTTACAGAGCTACTGATCATCGAAATTCTTAATATTTTTGTTCTTGTAACAGGGTAAGGACGATGTTACCGGTGAACCTCTGACTCAACGTGCCGATGATCGTCCAGAAATTGTTCAATCCAGGCTACGCGAATACGCAACAAAGACAAAACCAGTTATTGACTATTACAGGCAATTGAACGTTTTGAAGTCGTTTTCGGGTGAAACGACAGATGGTATGTGGCCCAAGATTAAGGAATGTGCAGAACAATATGTATAGTATTTTTATTGGATGAGCTTTACATTTATACAATGAAGAAATTTTCTAATGCCGGCATTTTTTATGAAAGATCTTATTGTTATAATTCTTTTTACATGTAACTGTGATATAGCGTGCAATTAGATGTAATACATGATATCGTAGAGGAAAAATGCTTATTTTATATAGTTAGCTAAAGGTTAGCTAACTCGGAAATATACGCCTTGGGTTTAACTTTAGATACGTAATATTATTTACTATATTAATCTGATAAAGATTTTTTCCTCAACAAACGTAATAAACTTTACACGTAACTTTTACAGCGATTTACAGATGTATAAAAGAAATTTTTAAAATTTTTTACCGATATTTGATGAGCACGAAGGTTAACAATATTTTATAAAATATTTAAACGCGTCAGTATCTCCTGGAATGAAAAAAATTCAATTCTGATGTTAGGTGGTACATTTGCATGATACAGTTTATGGTATTTTGAGTTTATTAGACTACGATAAGAATTATATTCATTCGAATGTGGGTGTAACGGGTTATTTTATCGGAATATTAAATTATTTTGATATAGCAGAAATTGTATATATTCTAACAGTTGCGCATATTTATAACAAAGTGTATCCTAACTACGTCGGTAAAACAAATAATCTTAACTGAATGTAGAATTATGTTGACACAGTAAAAATTCCTATATATTTGTAAAACAGAATACGTGAATAGCTTTTAACTATTCAATTTGTGAATTATTTTTCAATAAATATATCATTTCATAAAACTGCCTGAAACCTTTTTATAACTTTTAGTGTTATTAATATTATTTGTAAAGATAAACATTATTACTAAGTTTTCCTAATACATTGAATGGAAAAATAAATAATAACTTTACTTTATCTATTTTTACACAATTATTGAATTTTTAGCTAATTAGCTAGATGATCAAATTATGTTTCATTGTAATTAGAATTTAGATCGCCAATTATTTCATTGAAATTTACTACGAATATATATGCATACATTGCTTTATTTATTATTATCTCAAAACTATAGTATTATTTCTCTTAATTATGGCTCTTATACATTATGATCTTTTTATAGAGATTTTTAAACATTCTATACAAATAATTTAATAACTTGATTTTTACATATTCATAATATCTTCCACATATTTCTTCTAGAAGCACCCAAGGTTGCGCTTTTGTACCATTCGATTAGTTAATGAAAATATATATGTGTTGGAATGAAGCTTTGTTTCCTTAAATTTCCAGTATATATGTGTAATAACAACATGAAATTTATCATAAATGGAATTATCTCTAATAGTTTATTTGACGATGTAGACGAGATAGAACGTTTAAATATTTTTTTAATGTCATTTCAATCGAGTATTATTAGAAAATTTGCTACCAAACATTTACAACTCCATGAGATTTGTAAATGTTTTGCATTCTCAGAATTTATATTTAGTATGCGTAACTAAGTTGAAAAAAAAGAAAATTGAAATTACTTTCATTGAACTTTATTTTCGAGCTAGATAAATTGAAAATTTATTATGATTTCCCTAACATTTGATTTATTTTGTGAGATATTATACATATTTTAAAAGCTAAAAAAATAAGCTTCAGTGGAAAAAGCTATTGAAATAAAATGAATAAATTGTGATGTTCAGTAATTTATATAATTCTTATACAATTTGGTTAAATAGTTGTTGATAAGTACATGTTTATACATTTTTTTATAAAAATAAATCAGGCAGATATCATTCAATGGCTTTTAACGTATGCGCATACGTTTAGTTATATGTTTTAAACGTAAAGCATTTGTTGAAACGTAAGAACAACTTGTTGTTATTCAACATTTTCTCCTAAATTTGATTTTTTATAGACTTGTATGGACAATAATATAACTTTTGAGGGTTATACTATTAAAAACGGATACTATTGTACAAAAAACCTTTAAAAAAAAAAAAAAAAAAAAAAAAAAAAAAACAAAAAAACAAAAAAAAATTGTATCTAAACACATTATAAGGCGTAGTGATATATTTTTAACTTTTTTAGTCGTACGTATACATTCAAACTAATTAATCAAGCTTCATTGCTTAAGAATGGTATACTAGAATATTAAGTTTGATATTATATATATTTCAGTTGCGTTCCATAATTGCAAAATATATAATTACAAAATATTTCAGTATTCAAATGCCTGCTCGTTATAATGCGCTGTAAAGGTCATTGTTTCTCAATTAAACAACTACGAATAATTAAAGCAGGACATTAAGAATAGAGTTTACTTATACTCAGTTCAATTTCTAAACAATCGAGTCAGCGTTCTCGAAACAAGTATATCTTCACAGTTAGTAAATCGTGCCTCGAGTTTACTCAACTAGAAACTGCTTTTCATTTACTCCGCAAGCTAAGAGCATATTTCTCAATGGTTGAGCGGCATCCGATTGAATAAAAGCGCGAGTGCTCGAGGGTAAAAGAGTTTTTGCTTTCGCGTGGATGAAACGAAGAAAACTAAAGATGCCATCTGTACAATTACCCGGGAGAGGCTCGAGTACGAGTCTCCCTTTCCCATTACGTCCAGATACGTTCGTGAAATGTCCAGTTGAGCGCGTCTCGGATGAATGCGAAAAACGCGACTCTCCCATACATACGCCGGTGACATTAACCTTGACGAGAGTCGCCTCGCGGACCTTCCATTCCGACTTCGTTCTTGTGCGCAGCCTCTACGTGTGTTTTTTCTTTCTCTGGCTTTTTTGGCTGAAATTGACCAAAGTTCTCTTCGTTGTCCGTTGTCTCTGTCCTCTTTAATAGAGGTTTTCGTATAATAACAGTTATGAAATATTTATACATTGTGTGTTTATATTCTTGTGTCAAATATGTTCAGAGATAATTTTTTCATCTTCTCCAATAAGTGTACTCCATAAAGAGCTCTAAAAGGGTGCATAATTTATAAGACACCTTCCTTGGGATATTTAATCAAATGTGTAGCGTTTGCATTGTTGATACGTCGTTCACTCTTTGGTTGATTCTTGTGAGATTCCCAATATTCATAGAAAATCATTCTCGGGACTAATTAATCAAACAAAATTAATCGAGCATTTAAAATGAAACAGGTAAAACAATGGATTGATTTTACTACATGATAATTTAATATAAATTCGGTGGATATTCGTTGTGTGAATGTTGACAATAATTATTCACCGAAGTATGTGTAATAATGAGAAATTATCGTACAAACTTTACTAATCATCCGAATCTGTTTAAATTTAAAGAAAATCCGTTATTAAATTGGCTTACTCGAATATTCTAATCCATGAGTTTAATTTACGAACGTCTACTCAGATATTTTTAGCCTGATGCATACAACTAGTAGTGGTCGGATCGTATATACCTATAGTATTTTAGTAAGCATTGACGAAGCAATTACATTCGATCGAGGTTAATGATTTTCTAGTGCTTGGTGAATATGACAATTATTTTAACAAGTAATATAATGGAAGATCTACTTAAATTAATGTTGTATCCATTGCCTCTGTTGATGGAATGAAAATTTACAATGATTTTCATAGCTATCTTGTACAGGTTATTTCATGTATGCATACTCATATTTCAAGATTCAACACACACACACACACACACACCCCCATTTATGTATATAATATGATAAGTTTCTACTATACTTATATTGGATATTCGAATTAATTAGACATATTTCAACAACAAATACTATATTTACGTTGTATGAGCAGAGCTCATAATAGTGTGATGCTTCAATGTTTGTAAATATTGCACACATGGACAATTTATTAATGCGATACTCGATAAAAAGTAAATTAAAAGCAAGTATAACGATAGATAAAAATGTACCTTTTTATTATAAAATGCTTGAATAGTATTATACATTTAATCTCTCTTTACTTAAAAAATATGTTGTTTTTGGAAAAATGAAACAATTAAATTATATGCTAAGTATAAATATTGTTATTGTAATTTAGAATTATACAAAGTCGGAAAACATTGTTCATATTCCATGTCGGAATTGAACTAGAACAAACGTATATGGATTACTGCTATATTTTCAGATAATTTTATATATTTAGCCTGTGGTTTTCAAATTATTTCAGAATTTATTTATCAGATAATGATTAGTCGAAATTATAGAATGAACGATCGGATTATATATTTCTGTGATTTAGCTAATAATAAATTGTAAATAAATCTGAATAAATCTGATGTTATTATCATACTCAATGCGACTTTCATTCTTCTACCTTTACTGCCGTTGAATAACTACGTATTACTATTTGAATAAATTGTATAAATAAATATTAACGCAAGTGCGGTGGTTACATTAAATTTATTTTTTAACAAACGAAAGCAAATGAAGTGCAAATTTTTAATTACTTAAATTAAAAAAGTTATTTTGACCGTCAAATACATACCTACGAGTTTACTCTATTTACATAGAAAATGATTTCGGAAAAAATCATTTTATATGATTGAATGAAGTTTATAAAACTTTAGTCAAATGGTCAATACTACTAAATTCTAAAACAGTGTAAGGTTATGTATATGTGTATGTAATCTACAAACAATAGAATAAAATATTACACATAAGTACAAGAGTTTTTATTCATATTATGTGTAAATTCATTAATTGTCGTTAAACATCAATTTAGTGCTAATTTGACATCATTGAACAAGATTAAAAATCTTCTTTAAAAATTGCTTTCTAGTATTGTTAAGAAATTTATCTAAAATTTTCATTTTAAATTTTTCTATCTCACGTAACTTATAATGTTGTTGTAATACGTTTGCTAAATATATAATTATACTTAAATCAAATGTATAGGTATAACATAGTTGTACAAAAATCTTTTTTCTAGAAGCTTGTATTTTACGTAAACATTTTTCATTGAAGGTATTAATCTTAAGTATTTAACTGATTGTACGTGCTTTTAGTACACGTTATTCTTTATCGTATATTTGTCGGATCGAAACTGCTATTCGTGTCTTTTGTAAATGCCTCTAGATATTCCTTTAGCACCAGTGACTAATAATTTATAACATCATTTTTTCTTATTTTCTTTTGGTAATAAAACTTAGATAGACTACTTCACTTTATCATTCTACTTTTCGGATAATTTGTGCAAATAAGCTCTTCCAGAGTCAAATTATAATGTTCGGTTAGGTTGCGTATCGTTGGACTGCGTCCATGTCCATGTGCTGTCCATGGATTTGGAATAATGAGTCTTAATTATAATACTAAGTGGTCGAAACTTAGTTCTACTTAAGAACAATTGTTTTATATTAGAGCGCTGTTCTAGTCATTAAAAAATTACAAAAAATTATATTAACTTTGTTTTCAATCGTTGAATGAAGCTTATATTTTTTATTGCATCGCAGTTCATTGTAAGCATTTCTTTTTAAAAAATGTAATCAGGGTTTATATATTCGTTTGGTTTTTGTGACTCTAATATAAAATATGATAAAAGAGTGGGAAGTAAAAATTATTATCGAAAGAAAATTATTGTACTATTTCCAATTTTTTCCCTCGTCAGTACTTTTCAGAAAGATATTAAAATATAGCGTTGTGAAAACAATTTTATTTTACTGCGTAACACAGTGACTTTTACTGCAGCACTTCTTTATTTTATGAAATCGTATAAAAGTTATAAGTACATTTTTTATTGACCCATAAAAATTCTTTCACATTAGCCGGATACAAGAATTGTTCTTATTTATTAAATTGTTTCTCAATTTTTCTGCCACATCGTCATTTTGAAACTGAGAAAATTAATTACTTTGTCCATGTTAATCGCGAAACATTTGCAATAATGTAACTTTTAATTACATTTTAATGAAAATTATAGTACAATGATTCTTTAGGTAGATATATAGATATATTTCATGCAAAAATTTTTTAATCATTTTGAATAATTGTAAAATTGTAGTTTATAATTTATTAATAATATCGTATTATTAATTATTCGTACGACTTATTAGACATACGTGTAAAAATATTTTAGACGGAAAAAAAGTTAAAAGAACCTAAAATAAACATAATGTAAAGTGTAAAATGTAGATTAAAGAGATATGACAGATAAAATGATACGAATTAACAACTGCTCTGAATGTATGAAATTTTCTTTTCGCAGTTGATCTTGTTTTTCATATTATTATAAATGTAATGCTGAGGTAAATAAGAAAACATCTTACATTTTCATTGATGTATTAAATAATAAGACGATACAATCATATTTATCGATGGAAAACAGAATAATCAACGTTAACATGGAATCTTCAAGAAACTCGAAAAACGGCAATTTAAAAAATATGCTTAGATTCTTAAATATGCTTTATTATTCTTTTCGAAATCATAGACAAAAAACAGAGTACGTGCAGTTACGCATAGATAGCACTTTATTTCTTAATTAAGGCGTTCTCCGACTTTCCTTATTACACACACAGTATAACGTATCAGCTCATTTTATTCGAATGTAAGTTTAGCGCTCTTGCGCAAGTTGCAAATGAAACAAATAATTGAACAACATAAAATCACACTTTTTTATGTAGGAATTTCTCTTGATTAAAAATTAATATACAAAAGAGTATGATTTATTTACACAATGGATAGTTTTACTTTAGGGTATTTATCTAGTTGTAAGAAATAAAATATAATTGTAAGAAATAAAAGATAGATTTTTCTAATGGTTGATAGACGTTGCTTAAATGTAGACATTTAAGCAACGGTATCATTGAATAAAAAGTACGTAGAAAATAGAAATCTTTTCAATATTTACATTGACACTAATATCACCAAACGCATCGCCAAAGGTCGTGATTCTTTTTGAAATGTACATTGTTTCGTTCAACGTAAAATTATAATTGTTAAAAATAAGTATGCACATATAGCGATAAATAAAATTGTTCGATATTATTAATTTCGTATCGTTCAATATCAACGAATGTTAGAACGTCGATGCATATATATTTTAATAGACAATCAATTTAACAAACAACTCTTAACGTGGCGATATTTTCGACTTGTTAATTTAAACATACATCTTTTTTATCTGTCTGAACGTAAATTACGTTGATCACTTGTTTACACCTGGCGTTTCGTTTACACGTACATTTTCGCGACCGTGCATTATCAATTTAAAATTAAACGCTTCAATCTTCTTCAATCTTAAAAATCTTGTACGTCTGCAAGGACAGCTTAACTGGCGGCAATTTTCTCGCACAAATCCAAGACCGACATTGATTTTCCTGAAAGTCAATATGAATCTTTTGTAGGGCAGAAATTTTCGTAGACCTTCGCTACGCTTGGAGGTTCCAAATGGATCTCGCATCGTCCATAGCGTCAGAGGCATTCACTCTTGCTCTTCAAATCACTCTCTCTCTCTCTCTCTCTCTCTCTCTCGTGTTATTTCTCTCTTTCTCGTTTCGCGGCGGCGTAGGAAAGCTGCGCGCGTTCCAGCTGTTTGCGTTCGCTCTGGCTCGTGTCCATTGCTTGTGTGCGTGAACGTCAGTCTGGCTCTGGCCATTGAGTGGTAAGCGTGTTGCGAGTTCCGGTTCTTTCCGCCTCGTTCTCCTTCTCTTTCTCCCCTCCTCGCTCGCTCGCGCGCTCTCTCTCTCTCTCTCTCTCTCTCTCTCTCTCTCTCTCGCTCGCTCGCTCGCTTCTCAGTTCTTCCTCGTAACTGTATCTCGCTCATTCCCGTGAACACGTTCGCGCTGTAACGCGAACTGTGTTTTCGCTTCCCAAGCATAATCGACAGCCAGAGTCTCGCTTCCTTCCTTCGCTTATGCACCAGTGAGTTTCTCTCGTCGTTCCGGACGTCGCTCTATACCCGTTTGCTTTGATTTTGCTAAAATTCGCGTGTACACGGGTGAGAGGAAGCGGATGATGGGGTTCGATTGGGTGTACCAGTGGTGCCGTTGATAATCAATCAAAGTTTCAGCGTGTGGACGATTCCTGTGCCGACGGAGCCGACCTCGTTGTACGCGTATATTTGTGCTTTATTTGCGTTTGTACGCGACAAAGTGTCGGTATAATTTTACACCGAACCGGTTTCAGCAGAGTGATAAAGTAATTGACAGCCCAAGTGCTCGAAGGTGGAATAGATGCCGATTATCCACTCGTTCTACTTTTCAACGCGATATTCAGTCGAATAAGAATGAGCATTTATTATTTTTAAAATAGATTTGAATATTTTAATTGGCGGAAGTGCTGGAGAGCGTGAGTTTAGTCGCTTCCAAATCGAAGGAAATTTTTATAGTGAAAATGTATGCATTTCACGTGTCTGGCTAGACTCGATACTGTATCTACTTGTTCGATTTTACGTTCGCAATTTAAAAGTGATACTTTTCACTCGATATTACGTGCTCGTCCTCCAGATATAATAGGAAGCACTCGATAGGCGATTGATATCTTTTCTTAAAATACACTGGG
This sequence comes from Wiebesia pumilae, assembly GCA_018907045.1. NCBI lineage: Eukaryota > Metazoa > Arthropoda > Insecta > Hymenoptera > Agaonidae > Wiebesia > Wiebesia pumilae. Next base: position 2,444,231 of record JACCHZ010000121.1, read on the forward strand.
CCTACGGTTCCTTAAAATCCTTAAAAATGTTATTTTAAGGAAGTTATTTTGATCCGTATGCAGAATACAGATATATATATATATATATATATATATATATATATATATATACACCAAGCAAAAAGAAAAATCACTCGAGGCTGCAGGATAATAGATTGGCTTGCATGGAGGGGCATTTATTGCTGCTGGCGAACGATAACAGATGAAGAAATGAGAAGGAAACGAGATCGATAGTGAGAGGCACGTGCGCGTAAAAATCTCCACGATGCAGGATAAGGAGGAGGATCCGTCTTACAGAACAGTACTGCTCAGTACTTTCGTTATCAAGAAGAAGAGGTGCAGAGTGTACTTTCACAGAGGCACTTTGATATGGGAGACCGAGCGGACACCTTACAGTGAGTATTAATACATCATTCCGTCACTTGGTTTCCCGTATGAACTCTTCAATGTACAATAATCATTACGCGACCGATACAATAAACGTTGCGCCGAGGGTAAATCGATAAAGGATTGTATACGTTAGAAACTATCGCGATTTATGAAAAATATGAATTCAACGATCTTTTGTAGTTCCACTGCATATAAATGTACATCTAGATGTACATTTTAGCGGTTATACCAATGGAATGTTTCAAAGTTCCGATTAAAAAACATTGTTGGTTTGCCTCGTAATTATTGCCTCGCTAGAAAGTTTTGAAGGTCAATGCTGTATTCCCTTAACCTTTTCTTATGATTAATATACGTAACGTCCAACGATGGACTACACATATAGACAAGTTTTTTTTTTTTTTTTTATAAAAATGAGATGTAATTAGCAAACACTTGAATATATTAGAGCGTAAAATCATTTGCGATTGCTTATCCTTTCAATTGATTATGACCCTTTTCACGTTAAGTAAAAATAACTTTGAAGGTCTCCTAACCAAAGTGTATATAGAGATTTTATCGAATGATATTATCGAGTACTACATCTTCTGTACTACATCTTCAAAATTATTTTTCGAATAAAATTGCAAAGGGATTTTTATAAAAAATGTAATTCACATTTATAAATCGACAGCTTCTTTATCGCGAAGATGTAGTTTTAATTGTTTTAATTGAAAAATGCACAAACGGGACTTTAAGCTAAACGAAAAATAGTATGTTTTTAATTAAATGATTCGGCATTTTATTCGCAATAAAAATTTTATGCCACAAGAACATTAGAAACTTACTCATGCATTCTGAAACGTTTAAAGAGCACAGTTAAGTGTTTTAATGGCTTGAAAGTATTTATTGTAATATTGATTAATGCGTAGCTTAATAGCGCAGAGGAAAAATAATAATATTAATTGGTGACACGAAATATGCGCGTGTTAATATTTTAAATTTTAGTATGAGAAGGCTTAATACCTATTTAAATAATAGTGTTCACGTTCTACTTTTAATGCCTTTGTAGGTATATACTTTTACATAGTATATACTTTTACATACGATAAATGTATACGAATTCGCTCATTCTATTTCATAATAAAACTTGTATTTAAAACTAACTGCATGCTTTTTCGTAAAAAGTGTCAATTAACATTTGAGCCGATCGTGTTAGTTAATTAAGTTAACTCTATTATTCGTGGTATAACTTGTATTTTCGAGGTACATTTAAATAAGGGGAATTGCGTACACGCATACGCTTAAAAGAAATGTGCATAATTTAAAAACGAACATAATTTTCAAATTGCAACTACGATTATTATCGATAAAAAATATCATCCTAAGTTATAAATTTTTCACTTTTGCCTTTAACGTTTATTCATTGATTTCTATGCTGATAAGGAGTAGAAATTAAAAATTGTTTGCGAATATGTTCTAATTTCCATGAAAATAAAGTTTCGTTTGTTTTCTTTGCATATAAAATATGCGATGTAATTAACTTGTAATTTGCACATTTTTAACTTTGCGTTTATCGATAAAATCGCTAAAATACTTTTTCTAAAGTAGATATAATACGGACAAATTATATCAGTACGCGTATTTACTTAAAACTCATCTGTAGCTGAATTATTGTATTACGTGTAAGGAACGATTCAACTTTAGTCTTTCGAGGAAGCTCCTGAAATATATAGATTTCTACGATATCTTTGCAAGATCCGGAACCGATGAAACGATGCATAATCAGTGTATAAACCTAGTGGAATAAATCTTGAAAAACATAATGTTAATACTAGTAAAATAATTAAGTAATCAATAAAGCTAGAGTCACTGCATAAAATTAGTCTATAATAATTAGTCTGGTCACTGAAAGGTTAATAATAATTTAATTACGTCAGTTCATGGCTTAATAATGCGTATGCGTGGGCCTAGATAAATATCCAGGTTGGTTATTGTTTTCCAAGTGATTTTCCAAGTGCTTTACTCTCCGACGAATGAAAATTCCTCGTATCGAAAAAGTTATAAAACATTATAAATTATGTAAACGGTTGTTTTTTAATTGTTGGATTAGTTTACAAAAAATCTATAATGACGCACTGGTCAGTGTTGGATGAAATTTTTCTCATTATAGTTGTGACTTCGTAGTCTTCAAGACAATATCGTAATGCAATTTACCTATATATTTTGTCAGCGGAAATTTATTTATGTACTATGGTTATTATTGGCAAGCGCCGAGGACGGTCGAATAATATTGGTTCGATTAAATCGTCCGTACGAAACGCTTTGCAATACGAAAGTGGTATTTTTAAATAATGGTGCGAAAAAAGGGTGGCCAACTATCTTACCAGCATCGGACAGCTAATGCGGAGCTAAAGAGAGGGTACGATTCGTGTAATCGATACATCAATGTACGATTGAATTTTGCCATTTTGCCAGTACTAGAAACCTCCAGACTCCAAAGTATCGCTCCGAAAGACGCGAATCAGATTACAACCGGTCAACACCGACCATAAGTGACAAGTGACAAAGAGTCTCGCGATCGTGCGCAAGCGTAAAAGGGCCGAGGCGACGGAGAAGTTCTCGATGGGCTCGAGATGGGCTGCACGCGATGCACCGAGTGTAGCTATGTTTACGTTTCACCTAGAAATTTTAACCGTGTATTGGTCTAATGTGTGTCAGCGCTCCTTAACAGTCCGAGTGCATTCGTCATGCGACTGTAATGGGCTTTGACTTTAATTAACCACTTAGGCATTGAGATGCATTAACTTTTGGCTGTCTAATCGTTCAAATATTTACCTGTCAAATACGCCCGTCAAATTATTTCAATTTATCGCGGTATGCGACTCTGTGCTTGCAGCACGTGCGGCTCTGTGTGTGTGTGTGTGTGTGTGTGTGTGTGTGTGTGTGTGTGTGTGTATGTGTGTGCAGTATTCGGTGCGTGTACTCGAGAGTGTCACGGCACGTGTACTTCGCAGTACCTTTTGGAATAAGAATAACCTGCTTTTACTTCCTTCTGGTTATTCGGGCGTGATTTTTATTCTTCTACAAAGGTTCCTCGCTATTTCTTTCTATTAGAATTAATTCTTCTTCGTTGCGTTTTCGTCTTTCACTTGTCTCTACGAAATAAGAAACAGTTTGCATCGAGACAAAATGCCGTGCAATATTACAGACAGGTGTAAGGCTACCAAATCCACTCGTTCAATTTACTATGCAAATATTATGTGTGCTGCAGTAAAATTTTATAAATTATCCTTAGCTCTTTTACTTAGTAAGTGCAAATGTTATCGGCAGGTTGCCGATAACTTTGTAAAACATAGTAAATTTAATTTGTTTTTTTATCAATGCACTGGAGTAAAGGTATGTCTTAATATTGTACTATAGTAAATACACGGTAAATACGTTAGTGAATATTGATTGCGATAGCGCATATTATTTACAAAGTTTACGCAACGACAACTAGGACGTAACTAAATAACATTATTTACCATTAGCATTTTGAAATATGTTTTATAAATATTGCTTTGATGGTCTATAGGGTACACGCCACTTCAACGTAAGTAAGTAAGTGGGTATAATTACAGTAAGTAACCGATCCCATTGAATTTCTTGGCGGTACTTAATTCAAATATTGGATTAAAAACCAATAATATCGATTTCAATTGCCTTAAATATTATACATTTTATTACGCGATTCTTATTAATATTAAGCGTGATAGATAAGCATTATAACGTTTATGCACGCTTTATTCGAACCATTAAATATCCGACGGATATGCCCTATCTAATAATGGTTATTGTTCAATTATAATAAAAATACTATATCTTCGTACAATATTTTACAAACACCTGGGCAGTTAATAATCTTACACCTGGTGTTGAAATTATCATTATTATGAAAACGATTATTTACGTATTTTATCTCTTCAGAGTTTTTAACTGAAAGTAGTTAGGGTTAGTTGAGTGAGGTAAATGTGGGTAAATCACTAGGTGTTTTGTTTTTTCTATAATAAGTAGATATGTTTTTATGTTGCTTTGACTTATTTCAATTATTATTAAATTTCAATTTCTTAAATCATGATGTCGTGTATCTGCACGATGTAGTAATCATATAATATGTATTACCTATTTATACGAAAGATCGAAACAACTAATGCAAAATACAGGAAAAATAAGAATATTTATCATTAACATTGTTTACAATTATCGTATATTATTATGAAAAATTTATAAGAATAACTGTGTTTTCTGTAAAACATCTTAATACTTAGGATGAAAAAATTCTGCGGGTTTTATTACGAATGAAATTAAATCTATAATTACTGAGAATCCAAGGATGCACTAATTGATGGTATAATATAAGAATATTTATAACGACCTACAATAAATTTGCAATAGCTGAATAATAAAGATATAATTATTGACTATATAGGTATTTTTTTCAACACATTATTGTTTTTTCATTTTTTTTTACTAATAGTAGAGAAAAATAGATGATTTATCATAATTTTATAAGATGCGTAAATGTAAGTTATATTGCTTTCTTTTGCATGTACTTACAGAATATTTTCAAATAAATTTTAATTGATTAAGAACTTGTAAAGAAGTCTTAAGTTTAGAATATTATTATTACTGTAAAATAAGCGGTAAAAGGATATTATATTTCTTCCTTTTTGATTTTGAATTGATGAAATTACGTTCATTCTTCTGTCGTTAAGCTTGATGTGAATATTTCATAGTATATCTTGAATAATTTATTCGCGTGATACGGATGTGAAATACTCGCCGTGACTACTATTTAAAAGTAAATGTTATCGATTAGAAAAGTGCTCATGAATACACTGTAAATGATGTGCGACTAAAATTTTAATACATGCTTATAATTATGAATTCAGCCTTAAGCGAGCAATAAAAAATTTGTCATCAGCGACGTTTTGGTCAGAAAAAATGCTGCGTTTTTCAATAGTGAAAACTATTGAAAAACTGTACTTAACGACTGCAATGTATTTAAGACGGTGCATTGAAAAGCATAAAAGTATTGTTATAAAGAAAGTTTTGAGAAATGCTTATATGCTCCTAAATCAATACGCTTGATTTAACAAAACATTGATAATACCAGCCTAAGGAGGAATCATATAATATTTGAATTTTATTTAATAAACGAAATAATTTATTAAATAATTTAGGAGCATATAAGCATTTCTCAAAACTTTCTTTATAACGATAGTTTTATGCTTTTAAATATTATTTATTTAATTTATCAAGTAATTCACATATTTTATTTTATTTTAGGCTTAATTTTAAGATAAAACGCAGAAAAACACACAAAAGCTATAATTATTTTTAAATAAGATTAGATCTTATTACTACGTAGAATTTTCAAGTAATTGTATATTAAAATTAAGTCTCGAACTATCATCTATTGCTTAAAGCTTGCGTTTAAATGAATATAATGTTTTAATGTAAAACATATAAAATTCAATATTTTGCGTAAGAGAAATAATACTTTTAGGATGGTAACAATCATATTTTTCTTTCAAAAGTAAAGAATTTTGAATGCTTGAAATGCGAATATTAACTCTATTAAGGAAAAGAAATTTTGATCGAATATTAAAAACATTTTATTATTTTCTTATAAAGTCCAATAATACCTTTGGTTATTTTAAATGAATTAGTGAAATTGAAAGTCGCTTGAATTGAAAGTAAAATGTTTTACAATAGTCGTATTTAACGTTAGAGTGAAATTCTGTTTTTCCACGCGCACTAAGTGAATTCCTTCATAATTTTCAACTTCGAATAGTTATTTATGGCTTTCAGCAATTCAAAGTAAACGTTTAAAGTAAATAAAAAATTTAATGTCAATTAAATTTCTAACATTTTCGAAGGTTAAATATGACTGGATTAAAATAAATTACGCCTTGAATTGCTTTGGAATTTGTTTTCTAATCTTTTTCCATTTGATTAACCGACGCGAATAGCATGACTTAAGTTTAATTTGTGAGGTTGGAAACGGTGCACAGGAATTAAAGTGGCGCAATAAAAACCTTAAAACATATCCAAATTTTCGAAGTGATTTCCCACTTAATATTAAAATTCTTGTGAAACTTGAATCTTTAATTCCGATACTTAAATCGATACTTAAGAAAAGCCGAGGCTGCTTTTATTAAATATTTCGAAAGATCAACAAAGATCGTGTGAACGCACGCTTTATTGCTCTCGGCCTTGTGACGTAAACCAAAGAGATTTTAATTCATGAAATTGATGTGCCTTCAGTGTAAAAAAGGGTGTACAATGTATTTCTTTTAATTCTTAGATAAAATCGCGTTTAATACTAATAATGTAGAATATGATTAAAAAATATGATTAAAAAATATTCTACACGCGATAATATTATAATGTACAGTATAATGTATTGTAATTTCAATTTGTGTAATTTCAATAATGACGTGTGATTTTTCTGTAGGATTAATTTTTGAATATAAATTCTGATACAATAACTGAATAAAGTTTCTTAGCTTTTTATTACGCTTTTACAAATCAAACACTTGCTACGTTACAAATAAATTTAACTACAGCTTATATCTTACGTTCTACTAAAATTTAATACAAAGTATCTATAATTACCGAACTTGAATTTGGTAAACATAGAAATTTACAGCTACGACATTTCGAACATGTCAATGATTTACGAAAAGAAATATTTTCACTCGTTTTAGCCCGCTGGACTTTACCACTCACGGACGTATTGACAGCAAGTTATAGTAAGGAACAAGTCTCAGGTTTTGCTGTCAGTGACAGCTACAAGGACAAGGAAAAGGAGTCCGCCGGATCGTCCTCGTCATCGCCAACGACAAGATCGCGTTCCCCGACCAGCTTCGTGTTGCATTACGCTGCACGTGGTACAAAGAACAAATGGAGTCACCACAGTGTCACGATGAGTCACGATGATCACAGGCAGATCACTTCTTGGGTCAAGACCATACGTAACTACCTCGCAAGTGAGTTTGTTTTATGTAGTAAGCAGTCGATAAAGTGAAAACAATTATTGATTTGTTCCTTAAAACTCCACGTACTACATCCACTGAGGAATTTCATGAAAAAGACATTTTGTTGTTTAAATAATTGTATATAAATTATAAGGAAAAAGCATAATGTAAAGCTCAAAAGATTTCCACGAACAGTGTTATCTTATAAATATAGAATAACATCGCGCTTCTTTATTCGCTGCTTTCACGCTTAACGAAGTTGCTTGGAATTCTGGTTTGTTTAACCGTACGATGTATTTTTAGAATTACCATACTACTTTTATTTTATTTCCAAATTCTACCTACTTTTAGTTTTTAAAAAGAAAACTATAAAGTAAGCACGCAGTTAATAAAACTGTGCTTACGGGCATTAATATTATGTCTTAGCATATTTCGCCTCGTTAAATGCTTTCGTTCGAATCAATATATGAAAGTACTGCATTATTCAAAAGAAAAGAGACTTCGGTTCTTTTAACTCGTTCTTCATTTATTTTAAACTTCACAGAAATGTAAGAGGATGGATTCGTTTCGAATGAAGTTTACGTTTTACATGTTTCGTTGCGTTAGAAGAAAATGTAAAGTAGAGTTTTACATCGACATTTATTTATTCGTCTTTTTATGCTCGGAAAAAATTGTAACAAGATGTCTTGCATAATAAGAACAACAATTATTTACTTATTGATAATATGCATAGATAATAGCAGATTTACTTTAATGTTACAGAAAATGAGGTCAAAAAAGACTCGCTTGTACGAATGTAAAAATAGCGTAATTTTTAATTTAAGGCATAACTTATTAGCTTTAAAATACAGAAAAGTATTATCATCATCGAATTTGCAATTTTAATATATTCTTTACTAGGAAGTAAAATGTAGTGATAGTTAATTTATAACTGGATACCAATACCTGCTCGCAATTAATAGAGAATAAGATTTGACGCTATAATTAATATTAAATAGGTTAATGTTGGCTAAAGTTATAAAATAAATATCTTAAGAAGAAAATCTATCCGATCTTATTCATATTTATGATTCAAGATTTCATTATGACGAACGATTGGAGCATATTGTCTGGAAATTAGTCAGATTATTGTGCAATATACACAAGAGTTCCATGACATTGAATAAATATCATAAACATACGTATTAGCAGGTCTTTGACATAAAAATATAAACGTAGGCTAACAAGATAGTGGATAATAAATTAAAGAATAAAGAAGAAGAGCGTAGAGTAGATAATCCGATAAGACAATAGCTTCGAGTAACTTATGTACAATGAACTTTTCATTCACCAGTTCTAAAAGTTTTTCTTATAATAAATAAATAATAATACATCAGATACAATAAGATTTAATCTTATGATTTGCGTTACAGGAGAAATATTTAAAAAGTAATAATTATATATTTAATGATAAAAATATTATTTTGTCAAAATCAGTATTAATTATCAAAGTGAAACTTAGTCTATAAAGCGGTAAGATAAATTTTTAAGTGTAAGTTGAGATGCGAGATCAATACATGCATAATTTTAGGCTAATTTGAGTTTTTTTATTATTTACTTGTAATACTTTAATATTAATGCTGAATTCTAATGTTTTCCACTGTTATGATGCAATATGCAATTACACAACCGACAATTAAAACTGTTTAAAAGAAAACTACTTTTTAAACAAAGTTCTTAACTTTATTTCAACAATTCTATACGTATACGCGAGCAATTACGACGGTTTGTAAATTCTTTTCATAATTGTCGTTTTACAAGATTATTTAAAAAACGTTTCTTTCCTACGCACACTTTTCAAGCATGCATTGGAAATTTGGTTCACAATCCGTGGATATACGTTTTAACATAAGCGTTTTTCTTCAATGTCAAACAGAAATCGTTACCTCGAGTGAAACCTAAATCTCGTCTTCAGAGGAAAACTTAGGAAAGCTTAGAAAGAGATTCATTTTCATCCAGATATCTACTTCTCGGAAAGCCTCGAACACAACTCGTTAACACAATTTTGTATAACATAATTTACAATTTTTAATTACGTCACCTAAGCTTTTAAAGAATTATTCAATTTCTCAACAATTCGCATTGTAATTTTTGGAACTACAGGTTACGGTTAATGTACCGTAATATAAAATTTAATAACATGAATTTATGGACTATAAATAATGAGCGTAGGTATAGCAATGAAAATGCCATTGAACGTAGTTCCATAATCAAACGAAGTCTAATTTCTGAGATTTGTAAGATTGATTAGATTATTGCACGAGGCATAATAGTTGCATAAAAATATTTCGCTCTGATGAATTTTAGATAAGAACAGATGCAAATATTTACAATTTACATTTAGAAATCCTGAAAATGTACGAGCTTTAATCTCTCTACGGTATATGATTCAAATATGGTTTAAGCATTCTATAAATCTTTGATTAAGTTTTTATTGTTTCTGCTCGATATTACGGACTACATTTCAAGATTTATGACATGTAAGAACGCAATACAGATTATGACATTTATTTTTCATTATCGGAGAAAATTTTCTTAAATATCTAAAAAATTCTTGCAGATACTTGAAACGGTTAGTAGAACCGTTTCTTAAACAATTTCCTATGTTGAAGTGGAAAATTATTATGTAGTATCTACATTTTTTAAATATTGTAATCTTGAGAGTGATGAATTTTTTAAATTTGATTCTTAAATATAGGTTTTTTTAATGTATTAGATGTTATGTATTAATGTATTAATGTATTAATGTATTAGAAATTCGTAATTATGCAAGCTTATAAACTATTGAACAATTACCTATTTGAGCATAAGGATATTTAATTATATACAAGTAAAATATTTTACTCATCAAATTTGGGCTAAACTGCATCACATTTGGACTAAATTTAGACATTTCTTAGAAGATTACTGCACGCTTGGACTATTCCATTGCATTTATATACTATTAAAAGACACCATTAATAATCTAATTTGGTCTACCGTAATTTCATTTTTCATCAAATCATCTTACACCTGATGTTCTATTTTAAATTCTTTAATAATAAAACTAAGCTATAACGTACTTATACTGAAATGTAAAAGTAATGAATATTTCTGTTTGAAATTAAAAAATTTTCTACGTCGCGCATGAATAAATAAATATTTAAGCAGCTTAATACGTAAAATCATTGTTAAATACTTATACGAATTAGTTTAATGTAAATTTTTTTTTAAATTAATTTAAATGAATCTATGTATCTTGAAAATATTTAAACAGGTTCATATGTGAGTACTACGCATTTGGTAAAAAAAACAGCTGTGTGTGCGCGTGCGTGCGTGCGTGTGTGTGTGTGTGTGTGTGCGCGCGCGCGCGCGCGCGTAAGTATAGATGGAAATTTACAGAAAATGTTTTTCTAAATTTCAAAGAGTTTGTATTGTATTTACGAGTGTAGACCTTAAACATTAAGAGGAAAAATTTTTTACAACACAACCCTTATTGGATTGAAGAAGAAAACATGATAAAAAAAAAAAAAAAAAAAAAAAAAAAAACTACTTTTACATTTTTTGAAAATAGTCTTGACCAAAAGAACCAGATTAAAATTGATATTTTTCTTTCGCAGACTTTTCACACCGTCCACGTAAGATACTACTTTTCGTCAATCCATTTGGCGGAAAGAAGAAGGGACTTCAAATTTTGGAGAAAAGGGTTCAACCACTGATGAATATCGCTGGTATTGAAACGAAAGTTATTATTACGGAACGAGCTGGACATATTCGTGATATTTTACTCACGAGTGAACTAGACAGTTACCACGTAAGAAATAGTTCTTTCGTTTACTTGCACTTTTACACTTTCCTATAAAGAAAATAAATTAAAATTACTAAATAATTCTTTCGGTATTCTATATACCCTTTAGTGGTATTTTAGTAAAAGGGACACGTATAAGAAAAATATTTCTGTTGAGATACATTTCCTTGTGCATTTAAAATAGAGTGTCCATTATTACTTTTATGATTTGGTTTATGATCGCCTGATAATCTCGTAATAATTAGATTTTACTTAGAAACAATGTTAACTTACTTTATCTAACAATTTAGAGCTTTTTATAACAATTTTTTAACACTTTCCTTATACTTATTATGATGCGGATTGATAGGTTTGCTATCAATCCTCTAGGAATAGTAATTTTAACGCTTGTGTTACTTTTGTTTTTGTACATAAAAAACCAAATAGTTCAATCTGTTTCCGTTCCAACGTGTATTTATATCTGTATACTTAATTTTTCTCGGACACAATTTCATATTTGAAAAATAGAACCGTTAAAATTGTACGTACATCTTGACAAATGTATAATAAGGACATATTCTTTTTACTCTGAGTCTGTATTTGCCATTGGATTTTTTAACATTTGTATAAGCGTAGTTGTACGATTCAGAAGTATTTCTTTTAAAATTTGTTCTATTGTTTTATTTAAGAACACTTTTTAAGATATTGAGACTTTTTCAGAAAATTTATTGAATTTTTCAATGTGCGTTTATAAGCTCCTGTTTTAATGGTGATTGGCGATTTTTAGTATCTTAATTATTAATAAGTACATAATATGAAAATACGTATCACAACAATAAATGTAAGGCTTGAAAAGATACGATGATATATTTGGTTCGAGTCTTTTTTATTTGTATCGATTTAATTCACCGTATCCATAGCAAATTCTTAAAGAAAGAAATTTTACTGTTAATAATTTCAACTGCTAAAAATATCTTAGATATGCATTTCATTAGCACCTCTTATTCATGAAGAAAACATTCTTTTTATATTCATGAATTAATTTACTATACAAATAATGATGCTTGCTTATTTTTCTTGTCCCACGTATGCAATAAATTAAAAAATCTTTTTTTATTCTTGTATTTATCAAAGATAATAATACATTTTTATAAAATCCTCTTCTTGATTGTCAGTGAAATTATATTTTTTAATAAAGTATTTTTTACGGAGTATTATCACTTTATACATGTACATATATTGGCATTTGTATGTTTTACGATGCGAAAGAAGTATAAAACCTTACAAAATGAAGCCGGTAGTTTATTTTATCAAAGTTTACCATTTATTTTTGTAAGACACTGCATGGCGCAATTTGAAGTCTATTGATCAATAGCGTTGATCCCAAATGGTTGGGATGTAAAATAATGGAGGTTTCTGTCCGATTGTTTATTTCGTTAATGTGCATCAGCATATGACTTCAAATTAACCTGCACGTGCATACATATTTATTGCGAATAACGTGTGTAAGGAAGAGATGATCGACAATTTTGTGGCCAACTTTGAATTTGAAAAGCCAACTTTGCATTTAAGTATGATGTGAAGATTGCAGATGACTTTTAAGTTTCGTTCTTTTTACGAACAACTCAAATTAAATATACTGCAGCGAACGTTATTGTATTAGTTTCAATAATGTGATTATTATTATTCCGCTGTTGCTAGAATGTTTTACAAATATTTTCATGTACTTTTAACGAGTGTAAGTGATGCATAATCGTATTAAAGAGATGGTAATTAAATGTTTAACTCAAACTCAAACCCCTTTTTTACAAGTGTTTATTGCAACGATACTAGTTGTAAATTTCACTTAAAAACATTAAGACAGTTTGTTGTCTATCAACAAAATTTTAGTAGGTTCGTCGTGAACTATTTTAACTAAGCCATTTGATTTACGATGACAAATTAATGTACACATTAAGGTGATATTACTATTATAAATTATAATCGGAGTTGTCTTCAAAACATATTATTTCTATTAGAATTCATATAGACATAATTTTTAACGATTACGCGTAATATTGCAATTTTTATTTTTTGTATCATATAAATTATTACAAATTATGCGACTGAAGTAATAAAGGCTTTGTATTGCGAAAACGAAATGTAATAACTTTATAACATAATTCGGTTTACTTTGGCGCTATAGCGACTCAATGTTTTGTTTTATTTACACTTGCACATACAAGCTTTTTTCGATTCACATCTTAATAACAAAACCTTTCTTTTACTTGATAGTAAAACACGCATCCAGAATCCCTCATCCAGTGCAAAAAATCATTGCTTACGTATGTTTACGTAAGCGCACGATGCACTTGTGTATATTACTGCAATAATTCCAATTTATTGACGTTCGATACTGTAAAACAAACATCGTAAACTTTCGTTTTTCTGTAACTAATTTAAATACACGTTTCACGATTGCATAAGGGCTGAGCAACATAAGTGCACGTGTTGTTTGTTCCACTTTTCCACACAAATGAGCAGCTGTTGTCGCAATTCTCTTTTGCACGCGTCGCCTACGTTCGTGAGTCCGTTTTTCTTGTGCGTGCATCTGTGCGCGTATGCAGCCGTTACCCATTCAAATTTGATCTTGATTTTTGACTTGGTTATCGTATCAGCAAGTATTGAAAGAAATTATAACGTATCATTAAGACTTAGGTTGAAATATAACATTCATTTACGTTTACTTTTATGGTTCTTTACCCAATACTTTTAACAATTTATCCAAAATCTGGATCTTATACAATTTTCAAAGAATTTTATAAGTTTTATTAATAATAAAAAAATATTATTTGTTTAAGCTTTTTGAAATTGATTTATTCCTCTTACTACATATTATGGAATTTTTTAAATTAACCTAGTATCCAGTTATAAGATAAGAGTCACTTATAAGATACATATATTTAAAAGATACAATTTTCGAATACAATAGATGAATTTTAATCAATAGATATTCTGTTTTAATAACATCCCGTATTATCTCATGAAGTTCTATTTTTATAGTAAAAAGTCATTCTATAAACGTAGAAATATAATAACTATTTTCAACATATAGGGATCTTACTTAATTACATTATTGTAATAAAAGAAATATGCTCCATCCATTCTGATTCTCTGAAGATCCTTCAATTAATCAATTGGTGGAATATTAATTGTTTCATCTAAAAATAATGATATACATAAAAACTGGTCTTTCATCTTTTCGTCAAGGATAGAATTCCATTTCAATTCGAAAGAATCGATAGTTTCATTAAAATTAAAAAAAAATGTTGGGTTGAAAAAGTATTCGCTTTTTATTATATAGGAATATCCATTTTAATATAAACAATATATGCCACCGATAATCAAACTTTTGAGTAAAATTTTCAAATTCAATCTTATTAAAAAAAAAAAAAAAAAAAAAAAAAAAAAAAAAAACTATTGCAAGGTATTATATTTTACATATGTAGTATTTAACAATAAAGCGTTCAAGCAAATCGTATTGTCTTACAATACATGCTATATACGAGTAAAATATTTTTGTTCATAAATTAACGGTAACAAAGCAGAATTACATCATATAACAACGGACAGGAATTTTCAAAACAGATACTTTTAAACAAAATTTGTATGAGAGCGCAGTATTAGATAACATCAGTGTTAGTGTGAAATAAAAATGAAAAATACGTCGTATCTACCTGTACACATAATTCAAATACAATTCACATTGAATATATATTTACGTACTGCTTCTTGTACTGTAAAGTGTATAACAATAATTATTTCACGCATTAATTTCAATAATAAAACCAATAAGAGGAGATAAAAAGACGTTTTCAATTGACGGAGAGAAATTGAAAATTAAATGTCTTTTTAAAGTATCGGTGAATTAATAATTGTAAATAAGTGCATTATTAAATAATAATTTATTAAAAAATAATTAGTTATTACTCTTATACATGATTAATTATTTTCCTTTTAATTACTCGATAAAAATATAATAGTTTATTCGTATTCACATTAAAAATGATTCTGCGAATTTGTAAATAATATTAATAACAGTCGTATACTTTAATCTTGTGGATTTTGTAAGTTTTTTTTATAGATTCGTCTTCACAGAGTAAATCATCCATTTTATTGTCCATAGGAACAAGTAATAATTCTAATAGCAGTACTATAAATATTATTTGCTTTCTCTTACCTATTAGTGATTGTTTTATTAAACTTCGGTCATTTTATCTTTCTTCCTACAAAATCTTCTTAACAACTTAGCGACACGCTTAGAAATTTAATGACTAGGTGGAGGATCGGGAAGTCAGTAGTACACACGTGCACACTCAACTCCACTGATTCCAGCTAATAAATACGACCATGAAGCATACGAATAAGTCTTGACATCAACAACGATTCGCCAAGGCTACTTATACGTGCGTTTATTCTTTACGTCAGGTTTTAAGCTCGTCATCGTACTTCGTAATATTCCGCGACAAGTATATATATACTGTTTTGCAATTTACGGTTTGTACATGTAATAATTTGACTAAAGTGTCGGACTTGTTTAATACGCAACTACGAAGAATAAAGCTGTATAAAAAATTAAAATTGAAGAATTATTGCGATATAATGGAAAATTATGAAAATACATTAATTTCGTGATAGTTTATACAGGTGTAGATGACGTATGTGTCTATTTTGGTATTGATTAGTTATGAACAAGTATATGCAAGTATATTAATTTCTTCGGCATTACTTTGAACGTGCATAACAGAATTGCAGCTACTTGAGACGAAATATTTGTCCGTAGACTTTTTGAGAAGAAAACAATAAGGGTTCCGACTGGCGATTCTAATAAATAAAGTAATTCTAAAAATAAATACTTTTGAAGAAATTAAATTTGAAAACTTACAAAAAGTTCCAAAAACTTTAAGTAGTACAATGTCAAAGGAATTCTCTAGTTATTCAATTGATAAGCATCATGCCTCGTTTAATTTTATTCCGTAACTGATAATAATACGCTTTATATATTAAAGCAATGATTGTGAAATTTATGTCTTTTATGAATCTGGTTCATACAAAAGCTTTTTTTTTCTTTCTATTTTTGGCGCTTGATGGCATCGCAATACAAAACCGAGGTGTTACCTGCTTTGCACGTATACAATTTTTATTCCGTTTGACAGAAGGAAATTCAGCGGTTATTTGAAAAAAAATTGGGTTATTTGATCACGTCCAAAAGAAATTATTTGTTTGTTTTCTTATTAACGGCACGCAAAATGATGTACAGGATATGTATGCACCCGTAAAACATTCGTACCGTCTCATAAATAACAAAGCACAGCATCTCTCTCTCTCTCTCTCTCTCTCTCTCTCTCTCTCTCTCTCTCTGTCAATTTATTGAAAATGTTTCAAATACGTTAAATAAAAAATTATTTAACGTAAAAGTGGAATAGATCATATTTATGCTGTACAGGTACTCCATAATCATTCGCTAGAAGATTATTAACGAATTAATCCCGAGCAAAGCTCAATGTTTAAGAACTCGTACGTTTAGATGTTCTATGCTTATTTAACAGCAGATCGGTCAACCTGAATTACACGAGCAATGAAGCGAACTCATTATTCGTTTTCTCGTTACAGGCAGCGGTCTGTATTGGTGGGGATGGAACCTTCGCAGAGCTGTTCAATGGTCTAATAGCCAGGGCGGCGCGTGACCAACGGGTCGATCTCAACGAACCCGACGTACTCTTACCAAAGCCCAGCCTACCTGTGGGTGTTATTCCTAGTGGTAGCACCGACACCCTCGCCTACAGCCTCCATGGCACGACCGACGTCGAAACGGCCGTGATACACATCGTTTTCGGTGACTCCACGGGTCTCGATTTGTCATCCGTGCACAATGATGGCAACTTACTAAGGATATACGCTAGTATACTGAGCTACGGATATCTCGGTGATGTCGTGAGAGATAGCGAAAAGTTTAGGTGGATGGGACCACAGAGATACGATTACTCTGGTGAGATTCATATTTAGTATTATCATCGAAACTTTACACGATTTATCTCTTTCTTTTTATCAATGTAGTTATGAATGAATTTTTCGACCAGAGAAATAATTTCTGCCAAAACGAGTTTTTTCGCGTTGGAGTATTTCTTTAATTAAAAAAGATTGCGTCAAGTTGGCTATTGTTTCTCACAACTGGTATCAAGAATCCTTTTAGAGAAAGTGTAGATGCGTGTCACAGTTATGTATCAAGTAATCAAGTATTGCGGTACTTCAATCTAATTCATTTTTACATTAACTATCACCGATTACAAGAGTTTTAGTAGCAATTGCAAGCTTTATTAAAGCTTATTAAATGAAATTTTTGAAAAATTTGTTGGCCAAAAACACTTTCTTAAAAGTTTCCAATAATTTATAATCAAAACAAAACTCAATTAAACGCATTAAAACAATGCGTATGTTGTAAATCGACTTTAGGATTCAAAAAAATAATAGCCAATAAAGGATACGAAGGAGAAGTTGTGCTATTGTCGGAATCGGGTAATCCAGCGTCTTGCACGAGATGCATAAGAAACTGCACACGCTGCATTCAACGATCACATTGTGGCAATACTAATGGTGATATCGCAAGTGAGTGATTAAAGTTTTTACTTGTACATAAAGTAATATTATTTTTTTTTACGCATTTTAAATTAATTTTATTATTCAGAATTTATTTCTCATAACAGTTTTACATTTAACACGCAGAATAATTATAATTCATGTTTAACAGTCTAGCTATATTATCCATTCCGTTATAAGAAAGTATTTATAAGAAAGTAATTTCAGGGTCAATCTACAAAGCGATTAAATGTAAATTTTTATATATATTTGTACTTTTTATTTATTTTTCAAATATAAACATAAGGAAAATCGATAGTCGTTATAACGGGGAAGTTTGCTAGGAGAGATTATTTTAAAATGTAAATAGATTATGTGCAACACGTAATTATGTCAAGCTCGCAGTCAGTATTTAAAACCCTTTGGTTCAAATTCGTTCAAAAATATTATTTTATACGCTAAGAAAGATTAAGAAACCGATTAATTAATGATTTTTCAATATATAAAATTCAAACTACACATTGAATATACATGAAAATACTCGATGATATATCAGTTTCACGAAACTAGTTATCAGATTAACATAAATTCCGTAATATTATTACGGATTGGCTGTGAATGTTTCGAATTGTTGAAGAAATGTATATCTACTATAAATATTAATTGATTCTTTTCATATTTGATTAAACGTTGTCTATCTACAAATTTTTATTCGAAAACTCTGAATGACTGTATTTGAAGGATGCTCATCTAATTTTAAAAAAATATTCTTATATAATGCTCGTTTTAATAGTCTCTCCATCAAATATTCAAAGATCGTGCAACAATAGACTCTTGGTTACTGGATCGAAACATTGCGTATTCAAGGTGCACGATTTTACTAAGAGAGAGAGAGAGAGAGAGAGAGAGAGAGAGAGAGAGAGAGACCCGTTAGCTTGTATTACGTTTCAGTTTAGTCCCTCGGCGCTCTTTATCTGTACTGTAATTCGTCTCTTCCTATTATTTAATTATTGGCAACTGATATGATAGATGTGTTCCCGTCACCTCGAGAAGAGAATGCACCAGAAAAATCAAACGTTCTCTCTGATTTTCATGGGAATATTGTTCAGGAGAGTATAGATATGCCGATTACTTTTCGTATCCGAAGATAACTTTTTGTTTTCATAGCCTCAGTTTTATAAGACTGTTTGTTTATAACGGCGTTCGATTGGTGTATTTGTCGAACTGCTAATCAATGTAACTGGGATCTGCTGTATTTTATAATGAGCTTTCTTATGTTTATTAATCGTGCGATATCGAGTATCTATGAGGCGGGGACTTGTAAAGAATATTTACAGGATATTCAAATCCACAAGATTTATAGTAAAAAATGAATATAATTGAAATTCTGAATTAATTTTTCTGTAAAATATAATTTTGCTCAACTTTAGAAATTCCAAAATGATGCGTTTACTTTATATTTTCCTTACAATACGTTACTGTCAAACAGTCTTACACACGCAATAGACTTTCTATGCTCTGGCTTTGTTTCGTTACAAAAAATACGTATATAAATATATAATACATTATATTTGTGTGCATTAGTCTTATGTAGGAATTGTACAAGATTCGTTTATGTTAAAACAGCTCGTAATACATTTAAAAAATTTTAACTACGTAGAATTTTAACATTTACAACGCTAAGATGTGCGACGTTTCAATTCTTAAGAATTTTACAGAGATAAAATATTTCCTATTTCTTTAAGTTTATATAATTATCTGCTGATAAGGATTACGAGTTCCCTTAATAATAACCAGTGAATAATAATTTATAATGAATTATTCATTTTTTGCTAATGCGTATGTTTTAATTACACGTATTAAGTATAGCGTGCGTATTAAAGATTTTCCAGTGATGTAAGTATAGTTCGCGTCAAAGATCGCGAACAATACCGATCTATGACAGATTCCACTGTGCGTTGTACAGCTAAAGTCAATGGTGAAGTACACAGGAGAATTGCAAATTACAGGATGGCTGACGGTGAGAGGCAAGTTCTTTATGGTGAATGGAGCTAATGTCTCCTGTGCCTGTTCCAAGAGTCCAATGGGTTTCAGTCCACACTGTCATATCGGCGATGGTTGCGTCGACGTCATCCTTGTCAGGCACACTTCTTTAATCAACAACATACGCATGCTCCTGAGACTCAGTAGCAAGGACAAGACTCTGGTAATTATCCATTCTGATGGTAAAAATCGAAAAAGCACATTGTGCCCTAAAGTGCATGAAAAATTCGTGCGTCTCATTCGATCGCACGAGGGTTATTTAAATCTTTTTCTTGCAAAGTGAAAGTGGAATGTCACGTCTCGTGCATTGGACACAAACACTTCCACTCTCGGTAAAATGAAAAAACTTCTCAGCCATTAAGAGACAATTGCGCTTTTATCGAGCATCAAAGTCATCAAGCCTACCTTTGTCCGGCCATAGTCACTTAAAACAGAGTCACTGGCGTTGATTTAAAGTCTTTCTTGTTCGCAGTACGATCTACCATTCGTGGAGGTGTACCGGGCGCGAGAATTCACGTTCCGTGCTTCGGATTCCTTGGGATCGGAGCTTCTGCGAGATAATGCATCCGATTCAGCCTCGCGACTCAGTAATTCGGCACTCAGTGTGTGGAACTGTGACGGTGAGGTCATCGACGCGTCCAGTGTCAAAATCAGGTACAATGACAATATAATAATACAGGCATCATTTACAAACTCATATTTCCCAGTGTGTACTTTGAAGCATTTGAACTCGTTTTAGAAAATGTAACAAATTTATGCTTACGAATATGCGGGGATATTTGTCAGGTGCACACATGCTTTCTCAGGTATTAGCTTAATAATTTAGTCTGTAGCTTCCGTGTAATTAGAATTGAAAGTTGCAATAATCAAAGTATTAAATTTACATTTTTAAGTTAAAATTTTTAAAACATTGCTAAATATTTAGTTTCTCTATGAAGTTTTCGTATTTTACTCCAAATCTATTTGCTTGTTTCTTTCTCATTGCAGTCGTTCAACGTACGCGAAAGAAAAGTTTATCAAAGCATTGTTTTGTACCAAATAAAGCGAATGAAAACCTTTATTTAATGATTTCAAATTTCAGTATTAAATTTCAAGTCGTCGTTTTAGCAATAATTAACAGAATTTCTTTTTGAAGATTTATTTTGTAAAATCAGTTATTCGAGGAGTTCATTGTTATTTATAGAACACTAATTTACATTATTACTTGACATCGGATATTCATGTTTACGATTGTTTTAGGTAAACGTTCTTTTGCAAATTACTTTCAATTAAAAAATTTGGGATCTTGTTAAATTAAACCAGTTGTCATAATAAAATCTACAAATACTAAATACTCATAAAGCATTAATTTATACTCGTATATTGTTCAGTAATAAAATGAAATATTAATTCGAAGATTATGCGTGAAATTGATTCATAAGTTACCGATACATATAAAACAATATTATATTTATATAAAAATGTGTAATGATCGAACAATTACAAAACTTAGGCATTTTACAGGCTTGCTTTCTATATCGACTTATTCGTACGTAATCGGCCACTGTCACCATTATTGTTTAATTAACTTTTAGGAGTTTGCATGTAAAAACGGTATCACGTTTAATCGTTCTCCTTTTATTTTTATTCTGTCATAAATTATAATGAATATTTATTAACATTTCAAAATTACTTACATGCACCAATTGCTGTTAGTAGTTAGAAATTTTTGCACAAACAGACTTCCACAATGGCATGTTCAACAATATGAAAACTTTATATTTTCCTACTAATGATTTCAATCGGCTTTAGAAAGCGAGATTTTCACAATATCACCTACAATAAAAAAAGTCAATCTTTATTTTGTTAATTACCGGTAAACATGTGACACTAAACGGACCCGAAAATGCGCTCCCGAAATAGCAACTACTAACTAATTAAAGTAAAACAAATGATACACACACTCTGCATTTGTCGATTCACTTATTCTTCAAGTACAAATTCCTCATCTCAAAGAAAAGTGCTCGAACGCAAATTGAATTAGCAACGCTTTCAGGGTTCATTGCCAGTTGTTGAAGGTCTTCACGAGGCGGATGCAGACCCCAACCACCAAGAGATCCTCCTGCTTCTGTTTGCTCTGAGGACTGTTCCGCTGTACGGTAATCGCCACCATCACCGACGCATGCGCGATGTCGTCCATCCTCTAAGACGTCCACGTCGTCCGGAGTTCAACGAACTCGCTACTGGAGTATCACGTATGCGAGCCTGCGCGAGTCCTGGCCTTTTGTGGTATTTGCACCCAAGAAATAGACGCACACGCATACCGAGACGTCTTTGCGTCTATGAATCAGGTGTCACGCAAGTGTCACTCGAATAATTGAATTTTTTAATTCAATTATTTAATAAATAACTTTTTAATAAATAATTTAGTCTCGAGATGTAGTAAGAAGTGGCGGCTCAGAGGCAAGGGAAGGGGAAAGGGAGAGCGTGTTTGTTTTTGACTCAGAAAGCGAGCTTTCCTCGTGATTTTATTAGAGAAAGAAAAGGCAGCAAGGATTGCAATGTTTTACCCTACAATCTTTTATTTTATAAAAGAACACTTTCACTTTCACTTTCACTTCGGTACTATTGAATTGGATGAACGTTTGTACCGGTGATTTTAAGCGAGTTTTGAAACGAGTGCAGACATTTGAAATACGTAAAACAATTGCGTATTCTACGAACGATAGAATTGAAAAGCAAATTTTATACGAACCGTATAAAGTACCGATCATTTTTGTATAACATGAAATAGAATAGGATAAGTTTTCGACATAAAAGTATGTTAAAATACAAGGCTAATCTGATAGGTATAAGTAACGCACCCGATGTGGAAATGCCAGACTGGATGCTTGCCTCTGTTGTAGCCTCAGTGACTCAAGTAATGAATCACACTATTTGTGGAAAGCTGAGGATAATCCAGTCATTGTTGTAGATATTGGCCGTACGAGTTGTGGAATCTCGTCTAAACTCAATACTAACTTATACCCTGTTCTTACCATTATACTAAATGAAACTGACGTGGCAAAATATCTGACAAATAAGTCAGCCGCAAATAACATACCAGGGTTGACCGGATGATCCCCGGATTCATGAAGGATAGAATGGGGCACGTTGTCAGCCTTTGATATTAGAATTCGATATGAGACAAAAATAAGACCCGAAGTCATTTATTATCAAACCGATAATACACATAATTATCATAACGGTTGATTATGTATCGGTGCTATCGAGAGTGAGAAGTTAATTACACGAGTGCTGAAAGAGGTGCGGTTAGGCTGTGTCCTATAATCTGGACATTTTACGTCAACGAGGCTCTAGTCAGACGTGGAGAAAGTATCACAAATGAAAGCAGTATTACGATTATTGAAATTAATTACTCGTGATGTGGCGCATTGATTAAAAGATCGAGCTTTTCCAAAGTGAAAGAAACCTCCTATCAAACCTAGATTAAAGAACTTTTAGTTGAGCATCCTATCTGAAAAGCCAATAGCCTAAAAGATGGTACACAAACGCGTCGATAGCTAGGGATACGTCAATGGTGATGTGTGTCCAATAAATGAAATCGATGCAATGTCAACAGAGAATTGAATGCAGGGGAAAGTTACGGACAGAATTGCCAGAAGAAGTAGATTTATTAACTGTATTTGTCGAGGAAATCACCATATCCACGCGGGAATATCGAGATGTGAAGTAATGAGTTTGCTCAAGTAACCAGGAGTATACCGAAAAGCTTGAATACTACTTCAGTTAGAATATTTCCATTCAAGGAGTGTGCGAATTCGTTTCATTTCAATATGAATCGCTAGTAGCCGTCGAGTATGTAATTAAAAGACATCGGCAGAGGTCTTTTTATCTTTCCTAATGCGGTACGGTAGACAGTGGCTATAGCAATTATTGTAGCTTTGGAAAAAATGCATTTTCTCGCGATAAACCTACGCGCTCTTGCTCTTTTAATCGGAATCAAATCAACTGCTCTCCTCTTTGATTTGGTGAGGTTTAATTACCGCGAGTTACGGCGTGTGCGTGATTCAAGTCGTTCTATAAACACTCGTGCTTGTATCGACGGACATTAATCAATCGCTCGTCTCAGAGGAAATTACATTGAAAACTAATAAATTTCCAAAAAAATGCCTCTAAAATATAAATTTCATATTAAACACGTACACTTTCTAAAAGCAAATAAGTAGCTCCAGCTCGGCTATCGATCACATCTGCAAATAAATTTAATTATTATCTTACTACGTTTCAAAAGTGAAATATTTAAATAATTAATTCACTTTAATTTTAAAGCAATTCTGTTTTATTAAGTTTGAATTATCGTAGGCATTTATAATTTTTAGTAGACTTTTTCGTGAAATAATATAATTATTTCCCAACTAATTATAGTCTTCTGTTGCATATGAATAATGCATCTTGGTAAATATTGTTTTCAGGTTACATTTTATAAATCTTTTCCACCATCACAACGTGCCGATTTATTACAATTTCGGAAAGTTTTACATCAAATACAAAATTTTTATCACCGTGCAATATACCAACTCTCGTTTCTTCCACAAATAATCAATAAAGAGGATTGATTTGCCTTGGTTTTCTGCATTTGGCACTTTTACGTAAGGTATTTAAATTTTTTTACGATATCCAAAATAATGATTCAATGTCTTGCGATGCAATAGATATCATTTACTGTTGCGTAATTGACGTTTCAAATGAAGAGTTTCTGTGAGTCCATATATTGAAAAACGTTTTTTTGTTCCATAATGATTTCTGCAAATGGATGAAATTTGTCCGTTTATGAATGCAAAATCGTTGTTCTTTCAAAGTAAAAATACTATAAACACTTCGTTCAACGACATTTATATATCCTCTATAATTTTTCGTATCGTTTCGTACATCAACTTATCACAAGAAGGACAAATTATATTTGTACATAATATGATATTCAATATTTTCATTGATAGTATCGTATACACTTTTCTCTTTCAAACGATTGACAACTCAGTAGATATATTTATGTATCAATCTTGTGATTCACAAGCTTCAACTTCTGTTACCATTAAAATCTATAAGGCTAGATTGGTTAATGATAGTTTTAGCATTATTTACTTTATTTCAATTCTCAAAAAATAATATCTAATGTTTTTTACACGCTCAACTTTCACATCTTTTAATGCAGTCATTTTCTAAACATTTATTCCATAAGACATTTAATCGAATATTGAGAAACTAGCTATCGTAATTAATAGTTGATTCAAATTTTAACAACTATACGAGTAGTTATGCTTATTATCAGCACCTGCATTTTCATCGGATTTCCTCGTATTTACATCGTAAAGTACATCGATGAAAAGTATCCTACACACAATGCATACTTTTACAAATGTATGCGAAATTTTAAGATTATAATAATACTTGTAAATAATAACTTTATTAATTTAATTATTTGCTCAAATCTCGTTCACTTATTAAAAACTTGTAAAATATCTTATTAAAGAAAATTTAGAAATTCAAATATATTACCTTTCCGTTTAATGAAATGAAGTACACGACGCTAAAAGATAAATTTCTGGTATAAATTTTATGCTCTAACATATGGAATAACCGACTCTAGTATAATTTACGTAACTCCAAACATTTAGAACCACATTGATTAAATTAATATTTTTAAATAAATTTTTACGGTACAAAAGTTGTGCTTTTTATATCTTTTGAAAATTTCCATAATTTTCTGTCTTTTACAGTACTCTAAGAACGTTATTAAGAATATCTGGCGATCACAATTAAATTATTTCAATAGTACATTTTTAACAACAACCAAATCAACATTTGACGATGGCACAAATTCCATAAAAGTCCGCACTTTTACCGTCTATAAAGAGGATGAAAATGCACGATAAGCGAAACACTCGATGAAATAGCAATTGATCTGAAAGTAAACTAAACTGTAATAGAAAATTGACGGGTGGCTGTGCCTATGTTAATATTATTATGATGTGAACATTCGAAAGCTGAGATAAAATATTAACAAAAAGTATTCTTAGATTTTAATAGTATGTTATGAAAATTAAAGAAAGAATATCTTGGTGCTACGATAATGATTATTTATAATGTAGACGAACTTTATTTATATGTAATTAGATACACACACATCAATGTATGCAAATATTCATGGCATATTGTATTTTGAGTTATCAGGTGAGGAATACAATTTTGTTTGACGTAACCTAACAGTAGTCTACTGTTACTAACAAACTCATTGTGATTTTAAAATATTGGTATTTATTTACGTCAGAAATTTATGTAAATGCGTTTTTGGACAATTTTCTCTTTAGATTTTATCTAAAATATCGTGTGCAATTCTTGTTAACGAAAGAAATTTAACGCTTATTTTAGAATTTTAATAACATGACTATTCTTGTTACTATCTGTACAAAAATAATTTTACGTATTAATGATCCTTGTACTAACGATACGTAATGAACAAATTTATTTAAGAAAGCAGGTTCGAGTTTTAAATATCAGTAAATAAACTGAGATAATACAAGAAACGGAATTATATTTTTATTGAAAAATGGAATTTCTAAATGCAGTTGCCAGTATTGATTTCTACAATGCACATAAATCAAAGTTGCATTATGTAAAGAAAATTATTTTGCATTATGGAAATAATAATTTAATGGTTCTTTCGAAGACAAATACGTCGTTCTTAAATAGTCAAAATTTAGCGATAATTGTTCGCAACAAAACGAAAAATGTATGACAGATAAAGTGAAATAGAGAAAGAAGGAAAACGTATTCTGTAAACGTGATTTTTACATCAAAGTCGTGGGATTAGTACATATTATTTAATATAATAGTTGATAATAATACATTATTTAGCCGAAGGAGCATATTTAGATGTTATCGATCTTCCTGATTTAAACGAAGAGAATAAAAAAGGAAATACACGTTTCAAATAATTTCAGATTTTACATGGAAATGGTACTCAGTATAAACTTTACAATATCATATGCATAATATTATTAGGTTATGATGTAGGTATGCAAATGAAATTTATTAAATATTTATAGGGTTTTCTTCAAGACTGACACAAGTCAATGAAGCATAATGAAATCGAATATCGTGCACAATTTATGCATGAAAAGGGTTTAGCATTTTAATTAAAGACTTTTTTACGCATAGTTTTATATTATATAATTGCATTTTGAACAATTTTTCGTACTTGATACATTCAGGTATATTTTATTTTTAAACCCGTTGTATTCTTATCCTATTTTACCCAATTTTAAACAGCTTGTATGCAAATAAAATAAATTTGAAAATGTAGTTTGCTAGTATTCTAATCTGTTATTTTGATACATCTGTGTCAGTCACTTAATCATTTCCATTCTACGTTTATATATCCTAATCTTTATGAATTTTTGTACATTACTTGAGTTATAAAAAATTTTGAAAGATATCTTGGGTCTTCGTTACTTCAATTTTTACGGCAAATAAAGAATTGCTCTCAATTTTAACACTACCAAGATTTAATAATGCCAAATAATTACTTTTATATAAAGAATTTTTTTAAGTAACGTCGTTCGGTATAAAACGTTTTTGTGATAAATGAAGTGCAATTTATTTTTAAATACGTTTTGTAAAAGAATCTGTCCTTTAACTTTAGATTTATTTAGATATTATGTTATTGTATTTACTTGTACATTTTTATTTGTACCTCAATATTCCTCACTATCCCTTCCTAAAGCACGCTAATATTTACCGATTTTCTTATTTACCATAATTAAGGATTAATAAATTCTCGACGAGAATAAAAAAGCGGTACATCGTCTCTAAATTTTCGCACGTTCTTAAGTTATGTACATTATCGGAATTCATTGTGATAATTTTAGTATTAAACAGACCAGAAAATTAATTGCTTTTTCATTTTATTTCTTCCTTCACTTGTATGTTTAAAATAAATATTCAATATTTATTCTAATGTACTTGTATTACGACTGCACCATTAGTAATTTGAAATTAAGCCAAAATTTATATATTGGCTTAAATGTAAAATGTAAAACAATCGCATAACAATTTATATAATAAAGTAATCAACCTATTGATTATTCTGACTTTTATTTTGCAAACGTAATGTATGGAAATTGATCACACTGTATACGGCTTATAAAATTTTTATTATCTTATTTTATGATATTACTTTTATGACAAAGAAATATTTATGTTTTAATGATATAAAACGTATTATGAATAGGAATAATTTTTCAGCCACGGTTCTTAATAATTTACTACAAAAATGATTGGACTTCATAAATACATTTAACGTAATTAATATTTCATATTTCTTTGAAATATGTTTGAATGTTATGTTGACTTGCTACAGGTTTTAAAACTTTTGCAATATTATTTGAAATTATATTTCCATGCGTGTAAATAAAGTTTAAAAAGGACGAATTTCATTAAATTTTCGTAATTGAGTTTCTTGCGTACTTAAAATGATAGGCTAATTCATTAAAAATAAGAGGGATGCGCATAATTACAACCCGGAGGTGTTTTAAATTTATTTCACGTATTTATTTAAAAGCGCGTATTACACAGGGTAACTAAAGTTATTTAAAATTAAAATAAAATAAGTTCGCTTTATATTTTATTTTTGATTAAATAAACATTATATCCAATCGTGTACCCTTAAACATATTTGAACGAACCTAAATTTCTTTTAGTACAATTTTATAAAAAATCTATTAAGCGAGCGACGTTTTAAATTTAATGTCGAATAGTTTATTCTTTTCTTAATCTAGATTTACTATTTCCTTATTCTAGAATTTAATTTCCTTATAGCTTATGAAGATTAGAATGTAATTAATTTTGCTGAGACGATTTTCTCGATCAAGGGTTCCTTAATATATTTTTTGAGAATAACGCGTAGCTCGAAAGAAGACAAATTTGATCCGAAGGAGCTTAGAGAGCAAAGAGAAAAACGAACTCGATCCTAATCTACAACGCAAGGAAGGCGCTTAGAACGCTGTCGAGTTCACAATTGAACAGATTCAACAGTCGTACGACCCTTATCGAGAACAAGTTGTAACACGTGGGGACGTCAGATGCATAGCAGAAGGAAAATTCCATTTGAAATTCGTCTTGGAAGCAGCACGTGGTAAGAGCAATATCGCCTAGACAGGGGGTCGAGACGAATGGGCGGAAGGTCTAATGACAACCGCACTTAATTCTCCCTCGGTTCGCGCAAGGGTCTGGGGATGTAATCACGTTTGCCAGCACAGCTATTTAGTCGCCCATCCTTCGAAGATCCTCGTACGTCAGCTGCTTTGATTACTCTACGTACTCGGCTGTTTGTCAACTTAATCTATATTGTTCAGTTTTTTTAACAAGCATGCAATTTTAATCCTTATTATTTACCTTTTATTAAATGCTGTATACTTATTGCGTGCTTAAAATATTCGAAAAGCTGCAGAAAATGCAGAGACAGTCATAAGCTTTTGCAATTCAAATGTCTTAAATGTGGGTACATAGTGAAAAGAAATACGAGTATAGTTATTATGATTCGGGTGACTTTTATCTTAAATAATCTTAAACAATTTTATTTTAATTATAATTAAATGAGGTGAACTGGGTTTTATAGGGTGCAACGGAATATAGAATATGACATATTCGTACATTAAAATGAACAAACTTTTCATGCAAAATTAATTTCATTAAAGGTTAATTAATTAATAATTTTTTTGGAAACGCTACGCTACCCTGATTATTTATTATCTTAATTTACTAGATTGTATTTTATTCAAATTTTTCTTCGTATTGAAGAATATCACACATTTACTTTTTCATTAACGCTAATTTAGTAAAATTATATTTAAAAATAACGAATACACGTGAACACGATTTTTAATATACTTAGTATGCACACGTACACATAAATAATTATTAATAAATAGAAATGCTTTCGTCGATTCTTTCTAGAATTTATGTATATTTAAAATACCTAAAAATATATTTATATGTAAGTGCTAACGTATATAATGGCAATTCAATTGATATAAGGTTCTTTAAAAATTATGCTCAATGATTAATCAATCGCAAGCCTAGATTTTATTGCTAAAAAAGTCACAAATTTCGCGTATCACCAGAACATGCGAATTCCACACGCTATCGATTAGATATAAGTACACATTGCACATCAACCCAGTATCTTCAAACAATAATATTTTTCTTTGTAAACGCATATATGTGTCTCGTGTAATAGCATTTGTCGTAACCGTTGATCAATTTTACGCCTTCCTGGGGTATCTTGATGGAAAAGGCTTGGTCAGGCGAAGAGGAAAGTAACACAATGATGAAATTACTTTCTAGATTAACCTGCACTGTTCCGTATATAAATTTTAGGGATTCAATTGGCTAGTAAGTTTGTAACTTTGTAAGTTTCTACCATATTGTTTAGTTTTCCTATTTATGTTGTACAACTATGCTGATAATGTTTATAAATAAAAAGATCAATGGTTTTAAGATCAATAGTTTATTGAATAAGATTCTTTTTTAATTTATTTCCATTAACTTT
Organism: Wiebesia pumilae; assembly: GCA_018907045.1. Taxonomy (NCBI): domain Eukaryota; kingdom Metazoa; phylum Arthropoda; class Insecta; order Hymenoptera; family Agaonidae; genus Wiebesia; species Wiebesia pumilae. The sequence goes on from JACCHZ010000121.1 coordinate 2,474,676, forward strand.
TTATTACGTCATTTTGCTTTCGCAACAACACAAATTACGAGTACATTACTATATATATGTACAAACTGTTATATAAAAATTCATGTTGCACATTTTTTAAGATGTGTCCTGTAACTGGTGTTAATAGTAAATGAACGTGAACATGAATGTTAAAAAATCAGTATTTTTGTACAATATGTAAATGATTTACGATTATTTATTGATAGCAATTATATTTATAAAGAAATCATGTTAATAAATATGTTAGAAATTAGTTACTCTAAAGCTTAAACGTAAATAGCAACAAAAATTATATTTTTATATAAAGAAAAATTTGAATTATAAACGTAAAATTATTTTTCCGAATAGACTCAAAAGTATCTTAATTTCAGTTATAACATGATTACGTACATTGCATAAAGAACATTCACACTTGAATGCAAAGGTACTGAAAAATTGAACATTTTTTATAAAAATTCTTGTCGCAAGAGAGCGCAATTGTTGTCATGTAAAAAAATGTACCTTTTTTTAAAGTATTTCAGTCCAAATATATTAATAAAGGCAAAAAAAATTTGCAAAAAATGTTTTCAGTTTGTATTTATAATCTCCTCGTGTAAAATAAGCTTTTATCGATTATTTGTTTGGGGATAAAAAAATTTCTACTTAGTTTTACACGTATATATAAGTTAATATTCGGCCTTTAGAGCTATGAATAAAATAGTTGTTATTTAAAGATCATTATATATATATATATATATATATATATATATATATATATATATATATATATATATAATTGTTGTTATTAAAATAATAGAAAATAGATCATTCGAAGTAGTAGTGTCGAAACTTTGCCCATGTAAGGTAAAATAAAGATTGAAGAAAGAGGTACATTTATTTAGACGTACACGATGCATACGAGAAATTTCAAATGAAATATTTAAATGAAATTTCGTACATTTACGGCTGGTATTGATTTCTTCCGTTTTTCCTTATATCTTATATTATACAGCACAATCGTATATATGATGTAAGTTTTTTTTTTTTTTTTTTTTTAACTTTCTTCTCTTTTACATCACATAATTTTATTTCATTAGATTTACATAAATATGATTTATATTTGCGACAACGAACATGGTCTTATGTAATAATTAGTTTCAAAACGTCAAAATTCTTATATAAACTTCATATTGTTCCCGTGTTTTTCTTTTAATTCACTTTTACATCTAACATAGATATCTGTATATTTCTTAAATATATATGTTTTTGTTTGTTATAAATCGAGCGAACAAGTTTGACTGTACGTTATACGATATTATTTGTAGTATATGGTCCTGGTATTTAGATAAGAATTTTTCTTTTAATTATGATTAATTACGAGTCTTATATCATTTAAGATAAAAAAAGGAAAATTAAATAAACGAAATATACATATTTGCATATGCAATAAATTTGATTTGAATCAACTCATCTATTTGTTATTGCATTATAGTTTTCAATTAAAATATTATAACCCGGTATTTCAACCATTTCTTTGAATCTTCCGTTATAGTGATATAAATGAAAATACTATTTTCGTCGTTTTTATATATTTTTATTATTTTACCTCAAAGGCAAAACCCTGTACGTTATCACACAATAAACATTAACGAAAACAATATTTCATTATTTTCCAGCTATATATTTTAATTAATGTTATTTCAATATAAATCAATACGTATCTTTTTGACAAAAATGTATACGATTATTGTCTTATTAAAATCTTACGATTATATTTTGAAACGAAACATTGATTAAAAATCTGCATGAAAAAATAGTAGTGGTCCTGTTTTTTCCACGTTGTTCCCATACAATAAACAAACTCGAAATAAGGATTTCAACCTTTCAAAGCATATAGCTATTTCAGACGTAGTCACTGATTTATTTTTATCGATATTTCTTATACAATAAAAAGTGCACATGACATACTCCATAACCACTTATAAAGTCACATATTCTATTTAATAAATGAAAATGTGAGAGATAATCGCTTATTGTAATTTCTTCGATTGTCCTTAACACAAAAGTAACTATTTTTGTAACATTGATTATACATTTTTTGACTTTCCTCTTTTCTTTAAAGCTGTATGAGATACTAATTTGCCAACGGAGCAATATAGCTCAAAAATTAATATTGAACATTTTATCGCATTATATCTTTTACACTTTTTTAAGAATATGCTTGAAATGATTCAATAAAATATTATAAAGTTGAGTTATTAATGCAATAAGTTTGAAAAACCTTTTCTTCATATGCGTTCTAAAATATTTAATGTACAGATCTTAAAAATGTTAAGTATGGTAAATCGCAAGTGAATGCATGTGTAGTATATTTTTGGCCATCTTTTAAAAACTGAATTACAGAAATTCTCTAAAATATTATACATATAGAAATATTATTTTTCATACATTTTCGTTTTTTTCATCACGAGAATTTATTTCTTGTGTTTAAACTCTAATTATGAATAATATTTTTTCGATTTGGTTCTTATCTTAAAATCTATTGTGTCATTTGATATTCATTTTAGTTTTCGATTTCAGCGAACATCAAAGGCTATACTCGTGAGATAACATTTAACATTGTTTTTTTAATTCTTTTTGTTATGCCATAAAACTCAAATAAAAATGTAAACGAATGAATACAGTTTTCAAAGATACGATAGAAGCCTGTTAAAATAACTTGAAATATTGTTTTTTGATTTATTAGTATTTGATCATATGTAGAAAACATTTTTTTCGAGTGAAACAGAGGAGATAGAAATTGAAGCATTTGAACATTCATTGGTATTCTGTAATTACTTTTTTGGAACTGTAATTTATTCCAGTATTCTATTTTTATTATTATAGAATGAATATGCTGAATTTTTTGTCCCTTAAAAATTTGACTTTTGTATACATTTTTTTTATTTATTTTAGCTTCGAAATATTCTTAATTAAATTAAATGTATATAGTCATTGATTATGTAAAAAATAATTTTACATTCGGTATATCTACGTGTGTGATATAATTAATTGGCATACAAAAATATTCTTTGTTAATGATCAATGATTTCCCTCGAAAACTGTTCACTCTATTTCACTCTGAAATAAAGTAACGATGAATAGCTTCATAGAGGGAGATGAATAAATATTTTTTTTGAGAAAAAGTATACTACTTTCAATGAAGTGAGACTCGAGCACACTTTTCAGAATACTTTTCATGTTTTATTAAAACTTTGTATAATATTTGTTGTTTTTACCTAAGGATATAAAATCAGAAATCAGAAATCTGAATTTCTTAATTAAGCACGTAATCGAAAGAAAATATCGTTTTCCTATTATGATTTTTAATGCTCAAAAAATTATAAATAAGTTAAGCACTATTTAATAGTAAAATTAAAAATTTGTATTTTAAGTCTCAGTGATAAGCCTTAGTATTTATTTTTAATTCCGAAATAAATCATTTAATAAAAAAGAGTTGTCTCTGATTTCTTAGAGTATTAACGTAATACGAGCAAAAAAGTAATTGAATTTTACTGTTTTAATATTATTTAAAGCGAACGTAATATAATTCAAACTTAAAAGTTATTTAAGCTCGTAGCCACTTCTAATATGTCTCAAGCTTACTCTTTTAATTCATTCTTACAGATATTCTATTTATAATCTAAGGGAGAGATCAACTCTTATTTCCATTGTAAGGGTTGCTATCACGAACCAAGATTTTTGTAATATAATTATCGATCATTTAATTATACAAATAATTAACATATAATGACGTAGTTGTTAAAAATATTTACCGTTTAGGTATTATTTGTAAAACATGTAAATATAAAAGTGAAAAATCATATATTAAAACTGAATTTACATTCCTTTATTATTGTTGGCTATAAAAGAGGTAGACTTTAAAATTACATTCAATTTTATAATTTTTTCACATTATTTAAATTGTTTTTCTTTTCTTCATTGTAGATTGATTACTCATTGAGTTATTAAGTTCGCCATACGTATGTACGATTATTAAAATTCAAAAGAGTGACAGTTATTCTATAATATGAAGTGGAAAATGCTAGTGTCAATTAAATCTTTTACCTGGATTGATTCCAGATAAAAGATTCAAAGCGTAGCACTAAAACTGCTGAGATTGATTTGAAATTGATAAATAAGTGAAGATGGAAATTCAGTAAAAAATTACGTATCCAAATATTCGAAGGACCGACAAACAACCGGCATACAATTGAAAACGAGAGAATTTTTAAGGGCACAAGTTACGCGAGAGAACAACGGTACAACAATGAATCAGACGTTGTATAATTGCACTACGCATAGATTTATTTTATTGTAAATTTGATTATAATTTGATTGAGAATTGCTCCATTAATGTACGTTAATTTAAAACTCATTATAAAGCATATCCACTGCTACCTTTACCTCTTTTAAAGTAAATGAAACGAAATATACCAGCAAGTTAAAATTTAATTAAATCTTGTTTTTACGCTCGAAAGTGAATGAAACAACTAGTTTAACCGATCGAAACGAGGTCTGCGACAGCACTTTCTCAATAAATAGTGCAGAACTTCATCAGGAACTACGGTTTCCACTTGAACGCGTGACTCTCCCAGGAACTAATGCACTCTTTGGTAGGAGGTAAATATATTATAAGAGAAGATATAGAAAAAGGTGCTCGAGAGCTTGAATCCCAACGTCAAGCAGCCATCATATAAAAAGAAGACAGAATCAGTTCTATCTAATTATAGCACGTGGAGGTTCTCGCAGTTTTTGAACTTGCGATCCTCCTTGCCGAAGAGCCAGGTGAGCATTTGCCGTGCCTTCATGCTTGCACGCACTACACCCCGCGACTTGTACCAGTGGTCCATATCTACGTTTGAACCCCCGCCTCCACTACCCCCTGCTTGACCGTGGTTCACTTTCAGGCGGATCTGACTAAGGATGCCCACGAGGAGGTCGTCGATGTTGTGGCTTATGCCCACCGAGATCTCCGCAAACTTGGAGCGGTACGTGCAAGCTAGGCATTTACCATCTGTGAACAGAAATGCAATCATCATTACCGTCTCTTTGCTGAATTTATACCGGGACTGTAAGATTATACTCGAGTCATTGGTGCTTGGATCCTGCAACTGTAGCTTATATTGTTGGGAGATTTGAGTATAGGTAACGGTACGATTTACAGATCTTTTCGCGAACGTGATGTACTCATTAGCGCGTGTATCCTTATCCTGCAACTTTGATCTACCAATCAGAAATATTTGAAAGCTCTTCCATGTTTGCAGTATCTTGTACATTTAAAGTACTTATATTTTTCATATATTTAAACAGAAAGTCGATTAGCATTTTGTCCGAATTTCTTCCATGGTATATATACTCTGGGTAAAAGTTGCGAGGGTTGAAATGATTCTTGTCAACTAATCCGTTCTGTTTGATTGCACATAATACTTCCCGATAATAACCTAATGTACAGATATTCTAATTAATTATTCTTCGCGTACGAAATAAGCCTTGAGCGAATTCAAGAGTAAAACAGTTTCAGCCAAACAGATTATGCTTATTAAAATGATCATCGCGTAGATTGAAAGAAATTGAAAAATCTTACATTAATTAAGCTTCTGATGAATTGAGAATTATCCGTCTTTTACGTAAAATCCAATTTGTCTACGTGTTTCATGTAATCAAATAACACACTGTAATAAACTTAATCGATGCACGAATAATGCGCTTTTATTTTTAACCGAGTCAATCTTTGAGTTACAAATAAACTCATCATTCTTTATTCTTAAATATAAATAGTAGAAGAAAGAAGAACGCATTTATATAATACGTAATTTTGCATTATTTCCTTCGTAGCAGACAACTAGCTAAATACATCTGACGAAATACATTTTCCCGTGAAAAATGTAATGATTGCTTCTGTTCGCATCTCTTGATTTTCAGAATTGAAATGCATTATAAATGCATTACATTATAAATGGATTTGCCGCGTTATTGATCTGATCTATGTACCTAGTTTAATAAAGCGATCTAAACGATATTCTCGTATAGATATCTCATCTCTGAATGTTTTTCCAATCCTGTATAGAGTACGCAAACTGAACTCTTCAAATAATAAATAAATTGTTAAAAAACATATGGCGTAGAAGTTACTTTGTTATTATTTCAAAGAAATAGTGCAACTAAGTATTTGATGTTCTTCTAACTTTTCAAAGTAAAAGTAATCTGTAGATTATGTCTCTGTACATTCAACAATTTCAGACTCAAGAAAAAGATAGAAAATGCTCACTCTCATTTTTATAAATGTAGCGACTAGTGATTAAATAAATTATCAAACACAGCTTTATTAATAATAAAATAATTTGACAGCAAAATCATGTGCTCTAGCATTTGGAATGTATATAAAAAGCAATTAGCATTGTGAAATAAATGATCATTGATTAATCGAATCACGCGTATCTACAAGTAATTTTTAAATTTGTATAAATTTTTATAAATTTTACTTGACTACTTTTAATCAATCATTAAAAAAATCATTTGCTGCACCATTCAGTTCGTAAATATTTACCCAATTATTAAAGTTTAAATAAATTAACGCGCACTTTTATTAAATTTTATAAGAATATGTTTCTTCATCCACACGTTTACGAAACAAGAGCTTATTGTTGAACATAAATGAATTGAACATAATTTTATTATTTTTCATGAATCCATTATCAAGTAATACATCAATATTATTTTTAATGCTAAAACATCGAAAAATTAAATGTCTCTTTCTTTGACCATGGAAAATGAATAAAGATCTGCTTATTATATACTTTATATATTATCGAAGTTAACTAAAGAATAACATGTTTTTAAATATTAGATCATTTAGATTACAATTACAATTTCAGACAAAAACCTTAAGCTTCATTGCTTTTTAGGAAGAATTTGTGACTGCAATCGTTCGATGTTTTAATAAAAAAGTTTTTTTACAAAAAATAAAAGAGCTTGTACATCGCAGATGTACATAGCAACAATGTCATAGATATTTATGTTGGTATGGAGAAAATAAAAAATTCTAAATAATCTCATATCAGGTGTGAACAAATATTTACACGTTTTTATTTCAAGTCAGTTTCCAAGTTTTCTATTCCAATTGATTCCATTTAATGAAAATATCTTAAGAATTGCTTTGTGATTATATGAGTCACCGTTTAATTTAATTAATTGCTTGCATGTAACTGCTATATCGCTGTTTCAAACACACACACACACACACGTTCTTTTAGCGATAAAGAGAACAGTGAACAAAGTGAACAGTAACAAATTATCATTCTTCTTGATACCATCTGATCGTAGCACATCAAAAGTAATTAAATTATTGTGAAAATCTTAAACGTACGAGTCTATTATGATATTATTAGAATCCTAATTAAAATACGTACCTTTTTCAAAATACTGTTCAAATATACGTTTATTTTCTTTTTAATTTCATATGAAAACAATCTACTTCCTTGCCGACTAACTGTGAACGAGTAGTTATATTTATATCGACTTTACTTATTAGTCCAAACCTTCCTTAAAAAAAATTGATATTGAATAGGTTTGAGTTACAAATCCTAAACGTAGAGTATTTATGAAAGATGTTACAGAGAATATAGGATTAAAGCTGGTGTCTTTGTAAATATGCTCTTTTTTACGGCTCCCCTCGTTTTTTATTTCCTTTTATTTATTTTCCCAGAAGAAATACAGAGGGATCTCTTATCTTTGATAAACTGACAACAGTTGATAGAAGTAAAACTGGTGATAACTACTTGCTGTTATATTTTACCAAATATTTCGTATATTCATTTGTTTTTGTAAAAGCAGCAGATTAGTCACTTGGAATATTTAAAATTTGTAGTTTAATAAAAAAAGTTGGGGAAAATTAAACCGTCGGATCTGGAACAACGAAACCGAATCTTTCTGCGTGTAAAAAAATTTACATAATAAACCATTATAAGATAGCAATAATATTTTATACTTTCAATTGAGTTTCATTTTCTTACTGTACTAATTAAAGTTATATAAACGAAGCGATGCTTAAGAAATTTATTACATATTATATGTGTATAACGTATAAACGATAATTTTTACATTAAAAATTTATTGTCAAAATACATTTTTAGATAACAGGTTCTGTGTTATATCGAATAAGTTGCCTTTTCAAATAAATATTTTCAATAAATTTTTAACCCAGTCATGCTAATGCTAATTCTAAACCACTAGAATTAAAAAAACATTTTACTTCCGCAAAAAATTTAAAAAATGCACTGTACTACATTACAAAAATCTTCAAAGTGCGAGATGTTTTTTGAAATATAATATTAAAACTGAGTTTCTGCACCTTTTTATAAAATATTAAAGACAGTTCATTCAAAAATCTTTAGAAATTATGTTTTATTTTAAATTAAATTAACGTAATAAATAAAGCTCGAGTTTCATCAAAACAGACAAGAAATGGAAGTTCATAATGCTTTGAAGTAATATTTTAGATTGAAGAAGCACTGAAAGACCTTAGCATGATGATGAGCATAAAAGGCTACAAAAAATCCACATACTACTTCATATTTATGAAACTTGTGATGTGAAATTCTTAATACGAATAATTTGAAAAAAGGTTCTTTGAAAACACCTACGTTTTTTACATTAGTTTTCTACACTACTATAATAATTGTCTTTTTGATTAGACGAAAGGTTTACTCATTTTTATAGTAAATAACTAGATAGATAGAGAGAGAGAGAGAGAGAGAGAGAGAGAGAGAGAGAGGATCGTAATCTCGTATATTTCTTGTAGCATGTAATTCCTTATGAATTTGTATCCGTAGGATGATGAAAGCAAAAACTTAAAGAAAACTATGTAGCATCTGTTTTATCGGGAAGATAAGAAAATATTCCCGTCTCTCAATAAGGAAATTCAATCTATGAATATGCTTGAGAAGTATGTATTAGGAAAATAAGAGAGAAATCTTAAATGTGAAATCATAAATTTTCAGATGGAATTTATAATGTAAAAATACTTGAATGTAACGTAAACTTGAATCTATAATATAATTTACAATCAAATATAACGAACTTATTTTATTTTCATCAATGCATCATTAACCTATGCGTATATAAATAGGACGTTAAGCAGATAAGAATTATATATTTCAAATGAATGGTTTTTTAAAGTTATATATTAAAACTAGAAAGGTTTTGTTTTTTATTTTTTGGAAAAAATCAAGGTTGTGTTACGGTAAAGTACTTGGGGAAGTACTCAAAATTCAGCCATTTTTTTAGATTTAGATCCAGGACTTATTATAAAGGCTATTTTTTCGTAAATTTCTAATAGATGTTTTTAATATTTCAATTTAGTTTATTCTTCATGAACATGGTACAAACGTAGGTATATTTGAGTTTTGGGGTATTTGACCTCTGAACACGTGACTAGGAGTCCCTAGTGAAGCTTTGCATATTTCCTTCACTAAGGGTAAAGTGATGAGTTAATACATCCTCGTATATGCTTGAGCATTATACACACACACACACACACACACACGCACGCACGCACGCACGCGCGCGCGCGCGCACGCACACACACACACTTGATAGAACATACACATTAATTCTGATAGAACTGACATTTCATACGAAGTTCGAATGTGCATTCAACGGTAAATAATACTATGTTTACATACGTGTAGTAACTTCTAATCAACTAATGATACCGCAACGATTAGAAAATAATAATGGCAGAAGATTGTTTCAATCGATTAGATAAGTTAGTGCTATTCGTGTGCTATTCGTACACCTAATAGGTATAACTAGCTAATCAACAAATAGTAAGATCTACGTAAATTCTATCTTAAATTGGTTTTAATAAAAAAAAATATAGATAATTTAATATACAAAGATGAAAATGAAAATTATACGGCAATTTGAGATAACATCGAGATAACATCTTTTTTAATAATTTTAAACGTAACAACATTATAAAGCATTTGCGAGCAGAATTTTTGAGCAGCATTTTTCACTTCTCTCTATATAAATACATAATAATAGAAACTTTGTAAACTTCATTTCAGCCTTGAATTTCAATTTTGAAAATTAAGTTTTTTGCTACGAATTAAATTATCTCGGTAATATGCATGAAATTAGGACTTTTTTATTAAAATTAAATAGCAGATTTAACAAAGTTTTATAATTTAACTTATTAGTAAAATCCTATCAGTACCAACTAGAAGATACGCTTATTGTTATTTTGTAAACATGGAAAGAGATTTTCAAGTTCGTTTAAACGTCCATCCTTCCAAATGTTTCAAAATGTCGTTGGCATTAAAAATGTACGTGTTTTTCAATATCACCTCGTAAAGGAGGATATTAAATTTTAGCCATTCGCTTTGCAGCACTTGTGCAACTTTGTAGATTAATAACTACGAAAGGATTTGTCAGAATAGCAATTAGAAAAGCAATTCTCTTTTTATCGCGTCGAAAGTAAATGCCATCGTCGCTTTACTTTTCTCTGACACATCTCTCACGTTCGCTTACCTTGAGAGGAGACAACACGCGATCGCACGAGGTCAATCTTGTTGCCAACAAGGATTATCGGCCTGCTCCTGATATCCTGCTCGTATAGTCGCGAGAGTAAATCCTCGGCGCGCTGGAATGACGCCTTATCTATCACCGAATATAAGACGACGTAGGCGTGCGGCTGTGGGATCTTATCCAGCTCCTGGAATAATGCAAAAAATACAAATGCTATCATTGCAGCTATGAATATTAAGTACGTGCATATGTTCTGTGTGCGCAATGTTTTTATACTTTTTTAGAAAAATGCCGCGTTGGGATATCGAAGCTCTACGCAAATGCACAAGAGAGCTTTAAGGGAAATACGGTTTTATAGGGTTAAATATTTATGAGTAATCGGGATGAAAATTTTTGTCGTAATTTTCATAGCTTTACAGCACTCGATGTCGTTGGATCTGTAAACAAATTCTTCAAGATATATTTCAAGACATTCACGATTTCCTTCCAAGTCGGTGAATTCATGATTATTTTATCATTTATTAAACATGATTACTTCAATGTCGATCTTTTCACGTTATAGAAATTTTATTAATTTGAATATGAACACTATTATCTCAAAAGTTTATCAATTCAATAAGAACGAAAACTTCATTTACTTATAAATTTTATCGCTGTACTTCGTACAACATTACGTTCGATATTGTAATTCACGTTAATAATAATATTAACGTGATTATGAACAGTATTTGAATAAACCTTTTCGAATGAAGTCTAAGGGAATTTAAGGCATAATTGTAACGTATGCTAATGTAATTTTACTATTCATTAAGTTTGCAATTTAACATAAATATGCAAAAGTTTTACATCAGCCTCGAAATTTGAATGAAAGATATCTCATAATGCAGAAATTATATAAATGATGCCAAGATAAATGCAGTTTCAAGGTTTTAGCACTGTGAGTTGTATTTGCTTTCCGAGGGGTGTTTTATCTATTTCTTATAATTTCTTGGAAGTTTGTGAAACTGAACTGTAGCAGCAGTGGAAATATATTCAAAACGTCCATCAGATTTCACGTGGAATGTGTCCGAAGGCGACAGACGTGCCTATTTACATTTCAAAGACTTTTAATTTCCGTTTTTATTTCGAAGTCAATCTTCTTTTACGTTCACGTTTCTTTTAGTTTACGTGCGGGGAAACGAGTTCGAGACGCGCAGAAGGTGGCAGAGAGAGAGAGAGAGAGAGAGAGAGAGAGAGAGAGAGAGAGAGAGAGAGAGAGAGAGAGAGAGATAGAGAGAGAGAGAGAGTGTGGCGAGTGAGAGAGAAGCAAATGTAATTTGCATTTCAAGGTTAAAGAGTGTCTCTTACTTACGATGACTGAAAATGCGAAGCTCACTTACGGAAATGTTATTTTTATTGCAACCAAACGAAAAAGAGTAAAAGCGTATATCGCTCATTTCAAATGTTTTCCCAAAGTCTTATACTAACGGGTCTAATGCCTCTAAATACATCTTTATAAGCTAAGAAAATAATTCGGTTGATTATCGTCGACAGTGCTTCTACACTATTAAAGAAAACGAACTGAACGAGGCCGGAAAAGCATATTTTCCAATATTTATTCGGACTCGTGGCATTGCGTTATTCATTTTATCCAAATTTCGCGAAAACCGAATAAAAGGCTCATTTGAATAATAATGAACTTGAATGGAATCTTCGCTCGCTCTCGTCCGCCATAAACTACAAAACAGGAATTTATAGCGGCTTTCGAGTCGTTCTCGCATCACAATTGTCACGATCCGTGGAATTCGACACCGTCGCACGTCATACGTGACAGTGCCAAAAAAACTACTCTACGACGGATGATTTCATCGAGCACCCGAGTGTTCCGCTAAAAATATTCCGTAAACACCCCGGATCTTAATTAATAATTTGATTTATCAGGCTCGTTGATTGTTTTCGAGCGACTTATTGGAAGAAATGAGGAACTTCGGACGAAAAGGTTTCCTTTGATCGAGCATCAACTTTGGCACGTTACCGGTAGCAAATTCATCGCGAATGAAGTCACAAATCGCCACTATCGCACTTATTCGATCTATTTCGTAAATAATAACGACGTTATTATATGTCTTAAGCTGTAAGCGTCTTAAACTTAAAGTCTTATCTCGACTGATGGCTCTTCTAAGTAAAATTTAGAAAAAGTCTCTTATGAAAGTGTTATAAGCTCTCGCGGACGTTCTCGACGCTATCGGATTTCGCGAAGAAACGCCTCCGGGGAAGCCCGGGGAGATAAAGTTAAAGTCAAAACCTGTCGAAGCTCGTCCCACCCTCCGCAGAACTATTGTTCGGCAATTTCGCGAGTGGCAGGGCAACGGCAGCGCTCGCCGCCCCGATAAAGATAGTCGGGTCAAAGCGGCTTCGAGGGAAAAGCCAACGCGTGACGCGACGAAAGTGTCACGACGACGTAATCCAGCCGAACATTAGTCGAGACGGCGAACGCGGCGAATTGGGCCGCGCCCGGCTATTTAGGGTCCCGGTGAATCAGACAAACGCGGCATCGAGCGAAACCTCCGCGCTGTGTATTACACGTCGTCGAGCTTTCAATTTTACAAGTGCCAGCCGCTGGCTAATGCAATTATCGAGGGGCTGGGACTGGAAGCGCGCATCTGGGATTAATCAAGTTCGCCCGATGGTCGAGGCGTCGATCCCTCGTGTACCAGCATCTACTCGAGCTTTCCGTTCGTTTCTAATTGCATTAGCGTTCATTGTATTTGCCTTGACTGCGAATGATGCGGTGATGCAGCCTATGCTAAATAGCGGTGCTACCGATGGATGCTCTTTTCTATCCAACGCGTTTCGGCGGCAGGGACGCCAGTGCTATTAAACATCTTTTTCGCAAAGCAAAGGAAATCCGCTCACAACGAGATTACGACACTTTGACTCATTGGTATCCTCTTACTTTTTCCTTTGTTTTTTGAATAGAGATCGCGTTGTCGATTTCTCTGGTTTTCACAAAGTGTGAAAACCATCGTGAATTAACAAGTCTATGGCTCGGTCGCAGTTGAAGTATTGCCAGAGTAGATTATTTTTCTTTCCAACTGAAAAAAATGATGTTAATGCTCGACATCTGGATCAAAAGTTATTTCCAAGAGTTGGCCAAATGCCTGAAAATAACGTCGATTACACGTCCGGGCATTATTTCACAGAAAGGGAAGCTGGGAACGCTGAATGATTCCCTACAACTGAATGTAAGAAATAAAACATCAGATTATACCATCGCGTAATGCATATTTTTAGCTTTAATTTCATTAGATATTTAACTTGAATTCACAAGCTTCCGCTGATATGGCTTTATGTTTATATTTATACCATTTTCTCAATCCAATCGGCTCTTGTCCATAGGGAAGTAAGTTTTTTCTTTTTATTATGCAACTATTTACAAGCTTAGAGTTTTGGTACAAATTCGTTGCTTATGGTTTTATCAATTTTATAATTTTTCTCAATTGTTTTCTAAGGGACGAATGATTTAAAATAGCTACTAAATTGTTCAAAGTGAATAAATTTTAAAGCAATATTTCAACTCACTACGAGTTATATCATGAAAGAATTTTAATTGCTTTTTTTAAATAAGAGAAATACAATGCATATAAAGAAAAATAGGTAAAAACATAGTGAATATGAAAATTTTAAATCTGCTTATCATCGATATTTCATTTAAATATCGTACAGCAAATTATATTGATTACGCAGCAGTATAAAGTTCGATTTTACAAAAAGATAAAACATAGTTTCGAAATGAGTTTTCAAATACAGATAAACACTTGTAAGTGGCTGTCAATATGAGGTATCGACTTGAACCTCTCATATTTGCGAGGTCTCGTAGATACATTTTTTAAATTTTCAATAACGTTATTAGACTGGTTTAAAAAGTTTTATCGAAAACATATATTTCATTTATGATTACTTTACAATTCAACTCTGTAAAAATGTAATTTTGAACGTTTATTTTAGACGAAATTGATTAAGTCGTTGAAAATTCATTTTCGAATAAACTATTTTTTCAATTATAAATTATTCATAGACGAAACAAAGGCTCACGCGTTAAAAAATGAAAACACGAATTATAATTTAAAAACTTTGAAATATTCAAAATACAAATGTGAAATTTCCATTTTAATCTAAAAGATTCGTGAGAACGCGACGTTATAAGCTTAAGGTTGTATCTTACTGTAGCTACTTGTAAAGTCTTTTATGGTATTATAAATATGAACACGTGCAACCAATTTAATTGTAAAAAATGTTAGTTTTTAATTTAAGTAATGAAAATTATAGTTAAAAATACACTTAATCAAGATAGAATGTTTTTGAAAACATTCGAAAGCGATATTTGGTGTATTATCATAGAGAATTAAAATGTGTCTTGTGCATCTCATCTGTCTAAGCTAACAGCTGAATTTGTTCGTGAAATTAATGTTTTGCCAGCAAGAATAATTTGCATTTAATAATGAAAAAATCTGAATGTAACGCTATTTTAAATTTCTTTTCATTACGTGTTGAATGAAAGAACTTAGTCGGGGATTGAATAGACTGATAAATCTACTTATAAACTCATGGAACATTGTGCCTCAAATTTAAATTTCCGATAAAACCAACGCTTCTCTTTTACTATAACACGTAAAAATCGTCGTTCACAATTATATTTTATTTATGCAGTGTTTCGAAAAAGATAAATTTATGTCACTACAGAAATGAACGATTATATTAACGACAAAACGTTCAGTGTTTATCATCTTTTACCCTTTCTATCGTACAAAGCTATATCACCCTCGTTTCTCTCTCTCTCTCTTTCTCTCTCTCTGATTCTCTTTCATTGGAAAGTTTAGCCTGGCCTTTTTGCGAACGCGTTCTTCTGACTCACACGGCTAAATTTGCATATCACACGCGTGCACCGCCCGTTAAAAGCGTCGTTGTGTGTACAAAGCCCGGTGAGGTACAAAGTTACACTCTGCTTAGAGACGTATATGCAGAGTGATACAGAGAATAAAAGAGAGAGAGAGAGAGAGAGAGAGAGAGAGAGAGAGAGAGAGAGAGAGTGGGAAATCAATCTTCGGGAACGAAAAAAACAATAAGCCGCACGCACGAAACGATGACGGTACTTCGCTGTCGTCGTCGTCGTCGTCGTCGTCGTCGGAGACTGACTTATGAAATCATTTAATGTCGAGATTTAGTTTCTTGTCCAGCTGTGCGTCTTGTCCGTCATCTTTTCTCCCTGCTTTGTCTTTTCTTTGGCAAGCGATTGACCGCAATTTTTATACGCAAGCATGAAAAGCGAGTAACAAGGACTAGAGGCGCGATTACGCATCAGCTTTAATTATACCTTGGAAAATTCAAGTTTTCACTCGTGTAAAGTGATGCGACACTTAACACTATAATGACATCTGCTATAAAAATAGCAGATTCGAAAGGAAAGTCTGCTCGAGTTACTTTACTTTACTTAGTTAATATGATTTTATTATTTATTCTTTATTAGCAAGCTGGTATTTCAACTTTGAGTTCGCTGTTTAATCGTAGGCAAATGTAAAGATATAATATAATGTAATTTCTCCTTCATGAATAATTACGATTCAAAGCAAATTAATTTCTCTGCTATGTTTGCACCTAGAATTAATCTAACGGTAACTTCCATTACCTTGTAATGTAATTACAGTATATTACAGTTTTAGTTATACCTTAAAAAGGATCCCACAATCAACTGAAAATGTTTCGAGTATTTGCTTTCCCCGATGTTATAAGTAATTAAATAAAGTCACAACTTTTATTCGAGTTACTTATGGGATTACAAGAAAATTCCATAAAATGTATTTACATTAATGGGTACAGTAATTATTAATATAAAAGTATTTACGTTAATCGCTAAGCTTCGTTTAACTGTCGTACATCGTATCCACTATGTGCTTTAGCCAATGAATTGTTCTTTAAATATTGCAAATACTTAATGACAATTTTTCATATCAACGATCACTTATATATAACTTTTTTCTATACAAAAATCAGATTTTATCATTTTTCCATTCCTTAAAATTACCGTGATTATGACTGGAAATGATATCAAATTTACATCGTTCATTTGTACTTTTTAAACACTAGTCCTTTATTTATCGAGGGTTTCAATTATCGAATAAAAATTATTACGAAAAGGATGAAATCGAGAATCTGCACGCGCGTACACGATTTCTATCTGAAAGTACGAGGTCTGCTTTTGTTCTCTAATTGAAATCTGATGGGTAAAACGGTAAAAATGGGAGAACATCATTTTCTAGCAAGATTCGGTCGATTGGTGCAAAAACAGAACCTTATGTGCCTCTGCTTTTTAAATATTCCATAGCTTTGAAGCTCAACAAGCTGAATGAAAAGGTCACTTTAAGCGGTTGAATCTTTCGATATAAAAAGAGAGACGTATCACGATATTACAAAATGATAACTATCATTAGCTAAATGTAATACACTAGTTTACGTACTTAGCAGTAATTTTATTTAACTGCTCGACAATCGGTTCAAGAAATACAAATGGAAGCTCTATTACAAAGTCACCGTCGATACAAATTAAACTCTATTCACGATGGGATAAGTCTACAAGATATTAAAATACGCAAGGAAAAAATTTCGTCCGTTGGTTAGGTATACAAAAGTTATAAAGGCTTGTAAGTACATAAGTAATATTTACGTAATTAATGACTCTTGAACTTGAAATTGTTTTGCAATAAGAATTTCTGTACCGTTTAAAAAAGGAGAGCCTGTTGAACTTATAAGACAACGAGGCGCAGCTTCAAATGACATTGTTACGCTATGCTAAAATAAATTTGTAACATTCCGATGGAAATGTCTTACATTTGAAATAGAAAAGCTTATGCGCTGGTTTAATATGGGAATCAAGGAGCGATGGTGATGTAAATTGTAAGAGAAGTTAATTATGTTGAAAGTTCGTAAAAGCATCCTTTTTAATGCAGAATCGCCTATCTAATCATGTCAACGTCTTCACTGACTCATGTGCGATAAACTTCGCTGAATTACGAAGGGGACAAAAGTTTTCTCTCGTCGCTCGCGCAACGGCGTAACCGCTGTATAAATGAAAGGCGTTCGGCGCTTAAGAATTGAATGTGCGAGAGGCGTATCGCAAGATGACAACTCGAGCTCGGAAGATGCGATGGGTAAGAGACAGAGAGAGAGAGAGAGAGAGAGAGAGAGAGAGATGTTAAAATGGAGATATGACGTTACGTGGAAAGCTTCCGTGGAAATGTTTGCGTATGAGAGCGCAAAGTTGAGACTGACCTTTATATTGGTAACGTCGACGAAACGCAGCTCGCTTTCCTCGCCGTTCAGCATGACAAAGACGGACTGTTCGCTCGGTCCATCTGCAACATACATGTGTGCAATGTCGTTGAGTATACGTTGGTAGTTGTCAACGTCGCGGCAACTTTGGCCATTGATGCGCGCGTTATTTGCGTTCTCGTTAAGGCCAAGAGAGAATTTCGCTTGGAATCGCGCCCTTCTGGCCAATTTTATTTCATTCCTCCGTTTATTTGAAATCGAGTTCGGAGACCTTGTCATTGCCGGTGCCATGGAATTTCGTTTATTATTCTCGAGTACACGGTAATAGAGCGCGAACTCGAGCACTTTGTCGCGAAGTACATGGAATTATCGAGATTTACGTTATACTTGTTACAGTTACTTTTATAATTACTTTATACTAGATTTATACTAATATAAATTTTCAGAATTTTTATTTTTATTCAAACTTACGAACGATCAACTAAAAAATTGGCATTTCATTTCCGTAGTTGCGCCAACATATTGTAAAACGTATGTGCCGGTTATTTTACTCAACTAAATTTTGATTCGTGCGATAAATCTACGTTTTTATTTTTCAACTTGCCAAACGATACGTAGAAGAATTATTCTGCTAATTATTTATGATAAATATAAATTGCGCACTTTTATACTTGTAATAAGTAATTCTTTACTAAATTCAATTTTATCGAATTCTGCCGCAATAGAGCATAGAAAGTGTGTTTCTTTGTTATATTGCGAATTTCGAGTGATTGGAGAAAAATTCGAAGAGTTTTATGAAATAATTTTTCTCCGTTTAAATTGCACGCTTACGAGTAAGAAACCAAAATTTTATCATCGCAACCTAATGAAAAATCTTACCGCACACGATGAAAACTAAATTAGGAATGCCGATTTGTGCAAGAATCAATTTTATATTTCTTTTATATTTTTCTTTAATTATGCAGTACGTTGAAGCTTAAAGGTTAATTTGTCTTTCATCGAGTTTAAAATAATACACGGATTCTGAAAAATAGCGAATGTAATATTGCTTTGTTTGAAACGACGCATAACGAAGGAACTTAGTAAATACCTAAGTGGTTTACCCTTAGTTCTCTTTAAAAACCAATGTACACTTTCGTAAGATTTTCCTTATAAATAATCTTAAATGTTTATGTCGAGCAAACGTTAGAGTGAAATTCAACTCGGACGAATGAATTAAGAATGTTTTTGTAAGGTTTTTTTATTCATTATCGTTACATGTATTGCTTCTTTATACTCATCGCGCAAAACACAATTCATCATTCTTCTTATGAATATAGAATGCTTTGACATTACAAACGGTTTTCAAGTAAAGTACTATTCGGAACGAAGAAAATTTCCACGCAAGCAATTGTTTCTCTAAAGTAAATATGTATTATCGGTTCTTTTTTATTTGTATGTCTTTCATAATTTAAATGAAATTGTAACTAAAATTGTAACTATTGAACAAACGGACGTTATTGTCTCTTAATCAATATCGTCATTCCGTAAAATTAGGACGCCAGAAGCGGAATTTTACCAAGCATATTATCTCTATTTCTCTGCATCAATAATACCTGCATGACTCGACACTGCGTTATTTCATTTATTTCATTCGGCAATTACTGGTGTGTTGATGTTGAAATTTGAACTCGATAATTCTAATACCCTCGACCGCGTACAGAGATAAAAAGGAATTTAACTCGTTTTTTTTCTTTAATATCGCGGCCTTACGAATGGATATTCTCTTTTCCGAGAAAGTAAATATTTTGTGCAACAAATTTTTATAAAAAAACATCACGTGAACATCGCGTTTAAAAAATCCGTGCACGCGTATTTTTAAGTTCAATTTATACAATGAACTTTTCGAACTCCACAGGAGTATTCGCGTAAATATTTGCGTTTCACCGTTTAAAAGAAACTTGTCGTCCCGATAACCATCTTAAAACATCGCACATGCACGAAAAATAAAGCGAGATAACGAAATCTCTTAAAAATACCGATTTTTTTCTCCAAATTTTTCAAAACCTCTAAGTTTAGAATGTCTGCATGGGACTTGGTGTCTGCATGTGGCGATGTGGCGAACGTCCACCGATGTAACGTAGACCGTGAGATAAATAATCAGAATGATTAGAATTGTATGTAGTAATGTTGCACAATGGATCGCAAAGTCTTGCTACGGCGTATACGCATAGACTTTCGAAAGCGCATTGACCATTAAACCGAAGGTGAAGTAAACGCATTTACTAAATTCTAGTGAAAACTTCGAAAGCGCACAGCCACAATAATGTACCTTTGCCAGGATTGCGCCAGAAGGCGCTAAATTCGAACGATACACCGTGAATTAATGCAACTACAACGTGAAGCGCGCGTGTAAATTTAGCAAGTTTTGTTTACCATCCTCCAGCTCACTGGGACTTGGATCGTCCTGACAGTGCAAAAAATGACGGTCAGTCATCTCTCACCTCTTTGACGGACGTGCTCGTAAGCGTTGATACCCTCGCTCGACATGAACTGGCTGACGAGTGCGGACTTGCCGACGCCTCTGGCTCCCAGGACCGCCACGTTATACGACGTCACGTCCTTGGGCGGCGAGGACTTGCTGCTCTCCTCGACCTCGCCCTCGGCGGGCGCGAGCGAATTCGATCTCGAGCGCTTCTTGCGAAAGGAGTCGCCCCTGTTGATGACGCCTGTGGACGATGACAAGTTATTTAGTTGAGAATTTAGTTATTTGCCGGCTATCGGCTAATACTGTCGGTTAATAATTTGGCACAAACACACCTTGGGCAATTGTTCCAGTTTCTCGCGTAGTGTCCGATGAAAACGCGTATCCATACCTGAGTACGTGTAATTTTATTAGCTTGATAGTGATTTTTCGCGTTCTCTCAAATAGTACGAGACTTTAAATAGTATTCGTTTAGTTGGCAGTCTTTTTAATCAACCGCCGTAATTTTATTCTTGTGAAGAAATTCACTTTTCCAATGCAAGCGTTAATATTGTTAATTTAACGCAAATCAATAGTGCATACCCATTTCGATTGTACGGTACAACACTGATTCCGTGCTTTTTAACAAATAGCTAATCGATTTACCATGTAATCTTGATTACGTAAAAGTACAATGTCATTTATAAACTTTCAAGTAATCGATATTTAAAAATGTAATTTTAATTAAACAGTTTTTCAATTTTATCGAATGGAAGCTATTACGCGTTCAATCAAAGAGTATCGTAGAAATATTAAAATGTAAATGCAAAAGCTTACACTGCTCTATTAATATTTTACGTTTATGTTGATGGTCTTGTCAATGTCTCTATTATAATTTTGGTTTTAGGTGATCAAAGCATTATTAAAAGATACGCAATAAATTTCGTTAAAATTTCTTTCTTAAAGAAGTCTATCATACTAGTTACAGAATTATATATCATAAATTGTTTTTCCGCTCTCGTGTGTACAAAATGATACGCCATTCAATATTATCAAACTCTTGTTCGATTAATTGAGTTTGTATTTTACCGAAACCTGCTTTCAATTATCTTCTTATATTTAAACGTATTTGTTTTTCTTGCGTAATCGGTATCGTTAACTCAACCAGTACCGTTCGACCCGTTAAATGATTGGAAAGTACATCTTTCGCCTGGACTGCAGTTTTCCGAAAAGCTGAAACTTCGTGGGATAAATTTTGATGTCGATATGGAATTTGAATGGTTGGGCAGTTTTATTCATTTTTGTTAATTTTGTTTGTTAATTTTTCCAAGCTAGGATGTAAAACGGAAATACTATTACGATACACAAACGCACGCACACGCACACAAACACACGCGCGCGCAATTGCTGGTATAACATTGATAGAGAAGAATTCAAAATATTTTGCAAGGAATACTTTTCGCTTCTAGTTATAGATTCAGTTTCTGTAAAACTTAACATTAAACCGAAGGATCTAGCGGATTTCTGTTGGATTTTAGTACAAGTTTCAGCAAACTGTTTCAGTTTTCCCTTTTTTTGTTGCGACTACGTCCCTGACCATCAGATGTGTATTATACATAAACAGATATAGTTTTGTGCAATGTTTACGTGACCACATATTGCTATTCAATTCACGCAATAATAGGGTGAATGTTGCTTAAAACTGCAGGGGGAAAACAGGATCTCAAAATCGTCAAATAATAAAAAGTCATGCTTGCAAATCCACTCACGTATTATATGTGATTAGCGTGCATATTTCTTCTCTTTTTGCTTTTCCTGAGTCTGATAGACATCAAGATATCAGAGGAATGGATACAACTTGATCGTGACCATCCCTATCCGCTAATAGCCTGTGAGTTATAATATAAAAATACTTCATCATATTGATGTAGGAGACTCGAGATTTATATCAGTTGTAGTAGTCGATTTAAGTTGCGATTAGTTGAGTTTGTTGATCCACTGTGCACTGCTAATGTTAAAGTTTCTTGTTGCAATATATGATTTTGCAAATGATCTTGTTTAATTTTTTAATTATAATCCTTTTATCATTTCGTAAAAGAAACCAGCATGTTTTCGATATTTTCACGTTTTTCACAATCTCGTGTCTGCGGGTACGGTTTTTAATTGACAAATGATACTTTTTTTCCGATAGAAGCCAACGTCAAAGAGAAAGGAAAAAAAAAAAAAAAAAAAAAAAAAAAAAAAAAAAGCAGAAAGAACAGGAAAGACAGAGTCCTGTTATAGATTATACAATCAGTGAGGTACTTCAAAAGACTACCACTACATTCGAAACGATTCCTTATTGATAATAAAATGGCACTATGAGTGTACGAATATGGTTAAGGATGTAACCGTCGACCATTATAAACTAGAATACTGTACAAAGTATAAGCTCGTGTGTTTCTAAATAATAAAATATTACACCTAGTCACATTACAGTGGAACAAGCTTAGTTAATAATATTAATTACCGTGCAAAATAAAATTGTGAACCATTCTTATACCGATAACTTTCAATCCATAACTAATATATGTTCTACATTAATACACAGAAGATCACTTTTTTATAATTCTCAATATACCTGTGACACTTCTGCAATTACTTTTAAATTTGTTTGGGTTTGATAGGATGCATATTATTACGTATCGACAAAGCATTGCGAAGTCTTAATGCTGGCCTACTAACTTACAGTAATGTCATAATTTTGGTACATTATAGATCTACGTACTTACTATATCTAAGTTTAATGTCTAAAGGAACCGAAGGCACGTTAACGATAATGTTAAATGACTTTCTAATCTACTTATACTTCCTGCTGAAGTTATAATTTTTATTATATTTCAAATTTATCAATAACTGTGCTATCATCTACCACGTATTACAAACTTGGTTAATTTTACTAGTTAGATATCCTAGAATGATCGTATCTTGACAACCAGTTATCTTTCGGTACCATAATACATTGATTATGATGTAAATATACTTTATCGATTAAAGCACAGTATTATCGCAGTAAACTTCGTACATCATAATCACTTTTTATACGACAAAATATCAATAAATCCGTAGAAAGTACTTTCAAAAGGAAAGCTCATTGACGTTATTTTTGTTTAACCTATTATCGGAAAGTAAACAAAGTGAATACACGAAAGTAAATACACGGGAATGAACATCTATAAAACATCCGTATGACGTATCAATGAATGTACTAGCTTTTAATAAACAGAGTAAAAATGAAATTAGAAATTAAACTGCAATTTAAAAACCCACTTGTAGTACCTAAGGAAGGGTCAGACTAAATAGTTTTACGAACGAGTTCAGAAGCCTGAATCAGGATGAAACGTAAAAATTCCATACAAGTCTTGTAGTTTAATAAAAATTTTAAAAAATTGTTAAGTATGGATCACCGATAGATCTAGTGCAAATATATCCATCTATCCTAATATTGCAAAGACAATACGTAAATGCATTTTGTAATCCTTTATACCTTTAATTTTTGAACCAATGTATTAAAATGTACTTCGTATGATCTGAAAATAGAAGAAAACTTTAACTCTAAACGTCTCTGGAAAGTACTTTACCAAAATATAAATGGCAAAAATGTATATCTAATGATGTTACTCTATTTTTTTAATCAATCCTACGTTCGCAAAACTTTCGGAAAAATAGTCTTGTGGATTATCGTGAATTATTAAGTTGATAAAGATGCTATAATATTTCTTTCCTACAAGTTAATTTCACAAATAAGAGCAAGTCAAGAAATGCGAAAAATATTTAAGCACAGATACACGCATACATTCTTTAAAGATAAACGAAGGATAATTATTTTCATATTTTTCTAGAGGATTTTAAAAGATACAAGAGTATTTTTTCATCATTACAATACTTTCTTCGGTTACTTAATGACAATTCCAAAAACATAACATCATATTTATCGATAGATATTTGTAAATAACAAACAGATTTCGGAAATGAATATTATTTATTTTTATATATTATAATTCAGTGAAATAAATGCTTGCATTTAAAATATATACGCGTGTATATGAATTTTTTAAAGAAAAAAATATTCTCGCTTTTATCATATAATTTTTACTTCTCATTGCAGAAAATGAAAATATCAAATTAAAATGCAAATTATTACAATAACTTTACATTATAAATATAAAGTATACAATAATATAATTATAAATTTTTATAATTACGTTTGATATGAAATTTCTCGCTATTATTGTTCAAATATATAAAAATCCATCAATTAGACAAATTATCGATAATTTGAACATAACCGTAAACAGAAACACTTGCAGCTGAAGGACATATTATTAATTATGATATATGTTGTAATAGATAGTAATACATTATTACTACATGTATCTTTTTCATTTACTTTAAAAATTAATCTTAAGACTTGAAAAACAAATAAAAAACAACACAATCTGATATTTATTTCGGATATAGAAAAATAAATAGAATTTAATTTTTAAAAGTAATGGAAAAAGCCATTTTTGCAATTTTATATTACGTATTAGTTATTTAACTAATGATACGTAATAAGATATAAAGTTATCCACTCAGTACTTGTTTAGTAAACTGATAATCTAATTATTGTTGCACACTACCATAAAGAAGTTGCTATCGATTTTAAGTAAACTTTTGTGTTTATTAATAGCTATTGTACTGTAGATTATAAAATTTTTTAATTTACAATTTAGTAAGAAAATAATTTGCGAGACTTCTTGTTACACAAAAAATAATGTGAAACAAGCTGTTTCACAAGTATTAAAAGGTACAAATCGATCAGGCGCACTCACGAATATAATTTATTTTCACGAATAAGTCATTTATCTTGAATTTTAGTGCAATGTACTTTTAATAAGTACCGATAAACAATTGAAATAATTAATAGAATGAAATGCTTCACAATGCTCACTATTGCGCTTTTTATATTCTTTTTATAAATTAATAAATATTTTGCAAATTCATTGCTTTCATTAGGATGGTATTCAAATTCAGCACTTAGAGTATGACGTTCGAAATTAATGTGCGACTCGTATGGAGTAAATTGTGTAATTCAATTCATTGTCCGCCTAAAATGTATAGATACGTCTACCGCATGTGCCCTCAAAGCCAATTTAAGATAAAAAAGAAATTCTTAGCGCTTCAAACTTTTCTTTGCTTTGTTTTTTGTTCTGGATGTGGTTCTTCCCTGATATAATGGAGAATGAAACGCGGAAAAGGTTTAAAAGAGATATAAAATGCATTTTTCATTAAAAATATGATTGTATAATTTAGCTATTGTTACTACTAATTCTTCGTAATTTCAGCGTCTTCTACAAGTAAAATTTCTGTGTAGACGAAAGCTTTAAGCAAAGGTGTGCTTTTAAGACAGTGAAATACTATCGATTCTATTTAGGTAACGACAAAGTCTAATTCAACCAAGCCTTCGTATATTTAATGAGTTGTGACATTCATAAATACGAACAAGTGTAGCATTATTGTTGATAATCATGTTATCTGTCAGTAAATTCACGTACGATATTTTATAGATTAAAGAAAAGTGTTAACACCATCCATTGTATTTAATGAAATTAACGTGAACAACATCGTACGATGTTTTATCAGCACTCCCGTTTTAATTAATAACTAATAAGGTATGAAAATCAATGACTGAGTAAGAATTTTCTAAGGCTCATCTTTTTTATAAAAGTACTTTTACAAAAAGATTCATATTCAATGTTAAAAGTAATTGCATTTCAGTATATGCAATATTTAAATGTCGTTATTGTTAATCGAATCATGTGTTATTGTCAAAGGGAAAGCATGCTTAGTGATAATATTTAAATAATAAATTTTACATAAATTGCGAATCATAGAATTATTTTTGCTTATCCAATCAGTAAAAATTATTCCCCTCGACATTTTGTTACGTAATCAATCGATTAATAAATAAATGGATAAATACAAGATATTCTATCATTTCAGAATAAATTGACTTTTAAATTGACAATCCAATGCTTTCACCGAATAATTTTATAAGTGATTGAATTTATTTATTAAGGCTGTGGTAAAGTAATGAACGCAGAATTTCTAATATAAAATGAAATGAAATGAAGCTGATGATTGTAAAAATTGAAATTAAACATGTAGATTTCTCTGTATCACAGAGAGAAGCTCCTCTTTATTTACTCTTACAGTCATTAGTTTCAGAATCTTCGATTTTACCTTATTACACGTGTAGTGCATCCGTACTCACAAGCTAACTGAAGCTTTTCATCATAATGAAGTAAATTATTGAATTTACACGCAGTAGCTTATTATTTCATTCGTATATAGTACGCAAATAATTACGTGGGCTGTATTATCGATGTAATCTGCAACAATAGGAGAAGTTTCCAGATTCTGCGGATTGGATAGAAAAATTTTTTTAACGAAAATCGATGCTTTGATTTACGCTTCAGTACCAACCGAACGATCAAAACTTAATATAAATTATTTAGTTAGAAGTAGACGTTTTTTGATATTTATGATGATATTGTCACGATTGAAATAAATTGATGTAACACTAACTGTCAGTATTCAAAATATTATTAAGTGTTGTGCAGTAGTGCTAAGCTATATTGAAACAAATCCGAAGTGAAAGTTGTTGAAAGTCGTCCAGGCGTTTTTATTGATTTTGTGTGCTCTCAACTTCGACAATAGAAATTGAAATAGTTGGCTGTTTTAGAGAAATTAATTTAATTTTTCTTTCAAGTGAACTAGATAACTGTAGTTAAAATAAAGACTCACAGACATTGTATAAGCGCCAGAAATAAATGATTGCAAAGCTCTTTAATTCTTTTGACAATTTCAACACTTACACGTGAAAGCTGTAGCTGTAGATTTTTTTATTCGTTTGTGTATTATTGGTAACAAGTGGCTATTTGTGAATAAACAATTATGGAAATATTCCAAAGAAATAAGACAAAATCTATTTCTAACAAGTAATTCTTTTATACACAGAAGATCTCACACGTGTACAAACCTGTAATACAATACATTCTCGCTTGTACTCGCATGCAAGCGTTTTCTACGCGGGTTCAGCCCATAATTTATCTCATCTGTTTGAATTATAACCACGAAGTAAGAAGCAAGCTTTTCCGTTAAAATTTCCACTATTATGATAAACGTATCGGTTTTCTACCCCAATTGATAATACACAAAGTTAATCAATACAAAAAAACTATTTCTGCATATTTTATTGTTCTCTTGCGGTAATCAAATCACGAACTAATGTAAGTTATTCGCTTGTATTCTTTTGAGAAATAAAATCTTAATAAAGGGTTTGTGAATCGCTTGATGCATGGGTAGGAACTGCGAAGAATGGATTACTCAAAGTACTCGTAAATGGGTTATTTTATCTTTCGCAGTATTGAGAAGATATTAATAATCACTTAGACCGCTGTATTTTCTTTGTAACCTTTGTTGTTTCTCCGCGATTTTTCGAAGGAAAACGAAATAAAGAGTAATTTTATCTTTTACCTATTACTGTTTTGTACAAGAGAATAATTACTTTTATCACAAATAATCACGTGTTATATTGCAATATTATGTCAGCGAAAATGTTTGATTATAATTAAATATATCTTGCCAGAGTAAATAAGAAATATAGGTGAATCTTATTATCTCCTAATTCATTTTGTTTAAGGAATGAAGTTAGCAGTAACTAAGGCGCTTGATAAGACGGCGGACATTAATCAGCGCGTCTAAAATCACTAGCTCTTACTTTACTAAATGTAATTGAGCTTAAGATCTGCTACATTGTTTTACATAAATTATGTATTTGTTACATACGTAGCGAACGTATATAATGATATTGTGATTTATGCATCTAAATGAAAGATTAAATTTCATTTGCAAAGTTAGATAATTGTTTTGAAAATTTCTAGCTTCATTTCTACATTTATCTAGTTATTTATTTAGTTGTGCATTTGCATATAACCATTTGAATAACTTTTCTGTTTGCACATTAATAAAACTAATCAATTAATTACACCGTTTTCCTATAAATGCGAAATCATTAAACTTTTAGATTTAATAAAGAATAAAGTTTTCACGAAATGTTAACTTCCGAATGAAACTAATATACGAAGTGCGAATGCATCAGATAAAAAATAAAAATTTTCAGATTATATAAAAGCTTGATTCTATTGATAAAATTTTTCTTAGCTAACTTTTCAGGATACTATAATACCTTAATCCATTCTACTTATCACCTTTATATTTATTTTATCTCGATAATTCAATGTTGAACGAAGATGTGATATTTTAGATACTAGCTTCCGATTAAATATGTCATCAATAAACTATAATTGCGTGTCATAACTTATAAATGAAGATTAATAGAAGCTTTTAAGATTGTTATATTGAAGTTAATATAATTCTAATTTTCATTCATTAGCTATAAAAATTATTGTTCGTAGGATTATGAAAAGTCTGTTTATAAAGTGAAATATATATAAAAAGTCTTTTCAAATAAAACTCTCTAAGATTAGACCTGATTTTATAGAAGAGATTGAAATTTTTCTATGAAAAAAGAAGAATATTTCATTGCGCTGAAAAATAATTTAAGAGAGAATTTAAAATTTTTAATATTATAATTATTAATGCAAAATTATCGTATATTTTTTTACTGAATTAGACGTTAGCTAGGACTGGTTTTTTTTTTTTTTTTTTTTTTTTTTTATATATATTTTGGGTACTTTCAACCAAAAGCCGTTAAATAATACAACGTCATACGGCGGCTATTACTCATTGTTAACAAATATTCTAAAATTTTTAATAAAAAATCACTGCAGATATGTTTACTCAGATCAATGTCTTGATTAATTTCAGTAATTATGAAAATCTCTAATAATGCTACTTATTTTACATTATTCGCTTTTAATAGTATTGAAGAACAAAAAGAACCCCGGCTATGAAGGATTAAAATTACGGCTTAATCCTTCAGTAAAGGATTCGCTAAAAAAACAAAAGAACATCTTTTACAAATTAAACTTTATCGTGAAATGCGACAAAAATGACGAAAAAAGGGATTTCCTATAGAAAAGTGTGCATTTGTATAAAAGTGTCCTACATTATTGATACTTGATAAAGTATCTTACGTATCATTAATTTTATGCTACGCGAATATTGTATAATTTTATTTTTAAAAATTCATAAAAATCGCCAAAATGAAACAAGTTGAACATCTTCTCGGCGAAATTCTACAATTATTAAAGGAGTTCGTTCTATTAAAAGTATCACTCATTGTTAATTTATAACAAATAACCGTACGAACTTACACATTGATAAAAATATAAGAATAATCAGTTTAGCCGATAGAACTTCTAACGTAATAGCTACACTTTTTTGTCACAAAAAAGAAAATTTTGAATAAATAATTTGAAGCTCGACTTAACGCTAAAGACTCTGAATGTAACAGAACTTAATAGACTTCTGTTTACTATCGTCATTGTTATCCATCTGTTATATAGCCATACCTAGAAGGAAGAGAGAAAAGACGGAATAGTTCGCTGTTGGCACAGGAGGGTTGACACTTGAAAGCAAGTATCTCGCACCGCAGGAGCATACAATAGAAAGAGAAGAGAGAGAGAGAGAGAGAGAGAGAGAGAGAAAACTGTCAGAGACTCTCTCTCTCTCTTATTCTTCGAGACTATCGATGTCCATCCGTCAACGAGTCTATATCCGACCGTCTTTGTCCCCACGAGGCGTCTCTATAACTCTATCTCGCTTTTTCTCCCTTCGCTCGTCTGAATACAGTACAGTCCATAGCGCAAATTTTACAGTAAAACGTAGAGCCGGAGTGAGAGAGAGAGAGAGAGAGAGAGAGAGAGAGAGAGAGAGAGAGAGAAATGAGGATCGATGAAATGTGGAACGTGTCGCTCTTCAAATTGCCATTTATTCCGACTTGTCTCGCTTCTCATGGCAGCTGCGCTTACTGGTCGCGTATTTTTTGTCTGTAGCTTTTTCACTGCTTTTTTTTTTATCCCTTGGTTCACATGGATTTGGGTCATTTGCTAAAACGAATCGCCAAGATTTTTTCAGTACAGGGTCGCTATGGGACGGTATTGGCAAAGATTTTCGAAAACATTGTGGAATTCTAGGTGAGATTCTCATATTTCTCCTGAATTCTATTATTTCTGGAAAATCGTCATATTTTCATGGATACGTAGGTAAGCCGTTTCTTTTGACAGGAAACCTAATTTAAGTATGTGAACACGTTAGGTTAGCATTTATCGTAATGAGCTGAAAATGAACTCGCGATGAAAATATGAATTAAAGCACACGATCTTCTCATTTTCATTGGAAACCTATTGCAAATGAATGCTAATTTTTAGCCTTACTATCGTAATAAAGTACTAGAGAGTTTCAGAAGATTGGGTAAATTTAACGTACACATTCAAAGATGCTAGGCCTCAACCCTTTAAAGTGTAATCCGTTTGTAAATCTACAACAGAAGGACAAAAGCAGCAGTGCGTCGAGCAGTTCTTCTTGAATACTTACATTCAGATATTCAAAATTGTAAGCGTTGTACATGTACGCTGGTTAAGGATAAGGCTAAGTACGACCACTGTACTGGGCCTCATCTCGCAACGTATAAAGTTATACAGAAAGGAAGCTCATTGTCGGAATGTCGAGCGAGGGTGAATAAATGTAGGTGATCGAGGCTTAATCTTAGCTTCGATTTCCGATGTAACGGGTGTGTTACGAATTGGACATCAACAATTTGTGCGTAATATCGCGAATTTTCGAAACGACAAGGACAGTTGAGTAAGCTAGTTAAGTAATGCGGAGAAATTCAATTAAAGCACAAATTTACCCGTAAAAGAATATTGTATATTATTGTAATTATCGTTGGAAGGCCGACGTATTTAGAAGTATGTAGATGATCTACACAGAAAGTATGACAGTGTTATATTCCGAATGGAAAAAATTCCAATTGTTTTCGAATGAATTAACGTATGGAATTTCTGTTTTTCAAATTACAACTTTTTAACTACGGATTCACCAGGTATAAAGCGTATAAAGGAATTTGTTGAAGAAAAACCCGAGGAAAACAGGCGCGTCTCACCAGACTTCGTATAATCTATTTACATATATAATGCTAGTTTTTACGCAATTTTCTAAGAGTATAACCACGTTTCACTTCATTTGACATTCATATTTGCGTTTGTCCGATAACGATACTCGATTTAAAAAAAATCACACTTTGAAGATAAAATCAATGGTGTAATAACATAATTATTTATATAAAAGTTCTTTTTCATAACTAAGGCAAATACGAGCAAACATTTTAACCCGATAGATCTCTTAAAATATCTTTTTTAATTTCCTTTAATTTTATATTTCTAATAATCGATATTTTATTGGATTTAATCAATAATTGATATATGCATATACAATAATGTAATTCTAGTACGTAATTATTGATTGTGTTCATAATGAAATTAAACTTAGTTACTTGCACGTTTACGTTGCTGTGTTTATATACGTGTGCCATTATTCCGCGTAAAGAATGATAATGTAAATTGAAGGCAAAAGT
The DNA here is from genome assembly GCA_018907045.1 of Wiebesia pumilae. Taxonomy (NCBI): domain Eukaryota; kingdom Metazoa; phylum Arthropoda; class Insecta; order Hymenoptera; family Agaonidae; genus Wiebesia; species Wiebesia pumilae. The sequence goes on from JACCHZ010000121.1 coordinate 2,506,598, forward strand.
CTTTATTATCAAAATATTGAATAATAATTGTAATTAGTTAAGTAAATCGTAATCCGATGTAATTTCCTGCTGCCGCAAGAATTTTCATATTCCAACGGCAGAAATCCGGCGTATAATTCTCCCTCCGTAATCTCTAACCGCATACATCTTAGTTATTTTCTACGACCAAGTTGATCTCTATGGAATATAAAGCCATGATCCGTAAAGAGGCATAAGGCACTGGAGACCGGCGCTTTCTATAAATATACGAATATTTTGCACTTAGCTATCTTCCATACGTTGTACACTAGACACTGTTTGAGTAAAAATAAGAAAATTATTCATTATATTTACTGTTTTTCATTTTCTCATTCCTGTGGAAGTATGTGACTGCTTTGAAGTGCTCGAATGTCTTCGCATGAATTTCACGTAGACGAATACAATCGAGGGTAATAAAAGTGATCAACGCGAAAGTGGAAAATTTATTAATATTCAGCCTTTGAGTGGATTAGACTAGTCGACGAATAATGCTTAGGATTTGATTTAATTCGCCATTCTTATTTACTGCTATTTATTCATTATAAGGAAAAATAACAGTATAAGTATCCATTAATTTTCATTTATTGTCTACGTGCGTTATTATCTTTTTACGGAAATATCAGAAAATACGTAGCCATATTGAAAATAAATAATGCTTATATATTTACATATTAATACGAAGCTCGTATAATACATAACTATAACAACAATATCAAGCAAAGGATCTGTCTTGTTCAAGAAAATATGTGAAAGAAATAAGAATAATATATAAATAAGGGAAAAGCCTTGTTTCCCCTTTAATGGACGGGATAAATCATTTATATTTAAATGCGATAATTCCACTGAAATAGTGATGCAATCGTTTATTTTAAAAATATTACGTTTCAAATGTGAAAAAAAGAAAAACCGAAAAGATTCAATTAGCAATTAATGTTCTTGTACATTTATTATACGATAACACTACACTATGTATAAGAAATTTCATTTTCTATTCATTCACCCACTATACGGCTATTAATAAATATGTATCTTTGTGTCAATTTACGTATTTTAGACGTAAAGTTAAAATATTGCCAAATCAAGTTTATTGTAATGCGGATCACATATCTGTCACAAAATGTTGAACTGAAGAAAAATTCCAAGCAATAAACTTTTCTGGAATTCAATATTTCAGATGTAGATTGACAACGCACAATAAAATTGTGTACTTTTACGTAACTCTTCCGTTGCGGCAACTAAAAAGAAAAGTGTAATAAATGTAATGCGATTAAATGTAGATGCAGGAAACGTCATGACGTATGAACGCATACTTTATAAAATGGAACTTTACATATGGAACTCAATAATGTTACAAAAAAATTCCATTATCTCTCAATACTTTACATTCTTTTGTATTCAATTTTCAGTATTAATAAACAAACTAAATTTAAAATTAATAATTTAGTAGTAAAAGAATTCATTGAATAGATTAACTAAGTTCAGATTATCACTTTTAAAGTGATAATTGACGTTCAATGCAGAAAAGAATTATTCAATTTATATAATTATTTTCTTAGTTTTATTATTTGATTTTCAACACTGGAAGGAGCAACGCTTTAGACGTAACATAAACTAAACTTCAGCCTATTTATCTATTTATGTGACCCTTTATTTAATTTAAAACTCGTTTGTTACTTTGAGTTAAAACCTATGTTTATACGTATTTTAATAACCTTAAAAATACTCGATAATGTACGTATTTGAACTTTCTCACAGTATCTTATATTTTCGACTTTCTTCCTTTTTTGTTAGGGAAAAATTTTCTAAATTCTTTAATTTGGAATATCCTAAATTAATTTCTGACCTCGTATTTTGCTTTATACTTTGCATAAATACTTTGATTTCAATGATTTAATAACAGAATAAAAAGACCTATTTGCCAAATGTATTTTTGTTCTAATTTTTTGCACTTGCCTATTTTAAATTGTTTCAGCTATATTATAAAAACTAATATATTGCGTAAATTTCTGTAAAACAAAATTATTAGCAAATTTATTGATATACTTTTATTCTCTTTATTTACAAATATCTCATTACGAATTAATGTATTAAATTAATGTACTAAACGGAGAGATACATTTATTTAAAAAAACCATTTACTCTGCAAATATTTTATATACACTTGAATGTGAATTTTCCATGTAAAATGTGATAAAAAAGTACTATCAGCTAAATGAAAATATATGTCTTTGTTTTCACAGAAGATCCAAAAATTAAATACCTTGCTGCAGTTGAACCTGCATGGTTCACGCAATATGTCAAGTGTAAAATAAATTACGTTATGTAGCCGGATATCAAGACCGGAAACCAAAAGAACAAAACAAAATTCGTACAATAGGGGTGGAATAGAAGATCGAGATAGTGATAAGAGTAAACTGAAAAATGTCCATCAGCACGAAAGCATGAAACATTCGCAACTCGATTTTCACGGACCATGGCATATCTCGCGACATTCTATCGACGATCTCCTGCTATTTTACTAAATTTTCTAGGCAGGTGTAAGTATCGAATAGACGCTGTAAACCACAAGCAGGCAATCCTACAATTTAACGAATCAAAATCCAATCGATTGCACTACTGGACAAGATGTTAGAGAGTAAATTATAACATTTGAGTGATTATTCGGTACGGGAATAGGTTCTCGTACGTGAAATTTTTATGGAAAGGACAAGTTTAATTACCTGCAATTGAAAGTTATGACAAAATTTGACAGTACTATCTTTTATCGTTTTTACGTAACTAGTCGATTGCTAAAGTACTTCAAAGTACTTTTAAATTAAAATCAAATGAATTTTAGTATGAATTTCGGTTTGAAGGAGAGTAAAAAAATTCATTAACTGCCATGTATTTATAACTACTAGATTCAAACACCATTGTGTATAGTTGTGATAAGTAAACGACAACACAATCATAAAACATTTTTGAAATTAAATTACCCAATATCAAGGACTCTTACCTTGGCACGATATCCGTTTGGCGGCCCCCCTCGTAAGCTTTACACCTTGCTCGGTACAAGAGAATAAACAAATGTAATTATCCTTAAACGGGCCTCTCAGGAATGTACGGGATTTCATGTGCGCTGGAATGGCTAATGCCGTTAAAAGTGTTTTCCCTCGTTTTAAAATGCACGTGGGTGTGTTGCAACTTACAGATACCGACTGTTAGTAGAGATAAGGATCTGAGAAGCCAGTACAGAAATGTTTCAAACGATCTTCCTTACGGAGAGAAAGATCGTGCGATAGTACGTCAACGACTCAGATAGTAACTAAGGGCACAACCCCCAAACTTGTCGGATATGGTACTGCCAGTTGAGTGATTAATTTTCTAGTTAATTTTCTAGTTAATTTTCTAGTTATAATACACGTAAAACTGCTGCCATAATACGACGTAAAGGCTTCCTCGCCGATATGACTCATTGCTTAGATCGTAAAGCACTACTCTTAGGAATCTAGAAGCTTGATAGAGCCCAGAGGTGATACTACTAACCAGTCTGGTTGTCTTACAGTCGGCGACTAATCTTTCTCAGATTGCTAGTGCCAACATACGACCAGATGTGGATATACTCGTCAAGATTATCGGGGAGAAACCCTCTTCAATTTCCCTTAAGTGAAGGGACTCTCAAATACGCAAATCCCACATCCGCTTCAATTTATATGCATAATTTAAGACGGAAGAAAGATAGGATAAGTTGATGAGACTATTCTCTGAGCTCCTCGGTTTTAAAATCGATGAGACTGATAAAACGACAATCGAACAAAGCTCGGCAGGTGATATAGTTCGCATGGCAGAAAGTACATCTGCTTTGGAAAGTACATCTGATTCAAATGGACATTACGTACTCGGCTAATTATATACAGAGGTAGTTGATGAAAAATGCACGATACTTGGAGCTGCTTGAAATAAGCGCGGGAGAAGAATCATCGAAAGTCAAAAACTCCCTGTAGATTGAACAATTTAAGTATGCAACCCGAGGGAAAAGACGCTCTGGCGTGTGGTGCATTAGCTCACAGGTCACTGGAGACATTTAGTTAACCCCTAAACAAGCTTGGGATTTGTACTCGTTTGAAATGCGAGTGGAGGAGAGTCGATTAAAAATTTGAGGTGACCTATGCATGTGTCCGTACAAGCTAAGACTACAGTTACAGCCTGAATTGCATTTATCGAGTAATTTCGAACATCGATAATGGGCTTCGACGTTGAGGGTTGGGATTCAATCAACTGCACTCCTAAGTTGTTACCTAATTTATTCCTAAATTATGAAGATTGCAACTTTTAATGCAATCTTTTCTTATTTAAAAAGTTATTGCGAGTGAGACAGAGTATACGTTTAGCAAGCTAGCAGAGTCCATTTCCAGTTAATATTTTTAAATATTTTATTTAAACTATTTTGAATAACGATGCTAGTAAAATAGTTTCTCTTTTCATAAATCCTTTTAAACTTTATTTCATACGAGAGTTTTAGCATAAAGTTCGTGATAGCCAAATAAACAAAAGCAACATAAAAATAGCAATTTAATTATGCATTAAGCGCGCGCGCTCTCTCTCTCTCTCTCTCTCTCTCTCTCTCTCTCTCTCTCTCTGTTAATATGCATATTCGTATCTACCTTTGCTAGTGAGGCTGAAGCTCCTGAGCCGGTAGAGGTCCTCGTCGAGGAGGTCGTCCCGTTGTACGGGCGAGGCGTTCACATCCGGCACGTCGAGGTAAGCGTTGACCTTGCGATGGTGAGCATGATGGACACTCTGTCCACGACGGCTACCGCGTCGTCTGAGACCGGGACTCACGTCGTTGTCCGTTAACCGGGGTTCACTGCTGCAGTGTGCCGAACGCACCCCCGTGCCCTCCGGGGGGTAGTCATGTTGCGCCGCTGCTGAAACGCAAAAAACGATTGTGCGTGAAGTCTCGTTTCGTTATCGAGCTGAGCGACGAGTTAAGTGGGGTTTGATCGACGATTTTACCGATGGAAGTAAAACGAGAGCATTTCAAATCGAAATCGAATGAGATTTGGCTAACGAAAACGAATTACGGCTCATTACTGGGCAGCGAATGAGTTATCATGGTCACGCGTCATCCAATAAATGTGTCATTTAACGCATGGAGATAAAGCGTAGACCGATGATGGATAAATTAAAACGTATTGACTTTTTGTAAATTAGAAATTTTTAATAAGGGAGTTCGTGTGTTCGAATAATATTTACTATTTCTTCTAAACCATAATTTATAACATTTTCAATTTAGTATCTAACGAAATAAATACATTGAATTACGAAATCTAAAAGAAACTTGGCTTTCAATATAAACAATGTATTTTGAGTTTTTAGCTAAAGCACAGAATTTGTTTTTAATTTGTGAGAGCAATGTATACAGGTATGTTTTATAGTGGAGAAGTTTACCAATCAATTGAAAAATACTAGAGCTAAATGTAGATTTAATTGTAATAATTAATGAGATTATAGATTTAGCAAGTTGCAAATGATTTCACTAGAAGCTAGCTTTCACTAGCCTTTAGCGAATCGACGTTTAATCGATTAGAAAGTGCTATTAAAAAACAGCCAGTATTGTAGATCCTGTAATTTTGTGAATCTTTATTTGAAATGATTATTACGTAACAATTTAAGTGATCGCAATTTTAGGCAATGCAAACGAATGCTGTTCTTGACTGATGCAAATTATTCGAAAATTACTTCGATAGATTTAAATAACAAAATATTACGTATCGTCTGTGTGTACGACCAATTAATAATATCAGGCAGTAATATTAAATTTACTTTATTAGTTTTACCCGTTATAGAAATTAATTATTATGATTATTACTGCTGTTAATCACTGTATCTTTTATTCTGGATATTTTTTTACTTCAGTCCTATTAAAAGCTGAATAAAAATCATAATAACAATTATTATGTTTTAGACATACGATTATTATTAATAATAAATTAATGATAATATTAAGTTGAATAATTTTTGATAAGCATTTAATAATAATGTTTAATTATGTTTCATAAATTCATCAACTCGTTATTGGTTATCGGTAGATTGGAGCGCGTTATGCATTTCTTTTTAAACTCTCATATTAATATGATGAATATAAATAAAGAAATATTGGTTATTAGATTATTGGGTACATGTACGGGTGCTTGGTTGTCGAACGGCGTGTTATCCAACGGCATTTGCGATTCGTAATAAATATTGCATTCTAATATACACATTTTAGCACAAAGTAAATTTGAATTTTCAAAGATATCTTTATCGTAAAAATAAGATTTCCTTGGGCATTTTAATAAATTTGTGCAAAAAATAACATCTTTTAATGGTAAGACAATTATGTAAAAATTCAAAGATGTCGATGTTGTATCAGGAAATAGGTTTATCAAATTATAAATTCAAAATGTCGCGCTAATAAATTGATAAATTTATCTTATGTAAAAAAAAATAGTAGCTTAATTTTCATTGTTTTCAATTTACTATAAAGTTAGTCTTAAGAATTGAACGTCACACGCGAGTATTCGTAATACAGTTTAAAAATTACGAATATTCTGAAAAGTATCGTGACGGTAAAATTCTTTAAAAATCAGATAACAAATACGTTATTTCAATTCGAGCAAATGTATAAAATATAATTACCAAAGTTTTATGTTTATGCATTTTTACTACATCTATCGCATAAAAACTAATACAATTCAACGATTCAGCAAAGTTGCTGTATTGTTTGAAATAAACAAGTAATTCTGAGTATATCTTGTCATTCGAGAAGGTTAAAAAATTCGACAAAGGAAACTGAATAAAATTTTGTTCCAATGTGGATTATAAATCGAAATCAATAATTCGCCTAGGAAACTTGATGGAAATTGTACGTAAACGATCGTTACATTTGTAAATGCAACTTAAAGTAACCGCTAAAACCTTTATCAAAATCAGTACGATCGAAACCTTTGTGTCTCGGCTGATTAATACTAACTCAGTTAAATCTAGTGTTAAATCTAGCCGATGAATTTCCACAGTTAATTTTGAAAACGGTTTACAGTCTTTTAACATTCGTTATTTAACATCCACTCGTTAAATGATCAAGAGACCCAATAACACCGTAGTCCAACAAATACTCCTAAAGCGCTTGAAAATACTTTTCGCACATAAAGTGGAAAGTCGACTAGAAAATGGAGCGAATATTGGGTAATACACGCCCGTATCAACAGAACGTACCAACGCTACGAAAGCATCCGAAAGCCACAGGATTTTGCACACAGCGGTGAGGCACATATTGTCCGTAGGTCAGGTAACAGAATGGGTTTACGGCGGCATAATCCTGAACCTCATTTAAGGCTGCGAGGCAGTAACAGAGTCGACACAAAGACCTACTGCATGTCACTCCAAGCTCAACTAAATTAGGGAATGGCTCGAGGGGCACGATCACAAGGCATAGGTAGAGAGTACAGGCACAGGTACAAGGGGTCGTTACTTGCGCATCGTCTCTTTGTACATGTTGCCCTTTAGGAAATGACCGCAAATCGTTTCAATACCTTAGTATTAATGAGTGGAAAATCACTCCTGATTTAACTAGAAGATTTTAAATAAGAAGAAAGCGCTTGAAGTTTCATTGTAAGTTGATTCAATATTTCCAATATAAACAAGAAACATCACAATTCGAATCCATTAAATTTAATCGCTTGAGAAAAATGAAAAAATAAAGAAACACTCATTTGGAACGAACTTCTTTTATCTAAATTTCAAACGAGTTTGAAATTTATTTTATGAGAATTTTGAGAGACACTAATTGGCTATTGTCGTGTTATTACTTAGAGTTACAAAAGACGTAGTATGTAAAATCTATTATAAATAATAGGAAATTGACCGTTGCTTCGGAGAAATAGTCTTACAATGTAGAAGAACGTAGATGAAAGTGCGACTCAATTTTTAAAAATAAATATTTTTCTATACTTAATAATGGTCTTTTCGGTTCACGAGTGTCCTCCCAAGTATTTTAATGACGGATTTTTCATAAAACAACGTTCAAACATCGTTACAATACTTTTGGAAAAAGTACCGTTTTCCCGGTAAAAGAAGAGTAAACAAATTGATATTATATAATTCGATTAATAGTTATGCATTATAAAAAAATGTTATATCAATTTCCAGATTGAAGATCCATATTTTATCTTAATTTACCTTGTAATATGCTTATAACGTTTCTTTAAAAATTACAAAATTATCATGTAATTAGAATGATAAAATAAATCAAAATTTATAGGTGCACTCAAACTAATAACGTTGGCGTTAAGGTAACAAAGTACAAACCATCAGCTTAAAAAATGACTTACCTTTCGGCAAAGGTTATTGGATTTGAATGTTCAGTTCAACGTATTCTCATTCTTATTTCTATAATTAATTCTTGTCAATACTCTAATGTAGAAATCCCAAAGTAGATTAGACACTTATTTGATTTGAAACGGTCTGCCTGATCCTCAAGAAAAAGCACCTTTACTTCGTAAGAAATCTAGTTAACTTGTAAATACAATATCAATAATAAAGTAAAGTTACTTTTAGCCTGAGAAAATGATTTTTCTTTTCTTTCGAGACAATTTTATTCGTTTGTACCAATACTTTTACTCTTATTCTTTTTAATTGTCACGCAGGCTTCAAAACAAATTCCACTTACTGAAACTCGTTTGTATAGGAAACGAATCAACGTATTTTACGGTAAAAAATTTTTCCTCATAAAACTTTTAATTTCTTTTTAATTCATTATTTTATTCCGAGAGTCGATGCAAAATTATTTTCTGCGATCATTGATTAATAAGCTAACATTATTATTAATATTAGGGAAATTCATAAATTCAAATCATCAAAAATATTCCTAATAAGCATTTAATTCCTTATACACGGATAAAATATCCTTGATATATTATTATATGCCAACTGCATTGCGATATACAATATACAAATTATACAGAACTAATTCCATTTAAATCTACATTAGCAATTAAATATGTCTCATAGTTATTTAAAAATGTTATTTGTATGAGAATAAGTAAAATTCTCATTTGGCTTCGGCTAATAGACAAGCAGATATAATAAAAAAGGAAATTCGCACAAGTTTTCAGTAAACGAATCGCTCACTGTAAATGATCGAGAATCAAATGAAACTTTACTTGAACAAATAAAAGCAAGTTTACTTTTCGCAGCAATTGTATATAATAACGTTTAGTTATTTAGCGAGTGCATTAGACTCGACATCGTATTTCAAAATAAATCCATTGTGAATGGAAAAAATACGGGACCGGTGCCGTAAAAGGAACCCATCGATCGGAAACTCTCGCAATGGATCGAATCAACGTAAGTGCATACGTTAACTGCCGATACTTTGCTTAATTTTATATAGAATGCGTGTCTCTCGTATCCATTTTGTTATTTAATTGAGGGGGTAAAGGTGAAAGCGTGAGCCGTATAATATAAATGAAATAAAAGTATTAATTTTGCGCTTCGCAGTATACATGGAAATATTTTGATGGAATGTTTGCTGCTCAATGCCGTCTTTTACGATTATACGGATCCATTTTATCTCTTTTATCAATTCCCCTTATTTAAAATGTAAATAGTTTTGTAACGTAATAACACGGCAAGTATGATAAAACTGCCTGTAATTGCTGGTACATATACCAAGATTTCTTATACTAGAATTGAAACTACCTCATAAATTTCTTCGATAACAAATTGTTACGAATTATTTAACGAAATAACGTATTTCTACAAAGAAATTAAGCTCAAATAAGTCACAATTGTCTGCCTCGATATACCCTTCTGTATTTAACAAAGAACTTCATGACCAGCATGAGGAAGGGAAGACGCGGACTTTTCCTCGGCGTAGATATTTGAATTTTCAATAGCAAAATGTTGCCCCAGAAAGGGAACAACATTGCACACGAGAATATGTCATTGCAAAGCGGGGGAGAGAGAGAGAGAGAGAGAGAGAGAGAGAGAGAGAGAGAGAGAGAGAGCAAGCGGGGATATTGAATAACGTCGGAACAAGCCCGGTAAACTATTATACGGTGGCGCTTGGATATTGCAGGAGATGTGGTTCGGGATTTACCGCGAGTGGCGAACGTAAAGCTTCGGAAAAGATTATTTTTATTTTCCGAGGTGAGTTCGCTTTGCTTTTCTTTTGCCTTCGCCTCTTTCAAAACTCGAGGCTCGCGGTGCTCGAAATGAGGAAACGTCGAACAAAGCGCCACGTGAATTAATCTTACGATTGCCTTGGCAGTGCACTAAAGATATTTATATCATGTTAATCGCGACGGTATTAAGTGGCGTACGACGAGACACACGCGTGAAGTCGTCGATGAATATTAATATTCATCCTGCATGATAATACAGGATTTTTATGTAAAATAGTAAGTAATAAGCGATAGCTTATATAATACAAGCTTCGTTAAAAATTTATTATAAATATTTTAAATTCTAGGAAAAGATCTCTAAGCCTTAAGCCTGTTAAAGCATACAATAAATACACACGCACGTGTGTGTATGGCTGTGTAATCTTATTATCTTAACTATTAAATCGATACTTTCTTTTATCTTTTGATATCATTTTTTTTTTTGTATATTTAGACCAGGTGTATTATCTACGTATCTATATGCAGATAATGCATTAACACGGCTGTAAAATAAGAGTAAGAAAATAGTTTATAATTAAAATTTATTTACGCGATATAACGGTAAAATTGTAAGTTTTAGTATGCTTTTCACTGGACGAACGAACGCTTCCTAATATAAATTTACTTCATAAGAATTATAATTAAATAATGCATACAATCATATTAAGTAAATTAGTTCATACATGAGATTATACGGTCGGCACATATAATGTAAATGTTGTTTTCCCCGCTTGTTTTCCCCATTGAAACATTGTGACGTTATTCCTTAATTTGAAGTAAGCTTTAATTTTTACATAAATCATTAGAATATTGGTAAGGCAGCGTTTACGTTTGTTTTTCAAGTAACCGGTGTCCAAACCAAAAAAAGTTATTGTTTGTTATTTTCTTTTTAACTCATTCACGTCTACTATATCGTGATTGTTAAATTATCATAAGTTCTTTATTGAAATTTAAAAAATATATTTATGATACAAAATAACTATATTGTGATGCAATATAACTAAGAGAATTAATTATCAATTATTTACTTTTATGCAAAATACTCGTACACGTTTTAACTGACTGATTCACCGACAATACACCTTAAGAAATACGTACTTACGATTTGGTTGCTTCTGTCTTATTGATCCTTTACGTTATTCTCACATTATTCCATTGAAAGTGTTACGTTCGTGTATCAATGGAAAACGGAAAATTTTGTAAAAATTGTATAATTTTATAATTCCATTTTATAATTATAATTATATAATTATAATTCAATGAAATAGTCAAATCTGACACATTAGACGACATACTATGAATATTTATTGCTATAAATATTAAACAAATGTCGAATAAAATGACAAAGAAAACAAATTGAAAAAAGCACGTCTCGAATAGAATGTTTATAAATTATTTGAAATTCATGCAGTATTTAATAAAGCCTATGGGCTTTTTTCACACATGCACACATTGAGCCTCGAGTAGCTGTGAAAATATTTTAATAAATATCTTAAAAGCACCATAGGTGAAAACGCGTATATTATACTACTGATACGCAGAAATGAAGAAATGTTTATAAAATCATTCCTTACCACCGCACTTTCAATGTTCCCGATGTTAAGGCACCGTTAGAAACTTAAAGCGGCCCTCAAGTACCTATGCATTGCCCCATGGAACAGTTCAATTCGAAATATCTGGCACTAAGGGGAAGTAAGATATTTCCAGTTTGCCGACCTTGATGCATTAAACACTCGCATTAAACACCGAAAACTTTGGCAGCCGATGATTTTAGAAATTCCCACAATGCAGCGGTTGAAAAGCCAAGAATAATAAACGCGCATATTTCAAAGAGCACGATCCCAAAAAGCAGCATAATTAAGCATCGAAATAATACGCGATCGGCGCAACCAAACTCCGGGGCTTCGCGTGTAAATGCCAGCGATAAAGTTCTTTTTTAAGCGAACGCGGAGTCGTTGGAACTCGAATACGCGTCCCCTCGCGATCAGAAACTCGCGGGCAAACTTATTATAGCCAGGAGGAGAGGAGAGCAGCTGCGGCTTTACGGAAGCAGGCCACGGAAGGTCGGGCTTTCTTCTTGACGCGCTGGCACGTCAGAAAGTACGACTCGTGCACGTCGCACCATCCGAGAACGTCGTCTGCCTCGTTAATAAATAGCGACGAGAGTTCGCGCTTGCGGCTACCACGCAGGTAACGCGAGTTTCCTTTCCACGCAGGCTAAATATTTTTAAACTGTGCTCCTTGCGCTCGCTCGGGGATACAAAGGAACCGAGGAACATCGGAACGCGTTGCAGTGGGCACACGAAGACAATTTGTCTCCAAGGCAAATCCATTACACTCTATCCATCATTATTACGAGTTGGTTGATCAACGCACAAATCACATTGGGAGAACTGCATCGAAAAACTGTACTCGAGTAATTGTAATACTAAATGTTTGTGGTGCGACTTACTCGTACCTTATACATTTCGATACAGCTTTTATGGAAATTGTTGATGCATCGATTACGTTGGACCCGGTGGGAAGCATTCATCGTAAAATAAAAAGCCACGATCTGTTAATGATAGATCTCCAGCTGTATGTGATACCATTATTACTAATTTATAACCCGCTTTTTCATCGTGGAAGTTGATTCGAAACTTTTTCAATTACTATGCGCACTTCAAGTAACAACTACTGTATATAAACTCAACGTATTGCTCTGTTCTTAAGGATAAACGTATAATTAGTATTGTTGAAAAATCTAAGGAAATATCCCATTTTTATTTTTGAATTATAATAAGCTTCTAAGCTCGTGTTTATTCGATTTTCGAATCGTTAAACTTCATTTTGCGTTATACATTTTGCCTTCGCTATAATCATTGTTACCGGTAATTTTATAAACTAACTTTGGTTTTCTTACCTTTTTGTCAGTAGACAGCAGCAATATTACATTTTTATATTACATTTGTTACGCATATGCATACATTTAATTTATTCTTTCGACACTTTCCACACTTTTCTTGTAAAAATTATAGTTTATCGTAGATATTATAATCTAATTCATTTACAAGCATTCTATTTAAAAAGATTCAAAGTTCGGATAACAAATTTTAATGCGTTTCTACTTGTGCTTATGAAGACAATTAAAATACTCATTGACAACTTATTTAAAAACAAAATGATGTATTTTTATTTTAGCTAAATTTCTATAAACTTGCACATTGAATAACGAATTGTTTGAGTATTAAATAGTCAAATGTCTTTGCTATTTCTACACAGACGTAAAAATACATTTTCAAAGCAAGATTAGACGAACTTCACTTGACGAACCATTTATGAATGTACAGATCAAGTAAATAAAAGGTTATGTTAAAAAGATCAGCGAGTCGAATAATTTAATTAAGTGGATATATAATAAAGAAGGTAAAGAAAATTAATGAAAGCCCTAGTATACGAATGAATTTGTAACTGATCGTATATCACAATTAGAGATAATGTCCGTCAATAGAAAATCCCATTGACAAGCTAGTTAAAGGTATATTTTACTTAAGATCTCGAACTTCTTAACCCAAAATTAATTCGTAACTTGTATTTATTTTACAAATGACATTTAAAAAACAAAACAATTTTTTAAATATGACAAATAACCATGAAATTGACTCGCTTTCCACTCGCTCTCTCTCTCTCTCTCTCTCTCTCTCTCTCTCTCTCTCTCTCTCTCTCTGTTTACATGTATTATATCATTATGAAAGCAAATTATGAACGTCATTGTAGACTTCAATTATTAAAAATTATTACGGAGATAAAAGAGATCAATCGGAATAAATATTTCGGTAAATTATTCATGACACTATTCAAGTGATGTTCAAGTGTCTGATGTATACAACAAGATACAATGTTTAGGACGATAAAAATTGTCGGATTGAGAAGGAGAAAATTGACTATCTGAGATATTATCTTGCTTTGAGTATACGTATTCCATTATGTGACTATTATCGAGAAACAATAGTCACCAACATCATATATACTACAATACGATGAATATGATGTGTGTAAATGAAAATGTGAACTTTTTTAAGTTTTCAAATTAAAATGGAAAAATCAATGGTCAATATCAAATAAAGACTGATTCCCGTTATTTTATAAAATTAAATATAGCCGTACATTAACTATCCAATTTTTTCAAGCGTACTTTCTAAGTCTGTCAACTTCTCATTTGGTCTGTAATATACGATAGCAGCTGTGAACTAATAGTTGGCAATTTATGTAAAGAAAACCAGTCTGTTTTAAATTTAAAAAGAACTTGCGTAATAAGTAAAAAGAAGAGGACAATCTTGTAACAACTGTACGTCCATACTTTTTTATAATAAGCCAAAATTATAATCTAATACATATTTTTATTTTATTAATCTTTATTTTCTTGTATCATATTTATCAAAAGTATAATTTATGCATGCAAATTATTTGCTTGTTAAAATAGCTGCATCACTGTGATACTTTATAAAATTATAATTTTATAATTTCATGATTTTTCAATCGTGATTGAAAATTCGATTACTTATAGTTGGTAATATGCATGCCAATAAGTGCTCGCCGATACTTTTATTTCATGTTGCTTACGATATAAATTGCAATTGAGGGCTATTCGTGTTAGGATCCATTTATACGAAAATTAATTTCCATCAAACGTGTATTATTTCAATAAAAAGAAAAACGGTAAATATTGCAAGTAAAATAGAAAGATAAAAGTTTTTCATTGAATTCTGAAATTACAAAGAATTTTCTATTTAAAATATCAGATTGCTTTTGTGAGCAAAAAAAAAAACAGCTTTTAAAATCCGAACATTTTCAAAGAATATAAACTGTATAAAATACAGAGAAAACACTGTAAATCACTCGAAACGTTCGTCAGGAGGAAAAGTAATAAACAAAGCAACTAAGGAGGTTCTAGGAAACATGACCATTTATCCACTTTCAGCTTTATTCTTCAATGGAATTGCCAGACGAAATTTTATAACTCCGATCAAATGAAACAGACAAAATTCTCTTGCCATTTGGAGCATACAAGAAGCACAAAGAATATTTACACGAGTATAATAAATCTATATGCACTTGTCCGTATACAGGAACGTACGAATATTGTAATCTTGTGACTCTTTTTCTACGACTATAAGCGTAGACTCTAAAATTCGTGACATTTGCATTAACCTACTTGCGCGTAATCCATACGTCAAAAAGCTATTATTAATTCATTTGTAATAATATGTCATCTCGTAGTAATATGTTGCCGAGCAGCTATAATTATGTGCGTAAATCAAATAGAGAAGTATACTTACGGTATATTATAGTATCAGAAATAACTATTGAAAGAACGTAAATTCATAGGCAAACTTTAATTATGATGTATGCGCGTATTTCATATATGTAGTATATTATTAAACTTTAGTCTGACGAATTACGGACCGTTACTACTGATATTATAGAAACACCTGCTTGCCTAAAAAAGTTTTTAATTCAAGAACTTCAGTAATATCGGTTTTTTATATATATATCAATACTTAGTATATTCGATGAAGAATTCAGCAGCAGATTAAATAAAAATATTCGTTTTGATAAAAAGAATTCAACATAATAAAAACGCATAAAAAAAAATTCGCAATTGTTTAACAAATCAATGAAAGTGCTAGAATGTTGAGGGAATTACAATTTAAATTTCAACAATATTTCAAAAACGTGAGTGTGTTCCCAAAAATTTCGATCAAAACTTTAATTTTACATTAAGCATTCTTTTATACTTGTAAAAAAATTAGTTACAAAATCGAATTAAGTTTCGTTACACTTTACGTATATGATAAATGTATAACGTATTTTTCAGATAAGATTTGATTATTATCATAATCAAATTCAAATGATTTTCATCAAATGTACAGTGAAATCTTTTGAATAAAAAGTTTGAAATAAAGCTCTAGTATTATATAACTTTTATAATATTAAAAAGAATTAACGGATTTAAAATATTTTTTTATCTAAGTATTCTGTGGAAATTTAATTCCTTTAATTATAAAAATGCGAAAGAATAATGCTTATAGAAATCGGCTTACAGAAAATATTCTCTAGTGATACTGTGAAAAACATAAGTATTGGATATTATCAACTAGAGAATTGTTTGCATATTATTATTTTATTGCATTATTATATATACAATTATTCATTATTGTTTGTACGTAATTATTATTATTTACGAGATATTTATCGAATTAGAAAATATGCGAAGATTTGTGAAATAAAGTGGATTACAGAAAGAAGAAGTTTCTTTCGAATTAATTATTTGGCAATATCTTATTAATTTAGAGTACAAATTTATTAAATCAATAAATAAAACCACTAATGAAAATACTCTCTACTTGCAAGAAGGTAATATTTCAATTTGGTAGAACTAAATGAAGAAAAAAGAATCTCGTCACCGAACTCTCTGGTTATCCTCTCAATAGTTTTTGTCTAATCTCTTCTTTCCTCTTTCCTCGCTATACATATCGATTATCGGTTTCGTTCTAAAACTGTACGGCACATTTTTCCTCGTTTCGACTCTCCTTCTCGTCACGCCATGGTGTTAGCGTGCACACGTGTACATACGCGAATGATTTTGAAATTCGCCACGTTTAGGATGCCAAACTGTTCCCATTCGCGTCCACAAAAATTCGCGTTATCGTTATGAAGCACCAAGTATTACTTTCTCAAGGGATTAATACTCGCGCATTATTGCCTAACGAATGTGCACAATGTATTTTGCATCCTTATAAATTTTTTTCTATAAAAAATACTGCGAAGTACAATTTCTCCTTAACAACAAGTCCGACTGTCCTCAACGCGATAGTTTTCCTTTATTGTCGCTTAAAAGTTTCAAATGACATTAATAATGGATGTTTCTGTATAATGAAATGACATTAATATCTGCACAGATGTAACTTTAGTTAAAAAACTTCGTAAGCCGATACAAAATTGAAGAGTAATCAATTTAAACTATGTATGTATGTTTTAATTTATGTACATTTAAAGTTTCCTTTGCTTTTTTTTTTCTTTTCATTTGAACACGAATAAAACTTATTGTTTTCATTAGAATATTCTTACTGGTTAAACTAATAAAAGTCTTGTGCTCGCTTGTCGGCACTAACATCGGTTACGTCGATGAACAAACAGGCCAGACCCTCAGAAGTTTACTTGGTAAAAGCATTCCTCTGTAAATAAAAACATGCTACAACATATTTAGTTAACATTAATGAAGAATATTTAACGAGCATTTTTTCATTAATTATATTTATGCTTTCAGGAGTATCACATTTTTTATCTATTTATATCTCGTTATAAGATTTTCTACGTGCAAAGTTCGAGATAATTATTAGATAACGAAAACGATTTTTTATGTGTACCGCTACCGATGAGATTCCAGTGGACAAGGAAGGATGTACTTGTTGACTATTTTCATTAATAAGCAAATTTAAACAGCGAGTACTTTTTATTCTAATTTGATATCCAAATAAGTTACATTTACGAGAGTGTTTTCGTATTTCATTAAAGTTTGTTAAACTAACGGTTGGACATATACGATTATGTCTTTTGTTCGTTATTTTTAATAATATAACTAGTTATAGTTCGTGTACAAAAATAAATATAAATTGTAATAGTATTGTGACACTGAGCGAAATGAAGATAAGTTTCTGGGGAAAGTTCAGGGGAACATTAACAGCTACAAGGTCGCTCAGCTTAACTGAGTAACTAACTTGTAATTAATACGTTAAAGCATGTTAGCACGAATGCATAAGTATTAATAGGATTCAGAAAAAGAAAACAGGTTTTACTGTTTATATAACTAAGCGTCAATTAATAAACTCGGCCATTTTTATTCATGAAGCTTATGTTAAAACAAATTACTATTCGACATATTCTGAAGACTTTCATAAAAATTCTGTGCAAACAAGTGTAATGAATTTAAGTCTCTTTTATTTCCCAATGGAAGAGCAGACAGATCGTACATCCTCAGTTATATCACAAATTGCACGACAAACTCTATTAAAATTTTAATAAAATAGAACTCTTGCGAAGAAACAATGTCCCAACAAATGTAAATTAAAATCAAACATTCTATCATAATTTTAATATAAAAATAAAAGATATGTAACAGGTGTAACATAAAAATTCTTTAGAACGCCATAATAGATTATGATTTAATTGTACTTGAAACACGTAATGTGACCAGAAAATTCTATTAAATTCTCATAAAACTTTACATTTCTGACATCTCTGAAATACCGTTGATTTCTTGTACAAAAAACGGTAACAAATTATTAAAAACACGTTCCTTCGCTTAGTACTTTATGAAAATTTGAAAATAGACAAGCTGATATTAAATGTAAATGATTAGACTGACTTGACATTCCTGGGTCTCATAGATATACGTGATTCTTTATTCAATTGCAAATTTCTATAAATTATGCATAATTTTTCATCTCAAACTGCGCTTACTCATTTACTACTGATAACTGCGCATAATTTCGCTCCGTATAAGTAGTTTCATATAAATATGTATTTTTAATATTTTACAATATTAGCAATTATTTAAACTGATAAGATAGGAATTTTTAAGTTCTTATATTATTATGCATTATTCTACGGAATTTTAAAAGAACAAAATTTTAAGAAGCACGATAACTTACATAATACTACTTGTAATTTAGAATTCAAAATTGTTGTTGCAAGCACAGTTAATTTCTTTTATTAAGTAGATAGAAATGTCGCTGCTACTGTAAAATGTTATATTTTTTACAAAATTTTATTATTTCTCAAATTTATCATTCTCAGTTTCTCATGATTATGATACGGTCACAATACAGTCACATTCCACTGAAAACCACAATCTGAAAATTACTAAACAATTCAGAATTTTAAATTATGCTGCAGTTAACTCGTAAAGGAGAAAATAATTTTATTTTTGAAGTTTACCGGACAGGTATTTAAAAGCACCGTATGTTTACCGGGAACTTAAAATTTGCTCATTGAGAATAAATTGTAGATTACATGTATAACCAATTATTTTCAATCTCAGGCAAACGCATGCAACTAGAAATATTTTTCGATGAGCCTCAATATCACGAGGACGTTGAATTATTTAATAATTAAATAATGCGATTATAACATAAAATTATAAAGCCGTGTTTTACTATATATTTTAAAAAATACCTTGAACTAAAACAATACTTTATAGATTTATTGAAAAATTGATTGTACAATAGAAATTTATTGTTTAGTTGGAAAAAAAGGGAAATTATTGTCTATTACAATCAATTCTCCGATGAAAAATAATGAACTTCAAAGAAATAACTTATGGAAGATAACTTCATTTGAATTAATAGAATTAAACTAGTAGCTTACTAGGTATTTTTTGTGAACAAAATAGTCCTTAATTTACTAAAACCAAATAACCTATTTGATATTTTACAAGATCGTACCGTTGCACATTTATTTACTTGACGCTTATAGTTCTGGATTTGCTATTTGTCTGATTCTTAAGTAGATTAAAATTAATACAACATTTTTCGAGTCGTTCGAATTTGAAGTTTCCATTGGTAAAAATGATTTTTCATATCTAATTAGATAATCTTCGGTTAATTCTTTTAACGTATGTATAACCGATAATTTGATTTTAATCGAAGTACTCAAAAATATTCGTACCGTCTTATTCATTTACGGCTCATACGAATATCTCTTCCTGCAGTTTTATTACATTGCAAATAAGTTAATGAAAATTGTACAATATTACTTTGAATATCTATAATATTAAATCTTCTGTAGAGATAAAATTTCTCAAATTCTGTTCACTTCTTTATAATACAGATGTTTATGATTCAGATAAAATATTTATTATTACAAATATTATAAATATTTCATTATAATCATTATATTTGTAAAATAATTCATATCTGATTTCAACATTTGCACTTTCGTTGTACACTTTGTTTCAATTTTAATATTCGTAGAGAGGCAAGCAAAATTTACATTTCAAACGCAATGTCGCTGTTTTATATTATATTGCGTTATTTAAAAGCTTTTCTTAGTTTCGTTGCTTTCCATATATTTTTAGGATTTTTCTTTTTAGATTGTTAAAATTATTATTTTTTCCTTTGCAGTTCAACCCACCGATCCTTGCGTACTTCTATTTTCGAGTTTTCCTCGTATAATAATCGTAACATGAAACCAGTCTTTGCGCTACATTACATATTTAATACTTCTACTTCTACATAATCAATTTCTCTCTATCTAATAAAATACTTTTTTCTTTCTCAGTATTGTTCCATAGTTATCATTATACTGTTTTTTTGCCTGATATTATCACGTGTTCGCCAATTTTCTCAAGGTTTTCTTAAATTTGAAACTTTTCTCTAAATCCTTATACGAAAAAAGTCAAAATACGACTTAAAGTAAATGAAACATTATCAGGTAAACTTTTGTACCAAAAATCGAAGATCATACCTCTTTTCATATCATGAACATTCTACATTCTTACCGAAAGTAATAATAACATTATTAAATCAAACGTAATCTGACCGTAAATTATATGTAGTCCAATTAAACGAATTCACTATGTATAATTATCACCGTCATCGTTCCGGTTATAAATATCAATCCTCCGTCCCGGGCATCATCGCAGAAATCGATTTTCATAGCCATTGCTAATTCGCCCACCACCACATCCCGAGAAACTATTATCAATCAACGGCTCTATTTGCGTTCGCTTAGCTTACGTGCCGCGCATATTCGAGTTTGTACGCTCCAACTCGGAAATCATCGGATGTGCAAGGCATTAGCGAACGGAGAACGGAGAATATTCCCACGTTATCCTTTATATAAAATGGACGTGACCGATTTAAATGTACTATTTCAAATCTCGCTTAATCGTAACTACAAGTGTCCTATCAAACGGCTGGAACAGCTAATAAATCGAGACGCATTTGTCTTTACTAAACGAGTGTGGGGCAATATACTTTGGCTGTACATCGTGTTTACAAAAATTACTTGTATAATCTGAAGTTAAAAAAGAGATAAAAAATGAACGACTAGAAAAGTAACGACTAATTCTAGTAGCTATAAGACAAAACGAATATGCTTTCTTATAAATTACAAGTGCATTTTAAAGAATATACTTGTATTTTAATGCTCAATAGAGAGGGAAAATATATCGATAATATATAACCAAGCGGTATGAGATTGTAATTAAAAGCAACAAATGTGTGCTTTTACGATAAACTATAATATTTAATTGATGCATTCGTGGAGACATTTTAAATTCTGGAACGCATTCAAATTCTGTCACGTAATATACGTATAGATATGTATCCTTACAAGCATATTCTCACATTCACCGACTGTGCTAGTATTAATTTATTCAATTATAAGGTTATAAATGCATTTATACGTTATATGCACCACTGAGTTAATTCAATTACTTATTTCATATGCGCCGAAGTTTCCAATTTTTTGTCCAAATTTTTGTAACATTAAATGCTGATGTAAAAATTATCATTTCAGTGATTAGCTACTGATTATTCAAAAACATTAATATATAACTTTATTATTAGCAGATGAACGGTACACACTCGATGGTCAATATAATGCGTTTCAGTATATGAAATAATGTAATCGCTAGTCTTCGCTGATTGGAATTAAAATAATTATTAGTATCATTCAGACCGAAAAGTTTTTCACTAAAATTAGATAATATAAGATTGTACACTTTTATAAAACATGATTATTTTCGTAACATATTTTCTAAATATTCTTATAACTACTAAAACTACTAAATATATTCGTAAATCTTACGAATAATGTGAGGCTTATGTCAGGGTACTCAATAAACGATCATTTGTTACGAATTATGAAAGCAAGACAGCACGTAGATAACAAAGTAATCACCTATCGCGTTCGTAAACTTTGGAAGTAAGGGTATTTAGTAAACATCTAAAATATTGAAATAAGTATAGCCTTGACGTTGTACCAATATAGAAAACGAAATAGCAGGAAGGACACTTTCATTTATTACAGAATTAAGCCACTATTAGTCAGAGCCAGGATACTTAATAAAATAAAATATTAACGGCAATCTGAGAAGTAAAATTTCCTAATAAAAAGTATTGTCATCTTACATATCAGTAATAAGCTTAAATATCGATATATATATATATATATATATATATTCATTTATTTATTACTCCAGAAAAGATAAAAATAAAAAATTACAAAATTTGCAATATTCATTTTAACTTGAAAATAATGTTAAACTTCTCGTCCAATATATATTAAATTATATTTTAAAAAATTACTAATAAGCTAATAGCATCAGAGTTACGCTTCCTCGTATTTACATTTCATGTAAAAGTAGTTGCTTAATTAACGTTAAATAATATTTTAAATGTAAATTCCTGAGATATAATACAAGAGTTATAATATATAAAAAAAAAAAAAAAAAATGCAAGAAAGATTCTTAAGAAGTAAATAGATTGAGCTTTTGGATTTCCCAATACATTTGGGACGAAAGAAAATGAATAGGTTGATAAGTTCATGAAATTCTATAATAACGAGCCAAAGGATGTGCATTTTTGATCTAGTAATTACATCGCGCAAATTAAAGTGGACGTAGTTTGCTCAACAAAATATGAAGCAATAAAACGATATCATTAATTAGTTTGCATCAAAAGATAAAGGACTTCCACGTAATATACCGATATAATTATAATCTTAAATTAGAATGAAAAGTGCCAGAAAAATGAATTGGCATTTATCTGATTTCCCAACTCTTATTTACTGCCGCTGTCTACGTATCAGCGGGGTAGTATTCGACATCTGTCCTAAAAAAAAAAGGCGATTTAGCAGTGGTGCGTCTACGTTTACAATTTTTGTTCGCCCCAAAAAAGGGCGGATTGTTTATGTATTTTTTCCCTGCGTATCGATGTTCCATGTTCACCTTAGACGGTGTGGACCCTTCATTTTATCTTTTTCTCCCTTTGTCGGATGCCAAGCACCATAGTTTATGACACTCCGTTAGGGAAACACCATCGTTTCCGATTCGTCCAGCATACGAGCCCGACTTAGACACACGATATGGGGTACAACATATGCCAGAATTTATATTCACGACGCACGTCAAGCCTTGGAATAAACAAAGTATTATCAATTTTAATTAAAGATCTGTTGTAAAATACAAAAATTGCATTCCTATATTAATCAATATACGGATTTTTAATTTGTAACGGTAATGAATTGATAATTAAAAATTAAAAATCTTTCAATAAATCAGAAAATTTTTGTTTTAAACTCGTCAAATACAATTACTTAATGCTTTTTACTGTGCCTAATTGTACTTACATAATCGCCATTTTAAGGGAAATACATTTTACTCAATAAATCTTGTATAAATTAATTTAACTCCTCAAAAATATATTTAAAACGAACAGAAGCAAACACCTTTATGTACTCATGATAAACTTTGTACTAGATTTATATATATATATATATATATATATATATATATATATATATTAGTGAATAAAGATTTAAAAAAATAATAGAAATTTCTGCATAGAACATTTCCCAAGACTTTTCTAATTCAAGATAGACCGGGATCATTTTCACTAGACTTATTCATATCAAAGGAATGCAGACATTGAAATTTCAACATTGCATCGTTGAATCGCATAAAATCTAAAATAATTTTGTATAAAGATATAACGTAAGTACATTGAAACTAAATTAAAATATTTACGTTTGATCATGATCATAATTATGGTATATTAATTAAGAACACATTTTTCAATTTTTGTCAAAACTGATTAAACTAATTCATTAGCTAAAGATTGTTTTTACGAAGAAATATTTATACAAAAAAGCAAGTAAATAATTGAACGCATATATAACGAAAGATATTATTTTTATAAATCTTGAATAATTTTCTTAAAAAAGAAACAAGTTTCTTTCGTAGATCTACATCGTTGAGTTTTCAAAGATCGTCTCCGTTATTATTTATTATTCAAACATAATTAGTAATGAAAAAAAAAAAAAAAAAAAAAAAAAAAATTAAAAGTCTTAAAGAAAAATTAAAATTTAAAAATAAATGGACGTGAAGTCGTTCTATTTTCATACTTTCTTTCTTACTTGTAATGCGTATGCGGTTGCTCAAGAATGTCACATGACCACCAAAGTAAGTTCAGCAGTAAAAATCATTTATAGTGAATCTAATATTCAAATCCGCTCTATCTTTAATGCGTCTCCCTTGATTTCAAATTATTTTCTATTTCATAGTTTGAATTTCAGAGGCAAGTCGGTTTCAGCCATTATCAGTTTTAAATTCTATTTTTAAATGCGAAATGTACGTATTACGCACAGAAAACCGGAATACACATATACGTCTACTGAGCATTGATATTTCAGTAGAAATATGCACGATAGAATCAAGGAAGAGGAACAACGGTCGTGTTATGGCAGGAAAGACATAGATAATACATACAAAACAATTTATCAAGGACTTGAGCGCAATCTATCTGTGTGCCTTGAAATCTAGAAACATTGGTGTTCGTAATACTTGAAACTCTGCAGAGTATAGTTTATGATACGTGTATTTATCTTAAGAAATTGTTATTTACAATGTCGATTTACAAAATCTAAACAAAATCTAAAGAAAAATCTGTCGTACATATAATGACAAAGAAAAAAGAAACTTAAGAAACCGTTCGACGTCAAATTCAGCGTACGAAAATTCGGAAAAATTTTACAATACGTACAACATCATTTATATTAATCGAGAAAACCTTTTACATCGTCCCCAAATCCTGCATCTGCACAGAAAACGAGTCATGCACTCGTTCGCCGTAATTTCATAGTCTCCTAAAATGATCCAGATTGATTGGCCACGCAGACGAAAGCAAGTTGTTTAAGAATCTTCCATTGCTAAGAAGAAGAAAAAGGAAAGTGTAGGAGCGAATTCGAACGACACAGAGATTTTGGATCTTGTGTACGTGACTTGATTGTAAACGCAAAGAAAAGAAAAGGTACGATCGATCAGACGCAGTCTCGTTTTGGCTTATCTTTACGACACGTAGAGAGAACTTGATACACTAGCTATATCTGTTTCATAAGTGTGCAACAAAGAGGCTTAACGCCGAGAAGTAGTTCAAAGCGATGCTGAAATTGTGCTTTTAGCAACTAATGGTCGTATAGTCACAGCAGAGCCAGAAACGTTAAAGCGAAACCGATAAAGCAATGGACCGCGCACGAGAAGGACACAAATCTACATGAACAAGTCTAAGCGATTAAAGCACGCGTAACAGGGAAAAGTAATAAACGCGGAGGAGCACAGAACGATGGAAGAATGTGGAATAAAAGTGCTACGTAGTTGGTCGCCATCCATATTTTAGAAGGTGTATGCGTATTGCCAGAGTAGAGCTTCTGAACTATCTTAATCGCAGAAACTGCGAAAGAGGGCAATGTTCGAAAAGAACAAGAACAGGAGACGCCCTAGGGGATGGACATGTAAGAATGTGTTCTAAGTTATGCGAATGTGACCCGCTGTTCTCGTATAATAGTAATGATAATAACAATAAACTGCGACACGAGTAATAGTGCTATTAAGAAGAAGAATAGCGGTAACAATACTAGAAGTAAAAGAAGTAGCGATAAATTTAAATAAGGGGAGGATATTTTCAAACTACTGTTTTCAATTTAAAACATCGTTAAACGTTCGAATCGTAACGCACTTGTGAAATTTAATTGAAATTGCGATTTATGCTTATTAATCTTGTTTAAAGAAGTACACGTCAACACTCGCTGAAACTCGCTCGAAGGAACAATCATTCCATTGCTTTACTTATTCTGTTGAAATTGAAAATTAAAGAAACCACTTCTATAAAATATCGACAAACTCAATGTACACGCACGAACGTCATTCATAATACGAACTTTCATAAAACCGTGCAAAACGTTCAAAAGTTATAATTTATTATGTCGAGCTATTTTGCACTATAACTATATAAATTTATGTGCCACCATTTGTAGTCTAAAATATTAATTTTAAGAGAGAAAGTCCGTGAGTGAATTAGTAAAATGAAAACTTCTTTAATTAAAATAAATTTTCATATAGAATTACACATTTTTCTTTTTTCATGATTCTTTTAATTTGCGTTAAAAAAGAATATATATAGACAAGAGAATAAATATACAATATTATTAATAAAGTGATGTTTTCAATTGCAGTAAATACATAAAAAGAAAAGCCAAGAGGTTCGGTAAATAAGCATTTTATACTTGGTATTAGAGAGTAATCATTTGTCCTGATAAATATAAGGAATCCGACAGAAGTTTAGTCTTAGTTATTAACTAAATATTTTAAACCTACAATATTTTAATCTAAAAATCAAAATCGATACTTTCTACATAAAATTCTATTAATTTAAAATGAAATGACGAATAAGCTATAGTTTCATGTATCAGAGAATATTGCACTAAAGAAAACAAGTAAACTTAGGATATATTCCGAATTAAGTTTATCGCAATGAAAAAATATAGAGAGATTATTAATACGAAGGTTTTTTTTAACCTAAATATTAAAGAAAAAGTGTCGTAAATGCAGTTGTATGTACTTGTCTGACTACACTAGATTCCTTCTACTTTATGCGTATGCAAACACTTTTATAATATTAAAGTTATCTCTATTGACCTTCTTATCTTTTTCTAAAGTGACAAACATAATTAATTTCATTTAACGTACTTCCTACTCCTCTTGAAACTTCATTTTACCTAGATAGAACACGTTATTCTTTATATTCCTAGCTACATTCTATTCGAAACGCAAAACATTGAATAACTAGAGTTTGGTTTTAGGTTTATCGTTTAACGAATCAGTGATGAAATTGAGCAAAATTCAGTTACAGTTTTTAAGGTATCATAAACTGTCTATTGATACATGCACGTAAACGTGTACTCAGTTTGATCGTAAGCCATCACAAACGAAGTGCAGTTATAACGTAAAATGAAAATCATGCACATTTCATCTTTCTGAAATTCCAAAGTTTCTTACATTTAATTTCTTTTCCTTTCGCATTATTTTCCAAACCGAAGCACAACACTGCGTGGCCATCAAATTCCATCCAAAATACTCCATTATATATAAGAATTTTATCCCAATATCGCACATTCGCTAATTTTCAAGCTGCCAAACCATTTACCTTCAGAAATATTCTCAACTTTAACGACAACATTTTTTATTTATTTTGTTTTGTTTCTTTCGGAAATGAAATTCGTAAATATTTAGCACGTGCATGAAAATGTCACTTTCACATTTTATTATAAAAATAATGTTTTCCTTGCGAACCTAAAAAATATTTTCCAATTGATTGAATAATGTTGCTGAGCGTGACAAGGATACAAATTATCAATTACTCAATATTAAAATAATAATTGTACTTTATGAATGAATAAAATTAAAATGTAGTCTAAAAGCTTATTTATCAAAGTTGGAATAGCTAATGCGTATCGATAGCTACAAAGCACACAGTAATTCGAAAACTATATAAAAAATAATATAAAGAAATACTGTTACCTTAGAAAAGTCCTGCTTGTCGAACTTACACATATTTGAACCTTGGATAAATCCATTGCTTTATTCAATCACAATCAGTATTATTCAAAATTATATATACGTTTCAGGCATTTATCGTTCGAATAAGATCACATTTTCAAATGTACTGGAATACAGAGGTATACACGTAAACACAATTAGTTAGTGAAAAATTCTAAAAATAAAAAAATTACCTGTATTTTTTAACACTTTTTTCGACATTCAAATTGAAATTGAATAGTGATTTTGCGGAAGTAAAAGATTACTTAGTAATTTAAATTATATTTAAATCGAGATTTCTTTTACAACAGTAAGTTGTCATTTAGTTACAAACCTTCAAAATTCAAAGTAAAATAAATCACGCCGAAATGGGAAGTTTGCTAATTCTTAAATAAACAATTTTGCATTAAGAGAAAAAATTGTGATAGGAAATTGGAGATAATTGTTTATTTTATCGCGAATATTGAGCTTCTGAATGTCAAAGTAACGGAGTTTAGTATTTCGGTTCTTTCCTGTAATTCGACAGAGTCGTGATTTAAAAAGCTTATTATTCCATTTATAACTCTCGAGTCGATAATTTGGATTCCTTACAAATCTAATATTCTTATAAATAAATAAAGTTGTTTAATCCTTTTGGCAAAACTAGTTTTACCCTAATTGGCGTCAGAAAAATTGAATAGAATACGCACAATAAGTTGATCGAGATACTTTAACGATGTTCGTTTGTTTTTTCCCTTGAAAATCCTCCGGTAAAATGAGAAATAATGTCGGGGGAAATTAACTGGCTAAACGCTTGTTATACTAACAGTAGTTTCTATTTACGGAAATACCGTTTCGTTAAAGAGTAAAAAGTACGGGACCAGCTCCGACCGAACGTACTACGAACGCAGATGCTTAATAAAAGAAAAGAGGAAAATGAAAGAAAGCAACCAGTGTCAGTACCTTGTTGAGCCGCTCTTCTCCTGATGCTCTTGTTGGCGCCCGACACCCTCGCGCTCTGTGACCTCGTCGCGGGCCTCCTCCGCCTTGTCGGCGTGCTGCTACTCTCGGGGGTGGCGCTCCCGCTATCCTTCTTACCCGCGCTCGGCATCCTCGGCTCTCTGCTCTCCTTGGCAGCGAGAGGAGGCATCGCGCTCAGCATCTGCTCCATGCTCGAGGAGCCTGGCGCACATATCGATGCCGAACGCGTCTTCCTCCTAAGGCTTTGGTGCTGATGTTGGCTTTCGGCCATCATCTTTCTGTCGCGTTCGCTCTCCTTATGTTTTCTAATAGGTATTCAAATCGACATCTCCGAGTCCGCCAACCGGATCCAGCTAATTCTTCCGGTCGATCTCGCGAGAGCTTCAATCGATGCGCTTTCACCCTTCCTTTCCACCGCTCATAATTAATACTCGTGACCCAAACTAGCTAGCGACTACTGGCTACCGATCGCAAGCGCAAATTTATCACCAAATGCATGCGAGTGTTTGCTTATATAAGATATTAAGAGACAAAATATAATTATCGAGCGCTGTTTCGTATTTCGAAGGGTAGCTTTACGAGTTTCAATACATTCTTTTGTTTCTATTGTAAAACTTTGTTCGATTCACCGTTCAACGGGCCTTCGCGTTTACAAAGTAATATTATTCAAGAGGATTTGCTTTCAATGTGCTTGATGTAATGACAATATCTACCGTTGGTTAATATAACGAAATTAAATCCTTTGTAGCGCTTATTCCTTGAAACTCTTCTCTTTTCGCCCGACAATAATATCCAGATTGGATATTACAAAATAAAGTTTGTTCGAATCGTTTTAGCAAAAATTCCAAGTTTAATGTTCAAAGGGGATGTCGCAGTCGACGCGAGGAGTCAAAAAATACACATTGCGCTATTTACTTTATAGAAAATATTTAAATATCAAATATTTTTCTGTATTCTTGCTTTCGTCTCGCTGAACTTTTACGTCAACGTGACGACGATTGATAAAAGAAATATTAGGTTTTTGCCAAGCCTGAATTTCCCAGTGGGTTGACGATTAATCGAGTGCGGATCGATCTACCGATACGTATCCGAAATCTATCAGACCTTTTCTTAACGCGTCCCTTTTTACTCGCTGCCATTTACAGTTTCATTAGGAAACTCAAATTTTCTACGTTTCTCGGGATATTCTTCTGCTTTGTAGATATTCAAACTTTTATAAAGATCGGTTATTTATGCTTTCAGATTTTCACACGCATAATTATTATTTTCCATCGATTTTCCTTCTATTCACTTCCTTTCTTCCTCCCACCCTCTCACGCTCTCTCTCTCTCTCTCTCTCTCTCTCGCGCTCCTTTTACCAATACCTTCTCGTCTCTCACTTGTTCACGATACTGCGTGGTTTTATTTTTACGCACTCGACCATGTGCAGCGTATCCGTTTTCTATTTCCTCTCCCTCTAGTTTATTCTTTTTCTTTATATTCGAGTTTAGGGACGATGCCTACGCCTCGAATTCCATGAGTGTATTTCGTAAATACACGCGGCTACTTCGCTCATCACACGTGGATGAAAATTATCAAGCTATAAAGGGAAAACTCCTGGATACCGAAATCGAGTGCGCTCCTTATTCTTAAGGTTAGATTGTGCTAATAATTCCGCCTCGCTGCGTGCCTTTGTACAACAACTTATACAACGATAACCGGTCCCACGTTCTCTTTATGCGAAGTTATTTTTGGCCGCGCTACTGATGCCGTTGTGTGCGTGATTTGTGATTGTTTCCACGGAGTCGTCGACGAGTTTTCAGCAGCGGCAGCGATTCCGCGATGGTGGGTTTATAATTGCGATTCCTATTCATCTATTTTCGAATGCTGTTGGCTTTCTTCAAAGAAAAGAAAAAAAAAAAAAAACGAAGAAAACAAAGCATTGATTTGTGGATTGTTCATAAATCGTCGATTTCGTGAAACGATTTTCTTAATAGTCATCAAAGGCTCTAAATTACATCGATAACGAATAGGAAAATAGCAGAGAATATTAGTTCCACTTTCCCATTTCTATTTTAGTCACTAGTTCGCGAAAATACGGCCACGGTCACGATTTATATGATGTTCAAAACACGAGGTGAGAAACCGGTTTGAGGTTAGGTGCATCGTTATCTATTACAAGCCACACAAGTAAGTGCAAAGGACATATAAGACGATGGCTTTGAATTTGAAAAATACAAGTGCAAGGATTTTTAAACTGGCGCGGACACTGTCACATAGTCATTGTACTGCAAAAACAAAAATGAAAATAGCAACAAAGCACTTGGAATACCGGCAGAGGCGCCCAGACGGGCTTCCGTTTCGCGAGGCACTGATCAGAGAGCGACGCCCGGCTAAACGCGGTAGAACGACCAGCCACTATCTGTCTTTCTCTCTGACTCCCCATCGGCGTCGTCGGCGTCGTCGGCGTCGTCGGCGTCGCGACGCCGTGCGCAGCTTTTGCCATACGCTCGCTCCTCCCACACTACTTTACACTTTCTTTTGCTCTCGCTTGCTCTCTTTTTAGATTTTTCCCTCTCTATCTCCGGTTCGCTTTGGTTTTCCCTAGTTCAGTTTTACCTCCGAATATTGTGACGTTACGTTCTTTATCTCCTCTTTGTCCTCCATCTGTCTTCATTTCATTCTTTGCCTATAGTTTTATCGGGACGAGAGTTCGAAATTATGAATGCTCCATTGTTTTTTAATGTGCATAAGTACATCCTATTCCTCAAGAATGGAAAGTTTTTAAGCGGCTTTTATTTTATTTTATCTGGAAAATTCATATTTTCCAGATTCAAACATTTCTATTATTTCGGATATTTATGAAACTTGTAGAAGAAATACAGACATTGTAACAAAAAGCTTCGGGAAAAGCTTCCAAAAAGAGAAAAAAGTAACCAACGAAGCCAAATATTTAAACGAAATTTATTTATTATTAAATACATATCATTATGTGTTTAGATTTAAATTCAACTAAAATTATTTTTATTGGATACTCAAATTATCTTATCATCTTTATTATTATATTATTGTCTTCCATACGTTTCACATGAAAGATATCAATATTTCTTTACATAAAGATATATTTTTTCCTTAATAAAAGAAATTTAAATCTAATAGTAAGTGCCCATTGGTTGAAATATGTACATGTCTTTACGTTGGTAAATAATTAAATGTACAAGAAAATAAGATTTTTATTGTTATTATTTGAAGTAGAGTATGTAAATTAAAATAAATGTTTCACAGGAAATAATAATACGTATATGTACCAATGTCATAATGTATATTTATGTTTAATACAACGGCATTATATTTGAATGCTTGATATTTTTACTCGGTATTAAATACAATTAATCAATAACTATTTAACACGTAAATTGAAAAAAATTATTCGAAGAGAACAACGGTGTAAATAATTTATCGCGTGTGTATTGAATCATAAAATAACTTAAAAGTAAATAATTACTTAAGAAAATGTGTAATTTAGTATAAAATATCACGTGACCGACACACGATAAACAAAACTATAATAATAGTAAAATAAAAAGATTTAGAAGAGAATGAAAATGGATTCCACTTTAGTGTTTATAGGATCGTTTATACTAAACTATAATTTAACACTGCATCAATACAAATGAATGCTTTTGACAATTAATAATAAAAAGTTTAATACTAAATATGAAGCCATAGATTAAAATTTCGCAGATGGGAGATTTAATTGTAATTTATAGTTTAGAAGAAATACAAATTTGATCATAAATTATTTTTAAGTTTCGTCATTTATTATTTTGTATGAAATAAAAATGATATCAGCTGTGAACTTCCTTATAAGTGCATTTCAAATTAAAAGCTTTAATATTTCATTAATAGTACGTTATTTATTATTAATATGGTTATTAATTAAAATTGAAAGAAGCTCCTAGATTAGAAACTGATATTGTTGTTCTAAGTTCATTATTTATCGATTATTACGATTATGTTTCGATACATTTTCGTTATTACTAAAAATTGTTTTACTTTTTTCGAAATTGAAAGTAGAAATTTTATAAAAGCTAAAATGATTTGAACTTATTAAGAACTTTCATGTGTAAAACACAAAATTTTAAAACTCATAGTTTTTTGGGATATTCTAATCTCTGTTTTTGTACGTCTAAAATTTATTACACCGGTATATAACAGCATAACTAATTTGTTATCTTCATACTATGAATGCAAACAATTTGTTAAAAAATAATAACTATTGATGTAACATTGCAATACATTGCTATTGAAGTTCTTATTATTTATAACATAATAATAAAAAATTTTATACTTTCAAAACGACAACCTTGGAAAATTGATTACAACTGGGTCAGATAACTAGGTATTGCAATTTTCATGACTGAATCCGAACGAATAATTGTAATATTGGCGTATAAGATGATGTCTTATACAAATAATAAAAGCTCTCTATAATAAGTACAGATTCAGTATTCTCTGACGATTTTTCATAAGATATTTTGATATTTTCAATTTTCATTATAATCTCATTGTATTTATAAGTAAAAAAATATTTGACTCTTATGACTGTTAAATTGAGAAAAATATATTTAAAAGAATAAAGGAAAGAAGAGTGAAATATTTTGAAGTACTTTTAAATTGTGCTAAAAAATCTAAAGAGATTTTTTATCAAAGAACAATTCTATTTAAAATACCGTTATAACACTATTTTATTATTAAAAAGTTAAAAAGTGGAATTTTATAATCTTCAATTAAGTTCTTATCTAAAAAGCAGAGTAAATTAAATAAAAATAATTATCAAGGGGATGGGGTTAATAGCCTCTCGGAATTTTCGCCAAAGAATGGAATGAAATTAATAAAATGCAACTGGCGTTTTCGAAACATCACTTCTATATTCTTATCTCCGTTTCTGTCCGGATTTATTCGTTTCGTTGCTCGCAGTTGATGCGTCAGTGTCTCAACAAAAGCTTCTTGCACTCCCACTTTTTTTCTCCAACGTTCATTTGCCTTTCATTTTGCAGTTGGCGTATGTCCAGCACGAGTAGTGCCCACCGAATAAAATATAGATTACATACGAAATATCGAATTAAAAGACCAGAGTGCAGCTTTGTACCGCAGTTTTTTTATTTTGAAGGCATTGTATTTGATACAAGGGAGACGGAAACTGCTATCTATGTTTAGGTTACATTTGGTGAATATTCTGTTGTTTTGGATAGTCAAACATATGCAATATATGTATACATATACATATACATATAAATTTACATACGATTCTGGATAGTTGAAATACATATATAATCATTGTTAAACTTTTGAAATATCCAATATATTTAGTATATCGATTAATCTTATCATTATTACCATATGTTGTTTATGCGATTAATCAAAGTAACAGTCGGTTATGATACTTTTAAAATAAATTCACCAGCAAATTGGTGCAGCAATATATACTTAATAAGCTACCATAATATTTATTTCATAAGAAATTTATAAACTGACTTTCTTTCAACTTGATTATTAAAGTAATTAGCGATATAATCTTAAGAATATTGTACTTAAATATATGCGAATCTAAAAGTTTTTTTAAACTACATTTTTCTTACTAAAATGTCCAATTACTTTTATTTTTAGAATGACTAGTCGGCACAATTTTCTATAATATCGTATTTTTCCAATTTATGTGAATTATTATTTGAATTTTACTGTCACATTACTTGCAACGATGCACATTTTTAAAGAAATTTTTATTCATTGTTTCTAGATTAGTATTATTATTTTGTTCAGGACGTTTGAAGCACTCTTTTCTTTTCGAGAGCGTTTTGAATCTTGTTTTGCTTTATACGAAGCACAAAGAAGACAAGGGTTGTCACTTATCTCGTCAATTGTTTGACGATTAATCAAAACAAAAAATGAAAACTGAAAAATGGTATAATAGAGTAGCTTTACAAATGAAAGATGTTAAAACACTTTTAAATGTTTGGAAAACAAGTAAAATTAAAAAGAAAATAATCAAAATTTTGATGAAGCTTTCCTTAGATCTTATTATTTTTAATTTTTGTCGTTTTAAAAATTTCTTTCTTTCTATTATTGCTATTAAACACTTTTATTACGGTTAAAAGAACTACTTAGTTGCTTAAAAAGTATAGATTTTTATTGATAAAAACTGAAACGCTTTTTTAATTAATATAAATGATGTAATAGTAAAGCAAAATTTCATATTTATTAAAATAAAGCAAGGAAATGTTTGATCGAATCTAGTCATTTCATTTTAAAAATTAATATTTATACTTTTTCATGGATAAGTACGTCGGTAGTTATTAATTTAGCACAATTAGTCACTAAAAGAAAATATTATTTTTTTATCACTAACAAACTATTGGTTCACAAAATGTATGAACATAAAAATAACATTCCGTTTAAACAATTTTCTCCAAATTATTTATCATATTGAATTTAATGAAAGTGTTTGTTTTATTTATAAAATAAAGTGCATTCAACTATGCGAGAACTTAAAATTAATTGTATTTAATCACAAATAAAGCAAAGGATTAATCAATTTCAATATTTCTTATAAAAATATAAAAACATTATTTCTGACAAACGTAAAAGCCTATTTAAAATAAACAAGAAGTAATCACACTTTCTTTGTGAGTATTTAATTCCAAAAGAGCTCTCGTATACCGAAAAATTCTCGTTAATAATAAAAAATTCAACCTTCCTGGACAAAAAGTGTACGTAATCCTACAAAAGTAATACGTAATTACTTATGTAATAGGTATCTATTCCAAAAGTTTTATCTATCACTTTAAGCTCTTATTTATAGATACGTAGATTAAACTTATACATAGATTAAAGAAAAAATTATCTATAAAGGATATTCAATGTGATATTATCAATAAGTTACTATTAAAGGGTTATATTTGGTATCCATAGTTACTTAATGTTTTATACTATCATTTAGCTAACACATTTTAATATAAAAAAATACGTAAAAAATTATAATTATAAATTACGAATGCATATAAATGTATAGAATAAAATACGATCAAAAAATCTTCGAAAAAATTTATATTTTTTTACAAAAAATAAAATTAAAATTACTTGTTTTGCAATTCACCCTTACTTTTTCTTTTAAACGTATAAAGTTTCCTAATAATAATTGATAAAGTAAAAGTTAGAAGTCCCTGTTCGCAACTTCTGCAAAAAGAGGAAAGAAAAAATACATTACAACTCGAGAAATGTCCTGCTAACTTATGCTTACAACGCGACATTTTAATTATCTTGATTGTCGTCGGTTCATAGTTAATACTATTACAAAAACTCTACAACAGGTTTGAAAATAAATGTTTACGTGCCTTTACTTTTGCCTCTTTTTTAAACACGCTACAACTATTTGCAAATAAACATAGATAATTATGTAAATTAATTTATCAAACAAAAATACGAACATTTTGATTAGACTAGATATTTATATATCAGATAATAGAGAATTATTTTCAATTATCTATTCAAATCAATTGTAATAAAATAAAAAACAAAGTTATAAATTGTAATTGATTATTGCTTACCGAATCATGAAAAGTATTATACCATTATAAAAGTAAAATAATTACAATTATTTCCTGTCTTTCAATTCTTTTATTATATACATAGTGACAAGCACATTTTGCGAGCAAAAGCAAATTTAAGATATAGAGCAGATCGCTACTTAAGTCAAACAGATATATATTACATGTATCTATATTTAGATTTACGAATGATCGTACGCAAATACGTATTTACATATGAAAATCAACGCTTATATGCACAAGTATGAATTTGCGTATTTCATGCACAAACTTGCCGCCTTAGTTATTTACAATAAATGAACAGATAATAAATATTATAATTTTGAATTGTCTTATGAAATAAGTACCTCAATTTCGATTAAATTCAACGTTATATTCTATTTTAGTACGCGATGATATGTACAAAAGACTTTATTTTTATAATTAGTTTTATAACATCATAACGTGACATTTTGAAATCCCGTACTTTCGTATTTAAGGGCAAAAGTTTAAGTGCATATAAGATTCTTAAAACGACTGATATCTTAAATCAGCAGATCTATAGAACTTTATAGACCTTTTTATGAAAAACGGTTATTCGCAAGATAAGTAGTGCATTTTATATATATTTTATCATAGCGCGACTGAATGCATCTTTAGAAATATTGTTTTGGCAGCTGTTCAGGTGTAATTCAAAAGCAGGTATTCATTTTGCGGTGAAATATTGGTAGAATGTTATATTAATTTGTAAATAGGAAATAATTGAGTTATTCGATCGCGACTGAAAAATTTGCTTCAAAGAAGGAAATAAAGATTTCATCAATAAAAATATATTGGACGCTATTTTCAAAAGTGCTCGTGGGAAGATTGTTATCGATCATTTGAACATAAAGTAAAATCACATCTAATTCATATTTTACTGGAATATTTTACTGAAAGATATCACCATTATTATAATTGTGTTACAAAATACCTTTATATCCCTTGTATATTTATTAAGCAGAATTTATGTTTGTTAGCGGTAAAGAATGCTTAAAAAATTTTTTTATCGAATAATCAAGTAAGTAATTATAAGATTGCCTATTTTGAACACGAAGATAAATCATACTAATGAATTTAAAAAGCTTAAACGTCATTGAAATAAGCAAAGAAATTTGAAATAAAATTATGATACGAGAAAAATTTTTTTACAATGCATACTATTTATATTTTCAAAGCTTGTGTTATCATCAATTTTTACGTTATTATGCTAACGTTGATCTTACAACAAAAAATAACTAACACACGTGTATAACGGCGTTGAAATCAAGAAAATATTCTGATCTTAATGGTGTAGGAGTTGAATTTATTGCATCCACTATAAACACGCTTCAAATTTATATGTATTCGTATATATTACACATCTCACGACTGTATTCTTAATTTTAATTATATCCAAATTTTTTTCACACGGTGCACGAATAATAATTTATCTTCATTGCTTATAATTAGTTTAATTTAAACGCTAAAATAGTTTAAACTGTTGTCCAGTAAAATAGTAAATTTACTCAATTAAGAAAGTTAATGGAAAGTACATTACTAAAATTGTTAATAATAATTAAGAATATTGCTTGATCTTATGATGGTATTAGATCTTTCAAGTTAGCTTAGTTAGTTTAAATTAAATTGTAAAAAGTTAATTAATGTTTTTACCCAGTGATTATATTAAATATAACGATAGACAAGTATGTAAAATAAATGATATTACTTTCAATTTAAAAATATTAAATAAATTTAACGTTTATTTAAGAAATCAGTACATTACATTACATACATTACATTATTATCTTAAAAAATTTATAAATTAAATAAACATTGAAATACCATTACTAATTCTAAACAGACATTACTGGGTATAAAGGCTTTAAAAATGTAAGTATTTTTAATATGCAAAAATTAAGAGTTTACATAATATCTACTTCAGATTTTATACAATTCCCCAAAACACATTAGCAAGAGTACATTTATTTATCACATAAATAAATTATTTCTGAAAATAAGAATGCCTACTTACTTTTATTCGCTTACTCTTTCTTGATATTTTACTCTTCCATTTTTCAGGTACATTATTGATACAAAAGGTGCAATAAAATGCAAGTCAATTTATGCGTACCCAGTTAAATATTTTTACGTAAAAGAAAAAATGACATATTAAGTTTATGTATAATAATGAAGTTAATTTCATAGGGCAGACTGAACTTTGATAATTGCAAAATTTGGAATAAATTTTTGTTCGAATTAGTAATACAGTTGATCGAAATTAAATAACATTAATTCTGTTTACATTTAACTAAATTTAAATAGCACTTTACAAATTTCTTAGTTTATAATTAAATATTCACTCGCATTTTTATTTCAAAATAATTTGGAACCATCATTTTAACGCTTTTTTATAACCTCAGCGTGAATTTCCTTTTACTTAGAGCTCTTCTTAGTTATTCTATATTCACTTTCACTTCGTTAAAATCTTTTTCTTTCTAGCACATACAGTTTTTAATTGCTAATTTTTAATACACGTAAATTTTAAGTAATAAACTAGAAAAACTTATAAAGTATTTTTCTGGTTCATCTAATTAACTCTATATTATAAGTAAAAAAATGTGGAAGTTACTATCAGAGCAAGTGTATACATGTTGATATTGCCATTCGAGTTTTCACGCTTGCAATCTTTTAAGATGAAAAGTTACATCTACAATATTCAATTTGAAGTTCAGACTTTCATAGCTTGATATCTAGCCAATATTAAACGGTTGTGCCCCATTATACCTGCTATTTCTATCATTGGCTTTTCTCGAAAGTCTATCTCTTACACGTTTTACTTACGATCTTGGTATCAAATTAAAAGATAACCAAAAGTTCTCTACTAAATAGTGTCTTCGAGGTTCTTCAATTTCATTTAAAACAATTATTTACTGGGTGATCTCGAATGAGGTAAATACCAATCTAAAAAAATATTATTATTTTTCTATGGAAAAAGTTACTTTTGGCTTTAGAATGAACCGCGTGAAAATGACGTAAATCTAAAATCCAATTAACCAATTATCATGGCCCATCTCCACTAGAATACCGTTCACTGATAAGTAAGAAATCAGAGTATTTTATAAAAACAATTTATATCAGAAAGTTATAAATCACCCAGCTTCTATACCCAGGATTTTACAAGATGGTGTACTAACATGTTTATGCTCAATCGAAATTTATCGGATATTTAATTACAATTCTACGTACGTTTTCTCTCTTATCTCACCAACAGTATGCTATTATTATTACTATTAATGATGAATCGATTAATTTATAATATTATAAAGGGATATAACTCATTTCATAGAAATTGTTCAAATATTTTCTAAAGTTTCGATGTTGCTTTAAAATAAATAATAATTATAAGCTTTAAATCATTAATGTAGCAAACAGTAAATGCGAGAAAACATAACATTTGTATTCCATATTTATGAAATTTGGTTACATTGTTTAAGCAAGGATAAATGCTCATAGATTAGCGAGCTTTCTACAAGATCATATATGTTATACGACGGCCCTCAACTCGCCTTGAATTATCAGCAAAGACGCTTATGTATCCCTCGAGTACAGAATCGCCTAAAGGGTATGACGCGCGACTGTATCAGGTGTTGTTGATTCCCACGACGGAACATGATGCAGCAGATTGCTCCGTTACCTCCTGAAAGGGTGACGCCTTCCCAACCATTCCATCCCTGTGGAATCGACCTGACCGGACTGTTTCAAGTTCGCACGTCCAAGGGGCGGGGACGCCACTCTACCAAAAATTACATTGCCATCTTCTCGTGCGTCAGTACTCGTGCTGTCTATTTGGAAGTAGTTTCCGATTGCTTCACCCGCACTTTCCTCTTGGATTTCAAGCGCTTTGTAGCACGTCGCAGATTATACAGACCTGTTTACTCCGACAATGGTACGAATTTTCAAGCTTCGAAGAGCTTTCAAAGAAGCAGTGGCTGCTGAGGGGGCTATTGCCGAAGCTATCCAAGCGACAGGTGTAACATAGAGCTTTTCTTCTCCAAGAGCCCCTCACTTTGGATATTGTCAACGCTGATCTCCGAGGAGCTATCCACTCTTGCTACCTGTTGCTTAAAACTACAAACTTATGAGCTAGATTAATCTTCTCTCTTTTCTCTGCTCTTCTTTTGTCTTGAATCCCTGAGCTTCTTTCTGGACGCACGTTCTCTAGAAAATCCACTTTCAATGCTAGCATCTGGCCCTTATCATTTTGCGGAAGCTGTGGTGCGCGCAGTTGATTTCGACGACATAGATGATCCTGAATTAACTGGAGGTTCTTCGGATGCTTGTATCCGTGCATCTGTCACTCCAACTTCAGAAGCCCCTGATCCCATCGGGTCGTCATCAACGTCATCGTCACTATCTCCCCTACCACGCGTACCTAGGAAAAAAAGACTCGCTTCGCCGCAACTGCCTCTTCAGGGTTTCCATCTGACATAGAGAAGCACTCCAGCTAATTGTCGGGCATTTTAACCTATTTGCAGAGTGTTTCCCACTCTGTGTTGTAATCTGCATATCTCTCAATCTATTGTTAGATGAGATCAAGAGGCTAATGTGCTTCTGGGCATAAACGTGGGGATAAAAGTGCCGATTCTGCCGTGTATATAACCGATCGATATGGCCACCTTGACACCAGGACATTTTTCAATAGGTACATCCCTCAAAGCACCGCCGGAGCCCTTTAATAGGTTGAACGAGAGCGCTCATCCGTTTGCTTGTTGGAGACAGGTCAGCAGGATGATGGGAGTCGTTGGCGTCCCGAGGTGTTTCACCAGTTGCAGCAACGTTCCAAGTGGTTACAACCCGATCGATGATTACAAGTCGGGGACTTGGTTATCCTTAGCGATGGCCCCCATCCCCCATTGAAGTTGTCGCTGGTGTGTGTTACGGAGCTCCATCCTTGTCCAGATAGTTTAGTGCGAGTAACCACAATGCAGACACCCACCACAACGCTGCAGCAGTCGTGTGAACGGCTCATCTGGTTGCCAGTGATCTAACAAGCCAACAGTTGCCTAGCATGTTTAGTCCAGGCTTTAAGAGATGGATGATCCCTTGGAATCGAGGCTACGTTTTAATAGCGTTGCCTCCTGAACAATTAAGCCAGCTCATGCGTGAGCATGCTACTGAACTACGTCGTCATTTTATCATGGCGGGCAGATATCGAGACTCTTATCTCCCATAAAATTTATATACGTCGCAGACATTCCTAGTCCTCCCTCTTCGTAATTATTGTAAGCGTCGTAGTAAGCAGGCTGCCGATCTGTCGCTAACCTCCGATTCGTCGTGTACATTTTGTGTGTTTTTTAATTTTTGTGTTTATTTTCATTATACGATATGGGTTGCATTACACTGAACTCGTACAATATATATGTACGTATATGAAATTAATTGTCTAAGATATCTGGAATATGAAGTTGGAAGAAATGAAATATACAAATGCGTAACGATTACATTATTTAGCATCCAGTATTTTTGGCACAAGCACGTACAGATAAAAAAGTAAACATATATTTTAATTGGCTAATAAAAGCTCGTGATGTTGTTCTGACCGAATGAAGTTCCGCACATGGTAAGAGCGTTTTACGATTATCGTGGCTTTATAATGACGCGTCATGTAATATACTCCTAAATGTGTTAACAAGATGTTACTTTTATTGGGACTAAATTTATAGAACTCCCTTACATTTATCCTCATCGTTAAAGTTGCAGATAGCTTTTTTCTGATGACTGTGCCTATTAATAGCTATAAATAGAATAATTGCTTTCTATTTGTAAATAAAAGATTACAAAGAACATCAGAGAAATATTTTCTGTAAATGATGTCTGTATTATAATAGAGAATTTTCTACTTTATTATTAAGTTACAATTATGATTTATAATTTAAAAAATTGTTAATTATTATAGGCAATAACTGTGGGTAAATTATGTACAAATGTAATAGTAATAATGAAATATTACACATACTTGAACATCGTAGTGTCAATCTAGATTTTTCCTCCGTTGAATGAACATTATTTTAAAATAATTATTTTATACTTTCCGAAAGCTCTTCAAATCTTAAAATACATAAAATATATACAATCTCACTATTTATTAGCTTTTAAGAAGAAAATTAATTTTCATTCTAATTCATAACTTTCTCAAGTAGAAATAAATTACTTCACAATTTGGCTAATGCAAACAAGAGATATTTTTTATTAAAGAATTTTTTTATGAAGAAAAAAATTAACTTTTAAGATATCTTTAAAAGTTCTACTATATTTGCGAAATACATAACTCCAAAATTTATATCGCTAAACTTTACTCGTATAACAATTTTATAAAAATTTAAAATTTATAAAATAAAAATGAACGGCAAATAACTCTGGAAATTAACTTCTCGTGAAATATATTTTTGTAAGATTATCAATTAACAATTGATAAGTATAAGGAATAAAATCAATAAATAAAAATGAGAACGTTAAAAATAGAACGAAACACATTAGAAATTATTTCAGATGTGAAGGA
Organism: Wiebesia pumilae; assembly: GCA_018907045.1. Taxonomy (NCBI): domain Eukaryota; kingdom Metazoa; phylum Arthropoda; class Insecta; order Hymenoptera; family Agaonidae; genus Wiebesia; species Wiebesia pumilae. The sequence continues at coordinate 2,549,543 of JACCHZ010000121.1, forward strand.
AACGGTAAGCATTAATTATTAATCTGAAATATTCCAAACTGTATTAATTATTTTTGCTTTTCAAAAATTTATTCCTGTCAATTAATAATTTGATCTTCTATATACAATTTTTAACGTTATCAGTACAAATAATACAAAATATTATTGTACTTTATTTAAAATTTACCAATAATACTGCGACCATTATATATATTTTTTGCTTTGTATTTTGTATGATTTATGTATTTATTTTTATTTGTTAGATTTGCCGTAATTTCAAATACAGTGTAAATAATAATTTAATCCGAATAGTAAAAAAGTAATAAAATATAATCGATTCAATGTTCAATTTTCTTTAAAGAAGTGAATGAGAACGTAATGCCATTTTATCTATATTTTCTTTGTTATGATCAAATACAATAACAAAAATATCTTATGTACTATACAACTACACATTGATCTTCCATACCCGTTAATGTTACGCTATTCCAACACTAAATTTCATCTAACTTAATCATTTCTCTTAATCATTGGTATTGATCCTTAGCTTCTTACTAGTAGTTTTTACAGGAAGTATTTTCTGCATGACTTCAAGAATTATCTACTCAAGAAACATTAAGAACAATTCATCGAGTTTATTCAAGGCACCTATATATTTCTTGTGCCTTACAAATTTCAAAACTTTAACCTTTATTGCAACAGTTAACGAGATGGATTGTCGGTATATGCCTTAGAATCTATAAACTTGCTTAATGGGTGTTTTTAACTGTGTGCCTATTCATGACACTTTCCACATGGCATTAACAGGTAAGTTTCAGATTGAAAACCGAGTTAAGATACCATACGTCTTCGTTACTTACTTTTATTTAAGTTAATAAAAGTAATCAAGATCGTCTTTTATACAAAGAGCGTAATTATTATCCTAACTAAAGCAACTTAAAGTCCATGTTTGCTTTGCATTGACCTATAAATCTACGCGATGATCTGATCGATTGTTGATTGTCATCGCCAAAAGGAAAGGGCTTTTTTAAAAAGAAGAAGAAGCTTGACTAAAAGTTAGGACGCCTGCACTCTTAAAAAATTATTATCCTTCCGAGATTTTTTCTCGCTATTTCAGTTTTTTATCAATCAACAATCGTTCTCTTATTATAAGCGACATCGTTACTTTCGCCATCTGGGACTTATTTTTTGAACTACCACGCGATGCTAGGAGGATAAACATGTCCAAGCATAACTTTGTATTATTATAAAATTATTATAAAAAATTTGTTAGTTAAAATGTAAGGGTAATTCCTTATGAAATACCGAAACTGAATATAAACCAAATGAAAACAAATATCTGCTCGTGCTTTAATACGTTTATAAAATATGAGTAATTGTAAATATACCTTCTGTTATATTAATTTTTAAATACTTCAATATTCCCGTAAGTGTCGATCTAAATATCTTTCCTTGCTCGCGCGCATGGATATATATACAACGCAAGATACATGTACGCAAAATGTACTGCACTTACCTTATGCAGATTGCACAATTTTTCTTCCGAGCTCCAGCTAATCTTGCGCTCTTCGGGTGCAGCCTCCAGCAACACTAAAAACTCCTACACTAACTCGACTCTTCTCGCAAAAAGACGGGATAAATAAGGAAACGGCTCGCGTACGATTGAAAACTTTATTCCAATTTCTCTGCACAGGACCTAAGGCAAGTTCAAGATCTCGCGCTCCGTGCGTTTGCCGCAATGAAATAATAACTATATGTAGCGCGACCACAATATGGCGACCATTGGCTAACCGCGCAATTTGTGCGACGACGTACAACAGAGATCACTTTAATTTAATATACGCTTAAGCATCACGTGATATTTATTATTTGTACTTTACGTAATATCGTACTGCTGTATAAAGCAGAACCGTATTAATTGTAACTATACAAATTATCTATTAATATTTTGTAAGCGAATTCGCGTATATGGGTATAATCTTATGCATTTACACATTTTAGGGACTATTTAAAATGGGTCTTGAAATGATTATTTCAAAGTACTCGTTATCTTTAAATAGATGTCTTAACATTGGAAAAGAACAGAAATAATTTATGGATAAATAATAATAGTAACAAAATGTAAGATTTTAAATTTTAAATAGTCTTTAATTTACGGTTTTTAACATTTTTACTCCAAGATTTCTTAATATTATTGCAACTTCGTAATATACATTTTTACCCGATGAAAGTTATAAATTAAGGACCATATATTCTATGATTAAAGCATAAATTTTGCTGATCGAATCGTTCAAGAAATTCTAGGCGATTATAATGTTTTACTATACCATTGAAAAGAATTTAAACTTTCTTTCAAATACCAAACACTTTCATGATAATTTTTAAAAACCTCACACTACAATTGACAATTTTCGTAAAAGTATCGGGTGGCTTTGTTAATTATACTGTATATACTGTAAATGTTACATTCGTTCAAATTTCTCATTAGATAAGCGATACACTAGATAAGCCTATACACAAATATGTATATATTAATAAAAAAATTGGGCATTTATCGCTCCCCTTCTCTTCAACTTTTTACCCTTCCCCTGAGCTTCTACGTACCCGAAGGTTAAGTTCGCGTAGAATCCGATAGAGGCAGCAGCGCCTAGCCTAGTAAGAATTCGTGATACTTTCTCACTACGTGACCGGTGAGTTTTCTTATTCTAACCAGCGATAAGAGAATTCTACCTCAATATATGGAAACTGCTCTGTCGTTAATGCAGAAAACTGCGATTTCGTCTAATTTGATAAAAACACGGCCGCAAATCGTTGTCATGCAGTATACAGTGTACTTTGGTCACTTCAATCATACGTAATATATTAAAATATACGTACGTACGTATACATATATTTTTTCACGTATATTTATTATCCTAATTATTAGTAAAAAAAAATAGAAGGATTTACAAGTAAGTGACAAAACAATTAATCTAATATTCATTATATGTGGTCTTTGATGAAATAACTTAATGAGAGATTCTACGTCGACAATTATTTTTCTTCTACCGTGGCCGAGTTGCTTATTGATAAGTGAGACGTAACATGGAAACCACAAAAGGTATAGAACAGTGCGAAGAATGGAGAAAAAGGGTAAGATTTTAAAGCGTTTCTCTTTTCGCTTACAGAATTATTACGACTCGTAATGTAATTCTTAGGTTATGGAGTTGATCCTAAAAAATTTTATGCTTTTTTACTAAATGTTTGTAAAATTAAAAACCAACATAATAGCAAGAAAATTTTTAAAATATCCAATACAAATTTAATTATTATAATTTCATATAATTCAATTAATTTATCGACATTGCTGCGCGCTATAATACTGTATATTATGTTGTTATGGTGCATAAATTAATATTTTTAAGGCATTTCTTGGACCATTACCAACAAATTTTTTAAGAATAGAAGATATATTGACTGGAAATCAGCAAGAAGAAGCTGACAGACAAGCTGCAATTGTCTTGCAGCAAATGCAAAATCAAACGATGTCTTTAATGGGTCGACTTACAATAACAGTCGTACAAGTAATATTGAAATGTTATTCTTTATATTAAATATATTAATAAAAAAGTTGTTATAAAATAACATTAATTTTTAAAGACAATAATTGAAATTGTTTCTTTAATTATAATCTTAAATTTATTTTCAATATTTATACTAGTCTAAATTAATAAAATACTTTAGAAAAGTAATTTTAATTATATTAAAGTTAAAATTATAATTTATTTTAAAAATATTTTATTATCAATTTTAAATTCTTATTTAGGCCAGACTGGTAAAAAACTATGGATTCACAGGAATAGATCCTTATGTTAGATTAAGAGTTGGCCATACAATTTATGAAACACATACAGACAGAAAAGGTGGAAAAAATCCTCATTGGAACAAAGTGATTCAAGTGTAAGAAAAAGTTAATTAAAATCTTATCATTATGGAAAATCTATAACTGATGAAATTAAAAGAATCAACTTAAAAGAATTTTGTCATGTTAATTTTAAAGTTGTACTAATTAAAAACTATGTAACTTTAAAAAAAGAGAAAAATAATTTTATTGGATTCACATTTATGTACTTTTTTTGTACATGTATAATTATTAGAAAAAGATTTTTCAGAATGATAATCCATTTATTATATCCCTTAATAATATAATATGTATCACTTTCAATTAATTCGCATATTTTTAAATTTAGCTTCCTACCTCCTGGAGTTAATAAGATATATGTAGAAGTATACGATGAATGTTCGTTCACAATGGATGAACTAATTGCATGGGGCCATATAGATATTCCATGTCAGGTTATTGAGAAAGGAACAACTTATGAAGATTGGTACTTACTCAGTGGAAAACAGGGAGACAATCAAGAAGGTTCAATTAATTTAGTATTGAGTTATCAGGTTAGTAGAAATAATTTACAATAAATTATTAATTCAAAGAATACATTATTTTAAATATATAAACTAAAATCATGCAGGGATATTTCTAAATATGAATTAACACTGGCTAATATATATGTATAAAATACTTCTATAATAATCATATTTTTTCAAATATGTGCATTTATGCATCTACAAGAATAAAAATTTTTTATATAAATATTTGTTTTTTGAAAGAATGGTAATCAAGTTATGTGAAATAAATTCAATATAGACTTTTATTTCTAATTTTTTTCACTTAGGCAAGGTATCCAAAGACATTCATGGAAATGGTTCCACCTATTATGATGATACCTTCAACAAACATGGCTGGCAACGTAGGTCCATTTGCACCTGTCAATGTTTACACAGCACAACCTGTAAATACTGCTCCAGCTGCTCCTGCAAGCTCACTACCAAATGCAGAAATTGAATTAAAACAAGTATAAGCTTTTTCTTTATTTTTTATACTAGCCCACAAAATTTAGGGAATTGACTTGTTTATTGAATGAAATGAAAATCAGATAACACTAATTTTATTTTCACATTAATTTACTTCATTTTAAAATCGACTAATGGTAGAGCCAAGATTGGCATTTTGATATTTTCTTAAAACTTATATACATTTATAATATAGCAATATATTTATAAATTTTTGCTAATGTGAATGTTATTTTTTAAATCTGCACAATTTTTTCATCTAAGTAAAACGTAAACATTTGCAGACAAAATATAGAAACTGAAAAATTGATTGTGAAAAATATATCAAACTTCTGCTACATCGGTATAATTTTTTACAGATTTCAGAAATGTTTCCAAATATCGATAAGGATGTGATAAAATCAGTTTATGATGCAAATAATGGCAAAAAGGATATAACAATAAACTTACTTCTTCAAATGGTGGAATAAATCTGTTTATGATTTTTCGTAAATACAACCAAAACTCTTGCTTAGCATATAATCGCCAGTGCTATATTTGTAATTTTTGCTGTAAAAATATTATTTGCAAGAAAAAGTAATATATTTACATATTATTATGATCTTCAGCATTCATTTTACCTTGATTTATGTTATAAAAAACATTGACTGTATTTTTTTACTATTTTGTTTTAATTATTTCATTTATTTTTCAATTATTTATTTTTAATTCTTGCATTTTATTGTTTTATTGTCAACGTTAAAGTTAGTAAATATTGATAAAAGCTAACGAAAAGTGAACAACAAGATTAAAAATATATACGTATTTGATATTTTTAAAATAAAAATTAAAAAGTAAACAAGTTTTACAAACGATTTATTTGATTTAACAATTAAAGTATACACCATATTACAAATTCTTCAGAGGTTAAAAGTATTAGTTTTCACAATCATTACAGGAATGTTTGGAGCTCAATATAAGTTATGTACTAACCACCCACCAGCTATAATACCCTATTATATATGTATGCATATATAAGAAAAAGTCTTTAATTATAATAGAAAACTATTTCAGCCCTTAAAAGCTTAAATTACATATAATTTTGATAAATCAATTTATGCAGATTAAATTTAGATGTAATAGTATTATTAATTAAATTAGAAGAAAATCTAGAAATTCGATATATTATAAAAGATTTTAACGTATTATATTTATTTCAAAGTTGAGTTTTAAATAATAAAATGCTTTTGTAACATGAAACTTTTATTTTGAAAAAATTGTAAATTATAAAATACCTAATAACATACTTAAATACATGAAGTTTCCCTAATTATAAATTATTTGCATTTTTTGGGCATTATAGGTAATCTATTTACATAATAAAAATTTAATGAAATTCCCATGATGTAGAAATATATTTTTTAAAATCTAATTTCAACTAGACCACATGTAAAAATATGTGCTCTGCCAATACGGTAAATATTTAGCTATTGGCTCAGCAATTAATCGTGCTAATGGTACTGTTTTGGATATAGTCTCAAGCATTGTGAAAATTTTCATACGGCTACAATTATCATAGAAAGGTGATCGTAGGATGTAAAATAGTAATCCTATCCTGCGACGAATAATTTCTTCTCGTTCTTCTCTAGTAAATGTTGGCTTTTTACTGAGACATTTTAAACTAAAAAGTACAACAAATACTTATTAATTAATAAAATATAAGTTAAACATTTCCATTTGAATTATTTCAATTCTTCAAAGATTACCTGACCAGATCAATAAGAAATGATAAAAGCCATGGATTCCAATTCCTTGGTCCACTAACAGATAAGCATCCCAGATGTAATAATGGTTTTAATATATACATAGTCTAAAGAAACCAAATTATGAATAAAAGTAAGACATAAAAAATTTGTAAAAAGTTTGTAAATCACAATAAATTTAAAACACAAACCTCTGCCACGAGTAAGGATTTTCTTAATGAATTAACAAGAGTGGCATTTCCAAGTTCCGTATCTGGGGAGGATGAAGATTCAATTGGCATCCACATTCTTGTTTCTGCGGAACAACTTCTGACGGTTCTTACAACTTTTCCAGAACGCTTAAGAGAAAAAGCTTTTTTAGGAAATTGAAATCCATCATTGTTTTCATTGAATCTTTCGCGGTTCAATGGTGGGATGGCAGGAGTATGCGTAATGCATTCCTTGTAGCGAAATACAAGAATTAATCGCATTACAACTCTGAATCAAAAACATATATTATTATTTAAAAATAGAAATAAATACGAGTAAATTTTACTAAAACAATAATAAAAAATAATGCTACGAATTAATACTGATAATTGTTATTATTAAGACTATTTTTTAATTTATTACACACTATTATTCATTTTATTTGAAAACTTCAAGATAATAACTTTTATAACATTATTCGAAACATTTATAAAGCACTTATCATGTTGTTAATATTAATATTATTAGTCAATAATAATAATATATATTTTAATTAGATAAAAACCAAACAAAAAGCAATTTTGAGATTATCTTAATAATTATATATTTAGATGCTGATAAAAGTGTTATTTATAGTATTGTGAACATTATTAACAATAGAAGTACTCAAGTATTTTTTATTTTTAAACATGAATGTACTAACTTTAACAATTGAATCAAAGAAATAATAAACCAACGGCCAGCTTCACCCCAGACTCTTTTAGCTGAAACTTCAAACAATGCTTCCGTATAATCAATTATGGTTAGCCATATTTTTAGTTTTGAATGTAGTGTAGGCAATTTTGATTCGTAATTTCTACTGGCTTTCATTATTTCATCATTGAAAAGTACCATAAGATTTGGGAGTGAATACACAAACTCAGAAGCCAAAGCAGAACTAGTCAAACGCCCTATTAATATATGTATATATTTATATATATAAAATAATTAAATAACAATTAGAATATGTATGAGATCTTCAGTGCAATTTAAAATATACTTTACCTGCAGCGAAGAAGGACGCATATTTGATGATACTTTCTATGTCTGATATTAGATTTGGATTTTTTGTTATCCATTTTTTATAAACTTCAAACAATTGTGACAAAGGTAATTTTAGATTGATAGCACTGACCATAATGACAATTGATTTAATGTATCTACTTTTTTATCTCTTTTGACAGGTAAATATTGTGAATTTTATATAGGAATATTTTTAATTATAAATTACAGACGTAATCAGTTTATTATTTTTCCATGAACAGTTAAGAGAACTTAATTCAAGGCATCCATATGGTATACTGCTAACATTTCTCCTATGAATTTTACGTTACTCTATTCATTGAATTTACTTCAAAATGTAAAAATACACTTTACGTCTCAGTATCACTGCACATTCTGATGTTACTTTTAAAGCTTAGGTTAGGATTCGGTTATTGTTATTGTGGATAAATGATAGTTCCAATGTTTTTGAATCACACGTATTATACGTATTTAATATTTGAGCCTAAAAGGGTTGGGGCACTATTTTAATACGCAGTGTAAATTTAATTTATTACGTGGCACATATAAATATGACATTCAGATTTGGTAGAAATCGTCTAGCAAGGTTTAGTGAAGCAAGCGGTGAACTTTAAATTTTTAATCGCGGTCCAGTTATTAGAATAATCTTATAAATAAAATTGTTTATCTAAAGAGTTTTTGAACAAGGAACAATTTTCTTTATATTTATAATTATTGTTTTGGAGTAGATATTAACTGGTATATGTTGCATCGAAAATATCACCTTGATTGTAGTACGAATTTTGTAAAAAAAAAAATAATAAAAAATAAATGACTCAATAAAGTAAAAACACCGAAAACGGTAACAAACGAACTTTTAGTTACAGGCAAGATACGAATTTATAAAAATACTATAAACTCTACGTATAAGACCTTAATTAATACAATGAACTGATACAACAGAATAATTATACCAATTATATATCAAAAATTACAAAAAATATGTTGCTGTGCGAATTGAAGAATCAAATGAAATTTTGAAAGGTGAATATCATTTAAAAATTAGAAAAGTCCTTAAAGTTATTACTTTATAGCATCTGATAAAACGTGGGTGTAGGACATTGCGGGGAAAATTGAAACAAAATAAAACGAATAATACAAATACCCGTACTTTATTTCAGAAAATTAAAACGAATTTGTAATAATCAAACAAGTAAGCAAGCAAATACATTAATTTGAATTTTTATTTCCCGGACCTTTCGATATCCTTGCACTTACAGTTGCCTCACCAGGTTATTCGTCGGTAATAGTTGAGAATTTTCAGTCCCACAACTCCATATATATTTGATGACAAATGAATGTACAAATTACTCTGAATAACTTCCGCATTTAGGAAAGTTTCTTGGTATTCGATCCATATCTCTATGTTTTCCAACTTTAAAAATCAGAGCCATTACAATATTTAAGTGCTGCTCGAAATGACAATGAAAGAATCAGTATTCTGAAATAAAGCGTATGCGATTAAAATAAGTTTGAATGCTTGAGAAAGACTTTTAAGAAACTTAATTAAAATATTTTCCACCCATTGTATATAAAAAGCACAGTTTTACATTTATTTGAAATTCAATGAAAGCACAATGACCGTATTACTGACGTATTATCTATCATATATTACTCAACAAGAAATTCAATATTGTATTAATCTTCTAATTCTCTTTTTTCTCCTCCACATTTTCCCTCTCCTTGCTTTCATAATTTCAATCAATTTTTAAATTTTTATTTACCAGGATTGTTAGCATGAAATCTTTGAGTGGCGCATGATCGAGTTTTCGTTTGACTTTACCTTCTCGATCCAATTGCCTGATTCGTTCCTCAGTTAGGGTTCCATTGAAATTTTTTATAGCGATTACACGGAAGGAATATCCATGCAAATGCAAAAACCCTGTAATATAAATTAATAAGTGCCATAAAAAATATTCTATTGATCATAGTTAATTTGTAAACGTAATAATTAATTATTATGTTAAATTTTTAACTTCTTAATTTACTGCTCACGTTTATATATTCTGGAATCAGAAGTTTTACCATACAACTGTTATAATCTTTACTTTGAAGAAAATTAGAAGAAAATTTTATTAAATCAAAATGTGCTTGTCACTTATTGTCTTTATTGGCAATTACAATAACGTACAGTTATCAATTTGTATTACAGATATTGCTAAAAAATTCTATTTAGATAAAAGACGTTTATTCGCAACAACGACCTTGATAAAATAAATAAAATGCATTTTAATTGTACATAGTTCAAATAATAAATTACCTTCCATTAAGCTAAGTTATAATATTGCTATACTAAACTTCTGAAACTTTTGATAAAAGTAAATCACAAATTATTTGTGACATTTATACCGAATACCAAGCTAAATGATAAAAGATCTGTCCAGATATATAATCTCTCCATTTCTAGATTTAGTAATCACCGTGGGGTGACTAACAGGACCCCACTTGATCTGATGGGCAAATATTCGGCCTTTACTTAAACCAAGATATAAGAGCTGGGGGTCGCCCTGATGGCTGAACAGTGATGGAATTTATGGAAGTTACCGGTTGGTTGGCTCGGTGAGTTGACTGTTCAAGCTGGATTAAGGACAAGGATCCTGCTCTTATTTAGGATTAATAATAGTATTCTGATGCTTTGTATTTTTCTACAAGATTTTGTTACACTATCTAGACATGTTTTCAAGATAAATACTCTTATAATTTTTATGATATTTTTACATTAACATTAAACGTCTTACCTTGATCGATAAATACCAGTTCGTCGACATTGTTCAACTTAATATCAATTACACGAGTGCAGACGCACTGTCCATGTTCTAAGCACTTGCTTTTAAGAATTGTGGTGTGATTGCAAAATATACTCAGTTTTATCACGCGTCTCTGAGTAAGTAAAGGAAACGGTGGCAAATTTACTAATATATAACATTTTAATATAAACATAAAATAGATTTCAGTGTTTTAAAAACTCATTTTTATACAATTATTATTTCAATAACTGTTACGATTGTTAAGTAATTTATAAACTATTATTTTGAAGAAAACTTGAGAGTTCGATAACTGTAAAAACATGAATCTCATTTGAATCTCAGTGAAGGCTTATTTCAACCATTCTGTTGGCTATTATGTGCAAACAAATAAAAATATAACAACGAATTGAATAATATAAATTTAAAAAAAATTTAATATTAAAAATAAAATGAGTGACCTTACGATTATTATTTAAATCAAAGGGATACATTGTGTCTATTTTATAACGATAAAATATGTTTATTTATTTTTATTAATTTAAGTGTAACGATTTTGTCACAAGTTTCGTAACACGTGTGCTTGTAATGTAATCGAACGAATGCTACTCGATCGTGATACTTTGGCACATTAGTAATGGTGTAACAAGGGCGACGGTAAATCCTTCAACATGTTTTTCATTCTAGGTTTCCATCTATATATTTGTTATAAATACAAATGTTTGGCAAGCCTTCATTCTAAAAACTATTGTTAAATAAACTTTAATGTAATTTGTTCAAATTATCATTTAAATTTTTTTTTTAATTTAGAAATATCTAAACAATAAATGATAACATGTTTTTTAATTATTAAGAAGAAATGATTAATTAATAAATATAACTGCCATTATCTAAATACCGTGATTATATCCATATAATCCTTTTCGATGATAATCTAAGTTATCAAGAGCATAAAAGTCAAAAGATAGAAATATTTGCTGATCTGGATCTTTGTTAATGGAGATCTCATTTTCTTCTGAAGAATTCAATAGTGGAATATTAACAGCTTGGATTGTTTCTGTTTCTTCATTTACGGGATGAAAAACCTGTGCAAAAATCTTCTTTTTAATAAAAAATCGAAATAGATTTCTTAACTTTCCTATGAAGTTCAAATCATAAGAATTAGATAGAATTTCATAATTAAACCCTTGTTGAAATACATGCAACTTTACCATGTAATATTTTTCATAAATTATAAGTAATTGAAATAATTTTAATAAGCCCAAATAAAATGATTAAAAGATTTCAAATACAAGTAATAAGTAGTTTATATTTGTTTTATATTATTTAGACTTCAATTTTTTAATATCATGAAATATTCTTTATGCACTTTCAAATAAATTCAGAAATTTAAAACACTGTATAGGCCTTCATTTAACTTTCACCAATTTGATTCTTAATGCTGATTTTGAGATCTATAAATTTTTATTGAAATGTTATTAAAAATACAGTCTCTAGTTGACAATAAAGTTGATCTGCATTTATCGCATTACGATTCGGTATTATATTCTATTAAAAATTAAAAAAAAAAAAACTTGTTTTACCTATGTCACGTTAAAATAAACAACAGGAGTGTTAAGTGAAGTTTCATTATCTTTGTTAAATGATTGAAAGCGACCTTTACAATAAATACCTTAAACAATCCTTTCTACACACTGTAATCGATCAATAATTATTGATACGTTTTCTTTTACATTCATTTATTACACTATTGATTTAAATAAAAATAAGTAGTAGGATTCATAAAGTTGTATAGATTAATTTGTCTACATAACTTCTACATTCATATGATTTATGTTACAAAAAAAAGAATTACGATAGTTCATAAAGTATAATAAACATTGAAGTTAATTATAATTTATTAATAATTTTAGATTATGTATAAGAAATGTATTATTTCGTTAAAAAACTACATCAAGCGAAAACAATTGTTTCGACAATCAAAAGTAAAAAAAATTTTATACGTCCACATTAAAACTTAATAACAAAATATTTTTAAATTTAAAAGAAATGTAAAAACATAATAGAAAACTAGAAAAGATTCTTCAGAAACATCTGCATTACTTTGTCGAAATTGGAGTCTACTTTATCCTACAAGGTTTAAACAACTTTAATAAATGGTCTTGATTATCTCATTGATTATCTTATCATAAAAAATGTATATATTGAACAAATCTATCGTTGTTATAGAACTATTGCCTTGCAACAACTGATAATAAATTACAATATTTGTCAATTTTTCGTGTTAATTAAAATACAATAATTTGACATCTTTTGGTGAAATAAAAAACCTTTAACAACGCATCTGATAAAATAGCATATATTTTATAAAATTATATATCGTAATTGTATAGTACTTATATACATACATATATAGTATGTATTCATATATAAACGGACATGAATACTGATTTTTTAAGGCTATTTTTTCGTTATTATAAAATCAAGATTTGGTAAAATTATCTTAAAATTAAGATTAATTCAAATAAATTTCTTTTAAAAAATAAAAATTTTACATTTCTTGAATTATTAAGCACTTTATTGGTATCTTTTATTATAATCTATATCTCCAATATTTTTTACATTATACAAAAATTCTTATTCAAAACATCACATAATAATATCTGAGACAATTAACATTGAAATAACGTTGTCTATACGAATCAATAACAACATGTTTAAGCTACAGTTTCATTTTTAAATTGTAGATGCAATAAAAGAGTACAATACCCACTTGACGTGTAATTTGCTATAAGAAACCGCCACATACTGAGTATTAAAGATTTCTTTATTGAAAGTAACAAAAAATACAAACCTGCATTCAATTCTAAGAGTAATAATTAATTCATTCAAGAAAAATAACAATAATAAAAAAGATATCGTTAAAATAGTTACTGTGAGTACCAACTCACTCGAAATTAACAATTGGCGATTGCTTAAGTAATAAATCATAAACAGATTTTGCCTAATGCTCATTTCGTTCAGTCGCTAATATTTCAAAAAAAAAAAATGTTAATTTAAGATTGTGGTCACACACGCTAAAATATTAAGAATACTTTTTTTTTACTTTATTATGTACAAACTTTACAGCGATTATCAATAATAATACGGAGAGTAAATGCATTACAATTTATGAAAAATGGGCGCAAACGTTTCTTATATTACATTTTTGGATATCAAACTCATTGATAGAAAGCTTATTTTAGTGATAGAAGTGGTCAAATCATAAGAGATCTTACCTCGAAACATCAAACAACAACCACAATAGTTTTATGTAAGGTGACAAATATCGAATGATGGCATAGAACGGCTTTGAAAATAGTATGTATACCATGTGAAACTGTATTTGTCCATGTAATAGAATCCCAAACTACGCAGTAATTTTAATATTATTAAATAAATTAACATGAACTGCAAATACTTGGAAAATTTAACACAATAATGTACATTCATTTTCTACAATTCATAAATGCATTTGGTTTGTACTTTGTTCTTTATTGCCCACCTAGTTATGCTTTAAGTAGAAGTGGGTATAACGTCACCTTTGTAATAATAACGTAACGATATTCCGAAGAGCCTACGAGTTGAGATCCGTTATTAAACCACATCGTACTGCGATAAAGGCAGAAGGATCGTGTTGGTGAACAAGAGAACATTGTGGACATTTATACCTCCAAGCATTAGTAAAGCTGGTATTAAACCGATTGAACATAAAAACATTTACCTACGAATTGTTTGCTACGATACTCATCGAAATCGTGGTTTGCCTCAACTCGCACCCGTTGTGTTATCTTTCATCAATTTTACTACAGAAAATGCCGATATCAATTGATGCACGAGTTCGCAATCAATTTTTGAAAAGTTGGTTTAGCGAATACCTTCAAAACCTGCAACAATGAGGAAAGTGGCGAACTGCGACAAAAAATATTTTATTGAGTCAACTTGTTCTTTTGAGAAACAATCTATATCCACCTGTGAAATGTCCGTTAGGACGAGTTTTTGAAGCACATCCCGGTAAAGATGGCTTGTGAAATTGTGAAATCACCGAGAAGACGTTGACTAATACTTTTTGCAGATTATGGATAATGTCCGTGCCATTTATCGCCTTCGTGAGGCGAGAAAAAAAGAGACGATTGGGAATAAGGATATTCTTTCGACAGAGCGCACTTTGTTTACATCGCTTTACTTTAACTAAAGTTAAATCAAATCTGAATTTATAACCACTTGTGTATTTCTTTGTGAGCAAGAGATTTCTGTTCCTGCATGTTGGGACCGCGAAGCAGTTCGAATAGATGCAAGGTGCATCTTCTATACATTCTTAAGTGAACCAACATCAATCCGACTATATCCTGGCAATGTGAAACATCTCTGGTACTATTTTATATGCCTTCGGATGGGAAGGGGAGTGTGATAAGAATATCGTTACCTTATTATTGCATTATCATAGTTATTTAATTTCGCAATGAAAGGTTTTTCTACACCCCGTGAAACATAGTTTAATATAACTCCCTTTATTTATTTATATATTACTGTTATCCTAACCACAAAATCCTTAAATTAAATACAAAAATCTACTCCATTAAGCTGTAAGGTATATAATTGATACCCATTTAGTTCAAGGGAATTTTACAATTTTATTCGAGTATTTGAGTGATATTTCTTTTAGAAAAAATATATAAATTTTACAATTATCAGTAAAGACGTCACAATGATATTCTTAAAAAATAAATGTTTATAACTATTTGTAAACAAGTCTTATGAAACTGAATAAGTCTGGTGGCTTTATTAATTTTAATAAATGCACAATAAATAATCGGAAGTTTCTTAAATGATACAATAATTATACTAATAAAAATAAAAAAAAACTTTATGCAAGAAGCACTCAAACCTAATACATGAAAGATATCGATAAATAAATATATACGTAATATTCAAACCTTATTTACTAAATGAAAAATTTGTTCTTAGTATCTACATAATATAACCTATTTAATTAATGATTCATAAAGTACAGTTGAATTTTGTATCACCATATATTTTATTCGATTTAAGAATCATTATCTATCTCTAATATTGGCTCATTCACCAGATTTGGATCGTAAGGAATATTTCTTACATTGCCTGGTAGTTGCATAGGAACAACCTTTATTCTAAAGTTATAAGGCATAAAGTCACTGCAAAACCTGTAAAAATCATACCTAGTCTTAATAATGTTTAGCTTCGCCATGGTATGTAACAAATCTTCAAGATCTTCTTCGTATTTATGATACTTCTTTCTTCTGATAATTATAGTAGATATATCCGAAATCTTTTGTATAAACTGTTCTGATTTTATTCTCGTTCTAGGCCCATATTTAGGCTCCATACATTTCCACAGATATTTATAAAGCCTGTCACTGACCCAATTTTTCGGTCTTGGTAATTTTGGCTGCTTATATAATTTGCCGTCTACATAAAATGCTGGATCTATAGGTTTCCGTTGTTTCCTCCGTAACTCAGCATTCTTCAAGGCCATGGAACGCTTAAATTTGACTTCGTTTCGCGCTTTTTCTTGCTCGAGCTTCAATTTCTGCTCTTTCTCATATTCAAGGCATTTCAACGTCTCTTCTTTAATTAAGTCCACCTTCTTCTGCACTTCCGTCCACATATAATCCTTGATCGTTAAAACATTGCTAGTTCTTTTCGAATTTATCGATCTAAATAGATAAAAAATCATGTATATATATATATATATATATATATATTTTTTTTTTTAAATAATTAAATTTATAATTTTCAATTTCGATTCTTTATGTAATAGCAATAAATTAAAAATCATGGCTTCGTGATCAAATGCTGGAATAAATTTAAATAAATTCAAATAATTTAAATGCTGGAAAGAAATCTCTCATGTGAAAAACAATTCTTGGAAATACCAACTAGATAAACAAAATGTCTTTTATATACTGTTACTAATAGCAATAATATCACACTTGAAAATAGTTGCTCAATGTGCAAAATAACTAAAAGTAAGGCAGGGCTCTCTTAGAAATAAGAAATTATTAAATTTAAGAAGAAAATATTACAGATTAAATTGGAGAAAAGTATAAGTTTCATTCACATTAACATTAAGGCAGATTTAAAAGAAGGGATAACTATTGGAAGTTTTGACTTTTATCTGAAAACGTCATTCAGATGAATCTTTTAACGAGGAATCAATATCTTGGAGGAATAGGGGAAGGACATAAACTGTCATAATATTGCGATAAAAAAATTAAAACTTATCCTGCAGATAAATTTTCCTAAGTTTTAAGAATTCAAAATATCACGAAAAGACGTAAAATGTCTTTCAAAGTAATAATAAAAGGCATTCAACTTTAATGGATATAAAAATATGTTTTATGCGACGTAAGCAGAAATCTAATTGCGTACCTAACGTTACTTAATAACGATTCTTCATCTACACTTGATAAATTCTTGCTTAAGTTCTTCCGCAGTTGTTTTGTTTCCAATGTACGTTGATTCGTTGTACTCGAATCAATTTTGGCTGCTTTAAGTTGGGATCCAACGGTTTCATCTCTTCTACTTGCTTTCGACGTATTCACGAAATCTTGTGCGAAATGACTGGAGGCACTTTGTGACGAAGAGGTTTCGTCTATATCTGAATTTCTGAAGGAGAATTCTGTGACACGTGTGAAGGGTTTACCACTCGGGTTAAGGGTCGACTGAGCCGGGTGTGGAGTGTGTATTAAGTCATCGCTAGGGTCATTCTCAGTACTTGGAGACTTTCTTTCGGATGTAGATCTAAAATTCTTTGAAGCGATCTGTATAATAAAAGTTTTTCTATTTCTATAAAAATTCTTATTTATTTGAATTATAAAATAATACAGGCATTATGCGAAATTTTAAGGGCATATTTAAAAAATTTTATAAATACAATTTAAACGAGCTAGTTGCAAATTTTATCCCAATTTAGAAGAAATTTAAAATATTGGTTGATGATAGTACATAATTTTAATAAATTAACACATATATGAAATGTTGGAAATCGACGTAAATTAACAAATGTTTAAAGCTTTAAATATGTCATACATACTCTTAAAAGAAATTTGAAATTCATTTAAGTCTTTGATACTTAAAAATTCAAGAGCTCAATAAAGAATGTTGATAAACTGAACAAAGTCTTGAATTAAAAAGATATAATATTTTGTACTTTAAAATTGCTAATGATCAAAAATAAAAATGCATTATTGTTACTGATAATGACACAAGTATACAGTTACATAGTAATTGTACATTAATTGAATAAAGTAATAAAAAATAAAAAAATAAATAAAATAAAAAAGAAACAATAAATATTGAATCTGTGAAATGTTAAAATTGAAATCTTCAAAACTTTGACTGATTAAAATATCTAATTCTAGTAATTAAATGCTGATAATTTTTAGTACCGAGTTGAACTGCGTACATTCACAGAATCGAATTTGTTAGAGGTCGAAAGAAGAACTCGAGAAAAATTAAATTATTAAGAAGACTGTCAAGTTAAGAGAAAGTAGAAGTCACGTCACGGTTGTTTTTGTTATTGTAATATCATTATATTCTAAGATATTAGTAAGTTTTAAATTTGACATAAATTGAAGTATTATCTAATTAATAAGCAGAAATATTTTACTTTTGTTTGATATATCTGTTTGTTGGATGAATTAATAAGAGTTCCATCACTGTCATTTCTTAGATTCACTGCAGTGTTCGGCATACGTGATTTACTCGTCGATTGAATCGACTTCTCACCGATTTCCTCTCTAGATTTTAGGAAATTTTCAATTGTTTGATTCCTTCGATTTTTCTGCTCGTTTTGAACAACGGATGTATGTGAAGTTGCTTTTTTTGATAGTCTTTGCTTTGCCATTAAAACATTGGACTTTCGATTGTTGACGTCGTTTTGTGAAGAAAAATTACTTTGATTTAGATTTGATAAATTATTCTCCCTATTATTTTCAAATCTTTTAGAAGCATCTAACTCCTTATTTAAAATTTTTAAATCGTTAAATTATAAGATTACAAATTTGAAAATTCAAAGTTTTAAAAAATGCTTCATTAATAGTAAATGAAAAATAGATACCTCAGATTTAGCCTCGCTTGAAATTGGAGAATCAGAAATTTGATCGCCTCTGTTAATACTGGAGGATATCGATTTTTGTAATACTTGCGATGTTGTTCTTCTGATGAATTTGGGTAACGAAGAGCTCTCGTTTTCGCTTATAATCTGTTTACTATTATCTTTTATTTGTTCATGCGCATCAGATTTATTTACCGAAGAAGCATTCACAGATTTGTTTGCCGATGAATTCAATTTATTCTAAAAATTAAAATGTAACGCTTAAAATACAAAACTGAATATATTACTTGATACATAACTTAATAATGTTTAATAAAAACTATTGAGAATTTTTATAAAATCACATCTCAGAGATTCAATTAAAGATAGATTTTATCCTAGTGTTTATGAAAACTGAAGCTTGTTTGTTTAATTAGGATTTTTCTCAAAACGTAACAAAAAGATAAATCAACTTTGTATTATATTAGATTATAAAATCTGTAAGCTTTTTAATTGAATAATATCTTTAAGCAACTAAATAAAATAAATCAAAGAAAACTTACAAAAGGTGTTATTATAAATACAAATTTTCAGTCTACTAATAAAATAAATCGTGGAATATGCAATCATACTTAATTGACCTTATCCCAGACCATTTTAAAACTTAATGTTAAAAGTTGCTATAAAAGTTGCAGGCTTCATTATAAATAATAAAAAATTACATAGTCTTATAATTTCTGTTGCAATAAAAATAACTATAAGCTTAAGCAAACTTCTAGTAGTAAAAATAATATAAATTTAATAACCAGTTTTAATAAATATCAAATGAAACTTACTATTTAATTTTATTTACAATTTCAAGATTATTAAACGTAATATCGTACAAGTGAAACATTAAAAATTTTAAACACCATTAATTTTATCAAATAAAGAAATGAATGTATTTAATAAAAATAAATAAAATGTGTCCAAAATTATATTAATAAGACTTACTATAGATGTATTAGTTTGTAACATTTTATCAAAAACTTTCTCCACTGGAACTACTCTTTTTTTTAGAACTCGTTTCTTAGGACTATTCTTAGGACTCAGAGAACTTAGTTCCACTTGTGTATCATTTTCAGAGTCATTTAACCATTCTTTTGACTTTTCCGCCAAAGGAGTTCTTGTAATATTGCTTATAATTTTATCTAACGACTCTTGCGATAAATCATTGACGTAGTTCTAAATGAGAAAATTATATGTCTTATTTTTTAAATGCAAGTGAACAATTAATTAATTATAGCAACATTACAATACTTATAATACTAATGCAGTTTATTAAACCAATTAAAGAATAACATATAACAAGTATATGTAAAATAAACGTTTCTAGAAATAATGCATTTTTTTCTTTTGCAATTCTTGAATATAATAATTCATAATAAAGAAAAATAATCTTAAGAAAATATTTACACTAGAATTCTTTGATTAAAATATTAACATGAATTGTATTATTTCATAAATTCTTTGAAAGCTAGTTCTTGCAATTGATTAACTTTTAAATATACTTATGAAGAAATAAATTGAAATTACTTTCGATGCATTAGTTTTTGCGTGCGATTCATCACCAAGATTTTCATTATCTCTTGAAGATTTCCTTAACAGAGATTGAGATTTTGAACTTTGTACTGCACTATCAACTGTTTTTGAAACATTTTTATTGGTATTACTAGTGTTTACTGTACTTATTAAATTTTGATTGGATTCATTCTGTAATTCCAAACCTACCAACTGTTAAAAATATAATATAAAAACCGTAATAAAAAATAATAAAATAAAAAATAAATAAAATATAATAAATAATAAATAAATAAAAAATAAAAAAAATAAAATAACTGTTGCTTATTATCAATTTAGATCAAAAACATGTACTTTTTGAATAATTAATAAATATTTGAGCAACATCAGTGAAATTTTATTTTTATTAAATATAAAAATTATACCTCTGCTTTTTCACTTTTTTCACTTTTTTCACTATTTTTGTGTTCCAATTCATGATTGTCTTTTGCTTTCGCAAACGTTGATGTCATTGTTCTTCTAATATTTTTAGGTATTGATGAACTTTCGCTTTCATTTATGATTTTTTGACTATTACTTTCATTTGGCTCAATAGCGTTGCTTTCCTATTCATAACATACAACTTTGTAACTTTAAAACACTCATTTAAAAAACTTTTTTAAATTTAAATAATGTATAACAATACCGTTACAAGTTTCAATTTTTATTAAAAATTTTGTAAATGTTTACTACAAATCTTAAATTTTATTTAGATTTGAAATAAATTTTTTATATTATAACTTAAATTTTATGAAACAAGATAAATAAATATATTATATATATTTACATTTTCTGAATGTAACTGATTATTTTTCTGAAAGACATCATCAAATAAATTTTGTTTGGCTCCGTTTTTACTATTTTGTGAAAATAGAGTTGGTCGCTTTTTTTGTAAATTTGTTGTTATAGTATTGCTCGTATTCATAGCGTCATCATTGATAGATGGTATATCCTCAATATCAGAACTTCGTTGAAATAATTTTACCGGAGTGCGTTTTGTTTTTCTCATATACTTACCACGCATTTTTTTTCTGGGTGATTTAATCACAGTTTTATCATTATTAATATGGGTAAGATTATCATTTACTACATTTTGTATAGAAATTTCTGTAGATTTTTGCTCTTTTTCAGGTAATGAATGTTCGCCACTTTTAATCATATTTTTTTTTAATATTCTTAGACTTTTTCGAGTGGTAGTATTTTTTTCAGATACATCATTGCTGTCGAAAACCTCCTCAAACTTTTTTGAATTACCTTTTAAAGGTGCTTTTGTTTTAAAAATATGAGGTCTCAACCTTTTAATAGTTTTAGACTCATCATTTGTTGATTCGCTCTCATTTTCTGTAGTTATTTTTACATTAGATAAAGTTTTTGTGGTTGAATCGGTTGTCTTTTCTAATGCTTTTAAAAAAGCATTACTGTTGTCACTTTTGTTTTGCTCCTTTTTATGCAATACATATTTCGATCTTTTTTTACGAAATTCTCGATCACTTTCTGATTCTTTAAGTATATCTTCATTACGCCCATTACTTTTTTCTGTAAATATATTTTATATTTATATCAATCCAAATAAAAAATTAAGTGAATGGCATTAAGCATATTTATCTAGTTTTATTCTACCAATTATTATTAATGAAAAATATCATATGCAAGCTTTAAATATTTCTTTTTAAAAATTGTAAAAAGTTCTGAACAAAATTTTTAATGAAGACAAAAAATAATATTCACTTAAATAAAGTTAAGATAACATAAATCATGATTGAAAATTCATACTTTCTGAAAATTTTTAAAATATTTTTTTCTAAATATTGAAATTATATCAAATGTGAAATGTAAATGATTAATTACCATTTTCTGAAAGATCATCCATATGCTTTCTTAGATTTTCTTGAACCAACGTGGAAATATCAGAGTTCGAAAGATTTTTAAACCACGTATCAGATACTTTAGTTACATTGATTGTAGAATCAGAGCTTAGAAAAGAACTTTCTCGTCTTGTTAAAACAAGCGATGTAGATGGTCTTATAATAGTTCTATCGAACCATAAAGGATCATCTAAATGAAGTGTAATATATTGTTTTAAACAACTAATGCTAAAAATACTTAAAATAATTAGCTATCGTTAATCATTGTATCAAAGTTAAAACACGAAGACAACAAAAAAAAACCTAATAAAACAATCAGCTTTTTATTTAATATGATAATATTTATTTTAATATGTACATATGTACTTATGCTTATATATTTCATTTTACTATTTATATTACATTATGATCTAACAACTTCTGGACCTGTTTTATATCAAAATGAATTAAATTGTACTATTTTACAAATCTGATAATTAAATTTATAATATTAAAGCTAGTTTAGAAATAACTTTATAACTAAAAAGCATTACATCGTTGACAAGTTAAAACAGTTTATTAAGCAATCGTAATAAAATTGATAGTTCTCGTGAATGATATAATTTTCTTAACATTTGTATGTTGAAATTATGTTTAATATTTTACACTTCGTTAAACTTGAAAAAATATAATGCAAAAATATTGTACAATTAGAAAATTATATTTTTCAAACCGTTTTCGATGATGTCTGTGTTTTCGTTAAAAACATCAGATGCATTACTCGATCTACGAGTTAACGAACGACGATATTTACTTCTTCTCTTGGACATGGTGCAAATTTATTATCAGTTATCATTTATATGACAAAATAACTACGTTCGTAACCTTAAATTAGTTTTGGCGGTAAGTTTTTATACTGCGCTGATATGCTACGGTTGGTCATATACGACATCGTCAAAATTATAACCAAAAGTGGAAAGAAATACAGTTGATCTAATGTCAAGTTTAAAATAAAATGTCTGTAGAAAGAGCTTAATATGCTCCAATTAGAGACGTAATTTCTTTAATTTGTTCATATTTGGATTTGTTATAAAAAATTAGAACAAAGGATCAGCCAATATCTCCAATAAATTAGAACTAATTTCTTAAACGGGAAAAACTTGCTCATTAGCTAACTTAATTCGCCGTAACGTAACGTTTTAATATTATTAACAAAACACCGAATCCTTATAAGTATTCTGCATGCCTATGTAGTCTGCGCATGTGCGAACATCTAATCCTAAAAGTCCCTAGGTAGTTCATTTACGCTGAACTACCAGTTTCTAAGACATAGTGTTATTATTAGCAAATGCGCAATAAGATCTATAACAAAGAACACGTACTTTAAAAGATCCGAGGCTCGTAACTATTAAACTAAGTCAGCATTTCATTTGTTTAAAATATCTAAAAATTTCTAATGGACCAAATTATTTGTTGGAAGATATGTGAAATATTGGAAAATATTTTATATTATAATTAGAAAAGCATTGCTGCAATGTCGACGAATGTGATATTTGAAGGAAAAAAATATTCTACTACCACTAATCTAACTTTGCAAAAAATTTTAAAATATGTATACGTATAAATTCGATAAATATTCAAAGGAATATAGCATTCAAGAACAATGTTGTATAAATATCGAAGTAGAAGATGCTAGTCTTATTAAACGGAAAAATAATAAGTCAACTAAGGAATCAATTGTATTTTGCGAAACGCGAATGCAAATGTTATTCAAACAATATATCGTATTTTTAATATCTTAGTACGTTGCCGAAATACGTACCATTGCGAATGTATGCTCTAATACTAACAGACGGTCATCAATTATTATTAAACAATCGATGAAATTTGTTGCACTTTACAGTAAATAAAAACCATAATAAACAAAAGGAATAATGCAGTTACGGTATGAAAATTTTGTTCAAACCAAAAAAAAAAAAAAAAAAAAAAGCCATTTTTTTTCAGGCCCATACATTTCGATATCTTTTTACTTGTGAATGTGAAAATGTAACGAGCATGTACTTCATAGTATTTTAAATATAATTATAAATTCTATATCTTTAGAATATGCTAATTGTTGCAGGATCGAAGGTATTAAATGCCTGTATGGCACACTTAATGCTTGCAAGTAACTAAGTATCTAATTCCTTGCCTTAATTTCTGATATAATAAAATATTCAGATAATTAATTTAACCTCAAGTATTAACCAAATTCATTTCTTAAATATATAATCAATTGTAACTTCTTGTATGTTTATAGGAAAACTCATTTCGTGTAAACACTCAAGAATGTTCGTAATAAAGTCAAGAGGTACATATCGGTCAGCATTTCAATTTCAGATCATGCATATCTAGCTCTACCCAACGAATTAAGTAATTAACCATCGTCGCATTATAAAAACTATAAGTTTGACTGATGCGCATGAGCTATCAAAAAGTGTCAAAAAAGAGAATTCAAGAAGACAACGAGTTTGTCTTAATTTTTCTAAGGATAAAATGAATTAGTTTTTAAAAAAATTTATATACTCACCATCATCAATTATATTCACTGAGATTTGTTCTTTTGCGTGTAGAGTTGATTAAAGATTTACTCCTTATTCCTCGATCAAGCAAGTCGATCAGTAAGCAGCGATCGACAACCAAGTCTATAATATTATTCTCTACTCGTTTGCATTTTTATAGAAGCTCTACTGAAACTCTTATTGAAATAATATCATGGAGATTGAGATCATACAGTTGAGACAAATTTTTCATTCTATTTTTCATGGTCTATTCTAGGAACTCATTTTCTTAAATTTATCGCTAACTCTCTTGTATTAAACTCGATATGCCTTGTAACGTACAGTGTTTTTTTTATAAAAGAACCATATTTCAGATAATACTCCAAGGATAAGAGAAATTATAAAACTACAAATCTGTCGTTAAAAGGAAAAAACGCACTTTACGTAATAAAACAATGGAAGTCTTAAAAAAAGAGGAAAAGTAGGTGGAAACGCGTAAAGTGGAGGTCGGCAACATCGGGACAACCTCCTAAGCCTTGTTTTGCCTTGCTGAAAGCAATTCGCCAAGTCGAAGAGGTCAATAATCGCGATCACGTCGGGTCATGGGACCGACCTCGTCGTCGCACTACCTCCAAAGTAAATGCCCCTTCACGCTGAACGCGTGAAATTGCACAATTTCGCGACTTAACCATTAACCGAACCAATTTGCGCTCGTTTGGAATCTATGACGCAAGTTAGGGCTTCGAATGGTCGCAAAATTCTCACGTTGCAAACAATTCATTACAAAGGTTGTACAGTTGATGTTTTTCGTTAGTATTTTGGATTTTGGAAAATGTAGAACCAACAGTGAGTATTTTATTAATGGTAAAGTAAATTAAAGTGAAGCTTATTGGGTCAAAGTCCAGATTTATAGAAAATATTTTCTAGAGGCAATAACTGGTCAAAATTATTAACGGAATATAAATTAAATCTAAGGATTTTATTTGCAGTTCGATTGTATTGCCGTTTGTAGCGCAATGTAACATTATGTCAGTTTGTAAATTAATATCTCCCGCGCATATCAATTTTTCATTACAATATTTTTTTATTCTTGATTGCTTATTATTTTTTTTTTTTTTTTTATTGAAACTTTATGAAAGCAACATTATTTTTGTACAATGTATTTAATACTTATTTAGTGTTATTAAAATTACAATGTTTCTTCTTATTCCTCTAATGATATATAATACATATTTTATTGCATTGCCATTTTTTATTATTAATTTTTGTGCACGAAAAGTATCACTCCTTATGAAACGAGTTAAGACGAGTTTTTGTTAAATCGACAATTTATTTAAATCTTACACCGAATCAACTGCTTTAAGAAATTGATAAATTTCATAAGATATAAATAATAAATTTATCGATTCAATTAATGGTAACGAACATTCGATTTTTCAGCGATTCACATCCTTGCACATCTTTACGTAATATACCAAAAACATATCTGGAACATCTTCCCTTGAAACTTGTTTGTAAAATAAAAAACAGCCTTGTCCTTTATCCTATGTTACTCAAAGGAAAAAAGGAAACAGTTTACAGAAGCATGTCCAAATGAATTTCAAAGGAATAAAATGTATAAATGAGAACAATAGAGACGTATGTAATACTTGTAATTATTTTAATTGAAAATTCATAAAATGGAATAACCTTTCAAAAAATTATTAAGCCACATTTCATTAATACTAGAGATATGTACAACCACTTTCAAAGTTCTAAATTAACTTCTAAGACGCTAATGTCTTGATCGGCAATGGATAAATTCTTCACTGCCAAAATTGTAATAATAAATAAAACGTAAATGAGTATTTCATATTAACTAATCAAACAAATGATCGATAATGTTTACTGATAATTATAAAAATTCATGGATTCTTTAAATAAGGAATACATAATATTAAATAATTTACATGACAAAACTATTTTTTAATTGTATTTAAATTTAAAAATGTTAATTATTGAATTTGTTTATGAATAGTAAAAATTATTCATATCAATTGCTCTATTTGTAAGACTATATAACTTCAAAACTCGCTTATACTTTTATCATAACTATTATCATCACTACCATCATAGCCTAATATAATTGAATTATTATAAGTGTGAAATTATTATTTCAGTCAGCAGTGACGCAAACGACCAAAATATTCCATGAAGTTTTCTATTGTTCTTTTGATAAAAATCTAACTAATTTTATATATAAATGCCATAACTGTTTTGTTCGTAGTCAACCATTAAACAGTTGATAATCCTTTCTCTCCTTTATATACATGTAAACGTATGTAAAGAAGATGTAAAAAATAGTTTAGAATATTTCTATGTAATATTGATATAAGTGTATTAATGGTTATTTCTATTTAAAACTATGGCTAGATAATTAAATATTTTTTTATTTTTAACTTTATAATTAAAATACTTTTCTTAAATATCTTGTACAGCAACGTACGATATAACTATAATATACACTTGATTACAATGCACGCGTTTTTAATAGTTGATTCTTCTTCGAAATATAATATAAAAATTTTAATTTCAATTAAATTACTATTAATTTCAATTCAATATTAGACATAACTTTCTTCTTCGTGTATGCTTCATAGATCAAATAACTCACATTAACATTACATCACAATAAATAAAATAATAAAATGTATCATATAGGATTTATCGAATTTTCACATTTTTTAAAAATTTCCCAAACCTTGTACATTATAAAGGAAATTTAGCGATAATGAAACAAAAAATTATAAAAGAACTAATTATCAACATTTTTCAAAGCCTGACATTTAAAACATTTGCAAAACACGCAAGAAAAATGCGCGAGACAAAAACAATCGAATGATTAGATTTTGTAAAACGTTTTCAGTGCAAAATGTAAAAAGCAATTTTCGTTTTTATTTAATAATTTACGAAACTTCAAATACATTTTAAAGGGGATTATTTTATCTTTCTTGAGTAAATTAAATAAATTTTTTTTTAATTTTTTTCTTGTTAAGCCTGAAAACACTAATTTCATAATAGCTTACTATATTTTGGAAGTTACATTTACAATGAAAAGTACATTCGATTATTTTCCATTATTAGCAATAATAAAATATCTAATAGATTTCAATTACCTATCCTTTAATATTTTATACTTAAGAGGGCAAAATTAGATTAACAAGTAATTTATTTTAATTCGTCACTCCAATTAAGTTACCACTCAAATAATCTTCATACAAATTATACAGTAATATCCATTGATTTAGTTAAAATTGCTATTTAAATAATTCAGTATAAATATCCTTTTGTAGAATTTATTTCTATCTTAGTACTTTTAATTTACGTTTACTTAAGCTGTCAAATCTATTTTTCCTTACTTAAAGTATTCATATTCCAAACACGATTTGATTTTTATTTCAAATATCTTGAATAAAAATATTATTCATTTTAAAAAAAGTTAAAAATCTTTGTAATCAGACTTTACTAAAAATATGTACATATAAATATTTAGGTAAATAATAAAAGAGTAGCTGAGTACGGAGAAACTGTATCGTTTAATTCGGGTTTTTCCTTGTATTGTAACTGGAAATATGTAAACAAATTATAAAACGAGAATCCATTTTTTTTTTTTCGAATTTAATCTATACTATAATATAAATGTAATACAGGTGAGTACTTTTCAAAGCGAGATTATTACGAGATCGACCCACTTATCCACATGCGGTAAAACGTATATTGTCATTTCCTCGACATAAAAGTACCCACGATCATGTTATTGCGCTCGCGCCGGAAGTTACTACTCGTCCACACTTTTTTCATCCTACCATTATCTTATTATATTACCAACTTTTGTATCATACATTTTAGCTTGAGGACAATAAATATCTTCGAACAATCTGTCCTCGTTAGAATTTAATAACTAGAAAAGTCACTCTCTCTTAAACTTCATCTGAACTTGCAATTAATACAAGTACAAATACAAGCTAATCTCGCTCAATATTAATGAGTTAAAACTTAAACATGGCCTTTGATTTCACTATAACGTAATGACTGACTATCGTTTGTGACGAGTGACATTTTCAGTAATTTCAAAGATGAACACACTCATTACCTAAATATAAGAATTTTACGTTTTTATACATATAAAAGATACTTGAAATTTATAATATTTGTAAAAAAATCAAAAGGGAAAAAAGAGAAGCTGAAACCCAAGCTCTGATAATCATTCTTCGCAGAGGCTTACAAAAAAGAAAAAGAAACTTAACTTAATTGTTAATTATTAATATCAATAATTTATGACTTTTGAGGAAAAATGTTTGTATTTTAGTTTAGTATCTTGTTTGCGTACTATTCACAATGATTTAAGTTTCAAAAGGAGTTTTAATGTACTTATTGTGTTATCTATGACAAAATAAAAATTTTTCAAATGTATAAAAAAATTCAATGATTGTTGAAAACTGTAAGTGAGGTAATTTTTGCAACGGTATATACTATGATATATCCTACATGATGAATCGTACTGAACATGTTTCAAATCATTAGAAAAATACTACTGATATTGACGGGAAAGAAATTTACCAAAAAATGTTGATAAAATTTGATCATCTTATGTTTACAAAAGTCTACACTACATTTCTGTACACGGCGATTTCAAACCTTAAAAATTGTCGTGAAAATTATTTAATAAGCTGCTACAAATTAACATGAAAAAATAATCGAGTAAATTCCAAAGAAAGCCTATATTTTTAGATTTATGTATTTGTACAACTATGTTGCTTAAATGTTCGTTTAAATGTTTTCTTAGCAGCAGTTCACACTTGCTTATAAATGTTGCTGTTAAGATATCATAGAGATTTTATATTTAACAATTCCCAGAAGGCTGTAAACTCTTGCATAATTAACAGCATAGCTTATTAAACAGGAATTTAGTAGAATTGATAAAATATTTTGAAGGAATATTCACGCCGTTGTCGAAATATTTAATTTTTTGCTGATATTTAATTTATAACAGTAAGAATCGCATAGAAACAGTGTTTTGGCATTTGATAGACTCGCCGCATGCAGATACACGATGCGTAAGTAATTGGGCTAAATTTTATATTCACGAAATTATAATCCGAGATTATTAATATTTATATAAAACTGGATTAAAAGAAAAGATCAAGGACGTCTAATAGCAGTGCATAGTTGGAATCGTGCACGTAAGGAATTTTTCATGCAGTACTGTTGAAAAAGTAGAATATCTTATTACCACTGCTAGAACCTGTTCAACAGAAGAGATTCAATTGTTAAAAATGTGTTCTTTACACTTCAGCTACAGAATGCATAAATATATTCGTTCCTCTCGCTTATCACAGAGGCAACAACGGCGTCAATGCATTCTCGCATACAATACACAATACAGATTACAGATTACAGATTACAGATTATGCTACATAATCGTGAAACCAACGTGACACTAAAAGAATACCACTTTTTTCACGCTTCTTGTCTCCTCGTTTATGAATTTTCCGTTTCACCGAGCAAGCGTTTCTCGTGATCTTTTCACCTATAAAAAGCAAAGAGTCCCGCACGCAACCTAATAGTCGCACTCCGAACTTAGTACCTGACGCACCTGTGAAGGCACATTTTAATTTTAATTTCCTCGCTTTTCGCGTTGCGAATATGTTTCCTTTGGTGGTGATATTTGCCTGTGTATGGGCTGAAGTTTTTGGTCAGTTCGACAGTGGAATCGTTTTTCCTAGCAGCGGTATGGCCAGCAACATGCCTACTACTCCAAACGCTAATCCAAGTACGTTACTTAGGTTTAAACTTTTTCCTAATTTCTCGAATTTAATTTATTTTCAAACTCGTTCATCACAAGGAAACCTATAACTCATACGTATAAAATGAATTCTAGCCGGTACGTTATTCCGATATCATTCATGAATTATATCTTATACATTTTCAACACGATCAAGATTAATGTTTCAATATTTCATTTGGAATCCTCTCGATCGAGTTTATTATTAAAGCGTGAAATAAATTGTGAATATACAGGATTAAGTTAAGCTAAAAGTACCATCGGCCTCTCCTACCACGTGTAATACATGAATTTTTGTTATTAAACTGAACCTATTTTTGCTAATTGCTTACATTATTACGATATTAAGCTAATTCATACCCCTTTGATAAGCTCGTAATTAATAGAATTTTATTTTACTCTATACATTAGATATGATATATATATATATATATATATATATATATATATATATATATATATTGTAACATAGTGTATTTTGAACTACTAGTGTATTTTGAACTATATTTTGAACAAATTTTAATGTTAAATAAAGTGTAATGTTGCGACATTTGCAGAGGTGATGCACTGTTTATTATTTTTCTTCCTGTCTTATTATTATCTTGCTTAAAATTATCCGATAAAAAGACGATGTCAATCTTGCAAGTTTCGCATCCGATTGAAAAATAGAATCCGAGAAACTTGTACGCGAATTATATCGAATTTTCGGCGCTGATGATTTTAATAATAGAATATTAATATTATATATGAAAATGAAAATGAATTCTTATAGGCCTTGTAGTCGGCTTATTATAATTACATTTTTCTACATTTGATTTTATTTGTATCGCGTGAATATATGCTCTTCTTTTCGTAAGCACATTTAATTTTCATTGAAATCTTATGGAAAGTGTGGATTGCTTTATATTCGTTTTTGAGATTTTATAAGTTTCTAGTTTAGGTAAAGAAAATTTAATTTAATTTTAATATTGTATTAAATACTGATTTACGTGTGTTTTAGGCTTATTAATAGTGAACAATGGTCCAGGAAATTGCAATTGCGTTCCGTTAGGAACATGTCCAGCTGATACTGGTAGTGAGTTTATCGACGTTCGAATCGTGAATAACGTAATTATTACTTATTAATCTTGTAACATAATGTGGGAAAAATAAAAAGTATCAGATAAATCGATTGATTCTATCCGTACTGGTAAACTGATATTTGCTCCGATGTCTAATATTGATAAATTAAATTTCGAAAAATTCAAAACAAAACTAAGTATCAGAGCATACTTCCTTATTAATTTAAATTAAACTTAACGTTAAAACGTGTTAGAAAGTTTTACATAATAATTTTATAAATAAATTTCAATGCTGGCTTATGTTTCATTATACCTCAAATGAAAGGAAATAACTACGAAAAGTTATGCAAAATAATACAGAAGGTATTATTCAAATAAATTGCTATTTTAAAATAGGTCCTCTTTTGACTAAATAGTTCAATTATTAGTAATAAGCTAATAATGAAAATAAAAAAAAAAAAAAAAATAGGAATTAATTGGAGTTACATTAGAAACATTATACACTTTCAAGAAAACAAATATTCCTTTAAATGAAATATTCCTGTTTATGGTGTGTTAAACAATTGAACTCTAGCGTATCTACAAATAATAGATCATTTTTTGCACTCGTTATTTCTCGCAATCATTATTTAGAATTAAGCGGAATTATTGTTAGAAAGGGACATTACTGTTATCTAAATTAAATATTATTAAAAATATAAAGATGGTGGTTTATATAAAGAGCTCTAAATATGTTCTACGTACATTATATGCTTATTGTAGTAAATCTTCTGAATTGTAATAAAACAATTTCATTTTTGACGCACATTTTTTCGTACACGTGTATTACTTGGCGTAAGATACATTTTAGGTTTCCCCGTTCGTATTACGACTCACTGAAACCTGATTTTAATAAACGAAGAAAAATTTGAAATCGCACAGGGTCTGGCACCAGGAAGCAACTGTCCTTTCGGTACGACATTGTGCTGCTCGAACAACAGCAGTGTTCCTGGCGCAGATCCAACTTGTGGCATAAGGAAAATCACGCCGACGATGCAACCGGTGGTGGGTCAAGCGAGTTTCGGAGCCTATCCCTGGCACGCGGTGATAATCACCAAGCAAGAGCTCTACCTTGGCTCCGGGGTGCTCCTGGACTCCACGCACATGCTCACCGCTGCGCACAAGGTCGCTCCTTACGTGTGAGTATTAGGGCAGCAATTGCTTTCGCTTTGAATGTGAACTTTTCATAAAACCGAAACCGCGTTAAAACAAAATACATACGTGTAGCAGTCATTGAGAACAAAAAGGAAAAGTCCTTTCGATGACAATCAGTAAACAGAACTGATTGGGTCTTTGCTGGTAAGCGAGAGTTAAGTCTAGGTATTAACTGCGAAAACCGTGGTTTCTCGTGCGAGTACAATTAATTTAGATAATTATGCACCTTTACCTATTCAGTGTGTTTAATAGAATCCAACAGGATAATTATCCTGTTTCTTAAATATAAACAAGAGTGTTGAATTGAATTAGTTGCAAGGAATTATATAATTCTAAATACGTTCATAAAAAAAAGAAAAAACGCAGTAGAAAAGTACTTAAGCATTATCGAGTCATATTTTAAAATAAATGTATTTCGTAATGCTTTTTCTTTAATTTTTGTTTTTTAATTCGATATCACGTACAGTGCCCCGAAAACCAATGCGTGAATATTAAGCAAGAATCGATTACGATCAACGATATAACTACGTAAACTACGTAAACTAACAATGCCCAGAACAATACGTATGTATGGGTATACGTCGAATGAATATTAGACAGATGCGAGGTAAAATAGATGTGAATAAACTCTCTAATCAGCGATCGCGCACGCGTACACCGTCATTGGAATGGGCCTGAAATTATTTTTCATATTACAAGTCCTTGCATAGTGGCTCTTGGTAGAACTTTCTTTTATTTTAACGAAATTTAATTAAACACTAGTCCATTTCAGTACTGATTACGTTATTCGATAAGCTTTGAATGTAGATTCCTCAGATTTCAATTGTTATTATTTCGTTTTAGTGTATTATTTTTATTTTATCTACTTTTGTTACTCGCTTTACAAAAGCATTAATTAGAAGAACAAATATTTCAATAACGTATACCGTTGATGAGAACGATAAGCGAACTTTGTTTTCAACTTTATAAGATCTAATACGTGATATATTACACGGTAAAGCCAAAACGTATTATTGAATATAGTGTAATTGAAATGGTCATTTGCAATGTTAGATCCGAAGAGATCTGATAATGTAAATATTTCTTGTGAAACTGGGAATATTGTTAGGTCCACTTATGTATAAGCTAATAAACTAGATATTTCTTGAACGATTTAAAAAATAATGGAAAAACAAATTACAAAAACCTGTAAATAAACTATATATTCGACAAATATCATTACGGAAATGAAGTTCCCGCTCTTGTAAGTATGAAAATGTCTGCATACAAGGTACCTCGGACCAGCTTAAGTCTTGAAAAGTATAAATTCTCATCATACGTGATACATCGTGAACGATAGTATCAGAATTTTACAGCAAGATGATGAGCATATACGATATAGGTAATGTCTCCGTTAAAACGTATGAAGGATAATTTCAACATTTATGATACACAGATTCTAAAGGAATATTTTAAAATCTTCGTATAATCGTTGCACAATTTGTCGTACGATAAATTGTAACGTGTAATATTTATAAATACGGCGTTAAATTTGTTACAGTGCTGAAATAACTGATTCCCTGAAGTAAATTACAATTACCAAAATTTTACAAAGAAGAGAACCTTCGTCTAGACAAACTACAAGAACGAAAAATATCGACATCCACAAGTGTTACATTTTTCACGAATATTTCTTGAATTTTTAAATCGTAGACCTAAAAATATCTTTCTGTTATATTTAAAGTATTTCTGTAACCATGTAAAAAAAAAACGTGTTAAAAGAATGTTATCTTGGCATAACAAGCGGATCGAAGAGTGCAATTAAAGATTATGTTCTTCTCTCACCGAAATTTCAATATTGTTTTATACACCCGATCGTAAATATACGTACATTAATACACCATACTCATTAGAAAAATTTTAATTTCATGCGCTGTTGCACAGGAGCAATCCGAATATGATACTTATACGTCTTGGAGAATGGAATGCCCAGAATAATAACGAACCATATCCAAATATTAATGTCAATGTAGCGAAAATTACCGTTCATCCGAACTACAACTCTAACAACTTGGAAAATGACGTAGCCGTGGTTAGACTTAATGGTGTTGTCCCCATTTCTTCCTATCCCAACATCAACACAGCTTGCAAACCCTCGGGTTCACCGATGACCGGCAACAGGTACGCAATTGTTTATTTAACAATTAGAACATATCGACTTGCGATTAAATT
This sequence comes from Wiebesia pumilae, assembly GCA_018907045.1. NCBI lineage: Eukaryota > Metazoa > Arthropoda > Insecta > Hymenoptera > Agaonidae > Wiebesia > Wiebesia pumilae. The sequence goes on from JACCHZ010000121.1 coordinate 2,584,580, forward strand.
GCTTCAAGTTAACACGCGATACTTAGGCAATTTTCAAATTTAAAATATTCCAAAGGTAACTTCAATCGCTAAAATTACTCATTTTCTACATTTTCCTACTGGATTGTAAGCGCGCGTGATGTTAACAATCGCCTATATTACTTTTTTTTTTTTTTTTTTTTTTTATTTCGCAACGTTCTCTTTGGGCTTGTATCCTTAATTTTTAAATGGAAAAAAAGTGAAAGATACTTTTAAGAATAATTTGTAGATTTGTTATTGGAGAAAACTTAGCACAAAGATTTTATCAGCCTCGTGTTAACTGGAACGTGAAAATGAGTTTGTATTGTAGGAAGGCATTTTTATTAATTTCAGTCAAATGAATCAGTATTTGGAGAAATAGAGAAACGGTGTTTATAATTAATTCAAATTTGAATTCTTAACTGAAAAGTGCTCATTATTTTTCTTTATTTTTCCGTTACATGTTCCTTTCTAAATATTAAAAGTGATAATACGTTAAAATTGTATTCTTTTTAACTTTTATAAGTTTCGCGAAACCTTTTCTTGTATCATGCTAATTATTATTAAAGAAACAGCATCGTAGAAAGATATTTTAATAAATAATTATTTTGCAGTAAATTTGCTTGACCATATAAAGGGAAGAATAATTTTGCGACAAAAAAACATAGTGAAATATTTCATTTCAGTTTTGTAATGATGGACACGAATTAAGAGTTGCATGTAATTATATACACGAATTTATGCAAGTCAAATAGAATGTATACTTCATGCATAATTCAACCACTTGTAAAAGTACGATATATCTATTAAAATTGCCGTAAAGAAGACGAAAATATAAGTAGTTAAAGACATTTCAGCTGAAAATTTACAATTAAGCTTAAAAAAACAATTGTTTACTTGATGACTTCACCATTTATTATAATTCGTGATAGTATTTTCTTTCATATAAGCATTCGAGTAATCTGCATGCGACGCATTAAATCATCAGAGTATACGAAAAAATTTCATAATATAACTTGATCGATCGATCAAAAAAAATGAACTGATATTTTGTCTTAAGAAAAAAAATGTTTTCTCGATAAATGAAATTTTTTTATCTCTAGCAAGTCGATGAAGATTATTGTAACGTATTAATAGTTCCTTCTTCTCAAGTTCGTAATTGCTATCCAAATTTCATTATCCGTTTTGAAACGAAGCGATATTCTTCAAAACTGTGATGGAGTAATTTGTAACGGTACTTACGAAGATTTATTCGGTTATCTTAAATATTGTGTAAACACTCGATGTAAAGCTTTAAACTTGCATTATAAACTTGCGTACATTTTTCCTGCAAACGTAAGAGATAAATACGTTCGTAAAATATTCGGACTTTTTGTGCAAACTAGACACTGATTAATCAATTATTCAAGGATGAAAAGAAAATTTCAAATAATCGGCGAATTACTTATTACATTAAATTCAATGAACGAATCCAAGTATAAATTTCACTTGTCGACAACGTTGCTCCAAAATCGAGAATCTATTTATGTACGATTTACATAAAATAATCCAAAAATGTTCACTCGCGCATCAAGTACACGTACACATATCAAGTACGCGACCAACAGTACTAGAAAGAATTTCTCGAACAAAAATCTAAATAACTTTAGATTAAATACAAACACAACAAACTATCGATAATAAAAATTTTTCAAACAAAAATAGAACTTTTGAAGCGAAGATCGATGCATTACTTCAAATATACTTTTGTATACTAACAATACTTTTAGTCACTTTAACGTACTTTTCACAAAATATTATTTTTTACTTTCTTTTTAGATGCTGGGTGTCAGGATTGGGAAAAAATGCATTTGGTCCGAGTGGAGCGTACCAGAGTATAATGAGAGAAGTGGACGTACCGATACTTAATGTCAACGATTGTGAAAATCGTCTTAAACAAACAAGGCTTGGGGCAAATTTTAAACTTAACAAAAATAGCTTCATGTGTGCTGGCGGTGAGAACGGAAAGGATGCATGCACGGTAAATAAATTATTATAAATAGATTTGCATTGATTAACTATATTCTCGTGTGATATTTCGCCTTTTTTGCACACTATGACACAATTGTTCTGCAAAATTTGTATGATTAAATATCGTTGTGGATAAACTTCTCAACATGGCTAAAACATTATAAGTAAGAACTTGAATTTTTTGCTCAAGAAATCAAACGAAAATATTTTTCTTTCATTTACAATATCAAGCTAGAAATAAAATTAAAAATTGAGTCATAATATTCAAATTTCTAATGGAGCAAATAATACTGTACAAAGATTAAATGGTGAATTTCTTAAATTTCCAAGTTCGGTATAATTTAATAATGTTCATAAAAAGTAGTCTCGTATTATTTAAATATTGAGTTATGTAAAATTAATTTAAACCTACAAAGTATTGAGAATATTGTTTCAAATAATCAAGACAACTTGGAATCTGTCGCTCTACTGACATACTAATATTTGTTTGAATACATACTACTGTTGACTTACATAAGACAGTAGAACTTCTCAAGTCAATTTAAAAATCTTAAATAAACTACACTTAAATGAAGAAATGTCATGAAAAGAAACGTTTCTTAAAAGTCATTAAAATTTATTTTATAAAACGTGTCGGTGTGCTTATATCATGGATATTAATTATATATCATATAGATTATTATCAATTATTTAATCAAAATTCTATTAATTTGTACTCGACGATTTAATTTACTTTTCACACTTTTAAATGCAACTTTTTCGTAAATCATAACGAATCTATTTCTTTCGTATTAATTTTGATCTCTATGAATACACTTTGGTTATGCACATATAATCATTCGCAAATTATAATTTTCATATTATATCATTTTTTAATTGAATAATTTGATGTAGGAACTTTAATAGCATTATTATTAATTGCAATTTTACAAACCTGATGAAATATTTATACAGGGTGATGGAGGTGCTCCGCTCGTCTGTCAAAAAAATAACCAGTGGGAGGTTGTTGGCATCGTCGCCTGGGGTATAGGATGCGGAACTGCAGGAGTTCCAGGTGTATACACAAATGTTTACAACTTCTTGAGTTGGATCAATCAGATTATTGCGACCGAATAGCGGTAGTAATGAAAACAAATTTGCTTTATATTTTGACAATATAAACTTTAAATCGTATATTATGCATCATCTTATAAAAAAGATAATATTTGTACATGAAGATATTTTTTCTAAAAACAGTTTTCATAAGGATATTTTCAAATTTCTGAAACGTACAACTTAACGTACAACTTAAATATTATTTGTATTTTCCAATTTTCGTCAAACTTATTCATCTTTTTTTTCAATATTTGATTATAAATATTTCTTTTCTATTATTCGCACATACATTTATATTTGGCAGAATCTCGAAACCATTCATGAATTGTTAGAAAAACCAGAAAATACAACAAAAAATACAATCAATAAAGAAGGGGAGTGAAAAAGTAAAAGATTAGCTACTTTGTTTTAAAAACAAACATAAAAATGTATTTTTTTTTTACAAATTCATTTTTCGTACGTTTTATATCTTGGTTTTTTTTTTTTTTCCTAGAGCTAAAGCTATAAATTTAGCTAATCTTTTAATTAATGGCCTAATTATTTTTGTTTTATTTATTAATCGTATAAAAGGTACGGGAACACTGATTGTCAATTAAACATCATTTAATTAATAGTGATCATTAATGTTCACGCATAATTATGTATAATACACTACGTAAGAAACGTTTATAAGTAGGAAATATATAACTCCTTTGATGTTTACCTACTTGTTTCTGCTCAATTACGATTTTATAATAACATGTACATAAGTACGAAAACGTTAATAAAATTTTTATAATATATTCCAATTTTTTTTCAAAATATATTTGTAATAAATACGTGTTAATATTTAGTTGAATAACTAAATAATTCAATTGCCTGCCAATAAAGTCTTTGTATTCGTAAAATATACTTTATAATTTATATGTGTTTTCATCTAATAAAAATTGCATGTATTTATGAGAGACAATTATTAAAGTATATGTACAATTATAATAGATACAATTTTTAAGAGACAATCGTATTGTATAATTTTACTTGCAATAAGATAATAAAAATTAAAAATGCAGTTATTTCGTGATTAATTTTTATTATCCGATATATAAATATTAAATCTCAATAATTTATTGAAGGATAAAAATTAATTATTATTTTTAAATAATCTATTTATCCCAAGTTTTCAGTTATTTAAAAGGTAATTGAACATTGTTTTCATTCAATTTTATATAAATGTAATCAGTGTCATTGTATGAATTGCAGAACCTGGCGAGTCTTTTCTTGCAAGTAACTTATCTTTTAACCAATTATTTGGTGTTCGCAAACTTAAATAAAAAATCCGAACCATTTACTGCTTTCGAACTTAAGTATACATTATTGTGTAATAAAAAATGTCTTTATTTATGCGTGACTCAATCTGAAAAAGTTCCTAGTATTTTATCAAAATAATGATTGCAGCAACTTTTTATTCTTTACGCAAATGAAAGTGATTGTATACACGTACAGTTTATTTAATTTTATAGAACATGAATCTATATATGTAAATTTAAAAAACAATTTCAAATCGGATTGTTCAACAATAATAAAAAGAATAATCGCTCTCCTTATGGAGTTACTTTGTTTACAAAACCTATAGAGTGCTGACGATATTTACGATTATTATAGTAATAATAATAATAATGGAATTCGTTTCAACGTATAGTAATAATAATCATATAAGTTACAAATGGCGAAATAGATTTTCCTTTCGAAGTTTTACAATGCTATAAAGTTGACCTTGAAGAACTTATAAATACAGCAATTCACATTATTAATTTACAAGGTACATAATTCTTAGAATTAAAAGGTCTACAAATGTACCGTCGACAGCTTACGGTTACGAGCATAAAATAGTATCAGTTTAAACTATCCTAAGGACAGCTTCTCTTTTCTGCGTTTTCGAATCAACACAGAAGAGTTATATTTGGTAATCGGCTGCTTTCGTTGCTACGAAATAAGCTTATTTCTTTACAATTTATATATTATCGCACTAATTAGCTAGTATAAATATTTTTTATTTTCATCAAAGGAAGTTACCAGTAACTATTTAGTTACAAATGTTATGCCAAAGCACGTTGATTTGTTTGAAATGATGTTCTTTTCGTACTTGCTTTCACAAATTTTCTTGATATTATCTATATTTTTAAGAACAATGTAAGCGGAAAATCGAATACAATTACACCAGCTCAGATATTTTTCTCTTTAAAACTGTAATTGTTGATAATAATTCCTTTTTAAATACACAAAACAAACTGATTAAGTATATATTTACATATAACAGACATTTCAAATTATTGTTTTATAATATAAATTATAAAACTACGTGAAGCCATTTATATAACTATTACGTCTCCAAATGTTCATTAAACAAAGAAATACTTTAGTTGAAAAGTGCAAAAAAAAAAAAAAAAAAACAACATTATCTTCTTAATATGTTTATGTCTCATAAAAGTTTTGAGGAGCGATATTCAATTATTAATGCACTAAAAACAATTTTAATTACTTAAACTACTATATTTAATTTAAAATCACAAATATTATCGCTGATACATCGAAAGATGATGCTTTCAATTCAACTATTTTGGTAATTCTCTTTTAATGTCTTCTTAATATTATAGTTAGACGATTAGAGTACTCGACTCAGAAGTTATATTGACGATAATGTTTCATATTGAAACTGATTAAGAAATATAATTTTTCAAATTATAAAATTTCAAATTATATCTTATTAAATAAGTTAACAAAAACAAATACTTAAATTTTTTTTCTCGAATTAAAATGGATACATACATAATAAATGAGAATCAAATCTACTTATATTTAATAGGATAGATAACCGAGCAGGAGATATTTTGAAACTAAACATAACTAATGCTGTGGCACTAGCTGATAGCCACTTGTAGCCTAAAGGTTATTCGCGAGTACAGCATCTAACTTACCGAATTAAAGATTAAGTGCTCGTATTATTGTAGCAACACCGAGGTTAATCATCGTCAATAATGCCGCAGCATCTCTTGCGCTTTTTACAAAAGATTTTTCATATTCAAGTATTCACACATTTCGGGGCACAATTCAAATTTCTATCTACATCTAAGCTTCTAACGATTAAAAGATTCTTTAAGAATCACGCGTCTAATCATTATACAATAAATTATGATATTAAACATCCTAACTTTGATCACTATATTTCGTATGCGCACAAAGTAAATCAGTTATCTATACAATTTTATAAAAAAACTTAAACAGTTTCCTATTATTTATAAAATACGAGTTAATCGAATAGTGAAGTAAATTTAAGGAAAGTTAGATATGTGGCTTAAAAATAAATGTTATCATTTATTTATAAGAAAATTTAGAAATACAACTAACATCAATTCCCTTGAACTTCACATTCAGTGCTTCCATTTAATAAAACTTTAAACACTTGAAATTCTCTGCATATTTTATTGCGCTTTTCAGAATTGTTAAGTCATCAAAATTAGAAGAAACTGAGAAATTTTAATATGAAATATAAAAAATGAATTATTTAAAGAATTTAAAAAAATTATCGGCATACTATTTTTATAAAATACATCGAGTCTTTGTCGTAATCACGCGCGTATAAAGTTTTACAATTCAACTAGAGGTGTCTGTTGCAATTCGATATCATAATACACCTTTGGCATTTTTCCTAGATAAAAAGGTTAATTTTTCAGGCACGTAATTGTATACAAGAAAAATTTATTTGCGAAATTCAACTGTTCCCAGTGAATGTAAAGGGAAAAACGATTGATTCAACTTTTAGAAATCCCTTTTACGTTCATCAAATATCTTAACAATTGAATATTTTATTTCAAATCCATGTTTTAACTGTAATAATAATAATTTTGATAAATAATTTCGCTAATGAAAATCATAACATTACTAACGTATTTTTAAAGATAAACAAGAAATTACGATTAAATCCAGTTAATCAGTACATCAAAATAATTGATCAATTCAGTCATTCGGTAATTCATTGATTTTAAAAAGTTAAAATGTAGTACCTTTTTGATCTCACTGATAAAAATTGATTTTCGTACAATATTTCCAAAAGAAGTTTAAGTATCCCAACTTAAATACGATTAAAAATATGATCAAGTCACGAGTTGAAGAATACTTTGACAGTAAATTAAATTAATACATTCAAGTACACATTTACTTTACTAAAAGTTAAAAATGTAATCAATACACGATACCAAGGTGTTTTATTTTTCTTCGCACTTTTATGGATTAATATCAATATGAAAAAGTTTTAAGGCAATATTTGATTTCTCAGCGATAGCATTGACGCTTTCTCAAAACTTTAGCAACAAACAGAAGCCAATTTATGTAGCTACAATTTTTTAATTTTTTTTCTATTAACAGGTTCCAGAATTGTAAGCGAAAAAAAATTGAAAAAATTCAATGCAGTGGAATTTACATAATGGAAAGTTTAAGAAATCAAACAGTCATTTTCATCTTATTTTAAGATGAAAATGTTAACGAAAAACTATAAACAATGTAGATTGTATCCAAATATGTTCTAGGTATTCAAATATCTTCTATTTATTGGTATTATCCAATACAAAATGTTTGACGTCTATCAAACGAAAGCTCCTTTATACAGAATTCATAGCGCTAAACTTAAGTTATTTTAAAATTAGCTGATCCATTGGAATATTAAGCTTTTAATACTTGACAAGAAGTGAGCATTAAATAGCATTCAATAACATTAAATAAGATATTCTACATAAGTTTAAGATATGCTACATACGGCATAACTTACGTTCTTGTATTATAATAATTTTATTCCTACAAGTAAACTCGTTAACAACTGAGAAAATTTGTTGTCTTGTAGCAGAATTTTGCATTGTCACATTAACAACTACATCACGTAAATTTATATAACTTACAATATAATATTAGGTAATTTATCCCCTATAAAATTCCATTAATAATTTATTAACAAATATATTTTATTATTAATACTAATACAATATTGTTATTTTATGTATCTCGAATATTTTTATTTATTTTTCCGAGCATTGCCGTATAAGCTAATACAAGCTAATACAAGCAGCTCGACAGTTTACAAAAACATTCGGCGTATTATTGCAGTAATTTATTTTTACTTTCTACATGTTGCAATTATTTATAAATATAAGATTTTTTCTAAATTTTTAAATAAATACACGAGAAATCAATTGCTCTTCGACATTCCTATTTCGTAGCTCAACCACGAAATTCTATAATCAATGATTTGAAACAAGTTTTCGTAACTCATCCTCTCCAAAATAAAAACTGTTGAACTGTCACAAAAAGCCTACTAATGAGACAACAAATATTCCTCACATATACAAGTATGTCCTTGACTATTTCTTTATGTCTCTCTTGTCTAATTTATATATAGCTTTTGCGATCAATTTTTGTCTCTTGTTATTTCACTTGCGTCTTATATTATTATTTAGATCTTCACACAAAATCACAATCCCAGGATAAATTAATTTATTTATTGTATTTTGTACAATGTTCATTTAAATGTTGATGCGGCGCGCTGATTTTTCTTTTTGCTTTTTTTTTATTCGGCTATGGAGGTAGGCGTTCTCACTAAGGGGAAAGAGATCATTGCCAAAGTTTCTTTTTTCCTTTCCTCTATTCCTTTAATCTTCGCTTATTGCTATTAAAGAGTTTGACTTTTTGCTTGAAGGTGAGTTTTCATTTCGCTACTGTAAAATTGATATTTTTTAAAATCTCTTTACAAACTAAGATTGCTCTCAATTATTCTTATTCAAAACTTTTGCAACATACTCATTGTTTACTAGAGTAAAAGTTTAAAAAAAGAATTGAATAATAATAACTTCCAGCGCGTTAAATTCTATTTATTTAATTTATGTAATACTCTTAGTGCATTATTTATCTTGTTTTCTGGATTTTTTCATTCTGAATGAATGTCTATAAATTAGTTTAATTTTTATATAATGTAAGCGAAGAAGTTCATTATCAAACTGAAAAGATGAGTGGAAAATAAAATACATTTTATTTAAAAAAAAAAAAAAATCCCTTAATTCTTTTGATTTCTAAGATTTTTATTGAGATTCGCCTTAACTCTTAATTCTATAATTTATCATTTTTATAAATAAAGAAATTTTTGTTTCACTATAAAACAGGATTTGTTTTATTAACGTTCATAATACTTTTATTGACATTAATATTAGATAAATCTACAATATTTACAATTAAGTTGTTAAACATCTTGTTAAATACAAAATTTTTCATAAATGAATTTGATATACAAAAGTATTGTTTATTTATACAATAATTGGTATAAAAATGTATAAAAAGCTTCAGATTACAGCTTTGTTCATTGTGTTAAATTTATCTTAATATGAATACATTTTTTCGCAGTTTCAAATATTTCTTAAATTCACAGAATTTACTAATAAATGTGTTTAAAATTTTCGGAAAAAAAATTTGTTTCTCACAGTATTTATCTTTTTCATTTATACAAAATTGTCAGGATTTTTGTTACAATTTCTTATTTTCCTACACAATTATCTATATAAAATGTAATACAAATATTGTGATAAATTTAATTTATCACAAGTTATTTGTAACGCAAATAATTTACTCATTTGGTGTACATCTGTCTGAATTTTGTTCAACGTACCAGAAGCTTATATGCAATGATTTAATTCAATTAGAAAAAGACTGTTAAAGCGAATCTCTCCAAAGTATTATTAACTTTTATTTTCGTGGTAGTCTGGTCAGCAAATAATATTGAATATTAAGAGCATCGCCTTAATACTTTAACATTTCATGATTAGTATATCGTTATAAAATCATATCTCTCTATATTTCAAACATAATTTTAACTTTTGAAGTATTAAACCGTAAATAAATAAATTATATCTAATCAGTCATGGATAATTCTATAAATGCATACTGTAAATTTATTTGCATCTTCTATTCATATTTTTGTAAATCCACCCATGACTGTATCTAACATTTTAGGAATGAAGATATATAGAATACCAGCTTTTATAATACCCCCTCCCCTTGCTGCACCTACTAGACATCAATAAATGTCTCGTATCAAACAATTGTTAAACTTGTCTAAAACTTAAATACTATTATCCTACGTGCGTATATATATAACTTATCACTGTGCAAGTTGTCAAATAAAACACGTAGTCTATTAATAGGTAATATTGGGATATATCTCTTAGAAATTTTATATCGCCAATATCATATCAAACGGCTAAAATGAAACTTTCAACAATGATAGATCATAATTATACGAAGTGCAATGATATTTAGACTTTTATAAATAGGAAAATTTATTGCACACTTAGTAGATGCAGTTGTAGTGAATGCATAAGAAAGATGAAAAGAAATATTCTTAAAATACATAAAAGGAAAATAACGATCCGAGTCGAATTTTGCCATCTATATAAATATTTTTAAAATTTTAAAGATAAACAAAAAAATTACGAATAAAATATTGCAAAGTTTCAATTCTAAATCGATATTAAGTATGGGGGAAAAAAAAAAAAAAAAAACGAGCAAATCCGTGAATTAAAATTATTTAAATACAATTGAAATTTGCTTAAATAGTTAAAAAAATAAAAACGAAGAAAATATCCTTCGTGCTTAAGTAAATTCAACTTCAATTTAAGCAAATAACAATTTATATCACGTGAAATTTTTTGTTAACTCTAAATAAATATTAATAGGATAAAGTCAAATAAAGTCAAATAAAGTCAAATGAAGTCAAATGAAGTCTAACAGGAAAAATTAAGTATTTTACTTGTGAGTAAATGCGAATTCGTGATATTTCATGACACACGTGTGCGAAAAAAACTTCTATGAAATACATAATGAAATACTAGCTTCGGAATGAGTAAAAATTTTGTTTATCTGAATTGAGCTTGTGTATTATACATTTAAAAAATCACTGCATAAATTCAAATGAATCTTACTTAAATAAAAATCAAGAAAACTTGTCAGCAAAGCCTGAATAATTATAACCGACGACCTTTCCTCCGCTAATTTTATCAATTCGGAAATCTGCCAACCAGACTACAACTTTTCAGGGAGGTTTCTCATGTAAGGAGAGAAAAAAATCGAGGAAAGAGAGAAAAAAAGAAAGCTAGAAGTCCGACTCTTTCCCGCACGAAAGTTAACACTCACGCATAGAAACGTACACAGGGCTGAAGGCGCGTTAAGTCGTGGGCGAGATAAGATGCGAGTGGGGCAGCTGCACGGCCGAGGGCAGCGAAGGCGGTGACAGCAGATGACCGCGCTCCATCTCGTTCAACTCCTGCTGCTCGCTCACGCCACCGGTTATAGAGTTCGTCGAGCGCGCCAGGCTGTTACGCTGTCGACACAAGTACGGCGTCTCGCCCGGAGACGGTGTTTCTCGACCCTAATGTTGTGGTTGTGAAAAACAAAAAATCATTGTAGGAACGGTGATCAAGTTTCATAAGTTATATGCTGTTGGCTAAGTCTAGTGTCGCTATTTGGAAAGTTTTTCGACAAAATTTGGGACGATAGTCACCAAAAGCCAAATGGATTCGGCTTAGCGCGATTTCTAATATAGGAAGCGAATGTACGATTTCATTATTTCTCTGTGAACGGTACTTTGCTTCTCTACCGTTTTAATTTAATTTTGAATATTTTTACAATGGATATAATCTCAAGTTATTGTTACACTCTGCAAGCAAAATAATTCAGGTAGGAAGCTGTTCCTACATTCTGGCCTCATATAGAAACTTTATAATTACCGATTTAGAAATGTCTCGATCTGCAGATATCTTCATTAGATTTCTTTCTATTTGTATATAAATATGTAATAATGTTGTACAATTAATTATCTGCAAATATTTCTATTATATTTTGATTAAAAAAATTTACTGTATTCTAGTGCTGTTGATTAATGCACTGTGGATTCAACCTAAAACCTCTCCATTTATCAATTCACTTACACAAGATCGATGATAAAAGAGATAAGTTCATTTATAACATTAAAATAAAGGAAAGTCATTGAAAAATTGTTCAAGGATTTAGTTAATATGTAGGTTCACGCATATATGTTATACCTTGACATCAAATTAAATTAAAAAGAGCATATCCATGAATAATTAAACAAAACATTAGTTCTTTTAATTGATCATTTTTTTTATCATGCCTATAAAATAAAAATAATTGTTGGCAAAATTACATTACAATTTTATATCAACTTTTATTCGCCCGGTACTTTTTTTCGCCGAGGACTTTCTCTAAATGATTAGATCAGTACTTAAATTAAATTCAATTTAAACTACTTTAAATAATTAAATTAAAAATAAATGTAAAAATTATCTTTTATCAACTTGTCAGGCTTCTTTTAAAACTTTTGTTGCTTTTTGATAAACTCATAAAATAACTTTTTTGAGATGTATATTTTTATTTATTATTAAAAAAAATTCACAAATAATTCGTTATATTATAATATTTAAAAGAATTATTTTAATGATATTTAACATTTATTTATTGCTTTGCAATTTTCATAACTTATTAATACTCTAATTATTGGATATAATTAAGATGAATTTTTGTTTAAAAAATAACGTTAATGCATGTTGATTACAATTGTACTTACAAGTACTATTCAATTATTATCAAAAAAAGAAACAGATTTTCTGAATTATTTAATTTCATGTCACGAAATTAATTTTCTAAGAACAATAACATTAGATTTACTTCTAACAATTACAGAAATTACAGAAATAACTTACATGTTACTTTTCTAATCATAGAACTACGTTAACGGTAAATTAATAAATTAAGAAAAACATTTTAAATGAATTCTTGTCTAAAAAATTCGAAAAATAAGGAATAACAGTTATGTACGCCTAAGTTAATTGTCTCGGAGTAAATATCGTTCTTTATTTGTGCTTTTCTTATATAATTGTGAACTTTACCCATCGCAATACTAGTTTCAGACTTGATACATTCTGAGCACTGACCAAGGCACTTACAGTTGGTTATTGATGGAAAGAAGTTTCCATTCCTTCTAGATTGGTACTATGGGATAAAGGAATCAAGGAAATTTATCAATGACTTACATAGAATTTTTAGAATGCTTGTGCAATACATAGTATAGAGTATATTGCAAAAAGAATTTTAAATTTCATAAGACTAATATAAGAATATATAGAAAAATTTAAATTATTCTCGTGCAGAACACTTAATATCTATAGTTCCATTTAAAGTATACATTGAGAAGGTAACATTGCTACTATGATTACTAAATTGTTTTTTTACGTTAATTTAGTTATAAATTTTAGGGTTGAATATTTCGTTGCTAGAATGTTTCCTATATAAAAGATTATAAACAATTTTAAAAAACATTACCTGTTTAGAAGGGCCACAACATGTAGCTTGATTACAAGGTTTGTCAGTTTTTGGACAGTCAAGTACACAGTCTTCAGTAGGAGTTTCTTTAATTTCGCTATTAGATTGATACTGGAAAAAAAATCATAAACATTACAATTTTAAAAATCGATTTATAAATTGTATTTTAAATAATTTTAAATATTGTATTTATATTAAGTTTTCTCATATCTTAAATCTTACATCGATACAATATTGTATTAGTTTCATTCATACCATTTTGAAAATTTTTTTACAGAGAAAAGAAAGAGACAACTCCAAGTAAATAGTAATAAATAACTAGAAGCAATGAGTTTTCTTTCAAAATTCTTATTTGTTATTATTATCCTCGGTATGTGGCTTTACTTCTACTAATTTCTACTATTTTCTTATAAACATTCTTCTAAATAGAAATATTAAAATCTCACATCTATGAATTCGGGCTGAATAGTGGTAGAGTGAATGCCTTCATTGTGGAAGAACTCTTTAACTTGCTCAGCAATCTTCATGTATTCAGATAAATTACGACAACGTATATGTGCGGAGGCAATTATCCGATCGCCCGCTAATTGCCAAACGTGGAATTCGTGAACAGCTAACACACCATCAACATTTTCCAATAACCTCTGTTGAATGGCATCGACCTAAGAATCGAAAATATATAATTCCATAAGAATATCGATAAAGTTTGAAGAAATATTTTTTGTAGATTTCAAGAAATTTAAAAAGAATACTATATAATATAACATTAAAATACTAATCTGTGATAAATTTCACTAATAATATTTAATTACAAAGCTGATGAATCTAAACAAATAGCTTATAACACTAGATGTACTACTATTATTACAAAAGAATTACAGTGGAAAGGCAAGGATATTTTAATTATAATCATAAAAACTAAGAAAATTCTGAATATTTAATCGTCATAAAATACAAAATTATTTTATTACTGATTTTTAAGCAGATATGTACACGTATTACTAAATTATTTGTCAGCACCTACCTTGATGTGCGTTGGCACAGTCTGTAGTAAAATCAGAGCTGATTCTCGAAGAAGGGGCCAAACTGACTTTAAAATAAGCATTACTAGCAATAGAGATAATGCGGGATCAATGTAGAATCTGTTGAAACAAATTATATTACAGTTAAAAAATTCATGTGTTTCCAACTGAAACGTCAGTGTAAAATATGAATGAAAAACATTTATTGCCACAAATATCAATGTTCCAATGAACATTGCTACGCTCAAGATATAATTTTAATACTCAAATTATTAAAAGAAAGTCAGTACTACTTTTTATTAGTAAGAGTAAAAAGGCAAACAATTGCTTTACCTATATTCCCAATTGGTAAGCCAGACAATGAGGGCCGACACAATGACGATAACGGAGCCAAGGGCATCCGAGAGTACGTGCAAAAAGACGCCGCGCATATTCATCTGGCTGGCATCGCCGTGGCTATGTCCGCCTGCACGCTTCATCGGTGAAGGTGGTCTGTACGTCTCGTCGTTCTCATTGTCGTCTGTCCCGACGAGTGTGCTCAATCGATTATGACTACGCGAAATGCCGTGCGAATGCCCGTGAACGTGTCCATGCTCTGTAAAAGTAAAAGAAGAAAATTTTACTTCATTAACGCATTGTTACATTTCTATTAGTTTTGTAATTTTAAATAGCCCACATAGAAACAACGTAAATACACTGAGGAGCTGCACTTGATAAAAAAAAATTAATTAAACGTTTTAATTTATGGTTTTGGAAACACATGTAGTTTATTCGTTAAAATAGATATTTTAATAAACATAAAATTTTGCTAGCAAAGCTACTTACAACAAGTAACTCAAAAACATTAACAAATTATCTCAAAAAAAATTAATTAGGCAAATGAGTATTAATAAATTACAATATTCTTTCATCGGTTAATTTAGATTTCTAACTATTAACCAAATTATAAAAAGAAATTATTTATAAAAAGTTACATAATAATTAATCTTTTTTCGTGGATATATCAGAAGTAAAAATTCAACAGTAAAGTTTTAGTATATTTTTAAGTAGATCATAGTACAACACTTTCTACTTTTTTCAAAAATTCAAATGTAATTCAGTTGTTTGCTGGAGTCACAAATTTACAGTAAACAACAATTAGGATATATGATATTCTAATATTTAAAGTACAAAAGCAATCATACTGTACGTATTTTTTACATTCTTTAATTACGAAATATGAAAAGTTTAATTGATTTTTTCCTAAATTGTAATGAATACTATTAATAAGGTATAAAATAAAGATTATATTTATGAAGGGCTTATAAATATCATAAATAAGTTTTAATAATACATTAGTTGATGACAAAATAATAATTGCTAACTTATTAAATCTTATAACGAAAATAAGCAAATAATTACTTAGTGTCACTGGATCTCTGAAAAATGTTATATGTTTATCAACTATGCAGCTAACCTAGACCAGATGTAGAAGGAAGAGAGTCATCTGATGCTTCTAAAATAGGAATAGGAGTAGGATGTGTGGAACTTTGGCGTAAATGTTTCACCTTAGATAAGAAAGGACTTATTATTCTTCCTGCATGACCTAGGCAATACATGTCACATTAATAAGCAAAATTAATGTGAGGTTTGCTTTTATGTTCTGAATGCAAATAGAATAGACATCATTGTTTGATGTCAAACGGTATATGTTTAATTTAAATTATATTATTAAGGATGTTTTTTGAAAAAATATTTCTAATAATGCTACTGTTATATGTAGCAAAAGCATTTCAATATTCTTTAATTCTAAAGAAAATGACAAATTTTATCGGTTTTTTAATAATTACAATAAAAATAGCTAAATATGTATTTTGAATTTACTTTTGAATAATTATGTAAATGTACTATTAAAATATATAGATAGGTTATCTTTTGTATTTACCATGAAATAAGCATAGTCCTATTAGATTAACTAAAAGACCCAAGACTCCAACTACAACAAGAAATTTGGCTTCATGAATCTTTTCGACCTCAACGAACCTTTTGAAGGCCTCAACAGTAATACTAAAACAGAGTGCAACAAGAAAAACTGCATTGACTAAAGCTCCCAAAACTTCAGCTCTAGCCCAACCAAATGTATTCTTTGACCATTTCTTTGGAGACATCTAGAATATCGAAAAAATTTAATTAGGAAACATTTAATTTAATTAAATTTAATTTGATTTAAAAATGTCTGCTCAAGTAATAAAAATTGTTAATAAACGCAGTTTACCGAAAAATTCTTATTTCATAATCTTATTTTATAAATATAACAAAATCTTTATGTATTTTATAAGTTTAATTTGTAAATAATTTTTTTATGCATTTCCTTAATAGATCTTTATAAAGACAAAAAGTAAGAAATAAATATTACACGCGAGGCACACAAAAAAGATATTACGTGATCATGATTTACTAAGTATAAAAAGAAAAATCCTTGGGACATTCCAGATTAATCTTAATAAGTAGTGGACATCTTATTATTATAGTCGAACAATCACTGAATCATATAAAGAAAACTCAGATAGTCATGCATGAAGGATTGATATTTTTTTCTTAGAATGGTTTACAGTTGAATTAACTAAATTTTTCTTTCTTTTTACTTCCTTCATTCTTAGATTGTCAGATGTGAGGTAATTTAATTTTTTGCAAACTTTTAATTTTCTTACAAGAAATTTATAAATATAATGTAAAAAACTTTGAGTTTAATAAAATAGGTATAAAATAACTTTTTGTTTGAATTAGTAAATATAAATAACAATTTTTCACCATAAGAAAATTGAATTATCAACTATTTCTTCTCTTTGTAAATATTATTTAAATTGGCCATACTTACTTTTACGGAAAGAAATGCTACAACTAATGCAGCCACATCAGACAACATATGAAAGCTATCTGCTATTAGAGCCATAGAATTTGTGATATATCCAACAATTAATTCCACTAGGAAAAAAAATGCTGTCAACCCTAACATAGTCAAAAGACGACATTTTTTCCCTGCAAAGCGCCCCATATTAATTATCTGAAAAATAAAAAAACAAAATCATAAGAAGAATTCTGATGAATTATTAAAACATTAAAAGGGACTAATTAAACGATATATGCTTCAAACTGTTAGCGATATTCTACACATTATTAAACTCTAATTTATCTCAGCATCAAAACTCTTATGTGATAAGGAAATATTTCTTTTAATAAAATTTCTTTTAACAATTGGAAATTTATGTATGTAAAAAATTTTCTTTTAATGGGTACTAATAATACGTACTCTTTTGAAAACCCTTAACATTTATCAAATTAAAACAAAACCTAAGTATATTTTTTAATACATAAGTTAAAGTGATTGAGTATTATAAATTTTTTATATAAATGAATCTATTATAATTCTTTTATATGTAAACAAACAAAATTTGATAACAATTAGTCAAGTAACTAATTTATGGAAAAATTTATTATTTAATAATTTCAAAATGGAACTTGTATAAACAACCTTTGATAAAATTATTTTTTTGAACATAAATTATTTAAAAGCATTAAAGCTAGTTTGAAAAAATTGCTTTAGCAATTTTATCGAGATCTAATATTATCATGAGATGAGCTAGTATACAGTTGAGATAAGTTTCAAGCACTACATTCTCAGATTTATCATAAACAAATATAAGAACTACACATACTAACATAATAATCAGAATCTAAGCTTTTATTGTACTCGTTTTCAAACCTAATTTCACATAATATATTGACTTAAATGGTTGAAACTATATCACTAATCTGTCTTTGTTATACTTATTTCTGTGACTCACATTACTTTCTGCTTTATGTATTAACAGATACCATTAAGCTATTTGCAAAAAACAACGAGAGTAATATAAATCATTTCTAATTAGATTAATTTTCTATGTAACTTTCATAGCGATTCTATAAATAAACAAGTACATTAGTTACACGTATTAACTGATATCCACTTTATTAAATGGTTTATATAATACTATTCATTATTTTAAAGGTCATTTTTAAACAAAGTATAAAAAGAAAATAGTAAAATTTTAATCAAAATAACAAAAACTCATTACATAATATACATTTTGTAAGATATTCTAACTGCAATTAAATTATAATATTTTAAATAAAATCTTTCATACCTAAGTTGTATTTCATAAAAATTTGATATTTTCTTAAAAGTTAAACTTTGATCAAGTTTAATAGAGCGTTAACTAAAACTTTGAAATAACTTAATTTAAATTTAATCAAATGTTACCTTTGAAAAAATTAATATAAATAAAATTTCTTATAAATGACATTAAAATTTGAAGTTAAATATGTTAAATAGCTATGTATTATAGATTTTTTCATTAAAATATTTTTGTATAAAGCATTGTAAAAGTATAAAATAATTAAATTTAATAAAAAAGTTAAAAGTAGTTGTGAATATATTCATTGGGTTTTTCTTATTTTAAACATTAATGACAATACTTTTTAAAATTGCACTTACCGAAAACAAACATTTATAAATATTCATCACAATGACAATAAAGTTGTATACACTTGACAGTGTGATAAATAACAAATAATTTAAAGACTTCAATTATTACATATCTTACAGCATTTAGTTTTGTTTCCAAAATACTTTCCCGATCAATTTTTGTGAATAAATTCAAAAATTAAGTATCACAACGTAGATTAATTTATTTAAAATTGTCCGTTAGAAAAAAGAATATTTTAAAAAGGAAAAAACATAATTTACTTTTCTAAAAACTAAAGAAACAGTAGGAAATAAATAGTTACATGTTTTACAAATGTAGATGACTAGTTTTTTTTTATGAACCTCACAACAGATCTAATTATTCTCATCGAGATTAATTTTCAATGCGCCTTAGATTACTTTGTTGACATTTTCGATTGCTCCAATTATATGCGACACCCAGCGAATATAACTACTTTAATAATCGACTTGGGTCGGGCGTCTAACTGTTTTTTTGTACGAACGTTCGACTAAAAAACGTCGCAGACGAAATTTGCCCTCTCAAAAAAAATAAAAGATTGATAAAGGAGCATTGTTTCTTAACGCTTAACTGCAATAAAATATATTTCTCTTAATATTACAGCCTCGTTCTAAGCTAATAAGCAACCGATAAAACCCATACGAGAAAGGTGAATCCTCTAGAATGAGGAAAAATATCATCACTCTCGAGTGTTTAAAAATAGGTTATGTTGCGCGCGCGCGCGCGCGCGTTAACAAAAAAAGGAAAGGAATACTCGGTTCTTTTTATCCTTATAGAAATAACTTCGCTTTCGACACACTTTCCTCAAACGTTCCCGTAGCTCTTCGTCAAGGACAGAAATAAAAAGAAAACAACTTACGTGACTACGTGCCTCTGTCGAAGGGTGTTCCGTACTCGAGGAAACTCTCGACCCTTTTTTCTCTTGCTGCTTTGCGATGCGTACCACTGGACGATAAAAGACGACGAAAGATGTGTATCAAATGAACATGTCGGGTGAGACGCCGGAAAAAGTGTTTATAAACATGTTATAAGTAAAAGGGAGATCACCACACTTTTCTCTCTATATATTATTTTTCCTGTTAACCTCTTGCAAATCACAAATACACGTCGATGTGCGAAAATTTTAAAGAGTAAGTTGAAGCTGAATGATAGACATCGCGAGGCAGACAGAGACGAAAAATACACTGCACTGCAAGATGATGGAAAAATGAGAGTTGTCGGATTTTTCGAGATCGACTGACTCTCGGTCGTTAACTCAACGAGCCAACAACCGACAACCGCGAGCCAAGTTGACTCGAGGAAAAACTCTGCGAGTGCCGTGAGTCTGTGTAAGTGCTGCGTGCACGGGAGAAAAAGAAAAGAGGTAAAGTGACGGTCGAATCTTGTACCGCTTTAACATACGTATTATCGGCGGCTTCTCGTTTTATGACGGTCTTGTGTATTCGTTTTTTTAATTAATTTTTTGCTTTGAAATGTTCGTAACAATGAAAAGTTAACGTACCAAAATTATAATATTTTTCGACATACCGTTACACGTGTCTACCGAAGCGTAAATAACAAACCCAATTACCAATACAGCAATGCGCGTGTTATATTACAATAATGTAAAGCCAATAAAATAGTTTAAATAAATGAATAAAGTTATTTTAATCAATTGTAAACCCGTGTAGTATTTTGCGAACTGTAAATGTTTACGTGCACGCGCATACAGCTGTTAGAACTCACACTGAAATCTCCTTATTTACTTTATGCAAAATGATGAAAGAATAATCAAATTTTGTGAAAGTGATTCGTAATTGTGCGATTTTTCATCTAATTTTCGTCGGTTAATTACGCGTGTTTGCTTTAAAATGAAGACTTTAAAGAAAAGTCCTTAAAATGTACCGAAAGAACGATAGTTACATACAAATATTCATCGTGATTTTTTACCTTAATATTTTTTATATCGCAACATTAATAAGTTCATTTGTACATCTAGTTTTTTTGCGTTTCACTGGGTCAATTTACTGGACTTACAACGGTAATCCTATTGTACACTAATAATATCTAATATACAGAACTATTGCATGTCCTTATTGTACACGATTATTGCCCATTTTTAAATCGACGGACACCAGCAGTCATCATGCTGGAAAAGGATCTATCCAAGGACGCCACTAGAGCCATGATTATTCAGTAGGGATATTTAAATGCAAATACGACAGCTTTTACTTTATCACACAAACAACATCAATGTTCAAAAAGTGTATTTATTAACAATTACAGATTTAAATATTACTTTATATCCTTAAAATACAAATAAAGTTACTCTAAATAAAGATGCACGTATAATTTGCATAATATAATTATAAGCTAATCTTTAAATACAATAAAGGCATTATCGAGTTTGTTCTTATCTTAAAAATTTTAATCTGTAACTTTCTGATAAGTATTCAGAATAATAAGTAATATCGGCCATAACCAAGGGAGTAATAACGATATTGCAATAACTTTGGGAAATCAGAAAGAGAAGAAGTTTGGGTGGCAAATGGAATTATACAGAGTAACATGTACCGTTAATATTGTTCATCTCTCTTATATTTTATATTTGGAAGTGCGGGAGGCTTTAGAAATGGACTGCCATTGTAAAAGAACAGACTCTTCTTTCATCTCCGTCCCGTCGGACTTCGTCCTAGGGGACGAGCTCAAGTTGTTCAGCTGAGACTACAAACGCCAATGAATCAGTTCGTCACTGCTGCTCTTAATTTTCCCTATTTCAAGTATCACGTAACATTATCAAATGCAATTCTTTTAATAACTAAAATCATTTAAATCTGTTTAAACATCAGATGTTACTCAAACGAGCGTGTTTTGCTTCGCTCTACGATATATGAGAGCGAGAGTATCGTTTGGGAAATGCGTGACCGTGCAGAGACGATAACGGCAATTGTACTCCACGGTATCAAAATGCGCAAGAGTGATAAAAAATATCGTGAGAATGAGCGAAAAAATCTAAATCTGGGGTGCAACTGCCGGACTTCGAAGATGTTCCATTCGTCAGTCGAAACAAATTTAATTCTACGAAGCTCGTTGCTCGTTATTCAGTAAGAATAAGATGCTAGCTTTGAAGCTCGATAGCTCACTGCGAACTGCTCACTTTTCCCTTTGTTAATTCACGACAATGAGAACGAAGCGCAATTATGCGTAAATTTTTCGGTTCCAGGCGCGGAGAGTACTGTAAGACTCATGTTCTATCGTCAGGAGAATCTATGGATTTCGTGATAGCGAATCGCGCGTTATCATGTGTCGATGCTGTTACCGTAAGAATACAAAAAAAGAACACAAATACCACCCGCCAGTTTCATCTATGACGGAATATGTAAACTAATGCATTATTATAACAAATCCATTAACATATTTAGATGTGGGGCATGAAAGTCCCTTTGACTCTATTAGCAGCAATCAGCAACTCGATAGCATAAGCTACTGCATACAACAAAATGCCAGATAACAAGTAGAAAAGTCTAGGCTGTAACGACAGTCTATCTATTCTGTTGCACGATTTTGTATTTACTCATTTGTAGCTCGATATCCATGATCTTAGAAAGTCTGAATAGTTAAAGAAATCGTATGAGAGGAAGACGTTCCAACATGCTCCAGTTTCTTGTTCCTGAAGCGTCAGTAGCGCAAATAATTATGAACGATGCTTTTAAACTAAGAGCAGGTACGAGGCATGCAATTCTCCTAAAACCATAACTCATCATGTAACATACTCTCCCATATAGCGTAACATTGAGTGCATCCCTGATTAATGCTATAGATACATGACTGACTTGCGGTACTATAACGGAAGTGCTTTTCATCGTATTGAAGGGAAAAAAATTTCAAGTACCCATTGACTTTAAGTAGGCCTGGAGCGTTTGATAGCCATATTTGATTTGCCACTTTAAGCAATGTGTAATTATAAGCGAAATGAAAGCGAAAAAGAACTCAAGTTTTTCAGTCCTTAGCGAATAGGATGAGACTTTCGACGAAAAGTACCAGGTGTACGCGTAAGACATGCAACGGATCAACTTTCGAAAAAGGAAACCTTACCTTCGAGTAGCAGTTGAAAATCATGCTATCAAAGCGGATTATACTTCACCTAGGAAGCCTTTCGTTGCTTAGGTCGACTGGGTTGAAAGTTCATCGAATGTGTTTTCAACGCGCTGACAAAAAAAGTTAAAATCTCGCTAAGCCTATTAGGGACATAAGCTTTGCAATAATATGGAAGATCCACAAAGCAAAAGAATACGACTTGTAAATTCATCGAGCAAAGTTTGAATTACCTTATATATCAGACGCATCAAAAGAAAAGCTCCACACTACTTCGATCTTGAGAATGAAATGATTTTTACCAGCCCAATTTTCTTTTTTTCTTAGTGATGAGAAGAGTAGATTTGGCGTATCTACTTAGAAATTAGAGTTACTACAATAAAATTTTATCTGGATGGTGGCCGCCGCCAGACAACTCATAAGACTGTACAGTCTCGAGATTTCTCGCAAAACTTTTATCTCGGTGAAGATGATATATTCTATCAAAAAAGCTACCATTCACTTCAGAATTCACTGTAATCCCAAGGTGGAGAAGGAAAAGATACAGTTGGTAAAAGCAGAAAATGGCTAAAGCCGGATAGCTTATCGAGAATTCTTTCCCTTTAATTTACGCTAATTTACGGAGTAGAGAACAAAGCGCGACTATGTGCGAATTTTTCGAATCCTGGCTCGGAAAGTGCGGTGCACCGATAAGACCCACATCCTCTTGTCAGGAAGACGATGTGATATGGGCATTAAAGCTCTGCAAGAGATACGGGTAACAAATTGCGTATTAGGTATAGTAACTATGTATATCGCTATAAATGGTATTCCATGAAGTGGAAACAAAATACCACTAATTCTTAAGAACAAACTTTTCAAAGTTTACTCAGTTTATCGTACAATAAAAAAAAGTAGACAAGTATTTTAATAGAAAAAAGGTACGAATAATAAAAAATTTATATTAAAATGATTTTTTAAAACAGCTTTGAAATAAATATAAATCCAGTTGATTTAATTCACCACGATTTAATATATTTCAATAATATACATACATACAGATATTAAAAATCACAAATACGAAACTATAGAAGAAAAGTACATTAATTTAAACTCGCTTTCGTCCACAAATAAATGAATAATACACATTTCATAGATGCGAAAAGGTCTTTAGAAAGTAAATAATAGGATTAAATATGCAAGGAAAAAATTAGTAATAATAAAAACAATGTTTTAAATGAAAGCTTACATTTGAATTCTTATTGATTTATCGGTATATATCGGTCATAAGTAGATTCGATTCTTAAAAAATCATTATTATTTTTTTTTTATTGCTTTTATTCAAAATACAACTTGTACATGGCTAGTTTTATATAAAAAGGCGATTCGCAATTAAAGCCGCTTTTACATAGTAACAACTGTTGCAAAACAATGTATAAAATAAATATTTTATGAAACAAAAAGTAGTTTTAGCAGTTTTCATACGACCCGATAGGTAGTGCTAATGTGAATTAGCTTTTTTTTTTTTTGTTACAACTATAAAAAATTATTCGATATATTCTTCTAAGTTACAACTATAATATATTCGCCTAGAACTATTTTTTACACATAAAATTTCATAATGTATTTTGAATTCAAAAAGTTTAAGATCGATCCGCGTAACTTATTAATAAATAAAAAAGAAATCCCGGGCCTTAATACGATCGATTGTTTTTTCACATAGTAAATTAATTTAATAAAAGTTTTGGTTTGTCTAAAATCGTTCGACAATTTTTCATAATTTCTAAAATTATAAAACATACTCCGTCTGCATTTTCATTTGTTACAACTTAAATTATTTAAAAGAATAAAAGTTCAGAGATAGAAAAACGTGCATGACTCACAGATCCCAAAGAAAGCTAGCTTTTGTTTTATTAAAAACAATAAAAACGAACTGCAGCGCTTTTGTTAACGATTTTTAATAAAAACCAGTTAGTCAGACTTCGGTAGACCAATCGGATACATTTGGCTATAATCTTATTTCATAATGCTCGTATCAGTAAGATTATTTTGCAAGTGGTGTATTACTTCCATGTTGAAATTAAACCAATAAATACGGCATATCGAAATAATCAAGATGCATTTCATATCTGCATCAAGTGAAGAGCAAAAACAACTTGATAACTTTAATTTAATTATATTTTAATGCAAAAAAGTTCAATAATATCAATAAAAAAAAAATACAAAATTAAAAATGTTTAGTTAACTATACTTACATTTTATTATATGTGTTTAACGAGATTTATAAAACGAAAATAATAGGAACAATAAAATTTAATATAAATTTTGTTCAGTTTTCTTGCATTTTTTATGCGTTTAACAAAAATTTTTTTTCAACTTTCAATGTAATAATTTTTATTTCATTTATTAATGCGAAAACTTGTTCATTTGATATTCTAATACTAAGACTTGCGACTTACCTAAAACTTTATACAATAAAGCAAATATATAAATACAATGAAAATCCATCCATTGATCAGTAGTCGTTTTTAAATTTCCTTTTCACTTACGATTACATTACTTTAATTATGCTATTAACAAAGATAAAAAAAACCAAACGAAATAAAAAATAACGTTAGAAATAATTACCAAATCTTTTATTATAATTAGATTGATCAATTACAAAGTATAAAATATAAACATAAAGATTAAAGAAATTACAGTGCTATCAAATACTGATTCTTAGTCAAAATAAATATTAAATTTTTATTTTTAAACTAAAATTTTTTTAAAGTATGTTTCGATTTAATACTTTTTCTTAGATTATCTTGAATTCCGTACTGTAATTTACATACAATTGATGTAAAATTGAATTTATTTCAGAATAATTCTATTGAATAAGTATTCAATTTTTTTACATATACTTACAATATTTAATTAGTAACTGCAATTTCTTCAGTCAATCTTTCCATTTTTATGCATCAAAAATAAACGAAAAAGCGATTTTGAAAAAATCATTCAAAATTACTTTATACAGTTATCAATAACGTTGCATTTTACAGCTTGTTTGATTTGATTTCATCACAAAAGTATTTACATGTTTTCATTGAGTTCTTAAAATAAAACACACAACTATTAACCAATAAAGTTGGGTTGTCAACTAACGAAGTTTTCTTAAAGATGTATGTGAAAAATCAATTAATATTATAGCTATAATAAAACGAATACAAATACGACTACTTAAATTCTAATGTAAGTGGCATCATCAGTCTTTACATGATGTTAAAAAAAAAAAAAAAAAAAAAAAAAAAAAAAAAAAAAAAAAAAAAACATGCCTACAAATTATAACTTGATAAAAACAAGTTTTCAATCATCATAGTCTACGATTTACAATTCTTCACAACAATATCTTTATTTTTCTTGCATTTTGCGCACTCCTAACTTTACAGCTTCGTTATACATGTCGGCAAGTTCGCAAACGTCGAGATTGTTCGTTAAAGCTTTAAAAAGCGCCAGTTTAGTATCCCCTGATAGCGTTATAGTGCTGTTCTCCAGGGCGATATTCAATAAAGTTTCCGAAGAATTCAATTCCGTTCTCGTTCTTACTTGATGAAGTATCGAATTAATCGAAATTCTGTCTAATAAAACTTGAATCTCATTCTTATCGGTAAATGATTCATGAATGCCTTTTTCTTTTTCCTGCAAAATCCTTTTGACCAAAATATTTAATAATTCCGTCGAGCTGAATTTATCAGTAATGGCATTTTTTATATCACTCGGCTTCAGCACATCTAATACTTTAGCGACTTTGAGTTTCTTCTTGTAAGATTTGAGCAGCGTATCGAAGAATTCGTCGTCGGCATCAAATATCTTCGGTAATTGCTGTAATACTTTTTGCAGACCAACATTTTTTGTGGAAACTTTAAAACTGTCTTCGCTGTCGTCTTCTATACTTAAACCTAGCATATTCAGAGTATCTTTTTTCAGCTCTTTTTCTGATTTGTCGATCATTTTTTCCTTAAAAAAAATATATATGGTTTCATTTACTAAATTGTTTTAAATAGTACTCAACGAAACTTAAGACATAAAAGTCTACTTATATTTTCTATCAGTTAATTCACGTAAAGTGATTAAGTAGTTAAATAAATAATTTTATATTTTTATTTTATGAAAAATAAATATATGTGTATTATATCAATTGTGCTATTTAATACTTACAGATCAAAGTAATAACCTTGGAACTTGAATAATTAATAAAATTAATTATGGATTTGTCATATATCGAAGGTAATTGTGATTTTGTTATATTATATTATATAGTAAAAAAAAATGTTGCAATCTATGATAAAGAGCTTACATATTATTTTATTTCAATTTTATTTAGTCGTTGATAATTATCAACGAATCATATTTATAAGTGTTCACAAGTTAACATTTTAAAAAACATAAAAGCTTAAGCATTTTTGAAAACTGAAATTGATTTTCAATGAATGAAATTTTAAACTCATCTACAAGAATGTCACTTACAGTAGTACCTGAATGTATAATGTAACATCATACTAATATTATAAGTATTTGAAATTTTAGTTAAACGAGTTCAAACAAATTTTCAAATTCTGTAAAACATCAACTAGTAATTAAACCTTACATTGATAAAAGCAGTTATTGATTAAAATTTTATATTACCTCTGTAAATGCAAACATTCTTTCATTAAGATCTTAGAGTACATGATTCAATAAACATTACAATTAAAAAAAACTACATTCATTTCATTTTATATAACATCTCACTAAGTTTTTTCATATTTGTTTTTAGCTTACATTTCTCGTGTATCTACCGAGACCTTATTTTATCATTTTCATATTTTTGCATTTCTATTTTATATTCAAATTTTATAAAATAATTTATTTGTATAAACTTGCAAAGAAATTTTTCTTAAAATAAACAACGTAAATCTATTAGTTGGATAGATAAAAAAGGAAACATTAATAGTATAGTTTTAGTATTTATAGAAAAAATCTTTTATGTACTTTAATGTTCTTTGAGTTTTAATATAAATGTTTGTAATGAAGCAAACAACGTAAATCATATGGCAAAAACTAACATTAACAAATATTATTATTATTAATCTGTTTCATTTATTTAGGAATTGTTAAATATTATAACAAAAATATACACTTTTATAGTTGAATTTATGTTACTGAACGAATTTTCAAAATTATCAGCAACAATTACGAAGATTATATTTATAATTGCTTAAAATTCCTCTCACTTTTGTATTAAAAATTAAAAAATAGCCAAATATTAGTAATTTTATTCACTACTTACTTTATATCCCTTCAAAATTCTCTCAGCATCAAACCGCTTAATGAAAGCCTGGAACAGAAAACCATCGTCACACTGATCCATCATCTCGACGCAGGCTTCCTCGTCGTTTGTCTTGATTCTCTTTGCAGGACTTGTTTGCATAGAGCTATCTATTGAGAGTCTTTTTACGGGCCTTTTACATTCGTATAGAGCTGAGACATTGATTGAACCAAAATCGCTATTGTTTGCGCCACTCTTCATGAGGTCCTCGAGGGAAACATTATCATTCTTGCTCTTGTCCCTGCGCTTATTTCCCAAGGGTGTACTCGATGACACGACATTCGTTGTTCTTTTCTCGGGTGTCTTTTCAAGAATCCTCTCCTGATACCTCGACAGTGCCTTCTTCACGCAGGGTATTTTCGGGCTCCTAATTGGCAACCTGTTGATGTCACGCTCAGTTAACTGAGCCAAATCACCTACAGATCGAATCGACCTGATCGATAAGTGTTTAGCAAGATGGTTTGTAAATAGGGGATCAACCAATTCTGCGCTAACGTTCTCTACGGCTTCGGAGCAGGTGATCAGCGAGGGATAAACTGGTAGCGTAGAATCCAAATTCTCCGGCTCATTTAACTGAGCAACACTATAAAAAAAAATTAGTCATTTTTAATTTTGAAAAATGTTTATGAAATTATAAAGCTTTTATTTTCTGTACTCTCTAAAGAATAATAAATGAAGCTTATGTGACAGTTGATAAACGACTATTTACTTATTACTTAAGTAAGACCAAAGTAAAACCTCGAGTAGTTACTATAAAGTAAATTTTTGTATTTGCGTTTCAAGCTAAGATTTATTTTTAGTGCATGTATAAACAAAATTTTAATTATAAATCGTAGAAATGTAATATGATTTAAAAATCAAAAAGCCTCTAAAATAATCAATAGTCACATAATTAGTAAAAATTTTAGTTGGAAACAAATTATGTGTACCTGTTTTGCGTTTCTTGAGTAAGTGGTAGGTTCGAGAATATCGAATCGGTCACAGGTAGCGTATCGCCTTGCTCTCCACTTTGCTGTGAGGAACTTCCCGCTGGTTTATCCGACAAATTGGGCGTCGTATCGAGACTCGAAGAAATGTTTTCGACATCGACAGTATCTTCTAAAGAACTTTGATGATTGTCGGATTTATGAAGAATATTAGACAAATTGATGGATTCGAGTTTAATGGATGAATTATTTTGATCGGTCTGTGTAGAAGTTTTTATGGTATCAATATTTTCATCATTCGCTGGAATATTATTATTATCGACAAATATATCGACTTCCGGTGTATGGTTAACCGCATTATTCTCGACTTCGGCTATCTTCGACTCGTCCAGTGAGATTTCACACAAAACCGTTGCTAACTTTATTTTAGCATCAGCTGATGCGATAGTTTGGCTATTATTAACAGCTTCATCGATAATTTCAGGATTAACCGACTTTTCTTCAACGTCGTTCAGTTGAACAATCTCATTTTCTTTTTCAAGTTTTTCTGAATCCACTATCTGAATGAGCCTGAGTTTCGCGTGCTTTTTAGACTCCTTGCGCGAAATTGGACTTCGAGATGAAGGTAGTTTTTCGAGCTTTGGAGGAGATGAAGACTCGGACATAATTTCATATCCCATTTCTCGAGATACTGGTGGGTCAGCAAAACTAACCCTCTTTTTCTGAAAGAAAGATAGTAAATATAATTAAATAAATGAAAATCATTCTCTTCACCTTTCAAACTTATCATTTATAATGTACGATGCAATTTTAAAAGCTATATTAATATTTGAAAATCATTTATTACGAATATTTTTGCAAAAAATAAAATTTTAAAAATGTATTATTTTATACACAATTATTTTATGAAGTTACCTACTAGAAATGATTGATTTTAAACACAATTTTTACAAATTCTATGTAAGAATCAACATATACTGACTATACTGATCTTTATACCAACTATCATATTACAATTTATTGTATTAGGGTTTCCAAAGTACGAACGATAAGTAGAAAAGAAACTTACCCGACTGGGAGTATCGATGCTGATATCCGGCATCCTTTTTAAAATACTAGCACTGGGAGAGGCAGTCAAAGAAGGTGGATTAGCATTTGACCACTCAAGAAGAGGCAATTCTCGCCTACATTTACTGTTTGGCGATTCATCACCATTTGCACTATTCTGATAAGTTTCCTTCTCTTTCTCCACGACATCGTTATCGAACTCAGGTTTATCTAGTCTGAGAGAAATGCGCTCGCCGTCGTTTCTCAGATTACAGAACATTGTCATTGATGGCGAGGAGCACGTTTCTTGCCTCATATTGTTGCTCATGTTGCTGAACATTTTTTCTTGACGAAGCCCGCTACCTCCGGTACTCGGACTCGAGATTCGCTCGGGCTCTTTTTGACCCTTATCTCTTTTGGTTATGGGGACAATTGTCACTTCATCGTTTAGTGCCGTTTCAATTTTGGATGGATCCGAAGCTATTTTTTCAGCTAGAGATTGTTTCGTAACAAGGCCAAGCATTTGCGCCGCTCGACCTTGAAGCGGAAAGCCTTTTGATCTAAAAATGCGTGATTGCGTGCTTTTTGGAGATGACGCGTGGATCACTGGTACCGATGATTTAGCTATGTAACATAACATTTAATTCGTAATTTTATTCTAAATTCAATTTTTAAGTTGTGCAATTTCAAACAAAAGTATAATTCAAATGTTATTAACTTGAAACAAATTTTTATATAAAATTCACGACCGACATCAAGTTATAAGGATTAAAGAAAATAATTTTGGTAAATTTGTTACTGTCGCTTTGATAGTCAACAGATATAATATCCTTTATCGTTTTTTTTTTTTTCATATTATGAAGCAAAATTAGATACTTACATTCAACTTTTTTTATTTCTCCTTGTACGGAAACGAGTTTTTCAAGATCAGCTATTGCTGGTGTGATTGATGTTTCATCGAGATCGATAGGTGTTTCTTCGATGATTTTTCCATCTTTCTCCAACTCTTCATCTGAATTCAATGAGGGCTGTAATTCAAATTAAAGAAAAAATCATTGTTTTTAAGGATAAATTTTATGTAAAATACATAATATGATTATTTGTCGAAACAATTAGTTTGATTATTAGCTAATTAGAATAAATGCATATTCATTGTATTGTATTTACCTGTTTCAATTCAACTTTCTTTATTTTTATGAAACATTCGACTTTATCCATTTTGGAATTGAAAGTTGGTTCCTGAGAACTTTCTATTATATCTGAATCTTGAGAAGACTTGATTTCTGTTACTGCGGACTCATCGATTACATTTTTTGCAATTTTCGATTCTTAAAACAAAATTAAATTATTATTAAAAGTTAATAAAAAAAAAAAAAAAAAAAAAAAAAAAAACATGAATTGAAAATAGGATATAAGCTAGTGATATTGAAAGTCCACAAATATGTAAATGAAATTATTCAATGGCTGTATAGAAATTTTTTATGTACTTTGAATTGCATTAATGCTTTAACTATATTTAAGAACATCAATTTTATATACATCGAAAAATCGAGAGCTCTTAAATTAAAGTTGTTTCACATAAAAAGCTTTTTCTGCATCACACGTATAACTGCCAAAGATTAATAAAACAGTTAATAATCTTTTGAAAAACTTTCATACTATCATAGATAAAAAAGAATTTTACAATTTGAATAGTAATAAAGTCAATAATTTTGTATAGAAATAAATATGTAGTTTTAAAGACAGAAATCTCAATTTTTTTCTATTTTCGGTACCCATCTTTCAATCAAAGGCCAATCTTGGTCGATTAAATACATTACTTTATATATAAATAAAGTAAAATATCCTCACCAAAAGTATCATCATCTTGTTCAGAACAGGTGTTTTGTGTAGGAACGTCTTCAATATCGATCTTTTCCTGTATGTCATCAAAAGCATCACTTTTTTTAAAAAAATTAACAACAGTCTCCGATTTTATTGTCGGTAACTTGCGAGCGGTTGATTTGTTAGTGGTATCCGTATTTTCTGGTATGGTTGTTAACTTTTTATAATCCGTCATTTCATTATCGTCGACTTTCATCGCAGAAACCATACCAGTACCTTTCATTGAGCGCCTTTGATTCTTTTTAGCTACAGGATTCTGTTGTTGCTGTTGTTGAATGTTTACTTCCGTTTTCTCCTCCTTTAATTTTTCATCTTTAGAAGAGATGGTCTTCTTATCACCAGTTGAAGTTTCATTTGTTTTTATAATGCTGCGTCGGCTAGGTAAGGGTTCAAACCTCATATCTATTTTTAAGCGCGACATCTCGTTCATTTGGCGTTTTGAGATTTTTTTTCCATTACTCTCCTACACATTTTAAAAATAAAACAAACATGACTTTCTAATTTAACAAAAATTTAATATTGAGTATTATACTACAAGATATTTTTGGTATTACGAAGATTAATGTCAACTTCTAATTTTATTAACTAACTTTATTTGTTTCATGGTAAAAACTATTTTAAAACTATTTAAAAAGAGATGAAAAAGGTTTATAAGTTGAACTAGGATAAATTTGTATACATTCGATAAAAGATACTTAAAAATGTACAAATTCGGAATTTTTAACAAGGAATATTTGTTAATATTTCGAAATATTTATCAGTATTATATTGAAAAAAACGATGCTAGTATTCATTTTTAAAAGTTACAGTTATGAATGATCTTACCACGACCTTCTTGTCCTCGTTGATTTTGACGCTATGGAGTGTGTCGGGTGTATCCGGGCGGCGTGGCCGTTTCTCTCGCTCAATGCTAAGCATACCATCGGAGTTGCTCTCCGAGTTTCGACGCTTCTTACCGCGCTTGTCCAGCTGCTCCGTACTATTAAACTTTTTGAGCGTAATCTGCTGCGGCTGCAACGATCGCCGAGTGGGACGTACATTCTTATCCTGATCTACTTCTGAATGGAAAGTTAAAATTATATAAGATCTATTCCTTACATAGCCGTGTTTTAACTTTACCATTTATAATTATAAAAAAGTCAAATTTAAATATTCTTTTTCAAATTCTGCATAAATTTACAAAATCTTTAGCAGTTATATTCTCTGATATATTATTATATCAAACTAAAAATTCTTTCAAATTAAACTCAGAATTTCAATAATAAAAATATTTTATCATATTATTTACTTTCTACAGCTATCAATATATTTTATTTTACAGCCCATTTCATTTAATTTCAGTACAAAAATATTACCTAATAATGTTAAATTGACATTGTACTTTTCTTAATTTTAATAATTTACTAATACTAATTATTTCTTATAATAACCATCCATAGTTAACGCCGATTAATACCATTGGACATAAAAATACTTTGAATATCTTACTAATATATCAATATAAATCCTCTAACCTGTTTCATTATTTCCTTCTATCGAATTTTTTCGATGTATTTTGTCTAATAACGATGGAGAAATTTGTTCTGCTCCCGCAGGAAATTCTTCGCGTGATTCAAAATCCAACTTTTTTGGTACGATTGGTATTTCCTCAGTCTTATTCTCGCACTGACTGTTTTCTGCTGTTGAAATGCCTTCATTCTCAATCCGATTCTTCGAGTTTGTCTTTGATGAAGCAGTAGCCGAACTAAAAAAAAATGTAATTTTTCAGTATAAAAAACTATAAAGTTATTACCTTTCTTAAAATTAAATTAGAGAATATATATAAATTTATATAATTACACATGAAATATAATTCATACGAATTTTCATTAATGTGTGTCACTAATTGTTTTTAATGAATAGCAAGTGAAGATTAGATGACGAAAGTAATTTATCATGTTTTCAGCAGCTTATTATTTCTTTAACAATTCATTTAAACGATCCACCCGAGAATAATTTTTATAGATGAATTCATATTTATTTAATTTTTATGTAATATAACTTTTATTTAATTATCTTATTTTCTTTGAAAATAATATAGCCGTGTATTTAAATTATTTTTTTAAATATAATTAATAAAATTAAAATATTTAAACAACTTTAATTTCAATTTAATTTTCAATTATTTTAATTCATGGTAAACATTTATAAATACAGTAAGAATGGTATTTTAATAATATTTTAACACTTACATTACTGATTTCTTGATATTCTTTTGCAGTTCAGTAGATAAGACTTGGGTAATATTTTTTAATTGTAGCGATGTTGGTGCTGTTTTTATTATTTCATTGTTATTTGATAGTGTTTCATTGTTCGTACAATTAGGCAATTTTCCTGTTTTTGCATCAAACCAGTGTTGAAGCTCTTGAGAATCTTGCGAGTTTGAAACACTTAATTCATTGTACATTGCTGGTATATCATCTCTTCGTTTTTTCAGCATTTCTTTTTGATGGTCCGTTAAGCGATCGACATCTAACTTTATATTAGTGTTGATTACAACAAAGTCCTATGACAAAATCAAAATATCTTTGTAAATATAAACAAACTAAAAGTTACATAAATTTAATAAAATATTAACACTTTTTATTGACAATCGTTTGCACTTCAAAAAAGAAATCCATCACAACTTATTTTTATTTAACTTATATAATTTCAACAAATTTTTGCAACTACATTAATAATTAACTTTTATGATTAACTATTTAAATTTTAATAATATAAAATAAATGCTTGTAAAATAAATCATAAGAAATTTTATTTGAAATATAATTAAATAACTTTATAAAGAAAAAACATGTCTAACGGTATCTGATAATCGTAACTGGTACAATAAACAATATTTATTATATTATATTCATACATGCATAAATACATAAATACGTATCAGGAACAGCGATTTTGTTATTTTTATATGCAATGAAATCAGTCCAAATTAACACAACTTTTATTTTCTATAAAACTAAATAATTTTATATATATAAATTTTCTTATTTCATTTTATTAGTATCACTTTCGTGCATAAAGAAAATAATTGTAATCATTAATTCATAAAC
Organism: Wiebesia pumilae; assembly: GCA_018907045.1. NCBI lineage: Eukaryota > Metazoa > Arthropoda > Insecta > Hymenoptera > Agaonidae > Wiebesia > Wiebesia pumilae. The sequence goes on from JACCHZ010000121.1 coordinate 2,619,986, forward strand.
ATTCACATACATTAAATACTTTACATAATTACTTTGAATATATGCACATATACTTTTATTAAATTATTACAAATATCAATTGACTTGAGATAATTCAGTTAAATCGTAATTTAATCTATCCAATTAGATGTTAAAATAAAAATTCACATTTTATTCATCTGTTTATAATAATTTTTCAACTAAAATATATTCTGCGCATATTTTTTAATAAAAGTTCATTTTTATTTCTCAAATGACTATCTAATCTTATGTATAATTCAATAATGTTAAAAATCAATAGTACCTGTGAGTCAGGCTCAATATTAATAACCTTAATTTTCTGAATATTTTCTTTTCCATTCTGCACAATGGAAACAGTAGTAGATGGACTCATTGATTTTCGATTCAAGAAACTACCAACTGGCTTAACACGGGCACTTTTCACCTTTTTAGACTTTTCTTGCATTTCAATAATGTCAAAGTTATTCTTAACTGATGTCTCTTCAAGTTCATTTATTATGTCTTCCAACACCTTTTTAATAATTTTAAGAGTTATTAATTAATTGGTCATACATTATTAGAAATATATAATTTAAAAGTTAAGTTTATCTTAAAATAATGAAACGAAATAAAAAAAAAAAACAAAAAATAAATAAAAATTAATATCCTTTATCTCGCATTTCGAGGTAATCTTTATTATTCAAAATAATGTAATTTAAAATGTCATTTAATAATGATTCAGAATTAAATTGGATATTAGTAAAAATATACAAATTCTAACATTAATAAATAAATATATGTATGACTACGGCAAATTTTAACAAAAATGAATACCTTTTTAGATTTTTCATCCACACTATCTTTCATATCGAGGATAGAAAACGCTACAGAGGATATGTCCATATTAAGATGCAACATAGCTAGAACTATAGTTTGCCGATAGCAGCTCAGTAGTTCATAGTTCAAAGATTTTTGCAATTTCTTAAAAAGTCCAACAATCGTACTCCATGTAGCCGATATCTCACGCTCCAAGTTGTTATCATCAACTTTTGACAGCATATATTTTACAACAGGCTCGATAATCTTAAGGTAAATACCTGTTTTCTCTATGCTATGACTGAAAACACTTAAAAGAAAAGCAGACAAGGCTTTGAGCATCTTTTCGGTGAAACAACCCTTGTTTAAAAAGCATTGGAAGGTTAATTCTTTCAATAACTGAACAAATGCTGGAATCTCTTTATCTGTAACATCAATATAAATTATATTGAATTTTATTTGTATTAAAATCTAATTCTCAATTTATTTTTAATTTAAAATTGTTGATATTATGAAAAAGCTTATGGTTTGACACACTTATTTAAAAGTTTATTATAGCTACAATTTAATAATTCAAATTCTTTTTTAAAGTAAGTAAGAATTAATATCTAAAGGATGAAAATCTATCATAATTATAAAAAGTTGAATTCACACATATTTAAATATAATCATGAAAGAATAAATCCATGACACATTTATATATCAAATTATGTTTAAGAGATTAAAAGTGTTATTGGGTAAACAAATGATTGAAAAATAGATTTTCTTTTTTATTTTAATTGATAATAATATACTGGATAATATACGAATTTTTTATTGAAAGTCGACATCGTTTTACCGATTCAGTCTGAAAACCAAGTATCTGTATTACGAAAATTGTCCACAAGAGTCGATATTTAGTGTAATATGTAAAATTATAAATGCATTTTCCTCAAAATCACTTTTTCACAATTGATTTATTTAAAATAGTAAAGCAAAAATTAGTTCCAGAACATTTTCAAAATTTTTTTTTAAAATTAGCTTATTTTTCATATCCTATTTCATTTTCCTCTCTTATCAAGTTTTTGTAATTCAGATCATTGAACATTTTATAGAAATTTTTCATATTATTAAATAAATATTTATGTAAAAAAATTGTTAAACTATTTTAATTTATAAAATTCATGACAACATTAAATATAAATGAAATAACATTTGAAAATAAATCGTACACAATTACTACTTACACATATAATTGTTACATAAAATTATTAATGCATAAGGAATGAATGACTAAAAACGATAAAAAATAAAATATTCTTTAAACTCAAAGTAATTCTATTATTATTAGTACAGAGATAAAAGAAGTATAATTACGTAGTAAATAAATTTTTTTTTATTGAAAGAGAATTTTGTTTGCCTCACTAAAAGATCAAGCAAATTGTTAGGAAAAATTCAGAAGAATATTTTAATAAAATTTTTCTTACCTTTAGGTAAATTATCATAATTTACAGTGCTAAGTAATCCATCAATGCACATTACTGCAAAATTACAAGATCTTTTATCTTTTTTTAAAACTGTTAGAATTGTATTTGACATTTTTTCCAAGATCTCATTAGGTTTTACAGACACAATCAATTCAACTTGAAAATCAAATTGCTTGTATAAATCTTTCCATGTTTCAGCCGTAGCCATTAACTATTTATAGAAATATAAAATAATTTACTTTTTATACATATTCATATTTAGGCAAGTAATTTAGATAGAAATTTATTTAAGTTCTAAAGATAAAAATTCCTACCTGAACATGATCTTCTATAAACACGTTTGCGAAAGGAAAAGTAATGATACTTTCAATAGTTTTAAAATTATGTTCTATTGGTGTGCCTTCATCAATATTTTGAGAATCCTCTACATATTTTTTTGCAATGTTAGCAAGGATGCACCAGACTTTACAAACTGCAAAGCTACAGACATATTCAACATATATTTTTATTAAATAATAGACAACGTTTATATATACGTTTTTATATATTTCAATAAAATCTTCATGGAATTAAAATAATATTATTTTAACATATATTCATATAAAAGCGAATTTGATTTAATGTTTAAAATATTTTAATGTTTGTATGCCCTTAAGTAAAATAAATAACACAAATTACATAAATGTTTCGAATTAAATAAAATAAATTGACTTCACTGTTCAACATCTCATATAATCATGTAACCAGATTATTTTGTTAATAGAATATATACTCACATACAAGAATTGGTTTTTCTGGCATCATCTAAAATCTTTAGTATTATTTGCATAAGTTCCAGTGTCTGTAGATAATATACATTTGAATTCTTTGGTTTGATCAAATGCCAAAGCAATGACTCAATACATTGATAGTGATCACTTAAAAGAAACCATTTTTTAAATTTTTTAGTATAAAAAATTTACAATTAAATCTTATTTGTATACATACTTAGTAAAGTACGAGAAATTATCTACTTGTAAATATGCCTGTATGAGATCCTCTAACGTACTTTCAGTAAAATGCACACTACAAGATATATTATCAAAAATTTTTAATACATTAAACAAGAAATCTCTGACTAAAAATATTTTGTGGAAACGATTTTTTATCAATTCAGTGGCGACGTTCATAATTTCTTTATACATTGAAACCTACAAAAAATTAAATTTTATGTGGATTGAAGCATATATATTAACTACTACCAATATTTTCAAAAAACATACTTTAAAGTTAACTTTATTTCAAAATAATTTTATAATCAAATAATTTATTTTTCAAGATTTTAAACAGTATTATTTCATTTAAAATGTAACAAAACATGTGCTATGTTTAAAGTTTATTCATAAAACGCCTTGTAAACTTCTGTAACTTACCTTCATTTTATCATACTCTTCGATTCGCTTGATTAAGTTATCCCATAAATTCTGACAGATATCCGCTTTATTTTTAACATCCTCATTAGGTAGTAATCCCAAGCTAAGTATTATTTCGCCGAAACAATGAATAAAAATTTTATAAATACTCTCAAAAACTGTGCTGCTCACTGGATAAGGTAGTTTCTCTTTTACAATAGATGGAATTTTTAATTGATCCTCCTTACACACAATTAAATGTCGAAAAGCATCGATAGCGAAAATTTGAGTTTTAAAAAATTTTTTGCCAAGAGAAACACTGTTATCAGTCTTTTGAACAAAAAGAGGCTTATCAGCAAAGGGTCCAAAGCTCAAATTTAAGAAAGGAACTAATATAGTGTCAAGGCATTCAGATATACTAGGATAAACTTTGTAAATTAAATGCCACCAAACTTCTAATTTCGTCAGAACCATCAATTCAGTTTTACTGTTTTTGGCATTTAAAGGAACACATAACAGTTTTATGCGTCGAGTTGTTGCTAATTCGCGTTGATCCAGGGCAAAATTATCTATCAATAATTTCCAAGATAGAAAGGCTTGCCTATAACATATTTTATAAATTACTATAACTTTTTATTTTACTTTCACTTTTAAATCTATTTTTAAATGTTATTACTATTTGGTACTTTAATTTTAGAAAATAATTATTTTACTTCATTAAAAATAAATTAAGAGTATATAATTAATTTTCCTTTAACATTTCTTAATATGCAAAATTAATGTACTTTAAAGTATTATTAAAATAATTTAGTATATATTTACATACTAAATTTGTAACATTATATAAACAAGAAAAATTGCTACTATTATATTTATAAACACCTATTTATGTTAAAATATAAATATCATCAAATTTAACTTCACAAAATATTCAATTATCAAATCCGGAAATACTAAATTTTATACGATGTTATACATGAATCATCATATTTATTAATTTCAGTCGTTTTAATTCAAAGAAATGGATTGATAATTGCAATAAAAATTATTAGCTTAAAAAAATTTGTATACATGTACACACATTATTATTAGATATTAACTGAGCCTTGAATTATTATCTTAAATATATTTACTATTTCATGATTTGCATTTATACTTAATAAATAAATAATATTTATGTAACATTAATTTACATATATTAGTTTACACTTAAAAAATACAATTTTTAATATATATAAAGAAACTTGAAATAATAAAATTTAATTTAAGAGTGTATTCACCTTCGATTTGGATCAGCTGATTTAAAAGCAAGCTCTTCAACTTTTAAAAGACTGTTTACTAAGCCAGAACCTCTATGAAGATCAGTACCAATGAAAGTAATACTTGTTTCCCATTGCATAGCCCAGTCTTGATCGCAAGCATTGACCAACATAGTCATACGTTTACAATAAATATTCTGAAGGGTGGATTTATACTTTTCCCAGATCTCTCGATGAATTAGTCTGATTCGTATTCCTAAATCATTTTTCACAGCTTGTTGTAAAACAATCAAAGCCTGAATTCTCTGCCTACGGTACCCCATGTAGGCCAAGATTATGATTTTATCCATTATTATTGGGTCAAATTGTTGAATATTTAATCCTAACGAAGACAAATTGTATAACCTACAAAGTAGCTGTAGAGCTCTTTCTACAACTTTCTCTTCGAATTCTTCATTTTCATTGAAGACTTTATTTTCTACATTTTTCAGTAAAGCTGCATTTTCTGCATTTTCTGGTAAAAGCCAACTCATTGATTTTGGCTGAATGGATTGCAAACAATTATTTAAAAAGTCTAATACAGAAGATTTATTAGCAATCATTGCGACTGTTTCATCCTTTAAGATGCTCAAAGATACAAGTATCTTAAGTCTAAAAATATTTAAAATAATAAATATTAAAATTAATTAAAATATATCATAAAGGATTATCAGTGAAATATATATATATACATCATTTAAGGTAATTAATAAATAATTTATATAAACTATTATTTATATTGATATTATAAGTATCTGTAACAAACCTTTTTTTCCGATTAATTTGTAAAATTGACTGAAAGAAGTCAAAATTTCTGTTTTTTGTTTCTGATAAGATAATATCAAGAGTATGACATGCCTCAATGTGTAATTTGTCATCTTCTTTGACACTTGCATCAATGATTGAATTGCAAAGCTCGCAAAATTCTTCATCCTTTAACATCTTTATTCTTTTCTGATCTTCTAAATGTGCTCTATAAAATAAAATTACATCTATTATAAGATTCTCAATACATAATTTTATAAATCAAACTATCTTTTTAACTTAATTTAACAATATGCTTAATTTTTTAAATTTTGAGTTTATTATTAATCTCATATAATTTATAATTTGGACATATAAAAATACCTAAAATAAAATCTCGTATAATTAGTCAAAATAATTAAAGTAAATGAAAAAGCTTAAATATATTAAACATGATTTTTATCTTTATTTAAGATTACTTCCCAAAGACGATTTTACAAGCTTTAATACAAATGTTTTGTGAATATTTTCATTATTTAAAAATATAAAAAGATCAACTATTGAAATTTGATATTATATAAAATTAAAATAAATTATTCTGAACTATACGATATTCTTATATTTTAAATACGATATCATATTTAAAATAAATGTTGATATTCTTCTAAAAAAACAAGAATACATATCGACTACAAAGCTAATAAAATTTCAAAGAAAAAAAAACTATTATTATTCTAATTCCAAACTGAATAAATAATCCAAAAATCTATTTAATAAGCAATAATGAAATTTTTTTAAAACAAAGCATAATAATTTCAAGAACTCTTTCATTTAATTTAATAAGATATATTATTTTAGAAATAACATTAAATAAAAATTAATAATCCATAAAACTAATATACTTTATACTTAGTTTGATGAAGCTATTAAGACCTAATGAAATTGTCTTCTTAATAAAAATATGCATTACTTTTATTTTTACTCGTTACATCACAATGAAAAGATTACATATTACTAAGGCTTATTCATTGGTTTACAAAATTATAAATAAACCAATGTAAATTTACAGTAATTTTCCTACTCACACATGGATTTTGTAAACACAAAATTATTTACTGACATTTTTCTACAAACCCCCTATTGTCACTACTGAAAGTGCAAACTCGATTCTTAATCCAAGGCAGAAATGACGAGAATTTTCGGATGGTATTACACCCTAAAATCCATCGTGCGACTGAAAGTTCGGTAACATACGAAGCCGACTTTATCGAGAAATGGTGATTATTTTATTGTCAGTTAAGACAATAAAATATGTACAATTGTACAAAAAGAAAACGATAAGGGTCATGACGAGGTATTTAGGGATAAGTAATGATCGACGAATATTGTTGATGTAACCATACACGCAAGCATGTTCCACTGCGTGCAACAGCTTAATAAAAAAAATCTAAGAGACAAAGGAGTGTTTTAACGCATACCTTCGTAAGGAGGTTAGAGCCTGGGTTTTAGAATTCGATGAGTTTTCTTCCTTAAGCGTCTTCATCGTCTTCTGAAAATTCGCCGCTGACGCCATATCAACTTCCCCGTGGCTCCGATACTCTTAAACGCGCGGGAAATTTTCTGTTTTTCAGAGGCACTACTTCACTCTGCTTTCTTAAGAGAATTAACAGCACACAGTACCTGCAATCCGATTATCCACTCGCATAGGGGTAGGGATGAATATCTTCCCTCTTTTTTCCCTTTCGTAGCAAGATAGAATAAGACGGAGGGACGCAGGGTATAAAATATACGCGGGAACGAGGAAGTCTGACTCCAGAGCCCCAATCTTCGGTTTCCGCGAATTTCTCGCGCAGAATCTATACATGTGTACGCAAAGACGTAATAAGGCGCGTTTACACTAAGGAATATCGTCAGCTTCCATTTTAAAGTTTGATTAAAGTTTGACAAAATCTTTCATATTTGGCAGTGCACTTTTGAATAAGTAATATGAGATTAGCGCACACATTTCAGCCTCACCATTGGACAAATTTTATGATTACTTTCTTCGTGTTCTATTTAGATTTATGAAAAAATGAAATGTTATCGCTAGCCCCCCCCTTGTAGAGCTGCTCGTGTATGGAAGGTATCTCTTCAACAGTATCTATATTAGAGGAACCATCTTTATCTTTCCTAGCTGCGTACATTATTTATGTTTACATTTCCAAAACACAGGGCTAATTTGTTTTTTACAAACTGCTGAACTTTTTTCAAAAATTTCGTGATTTTGTTACGTAATTTTTGCCATATTGTAACACTTAAAAGCTTGAATGAAATTTAAAATCATTTAAACTTTATTAACATGTTTATCAAACTCGCGTTTATTTTAAGAAATAAACTTCAATATTTATTACACATAAGTTATCAATTTCATAAATTATAAGTGTTACCGGTAGATTTAGTATCAATAAGAATTTTTATTACACGTCCTATAAAATGCGAATGAAAAAGTTTATACAAGGGTAATGTTACAAACATCTATATAGGTATATTATATCTGAAACAACCATAGCTTACATTCTTGATAGAGGGAAAATCAAGGGTATAAAACCAAATTCGTATAAATTATAATTATTCAAAAGGGATACTTTATTTTATCAATAAAAAACATTCATCATTCATAACAATATAAATTCACAAGTTTTAAAAAGGCACTAGTTACTTAATCTGGTAACGAAGAATGACTTGTATTGAAGAGAGACATAAGTTTCATTATTATATTAAAATTACACTTTGGTTTTTATAATTTAACAGAGTGATATTTATATGCCCCCCCCCTTTTCAGCCATTCACTTATTGTAAAATTATGCCATAATCTTTTATAGGTAAAAGTCTACTAACTGCTTCAAGTTATCATACACTTATTTACACGTTATTAGTCAATAATAGTTTAGTAATTTAGTTTTCTCCTATATCAATTTCAATTTGATTTAAAACTACTGATGTTTCGTTCAGGTACGTTAAGATGTAAATTCTGTTGAATGTTGTTTAATCGACGAAGATATGGATCATGTGAAAAAGCACTGGTTCCACTGCAAATAAATTTTTTTATATAAAACAAAAATTTAAACACAATCAATATATCTACGTTATCTACATATTATATTATATTATATTATATTATATTATCAATATATATTATAATATATTATCATATTATATTATCAATATATCTACAAAGGAACTTATAAAATACAATTTTTATACAATATTGAAAATTAAATTAAAAGTATTTTAAGCGACTGAAATTCTTAAATAATAACAAAGTCGTCTAAAAACTTATTCAATCATTCTCACTCTAGAAATCGCCTTTACTTTACTAATAATTAATGCCATATTTACATTTAATTTGTTAAACGCTAATTGTATTCAGTATTTAAGGAGGCACTTCAGTGCATGCTCATTAACATTTATTTAGTAGATTTAAATACAATTTGCAATATCAATTTTATTTATAACGATGAATGAATCAATAATATATTAAATATAATGTAATAATTGTAATATTTTTTTGGTGTCTAAATTATACTCAATTGTCATAGTCAATGTATAGAACATTTTATTTCAATGTTTATAATAAATTAACTTATTTGTAAGAATTTCTTTTATAAATAGTTTAATTTGTTACAAAAGAAGTAGACTTACTTATCACGGTTTCTGTCTCTCACGGGTGGTGAGCGCTCAGTTATTCCTGTATTTCTATTCCTAATTGGCAATGCCTGAGATTCTATGTTCTCCAGGACAACGTTCGCTCCAACCCTCAAACCTGTTCTCCAGCGCAGAACTAACCATTTCATTCTCTGAATAGCTATGACAAATATAACAACAGCACGAAATCTAACTCGAGGATTATATCGATGATAACTACCGCCACGACTTATTCTGCGCTGATCATGTGTTAATTGAGCTAAAGTAGCTAATACATTCTCTTCAACATGCTCGTAACATGTGAGCACGCATAATAGGTAATTTTTTTGATAAATTAAAGATTTAAGACGACTTTCAAATCGTAGGTGTTTGCCATAAAAGTACTGCATCTAAAATGAGAACACATTTGTTATTTTTTATGTTCGTTTTTCTACCGATTTAAAAAAAAGATTAATATCTAGAATTAAAACTTCTTCAATTGTAATATCGTCAATTTATTTTACTCAAATCCTATCAATAATTATAACTTGGTATCATAGAAAATTAAATATCACAATATTAAAAACTAAATCTTTCCAATTGCTTGAAAAGAGATTTATTTTTGTCTTGATAAATCTCAAATTTTTCACACAAAATTTGAAAACTGCCAAGTATTTAAGTACTTTAATAATAAAATCAGTTTGGTTTGATTAAAATTATGTCTAAATTGATATATAATTTTAACTTTTAACATGTGTAAAACTTACCCTTTCTCTTATATCACTTTTGGTAATTGGATTATTACGATATTTTTGTGATAATTGAATCTCCAAGACTCGTATTTGATCCAAATAATTTATATTTTCTTCCCTTAAACGATCAACTTTTTCGTGTAAGTGCACTTTATCTTGGTAAAGTCTTTCAATTGTTTCATAGGGACCCTAATTATAAGAATGAATATATATTTATTCTAAAATTCTTAATATTAACTATATAAATGAATAATTTTTGCAATTTTGTATATGTATAAGCAAGTTGATTTTTAATATTACATAATCTCAATATAATTTTCAAATATTCCTCAAATGTATACTGTAGTTATCGAAATCATTTAAATCACTTGGGAAAAGAATCTTGTATATAACAATTGATACGAAATTTAAAAACTATCTATAAAAACATTCAAATCATTCCTTTGTACTTAACAATTATATCCGTAATGCTATTGATGTTATCATGCTTATTAGTTTATGTAAAGTACAATACTTAATAGGAAATTGAATATGTACAGAAATTTAATTAATATTCGTGGTTAATATAGTAATTACAAAATTATTTGTGTTCAAATTTACCTTTAAATTATGCAAATTTTTACTAGAACTATTTATATTAGCAGATGACCTTTCTTTATCCAGTTCTTCAGTGAAACCAATCTCTCTTCTTAAAAAGTTCCTTATTTCATTCTCTTGATCTGAGATTATATTTTTCAACTTTTTATTTTCCCTCTTAATGGCACTTATTTGTTCAGTAACTTCAGTCTCCTTATCCGTTAAAGACTCGATACAACGAGTTAGTTGTGCTTCGCGTTCAGCTGACTCAGACAATTGATCTTTGAGTGTCTTCATGTCTGCTTGGAAATCGAGCTAAAAATTGATATATTTTTTAACATAAAATAAATTTAAAATGAAATTTCAAAATTTTCAATTAAAAATCACTTGAAATTATACAATGCAAATAACTTATATTATTGCTATTATTTTTATAATTATAATTTTAAGTCCACGTATCTCTAAATAATAAAGTATAAACATTCCTTTTCAAGTAAAAATCATTAAATTCTTTAAAAAATAAAATAAATAAATAAGAGATAAAATTATTCAATCCTTATTTTTCAATTGATTATTTATTATTACAGTTAAAAATTTCAAATGAAATAATGTTAAAAGCAAAATAAAGCTCAATTAATAACATTTGAATTGTAATAATCGTAACAGTATTGTTAACATATATTTTATATAACATATAACAGATATTTTAATTTTCAAATTACTAGCATTTGTAAAATTTTTAATTTGATATCGTTTGTAATACTTTACGTATATTCCATAAATATAAACTCTCAATATGTAATTCTATAATTCCAAAATTAATTTACTAGAAATATTTATTTCATCAATTTATAACAACTTTTATATTGCATTCTGAATCTTATATCTATCTATATAATTTAATTTTAAAAAGTATGAAACTAACCATAACTTCTTGCGCATTCTTGAGTTCTCTTCTGAGAGTTTTCAGCTCAGAGTGTTCGTTAGTTCTTTGTTGATTTCTTTTATTTTCGGCATCGTTCATCGTTTTCAATATCGATTTCTGCCAACTGCATTCCTCGCTTTTAGCTTTAAGCTCTTCCTTAGCTCTCTGTATGTCGGATTTCAACTGATCTTTTGCCAAATCGGACGATTCCACGATGCTTGTAAGCTTCTTAATTTCAGCTTCTGATATTTCATACTGCCTTTGAATACGCTTTTTCTCGTCATTCAATTTTTTTAAAGTATCACGCAATTCTTCATTTTTGCGTTGTTCGACTTCTAATTTTTCTGTAAGATCTATCATTTCTTTTTTCAACCGATCTTGCAAATCTATTATAAAAATATACATAAAACGTAATATATTTAATTCCATTATGAAGGTACCTAATTTTAGAACGAAATTAAATCAATCTATGCATACTCTTAAATAGATTAAAAATTTATTTTTTATATTTTAGTCTACAATTATAATTTGTTCAATGTTCTTTCATATTTTTGTTGAAACTAATATGAGAAATTAATAATTTGTAGTTTAAAATATTTAATACCTAAAATATTTATACGATCATTTGAAATATGATTGTTTTTGCTTAAACATATTCAGATTGTCTTACATTAAAGTTTATATTTAAAAAATTCATTTTTAACAATAAAATTATTCAAAGTAGAAAAATTTATTGTTATAATTTCAATTATTGTGGACATTGAAATGAGTAATATCATTGTTTATTAAATTTACTAAAATTAGGTTAAACAAAAGAATTCCAATAAAGAATTATTTTTTCTTAAGAATACAACTTTCTTTACCTGATAAGCCATCCTTGTTCTGCTCTCTCATTGCATTCATAACTTCTGTATTTTTCTGCTCCATGATTAACCTATCTTTGACTTCCAAAGCTTCATCTAATTTAATTCTTAATTGACTAATTAATTCTGTATCTTTAAGTTTATCTTCTTCTGACATATTTTTCTCTCTTTGCAACTGCAATTGTAGGGACTTAATCAAGTGCCTTTCCCTCGATAATTCTTCTTCTAATCTCGTTATTTTCATTGTCTCTTCCTCAGTATCAGTTTTCAGCTGCATTATTCGATTTTCGTACTCAACAATCTATCAAATTATTCAAAGTAATTTTATATGGCTATATGTTTTAAAATATTTTCTAAAATAAGTACTGTGACTAATATAATTAGCAGCTACATTTAAATAAAATGAAAAATTCTAAACAGTTACTTCTGTATTTTTTTTATGCATTTGTTATGGCATTTTTTCTTTTATCAAATTTTATTTGATATTAAATTGTTAATAATTATTAATTATATTATTATATATAATTTTTATGTATAATTTAATAAATAAATAATTCAACCCAATAATCCTACTACTTAAAATTTCATACATATGATTTAAATTATATATTTTTGAGGAATATAATTAAATTACGTATTTTTATGAAATTTCGGTAAAAATTGAATGAATTCTTAGAACAGTATATAATATGTTACAAATCTTGTAATTTGTTTCGAATATCTTTTAAATGAAATGAATACAACTGCACAATGTAATTATAATTAGTATTTATACGCTAATTATACATACTTTTCCTGATTTTCTATTTCTTTAAACTTTTGAGTATAAATTAAAATTTTAAATTATTTTCTAATTGTTACAATTATTAATGCTGAGATTTATTTTATATATATTATTTATTTAGTAAATGGTTTCAAAAAGATCAGATTGCTGTTCATTTTGAATACTTTCCAATTGATTTTATGATAATTGTATAAACGTATTATACGTTATTTCAATATTATAAATATTTAATTTTTTTTGTAATTAAAAATCATTTTTAGTAATCGTACATTTCAATATATACCAATAATGTTTAAGTGTTAATCGTAGTTGCCTATTATTTAAAAAAAAAATTTAATAAAATTGTATCAATTTTGCACAATATATATTTAATTATTATTATACGAAAGTTCGTAACGTTAAAAATATAAAAATTTCCGTATTTTATTGAAACACGTATTTGTTTCCCTGATATTCAACTACCTAGATATTCTTATTTAGTACAAAAAAATTAGCTCAAATTATTTATCTTTAAAACTTTAATAATATTAGATATAATTTTGCACCTGTGATTTTAACATCTCCCGTTCGATTTCTAAGTCATCTTTAAATCTGTTAAGTTCATCTATCTCTTTCTTTGCTTGATTCAAATCTCCACACTTATGAAGCATATTTTCTGGTTCCTTATCAATGGCATTAAGCAGCTGTTGATCTAATCTCGCTGAAAGATTTAATTCTCTCTGGACCATCTCTGCAATGTCATTATTTTCTTCAGCTCGTCTAGAAGTACTTAACATTTCGACTTCAGTCCATAATTTAGCTATTTCTTCTGTTAATTCAATATTGTTTTTGCGTTCATTTTTTAATTTTTTCCGTAGTTCTACAACGTTTCCAGACTCTTTCATCTTGCTCTGGATAGTTTCAAGAGCACGATGCAGACTTTTGCTATCATCACTCATTTGTCGTATGACTTTGTCCTTTTCCTAGAATACAATTATATATAGATTTTTTTTTAATTTGAATCCACGATTAGTATTTTAATTACATAAAATAAGAAAAGATTATTTTGTATAATTGTAGATATCATTACGTACTTAACGACGGCTTAATGATTAATAATAATAATGTACAGTATCGTAATAAATTATATGAGCAATATAAACTGAATTTAAAACAAATTTTCTAATAATTTAACCTTATAACATGGTCTTTTAACATAAATTCATATTATAAATTTGAAATTTTTTAAATTTATTGATATAAAAAATTGTGTATTTAAAACAGTTATATTTGCTTGAACTCTTTTTAAACGAATTTTTTAATTTTATGCTTTTATACGTTTTATTTAAAAAGAAAATGTATCCTGCACACATAGAAGTACCTAATTAACTTAAAAATTTTAATAAACTCATAATAATAATTGGAAGATATTAAACATCTAATTGTAAAAATATTTTATTAATAAATACATTACGTGCTGTTAGTTTTAAAATAGAAATTATATCCACAAATTTTGTATTATACCAAATTTATATTTCCTGTATTATTAAATATAATTTCTATATTTTCATTAAGTGTCATTTAGATATTTATTTTTTTTATTAGTTAAGTTATTGAATTTTTTTGTACATTCCCTTAAACTAATGAATTTATCATCTAATTTTATGTAAAACTCTGGGTACAAACATTATATTTTATAAACTAACTTATGAAAAATATAATAATAATAATATGATAAACCTTAAGATACTCTTGTAAATGGTAAATTTCTTGATCTTTTTCACTAGGTGATGAGCCTCCAGACAAGCTACTTCTTGCCATCTCCTCTAACCTGCGAATCATTTGATTACGATTGTTTAGACTCTCGGTCAAGTGTTGTATTTCGTTTTGGTATTCAACCAACTCTTTTTGATAGGTCTCGTACTTCCGTCGATAATCATACAGATCATTTGTATCTTTCTCAATTTCTGCAATGCGGGTCTTAAGTTTTTCAATTGTAATGTCTTTTTCGATAATGATTTCTTTAAAATTATTGATTTCTTCAAGTTTCTCCTGTAGAGTGGATTCATTGTTCTTGCAACGTTTCGTCTCCTCGTACAGAATTTTTTCATTTACCTTAAATAAGAATATATTATCTTTATTACAGTAGCTGTAAAACTTTATGTAAGACCTGTTATTAAATCATCAATGAAAAAATTGTAACAAAAATTTATATGTATTATTTTTAACTGCTGAATAACTCTGAAGTTTAAGAGTTCTTTACAGTTTTCGAATATTTATTAAACTTTATTCATTTATATAAAAGTTATGAAATAATTAAAATAAAATATAAAACACAAACTTTATTTACTTTTTAAACACGTTTCCGTATTTTCTTCAAAAAGCTATAACTTGTTTAAGAAACGCCTCTAATATCTAATATTGAAATAATCTGAGTCACTAATAACTTTAAAACATTTTATTTTGGTGGGTCGTGCGTATTGTACGTTTATGCATATGCAGTTTCATGTAAGATAGTGACATTTATGAACAAGTATTTTAAATGACAAATAAACATATAATATTACATAAAATTGTATAATATTAAAAACTTTCTTTTCATGCAGAAGGTAATTCAAGTACCTGAATAGTTATGATTTCACTATTCACGACAGTATATCGTCAAATTCTTTTTAACTATACGAAAATTGTGAAGAACCATTAAAACTATATAATAGATACCGATAACAATTTCGAACTTATCACTGATTATTTAATATATAAAATTTATTTATACCATAAATAAAAAATAGTTACTGTCATGCACTGTGGTCTGTTATTTTAAATTTTAAATCGAAATTCTTGCATTATTGAATCGTTTAATCCAAAATTAAATATACAATTCACATGATTTTATTAAAGTCTATTGTTTAATGAAACATGCTTTTACCTAAATAAATTAATGATCAAAAATATAATCATTATAATCATTCTTAAAAATTTGTATATACACATAAAAAATATCACAGAAATACTTTCAACTAGAATAAATTAAACAATTTACATATGATAATATAATTAAGTTTTTATTTAGTTCAAGGTTTTCCAAGGTATTTTCGTTAATTAAAAAAATATATTTGCTTAGTTTTTACAATCTTTTCTTTGGATGTTTCTCAGAATAAGGAAATTACTATTAATCCATTCATTTTTAAATATTTTCCAATAATCTTATAAATAATCAATCACCCTGATAAACTGAACTGAAGTTAACTCACCTGAATTTTTCCCTTACAATCTTCCAGCTCTTCAGTTCTTTTCTTCAACACATTTTCTACTTCTTCAAGATCTTTCTGTATCTTATTCTCGTTCTTCTTGGATATTTCATACTCAGCCTTGTAGAAAAGTCTATCCTTATTAAGCGAATCAATATTCTCTTGTAGTTTTTCAAGATTACCTCGTATTTCTAGTAATTCTGCATCTCTTTGCTTCAAAATTGCGCTTTTATTCTCAAGTTCGCACATAATTTCGTTGAGATGCATCTCAAGCTCCTGAATGCGGTTAATCGTTAATGCTTCATATTGTACAACCTCGTTATTATTTTTGGTGGTTTTATCATGTCGAGGACAGACAAAGTTATTGGGATCCTCAGAACTATCTTCGTGAGTTTCGGTGTCGCTTTCGAGAGTTGGAGACACTCTAACGAGTGACACTTTCTCACGAACATACATTTGAAGAGATTCAATCTAAATTAAAATTTAATTTTTTAATAAATAGTACGACTTTTACTTAAGACTTATATTAAATTTCTATGTCACTATTTACTTATTTTAAATATAACTTTTACATTCGCTGTTCAATAGCTTTAAATAGACTATAAATAAAAGTCTGCACTGTCAGAAATACATAATTTATATTGTTATTTTTATTTTCGGCATATATATTGATCATTATAATGATTATCATATTAAGTAAGTTGTTATTTTCTTATTGTTTTGGTTATTTCTGCTCTTTAAAAATATTGAAGTCTCAATCCTCATAATTACAAAAATATTTTAGTTCTATGAGAACACTCTTGTCAAAAGAATTCGTTTATCTGAATAAAAATCAATTATACAACAAAATAAAACTATGATTATAATATTGTTTTTAAAATAACTTTTTTTGTTATGTGTGGGAGAAAATAAAATATTAATACTCATAAAATGATACAAGTTATTTAAAATTTCATTTAATTTCTGTTAAACCTTACAAATCTAATAAACTCTTCTAACATAGAAGAAAATATTGAAATATTATTATAAAAATCCTTTAAAATCTCGTATAATCTTGAAAATTATATATTCTGTATAAGACGTTTCATAGTAATCATTTTTTAGGTTTAATATTATAAAAAATTTTTTATTAATAATACTTACTTCTTTTGAAATTTCAATCATATTAGAACTAATGCCAGCTGAACTGCAACTAAACGATTCGAGATTTAGCCTTGGCACTTTCGGAGTCTCTACGATTTCCTGCGAACACTCACCATCCTTCTTTGATTGCGAAACCGCTGATTCTGCCGCCGATTTTGGTATCTTTAAATTAGATATATTCTGCGATCTAGTGAAATTTGGCGCTTCCCTTATTGCTTCTGATATTTCACAATCAGACTTTATCGATAAAATATCACTGAGTGTCCGTGCACTATTCTTCTGATTTTCATTTTGGCGTAGGAGTTCTCTAAGTTGTGTTTCATCGAGTGATAAGTAAATATCAAGTTGCTTTTCGCGTTGGATGAGTTGCTCTTTCAAATTTTCAATTTCTTCGTTTTTGTCGGCGAGCATTGAATCGATTAATTGTGGCAAATTGTTCTGATTTTTTTCTTGGATGTTTAATTTCGCCTGAAAAATGTTTAAATTAAAGCTTTTTTGTAGTTTTTTTTATAATTTTTAAATCACTAATTTTCTTTTCAGCTGTATTAATTTTTTTTTATGTATTTGTGATTTATTAATTGAAAATCGAAAAACCTCATTTTATTTGAGAACGTTAAATAAGATAAGTTTCATTTCTTATCTTTTCTCTTTAATAATATTAATTTTCAATCGATTGTCTCATTTATTAGCATTTTTCTTAAAATTTGTAAATAATAATTAACTACCTTCAACACCCGTTTTTCTTCATCAACAACTTCTAATCTATCCCTTAACTTCTGTATTACTTCACTTTCTGACTGAACGACATTAGCAATCTCGTTCTCTTTTTCAGCGAGTATACGACTCAGGCGTTCAAGTTGATCCTTCATTTCAGCTATCTATAACATTATAACATTAATCCATAAAATTTGTAAGATGTACATGTAAATCGTAAGTATTAACTTACAGAAAATTCGTCAAGTACACTTCAAAATGTAAAATAAATTGTTTAAAGGAAATCTAATAATAAATTAATTGCATTAATTTATTTGAAACATTAAAGTCCTTGATTAATCAAATTGCATAAATAAAAAAATATGTAAACAATATCATTTTGTATATTTATAAATAATCTTTGACATTCGGATAATTCCAAAAAAATACACGTATTACGCAATATAATACAGGATATACAAAATTAATTTACTTAATAACTTTATTATAAATGACATAAACTTTCTTCATACAATTTTCAATCAATTTTAATATGACAATTACAAGAATCTTTTCTTTAAGCTGATTTACTTGTACAAAAAATGAATCCTCAAAAATTTCTCATTTAAAATGTTATGAAATGATTATTTAATTCTTTATCTTATTTACGTTTAAAAAATTGTTTTACATTTTGTGGAATAAAGTGTCTCATACCTCCATGTCTTTTTCTGCGAGGGCGCGTTCTGCCGATTTTAGCTTGTCATTTATTTCATATAACTGTGACTCTAGCCTTGAGGTTGCTTGTCGTTGCGCGAAGGGAGCATTTTGCTTTTGTTGTTCAAGCCTGGCACGCAATGTCTCAATTTGAAAAAGCTGCTCGGATGTCGTCTGTTGAAGTATCTCTTGCTCTCCCAATAACTCTTCATTTTGCCGCTGCAGCAGAGTAAGAATGTTACTTGCAATTATTAACAATATTTTTTAATAAACCGCAAAAATATTGATTTTTAAAAACGAATAAATAAAATAAATATGAGTGTTGATTTTATTTAAAAATTAGTTTTTAGATCCATTAGATGTTCATTTTTATAATTGATTTTATCGTACTCGATAAAAAGCTCGAACAGATGTCATAAAATTAAGAAGGGTCCGGTAACTTTAAATAAATCGAAATATGTTTCAACTGCAAACTAAGGAGATCAATAATACGATCAAATAAGTTGCACCTATTTATGTAATCGTGATAGATGTGGATAAAAAAATTACTCCACAGAAAGGTTCGCACCTGAAGACTAGAAAGCTGAATGTCCAGGTCCTTTAATCGTTTCAAGGCTACGTCTTCTACCCTGAAATGTTTCAAGAGCATTTCTTTCAACTTCAGTACGTGATCGAGGGGCAACACGAGTGGTAATGAAGGATCGTCAGGGGTCAGACAACGCGTTGCTTCAATTTGATCCCGGATCGAGACGTCCTCGCTTGGCTGGCTCAAACTCAGACTTGAGCCACACACGTGCAGTGACTCGATCTCTCGCGTCTTCTGGTCTAATTGAGTCTGCATATCACGAATCTCAAGACGAAGTTGTTTCAGAGCCGAGGAGTTGGCTGTTAGTTGCTCAGAACTCAACTGATGCTTTCGGAGCTCCTCCTGAGGATAAATTCGAAAACTGTACACTAATAACTACAACTTTCCCTTGTTGTTACCCAAATTATATTTATAAGAGATTTATATTTATAAGAGATCTACATTAACAAGTGCAGTAAGATTTTTATATTTTAATTTTTTATCTTTTTTTGGACTATTTCAAATTTTAAAATAACTGATAAAAATTACTGACCTGCAAGTGTCCGATGTGATCGCTGAGTTGATTGTTCTCATTTCCAGATTTAACCACCTCAAGCTCTTGCACGAGTTTCTCCTGATTCTTTGTTTGTGAAGAAATGATTTCCTTCAGATGCTTGATCTGATTATTTAGAATATCCTCTTTGTCGGCTCTTAACTGTACCTGTTTCTCAAGGTCATTTATGATATCGCGTAAATCCCAGATTTTTGATACAGAGGATTTTAGCTCGTTTTCTGCTTCTGCTTTCTTTATCTCCATTTCACGTAGTTGCGATGTTAAAGCTTCTACCTGATTCAAAGATACATGAATATTTTTGAGAATTATTAAGATTATTTCATGATCGATTGATGTGATCGATGAAATAAAAAAAATGTAACTCTCAGAGCTGCTACAATTAAAGCGTATACGTACGTTTATGTGATTTAACTATTCAAGCATTAGATAAGTGAGAAGTGAACATAATGATACCGTTGTCTGCATTTTATGCTACATGTACAATGATGCCAAAAAATTATATTTCTAAATATGTAGGCACAATTAAATTTAATGCTTTATTTACGTAAACTGCTGTACTATTAAAATTAATTTTTCAGCAGTGGAGAAGAAATTTCAGAAACAATTTTAAAAGTCAATTTTAAGATTTAATAAATAAACAATTTTTCCCGTGAATATTATAAAGATCATTATGAAGATAATTTTTTATGCGACAAGTGCCAATTTCAATTTATTTCACGAATTTCTTACAAAAAGAAAAACTTTATGGGCATATTCACACAATCATTAAGATTAAATAATCTAGAATAATACCGAACATGAAATAAAAATATTGAACTTTCTACCTTAGAGTATTATTTTAGCTACTGTTTTAATATTATATTACGAGTAAATATTACGTAAACTGTTACATGTTTAAGTGTTATGCGTCAAATAATATATATGTATATTTCAACGGATGTTTAACAAAATTTCAAGATATAATACTTTTTCAATTTAGATAGCTTATATTAAAGTAAGTTCGATTAATGAGCATCACCGATACAGTATTATTTTTAATAAGTTTCTCTATCATTAAAAATATCTAGAAAATATAAATAAGTTACATTTTTTTAAATAATAATTAACTTCATGCAATCGATTATCTGACACTTTTTAAGGGAAAAATTAATCCTACATTAGATTGGCATGTACATAAATAGCCAACAATTATCTATCGATTTAAGTTAAATTTTAAAATTGTTATTGTAAATAAATTAGATTGTATGAATAATTGTCATACTATATTGATTATGACAAATTACAAAAATTAATGTAGACCAAACAATCGTGTGCAACCTGGCATTTCAACGTCTATGAATGTAATAAATAACATATTTTAAAATGTATAAAAATTTATTTTTGCCTTGAAATAATTCAGTTTTTTTTTTTTTTTTTTGTTTAGTAACAGAAATTTAAACAAATTTTTAAATTATTCTAATAATGGATGTATGAAAAATGTTTCTAAAATTCATTGATCAAATCGTGTAAAAGAATTAGTTCGCGATGCGTGAATTTGCCTTGCTCTAAATAAATATTATATTTTATTTGTTTTACACATTAAAGATATGTGAAAGTTATCGTAAATCTATTTTATGAAAATAATTTATAAGTAATTGTAAACTGATTTTTGCTAGCAAATATTAAGTTCTGCTTTAAAATCTTAAATGATATATCAATGATATTACTTTTATAAAAATCACTTTTGAAAAATAAAAATCTATTTGAAAGAGTCTCTCAATTACGAGAGTTTAAATGCCTACTAATATCGTTATTATTTACAAGATTTAATAATATTTACCAAGTATAATCTACAATAAAGTAAAATACTTATTCAACGAAAAATATCATTAAAAAGGCCATTTAAATGTTTCCTTATAGCAATTTATTGAAATTTGATAAGAAAAAGTATGTCCACAGCAATTTGAAAATTTGATAAATCAAGACAAATATTTTAATTTAAATTAAATTTCTACCCTTAATTGAAACATGGATTTTCCAAGAATTGAAAGATTCGTTGAAAATTTTAAAACTTTCACATTCCATTAATGATTGGAGTTGCGCGATCATGTTCATGCTTGATCATGAGTAGATAAACATGAAGAAACTCACTGAAACATCGATCTCTGATTCATCAATCTGTCGAAGCGTGGAGTTGCCTGCGGAGGATGAGGCAGGCGATAGCGCAGACTGCTTTTGTGTGTGCGACAAACAGAGAAAAAAAACCAAAACCACAGTGCATAGAGAAAAAATCTTTCTTTTAAGG
The DNA here is from genome assembly GCA_018907045.1 of Wiebesia pumilae. Lineage (NCBI taxonomy): Eukaryota > Metazoa > Arthropoda > Insecta > Hymenoptera > Agaonidae > Wiebesia > Wiebesia pumilae. The sequence continues at coordinate 2,642,446 of JACCHZ010000121.1, forward strand.
GGATGCGCCACTTCGTTCATTTATTCCAATTTGTTACTTTTTGTTTAATATTTATTCACAAGAATGAAAATTTTTTAACAAATCAACGAGACTTTGTTCGTACAACTAAGCTTTATTCACATAATTTAATTGTTTCATTGAACAATAATTCTCCAAAACATTTTTAAAACTACAAAAGCATTCTTTGCAAACTTTCTTTAGAAAATGTGGTTTTCATAATATAAAATATGCGCAAAGTAATATAGAATTTGAATGAAGAATATACGTAAACTTGTCATGAAACAAAAATGTTGTGATTTATTGTTTGTATTCTGTCGAATAAAATAGTTTGTCGTTACAGTTGAATTTTCCGAATGAAATTTTCAAGTTTATAATTAAAAAAATTAATTTTGATTTTCTAATTTTCTGAACAAATATTATACATAAAGTAAAAAAATTTTTGAAATTTTTAAAGACAATGAATATTTTTCTTTAAACTATCGACACAGTAGCATCATCACATCCCCTTATAAATTTGTGTTAATACGATAATTCAGCAGTGATGCAGTGTTATAAGCTAACCTATATTACATCAACTTTCAATTATTAGATACAAAAAGAAGTAGTTATCCAACTATTTTTCTTTGGTCATTACTTTTTAATCTCACAGCACCGTTGTTGTGTTATTTAATTTATAAATAAAAAATAAAGACACTGTGTTAAATATCTTATCACCAATATACTATTTAAAGATTATTCATTTCTTCTGTGAATCATTAATGGTATCAATAATCATTTTCCATTAAAATTTGTTTTGTCCACAAGCTTATAAACTTTCATATATAAACGTTCTTTTACCATTTACTATTAACAATCAGATAGAATTTAATCTCTCACAAATTAATTACAAATATAAAGTTTGTTGCGTACTTTTTTGTAATAAAAAATTTTGGTAGTATTATGGTAAGTATTACTTGTAACGTAAACAAAATTAGTAGAAAAAAATCTCGGTAAAGAATACTTAGAGTATAATGCGCGAATGCTATATATTACATTTCACATTCCCTCGAACCTATAAATCCTTGATTTATCAAAAACAATTGATTATATTTGATTACTCGATTCCAAATAGAAATGTCCCGTGTATGTTATTTCTCAAAATTTCTCGAAAAAGAATTATGCATAAACTAATCGGTTCGAACTGATTATTCATCATATTTATTATTAAATCATGTAACTTTTACTCGATTGGTACAGATACGATCTCGTAGACCTTATTTATGAAAAATGTTCGAAGGATAAAATGAAAGTGCACCAGAAGCTCAAGGAATACAACTGCAACTGTCAATCGAACAGGAAACTAATATGAAAAAGTTCATTCACCATTGATGATTCCCAGAGAAAGTTCCGGTCCAAGTAAATACTCGTGTAACGTACATATGTGAAAAAGAATAATAATAAATTAAAAAAAAAAAAAAAAAAAAAAAAACAGGTGAGAAAGAAAACGTGTGAATAATAAGTAATAAAAATTAAACGATAAGCTTCACGTAGAGCCTCTGCGTCAGCGGTACCTCAGCGGAGGTGATGCGATAATCGCGATCCTTCTCGCGTTCGCGATCTCTCAGTCTTTCTTGGAGTTGTTGTATCTGCTTGGCAGCTTCGTCGCGCTCGGTCTCGCGTTCCACCGCTTGCTCTTCTTGGAATTTACGCATTGAACGCAACTGTTTATCCGCTGCCTCGATCTGATTTAAGTAAACAAATTTTTGACGATTGAAGTTTCATTTGCTGTTTATATGCCTTCCATTTATGAATTAATTACAATTTCAAGGATGCTCGTAACCGGCGTAATTACTTTTCAGGGGTTAAAGTAGGTGTTTGAATATTGTTAAGTTACGACATTGCGATTCCAAATTAACAGCACAAGCGCTATAAGTTTTCAATTTATTTAATAAAATGGCTAAATGAAATGCACATGGTAGATTTTTTGTTTTATTATATTCCTTTATGAGATTCTTATTTAATACATCATAAGTGTAAAAATTATCCCATATCATATTGCGTGGATTGTATAATAAAACCTTATTAGTATTATCCATTATACTAACGTTTGTTTACACCAATTAAATGCAATAGAAACACTTGGCTAGAAAATAATTATGCTTTTATAAAAACAACAGAAGCTATCAGGCACATACCAATATATTCTATGTGCATGCTTTCTTTTGAATGAAGCTCTAACGTAATTTTCAACTTATTAATTATTGATAAAGTAAATAATCGGCATAAAAATAACTAACCGGAATACGTAAAAGTAAAAAATATTTCTATGTGCTATCTGAAATTAATGAACTTTTTATTTTTCCCATTTATGTTTAAATAGTTATTTTCATGAAAATATAAAAATTAGACCATCTTTGGGAACGTATCGCTACATATATTTATACAATATTAAGAAAATTTACTGATTTTAGTAATTGCGATTTGTCTGTCAACTTGGATATATTAACTTTTTAAAATTTCGTGATCGCGATTAACGCAATATTTACCAAAATACATAATACAACACTGAAATTGTATGAAATTGGTAAAAAAGTAAAAAACTGCTATCTCTGAAAATTAGAGTAAAGCTTCATATTAAACTTGTACTAAAAATCGGTGTTTTTAATAGTATTAATAAGAAACATATTCAACACGTAAACATTAACTATAACATCAATGTATGGCATGCAATTTCTGTAAAAAATAAATTATAACATTTAGAAAGATTATTGTTAATTAATTCAAATTATTTTCTCACCCTGCATTAAAAATTTTGACTACCGTAAAATTTCTACGTTTGCTTAAAATAATTCATTATAAAAATGCCCTTCCAGGTGCAATTAGTTGATAAGAGAGAAGCTTTAAGCTACATTTATGAGACATGTGTTATAATACTGGGGGAAAAACTTAAATTAGTATTTACCTTAACACAGCGAACCCTGTGAATATTTTGGGGAGGAGTAGGAACTAATGAGATCTGCCGACAAGATAACAAAACGCCAATCACAATCCTTCCATCCTTTGAGTTTCACTAGTTTTTTTTTTTTTTTTTTTTTTTTTTTTTTTTTTTTTTTTTATAATAACCCACCAATAAATGCAAATGTACAATTATTATTAAAATATTAATCAGTTCCATTTTGGAGAAAAACAATCAGTACTTTTTTAATTTACTTGTTGCTTTAAATAAATCTTGTATAAATTTACTATTATTTCATTATTAAAACCACGATTAAAAAAGGTTTTGCTTACATTTTTCTCTCTTTTAAAAAATTTATTACGCTGATTAAGATTCTTAATATCTTGAAAATACTTTTTTTTTATTAAAAAATAATACGTATATTTGTATTGTAATGTACTCTGTACAAGTAGACAATAAATTAGCAAAATTATTATTATTCAAATAAAAGTTCTGATGAATTGTCGTCTAATAGTAACCAGTTGCGAAATAAGATCAGTACTTGCAGTGTTATGAAGTTACAGATAAAATAGGAAACATATAATGAAAATATAATACTTTGCAAATTTTGCAATAGGATTTGGAAGTGGAGGAATCGTACGGATGAAACATCATTATATAGTTCATTATGAATACAAGTACTTTCATGATATCAATCGTTACATAATGTTAAACAAAATAAAGGTTAAAATTTATTCATGATCTTTATTACTTTGAAATATTTTGAATGAATTTTTATGTGGTTTTTGTCATAATTTGAATCAAACTAAAATAATAATTTATTATATTGAGCTTCTCAGTATTTAAAATTTATCAAATATTAACATTATTAAACTCTTTTAATAATTAAAATCATGAAAGTATTGACTTGGCAACGGTTGTAAAAAAGTGCAACGTGCATACACCGTAGCACTACAATATAATATCATTCTTTAAGAAATAATAAAAAAAAGAAAAGTGTGAACCAGCATGCAAAGAGTGAGTTATACACCACGTATTTATAAAAATAAAATGATAATCTACGAAACGACAATTTTTCTGTGCCAAGGCTTTTCAATCAATGAAAAAAAGTAAAATATTGACTTTACTTGATGCTGTAAGTCTTCTTTTTCTCTTTTTGTATCATCTAGGCTTTTATCCGCATGTTTATACAGTTCTTCAATTAATTGGATGAGATAAACTGTATCGCTGCTACCGTTCAATACGACCTGTTTCGCACGATCTTGTAGCTCGGAAAAATCCTCGTTTGATTCTTTGCACACTGATTCATCTTGCACGCCATAGCCTTCCGAGATTACTTCCTTTTTACTTTCAGCAAAAAGCAAACGTTGTTGCAAATCAATTATGTTTACTTTGAGGTGTTCGTTTTCTTCCTGGAAGCTGGTGAGCAATTTTTCAACCTCCATCAATTTGTCCACTGGGGTGTCACTATTTCACATTTGAAATATTAATTAAATTAATGAACCTTTAATTATTCAGAATCATATTTTCAATATAATTTATATATTTATATTTTCGTAATTTTCAGAATTTTTTCAACTTTTTTAATTTTAAATTCTATTACACGTTTTATAGAAACTGTATCATTCAACATGTTTCATATCAATTGGAAAGTTAATTTGATAATTACAGCAAATACAATTAATAGTTAACCGATAAAAAAAAAATCGAGCAGTATTTTAAATCTTTTACTGAACAACTGATGTGTATTCAACAACTTTAGGAGCTACTATATACTTATAGAATTACATAGCATTGAATTAATTTTTTTTCTACCGTTATAAATATTAAAGTTATTAAATTTTACACACAAAATAACAAGCGACTGTTTGAGTTTACTTAAAAAGATTATTTTGTTATTGAATAAAATTTAATTGAATATTATATATAGTTATTATTTTACATGATATAAAATTGAGTGAACTAATTCATAATCAATAGAATAAATATTCTAGATTAATCAAGATATTAAAAATTTTATGTTACTAAAAGTTCAAATCATAAGTTTACATTAATCATAACAATAAAATAATTGTATACCTAGGCTCAGTTGACCATGATTCAGAATCAGAACATGATATATTCAAGACCTTGGCACTATCAGATTTAAACCGTTGCAAACACGCGTCTAAATCAGTCTTTAATATTTGTTTAATGTCCTGTTCTCTAGAAATCAGATCCTGCAAATTATTATCATTTCTAATAATTGAAGAAATCTTGTCTGATTGGGGTGCAAAATGTACCCTCTTGATTTTTGCTCTATGTTCATCATCAAAAAGTAAATTATTGTCCGAGTGGTTCATCTGCTTTTTAATGACTTCACTGATCAAGGTATTGTTCAGCTCTTCCTCACATTCATTAAAGTAGATAATCAATTGCGACATCAAATCCTTCAGAGTCATGCAAGTTTTGTGCAATATATCTCTGTTATTAAAGAAACGCATTACATATTATTTGCAGATTACGTTTAAGTTTAAAAATGATTTTTTTTTATATAAATAATGCCTGCACTCGTGAATAATGTTCATGTTACCTTTTTTGAGATCATTTTTATTGATAGTTACAATAAAATTAGTTTTATCTTATTAATATTTTTCATTTCACAAATTGGTGTTTTTTATATTTAATAATATTATTATACATTAACGAACACAGATGAATATTCTTATATAAGCGATCTTTTGTAAAATATAAAAACTTCACAAAAAGTAATGATTATAAGTTTAAAGAAATTTTAAGAAAATACTTTACCTTTCTTGTTTTAAATTACTATGTACAGATTCATGAGTTCCCATTTGAAGTCGTTTGATTTCCTCTTGTAAATCATAAATAATTTTATTATTTCCTTCTTTTAAGCGTTTCATTTCTTGTGCGTGCCGTTCTTTTAAAGATTGTAAATTTCTCTCTGCATTGCTCGTAAATTTGTTACGTAGTTCTAGTAATTCTGAGGGCCAATTTTCATCCGATTCAGATTCAACGGTGATTAATGCCTAAAATATTACAAATTTTATATTTAATCAATTTTTCATAGTATAGGAATGTAAAATAATACCTTTACTACCTCACTTTTATATTATAAAATAAATTTTATCTAAGTTAATTTGAAAAAATTTTTATTCTTATTGTTATAAATAACAAATTATTTTAAACTCAAATATTTAAACTAATTTTTTTGAATAAAAAGAAATTTGCCCACAATAGAAATATATTTGCACATTAGCATTTACAAATAAAATTAGGTTAAAAACATAAATTAGTAAAAATAAACTGTGCAGAGTGAAACTTATATTTTAACTCGTTTCACCAATATACGTAATTTGCAACATATTAAAAAATTAATGAAAGCGAAAAACAGACAAGCGACAACTACCTCAATTTGTTCTTGAAGAGCATCGATGATTTCAATGCGAGCTAGCCTTACTTGCTCTGTAAGTTGCCGATCGTAATCTTCTCGCAATTGGTTCAACTCGTTACTTTCCACTCCAGTTGTACTGCTTTGCTCGGTTTGACAAAACTACATGCAGTTTTAAGTATGAAGACAATTGAGTTAGTCACAAGCACAAATGAAAAGAAAACAGTAATTATTCTTTTATCTAATTTTTTATTTTATAATGAAAAATTATTTATGTTGATTGACCTTTCTTTTTATAAATTAAATGTATTAACAACTACAAAAACGAAAATCATGCATATAACAATGAAACTAAAACGCATTTACAATAAAAATAATAATACGTTTATGTATTTTTGATATTTTTAAATCATAAATTTTGCTTTCGCAATGATCCTTAAATTAGCGATATAAATTAAACTTTTCTCCAAAATATTAAAATTTAGTTTTTTACTAAAATAATTTACTACATTTGTAAAGAACAATAAAAATCTAATAATATCCACTATAAGTTTCTCATAGAATGTTTTGGAATTCCTAAGCATGAGCGCTTTATTATGTACATAACAAAAAATATATTTTAAATAATGATGTAATGTCACGTTTATATTATATCAATTATGCACTTTACGTGCTCAGATGTTGCTTACTCTCAGGAGTTAGACTTTGAATTGTAATAATTAATGCAAAATAAATAACTCTTCATTATGATTTAGCCAATCCTGTTGCTTTGTAAGCCATATCCAGCACCATAAAACATTAAAAATGGAAGAAAACGAAAAATATAAAGTAAATAACATAAAAACTATATTATACCTGATTCACAGCTTTTAATAAAACAATGCGACCAGATTTTTCTTTGATCTCCTGCAGCTGCTTCGGAAAACTTTCCTGAAATTCTGATGTAATTCTCTCTTCAAAGTCACTGTTTTGATGTTCACTTTGAAAGACTAGGAGTTGATCGTGTTTTCTTTCCTTACCTAAAACACCTGTGAGATGTGTTCTAATATTAATTATTGAAAAATAAAAAATAAAAAACTATATATTTAATTGTATATTTTTCTATTCCTTTTTACTTTAATAAGAATTTTATATTTTAAAAAGAATATTGAAAGTTAATTATTATATATCAGTTCTTGAAATGGAACATGTTTTCATTATAATATAAAACGTATTTATATTAATATTTAGTAAATTTAATACTTCAAAGTTTATATATAAATGTACACATTGATATAAATATAAATTTTGAAATATGATTAATACATTAAGGCATATAAAAATTTTTTGAATAAATTCTATGTAGAGATTAATTAATTTTGGTATAAGTTATCTTATACACAAGTAAAACCCATAAAGAAAAGTGGAAAGTTTTATTGGCTCACATTACCGCACGCACCTGCTTTTCTACTTATGTAAATTCACAAAATTTAATGCAAATAAAAGTTTTTATTATAAAATAAAACTTTTTCGTACCTAGAGCATCACCACCGCCTCCTAGACAGTCAATGGTACTGCCACCAATATATAAATCTTCGGTCAGCTCCTCAATTTCACTATCATTATCCGACATTTTTCTTGACTGCAAACTGAAAACTTCTTCTGAGTAATGTTTTTCCATTTGTAAGCACTTTTGCTCGAAATATTTTCGCAACTCCTCCATTTCTTGAGTATGCTTTACCTCCGTGTCCGACATCAATTGTCTGAGTTTGGCTTCTCTCTCCTCGAAACTAATAAGTAATTGCTCAAATTTCTGGGATTCAACTGTAGTTTTCATTTTTAGCGCATTGATTTCCTCGCGATACTGTTCTTCTTTTTGTTGTGCTTTCACTAATTAGGGATATAAAAGTAAAATTTTATTTAAACATTAAATTATTTAATTTGGGGAGTAATCGTAAAAATGAACTACAATATTTTTTTAAATAAATAACTCTTTGAAATTACCATTTCTTTCTAAGAAAAAATTTTTTCTATACTATAAATAGTTATTTTCATTAAAAGAAGCATACTGAAGAATGGTAAATTGTTCATTTGAATTGAATTGAAGTAAGAAGTATAAAGCAAATATGAAAAGAAGTTTTTTCAAACATAAATTATTTCTTTTGAATGGAATGAAGAGCGATCATATTTTTATCAACTGTACTTAAAAACATTAAAATAATTGTAAACACTTACGTAATAATTCTTTCTTTTCATTTGTTTTTGTTTCTATCTCTCGTACGAGTTCTATCTTCTCTTGTTCATAATCATCAAACTGTTTTCGGCATGAATCCAGTTTTTTAAGCATCTTATTATAACTAGTTTGCTTGTGTAAAACATTATCAAGATTGAAGGATGACGCATCGAAAGATCCAGTTTGATCCAGCAATATTGTGGTATCATTTAATTTGCTTTCTCCAAAACTTAATGTTTGATCTAATTTTTCTTCAAAAACCTCACACTCTGCATATGCATGGACTAAACCGGCTTTCAACATATTACTTTCCTCTACAAGTTTCTTATTTGTCTCACTAAACTTATCCAACTTTTTAATGTAAGCCGCGACTTCTTCGTCACGCTTTTCAACTGTTTTCTTAAGCTCACAGATCTCCTGTTCGAATTCATAACTTGCCATTTGCATACCATCGAGACTATCTGAAGAAAATCGCTGTTGTTGTTCACCTTCAAGATTGATGTTCATTTTATTTTTCAAGTCCTTAATTTGTTTTTCATATCCCTCTTTATCCACTTCCATTTTTGCGACTAGCTTCTCATAGTCTTCAATCTTTTTTCTTAAATCTTTCTCTAAAGTTATTTTGTCCTCTAAACAAAGAATAATTAATCAATCAATTTTATTCTTTATAAAATTTCAAACGTTGAAGAAAAACAAAATATTTTACTGCATTCAAAATATTAAAAAGTATGAATGCTACATAAAGAAATAGTAAAATAATTATACATTACATTTCAATTTTTTATATCTTAAAATGTATTTATTATTTATGTATACTTTAAGGATTAAAAATTATTGAAAAATTAAAAAAATTAATTTGAAAAATCTGAATCTAACAATTAAAAATGTATATTGAAACCTAAATTGGTATTTCAATTATTAATTTATGCAAATTAAAACTTTCATAACTTGACCTAAAAATGTTTTACATATTATTAATTGATTTCTAAAATGTTTTACTTTTAATAAACAGTTTTATAAAATTTAATTTTAACTATGTTTTACTTATTAAACTCTAATCTATACCATAAAAATGTTCGTAATTTTAAAATGTTAACATTTAAATAAAAATTGTATTTTTTTTATAAAGAATAATTTACACGTTATATAAATAATGTTAAAGAATTTAAATAAATTATTTTAATTTAATTTACAAAAGAATTTCAAAATAAATAAAAAAAAAACAATGAGCATTATTACCTAGTTTTTTGTTAATCAAATGTTGTTGGAAAGATCTCTCATCAATAGTCTGATAAGTTGTCTCATCCATTTCTGTAAAACTAAGTCCACTAAACCTTGACAGAGACTTTTCCAGAAAGGAAATTTTATTACTTGGATTTCTGTCCTGTATCTGTCCATTCTTGATTAAATTTTGGGCATCCAAGTATCTGGACGTTAGATCATGCAACTTAAACTAAAAGAAGAATTTTCTTAATAACTATATTTATTTACATGAATTTTAACAAAGTTACTAAAGCTTAGAAACTGAAACAAATCATTTATTTAGATGACTAATGAAAATATTGAATTATAATAAATTATTGTATTCAAACTTTAATTTGTAACTATTACAAACATTTAAGTTTGATTCGTAAATATAAATTTAAAAAAAAAGTAAAAATACTTGTTAAAAATAAGATTATAAATAAAAAATTTTTCTTAATCTAGATTAAACAATAAAACTTATAATATTATTTATAAACTTATTTAGATATTATTTTTTATTATCACTGTACATGTAACTGTTATTTTTCTATATACAACTGTGAATCAATGCATAAAAAGATCATGTTCCAATCCTACCTTTAAAGACTCATTCTCTGCTTTGATTGACTCATCATTTATTGCTTGATCTAAAGATCGCTCAATACTTTCTTTAGAATCTAATACACTAGCAGTTGCAACATATTTCGTTGCCATATCCTCCAGCTGTAGCTTGTGGAATTTGATCTGTTCATTTAACAATTCCTTTTCTTTAACATGAGATTCCTTACTAGTAATAAGATCCAGTTTAAGAGATTCAATTGTACATTCATACTTGATTAGTTGAGACTTAAAATCAGATATTTCCATAGCATAACGATTTTGATTCTCTTCTTTAAGTTTTTCTAGCTCTACCTCATGTTTCATCATCAATTCCTGCACATTTAAAATATTATCATAGGTATTATTTTAAAATATTTCTAATGAAACTTATGTTTTTGGCAAAAATAACTACAGTAATTTTCATGTAATTAAATATAAGAAGTATCCATTTTTTCAATTTTTTTTCAACATATTTTTTTCCACAATAATTACCGATTTTCTAAAAAAAATTACATATATTACTGTATTTTTTAGTTGTCATATCTTTTAAACTTACCAGTTTTATTTATTTAAGTTTAAATATATAATTATATTAATAATACGAAATGAAAATATATTTTAAACATAATATAATTAATTGTCTAAAGAAATACTAAGGCGATTGTATAAAAAACTAATTCTTTCCTGTTGTTTTTTATCTATAACTAAATGGGTAAATTATTTTACAAAAAAAGTTTTGTAAATAATATCTTAATTTTCTTTAACAAAGTATGTATTTTAATATACTACAAATAAAATAAACTCAAAAATCATTTAAAAAGTAGGTATTAATTACACTAAAATTGAGAAGAAAATAATGTACAAATTTTTAACCAATTAAACATGACTTTTTAAAATTAATTATTATTTTGAATAATGTTATTAAGTAATGTATATAATTAATAACCACAATATTATAAATAAATATTATAAATACATTTATATCTATTATAAGAAGTCACTTTAAGTACAACTATCAAATACGTAATTGTGATGAATTTTAATAGATAATTCATAAGTTTATATAAATGAAAAATAGAAGTATTCTAATACTTATTTATAAAATTTCATATAGGTAATTATTTATTTTAGTAATAAGAAATTTATCAATTTTACTAAAATTGTGTTTATTTGGTTATTTATAATTATTAAAATTATTTAAATTATTTATAATATTAAACAATTATCAAAATAAGGATATATGGATATATACTAACTTTTATTTCATTTTCATGTTTTATATTGTTTGTATTTGTTTCAACTGCAAATTTTTCAATAATTACTCCGATTTCATTTTTTATTTTCTTGGTTATTTCCTCATACTGTTGTTGGTTTATTTCAGATATATTAATATTACTTTCGACTAAATTTGCTTGTAAGTCTTTTTGATTCTCCAAAGCACTTCCAACTGTAGATACCTAAAGACACATAATAGAAATTTAATTTTAAATATAGATTTTTTAAGTTATTATAAATTAAGGATTCAGGATAAAATAAATAAATACAAAATGAATTTTAAATAATTTCTAATTACAGAATAAATGTTACCTTTTCATCAAAAGTATTTTCTCTGATAGAATTTTCTAGTTGAGTTGTATTTAAGATACTAAGTTGAGCACGTAAAGTATCTCTAGAAGCTATAGCTTGTTTTAACGATGACATCAAGTCTTCAATTACATTATCTCGTTGATTTATCGATTGCTCAAACTCTTGAAGCTTTCCATTAAAATAGAATAATTTTAATTTATTTTATGCATAAACGTGAGATTTTTTTTTTTTTTTTTTTTTTACTGTTACTATTTTCAGATTAATTATTCAGTTATTCAAAATATAATTCATATATATGCATATATTTATATAAAATAACTAAACATAATTAAATAAGATTGAAATTTATTCAAAGCAAAATAAATATTTTTCAATTTTAGTTATCAAAATAAAATAAATCTTAAGTTATTGCTCTTTAATATTGCTTTTCGAAAAAGGTATACATATTTTACAGGATAAGTGAAATTTGTATCTTAGAAAGTTGTTAAAGAATAAATAAAATTATAAATCTAACCCTTTTACAATAGATGTCAGTGATATCTTTGTTGGTAATATTACTATTTTGACTATGAGATGACGTAGGTGAAGACACATCAGTTCCTAAGTGATCAAACTCAGCGTGAAGTGCTTCAAAAATAGCTTCTTTTCCTTGAAGTAACTTATTTAATTCAGTAACTCTTCCAGTCAATCCTTCCAAGTCAGCATCACCTTCTCCTTCACTCATGCTAACACTGCTGTACGTTATGTCTCTTGATAAAACACTTTCATTATTCTGGATATATTAACAATCAAGTTTCAATTAATTACTCAATGATCAATTTTTAATAATCAACAATATGAATATATAAAGTTATAATTCAAACAATATTATTTAAATTTCCAATTGGCTTTTGTATATTTATTTATTTGTAAAATAAATACTTACACCAATACTTCTCAGATCCATAGATTGATTTTCAGCTTCATTATTAAAAGATTCTTCATCCGAAACTTGTTCGAAACTTTTACTTAACCGTTTGTTGGCACGTTTAGATTTGTACGTTTCCGTCTGTTGAGGATTTAATTAATAATGATAAATGTTTTAAACTTAACTCAAACTAAATATTTATGATTAAGTATTATTTTGTATAAGCTTATAAAACACATTTAATTCAAGATTTTAATAATATTTAAAATTTGCATAGTTATAGTTATAATATAAATATTTTACTAGCTTTTTGAAAATTTACTAGCTAGTGGATTTAACTTTATAATATATCAATATATTTATACAAAATCTACAACATTAAATATTTTATAACTTAATGACCAAGTAACCTGATAAGCTGAACTAAATGTTTAGTTCGTAAGCCTTCAATTTATTACCTGACTTTTGCGTGTAATTTATAAATTAAATCTTAACATAATATGATTAATAAAGTATTAATTTTATAAATTATATACGTGCTTTTGAATTACTGATTATACCTATTGTAAATTTTTTTTTTCTATGGAAATAAAAATACTGATCAATGGTAATTGTATTTATTCAAATTCATAACTCTGTAGCAAACAATGCTTAATTAAACGAAAAATATTATCCAATTACAGGGTAAATATAAGACGACTTATTTGTTACTTCGTTTTAATAATACGAAAGTTTGAGCAGTTAATTTTGGGTATCACGAATATGCCCTTGTAAAGTAAGCAACATGGGTAAAGACTGAAGTTTCCCAGAAATGCATGCAACTGTTCTCGGGGTGAAATCGAAGATAAAAATAACTCGACAGCAATTACACTTTAAGAGCCCTTAAGCTCTGTATCTATCTTTGTCATTCTTACCATTTCCCTACCAGCCTCCAAAGCGCGTCTTCTACGCTTTTCGTCATCCATTCTAGTTTTCTTAACGTCTCGTTGATTATTCTCACGATTTTCCTTTCATCTTCGCCGGTGTACTTAACAACAATATAAATCTATTATTCCTGCTTTCTTTATTTTTTTTATTCACGAAAAATCGTATAATGCGTTACATTTTCTCTTGCTTTAGCTTCAATAACAAAAGAACCGAGATACAATTCTTTAACAGTCCAATCCAGTACTCTAACTCGGCAACTCTAACCGCCCGATTCGTTTGCGATTACACTATTTCTATCTTCTTCTCGTTCTTCCCCACTTTTGTTTGGCGGTTACGAGCATGTACGTCGCTTATTTATAATTTGAAATTAAACAAAAACTTTTTAATCGAATTATTTTGCACGCGTTACAAGCATTGTTTTGTCATTGTCAATTATTAATTTTGAAGTAGCTTAATTCAATAATACGGAAGAATTATTACCCATTGTAAACGGACGTCAGATTTTAAATTGCACAAATTATATATTAAGATGGTGGAGTAGTAAACTCATATAAATATATTAACTGTTCGAGATTACAAAGGCGATTCTCAAATATTTTCATAAATTTATTTTAAAAATTATGTAATTTAGCATTGCACAACATTTATTTATATATTCTACGTATGCATGTGTGGACCAGATAGTATACAAAATTTCTATGCAAAATTAAAACTGAAATTTCATCATTTAAATCGATACGATAATGCGACGTAAAAATTTATATAAATTCTATTTTAAATATTTAACCAAGTGTTATTTTTAATACTATATCAGCTATATATGTGAAAAGATTCGTTTTTGCCTGTAGTACATTACGAGTATAAGCTTTCATACATATTATCATATTTAAATCATAGAAAAGAACGTTTTTCTTTATTTTTTCATCTGTTTATAATCGTTTGAAGACATTTTCTGTAATATATTTAATAACAAAAAATCACGGCCATCGTATATTATACCAATGTATATTTATGGATATACTATCTATGTGATTAAATTCATGTAAAAAGACGCATGTAAGTAAAATGACAATACTGATCATAAATTGAAATTCTTTTGCATTAAGATTACGAATATTAATATTTTTTTATGTTTCTAAAGGAATAGAAAGAGCATTCGGTTGCTTTTGACAAAGAGAATTTTTTTACTTGGTTTACAACGTAATTAAAATGTGAAATCCTAAGCCCATTTTTAAACTGGTTAAAAATATCTATATATCCCTTCCCAAAAAATCATTTAACAAATTGACGGCTAATGACTGCTATAGCGTTGAAAGTGGATACAACGCATGCGCACAAAATCAATTTCCCTCTAGCGATGCTCTTGTGAACTTGTTTCTTTTAAACTATCCAATAGTTCGTTACAACTTTCAAATAAAAACATTATAAAAATTGCAGTTTGCAACGAGTGTATGTTTAGTGTACGTCGAAAGAGCCCGCGTAAGGCAAAATAAACACGTTCCGTCGTGTTTTTTGTCTGTCCGGTTGCTTACCGTGACAACAAAGAGGCTAACAAACAGAATCGCAAGAGACTTATAGCGAAAGAGAACTAAAACTCAAAATAATGGATTTTCGCGAGCGATACAAAAGAATTGGCTTCGGCCGTGAAGATGTAGACACGAACCGGGCACTAAGAAGTCAACGCCGCGACGAAGCTCGTCGTGAGGTGCGTAGTGAACGTTTCAATGCAAGACGGCGGTGCTTGAGAAATAACTCTGACGATAGTTTGGAATGTCCAGAGCGTGTGAATGAGAATTCAAGCAAGAAAAAACTGACGGATCCTGAGGAAGAAGCGAGAAAGAAAGTTGCTGCAGGTTTGTTTTCGGTTTGCTAAATGGCAGAAGGATGTCGTTGCGATATTTACCCTTTGTTTACCGCCACTTTTTCCCTTATAAACATAGGAAACTCTTGCACAACTAGTCAATCTTTCCAATCAATAATAAAGATCAACGTGATTCATTGTGAATCATGATCGTCATTGAAATTGTTTTCTTAAATGAATGTAAAAAGTTCTTGTACATTGAATAGATAATTTTTTATTTTAAGTATTGAAAGAGTTATGTGAAACAAACTGTATCAAATTACTCTCAATCGTTGTTCTTTTCCTGTAAATGAAGTAACTACACGTAAACATTTTTTAATAAATGTACTTTACATTGAAAATTCTTCAATAAAATTCAGGAATTTAAATAGTTTCTTAAGTATTATAGATTTCTAAATAGTTAGTAAAAAAATTAATAATATTTTAATATAATTCATATTAACATTAAAATCAATAAAAACAAAATTATTATTATTTTCCTAAAGTATATCAAAATATACTATATATAAATATCGAGTAATCATAATATGAAATTTCATTGAAAACATAAAAAGTTTTAAAAATAATAATCTGAATTATACTTTTATATATTCTATTTTACTTATAGAGCTCATTCAAAAACTTAATAATACATTTAAATTTATAACGGTAAAAAATTTTTAAAATTAATATAAAAGTCAGAGTTACAACACAATTTTTATGATGTAAAATATTATTTATATTTTTCAAATAAATAAAAATGTTAAAAAGTATCACTATTTATCTTTCAATTGCAATTAAGATGTTCATTGACTGTTAACATCATCATCGTTCTATAGTAATAAAGACTATAATATTTAATAAACTTTGTTGCAGAATTAGAGGCAGCAGTTCAAAAACGTTTATTGCAGTTGGAAAAATGGCGTGAGGAGAGGAATCGTCGAAGAATTCAAGAGAAAAAACGGGCAAAACCTGTGTTTAAAGTTGGAGTGGTTCATCATCGTGTATACTCTCCTCCATTGACCAAAAATCCAATTCCTCTACCTGTACCAAAATTGTGTAAAAGCAAAGAAGCTCAACCAGAATTACCTCCTAAGAGGGTGACTAGAGCAACTGAAAAACGTTTAGCTATAAAAGCTGTAACAAATCACCAAAAACGCGAAAACTTAAGGTCCAAGAAGGTACCAGTCAAGGTATATTTATTTATTACATTCATTACTGGAAATATTGAAATTTTATTATATAATAATTACATAGTGTTTATAATAACTTTATATGCTGTTTGAATTGTTAAACATGAATTTAAAAGAAATATACCTTAGTGTAATTTTTAAATATAATTAATTATTTAGCAAATGAATAATTATAAAGAAATACATTACTTTATTGGTTTTTTTTTTAATTATAAAATTTCCTAATACTTGCGAATTCTCAATTTTTACATTCTTAATTTTATATTTATAATTCAAACAAATTTATTTTAAAACATTTTAATTGTCTCGATTATAATTTTTATCAAACAAATTAATATCTTTCATGCTTGACAAAATGATTAATATTAAATTACTTTTAATTTTCTCAAAGCCTAAGAAAATTGAACTACAGACGATACCTTTAATACCAAAGGACCATCAATTTAAAGCTCCTCTTGGAATCACTCCACTCCCGCTGTTTGGTCGCCAAGCCGTAGAAGGTATCAATGAGAATATGGAAATAGATTTAAACTACATTAATGTATCATCTACCAACAGTGAATTTTTTAAGAACTTATCCATTGATTCTACAGAACATTTATTCTCCTCCACAACTCACTCCGCAATCCTACGTAAATTCGCAAACAATGTATCAAACATAAAAAAATTAAATGCTGATCTTTGTGATATGTCAGTCAATAAAAGCTTTAGCGATTCATTGAATAATACATCAATTGAAGCAGTGTCTCTAAAAATTTCATCCGATGATCAGGAAATGCTAAGTGATGAAGAAAACGTTCAGTCTGCTTATAAAATAGATTCTAGCTACACCAAAAATAGAAGATCAAGAGAGAGTAAAATGCGAGCCTCAAGAAATCTCGTTCCTGATAAAGTTTCAACCATAAAACCAGTAAGCGCTTTAAAGCATCAGGAAATATCGGAAAATCAAAATAATATTGATTCTAGTTTATCAAATATAAATAAAACAACGGATACTAGAAGATCTGCTAGAATAATTACAAATGAAGGTGTTAATTCTGATAAATCTGTAAAAGATGTTAATTTAATTCTGGAAGATGAGAAAATCATAAATAGTCAGGAGAGTTTCGATTCTAATTATCATGGCACCAATTCTTCATTGAATTCTAGTTTTTCAAAAGAAAAAAAGACGAAATCACTTGCAAATAAAAAAAGATCCAATAACATTTCCATTAATGAAACTGTAAACTTAAAAAATGTATCAAAGGAAAACAATTCCTTTTTCGAAAATCAAAAAATATTGGATAATAATTCAGATCCAAGCAATGCTAGCGTGATGGATTCCACAACGTTGGACCAAAATAAAGTAAAATTATCAAGAAGAAAATCTGCTAGAACATCTTATAATGGAAATCCAAGTATCAACGATTCAGCAAAAGAATCCAGTTTTACTCAAGAAATGATAGGAAACGAAGAGAATGTTGATTTAAATTGGGTAAACTTTATGGATTCAAGCCTCGTAAATGAAAATCAAAATAAATTTTTTGGAAGGAAAAAATTAAAGCGAAACGCCAATCAAGTTCAAAAGCATAGTCCAAATTCGCAAGACGAATCCTTGATAAAGTTTTCTCCTCGACGTTCATTGAGACAACGAATTGAAAAATCTCTTAACGAAACAAGCTCGTCTAAAGTAATAACGAAAAAAAGTCCAAAATTATCACCTTCAAATCCAGAAGGTTTGTCACATACAGAGTCACTTAATCTATCGAGTGCTTCAGAACCTACAAGACAAAATATACTCGAAAATGAAGGAGACAACTCACAGAACTTCAGTCTGAATTTATCGCTTGTCAAACATTTGACTCCGGAAAAACCACCCGCATTCTTTTCGCCGTACATAGTAACGAGTCGAGGCAAGAGTAGTGTTCGCAAGGAGGTACAACGTCAACGTTTAAGCCAATGTTCACTTACGGAAATCCCTACGAAAGATACTGTCATGCAGAGTCTTAACATATCCGTGGATGAAGAGGAGCGAACGGCTCAAGTAAGAATATTTTGAGCGAGATCTATATTCATTATTTAAATAACCTACTCTATTTACGTTAATTTTAAGTTTTACACATCCGTAACTGAAAGAAATTGCATAGTATCCGTTTATAAAAAAACAATGGAATTTTTTTATCAATTTATTGCGTTATTGAAATTATTTTAAGCGCAGTTGCTACGCTTATAATTTAATCAATTATTAAAAACATTTTTATGTTTAAGAAAAGTAGTACGCATGTATATATGCAAGAAAATATGATCTTTTATAAATTTATGATACTAAAAAACTTATTTAAGTAATAGATTTCTTGATTATAATAAAAAAAAGTCTGAAGTTAGTTTAGTAATATAAAAATAATACGTTTTATCTTATTCTTGCGTCGTAGTCGAGAATTACCATTTAATGAAATCTTCACAAATAACAAAATTCGACTTAAGCTTACAGAGGTAACACCGACGAACAAAGTGCGATAACACTTACCTTATAAAAGTATACGATACTAATTAGAAACAATTGCTTTCCTGTATCCAAAAATAAAATTAATTGATCACCCGTAACGATGTTCCATTGTATAGAGTTTTAATTAGATGCTTCAATTTCATCTATACAAATTGTCGGAATAAAAATAATTAGAAATCGTAATTAACGTAAATAGTTTATAAATTTGTTTTATACGCATAAATTATATGCATTTATCATAATAATTTTTACTTTATTATTCTGCAGATATACATAAAGGAATAATTTAATAAATTTAATTTTATAAAAGAAATAAGAATGTCACGTATAGAAATACTGTAAATAATAATAAAAGTAGCAAAAAGATTCAATGAATTTTCTATTTACTTGACAAATTACCTTTTCTGATTATCGATGAAGGAACCAACAAGAAAGAGTGCATTTTAGATTCTTCCACATATTTATAAGTTCGCTCTTTCATCCCCACTTCGTTATTATTTTAGACTTTATCAATAATCTCCCTTGTTTCTCCCTGCAATAGACCTTTTCCCATTTGTCGGTGTCATGCTAAACTCGTATTACTGTCTAAATATAAAATTTATTTATTTCTCCGAAAATTACTCTGTCACTTATTTGGTTCCTCCACTGGCTTTATTTGCAATATTAACATGCCTTTATACAATTTACGAATTTCATAAAAACTCTTTGATTTTTACTGTATATGTATAAAGTATGCACACGAGTTTAAAAAAGCACGCGTACATTTATTCCAATATCGATTGTTATGCGATAGAATATCGCAATAGAATAGCAACGGGAAATACATTGCTTAATCATTTAAAAATATTCAATTTCAAAGTTTGATAAATATAAGGGCAAATTGTTACGCATGCTGTGAAAATAAAAGGGGCAACTTCTCTCACTGAAAAATAAATATTAATTTTCGAACTCGCTTCATTGCGACTCCTAGATTATAATAATGTATGACAATGTATAATGCCCTACCACACTTACATACCTGCGATAATTATCGTTTTATTTATTTTATTTGTGTTTAATTACATCCGTAACAAATAATGAATTTATCTGTATTAATCTAAAACTATTATGGAGAGAACTCTTTTAATATTATTAATATTTACAATTTTCGTTGCAGTATTATAAATACATTCTTAACCAGGAGATCAATCGTTTGAACGAACGATGTGACATTTGGAACTTAGTCAAGAAAGATGATACCACCCCCGAAGAAATCCGTTACGTAATACAGGCAGCCGTAGGCCAGACGACTTTGCTCATTAATAAAAAATTCGAACGCTTTCGTAGTCTCGTTTTTGACTGCGAAACTGGAAAAGGTGAAATGCTGGTTACGTGCAAGGATCTTCAAGGATTCTGGGAAATGATGTATATGGAAATCAAGGACTGCGACAATCGATTCAACAAGCTCGAGGAATTAAGGCAAAATAGTTGGGTAGAGGAGGAGACGGAGGAGGTCAAGGATGTACAGAAGTTGAAAAAGAAACTCGTTGGAGCGAAAAAGCCTATCGACAAAAAAAAAACTATCCCCACGAAACCTAGTTCACTCAGGGCTCATATTATGGCTGCAAGGCAGAAGAAAATCGGGGGCAAAGATACCGATGTCGATATTGAGATGATCGAGTGAGTTGGCTATTGCGCATGACTTTTTTAATTTACACATTTAATTTTAACGGCCAATAGAGTTGAAAATTAATTATTAAATGAAAAATGTTAAATAAAAGCGATGTGTTTTTTCGGTTTTTTTGAAATTTGGAAGTATCGAACACAGCACGCAATAATTTTAGGAAAAGTTCATTTATATTAGAAACACACACGTGTGTTTTAAAAAGCAATTTTCATACTTAAAAAATCTACGTTACAATAGCAAATTAATTACAAATAGTATTACAATTGTTATTAAAACGAGATTGAAATTATTAAAATTAAAGTTAATAAAAATAAGCAATCTGAAGTACAATTCACATTGCATTATATTCACTTAAATCTTCTATAATAATTTTCGATTTTTGTTAATAATAAAAACGGTTAAACTTGAAAAAGCATCCAGTGTTTTACTAATGCTTGGAAAATTACCTTTTCTCAATTTCTAGGAATCAGAAGACTAGTCTTCAGAAAGATGAAGAGTCCAGAAATTCAAGTACCAAGAGCGCAGTAAAATATGCTCGTCGGACCTCGACACCAAAATCATCTAATAAATGGCAACCTATATTAAAGAAGCTATCCCAGAGCCAGAAATCTACTACGAGTCCGTTGATCGTAATGAAACTCAGCCAGATGTGTAAAACGCCAGAGGTACATCTCGATGATTCAATAGTCTACATTAATTCTGGTCGCACTCCTGCCAAAAGCATTTTAAAGACGTCCAAAGATGATTTGATAAGTTTCTCCGCTAAATCGGCAAATAAGGTCTTCTTTAAAGAGCAACCTATGGAGTTTCAAGAAATTGAAACTGAAATTGAAAACAACGATAAAATTGATAACTGTAAAGAGCCAATTGAAAGAAAACTTGATTTTGAGAGTGACAGCTTCAATTCGTCGCACGCAGAAAACAGAGATAAAAGCGATAGTACAATAAATATATCAAATTCAGCTGAATATAATGCCGAAGACAATACTTCTAGCAGATATTCAACGAGCCCGAAAATTGTAATTAACAAAGCACATCCGACGAGCCCGATATCTCTATTTAGTACGATGGTTAACAATATATCTACCAAATATTTAACTGTTCCAAAAACTATAATGAAGGATGAGAGTCCTATGATTTCTGTGTCTCCCTTGACTTTAAAGGACAGCAAAGCTGAAGATTCCAATAAAAAAGCGACAAAAACGAAAAAGCAGATTTCGTTCAAAGAAGATATAAATGAGAGCTACTCGCGAACTCTTAGAAGTAGAACATTTGCAGTACCACTGACACCGAGATTAAATTTAAAAAACTCTATGGTATGTTAATTTTTTTTTTTAATTTCTGTTATTACCAAATGTTATACTATGATCGTACATTGAAAAATGCAGAATTAATTTGAAAGCGTTTTCTATTTTTGTACAAATTATAAAATGACCATTGATATAATCAGTAAGACACGATTATTAGATTTTAAATTTCTCATAAGTTTATTCTTTAAAAATATTATAAACTTTCCGTGAACTTGATCACCTTAATAAACATGTAAAAACCCATAAAAATTACGAGAAGCTTATTGATATTGTAGTATAATTATTAATGTATATTTATCATGTAGAATAAAGTTGATGAAGATTTAAGTATGGAAGTGGATGACAGTATACAGGAATGTAAAGACGATTCACCTTTCCCTGTCCGACAACAAAGTCAATTAAAGGTAGATATTCATAAATTTAATGTAAACAATTGTTGAAATAGAATTTGTTAATTTAAACAATTTTCTATGTAACATATATTATATATAACAAAATATAATTTCTGTAAGAAAAATTAAATTGTATACAAATTTATTTTATCATATCTAGGAGTTATATTTGAATGCGGATGGTATTATATCTCAGAGAATCGTTACAGAGAAAAAGAACATTTTTAGCACACCAAAGTTAAAAAGAAATAATTCAAAGGTATGCTTGTTACAGTAATTGGTTTTATTTATATATATATATATATATATATATATTTATAGACATTCATTTGAAAAAATATATTTGAACTATTCTAATTATTTTTCAAACATCTTATACTAATTTAAAATATAATAAAACATAAGAAATAAATATGATAAATAAAACACCCACTACACCAAAGTTAAAATTAAGAAATAGTCATTTATGTTTATCGTTATTTATTTTATATATTTTATTTAAAGTATATCCCAATGTACATAATTAAGTATAAGTATTTAGTTTTAATATTAAGAATTGAAATGATTAATATTTAAAATATTTTTATATTCAGACACCTGCAATGGATCTAGATAATCTAATTACTCCAGTAGTTGAAGTTGCTAACGAGAATAAAAAATCATCATCGACTCCTAGAGTTAGGAGAAAAAGTTTAAAAGTAATTTAATGTTCATACTATTAACCTAAGAATTTTTTAAATACAGTGTTTTATACATATATATTTTTTTTTATTTAGAAATTGCCTGCTAATACAGAGTTAAGTGAGGATAACGCAAACGTAACTGTCGAAGAAATCACCAAAGTTAAGTTAAATAGAAGGACATCAAAAACTCTCGATATAACACAAAATAATATAGACGAAATTAAAAATATTAATGAGTCAGCAAAAAAAAATCTGAGAATAAATTCGACACCGATTTACATAAAATCGAGCTTGGAGATCAATTCGAAACAGGTTTCAACACCAAGTTTAAAAACAAGAAACTCAAAGGTATTCATACATGCATTTATATATATATATATTGATTATATTGATTTATAAAACGATTTGTTTTGTTTTGTTCAGAGATTACAAGGAAACATAGAATCTGTTTTGCAAGAGACTGATCTAAATTTGAATGAAAATGTTAAGATATCGAGAACGTCAAGTTTAAGAAGAACTAGCTCAAAAGTATATTTTAGAAGTTTCTATAGTTTCTTAAAAATAATAATAAACAAAATTACTAAAATTATTTTTTCACAGAAATCTAAACAAAATTTTGAACAAAATGAACAGCAGACTGGTGTAAATAACACAATAAGTGAGGCATTGACTCCTAACAGACGAAAAAGTTTACGAGTAAGTGTTTTTTTAAATGTACATTTCATAAATTTTCTATATGTTAAATACAATCAAATATATAAATTTAATTGGAAATCTTTTGTGAAAAATGATAAAAATACAATGATCCTTCAATCTTACAGTTCATATAATTTAATTAAATCTTCCATTGTTTATATGTTACTTTTATAAAGAATAAAGTTAAACAATTAGATTCATATAATAAAGTTGAAGTAATGATTCTGTTTCACAGATAGCACAAATAATGAAGAATGAAGATTAAGGATAGTAAATGGAATTTACAGTTATTACTGATTTATGTAATTAAAATATTAGTAAAAGCATGAGATTAAAAAGTAATAATAATTAATGGTATATCCCTATTTTAAAAAATGAAGCAAATTATACAATGTATTATAGTTATATTTGCTAAAAACTCAATTGTTAGGCTATTAAACTGTAAGTCAATTATTCTTTTCACATGTATTTAATTATATATCTATTTAAATATCTTTAAACGAAATGTTTATCTCATGATCTTTATATTAATTTGAAATATAATTAATTGTAACATCTGCTTTTACAATTTCAATTTGTTGTATAATAATAGAATTAAAATATTTTATTATATGATAAAAGTTACACAGTGTTTATGAAAAACTTATTTTTAATGTATTTATATAAAATAAATTTACAAAATTAATTATTTGTACACATTTGTCACCTGTTATCTAGCCAATAAAAACGAACGCTATTATCACGACGATTATTTTCTTCTTCATCACATATTCTACTACCTGTAGATACAGCAAGTAGAGGTAAATTCTTATGCAAACTTACACCATTGATACAGTCCTTCGAAATTTGAATTTTGTAACAAGCATCTAATTCTTCATCAACTTGGAGATTATCAGGAATTTGCCATATTCTTACAGCACCATCAGTCCCACCTAATATATATATATAATAAAATATTTTATTAAATAATAGGTAAATAAATATTTAATTTAAATTGAGTTTTGTAATATATAAAAGTACTTTTAAAAGTTAAGGATTGATTGTACAACTGATTACGAAATTAATAATTTTAGTTACACTCTTATTTTAATAACGAATTTTACGACATATGTGATAATATAATAATTTCAGTATTTAAATAAGTTTTAAGAATAATATCGAATTAAAGACAAGTACTTGTATTTGTATACGTATGGGAACGTACATATTAAATTTAAATTTGAATAATACTAGATTTTTAAATACTTTTATTCTATCTTTTTACTTTTAAAATTAGTTAAAATTTAGTAATAAAAGAAAATGTGAATTAAATATATTACCTGATACTATTTCTTTTCCACTATAGGAAAGAGAAAAATGTATTCGTTGATTGGTATCAGATTGACGATTTTGCAACGAATATAAGACTGTACCAGGATTCCGAAGATCCCAGCATAAGAATTCACTACCTCGACGAACAGATGAATAAAGTTTTGTTCCACATGGACTAAATTCAATTTGTGTAACACCATTACCTGTTGTAAAAGAACACAGTGGCCCATCTTTATATAAACCTGAAAAATTAATAAAATATATTAATATCAATATATGATATTTTTGTAATATATATTCAGCTGAACATTTTACCTATATATTTGGAATAAGTTCCAAATGCAATTAAGCCTAGCATCCCAGGATTTTCTCGAATACAAGAAACTAATCCTGTTACATTGGGAAAATCTTTTTTTAAGTAAATCGTATTTATTTGACGTCCAGGACAATTAGTGTCAAATATTCTTAGAGCATTTTTAAATCCACTCCAAATGTGTTCACCAGAATCAGTAAATTGAACACTTATAGCAGCTTCTACTTCGTCTACACTAGAAAAAAAAATTATAAATAAAATTAAAAAATTTTTCATTCAATTTAATTTGTTAATACTAAAATTAAATTATCATAAAGCTTGTAATAATCAGCATTACATTTCATTACTTAGTATAATCTTAGTTTAACAGAAATTCTTGTGAACTAACTGATTGTATGCTCGATAAGTTGCTCGAAGATGTCCTGTAAAAGCATCCCAAAGATGTATTGGACTGCCTTGGCTTGTGCTTAAGAAACAGCACGTTGAAGGATCCCACGAACTCATATATGGAAACCAACAACTGTCATATATCAATCCACCTTCTTTAACTTTTAACGTTGATTCAAAAGAAGGAAGATTGAAATTTTTTGGAAGTTTTCCAGAGTACAGATCTCGAGGCAATTCAAATATTCGAATTTTAAAATCTTCAGCAGGAACCAATATACAAGTACCATCTGGTGACCAATAGCAGCCTTTTGTGAAATTTTCATTTGTTTTTGTTGGTTTAAATTCCTCTACTGATGAGCATATCAAAGTAGGTACATTCCAGTCATAAAATAATTGCGAATACTCTTCACTTTCATTGCTTTCAATATTTGCATTTTGGAACTTATTATTCAAATCATTTTCATCATTAATATCATCGATCTGAAAATAAATTTCTTTTAATATATATTTTGTGCCTACTAAAAATCAATCAAAAATAAAGATTTGAAACATAGAATTTATCGTGACTTAATTTAATTTAAGTGGTATAAATTTTATGTCATGTTTTTACATATATGAATACTGTACTCATTCGCATTGAAGAAATTAAAGCAAAGTGTTTATAATTTTATTACATTTTTTAATTTTTCTTCCACGGTCGCATCGTTTTTTTCATCATTTAAAATACCAAGTTCGCCGTCAATTTCCATGCATTCGTTCTCATCTTCTAATTTTCTTTTTTCTAGAGGTGAAATTAAGATGTCGTTTTCCAAATCACTCAATAGATTTTTAGATTTATTCGCAAAATCTATGACTTTTTCATTAATTGAACAATGATTTTCCGAAAGTTCTTTTTCTTCATTGTTAACAGGCAATACTTGATCTTCAGCTGATTTCTGCTCAGAAACTTTATCATTGTTCATCTTTTCTTATAACTTCTAAATATTCTTCGAAACTTAAAAAGAAATCTTTATTTGTAATGTATGCAATGCAATATCGCGTACTTTAACACATTATCACAGTAAAAAATTATCGAGTGTTCATGCAGGCAGCTAAATCATTTACAATACATTCTCGAAATTTACGAATGTAAACAAAAATACACGTTGGATTGGTCCGACCGACCAATGGCAGTTGGTCCGAGTTTCGATTTCCAAACAAAATTGCTGTGCATGCGACGTGTTGTAAAGGGTAAGTTGTTAATCTTTTACCGCACAAATTTAATAACTATACTTATATCGTACTAATTATAAAATACATATGTAAAATTAAAAGTAACTCATTGATTTATTGCATAATAAAAACTGATCTAATTCGATTAAAAATGTAGTGGATATATCGTAACTTATTAAAAACATAATTTAAACGAAAAACAAAATTTATGGAAACTTAATTACCGAGTGTAGATTTATTAATTCTATATATAAATAAATAATCTAGTGATCGTTTGATACTTATATTAACTGTTACCAAACTATTTTATAAACAATATCAAGTTATTTAATGTTCTGCTATTCAATTATAGACAAAATTTTATAATTATTTGAAAATTAAGGCACTGAAAGTATCGACATATTATAATGTTTAATAATACAAAGACGTAACATACGGATATACATACGTATATACATACTTCTTTACAAAGAGAATTCACGATGAATAAAAAACAAGAATTATTTAAAAAATAAAAATGAATCTATTAGGTCTATTTTACCAATAATGTTCTTGTAACTCCATTTTAAAAAGCCTATGTGCAATTAATGAAAATGGAATCTGGAACTAGAAATGAAGTAGAATACAAGAATTGACAGTGACGGGTCATGTTACAATTAAAAAACTTAAAAATTTTGTAGAAATAATCTTTTCACAATTATGTTATTATTATTTCAATGAATATTAATCTTTTTGCCGACAATTTAAGTAGTAATTATCTCAATATTTATATGATAACAATGATTACTACGAATAGTAGAAAGAAAAAATACAATTTTATCAAGAAATAAAAATTAATTTTTGTTAATAACAAATTTTCGTTATTTTTTGGGTGGAATTTAATATTAATAGCTAAAATTTGCTTAGAAACATCGTCTAATGTGCTAAGTTTGATCAGTTTATAAATATTTTATAATAAAATTAGATTTGGACGGTTTTTGGTAATGAAAGTTGTCGTAAACAAATACACAAAACTGTTCTTTTAAATTTAATAAAAGCTTTCTGTAAATTTTGGCGTTTTATGACCAATAGCGTATAAAGTTAAATTACGAGATACTATTAGTATCTTAAATACACTAATATATCCAAGTAAAAATATTTTCAACAACATGCAAATAACGTTGGTGTTCATCTTAGATATTACATAGATATTACATTACCTATAGAAGTTAGGTACATCCATTTAATCGCTAATTAATGTATAGAGGAAAATGATGTCATTAATTTCGAATACAATGGTTAAAAAAGTAATTATAATATTCGCGTACAATTTTTAGCGTAATTTAACGAATACATAAAAAAAAAATCAATATAATTCCAAGGTGATTTAACTACAAATATACATTTAACATTATTTTTCCATTCAGATGATGTATAATTGAAATTGCAATTCAAGTAATGAATCTCGCCAGTTTAAAGATGGTCATTAGATATGCAAATTACGTTAAGTGACAACAATTTAAATTTAAATGTATCAATAAAATTATTCATATAATCGCCCGAAAACCAAATATTATTTCGAAAAAATCTAGTGTAATATTTTTTTCGAAGAAACGCACCAACTCGGATAACATTTAGAAAACTGTATCCTTCATTATGTAAGTTACATTTGAAATTTTTCACATTTATTAAGCATATTATTACGACGGTTTTTTGCTATGATAAAATTATAATGTTATCATCATCAGTCATTACGAAATATTGAATATTATTCTTTTACTCGTTCGTTATTTAACATTTAATCGACCATCCTAACTTTTCTTTTTTCATTAAAATATTAAGATAAAAATTTTTATTTTTCAAATACTTGGAATAGCAAACACAATGGGTCCATTATTATCCAATACAAAATCAGTGTGCTTTCGATTGTTATCGTATTAAATGAATCACTGACTGTTTTAAATTAAATTATTTATATAGAGTTTATACTCGTTTAGTAAAAAATTAGCTTCCTTATTGTTCCGATAAGAACGTACCATAAGAATTAATATAAAGCAGGCGTTTATTAATTGTTCACTGCGATGTCTCTGTTTGAGGAAAAAATTTGCTTAGAATATGAAATTGTTAATTAGGAAACAAAATTGATATTATATTCTTCTATAAGAATATAAATCGCAAACGTTCTAGAAAATAGTTCGAATAGTTCAAATATAATTCGTGCGACAACATATTATACATAACTACAGTATTTTATGCAAGTAATTTGGTCATCGATTATAAATACGCTTTTTTGTATTTGTTATTTTGTAATAGGATAAACAGTATTGTAAATCGCCTGTCCGTTTATATCATCGTGTAAAATAATTGTCTTACAGATAAATCAGCTAATTATTCCGAAGGGGGGCGGGGGGGGGGAATCTTCTATTCACGGGTACTCCCAAAATAATTATTCTATCGATAAAGTTTGCCGACTTGGCGGAGGTCCTCAATGGAGGAACGAGACTTCGCAGCCTTTGCGCAAGTGTTTCCTCGATAACGTCTTCTTGCCGCTCTGCCTCGCTCGGTCACCGTCAATAACCGATGACCGTCAGTTTACAATCACTTCCTACTTCTCTATATAAGACACAGAGGAAAAGAGAGAAAGAAAGAGAGAGAGAGAGAGAGAGAGAGAGAGAGAGCGCAAGACAGAGAACCAGTCAATCTCTCCTGCTTCCGTGCGTGCGCACAGAAACGTGTACGACTGTACATTTGGTGCACCATATAACAGTCGAGTCGTGATTCGTGGTTCGAGTATCGAGGTGCAGTTCTGTCGGTGGCGTCGTCGCGCTCCTGGTACTTTGTTCATCGTCTTCGAGGCTCCCGCACGAGCTGAGAGACAAGGCGACGAGAGAGTGGGGGAGACGTGGAGTCGCGGAGACGCGCGTCGAAGACGAGCCGCTCAAGGCTCGATCCTCTGGCGTCGCTTTCGAAGTAACTGCTGCTGCTGCCCGTGAAGGAAGCGAACGGTGAGTCAACGACGAAGAGAAACGAGCTCCATTTCGCACGGTGTTTCATCTTTCTTTGACTCTCGTTATCCCTCTCTTTCGCTCGCGCTTACGCACACGCGCGACCGAGAGAGAAGGAAACGAAATATATTTCGGAGTCTGCGTACCTTCTCGCCTCCGTCGCCTATTTATGCCTTCGAGACGTCCAAGAGAGTTATGTACACGGGTGCAACGGATTCGTTTTTTTTTTTTTTTTTTTAACGCATGTGTGGGTGTGTCTCAACGAGTGATCCGTTGATAAGCACGTAATGGGGTAAGGAAAACGCTGATAATATCCCAACGCAGCGTCTACTTGATACTCTGCCTTCCCCTCTCCACCCCACCCCCCCTCGTGCTCACCCCGTGTTCTACAATCCGCTCTTTATTATTTCTTTATGTCCCGTGTGTGTGCGCGAGTGTGCAGCATAACTTGTGCGCTCGCGCACGCCCATACACTCGCGCTCACGCGTCGGTGCGAGATTTTCTCTTTCTCCTGCAGCCGTAAGAGAGAGAGAGAGAGAGAGAGAGAGCGCGAGAGAGAGCGAGAGAAAGGGAGGGAGAGGGACTTGGGTTTTGCGGTTTTTTCAGATTTGTAGTCAGATTGATTGCGTGGGCGCGAGCGAGCGAGTGAGCGCGCGCGCGTAGAGAGAGCGAGAGAGAGAGAGAGAGAGAGAGGAATAGTCAGAGCGTCGATGCACTATACATTCCGAGCCCTTTGTTGTACGCCGCACCGCCACCGCCGCTCCTGCCTGTAACCACCCACGCCTTGTACTCTTGTCTCGACTTCGTAGGCTGGGAACGACCGCGACGGTAGCGGCAGTCTCCAGCCCTTCTCGTCCGTACACGAGAAACAGTAGGCTATTACTGTGATTATTTAATCGTTCGTTTGATAATGTGACGTCGAGTCGTATCAATATTTCATGGGTGACGTTTTCTGTGATATTCCTCGTTGCGGATCACTATGAAAAATGGTATTGATAAATATATTTCATACTTTAAGGTTCGCTTTGCTCCATATTTCTTTTGTTCAATCTAGCATTTGCGAGTAGTTGATTCTGTTGCGTTGGCTGATTAATGTCGTATTCTAAATCGACGAGCGATTTAGAGAGCTTGATCGTTAATAAGCGCTCCCTTTTTCTTTTATCCCACCTTTTTACGTAGCTTTAAATGGTAAATTTGGCTTGATTTTTTTATTTAATAAACCGTGGGCATTCGAATGCCTGCGTTACTCGTTCAAATGTTTCTCAAAACTGTTGCGGAGAAACGGAATTGTAAAAAGCGTATTTTTATTTACCTTCAAACTTATTTACTTACTTATTTTTATTTACTTTAAACGTAAACGACTTTTAGTCTCGTAGCGCTGTTCGTATCGTTATCGCAAAATTTACTCAATTTACAATAGCGCGATAAAAGTCTAGTTTGTACAGTTTTCTCTTTCGATTCGTTCGCGTAAATTTTCATTTTAACGCTTAAAGGTATAGGGCTGATAACTTTAAAAAGCGTTCGCTTGTGGTAATACGCGCAAGTTAAAGAAACAAGATCCTATTCCTTAAAGTTGCCTTGACATTTATTTAAGAAGAATTATTGCGATATTTAGTATCTTTTCGGTTTTTAGTAGAATGTGGCATAAGTATTCAAGCCCATTCCCGCGTGCGTATTTTAAAAAGTTTTAGACAAAACTTGGTAAAAAAGCATTTTTAAATATAATTTCTAATTAACTGGACGATCGCGTAAATGTATTCGGTCCGAGATAACAAAGAGGTATTCAAAGGATTATGGTAAATTAAACTCTTTCTTGGTATGCCTATTTAGCATATATTGGATGCATGCCATTATATATGTGTAATCGATTTTTTTATTCCAGAGACACTAGCCTATACCATCCGAATAATCAAAGCTTTCATACGCATCCATTTTGCTTACGCTTTTCGAAGAAAGTAGACGTACAATTTTCAAGAGTTCATTCTTAAGTGATATCTCTGTAACAGTAATGAGATTACTCGGAAGAATGAAAAATGCCTTGAAACTAAATCAAACGAAAATTAAACGAACAAACTGAAAGAGAAGAATACTCGTAAAATTAGTAGACGAATTATTCAACGATTTTTGTTGGACAAATGCAATTCAATGTCTAATTACCGGAAAGATCGTTTTGCCATTGCATTCGAAGAGTGATTTTCACGATTGACAGCGCCTGCAAAAGAAAAATATTCGTCTGCCTCGCCATACGTTTTTCCGACTTTGAGCTTGTAACCAAAGAGTGATTTTTGGTGGTTGTCCGTCAGTTCGGTAAATGAGAAGTTGGTGGCCGAGCGTAAAGCATCTCCGAGTGGAGTTTATCGGGAGCTTGGAGCTTAGAATTAAGAATCCCTTTAAAGTGCTCGTGCACAATGGCGCCCAACACTTTCGAATTCCATCGGCAGGCCTTCGCGGAAGATCGGACCTTCTTTCATCGGTGCGCATAAAAATGTCGGCGCCCATGACAAGGGTATTTCCTTCTCGTTCTCTTCCATCCACATCGGCCGCTGCTTTCCCTTTGACGCGCGAATGCACCCCTACTTCCACCACCACCACCACCACCACCACCACCACCTGCAACGGAGTGGCGTTCCTTCTTTTTGTGTTTCCGTGTGTATTCTCGCGCGCGTGTGTGTGCCTGTGCGTTGCTGCGGCTGACAGAGAGGCAGCTTTACCTGCGCGCCGACGGGATATCGCGCGACTCTGGGTCTCTTTGCGTACACGCGCTTTTTCTGCTCCTCCTCCACTCGGGCTACGGAAAAATTTTTTTTACGTGCCCGAGTTGCGCCCACTCCCACTAGGTATTTCACTTGGACGCGCAAGATAGTGCTCGTGCTAAGGTATTTTACGGTTTCATTTTGTTTTCAGGCGCGTCAGTACGTGTCGGACGCTCGTTCGTAGTTGAAAATCAATCCTACGGATCGTTTACCCTCGAATATATGTATTTTCGTTGTTGTTGTTGTTGTTTTTTTCTTCTTCTTCTTCTTCTTCTTCTTCTTTTCCACGATCGTTAAAGAATTTTTAGCCGTTTACTCGCCATGACAGACTAGTCTCTAAAAGAGCTTGCCCACGGTAGTGTAATAGTATTGGAAGTTTATCGCTCTATGGTTCGCCGCGAGGAGGAACCTTTCGTAATAAATCCGAATCACGAGAAGAAACGAATAAGCCAGCCAACGTTTTGCGGTGCTTTTTTAATTTTTCATTTTTAATTTGCAACGCGCGCACACGCTGCTCGTTAATTACCGAGCTGGACAGATTTTACGTAAGTCTTGAGCAAATCTCACTTCGTCTTCTTTTTCATTAAAGGAAATTAATTGCAAAAAAGCTGTTTAATAATGGCTCAGCTACGTAGAAGGGAATTAAATCTTCGTGCTTCATCTCCGAGTGAAATTTAAAAGAAAAAATTCAAACGAAAAAAGGCCAATTCTTATCTACCTAACGAATTATATCGATATTCCCTTTCGTTATTATTCGAAGATTTAACGCAAAGGAATGTCAATTAAGCCCTTACCAACTCATTCAAATATTACTATTGACACGAATCATCGCAATTTAACCACTCGTACATTTTCTCCTAATTGAAAACTGCGAATACAAGCATGTTCTGCAACGTTTATCGTGATATAATAATTTTTATATTCTTGTTTCATTTCATCGCTATGAGTGCTTTTCGACTAATTTTCAACTTTTTAATTTAAATAATAATTACTGACAAATCAGAGGTAATCCGTTGATTCGTTTGATCAAAGTAAAGCATTAAATCGTGATGCTTCTTCCCGTTTTCTGGATTTTGTTCGTCAAGTACTCGAAACTTAGTTTGTAAATTTAATAAACTTCGTGCTTGTAAATTCAAACGTATATATTAGGATTCTTTTACATTTACATGCTTGTTACCGTTTGCCTTACTTTCGTTTGCATCTCACGTGCAAACGTACATTGCTATTCTAACACTTGCTTACTTATCTGCGAAACTTTCGACAAATAATTATCTGTTTAGTTTATTAAATCGAATTTTAATTCAACATTCATAATAGCGTGTAGTTTTATATTAGATTTTTTTACTTAATAATTCATTCAAAGAAACAATTGCTTGCCAACGAATTACAAAATCTTGTACTCATATTTATGTGAATTTTACTTTAAAGAACTATACTACAACTACTATGAAATGTCACATTAATATTTTTATTTCTTCACTCGTTATAAAACTGTCTATACAAGCGTTATGAAATCTATAAATTTATTAAGGAAAATTTTTGAATTATTACAGTATTATTTTACAGTGAGATTTACACGTAAAAGTATATCTTTAAACTAAATTTCTGTGGCTTTTTACCGTCGGATTAAAAATAAAATAATTAAACGATGCACTTTATACTCTAAAATGCAATTTTTATGATCTTAATTTTAAATTGTTGCATTTGTTTTAATATAATTACATTTCCTTTCAATAGCTTCTATTTTTATCTTCTGCTCATATACAAGTCAGAAGCAGTTCCATGTAGTTATTGCATTGTAATTGAGATTAATTATAAGAAAATTAAATTAAGTGTTTCTATTTTTCTTCGTTAATGTCGGAAATATCTCGTTGGTTTTTATTACACAAGTCTTTCTAGATTTTTTGCCGTCAAATTTTGTATAACTTTGAAAGAAAAACTTAAAATTAGAGTATTAAAAATGCGTGAATATTTATATATTCCTAATGATTTTGTAGATTTTACGAATCATTTTCCAATACACTGCTTAAACATGAAAATGTAACACATTTCATTCCAGTCGTTGAGTTTGTAATAATTGATTCATCATCTTTGTCTCTTTTTGTTGTTGTAGGTGTGGATTAATCCAAACGTTGAAGCCATGAGTTATCAAATGTCGTCAAATCAATCCAGACCAAGTAAGTATTAATTTGTTGCTATTTTTAAACTTTACACTCATAGAGAAAACGTACTTTTTACCTGTTGAGTAAAAACTGAGTAAAAACCGTGTTCGACGGGTTTGGCTATTTTAGACCAACAATTTTATTAGAGTCGAGATAGTAATTTAATAAGACGTCGCGAAGGATTCAGGCTTACAATTTCCTAGAAGCTGTATTGAATTAATTTTACGTATTATTGTGGATTAATAATTGATCAGCGTAAAGTGCAGAGATTTTATAAAAATATGAATCATTTGATTCTTGGCAAATTCTAAAATAAAAATTCATATTATTTTTATTTGAGTAATGCATTTTCTCTTATTTGTGATAATACGCTATTGTAATAATGTACCTGTGGATACGTATACAATGCAAAAATGTTCAGATATTATAAAATTTCCGTTCGTTATTTTCAGTGTCTCACGGCAACTACCAGCAGGGACCACCGGATCTACCCATGTGCTCCACCAAGGAACAAACGCTCATGTGGCAGCAGAATTCCTACATGGGTGATTCAGGAATCCACTCTGGAGCTGCTACTCAGGCTCCCTCACTCTCTGGGAAGGAGGATGAGGAAATCGAAGGCGATCATCAGCTCATGTTCGATCTCGATCAGGGATTCGCACAGGGTTTCACGCAAGATCAAGTTGACGGTGCGTTGACGCATGCTCGAATTATGGTTATTAATTGTACAAGTTGAGCTCAACGTAATTGGGTGCAAATCTCTTTCATAATTCACACTCTATTTTGGCCTAAATTTTGTATTAGAATTCGATCGAGTTGTCAAGTTAAAGAGTTTATTAAAGGATAATTTCTTAAAACACAATAATATTATACATCTGTATAATTAAGTTTAGAATAATAAATGATATGACATAATTGTTAAACATATTCTGTATATAAAAAGCTTTAAGAGGAAAGATTTTTATGAAACTTGATCCTAAAATTGTGCGTTTGAGAAATGGCACCTCAGAAGTTCTGAAAGATTATTAATGCTTCAGAAGAGAAAAATTTGTGTAAAAAATAAAAAGTTTCAGCTTTATTATCGGTATATGTATTTTCACTCTACCTAGAGATGAACCAGCAACTGAGCCACACGCGTTCGCAGCGTGTGCGTGCTGCTATGTTCCCCGAAACCCTGGAGGAGGGTATCGAGATCCCGTCAACTCAATTCGATCCTGCTCAACCTACGGCTGTGCAACGACTCTCCGAACCCAGCCAGATGCTTAAACACGCCGTGGTTAACCTGATCAATTACCAGGATGACGCTGATTTGGCCACACGAGCCATTCCTGAATTGATAAAGTTACTGAACGACGAGGACCAAGTGGTGGTGTCGCAGGCAGCGATGATGGTCCATCAGCTCTCGAAGAAGGAAGCCTCGCGCCACGCGATCATGAATAGCGCTCAGATGGTTTTGGCTTTGGTCAGGGCAATTTCTAACAGCGAAGATCTGGAATCGACCAAAGCTGCCGTTGGTACTCTGCATAATTTATCGCATCATAGGTGAGAATTAGTTTCAACTTTTATAATTATTTTATTCGTTTATTTATTTAACTCGTTTCAGTTTACTTTATGGAAAATTCTAATTTTACAAATTCAATTATCGGTTATTATTGATTACGTTTGTATTTCGTTATAGTTTAATTTGTATGAGGCGTTTAGAGAATTATTATTTTATACTCTCAATTTTGTTAAATATAAATTTAATTCAATAAAGCAAATTAATATCAGTTATTCATTCTGTACTTTTAAATTGAATGTAATCTGTAAAATCACGGCTTCATTTAGTTAATGTATAAATAAACGTACTTTTTAATATGTTGATCAATTTTAGTTCTGCATATTTATAGTTTTTTTTTTTTTAGAACACACA
Organism: Wiebesia pumilae; assembly: GCA_018907045.1. Classification (NCBI taxonomy): domain Eukaryota; kingdom Metazoa; phylum Arthropoda; class Insecta; order Hymenoptera; family Agaonidae; genus Wiebesia; species Wiebesia pumilae. The sequence goes on from JACCHZ010000121.1 coordinate 2,679,549, forward strand.
AGGAAAACATTCTTTTTTTCTCTTTCTTTTTATAGTAAAAAAAAAATGTGTCCATTAAAATTTATAATTTAAATAGTATATCAAGCTGATTATTCTGAAAAAAATTAGTAGCTTGCCGGAACGATCGAAAGAGATTTATTCAAAGCATAAACTTCACGAATTCGTAATTTCGCAGACAAGGTCTATTGGCGATATTCAAAAGTGGTGGCATTCCCGCTCTTGTAAAGCTTCTGAGCTCAAACATTGAGTCAGTTCTCTTCTATGCAATTACTACTCTGCATAATCTGCTGCTGCACCAGGACGGCTCTAAGACAGCGGTACGCCTGGCTGGAGGATTGCAGCGCATGGTGATACTATTACAGCGGAATAACGTCAAGTTTTTGGCCATAGTGACAGATTGCCTACAGATTCTTGCATACGGGAATCAGGAGAGCAAACTGATCATACTGGCCTCTCAGGGACCAGCGGAACTTGTACGCATCATGAGATCGTACGACTATGAGAAGTTACTTTGGACCACGTCTAGAGTACTCAAAGGTTATTAGTCATTGCCTGTTTATTTATTTGGATTGTCCTTTTCCTTTTTGACTTATAAAAATGAGTATTAACATTTGCGGTATCATTTAGAATAATTGTATTTCTGCTTTGTGGAATTAATATTTTCTTGCAAGTTAAGACTTATGCGTATTTTTTCCATTCCACAAGTACGTACATAAACGTTTTAAATATCCTTTTGAAGAAAGACTTCGTTTCTTTCTAAATTACAATATCAATTTATGCTAAATTAGTATACATATGCTGTTTGTAAATATATTTTGATTTTATCGCAAATAAAATAATTCGAATTACATTTTGATAAAATTTGCGTTAAAAATATTCTTTTATATTCTAACGTATTGCAGTATTAACTACACAACAAATATCTTAGACGCATGACAAAGATTTCATCCTGCTTTTATTTCTATTTTTCTTCTATGCAAGCTCTTTATTATCCATTGTAACCGTGCGAAATATTTTAGTATTATCGGTGTGCGTAAGCAACAAACCATCGATCGTTGATGCCGGCGGTATGCAGGCTTTGGCAATGCACCTCGGCAATGCTAGCCAGAGGCTTGTACAAAACTGTCTGTGGACACTCAGAAACCTATCCGACGCCGGCACTAAGGTTGATGGTCTCGAGGGTCTGCTACAAAGTCTCGTGCAAGTACTTGCCTCAACCGATGTCAACGTTGTTACATGCGCTGCCGGTATTCTCTCTAATCTGACCTGCAATAACCAGCGCAATAAGGTGAGTAAGCCATGCGTTTTAGGAAAAAAAAGTATCCTCGTGTTACTTTTGTGTATAATGTGACGCGCTTGTAATAAAATATTCCCTTTTACTTTAAGGATAAGTAGCACCTTTTTGTTCTTTAATAAGGGAAAGTGTACAAAATTAACGATGAAATATTGCAGTAATTAATTTTTTGATATCCTTAATGCGTAATCTGTACGATAAGTGGATATAATTTGTATCTGAAAGCACTGAATCATTGTAGTAAAACCGATGATTTTTTTAATTAAATGCGTAAGATGAAGTTTAATAAGAGAGTGCTACTTGAATTTTTAGGTGACCGTTTGCCAGGTTGGAGGAGTGGACGCCCTGGTACGCACTATCGTAAATGCTGGTGATCGCGAAGAGATAACAGAACCGGCAGTTTGCGCCCTACGCCACTTAACCTCACGGCATGTCGAGGCAGAAATGGCTCAAAATTCGGTGCGTATAAATTACGGCATCCAGGTAATAGTGAAACTGCTGCAACCTCCATCACGTTGGCCTCTCGTCAAAGCAGTTATTGGTCTTATCAGAAATCTTGCCTTATGTCCGGCAAATTATGCTCCATTACGAGAACATGGCGCTATTCATCATTTGGTGCGACTGCTAACACGAGCTTATCTTGACACAGAAAGGGTACGTATTGGATTGTATATATTGGATATTTTTTTAATCCACTGTTAATAGCTAACATTCTTAATGAGCATCAATGGGTATTAGATTTCAATGTTTTTTCTTGGCTTATGTCCAGTATTCCATAAACTTGGTTTATAATACAAAATAAAATACTTAATAGCTGTTTGTAAATGGAAAGTTCTTATACCTCTAATTTGCCTTATAATTCTTAATTATTACTTAATCATTACTACAAAAATATTAGGCTCGATTATGTAGTATACATGTAAATGTTTTAATAATATAATTTTTATAGCAACGTTCTTCGGTCGCTAATGCTGGAAGTCAAACAGCTCCAGGAGCATATGCAGATGGCGTCCGTATGGAAGAAATTGTCGAAGGGACTGTCGGAGCACTTCATATTCTCGCTAGAGAATCACACAATAGAACCATTATACGATCACAAAATGTTATTACAACGTTCGTTCAGGTAAAGGCATCTTTTTCCTTACGAATGTAAATGAACAAAAGTATTATATTAATTAACCTAAAAACCATATCAGTTTCATATTCTTATGTTATACGTTTATATAATATATAATATAATATTATACTGTATTATAAATCATTCATATTTCATACTTTCATATTATAATTTATCTGAAACAAAAAAAAAACTCGAATAATCATTAATTTTTTATACGTTGTTATTGTATTAGCACTATAATAACATAGTAATATTTTTACTTAGGATTTTTTACTAATAAAAAAATTGAAAGGAGTATTAAATAATATACAGAATGACTTGAATATGTTTTCATTTCTATTGGTTAAAAAAAGTCTTTAACATTTTGCCGCGGATATACGTGATGTTATTAATGATATTATTATTAATGCAGAAAGAGTTGATTTTTTATAAATGTTTTTCTCTTAAAAGACGTAAATGTTAAAATGCGTATTTTCTGCAGCTATTGTATAACGAGATCGAGAATATCCAGCGTGTTGCTGCGGGAGTACTTTGTGAACTAGCTGCAGACAAGGAAGGTGCGGAGATGATCGAGCAGGATGGCGCGACGGCTCCGCTTACCGACCTGCTGCATTCGCGTAACGAGGGTGTAGCCACATACGCCGCAGCGGTTCTCTTTCGCATGAGCGAAGACAAGCCACAAGACTACAAGAAGCGGCTCTCCGTAGAACTAACGAATTCGTTATTACGCGAGGATACCAATCTTTGGAACAACACCGACTTCGGCATGGGTCCGGATCTACAGGTATGTTTCGACGCGCAAGATTCAATTCACCTCCGATGAGATTTGGCCGGGCGGGACCTCGCAGGCGAGCATCTCACGGCGGTACGAATTGATCGATGAGCCTTCGGAACTCGATAGAATTATTAATCATACAAAAAGCAATTATAAGTAAGAATTGATTGAAATTATTAAGTAAAATTCGATAGGCAATGAAAATTAAACAGAAGCCGAGAATGTTTTGTTTTTTAAAATCTTTTAATCTCTCGTTTATTTAATTCGAGTGACTATTCTTTTCTTTTTATCACGGATTAAGCTGTTTATTGTCAATGGAAAGTCTATTTTCAAGAATTTTAATAGCTTAATCTATAAACTTGACAAAAATAATTATATTATTTGGTTTTAAAATTTCTTTAAAATTTTAATCTTAGACTTTAAAATTAATTTTAAATAATTCGGTATAGTATTATATATTAAATAAACCTTTTAAAATAGTAAATTTTTTATACTTCACAACATCGAATTAAAGATTTTCTAGTTGACAATTTAAACTTTCTACAAATTTCTTGTTTTAAATTGAATTAAATGAAAAATTAGAAATATTTTTTAATAATAATTTTTGCATCTTCTTTTTGGTTGCTTTGATTAAGTATGAATTTATTTTGACTTTGAGTTCTAAGCAATGATTGCATAAAATATTTGACAAAAGGGTACTGTTACAATTACGATAAAAAAAATCATTTTTGAAAAATTTGAATTTAGAGGTCCGAAGGCTACACAAATGTAAGAAGTCAATTGCAATTAAAATAAATTTCTGTAGTCATATTTTTTATTGGACATCTTTACTTTTCAAGGAATCTATATGAAATTTTAATAAACACTTATCTTGGAATAATACATAATTTTTACAAATTTAATATTCTATATTACAAATTAAATAATTTCTTAAATTCATTTTTAGAAAGAAAATTTGTATAATAAGAAATATGATAACGTTGAACATCTTCTTAAGTGACATTTTTCTATTTAATGCATTAAAACGATGTTGAATACATTAAAATATCGAAACATAACTATTACAAAATCCGTTTACTTATTAAATAGGAGAAATATACAAAGAACAAAATTGTAATACAATCTTTTAAAAACAAAGAAAATTTTCTTTTAATTATCTGGTATAATATTAAATATTGTAACAGCATGTTTACAAAATATCAATATATATTTTTTGTATATTGCTGTAAATTATTGTTTAGAAATTCTCAACCAGTGTAGAAAATATCGCGTTCAAACATCAATACATACGTAATAATTATCATTAAGTAACATATAGAAGGAAATAATTGAAATTGCTTATTAATCTAAATTAGCTTAATTAGCAAAATATAATGTAGTATGATAAAATTGATACAAAATACAACCTGCATGGGAATGTTTTGAACTTTGTTCTTTTTATGTCTTGGCCAGACAAATAAAGTATTAATATTGATGTTATAGACATATGTAGTACTTGATTATATTATTTGTTGCTGTAGTGATAATTCTTTTTTTAAGACAATGTACTGGACAGAATAACATAGTATTAAAAAATTCGCTTCATAATAATGAACATTAATTTTGATGTGTATATATATAATATTAACAACAATAATAATTAATTTTATATGTAAACTCAATTATGTATATAAATTCGCATGTCATTATTAAACGAGAAAAAAGGAATTTAGTTGCACATATCGATAATTTACAACTTTTTAAAGGTATGTTATGAAAAATAAAATCTAAATTTGATTTTAAAAGTATATATAAATAGATATAAAAGAATGTTATTATAAATATTTCTTTTATTGTTTCTATTCATTTTAAAAAATTTATCTTTATCACTTATTCAAAGTTTGATTTTCATTGAAGTGGACTTGAAAAAAATATTTTTCTAAAAGAAATTATCTCTAAATGAAGCACACGGAATTCATTTATTTAAGCCTGACCATTTATTCTTTTTTTACATTTAATTTAATTTTATTTTCATTTTATTTTTTTGAATTTTTGTGATGACGTGTCATGCAATCCTTAGGACATGCTTGGTGCTGATCAGGCTTATGACGGTATGTATGGACAAGGACCTCCTAGTATACATAGCAGCCATGGAGGCCGTATTTACCAGCCACAAGGTAAACGATTTTGTCCAGTTTTTTAATTATATTTTTTATTTGTTTTATCACTTCTTCATCATGAATTTCACAATTCGTAATTAAAAATAATTTCAATTGTAAATATTATTATTTTTAAATACCTTTGAAATTATACTTTCATTTTTACAAAAAGCAATTTTATATTTGATATTTAATATTTTCATGTTTTATTGAAACACTTTGAAGTTTATATACATTTTGTTAAAAAATAGATCAGAAATCCCTTCAGTAACACAATATTGCATTAAAATTACTCAAAGAAATGAAAAATGTTTATATATAAATTTAATTGTTTCTTATAATAGTATTAGAAAGGTAATGATTATAGATTAATTTCACGTTTGATGTTGAAAAGTTTAAACAGCAGATGAGACTACAATATCTAGGGCATTATTAAAAAGGAATATTTCATGACAAATAATTCTATGTAAAATACAATGGGTGATAGATGATTTAATATTATATTACACAACAAATTATAAAATATGATTAGTATTAAGCCTTTTCATTAATTTAAAAATAAGATTATTAAAGATTCGAAATATTTTATTTTCTTGTACACCTAATTGATTAATCTACCGATTCTTTCATTTAAATTGATGTTAAGAAATAGTCTTAATACTTTTATAAATTTGTTTGGTAACAGCATTGGAATGGACTATGAAACTTTGTTAAACTAACATTCGCTTATAAAAACATTGATTCTGCACATCACAACATTACCTATTCTCATTAAGTTATTGAAAAAAATAACATTGCAAAGCTCACAATACTTAGTGGTAAAATACAGTAAAAAATTAAAATCTACCAAGGAACTTAAATCGCTTTATTATTTTAACAGCGTAACCCATGGACTAAACTATAAGTAACAGGCTATCGACAATATCTTGCAGTTAAAGATCATAGGTGAAAAAACTCCTCAGATTTATCCTTAAAAACCTGTATTTATCTGCTTACTGTTGATGTTTTTCGTATCTCGATGTTGCATTCTGATATCCTATTGTAATATTTATTACACACAACTCGCATGACGAATGTTCACAAGTATCTTACACATGATCCGTTGCTTTATAAATATTATTTTTGTTACTTTATGTTCTAATTGTTTGATTTTATTTACATTATTTTATTTGCTGAGCTAAAGATTTCAGCATGCTTTTATTAAAGAAAAGAAAAAATCAAATAAAAATTATAGTTATGTTTTTTAGAAGCATATTATTATTATTATTATTATTATTATTATTATTATATGCACATATGTTCACATATATGTTTATATATATTTGAGTGTGTGTAAACAATCAATACAAAATCAATCATTTACTTTATGCATTTAACATTACAGAATTTTTCTTGTGGACATAAAGCTAGAATCGCTTTAATTTTCAAAATATTGATTAAATGTTTCAGAAAAGGATTTCGTGTTTAATTAATTTTGCGTTAGAAATCCAAAAGTAAATAATATATGTAATAATATATTTATTTTATTTTCTTTTATTTAATTTTATTTTCTGCATGATGCGGAAACATTTACGTTTTTAAAACGATAGGTACTTGCAGGGTTACAAAATAAAAAGAAAAATCCTGTAATTAATTAATGTTTGAATAAGGACTCTAAAATGTGCGATTAAAAAGAATTTTCTTCGTATTGTGTATGTATACATATAAATTTTTTGTATTTTTATTCGTTGCAGAAAGGTGGAGAAAAAGAAGAATAACTTTCAAAAATATTATTAACGAATGTTCGTCGTTACGTTTTCAGGTTATGACCAGATACCAGTAGATTCTATGCAAGGACTAGAAATAGGTGGTGGTTCGACGTATGGTGCGATGGACACGATGGATGTTGCGCATGAGGGCGATCTGAGTTTTGATCATTTGGAAGAGCTTCCGGCGCCGCCTCAGGACAGTTCGGTCGCGGCGGCTTGGTACGACACGGACCTTTAGAAATTGTCCTTTCGTTAAAGCAAAGCATCAAAACAGGGAAAACGTTTATATTTTTTATCATTTTTAACAAAAAACAAAAAAAAAATTATAGCGGTGTGAGCTGAATTAAAAATCCTAGTGCTTTTAATCACTATGATTTTCTTCCTCTAAGGGAATATAGCAAGCGATGACATGAAAAATTAAAGTCGAACAGTGTTCGCTGATTTTATTTTTTATGCTTAATGCTATAATCCGTCATAGAGATAAGTGTCAAATACTTTAAATCTGAAACTTTTTGTTATTTTATACTTTTGCAATGGTTGATTCATTCATATTTACAAAAATGGTATATTTCGACTATGATAGCATAATCGTATTCAATGAAAGTAATTAAATAAACATATTTTGCTAGATGTAATTATTGTGAAACTGAAATTTACCAAATAAGCATTCACGATTCCTTCATAGAAATATCATTTGTAGATAGAGATAGAACTGCTTTTATTGGCTGTATAGTTTTAATCATTTTTGTGAAATGTTTTATAAATTTCTTGAATCTAACATAAAAGAAAAAACAAAACAAAAAGTCTCGTTAAAGTATTTACAGTGGTTTATTCAAATATAAAATAAATTGAAAAAAAAAAAAGAAAGGAAACCATCGAACCCCTATCTGAAGAATATGTAACTTTTTTTCTTTGATGTTATATAATCTTAATGTAAAAATATTATATTGAATTTAAGGCATTTAACTTGCGATTCTCGCAAGATCTCGTGATAAGTATGCAATTTTAAAGTTATTTTTTATTCTTTTTATAGTTGGTGATTTACCTTTAACATAAAAATTTCTAGTAAGAAAAGAACATAGAAACTACATCTAATTATGTATACTAAATAATGTAAAACAAGTAAAAAATCATTGCCGTAATATTTGATTTTATGAAAGGACTATCTTAAGAGATTTACACGTTTGTACAAAGTTGTTTCAAACTCTCGTGTGGTCGATGATTACCAAAGTTCGGTACGAGCTTATAGAATTCTAAAGAGCAATGCTTAGGATTTTAGATAATATAAAATAACTTTGGAAATCGTTGTCAGAGAAAAAAATTGTAAAAAGTAAAACAATTTTTTAATTCTGGGAGTTTGAAAAAGCTGCATGTCATTGTAGTAAAAAAAAAACATCCAACATATATACTTACATATTAGGCTATTCATTTTTATTGTAAGTAAAATATAATAAGAAGAGAGTATTTACCTTATCAATCACTTAATGATTAAGTATTTACTATCGATATTTTTGTCCTAACACCTTCATACCCGTGGACAAAATCGAACATATGCAGATACAAACGTAATTACACTTAATCAATAAGGAACAAAATGCTTTCATATTATGCTTAAACAAAATGTTTCAGTATCAGATATAAATGCGAATGTATTGTTTAATTGTCCATAGTGAAATATAATTACGACGACTAAATTAATTAAAGGAACAAATTTACGATGAAATGTACAAGAGAGAAGATTTAAAATAAAAATATACAACAAAACTACAACTTTATTGTACGTTTCAATACGTCATTTTTCATAAGAAAGAATATTATTATTACATACTGCGAATATACGATTATGTATTTGTATTTTAGAATTTTAGGCACGATCGGCGAATAAAACATATATGGTCGTAAACAAATTCGTTTTTATTTATATGACCTATTAACCTCCTTATTTTCGTTTGAACTTATATACAATAGAATTCGTTATTAACAATTAAGTTCTGTATAAATTTTTTAACTTATTTAATTACAATAAATACATAACACGAATTAAAAAACGTAAAAATTTAATTTTTAAGTATTACGATAACATCGTATATTTATAGTTTTTTATTCGCCGAGTTCTTGGTATTGAGAACATTCAATTTTACTCTATTTCAAACTTGAAAAAATTGTACAAAACTTTAAATTTGTATCGATTACTTTTGAAGTAATGTATAAGAAAATTTTATATAATTCATAAATTCAATGCAGCTTAAACGGACTATCGGAAACAACGGGTAAATAAGTTTTACAGACGACATTACATTTCAAGAAAAACCATCCAATTTTAGTATTATTTTGTTGGCACGATAATAAATCGCTTAGAATAGTCGTATTAACAAAGTAGTTGATAAAAACGAATTATCACTTTTCAATACTTAGTTTCCTTAAAAATAAGGTTATAACAATTTTATTAAATTTCTAGGTAAGTTTGACTAAAGAATCAAACGTATTTAAATTTATTTTAGCTGTAAGAGTAGTACTTAAAATTTTTAGCCCCAAAATAAATAACATTTCATTTATTTTAACATTTATTTATTAATATTTTTGACAATAATAGCGTTGCGTCATGTTCGTACTTCCATAAATATAAGAAACTTTATGCAACTGGTTATAACTATTTCATGCACAAATACCAATAAAACACGACATATTAGAAAATGTAGCAGATTTTTCAATTAATGGCAGTATAGAAAATGTTTCTTGAAACGAAATTATTCAAATTGTAAAACAAATTAGTTTATTTGTTTTAAATTTGTATTAAAACTTCACGCTTGTACATTTAATTTACGCGTACACATAAAGTATAAAAATACTCTTTTATTAAAACGAAGTAGCTTTGAAATAAAATTAATTAATGATTAGTCTAACATGAATAGTGAAGTACGATTTTGAAGCTATCGATTGTGTTGCAGGCCGTTAATTTTTAATGGCGTACGCATCCCTCCGAAGTAAATATTTTAAACGCCAAAGCAAAGAGTACGAAGTTGAGTAAATTCTAAATGACGCTTCTTTTTCACTCTTCTTTTTATGGCTTAAGTAAACGTTAATTTTACTATAACGTGAATTAATACCAGAAAATACAATCGCTCACGTACGTACATCGAGAGAGATATTAAATTTGAATATTACACTTAATATTACTAGGAGTAATAAATAAGGAATGATATTGAAGATTGATTTTAATGTCGATTTTTTTTTAACATTCTCATCTTCGAGAATCAGAGAAACCAAAAAGAAAACTGGATGGTGTCCAAGTGCTATTAAAATAAGGCAATGCGATGTGCTTATACTCGTCGCCTGAAATGGGGATAAACGTTTCAGTTCGTATTTGCCCCTGAAATGTATCGCAATGATGCACACATGTGTGCACACGCATCTTTTTGTCCGATGTGAGATAGAGGGAACGCCATCCTTACGCGACACAGAAAATGAAAGTTGAGATTCCACAAACGCCGGCTCCAAGTATGAACGTACGTATGAACGTACGTATAGTGTCGCAATTATTGAGAGTTCGAACACCTGCTGCTTAATCCACCTTTGATATATCCTCTCTCTCTCTCTCTCTCTCTCTCTCTCTCTCTCTCTCTCTCTCTCTCTCTCACCTTTTCTCCGAATATTTCTCTTTCGCGAATAGTACATTGATCAGGCGAGTTGTTTTTCATGGTAGATAATTAGGCATTTGTGAAATACCAGGCGAACCGAATCTATTACAATTGTACGTAAAATTACAAATTTCTCGAGCTCGATTTGAACAATCCGGTTTTTCTCCTTCTTTTTGGCGTTGTTTCATCTCATTTTTACAACTAAGGACGCAACGCGTACATCTCGCAAGACTGTCCGTTGGGGAACGTGAATTTATTTTTTGCTCGTTTGCACAAACTCTAGGATGATCTAAGCGAAATATAAGGAAAAGTTTTAATTTTCAAGAAAGTCTTGGGTAATAATAATCAATACCACCGAGCCACGTGAGTCTTCTAAAAGTACCAGACGAATTACTTTGTAGAGACTGATTTAACCAGCTTAAATGCAAACACCAAGATTTCAACGGTATATTACGAATATAAATCTAAATTAAATGCATATTCTGGCGATGTGCGTTACAAAATGAATTAAAACTTTTTAATTAATTCCTCTTTCAACTATTTTATCGAATACTTTATGATATTTTGCTTTCTGCAGTCTTACAATGATCCGCCTTTATATCGCGCAAACGTTTAAGGAAACCGAACGTGGAACACAGTATTTATTTATTTTTTATTATCAAGTATATTATTTTGATATTCTTGGGCGAGTTACTGTCGATGTTCGCATAAATCCCTTGAACGCCAGCAATGGAATAAATATAATTCCTTTTTATTCTTGACTATTACGAGCTTTTTCATGCTTTCAGGAAATTATTCAGAATCCCATTAATATCTTTAATATCTCATTTGGAAAATATGACAGTGGCGTGGAACGTGGAATTTTGCTAACTGTCGAATCTTCGTGTCTCGGTTTTATGTCGCCGATTTTCAGTTTCTTTAGTCGGAGACATCTCAAGAGCACTTTTTCATCTGTAAAGGATCTTAATCAGATCTTACCAGAAGGCCGACAAGGCAGTATTTTTTTTTTTTTTTTTTTTATCAATCCTAGTTTCCTTCTCATTTTGTCAAAAATTACTTGGTATTCGACCCCATTTACATTCTACCCCACCTATTATCGATCTTGAGATGAATGGCAGGCAAATACGTCATTCCATTCCCTTCACTTCAAGATCAAACCGAACTATAAATAGTAATATTTTCAAGGCTTTTTGTCTATTATTGTGGGTTGTTTTACTCTCTTCTATCGGAACGTCCATCCATCATGGTTATTAAATCGTATTATGTGATGTAACTACACCGCAATCTTTGATTTCAGTACCCAATAGCTGCCCATTAATCTGTCATAATAATAGAGCAAATATAACAAGTTTTATAAATTCATCCAGTACGTTCATGCAATCATACCTTCATATTACGGTGATTCAAATCTGTCAAAGTTATTGCAAAATCATAAATGGCACTTCAACTGTATTCTAAGTTTAATACGAATGCTAATTTGTTAATAATATGCAAGATTATTCAAGATTTATTAATTCACAATATCCTGTAGTTCCTAACTTTCTTTTTCCCTTGTTCAAAAGTTAAAAAATCCTAGCATAGTAATAACTATTTCCAATGCAACAGTTTGATACAATACGTTACGAGTAATTAATGATGACGTTGCTACAATTATTGTGGACATTTTTATTTATTTTACCTTCTTTTTATTAGCTTAGCTCGAATGTTATTTTTGTATTAAAATCTTCCAAAAGTGTTATCTCGTAAATAAATTCTTTCTTGCAAATATTTTCGTTAAAAATGAAACCTTTTTCAAAAATTACTTGCTGACAGATTTATTGGACGATAAAAGAACCACTACGCCTTAGGATTTTAAATTTAATCACCTTCTAAAAGAGAACACCTCGAATGCATTCTTCCACATATGTTGGATAATAAGTTTGTTACAACATAACAAACAGTACTGAAGCTTCGGTAAATTAAAGGTAATAACTTTGGTATATATAGGCAAAATGCTGCTATAAATATTTATCTTTTCGTAATTAAAAGAAATAGTAAAATTATCGTCATGTATACATTCTCTTGTCTTTATGACACGTAGGAATTAGTGCTTCGACCAAAGGACAGAAGATATTAAATTAAAAAAACATTTTCTTCCTGTGTAATAAAATCGAGCATCGCGCAAGTTTCATCGATGAAGAAAATTTCTCCGATTCTTGATGTCGAAAGATACATTACAGATAACAGATTCATTCGTTCATTCGCTGACTGATCGTCAATTAAAACGTTGTCTTCGGTGAAACGATTAATACAATATGTGTAATACGTAAACATGACTTTAAATTACGGCTGTCAACTTTAAACAAAGAGATTTTTTAATAATATAAAGAATTATAATAAATCAAAGGAAATTCTTGTACTTTAATAGCCGTAAAATGTTTTCAAGATTTTTATGTACGATGTGAAAACTATTAAAATAGCGAGTAACGAATAACTTCTATATTTAATAGTAAGCGATAAAAATCTGAGTAATCATATCTACTTTTTAAACAAATATTTATACTTATAATAGTATACGCCATAAATGAATTCGATATTAAACATGAAGAATATTAAATGAAAGAGGAAGAATTTAAGCTTACATTATGAGGTTATTTTGTTAGAAAAAATTTAATTTACATAATTGTTTTTTTTCTTTATATAATACTAAGAACGAAATTATTCTTTACAATACATTTTTTCTTTAAATAAGAAGTATAAATAGTCAATAACCAAAAAGCTTATAAATTGATATGTTTGTTCATAAAAACATGTAATTTATGAAAAAATAATATATTAATTTAAAAACAACATTACGTAATAATATACATTTATTATTTACTTGAAAATAATAAATGTACATGTATAATATAATATAATAAATTAAAAAAAGTGATATAAAATATACTTACTTTATTGCTGTTTAATTCCTACTGAATACTACATCGTTAGCGTTTAAATTTTAATAATTATTTTTCAGATAAGCCAATCTGATCGAGCCCAAATTAATCGACACTACTTTTGATAGTTTTAGCTAAACATGTTTTAAATAATTGTAAATGTTATTAAAAATATTCTTTAAAGAGGTTATACGTACGTTTTAAAAGATTTTAAAGACTATCTTAAAACTTTTGAAGTATATTATATGTACAATATTTTATAATTATATTCTATTACTACATTATATAATAATATATATATATATATATATATATATATATATATATATTTTTTTTTTAAGTAAAATCGTATATTTAATTACATAGAATTACTTATTCACTATTCTTCAAAGAATAAATGATTTTTTAATTTTTAAAAGTTTCATAAAATTTCTGTAAAATATCTATAAAATATATTGTAAATTTCTGTTTCATATTTTAACATTTCTCACGTAATCTTTCATTACATTTTGCTGGTAAATACACCAGCAAACATAACCAACAACGAAGTTACAGAATACCTTAAATTATGGAAATATAATTCATTAATTTGTGAATCAAAATTGTTTTATAAAAAAATAACGTCTTTAGTAAAAGTTTTATCAATATTTTTGTATTTAGTACGAATAAGAGTTTTAAACTAATTTGTAGACATACATAAATATTAAATCATTTACTAAGTATGAAGGTAAATTTACATTTATTTAAATTTACTTTAATATTGTAAATACATTTTTAATATAGAATCATAATGACAATTATAAAATCATGTTTGTAAAAAAAAATTATGAACTAAAATCATACGTACGTAATATTTGTGTATTTTAGACGATTTGTTTCGGTTATGTCTTTCAAAGTTTTTGTAAAATTATAATGAAAAAGAAGTAAAATACATTAAATTAAAATATTCTAATAAATTAGATTTTCATATTTCTGATTACGGAGGCTGTATAATATCAATTTTCTACATTAAGTAAAATTTAAATACATTTTTTAAATTGACTGTGAATACTGACATTTTTTGTATTTAGATTATATGAGTATTATACGAGGTTTTTTTTAAATATGTTTGTTCAACTTTAAATTTAACATATCATAAATTTTTACATTAATTTAAAGATATGCAACATGGCGATAGGATTAAGCAATTGATCATTCTATAAGATCTTTGTAGAACAAAGGTTAACTTAAGTTGACAGTTATTTTATCCATTTGAGCACCTTTTGATATCTGTACCGTTAAACGAATCATTTTCGCAAAATAAAACATTCATATTAGCTATAAAAAGTATATCTTAGAAATATTTGCATTGTATATTCACAAAAATCAATATTCAGATATTTATTAAAGTATCCGTGCTCTCAGAAATTTGATCGACTATGCTACATTTGCATGTACAACTATCATTTTCTATTTAATTCGTTGATTTATAAGCGATGAGAGAAATTACCAACTATCAGATATAAAATTTTAAAGTCCATGAAATATCATGTAGCATTTTTCGTGAATACGCAAATGAATATACAATAACTTATATCGCAAAATTTTGAGAACTATATATTATCATAGTATACCTATAAGTTTGCGATTTAAATAAAAATTTTTCTTTTCAAAACTGACGTATACTATTTGAGAATCCAGTATACAGAATCTATGAACAATGAGTATACGATTGAATTGTTCATGCAGTGTTGATCAATGGCAAGATAAACCTAACTTCATTGGTACATATTATACATGTAGCGAGGCTAACTAATGGAGATAGTCAAACCTCTTTATTTATGTACATATATCTGTTAGCAATTGAATTGTACATCTATTCACCGTCGCAGTTTATGGATTTAGAGCACAATCGAGAATAACGTGTTTTCCCAGAAGGAAAACTTCCAAGCACTGCAGTTAAGGACCTAGATCAAGTTGCAAATACCATATATTCAACTGCAATATCATTGTTTACATAAGAAATTAATTTCATGAAATATTTCATCGTGACATTTTTTTTATTCGTACATTCAAAAGAAATAACGTAGAATTTCAGTACATTAAATTTCACGAAAAGAAAGATTATACTTCATGTATTCAATTTATTTAATAATTTATTTAATAATGTAAGCAAATGTATATGCACGAACTGTGTATTTTGATTCTTAATAGAATAAATTACCATTTACAAGAATAATCATATACATTGCATACTTATCATAAAAAACTCATTATGTAATGTCATGTCTAATAGAGTTCAGTTGCTCCTAAAAGTTCGAGATCTATTTTATGTCATTGTAGGAGTACAATAAAGTGCGAAAGAAAATTCGGACTTTGTTGAAGTAAGGAAAATATATTATTAAATTATTTATTGGATTAAATTTGTAATTAAGTTATTCAAAAAAGTCCTTAATTAACGTATATCTTTTATAATCACCCAACTTTAATATTTAATAATATAATTACTGCAATTGGTGATTTCTTAAATCTTCTGTCTATTCAGAAATGTAATATTTCAGTTTGTGCAGTTAGAATTTTGAAGAAAGTTTTTTATTCCATCGTTTGATTAACTGTAATGTATTGAAATATTATTTTTAACAACCTAATAACAATAAAATAATTGACGGTAGAATGTAGAAAATTATTAGTTAAGTGAAAAATCCATCATACACCATGTTAAAGCTTTCTATGTCAATGTTTTAAGGAAAGTTAACGTAATTAATCTTTTTAACGTTAAATTATTACTCGAAAGTTTTAATGAAAGAACAACGCTTATAGAGGGCAATTCTTTTAGTATTTTGTACGTGAACATGTCGAGTACAACGAAACTTACAAATCTAGAACTTTAACAGCTTTCCTTTAAAACATCTAATTTATCTTACAGAAATTATTTAAAAGTCTGAATCCCTAGTGCGCAAAGAAGTAAAAAGTATTGGAAATACTTCTTAAAAAACAATTATTGTAAAAGGCGCGAATCTAGCTTTTTTGTACAAGAAATTATTATTGGAAATATTTTTTCTCTTTTACGTTCGAAGCTTGCGTATTATTTACTACATTAAATTACCACAAAAATTTGTACATACATTTGACAATATTCAATTTTACATACGCAATGTTGGAGATCATAATTATTGCTGTGACAAACATAATAAAGAGAATGTAAAGAAAATTTAACATATGTATATCTATTCGCTGCTCAATGCTTAACAAAAATTCAGAAAATATATAAGCTTTTTATTTTCTTATTATTCTCATTGTTGTTTATTTTACTTATTTTGATTTATTGTTATTATTTTCTCCTCTACTTGGACAGTGAATCATATGGATAAGAAAATACGAAGACAGAATGAATTTCTTTTAAAAAACCATATGAACTAAATCATATTGTTTGCTACTACTAAATTATATGGACAATAGAAAAGATAAAAGAATCTTTTAAGCTGAATTTATAAACTCTAATTTTAATTAATTGAAGATTATTCTATTGTATCATCGAAATTTATTGCACCAAGTAAAATTTTCATATTTTTTCGTTAGTAATGTAAAACCTGTTTATACTTAAATAAGTATAGATCATATATTATACTTGATCAAAATATTATTTTGATTATTTTGATCAAAAATCAAAATAATAGAACATGTTGCCATTTTATAGGCGAAAAAAGTTTTTTTAATTCCAAATTAATTTTTGAATTATTTTAATTACTAATACGTAAAGCATAGAGAAAAATAGACATGAATTTATATAATTAATTAAAATTCTTATAGAATAATTTGAAAAACAATAAAATCTTCAATACCTTAGAAATTATATCAGTTAAACTGGCTTAAAAGTTTAGATTTTAAAGATTAAGTTGTCTATTATAATTTGAAATAATATAAATACATTTTAGCTAATTTAAAATTAGAGAAGATTGTATCCTTTAAAAAAACTATCTTTCATTTGGAATTTTGTAGTAATCTTGTAACAATTACGTAAGGTCTATTAAATAAATTTCGCAAATAAAATATTACGTGATACGAATCCACGTTTAAAAAAAAGTACTTTAGGTAAATATTATATTGCATTACATTGTTGGTTTTTTTTAAAAAAATTCTTCAAAGTAATTCCGCCATTGTCATCAGATAATTATGTCACCTTCTTTGGTTGTATTATCGAATGCTCGGCAATTTCAAACTACGAAATAAAAAAATAATGTAAAGAATGTTAATATAAGATTTGCATGTTAAGTGATTGAGGTTGAATTGAGAAGCTGATATATGTAAGAAAATTTCACACGTATTTATATAATCCAAAGAGAAATAATTATTCAAACTTTTACATAGACCGAATTTTTATTTAAAAAGAATCATCAACCAGTTTATGAATAATTATCAACAAGCTGCAACTATTCAATGTAGAGAACATAAACTTAGACTTTATAAGTTTCAAGTATACATTCGCTAATAAGAATCGGTAGACAATAATTATATTTGAAATAAATATAAGAAATAAAAAAAAAAAATAAATTAATTAAAATTATAAAACCCCTAATATCATATATTAATATATTGGCAAATATTTCTTATCCAACAAAGTCTTAATACAAAATTAATTGAAAACAATTTTTTATCGTTTTCGGCGTTCTCATCGTCATTACTACTATTTTTCATGTATTTTTCATTAGTTTTACCGGCGTTTTTATTTTCACTTTTTCTCCACCAAAGGAATTTGTACTATAATCTAAGATGCCTGTGTGTGGATTAAAAGCTGCTGGAAGACTTTTATAAAAGATGCTAAGACCTTGCCTCTTGGTAGCGGTCAAACATACATACTTATCTGAGTAAAGATTCATATTAATTTGTCTTTTCCTTTCTAAAATAGTTTTGAAGCAAACAAGAATCATTAAGACTTCATAGAAAGCGTTTCTACATATGTCTAGTGAAAGGATAATTCCTTTGTTAAGATAGTTATAAAAGACAACCACCTATATTTTGCCTTAATTCAACCATTTTAAAAGTTTCGTCAAAGTTGGACGTGTTATCCTTTAACTATAGTAGCCCTATCTTATGATAAAGCTGGAGATTTCCGTTTGTTCCTATGAATACTATTTCTCGCAAGATTTGAGACCTTGCTATAACTTTTTTGTCTCTTCGTGTAGTAGCTACTCTAGGCAATCAAGATTTTTGCCATCCTTCGTCTGTATCATTGAATGCACCTTTCAATACAATTAAATATTCATGAAAGAATGTCAAGAGATTGTAAAAGTTCCGTCTTGATATCTCTTCAGTTTTTATAGTAAAAGATGCGAACGTAACTCAATACGGGTAGTGAAATTATTTTGGAAAACTACATCGGATTTTCTTTCCTTTACAATCCGAAGTAATGGTTGAAATATTCACAAATTTAGCAACTGCTGCGGCAGTTTAATATTCAGTATCGTGCCTAAGAAATCCTAATTATACTTTGCTCGTATCATAAAGGTAAATCTAGTGGAATTTCGAATTCTGGTTATTTTCAAAAATCTATCATCAATTGTACTTCTGGCTTGATTCGTATAAATAAAAATAACTTTCCTTTTTCGTACGATGAGAGTCATTGAAATTCACTTCTTAGAAAATGAACTCTAGAAAATCTCTCTTGTACTACCATGCCTCAATGCTATTAAGAGATTCTTGCATAGCAACTTCATCTTGATATTATCCTTCTAAAGCTTATTATTATTTTCAAGATAAAAAGTGTCATAAAAAGTATCAGTGCGAAGTATTTAACGGTTATATAAATCGACACTTACCGACTTTTGAGATGAAGTTAACTTTTGATCTTGTCTAACTTATAGGCGTATCCGTATTACATGAAAAAGTTTTTATAATCATTGCAGAGGGGTCGAGAAGGTTCCGATTATCTTGAAGGAAGGCAGCTGATGTTCAGAAGCTTTAAACGTTCGAAGTTTTGCATTGAAATTTTTTAAAGGAAAGGATAAATGAAAAATTATCTATCTATCCTTCGAGAAATATTCGACATAAATTTATTGGTTGTGTATAAATCGTATGATTTTGATGTAAATACATTTCAAACAGTTTTTATTTTTAATTTTTAACGAGATTGATTGGAAGATAATCGATTGTAGGCTTCTCAAAAGATAATACTTGATAATATGCAAATAACTATTTTTTGCATCTAAATCTAATTAATTCAAAAGGAAAATAAAATGTAATTACTCTACCAGCAATAATACGTTTGCACGTAACGTGTATTTTATGTATGAACGTTCGTTTCGACATATGACAAGTTATAAAAAAAATCCGGCCAAATTCCTTGAGCTCGACGTCATTGGCTGAAAAGATAAACAAAAAATAATTTCGCAAAATCGAAATAGTGGAATTAAAAAAGAAAACGATGTCGTTCTTTTTCGCATAAAAAAAAAATTTAAATCAATGTACACGGGTTAGCAGCTTTGCCTTATCGCATTCTTGGATGTATTAGAGAATTTATCGGTTTGTTTGCCACCGAAGAATTTGTAAGGTAAAAAATATGTTCTTTGTTGATGACCTTTAGTTTTTATCGCAGTGACCATTTTGCATTGACTGACTAACGCCGAGTTTGCAATTTTACTTTTAGCTTCTTATATATAAATTTAAATATTTGATTTTTTTTATTTTTATTTTTTATGAAACTTATGTTTACTGAAAGCGTACGTAAAAAAAATCCAAAACTCTTATACTTTTATTCGCAGGATGTGAATTGCTGAGTATTTTTATGATTCTTACTAATAAAGGATTGGAATTTAATGCCTGGCGTAAGCCAGTTTTGCCGTTCGTTTTGCCACTTCGCACATAATTTGAAATAGACCAACACCTATGATATGACTTGTAAAATCATTATCGTTCGAGTCATTTTTACATTTTTCATTTGCTTCCAAAATCGTCCGCAATTTATCAAAATTATCAAAAAGAACTTGACGAAAGCTATTCCCACTATGATGGAATAGATATGATTTTTAATATCAGATATACGCAATCGAATACTTCATAAAATGTTAATATCCAGTGATTTGTAGCCGTTAATTATTCACCACTTGTGCAAATTTCTTAAATTTACAATGGGGTACAAGTAAATATGTCCACATTTGTTGACCAATCGACTCGACTATACATTGTTTTGAGAACAATAAATTACTTGTACGGAACAACGATTAGCATATTAAAACAAAAAAAAAAAAAAAAAAAACAAAAAAAAAAAAAAAGAATTCCATAGAATGGAAATTATTCAGTTAGCCAATAACTACAATATTTATACAAAGCATAAAAATCATAATTGAAAAGCATTTCTTAACCCTTTATTAAAAAATGTACCAGTAATTATTATTAGATGCTCAACGTTTATGTCGAATACATTGAACTATTTTAAAATAAAAACACTTTTGTTCTTAAACGCTATCTTTTAATAAAGTTGGTACAAATTATATTCGTATTAAGGAATTATATTTAATGCTAATAGAATATAATAAGTTAGAACTTTTATAAACCTTTTTTTACACTGAAAAGATCGTGACTAATTGATATATTTCGTTTCGGCACAGTAATGCAGTAAATTGGTTCAAGTTTTTTTACTGCATTTAATTCGGAACATATTTCAGTGTAATGTTTCCCATTAAAAGTGAATAAAAATAATTAAAATTGGAAATAATTGTGGAAATAAACGTTTACCATAGTAAAAACGCGCTGATGCTCTTTAGAGTTATTAAACAGATATAATTATATTTATTGGATTGCCATTTTTCTCGGATACGAATAATCGTTTCCGTTGGTTTCCTTAAAAAGTGAACGCTTTAGTCCTCGGTTTATATATTGTGCATTGCAACGGTGTGCTCTGTATTTGTAATGAATTCAACAAATAAGTAACATCGCGATCATCTGAAAATTGACGTCTATTACATTTTAGATCAAAGTGATGACTATTTTCGTTTACTATTTATTAGAGGTTGACCCGAATCCATGTGCCTTTAATGCTTATGAGATGAGACGAAAACTCATCTGGATATCCTTGAAACATCTGCAGCTTAATCGGAGAATCTCTGATTTCTTCGAGTTTCTGATTAATCATGAGCAAACGCGATATTCATATACTGCAAATACTTTCGTAAGTCAATGCTCAAATAAAGCATTGCACAGCGTATATTTATGTTCCATGCTTCATTAGCGTTTCATAGGTCTTTTCAGTAATTTCGTTACTCATTGAAGTTGTTACTTCAAGACTGGGCTTGAAACGCTCAGCATCGGTTGCGGTTATTCGGCCAAAACGAAAATCGTGAAACCACTTTTACATCATCTTCTAGTCGAAGCTATGAACTAGATACCGTGTTCATTAAGCTTGGACTTCGTCTTTAATGCTAATTTAAAGCTTTTTAAATTACTCTAACGTTTAACTTTTTTATCAGGACGGGTGGGTTCGTTGCATTTCTTTTTTCGAATGCCAAACTTGAGTATAGTCAAAGTATAGAGTAGTTATAAGAGTGAAGTTTGCTAGCCGGTACATCTCAAATCTGGTGTGCATTTCTCTTTCGATTTTCCTTGCGAGGGAAACGGAAAAAATATCGTTCAAAATTGATGAGGTTATGTTTACAGTATAAAGAATCTTCTAAGTAGCAGTGGTATTTGTAATTTATTCGCGCAGACATTATTAATCCTTTTGGCTACTCGATGAAAAATATACAAAATGGCCGCTCTAGTTACAATTTTTGGAGTGGAGAGAATTTTTGTGGGAGCTTACTTTGGCCTCTAAGCTCAGCTTCGTTTTCTCGAATTCGTCGAAAGCTCTCGATGTGGATGATTAGCCACGATGCCACGATGCCACGATGCCACTGTAATTCGGTCGCGTCCTCCTCCTCGGACGAGAGATTCGCCACCCTAACGCACGGGAAGACCTCGAGGCCGTTTTCCTTGCCTTCTTCCCTTTCTCTCCCCCGGAACGAGTCCGCGTTACATACCTCGCGCATCAAGGCGATTCCCTCCTCGACGTCGACGCAAGCGGTCAGTCCCTCGCGCGCGCACCTACATTATTACACGCGCACACCTCGGGAACCTCCTCCTCCCTGTCCTTTTACAAGCGCGAATCGGCAAGAGCACGCCGACGCCTGTCGCGCACCAGACAGAAGGGACATTCTCTTGCCGGCCGTCACGGTTCCCGAACCTCTTTCCCGCATGTCTTTGTACGTGGCTGTACACGCGCAGAACCCGCGTCTCGGCAAAAGCATTCGCGCGCGCCTTCGAGAAAGTTTTTACGTTTGCATCCGCGAGGGGAATTCGATGGTCCAGTGTTTTCCATGACTCGTCTCGCGCACGCGGAGTTGACGAGAGACGACCGAAGGCGACGCATCTAGGCGAATGCCTCACCGATAGTTCTTCCTTCTCGCTATGAAGTAAGACTTCTACGGTTGGCCGCCTTCTCAAACTTTTCTGCCAATTCAAATAGTTGCTCGTTCGTATTTTCGATCGGACATTGGATCGGACATTGGATCGGACATCGGATCGGACATCGGATCGGACATCGGATCGGACATTGGATCGGACATTGGATCGGACATTGGATCGGACATTGGATCGGACATTGGATCGGACATTGGATCGGACATCGGATCGGACATTGGATCGGACATCGGATCGGATATTGGATAGTAGAAACGTGGCTCGGTAAAGAAGATTTTCGAGTTTTATACCGACGTTTCGGTTACTTTCGTCGCACTGCGCATCGCGGCAGTGGATGGCCTAGTGCTTGAATTCGAATTTCGTCACTGTAATTTAAGGCGATAATAAGAGACCTGTGGTGCTGCAAGTGCTCGAAGAGTGTACTCGCGAAAGTCCTTTGCCCAAGGTCGTGCGCCAGTTGTGGAAGAGTAGCTTTCCTTAACTTGAGAATCAGACTGAACGAAACGAAAGGATGTTGGCTCCGATTCTTTTGGGCCTCGGCGTCCTCGCGAGTTTCGCCGAGATCAGCGCAGTACCAGGCAGACTCAACGGTATGTCGCATTCCGAGTTGCACATGTAATTAGACTTACGAAGCCCAAATGATAACCAATGCAGATCTCTCGGGGTACATTGGACTCGTTGGGCGTTAAACTCTTGCGTTAAGCCCTACGATTCGAATTACCGATCGCTGAAGATTTTACACCTTAAGATTCAGAGGTGAAACGGTAGAAAATTTTGTTGATTGATAACACCTTTTAATATCGGATAAAACCTTCCTAGACTTTCTAATTTTGTAGTCAAGTCCAGAAATATACGTACGTACATCGGCATTCACGCTCATATGCACATACGTACATACGCGCACGCGCACGCGCGCGCACACATCTACGCACGCATGTACGTATGTGCGTAATAATTTATACTTTTTCTTTAATACGATATGTCAACTCGTTTCTTTGCATAGATTATACACGACCCCAAAATTTCATTAGATTATGTGATACACGCTGTACAACATTATTTCATAATGTACACAGACAGCCAATATAATTGCAATCTGGATTCAACAGGTTATAATCACATGTGTATCACAGTCAACTATATTTACCGTTGAAAAATAGATCTGTCAACTATAAATAATTATATTAGCTAATTATATAGAAATGTATTTCAACGCACGCTAGAATTATATGTATTTCAAATTTAACGTTCCTTACGTTCTTACGTTAATAATTGTTGTTTTCCTACGTTGCACTATGAATTATAGAAAGTATTTATATAAACATGCATGTATATATATATATATATATATATATATATATATATATATTATATTTAATTTTATGAAATGCATAAGTATAAATTATATGAGAACCGCGTGTAACTTATTGCAAAATCTATATGTTTAAATAAAGTTGCATACATTTTAAGAAATTAGATAGACAATGTATGATCTTTGATCTAATAATGTAATCGCATACGTAAAATACTTTGAATGATTCTTCATCGTGTTTCACAATTTTGCAGTATACAGCATTGAAAACGTATAGGTACAATGACATACGTACAGGTATGTCATTGAATAAGCAAATACTATTGAAAACGGAAAATTTCTTTTCGCAGTACCGACATAAAAGTAGTACTTATTGCATTACAAACATTAAATGAAAGACACCCGATATCTTATTTAAAAGTCACTAATATTGTTTCGTCTCTTTTAAAGTAAATTCTTTAAGGATTCGCTACTGGTTAATTAGATATTTAACAAGATATTAAAAAAAATCTGTACGCATAAAACAAGATCTTTCATGCACGGATATTACATAACACAAGAAGATTCATGGAAGGAGGTCCAACGCTTTAATGTGTAGTAACTCTACCATTTATTCAGATAGACAGTTTAGGATACTTAAATTTTTTCATCCATTAATTAGCCAGTAAATAATTAACAATTTTTATACGTTACTTATGTCTATCAAGTAATCGAATTTGCAATAACTGCGTTATTGCATTATGTTTACGTTAATTGGAATATGCGTCCCGAATTCTAATTGAAAAAAAATTTACACAATCATCTACCATTAAATGTAATTAACTTGTATGAAAGTGAATTTACAATATTTGCGTGTAAAGTATTAATGAAAATTAATTATTTAATCATCATAATTATATTTTCGCTCAAGAAAAATAATCAAATACCCTTAAAATTGAATTAATACTGGTTGTAAGTAATGCTCGTCCAATCATTTATTTCCTGAAATCATTATAACTGACTTAAATCAACCAATATAATCCGTATTATAATATTATTTTGGAATTTATGAACCACTTGAATTAGAATTATTTCAATACTTAGTCAATTAATGCCTAGAGATATTTCAAATAACTTATCAAATTTGAGAAAATTGCACGTATAACAAACACAAAAGTTGGAATTAAATGAATATTATAATTAAAACTAACGTAAATAAAAGTGTTACTGTTAAGAGATAAACTGTCGTACTGTTTTCCGTAAGAGTTCGAAGGCGAAAGTTTTAGCAGAAAACGCTTTTATTCATTAGTATTAAATTATTATTTTCTTATGCATATGTGTGTGTACATATCGTGTGTACATATCGTTTAAATAAATATAAAATATATCTAGTAGTACATTTTTTCTCTGCTCAATAAACGTTTCTTTGCGTATAACGTATAAAAAGATAATACTAAACTGACAATTATTCTTTAGCCATTGAATTAAATACTCGTAGATTATTTAATAGAGTCTGGTAGAGTAAAATATACGACTATAGGGTAATGACGTTTTACGAAGTACCGCAGAAACATTTATTGATTTATAAAGGTGTACTTCTTTGTCAATATCAGTTTCTTATTATGCACTAACAAAATTTTCTCGTTTCTCGATCACAATAAAAAAGTACACTTTTCGTACGTTACCCGTAATAATCGTGTACAAGCTTTTTACATAAATTGATAGTTATATTTAAAGTATAAATCTCTTTTTCCAACATAGACAGCTGTAAACACATCAATCTTAATAAAAATAATCAACAATTAATAAACAAAGAGCGAGAAATTCGATAAAAAATTGAAAATAAACAGCACGCAACACAAATTGCATATTTGATATAAATTTGTCGACCCGTGAAAAAGAATTGGAAGACAATTCCTCGCATTCGCAAACGTTGGATTCCTCGAGTTTTATACGGAAAAAAGTGTCGTCTCGACTCACGAAGCTCTCGTAGAATTTCTTCTTAGTTGCCGATAATGTTAATTATCGGCCGATGCGTTCACAATCTAACGTCATGAAAAGTGAAATATTTTTGTCAGTGCATAACAATATCAATGCGTATCTCACGCACGCTTTATCTAATCTTTCTCTCTTTTGTTTTCCACCCCTCCTCCGCCATCCAATATCTTTATTTTTTCTACCCTTTTTTACCTTTTTTTTTTTTAACCATTTTTTTTTTAACCATTTTTTTTTTACCTTTTTTCGCTCACAATGAAAACGAACAAAACACGTGCTCGCAGCCACAAGTCACCTGCACTATCCGTGGAGAAACGCGAAGAAACGGCAGCTCGATTCCATACAGCGACAGCGCGACTATTCAAGTCCCCAAAGATTTACGTTCGCTGAAAATGTTAAGCTGCGAAATATCGAAAACGAGCCGACATGTAAGTTCGTTTCCTCTATCTTCTTATGGTGGTAGTCCCTTAATACGTACCTGCATCTTACTCGATACAAGAAAGTTCGATATTTATTTTTATCACTCGTGCCATTTTGGCGAACGCACTTATAAATTACTCCTACTTTGTCAAATACCTAATATTTCTCTTGTTTAAAAAGCAACGCTATTTACATGAAATCGTAATTTTATGTAATGTTCATTCAATCCAACGTTCAAGATTAATCAATAACCACAATAATAACTACAATGCAAATTATTTTACAATAAAGGTATTACTTTTTTCGCGACAGTTTACTCGATAACGTTAAAAGAACCCTAGAAGACGAATTTATTGATAACTTGTAATAGACATTTCTTACTTTTTCCTTGTGGTTACGTAATTATTTTAACACATTATCCACGGCTTGAAAGAAAATATTCGATAAATCTGTAACTACAAAATAAAACGGTTCATTACATTTGTGGGTTAATAAGTTGTAATTGTCGTAACTGAAGTTTTTGCAATATACTTTGTAATTTAGTTCGTAAATTGATTCATGGCTTTTTTAAATTTACTCTTAATTATTGCCTTGGTCTTCTCGTAACTTTTATTGTTTATTTTTCATAAGTAAACTGCAATACCAGCCTTTCACCAATTTGTTGTATTAAGCAAAATGTTCCATTAGATTAAGGTATATAGTACAAAGTTTTGATTTTTAAACTTCGTACTTTTTGTACAAAGAGTAAAGGTTTAAGGCTTAAAGTTAAATTGAAAGAAAAACCCATAAGTTATAGCTGCACGAAGTAGAATATGCGTACAAATTTGATTAATTAAATTGATTGCTTCAATTAAAAAAGCTTAGACTTAAACTTTTTTAATTAGAAAGGCTTTGACATTTTCTCCTAAACAAATTATTGTTGCAATCCCTTCTTTTTCCTTACGTTATTGTTTATAAATACTTTTTTATAAGTTGATTAATAGAGTAGTCATTTGCGGGGAAATTTATATTTCGAAAGCTACTGTTAATTTGTAAACAAACAGAATATGTTAATAATTATTATTTATTCAAATGAATACATCAAATTCATTGTACGAAAATACATAAATATTTAGTTCGAATTTTTCTTGTATCACAATACTATTAATTGTAATACAGTTAGTTGCGATTAATAAATTTCGAATATCAAACTAATAATTAATAAATTGATATAATTTCGTTGAAACTAGGAGAATTTATATTACGTATTTTCTACAAGCTAAACAAACTTTTTTTTTAAACATGAAAATTCAGAACTTTAATAATTCTCGGTGTAATCCACATAAAATAGAATACATATCAAGAAACTTTTTAATCATTAGAATGTTAAGGATAAAAATTTGTTGTTTGAAAATTATTTTTTACAGCAAATCTGAAAGAGTGTATATTTACATCTTTTGCAAGTTTTTGTTCTATTATTTCAATCAAAAACGTAATAATAAACATTATGATAATGATAATATCACTGCTGTTGAATAGGGTACTTTACTTTCTTTGATGCGTTTATATAACTTGTTTATAATACAATTTTAAGTATTAATATTACACGATCTATTTCCTTAGAAGTACATGAATGACTGATTGATCGGGCAACATTTGCTGATCTTTCCGCGACTACTAGTATGAGTTTGGTCATATTTTCAAAAACAACTATGGACGTACATATATATTGCTGAGTTTTCTGTCAAAGTCGTTTGAATTGCATTAGAAATATTTTTCTTTCCTGATAAAAATCATTTTATGTGGGCGTAAAAGAAAGTGTCTAGTAAGGCGAGGAATTAGTATTCAGAAGAAAATGAAAATAGTATGTATCCCAACTTAAGATTTCGAACTGTTCGTAACATTCGTTTTCCTTTTTGTTATATCGAGTTAACCTTGGTCTAAATATTTTTATTAAGACATTTTATTACTTCTCGTAATATTATTCCTTCTGAATCCATATTCAAACTGTAAAAGAGATTTCATAATCAAGTTTATAAGATTTAACATTCACTTGGTTATATACATTCGCCTTTATACAATTCATCTTATACGGTCTACGAATGAAATTCCATGACACATGTTTTGTCTTACGAGTTAATGCTTTTAATACGATTTATACACGAATAAAATTTGATTATGAATGCAAATTCCTTATCACTGATTATCACAATGAATATATACTAAGGATAAAAGCGAATCGATTTTCAACACTTAGATTTGTTGAATAAATGAATACGGCCGATTTATTAGAAATTAATAATTTCAATACGATTTTCACTCTCTTCTTTAGACTGTCTTTTTATTTTTATCAAAGCTGCTGATTTTTTTTTTTTTTCAGATATATTTCTTTTAGATATTCCCTTAAGTAACCACATTCTAATAATTGTAATAAAGAAAAAAATGGGCACTAATTACAACTAGATAAATGTATTTTGAAATGAAGTTTTATTATTTAATATTAAACTTCTTAAGTTTAGTCACCTTGTATTAAGAAATTTACGAGCTTTTATTTTCTTCGAAACATTTATCCGCAACTACTACATACATATTAAAGTATCCACTTTGAACTATAAAAATTGAACTACTCTATTACATAGTTTAACAATAGAACTATAAAAAATTATGAATTCAATAAAACATAACGGGCGATATTCGTATAATATTTTACCATCAATATTGAATGAAATTCTCGTGTTCAATCCAATAAAAAGAGAAATAAAAGTTCATTATATGATGCATTCGATCTAGTAAATATTGCTTGTGACGTAAAAAATTGAAGTCTAAAAACAGACTGTAGTTAGCAAGAAAAGTCAATAATGCGTAAGAATAAAATAAAAAACGATAATTTTTAAGCTACGTGTCCCTTGTTTACAATCAATATTTCTTAAGCTTCAGTTTAAGATATCGAATAAATTATATATATATATATATATATATATATATATATATATATAAGACGAATAGATCTCGACAAAAGCCGAATTTATTATTTCTCAGGGTGGGGCTCATGGATTAAGGATAAATGTGGGTGAGGATTGACAAAAGCATTTCATTCTCACAGTCGTATAAAAAAGGACTTGAAAAATCACTGTTTCTTAAAAAGCGTAACTTTTATGAAAGAGAGAGAGAGAGAGAGAGAGAGAGAGAGAGAGAGAGAGAGAGAGAGGGTGAGAGGGCTCTTATAATTAGCTCGATGGCGAATCGCAATTAACCCTGTCGATTAAGTCACACAGTGAATATATATGATTTTGTTAACCATTGAGAGCGATCAACTAATAATTAGGAATAATTAGTGGAGGTATGATTAACGAAGTACGATCCACAAAAGTCGAATAAATTTCAAGTTGGTCCTTGATAAAAATTATAACATGTCAGTTGAATAAGTGTAAGTATTAAATTATAAAGCTCGGCTGAAACGCATTACTTATATTATGAAAAAATAGCCAAAATTGATAATTAATAATCAGAAATTAGAGTTGTTATAAAGTGCGAATAAGCTTAATAAATTATTAGAGATTTTCATATAAAACTGAAACAGAATTTTGTGATGATGAATGATGAAATGAAATGAAATATAATAATTACACGGGCTTTTGTTCAAAGTTGATTTTGTGCAAAAGGTTATAGATAGATCATGAATAAGACGCTTAAAAGTTTACTTTTGTTTAATGAAAGAATATATGCGATAATGACAACAGTAAATGAAGATAGTCATTAATTATTAATTTCATACTCATAATATTTTCAATATATTTAAATAGTATATTACATTCAATACAAGAACATTAATAGTAAGTTACTATAACAGAAATTCGAATATTAATAATATTATAACTAAAAGCAGCTAATAATGTTTAAAGGAAACTACGTATCGAGTAAAGATCCATTTTCACGCGGTCAACATTTAAACCAATAAATTATGTAATGATTAAATGACTGATTGACAACTTACACAAGCTATCGATATAACGTGAAATTTAAAAGCAGAAGTTCTTCAATAGAATTAATACTTATGCGTGCTGGTAAAATAAGTGTACCATTAAGTCAGTTCTATTGCATTACATTATATGATCTTTTTTTCTACTTATAATTATTTTTAATTATATGATTTCACTAACAACTTAACAACTAATGGAAGCATTCAACAGAAATATATTGTTTGTAGGTCAGTAATTAAATAGAAATAATTAAGCCAATTTATTAATTATAAATATATCGCTTCTGTATCTGTATTTTACTTGTCTTTAGATATTATCTCGATTTTTCATATTTTTTGATTTTCAGTAACTTTTAGCAATACTTGATTTTTCTTTATTATTTACGAGATGATAAAGCATATTCGGTAAGTACTTTTAATAATAAATGAACTATTTTAATTGCAAAATATATGAGAACGTTTAAATCCTAAATAAAATGAAATACGTAAGCTTACAATAATAACTTTTTTATTGGAAGTGGATCACGTAGAAAGCAAAGAAGAAAGTACTCGAAAAATCATTATTGATCAAATAAAAATTGATTATTTGTTCGGTAGAATATTGATTGAAATTATTTATTAACCAAGTTGAAAAATATTTTCCTTGCTCGAAGAGAGTCATAAAATAAATTACCTACGATTTATGAGATTTATTTTCTATTTGGAAATAATTTGGGACACACGCGATTTATTTCTAAAGTGAAGCTTAAAGTAAAAAGTATATAATTTACAGTATTTATATTCCTTTTCATAAATACATGACGACCCTGACACTTTGACATGACATAATACAACTTACCTCCCAATACTACTACTTTCCCATTTATTTGTTACTGGTTTTATATTTTTAAATAGTATACGGGCACTGGCATTGACTTTTTGTGGTTATACTGCACAGTGAATTGTAATATTGAAGCCTCGCTTCAGGCAAATAAATACTGCACGAAACAGCTTCGGGCGTTACGTAAAAAAGTTTACAATGATCAACGTCTTTACGATTACCTTGGACTTGTGAAGAATCTGTGAGAATTCAATAATTTTTTTTCAACTTGCTGAAATAATATCTAGCCGGTGTAATGTTCTTTTACGATTCCTAAGATTTAGGGCCACTTGTAAAATACAATACCTAAATATTATTTGTTTTAATGCCTTTTTACTTAAAATTATTTCTAGAGTAAATAAGCTTGAAAATTATTTTTATAAATTTGTAAAAAAATTCGTTCGAATTATGAAGAAGAAATCAATTAGGCTTGTAGGTCTTGTTGATAAACACTGTTAATTAAAAGAATTTTAATTCACCATGTGACTGTGCAGGACAGAATCGTAAATATTACGCTTGTGCTCATCGGCAAGCGTTTAACTCGTCAAAAACTTAAGAGAAACAAGTAGAAAAATAGTAAACCTTCGTTAGAGACCTAAACTTGATCTCGTGCACATAACTACTCGTATTTATAGATGCTAGTGATCACGCGTACACGTAAACAGTTGCTCTAACAAGGTGGCGATGCACTTTCTAGTGCGATAGTATTCGCGCTCTTATGAACGATGCCTTCGTAAGATTATCGAGTAGCAAAGTATCTATACTAAATAATAATAAGTACAAATATACAAGTGGATAAGTTGATAGTTTCAAAAGGTAGCGATATTTGCTTTCTCAACTTTGAAATAAAGCGTTTGTCCGCAAAGTATATTTAACATAAATACTGACGCTATTTTACAACATCGAACATCATATAATAATTATATTCCAATTTTTTTTTATCAACAAAACGATTATGTATTATCGATACTCTTTCTTATGACAGTTATATCGTGCATTAGTCTGATAAAATTATACACAATTATCTGATATAATTGAGCACCTATAATATTTTAAAGAATTTGGTGCAATTTCTTTGATTATGAACTTATTTATTCTTTAATTATTAAAAGATTTGTTATAAATATGATTAAAATTTCCTTTTGTGTTTAATTAGTGTGAAGTAATTAAAATGTACACAATATCTTCTTGAAATTACTTCATCTTTCTACAACATTATATCTACAACATGTATTCGTATTAGTTTGATAAGTATAATTTTTCGCTTTATACGGTTTATCGGGCGAAGGTTTTCTTTATATCGTTGTAAAATTATTTATTACTTATTTAATTATAAATATCAATTATCATAAATATTATATAATGAAACTTGGAAAGTATTCAGTTTTAATTTCGTGATGCAATATTATAGATATTCTTTTCTTATACGAATCTTAATGATAAACTCGCTTAATAAACTCAATAATTTTAAATTCAATATTTTTTTCACCTTTTCCAATAACTGTACAACTGAAAATCCCATAAATATCCTTAGTGATTAAAATTGTTTTTTCTTTAATCTAAATACTTTGTTTAGGAAATTACATACGGTAAGACCATTCTTTTACATAAAAAAATTTGGTGAAAGAATTACGAATCAATAGCCATTTATAAATTGTAAAATTTCATTAGCTGTTTTGTAAATGCGAGTATTATACTCATTTATGGCAGAGTAACATATGTTATTATTTTAGGTATCAAATTAGTTATCGAAACGTATAATTTTATTTCTTTTAAATGTTAAATTAAAAGTAAAGGAAATAAAGTGACGAATATTTTAAGGAACTGTTTGACTTCTGGGTTCGTGATTTCGTTAATACTTATCATCATAATCATGTAGCCAGTTTCATGTTAATTGTTTAATAAATTTTTACTCCCCATAAGCATTTAAAAGTCTAGAAAATGGAATTTCTCTCAAGATTATAACTCTTTAAAGAAACGACAGCAAAATTGAAACGATTGAAACGACAAAAACTTGTCTACAATCGTTGCATTGCAACGAAAGATTCTCCATATAATTAGAAGGTCTCGCGTTCTTTCTTTCGATCGCGTTATGCAGCTAAAAGAATGATGTAACAACTGTAACGTTGCGACAGTATGCAACGGCTTTGGTGTAGTTGCATGTAGTACACCCGGCATTTCTCGCTCCCGTGGAGGAATGAATGTATATCCGCAAAGAGCCGGTGCCACATGTATCAAGTGTCCGCCGTCAAAGCCAATTTCGTTGTCTAATCGTGCGTTATTAGAAAGCTCACAAACAAATAATCGACAAGAAACCGAGAAGCGTTTATCGAGTGCGAGAAAATTATGATTATCGCATGTGATTCCGAAAATAGGATTTCCGTTCGACATTTTTACACTTGTATAATGTACTATTGTGTTTCTTCTAGGCGATGAAATATGCGCGATTGAGAATGGATCACTTGTATAATGCAGAGAATTTCGTTTCCACTTTACACGTACAAGAACCCAAGGAGAATAAATTACTGTTTATAACTGCTGGATTCATTAAAAGGATTCTGCTTGTACTCTCTATTTATACAATGGATATAATAATAGAAGCGAGAGGATCTTTCTGGGATATTAGAGTTTTGAAATTGGATAGTTTATCTGTTTTGAAAAAGACTTGATGACTTTTCAGTGTAATTAAAAGGGTTGCGATTAAAATAATTATAGTTGCAATTCACAATGCAGTTACATTTTATATAACTTTTACACGATTTTGTCACCATAAATACTTTAACTTGTGAAAAGTACTTCTTATTCAACTTGTAATCTAGCGTAATGACCGACAGCGTACATTTTTTAATAAGAGTTAAAAATAAATTATTATTTATTAGCAAACAATTGATATTTTCATCGTTTATTCATTATCCTTATTATCTCTATCTATATATTTATGCGTTTGTATCTCTTATAGATCAGTCATAAAATATACCTTGTTTCAACGCTGAATACCTTTTTTCATATTATATTCCATTTTGTTAATAAACAAATACGGATTTTTAAATAATAATAATTATTAAGATTATCTAGATGAATAAAAAATACTTGTCATTGAATATAAATGATATGTTAGTAATTAAACTCAAGAATATATCGCATAATGAAAAAAAAGTTACTTCTCTTACGTGTAAATTAACTTTACATTTTTTACAACTTTTTTTGGAAAAAAAGTGTCACTACATCAAATATGTATGAAAAATAGAAAATTAATCTCTAATAATTTTCTGCACATTTAATTCCATTACATTTTAATATTAGAATAAATAAATAAAAATCCTACGATGAAGAATTTGATAAAAGAATTTCACGATGAATAAATAACAATTGGATAAGATTTAATTTTAATTGAATCCGCATGCTAATTAAAAGTTATGTTAATTAAGTTCTCTACGACTTTAATGGATTGTATCGAATTATTTCGGAATTTGCTAATAATAAAGAGATATTACATTTGCGATTAATCCGAATGAAACTTTTTGAAAATTTGAATATTTATTGTCAGTAACTGTTTCTTACTTGGCAGTTTTTTTATATAAAATAATTCGATTAATTTTATAAAAATAAGAATATCATCTGAAATTATTATCCTTCGCGTGGAATAAGTTTTGTATGATAATAAAATTAATTTTATTTAAATATTTATTTATTTATTTAAATAGTATGCTTTAGTAATGTTGTAACTCCCTATTAATTTAATTTTACATTGTCGTAAACTAAAATAAAGTTTAGTAGTTCAGTATACATTGACCTGCCCCACTAAACTTTCAAAATGATATATGGTTAAAAGTTTTTTAATTCGATAATTAAATGTTTTATAAGTAATAATTTTCGAGCTGTAAGAAAATGATTATGATGAAATATGATAAAATACGATAAAAAACATTCTTTAATGAATATAATTATTTATTTCATGTATTTAATTTTAAGAAATCTTTTGTATTTGTAAGCGCGTGTATTTTAGTTTGTGCGGTATTCAATGTACGAATGAATAAAGCAAATACTTATGTATGTAGGTCAGGTCGATCGTAAAAGTATTGTAAATAAAAACATATCAGAAATACCTTTCCTTGATAAAAAAATATATTTAAAACTATCAACGTTATAATAATACAAATTGGACTTATTTTTAATTAATTTCTTATTAAACATTACATTTTGAGCATTAAAAAAGTATATTTCTAACTTAAGTAATTTTATTCTAACTATTTATTATTCGTAGTTACGTAACTTAATTTAAAATTTCTCTTACCAAAAATCTTGCAAATGTAACATATATTTTAAAAAATGATAAGCTTTTAAGTTAATTTAAAAATTCAAATGTTTCTAAAGCTAGTGTTCAATTTTAGTTATTCTACCATTATTATAAATATTTGCTTCATTATATTTTGTATAAAAAGAGAGTTCCTTTAGTGCACATCTTCAAATTATTCATCGTAAGAATAACAAAAAATCATTCGTAAAAATAAATATATACTTAATTTTTAGCATTCGCTGAATGTCTTTCAATTGTCGAAAATGCCATCGATGTGTCAAAGTCTTTTGAATGTTTTTGCAACTGTGTAACGGTTAAACTTCAAGGACTTGACATTTGACAGCCTCTTCGATATGCTTTTAAGCATTATTGATCTTCAAATTTGAATCAGAAATTGACTATCGAAATGCAAGGATGTCCGAGAAAAATCCACATGCGAAGCATCGATCAGGATTATCACATAATCAATAGTAAAATACACGAACAATTGAAATTCATAAGAATAAAAGTTTGAAGCACCTAGCCTTTAGATTTGAGTTTCGTTTTTAAACTCAGATCGAGTGAATAGTTCATTTGAAATGTTAAAAATGGACAAATAAAATTTTCTTTCAATTAATTATCAAATTATTATGATACGGCTTTATACGTATAGTTATTTAATACATTAATACATTGTATTTATAATCCCGTTGGTCAATATATTACACATTTAAAAAAAAACTGAATAATTATTTTGTTGGATTTTTTATGATTCTTAAAGTAAAAATAATTTGAATATTAAAAATACCACTGTAATCATTAATAATATATTTATTCTTCTTATGTAATTGAATTACATAAACGTCGAGCATTTTTAGCTTCAGATTAATTTATCATAAGGATACAAATTTAATTGAAATTTAAATACTTAGAATATGCAATTAAATCTTCCATGCAAATTTAAAATTCATTTCAAACTAGTTTCATTATTTTGAAGTCAATGTAATTTTTTCGGTCAACATTGATTTTTTATCATAAAATGATAAAATTAAATTTAATGTGCGCGAACTTTTCTTCAGAGCTTATAACTATAACTTATAGCTAAGTTTTACATACAGATACGATTTGAGAGCTCGTTTACGATAAATGATGCTAGATTACGGTATCGTAGATGTAAAAATTAAAATTAATTATTTTGTCAGAGTTTACAAAAAATTGCTTCGATGATTTGGTACAGGTATTCGCAGATACTTTTCAATGCAATTAAGAATGAAATTTTCTTTATAAATAGATTATGTACCGTATAAACGTAAGATAAATTTCAGTATAAATTATTAAACAATAATAACAGACGTCATTAATTGATGTTATCTCTGATTACGTTATCTCTCAAATTTTTCTTATAAAATTCATTTTTTAATTTTAAATTTTTATACTCGGATTCGAACTTTTCAATGTTCGGTACTTTAATCATTTACTATAATAGTTTTATTAATGCAGAAATTAAATATATCGTGTTATAAAATAAGGAAAAAAATTTCCCCACTAATCTGCCCATTTCGATGACTGATAGTACAAAAATATATCAAGATATTTTTTTTTTTCAAAATAAAAGCTTGAAATTTTGAATAATATAAAACTATTACTCTTACTAAACTACTAATACTTATTACTATAAAATACAGTGTATTCTACAAATGATTTAGAAAAGTTTACAATATAAAGAATACTCAAACAGAATAAATAATAGTTACATAAAATATATAAAGTTGATTATTCTCAAATATAAATTAGTCAGAAAAATGTAATATTTCTTAAAGTGTGCAACGAAATAATTTGGAACTCGAAGAGTTTTTGATGCGAAATATTCCCTTATGTAACTTAGACAGTTTCTACAGAAACTGTTTCCAAAAACTTAGTTTTTCTTGACTGACATTTAATTAAAATGATAAATTCTATGATTTCTAGAGAAATTCTAGAATAATTTCTAGAAATCGTGTATAAAGTTCAAATACAAGTAAATTAAAGTGTAAAACCATGATAAAAAATTATAAAAATAACATGTTTCTTTCTATATTTTGTTATCAATATTTTTCTAAATTTTCAAAAATTATTTTTATAAGCTAAAATTTTTTCTAACGGTAAGTTTTTTACATAACAACATAACACAAATTTTATTTTCCAACAGCTTAATTGATTTACATTAGGCTTAACTTTTTCATTGGATCTGTCATTTCTTCTTGGTTCTCTACTAAAAATTTATATCGGATAACCTAATTGATAGATATAGAAATAATTTAGCTAGTTACATAATATTTTTTTTTAGCAAGGTTTGAATGTCGTAGTATACATTCTTGTTTTAATGATTTAACATTTTGACAGATAATTCTGAATTAACCTTCCGTAAAAAAGTATAATATAATAGACAGATAAGAAGCTGTATTGTTTTCAAATATCGATTGTAATTAATAATCTCATTAAATATCTTACGTAACTCTAGAAAATTTTGAATTTCATTTTCATATTTGGTGAGTTGCTATCGAAATATCTTATTGCTTGTGAAATACTATGAAATTAAGAGTTTGGTAATTGAAAATTCTATAGTTCTTCAAAGTTGGGAAAAGCTATCGTTGACGTTGAAACGAGGATGCATTTAAGTTTTCTTTAAACACGATAAGGTAAATTTTATTGTCTTAAATTATTATTGATAAAAGTTGAGAATCTTCATTGGTTACTAATAATTGTTGAGGATTCATTGATAAACGCATTCTAAACTGAAACTCTTTCCATTAATGCAGTAATGCCCTGAATTTAGAACGACACGTTGGAGTTTCTATACGAGTTCTTCCATCCGTATGTATAGGTAATTATTAAATGATCTTGTGATCGAAGGGGGAGATATAGACCAAGAAATATTTTCCAATGGATGAAATAAACGGAAGTTGATTTCACAGTGAGATAAAATTAAACAACGCATTATTCCTTCCATTAGTCAGCAAATTAAACTTTAAC
Source organism: Wiebesia pumilae (assembly GCA_018907045.1). NCBI lineage: Eukaryota > Metazoa > Arthropoda > Insecta > Hymenoptera > Agaonidae > Wiebesia > Wiebesia pumilae. The sequence continues at coordinate 2,718,420 of JACCHZ010000121.1, forward strand.
ATCGATTGAGCAATTCTTCTATTCCGGGCACATTGATCTGTCTTTGCAACACTAGATTATCATTTATTCATGATTAATGTGAAACTCGTTTCATTTGCACTTTCGCCATGTACCTAAAATACGAAAGTGGATCGACCGCTTTATTACCTCCGAGTCGATATCTTCACGAAGGAATCCGGAACTCGCTCGAGATATATGAGAAGGTCGTAAAAAATAGGACGAAAGACTTCAATAATTACGTTATATTTGAATACAATAATTAAGATCACGGAGAAATTGAATGTATGAATCATTTGATTAGAATATTTCAACTCCAATCTCATTAATAAGCTTAAATATTTCACATGTGAAAGAACATTCGGTAAGATTTTTATTCTAAATATCTGTTTAGTAAACTTGCTTTTACGTGAAAGACTCTAGGCCCCCTTTTACATTATACTTGCTGATAGAATAAAAGTAATACAAATAAACACAATTATTTATATGCATTCACCATTGATGCATTTAAGTGAAATTGTCAAAAGATATTTTTTACTAAAGATTTTTAAATAATTCAAGCGAGTCGATTATAAAATATATATATATATATATATATAAGCACATACACAAATTAAGAGAAGCACTTTCTACAAATAATATACTTCGACACATACAGTATATCTAAACACATTTTTGTTTTATTATTTTGATACATTTTGTTCCTAATAAATATTTCAAGATTTAAGAACAGGTTTAGAAATATAACACTACTGCTGAGTTTTAATAAAGTTTCTAAAAATTTAAAATTAGAAAAAATTTATAAATTAATAATTTACGAAAAGGTGATACCACTGAAGCGTATCGGTTTTAATTGATTCATTTTTCTATTCAGCATGTACTATAATTACGTGTTCTTTAATTTAGCAACCTATTGGTCTGGTAAAAATTTAGTGGAACCTCGATATACTGCCGTGCATTTAAGAAACATCGAGTTCATAAATCATGAATAAAATAGGTTATATCGTCAAGAATACCAAAAGACATCGGAAGTACGAAAGCATAGTTTGTAGAAGAATAATGTTTGAAAGAAATCATCAACGAACGTCGATCGTTTTAATCATAACTTATGGTATCTTAGAGACGCATATACATACTTTTTTTATGCATTTCATAATCATGCATTTCATCTCACTTATATTCGTATACTTTCTATCTAAATATACCAGGCGTTATTTAAATAAAGAAGAAGAAAGAATGAATGTTCGTTCTTAGTTATTACATTCAATTTCTGATAAAATAAACAGTCGATACAGCAGTAAGAATTATTATAATTTTGCATTTTATTACACGCGCAAACGTACACCTAGATATACACGAGTATGTATACGCATCTTTATATAAATAGATGCATAAAATTATGTCTTGAACAATATTCGATGCAAGTGATCATTGATTATCATTATGCGAAATACAACGTTGTCGTAAAGTATCTACTGCTACTTTTTATTTTCTTTGAGATTATTTCCATCAGTGAAACCATATGCTGCGCCAATTTTCATAATACAAAATATTTTAACAACATCGTACTTTTTGTATGCTTATGAATTTTTGTATATTTCATAAATTGGCATAAATTTCATAAGTTGTGCAATGAATGGAAACGCACTAGGCAAGTAAAGTTAAAAACCAAAGTATAAGCTCAAAATGTAAATATAAAAATAAAATATAATCATAATGGACTTAGCATTAAAAAAATACACGAAGATTTAGTTTTCTTTTATGAAATACTAACCTAATTATATCAAGCTGATGTTTTCGCGGCATTAGAAAATAAACGTTTATTATTCCTCGCGATTATGTTTAAACCACGCGAAGGCATTGAATTTCTTGCGTACTTACTTAACATTGCATTCTCGGAAAGCATGATCAGGAAATAAAACTTGTATCATTCCTGCAGTTCTATTCTGGAAAACGATTTCCTTGCACAGAACCAGTGATTATGTCCCAGGAGTCCCAGTAGCTGTCGAAACTGAATTAAATGGCTGATTTCGATTTTCACGACTCGGTGTTTGTTTTCTTCGTTAATTTTATAACGGATATTTTTCTTTTATAAGTACAGCGTTTATGTACACTGTTAGATGAAAAGTGAATGAGCTGTAAAAAGTTGCACAAAAAAGAGCGATTCTGTGCTCGACTGTTGCAGTAAAGCAGGTTATTAATTCTCATATCAATTATTATTTATATTCATATTTTTAATCGCCTAATTATGAAAAAAATATGAACATTATAGATTACATTCTTGTATTTTATTGTAATACATTAGACATTTTTACCTTTAAAGTGCGCTATTCTTTTATAACGAAGAAAAAAAAACAAAAATAACAAACATTTTTGTTGTACAATTTAATACGAAAACGTTTACTTAGTAAAACGTAGCTACTTAGTACTATAATACTTAGTACTGCAGAATTTTAACTAGAAGTTGGTAAGCTTAAATAATTAATATCTACGTATATTAATGCACAAAAGAACGTACAAAAGAATGCACAAAGGAATACGAGCACGTGTTCTATACGAAGTACTGATAACACTAGAGAGACTCGTGTATACATGAAAATTTAAACTGGTTTAAATTCTCATAAGAAGCAATGCATGTTTACCTTGAGAAGTAAACGACCTTTGTAAATGTAACCCCCACAGGCTATGCGATGGAGTTTAATTACTGAGATGGTTTCTGCTTTTTGGAAAGCTTCATTATTCTACTTGCAAGAGCGTTGTGTAGATCACTTACAGGAAATAAAATCGCGTTTCTTTAATAAGCATTTCTAATTACTTTGCGTATATTTATATTTAGCACGATACTAAGGAAAAAATAAAAAGAGTAGATTTTTATTACGTTGAATTGTGTTTTACAGTGCCTTATTTAGATTCGATTGTTTCATCTTCCTAATTGGTACTGTCGTTGTTATGTAAGGTATTATATATTCTTGACGGATACTTGGAAAGAATAAATAATTAAAGAATTTTTTACATTTCTCTATTTTGTTTTGTTGTATGTGTGTACATTTTACTGCGCGCACATAGTAATTGTGCACTTCATAATTTATAGCAGAATTAAATGTATTGAATATACGACGAGCTGATTAGCATCGGTAAGAATTATTCATGCGTAGTTCATCCACATTTTCATAATTCAGTCCGGAGGGTAATATTGATCTTTTGGACTATCGTACTTCTACTTCCTCTTATGCATAACGGGAAGTTCGCTAGATGTATTATGCGTATTTATTATATGGTTCGGAGGTTTCCGCGTTGTTTAAATTTCTGACGGACGCATCGGTTGGCCAAGCATTTTATTGCTTATCCAGGTAAATCGAATTCGATCACCGATGCAACTTTTCACTTGCGAATACGAACCTTGCATTTCATTGTATGATCACATCGTTGTTTGCTTGAGAAAAATGACTCTTTTTAATTAGCTAAATTATTTCATCGGTTTTCCCTTGAGCGATATTTTGTGAATTGCAAGTTTATTTGTCACCGAATCAGGAATAGTGTATCAAGTACATTTGCCCCTAATCTTCGAAATATTTTTATTCGATAATTTTCAAAATTCTTATATGCACATTTATGTTCAAGATTATTATTTCGAGGTAATTTGAAGTGCCACTTATAGCTGGCGTTGGACCAACCACGTACTTTTCAAATAGGCATTTGACACACTTGTGTAATTAACAAATACGATGACTTTAATTCGTAATAATTGGTATTACTAAGCTGAGTTGGCAATTGCACGTTTATTTATTATTTATACCATAGAAATTCCATTTTTTTTTTTCTTTTGCTACTTGAAGCAATTGGTAGTAACTGTAATGAAAAATGGAATTTCATTTCAAGGCCATCGAATTTTCAATTATACACAAATCAAATGTTTTATGAGTCTGCATTATTGAATTTAGATTATTGAAACTGCGCCTGTAAAAACTGTTTATGAATTATAAGAAGCGATGCGCTTTTGCATTATTGCTACCTTAAATAATAATCCCACCTATATGTGATCAAATCAATAAACAGGTAAAAAAGTATTCTTACTCGTGATGTGGTTCATGTATTCTAGATGACTGTCCAAATTGTGCCGACGAAACCATAAGCTCAGGAACTATGAGGTGGACGATGCCACTTTTGAAACTTGGCGAGAAACGTTATTATTTAGGAATTTTCTTTAAGGTAACAAATTAAATTTAATAATGCATTGAAAGAGGCATGCAAAAACGAGGATATTGATAAAAAAGCAAATAATGCTGTAAAACATTTGTTACAATTTTTGTATTTTATGTCATTAAATATACAACGTTAACAAATGTAAGATTATATTCCGTGGTTTTAACAACAGCACAAAATTAATAGTTGAATCGATATAATAGGTTTAAGAAAGATTAAAGATCCGTCTAATCGCCACGTAATCGAACTTCACTTTAAAATACTCTTTATCAAATTTTTTAAATGTACCGCGAACGAACGGCAATTATCTTCCTTCGTTAGATAATTTTCTTAAACGAATTGCACTTTCAAATAATTTACGGGAGAATTCACATTGACGCAAGAGTATAAATTGGATTTGTTATGTATTATTTACATTCCTATTATGTGGAACAAAGTTTGAGAAAAAACTGATTAGCCTAAGTACTTGCGCGAGCTCTGCATTAAGTTGTGTAAATGCGTTTCTCGAATCTTGCGTATTGAAATATTATTCGCATAATTATTATTAAAAGCGTAAATTGTTGTATTTCACTGCACGAGGTAAAAAGAGGTTGGGCTATTACCCCCACTCGGTTGATCTGTCATTAAATGAAAATTACATTTCTATTAGAGTAAAATTTCAGTCAAGTTATGGCGGGTAATTTCAATCATTTGTAGCGTCAAGTGCTATAAAGTATTAAGAAAAAGTTACATGCTCCTAGAATACTTTTCGTCATTTTGAAAAAGAAAACTCGTTTTAATGTTCTCATTACCACTAACTCTTCTCTAGAGTTAGTACACACTTTTTGCAATTGGAATTCTCATCTCGGGATTCGCGTCCTATGTAACGAGCCACACCAAGAGTTAATATTGCACGTAATTTCCCGCAGGCCAATTGGTACAGAGCGTCGCAGTACTGTCGTTACCACGGAATGCATCTGGCCAGCATAAGCTCTCAGGAGGAAAACGACAAGCTCGAGAAGCACATAAAGGACTTTGGCCTCGGTCACGAGCACTTTTGGACATCAGGCACCGATCAAGGCGAGGAAGGCACTTTCTTCTGGATGGCCAGTGGTCGGCCCGTCACTTTCGAGAACTGGAACACCGGCGAGCCTAATAATTTCCGGTATTTCCGGCGTTCTTTCGTCTTGTGTCTTCGCATGGAAGAGTTGACTTGAGAATTACCAAACGCGATAGTTGGAAAAATTTTACTACTTTATCCGGGACTGTACTTGTTTAGGTTGAATCTTGACTGCGTGGATTACAGTGAAAATATTCGGGATTTGCATGCGTCCATGTCGCTTACGTTCCACGCAATCTAAAGCCAAAGTGCATTGCCCTTAAATTATTGAACAAACGAAACTGAGCACTGGCCACACTACTTACACAGCGTCCGGCAGTTGTTCCAATATTTCACCGCTTACAATTAAAATAATTCTTACACGACGTAAAGATTGTTTATATTAATAGCGATTAATACTTGGAAGGAAATTCTAAAAGAATTTTTTATCGACTCAATTTTTATCGATATTATTATTATTGTTGTTATTATTGTTATTATTATTATTATTATTATTATTATTATTATTAACGGTTTAATAGAAACTAATCGGTGAGCCGTATTATCGATATTCTGAAAGTTCGTAATTCACGCGTTAGAATTAAATTTACCTAGATCGAGGAACAGAGTGTGGTGAACAAATTGTCTTAAGCAAACAATTTTTTATTTTTAATCTCCACGCGAGCGATCACGAATTTTTTTATTCGTTAATTACATTCAGGAAAGAAAGCAGCGGATAATGGAATGCTAAATGAAAAATATGTATCTGTCTCCGATCTACAAGGAGAACTTGGGTAATTTTCAACAGACATCCGCGAGTTGCGCAAAAACGAGCCTAATCGCCGTGTCCCAATCGGACGCAAATTAAACGATATGCAATAAGAACGTTAGAGCTTTCTCGTACCGATTAACATATTGCGGATGCACGGCGACTGTTTTTCGAATCCAGTACCATTGCTACTCGTTGATTATAATTTATTTGATATTAGGATAGATTTACGATTTCTCTATTTATTGCGCTTATATTGATCCTGTTACCGAAATATTTAGTGCTATTTTCATAAAGATAGCGCGCGATATGAAACGCACGCGCATTCTCACGGATAACTTATAATTCTTATGTTTTTCAAAATAATGTGAGCAATTCGTCCACTTGCATTAAGCACTCACAAAATAAGATAAATATTCAGATTCAGATAATTTTTTCTTAACCAATTGCGTTACATACACATCCGTGAGTAGTTACTTAAAACAAATCGTATTACACCTTCAAAACTTATCCGGTTAATATAAATAAAATTCAGTCTACCGAATGAGATAAATAACTTTCGGGAGAGTTGCGAGCGAAAAACAAAAATATCTTCAAATGAATTACAAAGAGTTATTAGAGCTTTTTAGAGCAACGGTAAAGATGTACTTGTAAATTCATCGCGATATAAGACTATCGTTATTAACTAATCGAAATAACCAACATATTTCAATTTCCCAATAAAGTTATAATACTCTAATTATATCCACCGGACTATAATAATACACTATAATAATGTGTAAAAGTACTTTTTAATTGACCCTAATTAACGGAAGATGACCTCTTAGCTACGATAATAGCGGATCGAAGGTAACGACTTGCGCCACCGACGAAATTTAGAACTCTACCAATTTTATTATTTTATGTTTCTCTCTGGCTATAAAATCAATCTCGTATAATTCTGGTTTTCCTTGCAGATACGAAAATGGCGAAGAGGAGCATTGCTTGGAGCTATGGAACCGAGACGGCAAAGGTCTGAAATGGAACGACAGTCCGTGCAGTTTCGAAACCTTCTTTGTGTGTGAAGTGCAGTGACGTCGTTTATAACATTATCCTTTTTTCATTCTCCCTTCTCTGACGAGGAAGGACGATAGAACTTTCTTAAAATATTTATGCTCGAGAGATTGCCTCCGGACGCTCCACAGTAGCAATTTTCATTATTCCGCTGAAGAATGAAAATAGACTCGATTGTATTGCACCATTTTAACAGTTCATGCAGGTGCTTTCGCGACCTGCTTACTGTTTCTGCTCGACGTACGCAGAAGAAAATGACGTTTTGTTCTATCTTTTGGGGATAGTGTGTTCGTGAAAGTGTGCCTTCTCATCTGCATTATTGCTAAATTCAAATCGATCAATACTGTTTTCTTAATAAATTATTAATAAGTATTATTTATATTCTTTGTGTAACTCAATACAACTATGATGACGTTAGAGAAAATAGAGAAAATCGGTTAAATGTGCATTGAATGATAAAGGTTGAAACCAAAAAACTATATTAAATTAAGACAAGACGAATAAAGTTGTCTTTGATTGAATCAATGCTTAGGCAATTTAGACACAAACATAACTAATTTAGATTTCAATGATTAATAGATATTAATATTTATATCTGAAACTATTAGCACGAGGATTTTGTGTAAAAAAGGTTTCATTATTTACAAGCTAACGTAATTTTCGGCACGAGTTGGCTTACGGCGCTAATGGCAGTATTAGGTACAGTACTTTGGTAAAAATTAAATACCGCTGTATAAGGTATTAATTTTCATAATTCCATACTTTTTATAGTTATTTATCTTTTCACAAATACCTCGATATACTTTAGCTAGGAGTTATGATATAATGGTGTGTAATAATGTGCAAAGCATAAAAAATTGTTACAAAAAAAATTGAGTTTTTGGTAAACCACTTGTAACACGATCACTTTCGATTTATGTTTGTAAAAAGTTACACAAATTGCGTAAAATACTAGAAAATGTTTTATAGGCGATTTTTATATGTATTATGTAACAATATTTCTTGCAAATACATTCTCGTATCTCTAAGCGCATAACGTACGTTAATTATACATAAACAATTGAGTATCCACTGTTTCTACAGAGTTGAAGATATTTGTTACCTGTTTTCTTTCTTTTTTTTTTTTTTAATTTGTTTTAACTAAGGCTATGGTAAAATTAAGAGCTATCTGATTTTATTTTATTACTTTGGTCATTAATAGACAGCATCAGAAATTACAGTGCGTAATTAACCATATTAACTTTACTTATACCTTAATGATTTATCGTCGGTTATATTTCAAAATTAAAATTAACTTTTGGAAATTACTGAATTGCAATTTATAAAGTTCAGAATTTATTAATAAAATATTGAACGGAGATTAATATAAAACGAGTTATGCTCACGTCAATTCAATCTCAAATTTTATACTTAAATGTTACAAGTTTAATTTATTTTAGATCGATTTCTTAAATTATCTACGTATATCATTATTTATTACATAAGATCTGGTGTGATTTTAATTAATAACTTTGTCAGTTCCGCTACTTCGTTTCTCAGTGTCACTTCACCGTTTCCAAAGTTACGAGCATTTTCACCTGAATTATTATTACATTATAAAAATCTGTACATACAAATATTTCAAACGTAATAACTGATAACGCAAATTGTTATGCATCGATAGATTGACAATGTGCAATTTTTTTATTCTATTTGGCAAACTGCGAGATTTCCATAATTAAAATTTCATATAAGCTAATATATGTTTTAAAAAATGAAAACATAATAGGTAAACGTTAATAACGTTCGTGTATGTAAATAAAATTAGAATTATTAACTTAAATTTCGTGCACATCAATTGAATACTGTAATTCCTAAAGCCTCGATGAACTTAAGGGCTAGAAATTTTTAATGCATCTACCCCTAGTCTATGATGCTATTTCAGAGTTGTTGTTTCGCTAGCTTATACGATTGAAAACGATAGCAATACTTTTATACTCTAATGCATCCTTTTTTATTAGCATTGCTGTCCTTATTATCTTCCATTAACAAGAATACATGTTAAAATTCACAATTAAAAAACTTAATTCGCTGATAATCCTACAAATTAGTTTGACTTATCAACTGTCGATAAATGGAATATTTTCATGATCTATAGTGAGCATCGCAGACATTATTTTTGTAAGATCTAAAATTTTGCGAGCTTTTTTCATGAATGGAAAGTTTTAATCAATTCTTCTGTTAATTACTGTTTAAATTTATTCTTAATTTTAGTTTAAAATATTATGTGTACTATTTTTGTAAAATAATGTCAACAAAATTAATTTTTATATAAGAAAAGTTTTTTGACGATGTAATTGTATTGATTAATTTACCTTACTTTTCACTCATCTTTCTTTTACCACTAATATTTTTCCTTATTTAGATACTAATAGCTATTTTTATAATAGCATGAAATTATGTTTGTTAACAAATTTGACTTCTATGTAAATCGTTTAAATAACTGACACATATACATTAGTTCAGTAAATAAACTAAATAACTTAACACTAAAATATTTTGGTAAAGTTTTAGTAGAAGTAAAAAGAAAAGATCTTTCCTTTGAAAGGCAACTTTTATATTTCAGTAAATAATTTTTATGCATTTTTTAAGAAACAAAATAATAATGATATTTTTTAAACGGTCATTATTCATGTAAAATCAAGTTTAAATGTGCCCATATTTACAATTTCATATAAACATTATTTTCATATAGTAGTTTCAAACAAGTAAACGAGTCCAATTTATTTATTGAACAGGTATTTACAATCAATTACATTAAAAATATATACTTTTAAAGCTATATCAATATTTTGTTTTTGAATTAAAAAATGTATGAAGAAATCGTAAAGTTTATAATGTCAGTTAATGCTGTATATCGAAGAACTGAAGTTTTAAGATATTGAAAATATCTATTATCAAATTATCTCTATGACATATTGACCATTTTTACGTAAGAAATATTGATATTCCGATATTAAAGTGAAGGTCTGTCTTCATACCAATGGGATAATTTGATAATACTGCATCTTACTTTTAATACATTTCAATAACTTTGTAAATTTTAATAAAAAATATTTTTATGAAATTATTAGTATGTTTGGAAATGTAGACATAACGAATAAAGATAGTCGATAAATTAAAATAAGTAGGTTGACGTACTTCTTCAAAGACATTTAAGGATACAGTAAAAAGTAAATACGAAGGTTCTAGAATACATTCGATGGAAAAATGTTACCATCGTTTTTTTTTATGAAATAGTAATATTTAACTAAACGTTTAAAGGTAATACTGAACACGATCTTTAATACTCTTTCTTTAACTTTCAGCTACTTGATTTCAGAATAAAAAGAAGATTTATTTTTAATAAATAAGTTAAGAGATGATACTTAGATTTTGCTTATTATTTCTTAAAGTTTATGTTTGAAATACGCCACTGTTATACAAGATGATTATGTAAATCAATTTTTGTCGTAATTACACATTGAAAAAATTAAAATAACTATAAAGTTGATCACAATTATTAGGTATTTATTATGTAGACGTTCTTGAATTAATAATTATATAAGAATTATACGAGAATGAATTTTTTATTTAGGAAGCTTAATCTCTTTAAAGAAAAATTGTTAACATATTATTTTTAAGTATATAGAAATTACCATTTGATCACAGCCAATTATAATCGCAGGTTTATAGAACTGGTTTTTTCAATAATAAAATGAATAATTCACGCTTCATTTAAAAGAATCTTCTCCCAATATTTTAGTCTTCCAGATATTTTAATATTGCAATATAAAATATACAAGAAATTTTTTCTGCCTATTAATGATTATCCTATATCGAAAAATACTTAAAATACTAATACAAGTTATGCAATATACAGAATGCCTGTATAAGTAGATATTTTTACAAATTTATTGATATTCTTCAATAATATATTCATTACAAGAAATATTCTTATAATTTTTTTTTAATGTAGACAATTTTATACGAATACTTAAACATTCCAACTAAAATCTGAGAATCAAGATAAAGCCTTGATAGTTTAACGAAATAATAGCTGAAATATTTTTAAGATATTAAAAAAATTTTGTACAACATTTGATCTTAAAACAAATCCTAAGTACCTAAATTGATAACGTATTTGTCAATATTTTCATTTTTAACAAAATATCTTCTTTTAAGAATGCTAAATCAGAATTTATGATAATTTGATTATTTCACATTAAAAGAAAAGAATCTATTCTGGAAACAATTAATAAGAGCAACGATTCGTAGAATTTTATCTAAATATTTGCGTATATTTCTTAATTTTTTTTTTAAAACTAATCTTAAGCTTGAAATATATTGATTGGATATCTTTTTCTAATTTGGATTCCTGTTCATTCAAAAAATAATTTTTTTAATATGTGTTGTATAATTAATGCTGTAGTTAGCGTTGTATAATATGTATAATTATGTATATTGAAATACACATAATTTAATATGTGTTACAGGACAATCTCCAGTAAAAGAAATAGTTAAAGTAAAAGTTTAAATTCTAAAATTCTAGACCAGCTCGTGTAGTCTAACATCTTTCTTCAAATTATTCTTTCAAATAATTTCTGTTTACCTTTTCCGATAAATCAAAAAATGCTTTATCAAAAGAATAGAGTCGAAGTGGGAGGAACAAAATAAAACTTATTCTTTTAAGTGCTCAAATAATTTACATTTAGTTTTTTATAAAATGTATAAAATAGCGTTTGATTCACCATATTTATAAATTATACATATCACCATAAAACTTTAGATAATGTCAAAATACTATTTGAAAATGGTTCAAATAAAACATAATTTAAAAAAATTAATAATAATAAAAGCACCCAATTAAACTTTCAAATATCTTTTACATCTTGTTTATAGATATTTTTGAAGTATTTCAGTAATATTGTAAAATTACGAAATATTTTATTCGATCGATTTAATGCTGAAATATTTAGTATTTTTAGTAGAAATTCAAGTATTATATTCATAATATTACATAAAATTTGATATTACAGTCCAGTGTATGTTTATTATTAGTTTATTATTTATTAGTAATTCCTTTTACGTTAATATTATATTATATTACGCACACATTGTATTTTTTCTATTTAATACTATATTTCGAAAAATGTAATTAATTTTAATTTTTAACGGTAATAATAATTTATAATTTTTTTATTCAATTTTTTTTTAATTAAAAATTTTTCAGGTTCTCAATCTGAAAAATTCCTCTTAATTTACACTTAGAAATCCTTATTGATTTATTAATTAATAGACTTCGCTAAAATGTGGAAGGATATTAGTTTCACTTGTATAGAATATCCTGGTCAGTTCAAATCACTTTTATAGTTTCACAGATTTTGATGATATATATTCCTCATATTTATATTTCACCTTATATTGCACAGAATTGATCCAACAAATTCAGTCTAGTGTTTTTTATATAATTTGGTTTGTTTATTACGTCATATATTTCTTTCGTTTAAAGAAAATTTTTATAATTTGTTATAATTATTAATTCGTCATGTGATTCAATGATATAAATTAAATTATCTTAAAAAAAGATCTGAATAAAAAAGTAGAGTTTATTTGTTACATTACGTCGGAATAACAATTAAAGGTCCCAAGAGATAATGAGAAATTATTGGAAGTAAACTTTTTTTTATACTAAATATTTTATTATATAAAGGTAATTAACAAATTGTTCTGATTCTTTTTCTTTTAAATTACATTACAAAACCTATGCATTGAAATACAATAAAAAGTACGTCTAATTTACAAAACAATGGAAAATTCTTCAACTTGTATTCTAACACCATAATTTTTTATGTATTACTGCTACACTTGATCACTCTCGTCAGTCACAAAAGAAACCGATAGTTCACATACATAACTTCTCCTATTTTACAAAGGCACGCAATATTTTCAATTTTTTGCAACTCTTTTAGTTCTTGTCATTTATATAGAATTTACAATAGAGTGCCGGAGACTTAAAAGCAGGCAGAAAACAATATAAATACTCGGACCCCGTAAGAGTTTCACTTTTCATTGTAAGTCATAACTCCAACGAAGGTAACGACAATAAAAAAAACTCTATGAGGAACATTGGTTAATTCTAGATGATATAGATTATAAATTTCTAAATTTTATAACTTTTCATTATCTTCTGATTTAAAAAGTACTGTTTTTCATTATATACACACACACACACACACACACACACACACACACACACACACACACACACACACATATATATCACTTAGAAATGAATAGTTCAATATTTGCTAAATATAAGTGCTAAACAATAAAAATCAATTGACTGGATTTTTATGAACTTAATTAATTTTTCCAAAAGTTAACATGTTAAATTTAAATAGCGACATACTTGTAAGATTCTGGAAAAAACATAAAACATTTATTATAATTTCATTGTATTTATAACAATACTTCGAATGTCCTTTATATTATTAATTACATCGAGTAATATAATGAACAAGTCATTAAATATTTAAGAATTATCATTTTATCAATGCTTTATGTAATCGAAATATTATTGGTTTAATAATAAGCTCTGATTTACCTGGAAGTTCTTCTTAATTATCAGAAAAATACTTAACACTATAACAATGCATTTAAGGTAACCTTGGATTGAAAAAACGAGTATCGATATTATTGAAAATAAACAGTAATATTACACAAATATGTAATCAAAAATAAAATCTAATATAATTATAAGATCTAGAGATGCTCAATTCAATAATTCTGTTATTGGCGAAAATTAAATAAAAAATAGTAAATACGAGATTTTTTAGAAAATAGAAGAGTAACTAAAAGTTTACATTAAAAAAAGAAAAAATATTTTAATAAATTATTGAAACTCAGATTTTTTCACAAATATTTACTTTTATAAAAATATCAATTTAGTACGAATCCACATTATTTATCTAATTTAGAAAAGTTAAATTGCAGTATCTGATATTGAAATATTACCTGAAAAACTTTATTTTGATATTTATTATAAGTTGTTTATTTGCCAATATTGATAAATCCATTTATTTATATTTCTTTCAAATATTTTTCAAAAAACATGTATGATGTACGTGTTATTCGTACTTTATTGATTTTTTCGCAGATTTTCATGTTCTAGATTTTTATAAATTTTATTACATATATAATTACAGTCTCCTTACATTGAAAATGCTTCATCAATTAACACGAAACTTGTTTTATTTCCTATATTCCATTAGTACAATTATGTATAACTTCCATTTAATTCACATTTATGATGTATATTATAGGTTTCATAGTATTAATTTTTGAGTTTATATATTTCTATTCAACGTTATTTCCAAATATAGTTTGAATGTTTTGCAATTTTTATATTATTCAACTTTTCTATGGTTTCCAATAGATTATACTAATATTATGAGATAAAATTATGAGATAAAGTGTTATGGATTTTCATTATCCTGTGCATGGGCAATTATTTTTGATTACATTGATCTGGTAACAAAATTATAAACCTACTGCTATTAATATTCTGTGTACATTACATTTGATTGAAACTTATACCATAATACATTAATTCTTTTATAAAACTTTTAATAAAACATTGCTAAAATTAATTGTCAACATACACTACTTTTAATTTTAACTTATCAGTTTTTTATTTTTTTGTCATGAAAATTACGAATTAATTTTTCCATTAATATTACTTACATTGCATCTATTAATATATGATACATTTTTCTTATAACAATTTTTTTATGGTTACTTTTAATACTGTGCATATCTATTTATTATACGTACTAAATTATTCTGTATACTATTTATTCGTTAACTTTCACATGCATATTGATATTCCCGAATAAGTACAATTATTTCTATTTACACGGTAAAAAGGGTAATAATAATTACACATAGCATGGCTTATATATAATTAAGATCGTACGAAAAATATGGACACATAAATTATGGATAACACATAAATATTGAAAAAGATTCTTAAATATTAAAAAAAATATTTCAATATTTTATTAAATTAATATTTTATTTATCTTTAACTAGTACATATTTGTGTTGCTCCATGTACATTCATGCGTTGATTAATTTTTAAGTCTCTATAAGGCATACGTTCAATTTACAAACATTTAAAATTTTAGTATATATTTATACAGTTAACTATATACAAGCATAGATAAATATACCAATTTAAGAATTTATATATTCCATTTTTTGTAGATTATTGTTTTGTGATCAAAGATGCATCTTATTATTATTACTCATTACTATTATTATTAAATAAAGGAAAATTCATTATTCCTTCGTATTCATGGAATTATTCCATATTGGTAAGCTAAGAAATTCTTTTATAATAAGTCTAATAACACGAGGTTTGCTTTGATTCAGGTGGAAAAATTTTGTTATCACTTCGTTAAATATTTTAATAAAATGAAAGTACCTTGAATGCATTAGCTTAAAAAATATAAATCATTTTTTAAATGTAATTTCGTGCTTATAATTAAAATTGAAATGTTTTCTTCGATGAATCTCTTCGAAATAATTAAAAGAATTTTAAATGATAAAAAAAAAAAAAAAAAAACCAAGAACATTTTCCCCAATATCTTTTATTATAATGAATAATTAATAAATCATACTTGAATGAATAATTTATCACAAATAAGTACACTTTTACGAAAATGAAAAAGCATTTTCAAAGGATGACTACATTAAAAAAAATAAGAATCTTTAAAACTTTCCTGAAAAATTCATAAATAAGAATCACATTGTCAACATTTAACCGCATTATTCAATAAACATTAGACGTAATATTAATATTTAAACTACAAAAGGACTTTAGAATTAACTAAATTGATAATCCTGATACTATTGACTTGTATTGCCATTATTCTCAGTTATTTATAAGCTACAACTAAAAAAAATATTATTGCAACAGGTGAGAGAACGATATGAGTTTTACGATTACTTCAAAGTTTTGTCCTCAATACAACATTTAATATTATATTTCTAACGCTGCTGCGATATTCTATGTGTATTATTACATCATTATTGTTACCTGCACGTACAATACAAGTGTTTCCACAGCAAGAACATTGAAAAACTAATTTACTGTGTACGTACATAAAAATAAGTAAATCATAGGAAAAAATAATATTATTCTTTTATTGCTCAAAGCTGTTAAGAGTAATATAATCTGATCAGCTTGAAGAATTTAAAAGTTTAAAGTATTTGTACGTTAGTGTGGTTATTTCAATTTTCAAACGCAGCCCTTAAATAATTATTCTACTCTTATTCTTATTAATTATTGATATTATTTTGAAAATCGCTTTTGCACCATGAATATTATAAGAAGAAACTACATTAAAAAAAAACGAATAACTGAGCTTATTACAAAGTTTATTCATTATATCGTTCGCATACAAAGTACATTAAGGAGAAAGGATTAAACAATATAAGCAAAATGCCTTTTATGCGATATGAAATGCCTTAATGTTAATTTTCATCATATTCGAGAGTTCAAATGTCAGATTTTCAAACAAACAGTAGTGAACATTACAATGCTCTACTAAATGAAACACGTACACTTAAAACGAACTTGAAAAACATCATTCGGATAAAATCATTATATAAACGTCCGTGACTAAACTTTTTAATTTAACTACAAATCATCTGAAAATACATAAACATTATTTAAACGATAAAATTTGTAGTTGTCGCTCGAGAGAAATATATTTGTAACAGCTTTTGGGGAGGAAAGGAAAAAATTTATCAATTAGAATAGTAGTATTCGATTATACAAAGTGAGCGTTTTGTTTCTGAAACTGAAAATTTATTTGCACATGTATTACAAGTAATAAAGTAGTACATGAATGTATTACCGGGACGTCATATGGTGTAGTGAATTCCGTGCAACTCTTTAAAAGATATTTAAATGTAAATTATACGTAAGTTGAAACATATATTCTGCGATACAAAAAGCCTTGTTCAATTAATTAAATCCAATTAAGACGTGAATATTTAATGGATTATTTGATTTAGTGATCGATAAAATCTTTAGATTAGCATTAAAATAAATTTCTTTAGCGTTTCCATTTGAAAATTTTCGCTAGACTTTCTAATTAATATTTTGTTATTTTTATACTTATCTTTTATCGAGTGCTTGATTTGAATTGAACGTTAACTTACAGATATATACTTATACCTACAGATTATCCTATGCTATTATACCATGCATCTATGAAAGCATTTATTTATACACATCTTTTCTAAATTAAATCTTTTATTGGTTTAGGCATTTGAGTAATGAGAGAGCAGCTTTTGAGTTAACATAAAACGAGAAATCGAGTAGTTCCTCGCTGATAATTTACAAACGATAACCACTCGCAATACTTGCCTCAATTTCAGAAAACACTGAATTTCATAAACATACACGTAGCTAGATTGAACGAGTAGATCTCTTGTTTTATTTTCCAAGCTTGCGTGTATACCGGATATAAATTGTCGTTCCTCTATGATTCTTCAGGCCCTAATCCCTATCCCACACACATATTTTTCAATCATTTGACTGAACTGTTGATTACGCACTCACTTTGTATTCAAGCTCGACCCAATGGCTTTACCGAATCCTAAAGTAAAGTAGAAGTTGATTATAGTTACGTCTGCTTTCACACATCGAATTAATCGCAAACGACGTCACTACCTCGACTCACAATCGCGCGATTTTTTTAGATGTTCGAAACCTAATAAAAAAGAAACGAGGAAAATTTAATCTTGGATTTAATGCTATTTTGTGAATAAAATAAAATGCCAGTTCTGTCTCTAACATTTGGTAGAACGTGATTGTGCGTTTCACTCTCGAGATTTGCATTTAAAAATCTGGATGAGTTTGGAAAATAAATGTCGTTACTAAGAGAAAAATTGTAACCTTGGATTCGTTTGAAACACGTCAAAGAACTCAATTTTCTCCAGTTTCATCGGGTAGATGTTATTACAAATTTCTGTGAAAATATTCTTATTCCGTTTGTAATAAAGATTAATTTTAATACACGAGGATTAAAGTGTAGGTGCACTTATAGGCGTATGTTTAATTTAGCGTTAGCTACATTACGGTGCTTACCTTTACAATGAGAATTGTTACAATTAGCAAGTACGAGTAAATATATGGGATTTTGAATATCGCTAAAATAACGGACATCTCGTATGTACAACTATATGTGAACCACACGATACGTGGGATTACATGGAATTGTTCAATATCGAATATCGACCTACACTTTACGATCTATCACAATGATAACGATCAGATTAGAAATTATGATTGAAGCATGGATTTGATATGTACAATTTCAGATATAGTCTCCATTTATATGGTCATAATTTACGGGCAAATGCATCATGCATTTAATATCTTAGTTATCAAGTTGTATTTACTTATTTTTTGTACTCATACTTGTCGAATAAGCCGATAACTAGTCAAACACCGTAATAAATATTAATTTCACTCTGCGACTCGTTAATATTGAATTTTATTTAATAATATTTGGATATTGAACTAATACCAGCCTATTGAAATAATAATTAATTCAATAGGCCTGACGTTGTTTCATTCGTATAATAAGTTGTTGGATTTAAATAAGCTTATCGTATATACAGATTAATATTTGCGAACTAAAATTAGACCGGCATTAGCTGTCCAATATCCAACAGCCGTAATGGCAATTATTTTAAGACTTTTAATTCGTACATACTAAGAAATGAACTTTGGCCAATTTATGAAAAACTACCGTCCTACAATGCCAGTATTAACGGTACATTCAGTTTGTCAATCGAGCGTTAAACTAATTTGCAAATAATTCTATCGATTAAACGAAGCCAACATATTTCTCGACGATTCGCTCGGAAGTTTCTTTAATGATTCCGAATGGCGCAATTTCGTTTCGAAGAAGTCACGCTGTTATTTGCGAGCATTTAAGAAGAGTAGATGAAAAAGTTTCAATATGTAAATAAACAGCCAGCGAAACTTTTTACAACGGGTTCAGGATTTTATTACGCGAAATTTACATGGGTTTCACGAGAAGAGGAAAAATATTAGTTGAAAAAATAGGCTTTTCGATCGTATGTATAAATACACAATTTATAACGGCGACATCTCGCACAACGTACTGCTGAATAAAGTGAAAACTAATAAATGGATCCATTCGCGTATAAAGCACGATAGTTCCTACGAGTCTGCTCGTAACATTTTTAAATACTTGCATTGACTTTCTAAAGCTCGATTAACATTTACGAAACAAAAATTTGCCTTATCTAACTTATCGTTTCTTTATGGCTGTCCTAGTGATAACAAAAGAAAAAGATTCCAGTTTGGTGGAATTTAAACAGTTTGGTACAAATGGTACAAATTATTTTTAAACGCACACACACGCGCACGTGCGGTTAATGCTTCATCCTTAGGAAATACAATATGTTAGTAAGAGCTAGAGTTAAAAATAGATGCGTGACCGGCGGGTAGGTAGAAAGTGTTCTCTCAATATAATAGTTCGTGATATAAGCCATGAAAAAGGAAACCGTAATAACTCTTGCCAGACTACTTTTTCGCTTTATAATTTCGTGGCTGGCCATAAACACACGGTAAATCCATCCACAGCGAGATTTACTCTTCTGAATTAAGGCGGCCGATGCATAAAACACTGCACGATGTTTTCAGAGGTACGAGTGCGCCACTGAAGCAGGAAAAAAAGCACAGCAAACAGTAGCCGCGAAATCACCAACTAGTTGCGAGCTCGACTCCAACCGGTGCGGATCTGTTATCCTTGGCGTTCGAATTTCGCCTCAGACTTCTTCCTTTTATCTTGGAAGCTCTCTTTTACGTTCCATTAGCCGTTACATGGAAATGAAATCGTACGGCGAGGAGAGGCAAACTACCGTCGAATCCTAATTTCCGTGTGTGAAATCAATATTAGCAAAGATCGACTGCTCCAGTATCGCTAAGCATAAGGTAGGATAAGTTGTCGCTCGCTAGTCGCGATCGAACACGTTAATAATATAACGCATTATCCTCGCTCGATTCAACACCAACAGTTTCTGTTAAGAATTAAGAATAATATATATATACATATACATATACATATATACATACATATACATGTACATATACATGTGCATATACATATACATGTACATATATGCGGGAAATTAAGAATGAGGTTTTACCTGTCAATTTTTTATAGTTACTTTTGTTTACTGTAAACCTTCTGAACGAGGTTCCGTATTAACTTAACCTATTAACTAATAACCTTACACGAGTCCATTCGCCTTATGTATTCCTTTCGCGTTTGACAATTGTGATAAATATTTCTAGATTCAATACAACGCGTATTTATACGTACGATAAAAAATGAAATGTACAAACAAATAATTTGTAAATATTAAATTGTGTCGAATGACGTCTTCAGCTGTTGCATAATATGTGCTGCTTATTGTTGTTGCTTGTGGTGAACTTTGTCATAAATATATGCAAAGTAAAACAAATTATATCTACATTTATGCTATAACGGTTAAAATCATAAAATACATGTCAGAGTAACGAGTAATATTAAACATTTGTAGGATACACGGAAGATACTTGTGCACTTTTACAAAGTTACAGCGGAACTGAAGAATAACATAAAAAATTGCTTGTAAATTAGACAAAAAGTACTTTTTCAAAATAAGGTAAAGTAAACAAATATATCATCGTACTCGAAGGACCAGTTTCCCAACAAAATCGTTTTACGTTAAGTGTCACCGCCTAAAAGAGGCTTGAAACACAGATACGACGCTCTGTGTTATTAATTTCAGAAAAGCAATACACATCGTCGGTTTACCGATCACTCGATTTCTTACTTTTTTACAAGTATAAGCTTGTTATTTGTACTGCTGACATCTCAAGAAAAGCTAAAGAGAATTTATTGCACGTGGTCTCGAGGAGGAGTTTTTGTTTAAACTTTCGTATAAAAATATTTATTTTCGAACAACTTACCGAAAGTAAATGGAAATTTAGAATACGGTATTTAAATGCAGGTTTTTGAAAAATCATTACTTCTTCGAAATAAATATTCTAGGGCAGGATTACGAAGGAGGAAAATAAACATAAAGCAGCGGTTATAAGTCGAAAGTATATCCCCTAAATGCAATGCAAATACGTATAATGCAAAGGCCTTCTTATTCTCGCTTTCAATTCATATATATATGAGTGAGGAGATAAGAGATAAAAATAATGTTTTTTTGATTTTATGTAAACTTAGTTCTCTCTTTGTGTCTTTCTTAATTAATCGGAACGACTCAATTTTGCATGATTATCCAAAAAAAAAAAAAAAAAAAAAAAAAAAAAAAAAAAAATAGAATATCGCGAATTCTACGGTTACGTGAATTATTACGAAATTTCTTAATAAATTATTTCTTAATAAATTTGATTTTGTATAATTACCGAAAGATAAGGAGGAAGCCTCTGTAATCATGAATTATCCTCAGCGCTATACAACCTTTCAGTGCACTTATTAATTTTTTCGTTTCGAATATTACATTTATTTTGACTTCGTAAAAAGATAGGAATATCTTTTAATGTCAAAGTTAATCTCAATAAGATTATATGAGAATTGTATTTAGTTTGAAAGAAAAACTGGATAATTCTTCCGAGCACATTCTTGAAAAGAATTCACAATCTAAAATTGATCGTGGAAAGACGATTCAAGACTTTCTCGTACAGCAAGTCTCTGTTTAAATTAGCCCCTACGTATCATACCATAGATCTTTGTCATGTGACAGCAAAGTCATTTTGTGATATAGTTGATTGATCATTGAGGAATGATTAGTTTCAAGAAATGGTAGTTTATAATACATGTAACATTGCCACAGATAATTTCTTCTATGTTTATTGCTTCTAACACGATGGATACAAACGCACAAGGTATGAGTTTCGCCATCTCCGGTCGGTATACAATTGTGAGTACTTCGATGTGAAAATTTTGCGTACAGAAAATAATTTCAACAGAATTCAGTCTTCTTCTAAATCTGTTTGACAGGTCTCGTATGACAGTCTTATTCGACTAAACAAATAACGTGACACAACGTGTAGTGATTTATCATCCTTTTGATTTAGTAACAACAAAATAACATTTTTGTTTAGAGATTCTTTAGCATTTCTAAAAAGGCCCTCGTTGGTATTAAATTACAGGACTATTTTCTAAGGTATTTTGCAGGATTTTGGTGTCAACGTTGAAAGCAAGACTTTCTCGGAAGAATTTAACGAAGTTCAAAATGATTATTAATTTAAACGATGTTCATTATCATGATAATTTATTCTTTTGTGCTTTGGTGTTTAGACCAGAAAAGCGAGGCTTAAAATATGTAATCGTAATTAAAAATACCATTGAATTCAATTATTTCTATAATGTTAAACAGGGCCGTTTAAAAGAATATTATATTTGCTGTAATTTGTCTAAAAAAAGAATTATCACGTGAGAGCCCATGAAAAATTACTAAAAAGTATGTATATATATTTTCAATTACACAATTAACAAATTTATGCTTACGGAGAGATAAATAAATAAAAAATGAATAGTAAAAAGCATTACTTCATAATTTATTAATATAAACAAAAATATGTATATTATCGTCGCTACTTGTAAATATATATTTTTGGAAAATTATAAGTATTTATCAGTTTAGGAAAGTACCTTTAAAATTGTAGTAATCGTCGTTCATTTTATACGAATACATTGTTGAAACTAATGGAAAAATATAGTTATGTTAATTTCTTACATTTATTTATTTCTTTAGTATAGAGAAAGTTAAATACCTTTATCGGTAATACTTCAAATGTTTTTAATGTTAATACTTAATAAACAAAGTTACTTACTAAATTAATAGATCTATTTTATCTGTTTATTTTATGAAGGTTATATTTTCATGAATGAAGATGTCCTGAAATGATAAAAACTTACTATTTAAAATAAGTTTATTTTTAATACAAGTACTCTTAAAATTGTCTAATAATATTTCTATGAATATTTATAGATAGTTATTGTTAATATCCCGATTTTATTGTAAATAATTGAATTAATATCTAAATGCGACAGTAAGTCTTCAGAATTAAATGAAAATAAGTTTCATAATTCAATTATTATTTAAAATACTATCTAGTATCAATAACTGATGGTATTATATATTCAAATTTATGAACGTGAATAAAAAAAAAGCCGATTTTATAATTCCATTTTTCATTATTGCCGTTTTTTATATATAATTAATGAAGTATTATATATGATAAATAACTCACTTTCCGAGTCACTTATAAATTTAGCTCATTTTTTATAAAAATAATATATATATATATATATATATATATATATATATATATATATATATAATGATCAATTTACTCAATATTAGACTCGAAAGATTTACTACTCAATTAGATTTACTCAATATTACTAATTACAGAAGTTTTATTTTAAAAATGATTAAACAAAGTTTCTGTAATTTAATCAAATTTAATGAAATGAAAATTTTAAAATTTAATTGCATCGTCTTTGATTATTTCAAGAAAACTATTACTCGTTACCTTAATTTAGATACAAAAAAGAATTAAATATTTTGTTTGTAACGTTTTAATAAGTGATTATGAATATTGCTAATATATAAATAGAACTTTTATAAATAACAATTAATCTTTTACAAAAGTAGATATTTCTGTGACCTTTTTTTTTTTTTTTTTTTTTTTTTTTGTAAACCTTCTCTCACATTTGAATCGTATAAAATACTTTATGTTAGTTAATCTACTGTAAAAAAATCAGGTTTCGTCTGAAATACACAAAGCTTTTGAGTTTAGAAATAAAAAGAACGAAAAATTTACATTTGTAGCTTATGTTTTTAATAGTGTAAAACGAAAACAAATAACAGAGCGTAGACAGTTATTAACAACATACAGTTATTTGAAATAACTGTTTGTTATCGTGTTAAAATAAGACTATTTATGTGTTCACACATATACTTATGATTACTAATCGCATATTTCAGGAACAACTAAATCATAGTTTTGAAGTAAATGAATATTAGTTTTGATTTAAACAAGAAAATTCAACAGCTAAATTACTTAACTCGGCTTGACGCATTTGTACAAAGAAGTTATTAGGTTATTTACATATCAGTAGTCAAGTGCAATGGATTCATATACTCATATATTAATTTTGATATCCTTGAATGTTTAAATGTTTATATGTCAACATTTGATTAGATTTTGATAACTTAATTTTCTTTTTAAGGTTATATCATTATTTTCATCCATTGATTTTTGTCCTTCCTTGGGTCTTTTTCAAATCATTCACGTACTATTTTCATGGCATTCTAATTTTGAGGTTTGCCTTATAAAAAAACTTTGTAAAACTATAAAGATGAAAATTCAATTTGAGTTAGCTATATAAAGAACAAATTCTCTTTTTATCGAAGTGATAGAATGCACAGAAAGTAGAAATTTCTTTTGAAAAATGTAAAAAAATGGTATTGGAAAGAATATATGTTGATGTAAGTATTTTACGAATGTAAGAGTTAAACTTGAAAAAGAAAAAGAAAAAGAAAAAAAAAATACGAATTTCAATTAAATGCCCGTTATTGCACTGGTATGATTCTAACTTCGTCGTTTATTCACATTATCGGTATAAAGTGGTTAGCATAATGCACTTAAAATAGCATTTGAGCAAAAATATAATAAAATATAAAATAGTTATATATCGGTGTCTTAAAGGAAGAAACGGCACGTAAAGTATATCGACACACGTGAAGTTATATATTTAATCGTTTCATTATTATCGTTTATCGTTTGAGGAAATATCTTTTTGCCTACATTTATCATGGTTTATTTAAGTGCATACATTTCTCCGAAGAACTTCGTGCGGAATTTTTGTCGAGTGGGAATCTTGGTGTTCGTATAATCACGAAGATTTATTGAAAGTTATTGAAAATGAAAAAATGTGAAAAATGAGAAGAAAGTGCACGTTAAAGGCTTAGATAGCATCGAAGATTTCTTCGATGATTTATCATTGAAATAAATTTTAGACGCTGTTAACCTGGTTGCGCGACGTACACACACGAGTGCGCGCATACACGCAATGTACACACACGAGTATTGTCATGGAGCTGGTGCTGAATCCTAATGGATTAAAAATATTATTAAATTATTTCGTATTAACTGAAAATTCACGCGCTTTGCTCGATCATAATTATGAAAACAATCGCCTGACCCCATGCGACACTTTTATATTTCACGCGAAGCTCCCTTATTCTGATTTATCGGCCAAGAATCTTTTCAATGCAAAAACCTAATCCCCGGAACGTGTTTCAAAGTTCCATCTCAACGTGCCAGTCTCATCTCAAGACATAACGCAAGCACCATTGCTTGAAAAATCCCACAAACTCGTAGCAGCTTCCACGGTACAACGACCTTTCAAAGTGGAAGGCTGATGAATCTTTGCCCTCGTAGCGGTCGGTTTGAGGTTTCGCTTCGAATCGCGCTGTACTTGGCTATTCCGTAGTACAGAGCACGATAAAGCGTAGGTATGTAAGATCGACCTCGGAGTGCGCGAATAGGAACGGAAAAGCCTAGAGCACGATTGTACAATTCCGGTCAGCGCAGAACAGTGGACGCGTGAGCAATGAAGAGGTAACTACTACTCGAGGTAATAGCTCCCGGAGACGAAGACGACGACGCCAACGGCGAGAGCGAAGGCGACAAAAGTTACGTTGTCCTGGTGAGTGGCGATATACCGTTTAAATACCGTCTCATGTTTGTTTGCACGCGTGTACGTGTACGTCCGCGTAGCGTGTGCGTGGAGATGTAACGAACTTGACCCGATTTTCGTAGTGTACTTGAGCATGTGCGTGATTGCGTAGGAAATTTTTCGGCTAATCCTTGAAATTACCGAAGATCGTACGTAGCTATTTTAGCCTATTTCAATTATAAATTTTATCCGATTAAAGACTGACGTGTACGTACGCGAGTGAATTTAAAAATATTATGGGGTCAATTGTTATTTCGCGCGATATTAAAGGAATATTTAATTTTTTTTTTTTTTTTTTTTTTTTTTTTTTTTTAAATATTCTTTTTAAACGTCTATTTCATCAGGAGCTGCAGTAGCTTCGAGATTATCAATCTTAGGCAGAAAAAAGGAAAACTCTCGAGTAAGTCGAGTCGGTCTAATGTCAACATTATTAAATTCTTTTTTAATGGCGCTAAAAACAAATTGCTCGAACGAAGAGTCATTATTTCAGCTTCAGCTTCGAACGTTCATTCGAAGATTTAATCATTCTGACAAAAACGCACGAAATATAATATAATAAATAACCTACAATTGGTGAGATGGACTTGAAAAGTTGAGTTTTTGGTTTACAAGACTTCAACGTATAACCGATAGCCGTGGGAATCCGTAAATAAATTTGCTGATTTATGTAACGTTGTGGACGGTAAGCTTTTCATTATTTAAGTCGATCAGTTATCAATTGCGAAAGCTTTAAATTAACACGTGATTTCGCAAAATATACGCGAATACCTTTAAAATACATTTCGATACGTAAACTGAGACGAATTTTTAATTATTTCACTGCTTTAATCACGGATTCATCAAATAGAAAATTATATTAAAAATTCTTTTTATTAGATGAAGCAGTTGCACGCAATAAAATTATAAATTAATATGTAAATAATTAAATATACCTTTTTATGACAAATTATGGTGTTAGTGTTACTTACTGTAAAACCAAAACTAACAAGGCAGTACGTATTTATAAATCTTAATTACAATTTCTCAGTTTGATAGATTTATTGTATATTAATATTCACCTTACCGATGATGTATTGTGCAATTTAAAAGCAATTAAGCATATAATTAGATGCCTACATATACATTTATATATCTACAATACATACATCTTTGCATCCTTGCTTTAAATCTCTTTTATTTACAAAGCCTTTGGTACCTTTAATTTACTCATGAGCTTGCCGATGATATAATTTTACGATTATAATTCATGACTTTAAATATTCTGTCCGATTAGCTAGACTTCTTTCTTATTTTGTCCAATACTTGTATTAGACGGAAAACTTGAAGTATAAATTTGAATAAATCATCAACGATTTATTGTTATTTAACAAACGTAACTCTATCTAGTAATATTTTATCTGGTAATTTGTTTCCTGATTTCTGGAATCTTATCTTATATCTCTTCGTTATAATCAAAATCACATGCATTTTTAGTCTATGTACATTGTGAAAAAAAATTTTTACGTAACGTAATACGATACACACATTCAAGAGGCGCTTTTACGATTATAATGATTTTCTTCTCTTGATTTCCTTTGTATTTCCATTTTAGTTTATTTATTTTTATTTAAAAATCTACGTGAATAGATTTTCCAAATGTTGTCATTTTATAAGTTATTCTATTATATATGCTGCCTGCTTCAAGACCTTTATTACAAATTCCTTAATTTTAACGCATTAATTAACGTTTTTATTTGTCTTTGCTATTCCTAATCGCGCTTAGGAAAATTATACCATATCGGTGATATGACTTAAAATTAATAATATTATTAAATGCCTAACCGTAAAAGCGCGTTAGTTTTCTATTTTTATCGCATAATACAATTGTTATATCTTCACCCCTTCTGAGCTGTTTTTCTAATTAACCTTCGTTTTCCATTAATAGATTACAGATAAATTATTTAGAAATTTTCAATACTTGGTTTTATTACGCTATGTTTTATTACTTCACTTAAATAAATATTATCATTTCATATTATTTACAATTACGTTTTACTATTTATAAGATGAATTTATATTTATTATCTTCTCAAATTTATTGTGCACAAATTTAGAACCGTCCACACTTTTAAATTATCTGCTCGTCATTTCTAATTAATGCATAACTGTATTTGTAGTATTTTTTCTTCATAACGTATTTCTACATAATTAGTATATCTTATTCTAAAAATTCGATATTATTTGTTATTATATTTTCACGTTTATCTTAGTACTCCGTCTTTGCTGGAATCGTTAAGTCTTAGTTTTATTTAAAATCACGCATTAAACTTTTTAATAAATTAATTTATTAGATCACTTTTATGTAAGTTTATGGAAGTTAATTTGTTTGGGCAGTTTATGCCACATCTTCTGCTACTTTTTTACTATTTTCTAGTTTCAGTTGCACATTTTTTAAAAATTGTTTCCTGTTCATTCCCTAATTTCTTATTTGTGTTATTCAATTATTTTTTTATGTTGTGTAATTTACATCTTATGCTAGTTCTTTTTTTTTTGTTATAATAGCAATTATACGTAATTTTTTAAGTATCTGGTACGATTTATATCTGTGTATTAAGTACGAGATTTTACGCATTTATCTACTTTTTCATTTCTTTGATTAACTCATAATATTTTCAGTTTCTTCTTTCGTTGAAGTATAATTGGCAATTCTTCCAGAGATTAGTTTTTCGTTACATCATACGATTTGTAAAAAAATATTGCCCTATTTATTTGATTACGTACTGATATTAGCTTTTTATCGTCTCGCATATTACTAAATGTAATTCGGAATATCTTGCATCATCTGTGATCATTGAATAATTGTACGATAAATTTATTATCGTAATGCAAAGAGCTTTTTATACTCCAATTCCTTTTTGAGAAGTATTAATCTCTTATAATAGTAGTTTTCACTATTACGTACTTACTGTACGTAATCATGCTTATCGACTACGGAATACACTCCTATTCATTTATTATCATTCCTATCGGATGCAAGTTTGTGACTATTAATTATTTTATCTATATTTTCTTTTCTTTTATCATAATTACAATCAAATTGTTTTCATACTTCTATTTCTTATAAATATTTCATTGTTCTCTGATCAATGCAATTATTATTATGTGCACATTATTATTTTAGAAAGCATTTCTATATCTTATGTTTCCTCTTACTTAAAATTTTACCTGCCTCATTTTTTAATATATATTACATATTCTCTTGAATTCCTTCTTTTTCTTTATGGCTGTAATTTTTTAAAAGTGATTTCTAATTCTTTTGTATTTTTCCTCTTACCAATTTATTACGGATGCCTTCTGCGGTGCTTCATTATTACATAGCGCTTTTTCGTTTAATTTCACATCAAACGTATTTTTATTGTTATTAACAATTCAGTAATTGTTAATGTGACTGAAAAATTGATAATTTTAATTTTCAGCTTGAAGCGCGTATTTAATCAATGAATCTTACTAATTATTTACAATTTTTCGTTTTATTTCCATAAATGAATCTATAATTATTTATATTTATAGTTTACAAATAAATCATATTCAACTAACGGTAAATCATAACTATGAAAATATAAGCATTTTGTTTCAAAATTAAGATTTTAAAAATATAACTTGGATAGTGTACATAAATTTCTGAAGATGAAAAGATATTCTTCCTTAACAAAAGGAATACTTTTATAGTGCATAGATAAGGTAAAGATAGGCGAAATTTAATCTAAAGTACTTAAATGCTTGTCTATTTTTATTTTCTATCGTTGACATGTTAAAAATAATGAAGCTACAGCTTACCTTACCGCAGCTTAAATCAATAAAAGTAGTAGATTTTGAAAAACGAAAAACTTAATAACTCAACAATTCATTTTTTTACGTAGTTCAATAGCTTACTGTTACATACTATCTTCAATACTTACTGTTTACAATATCCTATTTTATCTACTTGTAAAAACATTTTAGTAATTCGTAATTTGGATCTACTTGGTAATTAATATCATTATACAGTTATTCAGTAATGTATTCTCATCGTAAATACAATGGTTATTAATTAATTAATTTAAGGAAATAAATTTTCACGACGAAGAAGCTAATCAAACATTTAATAACTTAATAATTACATTCTAATTACAATAATTAAAAAAAGTCTTATTAAACTACGTAAATTTTATGGATGTATGGATGTGTTACAAGATGTATTGCAGATATTGATGCTTTATCGACGAATTTTTTTTCATAATATCGTATGATGTTATAATTGTTATAATATTCAAAATGTAAGTCTCCCAAATTGGCTGTTAATACTATAGAAAACATTTCTCATAATATTGAACATCGAGTGGAGTAATTCTAAATGTGAATTTTTTTTATCCTCCGGGTGAAATAATAATTTAAATACTATTAAAAAAATACTAAAATTCTTTAATAAGATAAATCAAAGTTAAATACTATCGAGTAATCCGCCAAGCAAGAAAGCCACGTTAAAAATAAATATATAGTACACGTGTGCAGTTCGTACAAAAATGTCTCCTTCCACGTAACAAAATAGCGAAATCCAAACCGTGTGGAAAGAAGTTAGCTAAATTGAAAAGTAAATCAAATTAAAAGGACATACAAGAACGAGCATTAAAAGCATAAGCATAACAGTACGATTACAATGGAATATTGTCAGCGAGATGAAAGTATCGCATTAAATGGGATAAAAAAGACCAATTGGCTGCGGCAAAGTATCGAATCGCAATTGAATAATTCATGCTCGATTTACGGACAAATGTACACAGGAGTACAGGAGTTACGACATATCAAAGTCAGAGGTACATAGCGCATAATGAGTGCATCCCGCGTTAGCGAACCTTTGAAATTGACCGACTGCGCGTCTATGTATTGGTGCACGAGACACAGTAAAACTGAGGAGATTCGTTACGCGTTACGCGTGATTACATCGAAACTCCAGTCTCCATTTCTAATAATTACAGTCTTATTACAATACAGGTGATCACTTTAGATGTACGGTATAGATGAGTAAATTTCTTTTAAAGAAAAAACGTACGTAAAACAAATTAATGCAGTTACGCAGCAACGATTATTTACAAACTATTACGAAGTCTACTACCCAACCATCACATCACAGTAAACTACATAAAATTATTTAAGTTCAATTAATTTAATTACCTTTTAAGAATCAGCCGTCTCGTTCAAATAAAATGTTAAATTGTTAAACACTTTTAAGAATTAAACATTTTTCAGTTAATTCATTTTATTATTCAATTTATATCTGAAATATTTTGTAATGTATCTCACTTCGTAATTAAATCCGCTCTTTTCTTCTTCAAGTATTGGCTACAGATTAGTTTTTGTGCAATAAAAATAACTTAAGATGGCATACATTGTTGAGTGTATGTGCCTGCAATTTCTCGTATTGCGGGATATTGAATTAATTCTTCGATATTTAGATATAAAATATGATGTGAAATTTTATTTCTTGCAACGTCAGAGAACATTGAGTCATTTGATTGAAATTATTATTCACGCGTTAATAAAACGTGTATCTTAATATCAGAAACCGTAATTAATTTCTTTATTAATTTTAATTACATGAAAATGACAAATTAAAAAGTAAAAATTGAAAAGTAAATTTATCGATTATCAGGAAAAAAGTAATAGAACATTCTTTAGAATTTTTTGTGTACAATAATTAATAAAATGTATTATTTTCAATTGAATATTATACAAAGTACAGTTTCACGTTTGCCATGATTTTCAAATGTTAAACATTGCTTTTATATTGCATAATTTATATGAAATAACGACAGTTGTGTCACATAAAGAGAAACGCATTGTAAATAATTTGCTCTACAGAAATTTCAAGATAAATATTTTTCGTACACTCGATCAAATTAATAATAAATTTTATGTGTAAACGTGCTGTCATGTTATCGTCCCCATCTAAAAGAAAAAGGTGGTTCGTCGACATAAGAAAATAGCTCTTCTTCTCCTCTTCTCGGTGTTCGGTGGACATTTTCAATATCTACACACATATGTACATAGAGTCCTTAAGTAGTCGTCCAATTATCCATTTTAACCGTTTGACGCAAGACAAGCAAGAAGACGTCGTGCGAGCCACGAAGCAACTTTTCATTTTCTTCGCTCATATCCGATATGTACTAGATTGTTGAATATCTTTTCTCTTTTCTCTTTTCTCTATCAATGAAACAGTGTGCTTAATTCTATATGATACATTTAATCGATTACATTCCACTCGTTTAATAACATTGAAAATGAATATGAATCTAATCGATTTTACATAACTTTGTCATTCCAGTTACTTCATTTTCTAATAATTAATGTTAAATAATCTGATTTTAAACTGTTAGAATATTTAATTTCTACATCTCTAACTAATCAGACAATTAATTGTAAATTGTAAATATTCATTATATTTTATAAAGAAACCAATGTTTTACCGCAAAGAATTCTTAGATGCATTTTTTCATGATATGTTACCTTTTTTTCTTCATCGAGTACAAATATTTGAAACTGTAGAAAACGAGTTTTTCTAAATAAATCTATGGAATTATACTTCGCATGTTTTTGCTAAATCTGTACTCAGATTTATAAAAATAAAAATAAAAATTTTGAGAAAACTGCATTCATAAAATTGTGTGAACTTTTATGTATTAAATTTAATATCGAATTTCCTTTTTAAGTAATTTAAATTAAGGTAGATATTGCCAAAGCCATTTCATAATCAAAATCGTAAATGCGGTAATAATGGCGTGTTTTTACTAAACGTCTTTAATATCTTCCTTATTATTACTGATAATATCATATAATATGAAGCTTAATTTTTTAACCAAATAGACGAGGAAAATGCATAAAAGCATAACGTTATTAATTTTTCTGAGATACAAACATTCTTATTAATAAAGGATTATTAATCTTCCATGCTATAAACTATTTTATTATTATTTATTGAACAATATATTCATTTATATTACCAAAACTTATCGAGAGTTCTGATCGATTAAAAAACAATATGATGAATTATTGATTTTTTTCTATTAAAACTTCAAAATTTCGTTAGTTTTAAAGTGTGATTTATTATTATTATTAGATCGTATTATAAAATAAATTACGTGATACATGCTTGTTTAATATAAGAGTTAAGTTTACGTATTTTATGTATTCCATTACGTGTACTATATAATTCGCTTCTATGGTTAAAATAACTCCTTAACTTTGGTTAGTCATCCAAAGATTTACTCTTGTTTAGAAATAAATTACTATAAATTTCTCATAATAAACAATTATTAATATATTTGTTTTTCTTTATTCAATACCGAGTCTGAGTTTTTTCAATTATTACTTTTATAAAATTTATTTTCTTTGTTAACATTAAAATAAAATGCCTTATTAAAGGAATTTTCTTAATAATATTAATTTAGTAGTTTGAAACTTTTTCATTTTAACATTGATTTTATCGATGATAAGTTAATTTTATACATATACTCTGTAATTGATATCTAAAAAAGCCAAAAACAATGTAATAAAGTTTTAATTAATAAAATGTAATTCATATTAAATACTTTGAGATTACATTTTCTTAAATTCTTCTGCTTTAATTCTTGTTCCATTTGGAACAAGTATTTTTAACGTATTTATTATCCAATTTATAAATACATTTCTAATATATAACATCAACTAAAATATAAACTGCAATTTTTTGAAAGACTTTATAGGACTTTATTAATTTGTTAATTAATTATTCAAGCATTTACTTGAATCCCTCTCATAATAATATATTCTATATATATGATAAACAAATTATTTTATTAGAATATACCTATAATGTGTGAGTTGATAGATAAATCTATTTCAATTCAATAAAGTTAATCATCGGAAAATATATTAAATTTAGTGAATTTTAGAATTTCCAATAAAAAATTCGATTTTTGACAAATTGTATCTCCGCATAAAAACAGTCTACAGGACAACCACAGATAATAAAAGCTATATTTGCACGTCTACACATTATAATGTATTTCTTTTAAAAATGTTGCTAAATATTATTATTTTTCTTTAAATACCGATATAGTAATATATATATATATATATATATATATATATATATATATAAGAATTATAGAAGAGTGTACATAAACTTTGTTGGTTTTACTTGTTTCATGTTTGAAACAAGTACTTTTACTAAAAGATTTGCAGAGTAATAAATATGATAAAAGTAATAGATACGCACAACAATTATTCTGTATTAAAAAATTTAAAAATTTGTGGAATAGAAACAAAAAATTCTACATCAACACTAATTAAATTTAAAGTTTGTAACGTAACTAATAATTATTTATATAAATTATAACGAGATTAATTATTAAAGATTTTATAACAGGTGAAACTTTCGTATATAAATTTCCTTGAATGTAATGAAATTATTTTTCTTAAACATTAACATGTCCTTAGAATAGCTCTTACGTAGACAAATAATTTTAATAGCCGCCTGTATTTTATCGTCACAATACAAAACGCTCTTAGAAAATTGTTATTTTGGTTAAATAATTCAATGGAAAAATGTCAATCATTGTAAAAAATTTACATTAATAACAGCTTTCAAAGTACTTCCGGTTATTTCAAGCGAATTATATAAAATAATAAAGCATATTCAGATCACCAATTTTATAACGTGTTGTTGCTTAAGAATCGAAACATGTAGTATTTATATAAAAGTTTAATAAATATATCATACAAGTACGTTTTAATAGTACCACAAGTAAAAAATATCTATTTTTTTAAGTTTGTTAATATTTAATAGTGGATGTACTAACTGGTGGATGTACAAGTAATAAGATGTTAATTTCCCTAAAGCAATTTATTCCATTTCATTTAAAAGAACATAGTTTTTAGTTCTTTATACAGTACGGTTTGGTTACAGTAAAATTCAGAATTAGATGGGAAAATAAGTAAAATTAAAAAAAAAAAAAATCAAATGTTACGATAGTGGCTCTTATTATTGGTCAAGTTTAAGAAAACATATTAGCAAGAATCTAATTTAAAAAGTTTAAAGCTATTAGATAAGCTTGAATATTTTGTTATATCATAAATGAAAATCTTTATTATTTTTTATACAATTAGAATAAGAAGTAAAACATGGAACGCTTACTCAAAAATACTTATACACTAAAATAAAATTCTTTACTTATTTGCTCATAAAATCCTTGATGCAATGATTGATAAATTACGATATTTTAATTATATGATACTAGACTTGAGATTAAAAAGTTAATACATTCACTTCTGTTGCGCTGTTCGCAAAAACCAAGTATTTAAAAGTATTGTATAATTCATATTTTTAAAACGAATCTATCAATTATTTCTCAAATAAAAAATACGTAATAAATTGAAATTTATAACCACTTTATTCTTTTCGACAATGATATAAATTTTAAGTTCTATAACTATAATTTTTTTAAATATTTAGAAACTATTCATTTGCGCACTGGTTAAAAAAGAATTACAACAACAAGATCAATCGTCTTAAATCAAATATATTGATGAACGTTTAATAAAGATCAATTCGTTGCAATTTATGACTTTTTAATAACAACCATTCTTCTTACTCTATTTCTTATTAATTTTAAAATTATAAAATAACATTAAGAATTAATCAGCTCGTGATGTATAAGGATATACATACCCGTAATAATAATAATAATAATGATAATAATGATAATAATAATAATATATTGCAATACGTGCATGGAATTTTACTTCTAGAGATTGCATTACTAAATTTTCTCTTTATTTAGTATGCAAATAAAATAAAAAATTCTTATAATTTCCCTATAGAAAAATTTAACGTTGTTTTTATAATTGCCATTCATCGATATTATAAGAAATCGCATAATATTCACGCCAAGTTTTTCTATTCTGGTTCAAACTAGTTGGATGTATACGTGAATACTACACCGATATTGCCGAAGTAATATAAGTCGATTTCTTAGCCACGATTGGTACAATCCAATTGAGTTTCGAGTCTTCGATTACGATCATTACAGGTGCGTATATACAACGAGGGAAGAGAGAGAAAGCAAAAGTTCTTGTTCGTAATTTAATATGACTATAGGAGAATGGTTTATTCTCTTTTTCTGCTTTCCTATTTGATTACTTTCATAAATAGTCGATTTTTATACGTTATTACTTAATTCTCTACAACAACTGATTACAGATTTTTATATTGATGTAATGAGTTATAAGTATAAAACACAAAATGAAAGAAATATGATATTATTTACAAACGTTTTTTAAACACTTACATTTTTTTTATAGTGATCCATAATTTCAAGTATTGATCAGATGGATTTTCATAATTATTTAAAAAAAAATTAATTCCTTCAAAAACTTTATTATCACTTAGTAATATTTATAGTAAAATTTTAATGCCACGACAATATCCGGAATGAAATGAATTTACTAAAGTATGAATGATAATTTTTTAATGCCATTCTTATTGCGATA
The DNA here is from genome assembly GCA_018907045.1 of Wiebesia pumilae. Taxonomy (NCBI): domain Eukaryota; kingdom Metazoa; phylum Arthropoda; class Insecta; order Hymenoptera; family Agaonidae; genus Wiebesia; species Wiebesia pumilae. The sequence continues at coordinate 2,754,946 of JACCHZ010000121.1, forward strand.
CTTTAATTATTTATTTTATATTTCTGATTAATATCCTATAAATGTATATATAAAATTCATATATACATTTGAATTACCTTGTCTAGTATAGTACTTTTGCGATTTTAATATCTTCAGTCATAAATAAACTATCATTATTTTATTTTAATATGAAAAATTTTAATATGACTATAATATTGGAGGCATATTATAGTCTTTATTTAAGATAGTCTAGATATAGTCTTTATTCAGATCGTCTTTATTTAAGCTCAATACAATATGAATTTTAAAGATGTGAATTTGTTGTGTGTATATATATATATATATATATATATATATATATATATATATATACACACACAATTACAATTATCGTAGAAGTTATAAAGGATCATTCGTAAAAGTATTACAAGTATAGCGATAGTTTAAACTCGTTAAACAAAGTAACTAAAAGTGGATACAAATTAGGATGATAATTTTATTCCGAAATTGTAAGAAAACTCTAGTAGGATATATTATATAAACTAATTTAATTAAAAGTTAATATAACAGCTAATTAAAAAAAGAAGCGATTATAAGTGTAATACGATGTGATTTACTTCATATTCATAGTGTTCCTAAAATAAGTTCCTTTGGTATAAATATTAAAAGTTCTACAATAATGTACTCAAAGTCCATTCAGACAATTGGATATTTAATGCGGACACCACATTAAATAATTTAACGCATTCGAATATATTAGGTTTCACATGAAAATTCGTAATGATTGAGAAAATATAAGGAAGGAACTACTTAAACGTTATTTCAAAGGCTCGCTTGTAAAGCACGAGCTACGAACTATAATAACATTCGCATTTCTACCGAGATGCTCTACGACAAGGCGAACTGCACTCGCTCTAAAATATTTTAAAAATATTGAAATTTGGAAGGTTAAACGACTAATCATTTTGTTATAATATCGGATAATTTGACAAGATTAAAAAGAAAATTGTCGGTTGAATGCTTAATCGTTATATTTTTAACGAATAGAGGAATTTAACGTTTTAGTTGCGATAATATGTTTTTCTATGATACCAGAAATAATTTTTCATTCGAAAGCAATTGAAACTAGTTCTTTACATCATCGTACTTTTATGATTCGTGTAAAAATATCTTATAAACATGAAATTAATTTTTGAATTATCATCTCTAATGAAATCGATTTGAATATATGATTTGTAATTGTTTTTGCTTTAAAATACGTTTTTATTATTCAAAGGCCCATAATAAAATTGTTCTATAGAACGACATAAAATTATAATCGTTCCTTCGTTATATTAAATAATCCGGTATTGAAATATTTTAGTTTTTAACCGAAGCTGTTGATATAGTATGTCTACATTTTCATTTCTAAACTAAGCTTAGCAAAAAGAATTTGTTAGAATACATTAGAATCATTTGATTCATCCAAGAGGATTTATTTCGTATACCATGTTTGGCAAACACTTTGACTCACCAATTTTAGTGTCATGGACAATTACTATGCTACTTGCATGCGTCGTTACTGAGCGGCTAAGAAGAGGGAGTTGCGTAATAAAATTTTTATTTTATTATTTATTGTTCTTTAAATTTCGTAGTTTTCAATTTTTTCTTAGTAGGACCGCAAAGAACTTTGACAATTTGAAATCCATGTGTATATGTGTTTTTTCTTCTTACAATACTAAGAACAACGAAACAGAACCAAGAAACGAACTTACATTACGCGCTCAACGATTATATTTCTGATACTTACTAGGCATTCAATGCTCCTTAATAAGTACATACATTTTTATTTATTCGTATTACTTTAAAGGCATAACATCATCAAAATAAAATTCGTTATTTTCACGGTTAAATTTATATTTCACATTAAAATTACAATTGATCTGTACAGAAATTGGTATGTATGTTGTCTAAATTAAACATTTTGTATATTTCAATATTTACCGAAAATAGACCTATCATTTTTCTTTTAAATATTACGGTATTAATTAATTATATAACAACAGACTGTTAAATAATAGGGCAATAGATTTACTTATGCATTAAAATATCTGAAAAGAAATGTATTCATCGCAAACTTTTATTCTCTCTTATGAACGAAAAATCCAAAAGGCCTCATTACGAACAATTCACTGCATAATTCAATGTGAAAATATAGTATTAGTAAGCACCGTTATACAAGAAGAGAAGTTGCTGATGTTACATTGATATTGGCCGTGTGTCTTCTTTCTCGTACTACGACATCAGGGTCGTAGCCTTTCCTTATTTTTCTTAAGGACCTGTTTATAATGCGAATCGCGTTCTTTAATACTCGGTTTTCATTTACTTATTCATAACACCTACTTCAGTATCATCTATCCATTAGTGCCCGTAATGGAAAAATTAATATAATGTTTTATCTAATTTTCAATCTTTTATCAAATAATTAATTAATTAGGAAATTGAACCAATTTTTTTTTTACCCGTAACATTTCTATTATTTTAAATATTACCCAAGTAGTCGAAAGAATTTCTAATTGGTTGAAGCAGCGTAAAATAAAGATCATAATTTAATAACGTTTACAAATTTCCTTGCAACGTATAACGTGCTTATTTTATTATAATAAAAAACCTGAATTTTCAATAATCGCCCTAATATAATTGTATCATTATATTTACGTACATTTTCTTTTTAAATTAGAAAACTTTAAAAATGCTGAAAAAAATCTGTTCATTCTTCGTACTAAAAATGCTTGGATAATTTATTTGAACAACGTCAAAAACATATTTTTAAATTGTTTATAAAAATTTGAATGAATAATATCGACTAGCTTGAATCTAATGCTCTAGCATGCATTGCAATTATGCACATTAACATTTGTACCTTTCAAATAAAAATAATCATTTTAACATTTTCATTTTACTTAGCCTTTCATTAATTTCATGTATTTGTATAAAATTTCTCGTATCGAAATAAATATGCGCGTGTGCGCGTGCGGCCAGTGTGAAAAAATAAACATCTGATCCTAGTTTATTGTAATTATCTCGGAACTAATAAGCTAATGACTAATAAGAACTGGAAATTTACAATATTCTTGGTATCGGTAAGAATCTAGTGATATATTGCAGAATACAACTATTTACGTTTTGTTGTATTTCAGAATCTTATCTGAGCGTAAAGATAATCGTGTGGATAAAAGTACCCCTAACTTTCTTCGTAAACCCACACTAATCACGTCTTTCAATTTTACACGTATACAACCCAAAATTCAAATACATAAAGTGGGTATTACAAGAAAACAGTTTGTCACGTTTGAATGCGTCACAAAAAAAGATTGTTATTGATTTTCATTTCAATTACGTGGTGGAGTTTGCGTTCACTTGTGGGCATAAGCTTGAGAGGGCTTTAAGGTTTTCGATAACCGTACCGTGACAGTGAGAAAGTGACTACGTTTCGCGCATGTCGGTATTCAAGTGCTGGATTACATAGAACGAACGTATAGTAAGGAATTTTCTAAGCAAAAATTCAGAGAATGAGACGTAAAGTTTTTTGCTTTTCAAGCGTACTCGATTGAAAATTTAATTAATTTGAAATCTTTAATCGATAAAAAGTGAATAAATATTGAAATATCGAATGCACTTACATTTTACAAGTTCTTACAAGTACTTACCATTCAAAATATTATATGTCAGTGTGTACAATATGTTTAATATGTGGAAGAGAGAATATTATGTCGCACGCAATTTATAGTACATAATCAGTGCTACACACACACACACACGCACGCACACACACGCGCACGCACACACGCGCACACGCACACATATGCATATACGGGACATTTACTTAACAAATATATTTCTAATTAAAATATGAAGATTGGCAATGCTAACATCTTAATTACGAGTATGCTCGTCAATTTCAATGCGTGTTTGTAATTGCTGACATTTCAAAAAGTTTACAGTAACGATAATTTTCTTCCGATTGAAATATATTAGGAAAAAAAATAAAAATCTTAACATTTGATCATTTATGTATACACTATGAGAAATTTCTTTATAATCTTATTCACTTGACTCAAAAAATTCAATTTAACAATTAAGAAAACGGTATTTTCATATGAGTGGTTGTTTCCTTTGTATTTATATCGAGGAAAAATAAATATTTTTGAGTCAAACGAGTGTATTCAACGCGTTTGAAATTATTTTAGGCTTCAAAATTTATGTATACAATGTATAATGATGTATTATTTGAAGAGAGGGATAGCACTCATTGATAAAATTAATTAACTGCTTGAGTCGAATATCTTGATTTATCATTATTTTCTATGTACAATGTTTTTTTATTTTGATTACAACTGACACCACTTAAAAAAAAAAACAGATTATATTCGTAAAAGGCCAAGGTTTCGAAACAACTTTTCGTATGCACCGGACGGAACGGAAAGACTATAGAAATGATGCTACTCAAGAATTGCTTCCTGAGGATCATCAAGGATTTTCAGCAGAAGAAATTGATGCCACTGAAGCTTATATTTTTTGTTCAAAGCTCAAGTAAGTATAATGAGGAATTATTGTCTTCGTTACTCTTAAGGTCTAATCGGAGAGGCAAACTGAACGAATCATGTGATATTTTTATAAGTCGTGTAACATTTCAAATGAAATTTACAAAGCCTAAGGTTTCAGATACAATTGATCGATAACGAATTATTCTTATAACATATTTAATTCTTCCAATGAATTCTTATAATTTAAAAAATTAATTTTTTTAATAACCATCGCAGCATTACTTATACTGTATCCATACCTGACTATACACATGAGAGAACTAGGAATTAACGTAGAGGAAACTGCGATTATGAGTGCGATCATTCCAGTTGTAGGAATAATAATGCCTCCAGTATCTGGAATGTTAGCTGACCGAATAGGTAATTTTAAGGTGAGTTTTATTAGACGTAATTTTTTTATACTTCTCACGAAGTAAAAACGAATAAAAACATAATTTCGTTCGTCCTTTAAATAGTGATCAATTGATGAATTACGAATTATAACATTAATTCTGTTAAAATCAATCGTTCGTGCTAAAACGAATAGCCTTCTTACACATTGGAATTAATATATCGAATTAATATAACGTAATTTGTTATTTCACGTGTTATTTTATGTGCTGCAATAAAACCGTAATAGCTCTCTACCGATTGTCCAGAACATACGTGTTACGCAATACGTATCATTATTGTCGGTTTTATAAAAGTGATTTTATAAATGAAATTTGAAAAAATTCACATTAAAAGCTATGGCGTACGTAAAATTGTAGTCCGTGATCTCGTATTCGTTAATTTGCATCTACGTATACACTAAAAATATAATGAATATTTCAGAATGACAACTTTGCGTAAGTAGAAAATATTATGTAACAAAACCGTTATCAAAAATTATGACAAGCACGAAAGATAAAGATGTGTAATTATTAACGTAGCAAAAGAAGAAAAAAACAATTTCCGAGAATTTTGTTCGATTCGACACTGTAGATTCTTATTGTACGAATAAGCAGGATTTGCTAAATTCGTGCAGTTCATTTTTTAATTGGTTTTGACTTTCATATTTTTACAGCTTCGTGATTTCATTTTTAGCCTCGTTTAATTAATTTATGTTTCACTAATTGATTACTCATGAAAATACGTTGAAATAGTTTTTACGCGTACAAAAATAATATCGCATTATACCAAAACGTACTGCAATACTACAATAAACCATACCGTAGAAAAGAATGGAAAGTATTCGAACATATTTCATGTTTCATGAAAAAGACAATCATAGTTGCGCGAAAAGTCACTTGAATGAAAAAAAAAAAAAAAAAAAAAAAAAAAAAAAAAAAAAAAAAAACACGTGCTTTTATGATTTAAATATAGGAAGTGTAATAAAAATTGTGTAATATCCGTACTTTATAGTAAGAAGCTTAGCTTAAAACATTCGTACTGATTCCGAACTTTCTGCTATTATTGGTATAACAATACTTTTACAAAGCAGAATTTATGAAAGATTACCTAAAAATAATTTGCTGCAGTAACGGATTAACCAATCAAATTTTTGAATTTAAATTTTATTTGTTTTTGCATTTTGTTTTAATTATTGTACTTTATATTAGTCTAGTAACCTGCCATAAAATTATCTTATTTTCCAGCAAATAATATTTTTTTCAGAGTTTAAAATAGATTAGCACGTCATTAAGTTTTAACGCTGACTATTACTTAAAATGTAAAGTAAGGTTGTTTGTGCTTTCGGTTAAAATTGATGAAAATGAATTTACATCCTAATTAAACTGAATTTTTTTTTCATTAGGAAATCATTATGCTCTTATTCTTGTGCGTCGTTAATTGTACTATTAATTTTACTTATATTCGTTATATGTATAAGGAATTTTCGAATAGCGGTCATTATTGAAATCTTATCTCTGAAATAATAGAGCAAATATTTTCTCAAGTACGTACCTTTATATAAAATACAATAGCAAAATGTTAACTAAATGAAAGTTTATTCATATTATTGATAAAAATAAAATAACCAAAAAGCAATAGATGCATTTTAATTCAACCGTGGCGTTCGTTTTATTCGTAACGAAAGCGTTTTTACATATATTAATTTCTATGTTAACTCGTAACGAATACGTCAATGCCCGTTACTGACAAAAGTTATTAACCGCTATCTTTGAAATTAGCTGTCAAGTCAAGATTTTATTCCAAAAGAGTTTGTACTTCGAGACAGTTAATTTCAATAGCTTTTGCTTCTTCTCCCGAGTAAAGTCCCCCGAAGAAACATTACTACTAGACAGTGACTGCATACTTCAAGAACAAAAAAGAAAAAAAGAAAAAAAGAAAAAAAGAAAAAAACAACAACAACAACAACAACCAAATAAATAAACAATCGGACTCTCCTCGCGTGTTCTTCACAATTAGATCCTGCTGTCGCTGTTCTCGGCATTAGGCGGTACCGCAGCTCTATTACTACTCTTCGTCCCAGTCGGACGAGTGAATGCACAATTCCCGGACAACGTCGTGCTCGGGGCGAGTTGTGCCAGCAACGGTAACCCCACCTACACTATGAGTCAGTATCATCCCTGTGACACGCTTCACAATCCCAAGATCAATGCAACTTTGCAGAGTTGCGGGTAGGTTGATCTCTTTTTTTTACAACTTAAACTAGCAATCGATCGCATCTTACGTTCGAGACAGCATTGAGAGATTAAGCGACATTTACCTCGAAATATTATAACATCTTTATTATCTTTGTAAAGGTTTATGTATGTCAGTGTGACAGTAAAAAGATAAGTGATTTTGTAAGTCAAATTATTGTTATTAATGAGTTTTTAAATACCGTTAGAACATTAGCGCTTGAAAGATGCCACGTAATGTTACATGCTTCGTTATGTAAACGAAACGAAGAAACGAATCGAGTATTACGTTGATTGATGTGGTGGTAAATTGTTATTTTCTATTATCAAATAATTAATTGATTATCAGTGAGCGAATCTTCATCCAAAATAATACTAAATGTTTCCTGCAATTTCAATAAGAGTGTCTACGTAAATTTGTTTAATTATTTATTTATTTATTTATTTATTTATTTATTTATTTATTTATTTATTTATTTATTTATTTATTTATTAACTTTAAACAATTCCAGTTTTACAAGAGACAAAAGTGAATTTTTTTTTAACAACCTTTTCTCATAACATATGAGCTTATGAAAAAAGTGCTTATTTAAGATACAATGCCAACGCTCACTTTACTAAAGTTGATGATTTTTGGAATTATTAATAATGTCATTGATAGCCTGGAATATTTAGCGTCTTAGTGTTAAGAGATGATTGCAGTTACACGAAGATTTAACTTTTGTCCATATGAATTAGTGAAATGTGAAATGTAAAATGAGCCGACTTTTAAATTCTACATATATTGATTAATTCAATCAACGGCAATAAATTACGTAACTATTACGTCAAATTTAGCGAATGAACATATTTTATTAAACAATTACCACTAGCAAATTTAATTAGCGACTCATAAAAGAAAAATTCTTTAAAAAATAGTGATATTATGTTTTAATTGAATATTTCAGCTATATATGTCCAGCAAATTTTTCAAATGACACGCATCTCAAGAACATTTTATTGTCCCGTAATTACAAACTCAACGTTTATAACTCGAAGACATCGAAAAACGTAACGTATAATTACACAATTTCGGAGAGCGATGTGCCGGAGGTAATGTATTCTCGTTTCATAATGTATCGATTATTTAATTCATTGATTACAGCTTTTAATGTTTTATACGACTAATAAGTGTTTTATGTTTGTAGAGGTTTAAACTGCAAGAGGATGCAAGGGTGAATCGAAAATTGAAAAATTTGGAATTTTATAAATTTGCCATTCGACAATTTTCGAAAAATATTCTCTTCTTTCCGACGCATAATGCACAACTTTCTGCATTAAATTGCAATATACCAGAGACCTCTGACAGCAACAATTTAACCATTTGTGGATTTGACTCCTTCTTATTGCAGGTAATATATGAAAATTTATATGTACTTTGCAGTATTTGAGCATGCGTCTATTAAAATTTTAAAGACAACTCTAAGACCACTTTTTTTTACCATTAATTATAAATCGTTTTCCTAACATGTGAATCGCCGTACAAAAGGGTTGAATCTCAAGTGCATTAAAAAGTAATTACTTCGGGTATTTTGTTCATAAATTGTTTCTGAACGCTGAATATCTAGTTAAATATAATATTTCTAGTGTACGCTTGTAGCCCATATTTGTTGAAAATCCAATGATAAATTAAATGTTCGTATTCTTATTAGAATTAAAAGAGATTTGACACGAAGAACTTTGTCTTATATCCAATATTGCTAGAGACAAAAGTGCAAGCCATATTTTGTTAAATCATTTTGTTTATCATTGTTTAAATTGATTCCGTTGGAATTGAATTTTGACGAATTTTGAAGAATTTTTATCCTCAAAAGCTTCGTTCCGGAAAAGAAGAAAACGTGAAATTTCAAACGAAAGCAAATATTATACGCAATTGAAGAACGCATTTTTTCATTTTATACTGCAATCACCTTTAATTTCAACAGACTGCACCACAATAGCTATTGTGCTTTTAAAAAATTTAAGCAAAATAATTGCGCACATCCATTGTGCAACGGGTGAGATTTGAAAATTCGCATAACCGACGAAAGATCCTGCACGAACTGTAAGAATGTATGTATCAGGACGTAAGAAACATAATTATTAGTTAATTAAATACTATCAAAACGTAATACTTAAGAAAACACGCCTATGCCTAATAAGCGAGAAGAAATCCGTAATAATTTGTAACAAATACGTGAAGCAAATACATTCTACGGCCACAATCGCATGAACGATATAATATAAAAGCGAGAACTGAATTAAGCTGCATATAAAGAGCTTATTACTTGCAAACGCATTTGAGCGCTAATATCTACGGTGTAATAAGATCCAGTGTATGTCTACACTGGATCGTACAAAGAAATAACTCGCGTGTGGCCATACATGAGTTTCCGTACACGACCATATATGGCCATTTATAGATGGAATTCTGTCTAGGAAAGACTCGTTAAACGAATTTAGTCTATCACAGGCTAAGGAAAACGTAGTCAAGTTCAAAGCTGCTCTGACGGCGATGAAGAGGTCCGTTGTCGATGCAACGGAAAATCAGCTGAGGTATCTAGAGAAGAGCGCCGAATGGCCAGGTCTCGGCAATAAATCCATCAAGTGCCTGATACCTGAGGAGAATGCCGAGCAGGTGAGCGTACAGATTGATCTGAGGAACGCAACGACCGACGAGATCTACGACGTTTTCAGTGCCGAAGGTTGCAGTAGGACCTGCATCCTCACGGCACCGAGGGTTGACATCTGCACCAACACCAGGATTCTAATCGAATACAACATCAAGTTGACATTTTGGTCGTATCTCGTCGTTCGTGTTTTCATTGGTAAGTTCCTACTTTCACCATCGCACTCTAATCGCCCCTAATTTTAATGCGAAAGGCAGCAAGCAAAGTAACCAACAGCAGCCAAACTCGTGCTCCGTGACTTACGTATTTCGAAATTACCGAGTTAAGTAACACTTACTCGTGATTCGACTCGTGTTTACTTTGCAAAATTCGGTTCGGGAGGTTAAAGTCGATAAATCTTTTATTATAAGACTTATTTGCTGAATAACACAACTGATAAACCATTAGGTATTAGTTAACTCGTTGTCGTACATGTGCACTTACGCAAAAGTGCAGTCGCGCACAGCCAACCGCTTATTCGCACACGCGCATACATCTAAAGAAAAAAATGAAAACAACGATCAGTAATTTGGTCGATATAATTCTTATTTCTTATTCAACGTTTGCATCCAGATAAAAGTTTAACGCGCGGTATTTGGTCATCACTGGTGCTAATAATATTTATTCATATTTAAAATCGGTTGTAGCTGTACGGCAATCATTTAATTAATTCGTCTAACGTGAAATAGATATCGTTAAAAGAAATTAATTTTCGCGCACCACATGAATAATAGCTACTTAAATCGGAAGCTTTTACGATTTTTAATGCGTGCAGAATAAGAAAATAATTCAACGAGTTAATGCAGGACTACTTTGTCAATAGTGCAAAAGTGACAAGAATTTAGATAAAAATGTTAGAAAACGTTACGATATGTTAATAATGCACTGTCTTAGATGATTAAATAAAACGATTTAAAAATATCACGATATGGTTGCTCACGATAGGCAAACAAAATGTAAAAGAACTGCTCCTCCATGTACGCATTAACTGTAAGTATTAACAAATTGAAAATTGTTAATTGTAGCACATCAGATGCCACGTGCATTCCATTTAAAATAATTGGATATAACACGAACGTAACAAGAAAATATAAATTCGCTATTCTATATGCAAAGAAAATGAATCTTTATGATCGCGTGTATTATCCATACGTACAATCAATCTAAATTATTCTTAGACTTGAGTAGGATAATATTTATTTATTTATTAATATTAATTTGTTCGCGTGTCAGCAAAGATGTAGTTTACGACAATTATGAAGATTTTGTTTGAATCGCAAGAGGTGTCACCTTCATGTGTATTTTCATCACGATAGACGGTTTTTGCTTTTATCGTCTTGTATCGTCGGTTAAATAATGAATAATCGGTTAATTTATTTATTAGGAATGATCGGAGGAACGGCCTTTGCGATGTTTGAGGGTGCGGTCATAGCGATTCTTCGCGAACATAAAGCTGATTATGGTCTGCAGAGAATTTATGGAAGTATTGGCGGTATGATATCTTCACCTCTGTCTGGTATGTTGATCGATTACGCCAGTAATTTAAAAGGATATCCAGATTTCAGGTATGTCTTATATATTTCATTCTAAGTTTTAAAAATTGTTTAATTAACGTGCAAAATTATGCGACGGAATAATACCATTTATATGTGCTTTTAATCAATTTTTTTGTTTAACGAAGTAATACGTAACCGCTGGTAGAGCAGTAATAGAACATGAAATTAAAGATTTCGAATTCTAAAGGAAAACGCATCTTGAAAATAAGATTTCATTCCTTTTATGCGTATGAACCGAATTTACTTAATAAATATTCCATAATAATTTATATTTATGAATTTGAAAGTCCGTAAGACGTGGATTTGTAATTTACAGGCATTTACTGTATACGAAGTATCATCTAATTATCAAAAATTTTTTTTATTTTAAGTATACACGCGTTGATCAACATTTAATTTCCAAGAGCCTTTCATTAATTGAGCAAATGTCATCGATACGGTTTATAAATTTTGTTAAATCATTATAAAAATATGTCAGTATTTGACGCGATTGTATTAGCTAATGAATCATTGCTGTGATTTTTAATTTAAAATTGACAAAATATTACGATCAATGTGTTGTCACCGAGATAATTTCATGGTATATTTAGGCCGGCATTTTATCTATACGCTGCTCTAAAGATTTTCTCAAGTATTTTGATGCTATGGATAGACCTGGAATTCAAAGCACCTGCTTCAAATGTTTTTAGCGATGTTGTCTCAGTATTGAAAAATATTGAAATAGCCGCGCTTTTAACCGCCTGTTTTGTTTTAGGTACGTAGATAATAATAATCAATGATTGTCTTATTCATAATTGAAATATTTAATGGATAATTAGAAAAGAGCGTGAAAGTTATGCAACTCGCAGTGACAGGAACTTTAAATTTTTAAGAATTTTCGTACAAGTTAAAATCTTTTCGGAGTTATGTGGATAAATCGTAAAATTAATCTCGAGTAAATAAGGAATAAAAGTATTCAAATAAGCGCGAGTGTCGTTCATAAATCTAATTATAATATTAAAGAAATAAATCTAATTCGTTCTTTTAATTTATTCGGATGAACGACATTTATTTTTAAACGTAAATCAAAGACAATAATAAAGTTCTACAACAATGACACGCATTAATGAAATTAATTTTACAGTGAAAGTATGCTTAACTTGCTTTTTCATGTACGCACGTAACAATCACTTTGATTTCCATGTAGCAGATTGTTGTAACAACATAATTATACTTATCGAACGACAACTCGTTATCGTTTAGAGAAAAATGTCAAGCACTGCTGACGCATACTTTTTTTCTTTGTGTGAATGTCAATATCGAGCTGCATTAAGTCGTACAAAAGAGACGACTGAACACGTTTGGTTTATACATAGCTTCCCTTGTTATGCACGAATATGTTTATAGATATAATGATCTGATCGTAAATTCGGGTTGCGATTATCTAAAGTTCGTAGTTCAATATTTTTTCGTGCTAAATTTAAATGCACATGCGTTGTTTGACAGGATTGTTGTGCCGTAGTAAATTTAAAATTACCTAATTACTATGAAATATCTTTTAGTGCTTCTCCATTCTTACATTAACAAGAAAAGAACATATCTTGAACATTGCATTAAGACGAATCAACAATTTTTTAATCATATATTCTATACACCTGTACTCGTTATTCATTATACTCTAAATTTTTGTTGTAGCAAACTTATGATACATTTTTGTACACAACGAACAAAATTGCACATCTACTTAATAATACGCAAACTATTATTAAAAGATTTATGTGTGTGTGTGTGTGTATTTATATATATATATATATATATATATATATATATATATATATATAAAATACGTTAAGTGAATTCCGTTATTATCATAACAAGTATATCATTCTGCTTGCCTTAAAAAGTACACATGCCTAACACAAGTATAACGACCTAACGATCGATAAAATTAAAGTGTCACTCTGTGTACTCTTAGGGAGATTCTACACGGATTATTTTTCATATACAACGAATGTTGAATATATATCAGAAAATTAGATTGAAATGTCATATTATATCATCTAACGTATCGCCGACAAGCGGAATCTTTCTAAAAGAAACACACTTTAGTAAGGAAATTTACTGCACAAAATTACTAATATTAGAAAGATTTTTCCAAAATTTTAGTTCCATAATTTTATGCTTCAAGAACCATGTCTAAGTTCTCTAGAGCTAAACACTATGTATGAATAAAATTAAATAATAAAGAAATCGAATAATTGTAAATCTATCTTTACTCTTTGAAAACTGAACTCCTTGATAAAATTAATTGTAAACTTTGATAAATTATAAATATATATATATATATAGCAGAAGTGAGCACATGCGTATTTTTCTCTAAGATATTTTATACTTCTACAAGAAAAGAATTTTCTTATCAAAGTCGTAAAATTTGCTGTTAAAATTATGGTGCAAATAGCAAAAATGAAATATCCAAGAGATTTTAATAATCAAATTTATAAGCGATGCCTTTAAGCTATACGTTTAGCTATACTTTTAGCTTTTCTTAATGATTGCATTTCGTTAAAAGATTTTTCAATAATTTGTTGAGTTACATGACAAAATTTCCACATGAAATTTCGTATGCAAAAATAATTAGCACTTTAAGTAGTACATAAAATTTAATTTTTTATCTTCACATATATTTACACTTTATGTTATTTTAGTGTAAATTTTTCAAGAAAAATATTTCATTATCAAAATCTCTGCAATATGTATCAATTTTAAATAATTTTTGTAATTCTATTAATTTACTTAATATTAAAATTTCATATTAAATTACCTCAAATTTTTTATTTTGTTATCGGTTCATTGATTCTTTGGTTTATCGGGTTATTGGTTTATAAAGTTATTGAGTTACTGAGTTACTGGGTATTTTGGAATTATTATTATTATTTTTAAAGATTCAAATTTTTCAATTTGCAACATTTTATTCACACTTAAACACGATTAAAAATTTAATATTATAAATACTCGTTGTATTTTATGATTCGAAATAATAAGTATTATTATTAATTTTTTTTAAGAAATTTAAGTTTTAACACTCTTATTATGTAAACAAGCTTAATGCTTCGTTTTAGATAATTTGCATAATTTATTTTCTTATTCAATTTCAAACTAATTATGGACTAAAATTTGTAAAAATTACATACGAAAGAATAGAAATGTAGGTTGGTTATAGTAATGTAGGAATCGTAATCAATACATAGAAAAACTTAATTAATTATTATTAATTTAATCATTGTTTAATATTTTTTCGGATGAGTTCACTCTTTACGTGAATTTTTATAGCGAGAAAGAAAATTACAAAACAAGGGAATACCGTGGAATTTTATGTAAATATAAAATGTATTATTGTTCAAAATCTTCACAAATATACTATATGCGTGTAAATGCTCATGTGAGAATGTGTATCTTAAGAACAAGCTGTGGTATATATTATTTGAGTTTGACAACCCCTATTTCATGAAGAATTTGGTTTGCACAAGTTTTCGACATTTCATTACTTGCAATTATTGTTGCAAATTCTATCCTTTTTCTTAACATTCAGTACTTCATTTAAATTATTTAATCAGTGCACTGCTGTATAATGGAGTCTTTACATAAAGCATCTAATTTTCAAAAGAATATCCAAAAGAATTATTATTTAATCAACGAATGTTTACATAATGATAATTTTTTATAATAATATACCATTAGACTATTAAAATGCAAAATCACGATTCTTATAGTAATTTTCAGAATTATATAATTGAAACATCGAAAATAATGGATAATTTGTAGGCTTATTTTACTATTCTCATCTTTACAGTTACATAATTAAAAAGTTCAAAATGTTAAAATACCGAGATTTCGGATTTCGTACTAAGATTATCATAAAAGAATAACTCGAATAATGAAACGTATTAGCATCGGTATTTTATCTGGACAAATATTCGTCGTGAAAATGGAAAACACGTATTTAATTTCCGGTCAAGTAGAATCACCTGCCGTTTTGCTTTCGAAAATTCTTTCGAATACGATCCGTCAGTAACTTTACCTAATAATACAATTACAAAAGTTTGAAGATTAAAAATTGGTAATACGTCCAGTATCATAAAATATTTTGTCGATCTGCTACATATCAAATAATGTTTCAAATCGATAACATAATCAAGTAATTTTTGTATCGGTTGGAAATTTATATTTTAAATTTCAATTAAGACTTATCTGTATTAATTATATTAATAAAAAATCTCTACTATTCTCCCCGAATAAATTACAAAAAAAAATGTTTCGTAAAAAGTTATAAAATGCTATCAATTCATTAAATGATGAGCTATGAATTATTATTTATAATTCCAATTCAATGATATCTCGAGGGCAATTAAATAAACTCGAAAGATTTTACCCTGTACGTATGAAATGCTATATTTAGATTTTTATTTCGGTTAAACAGCTGCCCATCTAATCTGTGAGATTTAATTACAAGGACGACATTATATTTACAATGCAATTTTTATGTCAGATACAAAAATAAGTAATTAAAAAGCTATATATTTTCCAATTAATAATTTTACTAGCTCTAATGTATAAATTAGTCTTGTAAAAATTGAAAAGAAATTTGATATACTATTGATAGTTAACCACCGAATCTATTTCAATTTACCAAATTTTATTTTATTATTCTTTTTGACATTATTCGTGTTGAGTATATATTTCGAATGTATTGTATCAATACACGAATAAAAACGTTATCACAGCAATGAATGGTAATTTAAAACTAGAATTCTAATAAATATCTAAAGTAATAAAATTGACAATCAATTGATTAGTTACAAAATTATTTTTCTTATTAATATGTTCAACAGAGCACGAACATCAGAATAGGTAATTAGCTTGCAAATGAAAATCGTGAGACAAGCACTTATAAATATTAAATATTGAAAATACGATTTTTTAATCTTAAAAGTTTTTTTCACTTGTTAAAATTGCCAGATACGACAATTTTATTTATAATAAATATAAAAAAGTTATCGTGTTAATAAAAAATGTATGCAAATTTTTAATCAGATTAAAAAGAATATTACTGTTTTAGATTTCTTATTCTATGTGTTTTTACAGAAATCATCGACTTTTGTTTCGCCCGAACGCATTGACTATTGACTGACAGAAAAAATAACTTTTGCATTGAATTTTAAACCGATATAAATTTAAGTTTAATTATAATGGCACTTTAATAGTTGATTTAATATATATATATATATATATATATATATATATATATATTTAAATGAAAATTAATGAATCATACAATCTGTTGTTACTATTATTGCTACTCTTCGTCAAATAATTTTTATTCGAAGTAACTGCATTTTCAGGAACTGCGTGGGGATACATCGAATCATTTCTCTTTTGGCTTCTTGAGGATTTAGGTGCATCAAGATCACTTATGGGAATTACCATAACCGTAGGTGGAATAGCTGGAATTCCGCTATTAGTCTTGTCCGGTCCAATAATAAATAAAATAGGCCATGCTAACGTCATATTTATTGGTTTCATCTTCTATGCCATTAGGCTCTTAGGTAAATTAATCGTTCGCAATAAAACGTTATTTTCGTTAGAATAACAATTAGAAATTTTGTTTATTTTCCTACAAACCCAACGAATTACGGGATATGTAAGAAATGAAGATATAAATTACACACAAATGTAGAATGTTAAAAGTGAAACAACATTTTTATTTCAGGTTATTCCTTAATTTACAATCCTTGGTTGTGTCTGATTTTTGAAGCACTAGAATCAGTAACATCTTCTTTGAGTTTTACTGCAGCTGTTACTTACGCTGCAAAACTTTCTACAACGACAACAGACAGTTCCATTCAAGGTTTACTAGGGGGACTTTATTATGGAGTTGGTAAGGCAAAAATTATATTATTTTATTAGCACATTCATTTTGAAAGTATAATGAATGATGATCTTTTTATACGTTTTAGCGACTGTAGTGGGAACATTTTTAAAAGAAAACATCATTCATAGAACTTGCGAATTTAAACAAAAAAAAAAAAAAAAAAAAAAAAAAAAAAAAAAAAATGAAAATATATAATTTTTATAGCGCAGTATTATAATTTTTGCAATTTTTTCATTTACAAAACAGGTAAAGGATCTGGAAGCTTGATTGGCGGCTACTTAATGAAAGCTTTCGGTACTCGGCCAACTTATCAAATTTTTGCTGGGATAACTCTCGTAACCGGTCTCTTCTACCTGACCTTCAATCTAACTTATCTGATGAAACGACCACAGGTCGAAGGCAATGACATCGTGAAGAAGACTCCAAAAATTAAGGTTCAGGCAGACAACGAAAACGACGCGGATCAACGTCTCGAGGAGAGTAAAGCAAGAAAAGAAAAGATCGCCCTCGAGATCCAGCAAGAACCTTATATTGTCGACGATATAGAGGCTATCAACAATGCTATCAACTTGGACATGATCGAGAGTGTTCAAGCTGATAAGGTGTCCGACAACGAGACGAAGAAAGATTTAGCGAGAAATGACAAAGAAAAGAGTAGTCAGGTTAGACAGAGGTACAGTCATCAAAATGGTTCTGTCAATCCTGCTTTTGAAGGGGATGATAACGAAGGATGCACAATTACAGTTGAAGAAGAGCCTAAAAGTAAGAAGTGAACTCTCGGTTGATTCTGTATTTAGCGACGTAAACATGTGTTTTGTACTTGAAATTAAAAATACTCTTTTGTTGTCCTTGGCATTAATCTACTTTGATTACGGAAGTAGGAGATCGTACGTTTCGTAAACTACTGTTATGCCGAGAAAATTTGGTAAAACTTTTCAAGTATTACTTACAAGTGTTTTAAAGAAAAAAGCATCACATTTGAAAGTTAAATCTATCGTGCTCCGTGAAGATGATTTTTATGTTATAAAATCTTCATTCTTACATTCAGATGCTTGTAAACACGCTAAAAACTGAATGACATAAAATTTATAAACAATCACTTTGAATTAATACCGAACGAAGCTATTCCAATAGCTAACGCTTGATTATAAAATCCCAATTCCCTCGTACATAGGATCTATAAGGATAATCCGATTTGTTTGGTTAAGTAAATGGACAGGCTGTTTGTACCTTTTGTGACGCTCCTGGAATTCTCTCTACGAACGTACAGCTGGACTCTTCGCGAGTCCTCGGGAGTCTTCGGAAAAGATTCGGTTTCAGTATTTCTCTCTTTTTTCTCTTGTTATCAGCGACTGCTTTGCGATCCACGAATCCGTTTATGCATCACGATCTCGTTCTCTTGTGAGATTTGTGCACGTCGCATCGACTTTTTATGCGTTTCACGTACTTCTTTTATATTATACTTTATCTTTCCTTAAGCTACTAATCTAAATTTCTGTAAATAGTCCTGCAGAGAAGTGAAATTTCACTTTTTTCATTAATATTGAGATTTACTGTAAGCAGTACATGTTATTAGTAACATACACGATTTTATGTTGTTTTTTTTTCAACATATTCATGTATCGCACATTTCTACTCTGCTTTTCTTAGTTCGTGTTGCGTTATTAATCGAACTAATAAAATAAGATCCCAATTCAATCATGATTTTTACGAATTTTTACGTATTTTAAGAAATTGTTGAGCAACATATAAAAATGGATTATTGTGCGGAATAAAATATAGCCTTAAAGAAATTAAAGAAAATAGCGTATATTCAAAATGTCTTTTTGAAATACGCAGATTTACAAAAATATTGTTTGTTATTTATAGCTGTACGGAAACAATAATTAATGCAAATAAAATGTGTATAAGGCAAATGAGTTATAAGTTGTTTTTTTTTTTTTTTTTTTTTTTTTTTTTTTTTTTTTTTTTTTATAATTGTATTTGGAATATCGTTGAACATGTAGATAATCATAAGAATATAATTGGAAGTTTATTTAATCATATACATCTTTTTAAAGAACGTAATACTTCTTTTGTTACACAATAGTTTTAGATAAAAGAGCATAAAGTTAAAGTTTTACCCGTTTTTTTTAAAACTAATGTTAAAGTGATACTTAGGAAATTATATAATTACACATTATACCGTAGCTATGTATTTGAATCACTTTACTATAATTATAATTCGTTTGTAAAATAATTAACTTTTTATAGATTTTATTACAAATTTATGTTTGTTATTCTAGATGTAGATATATATAATATTTGAAGTTATTTTCGTTAGAATTAGAATTGATACCCATAAAATTGTAATCCATAATATGTCATATTATGTTCAAACAAATAAATGCGTAAAAGTAATTTTTAGATTTATACGAATAAACAAAGATTTAAATAATTAAATAAATTTTGTGTTCTTCTGAGTAATGTACCGTGACTTTCCAAATAATAAAATGAAAAAGTGTTACCGTATGATTAACGTATTTGCGTTTTCAAAGTTACTATATATGTATAAGAATACATTTTATATTATATTTTCGCGCGCGCGCGTGTGTGTGTGTGCTCGTGCATGCGTGTGGGTACGTCTTAATAATTCGTAATTTCACGCCCGTGAATCCAATCTACAAATACAATAAAACTACTTACTCAAAAGAAAACAGCTATTTAAAATATTGCATCGTGTAATTATATAAAACTATAAAGTATTCCACTGTATTGTTCCTGTCGTTAAATAGAGATTTTGTACAGTACAATCGTTAAAAAGAAGCGCCGAAGATAAAATAACGAATTAAAACATTAGTATTTACACATAATTATTAACATCATAATTAACAGAGATATTTCTTATATTGTAAATCGTTATTTCATTTTGAATAAAAACAAAATGTAAAGACTTTAAACAAATATTCAAGTACCTCGCTTCTCCATTCCCATAAATTTTTTTAAATCTTACATAGTTCTCAACGTTATCATTTAATTTTCGCGCCATTTAAACACGACTTTCATAGATGACACCACCTACCGTGCAAACTGTATATTTGCTAATTACTATGAAATTTGAATATTGATATTAAGATTAGGAATGCATTCGTTCGATAATTAAACGACGAAGCCTTTATAAAATACGAACATTAGCAAAAATTATAAAATTATATCGAGTTAAGAAAGTGCTATTTATTTCAGTTAACTTATCTTCGATAAGAAAATTATTTTCTTTTATAATTAATATATTGTAATTATCAAGAGAAATGCTTTCCTGTATAACTGAAAAGTTTTATTATTAGTATAATAATAAATGATTCTTAAGTTTCACATTCTCCCAGATTTTGAAAGGCAAATGGTAATGCATAGTAGTACTTGGTACGAATTGAAAAATCAACAATAAATAAATGTAGTAAAATTATTAAACGAACAGTCGCGCTTTCCATTTAGCTTCTATCATCCATATACTACAAGTTAAGGATGACATGTGAATGCCAACGGTCAATAAATTAGGTTATGAGTCGCGTGCTTTGAAGAATTTCTTAAATTGGCAAATACTGCGAATCGTGTCTTCCAACGAGATAATGAGCGTCGATGTAAGCTAAAAGAAATTTTCTGCTCGCACGTCACTGTAGCTCGAAATCTTTGCTATCGTATCGGAATGACTGCCTGAAGCGGAATAAAGGTCAACGCTTTAGCAGGAATAAAACGGAGCTCGAGTGACTTATATGATTCCAGGGCATTTCCTAATCCTCGTCCTCATTCCACATTCATGCATCGCTCCCCGATTGTTCAGCTGCAACCCCGCGTATCATCGTCCTTCCTCCCTCGTGGGAGCGCGCAGGCGTAAACGGGGCGGCGGGAAGGGGGAGATGCACGCACTAGTAGGAACAAGCGAGAACGAGAGCGAGCGAGAGAGCGAGAGAGAAAAGAGCGAAGACCTCGTCCAGCGTAGTCGTGCCCCAGTCGCGTCAGTAGTTGATCAGTCGAGACGATCGTTGGCCGAGAGAGTGTGTAGGCGTGCGTGCGTGTGCGTGTGCGAGAGAAGAGCAGGCGGCATCGAAAACCAGTCTTGCGAGTCTCCTTGAGCCCACTTCCTGGCTACGTTCCCCTGCCCCATACAAGACCTTCACGGGGACGCGCTCCTCGTCCTTGGGAGCTTCGAGCGCTCGACCAGAAGGGGAATGTCCGCGCGCGTGTTTTGAGCAGTGATAGTTGACCGCGAGAGCGTCGCAGGTGGAGGACCTCGTGTTCCGGTTGCGCTTCCTCGGGGGACGATGTGATTACCTTGGGGATAATCGCTCCGCGTCCCAGAGAACGAATCGCCACGACGAGTACAACAACGGACGAGGGCAGCCGCAGAGGCGAAGAGCAAGGAGAGCATCTGCAGAGTCCTAAGGTGAGCTCGAGTTGCGTCCGTTGGAATTCGGACAGTCGAGCCACTGTGGCTCCACAATCTTCGGCCTGACTGTAATTTGTTTTTCCTTCTTTTTTTTTCGGTTCGTGCGGAAGTACGAACGCGAGGCGCCAACGCCTATTGATTTCGTCGTCATTAAGAATACGTACGTGCATGCATCTGCGGGTGTACGCGTTAATGCACGTTTTCCTAGATACATACGTAGCTTCTGCATACGGAAATGTGTCGAGTGATACGCGGCGTGGATGCTACTATGTTTCAAACCCGATTTCGACTTCCATGCCGTTATAATGAAGCTATCGACGCTTTCCTTTTTACATCTGGACAAATAACTCCGTCACGCGATATCTTTGCCAATCCAACATGCACATAATCACTCGAGCTTCTCTTTCTTCCACTCGCCATAAACCTAGGTCACTGTCGTTGCTAACACCGTGAACGTGCTGTAGTGAATTCCTTTGAAAACGACAACGACAACGACAACGACAACGACAACCCTACAGTTATACCTCTATAAGAAGAATTTTAAAAGAAAAAGTACGTTGCACGTGAAAATAACTCCGCTAGAGAGAATCGAATAATTCTCACGCCTTCTTGATCATGCGAAGCCGATATTAACCCAGAAAGAGAGAATATCAAACCGAGGATAAAAAAAGGAAGTTAAAGACAAAATTTATCTTTCTCTTGGTTTTCTTCACTTGCCTTATACAAATCAATAAATTCAGTATGCCGGCGACTGCAGTGATAGAGTTTGCTTCTCTCTCCTTCATCCTTTTCCGTTCATTCTCTTACTCCTCTTTTTCTTGCTCTACCATTTGCTTCACTAAAAATACACCTTCCTCGACCTCGATTTCTGGCCTCCAGATAAGTAGATAAGTATTAGCTAACCCTAACTCTCGCCCCATCTCTCCCCAACTCGTACCAATACTATTTATTTTATCAACACTTAAGATTTCGAGAATGAAAGTGAATTGACTCGATAGATGATACTACGCCAAAACGAATGTTTATTCCCTTTAACAGAGGCAAACCGTTTACTATTTCTCCAGATTTTTCAAAATCTGATCAGATAACTTTTCTTAGTCCCAATATTGCTTTACCGCGATTCAAAGTATACGCTATTTATTTCTTATCAATTCTGTTTTTACGATTGTATTTGGCAGAAGAATTGACGTGCTACGTATTCCAAAGTACAAAATACATTCTTTCTTTTATGATCCAGACCCTTTTGATATATCAAAAGATAAAGTTACACAAAGAGCCGAATATGATTTAGGTACTTTATTTTATACTTAATTCTAACGCGTGGAACGTTAAAATGAACTGTATTGTGCAGAAAAAAGTAACAAAAAAGTAACAAATGCAAAATGCACAGTTATACATGTTTATATCTCAATTCGTACAAAGTTGTCAGTTAGATGAGCAACAATAACTACAAACGATACATTGTAAAATATTACAATGAAAATCAGAGTATTAAAAATGAAAAAAAAGACAAAGAATAAATTGTGCGGTCATTTTTATTTGAAATAAATATTCATGATTGGATGGCTGCGAAAATTACATGTCTGACTGGATCTGATTTTAATCACTAGTTTAATATATATATATATATATATTCAAATTATTGTTATAATTCCTTAGAGTTCATTCAATACTGAAAAATACAAAAAAGGGCATTATTTGTAAAGCTGCACTCGAATGAACTACATTATTGTGCGAAGATTATTTTTTTTTATAGATAAATATATTCGCGTTGATGTGTTATTATATAAATATATATAATTGTACACGACTTTGTAACTATTAAGTAAATTAATAAATTTAGTTCATTTCAATCTTATTGGTAATACTTTTATAATTTTTTGAAAGAATAAACAGCCTGTGCGAATCTACAGATTTTTCTGAAAAACTACGGCTTATGAACGTTATAATAATTTACGCAAACGCTCTTCGTAATGATATTTATTAATGAGCGATTCAAATTTTTTCGAGATCTACTGTACTGAACAGTAAGATTTATAATCACCGTATAAAGAATTCCTTAGTTTCGGAACACGGCGATATGCGAAAATTGCATATACCACAGTTAAAAATGTACTCCTTCATTCGTCCGTAGAATGTGACAAGTTCGCCGATTTTTTCCCCTAACATTTTATTGTTTTTATTTCAATACATTTTTCAATAACGTAACTTTCGAGTCAGCGCTCCATGTACGCGAGTTCCCAATGAAACATTCGTAACACGTCGACACATAATTCGATTGTCGAAATTCCAAGAGGCGAACCATTTTACATTAGGATCGAATAAAAACATTCACGCAAATGTTGAAGCAGGATTATCATTATTAATAATTAATACCGTATTGTCAGATACTCCTTTCGATATGGTCGTTGCCGTTGTCATACGAATGCGATTTAATTCAAATCGTCGAGAATTTTACCTCGGTAAACGACAAAAAAAAGCAATATAATAATTCTTAATTGTTCCAATTGAAGATACAAAAGATACAAGTATACGAAATTTACTCAAGGATTTATTCAAGGAAACGTTTTTTTTTTTTACATCTTTGCTAGAAGATTTTACGCCACGACATACTTACCTTTACATACGACCTGTATAACATCTATAATTTCTCCTCGCGAATGACATTAGACTCTATGAGAAACCTTTCTATCGTAAAAATTGACAATCAGCAAGCAAAGCATAACCAGTACACTCATTGTTTGGAATTTTATTAGGAAGGAACTATTAGAAGAGTTTTCATTCGGGCAAACATATTTAACAATCGTCGTGCTGTTACAGGTTTGTAACAGAGAGTTGTAATGTACTTATTGACTGAACTCGGTTCTGATTTTCGGGGCTTACGACATTGCGAAATACGAAGCTTTAGTACCCGCTGCGTCATTAGATGGAATACTTAGAGGGTGACCCAATTCCAGAGTGTACTTTAGCTTCTGTGTCTTGTCGGAGGTCGTTTTTATACAGACACAATTCTGCTCTTTCTTTTGAGATGGTGCAATAATTTTACGATAATCCCTTCCAAGCAATATGAATGCATGAATAAATTTTAAAGCTTATACAAGCTTTAAAGCAATACCGTCTTTAATTGCAATTTACAAATGAGAAACTTGCGTGAAGTATTGAAGTGCACGGTTTCACATGCACAGTTTAAATTTTGTTGCATACTGTTGAGTCTTATTTTAATTATAAGCCGATGTCGTTAGTATTTGTAAAAGGCCGTAATAAATGTCGATTTAAATAGGATTGTTGTCGTAATTTATATTACTTAAAAGCTGTAGAAACTCTTTTAACTGCAAATGAAATTCTTGGTAATATACGCGACAATGTTTGATAGCACAACTTATATATAGTATAGGACCTTTGATTTTAATCGGTAAAAATAAAAACTGTTCGATAAAAAACAATTGGTTCGGATTATTTCTGTTTATTGGTACATCGTGTACGCGTACGTGTACTCGTGCAGTTTTATGAAAAACTGAAGGTCTAACTGAAAGTAAACTGAAATATGGCAGAAGAACAAACAAATGTTTTCAAAGCTACTTTATTATATTCGTAAATAAATCGTGTAGAACCGAGGAAAAGTAACTATTGGCGTATGAGTTTTACTCAAATTTGAGTTATTGCGAGGCATTTTACAACGGATGTACGCGTAGGAAAAAAAGTCTTCGAACTCTTTAAAAAGACTCTTCGCATTATTACGTCAGCGTGTCATGCACAAAATCATGCGCATGTGTCGATGGAAGCACAGCTGCGTACCTATGCATTGATGTGTAAAAGAAAGGAGGAAGAGAGTAATTCGAATGAAGAGCGCTGACAGTACGTCGATGCGCGTGTGTGATTTACGTGAATGAACGCAACAGCCGAAGAAATCGCGAAAGTGTGTGGGTAAGCGACGAGGCGACATCGAGCGACGAATTTATAACGATCGCGTAACTACGGACTTTTTCTCCGGGCAAGTGGAAGAGGAAGAGGATGCGAGTGCAATGATTAAAATAAATAGGTACGTTTTCTATAGTAATAATCTGCTGTTTGCCGAGAATGATTTTGCAGGTAATTTTAAGGTAATTTTCATATTTCTTCTTGAAAGTCGATTGCTTTTACTGAAATTGTTTTAAATATTATGTTTTTAAATATTACTCATCTACGTGCAATACATTCTTTTAACTATAAAATAGGCAGTTACTGATGATAAGTAACTGCGTACGCTTTTTTTAATGTATGCTTTTTCTTTTGAGAGATTTATGAAGGTAGAGCAACAACATTGCCTAACGTGACAAAACTTAAAATCTAGGAGAAAAATAAACTTCAAGAAAATAAATGAAAATGTGATAAGAAGAATAAAAGAAACTACAGAATTGCATCAGAGGTACAAAATTAAAACAACGAGTTCCAGCTTTCTTATTTACAAGATTTTTATTCGAATTGTTGGATTTCCATCGTGTTCTTTTCGCATTTTCTTTTAAATTTATAAACCAGTAATTACTTATAGTACCGAATACTTTTCTACTATGTATTTATAAATACTTCTTTTTCAAAAAAATGCAAAGTCATCATCTAAGCTCATCTAAGTAAGAATTACATGTGAGTAATTAGGATATTCCTTCGTAAAAATAAAATATTAAATTTTAACCGAAATTATTTTAACCGATTAATTGCGATGCAAATCCACGCATTCGAACAATTATTTATTTAACTTATTCAATTTACTACAATTGAATTTTACAAAAACTTATACATTGTATACTGTAATATTAAATTATTATTCTTAATACTCCGTCTACTTTGAGCTTACCATGAATAAATGTGTTACAGGAATCGAGAAAATTTCCTCTTATTTAATAACGTTTTTCCATGACATTATCTCTAACATCTAATTAAAAACAGATTATTACATTAAAATACTTACGATATTATGACTTATTCAACATTTTGTTACGAGTAGCTTTTCTACGGTAATAAGTTGAGGTATTTTTCAATAATATCATTAAATGATTAATTTCTCATTTGCAATAATGGCATGCTATTAAACCCTTTTGTAGAAGAGAAATTATTTACTGCACAAATATGATTCTCAATGTCGTATACCGAATGGTTTTAAACCATAATTTTAATCGAATGAACGGGTAATCTTTATTGTTACCGTTGGAAACTATGATGTAATTACATTCTAAAATTCATAATAATATAAATATACGTTAGACTTACAAATTGTATCAGATTTTATTGTTTTACCTAATTGTAAAAATACTTTGAGTATTTTTCTATAAAAATTACTAATAAATAGCTGTCCAAAGGAAACTAATATATAATTCATTAATAGCGAATATCAAATTTCGTATGAAAAGTCATATTTGTTTTAATGCATTTCACTATATTTTGTTTTACTTAAAACGACAAATTTGGAATAAATATAATAATTACAATGGTATAATTTGAATGATGTTTCGCTATTGATGAAGTGGTAGTACATGGTCTTACGTTCATTGCGAATAATACTAATAGTAGAAGTAATCTGCTTTCTAACTATTTTTATTTCTGCCGTCGATGCTCCCTCGCATTTTTCTCTCTGTATCTTCTCATCTCTTAATTTCTTTTCTTCCTCCTCGCTTTTTCACTTGATCTACTTCCCACTTAAATTCTCTGTTTTAAGGACGAGTGGCCTTTTATTAACCTTAGAAAAAGAACCATCGTGACTTATTTCTTATTACATATGCATATATGTGTATTAATAAACTTTTTGAATCTCGCAAAGCGAAAAAACAGATTTTTTATTTATTTCTCTTTCGCGAGCGTTTACTTAATATCTTACATAATAGATAATATTACTGTATATGTAAATATTTCGAATCGATAAAGTCAATGTAAGTTCTATTTTACGTAAAAAAAAAACGTGATCTATGCGAGAGGATTAATAATCAATTATGCGCAAATACAGATAATAAATTACTGCAATGACATTTTTCTAAGCTATTAGTTTCTCAATACTCTTGATGTATTTAATGAGATTTTAATGCAGCACCGAACGTATATTAAAATTATAAAACGATAAAGTTGCTTCTGAAGTGATATAATTTGACAAAACCAAATTTCTCACGTATCTAAGATTTAATAAACTAGAAAATTATATATTTTTTTTTTTTTTTTTTTCTTGACTATTAAGTGAACGATAACGAAGAAAATTATTTACTTATCATGATATCATATCTTGTTACTTCTGTCGGTTTAGCTTGAGTATTTTACTTCAAAACCTACTTACAATAAAAGTCTCTAGAAGTTTCGAAACACAATAGTATAATCTAATATATTAAATATTATTCGAAAGAGTATTAATAGCAATTAAATTAATTTTTTGCGCTATTTGTTTGAAAAGGTTCATAAAATGTGAAATTATGTAACCTATTTAAGATGAAATTTGTTTACAGGTATTAAGAAGTAAGCAGTCTATTTGTGTTCTCTTATCGCAAATTAAAGACAAACTTTAAGCTCTGCATTTTCATAAGAATGAGATTTACATTCCCATGCGCATTCCTTGTTCCAAGGCTCGTTCTCAAACCCATATCAATGTACAATATAAGTAAAAGTCATTTCCTTGTTAGAAGCGAGTGAAAACTCGAAAGAGCAGCAGTAATAACATGTGCATCGGTTGTTACACAGATAAGCACAGGCAGGCGTATAAGAAATCCAGGCGTAATCTAGTGAAAGGTCGAGTGTAAGGGTGTGGGTGGAACTTCTTATAGGTCCCAGAGGGTCTTCGCCAGTGTCGTAATCCGCATTAAAATTCGCTGGCAAAACGTTACACTCGTGTCTAATTAATGAGAAGGTTGAAAGGAAAACTTTTGTCGTTGCTTTATTTAAATTAAAGTGCGTTTTGGGGCTTTAAGAAAAGAGTCTATTTTCCACAATAATTGTTTAATTAACCTGCATTAAGAATCAAATTTTCTTTTAAAGTCTTTGTATAGTAGTATGAAACGGTACTTATACTTTTGTACGTTGCACGTCATCATTGCATGGAACTCTTTTAAAAGAACGTAAAATTTAAGAGTCTGATTTTCCAAAAGCAATTGCAATATAATTCTTAATTAACAAAATATGCGTATATATATATATATATATATATATATATATATATATATATATATATATATATATATCTTGATTTATTTAATATACTGTTAAAATAATATTGAGATCGTGAATTTTTTAAATTTAAATTTATATTAACAGACGATAGTAGGATTCCTTGGAGAAAGATGTATGGGATACGAATAAAAGTATATTTTTTTAAAGAAACCTCTTATATCAGCCTATCGATTCTAAATTAAATAAAACACTTGTCATTTAAATTCTATTAACCCTATATCTGCTTTCAGGAATTTTAAATTATACCAACTTTTTATGCTGATTTCGACTCCATTTATAGTTGAAATAGCTGAAATGGCTACAGCCAGACTCTTTAAAATAGTCGAAATAATAATATAGATTTGATAAGTTTCTTTATAAACATTAAAAAACCTTTAATTTAAGAATACATTTTCATTTTTAAAAAGCTTTATTCATTTTTGTAATTTGAATTAATCTTAAAATTATAGTAATAGGATAAAATTTTGAAATTTAAAAAATTTCTTAAATTCGAGTTTAAAAAAAAAGCAATTATTTACATGCAAATTTTTAACATAATTAAATTGCTTCATCTCTAATATTTTACTTTTAAGAGTTGATATATCTTATAAAATATAAAGTTTTTACGACTTAAATTTTCTAATGGTTATTAATGTTTAATGGATCCAATTTATCTTTACATCCGAGTAAATCTACGTAAAAATTGTACTTAAAAATCTTCCCGCATATTTCTTATGAAAATACCTGCTTAATATTAATCGAAAGGGTGTTATATAGAAAATTTTTGCAAGGTCTCTTTCAGCATTTCATCACGGCTAAGGTTTTGCATTTTTTAATTTCTAAATGTTTAATTTAATAAAAAGAATGAAATGTAATAAACGTCATGTACCACAATTTTTTTCGACGATGTGAATCGCATTTTCATTCTACAAACTAGCGTTAATTGAAAATTAAATTTTAGACAATTATTATGTGGATTAAAGTCGAACCACTTCAATAAAATACACTATAAGATCGTAGAAAGATAGTATCGTTTATGTATAAATAGTAATAAATAAAATACCTCCTCTTTACTCGTTGGTTTCCCCGTGGAACTTCTCGCCGAAATATCTGATGTAAATAAATTTCAACACCATTTTACCGAAACCTCTCTAGAGATAAAACAAAGGAATCTTTTTTTACCTCATACTTTCTAAAATCTGAGCAGAGTATTCATTTATAACAATGCTGTCGTTTGTGAAAAGCTCGTTGTGGTATAAAATTAAATCCATATTACACGTAACATCTATATACTCGAATATAAAGTATTTTAAAGTATTTCTCAAAATTCTGAATTGAATTTGATCAAACTCGCACAGTAGTATACGCAATCAAAGGGTTGTACTGTGTTAAAAATGAGCATTCTAATTACAGTTTAAAGTTTAATTTCAAGAAATTAAATCAAAACAAATATTTCAACTTGTCGTTCGCACCTTTCATCTTTCCGACAATTTTTAACAAAGAAAGTTATTCACACAACACCGAGACGAATTTCCTTTGAAATTGTACTCCTTTCTTAACGTCAAAACTGGGTCAATATAAGACCGAGAGATAATCGAGAAGGATGAAAGCTCACAATGACATCTCGGAAGCTGGCAATCCTGCTGTGGAAGTTAGACCAGTCGACGCTGTACCAGGCGCCAACATCAGATATAGGTTGCCTCCTTGAAATCGATTCATACCAATAAGGGAGGAAAACTATCTCCTTTAGTTTAACGTCCACTGTCTTTCGCCCCTTTTAACCTCCGTCGGCTATATAACGACGTTCGAGGGAGAAATGGAGAAATGGAGAAATTGAAGTGGAAGGATAATCGCTTCGAGAAACTGAAATATCGCGCTCTCTATTGTTAATAATAAAAACTTAACGATTGGCTGCTTATGGTGTCATAAAAGAAGGTATTGTTTTTTTTTTTTTTTTTTTCTGTTTCTGTTTCTGTTTCTGTTTCTGTTTCTGGAAAGCTTAATACTCGAAATAATAAATCGTAAGCACGTGGATTCGTGCTAATCTAATCGAAGGGTCTTTATAGCTTTACAATTCCTTTCCATTAATAAACAGATCATATGAAATTGGAATAATTTCTTGTTTTGATGAGTCATGACACATGAAGAATAAATATGAAACGTAAGTGCAAGTGACATTATTGTACTAATGGTAGTACAGGTTTATTTTCAAGGCTCATTTTTTTAAATCAACACTCCAGAATGAAGGGAGATTGGCGTTTCGTGTAATATTCCATTTACGACAAGTAAAAAATTCCATAATATGTATTTTTTGTGATACAATTTTTTAATTTAACAGCAATTGTGAGAGTAATATTTGCCATCGTTTCTCGTATTCGTCATATTGTTGCTTAAGAAATAATTTATTCGAACAACTGCAGAGTGAGTTCTTTTATTATACTAAAAACTCCAGGATTCCTCCAATTATTCAATACAAATATTCGAAGGAATAGGAAACATAAGTTTTTCAGTTATATAAGATTCACAAGTGGAAATGAAAAGAAAAAATATTTGTAATATGCAAGTGTTTACTAAAATCAGTCGCATCACGCATGAAATATTCAATTTTCCGGTTATATCCTTGAGATCCTTCGAAAGCTAGATAAGCCTTTTACTTAGAATCTTTATAGCGATTAAAATTATATTAATAATCAATCGATAAAAAATTGAAATATTTGAAAAACTTTTTCTTATTTACATGAATAATTATAATTATAATTTTACGTATATGCTAGTGTTCGTTTTTGTTATTTAATTTGTAAGGAGTTGTTTTAGATTATTTCAAGTACACATACATTCGGAACAACTAGTATATTTCTATTTTATGCTCTTACAACTTTATGAACATACATATATAATTATATATACGTATATATTAAAACGGTTGTTATTACAGCTAATATCTCAGCTAATGTCGAATTCCAAAGGACCGCGTTTTTTGCAATACGCGGTTACGATCCCATAGAGGTCAATCTCTGTATAAGGATTATCATTGAACCTTACACGAACTTTGTGTATACAAATTAAATGCAGATCTAACGAGAGAGAGAGAGAGAGAGAGAGAGATAAAGTAGGTGAGAGGACATTTACTATATACACACTTGGAGGCTCTTGTAGAAGTGAACTTTGTGCAAGCGAACACATTTCCTTCTTACCTTAGTCCTAGGCTTATCACTGGGTATCTGGGTATCGCTACAAAATAAAAAGCGTCCAAGCGATAGTGCAAAAAGTAAAAGGAACAAAAAACAATTGAACCGTGAAACAATCGAAGAACAAAGCGAAAACACGCGTTGACAGACAAAATTCGAAGTTTTATCTAATCCACGACAGTCCCAGGCGAGTCATGTGTCTTTCCATCATTTCGCTCTCTCTCTCTCTCTCTCTCTCTCTCTCTCTCTCTCTCTCTCTCTTTCATTTACAGACTAAACTCAGTATGGGAAGCGGTAGCATAATTTGTAAATATACACATGTATACGAGTGATTTACACGATCGCGGAGGAGAGACGTAATGAATATATCTCCTGGTTTCATTAAATATACGTGTTAGAACGTTTTCACGTTCTGCGTTTTAACTGAAAAAAATTTGAGCACTTTGTGCGCCTATATTCTCCAGATTCGTGTATACGACCGTAGTTACAAGGTAATTGTCACTAAATTGTAATAGTAAATCTTCTAGGCTTTACTGTTATTTAATGCATAAAACGTAATACACGAATCTTCGTAAATATTTCAGAAATAATACAGCGGATGAATTAGCAAGATTAAAGTTTTAATCTGTTTGAATTTATACGAATATACGAATCAACATTCATGAATATTGAAAGAACTGTTGAAAAGTTTGAAAATAACATAATAGACTCTTAAGACGACAGTAAAAACAAATCATAGTCTAACTAGAAGTTTACGAACTCTAAATAAAATAAGAATCTGAGTACTATACGAGAAATCTGTATAAGATTTTAGGGACAAGATGAGAAATATTTGAATAAGAGTTGAAATAAATGACAGTTACGCCGTTAATACCGAAGCTCTTTTAATAAAATAAAAATATCATGCCCGGTTTTAGTATTTATTATTAAATTCTCAGGTGTGGAATAAAATGTACTTTAATTATTTTCGTTAAAATTTACTTTAGTACAATAGATGGGCAAACAATCAAATCTTGAAAAATTTTATTAATCTTTGAAGAGAAAAGAATTTAACCGTTCTTAAGTAATTTCATTTTCAAATGCATAATCGGATACATAGATGGTAATAAAAAATAAATCTGTTAAAATGTAGCAAAAATACCGATGTATGTACGTAGTCTAAATTTAGTAAACAAATAGTAACAAAACTGTGAAATGAGAAAAAGAGAAGTACAGTTAAAATTGAGCAAAGTAAATGTGTCAAGTATATAATTAATACAAGATGGGTATTAATCGTAACAAAAGTTAACTGCCTACTTAGTCATTTATAAATTATAAAATTAAAATGGTGACTTTATCGCTACAAAATTAATACGGTGGAATTAGAAGTAAAGAGGTTAGAAAAATTATCAAGGTAGAAAAAGAAAAAAGGAACTAAAGAGTATGTGAAATTATTTTAAAGAATATTGTCAAGGCTACTCAATAGCTCAGATTAACTGCCGCATAACGTCCAGTTAGAATAGAGAATAAGAAAGCAATATATGCAGTTCTAGTGCAAAAATAGAAGAGTATAAAAGTAAATGAGCTTTCGTTAGATTGTGGCGACGATGGAAGGATAATATATTAAAACTGCACGTCCAAGTACCTTAGATCATTTTATTACCGAATAAAAAGTACTGTTTTGTATTTCAACAAATGATAAAATTCCAGTTTCTGAATTAAATTCTAATACGAACATATCGCCGTTAAATGAGCAATAATGAAGTACAAAAAAAATAGCAACATGAAAAAACGTTTATAATAATTTGCTATGTAACATTAAACAGAAATTATATAATGATATATCGCACAAACTTTCCCTTGATAATTTCTCTTTAATACTCAAATTCTCTGTCTAGAAGCGCGCAAAAAGAAAATGAGTTCCCAATGAATACTGAGCATAAGGTAAACCTCGTAATCATGTTATAAGAAATAGCCTTTAGAAAGTTATCTTTTTATGGTATTTTAGGGCTAATTAATATAACTTAAAAAACTTACATAAGATTTCTAATATTGAAATAAATGTATTTAAAATGGTGATGTGAATTTACATCTTGATGACCTAATTTTTATATATTTGGTTTAAATGAAAAATTTAATTAATAAATGTCTTTATAATGGACACAAAAGTGCTTAAAATTATTAAGAATAATTGTGTGATTGTAAAGAAATTGTTGAAATGAGATTGTAATTTTTTTTTTTTTTCGTGTTTAAATGGGAACTTAATTTTAAATAGAATTTAAAAAAATTAGCTTTAGTTTTCTCAAACAGCTGACCATTGAAATAGAGATAATACAAATACATTTTGTTTGCTAATCTAAAATTCGAATATCCATTCGCGCTACTTTTATTATTTCTGGAAAAATTCAATATAATTATATTTTTTTCTGAATAAAAAACATCAAAATGTGAGATTGTATAATAACAGTTAATTGTGTGCAGCTTTAATTATAATAAAGCTATAAGAACGAAAGTAGTAAATCTGCAAAAATTAAAATCTATAAATACGAATAAATGTCAACTCTATGATTTGCTTATCATTCTTTCTTGAACAAGAAACAATAAGATTATTTACTATTTATGTAGCATCGATATACCGAACGAATCCTACATTTTAAAACATTTTATACCTAAAGATCAACATTAAGCCCTTGACTAATTACTACGCGTTACTGAAAATGTTAATGCAGTTTTGGAAATGCTCAGATTTAAAGCATTAAATTTTGTTTTTGCTACTTTTCGGCTTTCTTTTCCTTTATCAGTAAAAAGCTATTATAAATTATATTTACCGATGCTTAAGCGTACAGAAAAAGTAAGAAAAGTAAAGACATTATTTTGATAAACATTGAATATGCAGTTAATGATAAACATGTTTTTATTGTTTCTTTTTATTTGAAAGAGTAGTATTTAAGTGTATGTAAATAGTGTGTAACAAGTTTTGCGAGACTAACCAGTAGACGTGGATCTACTTTATATTAAAATTCTAAAGCTTTATAATACCACTGGCATTGATAAATATAATAGAAATTTAATTAAAAAATTACTTTTCACAAATTTGAATAATTGATTATTAATGGCTGCAGCATATTTATAAGAAAATGCAACCCTTCGGGAAAGAAAAGTCTGCGATCTGGGATTCAAGGGTTAAGAAACCTTGAACGTCTTGAGTCATAGGTTATTTATCACACAACTATGACAGCAAGTTCATTCTATTGGACAAGTAAAATGCCTACATAAAAATAAATAAAATCCATCGATCACTGTTAATATAATATGAATTCAGAAATCTCAGTCGACTACATACATCGTCGCGAACGAAAGAAACGACAAACAAAGGGATTTCCGTGGCGAAATA
This sequence comes from Wiebesia pumilae, assembly GCA_018907045.1. Lineage (NCBI taxonomy): Eukaryota > Metazoa > Arthropoda > Insecta > Hymenoptera > Agaonidae > Wiebesia > Wiebesia pumilae. The sequence goes on from JACCHZ010000121.1 coordinate 2,790,389, forward strand.
AAAGATGAAGACTCAGTGATATTACAGGAAGATTCAACCATGAAATCGCGCCAATCAAGTATTCGATCGCAATTAGGCATAAAAAGGATAAATCAGGGGGAAAGGACAAACAATGATAACTGGCATGTTGCAAGCGTTGGCAGTGTGTCGCCTTTTCAAACTAAAATAATTTTGTACTTAAAAAAATGTATGCGGCTTACAGACAGTTAGCGAGTTATCTCGTGAGATTAACGACTATATGTAGGCGGTCACTTTTTCTAAAATTTCTAATAAATGTATAAATTAAGGTTTAATACTTCCAAATGAAGATTACGAATCAAAGAATTACGAACGATAATTGATTATCATTTTTATTTTTATTTTGAATTCGAGTTACGAAAGCATGATTAAAGAGCTGAACTGAGCTTTAACTTTCATCTATATTTATGTAACTTGTGTTTTTTTTTATCAACTAGTTCAAATAGTCACGCTCGTAAATGTATTTTATAATTGACCTTATTTCGGAAGCTTGTATTGCATACAAAAATTTTATTTCGAATTTTAAAATAACGATGAATCCAGTCATTAAATCCAAAACAATGTATTCTTGAAAGTTTCTTTTAAAAGAATATGATTAAATGTAAAAGCACGTAAAAAATGCACTAACCTTAATCATAAAACGCAAGAATATTTCAATATCTAATTATTTCTTTCTAGCATTAAAATACGACCTCTATATCCTATTTTTTATTGCTTTAAAATACTTTATCGTTTGCGTTGTATGTATTCTATTAATAAAATAATGTTTAATGGTCGGTAAACTTTCATTTTTATTATATATGTGCGGAAAATCTTTTATAAAATATAATAAATTTTAAATGAAGCCTAATATTGTTACATCTTTCTCACAATTCCATTATCTATAAAACACTTGCCGAAGAAAAAAAATCCTTTTCTTCTTACGATGCTTTCTTCCATAAAGCGTAAAAAATACTGGCCAAGTTTCAAAAAGTTCAACTAAAATATCTCATTAATGAAAAGAGTTTATCTTTTTTATCCTACAGCGTAAGCTTGCGCTTGTTTAAATATTACGACATAAATAAATTTCTCAACATTTTCAATTATTATGAAAATAACAGTAGAACATAAAAAAGAAATAATTATTTACATTTAAAATTGAACAATAGAATAAGTGCCTTAATCAGTAAAATCTACCGAATTGGTAAACTACAAAGACGATATGACAATCTTCAGTGTTTATGTGTATAGGCTAAGTATCATGTTGTTGTCAATGACGTCTACGCGCATTATCGATTCGCTTGCTCGGCCATTACGGTTAAATACACATTCACGCACACATGTGATTTAATATCGATGTTTTTCTTTCTCTTAATTCTCTCAAACTTTGTATAAATAATACGAGTATTCGTACACACACGATTAAACATACCGATAAAAATGATAACACAGTGTATTAGCATACGCGTTAATAAAAAACATGGTAATTGATGTAGTATAACTTTACACGGGCACAATACCGAGGCAAACTTATTGATGATGCGTCTATGTCACTGTCAATTACCACTGAATACGTAAGTTCCGCTCTCTGGTCTAATAATCACTCAATAATCTAATAATTACAATTGCTTTAATAGCCTCAATATAAAAAGTTCGTAAAGCATCTTCATGTTTTATTTTTAATATAAAAATAAATCTACTTTCTACAATTTTAACCGTATTATACAAAATTTATGCAATTAATAAGTTTCCGTACAGGCACTTGTATACGTGAGAAAATGCAAGAAATTTAAAGATGGCAACTTTCTAAAATTAGCTTGAAGTGTAAGAGAAGAAATCAAGTTTCAGAGTAACTGTGCTATCAAAATTTTCATAATTTATCACTAAATTTTGTTTACGTGGTGTAAATTCAAGTGGTTTACACTTATCGTTTATAACAAATTTTAGTAAACTACTAGTAAATTGTTTGTTTATTTAAAATTAGTAATGTAGCATTTTATTTCTCCAAAAATAAACAATAAACATACATAAGGGTCACTTTTAGTGCATTTAACATAAAGTTTTTTAATTAATCAATGAACTCTTAAAAATTTTAAGCTTTTTGCAAATTTTACTAATAGGATTTTTTTTTTTTTTTTTTTTTTTTTTTTTTTTTTTTTTTTTTTGCTATATGAATAATTTTCAAAAATAACGTAACTAACAACGAGTAAAACGGAACGTGAAAATTAAAATTTTACAAAATATATCAAGTATGAATTCTTAGACTGTAGAACTAATTAATAGGAAATAATGTATTTAAAATTAATCTATGCGAGAAGAAATAATTAGTTTGTAGTGCTACAAAGCACTATTCGTACACAAATCATATTTAGATTTTTTATAATAAAAGACAAATTCATACGTCCGTTGTTATAAATATATTTCTATAGACTATACACTTCCATATTTCATTCGTGCAGTTTTACTTCTCGCGTCCGTTATTTTCGGTGCGTTTTCACAAAATCGCAAGCGTAACGATAAAAAAGGAGAGCGGATAACGTATCGTAAAGTTCGCTTTTCTGTATCGCTTCTACACAACGAATTTTCGTCCATTTTTCTTCACGACGTTTTCTCTCATAGTACAGTCAGCACTTTTTTAAACTACGAGTTGTTCGAAATGTCGCATCGCGGTCTCCACCAAGAAACGATGGAAAATTTAAGAAACCAAACTGAGGTTGAGAAGCGCATAAAGTACTTGGCAGTTTTGATTTTGAGCGGATCAATATTTATTTTCGTAATATTAATTTGTAAAAACAATCTCTTTATAAAGGGATTGTATCGATTAAAGTAACTTAATCATTTTGCATATCAATTCGAAATGAAATATTTTACTGTTGTATTATATTCTATCACAATGTTTCGGTAGATGACAAATTTTATTGAACAATTGTCGCGTGTGACATCTTAGTTTTTTTTTTATTGCGAATATCCTTGCTCTTTCGAAAGTAAACTAACGGTTTATTCGCGTTAATAATAAATTTTGAACCGTAAATTTACGATTAATAAGTTTCAACTCTGTGATAATAATTCAAAATATCAGTGGATACGAAAATGAATCCTACCTATTTTATATTTAATACGAGTGACTTTATATTTGGTTATAACATTTATATGTTCAGCAGGTGTATTTTCATGAAACTGCTCCTTCGCATTGGCATTTTTATTTATAGCCATAATTCGGCTTTTATCGCACAATTATGGAATGCGCGCAAACATTACATTGCGTTATTAAATTTGTAAAACTTTGGAATAAAAATTCCTAATGTTCGGCTAATACGTCGTTGAAACTAAAATGAAGAATATATCAAGGTAAATTGCAACGATCGATAGAAATGGAGTAATTATGATGCATTCGGACGTATCGAATCAAGAAGGCGTTGGACGGCACTCGATCTTATCAAGTGCAAACACGTGTACTGCAGGTCAGCGGAGTCGTTTATCTCGTAAAGACGAGTGTCGCATTATTATCATTATTTGGGACATTGCCATGTACATTTTGTCCAACGGAGAGCACGCGTTTCATTAGTAATCCTAACGCTCGGATTTTTAATTTTACGCGTGTGCGTATTGTAAAGAGTAATTATCAAAACTTTATTTACAACTCACAAGTAGGCATCGATCATGGAAACGAGACTTATCCCTAATTAAATCCATTACTCCTAATTAACTGCGCTAATTGCTTCACTGATTGGCGAGGCACTATCGCCATACAACGCGGGAACATGAAAAAATGCTCGCGATTAATATTTCCGCTGCGATAAAAAATAGCAGAGCGACGTTTTGATGTATTACGTCCAAGTCTTAGCAAACGCGCGTTCGTTGGCTTAGAGCAATTTTCGCTTTCAACGGCCAGTGTATCGTGTTTTCCTACTGCCAACTACACGCACGCATGCTTGTATGAGATTACGTCAAGGCCACATTTGCCGGCTGTACGCGATGGGCAACGCGTGTAGCTATCACCGATGCTTTCGCCTGAAATCTCATACATCATTTGTTTCGCTGGCGCTCGTGAAAGTGATTATATTTGGTGATCTTGCTAAGCACTGGAATGCATCGCCTAGCGGATCTACTGGGAAAAATGGCTTTTCTTTGGGAAATAAATAATTGAGCATCGACGGCGGTACTAATGCTTACGCAAATAGAGCAGTTAGTTTGGACGTATTCGAGTAAAGCGAATGTAATGAGGTTAGTGCGAGCGTTCGTGTAATATTTGACGCTTTTCATTTTTCAAAGTTTACATACAAATACTGTAGATATAGATCGATTCAAAATTGAGGAAAACGGTGCGACCTTGATTTTCGAATGAATTTGAAGAATATTACAAGATAACCGAGTACTTGTCTTCGGTCAACGATCGTTTGTATAAAAATTCGTCAAAATGAGAAATTCAATTTCTCGATGAACCGAAGTGCCGCCAACAAAGTAATCAGCACCCAAAGAAGTATTTTGGAGAAGGATCTGTTATTATTATTGTAATTTTTTACCAACGCAATTTCAAATATTAGCTTCTTTCGAGTTAAGAGTTAAACTTAATGTAAACATTCGGGAACTCAAGTTTTCACATTTACGTAACGAAATTCTGCGTAAAAAAAAACTAACTCTTTGAAATGGTGAATAAATTTACTTCATTTGTGTGCACGAGTTATTTAAAGGTACATTGTCGGAATGAACTTCAATTCGTTAAATTACAATTACCGTTGTTTCCTTTCATACGAAGAGGACATTCTCTTAAGCCAAATCAAAATATTAAAAAATTAATTTCCTTTTATCTTTTCCAGCGTATTATAAAATTGCGTTATCGATCGAAATAATATTATTGCAAGAAACTCGTTGAATACCAAATGAAAAACAAAGTTTCAAGTTGCAGAATTAATAGTTAAGAAAATTAGCTTAAGCTTATAAGTTATTGTAAGCTTGTAAGATAAGAATTGTAAGATGTATTTAAGATCGGACAACGACTTGGATTGCATCAAAATATAGATAAATATATCATAAGGATCAACAAAAACTTATCGTGTTGCAGAAGATGCAAAAACAAAGGCTAAGGCCGCGCCGGACGCGCATGGAAAGACTGCCCCTACATATCGGCCTCTTCCTGATCTACGTGCTCTTCCAATTAGTCTCCTCTTCGTTCTCCAGTTCCTCGATCACTCCGTCGATCTCCTCGACCTCGCCAATCTCGAGTAAAGCTCCCGAAGCAAGGCCAACGCCAACGCCAACGCCAACGCCAACGCCAGCTCCAACGCCAACGTCAACACCAACTCCAACGCCAGCGCCAAAGCTCGTACCATCCTCGACCAGTGGTAGCCAAGAGGGACAAAAGGAAGAAGTTCCGGGTGAGACATCCACGAGAGCCACCACTCTGACAACCAAGGATAACAAGGAAAAGGACAGTTACAAAGATAAAAATGAGACGATGACCAAGGAACTATTGGACAAATACAATGGCACGGTACGTATGAGCTGATTTAGAATTCCTTGTCCTTTGATGCGACAAATAAAAGTACGTAAATAACAGTTCGAATATTAATGATAAAGTAAACCATTAATAAAAAGATTTTTAGAGGGGAAGCTATAAATTTTTATACCGAGATCAATAAGGATTCATAACGTACATCAATATAAATTTTATATCGATGTACGTTATTAGCTCGAGCCGCCAACTTACATTTAGTTGCAACAACACCTGCAAAAATTATTCTCACAAAATAATGTACGTAGGCGTCGTCAGACCTCCAACCGACAACTGCGTTCGTCGATCCGCATCCAACGTGGCGACCTCGACGCGAAAACTGTTCGCCACCTGCCATCGAACAGTTCCCGCGGCCCATCATGGGACCCAATGCACGCAAACACGGGGGCCTCGTCATCCACGTACTCGTCGCCGTGTATACCTTCCTGGGGCTGGCCATCGTCTGCGACGACTATTTCGTCGCCAGCCTTGACAGAATTTGCGAGGGTGAGTCTTTACTTTCTTTACTTTTAACGCTTTTTCTAGACAATTGTGTGTGAAAGTCGCTTGTCCAACACTCGTAAATATTTAGCATCTCATTGTTAAAATAGTGCGTGCCCTAATGAAATGAATAAAAAATGGCGATTATAAGTATGTATTGTGAAATCTATAACAGAGCGATTGGATTTATTTCAAATTTTTTATCATACATTCTAAAATATTCTATGACCGACTGTGACAAATTATCTTTGACGCGCGCATAATCCCGCGTGATAATTATCTCAATTTAATACAAATGGATCGTGTTACACTTATGTTCCGAAGCAAATGTTACATAATTTGATAAAAGAAAGTACTTTAACCAGATGCACTGAGGCGCGTATCGTAATATTTTAAAATGTGTTGAAAACGTATTATTCTCATTTCAGAGCTAAAATTGTCTCCTGATGTAGCTGGTGCTACTTTTATGGCAGCCGGATCATCCGCTCCAGAGTTAGCGACTGTTGTTATAGGAGTCTTTTTCGCCAAAGACGATATTGGGGTGAGCGATACCTATCGTACACCAACATTTGCATTTAGAAAAATTAAGCTTGAAAAAGAGCTGCATTCAATCGAAACACGTTTTCTTCTAATTCCATTATAATTTTAGATGTTTTTCTCTTTTTATTAAACCACGAATGCACAGCTTGACAATTATTAAAAGTGACTTACTCATTATTCGAACTATTCCAATCATGTAATTAGTAATTGTTGATATAACGATGTCCATAAATTAGGATAACGCCATAAAAATGTATCGTTTTGAATAAACAGGTCAGTGGCGTGATTGGCAGTGCTGTCTTTAATATAATGTTCGTAATATCTGTGTGTGGCCTCTGTACTAGCACGGTCTCCAAATTAAATTGGTGGCCACTTTGTCGTGATTGCTTTTTTTACTTCGTGTCCATCCTAGTGATGCTCGGTACTATCGCCAACGAATCAATTTCATGGTAAGTTAGCCTTCGATATTTTAGAAAGATAAATCATTTTGCGTATTTAACCTCGTTTCTGATCAAATACAGTGAATATATGTATGTAAAATTATTTTTAAACCCGTGATAACCGACCATCGACGAAGTAGAGAAAATTAATTTTTCTTTCAGGGGAGAATCATTGTTCATGTTGATAATGTACGCGGTATACTGCATTGCTTTGTCGTTCAATGGTCCCTTGGAACGATGGGCAAAATCTTACAATATTCCTTGGTTGCCAAAAGATGAGGAACAACCTGCAGAGCAAAGTGCTCTCGTTACATATAAAAGTTTACAAGAAGAACGACAAGGTTACACAGATCCCAATAAGGCATCAGTTGATCAATCAAAAACTACCGAAGGTTCGTGCATATAAGTGCACATTCTGATGTAATATACTATACTTGGTTCTGACATTAATTCGGTTTTTAAAGTTAATACTGTTACAATGAGAATATATCACGAATTCTTATAATTTTGTTTATCGATTTACGTAGATGACGTATTATTTCTAAAATTATTAATTAAATAATTAAAAGAATTAATTATATGTATTATTATCGCAATAGGCTATTCAACTGGTGATACGAGCTACAACAATTGGCAGGACACCAACTCAGCAGCATCCAACCAGTGGGATCCCAATGATGCATGGAATCAAGGTCAAACTGATCAGTGGAATACTAACGAAGCATGGAACCAGTCTCAACAGCAACCGCAGCAACAATATCCAAGCCAACAACAGCAACAGGTTCAATCGCCACCACAAGTACAGCAGCAGGATCAACAGCACCAGGCAGCTCGACCTGCAGCACCGAAACAGCCTCAATATTACAAAGCTAAAGAACCTGATCCAAATGAAGTATCACCGTTAGTCAAGCCAACCGATGGAGGAACTTGGGGACTTTTCACTTGGGGTTTGGTTTATCCGATTCATTACATGTGCCGATTAACCATGCCTGATTGTAGGCAGGAAAAGTATAGGGGCTGGTATCCCTTTATCTTCTGTATTTCCATGATATGGATCAGCTTCTACAGCTACATTATGGTCTGGATGATTACAATTATAGGTAAGGATGTTTTATCAAGACTAAAGTGTAAGAGCAATCATGCGCTTTAAATAAATACAATGATCACATTTATAATCATATTTGAGTAAAGTTTTTAATATGAAAATATTAAGACGAAAAATTTAGCAAATCACGCACTACATTAAAAAAAAACAGCATCAATTCCTTATGATTATCAATAAGATCATATTTTAATAGGTCTAATAATATTTATCACCTTGGTAATTGCAGGCAGCACCTTAGGAATTCCCGACACCGTGATGGGTTTGACATTTGTTGCCGCGGGTGTTAGTGTACCAGATGCGCTGTCCTCGCTCGCGGTAATCAAAGAGGGTCTTGGTGACATGGCCGTGAGCAATGCAGTCGGTAGTAACGTCTTCGATATATTAGTTTGCCTTGGACTGCCGTGGTTTATTCAGACTGCCATGATACAACCAGGCTCACATGTTAACGTTACCAGTAGAGGTGATTACAATATTTTGAATATGTTTTCGAGACACGCCTATTCTAATGTATCGAATCAGTCGATTTTCATGAAGACTGTGTTTTACAAGTTACCGATAAACCCGATGTCAATGACAAAGGGACTCATCATTATTTGTGATTGTTGATTACTCGAACACTTACGATCAAAATAACATCTTCATCTTAATGCGAAGCTAAATTGAATAAATATATATGCATGTATATTGTTCGACAGGTCTGACATATTCAACGATCTCATTGCTGTCAACGGTGGTGTTTTTGGTAGTAGCAACGCATTTCAATGGTTGGAAATTAGACAGACAATATGGCATCGTACTAATGATTTGGTACTTGGTATTCATAATATTTGCTTCGCTGTATGAGCTGAACATCTTTGGACAAATGAATCCACCATCCTGCTCTAGCGAATTCTAATCGTCGTGAGATCGGAATGGAATAAAAAAAATACAAAATGTTTCTCTAACGTTGAATATCTTTTAAAATTAATGCTACGTTGTTATACGCTTACATCTTAGAAGACGCTGTACATGGAAAAGAAGACAGTCGAGTCGACAAATCTCTCGAATCTTGGACGCTTCGATAAAAAAGATGTAAGGTTACGATGAAAAGAAAAATGGGATGAAGCAGATAAAAGGAATATTTGAATTCATCTTTTAAACTTATGGAGTATTGCGCTTTAAGCAAATTATCGCGTTTAAAGACTTTCGATACTTAGAAAATCAACGTTTAAATGAAGATTGGGTAGATGATAAATAAAGTTTAGTGAGCTAAAATGAAAATAATAAATAAAAATGGCTGGGACCACTGGAGAATGGAAGAAAAGTGAGTACTCAATAGTAAACAATTATCAATTAACAAAAATTAAACAAGAAAGAGAGAGAGAGAGAGAGAGAGAGAGAGAGAGAGAGAGCGCGAGAGAGAGAGAGAGCGAGAGGGTGGGGAAAGAGAGAAATACGTCACTCGAAGGACAATATAATAATAGTCATCGGTATCACCAAGTACTTTGTTTTATTTGATATGCGGCTTAATTCAGCGTGCGTAAAAATCTAGATAAGACAGTCTCATCGATAAAACGCAATCGAAAAAATCAAGAGATGTTCAATCGACGTGTTTAAAAACTTTAAGTTCGGTACGTATTGCGTGATTTTGAAAAGTTTGTCACGATACAATGTTTTGAAAAGTGTAATATTTTCTGTTAATTTGATGCAGCAGTTGACAGGATTTAATTATATTCAAATTGTACGTTACGTGTAATGTCATCCGATTTATATTCTTAGAGTTTCGTTTCTTTGGAACTTATTTCAAAATACATCGATTTATACAAAATGTTATGAGCTTTCAAGCTATCAATTTAAAAGAAAATATTGAACATTTTGATGTAATCGAGAAACTAAAGTGGAAATAATTTTAACGATACTTTATAAATGTTTATTAGTATCATTCAATTGTCCAAAGAGAAAGAGTATAATTTAAATAATCAAAAGGAATTTTAGATGAAGCAACGAAAAATATCAGTATCAATAAACGAGGCCCGATTAGAAAAGCTTTATGGATCTTTAACTCTGAAAAAAATTACTGTTGCAATCAATATACGTTAGATTCAACGATGAAATCTTACATTAAAAAGATGAAAATATTCGTTTTAGTGAGTTTGTTTATTTGCCGTTTGTTTATCGTCTCGGTATATATGGACGTAAAATTCATATAAAAATGAATGAGTTTTCTAAGAAGAGATGTGATAAAAATCGCGGTAAAAGTGGTATGTAAAATAACTTTAAAGAAGCAATTTAAGTGTAAAATTTTTCTCAACGGTACAAATATGCTTTTATTAAATATATCAACGTATTGCTTTCTGTGATAACACTCTTTCTATGAGCAAACAGTACTTAAAGCTTGTACTCGTGAAAAAAAGAAAAGCATAATTTTTTTCAGAGTCGCCATATCGCTTCTATGTTTTGCTAACATAACTGTCAAAATGATTTTTACGCCCAGTGTTAGTAGCCGGCGATACGTAGTCGATAGCGCACGTAATACGAACGTAATTAATAAACACAATAAACGAAGAGAAAAATAGTTGCCGCGCAATGTGGAATAGCTTGGTGCCGTTTATATATTTATAACAATTGTTAATCGTTTTACAAAAGGAAAAGGTACACGAGACTACAGGAATATGCGACATTTTTTTTTTTTTCCTTTTTTCTTTTTTCTAATGAAAATGCAAAATTTTTGCTCGCGATGAAAATTGCTTTTTGTTTCTTAATTAAATGTACCGCGAATTATTGCGGTACATTTTAAACACTTCAACGACAATTTTATTAGGAAATTTATTCTGAAAGTCGATTGTTATTGTTTCATTAGTTTAATATTCGTCTGGTAAAAGAAAAATAATTTCTTTTGTAAGTAAAAGCTTACAAAATATGAAATGAACTATCCTTTTATGTCGCACAAATGTCGCTTACGCCTAGCAGTTAATGATCAATTAACTAAGTAACCATTAAAAATGAAACCTTAAATTGTAAATCTTATCCCGTGCATGTAAGTTCAAATTGTACATGCGTGTATGTTCGAGTTAATACTTTGCTTTCAAATATTGCGTTTATGCACTGTGAGACAATTAAATGCAGCAGAAAACACAAAGGGAAGTATCGTGGGAATCGTTCGAAGGGCATTAACGGGAAAAAAGAAGACGTTTATTATATAGTACGCGAGAGTGGCAAAATTAAAAAAAAAATACTGTATACGCGATAAAAGACGATTTTGTTATGGTAACGAAGGTTATTGTAATAACGCTTTGGAAAAATCTCAGTAGTTAGTTTTGTGAAAAACTGGCGCGTTTTTATATTAAACAGTTGTCATAAGAAGAAAAAAAAAAACAAAACAAAACAAAAAAACAATCTTTACTATGACTATATGACGAAATAGAATTAGCTGACTGTTCTTTATTAGTATCGTAAAATCGCTTCTCTTGTATGAGGTTTTTCGTATGAATGCATTTTTTAGGAAAAGTTAATTTCTTAAATAAAAATTTCTGGATCGATGAAACGCTAATCCACGATTTATCACATGATATCGATGCCATTAAAAAGAAATAAAAATTTTTAATGCATTTGAATTCATTTTATTGATATGAATTTGCAGCATTTGCAGCATTTGCAGCATTTATAATTTAATGTTTAATTACGGTATTAACGCGAAACATTGATTTCTTACGAACGAAACGTACTTTAAATATGCAATCGCTTGCTGACAAACACGAAGCAAATAGATTTTGCAAGACGAATTCAAAACGCAAAAGGGGGAAAGGTTTGAGGCAAAACTAACTGACGAAAATAACGAGGAGTTCCGGATGGAAAACATTCGAAATGCGAAAACCACAGTCCGCATAATGTTTTCTAAACGCGACTTTTAAGGGTTTACGAGAGGAAAGACAATAATTGACGTAGCCTTATCCGATGAAAGTATCTACAACATTTCTGCGCGTTCCTTAAGATCTTAACACGTTCGTATGCAAAACACAGTCCTTTTCCTCATTTGTCCAATACATAGGTATAGCCAAGTTAAAACGGAAAATAACGTGAACTTATTTATTTTTTTACTAAAGCTCTTTTCACTTAGTACTAGTTCAAAGGTGATATTTCCGTTAACACGTTCGACGTGTTGATTTAACGAAAGAGATAAACGACTTAAGTTTCATATAAGTTTTTCGCTTTGTACAGACCAGTTAATATTTCCGCGAGTATCTTTCGTATTGTATGTAATGGATTTTAGCTAAGTTTTCCAACAATAAACGAAATACTTTTATTTATAGTCCATGGTGCGCTTACGTAATTTTTTATTCCGATTCCCTTGTGAGTGATTCATTTTCTTTATTCGCTTAAGTTACACGTGTACTCTAACGTTGGCGTTCCTTAAGAGTAAAGACGCTATATTTTAAGTATTATTGAAAATGTTTTATCTACAATTACGAATGAGAGTCTCCGCTCTGTATTCTGTGAAAAATTTGCCTTTTCACGAATATTTCAGTGCACTCGACGAAAAAAATGTGGAATCTTTTTAAGAAGGCATTCGTATGACTTATTGCGTAAGATAATATAATTAATGTAAAAATATTATTTATCTTGTTAGTCGTTATCGAGTAAAGTCATTGTTTTCTTATTTCAATAATGTACAATAGAATGGTAGTAAATTAGTGACTCGCAAATAATTTACATGCAATATTCAAGCATTTGGGTCAGCAATGTTTACTTGTTTACTTTTCGTCGGTACGACAGAAGTACATTGATAAACGTATTTACATGCAGTTAAATAAATGGCTAAACTAAACGTTGTTGCCCGTACAATAGCGGACACTTTTACAACTGCTGTTGTAAAATTCTTATAATTTACAAATTAACAAGTAATTGCTCCTCACCACTCAATGTTTAATATTTTCAAATCGTAAGGATCGCGCAGTTATACTCAATCAATACGTCATACTAGATGTATTACATTGTATTGCATTTAAATTTAGCGAGTAGATGAGGGAAAAAATCATTACCGACGCAAAATGAACGATATTTAAGTCAGTAATTTTTTTTTAGAGCATCAATAATGAAAGTTTAGTATTAATTATAAAAAATGGAAATCAACGTATCGATCAATTTATTTGCCGATGTTACTGGAAAAGGTCCTCGTCAAAATCCAGTGGTGCTTTTTTCCGTTTTTCGCATTACTGTACGATTCGCGTATTACGACTTACATTGTAAGAGCAAGTAAACATTATATTACGTTATTTATTATTTGTAAAAGCCTTAATTTCACGATGAGAAAAGGAAGCTAGTCAATGAAGATGGTGATAAATGAATGAAATATTACAACGTAGTAAAGTTCGATCGACGAATCGCTTATTTCGCTTCCTCTCGGCCTATCTCTCTTTAATATGTTCCTTGCTATTGTAATAGTTAATATTCAATAGATATTGTTAAATCATTATTTAAGGTCAGTAATGTAAGAGTTACTTTGTTCGAGTCACTGTAGATAAATCTTAGCTGTAAATTGCATTTCGAGATCTTTTTGAAAAAATCGTCATATACAATCATACGGATTTCACATGAAATTATCATTAATGTAAATTATACAAATTATTATTATTCTAGGACACAAATCATAATAAAGTAACTGAATTATCGTTGTTTTCTAAAATGTATCATTATACTGTATAATAGTCAATAATGACATAGACATTATATTATATAGAAATAAAATTTTAGATAATAACATATTGGTTCCAAGATTATAAAGTAACGTACGTGCATTGATACAACCAGTACACGCGAAGGAAATTGACAGTGACAAATTGCTGCTTCTTGTACACTTTTTGCGTTACATCGCGCTATTGTATTGATTTACTTATGAAGCGTAAGAAATTATTGGACACGAAACAATTTGTTTTAATTTTTAAAGAAGTGCAAGCATTTTACGTTCGTTTTCAAGCAAATGAAAATAGATACCGAAGTTTCAAATAATTATTTAATTTACCTTACGATAATTACCAATCTACACGATTTTCAAATATTTTTAATAAAACAGTCACAAGTTATTAATTGAAATATGTATTAATATACATCCTATGTAGTATTAAAAAAAAAAAAAAGAAAAAAATACAACCACTATAGTATTAGTTTTGCTAAAACGTATTTAAAAAGTTGTATTAATTTTTTTAATTTAAGCTTTTGAAGTTCAATTTAAAACGTAAGTTAGCTTTATTGGAATATGTATGAAAAGTTGAGATTACATGATAACTAAAAATAGCATAACTTGACTAGTTTCATTAAGACTAAATTTACAAATGCGGGGCTTTCAATGAATTTGAAATTCCATAATATACATAAATGCTACTATTGTGCATAGGTATTGATATTGTTAAATGTATAATATAATGTGTATAATTACGAAATTCGTCGATCGATCGATTATCAATTACAAAAAAAAAAAAACTCAAATTAACAAGGCTACCGAAAAAAAATGATACTCGAATACGATAAATAAAATAATCAGGGAAGATTCAATAAACAATACACCAACATTACGTATATTCCTGCCGATACGAAGAAAGTTTTGAAATTTTCCAATTCTGACACGTGAATTTAAGAAAAATCGAAGAAGAAACGAGTAGGCAAGTACTGAAACAAAACATAAAACGTGTATCACAAAAAACCGTTGCTGAACCTGATATAATTACATAAAGTTTATAAAGTAAAGAAATAAATAAATATGCTGTATTTATTTATTCGTTTGATGGTATATAGTCGATAAAGTTGCAATTAATTTCTATGTAATGAACAGCGAAAGTGCAGTAACGTCCGTAAAGTAAAAGAGACGATACACACTGTTAAATATATACATACTACGAGTACATATTTTATTTATGTCTTCTACTTTTGGTTACTATCATATTTTCCAGCATGATATAATAAAAATTGAGAAGAATTTAATTAAGGATAATAAATAGAAAGGAAACATCAACGAAAACACAGTCCTAACGTCTTCGGATATAAAAAATAATATACATACATATATATATATATGTGTGTGTGTGTGTGTGTGTGTGTGTGTGTGTGTGTGTGTGTGTGTGTATGTATATAAATAATTTTTCATCGTTATGTATTATGTATGCAGATAGGGACTACTTACATTAGCATATGCCTATACATATACAGAGAAACGTGAGTACCGTATGACTTAATTCCCTTCCACTGTCTTCTTCCATTTTTATTCGAGAATGGCGAAATACACGATAAGAGAATAAAAACTAACAAAGAAATAAGGAAGTCAATCTAAATAAATGTTAATTATTATATACCTACGTGTATAATTCAATTATTATAAATAATCGTCGAACGACCATGAACGTCAATCAATTGGAATGTGTCTTTAACATAACTGTAGTACTTTAGCGATTACGCCACATGTAAAGTCAATATTTACATTATCTCGGAGCTTTGAGCTCGGATTTGTATTTCATTTCCTAGTAATTTTTTCTCTCGTTAAAAATGTTGACAGATTGCCTAGTAAAGTAAAGTTAAAATTGCACATGACACTGCATTCATTCCTAATTAATGAAATTTCAAATCGAAAAGTTTTTTCCTGGATACCGAAAATAACTATTTATGTAAGAATATACCTTACGTTACAACATTCATAGTCATCTAATTGCGTAATTTAATTAAGCGTATTCTTAATTCAGAGTTCATTTCCTTCGATTTATATTTTAATTGATAAATGCAATATTTTTACGTTATATTATCAGCAATAAATTCTGTACTTTACGCGAGTTATTTACGGATGTAATGTATGACCAGCAAAAATATTCATTTATGTTGACAAATATCTAAATAAATCTAAGATTAATCGTTTTTTGATTATAAATGAAATTATTAAGGTTTAATCAATTTTTTCGTAATTATGTAAATAAAAGAAAAACATATTACTTACTGCAACTGCATTATTAATTATACAAGTTATAATGGTGATAAGGCAAGAAATGGCAATGTAAATTTTTATGTGTGATGAAATACATGCTTTAAAGTTAATAAATATTTGACTGATGTGATGAAAACGTTTGAAATTTTTTTATACTTGTATTGGTTAATCCATTGCTATTCTTTGGGTGTAATTTTAGTTGCGAACTGTGTGATTCCTATTACGATAATTTACGAAATTAATTATCATTTACCGAGTTTAGAATATGTAATTGTTGAAAAACAATAATAATTTAGCATATTGCACTTTTAGGATTAAAAGGAAAATTTTAAGTTACACTTTCGGTTTTAAACTGCTAGCACTTACATTATATACGATAAAAAGAATGATTAATTTTGTCCTAACGCGTCAATATTTATCTAGTCGTAGCTTCAAAAAACATATGTAAATAATTGTTGTAACGGAATTCATAGCGAGTAAAAATCTGCGTAACAAAGTATGCGGAAAGAATTGCAGTAAAAGCACGAGTGAAAAGGGCACTAACTCATTTACATTAAACGTAAACTTACGTAATTGCATAGAAAAAGAAAAAAAATTTAAATAAAGTATCGAAATATTGTTACGGATACAAACTATCGCGCGCATACGTACACACGTACATACAAATAAGAATGTATGCGTATATAAATATAAATAACCGATATACGTATATATGTACACATATATATCCCTTAATAAACGTATTGTTAATTTTAAAATGGTAATTGAAACTTGTTTTGAGCACATGTAAAAAGTAAACTGATTAATAATGTAGACGTATAAGATCACAGTTATATTTAACAAATTAAAATTTATTCAGCAAAATAAACGTGTTGTAATCTAGAATTGATATATTTAAAGTAAATTGTCATTGCCATCTATGAAGAAACTCTTTTACAAATACTAAACTAAATTTTGAAAATACGGTGGCACGTTATAACGGAAACGTTATACTTACAAATTAATTATGAGCCGAAAAATAATTTAATATTATTATATAATTCGCGAATACTTTACTGTAATAGCAATAATCAGAAAAAAAATGAAGCAGTAGGTGTTATGTATCTGAGATGTATCTGAGCTGTTTTAAAACAAATAAAATTATTGCGAAAAATTCTATTGTTTTTTATTTGCCTCCGAATTATTTATTTTTTGTAACATAAACACGTATAATGTGCGTGTGTGTAATGCGTGACAAAACAGCCATATAAATTACATGAAAATATGTGAATATTATCAAAATTTAATTTCTAATAAATTCAATTTTTTGATTGTGCCTGATTGTTGGTATATTTCAATGTAAATTTATTGAAATTCGGTTTTCTATTACAAGCATTTATTGATAAATAAATCAAATTGAAGCTTAAGTCTATACTTAACTTCATTGACACATTAATAGCATACCAGACTAAAGAGGTACACAACAAGCATTCAAAGCAATTAAACTGAAACGCCAATTAAACTGAATAAGAAAATATATGATATGCGATCTAGTACGTATGTACAAACATACAATAGTGAAAGAATTATTACAGATATTCATGTCTTATTTCAATACTTCACTTAATTTACGCTCTACGTTTATTGATATAATAAGTAATAGTTAAACAATAATGATGTGTCTTAAATGTGAGAATACCTACAAAATATATAAAACTAATTATTATATTAAATATTGTACTAAAACGAATAATCAACTTATTATATAAAACACCCTTACAGCTGTTTTATTTTATTGCATATTTTATTGCATGGTTTCTTCAAAAAACACTAATTGTATTATAAGCTTTATACTTTTAATGCAAGTACTTTTGAAATATTTTTCGACAGAGCCGTATAAAATAAATATCATAAATTCTTCAGATTACTCGAATAAAAGATTCTCAATTAATGTCATACTAGTTTAGACTAATAAAACTGAAAGTATTAAAGATAATGTGCTACTTGTTTTTCAAATATCAATGTGCAATTTACAAAATTTTGTGCATTATCATGAAAATTATTGCACGTGAAATTGTCATAAATAGTATTTTTATAATAAGTGGTTGAGATTTTTCCTATTAATGAAACTGTAAGACAGTTTCTCGTGAAATTTTATTACTTTCTATATTGCTTCGCTCTGTTCTACATATTTTTTATACAATGTGTATGAAATTTCTTTTCAAAAGCGATTTATGTTTTTCTTTGTACGTAACATATTTTTATTAGTTGTTATGCGTATTTATTCAAACATACTAATTTTAACGATAAAGCATTATCAACGTGAATTAATTGCTGAAAATTGACTGTACGCTCATTATTAAACGACTGGAGTATATTATTAGAACAGATTAAGCAGTAACAATAACTATTACCAATAACCATTGGTTTGTGATATTAACAAATGAAACTTATTAATGCATAATATTACAAGTTATTCGTACAAGTACATAATATGAAATAATATAAAATTGATTATCAGTTTAACGGTTTAATATGCCTTTCTGGGATCAACAAACTATCTTATTAATTTCTTAAATCTACAAGAACTTAAAAAATTATCTGTGACGTGATCTCCCAAGTGCCTGCTATAATAATATTGAATGTACATACCTTAATTCTGAGCAAGAACTATAAAGCCGGCAACGATAGAATGTTTCATCTTTTTTTTTCAAAAGGTCAATTTACAACAGTTACGTTTGGTTATGTATTTTATGTTATTTACTAAAAAGCATTGTAAACGTTTCAAAAATTGATATACGAATATGTTTATAAATTCACTGACTTGATTTTTTTTAAAGAAATTTTTTAAAGAAATATAAGTGCAGATTATATTGTCGATGCTTTGAATTACAATATGTATTAAATTATTTCATTCGGAGGTTATTATTTAATATAAAATAACAAAAGGCATTCGAGATAAAATACAAAATCCTGCCGAGTTTATCAGTGAGTATCTATTCGCGCGTTAATACTTTACTATAAAATTCTCTTACACCACAAAATTCGAATGGTTTTCTTCGTAAATCCATCGGAACTTGCAATTCTTGCTTAATAGGTAGTAGTTCAGTAATGGAAACCTCACGTGGGATGGCAAAATACGACTCGGTTCACCGATGCCCGAAGAAGTGCACGTGTGCTTACCTGGAGGAATTGACTGAAATTTATCGGGAACTCAAGTGCTTGCGCAAGAAAGCGACAAGAATTGAAAGTTCTTCTTGTACTAATAATGATTGCGAGTTTCTCATGACCAAAAGTGAAACCAAATGCCTCGATAACGACGCGTTGCTCAGCTACAAAGAAATGCTCGAGACCATCCAGGAACAGCGCAATAATACGCGAAATTTAATGTTTACGGTGCGGGAACTCAGTGAGAAATTAGCTGAACAGGAAAGGGTGATCTGTCAGGCTGACAAAGAGGTAATCCATATACTCTTAACCGCTTCTTATCGGTATTCAGTTCTTTTTCGCTGTCAATTGGAGTTCTGAACATCGTCGAGGTCGATCATTTCTTAAATAATCTCTGTCGTGTATATATATATATATATATATATATTTTTTTTTGTTTGGTTTTGTTTCTTTTTTAATGATAAGATATCGCAAATGTTATTTTTGTAAAACACTTGCAAACAAGCTCTTGATACTCTTTATTAAAATTAAAATGATTTTATTATCAATGTATTTTCATATCTTATCGAGATATTGACTTATAAATCGGATTAAAGGATTTAAAATCCAATTTTTTGATGAATTGGTGTACATCTGATGCCTTTGAGAGATAATTTAAACGCTCAGAAAATGAAACTTGAAATAAAAGAACTACTAGAAAATATTAAATTTTCTGAAGGGAGCTTGGACATCTCTTTTAAAAAAATCAATAAAAATCTTGATAAAATACATTTCTTTCGTCTTTTCTAAAAGTAAAGTAATTTTATATGTAATCAGTTCATTGGTTGACTTGCATCTATTTTTAGAAAAATGTTTTATGTTCTAATAATAGAGTCCGCGCTTATGTTTAAATTGGTACCTTTAACACGATTAGCTTGATCTTTTAAAACCATTACTTCCTTAATTATAGGAACTATGCTTTACAAGTAGGCAAAATAGTTTTGCTAATGTAAATATAAAAACAAAATAGAGTTTATAATTACATTCCCATAACAATATATGAACTAAAAATTGTAAAAAATACGTAAGTATAAAAATCGTAAAGTTAAAAGACTGCGATCGTGAAAATTGAAAATATTGATCATAATGAAAAAATGCATTTTTCACAATCTCGTAAGATTTCAGGCTTGAAAAATCAAGTTTGCATTATAAAGAAGGAATTGGAAGATGTGATATGTAACGCTCAGCAGAATAAAGACAGACCGATAAACGTCATTGAAATCAGTTGGCAAAAAGCGCTGGATTTAGAAATTAAAGAGCAATGTCAACTACGAGCAAGTATACTATTCTTCGTGTAACCTAAATTACGCATTAAAATTACTTATCATTATCACGTTTGCATGCAGAAGAAAATCAATGAAATGACTGATTGTCTTCAATTAAAAAAACTGGAGTTTAAATCGAATCAAGAGATGAGACAGGAACAACAAATGATCGATACCAAGTTACTCTGTAATGCAGTTGATTGCATTGAAAATTGCATATATTACTCTAAATCGGTAATTCAGGAAGAAAATTAATAATAAAAATTTTTTATGAACTATTAATTTGCTGCTTTAAGTATTCGTGTGAGATATTTCACATTAAACATTGAAATAATAGAAAATAAATCATTGCGAAGGGACTATTATACCGATTTATATAACTGATTTAAAGTTTTGCGGAAATCTAATTTTACGTAAGGAAAAAGGATATTGTAATTTTTAAGAAAAATGACTCCGTATTTTAAAATAAATTTATTTGTCGTATAAACGATATAATTCTGTTGAAGAATATGAATAATCTCCACGACCAAAGATAAGCATTGATTCACTAAAGATTAAACAAGGCTTTCCTGTCTCCAATTACACTGAATTACATCTAGCAAAATGGATGAGATACTCCGCTTGTGACTCATTTTCTACCGAGTTTTCGCTGCGAGTACAACATATTGCAGTGCTATAAATTAATTAACGTAGTGAACTTTTCTACCAAAAAGTATTAGTAAAGTGTGATTGTTGACTGATTGATTAACGAATGATCAATGTACCGATTAAAAACTTGATTTGCTTCAGCTGCGAAATATTTTTAAAATACCAATGATAGTGCAAGCATTCATTACGAATTTATTTATTTCCTGCCAAATTAATAAATATGTGATATCAAGAAGAACAAATCACTGAATGCAAAAATAATAACATTTTATTTCCTGTTTAATACGTTATGCGTAAGATTACCAGATGATATTATATAATACTAAAAGATATACATCCGCGATTAATTTTCTAAACTATCCAATGTAATCAGAAATACAGATAACTGTTCCTAAGTAAAATGTAACTGAGCGGAGCTTTATTTGGTAACAGCATTGGGGATTAAATAATTCTAATCCGTGTATCAATTGTTCAATTGCAATACGCAAAATATTATTAAAGTTAATAATATGATTTAATTAAGTAATTTTTTTTTTAAATCTAAAGAAATTACTTACTGGAAGTAAAAATATTATACTGATATTAAAATTATCAATATTCAAACAAATATATGGTAAAATTATAATAATATACATTTTCAATGAGCTGCCAAAGTCAACGAAAGAACTTGTATTCGATAATAATATTTAAATCGAAATTGTTGCACATCGTATTTAAAGGCAACGTTGCTTTGAAGTGAGCTTACAGGTAGTATAGAGATTCTGCTTTATAACTTATTAAATAACGTTTCAATAAAAACTTCATGCTCATCGTCTAGTCGTAGTGCAACGATATACGACCGTTACGTAATCTTAAATAAACAAGCTAATGGTACATCTGCTTGAAAATCAAGTAATACAAATTTAAGTACATTTCTAATAAAGACATTGAAGAAGTAGTCTGAATTGCAAAGATCCCCGAGTAATTTATTAACGCGTATGAAAATGTATCGTATAAAATTCATGCTTTATGAAATCTATATCTCTCTACGAGATATCTGCTTCCAAAATAAAAAAATTAAATATCATTAGGTTAACCGATTATTTTATCACGAAAAATTATGAAATATGTAGAGTCACTCAGAGATACGTTAAAAAGTAATGGATTATCGACAACATTTTATGTTGCAAATTGCTTGTTAAAGCCGTACGTTAGTAATGAGGAGTCCTTAGACAACTTTCACTCGACCGCTTATCCCCACGCCTCGCAGAAAAACCATCACTAAGGTACAGTATGTCTTAACTTTTCGATACAGTCAACTTGAACAATCGTTTAGTTAAATATAAGACAAACAATTGTATAATCCTTGAGAGTCAATGGGAGATAATATTTGATCGCGACTTCGCTTTTACGCGAATTCACGCGATTTAAACCATTTAAAAATGAAAAGAGCATTGTTTATCTTTTACTATAACATTTTCAATAATTGGTGAGATTTTACAGCGGAAAGTTCGTCTCTAAAAAAAGTCACTCAATATTATGAAAGTGTGCACAAGTTAAAATTTCGTAATATCGTAAGCTAAGCTTCGCATTCAAAGTTATTTGCATTGCAACACGATAAATATAATTTGGAGTGCTAAATCTATTTAAATTTATATAAAAAATTTACTCTTTATTACAAATTATCAAACACACATTAAAAGATAAGAAAGAATGTATATATGCACGAGGAACGCCAGTGAAATGACCTATTTGTAAATAGAACGATGAGCAGAAACAACGAATGATTAAATTTTATTCTTCATCTTTAAAAATATTTGCGATGCGTATATTGTGTGCGACAGCTAATTATTACTAGCGCTCTCGTGAACACTACATTCATTATTAAAACGTGGATGTAGTCGTCGTGATTTTATCGTGTGTGATATGTAAATCAAAATAATTTTACAGTTATGTAAGTACAATAATTGAAACAATATGAAGAAACGAGAGCATGTCAAAGTCGTGCTTTTAGGTGATAAAATGACTGGGAAAACATCTTTAAGAAAAAGATATTTCTTAGGGAACTTCAATGAAATGGAACTAGCGGTAAGTTTTTTTGGATGTTAAACTTTTATAACGCTCAGCTATAGACAATTCGCTTATCCGTTGATATTTCTTAGACTATCGGTGCGGGTTTCGACTCAAGAATTTTCACTTTTCAAGATAAAGAATTTGAAATGGAAGTTTGGGATACATCTGGAGAAGAAAAGTATGTTATTTCATAATTGTGGAATTTTTTAACGGGTTTAAATTGTTATAAATCACTACTCACTTTTTATGAAATATAAATATTGGAAATAATTGGTTTTCGCTCGAGTAAAAACGACTATAAATAACGAGCATAATTACGAGCAATTCTATGATATTCAGTTTCGACTTGACTCAATGGAATATCAGGTATCGATGAAAATATTTCCTTATCTCTTTTGATTATTTACTTATTTTTCGTGTTCTATTTACATGACAATATGCAGCATAAGATAATGAAGCGCATTAAGAATTTTTTATGAAGAAAACTCGTTTACTGGGTCGACTGATGTACATGTATTAATAATTGAAGAGAAAAATATCTTTTCTAAATAATGTAGAATTTAACAAAAATTTGATTGCTGACAACATCTTCTCACAAATTTTTACAATATACACACAGGCTTTACTTGGTGTGTATGCTTTTCATAATAGTAGATTTATAATTGTATTTCCCAAACTTAAAATAATCTTTTCGTTATTTGCTCATATTCGTAATACATTTATTGTCATTTTTTTTTTTTTATTTTTATTCAAAAATTCAAGTAAGTACTTCGAGTTTTATATAATATAATAACGTTTAAACTAGTATATCTGTAGTAGATATACACCTCTCACTCTAATAACTAGTATTTTCTCTAATCCAAGATAATTCAAGTATTAAGAGGTAAGGAAATTGACCTAAGAAAATATTAGTTCAAAAGAAACAAGTGAATAAATAACTTATATTTCCAATTGTCAAAAATCTACGTAAATATATGTTTATTGTATAATAAATTAAAATGAATTATTTAAAATTTTATCCCAAGATTTTGGCTCTAATAATAGTATTGGGTCTTTTAAATACTAAAACACTTTCATTTACATCAAGGTTTACATGCACAATAAAAATATTATTATTATTATTATTATTATTATTATTATTATTATTATATTTATTTAAGAGATTAAATTATGAAGTTATTTAGAAGTTATAACAACTTTTATCATTGTTTACGTGCTACTTCTTGTATAACTTAAAACGTGCTTATTTGTTCTCGTTAATTAGGAAAATAACTTTTATTCATTAGGATTTAAATATAATGCTATATGTATCGTATGTTAAAAAATATATTTTTTAAATTGATTCATAATACGAATCTGACAGATATCTATAAAATTTGTTATAAATAATTATATAATTTTCAAACTTTGTTATCATAATATTTTTATTATAACATTAATCATTGCGTTAAATTTAAATTACTTTTTTCTTGCTCATTTCTTTAGTTTGATTTCTATATTAAACCTATTAATCATTGTGCTGGCGAATATTTAAAAAAAAAAAGAATAAGAAACCTTCGTAAACAAAAAAATAACAAATCGGTCACTTTTACTATTCAAGAATTAATGACAAACGTAATTAAACGATGATAAACTTACAAGTTTATCATACCATTAAAGGGTGTTTAAGGAACAACAATCAGATGATTAATATCTATTCCCTTAGTTTAATTAATTATGGTTTATACTTAGATATTTTAATAAAAAAGCGAGGGATTATAGATTTTTTCTTCTTAATTTTTTCCTTATGCAAAAAAAAAAAAAATGAATGTTTCATTATAAAATTTGATTATTAAATTAGTTATCAGTCTAATGTTATCATGATTTTTATAAAATGAGATATAATTTTCTTTAATAAAGTTATAGACTCGAAGCTGCATTCTAAAGATAATTGTTTTTATTAGTAAAAATATGTTTTTAACAATAAAGAGTACATAAGTTGCTAGTTTTATAAAAGAAAAAAAATAAAACGCCATAGTTTCAAAAATATTATGCATGCTTTTCTTTGAATGTGAAGCTAAACGTACATGTTAAAACAAAGATTTCTAATCCTTTCTTAAACAGATACCAATCCATATGCAGAATGTACTATCGAAATGCGGCCGCGGCCATAATCTGCTACGATGTCACTCTTTATAGTACGTTCCAGAAGCTTAATTATTGGATTGACGAGTTATGTAAAGTCCAACAATCTTGTCAAATTTATGTATGCGCAACGAAAAGCGATCTTTTGGATCAGTACGAAGCGAATCCCCAACTCAGTTTTGTCGAAAGTTACGCTCGCGAGAATGGCATCAAGTTCTTTCTAACGTCGAGCAAAACTGGGGATAATATCGGTAAGTTATTTATTAAGCATTTGAATTCATCCTTAAAATCATTATACACGCTTTCTTACAAAAAGTTTATTCGTATATCTTACTTATTCCAAAGAGAGAGTAACGTGTTAGAAATAGTTAAGCAGGTTTTACTAATACGAGTAATAAGTTGACACTTTATTATTGAATGTTTAGTAATACATACATGCAAGTTATAATGCAAATAGGTATAAGACCAATACTAATAATTATTAAAATAACTTAAAAAAATTGTTTAGTGTTTATGGTGTCCATTGCTAGCTTTTTTTTTTAATTCTATAAAAGAAGAAAAATTCACTATATAAAATAATTTTTTAATCGAATTTTAATTATTCACGTCATGGCAATAGAAACCATTTAGTCGTGTAAATTTTTTACCAACTTAATCAAATTTAAAATACATTCGAAGAAAATACTTATTTCCTTTCCTTATGAAAATCTGAAAACAAAAAAATTGAGAACAATTCTATCTGTTATACGTGACAGACTAGTTTAGCAATAAAATTGTACGTAGATTATAAAATTTAAAAATATTCAAAATTTATTCCAGATAAAATTATTTAAAATCAATTTGTTAATTATCTGATAAATGCTTACATTTACATGAAATGTGCCTTAAGTAACTGAGGAGATCTTTAAAAGATTTATAAATAAGTTTCAAGTACAGTAGATGAAATATGCAATATTCTAGCTTGAGGGACCTAAATTAATTTATTACAACTTGAGGTGATTGCATATTGTGATTATTAACATATTGCCTTGCTATTCTAAAGCTCAGTCTTTATTAAAATTTCTAAATTGGCTTTACGAGAATTTTACTTAAACTTTAATATTCAAAAATAAAAAAGGTTAAAAATAAAAAAGATTAAGAATGCATAACTAATACATTCTAATTTTGAAAAAATATAATAAAATTTATAAAAATTCATGATTATCCAACAGAAATATTTTTATTAGCAATTACTTTTTAATAACTATGCCAAATTAAAAGCTTTATTTAAAAATTAATATTTTTTATTTAGTCAGTTTATTTGATGAGATCTTGGAAGACTATATTGCTAATTCAGAAAATTCATCGAGTTCTACAAGTACAATAAAACTTCCTACCAACAGGAGATGTTGGATAAAACAAAAAAGAAAATGCTGTTGAGATCATTAAATATTTTGTACGATAATATCAACTGTAAGATAAGATTTTTTATCTCATTTCTATAGTTGTAGCTTTACATAAATAATCTACAGTATTATACTAATGATAAATAATAATAATAATAATAATAATAATGATAATAATGATAATAATGATAATAATCATGTGAGTATATATGTGTTTTTTTAATGGTCAGTTCCGTTTAGAAGGCTTTCAATGCCCAAGCTAAATCTGTCATCCTGATTTTTAGATATTAACGAATCGAAACCGTTGTTCTTATTTTGCCTTTTCACCGCATGCAATCTCACGTCTAAAGGTACGTATGTTTCATTTAAAATTTCGAATTCATCTATTTCTTCATCATTTTGTAAATCCTTCAAAACACTTCCTTCGCATTCTATTATAACATTACTTTTTACTTCTTTCGTATCACATTTGTCATCTGTACAATTTTCATTTTTCATTTTATTTTCGTTTTCTAGATACTCAACGAAGATATTTTGTTGATCGCCTTTTCTATTACAAATGTTGTCGATAATTATTGACATATCCATGGAATTATCAATATCGCTCGAAAAATCCTCAGGAGTTAGCTGATTGAACATCAGTTCCAGAGATCCATTTAAAATCGAATCCAATCTTTCGACGTTCATAACTCTGTCAAATTGCGGTCCTCTCTTAATTACCTTTGGAATGTTGACATCTTTATTTTTTTTTTGCCTCTTTGGTGTAATGCTCAATCTTCCAAAAGATTCTTCTAAAGTGGGCTTATGATTTTCAGTAGTAAAGAAATCGATAATTCTTTTATTTTTAACAGTTTCCATCGCTTTTCTTTTAATTTGTTTTTTCCTTTCCATTTTCTTATTTTCAGCAGGTTTATCAGCGTCATCCTTGACTTTTTTCTTACTATTAGAGGACTTTTTTCTTTTTGCATTTTTCAAGGCATCAAATACTTCAACGACGTTCGGATAACATTTTAGAACTGCGTCTTGAGGCTCGATTGTCACTAATTAAACGAAAGTAATATGTAATTTTTTTTTATAATTTTATAAGTATGGGCATTATGACTATTATTAAAATCATAAATTATATACATTTTATATCAATGTGAATCGAAGCAATAATTATATTAAATAATTATGTTGAAATAATACATTAATACTCTTGAAAAATATTATTGATTTCTCATTCTTAATGAATATTTGTATTACATAAATGTGTACTTTGTTTATATTATAGTATTACTATTTTATAAATTTATGTTTTTTATAGATATTGTCAAGTAGAGTATAAAATTTAAAAAAATATAAAATCATGTAATTTAAACAATAATCAGATTGAAAATGTTGGCATAATCCATATGGCAAATTTACCATAATATAAATTTATCAATTAATATTTTATAAGTATTAAACATTGAAGGAAAAATAAAATAGTTTAATCAGTATTTAAAGAAAGATATTAATCTTCAAAAGTTTGTAAACATCTATATGTACAAATCTTTTATAAAAAAATGAAAAAAATATCGCATAAATGTACCCATATATATTAAAAAGTCTTAATAAAAAAATTTGTTAGTATAATCAATGAATGATAATTCTTAAAATATAATAAAGCTTAAAAACAATTTACAAAATTAAAATAATTAATGTAATTTATTAAACAAGAGGACAAATTTATTTTGAATAACAAAAAACTAGCGAAATTATTATAGAATAAATGTTGATCAATAAATGTTACTGCATGTTTCCATATTAAAGAATCAACCTTAATAAATTAAGATTAATATTGTTATAATTTTAATTCCTTTTATAAAATTATACCAATATTTTATCAATTTCAGAAAACTTCTTTCATAAAAAAACAAACTTTAATACAAATAACTTGTAAAAATGCTTTGTAAAATTGAAGTATCCACGGAATTTACATAATTATATATAAAATATTTTATTTATACCTAGTTCTAAAAGAGAATTAGAAGCCTCGTTCTCGTCGTTTTCATGATCAGAATTTGAAGTTAAACTTAATGTTAGTTCTTTTAACAGATTGTTCTTATCAAGCCATAGAATTTCATAGCTGGCTACGCTACGGATATTTCTTATTTTTTTTATTTTCTCAGGGACAAATACACCTGGCGTAATTAAGCGTTGTTCTATGGGTAATTTAATTAAATTTATTAATTGCCATCTTGTCATAAGAGGAAAAATCTTTTCGAATGCATATTCTGGCTCCCATGACACTTTCTTTTCCATAAAACTCTGCAATTGGAAATATTTTATTTTTTATAAGTTACCAATGGTTTAAATAAGACAAATATAAAAATTAATTAACGTTACTAAATACATGATTTAAATGTAAATTGCAAAATACTATATACTTTATCTAAACTCTATACATTGCACTTACAATTAATTCGACAATTTTAGGTTTCTTCCATTCTAAATCCAATTTGGAAGGTATAGATCCTTTTCGAATTAAAAATTCATTTATAAGTTCTTGATTAGGAAAATTTTCAACTAATAGAGCTTTTTTCCTTATAGCTAATTCATTAGAAATCAAAGTTCGTTTCTCCCTAAAAAGTAAATATAATATTTATTTATTTATTCAATATACATTGGATAAAATTTAAGAAAAATAAATTATTTAATGTGTACACACTTATAACTATCTCTACATTTTACTGAAGTTCCACAAGCTACACATCCACTTTTGGTATGCGACCTTATTTTCCCAACATGTCCACAATTTCTACAGAAGTTTGGATTTGATAACTCAATTTCCATTCTTGTAAATTTTGAATCCGTTTTCCATTGTTTTATTCTACAAGAAAATTAGTATATGCTATTAAATTGATATTTTAACTATTTCTTAGACATTATTTTTCATAATTTATTGATTTTTTAACATTGATAATTGCACTTTTTTATTGTAAAATAGTTAAAAAATGTGTGATAAATTATTCTTTTTTCTTTCAAAAAATAATATTAAATTTTAAATTCATGTTCTGATTTATTTTTACCTTCTTTTTAGTGTTGGATACAAAATTTAGCAATAAATGATTAAATAATTACCTGTCAAGAATTTCACTATCTTCAATAGTTTTAAATAACTTTAAAGCAGCTTCTTTTCCTACTCCACTTAATCCATCATCATAATCACAACCACATAACAGAGCCAAAGCAATCATTTTATGTCTGCCAAGATGGAAAACTTGCTCAATTTTATCCATTGAATATTCATCAATGGATCCACCACTTGTAGTTCTATTTCCTTGTGTACTTGTACAAAAATTTCTGTATACCGTTTTAGCTCCATAGAGAAAACAGTCACTATCTTGGCTAATGCAACCATTAACTAGCTAAAGTTAGACACTTTATATATACATATATACACTTTTATTTACTTTTTAATAGAAAATGAAATATTAAAATAAAAAAGTATATCTCACTCCATCTTCGTTTAAATAAGCACACATAGCTTCAGCCTCTCCATAACCTTTGACACAAGCTATTCCCATGTACCGCAACATTTCTTCACATTCTTTTATTATATAATTAAAACGTGATCTCCCACCTTTTTTTGATGCTTTATTTTCTTCGCCTTCATGTCGAATTCCATTTCTTTTTGCAATTGTTTTATGTTTTAAAGTGGGTGCTGTTCCTTCCAAAACAAAGACTGGGAAAATGTCATGAAGAAGTAAATACGAAGTGCGAAAAAATAGATTTCTGTAAAGAACATATGAAAATAAATTGTATTTTAGATACATTAAACTTTAGATAAAATCTTTAAAAATTAATATTTTTATAACAACCAATATGTATAAGAGTGTTATAATTAATAAGCAACTTGTCTGAAATAAAAAATGACTAACTTTTTATAAAAAAAAATATTTTTAATGGTTGTTAAATGCATTTTATTTTATTAAAGCTATTAATTTAACAATAAAAACTAACTTACCGCAGATATAATTTTGGTTGAACAACATTTTCAGTAACAGACTGACTATCAACGATCCAGCAGCTTAAATCAATTGCTATTGCTTTACCTTGCAATTCAAACAATGGTTTCCTTTCACTCAAAGGAGACAAAATATTCCACAAATCTTTTACTCCCATTCTAAACCAATTAAATAAGTTTTTAGAAAAGTGGACAAAGAATTATTTGAAATCATTTTGTATTATTAAAACTAAAATAGTTTGTTATATATAGTATAACAGTTTATATAAATTATGTTATAAAATTATAATTTATATACATATATACCCACAAAACTATCAATATGAATAATAAAATAAATTGAACAACTACCATAAATAAAAATTTTATTCCTTAAAAAATGTTACTTATCTTTTGTATTTGTTTATTTATTTTTATTAATATATACTCATTTAACAAAACATAAGCAATATATAATTAATGTTATTACAAATCAATATTATTTATAATTATTTCATTATTACTTAATTTGGATAATAAGAGTAGCATTTAAAATTAAGAAAATTTCTTTTTCTACAAATATTTAAACGAGAATGATATAATCAATAATAGAATAAATATACAATAATAATATTGAAACCAAATGATTATAGATATTAGTTTAAACAAAAATAAAAAGGTTTTTATTTCTGGTATATAAAATGTTTGCAGTTATTTATATTTGTTTTTTAAAAGCAACTCCAATAATGAATATGTACAAAATATTTTAAAATTGTAACTTTTATAATCTTGACAATTTTCGCTTAATAATTAATATTAATTTAAGCGTTTAAAAATATTATTAATAAAAAAAGCTTACATTAAAAATAGTTAAGTTTCCTTTTTAATGTTAGAAAAACAAAACTGTTAGAACAAAGAATATTGATGTATTACATATTTTAAAAATAAACACAAGCACCACTAATGTCTATAAATACTCCAATTTGCACTACTGATTTGCAGATACGACATAACTTATTATAATAAAAACAATTTTCTCCTTAGATGGTAATCCAATTTGTACAGGTACACGACTCCTCGGATAATTCTAACAAATCTTCATAGTTTACAGATGTCGCAATCATTCGAAAAAAACGGAAAGTAAATCAGTCATGAAATACTCAAAGTTAGATGGTTAAGTTCCTAATAATCCTGCACGTGCCAAAGTGTTTGCCTTCGGTATCTCATTTATTTGCTGATATACCAATCCTCAATAGCGTATTCACTTTTTTATATATTCATTGGCTCTATAGTCTAGATTAAAGTTGTTTTTATTCAACGGTACATTGTATTCTACAGTATTCACGATTCATAATAGAGGGTGACTTACGTGATGCGTATATCTAACAATGAAGTGTTTAAATTAAGAATTTTCGTTCTTGACAGTTACATTTTTCTATGTTTTCGTGCGCCTAAATGTAAAACGAGTTATGTTGTCGATTCGTTTTAGTCGAAAACAATGAGTCGGGTGGATCTGAAAATCGTTTTACTTGGACATCAAGCCGTTGGTAAGACAAGCTTGATGCAACGCTTTGTCAACGACAGATTCAACGAAAACCTGCGTTACCAAAGTGTTGGTATTACCGATATTCTTTGTTTAATTTATATTATATTATATATTATATTATATTTTATTTTATTTTATTTTATTCTTTAAAACTTCTGTATTGATGCTGCTTTGTTATAACTACTTTGTCGTTGGTATAAGTAAAATTTAAAGATAATGAACTGCCTGTTTTAAATACACAAAAATGTATATTTTGCATTGCAAATGCAATTCTGTTAAATTTATTTAAAATGTATAAATTATTATTGAAAATAAGATCCATTGTTAAAATTAACTACAATACAAATTATTATTTAACAACTGCTTACTAATTAGAATTTTTATGATTATATTTTTGTTTTAAATTTAATTTTATGCCTGAATATAACATGTACACTTCATACGCTTGTATTATGTGAAATTTTATCTTTTAAAAAGAATGTCATTGTGTTTTGTAATATAATACAAAAATAAAATTATAAATACTATTGTAGATAATCATCAATTTACCTTACATATCATCGTTCAATATTTAATAAAGTCTGATAAAATTGTGCACGTGTGTTTGACTGCATACAAAATGCAGATAATGATAGTGCATGCATAGATATTTAAATCAGTTACAACTTAGTTATGTTATTCACTTATTATAAATATTTGAACAGTTTATATCGTAATAAATACACATATTTTATAATTTTTATAGATTATATTAATTATTGTATCATTTCATATTCTATTTTATACAAATTCATTATGAAAATATTGAAATATTTTTTTAAGAAAAATTAATTTTTGAAGGATATGTAATTCCATACAAATATTAATTTTTCAAATTTAAACTATTTCAGATCAATGTATAATATTTTATATTGTCAAAGTACAAACAAATATTTTAATATTTAAGTTAACTTTAAAAATTGTCTGTAGTGAAAATTGATCCTTAGTAGAAAATGAAAGTATCGCTTAATGAATTAATAAAATCTAGTTCAAATTTTATATTTATAGACAATTGGTGCAGCATTTGCCTCAAAAGAAATACAAATTGAAGATAAAAATATTGTTTTGGGTATTTGGGATACAGCAGGACTTGAAAGGTACATACTTTTTCCAATTAGTATTACATATTTAAAAAAATGATGATAATACAATATTTTTTATTGATTTTTTGTTAGGTATCAAGCAATGACTAAAATATATTATCGAGGAGCTGCTGCTGCAATAGTTTGTTATGATATCACAGATCCTGAGACATTCTCCAAAGCAAAATTATGGATAAAGGAATTGAAGGGTGTTGAGCAAAATTGTGCAATATATCTTTGTGCAACAAAAAAAGATTTAATAAAAAATGTTGAGCAAATGAATCCTAATTTAAATCTAGTTGAGAAATATGCAAGCGATGTACAATCAAAGTTTTTTGTAACATCTAGTAAAACTGGAGAAAATGTTGGTAAGTAAACATACATTTCAGGCAAAATATTAATAAATCCAGTACATAATTAAATTATACAATTTACTATAGTTTTAAAAATCCATAAGTAAAAAAATACAGTAAAATACTTCATAAGATTTGAGAACAGATTTTAGATGGATCAAATCAGTAGAAAACACATCAAATTCATTGTCGATTTGTGTAGTAAACATTTTGAATTATAGCAGATTTGATATATTACAATAAACTAAATATAATAAAAATATATACTGTTTTTATGTTTATTATGTTTAATAAAATATAATTTCTATCTCTATTTTTCAAAATGCTTAACTATTAGAGATAAATTTACAATATTAAGTATGGCGTTTTCTTTCTTTCTTGGTACAGCAGAGATTTTCAAAGCAGTTGCTGAGGATTATTTACTCAATCCAATAAATGTGAAAAACCTTGAAGACTTCATTTCTCTTGCGGATAATAACAAGCGTTCGCGTTGTTTATTCTCATGCCCTGTATAAAAAGCAAGCATCTGCTATATTTATTTTATAGCATTTGTGCAAATGACTGAATAAAACACTCACTTTTGTATTACATACAAAAAGTGAAATAACGTTGAATCATACTAATAGAAATTTAATAGGACGTAAAAATGGGCGGGTAATTGCACTTCAAATACGTAAATTTTTTCAATAATATTTAGATGTATTTCGTAAATTTTTATGAATTAAAAAATTAATCCATTTATCTATTTTTAGACTAAAGTAGTTTAAAAGATTTTGTAAATTTTACTTAAACGTTGTTAAACATATTATTTGCTGGAGACCTAAGAAAATTACACTAAATGAATAAATTTTTATTTTTATTTTATCATGAAATGCTTAGACAATCATATACGTATATTTTATTAAAAAATTTTTTAAAAAGCAATAAATAATATAACATATAAATATATAAATATATATATTTATATATATGAGAGAACGTATTTTTACATATAATATAAAAAATATTTAGAAATTATTAGTGGTTATGAAACACCTTTTCTTAAGTATCAAAAAGTTGTAAGTTTCATAAAGATTAAGAAAAAAAATTATTTTTTTAATATAATATGTTTACTTTTATTTTTATTAATTGTATTTTATTATACTTATTTGAGAATAATTATTAATTAAATATTATAGAAACAAATTAGATTTTTTATCTATAGTTAGTTTTATTCAAAAGAGTTAATTAGGCAAGAAGTAAAAAATTTTTAAACAAATGTACGTGATGTTAGACTTTTAAAAAATACTTTAGTATCATTTTGTAGTTTAATAATTGTGCGCAGATTAATATGTATATTTTTATTATTGAAAAAAATTTATAAAACGCATTAACGTTTATTGGTGAAATCTGTGATAACATTATTATTATTCTCTGAAAATATTATTTTTAATTAAACTCATTGAAATACATTATATAATTAATATTAAAATTATTGATTTTACCTTCAAATTATGAGATAATCATAATTTATCACGTTTCAAACAATCCTTTGGATTTAAGCTATTTTGTGCTATTCTTTTTTTTGTCTAAATTAGCGAAAATTCAGATTAATTAAAAAAAATATTGAAAATCAAATGTTACATTTGGTTGCTGAATTTCATTTCGCATAATTCGCGAACTTGTTCATAAATGCCAAAAAATACAAAGCCTCCCAGTGTAAAGCCACAGACTCTTGGAATAAAACCGGCAAATAATCTGTAAAAAGAAAATCCAAATAATACATAATTGTACACATTAAATTTATAGCGTAAAAATTCTGTAATGGCGTGAAATTTATATATTTGTAGCGTAAAAAAATAACACTAATTAAGTTTTTAAATTAAAAAAGCAAAATATTTTTACAATATGAAGATTATTAAATTTATAAAATACAAAAAATTTTCTAACTTACAGAAGTTTAGTACGAATTTTTAAGCAAATCTATACGTAATATGTTATAATATACTTTATACATTTTTCAGCTTATAAATTATACTAGGAAATACATGTTCGTTTTTATTTTATTTTTGGGTTTTATAGTATTACAAATTTTAATATAAAAGTTTTTCATCTGTTAATCGTTTGACTGTAGAAATTTTAATCTTCTAATGTTTAATCTTTCAGAACTTTGTAATATAGTATAATAGAGCTAATACAAATACTTATTTCATTTACCCTCGAGTTCCATGTTCACTGTAAACTTTCTTAAGCATTACTGATATTTGAACTTCCTTTGCATCAGCCGATGTGGCTGACAGCATGATTCTAGTTTTGGCAACATCTAATGGAGTTGTTAATGCTGTTGATACTGCTACTGTATTATTAACACGATACAAATAAATTAAAATGTTATATGTTAAATACTATGTGGTTCTATATAATGAATAACCATAATCCTTTTGGAACTGAACTGATCGAAAGTTAAATTATAACTTTTTTGAATATATAAATAAATATTAATTATAATTAATATTTTTATTTTTATATGAAATTTCTAAAACTCTTTAAGAATTCGTATTTCAATAATTTTTTTGTATTATTTAATATAACTATATTATTTATTTTTGTTTTTTAATTGATTTCTTTAAACATATAATAAGAAACTAAATATTGTAAGAAAAAATTTTAGTATAACGAAAATATTCATAAAGAAAGTACCAACTAGCTTTATACTAAGTTTCTATTACTCTTAAACTAATTTAAATCAAATTTTCAAAATTCTGCATTCATAAAGTAGCGATAAAAAATCAAATTAGTTCAAGTAATAAGATAATTTTAGTTGTATTCTATACCTGAGGCTGCCCCACAAATAGCTCCTTCAATGGGTGTACAATCTCTAAGGACTTTGTTTGTCCACCGGAGTTTAAAATATTCCCATAATGGCATTTGTATAAGTCCAAATGGTAAATCTCGTAAAACTGTACTACCATAGCCACGAAAAAGTGTCCTTAACCTTAATCTTTCTGTATCATTAAGCAAAGCTTGCTTACGTTGTTTAACTACTTCAACTGGTACTCGAATTAAGCATGCAACCTACATATTAATATTTTCTACTTATTTTAATTCTGTTGTGCTTATGTCTGATTGGATATATCTTTATACAATGGTGGGTGCTCTATTTTAAATTAAAGAGCATTTGACATTCTCAAATTTTTTCATAATGTAGTTTAAAATTTTTATTTAAGAAGAAAAAATATTTCTTTGGTTATAACAATTAAGCAGATAAAGGAAATTATTATTAATCTAACTAACTATTATATTAATTAAAAACAAAAACTTTTCATTAATTTTTATCTCACCAATTCGGCACACGAAGCAGCTCCCATATGTATTATTGAATGATATTGAAATGGAAAATGAGGTTGAAATAAATATTTGATTCCATCGTAAGTTACAAAAAATAAGGAGGCTAAACAAGAAAATATTAGGTAATAAATGCCGTGCATAAGTTACCTATTAATAAAATAAAGTGATCAATAACGTTTATACCAGCCGGTGCAGAACCTATCATGACTGGTGCAAATCCTTGGTATAGTTGCCTAAAACCCCCCGATTTGATGAATCCATGTTGACTTTGAAGTCGAGTCTTAATTGTATCCAATGGAAAAAATACCATATCACAAACAATTCCTGCAGCAGCTCCTGACTGAAAATAATAGCGAAAAAATTATAAAAATAACAGAAATACCATTTGAGAATTGCAATATGAAAAAGAAAACAATACTAACGATCAGAGATGTAAAAAATAAATTTTTTTTATCTGTATTTTTCGTCTCCATATGAAGCATTGTAATGATAATATAAATTTGACGAAATTCAAGGCCACAATTTCATTTAAAATTAATATATTAACTGATTTCGTTGAGTTTTCAGACATGTAGATACCAATAGCTCACTACAAAGATGGTTGAGTGAGATTTCGTCGAATAAATTTTTAGAAATTGTCACAGGGTAGAACGATGACTTTCTAGAAACTCTAACTTTGAACTCGTATAATAACTCATGATTACAATATAGTCTTCACACTAACTCATAAAACACTCCATGCTGCAGTTCGCGGAGCAGAAGACACATATTTCCCTTTCTTTACAAACTGCCTGACGTCATTTGTATGAAGATCACGTGCTTCGATGTTCAAATTATTAATCTTGCTCATACATTTTTCCTTTTTATTACAAAAAAGTACCAAATCACCTTTAGCTAAGCTGAAGTATTGGTAACATTTGGTATCTTAAAAAGAAAAGATTATCCTCGACTTTTAAATTTAAAGTTATTTTTAATAGTTACTATGTGCATACGCGTACGCACACACGCACATGTTATATAAAAAACGTTTGTTTCCATTAAAATTCTTTAACACCAAATTACTGTGTGATAAAATTGCTACGTATGGAATAAATATTTTTTATAGCCATCTGGTAAAAATTAATTATTTTGAAAGATAAATTTTTATCGATGTGATTCACGTACAATTTACGCTGCGATGTTAATTCTCGTTCTATCATGAAGAATTGCGTAATAAAAGACAAGAATAAGAAAGTTATATATATATATATTTAATAATTTAAACAATCGTACAATTTGTTTTCCTTCCGTTGGCTACAAATGAAAGTTTATAGCTGATTCTATTTACAATCTTTTTTGTAACAAACAACTGCTGTCCCTCGATTATTTATAAACTAAGGACCTAAATTAAATTTTCAATAACATTTTTGCAGTCAGAGATCTACGCATAATTCAATACCGTATAAAAGAATGATGATCCATCTATGTAATTTTCGAAATTTTTTATCTTTATGAGATCAATAGCCCATTTACTAAATAAACTTACCAATCTACTGAATAACGAGCGGCGGTAATTAATACCATACGACCTGTATATCTATTTATCCCTCCAAAAACTGGGCTTAGCGTCTCACATGGGTGCCACGTGACGTAGCACAGGTGGTGCGTCGTCTGCTAAAAGTAAACTTAACTGTTCTCCATCTCACTCTGAGTTTGTGCGCTTGGCTCGGTTAAGTCGCAAAATAACGCGTAGCCACACCTACGGAAATTTAGCCACGTCCACCTAGCGAGCACAGGCTCATGCATATTTAGGGAAAATTTCGACCCCCTACCCTTCCGTTTTATTTCACCTTGAAAATAACAGTTTGCGTCTTTGAGGTCGTCGCGAATTCAGTCACGCGTGTGTCTTCGGTAGCATAATCATACGCTTAGGGGAAAAGGAAGAAAGGATCTGGAAGATGTTGAATTATTAAACGACGCATTAGGTTTGCGATCTAACGAGATTCTCAGATAAAATAAATCACAGAGGAAAAGGGCGTACGACGAGATAATGGCAGTGATAATACATCAATTCCTCGACGATAACAAGGACGAATTGATAACCAGGCGGCTTCGTAACACCTTCAGCTTTAAACATGCAATTATATAACCTTAAAAATATTCAAACTATTAACTCCAGATTGTTTTTGGATCTTTCTTCTGTTTACCAAACAGTTAACGTCGAATAATGGCACCAAATATCCTTAAAAGCAGCCTCGAAAATGCCTCGTTCAACATTATTTTTCAGGTACGTGGGCGAATTTTTAACAAAATATTCACCAAAGCTCTCCAGTAATTCTTTAACATATTTCAGTTAAAATAATGTTATTCGCGCCCGATAGAACATCGGGTTCTTTATTAAATGAAATATTTAAGAAGTTATGCAAGTTCATAAAAATTGGCATAATAACTTTTTTTTTATTTAGATTGCTTATTTTGTAATAAGTCATGCTTTCAAAATTGGCATCAACAATAACTTATTTGTAGTTTTTTTCTTAATTTTTGAT
Organism: Wiebesia pumilae; assembly: GCA_018907045.1. Classification (NCBI taxonomy): domain Eukaryota; kingdom Metazoa; phylum Arthropoda; class Insecta; order Hymenoptera; family Agaonidae; genus Wiebesia; species Wiebesia pumilae. The sequence goes on from JACCHZ010000121.1 coordinate 2,829,907, forward strand.
TTTTTTTTTAATTAATACTTATTTGTACCTCACGAGTGATTGGGACAAATATGTCAATCGGTTAGAAATAAATTAGAAATAATTTATAAAAATATTTTTCAAATATATTTTTTAGATAATATGTCGATGTGTAACATTTGTGTTAAATGCCTTTGTGGTTCGATATGTTGGACAAGCCGTTCTTGGGGTGATGAATGTTCGTCTTTTGTTGTTGGAGTCCATGATTCTGTTTTTATCGAGAGAACCATTTCTGAAAGCTTGTCTCACCAATACTGCAGAACATAACTGGGCTCAAGTTGTTAATTTGTTATGGATGCCGTTAGTATCAATTCAGTTAAAAAATATATATAACAAATATAATGCACTATTCTTCTTGTGTAACACATAACACTTTTTTTTATGATTAATTTAAAAATATTTAATTTTTAAAGTAAATGGATGAAAAATTAAATAACAAACAATGTTCAAAATTAAATGTAAATTTGCTTAATATCTATTACTATTTTACTTGAGTTTGCAAAAAAACTACTTTACTTTTTCAGTGTTCCTATTTGTGTTGTCATGTCTCTAATATTTGGCTACATCTGGTTATTTATTCTACAATCTTCTGAGGCTTTACCACCTTTTTATACTTTTGCTGTTTATGCAGTAGCAATTTCATGTGTAATAGAGTTGTCGTCACTGGTAGTTCAACTTATTGCCAGTGCATTTTTATTTGTTAGACTAAGGGTAAAATATTTATTTTATATTAAATATATTTATTTTATAATAGTATGAATACTATTCTTATATAAAATTGACCTTTTTACTTTACTCATAATTATTCTTTAAAAAATTAATTAATCAATACTTATTTTTCTGATAAATTTATAGTCACCTAGTATTGTTTGTAACAAATTATTTTTCTTAATAAGTATTGAATAATTTGATTTAAGAATTAAGTTTACAAATAATTATTAGAGTATAACTTAAATTAAAGTTAAAATTTCGTTTTAAACACGAGGTAAATATTATTTACTCGATAGGTAAATGTTAACTACCATTGAAGAATATTATTCATTTACTGTATGTAGTTTAATAATTCTTGTTATACTAACTTCTTAACAAATAATAAACTTAAATACTAATTTATTAGAATTATTACCTTTGAAAAATCATTAAATGTTCATATTAATTATATTCTTTTATTGTTTTAAACTGCAAACTTAGTATTACATTTCAGATTGTTTTAGATACTATTATGATTGCACTCAGAACAACAACATTTGTTTTTTTGATTATTTATAATCCAGAAAACGCACTTTTCGCTTTTGGAGTAGCACAATTAATTGCAAGTATTTTTTGTACAATGAGCCATTATATTTACTTCCATTACTATATTAAGAAAGTAAAGAGGCACAAATTAAAAAGGAGATTATCAGTGAGTGATGATGGCACAGAGGAATACATTGAGTCAGAGTTCCCTTTCATGTCAATTAAAGATTTTTTGCCTGGTCAGCTTGAAAATCATGTAAGCATAAAGTGCAAGCATATGTTATAAATTGACTTTTACTTACAATATAAGAAAATTTCAAAACCATTTTTTTAAATAGGATGCTAGTTTCAATAAAGATTTATCTAACCTTATATGGAGCTTTTTCAAGCAAGGAATTCTGAAGCAAGTTTTAACCGAAGGAGAAAGATTAATCATGACTATATTACCAGTATTAACATTTGCAGAACAGGTAATTAAAAAAAAAAAAAAAAACTAAAAAAAGTATATTCTTACTCATATATTTTCAGTTTCAAATTTTTGATAAAATTGTAGTAGATTCAATTCTTTTCTTTTATTAGCCTGGATAATATATATCACATTTAAACTTATACATTTATTTGTAAGTAATTATGGAATGAATAGGACACTTATCCTTTGTATATAATTGCATTTACATTCAACGTGATTATTTCAGGGAGTGTACGAAGTAGTAAATAATCTCGGTTCGCTTGCTGCCAGATTCATCTTTCGTCCAATTGAGGAGAGTGGTTACTTTTATTTTACGCAGATGGTACAACGCGACAAACCAATATCTCATCAAAATCAGGCTAAAATACAGGAGAGTGCTAACGTTCTAAAGTATTTGTGCTCAATAGTGACATCCATTGGGCTAATAGTTTTGGTCTTTGGGCAATCTTATTCACCTCTGCTCTTATGGCTTTATGGTGGAGAAAAATTAATCTCTTCGCTGCCTGTAATTTTGCTTAGAGCTCACTGCTTAGCGATTCTTTTACTGGGTATCAATGGAGTTACTGAATGTTATACAAATGCTACAGCTGACAGTACCACTATCAATAAGAATAATCTTATTATGATCTATGAATCAATAGCATTCCTTGTAGCATCTTATATTTTTGCTATTTGGTTTGGTCCTGTTGGGTTTATATTTGGTAATTGCGTTAACATGGGCTTGAGAATAGCGCATTCAATCACGTTTATTAACAAAAGATATTCAGAGACTAATTATCAACCTCTTTTGGGTTTGGTTCCCAAACCATTTTTAAGCACTTGTTTGATCATTGCTGCATTGGTTACTACATGTTCTCAAGTAAGTTATTTAAAAGAATTGAGCACGTCTTTTATAAATTAAATTTACAAATCCACCAGCACATTTTGCTTATTCTATATATTTTCATATTTTGAAAAATGAAACAATAAATTATAAAAATAAATCTTACAACTTATGATCGATATGTGTATAATTCTTAAAATAATATGTAAGAGTTTGCGATAAATTAATTACGAGTGAATTTTCTTCTTTATTATATACATATTAGTCTAAATTGCGTTGATATTAATATTGAATTAATAATAAAAATAATCTAAATGTAGAAAATTGAGTAAATTTTAGTTACGTTATTTATATTTTAAATTTATTGTTCTGTCATTAATTACAACTGATTGACTATTTTTATTTTAGGCATACTATTTTCCAAATAACAAATTTCTGCACCTTTTCATTGGTGTTATAATGTTTAGCATAGTATTTTTTTCATGGATCTATGAAAATTACGATTTACTGAAACTTGGTTTAACCAAATTGTTCGAGAGACGCAGCAGGACCGTGAAGAACGATTGATATTACTACAAAAGTTTTGTTGCATTATGAAATTTACTTGTTATTGAAAGTCGTACGAAGATGACGCTAAATTAAATGATTATATTTTTATCCGAAGATGATATAATAACATGCTTTATTTTTTAAAAAAAAAAAGAAGTAATGAGTTTTTTCTATTCTATCTATTCAACTTATTTGCTCATATCCACCAAAAAATCCAGTTCCAGTCATTTGAAGCAATTAACTAGGCACATATGAAAATCTTAATTAACTATAATACTGATTAAATAATAGTATGTACGAGTCCATCAAGCTCACTTTTAATCTTTTAGTTAGAGTACAAAATAAATATTTGAAATATAGAAATTATTGAATTTTATTCTAAATTTACCTTACAAAGGGCCATTGGTTTCATGTAATTATAGCCAAAATATTGATGAATATTTTTTAATACATAAATAAATCGAATAATTAATGGCCTCATAGTAGGATAAAAAAAAATTAATATATGTCAATATAATTATAAAGTAGTTTTTTTAAGAATTTTCTTTTGATAATATTTGCACTTTCGATATATTCCTTTTTTTTTTTTTTTTTTTTTTTTTTTTTTTTTATTACATAAAGTTCAGCTAATTTATAAAAAGATTATTCAAATGATTTTACTTACAGATATTTTTAATTCAATTTTTATATAGAAAAAGAATTCTTATCATTGAATCTGCATACTTAAAGATCGAATCAAATGTATTCCGTTTAACTCGATAAAAAAAAGCTTGTCTTCCTTGATTAAACTTTGCATAATTATATATTATAAAGACGCATAACTAGTAGATAAAGGAACCTCTTTATTATTTTGTCAAAGTTTTTGGGTTTTCGATTCCATGATTTATTTATTTTATAAATTTTATAATGATTTTTATTTAAAAAATAAATTTTACACCATATCCAAGCGTCGGAAGAAAATTTAAATTGAAGTAAAACTAAGACAAAGTGTTAAATATATTTCCACATAAAATTTTATTTATTATTCCTTCTTAAAATCAAGTTTAATTTCTTTCATCGAATGTAAGAAATTATTCTAAAATTTGTACCAAAGGTAATTTAATATACGTACTAATGTTAAGACGGTAATACTTTAATAAATATTATAAAATAATAATAATATATTCATTATATTCATACTCACGATATACTTGCATTATTTTTTCACTAATTATATTTCACTTTTAATTACAATTTGGAGAGCTCGAACATAAGGATAATCTTATTAATATGTGATTGCTTAAAATGTCTTTCTGAAGATTTTATCTTTCGCAATGTTAAAATTAATGGCGATGTAAGAATAAAATTAATTCCTTCAGACGCATATTAAAAGAGCAGTTTATATTTATAGTTATTTATTGTAAATAATTAGAACTGTAAAATACGCCTGAGTTATTAATATTTAAAAAATGCATCACGTTTAATTTTATTTAATGATAAATTTTATATAATGGTAGTAGAATAAAAATTGTTCGTAAGCGTACTTGTCGTTTCTATCTGAAAGGTTATGCAAATAATTTATGAATTAACGTAGAGAAGTAGTCATTTGCCAAGAAAGGAAGAAAATTCTGTTTAATTTTAATAGAAAATAAACTCTTAACGTTATGCGAATGTTATGATTAATCAATTAATTGCACAAAAATAAATAATGCGAGAGAACGGAATACAGTAATAATTGCAAAGAAAGTGTATGTGTCACTATTATAGTCTTTACATAAGCTCTTCTTCGCCGTATTTCTTCAGGAACTTTCTCTCGTTACAATATTACAATAAGTGGTGGGGTGAGATAGGAAACACATCGCTTGAATGACTGATACTAAATCTATCATTAGCTGTAGAAGGGCTATAAACGAGAAACGGTGGTCGGTTTGTCACGAAACAATTTATCCCTCCTTTCACATCCAAAGATATTCTTATTACCTTGGAATAGGGTATTTACACGGGAAAAAACTCAGTGCATAAAAAGTACGAATAAATTACGTAGGCAATGTTGCAAACACCGATCGAACACAACTGCATGCTGTATAAAGTTGACTCGAGCTTTAGTTGTCCCGAGCGAGTTTTCTGTTGACATCTTACAGTTGATTAACTAACAAATTCTTCTAGATTATTATAAAATTATAACTGCATGCGATTTTAGTTCACAATAATAGCAAAAACTCGCTTTTATCCAACAACCATGCGCTGTTTGAAAAAACATATAAATTATAATTGCAGATAAATACGTGAAAGGAAAACCATGTTATCCGTTCAATTTACCGTATTGAGTATAGTGGGGATTTGGTGTCCTCCACATTGGTTGTCGAATAAATTGGTGATTTTTTATAGATTGTATTCATTGACGATTATCACATTGATTTACACTCTGGGATTATCTCAATTAGCTCGGATAAGTTTGATTAAACAGAATTTTTCGAATTTCAACGATACCTTTTTCATCCTTCTGTCAACTAATTTTACTTGCTTCAAAGCCACGTGCAACTTATTAACACAGAAGCGAGTGCTTAAATTGATCAGTATGTTTAGCGAACATTGGTGTATTGCTCAGAGCGATATTGAAAAAAGCATTAAAAAAAAATATGACGATGCGTGCAGGTTAGTGAACAAATTGCATTTCTTTTCTAACTCAATTCGCTTCTAAAGCGATCAACTTACATTGACTTATAGATGCACTATTATCATTTGTTCAATCACTACAGCCAATGTTGAGGCTCCTGTAATCATATATTACATATTAATAAGAAAGTATGATTCATTGATGCATATGAATAATACAAGCACAGAAATACCTTTTCAGTGAAATTTTAATTCCAATACACAATATTTTCTTCTAGTATGATTTTAATGTCTCTTTACAATGTTCAGTGAGAAAATGTAACGTGGAAAAGTAAACGAGATAAAATTATATCCGGATCTTAATAAGAAAAGTCTTTTTGTAGTATTGCTACTGATTATGTTACTAATGGTAAAACCATTTTACTGCTGGTCTTTATTTAAATGCATAAATACAAAAGTTATCGAGCACATTCGAAAAAATTAAGGCCACACTATCATCGTAAAATCATCAACTCATTTTAATCAGCATTTCTCGTTCATAATCTCATCTGCATCAAGGATTAATTGCAACATAAAATCTTTGAATCAAGATTACAGAGCATTAAGGTACATTTGCAATTGATTAATTATTATTTAAAACTACCGCAGTCGATCCACTCGTTTATTTGTGTATTAAATTATGTATTTATCTAGAGGAAGCGCACGAGATTCAATTAAAAGTATGCAATCTTTTATTTAAAACGGAATTAATTTCAAAGGTAAAAACAATACGTTCATTTCACTATTATTGCTAAATACAATGAAACGATTTGTGCCGCACTTTCGTCGTTATTGATTAAAATGCTTAAAATCATCATCTAAACATATTAGATGTTTTTAATAACTACAATCTAATTAATAATTGTTACGTTGATAAAGCCTTTAAACGTGACCTTAAAGACTACGTTATATCAAATAATTTAAATAAAAAATTCACGCTTATTTTAATTAAGGTTTTGATCGTTCGTTTTTCAGATTATTAAGATGTTGTTTTAAAACACTTTAAATGTATCTGTATTTTGACCATTTGATTACCAGTGATTTCATCTGCTACTCTAAAAATTGAATCGTTTCTTATAAGACCAACATATTAAGCTACCTTATTAAAGATCTAAAGATCTAAAATAATTTAGAATATTACAACACTTTGCTGACTTAAGAACTTTGATAAAAAAAAAAAAGGATAAATTTTACGTTTTTGTTCTTCGTATATAACAATAAAAATCACGCTTAAAAAGTATTTATAAAGAACTATCTTTTGAAGTAATGATGAGATACGCGGATTTTCTTTTGTATTCTTGTTGAAATCTCGGCTAAATCTTTCAATTATCGTAAAAGATCCATTTTTTAGACCAAATTAATTCAGTCATTAAATCTACACATTAACCTGCTATTTTACATCATTTATTTGCCGTAAAAAATTTTTGTCAATATTTAATGCACCTTCAAAAAGTTGTCTTTGTTGTAAATTCATAACCGAGGCAATTTCATTTCAGAATTATCGAATTAGGCCTCTTATCAGTTGTGGAAAGCACCGCTTTGTGTATGATAGTCGCATCTCTCAATGAAGGTGTAGAAAGTCGGGAATTAATTTATAAGGTTCTGTTACCATATGATCTTTCGAGCTTGTCGGTCTATTGGTTAACTTTTATTCATCATAGTCTTGGAGCGATCTTGTTTACGTCGATTAGCATCACCACCGATGCTGTAATCGCGGGATTTATGCTTCAACTTTGTAGCCAATTGCAACTTCTGAAACACAGAATTGAAATATTACCCTTGTATATAATACAAGCTCAACGGAAAAAAAACTGTGTCGATCTTCGAAAAATTGAAAGAAAACTAATTGCCGAACATGTCGGGCATCATATTCATATTTTAAGGTGGGCTTAACAATGTACACATTGATTTTATCCAACACTTGGATGTATTTTATTTACCAGCGTATTTCAGTCTTTGTCGTATTGCACTATATCATTACGTATTATAATGTTTATAGCAATTTAATTGCTTGATCTTAAATAAGTGTAAACATGTTTATTGTATTTTTATGTTCTGAATTTTATGTTAATAAATTATACTAATTATATTCAAGTGTACACGAACAATTGCCGCGATAATGATTAATTTCTGAAAAAAATTTAGGTTTATTCGTTAATTATATGAATTACTTGTAATTATTATTGATACTTGAATTGAATTTTGTAGAAACTTGTATAAAGTTACACTTCACTGCATCTTTTGAAGAAAGTTTGAATGGCAGTTGACGGTAAAAAAGAATATTATAATACAGTGTTGATATTTCCTTTTTTCCCTTAGAAATTTCACATTTCTTTTAATCGTAAGAAATATAAATATCAAACTATTGCCAGCAACATTAGAATAGCGAATGTATATACATATTTTGTATACGTGTTTTATAAAAAATGCAGAATCGCTGATAACGTGCGTTCAACGTTTAATGAAATCGTATCTTGTCAATTTATTGTAAGTGCATTATCTATTTGCGTGAGTGTTTATCAAATATCAACTGAAAACGGAAGCATACTCAGATTATTAGTTTATATACTTTATTTATGGTGCATGTTGGTACAATTTTTCTTATATTGTTATTTCGGCAATGAAGTTATGATCCAGGTGAGTTGTATAAAAATTAAAATTAATACTAATTAAAAACATAACATTTAAGAGTAAATGAAAAAGTCTTGTTGCTTTCTCAGAGTCAAAATCTAAGTACAATAATATTCGATATTAATTGGTCGTCGCTGTCGCTTGAATTTAAAAAAGATTTAATGTTTATTATTCTTTGCTCATCAAAGCCTATCGAAATGTTCCCTGGAGTCTTTGTACGTTTAACACTAGAATCATTTACTAATGTGAGTCTCTTCATAAATTTATCTTAATAATCTATATTTTGTTTAATTCTAAATTTAATATTTATTTATTTCTTTCTGTTTTAGATTGTCAAAAAATCATATTCTGTCTTCACCGTTCTCAAACAATCAATATAATATAAGTGCTAAATATAAATAAATATAAATAAATTAAATTTAGTATAAGCAATAAATGATATAATCGCCAATAAAAATACTGGTAGTTTGTTGTTCAATTTGCCTGAGACTAATAATATTAGAACAGTACCATAATATTAATAAATATTACATTTTTCAGAAGCGTAGGACATTCAACGTATAACCTTGCGTTAAATAAAATTGAACATTTTTTATTTGACCTATTAAATTGTATTGCTCATCGTGAGTTTTGGAAATACATAATTTATGAGCTTTTATAGTAAACGCACTACAATAACGATTATATTTTTCTTAACATTCTTTTAAGTAACATAATCCAGTTTTTTACGGTTAAAATGAAATCCTCGAAATATACATACTTTTTCGGTCTTTTAACGATACAACATTAATGCAACCAATGATTTTTAATCGCTACGTTTAAAATACCTTCTCATATTGAAGATATTAAGCGATCGAATCGATTATTTAAGTTCATGTAAACTTCCTTAATCTATACACCAGTTAATTAACTTTATGAAACCTTATCAAATACCATATAAACAATTAAATCCATTATTTCAATAAGTCACGTGCACAAATGCTCAACGTATAAGTCGTTTATAAAATTAGAGTAGTATAAGAATATTATTAATCTTTTAATACAAGACAAATCCATTTGTACTTTAGACAGCTCATGCAGATATTATAATAAAATAAAAGTTAAGCAATTGTAATTTATTAAAGTTTTATTATCATAATATGGTAAGCATTAAAAAAATAAAGAATAAATTCTTAGTTCAATGATAGTATTGTTGATGCAGACGATACTATTACTGATAAAGTATCTGACATACAATTATATTTTATTATCAATTTTATGACATCATTTATCATTTCTATTCAATGTAAAATAAAATCATTCAAGTAGTAAATAAAAGCGACAATTTTATCTACTTCATAGTATTACAATTATTATATAAGGTAATAAAATGACGAGCTGCCGCCTAACGTAAATATTTTGAGAAGTTCGGTTTTTAAAAGTACATTCTGTAATCGATTTTTATTTCGAAGAATTTTTTTAATCGCTAGACGTAAAAATAAAAGAATTTATAATATTGCTATTGATAAAGATAACAATTTTTTCATTTTGCATAAATGATTGCAAGCATTTCGGTTGATTAACTAATATCATTTTATATTTAAGAATGAAGTACAGATTAGTCAAGATGTTAAAAAATGTTGCCTTAATTGCCGCACATTAAACATTATAAATAGGTCATACATTTTATTGTTCATTCTTTTTATAGGCTAATAATCTTCACTTAACGTACAAAGGTCAATGTTTAGCTTATTAATTACTGATAATTAGATTGATGGTACTCGGTTTCTCAAGGAAAAATCTTCTCTATCTTACGCAACTAGAGATATTCTTATTATCGTGGACGCGTGTTACGAAGGAGACACAATACATATATAGTAAAACTTATAATTAAAGCCATAATTTGACGTCCTGAAAATTGTTTAAATTCGTGATTATCAAATTAATATACGTGCTGGACTTATCTGGATATTTTTTCTTAAAGCACAAAGTATTCGATTTCAGTTTAACTTGCTTCAAAGCTGTATGCAATTGTACTATTTCATTTAATAGTGAATACGCGCATAATATTCAGAAAAAAAATTTAATGCTATTATTAAATAATGATTTGTCTTACTTGTTGTTGTAAAAAATTACGATACGGTATTTTGTCTTTAGATTCCTCAAGTAAAGTCCAAAAGTATCCGTTTATCATTAACTATATTCCGTTATTCTTTTCAATTCATGATCTATTTCATTAATCGATTCTCCATGTCCAATGATTGTTTGGTGCCTAGTTTCCAGTTTATAAATAGGGTTATTTATAAGAACCATAGGGTTACAGCAATTCACTAGATTCTGTACTACATATTGTACTCTTTAGTTTAATGTTTATTACTAAATCTAATTACAAAATTTAATTAAATTTGATATATCAATTACCTTTAGACCTTTTTTCTATTTTAAAATACGTTGATAACAATTATTACAAATTTTCTACTCAATTATTAATATTACAGATATTGTAAACACGTCTGAAGCAAAACTTTATTAAAATATTTAAAATTAAATAATGAATTACTATATATTTTAACATTGAATTAGAATTGAGACACCATTACTAAATTATATTTCCCGGCATTCGAGAGATAATATTATTCGTAGTATGAAAATCCGCCTTTACCAAGTTTTCATTGAATCTGTACATCCAAAGTTTAATGAGCACACTTTTTTTATAATACTACCTACCCTACAAACATGTCTAGTTATCATCTGATCGTGAGCATAAATATTTTCTATATTATTTGATTTTGCATTGAACAATTAATGTTTTGAATTACAACGGAATTAGAATTATGTTGACTTCAGATGGCACTTATTAAGGTTATCTATTGCAATTTTAAGTCTAATGATAAACTAAGTCATTACACTTTTCTTTAATTCCTCAATATTTAAGATATAATATCTGTTCACTACTAAAGAGCATAATCTTTTTTCATACAATAATCATTATCAGTATATCTTTCAATGTACCTTATGTAGGTTACATTGTCTGAGCAATATTATTATTTATTGCAACCGGGTATAATTGATAATTTAAAGAATCAATATATATAAAAAAAGATAAATTGTTCATGCTTTGGTAAAAGTCTTCAAATGTAAACGAAATTTAGATAAAAATTTAAAAATATAAATATAAACTGGTATCTATTATTTTCATGTCAGAAAGTATGTGCACGAAGCGTCTAATACGTTTGAGTAACTGACAAATATAATTGCTATCGGTCAAATAAATTTTAGCTAGAAATCTGCGTAGATTCTCTCGAATCTATCAGAAATGCAATTAAGGGTGGTGCCAATCGCCTAGAATTATGCAGTGCTTTATCAGAAGGAGGATTGACACCAACCCTCGGACTGGCGAAACTGGCCAAGAGGATTTCAACAGTTCCAGTTTTTGCAATGATTCGCGTCCGAGGCGGAGATTTTGTTTACGAGTCAGAAGAATTAGGTAAAACATTGGTAACGATCAATGAACTGGCAATTAAATCGAATTTTCGACCATGAAACAAAATCAATTTTAGCGAAACCAATATTTAATTAATAAAAACATCATAGCGTATGTCCCAAAAAATTCTTAATGTTAATAATAATAATATTACCGACAAGCGTAAAAAATATGAACTCGTTCTGATAAGTAATGTGAAATGTAGATTCAGATTTAATTCCGTAAAAAGAACAGAATCATTTTCTTACTATTTTTTATTTTCAAAATGAAATATTTAAAGAAATGGTAAATTACTGGCTTGAATGGACTACTAAAACTAAATGTTTCATGCATCTTAAATAATGTTCGTAAATAGTAGTGTACTGCATCGATAAAACTATGGCAACACATTATTATTCTTTGCACAAATAGATGCCATGTTGGCGGATGTGAAATCACTCAAATCGGTTGATATCGACGGGTTCGTCTTCGGTGCTCTCACTGCTACCAACCAACTTGATATTTCCGCTTGCAAGCAAATCATCGAAGCTGCAAAACCACACCCTGTAACCTTCCATCGTGCTTTTGATGACGTTGGTGATCCAATTGAAGCCCTGGACAAGATTTACGAGCTCGGTTTTACGAGAATTTTAACATCGGGACAGAAAAAGACGGCTATGCAAGGTATCGAGCTAATTAAAAAATTAGTCGATTACGGGAACAATAAAATTATAGTGATGCCTGGTGCTGGAATCAATCAAAATAACATCTCAACTATAAGAGATAAATCACAAGCAATGGAATTCCATGGCTCGGCTAAAAGGATGAAAACAGATAGTGAATTCAAAGTCGGCAGTAACAACGGCATTGCGATAACCGATGATAAAATTGTGACATTGATGGTGAAGGCTTTAAGGGTAATATCATGAAACGAAGAAGTTTATCTTAATTGAGAAATTCAATTTCGTACCGACAAATTTTTACCGAGAAACATTATTTTTTATATTAACTTACGCACGAGAAATGCACTAGATGATAGAAAAAAAAATCAAATGAACTGAAACAAAACGTGTAAAATTAATTTTCATTCGAATAAAAATGTGAAACTGATGCTCAAAAATCATGCGTACCAATTGTCTGAATTTCTCAACAAGAACCACGTTTTTACTCTTCCTGATCCTACATTATAAAACCTTGAAAACCTCATCTTACCGATAATGTATTTACATTTCCTCCGTTATCATTGTAAAAACTACAGATTTATTCTGATATTTAGGCAATTATATGATAATACTGTATAAAATGTTTGATTAAGTGATTCTCTCTGAAATACATAATAAATTTAATCATAAACAGTGATGATTGACATAATTGGTAATTTTGTTATTTTCAATTAATTTTGGAATTTTTAAGATTTTTACAATAATTACAAAAAAATGTTATATAGTTGTATTTTATTGAAAAGCTGAGCATTAATCTCTCAGACGAAGTTATAACCACCAGTTATTTGCACATGTGGATACGATAGTCTAGAATTTTTCTTTAGTAAGGGTAAGAAAATTAGGTATGAAAAAGGTCATGAACAAGTAAAAAGGTGCATGAATTCGCATTCGCATCGTCGTCATGAAATTTCTTTTGTCAATCAGTTTTTGACTGTTCGTTCTTAAACTCGGCAAATAACAAAGATTTATGCTTGAATTGTATCAGAACAGTAAAAAATCGAACACATTTACAGCACAATAAAAAGTAAACAAATATTTCTAGTAATTAGCTACGTCTTTATTTATATTCTGTAGAAAATGGCTCTTATTTAATAGAGAATAATTCATAAAAATTACATTCACACGTTTCTCCATTAAATGAATTTTAATTCGTGCAAGTATTTTTATCGGAAGAAAATGTGCACAATTTGTACTGTAACGTAATAAAAAATTTCATTTTAAAAGCCATTGTAAAAAAAAAACTTTTTCGCAATTTTATCTAATTAGTTAAGAAACCTACAGAGCATAAGAAAAATTGATAATACTAAATGAAAGCTTTTGCACAAGCCTTTCAAATATTAACACATTTCGGTTTTTCTTGTCTTGGACAAACGGAAAGCGCAGAAAATTATGCATCTGTGTTTACTTTACCCTGGTTCCCAATACCGTGTTTGTTGGTTGTCTTATTAGAAACAACGATGACGGAAACGCTTTTTATTTTGTTGATGACTGTCAACGTTTGCTTTAAGGTTCATAATATTCTTGTACGTCGTTAGCGAGCAAGCGATCTTCTAAAAATGACGCTGAAATGGACAAATTCAAGGAATGAAAAGGAAATTCTTGTTTGCGTGGCATGTAATAATATCTAATCTAACTATATAATTATTAACTTCATATTCTCATCGATATTAAATGAGAATTTATATAAATTACAATGTAATAATGATGTTAGATGGTAATTTATATAAAAAAAAATGCAGTAAACCTTGAAATTTTTCTTAACTATCGTTCCAACTTTTACTCAAATTTTCACTAAACATGATGATTATGTAACCGTTTTAAATCTTAAATTTGCATGAGTAAGTCGTAAACTTACAGAACATAGTACATAATTGCTATTTAAATGAGTTGGTAAATATAAAATACGTTATGACCATATGACAGTTCAAAATAGAGAATATTTGAAGTAACAACGGCTATTAAATAATCTTAAAAAATATTAATAATTAGAAAAAAGAAAGCGCTTGATTAAAATTGTAAAATTACGTAGAGATTTTTAAATACCAATTATGACACAGATTTAACTTTAACGAAGACACTTTTTCTAAATATGTACGAATGTCTGTTACAAGTATTTTATTTTTCAAATATCCTTGCATAGATACGTCGTGAAAAAGAAAAAAGTTATTTTCAAAATTATTTTCGAAGATGAAATGTAAATTTTATCGATAATTGGATATTAATATCGCGAAAAAATGCTCAAGATAAAGATGTAATTGTAGCTGTACTTCATAAATATAGAATAACTAAATTATAGACTATTTTCATACACTTGCATAGCTTCTCATCCGTGAAATTTGTAAACAAAGACTCAATTTTCAATATAGACATCGCCGTCCAAGTTTTTCTAAAATATCATACTGCCGAGCATCATAAACTTCCTGGGACAATAGAAAAGGTCATCGGTGAATAAAAAAGAATTGGCACTAATAAGATGAAAATTAATACTCCGCGTATCATAAATAAACAGTGGCAAGATGTGATCATAAGAAAAAGTGAAATGCCTATGTGAGCAAACTCATCGAAAAAGGGCATCCAATAAGGAAATTAAGGTAGATTTGAGATAAGGTAGATTATATCTATCTTCTTACGAAGATAAGATAGATTTGAGAAGTCACCGATATCTCTATAAATATGCAACTGCCGTTACCCTATACATACTTAATAATATGGAAATATTGCCGTTTTAATTACTTATTGAATATTATGCGAAGTAGGCACATTGTCTTTTTTGTATAAAACGCAGTTTCATAATCATCAATTGAGGTCTAACGAAATAAATTAATCGAATTGAAAATTATTTATCTATAATGTATTATTTTTACTTATCAGAAATTGTATTCAGGAATATAAAGAATATAAGAGATCAAAGACTATTGAAGAAACCAACAGGAGTTGGCAACTCAACTTGCCCACTTGATTCTTATTCCCATACAAACCAGAGGAAGATCGACTAGGTACTTTACAACTTAGCAAAACATTATTTTCTCAAATGATCTTGTTATAAAACCCAACAATCAAGTCAGTCGTGAACCAAATAATAATAGAAGTGAATGAAAACCTATGGAGAAATTAAGTAATTGAATCAACCAAGCCATTGTTGTCAAAGGCTCATCGAGGCATGACAAGTAATCTTCATCATCCGCCAATAGCCACCGAGTGTATTTTGAATAACCAAGCCTGAACTAACTGTTTACTAATATTACTGAGTATTGATTATTTTCATGATCTTTGCGCATAATAAGGAGTGACAATGTAACTGCTAATTGACGCGGAAGGTTTAAACTCGAAAAGCTAACCACCTTCAACCACCAGAAGTAAAATTACGAGTATCAATGATAATTAAAGTTCTTTTTATCGTATCAACGATAAAACTGTAAAAATGAATAAAAGGTGTTAGGAATTATATATAAATATAAACACAAACGTAAAATAAATTTAAAAATATTCCTATTTTATTTAAACAAAAAATAAAAAATTTCAACAGAGACTTACAAGTTACCTCTTCCTTAAATGGTTATTTTTCATCAATGGTTAAGTTTTCATCAGATTCAGCTGCATATGTCCAAATTATAGAATAAAATTTCTTTATTTCAGATCGAAGAATTGGGAAGATCCATATTCCATAGTGACTGGACATCGTAAAATTCAACGTAAAAACTGTCAAAAGGATAATACCGATATCACATAGTTCAACAAAAGCAATTACTATATCTTCATAAAGTACGTAAATTTTGCCAATTACACTAATTTTCATTCAAATAATTTGTGATAACTAATAAGTTTTATTTATCCAAAATTTTAAAGCTTCTACAAATCTAAAAACCTTAAAGCTTTAAATGTTTCTTTATAATTTCAAAAATAATATAATTATTATAATTTTAACAAAATACATACTTAATTTTGAAACGATAGATTATTAGACCAGATCAATTGCAATAAATGTTATTAAATTAAACTTTGTTCACTAATAGTTTAAGCATTGTATCACGATTTCGATATTACACCAGATTCCTATAATTACATGTTTTTATTATTTTATATCTAACGTACACGTCAATATCAATTTCTAAATAATGCACAAGTTTTTCAATAATATTTATTTTTAAAAAATAGTATATATTATATTATTTAACATATTTATATCTTCCACGTAACTGTAGCAATGATTTCTATGAATTCTACTATGGTTTGAATAAATATAAATGTTGTAATCACCAAAAGTTTGACTGATAAATGTAGTCGCCAATAAGAATATAATTATTCACCTGAGAAACTGCATGATAATAATAAATAATAATAAAATAAAGCACTTTTTTAACAAACAATTCAATCACATATATTCTAACTGAATAGTGTTAATAATAATAATTGCAATAAAAATACCTAAAAATTTATATATTTGTTAATCATAATTGTACAATATTTAAAAACATGTATTCATAACTTTAACTAATACAATTATATATAAATTTAAAATATTACTTATCATGAGATCAATGTAATTAATTCATTCATTGTCATAAAAACGTTTAATAATTTTATTTCTTCATGAGATATAAATAAACAAACTTTTATTTCTGTAAAATCATAGATTAACAGATATCACCGACATTACATAAATAAACTCATCCTCTGTCTACAAGACGTGTTCAATATTTCGAATTATTAGCGCTAATTAAACTCACTCTAAAATATATCTCTAAAATATTAATATATCAAATATTAATTGACTGATATTATTGACTGATGACTGATAAAATATTAATTTTATCAGTCTTCTAATGCCGCGATATTACGTGTAAAAAAAATAATGTACATTGTTATTTCGTCGTATATGTACCGCCAAAAAATTATCGATTAATATTTAGGCTTTTCAACATTACAGTAGAAACTTTTTGCTATATAAATTTCGTACAAGTATCCTTATGTTAAATGTTGTTACTAGAAGTTTAATATAAATTTAATTAGAAGTCCAGTGTGGAGTCGACAACAGTCTAATAAGAAATGATTCCAGTTTTGAGTGGCAGACTTACTGCGCATGTATGAAAAGTTTACGTACATAACGCAATATTAAAATTGAAATCCATGAATAGAACATAATTTTATAATAAGCCTATTCCATCGTAAAGTACGATAAGGGGGTTGAAAGAATATCCGAGAATAATCTGTTAGTAGTTGCTTTTCACGTTTTATATGTTGCACACCTTCGACAATATTGAAGATAAGAATTTATTATGTGTGGAAGATTGGCATTTGCAATAAAAAGATATATGTTTTAAATGAGAATTTTAAATTATTTAAAATTTCTTAACATATAATAAAATTATTGAGCAGTTCTTTAAAATCAGTGAACAAGTGAAGTTAAAGGGAAATAATACGTTGTATACCATAAAATGTCAAACACATCCATATTGCCAGAGGCATTTAATTCAGCAACCTGGGGCGGTATTTGGCGACCAGTGCATTTGAAATCGAGTTTTGCTAAACGATTATACCAAATGTATACGTTTCTATCGATTACCCTGGTAATATTACTACTAATAACGCAAATTATGGCTACAATAATCTATTCGAAGAATGTCGATGATTTTACCGATGCTTCGTTCACGTTGATCTCTCTTATCAACGACACAGTTAAGGGAATTAATATTATTCTATGCAGAACAAATGTGGCAAATTTGACTGACAAATTGCTGGAAAAGATATTTACCCCACAAACTAAGAGAGAGAAGATTCTTCATTTACGATGTAAAAAAATTACGAGGTTTCTTGAATTTTATACAAAATTTTTAAGCTTTTGTTAAATTTATAAAGTAACATTAATTCAAGCATTTGTTAAACATAGATCACTGTACTAGTTCAAAAATTATAGATAAACAAATATATATTCAATACGAGTCTGCATAACTGTAGAAGAATTTTAGTTATATTTAAAATACGCGTATCTTCTAAATTCAATCCGGTTGTATAAAAGTATACAAAAAATTTAAGAAGAATTAAATGACATTTTTTTAAGTTTGGAAAAATTATCTGTACAATTGAATTTAATAAGATAAATTAACGTTAATTATATACATGATGAATAACGCAAATCTTCGTAATTATATTTGTAGACTGCATAACCATTAAAATCCACAATATGAGAAATACTTTAAGTCTTTTAAAACAAAGTCTAATGAAGGTTTAATATATTAATAATATTCTTAAAAGTTATGTCAAAAAAAAAAAAAAAATATGAACTATGAAATAAACAGTTGTAAAGTTTGATGTTGCTCATCCCTTCAAGCCAACAATGATTATATTATAATGTGCAGTTATCACTTTAATAAGCCTCACTAAAACTACCAAATAATAATATGTACATTTCATAATCTAGATATTCCCTGATATACTGCATGCTCCTAGCTGAAGGTGCTGTGGTTACCCTAATTCTGGAGCCACTGGTTCTTTCAAATGGGAAATACGAGCTGCCATTGAAGGCTTGGTATCCTTTTAACGTAACATCTAGATCGAATTATTTACTTTCCTATGCACACCAAATCGTATCAATGTTGCTTGGCGGGGCTTATACCGTCTCCGTTGACCTCATCATGACTGGTTTAATGTGGTACATCACTATGGAACTAGACTTCATTATTATGAGATTACAAGAATTATCCTGGAAATCTGCCACAGCGATCAATAACAAAATCTCAAGTGATGAAATACGTCTATTTGAGAAAGAGACCATCAAGAAATGTATTAAACATCATCTTGCAATTTTAAGGTAAACCTTAGATGGTCGTTTAGTACTTTTTCGAATTCATGGGCAATAATAAAGACACTTTTACATCTTTCATTGCTTAACAGATTAAATTGCATGATTCAATCTTTGAAGTATTTCATTATTGCATCTTATAAGTTTAATATGAAAGATTTTAAGAAACCTAAGATAATATATTTGAAAATATGTAAACATTGAAACGTTGAAACGCTGAAAAAGACTTCCATAACCAGTTAACATGAAAACGATTAACACGATTACTAATTAAATCAAGAACTAAAAAATTTGTTTACGTTAAATGAGATGATTAAGTAAAGATTTAAATTTTCCCAGATCATTTTATAATTCTCCATTTTCTTGAAATCTCTAGAAACAATTATTAAAATAAACATAGTATAAAGTTACTTTTCCATCGCATAACAAAAATATTGATTAGAGAAATAAAAAATGATTATCTGTACACTATATTTTATAAAAATATTCTTAAAATCATTTACTTTAAATTTCAGAAGACTTTAAAATAATATATTTATTGCAATTATTACCGTAGATTTGCCAAAGAAGTAAATACGGTTTTCGCTCCAACAATTCTCATACAGTTTCTTGTAAGTTCCATAGTATTGGGTGTAACCAGTTATCAACTATCAATAAAACAATCTGATAGACTAGAACTTATGAGTTTAGTTATTTACATGATAGCAGTGCTCACTGAATTTTTTCTTTATTGCTGGATAGGTAATGAAGTTACGTATAAGGTAAATATTATCATTTAAAATAAAACATCCGATAGAAAGTTGAAAAATTATGATACGGAAGTAATTATGCAATTTATATATATATATATATATATATATATATATATATATATATATATATATATATATATATATATGTATGTATATGTATATGTATGTATGTATGTATGTATGTATGTATTCATTTATTTGAAATGGCAGAGTTTAGAATTTAGTAATGCGATCTGTGAAATAGAATGGACTACATTGCATATTCAAACCCTTAAAGAATTGCAAATTATGATGATTCGTTCAACATCACCAATAGTTTTCTCATGTGGTCCACTAATTCAACTATCGTTGGATAATTTTACCAAAGTAAGTAGATTATAGAAATGGTTTTACGAATCATACTTAAAATAATTGTGTTAAAATCGATATGCTGTTCTTTAAATAGATATTAAAATTATCTTATTCGGCTCTTAACCTTCTCAAATCAACTTCCTGAAATATTATCAATTGGTTAAATAATGATTCAAGAACGCAGCGCCATACCGGAATATTTAATAGAAGTACGTATTCCGCATAATTGAAAGCTATTATTTTGTGTGTCAATTTTTATAAGAACATTAAATATCAATGAAAGTGTAAATCGTGCGAATCTAACAAATAAATTATTTTTGAACGAATAGAATATTTATTGAAGTATATGATCTTGAAAAACTCATTTACAATGTTATAACAAATCAATACTTAATAATGCCATTTCTTTAATTGAACGCAATCATGTACTTTTTGCATAAAATTATAATTTAGTATTTAAGAATCAATTATTACTATTTAATTTTTCAGTAGACGTATATATTTATATTTTAAGTTATATCGAATTAAGTAAACGAAAAAAATTAAAAGTATCGATTAGTTTAAAGTTGAGAAGATGCCTTTACAAAAGCTGAAGCAAATATTTCGACTAGAATTTCTATCAAACCAATATTCAATAATTATTCATTTGAAATGGTATTGGATCCAACCAAAGGTTAAAAACTTTAATCTAAATATCAAAATGAGGACACGACGTGGACATTGAAATAAAAAACCTTAATTCATTCGTGATTTTTAAATTAAATGGAAATTAACTTGTTAAATAATTCAGTTAAATAATAAGTTAAATAAATTTACTTGTTAAAATTTGTTAAATAATTCAGACACTGTATATTATTATTATTACCGAGTATAATATAATAAAGCTCTACAATTAATAAACTGAGAGTGAAAAATACCTCGTAATATATATTGTTCTCTGTGTGCTATTCTCTCATTTGTTCTACAAGAGCATTACTTCATGACAATTTAAAAATGTGGCATATATGGCATATATAAGGCATATAACGCATCTTTATATCCTCTAACAAAAATATTAATAGCACATTTATGTAATTGAAGAAGGTACTTAAATATAGCCCACTGGCATTCAAAAATATAAATTTTCACAGAATAAAAATGCACTAAAAGTATTCACTAGAATAACATTATGTATCTTTGAATATCTAAAACACTACATCTTTATACTTATTTAATACAGAAGAAAATTATATCAAGTGTGTACCTGAATATTGGCTTTCAATCTTTTACAATAAGACTGTGCTTTATTAACCTCAGAAATTACTCAAGAATAAAGTTTGTTTTGTTGCAAAAACAGCTAGATTTTTCTTCTTTATAAGTCATCCTTCTCTCCTGTGTTTTAGATGTTAACTATTGTATTCTTCACAACTGGTGTGGAATTGTCATCTGCACAAAAGAATTTTCAACAATTTACAATTTGAAAGGCATTTTCGAAAAAACTTCTATTAACGACAATTAAGCCGTAAAGTAGACGTAAACATTGGATGAAATTGCTTCAACTGACTGTTAGTTATAATCAGCTGAATCATGAAATTACGAGGCTTAGCAGTTCACGAGAATTCCTATTAAGGGCAGATTGTAATTTTGAACTCGAATCGAAAGACATGACTTTCAATGAATTGGATTCAGCGATAAAAACCACTTCAATTATTGGCTACTTTACTTGCTACTTTACATACTTTTTTCCATTCGGAATTCTTTCAAAATATTACAAATTTCATGTATTATTCAAGTATTTAGGCGCAATCGCATATGATTATACGAAATTTATTCACATAAAGAATCTCTATTTACCTACAAATTCAAGTTTACTTTTCACGTTGAAGAATTTAAGTCCCAACGACATTTGTTCATTACGGTATATTATTGCAAAAACGTATACAATGCTTGTGAGCAACGATACCGTTTTTCAATAATTAATAAAGTTTAATAAATCGCTCTCTTATCCATTATAAAGCTTCCGGCGGTATATCGTTTCACATGAAATAATCTTGTTGTAATTTAACTCGTAGAGATTAAATAAAGAAAATTGAGAAAGGAAGAAATTGATAAACTGCAACAATATGCTTTGTTATTGCGTTAAACTAAGTCTAAAGAAAGCCATGCTACTGTTCACATGCTTTGCGAATCGAGTTAAGTAAAATTCTCGTACATTTTTACATAACAGTCTTTAACTTAAATTACGGTGAAGTAGGAGCAGTACATGAAAAGTAAAACGAAATTACAGGAATTATCGTATGACCGATCGAACACATGACAAATGCAGTAACCTCTGGTAGTTCTTGGTAGGGTTTTCACAGATATACATCTTTTTCTAAAGACGTAATCGATAGCCTAAATCCTTTAGAGCGATGTATGCTTTCAAAAGAATGTAATTTTAGTTTACAAGTTGTCGATACAAATGTCAATATTATAATGCAGATATTATAATATTCGAAAAAATTCATTTTTTCAGATCATTTTAGTTCTAAAAAATTGTATTTATAATCGACCCACACCTTTTTTGTAAAAGTCACAGAACCTATAGAATAATTCGATCGAATGAAATACGAAAAACAAATATTACCAGTACAATTTAATGTACTTGCTATTGTGGGTATTTGGTGTCCGCCAAACTGGACGTCAAATCGGAATAGAAACCTTTATAAATTATATTCCTTTTTACTCAACGTGCTAATGTATACTCTGGGATTATCCCAACTAGCGCGTTTAATCTTCATCAGGCAGACTTTTACAGAATTCAACGACACTTTTTTCATCCTCTTATCAACCAACTTTACTTGTTTCAAAGCTGCCTGCAATTTATCGATTCAGAAACGAGTTGTTAATTTGATTAATATGTTTGAAGAGGATTGTTGCTTACCCCAAAATGACGTTGAGAAAAATATTCGAAAAAAATACGATGACATTTGCAGGTCAGTAAACGAACGAAATTCATTTCTGAATGCATTGTATACCAAGTACGTAAAACATCTTTTATCGATAAGTTATTTTATCTGGACATAGGATTGAATATTATAATTACTTTTCAATCTATTTTATAGTTAATGATTAATACAAATTATCAGAAAATTTTCTGCCATCTTAAGTGATTACGTTCCTACAACGTTTGAATTATCGCTCTTAATAACGAACGTAAACTACATTAAGTTAATTCAACTTTTTAACGATAATCAAGCTTAGCTAACAAAATCGTGTGCATAAAAATGTAACGAAAATTCGTAAAATAACGTATACTTTGACAATATTTTAACTTACGTGCCGTATACTTCTATTGGCTTTATTCGTGTTACTAACAAGCGTAAATCGTAGTCTCTTTATGATGGCATTTGAACGCATCACGCGTACTTTCCTAAGAAGAAGTACTCGTAAGGTTCGTCTAGTGAAACAATGTGGAAACCTTATCGGAAAACTGTTTGTAGACCAGGCTAAA
Organism: Wiebesia pumilae; assembly: GCA_018907045.1. Taxonomy (NCBI): domain Eukaryota; kingdom Metazoa; phylum Arthropoda; class Insecta; order Hymenoptera; family Agaonidae; genus Wiebesia; species Wiebesia pumilae. Next base: position 2,853,805 of record JACCHZ010000121.1, read on the forward strand.
GCTTAAAGCAATTCTTTACAGAATGATGACGCTGGGTCTCTTAACGCTTGTCGAAACCACGGCTCTTTCAATGATAGTTGCACCTCTCAGCAACATAAACAACCAAAAACTGATATATAAAGTACTGGTACCTTACAATTTGTCGACGCCATTGAATTACTGGTTGACTTTCGTTTACCACAGCTTCTGTGCAGTGCTATATGCAGCTGTAAGTATAACGAACGACGCCATGATCGCGGGATTTATGCTGCAGGTGTGCAGTCAACTGAAACTCTTAGAGCACAGGATTACTAATTTCCCATCGCGTGTACTGGAGGCACATGCGAAAAATAAATCTGAAAATTTTATACGGGAATTAGAGAGACTACTACTCAAACGAAGCGTACGACATCACGTTCACATTTTCAGGTAAGTGACACGAGTGGAAGAAATTTTTTTCCAACGCGTGATTTTACACGTTGCACTTTGCTCGAATAAGATGAAACAATCAATGGTAATTATTAATTGGAATAATGAAAGCGCGAATATAGCTGAAAATGCAATTAAATTAAATGCAACTAAATACACGGACAAGGAATTCAATTTTTCCGCCATAACTCGTATTTACCGTATGGATACGTTATGGCTCTTTAAGCTTTAAGCGAATATCGAATACGTTTCCAATTGGTAATGAAAAATTACCGCGTAACATAAATTGCGATTGATCTACTTAACATCTTTAATTCAAAAACAATTCAATTTAAAGAACATTGTAACAGACAATAAATAGTATACGCATTCCATAAAATCTAGAATAGCAGAAGCCGTGTGTGTGACATTCTATGAAATTGTATTTTGTCAATTTTTCGTAAGTGGCTTCGCAATTTGCGTAAGCGTTTATCAGATATCGATTGGAACGACCAACAAAGTCGAACTACTAACGTACGTACTCTATTTGATGTGCATGTTGCAACAATTTTTTGTCTACTGCTACTTCGGCAACGAAGTGACCGTTCAGGTAAGCTTCACAAGCAATCAATCCTAACACAAAGGTTAGGCTAACACGAATGTTTGAAAGTTATAAAGACGTTTGACGATAATTCCTTAGAGCAAAAACTTTGATAACGTAGTGTTTGGTATCAATTGGACTCCACTGTCGATCGCATCAAAGAAGGACCTGGCAATTATAATCCTACGTTCGTCGAAACCCATTCGCATGTCATGTGGACCGTTTATACATCTAACACTGGAATCATTTACAAGTGTTAGTTTCTCGTCTGTATTTATGTCTGAAAATCATTTATTCTTATAAACAAAATTAAAAGTAATTTGTTTTTATATTTTTCAGATTATAAAAACGTCGTACTCCGTCTTCAACGTTCTCAAACAGTCGTCATAACCGAAGGACACCAAAATGAATTGTAGTTTCAATATAATAAAATCAAAACTATATATTTAGCATTAGCGTAATCATTAGCCTCTAGTGAAAAAGATGAAACGCAAATTAAACAGGCAAATCTTTAACAGAAGTGTCGAAAAACGACGCCAAAAGAAAGCGATCGAAAAAAATAAACAATAGTAACGGCTCATTAGTACAGGTTTATTCTTAAATAGTCCAGCGTAGGTGTAAATGTCTCGATGTGAAGACGTGAAGCTTTTTTGGTTCTTGGTCACGCAAAGTACACGAAGACGAGTCTATAGAATTATACCGAACACAACGGAGATACATAATTTGGAACTGAATTATCTATTCATCTACAAGTTTTCATTTCAAGTCATTCGTTTATTTACTTAACTATGGCGGAAGATTTACATTTGAGATCGATTCTACGACTTCGTATTTTCGTAGTATTAATTGCGCAATTTAAATGTGGCATACGAATAGCTTATACTTGTTAACTAATCAGAAAATAACGATCCATAAATTTTTAGATTTCGATCACGTTTAAGAATCACGTAAAATTCTACTAGTCGCTAATGTATCAAGAAATTTTATTCAACATTGCACGAGTGCGCTTTCATACTGATACACGCTCATATTAAAAAATAGCGTTTTTAATTTTCCTAGAACCCACTTGAGAACCTAATCAAGTCTTCTTGTTATTTAAAGCAAAAGGTTTTTGTCCTAAAATTACTTGACTTTTCATAGCAATAAATTCATACACCAAACTCCATTATACAGTGACAGAACTTGAAAGTATTTGAAAGTATTTCCTCGATAATACTGATTTTTTATGCTAAATCGAATGACTCGATTATAATAACAATTAATATGTTTTGAAACTGAAAGGAAAATATAGAAAATACTATTAAATTATAATTAAAATCCATTATATTTATGCCACTAAGTGTTTCAAGTAGCGCAGATGCTAATACATTAGCATAGATACTAAAACCATTTTCTTTACAGTTTTATATGATTACAATTGTATTCTTAGCGTTTCATGTAGAAATTTCTTTTATATTGCCTTTAGTTACTCAAAGGATTTACTATCATATTGAATTACGATATGGAGTAATTAATTTAATAATTCTTTTAATCGGCTTGTTTATTGATTGAAATGTCGGAGATTTAAGTTGAGCGAAATGATATTTAATAGTTTCATTAAAACTTTAGATTACAAATTTAGAAATGTTATTATTACCTTAAATATATATACAATAATAAGAAAACTTGTTTCATATTAATAAAATTTACAGTTTATTACGTTTTATCAGACATATTACTTAAAGAAATACAATTAATTTAATTATTTAATTAATTCATAAGTAGTTCATAAGTCATTGGCTTCATTCACTATTAATTGGAATTTTAATTGAATTATATTATTAGCAATAACGAACCTCTAATTTTCGTTTCAATTAATGTAAAATCTACAAATATCTATTATATATTCTAAACTTTGAAGATTTATAGTTACAATAACTTCAAATTTTAAATATATAATTAAATGAATAAAAATATCAATCTAAAATAGTTTTCTATGATTAATGAAGGAATTTAAAATCCTTGAGGAAATAAGTTTTTGAATAGTTATTATAAAAATATATTAATTCAATTTATGTTAATTAATATTTTAATATATCGTATATAAAAGGGTAATATTCCTAATTTTGTAATTAATGAAATAATTATATGAATAATCACAAAATTATAGACAAGAGAATATATAAACAAAGAAGAAAAGACATAAGGGTTATCCACTAGCTGAAACTATAAAATAATTTATTAAATCATCCAATTTAAAATATTTATCCGTAAATTATAATTATAAATGAAATTATAATATTATTTATAATAGTGTGTGAAATAAAGCGATTAAAAGGATTGTTTTGATAGAATAAAATATATAATTTATAAAATTATCTTTACTATTTATTTAATTTTAATAAATTATATAGATATAGAGATAAATATTATCCAAATATTCTAAAAAGCAAAATATTATAATTTATAAATAGATTAAATATCATTGCATTTATTATAATTATATTTTATTTTATTAAGTTATATAGATACAGGCATAAATATTATCTATATATTTTAAAAAGCAAAATATTATATTTAAAAATAGTTTAAATAACATTCTCTTATTATAATTTAACTTAATTGTTATAAATTATATAGATTTAGGTATAAATATTATCTATACATTTAAAAAGAAAATTATTATAATTTAAACGTCGTTTAAATAACATTCTTTTATTATAATTTAAATTAAATGTTATAAATTATATAGATATGGGAATAAATGTTATCTATACATTTAAAAAGAAAAGTATTATAATTTAAACGTAGTTCAAATAACATTCTTTTATTATAATTTTACTTAATTATTATGAATTAAAAATATGTAGACATAAATATTATCTATACATTTTAAAAAGCAAAATATTATAATTTATAAATACTATAAATATCATTGTATTTATTATAATTTAATTTAATTAAAAATTAAATTATTATATTATTTATAATAGTGTGTGAATTAAAGTGATTAAAAGGATTGTTTTGATAGAATTAAATATATAATTTATAAAATTATCTTTAATATTCATTTAATTTTAATAAATTATATAGATATAGAAATAAGTATTTTCTAAATATTCTAAAAAGTAAAATATTATAATTTAATAATAGTTTAAATAACATTCTTATATTATAATATTATTAATTATTATAAATTATATAGATAGAGGCATAAATATTATCTATAAATTTTAAAAAGCAAAATATTATAATTTAAAAAAGTTTTAATAACGTTGTATTTACATAATTATATTTAATTATAATAAATTATATAAATATAGAAAATATATTATACTTTATTGAAGAAAAAAGTTAAAGAATTAAAATATGTCAATTAAGTTAAGATTAAATACTTATATATCAATATATATTTATTACATAATAGTATTACTTATATTTCTATAAATATATAGATCCAAAACTATTAATTCATAATTTTTTATTCTTATATATATATATATATATTTTTTTCCATTTATCTTAGAAAAAATTATATATTTATTATAACTTTATTTAATTTTAATAAGTTCCATAGATTTAGGCATAAATATTATCTAAAATTCTATAAAGCAGAATATTATAACTTATAAATAGATTTAATATCATTGCATTTATTATAATTTTATTTAATTTCATTAAATTATATAGTCATAGGCATAAATATTATCTACAGATTTTAAAAAGGAAAATATAATTAAAAAATAGTTCAAATAACATTCTTTTTATAATTTTATATAATTGTTATAAATTATATAGATTTAGGCATTAATAATATCTATACAACTTAATAAGCTAAATATTATCTTTATATTATAAAAAGGAAATATTTAATATTATAAATATAATATATTAAATTTATATTATAAATTATGATTAGTTTAAATATAATTCTATTTATTATAATTTTAATAAACAAGATATTTTAATTTACAATTACTTTAAATATCATTGTGTTTATTATAATGGTATTTAATTATAATAAATTATAGAGACTTAGAAAATATATTATACTCTATTAGAAAAATAACGTTAAAAAATGAAAATATGTTAATTAAATTAAGATTTAATTGTTTTTTTTCAATGATTATAGTAAATTTTATTATTAAATACTTTTATATCAATATATATTTATTACATAATAGTATTATTTATTTTACAATGAATATATATTTATTTTACAATAAATATATGGATACTAATCTATTGATTAATAATATATTTACTAATTATGTATGTATCTTTTTCTTTTAGAAGAAATTAGATATTTATTAATAATTATTTATTTTTATATAAATTATTTTATTATTTTTACTATTATTATATATAGGACTTATTATTCTGAAAAAAGAATTCATTATCAATAATAACTTGAAAAAGTTAAAGTAATGGTATACGTGGATAAAATAAATCATTGGAATTAAATTTCTCTACAATTAAATGAACGAAAAGATATTGCGTTAGTTATTAGAGAATTTTAAATAATAATATCATAATAAGTAGATACTATGCAATTTTCCAACACTTGCTTGGTCTACAACGTCGATGAAAGCTATTTCTTAACGTATCAGAAATACATTTGATTGAATGAAAAACATAACTATCAATTAGACGTTGAATTTTCTTACGTCCACCCTGGAAAAAATACCCTTTATAATTATTAAGAGCTTATAGTTCAAGACTGTGCCAGAGAAGTATAATTATTGTTAACGTACATTGTACCGTACTTCTTTTATTTTTCGAATATTTATATATAGAAAAAAGCAGCGCCGTACGATAATAAGAGGTTGAAGAAAGGCAGGTAAAGGGCTTCTACACATTCCGAGTAAGTTTTCTTCTCCTGTCTCATTAAGTGCTTATAGACGAGGAAAAAATAACTGGAATAATAACGTATCACTTTTTTTAGTAGGTACACGTCAGCTGCAACAATGGGTGAAAATAGGCATAAGAGACAGGCATGAAAAAGGAGGAGTAAAGGAGGGCTGAAATCAAAAAGGTGTAATTTTATCAGGTACATTTTCAGAACTCCGCATTGACGCTTGTATTTCAATTATAAGATGATTAAATGGTATAAGACATAAGTCAATTGCTACCACGTCAACAGCTCCATACATTTCCGGGTAATGTGAATATTAAATTCCTCGAGCGTCATAATAAACTGTAATTTTCACAGACGGTAAAAATAAATATTTTTAGCGATATTTTAATAAATTTTGAGCACGAATGCTTAAATTTTACAGACATATAAATATTTAATACGTTTATATAAAATGCTGATGCTAAGTATATGAATATATATATATATATATATATATATATATATATATATATATATATATATATATATAATTTCATAAAGTAATTTAAATAAATAATAAATTTATATAGAGTAAGTCTTATAAATTTAAATTTACATTTATAGAAAAATCGTCTTGTGTAAGTCTTTGGGCTCATTATCCATAAATATGTAATTGAAATATTAAATTTTTTCTAATTAAAGATAACCTAAATTTAATTATTACACTCACAATTTAAAAATAATTGAGAGATTTCTTTAAAAAAATTAAAAGTTTAGTTTATGTAAAATATTCTTTTACAAGAAAAAGATATAGAATTTGATTGTTTTAAATTTAAAAAAAATTTTAATTGGTTTAATATTAATTATAAATTATATATATATATATATATATATATATATATATATATATATATAAATTTTTGATAAAAATTAAATTTTAAATAATTTAATATAAATTAATAAATTAATTTGTTAATTTTAATAATTAATGTATAAATTTATTAAGATAACAGTTTATAAATTAGAAATATTTATATTATAGATTAATATTTATGCCAGTAATAGCGGTTAAACAAATAATACTAATTAATATAATTATATTTATAATAATATTAATTTAACAATATAAAAAAATAAAATTAGAAGATAAAATTTATCAATTTTATAAATTATATAAAAACATGTAAATATATTGTATAGTTATTAATTAAAAGAATTTCATAAAAGACTTGGATTAGATACTTTATTAGCTTAATTAAAAGATTTAGTGAGTAATGAAATTATATGAAATTTAAGAATTATGGCGATACATTAACCATTTAGAGGAATTTGTCACATAATTGATACATTGATACGCGACGACAGCAATAACTTAAACTTGAAGCTTTTGTATGTTCATATTAAAAACGTACTTTAAAGAATAATATTTAAAATTTACTGTAATTATATAATATATATTACATAACTTAAGGAAAATAATTTAGATCAATATGTAGCTATGTTTAAGAGTGAAGATGAATTACTTTTCATTTGGAAAGTTAATTTTAATATTGAATGGATAAAGAATTTATTAGTAAAATTTATAAATTAATAATTTGGATAAATAAATCTAGTGTAGGCACGAATCAGCCCTCGCTTCTGTAATTAAATGTGGAATAAGTCGTAACGAAATAAATGTTCTGGAAAGTTTATTTAAAATTATATTTATAATAAGGTCCATTATTTATTATTATTCATTATTTAATTATTTACTTTTATTAAAAAGTGTTTAACACTTAAAACGAAAATTTTGAATTTTTGGTAATAATTAAAATACATTAATATATAGATTAATGACATTAAGTATTTATAGATATATGAAATAATAATTAAAGTTATAAAATTAAGTATAGATTTCTAAAAATAAGTTTTGTTAATAAAAATAATATCGTGAAAGAAAGTATTCTGAAATAATTTTTAGAAAGTATATAATAATGTTATTTACCCTTTGTTTATTAGGGTTTATTAAAATTAATAGTCATATATTTCTCGAAACAAATTGAGTTTTAATGTATCAATATTATCTATAACATTTAATTAGAACTGATATGTAGCCAAAATTTGTTTATCTAGTTATTTTATAAATTAATTTAATTTGGAAAATAATTTTCATATTTATTGTTTAATTAAATGAACATGTAATTTTTTTGAACAATTTAAGGGATAAGCATTAATTTATTTGAATATATTAATTATATTTATATTATATTATTTTAATTATATTATATTAATTGTAACTGAATTATTTATATTTATAATTATAAGAATAAAATTTAAGGAAATATAATAATTTAAATATATATATATATATATATATATATATATATATATAATTATTTTTAATTATTGTTAAATTTAATTTTAAAAATTTAAAAAAAAATGTTCAAATTAGTAGAAATATTATTGTTTTATAATATATATATTTTTAAACATTTATTTAATTTAATAATATATAATATTCTATTAATAATAGAAAGAATTGTTTGTTTTTATAATTAAATTTTTCTTTTTATAATTTTCGTATAGTGTTTCCTCTTGACTTACAAAGTTTAATAATAATAGTATAAAGATTAAATATTAGAAATAATAAAATGAACATTCTTGATAACCCATCATTAATAAAGTATATTTTTAATAATTCATCTCTAAAATGTTTTGAAGACACCAGATATTAATAGGTGTAACTCGTTAATATTAATTAGCCAAGGAAAATAAATATTATTATCACGTGACTAATATATAAAAATTAAAAATTGTAAACATTACATTTATATACATAGAGATTTTATCTTTGAGTTTTACAGGATTAAACTTTCGAATAAATCTGGTAAAATATAAAGAAATAATTATAGGTATTAGATGATTTTAAGCTGTAGAGCTAAGCGTAAATATCGGGATAGGAATAAAAATAATTAATATAATTTGGCATGTGTAGGATTTAAATATTTTCTGGGATTAATTAATAGTAATAAAATAATTAAAATATAATTTGATATAAATTTTTTTTAATTTTCAAAATAATTACTTTTAATTAAATTAATAACTATGATTTAAATAAATAATTAAATTATTTATTCATTAAGTATTTATATATGTATATGTATGTGTATATATATATTCGATAAGCAAAGCTTTTAAAATGAGGCATGTTGTTTATTAACCTCAATTATAATAGAACCAATAATAATAAGAACGTTATTGTTATTTTGTTAAATTACTTCAAAGATTATAATAATATATATAACTTTATATTATTTAATTGTTTGTGTATGCGAAAGGATAATGGCGTTAACATTATTAATAATAACATTAATTTTAATATTCTGCGTAAAATTTATAAATTCTAAATTAGTAATAATAGTTTGCTATTATAACAATTTAAATTTTAGCATTAATATTGATAATTATTAAAGCTAAAAATATTATTGTATACTGTTTTAATACTTTTTAAACACGAATGTTTGAATTTAAATTTTTAAATTTTTAAATTTCAATACGTAATACGCGTTTATAAAATTCTACGGCTAAGAAGTTAAAAATATATGGCATTGCAGTATTGCACACATAATATTTAAATAAATTAACCCTTTCTTTGTATACTTCGCGAATTATATCTGCTGTTCCGATAGATTATATTCTTTTCATTACCATTTATGTCTTCCGATTGTAGAAATAAGAAG